>CM037588.1:127017724-129517724 GCA_021018995.1 Chloranthus sessilifolius | reverse complement strand
GTGTCCAACACTCAAATCAAACCCCCTTCTTGGTTTAGAAACCAAATACGTCCCTATTAGGACTCTTTTTATTGGGAGGACTTGCCCAATTTGATAACTCTCCCTCTCTCTCTCTTCCTCTCTCTCTCTCTATATAATATATACCTCCTCTGTAAAAAAAGCCACTAAAACCCTAACTTTGTCTCTCCCTCTCTCTCCTCAAGCCCCCAACAACCCAGCCGTGCAAGCCCCTCGCTATCCTCTCTCATTGTCTCCTTCTTAAACTCTCTCTCTCACCATTAATGCAACAGCCCCCTTCCCCCAACCGTCCTCTTCTCTTCTCTCTCTCTCTCTCTCTCTCTCTCTCTATATATATATATATATATATATACCCCTATCTCTCCCTCTCAGTTGAAGTAGCCAACAGCCCCAACTTTTACTCTTCCCGTCTCCCTCTCTCTCTCTCTCTCACTCTATATATATAAACCCACACAACAACCATCTCTTTCTCCTCTCTCTCTCCATTCACCCATGCATAGCAGCCCCAAACACCCGTTCCTCTCTTCAACTCTCTCTCTCTCTCTAAGAACCCACACCAAACTCTCTCTCTCTCTCTCCATTCACCCATGCATAGCAGCCCCAAGCTCTTCCTCTCTCCTTCTATGTTATTTTGTTTTCTACCCAATCAAAAGTAATGTGCAACAGCCCATTAATCTCGAGTACAAAATGAACACAACTCTCCTTCGATTTGTAGCCATGGCAACGACAAAATATCGTGTGAAGAGCAGCCGCCAACACCATCACCATCACCACTGTCAACACCACCACCATCACCTCCAATACTAGACCTGCGGCAACATCCGAGGCTTACCACTCCAAACCCTAGCCGAAGCAATGCGTCAGACCAAATTTACGTCAACGTGAACTCGTCAATCCGAATCAATTGAAACTTCAAAAAATCTTCGAGATCACGCTTCAAGAGGTGGGAACCTGCTAATCCATCTTGTCTTTCTCAGATCCTGTCGCGTAGGATACACTCGATCGCATATCTGTTGGTGCACACTTTTTTTGGGTTCCTCTTGGCTCCCGTTGAATCAGTGGCTCCAATTATGTCCAGGTGAACTCTAGTGATGCGATGTTTGGAATGACAAAAAAAAAAAATATAGGGGGGGTTTTTCTAGGAAGGTTCCTAGTTAGATTGTGATCGCCAACTGCAGATATTTAACGACGCTGCAACACGTCAGTGATCACGCTGTGAAGCGGGTGTGGGTTACTTTAATGCTGATTCGTCCGCCTGCAAACGTCACCAGCAGTGCTTCTCTTTAGTTTAGTTAGTTTAATTCTCCTCTTATTTCCCTTTGTAATTATAATTCCGGTCAGTTTTTTTTTCTATTATTATTATGCTCTAGTTGTGTGGGCTTATTAAGGTGAGTTATTTTAGTATTCTGATGCTATCAAGAGTCTGATGAGCATCAAGGTTTTGATATTACTAAAAGCCCAATCGATTTCAGTCTCCTATTGGTACTAGGAGTACATATGTATCAATTTCAATAATGTTTTAACTAAAATTAAGCATGTTAATTATATTGGGATTCTAATTAAAGCAATTGTAGTAATTCTACTATAATTCTAATTAAAGCACTCGTAATAATTCTACTATAATTTTAATTGAAATAAAAAGACTGATTTTTCTACGGGCCTAATTAAAGCAATAGATTTAATTTTCTATTATAATATCAACAGAAACAGAAGGACTGATTTATCTACGACCCTAATTATTGACGGATTTATGATGGCAAAATATAACTAATCATAAATAAACTAAATTTCCTAGAATTCGGATTTGGAATAATCAATTTACTAAAGTAATGGAAAGAAAATTTTGATTTAACGCTCTAATAATTATATCAAGGCCTAATTAATGTGAATAATCAATTATGTCTAGATATAAACTAATTAAAGCAATTTATTAATTCTAAAAACTCTAAGAAAAAAAGGGGTTTGGGCCCGCTATGCTAAGAAGGATTGGCCTCGTTCTTAAGTACCTTCCGTAAGCTCCCTTGGGCAAATCGGGTGGCTGAGATTAAGGAGAAAAAAATTGAATTTTGGATGGTAAAGTGATATTTTTAGGCTTTTTAGAGTTGATTTTAGAACAATAGGGGCAAATTGAATTATAAGCTAGAATTATGGGAAACTAAAATTAATATTTAGATTTTTGGAGGTATTAAATTAAGAAATTTAAATTTAAAAAAACTTTTAGGACTGAATTCGAGTTCGAAATCAGAAAAATCAGACCGTATGATTAAGGACTGGTTCTGAACTCTGAGGGTCAGAACCATAAATTAATGATAGGACTGTAAATCATGATTTTAGAGTAGAATTCGGTCTTAAGGGTCGGTATATCGGACCGACGAATCAAGGACTGGCTCTAAAAGCAGAGAATTGGAACCAGAAATAAAATATTCGGTCAGAAAAGGGTGCTATGGTCTAAGACTGAAAATAAAATTAAAAATTAATAGATCTAGAGATATAAGCTACAGTCGAAAACTAAAATATTAAATCCTTACCTAAGGGGGGTTGGGACTGCTGAGAGAATCCTTGGAAGTTCGGGCGTTTGAATCTCGAAATCATGGTTGGGTTATGTGGGTTCGTGCTGGGAGTTCTCTGGTTTCGAAATTTACCGTCTCTTCTCTCAAAATTTACAGCCCCCTTTCTCTCTTTGAGAAAAAAAAGCTTTTATAGGTTTTCCTTCAATTAGACGCCTGGATTTCGGCGCTTAATCATTTTGAGTCGGTCACTGACTCAGTGAGCGACCGGCTGACTTGCTCAGCAAGTCTCCTAGTCCTAACAAATTAGGGCTAATTGCACACATGTTATCATGCACTCAATCTGATTAAGCGTTTAACCTGAAGCATTTAATCAAAGAAACGTAGGGGTCAAGGGTAGTAAGACTAGGTGGGGCGTAGGTCAATTGCGCGATGGTGGTGAAGAGCTCAATCCGATCACGCGTCCTATTTCAGACACGTAATCGAGTCTCGAATCGATCTTGGAAAGAAAGTTTGGTCTGAAAGGTGGACTGATCACGCGCTGGTGGTTTTGCGTGCGATCTAATTGGGCGTGAAGTTTTACACACGTAATTCGGGGTTGTTCGGGTATGGTATCTAGAATGAAATGCAAGACTATTGTTTCAGTCTGCATTCTGGCTATATACTATTATTTCAATATATAGTCTCCCTACATTGGGATCTGAGCCACAGAGCTATTATTTCAGCCTGCGTTCATCCATGTACTATTGCATGGTCCCACACCGCAGGTTAAAAGGATCAAAGGTTGACCGAATAAGTTTGTATAGTCCAAGAAGGGAAAATGGGGGCGTCTACAAATGCCCCTCTTCGGCGCGCTCTTGCGAAGTAAGAACGCGTCGAAGAAGTAGACACCCCTCATTCGAGGTGCTTTCTCGTTTCACATAGAAATTTATAAATGTGAATTAGGCATGTTGACATGACATGCTTGGCTTTCTTATCCATCAGCACAAGCTTAAATGAAGCATTCGGAGGCCCAGTGGTAGCTGTCGAAAGGCACTTTCCGGATATGTGGGTGCAAGGCGCATCCTGTCGTATGGCGCGAGCTAACTGAGGGATACGGCGTGATCGAGGTACTAGGGGGCGTCATACAAATGTCCATAAGGTCCAGGGGCCGGTAATACAAATAGAGAGAGTGCAATATAATATCGAAGGCTTTAACAAGTCATGTCAGACCGGGCGCGTCATTGCTCACACCAATGTGCTTCAGGCATTCCTTTTCCAATAGGCATTTGTAAGTTCTTAAATTGAGTATATTTGTTGTTCAATTTTCAAGGGGAAAGGGGTCGATTTGGGCTGGTAATTAAGGTGAATTTTTTGAGGTGTGATCAATTGAATTCTGTATAGTAGCGCGTGTGCATGATTCATCTGGGGTCGGTCTTCTAAGTAGGAAATTCTAGTCTTGATGTATCTGAACAAATGATTCTGCACAGTGGGATATGTGCTTGATCCAATTCTGCGCAGTGGGATATGCACTTGATTGTGAGTTCAGGGGATCTTTAAGTTGTGGAATTCTGGTCCTAAGGTATCTGAACAAGTGATTCTATACAGTGGCGTATGCGCTCGATCCAATTCTGTGCAGTGGGATATGCGCTTGATTGTGAGTTCAAGCGGTCTCAAGAGTTAAAAGTCAGCTTTATTGTATATGGGTAATGAGGCACTTAATCGATTTTTTTTTTGTATTTAGAGAAGGGTGAATTAGGTCTATTTACTCTGTTGCTTTTTTTCTGTTTTTTATTTTTTCTTATTTTTGATAGTATTATTTTCTTTCCGATTTTTTTTTTTTTGTAGTAGAAGATTTCTTTTTTGAAGCAAGTAAGAGGGTCTCGCGATTTTTAAAATTCTAAGGATTTTAATTTATGATCAATTCGGTGGTAAAACGATAGAAAATGTGGCTACCGAGACGTCGCTGAGTAGATCTACCGGTACGAGATTTGTGGAGCCGACCGTTTATGTAGTTGTTAAGACGACACTTAGCATGCCGGATACTCCATCTAACTTTCTCGACGAATACTGATGATTGTCTCTTATGCGAGGACTACAGTAACTCGCGAGTTAAGAGAGATGGGTTTTGGAAATATTTTGACTTAATCATAGATAACTATATCTATAAGAAATATCGAGTAATTGAAAAATGAGTAATACTTACCTGGGGGTGATACTTACCTCGGTTGTGCGATGGGACTTGTGATATTGTAGCAGGGTGCTGTTGAATGGGGCTTTAAAGTTTTCTTTTTTTTTTGCTTTGTCTGCTGCGGCGGTTGGCGGTGTGATGTAGCGTCTTGGGGAAGGTGATGTCACGATGGGACAAGTGGTGTTGTGGTGAGACAGTGATGGGACTTGGATAGTTTTCGACAGTATGTTCGTATTGTAGTTTGACATTAGTGAGATGCGATGGGACATGGGAGGAGTCCTAGGTTTCTCTTTTTTTTGGTTTCATCTATTGTGGTATCTGGTGATCATTTGTATCGAGCAATTTGGGAGGAAGGTTCTTTGCTTTAGCGATGAGACCTGATTGAGCCTTCTCCCTTTTCTTCTTTTGGCACGGTAAGCGTGTTGTTTGAGCTTTTGGGGCAGTGGTGTTCGCAATGGGAGGTGTAGCATAGTTAGCGGTGGGACACTGGTAGGATGTTTTCGCGCTGGGACGTTGATCTCTTTGTTTAGCAGATCTTGGGTCAAGTGAGCTCACGTTGTGGTTGCGTTGTGTTAGTTTTTTGACGTATTTGCGCTTTCGGGATTTTTCGATGGGCCATGGGGGCATGGCTACAATTTTTTTTTGCGATGGGATCAGATATTGGGGTGGTGTCATGCGTGTGTATGTTTTTTTTTATGGTGGGATGTGCTTGGGTGGCTGCAAGATGGGGCAAGAGGGTTTTGAATGTGGTCAGGGGTTACGGTGTCACGCGAGGCATGCATGTCTTGTCTGTAGTAGGACCAGGGGTGTGGTCGACATTTTTGGTAGGGTTACATGATAAGAGTAGAGTGAGCAGTTGTTCCTTCTTCGATGTGGATAGCTTATAAGGCTCCGCGATAGAACAAAGGGAATTTTCCTTGAATCGGGACCGAACTGTATAAAAATCAGGAATTACGCGCCTGTTTCCAGTCGCGTGACCCGATTGCGCGCCTGTTTTCAAGCGTGCGATTCCGGGTCTAAGGGGTTGTTTACGCGTGTGAATATTAGCGTGGGATTGTATTACACGCTTAAGTATATGCGCACGATTGAAAGGTCACCACGTCACTGCTCGGATGACCTTTCATATTGTGCGGCACGGGGAACTCATTTAATTGGATTGCACGTCCTTGGATGCGAGCAGGATTGGAGCGTCACCCGGTCAGTGTACGGGTGACCTTTCATATTGCACGGCATGAACAGGTTGTTTGATCAGATTGTGCGACTATTGAAAAGCGCAGGATCGAAAGGTCGCGTCGTCTGCACGGGTGACAGTTTCATTGCGCGCTTGAATCTTAGCACGTGTTTTAGATTAAACATGATATGTGTGGTGCGTGATCGGATTAAGTGTAGGTAGTTAAGCGCGCGATTGGGGCCGTACTCTATATAAGCGTGGGAGGCTTCATTTATTTCTCAGTCTCTAGTTTATTCTCGAGTATTGACTTTTCTGAGTGTTCTGGTGTTCTGAGATTCGTGTTTTAGCGATATTGAACAATCTAACCGTCAGATTGGGATGGGGTTTCTTCCTATATTCATTATTTCGCGTGATCTTTGCCCTGAGGTGATGCTCAGGGATAATATTATCTTGAGAATGGGCGATATTGGGAATGAGGTGCTAGTCTTCACACCATTCCCTTTTTAAGGAGCAGTGAAGGCAGCGTTGCGGAGGCGGCAGCAGAGGAGGTGAAGATGATAGGGAGAGGAGGTACTATAAATGGAGGGATATATCCCTAACCCATTTTCTGTTTCTTCTATCGGTGGCTTGTTTGAGTCCTCCAAGTCTGGTGGCAACATCTCTGAAGCCTCCGATTGGACGTTCTGCTCCTCGCTTTGGCTCATTATAGTTTTTATTTTCGTTTTGGGTTGTATGTTAGGTTCTAGGTTTTCGTTTTGGGTTGTAACTCAGGAGGTATGCCTCCGGCGATATTATAAAATTTTGAATTATGAATAAAGAGGCATTTTTTTATTTTTTTATTTTTTTATTGTCTATTGTCTATTGTGCTCAACTAGTTGGTTTAAATTTCCTTAATTGATTAATTTGACTTATCTTATTTGTTTTGACGTAGTTTTAGGATTTGATTTAGTTTAGTTTTATATTTTTGGATTTATTCAAGGTTTATTTTTGAGATCAGTTCACCTTGTTTGGAGGCTTCGCTTGACTCTATTGGTTTGTTGGGGCATTTTTAGTGCTCTTAAACAAGTTAGATTTTACTTTGTTTTATTTAAGGTTTTTTTTTTTCTTGTTTCATTTAAGGCGTTTTGTTTGAGGTTTTTTTTTTCTTTTCTTTTGGAATAATACTTGTTAAAATGGTGTGAGCTTTCATAGGTTCTAAATGGTAGTTGGGTGTTACATTTCTATTGGTTTATCGAAATTTGGAGGATTTGTGCTTTTCAGAGGGACAAGTGTTTGGCTTTAGATTTAATTAGATTAGAAGTGTTTCAACTATGTGACATTTGTCAATTTAAGGGGGTATGGTTTATAAATGCATGAGTCTAAGGTTTTTGGCTTGTTGTTTTCTTATTTCAAGTCTAGAGATTGAAAGTTTGGGGGCATATCCTGTGTTTGTAACTTTGGACATTTTTGTTCATTAATGTCTTTTATTCCTTTCTACTTCATTTCCCAGGTATTGAACCCGAGGAATTGTGTTTATTAAGTGGATCATGAGAATGGACGAGATTGGGAATTCGGGGTGATACTAGGGTTGGTGCTATCAATCCAACTAGAAGTGTCACCTCATCGAGAGAAGAGGTAAAGGAGAAAAAGGTGGTAGAGAGGAAACTCAAGGATAAGGCAGGGTCAGAGTTCTCGTGACCGATGCCTATTTTTCCTCGGTAGGCTCTGCGGATTCAGTGTTAGTTGCTCCTCATTTTTAATGTGTCTAAGGGGAGCTTCTAACAGTGGGTCCAGCAAGTCTTGGATGGCTCTCTGTAAGCTACTCTCTCCTTTCTGCCGGCTCGAGGCGAGGGAAAGAGGTCATCACGGTTAGAATTCATTCAGGGTACGTTCCTCCTCTAGGCCTCTCCGAGATCTCTAGTCTCTCGAATAAATCCGGATTTGGGCATTGCCTGAACGTGCTGATTTTAGCATTCTTATTTTTAAGTTGTATATCCAGAGGGTATGCCCTCGGTGTGTATTGTAATGATTTTTATTAATCTATGGAGTGATTATGTTTTTTTATTTCATTTGTGGTTATTCAATAATCTTTTTTTTTTTTTTGATTTAATTTATATTTTGTTCGCCTCGTTGTGGGTGTGATGCTTTTGGTTTTAATTTAGTTGTTTATTTTAAATCTGGGGGCGTGTTAAGGATAGTTTTTTTCGTTTAGTTTTGAGTATTATAGAGGCAATGTGAGTATTTAATCTTATTGAGGACACGTGAAGGTGTTGGGGGCATTTTTTTGGTTGAGGAAAGTGAAGGAGAGGGCATTTTCTTGGGTTTTAATTGTTTATTGTGAAGTAAAGGGCGTTTTTTTTTTAGGGGGTTTTCGGAGATCTGGATCGGGTCCATACCTATGCATGGGGTGCGGCAGCGTTGGCGCATCTCTATAAGCAGTTCTACCGTCGGGGACAGGGCATCGCATCGATCAGAGGTTTCCTTCCATTCCTCCAGATGAGTTTCAGTTTAATTGGTATCATGGTGGTCCTTTAGTTTTACTAATTTTTGGTCTTAGTAATTTTTAATGGTACTTTTATGTGTCATTACTGCTTTTTTTTCAGTTTTGGGCGTATGATCATTTGCTTTTCTTCGTCCGGGGGTTCTGGTGGGGGTTGAGTTTACGTTTCCAAGGATGCACGTGTGGAGAGAGGCGTTGAAGGGTCGTCGGTGGTCTACTGATCTTCAGACCGCGTGAGGCCTCTTTGAGGATATGAATGCGGGGCAGGTATATATCGTCATGTTTTCGTTTGGCTTTGTTTTGTTTTGGGATTCCTAGGCTTTGTTAATGGGTCGATTTGTTCATTTGGATAGGTGATCTGGAGGCCCTACGACGATGGGGAGGATACGGGTGAGGCGGTGATCGAGTCTGGCCTGCCCTTCTTCGATGTGGACATATGGGTCCATTGTTTTGAGAGGGTGGAGAGGATCCACACCTCTCAAGCAGCATGGCAGTTGGGGCTAGCTCAGTGAGTCCCTTCAGAGGTTAGTCACAAAGTGGCGAAGAGGATGACCGACCCTCTCAAGCCTGAATTTTGTAGAGCGGATGGCTCTCCAGATAGCCGATTTTAAAGTTGGGGGGACCAGGGTCACGGGGGCGCGTGACGAGACAGATGTACGAGAGTATAGGAGGTGGTTCAACACGTTGGGTGGTGGGCGTCTCTTCACACGCCCCTTTCATGGCAGCGGCTCTTTCGCGATCGGTGGGTCGGAGTCAACGTCGGCATTGAGAGAGAGGTTGTCCGCATTGGAGGAGGGTCATCTCACGGCAAGTGTGCAGGGGGCATTGGATGCTCTCCATAGGGCGATGGAGCAGATGGAGCATGCTCCTCGTCCTGATGAGGAGATGTTGCACTCTTTGACCGACTCGGTCGCTAGGGCCAGGGCGGCTGAGGATGAGTTGGGGGCTTGGCTAGCGGAGACCCGAGAGCTCCTGATGAGTTAGTTTATTGGTTTCATTTATTCGTGTATTATATTGACTTATTCTGGTGATGTTTTTTTGTTGATATGGTTGTTTTATTTTATTGTGGATGATGCGAGAGTCGAGGTTGCTCTCTGCTTTCTTGGCGATCTATCATCGAATGACGGAGCCAATCAGCGCATGATGGCGGCTAGCCTGCACTTCGAGATTGAGAGATTAGTGAGTATTTTGGATCAGATTGATTAATTTGTCGATGGTTCAGGGCTCCTTGTTAATGTTGGGATGTTTGCGATATTTGCAGAAGGCAGAGCTTGCCACGGCGGGGGCTTCTGCTCAGGCATTTGATCCTTCTTCAGTGGCCTCCTTCAGTTGAGAGGATCAAGCGATGGCTCGTCTTCGGTCTGAGCTGGAGCATTGGGTAAGTTCCCTCACTCTTTCAATTTACTTGTGTCATTGTGGTGGTTTGTTAAGTGTTACTGTTGTGTTTTTTTAATAGTTTACTAACATCGTGTTGGTGTCTCAGTGCAAGGCTGCTAAGGACCTCCTGACTAGGGAGGCGACTGCTACAATTCTATTTAGGTTGTTTCGTCCTATTTGTCTCTGATATATTTTGTGTTGGTTTGCTTGATTTTTCGTGCAGGCTGTTCCAAATTCCGCTCCTGAGGCTCCCCCTCAGGGGTCCGCTCCTGAGGCTCCCCCTCAGGGATCCGCTCATATTCCTACTCGGATATGTTTTAGTTTGTGTATTTATAGTTTATTAGCGATCGTAGAGTTATCTAATGTATTTGTTTGTTCTTGTTGCAACCGCCTACGCTCACCGTCCCTTCCATGCTAGTAGCTGATCCTGTGACTGCTGCGACGGTCGAGCGCCTTCTGGGGGAGAGATCAGTCCTGGTAAAAAAAAAAATTAAGTTTCTTATGTTTATATATCAATTTTTCTTTTGACTTGGGGTGGGTACGCAGGTTCAGGAGCTTGAGGAGGCGCATTTAGAGGTAGCGTGGGCGCGTGCCATTCTCGTGGCGAGGCAAGTCCTTGGGGAGACACAGAGTCGTGAAGACCTAGTTATTGAGATGATGGTTGCGCAGAAAACTCAGGTCAACGCATTGGAGGCGACACACCAGTCGACGCGGGCAGAGATGCGAGCGTCTATGGATCGACTGCAGTATCATCTTGCGAGGGAGCGAGGGACACGTAGATCAGCTAATCGACTTGAGGGATCAGAGTCGAGGGCTACAGGGTCTTCGTTCGGGCAGTCTGGCCACACGTCACATGATCGTGTCAGGAGTGATACTCGCGAGGATTCTATTACTCGTGGGGTTCCCAGTGGGCATCCTCCTCATTCTCGGTAGAGGCGGACTGTCAGTCAAGCGAGCGAAGGGGGCTCTGTAGTGGAGTTGCGCTATCTAGAGGTTCTAGCGACTCCAAGCGTCGGGATCTTTTTTTCAGAGGATCAGTCTACGGACCTTCGAGCTTATGATAATGGGGACAGTAGTGCTCGATCGTCCCAGCGGTAGCGTAGGGGTAGGTGTGTGCATGTGTATGTTTTGTCCATTATGAGTGCGCATTGTATATACAGGGGGGATGTCCCTAGTGACGATTATAAAGAAAAAAAATAGGAAAGAAAATTTTTGACACATATATATTGAGATTTTGGGTTTAGGTGTACCTGATCAGCTGTTTTTCTTTTAGTTACCTCTTGCGTCTACTTTTGCTTTTGCTCCTAGTGCCATCAATCATCATCAGGACTTTGATGCTTTGCGAGCTAGCCCTGTGGTGGTTGAAGGTCATTTTGTATCTGCACATGTAAAGGTAACGCTATTAGTAATTTTTGTTCTCCCCCTTGCTAGTTGTCAAGGGGGTAAGTATCTCAAATCGGAGCCTAGTAACAAAGGTAGATATATGCTCTTTTATCTTCTCCTTTTTTTTCTTTTTTTTTTTTTCTTTTTTCTTCTCTTTTTTTTCTTTTGAAAGTAATACAACAGGGAAAGCAAATAACTATCGTAGCAACAAGAACTAAAAATAAAAATAAAAATAAAAATAAAATACCCCAGTGTAGGGGCGTGATTGTATCGGCAGTACAGTGTCTTCAGTAGCTTTCTTTGCACAGTAACTTCGACGTTCTTCATATTTTGGTAGACAAATCGACGATTTTGATATGATTCTCCTTTTGATCCAAAAAATGCCCCAGTGTGTAAATGAAATGGAGCTTTTCTGGGCTTTTGATAAGCACTGTGGGTTTATGTGAAGTCGTGGGTATTAGGTAAGTTAGTCTTGAAGAGAGCATTCATCAATATTGTCATCAAACTCAGGGGAGGTCTCTTTGATCAAGTCAGTTGCATACGGGGTCTATATTAGGGTAGTGGTCATCCTATCCCGTGATTATTAGGGAAAAGTACGGTAAGTATAGCAGGTGATTGCATCAGTCGTCATTCATGAGTTTTCGGTTTCATTCCTTGAAATATCCTGCGAGGCTTCCAATTTATCATCTAAAATATAAAAAGAAGTAGAAAAAGGATAAGGCTCAATGATGTGGGGTGTAGCTTGTACCTAATACTCTGTAAAAGTGATGAGTAACAGTCTTCTTTTCGGGGGAATCCGGGGTGCCATGATTAAGCTCTTCGCCATGTTTCGGTACCATCAAAATCTCACATTCTATGGTTAGCAAGAGTTTGTCCTCCTCCCGCCACCTTACGACGACCTCTAGTAGTATAGGGATATCAGGGGTGCCCTCGCAGCTTGCTTATACACTTCTGGTGAAATTATCAGAGATGTCCCCACAGCCTACTTATGCTTCCCTGAGTTCATTGATTTGTTCAATTGTCGTAATGCTCTCGCCCAACTTTTGATATGTAGATATATTTTGAAAGCATCTTGCTAGTGCAAAAATAATGAGTTTTAATTGAACCTAGCATCTTCATTTTTTTTTTTGCTCTAATGTCAACTCCAATGGCGGGAGAAGGAGAACGAGGATTAGGTGTTACTTATACTTTTGAAAGAGATTAGGTATGTCACTAGTCCCTTGGTCAGATTGTCCGAATAAGAAGGTGGGCGATAAATAGGTCTCAAAAATATTCTGGGGATTGAAGGTGTACGACCAATGAATGGGTCGTGACGACTACGGGGGTGATAACTATAAGTATTTAACTACGATATGTGATGATCACAAGACTAAGGGTAATATTTTCTAAGGGACATGGCGTTCCAAGGGCTAGGGAGTTCTTCCCCGTCTTGGTTTGTCAGTTTGTAAACATTTTCGAGGTATGCGGCTGTTATGACGTAACAGCCTTCCCAGTTTGATTTCAGTTTTTCTTTCGGATGGGCATGCTTAGAGGGCATGATTTTATTCAAGACTAATTCTCTGATATTAAAGGTTCGTTCAAGGATTTTCTTGTCGTAAGCCCTGGCCACTCTCCTCTGATATACCTGAGCGTGATCAGCTGCCCTTAGATGTGTTTCATCGAGTTGCTCTAGCTGTGTGAGTAGGGCAATCCTCCTCTCGTCTAAGGATAACTTATCATTGAGTTGGATCCATAAGGATGGTACTTGTATCTCATATGATAGGACAGCCTCTATCCCGTAGGTAAGGAGGTAGGGCGTTTGGCCAGTGGTCGTACGAATAGAAGTCCGATAGGCCCAGAGTGCTTCTAGTAGTCGTTTAGGCCAGTCGGCTTCACTGCTTGTTTCTACTGTACATTTCAGAATTCGAATCAGCATTTTTTTGGTGACTTCTGCTTGTCCATTTCCTTGAGGGTAGAGCGGTGAGGAGTGGCATAGATCGATGTCGAATTTCTTGCATAAATTCTTTGTCTTCTCTGCAATGAACTACGGTCCGTTGTCGGTGACAAACATCCTGGGTACTCCAAACTTGGTGATGATATTTCGAATAATGAACCTTACAAGCGTGGAAGCAGTGATTCTGACGTATGATTCGGCTTCTGCCCATTTAGTATAGTATTCGGTTTCTGTAAGTATAAGCGCCTACTTGTGAGTGTTCCCAACTGTGTCTGTGAAAGGTTTGATGATGTCGAAGGCCCACATCGAGAACAGCCATGGCGAGGTCATAGTGCTTAATGCATCTAATGGAGCTTTGATGAGTGCAGCGTGTTCTTGGCAGTACCTGCAAAATTGGACGTAGAGGTGGCAGTCTCTTATCATTGTCGGCCAGAAGTAGCCTTGTCGTCCAATTTGATCAGCGATTCTCTGTCTATCGGCGTGGGCACCGTAGGCGCTGGCGTGTACTTCTCGAATGATGTATTGTCCTTCGGCGGTTGTAACGCATTGTAGTAGTACTCCTTTAGTGAAGGTTTCTTTGTATAGTATTTCTCCAAGTATGCAGAATCTGGCCCATCGGTTCCTTATAGTCTTCCGTTCGATCTTTATAGCGTAGGGAGGAATGTGTTGATGTTTGAGAAAGTTCCAAATGTCGAAGTACCATGGCTGCCCGTCGTCGATTGGTGATCTTTCAAATCTGAATATAGCGACTTCGGCTCCTGACTTGTCATACTTTTTCGGAGTAATTGCTTCCTTTGATGTCGTGCTCGTGGGAAGGATTAGTAATTCTCTCTTGACGGTCCATGCCACCTCGTGGGCGGGTACTATTAATTTTTCTATGACGAAGGTTTTGATAGTTTGTCCAAGGGGTATCTGAATGACTGAGGCTAGTGTAGCTAGGGAGTCTTTAAGCTCGTTTTCTAATCTAGGGATGTACGTAAAAGAGATTCTTTCAAATTTGTTTACTAGATATTGAGCGGTTTCTAAATATATCATTACTCTCCTTTCCTTAGTTTTCCATTCTCCTATGACTTGTGAGATTACTAGCTTAGAATCATCGATGGTTTTCAACTGTCTAACACCTAATTATAATGCTGCTCGTAGTCCAACTATGAAGGCTTCGTATTCCGCGACGTTATTAGTGACAGAGAAGTCTAATTAAAAAGCTTTAGGTATGATAACTCCTTTCAAACTCAGGAGGACTATCCCGATGTCTTTTCCTTTGTGATTTAAAGCATCATCAAAATAAAAGGTCCATGAAGTCTTATCGGGCTCTTCATTGTGGATTGTAAGTAGGTTTTCATCAGGGAAGTCTGCGTGTATGGGTTCATCACTCGGGAGTAGGAGATCTGTGAGATAATCGGTAATTGCTTGCCCTTTGATCGACTTCTGTGTGACGTAGGTGATATTAAACTCTTGTAATAGCATATGCCAGCGAGCGATCTTTCCGGATGTTGCGGGTTTTTCAAATACGTATTTCAGAGGGTCCATTCGGGCTAGTACTAATATCTTATGTGCTCCGAAGCAGTGTCGCAACTTGGTCGAAGCCCATACCAGTGTGAGGCAGGTCTTTTCCGTGGGAGTGGATTTCCGTTCATATTCGACTATCGTCCTACTAAGGTAGTAGATAGCCTTCTCTTTCTTACCGTATTTTTTATATTGTCTCAGAATTACTCCCATTGCTTTATCGTCTGCTGAGAGATAAGGATTAGGGGTATTTTAGGAACTGGGGGTGATAGTATTTGCAAGTTAAGGAGGTACCTTTTAATGTTATCGAAGGCTTGCTGGCACTGGTCATCCCACTTGTACTCAGTTCCTCCTTTAAGTAGTCTATAGAAAGGATCGCATCTGTCTGAATGCTGGGAGATAAATCTCCTGATGAATTGCAATCTTCCTATCAGGCCTCGTAATTCTTTGATATCATGGAGAGGTAGCATCTCAAGGATGGCATCAACTTTAATAGGGTCGACTTCAATCCCTCGCTTGCTAACTATAAAATCGAGTAACTTTCCGAAATTGACTCCGAAGACACATTTCTTTGGGTTCATTTTTAACTGATATTTCTTAGCTCTTTGTAGTACCAGTCGGAGTGCTTCAACATATCCTGCCCGTGTTTGGGACTTTACTAATATTTCATTGATATAGACTTCAACACATTTATGCATTATATCGTGAAAAATGGCCATCATGGTTCGTTGATACATAGCTCCTATGTTCTTGAGCCCAAAAGGCATGATAACGTAACAGTAAGTTTCCCAGGGTGTGGTGAAAGAAGTCTTCTCTTGGTCGAACTCGGCTAACTTGATTTGATTATATCCTGAGAAACCATCCATAAAGGATAGCATCTTATGCCTAACAGTGTTGTCGACTAGAGTGTAATGTGTGGAAGTAGGAAATCGTCTTTTGGGCATGCGTGGTTGAGGTTTTGAAAATCAGTGCAAACCCGTACTCTGCCATCCTTCTTAGTGACAGGTACTATGTTGGCGACCCATTTAGGGTAGAGGACGACACGAATAAATTTGGCTTTGCGTAACTTGTCGACTTCCTCTTTGACCTGCAGAGCTGTTTATGGGTACATCCTACGGAGTTTCTGCTTTACAGGTTTCGCGTCGGGTTCCAAGACAAGTCAATGTTCTACCAAGCTGAGGTCTAAACCAGGCATATCTTCATAGGACCATGCAAAAGAGTCAAGGTGTTCTTGAAATACTTGCACAATATGTTGGCATTCTTTAGAGTTAAGCGTTAAGCTAACTAGTAATTTCTTAGGTTTCTCTTCAGTGCCAAAGTTAATTTCTTCTGTCAGTTCCATGAAAGCTTGAGTTTGCTCGTCGAAACGCTTAATAACCCGTTGGAAGTCCTATGCCCCCTCAACGACTGGTGTTCCTTCCTCCTTATCGGTAAGTTCGTATACTGCAAAATTACTACACTGGGGATTCGATTTTGCGAGAAGTAACCCTTCATCAACGCAATTTATGACTGAGAGATCTTTGGTAAGGTGAAGGTCAAGGCTATTGATTCTTCTCTCAAAGTCATGAAGTATCTCATCAGGTATACTCACCGGCTTGTTGCTTAGTCAGGATACGTTACGTCCTAGTGCTCGAGATGGGATAATAGTCTCAGGAAAAATAGAAAAGTCTCTTTCTATTTTTTTGATTTTTGATAGTAGATATGGTACAGGGTCGGTTGCCTCAAGAGGCGTCGGGAGAGCTGCTTCCTCTAATTGAGGGAGCGAGACGGCCACTGGAGCCATTCGAGCAATTTTTTGAGAGATGTAGACTAGTTCTAAATTTGGCATTTTTTTTTTGAGTCCTCATCTAATGAGATATTCTGAATAAATAACGTGAGTGACAGGTATATCGTAGTTTGGATTCCCTCTATCACATTGATTGCCTCTTCCTTAAAGAATCTCTGGAGATCGTCATCGATTGAACTATCATCCTCGAAGATATGATATAGTTACTCTTCCCACAAAGGGGAGTCTCCTAAAGGATCCCCAGGGGGAGGGAGCTCTTTCTCTTGATCTTCATAATATATCGGGATGAGTACGCATGCTCGGCAATGAGGCTGGTAATGGTAAGACATGCAAGGAGATTCCCAAGGGCATTCTCATCCTTTAGAATTGATGATAATATCAAGTTCACTTTCTTGATCTGATAAGGCTTGAAGTCCTAGGTTGGCTTGTTCTGCTAATTCGAGTGCGGGGAGGTCTATCCAGTAGTCCTCGTCATCACTTGACGGAGGTTGCCACTCTTCCTCGAGCGATTTCCAAAATATTTAGAGTTGCGGTGCATCTGAGAATGAAGGAGAGTCTAATTCAAACTCCTCTTCAAACCCCAAGAGTGCGGCGTGGGTATTTCCTCCTAGGTTAGTGAACTGGCTGTCAGAATTCTCTTCTTCTTACATTGATAGCGGAGCCAGAGAGTTGTTGCTTGTTTCCATCGTTACAGGGTCGGAGCTGTTCACTTCTGTCAACGTAGAATATCGGATCCTACTAGCGAATTGCTCTAATATGTGAGTGCATGCCTCGCAATGGGGTTGATATGAGTGAGAGATACAAGGTGAGTCCCACGGGCATTCCCATCCTTTGAGGCCAAGGCAGTGGCTGATATTATACGAGTTAAACTCTGCTTATGAGGCATCATCTTCTTCCCATGGTGGATATAGGTGCTCTTCATCCTCTTGTAAGGAAGCTATGTGAAAGTCCTCATCATCAGTGGATTCCCAATCTTTTACTTGTGGGTCGGGCTCGAGAGGTTCTTCCTTCCTCTCCTCTATGGGCTCTTTGAGATCAAACAAAGGTTTGCCTCCTTCAAGGGGTTTATCAATGTCGTCTTTTAGGTTCGTCAAATCACTGAATGCTTTAGCCATTTGTTCAATTTCTGCTTCTTGGGATTTAGTGAAGGATACCTCCTTCCGCCTAGGCACATCAGCTTTCTCAGTGGTCCCATAGACGAAGTGACCATATAGAGACCATTTTGGTGCGGAACAGGTCCTACACGACCTTGCTTATTCTTTCCGAGTTCGATATGAGGAATGTATCTAAGTTGGTACATAAGATCCCACCCCTTTGTTGCGGTGGGGTTGATGTCATAAAGCTTGGCGAGGTCTGGACCAACCTCTCTCCTCATCAACTCTTGTCGACACGTTAGGGGAGAACTAGGATGGGTAGGGGGGTGGACTTCTGCTATGGTTGTCTCATCCGGAATTCAAGTCTTTTGAATGTGTCCCGTATTTAATATGAAATCATGGGCCAAAGGAATGCTTGTCGCATAATCAGTATCCATTTCTTGGAGAGGTGCATCGGCGTATATACGGACGATGGAGTCCTCGTATGGGAACTTGACGCATTGATGATACGTAGACACGACGGCCTTTATTGATTCCAACCACTTTCTTCCTAAGATGAGATTGTACGTGCTAGCGGAATCAGAAACATGGAAGGTGACGTCCTTTGTCACAGGTCCGAGGTGAACCAAGAGTTTAATAGTCCCTTTAACATAACGACGTGAGTCGTCATAAGCTATGAGTGACAGGGTCGAGGGCCTGACGTCTTGTTCCATATATTCGAGCGTCTTTAATGTCATGAGCCGGTATATATTGAGTCCTGCTCCGGTATCCACTAACACATGAGGTACAAAGAATCCTCTAATGATGACTGTGAGATGTATAAGAGCGGCACTCCCACGGAGTGACTCCTTAGGCATGTCCGCATCGGTGAACATGAGTGATGGAGATTGCGCCATGACTGAAGCGATTTGATGAAGCTCATCTAGGGTCGTGTCCTCGTCTACCTGTGTATCCCCATGTGTGTTTACCAATAATCGGTGATGATCAGGGGATTTCTTGATGAATTATAATATAGATATCTGAGTTGAGATCTTTTGAAGGTGTTGTAGCAGGCCATATTCTAGCCCTAGCTCGAGTGTAATCTCTTTGCCTAGCCGATGTGCTTTAGGTGCGGGTGGTTGAAGTGGTTGAGGTGTGGAAATTGGAGGAGGAATGATGTGAGGTGGGGGCGGCAAGTGAACCTCTCTTTCTCTTTCATTCCCATCTAGTTGTGGTATATTTGTGAAATCCTTGTTTCAAGGGAAAGGAGGAGGTGGGTAATTGGTTCCAGATTTGAGAATTGGGCAAGTCAGTTGTTGACTGAACCTAGTGTGGCTCGACGTCGATGTATTTGTAAAACAAGTAAAATTACAGGTCAGAGCGTGAGCCTGCACGGCACCGTTCCAAGGTGGGAGGTACTGCGTGTAATCCTCTTCTTCTAAGAAAGCTGAAACTAGGGTCTCATGCGGGTCGAAATGTTTTTATCGCTCGCCTTCCTTTATGTTTAGTGAGCACTTAGTCTTCGTTTCGTTTTCTAGGTTTGGAGTCTTCCGAGTGATACTTTCTACCCATGCGATAACTTGGGCTGCTTTTGAAGAACGTGATCTCCAAACTTGGATTCAGAATCAGACGAGGGAGGTGGTGAGGGTGTCGGTTCAGGTTTTGGAGGGGTCAAAGTTTCTAGTGGGGGACGATGGAGGAATGGCCTCCTGGCCCTAAATGAGTGGACTCGTATCTGGGTGAATTTTGAATAAGGTGGCGGGTTTGGCGGAGAGATGTGAGTGATCAAGGTCGAGGGATGTGGGGGTGAAAAGACTCTCACAAGAGTAGCAGAAATGTCGGAGGGTTGGATGCGAGTGATTAAAGTACAGGGTGGGATAGAGGGTTGACTAGAGAGATCCACAGTGGTGACATGAGTCGGTGCCCCCTGGTTGTGATTAGGCATGGGGTTGTTTATAATCCCCAAATTTTGTTGGGGTTGGTTGTCGCTAGGGTTAGGATTCCTCAACGCTTCCCAATCAATTTGGTTTCGATTGCTTATGTCATAGATCACTTCTCGAAGGACCCAACAGTCCTCTAAGCTGTGTCCAGCATATCGATGGAATGCACAATATTTACTGTAGTCTAGATTTGCAGGTCATGGGCAAAGTTTTTCTGATGAGAATCGGAGGAGGTTCTGAGTGTTAAAAAATTGAAAGATGTTAGGGATTGTATCAGGTAGAGGGGGATAATGTTCCCGCCTCGGTTGGTAGGGGCTTCTAGTTGAATTAAAGTTTTGTGGTGGGGGGACATTACTATAATTTAAAGTGTGGGCCAGTCGGTTCTGTGTTGCATTTTGGTTCTAATAGGTATTGGGGTATTGATTTCTATTTTGGTATTGGCCTTGACCCTGGTTTTGGCCTTGGTTCTAGTTTGCGTATCTAGATTGATTAGCACCCTGATTCTGATTGGTATACCGTTGTTAATTTTAATTTTGTCTGAAGTTGCGTGGCTGGAAGCTACCATTATTAGAATTTTGTCTTTGGTTGACAACGGTGTTGACCTGTTCAGTTCCTAAGGCTTTCTTATTATTTTTCGACTTTGACTCGCTAGAGGAGCCTATTTTAGACGTAACGATAGATAGGGAAAGGTCTCCGACTTTAATGTGTCGTGCTAGTCGGGATGCCCAGGAGTGAAGTGCAATGAAGTCGAGGCAATCGCTTATGACAAGCGTGCACTTTAACGGTTCCCTAGTATTGTCAATGATAATATCGACCGAGTCCTTCTCTTTTATTGAAGTGCTGATCCTCGCAGCAAGTTTTCTCCATCGAGCGATAAAGTCAACAAACTCTTCATCAGGTCCTTGCTTGGCGGCCATCAGGTCACTGAGGCTGGTTGTCTCTTGGATCAAGTGTTTGTATTGGTCTAAGAATGGACCAACTAAATCGTCAAAGATTTCGATCTTATAAAGTGGGAGTCTCACGAACCAGTCTAGAGCTTCCCCTTCTAATGAACATTGGAAGTAGTGGATGAGAAGTCCTTGGTTGTCGCGTATGGGCCGACAGTCATTGCAAAAGAGTGCCAAGTGATGGTTCGGATTTCTCATGCCATTATATTTGGTAAATTTTGACGGTTTGAATCCTATAGGCAGGTTAAATTCGACATCCCTGTAAATTTATTGAACTCGAATGAATGACCAGAGCGCTCCCTCTTGGCCATGTACTCATCAAGTATTTTAGAGAGATCTTCGATCTTAATGGTATTTTCCTTTGGCACGAGCTGCAAGCTAGCCCTATCCAGTGCGTCATCGTTAAAGAATGTGTGAGCATGCCGCCTCAATGATATGGTGCGAGCTGACCCTGTACTCGGGGTAGGTGGTGGTCTTTCTTGTCGCTCTTGCTCTTCCAAATTTTGTTGTCCCCTAATGGTTTTATATGCAGTGGCCAATCCTCGAAGTAACTCTTCTGAGTCATCACCTCCTCTTTGTATTCTTTGGATGCTAAGTTCTACGATTTGTTGACTGGTGAGGTTTTATCCAGAGCTATTATTTCTATCGTTATGGCTACTACTGGCGTGCGGTGTAGAGAAGCGGTTCCCTTGTTCACCAGCCATGTTAACTTTAGGTTACGGTGGGCTAAAAGTATGAGGCAGTTCTTCTTCGTATGCGGGGCTGTCATGAAGTCCCCACAACGGAGGGTCTCCTAAACTTACTCTACGTATGCCAGACATCTCAAGTCTTTGACGAGGACTCATATATCTAAAAAAGAATCTAAACGACACGATGGGAAAGAAAATAAGGAAATAAAATAAAACTAACTATCTAAGAAAAGCTTGCAAAAGGGTCCCATCGCGATCGCCAGTCTGTTGGTGCGCGCTTTTTCTGGGTTCCTCTCAGCTCCCATTGAATCAGTGGCTCCAATTTTATCCAGGTGGACTCTAGCGATGCGGTGTTTGGAATGACAAAAAAAATAAATAAAAAGGGGGGATTTTTCTAGGAAGGTTCCTAGTTTGATTGCGATCGCCAGCTGCAAATATTTAACGACGCTGCAACACGTCAGTGATCATGTTGTGAAGCGGGTGTGGGTTACTTCTATACTGAATCGTCCGCCTGTGAACGTCAACAATAGTACTTCTCTTTAGTTTAGTTAGTTTAATTATCCTCTTATTTCCCTTTGTAATTATAATTCCGGTCAGTTTAGATTTCCCAATTCTATTATTATTATGCTCTGGTTGTGTGGGCTTATTAAGGTGAGTTATTTTAGTATTCTGATGCTGTCAAGAGTCTAATGAGCATCAAGGTTCTGATATTACGAAAAGCCCAATCGGTTTCAGTATCCTATTTGTACTAAGAGTACATATGTATCAGTTCTAATAATGCTCTAACTAGAATTAAGCATGCTAATTGTACTGGGATTCTAATTAAAGCAATTGTAGTAATTCTACTATAATTCTAATTAAAGTACTTGTAATAATTCTACTATAATTCTAATTGAAATAAAAAGACTGATTTTTCTACGGGCCTAATTAAAGCAATAGATTTAATTTTCTATTATAACATCAACAGAAACAGAAGGACTGATTTATCTACGACCCTAATTATTGATGGATTTATGATGGCAAAATATAATTAATCATGAATAAAATAAATTTCCTAGAATTCGGATTTGGAATAATCAATTTACTAAACTAATGGAAATGGAACTTTAATTTAACACTCTAATAATTATATCAAGGCCTAATTAATGCGAATAATCAATTATGTCTAAATATAAACGAATTAAAGTAATTTATTAATTCTAAAAACTCTAAGAAAAAAAAGGAGTTTGGGCCCGCTATGCTAAGGAGGATTGGCCTCGTTCCCGAGTACCCTCCGTAAGCTCCCTTGGGCAAATCGGGTGGCTGAGATTAAAAAGAAAAAAATTGAATTTTGGATGGTAAAGTGATATTTTTAGGCTTTTCAGAGTTGATTTCGAAACAATAGGGGCAAATTGAATTATAAGCTAAAATTATGGAAAACTAAAATTAATATTTTTATATTTTTGGAGGTATTAAACTAAGAAATTGAAATTAAAAAAAACTTTTAGGACTGAATTCGGGTTCTAAATCAGAAAAATCAGACCGTATGATTAAGGACTGGTTCTGAACTTTGAGGGTTAGAACCGGAAATTAATTATAGGACCGTAAATCATGATTTTAGAGTAGAATTCGAAGGGTCGGTATATCGGACCGACGAATCAAGAGCTGGTTCTAAAAGCAGGGAATTAGAACCAAAAATAGAAGATTCAGTCCGAAAAGGGTGCTACGGTATAAGACTGAAAATAAAATTAAAAATTAATAGATCTAGAGATTATAAGTTACGGTCGAAAACTAAAATATTAAATCCTTACCTAAGGGGGGTCGGGACTGCGAAGAGAATCCTTGAAAGTTCGGGCGTTTGAATCTTGAAATGATGGTTGGGTTTTGTGGGTTCATGCTTGGAGTTCTCTAGTTTCGAAATTTACCGTCTCCTCTCTCAAAATTTGCAGCCCCCCTTTCTGTTTTCGAGAGAAAAAAGCTTTTATAGGTTTTCCTTCAATTATGCACATGTTTATAGGCGTTTAATTGAATTGCGCCTCTAGATTCCGGCGCTTAATCGCTTTGAGTCGGTCACCGACTCAGTGAGCAACCGACTAACTTGCTCAGTGAGTCTCCTAGTCCTAACAAATTATGGCTAATTGCATGCATGTTATATCAAGGAAATGTAGGAGTCAAGGGTAGTAAGACTAGGTCGGGCGTACACCAATTGCGCGCTGGTGGTGAAGCGCTCAATCCGATCATGCGTCCTGTTTCAGGCGCCTAATCGAGTCTCGAATCGGTCTGGGAAAGGAAGTTTAGTCTGAAAGGTGGATTAATCACACGCTTGTGGTTTTACGTGCAATATAATTGTGCGCAAGGTTTTACTCGTGTAATTCGGGGTTGTCCGGGTATGGTCTCTAGAATGAAATGCAAGACTATTGTTTCAGTCTATATTCCAGCTATATACTGTTATTTCAGTATATAGTCTCTCTACACTGGAATCTAAGCCATAGAGCTATTGTCTCAGCCTGCGTTCAGCCATGTACTATTGCATGGTCTCACACAGCGGGTTAAAAGGGTCAAAGGTTGACCGAACAAGTTTGTATACTCCGAGAAGCCAAAATGGGTCTCTACAGTATCGACGGGCTAATAAAATGAACCGTAGATTTATTCTTGTATATAAAATTGATTTAGGAATGAATAGATGGCTAACCCTGATTTTAAAATTTTTATTATTATATATTTTTTTGTTCTTATATAGCTTGCGGCATTATAAATGAGTATATATTTATTATCTTTTCATCTAATATAATTGTATTCTTCTTTACACTTTTGTTGCACCATTTGTAGTTAAATGTATCTTATGCCAATCTAATTATTCCATTTATATTGTTGGTATTCCCTATGTTTGTGCTTGATGTTTAATTTTCTATTATTTATTATTGGGTTTTATGTACAAGTTCAGACCAAACCACTGCCACCTCAATAAACCATGCATCAATTATGAATATTATGTCTTATAGTTTATATGCTCTTCACTTTTAAGGGAATTTTGGCAGAGAAGGGTGTTTGCGTTGGTACGCTTGATTGAAAGTAAATTATTATGTAATTTGGTCAAAATTTCCCACAATTCATTAGGAAAATGTTGAAGCACAATGGTCAAAATTTCCTTAACAACAATAGTAGGGAGTCCCTTTTTTTATTTTTTTTGATTGACTAATGGATTTTGAAAAAAGAAAAATAATAATAATAAATATAAGAATAAAATAAAATAAAAATAAAATACAGAATCTAGAGTAAACGAAATCTATCAATGGAAACAATGGATCTCTAGCAACCCTCTCTTTGGCAAGTGTGTCTACCAAGTCCTTTTGTTTTTGGTCAGGCGAGCTTGGATAGAATTAGTGATCACAAGTTTTAAATTTATTTTAATCGTACATCTTTTATATTTTTGGGTTTTATTTGAAACCCTAATTGTTTCCTAAATTTCGTGGCCCATCTGATGTTGGATCTCGACCCATCTGATGTTGGACCGTGACTCATCTGATGTTCGACCTCGACCCATCTGATGTTAGACAGTGACCCATCTGATGTAGACCTCGACCCGTCAGATGTTGGACCATGACCCGTTTGATGTTGGACTGTGACCCAGTTGGTGTTGGATTGTGACCCATTTGATGTGGACCATGACTCATCCGATGTTGGACTGTGACCCATCTGATGTGGACCTTGACCCATCCGATGTTGGACTTTGACCCATTTGATGTGGACCATGACCCATCTGATGTTGGACCACGACCCGTCTGATGTTGGTTCGTGACTCATCTAATGTTGAACCATGACCCATCTGATGTTGGACCTCGACCAATCTGATGTCGGACCATGACTCATCTGATGTTGGATCGTGGCTCATCTGATATTGGACCATGACCCATCGGATGTCGGATCGTGACCCATTAGATGTTGGACTTCGACCCATTTGATGTTAGACTATGACCCATCTGATGTGGACCTCAACCCATCTGATGTTGGACCTCAACCCACATGATGTTGGACCCACCCTTTCAATTTCATTTCATGAGATGATATTAAAATAATTAAAGTATCTTTTACATTATATTATGATATAACTAAAGAGAAAGTGGTTTCCCGTGGTAATATAAAATTAATAAATATTATCTACTTATACTTTATTATTATTTTATTTTCATATAAAACAAACGTACTTGGTTATTACCTTATCTTAATATTATAAAATTATCTTATAAGGTATATGATTAGTAGTATTCCCTGTCAGAGTCCAATTAGTTTCCTTTCTATCGATGGATCGACCTACTAAAATCGATCAATCGATCCTGAGCCAAACGACAACTTACACCTTATTAAATCCGATCTATCGATTTTCATTTTTCGATCGATCGATTCTCGTCCGAACAGATAAACTGATTCACACTAAAATTCTACTATTGCACGACCAAAAACTTAGTGCACATTAATCACTTATACTTTGCAATCGATGGTCCTTATGCACTTAATTTTTACAATAATAATATTTAATTTAGGCATTTAATAATAATAAATAATAATATATATAAATATCACTCTTATCACTTCAACGTGACCATTTTGATAACACGATGTATTAGAATTTCGATACCTCGTGAAAATCAAACTCTGACCTTCAAGTTATCGAAAACATACTAATTACTCTCCTACTCTATAATTATTGACGTGTTATGTAAATAAATAAATGTATAAATATAATAATAATCTTGATGTAAATTATTTCATGCTTGATAATTATATGCTTCCATCTTGAGCTTGATGTACGAGTTGAAGGATATGTTAAGTCATAAGTATGCGAGTGTATGTGATCATGCATACACTTGGGCGTGGTGTTTTGCTGAGATGGTATCGAAGCGAGAAATATACCGTATTCACATGCCTTACAACTCATGGTTGAATGGGACCCATGACGAGTCGGGTGAGTGTGAATTAAGTGTAACCTTATATACGGTAGCATATGCAGTGACCCGATCACCCCGAGTTTAAATATGATAGTATAAGTTATGAGGTTCGATCATAGGCTTTAGCTGTGGTGAGGTCTCTTTTACGGTCACGTGAAACTCGGGATATTGACGTTTATGTACGGATGTAATCCTCTATGGTAGTATGAACTGTCACACGAAATATATCCAGGTTACTACAGAACTTTTTCCTTGGGAAGCGTGATTTAGAAAAATTACCTCACTATAGTTCGTTTTAGAATTAAGGATAAGGATATGTTATGAGTATAAGATAAGATAAGTTAAGATATGAGTACGATAATAAGAGGTCGCTGTGTAGGCCAGCAAAAGATTAAGAACTTAAGTCTCTGTACGTATCGTTCCTTGTATAGCCACTGTAGGGGGAAATAACGTCTTTCAGCCATGACAGATTTCTGGGAGAGATTATGAGTACGAGTATGTTTATAAGTTAGTTTGGCCATTATGTCTTCCCATTGGCTGGATGGTGGAGTATGAGTATGACATGAGAGCGTTATGATATAGTGGTATGATACTATATTGACCCTCACATGGTAGCTTGAGCAGTGACTCTGGCACATATCCTTTAAGACTTTATGAGTATGTTAGTTACGCTCATGTGATGTACAGACGTATGTGTGAGAATAATGAAAAAAATACAATATGATATAATATTAGATATAATAAGGTACGTTAGGATATGGGGTGTCTAGATTATGGTCCTGCATATATGATATGATATAAGTTCTATGATATGCAAATAATTTTATCTTTCTCTTGCTATTCTCTTTGAGATATTATGGTTATCACTCACTTGATGCACTTATAATGCATATGAGTAGTATGAGGTGAATTGGTGGTGTATTCACTGAGTTTACGTGACTAAGTAAACTCATCCCACGACAATTTTAACAGTTACAAGTGATTACGCTGGTGGAGTAGACCTCGTCTATCCAGATCCCGCCAACGCCGATTTCATTGATCCTACGGGTGTTAAGTACCAGGAGCCTTGGGAGGGGGACGCAGTGAGTACCTGGAGGACCTCGGTGCTGACTTTGACCCGAACACCGATTACTGATAGTTTTAGACTCGGTATCTTGTTTCATTTGATATTTTGTGTTGACTCTATTATTCTATTTATTGGATTTGTCTCCAACTTCTTATTTCGATTATTTATGGATTATCGGGATTTTATTGCATTTATTCAGTATTTATGATTGTTTTATATTCCACCTTTATGTGTTGACTTTCACCGATTTCGTGGAACCAGACTTACGCGATAACTTTGATTAAGTGTATGTCCGATTAACATATCTGAGAGATGTGAGGGTCATAACTCGAAATTCTAGGCCCTCGGGATGAGGTAGAATTTCGGGTCGTGACAGACAGATTTCATAATACATTAACACAAACACCCAATGGTGACAGACCTAAAAGTTACCCTTCTTTTCAAAATTCCAAGACATCTTATCCTCTTTTGTTATAGTAGGGAGTGGAATTCGGAGAATGATATAAGCATCCTCCTCGTTGAACATGTTTTAAATTGATAGTTCACTCCATCATCTAGGTTCATCCAAGATCAAGTCAGAAACACAATCCACAGAGCCATTCGGTTTTGGAGAAATAACCCGATAAGTAGACGCCCACGGGACATCTATCTTCCCAAATATTAATAGTAGTCCCAATTCCCACTCTCCAAATCATTCTATGATTCTTGCCAATACAATACTAAACCATGTATAGGATGTATTCCCTCCCGTTTTCTCTTTCAAAAATTATACAAGCGGCTTGGGAGAGAGAGGATTAGAAATAATCCTCCACCCTTGCTTGGAGATCATAGCCGAGTTAAAAGTTCAGATTTTTGAAACCCAAACCTCCACACTCCTTTGGTCGACACAAGTCGTTCCAAGCTTTCCAATGGAAGCCTCTACAATCGCCCATTTTACCTCACCTGAAGTTTGCAATAAGAGACGAGATCCCACTTATAAGAGATGTCCGGAGCTTGAAGCAACTCACCAAGTATAACGACTCGATTTTTAGCGCACTTAATCTTGTAGTGTTAGATGTGCTTTGTATCATCCTTGGTGGTATCGCTCCGCACCGAAACCTACTCTAGTTGAGAAAATACACGTTTGATTTTTCAAAACTTTTATATTTAAAGTTGTATTTATTTAATACAAGCTATGGGATGGCTTGCCGGTAAAAGGCTTGAGTTATAGATAAGAGGTCTAAGGGTCAAAATGTGTTACAAAGGCTTTAAACATTTATTTTGGACCTTGGTGTAACAGCTTAACTCCAAATTTCTTCCCATATATCTTAAATAAGATGTTACAGGAGACCCTAAAAATCTTAAAAGAAAACCCTAGCCGCCTCCGCTCCCTAATCTTTTCTTTTTAAAATCCCTAGCCGTCACAATTTCATCTTCTCCACCTACCCTTTTCTAAAACTATTGTGTATTCTTCCACAAGAACTACCGTGGGTTATTTTTCCGTCGTCAAGATCGTGGTGAAAAAATGAGAAATCGTTGACGGGCCATCGTGTGGACGTCGATCTCTATCGCCCTAATCGTCGTCGATCTGTGAAACACGCTTCAAGAGGTGGGTACCCATCCATCCATCTTATTCTTCTCAGATCCTATCGCATAGGATACGATTCGATTGCGTATCGACGGGCTATAAATAAACCCTAAATTTACTTTTTGTATAAATTTACTTTAGAATTCAATAAATGGCTAAATCAAATTATTATTTAATTTTAATTATATTCTCGGTATTATTTTGATGTTAAAATATTAATTGTTCGAAATCGCTCTAGAAACCTTCTTTTAAATATATAATCACTCGAATATCGATTTTAAAGTTATCAAATAGCAATTGCTTCACACTCGTTTTTTTCTATATTTTTTTAATTGCCGAATAAAAACCTACAAAAATCTCCACTTTTATGTATGACCTTTTTTTTTATTAGTTTCTTTACAAAATAGCAAAGAAAAGAGACATTACAGAGTTGCAGAATGTGGTAGTTTGACAGAAACAAAAACTAAGATTCCTATTGGGATTGGGCACGCAAACTATGGATTGGAGCCCTGTCCCATGATAGTAACTTATAAATATATTATATTTTATATATGTATATATATATATAAGGTAATGATGGCATGTCCTTAATATAATATTCTTATATCTACACAAAAATCAAGGAAATAGTGGATACTTAAGTACCATTTATTTTTATAGTAATATAATTTAATTTTTTATATCATTAAAAATTTGCAAAATCCCATATGTACTCCATTCAATAGGACATCCTATTTACTTCTCAACTGTTCAGGAGAGCATCATTCTCTACTCATTTAATTTATTGAGTTAGTATCAGCTGTTGATACAACAGGTATCGCTACTGATGTGATATTTTTAATGTGATGTTTTACTCGCAAGTGCACGAATCGGTTTGTATACAGTGGGTGCGGAGTACGAGATCGTTCCCACGAAGACTAATTTTGAAATATCTAAAAGAGACAAGCAATTCTAGAAATCTATTAAGATCTAACAGTATTCTACCAGTTTTATGATTTAAGTGGTTGATGAGATGGTAATTAATGACTACAAACTAAAATTCAATTGATAATTCAAAAGTAAAAGTGAAGATGATGATAAAGATGAAGATGCTAAATCCTCCCATCTTTGGTCCGTTCTTCTTATAATATAAATCTAAGGATTAAATTATGAGATATTTCATTGGTAACAAACATCTTTTATGGAAGATCAATGGTCAACACCCTAATAGGTTCCACGTTGCATCCCTGCAATTAGGACTTAGATGATTTTCATATATAGATCTGGGATCAAGGGCATGGCTAGGCACACATGATCTCAGGTTCAAATAAAAATCATCCCCAAAGTGGGTGAAAATTTCAACAAGAATCTCACTTACAAATCTGAAATCAAGGGCATGGCTAGGCACACTTTATTCAGATTAGAGAGTATTTAAGATAAAATTACCATTACAGAACCAAGATCCAGGGCATGGCTCGACACACTCGATCCCAGAACATAATCATAATTAGATCTATACGATGAAAGCAAAAAGACCATAACAATGATTGGGTAAAATTACCGTCACAGATTTGAGATCCCAGGCATGGCTCGGCATACGCGATCCCGGTTAGTGGCGGGGATTTCATCCGTTCATGATAGCACAACAACCATAAAATAAAATCTCATATTTTAATCCTTACTTTATATTATTACAAGTACATCCCTTGGATGGGAATCATTAGATCTCCATCCCTATAAATTTAGCCACACATATTGTAAGTAAATGACATAAATAAATAAAGACGGGAAAATAACATTAATTAAAATTACCTCAAACTTCAAAAGAAATTACGTTGATCCACAAGTATGATGATCTTCGAAAACGAAATTAATGCAGGAATAAACTTTGAACAAAATTTAAGAATGAGTACTGAAAAATTAAAGGGAGCAAAGCTCTCAAAAGAATAATAAAATTTCTCTATTTCTATGTCTAACTATGAAAAATAATGGCTAAAAACTAAGAACTCTAAAACTAAAACTCTCTCCTAAAATTAATTCTATCTAAAAAAATCTCTAATTCTAATCCCTCCAAATTCTACTCTAATTCTCCTTTTTCCCGAAGTGTTTGAGTCGCTTTAAATAGACCCTCGTCGCGGGAGTCTCCCAAGCCAATATTTTCGGGTCGATTAATCGACCAGGGAGGGTCGATGCATCGAGCCGCCAAAAAGTCCCAAAAATTAGGTTTACGATTAAGGTTTCGTGGACTCGACTACTCGACCTATAGGGTCGATGCATCGACCCCAGAAATCCGTGAAATTCAGTACTTTTTCTTGGTTCAGACACTACTTCGGTATTTTGGTCATAACTTTCTATCTCGAACTCGGATTGAGGTGATTCTTACGCCGTTGGAAAGCTGACGAAAAGAGCTACAACTTGTATGTTTTGACAATTTCGTAATTCAGCCGTTTTAAAGGTCCAAATTTAGCCGCAAGTCTCACTAAGTTCTTAATTACCTGAAGTTGCAATGTTTTGACATTATATTCAGAATTCTTTGACTGTTTTCTATACTTGGCTTGTATTTACCTGAAACACTTCAAATCTAATCAATCTCATCAGATAGCCTTCATCGGACAGCTAAATATAGGTATTTAGGGGCGAAATATCATCATTTTTCAGTACTCATCATACCCCCAAACCTACACTTTGCTAGTCCTCGAGCAAAGCAAACTAAAGAAAATAAATGCCACTTTCGTAGGAAACACGATTGCACTTAGTATGTGCAATAAGCCTTTAAACCCCTAGGTGATCCTAGTGGAGGAGTTGTGTCTCCTAAAGGTTTACAGTGAAGTTACCCACAAACTTCAATATATTTTTGAAATCATCGATAAAATTGAGTTTTCAAAGCATGATTTTGATAACATATGTACCATTCAAAAACAAAAATCATTAATCAATTCAACATGCGAATTCTCAATTTTAAATAACAATGTTATACTAATCATACTAATATCCATTCAAATTAGTCTAATGCTCAAATCGTTAGATAGCTCATCCATTCATGCCTAAACGTGAAGTGTGTGCATAACCAAACCAAAATTCATTCATCTCAGAACTAGTTCAAACGGAAAACTGTTGGATCTGTTGTTTTGACTCAATCCTCACTTTAGGTATACTGTCAAAATATAAAGACACCGATGATGGATAAGTTTTCGCACATATGTGAGAGGTCAATACAAAGCAAATAAAAAGGTCTCACATGATAAATGAAACATGATGCAATCAAAGAACAAAAATAAATCTCATAAGAAGATACTTGTATATCCTAAGCACGTCATATCACGTGTCATAAGTATCACATATTTACTCTCCAGAAGGCAGTTACTAATGCAAGATCAGATCATGAAGGTCTTTTTAGGGTTGTAATGGGGCTCAAGAAAGGGTAAGAAAGAATTGGAAGTTGGGATTCAAAGTTTCTGAGAAATTGGAAAAGAAACTCCTTTTTGATTTTTTCTATTTCTCTTTTTTTTCTTTTCTAATCTCTCACTATTTTTTTCAATATTTGTGACGACCCGACTTTTCCAATCCCTAAGGTATAGGAAAGGCCGGTTCATCAACTTATTGATTTCTCAATAAGCCGTAACAAACAGAAGTCGGCAACATAAACTAAGGTCTAAAGACAGAGGCAACAGTGTTAATCCAAAAACAAAAGCTTTATATAACAAAAATTAGATACATCACTGAGAGGAACCAAAAGGAACCACCGGTGATGGCCAATCCGATCACCTAAAATAGAGGTTCACAATAATGGTTCCTCGAGTGATATCAAAAGATCAAAAAATAATAGCCTAAGGCTCAACAATCCAAAAATAATATCCAGACAAAATACCAAAAAAATACAGAATCTAAGATCACGGGAAGAACTCCTCAGCTGGTATGTCCAAATCCTCCTCGGGAATATAATCGGAGTCCTCCGGATCCTCTGACCCAAGGTCAGTCTCAGCACCTGTGACGTATAGTCGAGGGTGAGCTAACAGCTAAGCTCAATAGAGGAAGACATATCTATTTGCATTTCTTTATAAGTAAAGCTTTTCAAAAGACGGAATCGGATCAAATATGGTTTTTCAATGATGCTTTTCAAATTAAATCTCCAGTTCTAATCCTGAGTCAAAACTGAACTATACTCTAAAGTGTTCAAAATGTTCTGATTTAGCATGCTTCTTGTCTTAAATTTATAACTTAATTTTATCTCCCAAATTTCCTATAGCATGAGAGCAGACTACGTGACCGATGGGAAGACCCTACTGACCATCGTCGTTCATGAACCCATTTCGAAAATGCAACAAGCCCCTACGCTATGAGGGAAACTTGCGCCAAAGTTTTACCGTCAACACGGTTGGTAGAATCTAGGGCATCGTACTTATGAACCCAAAATCAAATGCAAATGCTAACACATATCCAAGCTTATTATTCATATCATATACTGATTTTTCAAAGTTCTGATTCGAAGTTCTGATTCAAAATTTAACTGAGGTTCTAATTCAAAATTTAGCTGAGGTTCTGATTTCCAAGGATTCTTATTTATGACAAGGTTTACAAATTTTCGGATTGTATCATATGTTCAAAGTTTTAATTACACTGTGTGTAACGAAATTTCCATATTTTATGCTTCTAAAAGTAAATGATTTATAACAGTTTATGCTTATAAATTCATGCAAATAATAATTAGGATTCCCCTACCTTAACCAAGAAGATTCAAAGGCAAGAACAAACAGTCCTCTCCAAGGACTCCCAATTGTCAAAACCTACATATATTAACACTCTCAGTGTTAATATAGAACCCAAAAATCAAATGCAAAGGCTTACAAATAAAAATCCAACCAAACTCTTAAAAGTTAAAAGCTGGACTGAATTCGACCATTGATTTCAAATTCGATGGTCGAATTCCCAAATCGATGGTCGATTCTAAAATCGACCATCGAATTTCAGAACCCTGTTTAAAGCTTAAATTCTGATTTCGACTGTCGATTTCCAATTTCGACAGTCGATTTTGAAATCGACAGTCGAATTTCCCAGGCTCTGTGGCTGTTAATTCAACATGCCCGGATTCTTTTTCTTTAATTTCTACACAGCCACTCAATCCTTTCTATTGAATCCATATCTTAATTTCCTAACAAAACCCAACAAATTTACATAAGGAGGTTTCAAGGCATACCTCTTGTAGCTTAATTCGTTGATTCCGTTGCACTGATTCACGCACCGGAACAAATTTCAAAGCTCAAAGGTTTAAAACTTCAATCGGCTCATTATTCCTAAGGAGGTGGTCACTGCCTCAGCCATGACAAATTTAAAGAGAACTTCTCCCTTTCCTCATCTCTTTTCTTTTCGAGTTCAAACAGATCCAAATACTAGCTCAAGGCTTATTAATGGTTGAGATGGGAAGAGGAGTTCTCAAACTCTCTAGATCTAAAGATTAGAGATGCAAGGCTTAGTGGCTTAATTTCCAACGAGAGAGAAGTTAACTTCTCTTGCACTCTCTCTTATAACCAAAGTTATGTGAATAAAATATCTAGATTTTTATTATTTACAACTTATCTACTTAAGTTGAACATTATCAGGTGTTAAACACAAACACCAATGCTATTGTGTGAGTCATAGATTAGATGACTTGCACACCTCTCAAAAAGAAATCCTTATGCCAAAAGTCTTATCATAGACTTAGATTACCAAAAAAATCTAAAATAGTCCACAATATTTTTCGGACACGCTTATCGAGGTAAACGAAAATAGGTCAAAAATATCAGGGATATTACATTCACCCCTCCTTAGGAATTTTCGTCCGCAAAAATTTGAACATAACACACACCAGACAATAAAAGAATAGAAAACATGGGGCACCGTGGTTCGATCCCACAGGGCACGCAAGCCAAGGGATGGGATCCGTAGTAACATGGATGTACTGCATGTGGCATTAAAAGGCCATAGTGGATTGCATCCGTACATGGATGCCCATACCCCAAGTGTCACGTGCCAGGAGACCGATGCACAGTGACGCATGAAAGCCATAAAGAGAATGAAAATCCATCAAAGAAACAGGAAGTACAAAAGTGACATAGAGCAAATCCACACAAGCATCTAACTGAATCAGATACCAAAATAATAGCAAATGCAACGCACACTATCCAACACGCATATCAAAAGATGAAAACAAGTATCGAACGGAACTATAAACAAACAAAGACAAGCAGAGTAGCCAAAGTAAAGCAAAAGACAGAAAAGATAAAAGATAACAAAAGAAGGACCACCAGGTCCTAAATAATCCAGACTGTAAAATAAATACAGACCCATAACAACCATAAAATAAATCAGTACCCCCTCCCCCAAGTATACTAACAATCCCCGACAGAAGATGGACCCGCCCGATCCGAAGTACCATCGCCCGTGACATCATCATCACCGTATCCTCCACAGCGCGAAGGCATGCTAGTACCGGCCCGATGTCGAAGGCGATATACCGCTACGGATATCGCCCATATATGTCGTGTAATCATCGGGAAACGCGTGCTGCATCAGATAAGATAGAGCGCCGCCATGGACATCCAACTCCTGACGCATAGAGCTGGTGTGGTGGGTGAGCTCTTGAATCTGATGGCTCATGGCGGTCATCTGTCGGGTGAACTCGGAGAGTGTAAGGATGTCACTCTGTTGAGGAGGATAGAATGAGTAGGGTCATCATCGTCCTCACTAGTCAGATTGTGCCTCTGCATCCTTTGAGTCTTTACCAACCTCAGTAGGTTTGACCCCAATTGACCAAGTTATAAATTTTTCAATTCCCGTTGTGGATTTGGGTTCAGATGGGAGGGATATCATAAGGTGAACCGCTGGTAGTTCTCAATCATCACCGAAATTAAGCGAGCATAGGGCATAGTCTTCAACGGTTTCTTCACATGTTTACCCATTTTCTCTCGGGCTTTAATAATCCCTTTGAAAAGGACGTCAGGAGCACTAAACCATCGCTCCTTATAGGCCGCAAAAAGAATTTGTTGGAGGGGACCGGTGCGCTCAGATTGATGACCAAAAGGGTAAAGGGTGGTCTTTAAAATTTTATCCAAGATCCACATGGTCTCCGGCATATGGACCGTGACGATGGATTTACCGGACCCATGACGACCTTGCGTCATTTGCGTAATTACATCCTCAAAACGAACCGGTTTGGGGAAGGGAGGACCTAAACCCATGGTTTGGGAGTGATTCAAAGGGCATCGCAATGCCACAGCCATGTCCTCTAAATCAAAAGTATAATCTCGGCCATCAATCTCCGTATATATTCTTTTCCCGTCTTCATGCTCATGTCGATAAAATAGGCGCATTTGTGGGATAGAAATGGTTGCTAAAAGATGTGCACAGGGAGGTCAATTTGGCCTTTTCAAGGTATTCACCCGCCCATTGTGTGGTTGTTTGCTGGTCAAACAACTCCGGTTGAAATAAATATTCCGTAGTGAAGCCTTTAATGCTCCAAAATTCGTTGGGTTGCTCAGGCAAGGGAGAGACAGTGGGTGGTGGAACCGATTGTGGTGGTTCTGTGGGCGGTTTTGTGCGGCTTGTAGACGCAACTTTAGAAGCTGGTCTTTTTGAGGTGGGATTTCGTATGGGTGTCTGCTTCTTAGGCCCCATTGAATCAAAAATACACAGAAAAAGAAAAATAACAGACAGAGGATGAAAAATCCCCAAAGAAAGTAGCTGTGGGAGGAGATTACCTATAAAAAGCCCAAATTTGGTTTCCACAAGGTAAAATCGAAGCCCCTTGTCCAATTTGCAATGGATCTCTCCCCCAAATTCGGCCGAAATGGATGATCCTCCCCAAAACCCCTCAAAACCCTAAGCTCAAAACCCCCAAATCTGGAACCCGAAATGCCAAAAATTTTTAAACCCCAAACTTAAATCGATAAATTTGACCATCGATTTCAAATTCGATGGTCGAATTCCCAAATCGATGGTCGATTTTGAAATCGACAGTCGATTTTCTCAGGTCTTCCCAGGTTCTGTTTTTGGCTGAAAATGACTTGAAAGCTCATAGAATTTCGATGGTCGATTTTGCATTTCGACAGTCGAATTTTTTTATACTGTTATCTTTAAAAATTTTCAAAATTTTTGGAATTCCAATCATGCCCTTGGGTCTAAATGAACCGTCTTTGATCCCTTTTTATTCCTATCACCTTTTCGGACTATGACTGCATTATCACAGCCGAAATTGGCGTAGAAAATTAAAGAATGGGCTAAGAAATCTTTTGGCCAATTTATTTCATATAACCTTTCAGGAAAATAATAAGTCCGGGTTTGGTCGGGCTCGCAAAATTGTCAGGATCTCCACAACAAAACGCAAATAAAAACTGTAAAATATGGGCAAAATAATTGGTATATGTATAGGGCCATGATACCAGTATCAAGGCCAAAATTGTTTATGGACATAGAAGTGAGTAGTTGACCATAGACCGAAAAGCAGGTCATCAGATCAATAAGGAGTAACATACCTGGATTTGTCTAAGTCCCAAAATTGTTTGATAAACAAGCACAATTTAATGTATATCGGACCGCCAAAAATCTCGCCAAAAGTATTTATATAACCAGTAAATGCATAAAAAAAAAATTCAAGGATCATACTGGCAACACACAAGTTCTCAAAATTTAAACAAAGAGGCTTGGAAATTGGTCTCGGAGCTCAGCTTCACGCTCCCAAGTGGCTTCCTCCGGTGTATGGTTTCGCCATTGCACGAGGACCAAAGGAATGCTTTTAGTGCGTAGGATCTGCTCCTTGCGATCTAAAATGCGAATCGGGTCTTCGACCACCTTCAAACCATCCTGAAGCTCGATGGGTTGGTAATCAAGCGCGTGAGTCGGGTCACGAATGTATCGATGCAGCATCGACACATGAAAGACGTTGTGCATGCTAGATAATTGCGGCGGTAACGCCACACGATATGCAACCTCTCCGACTCGGCCTAATATCTCGAAAGGCCCAACGTACCGAGGACTCAGTTTCCCTCGTTTTCCGAACCGCATAACGCCCTTGGTAGGCGAAATTCGAACAAAGACATTCTCGCCGACCTGAAAAATCAAGTATTAGTGCCAATTTCACATGGAATGTATACCAAGTGAAGAAATACCCATTGACATATCAAAAGCTACCTGAAAATCTATGTGTCTCCGTTTGAGATCGGCGTAGCTCTTCTGACGACTCTGAGCTACTTCAGTAGTCGTCACAGACAACCGAACCGCCCTAGTGCGCTCAACTATCTCAGGTCCAATAATGAGCTTCTCACCCACTTCCTCCCAATTCAACGATGATCGACACCGCCGTCCATATAAAGCCTCGAACGGAGCCATACCAATGCTAGATTGAAAGCTATTATTGTAGGCGAACTCTATCAGAGGCAAGTGTTGGTCCCATGACCCGTGAAAATCCAACATACATGCTCTCAACATGTCCTCAATGATCTGGTTCATGCGCTCGGTCTGGCCATCCGTCTGTGGGTGAAATGCTGAACTAAAGTCAAGACGAGAACCCATGCCCTCCTGAAATCTCTGCCAAAAATGTGAAGTAAACAACGGGTCTCGATCAGACACAATACTAGCCGGTATTCCATGCAGTCTAACAATCTCCTTCAGGTATAACTCTGCAAGTCTACTGGCTGTATAGGTGGTATTATATGGCAAGAAATGAGCAGACTTGGTTAGCCGATCTACAATAACCCAGATGGCATTGTTCTTCCTCAGTGTCTTCGGCAACCCGAGTATAAAATCCATTGAAATGTCTTCCCATTTCCACTCAGGCACAGGTAAAGGCTGCAATAGACCTGCAGGATTCTGATGATCAACCTTAACCTGTTAACAAACCAAGCACCGCGATACGTACTCAGCGACGTCGCGTTTCAAACCTCGCCACCAGAAACTCTTCATCAAGTCCTGATACATCTTGGTGCTACCAGGATGTATGGCATACATGGATTTGTGAGCCTCTTCCAGAATGGTATCCCGAAGCTCGGTACTCGACGGTACGCATACCCGGTCGTGAAATAGTAAGGTCCCATCTGCTCGAATGGAGAAATCCTTCTTACTGCCATTCTCGACATCTTGTCTAATTGCCATTAACTCATCATCGGTCATCTGAAGCTTCCGAACGTTCTCGAAGAGCGTAGGACGTAATACAAGCGTAGCCATCAATGCCCCCGAGCCTTTTACATCGAACCTTGAGCTGCCCAAAGCCATATCCTCCAAAAGCTTCCATCTCTGAATCCGGCTAACAAGATGTGACAATTGTGCTGAAGACCTCCTACTAAGTGCATCAACAACGACATTTGCCTTTCTCGGATGGTATTGAATCGAGCAATCGTAGTCCTTCAAGAACTCCATCCATCGTCGTTGCCGCATATTCAAGTCCTTTTGAGTGAAGAGGTACTTGAGACTCTTATGATCGGTGAATATATCAAAGATTTCATCGTAGAGGTAATGTCGCCAGATCTTCAAGGCGAATATAACTGCTGCTAGCTCTAAGTCATCCGTCGGATAGTTTCTTTCATGGTCCTTCAACTGCCTAGAACCATACGCAATGACCGACTCGTGTTGATTAAGCACACAGCCTAATCCGCCATAGGAAGCATCACTATATACTGCAAAACCTCCACTGCCGGAAGGTATAGCAAGCACCTTGGTCTGTCAGTAGTCAATGACGTTTAACTCCGAAAGCTCGCTCACTGCTCGCCGTAACTTAGCATTCTTTCTTGTGAGCTGTGTAAGTGGACCCGATATCTTCGAGAAACCCTCGACAAATCGCCGATAGTACCCTGCCAAACCAAGGAAACTTCGGACTTCAGAATCGCCGAGGTTGTTCCCATGTCACCACGTAATCTATCTTTGTAGGATCCACCGAGATACCCGCTTCGGAGACTACGTGGCCCAAGAAATCGACTCTCAAGCCAAAACTCACACTTACTGAGTTTGGCATACAACTGATGGTCCCTGAGTGTTTGAAGAGCCATCTTCAGATGCTGCACATGCTCCTCTCTGGTTTTCGAATAGATGAGGATGGCATCTATGAAAACTACCACAGATTTATCAAGATGTGGTTTGAACACCCTGTTCATCAGGTCCATGAAAGATGCAGGCGCATTCGTCAATCCAAATGGCATTACTAGAAACTCATAGTGGCCATAACGCGTCCGGAACGCAGTCTTGGATATATCTTCCGCCTTGATCTTGAGCTGGTGATAGCCTGACCTCAGATCAATCTTCGAAAAGAACCTTGCACCCTGTAATTGATCAAACAAGTCGTCTATCCGCGGAAGAGGATAACGATTCTTAATCGTCATCTTGTTAAGCTGCCTATAATCGATACACAGACGCATCGATCCATCCTTCTTTTTCACAAATAGAATTGCTGCACCCCAAGGAGAGACACTCGGTCGTATAAAGCCTTTGTCTAACAGCTCCTGAAGCTGTTCCTTGAGCTCTTTCAACTCAGCAGGCGCCATCCGATATGGAGCTTTAGATAACGGTTCTGTACCCGGCGCTAGCTCAATCGCGAACTCAATTTCTCGGTCAGGTGGTAATCCAGGTAAGTCCTCTGGAAAGACATCAGGATAATCGCAGACCACCTTGATAAGAGCCAAGTCGTTCTTCTTCTCGGTAGAATCTTGCAAATAGGCCAGATACCCACTGCAACCATTCTTCATCATACGCTCAGCTTTAATGGCTGAAACCAACGGCGCAACCTTGGATTTGACTCCACAGAATCGGAAGGATTTTCGCTTTGGCGGTCGGAAGGTCACTATCTTCCGAAGACAGTCCACGCTCGCGTGATAAGCTCCCAACCAATCCATTCCGAGAATGACGTCGAACCCTTCCATGCTCAACGTAATCATGTCGGTCAATGTCTCGTGCTCATCAATCATCACGATGACTGACTGACATGCTGTATCAGTGCACACCGAACTCCCCGTAGGAATCTTGACATCTAGAATGAAAGCAAGGGGTTCGGGAGTAATACCCAACTTCTCTGAGAAGGAAGGAGTAATAAACGAGTGTGTAGACCCAGGGTCTATAAGTACTCATGCTTCAATTTTGTCCACGTCGTCTCGACTACTCATCATAAGTGTACCTTTAGTTAAAAAGTTTGTTAATTATATGCAATGATTCCTATGTGTTTTAACATAATTGACTTGTATGTAGATTTAAACAATAATAATTGAATCAATGCATAATTGACGTCTCAACTTTAATGATACCTTGAATGACGTCATTCGACGTTTGGGCATCCTGTGCAGTCACCGCATAAGCCCGACCTTGAACTGTAGGTCGTGTCGACTTCTGCGTAGAGACCGTCGTAGTCCGTCCTTTCTCAATAGTAGGACAATCCTTGATCATGGGACCAACTTTGTCCACACAAGCATCCTCCATTCCGCCTATAATCCTCATCTTATGTGGTTTCCACATCTTGCACCTGGGGTAGAAAGCAGGAGTAACTGATCCTCTCGAGCCACGAGCCACGTAAGCTCCACTCATGCAGAGTGCTCCCGGCTCTGAAGGTGGTCTCTATGATGGCTGACTAGGGTAGGGAGGAGGTTTAGAGAACCTCGGCTTTTTGTTCACCTGCTCTGAAGCACTCTGTTGTCCCTGACCAAACCTATTTTTATTACCCTGCTCTCGCCTCAAGTACTGCTTTTGAATATCTTCCTCTGCAATGAGGGCCTTGGACATCACGCCAGCATACGTCTCCATTTCCCACATAGACACCCTCTCCTGAATGTTCGGCCTCAAACCTCTCTGAAATTTCTGAGCTCTCATCAGCTCAATGGCCACATGTAGGGGTGCAAATCGGGAAAGTCTATCAAATTCTGCGCCATACTCGCGCACCGACATCTCATTCTGTTTCAATTCAATAAATTGGACCTCCCATTGATTACGTACGATCTTCGAAAAGTACTGATCGTTGAACGTCTCCACGAACTCTGCCCAAGTCCATGGAGTATTGGGGTAGTCCTGCTCTCTCATCCTGGAAACAGACTTCCACCACGGGCTGGCCTCGCCCAAAAGTTTGAAAGATGCCCAGCGTACTTTCTCGACATCGGTACACTGCAACACTTCAAATATTTTCTCTATCTCATCCAGCCATGCTTCGACTTCCATAGGATCCGTCTGCCCTGAGAATGTAGGAGGTCTCATCCTCCTAAACTCTTCGAATCCTCCTGGCTGATGTCTAGCTGCCAAAGATCTCGGTCTCATCAATGGTCAAGTCTGCTGGGCCATGTTAGTAGCCAAGGCTGCCAACACCTCGTCCACATTCCCTCTGTCTTGCCTAGCAGCTCCCAAAGGCTCTGCATTAGGGCCAGAAGCAACTCGCCCTCTGCCATATGAGGTGCCTACGCCCTCATCTATCTCCTCCATGCGAGCTGTACGAGGTCCCTCTATACCTCGGCCTCTGCCTCTAAACCGTGGAGGCATGCTGATCTGTCATTGTTAAACAAACAATAACAATTGATCAGTAATAAATTGTTAGAAATAATCTAACCCCTAGTCCTAAGACTCTGAACCTAGAGCCTAGCTCTGATACCAACTGTGACGACCCGACTTTTCCAATCCCTAAGGTATAGGAAAGGCCGGTTCATCAACTTATTGATTTCTCAATAAGCCGTAACAAACAGAAGCCGGCAACATAAACTAAGGTCTAAAGACAGAGGCAACATTGTTAATCCAAAAACAAAAGCTTTATATAACAAAAATTAGATACATCACTGAGAGGAACCAAAAGGAACCACCGGTGATGGCCAATCCGATCACCTAAAATAGAGGTTCACAATAATGGTTCCTCGAGTGATATCAAAAGATCAAAAAATAATAGCCTAAGGCTCAACAATCCAAAAATAATATCCAGACAAAATACTAAAAAATACAGAATCTAAGATCACGGGAAGAACTCCTCAGCTGGTATGTCCAAATCCTCCTCGGGAATATAATCGGAGTCCTCCGGATCCTCTGACCCAAGGTCAGTCTCAGCACCTGTGACGTATAGTCGAGGGTGAGCTAACAGCTAAGCTCAATAGAGGAAGACATATCTATTTGCATTTCTTTATAAGTAAAGCTTTTCAAAAGACGGAATCGGATCAAATATGGTTTTTCAATGATGCTTTTCAAATTAAATCTCCAGTTCTAATCCTGAGTCAAAACTGAACTATACTCTAAAGTATTCAAAATGTTCTGATTTAGCATGCTTCTTGTCTTAAATTTATAACTTAATTTTATCTCCCAAATTTCCTATAGCATGAGAGCGACTACGTGGACCGATGGGAAGACCCTCATCGACCATCGCCGCTCATGAACCCATTTCGAAAATGCAACAAGCCCCTACGCTATGAGGGAAACTTTGCCAAAGTTTTAGGTAGAATCTAGGGCATCGTACTTATGAACCCAAAATCAAATGCAAATGCTAACACATATCCAAGCTTATTATTCATATCATATACTGATTTTTCAAAGTTCTGATTCGAAGTTCTGATTCAAAATTTAACTGAGGTTCTGATTCAAAATTTAGCTGAGGTTCTGATTTCCAAGGATTCTTATTTATGACAAGGTTTACAAATTTTCGGATTGTATCATATGTTCAAAGTTTTAATTACACTGTGTGTAACGAAATTTCCATATTTTATGCTTCTAAAAGTAAATGATTTATAACAGTTTATGCTTATAAATTCATGCAAATAATAATTAGGATTCCCCTACCTTAACCAAGAAGATTCAAAGGCAAGAACAAACAGTCCTCTCCAAGGACTCCCAATTGTCAAAACCTACATATATTAACACTCTCAGTGTTAATATAGAACCCAAAAATCAAATGCAAAGGCTTACAAATAAAAATCCAACCAAACTCTTAAAAGTTAAAAGCTGGACTGAATTCGACCATCGATTTCAAATTCGATGGTCGAATTCCCAAATCGATGGTCGATTCTAAAATCGACCATCGAATTTCAGAACCCTGTTTAAAGCTTAAATTCTGATTTCGACTGTCGATTTCCAATTACGATTTCAATTTTGACATTGATTTTGAAATCGACGTAATTTCCCGTGCTCGTGGTCATTAATTCAACATGTCCGGATTCTTTTTCTTTAATTTCTACACAGCCACTCAATCCTTTCTATTGAATCCATATCTTAATTTCCTAACAAAACCCAACAAATTTACATAAGGAGGTTTCAAGGCATACCTCTTGTAGCTTAATTAGATTGATTCCGTTGCCGATTCACATGTAGGAACAAACTTCCAAGCTCAAAGGTTTAAAACTTCAATCGGCTCATTATTCCTAAGGAGGTGGTCACTGCCTCAGCCATGACAAATTTAAAGAGAACTTCTCCCTTTCCTCATCTCTTTTCTTTTTCAGTAGTTCAAACAGATCCAAATACTAGCTTAAGGCTTATTAATGGTTGAGATGGGAAGAGGAGTTCTCAAACTCTCTAGATCTAAAGATTAGAGATGCAAGGCTTAGTGGCTTAATTTCCAACGAGAGAGAAGTTAACTTCTCTTGCACTCTCTCTTATAACCAAAGTTATGTGAATAAAATATCTAGATTTTTATTATTTACAACTTATCTACTTAAGTTGAACATTATCCGGTGTTAAACACAAACACCAATGCTATTGTGTGAGTCATAGATTACATGACTTGCACACCTCTCAAAACGAAATCCTTATGCCAAAAGTCTTATCATAGACTTAGATTACCAAAAAAATCTAAAATAGTCCACAATATTTTTCGGACACGCTTATCGAGGTAAACGAAAATAGGTCAAAAATATCAGGGATATTATAATATTCTTCTATTTTTCTCAACTCTCTTTTTCTTTTAAATTTCCTTTTCTTGAAGCACCTCAGATTTTTCATTATTTTTCACAATTTTTTTTTTTCTCCCCCCTTTTTTTCTTTTTATTTTTGCCATACACTCTCAGTAAACATCACAACTCAGTATCTCTCCACTTACTCTCTTTTCGTTCACTCTCATCCCTCGTTCCTAATTTCTAAATAAGAAGGGTAAAGCTGAATTTTCAGAAATGGTGAAGGGTTAAAGGTTAACGTGGCTTATCAAAGAATGTATAAAGGTAAATTTTTCAATAGGCTCAAAGGGGTACTAGAAAGATAAATTTATTTGAGGTGGGGCATTTTAAGCACAAACGAGCCAAAGATGGCCTTCAATCATGTCCTTAAAAGATAGTAACCTTGCCTATTTGTCTTGAGTAGATATACAGTACATTCTAACATAATGATATGAATTTGATTTCATGCAAAGTCACAAGTCAAAATGAAGTGTATGAGATTATGCAAAATAAGTCGCATTCAAAGAAAACTCCGAGTTTATATATTCACTCATCAATGACAGGAAATTAGCTCTAAAGCTCACTGGGTTTAGTCTCCACTAAGAACCTAAGATTCAACATTCAAAACAGTTCATCGATTTCTAAGTCTTAGCTTGGTATAAGTGTAAAAATTCTAAGCATGAATATCAAAATTATCCACAACATATCACATTAAGCTTCATCATCTTAGATACAAGTAATCAAAATATGACACTAGTATTCTCAAAATTAAATTCACATGCATCATCAACTAAAGTTTGAAAACAATCATAAAATAATGTGCATGATGACTTCAAAATTTAAAAAAAAAAAAAAAAAAAATTTCAGATAAAACATATAAATGACGCAAAATAGATAATCATACCCCCAAACCTAAAGATGACAATGTCCGCATTGACGGAAAGAAGTAGCGCACCCCCAAACCTGTTTGAAAAAAGTACCTCAACACAAAGATTAGGTGCAGAGAATATGTGCATCAAATTGGAACATGACAAAAAATATATTGAAGGGAATATGGTTACACTATTGAGGGAATTAAAAACAATCGAAACGAAACAAAACAAAACAAAAAGGAAAGAAGAAAAAACTAAAAAGCCTAAATCCTAAATCCTAAACTAAACATGAATCCAACTCTATTAATCATTGGCAGGCGGACCCATCCACCTCGGATCACTTAAATTGATATTCTTAGGCACAGGGAACAATTTCACCCAAAGATCAAGGGAAAATTGATGAGACACCGCCGATTGTATGGATGGAGGTGGGGAGGTGAAAGTAGGAGATGAAGATGGGGGAGACGGTGACGGCATCACATCAATTATCTCGATATCAGTATTGAAGCACGGTGTAGGAGATTTGGAGCGATTTACCTTTTTTCGAGATGGTTCTCCCCAGTAAGGAATGATCATCGGATTGAGGTCGATGATTTCAACATTGTTGGACACAAAAGGGACCGTCCGATGAGAGCGGCGCTCCCTCTTTTTAGCCGTCTCCTCCATCTTTGATAATCGTGCTCTGGTGATGTATAGTCGTCGGGCCATAAGAAAGATTGTGCAGAGTTAATGAAAAGTGAGCCTAAAGGGGAATATAAAGGGAAAAAATATATAGAGTTGGAGTAGGAGTGGAAAGAGGTGTCCTGCAGAAAAGAAACAATGAAAAGTGTGGCAGTACGTCTAAGGGAGTCCACGGGCGTGAGAAAAGTGGCAAATTAGAGTTCCAATAGGAGTGTCGTCGCAAAAAAAAACAAAAAAAAACCAAAAAATGGTGGGGTCGATTAATCGAACCCTGAAGGTCGATGCATCGACCCTTTGGGGGTCGATTAATCGACATGGGGGTCGATGCATCGACTCCCAAAATTTTTTTTTTTATTTTTATTTTTTTTTATTTTTATTTTTTTTTGCAACATAGGGTCGATTAATCAATCCCTAAAGGTCGATGCATCGACCCTTTGGGGGTCGATTCATCAACTTCCTAAAAAAAATTTTTTTTTTTTTTTTCCGCAAACAGTGGGTCGATTAATCGAGTATAACCCTCAATTAATCGACACCATCTTGGCAGAGAGTTGAAAATTTTTTTTAAAATGGAATTTTAATGGTGCTTTTCAACTACTCTAAAGGCAATCGGTAATTCGCAAAATTTTGACAATTCCACACTGATTAGAAAACACACTTCTTCATTGATAAATACGATGATTACATGGACACTTCTGATTTGACTCCTAAAATAAACAGCCTAAACAAAAGAAAGAAAAATAACACAAAACGAAAAATCATAATCCTAGACTAATCAAACTAATCATCTCCATCCTCCTCGGCCTGGCGGGTCCTGGCGCGCATCTCATCATAACTATCAGGCCACATGCGCTGCCCAATCTGATGGAGGAAGGAACGATCATAGTGGCTACGGCACAGGAGTGCCCCATGTTGTCGCTGCTGCTCCTCTTGTAAAGAGGTAATTTGGGCTTGGAGCGAGCCAAGCGACACACCCTCCTCGGGTCCTTGATCAGGTGCATGTTGGTCATCCCCGGACGCCACGGGCGTGGGGAGCCGGTTGGTGGTGCATCGGCAGGGCATCGTGGATATTTCCCAAGAGACGATATCTGCGGTTCCATTGGGACGCACTATAACGATAGAATGCAAGGTCCCGATATCATCATCCCGAGAACGGGAAAGCGAAGAAAATTAAGCAACTTCATAACATAATGGGGAAGTAGACCAACGGCTTCACCGATTAGAGGTTTAATCGATTCGTCATGGCATCGCCACATGCCATCATGAATAATCCTGGGCACGTTGATCCATGAATTGCGATGGGCCCCATAGAGTGCTTGAACCCGATCACCGGTGCACTCAGAAACGTGGCCACGGGGGCAGAGATTGCTACTGACCACACTATCCCAAAACAAAAGCGGGCGCGGCAACGCCGATCGCCTAGTGGCGATCCCAGAAGAAAATATGCCGCGGCACATCTCGTTGATTATATCCTCCTGAGACTCGTCGAGTTCCTCACCCAAAATGTGATTGTGAGGGCGCCGCATTAAAAGACCTCCGCAATGGTGTGCGGATAAATCGGGCGCGACCACCCATCAATTGTAACAGTGAAGTGGGCGGCGACTTGATTCTCGATGGAGGCGGGCACCCATGCCATATTCTGATAGAATAACCGAACAACGCGTTCAGACACTTTGATCACGGGTGGAGTGAGGAGAAAATGGGCATTGAGAGCCATCGTATAAGCGAGGGAAACGGCGCAGATAGGCAGTGCTTGAAAAGCCGCGAGATCAAAAACATATTCGGAGCATAGGTCGCGGGTCGCGAAGCGACCACTTGGCTGATCACGTGGATGACCAGCAGGGCATTGTACAAGTCTTTCTTGCGGCGGCAGAATTAAGCCATGAGGGCCGGAATGTCGAAAAATAGGATATAAACTCAATGAGAAACGTAGTGATACTGCTCCATTTAAATAGGCGCAAAGGCGCCCTCTCGGGACGGACACACGCGAAATAATCGATTAATCGACCAAAAGTGTCGATTAATCGACTCCATTGAAAACGGGCGCGTCAGTAGTCCCCACGCATGGAAACACACAACGTCTTTAAGTGAAAAGACGCAACGTCCGAAAGTGGAAAAGTCGATTAAGCGATGCACTTACTCGATTAATCGACATAAATCGAGGCAGATAAAAACCAAAAACGCATGCCCCGCAATAAAGGTCGATTAAGCGACTCACAAAGAATCGATTAATCGACATCAAATAAAAACAAAACTGACATATTTTCAAGACAGCACAATTTTCAAAATGTGCAGTCGATGCATCGACTCAAGGAGTCGATTAATCGACTAAAGAAAAAGTCAAACCGTCATAAATGCAGTCTCCTTGAGAAAGGAGACTCCATTAAATACTCTCGATTAATCGACCAAAAGGGTCGATTAATCGAGCACAAAGGGGTCGATGCATCGACCCAGGGTGGGTCGATGAATCGACCATAAGGGATCGATGCATCGATTCCAAAAAAAAAAAAATTTTATTTTTTATTTTTTTTAAAAACAAAACAAAACAAAACCAAACGGAAAATACACAATTGGCTTGCCTCCCAATGAGCGCTAGTTTAAAGTCGATAGATCGACCTTGGGAATCACTCAGTCAGGGTGAGCCAGTGGCTCACTCAAAGAAATAGTGTCAGAGAATGCAATCGCATTCTCAAGAAACGGTTTCAATCGCTGACCGTTAACTCGAAAAACATTCCCGTGTTTCGGGTTGATAATATCTACTGCCCCATTGGGGAGTATTCGAGAGATTTGAAAGGACCACTCCAACGAGTTTTTAGTTTCCCTGGAAATAGATGAAGTCGGGAATTGTAGAGTAGAACTTGTTGACCAACAACGAACGATTTTCGTAGAATAAATTGATCATGAGCCCGTTTCATACGGTCCTTATATGATTTAGCACAGTCATATGCATCAGCACGGATTTCCTCTAATTCATTTATTTGGAGACCCCTTTGGGTACCAGATTTCAGGAGATCGAAATTCAATGACTTAACGGCCCAAAATGCTCGATGTTCCAATTCAACCGGGAGGTGACATCCTTTACCAAAAACCAACCGATACGGCGACATGCCAATCGGAGTTTTAAATGCAGTTCTATACGCCCATAGAGCATCATTCAACTTTAACGACCAGTCCGAAGGATTGTCTTTTCTAAAATCCGCTTAAGTTCCCGATTAGAGACTTCAACTTGGCCACTTGTCTGAGGATGGTAAGGTGTAGCAACTTTGTGTGTGACACCATATTTCTTCATTAATTGGGTGAACACTTTATTGCAAAAGTGCTTTCCACCATCACTGATTATCACCTTTGGAATGCCAAAACGTGAAAACACTTGATCCTTGAGAAATTTGATCACTACTCTGTGATCATTAGATTTACAAGCCACGGCCTCTACCCATTTCGAAACATAGTCAACACCGACAAGAATGAACGTATTTCCAAACGAATTCGGGAAAGGACCCATAAAATCGATCCCCCAAACATCAAATAATTCAACTTCTAAAATTGGATTGAGCAGCATCATGTTGCGCTTTGAGATTCGGCCTAGCATTTGACAGTTGTGACAAGATTTGCAATGTTGATGACAATCCTTAAATAACGTCGGCCAGTAAAAACCACTTTGAAAGATCTTTGCTGCAGTCTTTTTGGAACTAAAATGACCTCCACAAGCTAACTCATGAAAAAACGAGATGATTCGTGGTTGCTCAGATTCAGGAATACATCTTCGTATGATTTGATCAGGACAGTATTTGAATAAGTACGGATCTTCGAAAAAATAGTGTTTCACCTGAGCTAAGAAAATAGATTTCTCATTCTTTGACCAATGGTGAGGTAATTTCTCGGTGACTAGGAAATTGACAAGATCCGCATACCAAGGTGGGCAATCAATCCTGAACAACTGTTCATCCGGGAAGTGCTCCAAGATCGGAACAGGCTCGTCAGGTTTCTCAATAATTATTCGTGACAAGTGATCGGCCACCACATTTTCTGAACCTTTCTTGTCCTTGATCTCCAAATCGAACTCTTGCAACAACAAGATCCACCTAATTAAACGTGCCTTAGCGTCTTTCTTAGCGAACAGATAACGCAGAGCAGCGTGATCTGTGAATATCACAACTTTAGATCCTAATAAATAGGATCGAAATTTATCCAACGCGAAAACTACTGCCAAAAGTTCCTTTTCAGTGGTCGAGTAGTTCAACTGGGCATCGTTGAGAGTGCGACTCGCATAGTAGATTACATGCAGTAATTTTTCTATTCGTTGCCCCAAAACAGCTCCAATTGCATAATCAGAGGCGTCGCACATAATTTCGAACGGGAAGGCCCAGTTCGGAGATTGAATTATTGGAGCTTTTATCAATTCGGCCTTAATGGTTTCAAAGGCCCGCAAACATTTATCATCAAAGATGAATGGGGCATCTTTTGAAAGTAAGCTGCAGAGCGGCCGTGCTATCTTACTGAAATCTTTAATAAAATGCCTGTAAAAACCGGCGTGGCCCAGAAAAGATCTGATTTCCTTCACTGTCCTCGGTGGTGGTAGGTCGGCAATTAAAGCAACTTTAGCCTTATCGACCTCAATACCCTGGGACGATATGATGTGTCCCAAAACAATACCATCTTTAACCATGAAGTGACATTTTTCCCAGTTAAGAACAAGGTTCTTCTCCTGGCATCGTGCAAGCACTAGCGACAAATGATTCAAACAGTCAGCAAAACTGTTTCCATGTATCGAGAAGTCGTCCATGAAGACTTCAAGGAATCGCTCGACCATATCCGAAAAAATACTCAGCATACATCTTTGGAATGTAGCTGGTGCATTACAAAGCCCAAACGGCATTCGTCGGTAGGAGAAAGTACCAAAAGGACATGTGAAAGTGGTCTTCTCCTGATCCTCCGGTGCAATGACTATTTGGTTATACCCGGAATAGCCATCGAGAAAGCAATAGTACTCATGCCCGGCCAATCTTTCTAACATCTGATCGATAAACGGAAGTGGAAAGTGATCTTTCCTCGTCATCAAATTTAACCGATAATCAATGCACTCTCCACCTGTTTGAATTTTGTAGGGACCGATATGTTTTCTTCATTCTTCACCTGCTGTGATTCCCGATTTCTTAGGGACCACTTGTGTGGGGTGACCCATTCTTGTCCGAGATGGGGTATATGATTCCAGCATCTAAAAGTTTGATTACCTCATTTCGGACCACATCTTGCATTATAGGGTTCAGTCTCCTCTGTGGTTCCCTAGAAGGCTTAGCATTGTCTTCCAAATGGATTCGGTGCATACACACCATCGGACTAATGCCTTTGATATCTTTTATCGACCAACCGAGGGCACTTTGGTGCTCTTTAAGTACATTCATGAGTTGGCCCTGCTGATTCGCATCCAGTGTTGATGATATTATAACGGGTTGAGTGTCATTCTCCCCCAGGTAGGCATACTTGAGATTTTCCGGAAGAGGTTTAAGTTCTAAGGACACTTTCTCCTCCTCTTTCGGCTTTTCCTTGATTAATTCAATTTGAGTTCCACACTCTATTTCTTGTTCTTCACCCAGACGTGGTGTGGAGTCCAACATGTGATTTACTTCTTGGATTAGTTGATCCACATCGAAATTTTTTCCAAAATGCATGAGCCAGTTGCTAAAGGATCTTCAGATTCAGATGCATTAAATATTTCCTCTACAATTTCATCGAGTATGCATGCTTGTGCATGTTCATCACCCTCCATGGGCTGCTTGGCAATATTAAAAATGTTTAGTTCCACTGTCATATTCCCGAATGACAGATTCATGATCCCGTTTCGACAATTGATCAGCGCATTGGAGGTTGCTAGGAATGGTCTTCCTAGAATCACTGGAATATTATTCTTCAAATTTGATGCCGGTTCAGTGTCTAGAACAACAAAATCTACAGGAAAGTAGAAAGAATCCACCTTGATGAGGACATCTTCCACAATTCCTCGAGAGATCTTTACGGACCGATCAGCTAACTGAAGGGTCATCGCAGTGGTCTTAAGTTCTCCCAATTCGAGCTCCTTATACACAGAATAAGGCAACAAGTTGACACTTGCTCCTAAATCCAAAAGGGCCTGATCAATACGGTTATCACCGATGATGATCGAGATTGTAGGACAATCTGGGTCCTTGTATTTGATTGGGAGCTTTGCTTGCAACACTGAACTAACTAGCTCGGCTAAGAAAGCCTTTTTCGAAATATTGGTCTTTCTTTTGATTGTGACCAATTCCTTCAAAAATTTAGCATAAGCAGGTACTTGACGGATGGCATCCAGGAAGGGAATATTAATTTTTAATTGCTTGAAAATCTCATTTATTCCTTCCACATCGCGATTTCTCAGTGGTGCCATCAATCTTTGCGGGTACGGTGCTTTCGGAACAAAACTTTTCCTCTGTTCACTCTTGTCATCTGATAATTCTTTTGCTTGTACTTTGTCATCAATTTCTTCTCTCTCTTCAGATTTCTTCTCTCCATCAGACTCTTCCTCCTCCTCTTGCAACACTACTTTGTTATCGACCTGCTTTCCAGATCTCAACGTTGTGATCGCCCGAATTTGTTGTTGATTCTCCTCTTATGTTGAAGTTGATGTTTGTTCAACAACCATTTGGCCCCTTGGGTTAGGAACAGGTTGGCTTGGAAATGAACCTTTTTCTCTTTCACAGAGAAAGGATGCCAATTGCCCAATTTGGGTCTCTATTTTAGAGATTGAGGACGTGTGAGAATGAATAGTTTCATCAGGTCCTCAGTAGAAGGAGTTTGTGTATGAGGACGTTGGGCAGGATTTCCCTGTGGGTTGTTAAATCCAGGTGGTGGAAATGTCGGCACAAAATTTTGTTGTGGTTGGTTTTGATAACCTCTCATTGGCTGCATAAACTGAAAATTTTGGTTCATTTGCCGAGGCTGCCCAACCTGATTTTGATTGTATTGAAATTGATTCGGGTTATTGAACCCTTGCTGCTGAAATTTCCCTTGACCGTAGTTCTGCTGCGGTCCTTGATTAAAATTTTGTTGGGGATAAAAGTTCATCCCCTATTTCCTGGGCTGCATTCTTTGATGATCTTGTTTCCATGAGAAATTTGGGTGGTATCTCCAGCTATTTGGGTTATTCTCATTGAAAACGTTTCCTTGATTCTGCCCATAATTATTCACAACATTTAACTGTTCAGATGTGTCTTCATGATAGTTCTGCATTGAAGGACAATCATCTGCCATATGCATTGGACTTGCACAAATTGAACATGGCTCAGGTTGTATATTGACCATATGCACATTCTTCTTTACTTTCAATTCCTCCACTTGTTAAGTGAGGAAATCAATTTTAGCCATCAGATCTGGGGAATCCTTTACTACGTATAGTCCTCCTTTCTTGGTTGAACCCCCGACTTGATCACGGGCTTTGACTGATTGTTCCCGAGTCTTTGTGAAATCCCAGTGCTGAGAATCCTCAGCTAGCTTTTCTAAGAAAGCATAAGATTCGGTTTCTTTAAGGCTCAGGAATCCTCCGCCATTCATTGACTCCACCAGATGTCTATTTGGTTGATTTAGTCTATTGTAGAAACACTGGACCAGTCTCCACTTTGAGTATCCATGGTGCGGACATTTGAGTAAGAGATCCATGAATCTATCCCAAGCTTCATATAATCTCTCATCTTCCTCTTGCGTGAAATCCGTGATTTCACGTCTAAGGACATTCGTCTTCGCCATAGGGAAGAACTTTGACAGAAACTTTTTGACCATCTGATCCCAGGTGGTTATGGATCCCGATGGTAGAGAATTTAATCATGCTTTTGCTTTATCCTTTATAGAGAAAGGAAATAAGCGCAGCCGAACAGATTCTTCGCTGAAATTTTGGTAAACAGATGAGCAGACTTCGACGAAGTCTTTAACGTGCTGGTATGGATCTTCTCGCTCCATGCCATGAAAGATTGGAAGGATTTGGATGACATTTGTCCGAATTTCAAACTGGCCATCAGGTGTGGCGGGGTATACAATGCATGATGGGGTATTTGTAGTTATCGGAGAAAACAGTTCTCTCAATGTTGGTTCTTCCTCTTGTTCGAGTTGCCCATTCATGTTGTCAGTCATATTGACTTTAGTGGATGGTTCACTTAAAAATTTCTGCCTTGATCTAGCGTCCTTACGATTTGACCGGCAGGCACGTTCGATCTCAGAATTTAACGGTTCTAAATTTCTTTCTTTAGAAGACCTAGTGTGCATGCAAATGATGCACAGAGTGGAGGTTTCAGGCAGGAAAACCTCAAAATTTTTATTTTTTATTTTTTATTTTTTATTTTTTTTAATAAAAATCGATTGATCGAGTCACACTCGATCAATCGAGGCAAGGTCGATGCATCGACAATGGGGGTCGATGCATCGACTCCCAGCAAAATTTTATTTATTTTTTTTATTTTTTATTTTTTTAATTAAAATTTTTAAATTTGAAATTTCTGAAAAAATTTTATTATTATTATTATTTATTTTTATTTTTAATTAAGCAGAAATACTATTTTAATCCTCGAAAATTCCTAAAATTTACTGTCTACCAAAAAATTCAGATTTTCTTCATTTGATCCCCGGCAACGGCGCCAAAAACTTGATGTGATATTTTTAATGTGATGTTTTACTCGCAAGTGCACGAATCGGTTTGTATATAGTGGGTGCGAAGTACGAGATCGTTCCCACGAGGACTAATTTTGAAATATCTAAAAGAGACAAGCAATTCTAGAAATCTATTAAGATCTAACAGTATTCTACCAGTTTTATGATTTAAGCGGTTGATGAGATGGTAATTAATGACTACAAACTAAAATTCAATTGATAATTCAAAAGTAAAAGTGAAGATGATGATAAAGATGAAGATGCTAAATCCTCCCATCTTTGGTCCGTTCTTCCTATAATATAAATCTAAGGATTAAATTATGAGATATTTCATTGGTAACAAACATCTTTTATGGAAGATCAATGGTCAACACCCTAATAGGTTCCACGTTGCATCCCTGCAATTAGGACTTAGATGATTTTCATATATAGATCTGGGATCAAGGGCATGGCTAGGCACACATGATCTCAGGTTCAAATAAAAATCATCCCCAAAGTGGGTGAAAATTCCAACAAGAATCCCACTTACAAATCTGAAATCAAGGGCATGGCTAGGCACACTTTATTCAGATTAGGGAGTATTTAAGATAAAATTACCATTACAAAACCAAGATCCAGGGCATGGCTCGGCACACTCGATCCCAGAACATAATCATAATTAGATCCACACGATGAAAGCAAAAAGACCATAACAATGATTGGGTAAAATTACCGTCACAGATTTGAGATCCCAGGCATGGCTCGGCACACGCGATCCCGGTTAGTGGCGGGGATTTCATCCGTTCATGATAACACAACAACCATAAAATAAAATCTCATATTTTAATCCTTACTTTATATTATTACAAGTACATCCCTCGGATGGGAATCATTAGATCTCCATCCCTATAAATTTAGCCACACATATTGTAAGTAAATGACATAAATAAATAAAGACGGAAAAATAACATTAATTAAAATTACCTCAAACTTCAAAAGAAATTACGTTGATCCACAAGTATGATGATCTTCGGAAATGAAATTAATGCAGGAATAAACTTTGAACAAAATTTAGGAATGAGTACTGAAAAATTAAAGGGAACAAAGCTCTCAAAAGAATAATAAAATTTCCCTATTTCTATGTCTAACTATGAAAAATAATGGCTAAAAACTAAGAACTCAAACTAAAATACTCTCCTAAAATTAATTCTATCTAAAAAATTCTCTAATTCTAATCCCTCCAAATTCTACTCTAATTCTCCTTTTTCCCAAAGTGTTTGAGTCGCTTTAAATAGACCCTCGTCGCGGGAGTCTCCCAAGCCAATATTTTCGGGTCGATTAATCGACCAGGGAGGGTCGATGCATCGAGCCGCCAAAAAGTCCCAAAAATTAGGTTTACAGTGTCAGTTTCGTGTCAGACTCTGACTCTGCCTCGATTAATCGACCTATAGGGTCGATGCATCGACCCCAGAAATCCGTGAAATTCAGTACTTTTTCTTGGTTCAGACACTACTTCGGTATTTTGGCCATAACTTTCTGTCTTGAACTCCGATTGAGTTGATTCTTCCGCCGTTGGAAAGCTGACGAAAAGATCTACAACTTTCATGTTTTGACAATTTCTTAATTCGGCCGTTTTGAAGGTCCAAATTTAGCCACAAGTTGCACTAAGTTCTTGATTACCCGAAGTTGCAGTGTTTTGACATTCTATTCAGAATTCTTGGACTGTTTTCTATACTTGGCTTGTATTTACCTGAAACACTTCAAATCTAATCAATCTCATCAGATAGCCTTCATCGGACAGCTAAATATAAGTATTTAGGGGCGAAATATCATCATTTTTCAATACTCATCAGCTACCATAGTCTACTCATTTATATTATTGAGTTATTATCGGGTGTTAATACAACAAGTGGCGCTACCACAAAGCAATCATTAGGTGCTCTCGTTATTTGTCTTATAAAAGTGGAATGCCATATCATAGATAAGATATCAGCCATCTGATCAGAGTACTTTCTATGGTACTTAGTGGAGACTATCTCCATACAAACTTTACTCTCCTCATTCTAATAAATTGAAATGCTGCTCATACTCTCTTTAATGTTATGGTGGGCATACTAACACCATTGTTGGTGCCAAGCCCATGATTTAATCCCAACTCTTATTATTTTATGGCATTAGGCACAATGGCAGTGTGAATTTTGAACTCTTCTATCTGATATTTAATATGGTATTGTATATATCTTTTATTATATAATACTCTCAAGTAAGTCACAGTACTCTAGTGTGTTATCTTATTTTAATCGTATAAATTACTCTTAATATACATGAATGACATCATTCATGCTCCAAATTCTTCAGTCTTATATTACAAAATATTTCAACCAATCGATCGATTATGGGTTAAACCGACTCTATACACCTCATTAAATTCAATCAATTTGTGCTCGAAATTAAATTATTTATATAATATAATTAAGACCGATTAATTGATTCCAAAACCAATCAATCGATGTTGGTCTAAACAGACATCACTTATTATTGACTATTCACATTGCACAATCAAAATCTAATACACCCTAATCACTTAAGGGTTTTGATCGATGGTCGTGATGCACTTCACTTTAAATTATATTGTCCTTTGATTTGAGCACTTAATTATAGTACACTATATGTATATCATTTTATCGCTTCAACGTGATCACTTCGCTAACACGAAATGTTAGAAATTCGATACTTCGTGAGAATTGAACTCTGACCTTTACGTTATCGAAAACACACTATTAACTCTCCTATGCTATATTTATATTATTGTTATATAAATAAAATATATGTATAAACTTAATAAAATTCGATGTAAATCTATTATACATATAATACTTATGTGTTTTCACTTTAATCATGATATGAGTTAAAGACATGTTAAGTCATATATATGTGAAAGTGTATGAGATCATGCCTACGCTTGGGCGAGGTAATTTACTGAGATAGTATCGAAGCGTGAAATATATTGTATTTACATGCCCGACAACTCATGGTGGTATGGGACATCATGACGAGTAGGGTGAGTGTGAATTCAATGTAACTTCGTATACGGTGGCATATATGGTGACCCGATCACTTCGAGTTCTAATATAATAAGATAAGATATGAGTTAAGGTACGAAGTCTAGACCTTCAGGTCTTAGAGGTATGTTATGATATGAGTATGATAAAATAAGTTATTAATACGATAATAAGATACCACTGTATAGGCCAGCAAAAGATTAAAAATTGAAGTCTCTGTATGTGTCGTTCCTTGCGTAACCACCGTAAGAGCAACGTCTTTCAGTCAAGACAGATATCTCTGAGAGACATTATGAGTTATGAGTCGCCGACCGCCCCTGTGACTGGATGGGATATATGATATGATATGATATGAAGGGTCTTATGATATGGTAGTATGATGCTATGGTGACCCTCACATGGTAGCTCGAACAGCGACTTAGGTACATATTGTTTAAAATTTTATGAGTATGTTAGTTACGTTTATGCGGTGTACAGACGTATGTGCGAGAATAATAGGACATGGTATGTTATAAGGTATGATATGATATGAGATATGGAAAGGTACGTTAGAATATGAGTGTCTAGATCATGGACTTGCATTAATGATTAGGATATGAGCTTACGATATGTACTTGATTTTGTTATTTTATTTTGATTTTTGTGATATACTATATTTATCACTCACTTGATGCACCCACAATGCACCTGAGTAGAATATAGTGGATTGGTGGTGTATCCACTAAGTTTACGTAACTGAGTAAACTCATCTCACGATAATCTAACAGCTGCATGTGACTATCTTGAAGGTTGGTGCAGAGTACGTGGACCCGGTGGACGTTGATTATCAGAAGCCTTTGTAGGATAACATTGTCGCTAATTTTTAGAAGGACTACGGTATTGGTTTTGAGCTGGGTGCCGGATATTGATTTTGTAGACTTAGTATTGAATTTTGTCTTATGTTATTATTGTTGACTCTATGATTTTACTTTATCGGATTTGTCTCCGACTTGACTTATATTTTTTTTGTAGATTTATGATATTTTATCGCATTTATTCCGCATTTATGATTGATTTATATCCCACCTTTAAGTTGTTGGCTTTCACGGATTTCGTGGAACTAGATTTATGTAATAATTCTGATTGAGTGTATGTCCGCTTAGCATATCCGAGATATGTATGAGTCATAACTTAGAATTCTAGGCCCTTAGGATAGGGTAGAATTTTGGGTCGTGACACCAAGTATGTAAGGATCGCTTGTATTACCGCTTTAATTAGCACATCTTTAGATAGAAGACTGCCTTTTCAACCCTTAAGTCTTTTCCACACTCTTTTATGCAATCAAAAGCAACCTTTTCTTTAGTGAAAAATGGAATGGAGAAACTTTGAAAAGACTTATGCACACAAAATAAAAAGATACGGAGATAGGGAGTCTCCATCTCTAAGCCCTCTATACAGGACATACTTTATCATGATATGATCATTAATGAGGAAATCAAAAGATACAGATCGAACACATCCCATAATAAGTTGGACCCATCTATTACAAAAGCCCAATTTGATCATCATTTTTTTGAGAAAAGACCAATCAACTCGATCATAGGCCCTACTCATGTCCAACTTAAGGAAACACCAACCCAAATTTTCTTTGCATTTGACTTTTAGAAAATGAGCAACTTCAAAAGCAAGAAGGGAATTATCTGTGATAAGCATACTAGGGACAAAAGCAGTTTGGGATTTGAAAATAACACCAAGAAGGATCCTTTTGAGTCTATTTGCTAACACTCTGGCAACGATTTTATAAATCACATTACAAAGACTTATCAGCCGAAATTGAGAAAGATGTTTGGGATTTTTGACTTTTGGGATAAGTACAATATGAGTATTACTAACAACATACGGATCAATGTTATCATTAAGATAATCAAGAGCAAATTTACAAACAGATTCACCCACAATGTACGAATAAGTTTGAAAAAAGACAAGAGGGATGCCATCAAGTCCTAGTGATTTGATAGGTGCATTTGGAACAACGCGTTGCGAACTTCACCAGTTGAAAAGTCCTTTACTAGCCATGGATTCTTCTATGTTGAAACTTTTGCATTGGGGGATCTGGTTGGAGACAAGGGTTAAAATATCGGATTTTTTATACGTATCGTCCTAAAGTTCAGGACGATACATATCGCGTATCGTCCGATACATTCAATGTATCGGCGATACATTGAATGTATCGTTTCAATATTTTTTTTTTTTTTCAAAAAATCTAAAAAATCAAATTATCGTCTGTATCGGCCGATACGGATGACATGTATCGTCTGATACGTATCATGTATCGTCCTATACATTCAATGTATCGGCGATACATTAAATGTATCGTTTTGATACTCTTTTTTTTTCAAAAAATTCATAAATCAAATTATCAGATGATAATTTGAAATTATCGCCCGATAATTTGAATGTATCGTCTGTATCGTCCGATACGGGCGATACATTGCCCGTATCGGACGATAATTACCCTATTTTTTAGGGGGTACGATATATAGGTAATGTATCGTACCGCCCAGGTCCAAAACCGACACGTATTGGGCGATTTTTTGACCCATCGTTGGAGAAGCGAGGCAAAGAGCTTTGAATAGTGATCCGACACAATATTTTCCAGGTCCTCTTTAGACGAACGCAACATACCATCATCATCTATCAAGCCCGAAATCCGATTCTATTTTCTTCTTTTGGATGCATTACAATGGAAAAACTTTATTATTATATTATTATCCCCTTTTTTAAGCCAGATATCCTTAGATCTTTGCTGCCAAAGTAATTCCGCCCTCTCTAAAAGTGCATCGATATTTTTCTTTATAACATCCTTCTGACTACGGTTGTGATCATTTGAACCTTCCTTTTTGATAGTTCATATTCGATTTTGTAGAACCCGCATCTGGTGACGAATATGACCGAAGCACTTTTTACAGTCAGTTTCTCCGACATGCCGGCCGAAAAGAGATGAGATGAGACACCATAGCATTTTGAAAATTCTGAGCCCAATTCTCCGGTGCAAGAACTCTGTCTAGTCTTTCTTCTCCTTTTTTATTGGACCATATGAATTTAGGACCTGAAAATCCAAGATCCCTAAAACCACACTCATCTAAAGACGGAAAAGATCTATTTGTCTCTGAGATCTGGGAACCCCACCTCTCTATTCTTGTGAATGAAATTTCGTTAAAATTACCAATCATAGGAGGTTTGACTGTTCACCTAATTTTACCAATAACTCCACAGTAGGATGCCTGTTATGAGCTTCGGGAGTACCATAGAAACCTTGTCATTCTCCAATTCTTCCCTAAAGAGTCATCTGTAGTGGCATATAACAGGCATCGCACACAACTCTCATGTTCCCAAAGTAAAGCCAACCCACCAGAACGCCCATTCGAATCCACAAAAATACCATGCTCTAACCCAACCTTAAACTTGATCACATACTTCAGATTAGAGCAATTTTTTGTCTCCCTAGGGAAGACAAAATCAGGAGCTTCTCTAAGAAGAATAAGGTGGGCAGCAATAAATGTTTTGGGGTTCCCAAGCCCTCGACAGTTCCTGCTCAGGATTTCATTTTGTTCGGCAAGGTTCCAAAGCAATTGTTGCCGATAGTTGAGAAGAGTCGTCGTTTGCAAGAAACTACGTCGATTCCTCACAGAGGACAGGGTGAAACGACCCCAACACTTTCCATCCTCATGGGCACCCACCTTGATCATATTTCCAATCAAGTTTGCTGACTTTTTAGCAGTTTTCTTGTTCATGGCTCCAATTGGTAAACCAAAACTTTGAACCCAAAACGCCACATTTCTGAGTTCAATCCTATCGATTGATACCTCCTCTGTATGCTCAGAGATCACCAGCAAATTGCTATCGAAACTCCATGGTCCAAGTCTTAGCTAGGATCCGGTTCTTTCGAGCCTCATCCAGGAATTGAAAGAGAAAAACATTTTCAGCTCATATATGACATCTATCATAAGAGAAAAAAAAAAATTATCCAGCAAAAAAAAACATATTTGATCTAAGCGACTTAGTTGTGCTTCGTGATGGAATGGCATCAAAATTCGAACTTAGACTAGATTTTCTTATTTTTAGATTTTTTTTTTTTTAATATTTATGTATTTTAGAAAAAATTAGTAAAGTTTTATTTTAAATATAATTTAATCTAAATAATAATAATTTTAAATTAATTTTTAGTCATTTTGGCGCATTTGTGATATCAACGAGATGCAAGATGTATTGATCTCGGCCACATTTGAAACGTCTCAGATTTTCGAAATTTGTGTGGCTCCCTCTCAAGAAACCTTTGGCTCTATCATGGACTAGCATCCCATCATTGACACATATCTCAACCCAAATGATTCAATTAAATTTCAAATGAACAAGCGTTCATTAAGAAATGCATGAACAATCTTTTAGGTTCAATTAAATTTCAATCATTAAGAAATGCATGAACAAGTGTTCATATGAGTATATGTAGATAAGTTGGTTCAAATGGTTCGATGAGTACGATATTTAGGCTTAATTTAGTTTAATATATAAACTAGCATCTTGATACCTCACCCAAAAAATCAAACCTATTGATAGATTCTAATCATTCGATGGAGTTTTCATTTTTTTTTTTCTTTCTTTTTTCATAATGTCATATGATATAGAAGAGCCCAAATGTAGTACTTGTGTAACTTGCATGCAGATAGAATCCCTCTATGGCGCAACACATAGAGGAGAAGCTTGGGAAATAAATCTCACATAACAAATCACTCACCTTTATTAATACAAAGGGCGAAAGCAAACGTGGAGTCTAGAACCGACAACCTCATCCCCCACAAAGGAGGGAGTATACTCAGCTATCGCTCAGTTGGTTAATCATTCGACGGGTTCACTTTAATTTCAACCATTAGAAATATATGGACAGCTCTTCATCTTAGAATATATAGCTTACATGTTTCAGAACTTCAAATAGTACAATGGTTAAGGTTTTTAGGGTAACTTTAGTTTAATATATAAAGGTATAACTATCATCTCGATGGCTTGGATTGATTGTTCAAAGTTATAGAGTCAGATTTTTCGAAATCAATCAAAATTTCGTTAATTGAATTGACTGAAATAAGTATCAAATCAACCGAAAATTATTTTAAATCGCTTTTGAATTGGTTTAGTAACAGTTTTGGGTGGCCAAAACCAAAAATCAGTTGGTATGATGAGAAAACCGACCCAAAAGTGAAAAAAAATTCGAACAACATGAATAAAAAAACACAAAAAAAACCAAAACCAAGAAAATTGGGAAACAAAATCTCTACGGTTTCAATTCCAAATTTTTGGGAATTCGATAAATCTGAACTTGATTTGTTTTGATTCGGCTTCTGTTTAGGTGGAACCAAACCAAAAACGGAAAAGGTTGGTTGTTGTTGGATCAACCTAACTTGCACTCCAAAATGATATAAAATAATTTAGATTCAAAATTATTATTAATATTTAAAGGTCAATTGGAAGTCAATCCCACTAAAAATTGTTGGATGAAAGCAAGGAATTAAGCAACTGATCAAACGCTCCTACATTTGAATTGTCCCGTTAGGGCCTGTTTGGATAAAAACACGGGAAATGTAGGAAAGTAAATAATATTTTTATATTTTCTCATGGATACCTAAGTTGTAGGAAACTATGAGATTCCTTTGTTTTCCTTTGTTTTTCATTGTTTAGATAACTACATTGCTGGCTAGGAAAATATAAGATTAATCAAATCCTGTATTTAAATACATATGAAGAAAATTATAGAAAAATAGTATATCCTAACAAAATAATAACTATAATACTACAAAAAATCATCAAAACTAAAAAATAATATCAATATCATAAAAATAATTCACAAAAATAATCAAAAAATTATATATGTATTAAGATTTTTTTGCTCTTTACATATCTTAGTGAATTGCTCTAGTGATTGACTTACTGCTTCATAAAGTTTGGGTTCTAGGTTCAAATCTTGTTATGTGTAATAAATTATTATTATTTTTTAATTAATTATACTATAACATATACACCATATATGTGAGAGAGAAATCTCTCTCAAAATAAGTCAAGCCTAAAAATAAGCTAAAATTGTTTAAAAAATCAAAGAAGAAATATTTGTTACAAAAACAAATACCATAAAAAAGGTTGAAGATTTTTTATAATTTTGGGTGGTATATAATTTTGGATAGATGAGACCACTAATATAAATTAGGACCTCTAAAGCTTAGTATCAAATTTTTAGAAAGTTTGGGTAATCAATTGACCACTCAAGTCATAACGTTGCTCCGCCTCTGATTTTTGGGGATGTGTGTCATATATAATCAATATATGACCGTCTTTTGATAGGGGCATCATGATCTTAAGATCTATCATAAGAAAGATTAGGAAAAAAAAATAATTTTTATCATTTGATTCAAATCAGTCAATGATTTTCGTCCGTCAAAAAATTGTGTAATATTGTTAATAAACCGATTGAATTGTATTTTGTATTCCAACCTTAAGTCACTTTGAAACAACAGAAAATTACGAAAAATATAATCTATGTGTTCTTCTCTTTTCCCGGTATTCAAACACGCAGTACATTCAAGAGGTGACGTTCATTTCCAGATTCCAAGGTCCCTAATATCTGCGAATTAACTTTTGACGAGAGTTGGTGGCTGCCAAATTTACTTTCTTTAAATGAGAGAGGACTGAGGAGAGCGAGGGGGAAGCAAAGAAACTTTCCATTCCTAGGGAGAGAGAGAGAGAGAGAGGGGAAGTGGAGATGGGGTTTCGGGATGCCTTGAATTCAACCACAGAAAAACTCAAGATCAGCGGTCCCGATCTAACCACCGTCGCTAACATGTGCCGGAGTTCGTACGATCTAGGTCGGGACGCCGTTAGCAAGGTCGATAGCGCCGTTAGAGTTGCGGAGCTGAAGGAGTACATGCCGGATTCTGAAACCCGTGAGAAGATCACACGGATTTTGAAGAAAGTCGGAATAGTAGCCGCCGATGTCTCCATCAACGAGTTGCTGAAAGGCATCAAAGGTCCGTACAATGAATAAGTTGCTCGGATCCTATACCGGATATGGTACTCGGCCCGTATGCTACTACGCTCCGAGTATCTACCCGAGCCTGCACGGTCGATAACGACCGCAAATCCAGTCAGATGCGTGTTCTTTCAGCGATTTAGAAGATTTAAATCTTTGTGTGCCTCCGAAGAATTGACTGTCAATCTTTCATGGTGCTGTAATTGGCCCGTGCAGGTACACAGCATGAGTCAAAAAATCATAAAACCGATACACACCGGACAATACCTATCCGTATCGTCTGATATTTTGTATGGGAGGCATCGGGTACCTTGAATGTTCAGTATCGGTGAGGTCCATAATCAATGTGTATCGGACGATGGACGATACCTATCGGTGTGGGACAAGATTTGACCCATGATACATAGTACGTCTACCTACTACTAGATCCTTAGTTATTTCGAAAAGGGTAGCATTATTTGCACACACCGAATCTCTACTGAACTAGCTTAAATAAGATGATGGAGATATTTTTTCGAATCTACCTACACTGAATTTTTCAGCCAATTGATTCCATGTGGCACACATCCTGAAGAGTGATCTGAGGATCACATTTGACCATACCATAATAATCAATTCACTTTGTGGGATATTTGCCACATGGAATCACAATCTAACCCATGGTCTCTATATTCCCTGTGTAGAAGATTGGGAAGAAAAATGTTTCTTAAAGTCTAATTCAATGCAATTAATGGTTTTCCCTGTTTGCGCCCTTAGACATTAACAGGTGCAAATAGAGATACCATCTTTTGGGAACATTAGGTACCCAAGTTGAGCACCAATACTGGCACTCAGGGATCAATCTCCCTCCGATAACCTTAGGAACGGAACGCATAGATATTGTTGAGCACCGAAATCAGTGAAAGGTGAAAAGAATAAGAGAAGATCAAATTAATTTATGTGAATAATATACTTGGATAGAATTGGAGTTGACTGTCATGGTACAAGGGCAGTGGTCAGATCCAACTGATTTTTTTTTTTTATTAATCATGGGTGTTTGGGCTAACTTGCGCGCACCTCAACTAATCCCACAGGGTCTGGAGCTAACGACTGGGTAATACTCCAATGGCCCGTGAGGGGACTCAAACTGGTGACAATTGGGGTCAAACTCAAAGCCTAAACAACTGAGCTACCCCTTTGGGTTTGCAGATCATTGGAGAGCAAACCCAAGGTCAGATCCAACTGATTGAACCGGATTTTGTGTTTAATGAGAGAATTTCTAGCTCCGAATTTTATAGGGTGACATGTAGTCAAGATTCTCTCATATACAATGGTTACTAATAGATCTGATTGAACACAATCTGATTCAACCAGTTGCACCTGACCATTGCCCCATGCTACAAATTTTGCTTCTTGAAAATGGATAGTGCCTCTCGCACTGTTAAAGATTGAGAATAACACTATCTTTGGGATTCAATCAAAACCCAAACCTTATGAATGTTTTCACTTGTTTGCACCACTATAAAAAGGCACCGATATTTAAACACAAAAATGGTATTTAAATCATCTTATACCATTAAAATTATACTTTTTATCTCACACCGTTCATGTACGATTTATGATTATGTCATTGGTGCACATATGTGACCAATCTAAATTGTCCAAGTGGCAGTACAAAATCGGAACATATTTCAGCCCAAAGAAAATGCCCTATAAGGGGACGTGAACCATCCGAATGATGAATTTTAATATTAGCCATTAAAACTATAAAAATAGTTGATATTATGGTCAAAAGATCAGGTGCTTTAAGTCTCCTTTGAACACCATTTTGGCCCATTGCACTTTAATCTATGATCTATCACTTTGACATTACGGATGACCTACATTTTAAATCATTGACGAGTAAGATCATTTAAACATCATTTTGGTGTTTAAATGATGGCCATGAGAGTCGGATCTATAGAAGCTATTCCCCTAACTTATAAAGCCGGGAGAGGGGTTGGCTTGTTGTGAGAAAGAAACTCATCTCCCGCTATGTTACCGTTGATGAGATGAGAACCGACGTTATTCAACAGTATCGCAGCCACTTCACTTCGGCGTATGCCCTTAGTGCCTGCTCCGCCAAGTGAGAATCCCATTCCCTGCGCCCCACGAAGCCACTGCTCCCTAAAAACTGTGGAGCAATAAGCTCGCAGGTACCTAGGCACCTAAGAGCTCACTATACCAAGAAATGCATTCTAGCTTTTTGAGATCTCAAAGTCTTTCAACAAAAGAAGATAATATGAGTTTGAGAGTAATTTTGGGTTTCTGAGACCCAAAATCTGGCATTCTTCCGTTGTTTTGTTGGGCCTTTAATGGTCGATTAGAGGTCTTCAAACTCATTATCGGTCGATTAGAGGTCTACAACTCTGCTTAATCCTTTTTTTTTTTTTTTTATAGCAATTCCTTCTCTGTTTTCAGACCTGATATGACACTATTTGGAACTGAGAAACAACCTATAAACACTCCTTTCCTTGCAGAATCAGACCTCTTTCTTTCCTCCTAAATTTTCATCTTATTGTCAAAATACTGGAGAAAATCAGAACGTTTTGGAAGCCTCCTTCTCTGACTTCAACTCTATCAAACTCGTTGGAGATTTAATAGTTAAGCAACAGTTTGGAGCAAGGATCAAAATTTCAGGTTAAATTTCAGTTTCGGGCATGGCCGAAACCTAAGTCCTAAATTTTGGCCGAAATTTTGAACCCCATACTAAAATGGTCAAAATTTTGGATTTCGGTTTGTTTCGGTGGGGACCGAAACCGAAATTTTAGACCGAAATTTTGGTCATTTCGGCCGAAATTTTGATCCTTAGTTTGGAGAGAAGTGGCCTACATTTCCACAGATATTGCACAAATATTGAATGCTCAAATCCAGAAGTCCCCCATATTTCATGTCTTTTTCCTACCTAAGCTAAGTTTTCTCGTACATCGTTTTCTTCATTCAATTTCTACTAATAATTTGTCATTCACCTGTAAATTTAATGTAATGTGTCACCTCATAGGAATAAGACTTGTATCTCCAGGAGGTGGAATAAGCTTTTACCTCACTCTTCTTGGCGCTAAATACTACCCTATTTTATTTTAGGGTACCTCTATTAGGGCACACCCAATCTTTGAAAGCACCCCACGTGTGCAATCCCTTCAAAATCATTGTTTGCTTCCGACCGATAAGATGATAGAGATCGTTTTTCAACCCTCTCTTCTACAGAATGGATCTTGAGATAATGTTGCACCTATCCGACGGTCAGTTTTTATTCCACATGTCACAGATCCCCCAAAAATGCCCCTTGAATCTTATAGCACACATCATGCTCAAAAGTGATTGTAGGGCCTTTTTTGGGGGATTCGTGACATATGAAATAAAAAAATGGACCGTCTGATAGGTGTGGAATGATCTCAAGATCCATTGTGTGGAAGATCTGAGTGAAAAATGATCTCCATCATTTGATTCGAAGTAATCAACAGTTTTTAAGGGGTTTTCGATGTTGGCGCTTTCAGAGATTGTGTGAGCGCTAATAGAGGTACCCTTTATTTTATTTTTTATGAATTCATTTAGACCAGTATTATATGAAATATGTTCTTTTTATCTGGTTTGCTCAGGCAGTGCTCAAATCATTAAGATCTTGTTGGAAGAGCTAAAGGATCAACCTGAGTCTCACTCTGTTCATGATAGTAAGATTTCTGAACATCATACTGATAAGTTGAAGGAGATGCAACAAAAGATTGAGACAATGCAGGATGAACTGAATAAAATCAATTCCCATTACAAGATATTAGATGATCGTATTAAGGAATTAGAGTCTCATACTCCTGCCAATTCCCCTAATCAAGTGCGGAGAGCACGTTTGTAAAAGCCAAGTCATCCTGTTGGAAGAAGGGCTTGGGAGTGAGTCTTTAAAGCATGGAGATTTCTTCAATTCTCTTATAGTTCATTAGCTTTTTGCTCGATAATGGAGAAAACTTAGTCATTTTCTTGGTTGATTCTATGAGTAATGATTTTATATGGAAATAAAATTCCTGCTATTTGGTAATGTTGTCTGATAAATGGTTTCCTATGACATATCTTATTTTGTTTGTTTGGAAAAAGGGAAGAAAAAGATTTTACTTTTCTTAATGTGGTATTTGATTTGTATTGTCTATGTGATAGATGAGAAGCAATTAATGCTATGGAGTGTTCAATCAGGAATCTTAGAGCATCGGTCTCCAATCGAGGCGTCAAAAACAGCTCAGCATCCTCTAATGGATATGTTTGACGCCCCATTTCTCTCTAATGGCCTAGCCTATTCTACATGGAATAGGGTACCAATGGTTTGATAGCCAATATAGGCTATTGGGCACTTAAGGCTTCTAATTTAAAATATAATATTTTCTTAGATTTAGATATGTTAAAAATATAATATTAAATATATTTAGAGCCCTTCAATCAATAAAATATTCTGAAACAGCTATTTTTGGCGTTCTCCTTTAGAGTTCTCAAAATTTAAATCTTGAAATCAATAAATCAAATTTATCATGTCATCCTTCAACGGCTAATTTTCACTACTCTCCATTGAAGGCGATTTTAGGAACTTCTTATTTTTTTGGCCTCGGAAAAAGTCTTATTGAGCTTTATAACATTATGTTAAAATAAGAAGGTTTAAGATTTAAAAATTAGACCATGCACAATTTTGCCTCATAAAACACGTGAAAGTAAATTTTTAAAGAGGGTACACATTTTCGCACATACAAAAACAAAAACTAAGTGCTGTGCTGATAGCAATATTTGGTGGGCGATTAAAAAAAGTTTATGTGCACCCAAAAGTTTTTATGACCACACTTTTTTACAAAAGTGCGGTGTGCGTGGCCGTCCTCTTCTTCAAAATATGGAACATATCAATTTCATATTTAAATGGTCCTATGATTTTTTGGGTACCAAGGGACCCAAAATTTCATCAAATGCATTTAATTTCTTATTTAGGATATAATATAAATAGACATTAATTCTATAAGAAATGGAAACTAATAAACCCAAAATCAACTAAAACTCTTCGATAACTTTGAAATAAGCAAATTTTCGTGCTACCATGCATCTACAATTAGAAAGTTGATAAGTATTGAACGAAAAAAAATACACTAATCCAGTTCGAGGCAGAAAGAATATCGTTGTCTTTAAATCAATATTTGCCCCCACCACTTTAATGAAGTGGTTAATAACAAGTTATCGGCAAATTGATTCCAAGATATAATTAATCGACTGTGTATTTTTGTGATAAATTTGGCGAATTTGATCATGCTACCAGAATACCAAATATTGCAAGAAACTCGGAAACAATCTTTAAAATATGATAAAAGATAGAAAATGCAGTGAATGAAAAACTGTGGTCCCTTTTATAGAAATCAACAAGTGCGAACGCATCGTTTCATGAAAAGACACAACGATCACAAATAACCGAATGTATACAAAGGTCACAAATGAACGGTTAAAAAAGGTTAAACTGTAATAAATCATACAGTTAAAATACGATTACACTTTTAGTCAAAAAGTTAATAATTAAATGTATCGCATTGTCACGCCACGTACACATGCACGTGCCCGTCCCGACCCAGCTTGGCGCGCGCGTGCGACTAGTGGGGTGCATAGCGATCGAAACTACAAAATTTGGTCCCCCCTGGGTGAAGGCTACAAGCCTTGAACCAAGGCATAAACATGTAAGCTAAACTCAAATATTGGGTTATACGATGTGGGACAAAACTCAAAGCAAAATAAAAAAAATTTAAGACTTTAAAATATCCAACAATCCCCCCCTATTTTAAAATTTTAAAAATCAAAAACTTTTTAAGGGACTTTTAAAATATCAAACAATCCCCTACTATTTTAAAGATTTAAAGTAAAGCTGAGCCAGAAATATGTGCATAAATGAAAATGTCTTATAGACTTGAATTTTCGCTTTAGTGAAAATAATTCAAAGTTTGTCAAGATCTTTAGTGAAACTAAATCTTGAACTAATGATCTTATACGACAAATCGAAATTATTTCATACATATTTTACAAATTTGGTGTTCAATAAATAGGTTAGCACATTTAGGCCTTATGCTAATACCCTGATTTTCGTAAGTGTTTATGAGATAATGTCATATCTCATTGAAGGCGGTTCCACCCTCACACTTATATAGATAAACCTATAAGAAATACCCATGTAACTTTAATATCTCAACACATAGTATTATAGGACTATTAAGAGCAACGCTCAACCTCCCCTTATCTATTACAGGTGAAACACTATCTTTCCTGAAATATATATAAGATTTATTTTTCATCAATGTGGTGCCCTTTAATTGCTACGTATTTACGACTTATTTTTTCATTTGAACCTAAATATTAATTAAACAAATATTAGGTAGGGTTCCCATCATAAATGGTTGTTTAGATTTAATGACTTTAAATCTATCCCGATTTATGTCTTGTAAATTTCATCTCTTCAAAGGCTTTTAGTAAATGGATCCGCCATACTTTTCGCAGACCTGACCCTAATTACTGAAATTACTTCATCTCTAAGTAATTATTTTACATAACTATATCTTAGACTAATTTGTCTATTTTTTTCATTATACGTTTGACTATAAGTCTTTGATAGTATTGTTTCACTATCACAATGTATAGAGATTGGTGGCAATGATTTAATCATTAGTGAATTTTCTATCAGTAAATTCTTTAGCCATTTCGCTTATTTTCCACTTGATGCTAAGACAATAAATTTCAATTTCATAGTGGAATGTGTGATGCAAGTTTATTTCTTTGATCCTTATGAGATTGCAATACCTCTAAAAGTGAATATCCATCCATTTGTGGACTTAGATTCTTCTAAACCAGATACCCAACTGGCAATGTTATATCCTTCCAACACACGAGGATATCCAGTAAAATGCAAACCATAATTAATAGTACCTTTTAAATATCTAAAAACATGATAAATTGCATTCCAATGAACTGAATAGGGTTTCTTGTAAATCTACTTAACTTACCTATCACAGATACCTCACAAGAATACACAGCCGATTCGTTGTATCCTGGAACCAGTTTGTCAGTAACCTATTGGTGACCACTTTGTCAAAGTGATGGGGCGAATATTAGTTTAAAGGCAACGATATTCATCGTGCTTTGGACCGATTTCCTGTATTATTTCGGATCAATATTTTACAATTTTTTCAACACCTACCTCTCTTGAAAACAATAAAGGTAAGTTGATGGTTCAATCAATTTTCTTCAAAATTCAAATGAGTCATTACAAGGTTCAAAAACCATCAAAGAGTCGACAAGGTCCTCTTTTCTTCCTGCTCTTCTCTCTTTTCTCCTAGATTCTATCTCTCTAATGGCTAGAAAGGGACCAAAATTTTCAAACTAGAAGGGGCTAGGGATGGCTATCATCTCTCTTTCACTCTTTTCTTTAAAACAAAAATTTAAGAAAGAAAGGCTAAGACTTTATATAATTGGAGTTAGTATTCCTGATTTCATGAACGAGTCTTAACGTTTCAATTATCAAGACTTGCTAACCAAGCTTTTAAAAGTAAACTATTTAATTAAATATTATCCCCTCTTTGGATTTTTGACTAGCTAGAGGCCTAGGAGAAAATGCACAAGTAAAGGTCTCTTCTATTGTGCTCATACAGTATGTTGCTTATAAACTTCGTTGGTGTATGCAATGTGATAAAAATTTATAATTACTTCTTTTGTCCTTATAAGAATGACTCTTTCATTAAATTTCTGAAATCCAGAATAAATGAGCTATTGATTTTGAACATTAAAGAAGATCTATAGAAGCAATCCTTGAAAATCCTTGAATAAAATATGATGAAAACTTTATTGGTAGGTTTGATATTTGACGAAAAATGCCTTTATGCTCTATGATTAGGCTAAACTAATCATGAAGTTACATATTTAAAATGGATTAAGTTAGCTTAAAATTTATATGGCTTTTCACCAACATCAGAAACATTCAAATTAATAACAAAAGGTCATGACCTTTTATACGGCAACTTTGTATTCTACTTGTATACTAAGCCTGATAAAAATAAAAAATTTAGATAAGTAGGCTTCTACATGATACTACATATGTAGCACTTAGAGGAGCAAAAAATAATGTTCCCTTTTACGATTATTCATAGTGTCAAGTTCAAGAAAGATTTTAACATTCGACGAAAACTATTAGCCATTTTTTTATTGACGTGATGGTTCAATTTTCATACAATTACATTATAATAAATATTCCTCTAAATATTAGAAACAATAGTCTTTCTTTTTTACGGCATAAATTAAACAACTTTGTGAATACATATGTACGCTCTTCAATTCATTAACTTGCTACGATATTTTAAAAAGGATTTGACTTAAATATTTTTTACGAGAATTACATTCTAGTCATGATTGATTAGAAGCACTAGGCTCCGTATCACAACAGGAAAAAAAGACTTCATCCAAAATATAATGAGTACTTTTGATCTTTAATTTTGTACTTATAAAATCAATAATATCACAAGCAACATTGAGTTCAAGCTTCCAAATCCCATATGATATTTTTATTTTAAAATATGTTATAAAAGATTAAAAATGTTCTCTAACTAATTAAATTCTAAATGTAGCTAAATATTACTTGATAGGATGTATATAAGTCATAACTCCTTATTGTCGTGTTTGTTATCATTTGAAAGAAAGTTTTATTAGAAAATTTAACAAACACTCAATCATCTCTATGTAATGTTATTGACTACATTTCAGTGGTTTTCTTTCTCTATTGAAGGTTGCACGAGTATAGTTGATTGAGACTCAAACAAAGCTTATAATGGTAAATTATACCCTTCATTAATTTTATTTGCATTGAGACTGAAGGTAATGATTTGATTTATAAGTAATATACCCATAAAGTTACAAAATTGACCATCTCAACGAAAGGGCGATGAAGAGACATGAATTGTAGAGGAAGCTTCTAGATATCGTCAACGTTGAATTGCTAATGTTTTGCAGAATAGGATTGTAAAAGAAATGTGGTAAAACCATTCTACTTGTCAAAGATAATTTGGTCAGAAATATTATGTTTGAAACTATGAATTTGATATAAATATTTTTTTTTTTTAGATAAATTAAAAATATTTTGAATAGTAATAAATACTTTGATCTAAAAAGCTAAAGTAACTCATAAAAAATATAAGAAGAAGAGCAAACACTAAGACCTCATTCGAGTTTTTTCTCAGATTTTATGCATAATCCGAGCTTTTCTGTCCAAATCGTGTGTTCTCGAGTTTTGGTGGGACCCATGTACTTTATGTGTTTTCCCGAGTGAAAGCAACGTGGAGAGGTAGGAGGTTTTTACTCTGATTAACTGAGAATCTGAGTTAGGTAGGAGGTTTTTACTCTGATTAATTGAGAATCTGAGTTAGGTGGAGAGGTAGGAGGTTTTTACTCTGATTAACTGAGAATCTGAGTTAGGGGGAGTATACTCCCCGTTGAGATACACACCCAATCGGTGCCTTTGGGATATTTAAAACCCAATGGCTCTTTCTTTACGTTGTTGGCAGCCTTGAATCAAACCATGGAGATTATTTTTTATCCCAATCTTTGGCAAAATAGATTTAGAGATCATGGTCCTTATATCAAGCAATCATATGTTGATCCCACTTGGCACATATCCCTAAAGTGACCAAGATCATGGGCGTTATATAAGTAGAGTTCTCGAGTCACTTTGGGGAATGTGTTCCATACGAAATTAACATCTGACTGTCTGATATGTTGGATATAATCTGAATATCAATTTATCATATTTGGAAGAAAAATAATCTCCATTGTTTGTTTCAAGGCAGTCAATGGTGTTGGAAGTGAAACAATCAGTTCAATAGACCAAATCTTTGGTTGCAAATACTCTTACCCTATGTTTAAGATTATAAAGTGAGAAGAGAGTAAATTATTTCGTTCAATTTCCTATAATAGAGAATTTATTAATTGCAACCATCATAATTTTGATAGAATTTGGATTACAAATAATGGTACCCAATTACCCATAATTTTGGCCTATTTTTCCTCTCCCTTGGGTGCTCCACGAACTTATTTTCGAAGAGATTTATCATACAAGGGATCCCTTATGGTGTGGAGCTACACACTCACACAGGGTGTATAGGCTCTAATATAATTAATTAAAATATATGTATATTGCACATAAGAAGTTTTGATCTCAAAACCTAAGCTTTACAAAGCAATTAATCAACCACTAGAAAAATTTACTAAGATATGAAAATGAATAAATTTTTTAATACATATAATTTTAAAATCGAAATAGTGCATCTTTATTCTAGAAAACGCATCAAAATTATTAAATAAAAAAAGGTCTGGTCTTTAAGTAATCCATCATTGAAACGTATCTCAGCCTAAGGAAACATGTCATGTGGCACACATCAGTGGGGGCTCGTGTTATTTTTTTCTCAACATATTATATCTTTTTTTTAATAGAAAAAATTAGGCTAATTTTGTTATTATGGCCAAATCGAATATGTAATTTTGTTTCTATTAAAAATAAAAATATATTAGTATGTATTACTGTGCTCATTTTCCTTCATCTACATGATTTTATATTAGTTTTGCATATATGCGTATGAGGTATTTGGTATTGTCCTTCTAGAAGTTATATTACAAAAAAAAACACTACCCAATATGTTGAACCTCGTTTGGATAGACAACTCATAAAATTTTGATCGAATCCGAGTTTACCTCATATACCGATGACTCGATAATGTTTCTACTGTTCGAACATAACTAACAATTCTTTCAATTCTGAGCTTTTCTGAGATGAACTTAAGAACAATCGGATTCTGAGTAATTTGGGAAAAAAATTAGGAATCAGAGTGACTTAAGAACGCATCTAGGAAAAGTCAGGAATATAAGTTTGCCAAAAATCTACAGGAATTTGAGTTTTCAAGAATCTGAGCTTTTCTAAGAAAAATCAAGAAACACCGGAACTAGGCCTAACACATCGCAATAAAATATTTATAATGAGTATAAAGACAGCCAAACACACTTTCATTGCAATAAAAATAGAATGATAATAAGCAAAATTTTACTAGGTGGTATATTATAAAGAAAATGCATTAAAAGTGATAGCCTTGCATTTTCCAAATAGAACCTTAGGTAGTAGAACCAAGCAAATCGAGAAATTTGGCCTGGAAGATTACTAGGTATAAATCAACTTTTAATCGATTTAATCTAACCCCTACTCATAAATTTATAAATTGTACTCGACCATGCATTTAAACTTGACCTAGACCCAACTGGCACCCAACCTTAACCTGACTCGATCTTTAATGGGTCAGATCCGAGCAGGGCTGATCCTGAGATTTTGGGCCCTAAGGCAAGTTCCTAAAATGGGGCCCCTCCTTTATATTAATCTAAAAATAAAATAAAAATCCGCGACAACTTATTTATATTCCTTTTATAAATAAAACAATACTCATTGTTCATAGATTACAAATTTCTGCATATTCTATTCTACTGTTTATAATTTAAAAGTGCAACTAAAAAATTAATAAAATTACATATTAAAGAAAAATGCAGCACAAAAAGAAAAAAACTAAAAAGCAGAACATACCCGACAGATTGAGTAACCCAACAAATAACCTTTTGGCATTTTTAGCAATTTAATTGCCATTGAAATCTTTCACTGTCATTGTTTAGCACTGTAACAAGCTCAAATGGTTCCATAAATAAGTTAAGTGGATAGCTCTTATCGAATATATCAAAATTGATAGGTCATTTGCGAAAAGTGGAGTTGTAACGGGCCCAAAATCGTTGTTTCAAAGGATTTGGTCAAACAAATCCGAATTGATCAAAATTGGGCCAGAGCGATCAGTACATAAAGATGACCTGGCCCAGTGAGGCTAGTGACCCGACCCATGTCCCATATAAAAAGTGTAAATATTGGAGGGCAAAAGAGTTGAACTTACAACCCAAAGATCAAAATACCGGATTAGGTTTCGGTCCCAACCGAAACCGAAATTTTCACTAAAATTTCGGGATTTGGGCCAAAATCTTGTGGGCCAGGCCGAAGTTTCGGTGTCCAATTTATTTATTTATTATTATTATTTTGTGTTAAAAACCTAAAATTACCGGCCTTCAAATTATCGGCTATCGGCAGATAGCTTCAAATTATCGGCCTTGAAGGCCGCAATTTTTGACCGAAAATTTCGAGATTTCATTTCAGTGGAGTCCGAAACCGATGCATTTCAGCTGAAATTTTGATCCATCCAACAACCTATAGGAATAAAGCAAAGCACTACTAATCACATAACCAATTAAGCCGTTAATTTATTTTACTACTTATTGACATTGAAAATAATATTAAGGGAAATTTACCTGATCGGCCCTGTCAGATACACCTTTTACGTCAGAGGCCCTGTAGTTTCACCTTTACCCAAGCCGACCAGCTCCAAGCCTAGTCGACCCTAAGGAGAGTAAAAAGTCCAAATTACACCCTTCTACCCCCTTCTATGATTTTCTTTAACCCACAAAGCATCCTCTTCTTCCTCATTTTAATCTACTAAAAAGTTAGAGGTGGGTCAGGTCACAGGTGACGACGTCTTTTTCCTTAATCTGATATGCTCCGATCTGCTATTTCGAAGAAGAAAACAGAGGCTTGGGAGAAGAAGCCATGCATTTCTCCATTGTGACAAGAAGACCCTGCAGTTTGCCCTTGCGACGCGAGGTATCTTACATAAACCCCATTTTCAGTTTATTAGGGTCTTTTAATAGGGCAATATAAGAAATAATTTAAGTTTATTAGTCCACATTTTCAATTTGTTAGGATCTCATATTCGTGCAGTATAAGAAAGTCTTTGTATCCTTGGATCATTTTTTGAAAAGTATATATCTCAATTGCAAATATAATCGTCATCGACTTTATATACAGTCGATATCGATTGCAAATATAATCGTTATCGACTCTATATTTAATCGATAACGACTGTCTATAAAGTCGATGATGATTATATATACAATCGATATCGATTGTATATAGAGTCGATGCCGATTATATTTGAAATCGATATCGACTGTATATAGAGTCGATATCGATTATATATACAGTCGATATCGACTTTATATAAAGTCGATATCAATTGTATATATAATCGATTATATATACAATCGATTGTATATACAGTCCTTTCTTTTTTGTTTCATCAGTCTTATGACCCCTTCCTTCTCATTCTTAAACAGACAATGACGGACGTGAGGATTCCTCTTCTTTGTCACTATGATGGCCTTCTTGTAAAGGATGATGACTTGTATGAAGGTGGCCAGAGGAGGGTTATTAACATTTCGACAAGTATTTCTTATGAACAATTCATGAGGCGAATGTCTGCTATCAGTTTTGCGAGGGTGGATGAAACAACTTCCACAAAGTTTCATATGAAGATAGTGAATACCCCTGTGGTTGCTGACATTTTGGACGCTGATGATTTGGCCACCCTATTTACGTTTTATAGATCCGGGTGAACGTCATAAAGGTATTCATCATTAAGGAACCGTCATCCTTCTGAGTCGAAGCTGAATAAGTAGATCTTGGCAGGACTGAATTTCAACCATGTAAGTTTGAGGATGAAATTGTATACGATACCGTCCCGTTAGGCAATGGCAGCGATATTACGGCGAACATGACTGCCAGAAAAGCAACTTTTGATTTAAACGATGTTCCGATTGAATCGTATGATGACCCACTAAAATACATGCATGAGTCACAACAATGTAGTCAATGGTTATACTACACTTCAGAACAGGCGGTGGATACCGACGATTTCAGTCATATTTTTTTCGGTGGATAGACAACTTGGTTTACTCACGAATTATGTTCTATCATACCATCGATGAGAATTACCGGAGAAACTCAATCCCATGTCCATACATATGAGCACTCCTTCGGTGAAGGGCCTAGTCAACCACGCCATTATCGATTCGGTGAAGGATCTAGTCAATCACATCAGAACCCCTTCGGTGAAGGATCTAGTCAACCACCTGAGAACACCACTAGTAAATGGCGTAGTCATCCTCAACCCACTAATGAAGATACCTTAGAAGAAGATTATAAAAGCGAACCGGATGGGTTTATAAAAGAGGATCCGAAATTTTTTGTGAGAGACATTGATAATCCCCTAGTAGACGGAGATTACGAAGTGTCAGAGACATCAGGCGACTCCTCCGATGAAGAGGTGGAAACTGAATATCGGAATTGGACGTTTAAAGTTGGAGAGATCTTTCAAGACAAACAAATATTTCAAAGAGCATTGAAAGAGCATGCGGTGGAGAAAAACTTTCAAATTCGACCTGTGAAAACTGGTAGTTATCGAGTGACAGCTAAATGCTACGAACCCGATTGTTCGTGGCGAATACATGCATCTAAATTGGCTGGGCTCGATTCTTTCCAAATTAAGACTTTCAATAGTACTCACACATGCGGGGCTGCTAAGATCGGACCGCACGATCACCGTAATGCAACAATCTCCTTCGTAGCCAATTATGTACGGGATAAACTTATGGAAGGATTCGACTACACACCGGCGCCGATAATGTTTGATATTGCAAAAGCTTATAATGTGTAAATCTCATATGCAAAGGCTTGGAGGGAAAAAGAACTTGCCCTTAATGATATTAGAGGCAGTTGGGAAGGATAATTTGTGGATCTATCGGCCTATGTGAAGGAGATGGAGAGGGTAGATCCTAATGTATAAACATCCTTTCAACTTACGCTTGATGGTAAGTTCCAAATTTTTTTAGAGTTTTAGCCCGTGCATCGGAAGCTACCGCAATACACTTCGTCGCATATTGCTTGTAGACGACACACACCTACGAGGACGTTTCGAAGGGATCCTACTTATCGCCTCGGCGCAAGACGGTAATGGTCATATATTACCGTTAGAATTTGCCGTCATCGAGTTAGAAGAAGAAGATACGTGGATGTGGTTTCTTGAACGGGTAGGTACGTTCATGATCGGTGGATTTAACGAAGATTTCATTTTCATCACTGATAGGTCGAAAGGTTTAATAAACGCGGTGAAACAAATCTTCCCTAACGCATATCACAAATACTGTATGCGACATATGACACAAAATTTGGCACACAAGTATCCCAAGAACAATGTGAAGGGTCTATAGTGGAAAGCTGCGCGTGCATATTCAGTAGAGAGATTTGATTATTTTATGAACGAAATGAAGAAAGATCCTGCTGATCCTCGGACTGTACAGTATATTTCGAAAATAGACTCGAAGCATTGGGCACGCGCACATATGGAAGGAAGGCAGTACGATTCTCTGACTACGAATAATGCCGAAAGTTTAAACAGCATACTAAAGATAGCTCGAGAGAGATCAATTATCGACTTAATCAGAACTACTAGAGAGAAAGTCGTCGATCATTTTCAAAAGTGCAGATAGATATCTGAGAAATGGACCACCCTCCTCTGCCCAAAAGCAGACTAGCATATGAAGAAGGTGTTGCAATGGGTCTGTAGAAAGAGAGCTCAACCATACGAGCGCGATCAATTCCAAGTCAACTCTGGAAATTTCATTCATTACGTCGACTTGGAACACAAGACGTGTAGTTGCCATCGTTGGCACATTCGTGGCTTGCCTTGCTCCCATGCCGTGGTGGTCATCAATCAGAAAAGTTATGACTACCATAACTTCTGTGAGAAGCGGTTTTTCACCGCTTGCTTTAGACAAACATATGACGAGCAATGGCTTCCCACTCTCGATAAAAGCCAATGGAAGTTCCAAGCAGAGCAACTTCCTGAAAATATGAAAGTGAAACCACCCTATAATTATCAAAAGCAAGCCGGCCGTCCGAGGAAGAGAAGGATAAGGTCTAAGGGTAAGGTTAGGGCCCTACAGTGTAGCAGGTGCAGTGAATATGGTCACAATCGCAAGAGTTACATGGCAGTAGGACCGATGGGCTGATAGTGTATATTTTTAATAAAGATAGATGGAATGTAAACGAGAATATATATTTGCTCAGAAATTCAGAATCTAGATTTTTTTGATTCGTAATAGTTGTAATTTTACTGTATAGTTACACAGAAACATGCAACCAAGAATGTACAAATGAGACGTCAACGACTGTATATATAGTCGTTGACAACTGTATATATAGTCGTTGCCGATTATTTATAGAGTCATCATCGACTATATTTATAATCGATAGCGACTATATACAGAGTCGCCATCGACTATATAAATAATCGATAGCGACTCTATTCAGAATCGCCATCGACTTTATATAAAGTGGATATCGATTCATTTTAGAATCGATATCGACTATGTATATAGTCGATAGCGACTCTAAATAGAGTCGTTATCGATTATTTGTATAGTCGATGACGACTATATATAAGTCGATAATAACTTCTATTTCTACATTATAACTACTGCTACTAAAAAAATGTTTTAATTATATTAAAAATGTTTCATTTACAAAAAATGTATCATTTACATTTACAACCACACTACTGCTGCGCCTCTTCCTCTTTGTCGTTCTCCTCAAGTTCTCTTCCCCCATCGCCGGTGTATGTCGCCAGTGTATGGCCAATTTCTGCCCTAAACCTATCCATATCTGATTGAGCGAAGTCAAATTTCTTCTCTGACATGAAGTACTCCACATACTTCACCACAAACACCCCACAATCACTCGAATTGGTCTGTCGGGGAAGGGCTTTGATCCGGCAATCACTAGATGACCAAGGATAGGTCTTCGTGTTCAGTGTAGTGGAGGCATGGTCGATTTTAAGTGTAACCCTTGCAAGTGCACAAGATCTATTGCAGTATGGCAAGAACAAGGGTGTCGAACCCACAGGAAAATCTTGAATTTTAATTAATTCTTTCAGAGATTTAAAAACGTCCCCAAGGAAGTACCAAAGGGCAGATTTAATTTACTAAAAATTTATCACACTTTTTCTAAAAGCAAGAAAAAATAAATTAATCTAAACAACTAATTACCGATGAATCTAAAATAATAATTAAATGAGATCAAGGAATATGCTACCCCAGATTTGTACCCCTTTTCTATCATTAAAACCCACAGTTTCATTAAAGCATCATTCACATCATCATTCAGCTATAGAGATGATTCGTAATAAAATATGATCATCAATCCGGCATACCCTATCTAAAAACAATGACTCAGCCTATCATTGCGGTATGAGTCATGTAAGAAGCATAGCGTATCTCATGATGTTTAGATCACAACAGTAAACACATAATCGCTCTGCAACCTAGATCAGTCTGCAGGTCCAGATCTAGCGATTATAGCCATTGATACGCGCAATCAACGGTCATAACAAGTATTCAATATATTTTCAATAACACAAACTTTTAGCAAAACGATTCCATGATGACAATAAATCGACTATGGTATTAATCATAAATATGGGTACTTATCTGAGGATCGCATCTTCCCCGATCTACTGATTTAGCCGCTCATCTTTAGTGTATGATCTCCTTGTTCATTCAAAGTCATTCCTCTTTTTATTTCTTCCAAAGATCTTTATTTACAATGCCTTTTCCTAAATACAATCTATGTTTTCATGAACGTAAAAGAAAAATAATGCAAATCCTAGGTACAATCTACCCAGATGGAACCCTAGAAGAAGGAGAAAGAAGAACTCTTGAAAAGATGCCAAGAGGAGCCTAAAACCAAAAATAATAATAATGAATAATAATCTTCTAAAAAATTCTCTCCAAAAACTCTAAAAAAAAGAAAAGTCAAAACTAACTCTCTAATTATCTATCTCTAATTCCTATCTCTAATTCCTCCCTCTAATTCCTATCTCTAATTCCTATCTCTCCGAAGTGTTTGATCTGCTTTAAATAGAGCCGAAGTTTTCCAGCCGCAGAGGTGTTCCAACTCGAAAATTTAGGGTCGATTAATCGACCCAATAGGGTCGATGCATCGACCTCCCAGATTTTCGTGAATTCCCGCCGAACTTTGCATCAGACACTGCTTTGGTATTTTGGCCATAACTCTCTGTCCCGAACTCGGATTGAGGCAATTCTTGATCCGTTGGAAAGCGGACAGAAATATCTACAACGTTTGTGTTTTAACAATTTCATAATTCGGCCATCTTGAATATCCAAATGGAGCTACAAGTCACACCAAGTTCTCGATGACCCAAAGTTGCAGTGTTTTGACATTATTTTCAGAATTCTTGGGCTGTTTTCTGCACTTGGCTTGTATTTACCTGAAACACTTCAAATCTAATAATTCTTATCAGATAGCCTTCATTGGATAGCTAAATATAGGTATCTAGGGGTAAAATATCATCATATTTCACTACTCATCACACCCCCAAACCTACACTTTGCTAGTCCTCGAGCAAAGCAAACTAAAGAAAATAAATGCCACTTTCGTAGGGAACACGATTGCACTTAGTATATGTAACAAGCATTTAAACCCCTAGGTGATCCCTAGTGGAGGAGTTGTGTCTCCTGAGGGTTTACAGTGAAGTTACCCACAAACTTCAATAAATTCCAAACCATCGGCAAAATTGAGTTTTCAAAACATGATTTTTTATAACATATATACCATTCAAAACTCAAAATCATTAATCAATTCAACATGCGAATCCTCAATTTTAAATAACAATGTTATACTAATCATACTAGCATCCATTCAAATTAGTCTAATGTTCAAATCGTTAGATAACTCATCCATTCATGCTTACTCGTGAAGTGTGTGTATACCCAAACCAAAATTCATTCATCTCAGAACTAGTTCAAACGGGAAACCGTCGGACCTGTTGTTTAGACTCAATCCTCACTTTAGGTATACTCTTGAAATAAAATCACTCCGATGATTGATAAGTTTTCGCACACATGTGAGAGATCAATACAAAGCAAATAAAAAGGGTCTCACATGATAAATGAAACACGATGCAATCAATGAACAAAAATAAATCTCATAAGAAGATACTTGTATATCCTAAGCATATCATATCAAGTGTCATAAGTATCACATATTCACTCTCCACAAGGCAGTTACCAATGCAAGATCAGATCATGAAGGTCTTTTTATAGGGTTGTAATGGGGTTCAGGAAAGGGTAAGAAAGAAAGGGAAGTTGGGATTCAAAATTTTTGAGAAATCGGAAAGAAAACACCTTTTTGATTTTTCTATTTCTCTTATTTTTCTTTTCTAATCTCTCACTATTTTTCTCAACATTTTTCTCAACTTTCTTTTTCTTTGGAATTTCCTTTTCTTGAAGCACCTCATATTTTTCATTATTTTTCATAATTTTCTTTTTCTTTTTCTCCCCCCTTTTTCTTTTATATTTTTGCCATACACTCTCAGTAAACACCACAACTCAAAGATCTCCACTTACTCTCTTTTCGTTCACTCTCATCCCTCGTTCCTAATTTCTCATAAATAAGAAGGGTAAAGCTGAATTTTCAGAAATGGTGAAGGGTTAAAGGTTAACGTGGCTTATCAAAGAATGTATAAAGGTAAATTTTTCAACAGGCTCAAAGGGGTACTAGAAGGATAAATTTATATAAGGTGAGATATTTTAAGCACAAACGAGCCAAAGATGGCCTTCAATCATGTCCTTAAAAGATAGTAACCCTGCCTATTTGTCTTGAGTAGATATACAGTATGTTCTAACACAATAATATGAATTTGATATCATGCAAAGTCACAAGCCAAAATAAAGTGTATGAGATTATGCAAAATAATTCGTATTCAAAGAAAACTCTGAGTTTATGTATTCACTCATCAACAACGGATATTTGGCTCTAAAGCTTCCTGGGTTTAGTCTCCACTAAGAACCTAAGATTCACCGTTCAAAACAGTTCATCGATTTCTGAGTCTTAGCTTGGTATAAGTCTAAAAATTCTAAGCATGAATATCAAAATTACCCACAAAATATCACATTAAGCTTCATTATCCTATATACAAGCATTCAAAATTTGACATCGATATTCTCAAAATTAAATTCACATGCATCATCAACTAAAGTTTGAAAACTATCGAAAAATAATTCATGTATGATGGTTCAAAAAAAAATTTTAATTAAGTTTTTTCATATATATAAAAAAAGATAAGAAAGTGACGCAAGATAGAGAATCATACCCCCAAACCTAAAAATGACAATGTCCTCATTGATTGAAATAAGTAGCACACCTCCAAACCTGTTGAAAAGTACCTCAACACAAAGATCAGGTGCAGAGAATATGTGCATCAAATTAAAACATGACCAAAAATAGATTGAAGGTAATGCGGCTACACTAATTTGGAAATTAAAAACAACTTAAACTAAACTAAAAACTAATATTCTAAAACTAAACATACGAAAAGAGAAATCCTAAATCCTAAACTAAACCTGAGTCCAACTCCTTTAATCTGGGTCACTGAGGTGCATCGCCTCAATTCCGAACTGGGTCATCGGCTCAAACATTGGTTTAAGGCATTGCCCATTGACTTTGAAGACTTGATTGTCCTTGAGACTGCGGATCTCAATCGCACCATGCACACTAATGGAAACAACTCAAACGGGCCTTCCCATCTAGATTTCGCTTTCCTGTGGAGCTTAAGTCCGAGTTGAATACCCAAACCTTTTGTCCAATGTGGAACTCTTCCAGAAATGGACTCATCATGCACTTTTATACCTTTCTTTGTACATCTTTGAGTTTTCATACGCATCATAGCGTAGCTCTTCCAATTCACTTAGTAGCCTTGATTTGATCCTCGCCGCTTGCATATCGAAATTTAATCTTTTGATGGCCCAAAATGCTTTATGCTCCAATTCACAGAAAGATGGCATGCTTTCCGTAGACAATTACGAACGGAGACATTCCAATTGGTGTCTTGATAGGCCCATGAGCATCGAGAGCCGATTTGACGATCTCTTCTATCCGATCGCATATCTTTTCTAAAATTCGTTTAATCTCTTCGACACTTCCACCGACCACTAGTTTGCGGGTGATACGGCGTTGCAACCTTGTGGGTGACGCCGTATTTTTTTTCATTAAAGTAGCAAAATGGCTTGTATGCGAACCGCCATCACTAATGATCGCACGCGGAAACCCGAATCTATTAAAGACATTTCCCTTGAATTTGACCACCACTTTGTGGTCATTTGAACGGTTGCCAGTTTCAATCCATTTGGAAACGAGTCAATACCACGAGAATGTATGAATACCCAAAAGATGGGGGAAAAGGACCCATGAAGTCAATCCCCCAAACATCAAAATTTTCAACAATCAAAATCGGGTTAAGGGGCATCATATTCCGTTTTGAAATATTTCCAAGCTGCTGACATCTTTGGCATTCTTTGCAAAATTGAGCAACATCACGAAAGATGGAGGGCCAGTAGAATCCGCTTTGAAGAATTTTCTGTGCAGTCTTCTGTCCTCCAAAATGGCCTCCACAGGCTCCAGCATGGCAGAAATCGAGAACGCTTAGTTGCTCTTCTGCTGGTACATATCTCCTAATGATTTGATCTAAACAGATCTTGAACAAATGTGGTTCATCCCAAAAATAGTATTTGATCTGGGAGAAAAAGAGGTTTTTATCATTCTTTCCCCATTCAGTAGGGATTTTGCCCGTGACCAAATAATTCACGATATTGGCAAACCAAGGAACTTTCGTAGCGGTCGCGTCAATTGCCATTAATTTCTCATCCGGAAAAGTGTCCCGGATAGGTTCAGGTGTAACCAATTCTTCAAGCAAAATGCGAGACAAGTGATTAGCCACGACATTCTCGACTCCCTTTTTATCCTTGATTTCGAAATTAAACTCTTGAAGTAGCAAAATCCAGCGGATCAATCGTGGTTTGGCATCCTTCTTTGCCAACAAATATTTTAATACAGAGTGGTCTGAAAAGACCACTATTTTTTATCCAAGCAGATAAGAACGAAATTTATCCAGAGCATACACCACAGCTAATAGTTCTTTCTCAGTGGTGGTGTAGTTAAGCTGTGCATCGATCAACGTCTTACTGGCATAATAAATTACGTGAGGTAATTTGTTCACCCTTTGCCCTAAAACAGCTCCGATAGCGTAATCAGATGCATCACACATGAGTTCGAATGGGAGAGAATAATCCGGTGGTTGGATTATTGGTGCAGTTGATAAGAGTTCACGCAGCTTCAGAAATGATTTCATGCAATGCTCATCAAATTCAAAAGGGACATCTTTACCAAGCAAGGTACATAAAGGTTTAGCCACCTTGCTGAAATCCTTAATGAATCGCCTATAAAATCCAGCATGCCCCAAAACTGATCGAATTTGGCGAACACTCTTTGGTGGGGGCAAATTGGCAATTAGGTCGACTTTGGCCTTATCCACTTCAATTCCTTTCTTGGAAACAATATGCCCCAGAACAATTCCTTGTTGAACCATGAAATGGCTCTTCTCCCAGCTAACATCAAGTTTAGAATCCACACAACGTTGTAAAACTTGTGCGAGGTGATTCAAACAAGAACCAAATGTTTTCCCAAAAACTGAGAAGTCGTCCATGAACACCTCGATGAACTTGTCAATCATATCCGAAAATATGGCTAACATACATTGTTGGAAAGTAGCAGGTGCATTACATAAGCCGAACGGCATCCTTCGATATGCAAAAGTACCGTAAGGGCATGTGAATGTCGTTTTCTCTTGATCAGGTGGAAAACGGGTACTTAATTGTATCCCGAATAACCATCAAGAAAGCAATAAAACTCTTGCCCTGCTAACTTCTCGAGGATTTGATCGATGAACGGAAGGGGAAAATGATCCTTTCTGGTAGCTGTATTTAATTTTCTATAATCAATGCGTATATCGCCACCCAAAGAGTTTCACGAGTAGGCAACAATTCTCCTTTCGCAGCTTTCTTTCACGGATTCCGGACTTTTTGGGACAATTTGACTGGACTAACCCATTCACTATCGAAATCGGATAGATGATTCCAAAGATCGAGTAATTTAATGATTTCCTATTAAAACGATTTCTTGCATGTTCGGATTAAGTCGCCTCATGTTCTCTCGATGGTTTACTCTCATCTTCCAGATGTATTTTATGCATACATACCGATGGGTCAATCCTTTTAAATCCTAGAGTCCATCCGATAGCTCGCTTGTGATCTAGAAGCACTTTCAACAGTCATGCTCTTATTCTTCGACAACGTGGATGAAATTATCACCGGAAACGCGTTTCGTGGCCCTAAAAGCGATTTGAGCAATTCAGGCAACTGTTTCAATTCCACAGTTGGTGGCTCCTCAATTGATGGAGTCGGTTCAGCTTTTACTTCAATGGGTAACGGTTCTATCTTAGTCACAACTTCACATATGTTATCATATGGGCATGATAAACTCTACCTCGTCTCTTCGGACTGCTTCCTTTCAGATCCTTTTTCTTCATAGATGGCCAACAAAGCGGTTTCAAATTCTTCTTTGGTGAGCATTGATGGTAATGCTTCATCCACCACTTCGTCCATCTGATCGATGTAAAAACATTCGACCTCATCCTCGTTAGGGAAATGGTTCATCGCATGAAATATGTTTAATCTGACCTTCATGTTCCCAAAAGAAACGTCCATGGCTCCCGTTCGACAATTAATGCAAGAGTTGGCAGTGGCGAGAAACGGACGTCCAAGGATGATGGGGACTTGATTAATTGATTTAACAGGTGGTTCCATGTCTAAAACAACAAAGTCCACTGGAAAGACAAACTTGTCTATTCCAACCAAAACATCCTCGATAATTCCCCTAGGTCTTCTTTCTGACCTATCAGCCAGTTTTAGTGTGACCGTCGTGGGTTGCAATTCACCCAATCCGAGTTTCTCGTATATTGAGTATGGGATTAGATTCACATTTGCTCCCAAATCCAATAGCGCTTTTCCAATTGGTTGCCCACCAATGACACATAGAACAGTTGGAACTCCAGGGTCTTTCAGTTTCCGTGGGGTTTCCAATTGTAATATTGAACTGACTTGATTAGTCAGGAACACTTTCTTGGAAATATGAGTACGCGCCTTTCGCTTACGAGTGCATAAATCTTTGAAAAATTTTGCATACTCAGGCACTTGTTTGATTGTTTCAAGCAATGAAAGATTTATCTTTACTTGCTTGAATGTTTCGAAAATTTCTTCCATTTTTACTGGTCCCTTTCCCATTCTAAATGGAGGAGTTAGGCATTGAGGGAATGGTGCCCTTGGGACATAAGGTGCAGGTTCCATTTTTTATTCTTGTTCATGTCCTAGTTGGACAGTTGAGGGAGACTCATCCTCGATTACTTTTTCTTTTCCCTTCTCTCTTCTTTGCTCTTTCTCTTTCTCTTTTCTTTTCTCTTTTTCTGTTCTTTTCTGATTTGTTTTCTTTCTCTTTTGCTGCTTCTCTTGCTTCCTCTTTTTCCTGATCAGATTCCACATGCATTTCCACTTGATTATCAACTTCTCTTCCACTTCTCAGCACCGTAACAACTTTCAACTATTGACTATTCGATGGTCCTGCATCAGGTGGTGCTTGACCTCGAGGATTGTTGACGGGTTGGCTAGGGAGCCTACCTTCCTCTCGTTGACTCAAATTGATTTGTCATTTGATCAATTGATCATCATCATCGTTGGAAAGCATGCATGCTTTGCATCACCTTTTACTCCAAATCGTAATCTCTAGAAGCAGTCTGAGGTTGATTAAAATTGATTTTTTCGATAATCGTAATTGGATGGTAATAAGGAGGGTTCTTTGGAAATTAGAATTCTTGGTAGTGGGATTACAGTGGGCAGAAATTTTGTTGTCCACCCATTGTGTTGGCTCTGTACTGCTGGTTTACCTGACCAGTTTGGTTTGAACCACCCCATCCTAAGTTGGGGTGATTTTTCCATTCCGGGTTATAGGTATTGGAGTATATGTTTCTACCCTGCCGTTGATAAGATTGCGTCAGATTCACCTGCTCTTGAGGAGTAGGTTCATCAGGGAATAATGACAAGGTAGTGGGGCACTCGTTAGCCATGTGACCTGGGTGGTCACAAATTGAACACATAGTGGGGGTGACAGGAGCTTTAGCTTGCTTGGTCGCAGCTAACAACATATTCATTTGCTTGGACAACATATCAACCTTTGTCGATAGATCAGAGGTATTATTTTTGACATTATACAATCCATCTCTTGTCAACACATGAGATTTAGATGCCAAATCCAAGTTAGTTCGCCCCATTGTTTCACTTTGTATCGAAGTTTGGTATAACTTCTCAAATAATGCCACAATTCATCAGCTTCTTTTGTGGCACATGATCCACCACACGATGCATGAACCATGCGTCTCTCTTTAGGAATCAGTCCATTATAAAAACTTTGGACCTGTTGCCACCTTGGAACTTGATGATTTGGACAACTCTTAATCAATTCCTTAAAACGTTCCCAACACTCATGGAATGTTTCAGTAGGTTGTTGGGAAAAGAATTGAATCTTCTAACGCAACTCAATGGCTTTGGTCATGGGAAAATATTTTTTAAGAAACTGACGGTGTAGCTCTGCCCAACTCTGAATAGATTGCGGTTCTAAGGAATAAAACCACGTTTTTGCCTTGTCCCTTAAAGAGAAAGGAAAGAGTCAGAATTTAGCTATCTCATCAGTGACATTGTGGACTCTAAACATTTTGCATACCCCAGTGAATTCATTTAGATGAACGTGCGGATTTTCATTTGCTAACCCATGGAAAATTGGTAGCATTTGGATCATCGCTGATTTGAATTCATAGTGGTTTCCTAGAATGGGATCATGCATGATACTATCCTGATCCTCGTAAAAACCAGGATCATTATAATATTCGAGTGTTCTAGGGCCCTCATTGTAATTGTTATTCCCATCATTTCCATTATTTCCATTATTGTCATTATTGATATTCTGGTTGTTCCCATTCATTTCTTGCCTTTGATCAGCCATGATATCAGTATGATGATACTGATTCCTTTGAATTCTATGATTCTCTCTACAAGATCGTTCGATCTCAAGATTAAATGGTAGCATATGTGGGTGATGAAAACGAGTAAAGCTCATACACCACGCTCACAAATAGGGATTGAAGAATCCAAAACAAATTCACAAAATAGGCTCAATCGATTGCAGCAAAGATCTCAATCGATTGACAGAAGCACACTTAAAATTTCACAAAAATGACTTTATCAGTCAATCGATTGAAGAACTGTTCTCAATCGATTGAGGTTCAAAGGTCAAAGCAAGTTAACATAGGAATTTCAGCCGAAATGGCAAGCACAGAATTTTTGTCAATCGATTGACAGAGGAATGTCAATCGATTGAAAAAAAAGCAAAGATCACGACAGAGAATATTTCAGTCTCAATCGATTGAACCTGAAGCTTCAATCGATTGAGCTCTAATATGAACAATGGCCAAAATAAGAAGAAAAGAAAAGCAAAACAAGATAAATTAATTTATTTTTTTATTATTATTTTTTTTTAATTAAATTTCAATTTTTTTTTATTTTTTTTTTTAAATTCGAATTTCAAAAATTAAAATTAAAATTTCAAGATTAAAATTAGAAATTAAAATTTTAAATCTAAGGGCAATCCTAAGAATCTTATCTAAAAGATAAAAATAAGGGAAAGAATAAAAGATTCCTAAATTTTCTAAGGAAGGTATCCTAAATTTATAAACTTCCTAAAAAAAAATTAATAACTAATTTTAGAAAATCCTAGAATATCTAAAAGAGGAAAATAAGGAAAAAGAATCCTACTAAAATAAGAAGTCCTAAAAACCTAAACTTCCTAAAAGAGTCCTACAAAAATTTACCTAAGAGAGAAAAATAAGGGAAAGAAGATTTTACAAATCAAAAATCTAAATATTGCTTCTTTTTTTTTTTTTTTAATTCGAATTTCAAAAATTAAAATTAAAATTTCAAGATTAAAATTAGAAATTAAAATTTTAAATTTAATGGCAATCCTAAAAATCTTATCTAAAAGAGAAAAATAAGGGAAAGAATAAAAGATTCCTAAATTTCCTAAGGAAGGTATCCTAAAAATCTATACTTCCTAAAAAGACTCCTACAAAATCTAAAATAAGAAGCCTAAAAATCTCAACTTTCTAAAAGAACTCCATAAAAACTTACCTAAGAGAGAAAAATAAGGAAAAAAATTTCAATTTTTTTTTTTTTTTTTTAATATTTAAAACACAAAAAATCCCTAACCGAATTAATCAAAATTTCGCCGATCTCCCCGACAGCGGCGCCAAAAACTTGGTCGATTTTAAGTGTAACCCTTGCAAGTGCACAAGATCTATTGCGATATGGCAAGAACAAGGGTGTCGAACCCACAGGGAAATCTTGAATTTTAATTAATTCTTTCAGAGATTTAAAAACGTCCCCAAGGAAGTACCAAAGGGCAGATTCAATTTACTAAAAATTTATTACACTTTTTCTAAAAGCAAGAAAAAATAAATTAATCTAAACAACTAATTACCGATGAATCTAAAATAATAATTAAATGAGATCAAGGAATATGCTACCCCAGATTTGTACCCCTTTTCTATCATTAAAACCCACAGTTTTATTAAAGCATCATTCACACCATCATTCAGCTATAGAGATGATTCGTAATAAAATATGATCATCAATCCGGCATACCCTATCTAAAAACAATGACTCAGCCTATCATTGCGGTATGAGTCATGTAAGAAGTATAGCGTATCTCATGATGTTTAGATCACAACAGTAAACACATAATCGCTCTACAGCCTAGATCAGTCTGCAGGTCTAGATCTAGCGATTATAGCCGTTGATACGCGCAATCAACGGTCATAACAAGCATTCAATATATTTTCAATAACACAAACTTTTAGCAAAACGATTCCATGATGATAATAAATTGACTATGGTATTAATCATAAATATGGGTACTTATCTGGGGATTGCATCTTTCCCGATCTACTGATTTAGCCGCTCATCTTTGGTGTATGATCTCCTTGTTCATTCAAAGTCATTCCTCTTTTTATTTCTTCCAAAGATCTTTGTTTACAATGCCTTTTCCTAAATACAATCTATGCTTTCATGAACGTAAAAGAAAAACAATACAAATCCTAGGTACAATCTACCCAGATGGAACCCTAGAAGAAGGAGAAAGAAGAACTCTTGAAAAGATGTCAAGAGGAGTCTAAAACCAAAAATAATAATAATGAATAATAATCTTCTAAAAAATTCTCTCCAAAAACTCTAAAAAAAAGAAAAGTCAAAACTAACTCTCTAATTATCTATCTCTAATTACTCTCTCTAATTCCTATCTCTAATTCCTCTCTCTAATTCCTATCTCTAATTCCTCCCTCTAATTACTATCTCTAATTCCTATCTCTCTAAAGTGTTTGATCCGCTTTAAATAGAGCCGAAGTTTCCCAGCCGCAGAGGTGTTCCAACTCAAAAATTTAGGGTCGATGCATCGACCTCCCAGATTTTCGTGAATTCCCGTCGAACTTTGCATCAGACACTACTTTGGTATTTTGGCCATAACTCTTTATCCCGAACTTGGATTGAGGCGATTCTTGATCCGTTGGAAAGATGATAGACAGATCTACAACTTTTGTATTTTACAAATTTCATAATTCGGCCGTCTTGAATGTCCAAATTGAGCTACAAGTCACACCAAGTTCTCGATGACCCAAAGTTGCAGTGTTTTGACATTATTTTCAGAATTCTTGGGCTGTTTTCTGCACTTGGCTTGTATTTACCTGAAACACTTCAAATCTAATAATTTTTATCAGATAGCCTTCATCGGATAGCTAAATATAGGTATTTAGGGGTGAAATATTATCATATTTCACTACTCATCAAGTCACCGTACGAATATAAAATTGTGGGAAGGTAGTGGGTCTGTTTCAAAATAGAGGAATGCCAGATATGCTAAGCTAACAATGATGAAAGATACGCTAAGCAAAATATCTTACAAGCATTTTTAATTGGGTCGAATATCTTTCCTTAAAGGGCCTATTAAATATAGGGTCGACGACCATTATCGATCGTTCGACTACCTTCACGATCGCAAGCGCCCAGTGTAATGGCTGTTGGGAATGAATTGACATAAATATCTACACAAAAGTAATATAATCTCAAAGGGTATGATAGAAAAATTATAAAGAGGTTAAAAGCATACTGTGCTGCACTCGTGAGCCCACAAATTTTGAAACTGATTGAAGAAGAAATTTTCCATCAGCTTCTTGCCTTGGCTATGTTCTTGTTTATAGGCAGCCCATCATTTAATTTGACTCTTAAACGATTCTTCATATAATCTTTCAGCGAGAAGGAACTTGTTGAAATCGTTCAGTTCAAAGCCCATGTACGTCAAAGTATTAGGGCTCATAAGGAAGCTTTTGTGCTTTACATCTGGATGAATATCGTCATCAATTACTTCCAAGTGTCTCAGGTAGGCACCCATAATCTGAAACCAAAGCAGTTAGAGTTAAATATGTAGTTAGAGTTAAATAATCGGTATCGACTCATTTTATAATCGATGACGATGACTTATATAATCGATATCAACTCTAGACTGAATCGATATCGATTCGTTGTTGAGTCGATAACGATTATATATATAATCGCCATCGACTATACAATGAATCGATAACGAATCATTGTAAAGTCGATAACGATTATATAAGTCATCGTCATCGATTATAAAATGAATCGATACCAATTCAGTGTAGAGTCGATAACGACTCTATTTCGAGTCGTCGAGAGCTTTAAATTGTCTATTTGTGTCTACAATAGCTACAATAGCTTTACTTTACTTACAAAATTATCCATGTACTGCGTGCCCTCCAAACATCTGAAAGATTGCACCACCAGCCTATAGTTACCGACGGCGCTTACGTAGTCACTGCATAAATGAAGGCGAACGTAACTAATCTTCATAATATATTTATAAATTTATAACAATAAAGTGAAAGATTCAGGTTTGTTCCTGGAAAGAATAACTTACTCGTCCTCCTTCTCAGGCTTGTTCCATATCTCTTGCATGTATTTATGCTCTGCTGTCGACAACAAGAGTATCATCCGAGACCTGTGCTCGGCATAGCATCACCGACAGCAGGCTCAACAGTTTTTCTTTCAATGGCCTTCTCAGTTATAGGCTTTTTTACCATCGCTACCCTTTGCTGTGTCCTAGGTTTGACGGTAACTGTTTTGATGACTTTCCATTGCCTAGGTCTTAAGCGAAGGTCAATTTGTTGGTGAGGCAATTGGGAAGAGGTTTGCTCTTCACCAGCTGGACCCTTATCGGTTTGAGTCTCAGGCAGCTCGTCAGCAGCTGCCATCACCTCACCTGTGGGAGGATCCGGATGCAGGGGAACTGATAGTTTCTCATTGACTATTGTGTCGCACACTTTCAATATCAGCTCCTCAATATCGCCAACCTAAACATCGAAATAATGGTGCAAAATATTTTAAAAAGTCCAAATCGATTTTACATTTAATCGTTCTCGACTGTATATATAGTCGATAACAATTCAATATATAGTCGTTATCAACTGTAGATATAGTCGGTAACGATTCAATATACAGTCGTTATCGACTGTATATATAGTCAATAACGATTAAATATATAGTCGTTATCGACTCTCTATACAGTCGATATCGATTTATGTTAACAAATCTGAACACATAAATACCACATTTCAACACATACCTTAGGTATCGCCTCCAATATATTTTTAAGAAGTTCTTTTATATTCCCCTGGCCCTTTTTGACCAACGAGTTATAGTGATTCAACTTTTACAACTCCTCATCCCTTGATTTCTACCGCTCATTCAAGGAGTTGCATAGTTTCTCTATGAAAGCACATCGTTTTGCCAGGACCTTATTCTCTCCTTCCAAATCGCTCACTCTTTGGGTGAGCTTCAAGTTCTCCAGCGCCAAACCGTCGACCCTCCTCAACAACAACTCATTGGAGGTGGACGGTTCAGCTGGGCTCCCTTTCGCAGCTAGGCTCTCCTTCGTGGCCTCCCTAGTTCTCGCCGCTCTACACTTGTATTGACGGGGCCCTTTTTCGAGGACGGTTCTTCGTCCGACGTCGATTGGTCATCCCATTCTTCCTTGTTAATATTCTCGATCGGAATATAATTTCTCTTTTTCTTTGGCCGCATCTCTTCCATAGCTTTCTTGACCGGTTCATGAGGCTCTTTCCTCTTCCCCCTAACGACATTTTTAACTCGTAGATATTCTTTTAAGAAGGGAATCTCTAATTCGAAGCCAACAGGCATGAGGGGAGCGCGAACCTTTTGAAAGAAAAAAAAATACGGTCAATAACACACTAAATTGATCATATATTCCAAATGCAAAGTATTGACTATTTAATAAATCACTATCGATTATGTAATGAATCGAGACCGACTATTTAATAAATCGTTATCGATTCTGTACTGCATCGCTATCGATTACGTACGGAATAGGTATCGTCTACTTAGTAAGTCATTATCGATTCTGTAATGAATCGTTATCGACTTATTAAATAGTCGTTATCGATTTTTGACAGCATCGCTATCGATTACTTAATGAATCGGTATCAACTACTTAGTAAGTCGTTATCGATTCTATAATGACTCGTTATCGATTCTAGAATGAATCGGCAAGTTATTTTTTGAGTCGGCATTGGATCTCTCTACTCCTTTTATTTAAATTATTTAATAGACCTCATACCTTGTTGTCTAACATCTGTCCGCGTGTGTAACCTCTGATCCTTGACTGCGCCCTGTCCGACCATTTCAGTAGTCGTGGGAAAGGGACCTCGAGGCCTATCTGGGAAGGCTAGATATCTGGCAGCATCTCGTAAGCTCACCATTGAAGTATACATATGCATCCATATGTGTTGTACGTCTTAAGGGCTTTATCCATCTCTGCGGTCTTTCTATTCGCCACGGCCTTCATTATATACTCGATCAAGTCGTGGTACACATGGAGACCCCACGGAGTTCGGTTAAAGTTCTCCACATCATCGATGAGGTCGATGTGGTCTTCCGAAATTTGATGGTGAGACTCGGGAAAGAGAAATATGCACAACACATATAGAAGGAATAACTTTACGAAGTCTTCATCACTTTCTGCTCTCCAAATTGCAGCATCTATATGAGACCGGAGAATTTTTTCAGGAGGCGTTCTACGAAAGTATTTGTATCGAATGGTTTGTTCTTCTGGTGGTTTAACGGACGGGGTATACTTTTCTGGGCCAACTACGGCAAGGCCCAGTATCAATGCAATGTCCAACTTTCGAAGATAGAAATCAGTCTTCCCGATTCGAAAGTGATTTTTTTCAACCCAAAACGTCAATATCGCATCGACCACATCGAAAAGAAATTTCACACCATTAGGCATTTGAAATATTCCACCGAAAACTGAATCTCTCTGCAACTTCTTTCGAGTTGGGGTAGCATTATCGTAGAGATTCGAAATTGCACTGGGGGAACACTTGGCAACAGGTCGGTGTATAACCATCTTGACAGCTAGTTGAAATGAACTGTAAAAAAAAAGAAAGGACTGAGTCCCACACTAACAAGGATAGTTTAAATGTTAACTGAACTGTAATATATAAAATCGATATCGACTTTAAATGTAATCGATAACGACTCTACTTGTAATCGATGTCGACTCTACTTATAATCATTATCGATTCTAAATGTAATCGATATCGACTCTAAATGTAATCGATATCGATTTTATTTATAGTTGTTATCAATTATATTTAGAGTCGTTATCGATTACATGTAGAGTCGTTATCGATTACATTTAGAGTCGTTATCGATTATATGTAGAGTCGTTATCAATTACATTTAGAGTCGATATTAGTTTTAATTAGAGTCATTATTTAATTTACAGACTCAAAATATTTCATGAAGTCTCCATCCACTCAAAAAATTTTATTTACATTCAAAATATTTCTTTTTTTTCTTTTCTTCCTTCGCCAAAATTTTCTGCACTTCCTCGTATTCGTCCCATAGGAACTGCGGAGGATCTAGTTCTAGTGGTGGTGGTGGGTTCTCCCATACTGGAAAGAACTTGATTGGGTTATAGTTGATTTTTTTATCATTTTTTATCGTCTGTCATGGGGAAAGATGGGCTGGTAGAGATGATAGGGACTCATTTTGCTAAGGACGAACTAAACCTGTATTTAAAGCGCCTAGATGGTGGAATATGAATCGTTGTATTAAATTTTCTTATCCTTCCAAGCTTACTTGCCATAATAATGTTACAAAAGGGTAGTTGGCAATAAATTGAAGGAAATTATACATCGGCTGAGATAAATATAAATCCTCGTATGATTTATTATGGGTTATGACATCGAGGAGTTAATATGATGGGTATTAATTATATACATATAGAGTCGATATCGATTTTTTATAGAGTCGTTATCGACTATTTATATAGTCGATTACGACTACAAATACAATCGCTATCGATTACATATGTAATCGATATCGATTGTATATAGAATAACCTTAACAAATTATGTCAAAATGTGCACCAAAGAAAGGAGAAAAAAAAATCTACAACAATGGAAGGTAATTTTAATTCCAACTTACTGATTTGGTAGGTTGAAGATTGTAGAATCTTTAATACACCGACTTAATCTAAAAAGTAAAAAATAGAAAAAGGTAAACGGTGAAGAGTTGAAAAAATGGCGGCTATTTATTACATTGGGGGTAGTTTGGACAATTCCTAATGGTGGGCGACGGCTCGGTGCGCAGCGGGTCGGTTTGGGTAAAGGTGAAACTACAGGGCCTCTGACGTAAAAGCTATATCTGACAGGGCCGGTCAGGTAAATTTCCCTAATATTAATCAACGCACAAAGAATTACAAGATTTGGGGCCCTCATAAATTCGGGGGGCCCGAGGGGGCTGCCTCATTGGCCTTGCCCCAGGGCAGATTTTGGCCCCAAGTCTACCTTGACCAAAACCAGGACCCAAAATGGATCAACAATTTTTTGTTGGGACCTAACATGGACCTGACCGATTCCAAACGAGTAGGGTCTAGTTCACCATCTAGAGCCAACCCGACCCCATATGCACTCTAATGTCTAAATGGGTACCTTTAGTTTCAACCCTAGATTTTCTTTCTCAACCCGGATTTCCCTAATGCTTTGAATTAGACAATAAAGATTTTTTTGTCCTAATCTCCAACACAATAGATCTTACGATCATGGACCTACCAACAAACAATAAGATTTTTAATTCCACATGGCATATATCTCAAAATGTGATCTTAGAACCACATTTGTTGTATGCCCACGATGATGCTTGATTTTTAAGATGTGTGATACATGGAATCCAAATCTGATCGTCTGGTGGTAGGACCATGGATCAAAATATCGTCTGATACCGATACGTATACGTATCGGTTTTAGACCTCACCGATACGATATAATGGGTTTTTATCGCTCCCCTGAAAAAATAGTCAAATTATCGTTCAATGTATCGTTCGTATCGTCCATATCGTTCAATGTATCGTTTGTATCAGACGATAATTTGAAATTATCGTCCGATTTTGATATTTTTTTTGTTTGTTTTTTTTTTTTTTTAGGAAAAAAATCGGAGAGTATCTGGGGCTGGACGATACGTATCAAAAAAACGAGATTTTGATCCTTGGGTAAGATCATCATTTGATTTAAAGCAGTCAACAAGTATGCAGGTTAAATTAAGGTTGAGAAGGAAGAATCATGAGCTAAAAATAAAGAACCCTTTATAAATCCTTACTTTGTCACCACTTTCTTCTCGAGGGACATTTCTGTTAACCCATTCTTATCCACTTTTCCTAAATTTTGCCCATTTTTTCACGCTTTTTCCATTTTTTTTGCCTTTTTATTTTTTCCTAAGACCATTATATAGATTGGATTCGGCCTAATATTGCATAGGGTACGGCTACTATTCTCACCCATTTTGAGAGTCACTATAACATAATTTTTTATGTATGAAAAATGTTGACGGATTTAAATCAGACGATAGGGATTGTTTTTTGTTTCAATCTTCCCCACAATAGATCTTAAGATCACGACATGCATATTAGACGGTCAGATGTTGATTCCACATGAAACACATTCCTAAAAGTGAAGGTCATCTTTTTTGATCAAGGTTACGTTTTGGGATGTGTGCTATGTGGAATTAACATTTGATCGTTTGATTAGAACAAAAAACAATCTCCATCATCTGATTCAAATCAATCGCTGATTTTTGCCTTTAAAAATTGTGTGGTACTTACTCCTAAAACCGGTGAGATTAGCTGTACCCTATTGCATTAAAAAAAATATTTATACTATTAATAAAATAGGAGGGGTCAAAAAATGAACGATTAGAAGAGACTTGCACATTTGCATGGTTTTCATCGTTGACTTGATGTAGCACTTTTGGGTTCTATTTTGTGATTGTTGTTGAGATAAAAACCCCGGGTGGCGCGGGTCTGACCAGATTCTAAATGGGTAGGGACCGGTTCACTTTCTGAGGCAACTCGACTCGACCCGACCTATTTGGACCTGTAATTTATATATCCTTTGTCAACACTTTCCCCTTGAGGGGTATTTCTGTCAATGTATAAAAACAAGGGTTAGTTTTGTCATTTTCTGTCACTTTTAAGCCCTCTCGGGAGTAAGGTCTCAATTCCCCTCTCTCTCTCTCTCTCTCAAAACCTTCATATTTCTGAAGCGATGGCAGCAGCTTGGGCGGCGGCTCGTCAAGCCGCTTCTCTATCTCGGATTTCCTCTCCCACATCGGCGGCTCAAGCGGCTAAGCTTGTTCAGCGCCGCGGTCTTGCAGGCGGTGGAGGTAAATCTTCATTATACATAGTAGATGCAACTATTAAATTTTTTTCGAAAATAAAATAAAGAGCAACATTTTTTATGGATCTTGAATGGGTATTCACTTCTGGTGATTTTGTTTTTTTTTTTGTTGTTTTTAATTTTTATTTTTTATAATTTTAGTGGTGATTTTTAATGGAAAATAATATTTTCCCATGACAAATTGTTTGTTAAGCACTTATCTATTAGCTAGAAATTAGGGAATCTAACGCCATCCGATCAATGTTGGGCGTTGTGCTAATGTTTTCTGATCATGAATGGGACGGTGTTAGATGTACTTGGATGTATCTTAGGTATGCCTGTTTGATAGTAGATAACTTATATTGCATATACCATACTTTTTCCCCTTTATTTTGTTATTTTTAATTTTTATGGGATGGAACAAGAATTGTTTATGAGGGTTCTTAATGGGTTGATACACCAATTTATGCTTGTTTTTATAAGAGACAGCTTATATTTAATAATGCCACAAAAAAATAAAAATAAAAGTTCAAAAAAATATTTTTTCCCGTATTTATAGCCTGCATTAGTCGTTAACTTTAAACCCTTTTATTAGAACTCATCATAGCTTGTTAACTGAAAGATTTAGGTGTTATAAGATGATTATAGGGCTAATTGGACCTCAGCTTAGCCCTAAGATAAATGCCTCTCTGTCCCACTTTTTGGGTCACATGGCAGACTTTTTTGGCCAATCCAAATCGTCAAAGTGGCTAAATACATATGAAGATCAACCAGCCAAAAGAAAAAGACTCATCAGAGGTTTCAAACCAATGTTGCAGAAATCGAGTCAGGTCGCAAAATCATTTGGAATTTGTAAATCGAATTGTTAAATCTAAAGATTGACAACTACTTGTTAAAAAAATAAGAAAATAATATAAAAAATATCTAATAAATTTAAAAATTTGCAATACATCCATAATCAATTTTATAACATAATACTTCATTCATAAATAGTATAATATATAAGGCAAATATGTAAGAACATCATCAATTCATGACTGATGGCCAGAAATGAATCTTCAAAAGAAAACACCAATCCTCAAAATTTTAATCGAAATATTCATGTGCATGTAAGAGGCATTACATTGTAGGAATCATTTGCAACAAATGGAATTGAATTCTAATTCCATACCAGATAGGTATGAGGTAAAGAACAATTTTGGGTTTTACCTTGTTAGAGATGAAGAAGAGAAAGAAACCCAAACTTTAATCCCCACATGATAGATAAGTGTATTATGAAAAAAGTTTCTTACTTTATAAAGAGGTTTTTAAAGTTTTAAAAGATAAAAAAGTAAAAAACAAAGTTTCTTAAGTTTTATGTTTCATGGACCTTAAAAAAAACTCATGTAAGTACGTTTGTGAATCGTATGATTCACTTGAATCATAAGATTCAAGTCAAATCGTAAGATTCACAAATTAAATCGTAGGATTCAGGCTGATTTTATATCACAATCAAATCGTTTGGCCTGTGATTCAACTTAAATCGTAGGATTAAAGTCGTAAATCATAAGATTTTGACATCACTGGTTCAAACTATTCGATTTGGAATTGTAATATGGATTATTGTTAATATGTAACATAGGGTTCATATGGAAGTGTTTGGCTTCAATGGTATGGATCCTTTGCATGGGCATATTTCTTGGGCTGTACAAAGGTAATAAAATTTTTCTGCTCCTTGGACAGCTTGGATCAGTAAAAACTGTGCCATGTGGCACTATATGGCTTAAAAGTGAGACAGTGATGGTTTTATCTTAGGCCTAAGGTGACGAGAGTCCATCCCCTGTTTATAGAATAATATTATAAATTTTGTAGGTTTATATTAATGTTTGCATTATCAGATACCGATTCAATGGCGTCCATAACCTTTTTTTTGATTTTGTGCAGATCATCATGGCCCCCCAAAGATTAATTGCTGGCAGGATCCAATGAGCCCATCTCAGTGGAAAGAGGAGCATGTTAGTTTTTATTTTTTTTCAGAGTTCGGATTTTTATCTTATAATTATAGTAGTCTCATATTGATTCAAACTGCATTGAATTTTCTGTAAAACTAAACTAAAATAATAACAAATCAGTAGAGCTTTACATTATCAATGTCCTTGATTCTCATTTTTGTATTTGCAAAGATGTCATGGTTATCATTTTCTCAGCCATAGACAATACCATAGTCATCTTACCCAAAAGGAAAACAATGAAATGTGATGTGATGACAGGGGAAGATCAGAAAGAAGGTAACAAATATGAAAATTAAAATGCAACTTCAATGGGAAATCTGCACAAAATAAGCGAGGGCATTAATCCTGCAAGGGTTTGTAACTAAACCAACGAAAATTCACAAAAGGGGGCCTCACTTATATCAACTATACCCAAAAGTCTTATGTTCTCTTATTTGGATAATTCCTTATCTAGCTTCCTAATAACAACTTTATTTTCTAATTACTGACTACTTCCTTAAAATATGAAGTCAGCTTCTCCCCATTTTTCTGTTGAGATTTTCAACTATTAGATGGTTAAAACTTAAATGAGTGTAGAGGGTTAAATGAGTGTCTTTGAAGACTTCTACTCCTCTCTCTTGTTTAAGTCAACTTTGAGATTTCTCAAAGTTAGTTAAAACGAGATTCATCTCTTAAGTCATTAGGTGGCATGGGGGCCACTGGTTAAGTGCTCACTTGATGCAATCTGTCGTGGTGAATTAATTAATCAATCGGGCTGAGGCCCAAACATCTTTGTTCTCGTTGATACTCTCTTTCTTCCTCTCCCCCCTCTTCTAGTTTAGTTTCTCCTTGTATAGATCTTGCCTTGTATTCATGTTAATTCCTTCTGGTTGGAGGAAACTCACCCTCAAGTTTGACTTCTCAACCTTTCTTCCTTGACTACTTCCCCATTTGACGTCCATTTGCATTGAGAAAAAAGTGACACGTGGATGCCATCCTTCACGTGTATGTATCACGTGTATGTATTCTTGGCTCCATGAAATATGATGTCACGATCAAATTACCACAATCGACATAGTAATATCAGACACACCTCCATAGGATTCACATTGTACTAAACCCTGTCGCGATACTTCTTTTTTCAATGGAGAACTTAATCAAGTACTAATGCTTAGATGCTCTCTCCTTTATTGAATCATACCACTTTGTATGGTTCATCAATCCTCTCTTAATGGGACATATTATCCGTTCTTCCACAATCAATGATGTATGTAAAATTTTTGGCCCAATGTATACAATAGATATTAGATCATAACGATTGCTGATTGTTGTCGCTCTTATGTGCTACCATCTTCCAATGCGTCATCAAAGCCTCTCCATATGTGTCACATCCTATTTCTTCTTCTTCCACATGACTTTTCTATGCTTTGATCAATTGTTTAGTCTATCATGAACATAGATAAAAATTTTGGAAGAAAATGATATGTATCATCCTTTATGTATCGGTTTTTGAGGTCTCCTTGTCGATACATTGTATGTATCGCCCCATATATATATATATATATATATATATATATATATATATATATATATATATATATATATTGGTGTTTATCGGCCGATACATGCCAATGTATCTTCCAAAACTGCTACGTATCAGTTTTGGAGCTGGCCGATGCATAACGGGAAATCAAGATTTTGACCCATGATCATGAAAAGTGACGACCAGTGGCTGATCGGAAGCTTGTTCTTTGTGTGATTTGCCCTTTGTTCTGTTTTGCTAAGTTGACTTGAACTTTAGTTGACCTTTGGAGGCAACTAGATGACATGGCCCGTCTTGTTGCATCGGAAACATTGAATCACTGCACTAGAAGCCAGGTTGTCCTATAACTGTTCCATGCCTGCTTGCCTGCATGCCTTCATCCATTTGTTTTAGTGAACACTAATTTAGTTGATTACTCCTGCTGTATGCAAAAGAGGGCAAAAGAGGAAGAAGATCAAAAGAAGAAAATAAGCACTAAAACTCTTGGATCCATTACACATGTTGAGAGTGCATCAAACTTGACAACAAGAGCTTATAACTAAGCATGCAAGAACCCAAAGATGAAGTCTCGAATTTTCAAAACTCACACAGAGTCTATTTCATTGAGCTTGAAATAAAAGCTATTTCCTTTGAGAATAAAGTACTTTACAAAGCAAACTAGACTCGCCTTTTTTCTAGTTTCCTATTTTCTTTAAACTCTTGACACCTCATTTTATTCTCTAAGCAAAATCTCGCCTCCTTTGTCCTCCCATATATAACTATCTTCCTACTTAATAGGGAATCCTAAACTATTGGGATTCTAATGGAAGGTATTTAAAACTAAAAGAAACTCATCTATCTTAATCTTAGTCAACAACCCCAACCGAGGCCTCCTACATTGCGAAATCTTTAATTTTTGCCGTTTATTTCTTACCACTTATGATCTTGTGACATTATGTCACTATATATCATCACGTGATGACTTAACACCAACCCCTCGAACCCCACGATCTTTACTCGTGCCTAGAAGTAGGAACCATCCACCAGCCTCCACGTTTCTTGCTGGAACCGCGATTCACACGTTTCTTATAATAAAATATAAAATAAAAGAAATGTTTTTATTCAATGTGTGTTAACATAGCCATGGTCTATAGTGCATGTCAAAAAAGAGTTATATTACGAAAAAAAGATCACGGTAATATGCTAACACAATCATTTTCATGGTTTCTTAGGATCATAAATAAAAAGAAATAAAAAATAAAATAGAAAAGAAAATCCAAATCATACCTTGCAAAAGAAACCTAGAGCCTATATTTTTAGGGTTTTTGGCTCGACGTTTCCCTTTTTTCCCGGTGATAGAAGATATTATAGCTGCGATGTTTCCGGATTTAAAGTCTGCATTTAAAGTTTTAATTTAAAGAACGGAGCTACAATGGATCGGGCATAACGAGAAGCTTAGCCAAAGTAAAACAAAACAAAGAGGAAACAAGAAGTAGGGCAAAACATGGTGATGGGCACATCAAGATTGAGAGCATCGGATTTGGGCTGCAAAGATTTTCGAGCGTCGGAAGAAACGGAAGTGGAGCCAAAATTGAAGAACTGAGAAGAAATTGAGGATTTTGAGCAATGTCCTAGTCGATCGATCGACCCTAGGCAGTGGCTTCTGAACTTTTGGTGAATTTCTTTTTTCAATCGATCGATCGATTCCAAATTTTTGATCGATCGATTGTGGACCGAGACTTCGAGCGATTTATAAATTTATAAATCGATCGATCGATTCTAGAATCGATCAATTGATTTGTCGCGTAAATCAGATATGCCAGAAGACGGAATTTTAGTTTTTTTGGGCAAACTTGTTTCTTTTTTTGAGGCCTACTATATAAGGCATGGATCAAAATATCGTTCGATACCGATATGTGTCGGTATCGGATCCTAATGATATGGTACATTGAAAGTGCCGTATCGTTCATATGTATGTGTGCACTCGGACGATACCGATACGTATCGTCCGGTACGTACCGATACCGATACGTATCGTCCGATATGTACCGGTTTTGAGCTCGGACGATACGTACCGGTTTTCCGGCATTTTGATCCATGATATAAGGTCCTTATAAGCATTGTAAATGGAGTTGATTATTGATGAATGACAATCAAGGATCAAAATGCCGGTTTTCCGGTACGTATCGTCAGATGCGTGTCGACGACGATACGTCTGGAACGATATAATGGACGATACATTGAATGTATCGTCCGGTATTAGCCATATAAATGGGCGATACGGTACATTTAATGTACCGTATCGTCCACCTCCGATACCGATACGTATCGTCCGATACGTATCGGTATCGGACGATATTTTGATCCAATATTTTGATCCATGATGACAATTGAGAGCTTCCTTTTGTGTAAACCCTAGAAGACTTGTGAAGAGTTTTCAACCAAAAGAGTTAATCTTTCAAAGCCCAAGGAGTGAATCTTCATTTCTCATATGACTTGGAGCGAAGCTGACGTACAACCTTGGTGTGAAGCTTTGGAACCCTATTTTTCTATTTTGTCTTTTCTTTAATTATTGTCAGGTAATATTTTCCCTTATTTCTTTTGATAAAAATAAAAAATTAATATCTTTTGATTTTCCCCTTTGATTGAATTAATCCTTCGAGCCTTAATTTTCAAATCCCCGAAGAGTCAAGAGACGATATCGTAATTGTCGTTTGGTGCCCTAAACTAGAACGGAACTCGAGTTCCTTCATCGTAGCCATTTTTCTAGATCGGGAAATCTTAATCCAATGCAAACGCTAAGATGGATTTAGTTTAATTGTTTTAATTAAATTTATTAAACTATTTTATCTGTTTGGGTGATTTCGAATATTTCCGCTATTCAATTTAATTTGAAGTTAATCCCAACTCGCATTAATTAGGGTTTTAGCATTTGTCCCGCATCACATGGGCTATAAGAAAACAACAAAACATAAAAAGAAAAGAAAAACAAGGGGAAAGATCCAGGCCAATGTGAGTAGCCATGAGGCAGTGAACCCCAATAGAAGAAAAGTACTAGGGAGGACTGATTCGTTCCCATTCTAGCAATATTTTGGCCACCGAAAGGCCTTTCCTAGAGGAGTCGAATGCATACCACCAACAGAGATCATCGGTGATTTATTTTCCGCAGATATGAGAGTCCAAAATTTGTTTTCGAAGATTCTTCTGTGTCTTTCTTTCCATATTTCCTAGTGAAATTGCTAGAGGCAAGGATTCCCAACTTCCAAAGTGTGCCTACACACCCATTTAAGGGGTTCACTGGCCATCCGGCCAAGACCAAAGCAGAAGAATCACCCAAGCATCCGCTGATACTGAACTGAGAAATAAAGGAATCCCATACCTTAGAAGCAAACCTACATATAGATGATGAACTGATTTTTTTTTTTTACTGCAGTTAGGGAATGTTGTTAGACCTTTTAAAATGCTTGTAATAGGGCTTTTAGATTAGTTTCTCATTAGTAAAATTTACAGATTTCTTTTGGGAATCTGCAGCGTTTTCGGGTTTAGTGCTAAATTGTGGTCGTCTAGTTACCAATTTTAATGTCCTAATCCTAGTTGTTTTAACATAAAATAACCTATGTTTTGTGTCAATAATTTATTGCCAAAACTTAATAAGAGTGCGGTTTTTAATGGTTGTCGAGATATCTTCGGATCTTATGTTTTTACCACTTTGATGTTTCTCTGTCTCCTTTTCTATTCATTCTTACATTTGTTCTGCCATTGCATACCTTTGAATATATTACTTTTGAAGAAGAAAACTAAAGCTTTGGAGTTTGGACCGTAGGAAATTTGTTCAGTCTGCTCTACGTGGATCTGCCTGCTATTTTACCTGCGCGACCTGGTTTTTTAACCGGGTCGGACACATAAACTTGACTTGTTGGGTGACAAGCAGACCTGACATAAAGTTTACCCACTGAGTGGCCTATATCTTGGTCTCGTCTGACATGTTGATAATTTTAGAGGTCCACAAATATTTAAGAGCATGCAAATCAATAAAAGTACCCTTTTAAACTAACACTGATTTAGTGCACAAAAATATCTGTGCATCTCAAGCAAGGTTGGAGAGGGAGTTGACGTGAGCACTGTGGGTAGTGCTTTAATCAAGTACCTAATATTAAGACTATGTGTTGGGTCAACCTGATCCCTGATACACCTGACTTGGTTTTTAACCAGGTTGGTATATAAATTTGACCTGTCGGGTTGGATCGGGCATGAAGTATCTGATCCAACATTCTGGTTAGGTCGGACAAGAAACAAATGGATGTTTAACTTGGTCAGGTTGTGTGCCGTCGTGCCGGGTTGGGTCAGGGTGCATCATTGGGTAGGGTCATGTATACAGCCTTGACCCATCACGCAGCAACATTTTTGGCCGGGTCTGAACGTTGACAGCCCTAGCAACTATGCTTTTGATACCCTAAAAAAAACCATCAATTAAAATTTGAAATCTGTTTTATGAGTATATTGCTTCTAATATTTATGATCTGAATCATAGGTCTAAAACTTGGGAGTAAACGAGTAACTCGGCCATGACTCACTGGGATTTCGAGTTGTCTGACTCTAGTTGAGGTTTCCCTAGGATGACTAAACTAGGGTTCATAGACTACCCTTATGTATATTTTCATGGGATAAGGTTTTCGAAACCTTATGTATATTTTCCATAATAAAATATTTTTTATTTTTATATTTATAAAAAATATTTCCTAAATTACTGAGTTGGAGCGAGTTGAGTTTATCCAAGACTTCGAGTCTTCAAGTCGGGTTTTCAAGTTTAGGACCATGATCTGAATGTTTTATGATTTAGTTTGTTGAGAAATGATTCTGTTTCCCAACTATCAGTAGCTTGTTGGTTCCTTATTATGTGGAAGTTGCTTGTCCATGATTGTAGTGATTGCTATATTGGGAAGCATTATGCCCAACAAATTGCAAACCTAATAATGTCATAACAAATGTCCTGTTCGTTCATGAGGATTCTGGATAACCTGGTTTTCATATTCCAGTAGCTCAGGGTAGATGGTAGCTGCAATTTGATCTCATAATTTTGGTGTTCTAGAGCTTCAACTTTTGATTGTGATTTTGTGTGAGGTGATTCTGGCCTTAATCTTTTCGTTTATGAGTGACTAATTTAGACTGCTAGAGTTATTTGGACTTGCAAGTTTTGTTGTTTTAACGTATTGCCATGCAGTATATAAATTCGGTACTTTGGAAGCGTAGAATATTCTGAGGGGTCTTGGCATAAGAATATAAAACACAGCCAAAATCCAATATTTTGTGCTTTAAACTCTAAATTTTTCCTTTGGATCTTGGATATACATATCCTCTGAATTCTTCATTTACTGGTTTTGAAACTTGATTTACTTGGAAACACATCACCTTCTCCTCAGAGATTTACTTTTTTTTTTCTGATTCTTCTTTTTAATACTCTTGGAATGTGGAGATTTTGGTGATGATATTTTTTATGATGAAATTCTTTATTTAACAGCCATTTCCATGGAAGAATTTTGGTTAAAGTATATCTTGAAATGAAATTCATTTGGTGTTCTGTTCTACAGTTTGTCATTGTCTCTTTAACTGGTTGGGGATTACTTATATATGGAGGCTTCAAGCTCTTCTCTGGAGGCAAGAAGGACAAAAAGGAGGAGGTATTTGTTTGTACTTAAAAAAAAAAAATGAGCTGCAATCACTTTTCTTAAACATGCCATGGCCCGACATTCAATATTAAGAACACAACTTATTATTTCTTGGCTTAAGTGGAATACTCTTTCACAATTTCTTAGACCAATGTTGTAAGAACCTGAACAGACTGGCAGTCAGGCCATGGTCCTACCGGGATTGCTAGCTCTAGCGGTCTGGTCTTGGTTCCGACTGGGCGAAAAACTGCACGTATTAAATGACTTATTCTTTTGTTCTTTTGCGATGCTTTTGTCACAAAATGATCAAAGAATCTTTTTGCCGTACTTTTATTTAAAAAATTAAAAGTGGCTAAAAGTAACCGATGAAATATAAATCACATATATTTAAAGTGTTACATGTTGTATGTGTGTGTGCCTGTTTTAAAATAGTGGATCCATTGATGGCCGTCCATTGACTAGTCTGCATGTTTTAAAATAGTGGATTTACCAGCCAGTATATACCGGTATATTCCAAACCCGAGGAAGAATATAACAGTTTGAACATACCAGGTATATTGACGCGGGACAAACGCTAAAATCCTAATATGCGATGTGGGATTAACTTTTAGAATGAATTGAATAGCGGAAATATTCAAAATCAAGCAACACATAAAATTAATTCAATGAAATTAATAAAACAATTAGATTAATCCATTTTAGTGTTGCATGCGTAAAAATTTACCGATCTAAAAAAATTGCTTTGATGAAGGAACTCGGAATTCGTTCTAGTTTAGGGCATCAAGCGATAATCGCAATAACGTCTATTGACTCCTCGGGGATTTTAAATGAAATAGGGCTTCAAATAATTTCGATAAAAGGGAAAAACTTGGGATTTTGGGTTTGTATTAACGGAAATAAAGACAAATGATACCTGACAATAACTAGAGAAAAGGCGAAATAAAAGGATAGGTTCCAAGGCTTCACACTAAGGATTTTCCGAAGCTTCACACTACGGCTGTACGTTGGCTTCGCACCAAATCACACGAGAAACGATTACTCACTCCTCAAGGTTTGAAGGATTCACTCCCTCGGTTGAAAACTCTTCACAAGCTCTCTAGGGTCTGCACAAAAGCAACTCTCTTTTCATTCAATAATCAAAACTCCTCAATAGAGTGTTTACAATGCCTTTATATAGGCTAAGAAAATCCTAAACGACATAAAACTCGCAATAAAAAGTTCTAAAATAATAAAAGACTAAAAAAAGGTAAAAAAAGAAAATTCCTGTAGTTGTGGCTCGCGCGAGCGAGTTTAAGTGCTTGCTCGAGCGAGGGCGGCGGCACTGTAGCTCGTGCGAGCGAGTTTAAGTGCTCGCTCGAGCGAAGACTCGCGGCGGCACAGTTCCTCGCGGTTCTGATTTTTTCATGGGCCGTTTGAAAGCCCATTTATGGGTCCATTTCTTCCTTGCTGATTTTCTTCGATTGACTCGGTCACGGTCCAAATATGTGGATCTGAATTCCCCGTCATATATTCTCCCCTATATTTTCAATTTACCAGTTATACCGGCTGCTACATACCAGATTTTCATGTATTTACTAAGATAGAGCGAGGTATTCGATATTTGGAAAGAAAATCGATTTGATGTTATTCCTAAAAAATTTAAAGAATGATGGATAATTACCAAGCTGATTTCTGATTTGGCAACTCATATCTCTAAATCCTATTCGTCAAATGTCGGTTGAAAATATTTCTCCCTATTTACCAAGATTATTTTTATTGATATATTATATCTACAGGGTTCAGTTTTATTAGATCTGTAGATATATATTTTAAAATCGTAGATATGGGTTTTAAATTTTAAACTCTTTTATTAGTTTTTAAATACCAAAGGGTACGAGTTTTAAAACCCATGGAAATGGGTTTAAGCCTTTATACCTTCCCGTAGTTTAAAAATTGTTATATTGTTAATTTCTTTTTTCTTTTTGTTTCTTTTCTCAAAAGAAGTTCATAGTTACCGGTATATTCTTTCCGTCATGTCTGGTAAATACTGGTACGGGTCAAGCTAAGGATCAAAATTTCGGTCGAAATTATCAGTTTTCGGCCGAAATTTCGGTCCAAATTTTCGGTTTCGGTCATGCTCGAAACCGAAATTTTAACCGATATTTTGATCCTTGGGTCAAGCCCTGTACATTACCGAGATAAGAGATCTTGATCCTTTCCGGCTGGACAACAGTTAGACTTCTGTAAGAGATCTTGATCCTTTCCGGCTGGACAACAGTTAGACCGATTAGGACCAGTCCAGTCAACAATCCGATTCTTAAAACATTTAGTAGTATCTATATATTATGCTTGTCTAAATACATATTTATCTACGTCTTCTGTTTTTAGACTGAGACTCTTAAAGTGTGCATGCCTCTTGTGCCCTCATACATGGGTTGTGCACCACATACAAACTCTTAATATCCTTTTATAGGAACTCCTCACCATCATTAATATACTCAGCACTCTTTATATATATATTTTTGAGTTGGTATTAGGTGCCTGACTCGTGCAGTAAGGTTGATGTGCTTGACTCTCCCTCTGCCAGCCTCTGGAGATGCACCACTATTTTTTTGAATTCCAAATCAGTGACAGGTTAAAAGCGCAATGTACTGATTTGCATACCAATAAATGGCTGTGTGCCCCTTGAGGTATGACTATTTTGGCAGGAGATTCACTTGTGAGGGTCGTTGAAATGCAGGACTTTTATGGGTAGCTCTATTAACACCCACGGAATCTTGGAGGGCACGTATGCCAAAACCCATTGACTGCTTTGATTAAGATGATGGAGATCCTTTTGGATCTTGAGATCATGTGCGTACCATCAGACGACCAGTTTTTTATTCCACGTGGCACAGATCCCCAAAAAATGGCCTTAAAATTGCGTTTGAGCATGATGTGTGCCATGTGATTTTAGGGCCACTTTTTGGGATCTGTGCCACGCGGAAGAAAAAACGGACCGTCTGATGGTACACTCATGGTCTCAAGATCCGTTGTGTGGAAGATCGGGGAGAAATATGATCTCCATCGTCTGATTCAAAGCAGTCAAAATGGGTTTTGGTGTAGGCGCCCTCCAAGACTCTCTGGCTGTTAATAAAGCTACGAAAATCTTATTTCAATTTGTATAATGAACTTCTAGGAAGAGGTGTACCACTGTTCCATGCTGTGCATATTGTAGCTAGCAACCTCGAGTTCTATATTATTGTGTAATAAGAAAATCCAGCTCATCATTTGAATGTAATTGTTTGTTTTCTGCAGAAAATTGTAGAAGCGTCACATTAGAGTTTGCGGGAGCTGATTGAGTTTTTCTTTCATCAGTTATCTGAAATAAATTGTTTTTCTCTGATAAGAGAAGGGATTCTCTAGATGCTATTTAATCTGATTCGCATTGTGGACGATAATGTCTGAAGCCTTTTTTGGCATATCTTTTTTAATTTCTGTGGGGATTCTTGATGTGCAGCGATTATAGTTTCTGAAATGTTGATTCTTGATGTGCAGCGATTATAGTTTCTGAAATGTTTTAAAGGGGTCAAATAGTTTACCTTCTTTCTATGGATTGGAGTATTTTAGATATTTGTTGTTCTCCAGAATAATTCTTCTGTAGGAATATTTTCTTGATGCTCCTGCTTCTTTTTCTTCTTCCTTTTTGTTTAAATTATATATTTTCTTTTTTACGTTTCTTGATTTCCCCTCAATTTAAACAACCGGTTTGCTCCCTCAGCCCATACCTTTTTTTTTCTACCCTCAGGTGATCTCTAGAATTTATGGTGGATATCTTTTGCATACGAAATCCTTAAATCTTAATCTCTAGAAAATCTTCTGGCTTAGAAATCATTTGAAGATGGGATATGTTTTATTCCTCTATCCACCACCAACTTTCAAGTTGAAGGTTGGATGCTCCTCTGCCACAACACTCGTTTCCAAACCATTACCGCCAGCCTTTTCGAGTTGTTGCTATATCTGAGAGGTTGCATGCTCAGACCATTATTTGCAAACTCGGTTGATTTTGTATCACCATAACTGCCATAGTGCCATCACCATCCATTAAAGTTTCAAAGAGCAAGAAGCTCGGGCTGGCCGGAAGCCACAAGTGAAACAAAACTAATAGAACAACACAGGACAAGAAAAACAGGCCAAAACGCTCTCCTCGTAATCGAGGACCTCAAAGGAACTCCTCACTCCAGTTACTCCAGGCGATGATAAAGCACTTGACTTCATCAATGATCAAATGGATAGGATTGCTGCGGCCCTCAAAATGTTAAACCTCCACATTACTTCTTGCATCCCTCGCTACCAGCTGCGGCACTACATTCCATTATCTCCGGCGCTACATTCCATAATCTCCTCTCACCACAGTAACATTCAGTAATTTTGCCTCCTCCCTCGACTAGTAAGTACTCTTTGGCTGTGTTTGGCGTTGCTCTTTGGAAGAGTAGAAAAGTGTAATTGCTCTTCTTTGTTGTTGCAAATAAAAAATGGGAGAGAAGGATTGGAGGAAGCAAAAAGGGGGGCTGCTTTTTGAAACATGAAAAACAACTCTCTTTAAATGAGCATGTAAGTAGGGCTGCAACCGAGCCGGGCCGAGCCCGAGCTCGGGTCAGCTTTAGCTCAACTCTACCTTATACGAGCCGAGCTGGAGGTCGACTCTAGGCTCTTCGAGCTCAAAAATTCCAAGCTCTAGCTCGGCTCTCCGAGCTCGCACAGAGCTTCGAGCCAAGTATGTTCTATGATAAAAATTTCGTCTTAGTATTTTTTAAAATTTCTACTCAATTAAATATCCATTCTATGAGAGAGAGAAGGTGAGAGAGTTGGCGTAGCCCATATGCGTGAGATTGTGACTCTGAGAGAGAGAGAAGGTGAGAGAGCTTCAGCAACAAGGGAGAAGAGTTGAGTACTTGAGTTGCAGGAGGCAGCCGTAGGTAGGAGTAACAGTGGGTACTATTGTCTATATAATATATATAGTGAAAATTAGGTCAAGTGGGGGGGCAAAAGTTCCTATTTTACCTTTCAAAGTAACCATTAGATAAACTTAAACGGTTACTTTGAAGGGTAAGATAGACCTCTCAAAGTTAATTACTTATTATATATAAACAATTATAAATCGAGCCATAGAGCCGAGTCGGGCCAAGCCGAGCTCGGCTCTGTTCATTCGAGCTCGAGAGCCGAGCTCTAAAGAGAAAAACTCTTATTTTTTGGGCCTAGTCGGGCCGAGTTGTCGAGCTCGAGAGCAACCTTCCTTTTATCTTCTTCCAATGCTTCTCTCTCTCCTCACATTTCTTCCATTTTATCTTCTTCCAATGCTTCTCTCTCCTCACATTTCTTTGCTGCTGCTCTTTTCTACTCTCCCAAAGAGCAATGCCAAAAGAGCCTTAATCATCTCCACTGTCTTGAGTATATGAGGTGATCTTGTATGCTTCTTCGCACTGCTAATTCCGTACAACCCATTTAATCTGATCAGTCTTCAGATTTCTAATTTGATTGTTATGATAATTTCTATTTTTTTGACTGGTAAAAGCAAATTTTATATTAAAAGGGAAGAGGAAAGCGAACGCACACCTGCGCTTTAGTGAGGTACATAAAAAATAGACTTAGGGACTGCCCTCATCGACCAAGTCACCCAACAGCCCAAAAAACAAACACAAACAAGTTTATATATTTGTTTTTTTTGGTAATTGGATTAAATTTTAATAACATGAACCATAAAGAAAATTTCCCAATTCTACCATGTTTTTAAGACTAAGAAAGCAATGGTTTTAAAATCGGAAAACCTGACTTGAAGCAGCAGGGGTGCAGACTTGAACCGAAAACCGACCGGATTGAACTGGCCTGAACCGGACCGAAACCAATTGAAAACTGAAACTGAACCGATTCGGCCCGGTTCGGTTACGGTTTTGATACTTGAAAAATGTGAAGAAAATCCGAAAACCGAACCCATCAAAACTGAAATCGGATTTGTTCGGTTTCGGTTTGAGCGTTTGAAAATTTCGGTTACTTGAAACCGAACCGAAAACCAAAATTTCGGTTTCGGTTTGGTTAACCGAAGCTGCACCGCTATTTGAAAGTCAGTTGAGTCAACTCGAAGACTTGGATAAACTCGACTCCCTCCAACTTGGTAATTTAGTAAATATTTATCGAAAAATCTATTTTATAGAATTAAAAAATATTTTACAAGGAAAAAGATAGAAAGATATGTTGATAAAATGGGTAGTTTAATGTTTTTTTTTCCGGCAGATAGAGTTTCTAAGGCCTTATCTCAAGAAAATATTTTATATATAAGGATATTTTATGAACCCGGGTTGCATTATCCTAGTGGGACTCAACTTGAAATCCCGGGGAGTCAAGTAACTCAGCTGAGTTAACTCGTTGATCCGTCAATTTAAATCAGCTCCACTATCAATTAAGGCAACAATATCCTTGATAGTGAATTCTTGATTGATTACCAAAGTAACTTGAATATACCATTTTTGAGCTGTTACTTGGCTCATAACATTGATTTGATTATGTTGTTGAATTGGTGATTGAGTAGCAAGAGATTTCTTTTGCTTACTTATTTCAATTTTTAATGAATTAATTTCATGTTTAAGGTCTCCGATTGTAACAGGTTTAGGTATAGACTCATTATTTGAGTATTGAGTTTGAGATTCTTTTATTGGATTAGTAGATTTGTCTGCTAATTCCAATAGCGTTGGTTGAATATTTGTAGGAACATTGATTCCAGAATTTGGACAATTTATTTTTGGATTGTCAACAGATGGAGAAAATTCAGATTTTATGAGTTTTGGGTCTTTGTCATAAAGTTGATTTGGCTTTTTCTTGATCTTACACCTATTGGCATAATGACCAAACTTTGAACATTTATAACATTGAATGTGTTCTTGTAATTTGAATTTGGATTTGGATTTCTTTGGTGAAGAAGACTCAAACATTTTTTGAGTTTTCTGTTTATAAAAACTTGGAGGATAAGATTTGGATTTAGTATTTTCTGTTGTTTGACTTAAAACATTTATTTGAAAGTTTATTTGTTTTATCTATTTTTTACAGGATAATGATTTTAATTGATGAAGAAATTCTTGTTGGGAATTAGTATATTGTATTAAGGAAGTATTTGTCTTTTTAGCAGGTTTGATACAAGCTTTGGCTTTCAAAGTTGCTATTGAATTAGGTTGAGTTAGTTTGAGAGCTTCAATAGGAGGATGAACCGATTGAACAATTGAACCATCGAACCATCGAGTTTCTGCCATTCTTTTTAAAAATTCTCAAGGAAAAATATTCTCCTTTCTTCCTGATTCATTTCAAGATATTTTGTTGCTTTAAACCAAGTAACAAATGGAATAATTTGATAAAAGGTTTCAATATATTTGTAAAATTGTTCTTTAAATTCTTGCAATTTTGATGCAGAAATTTTTTTAAAATACCATTCACAGAAAGATGCATATTTGTTTTGCTGAAATTCAGCGTTGATTTCTTGTCGATTAATAACAAAGTTTTCTGATTTTGTAAAATCTATAAAACTTTTATTAATGGATTGAGAAATTCATCTCGCTAGCAGTAGGGGATTCCCTCTACTGTTGGGTATATATCCCATGAGGAATTTGTTGTTCAGAAACTTGGATTTCTTCAAGATTAGGTTAATTATATTCAGAAGGAACAGATGAGTTAACTTCTAAATAAGATGATCAAGCAGTTGAGGGTATAGAAACTTTATAAAGACATCGAGATCTCGATTCAGAGTAAGAACTCCTATAAGAAGTTCTGTGGGATGTAGATTTATCAAATTTTAAGATTACATCTCCTTGGATATTTTGAACGATTTGTTCAATTTCTTGATATAAAATTGGTTTAGGAGGGACTGCTTGAGGTATACGCCAAGCATCAGGAAAAGTAATATTTTTTCCATTCAATTAGTTTAGGTGTTACAACATTGGTTGTTATGCTGTTGGTCTCAATTAAGACCGTCTTTCCTGGTTTAGTATGATAGTTAATTTTTGGAGCTAGGGAAGTCATCACCTTATAATGAAGGCGATAGATCAGAGCAGTGGTCTCTGATCCAGGCATAAAGTTGTATCCTTTAGTTTGTAAATTAAGAGTACAAGCATGAAGAATATTTTTATCAAATAATCATAAAGTTAAGTTTATGAAAACATTGTAGTAGACTGGACCAAAGCATAGGCTGGTCTCAACAGCAGCCATAAGAGATGAACGTCAGTTAAGACATCTAGCATCTCTAAGAGTGCTGAGCAGACTACTTTCTTCAAGACTTAATAAGGTCAACGGTTTGAATGCAACTTGAATGCATCCTAAATGAAGAAATTTGAAACGATGAAGGTCATGCAATAAATCTTCATTTGAAAGTAATTGAAAACCTTCATTTTGACTTTCTTCATTGATACTGAGAGTTTGCTTAGTAGTTTTGATTGACATGGCGGTGGACCAATCTTTCCATCCATATTGATAGATTATTTTGGGATTGATGGAAGGAATTGTCCATCGATTTAATTAGTTTTGTTGGTCGTCAATTTTAGACCATTTGTCTAATTGCTTATTTTTGATTAATTTTTTGGATAAAAAATTAAAAAGAGACATAATATATATATATATAATTAAAACAGTAAAAAAAATAAGGGTAAAAGAGCTTTGGTGAAAATCAATAAGACTGTAATTACATATAGGAATAGTAATGTTGAAATAGTTTTATTATAGTGAATAGTGATTCGGAATACTATTTATCAGCATAATAAATTACTATTTATCTTCTTCTCCATAAATTTTCATGGACTTCTTACAGAAGTTCATTTAGATTTACTATTAGATTGCTGTTGTAAAACTGCGTCCGTCCACGATAATTTTTACGGGGAATAACCTGGCAACAAATGCAATCACTGCTACAATGCCATAAAATCATCCCAACGCGACTTCTCACGCTACCACAGCATAGTAGTAAATCTAAACTGACCATTATAAGTCAGCCATAAAAACCGTTGAAGAAGATGATGAACAGTAGTTCATACGCCCATGATTAGCCACCCTAATTACGATTTACTAGCTCTCAAGATTCCAATACTAGCCACCGGCCATATGTAATTACCACGAGCTTAACCGAACATAGCTCTGATACCAAACACAGAGTGAGGGGAAAGCATAGTAATCTTAAAATTTGATACCAAATACATATATTATTAGGTAGATTAGACGACCAAATCATCGTTTAGATTAGATCATTACCAAGAGTCAACGTAGTGCATCCTCCTTGTTGAAGCTTTAGATCAGATTTCAACGTTAAATGGTACGTGCTCTTGACTGAGAATATTTCTACTTATAAAACCTCTAATTATTTTAAGAGTACCTTTAAATCCACCCACCAAATCTTTGAGTTCACCCATGCTAAAACACATTGACTGTATTGAGTCAGACAATAGAAATTGTTTATTGTTCAAATCTTTCACATAATGAATCTTGAGATCATGGGCATACCATCAGATGGTGATTTTCTTATTTTACGTGGTACACACCCAAAAAACTGACCTTAAAATCAATTTTGCGCTTCTATGTGATGTTTAGGTCACTTTTTTGAGATTTGTGTCATGTGAAATAAAACACTGAAAGTCTAATGGTACAACCATGATCTCAAGATCTATCGTGTGAAAGATTGAGAGGATAAAGAATCTCTATCGTCTGATTCAAGGTAGTGAATGTGTTTCAGCGTGAGTGAACTCAAAAATTCAGTAGGTGGATTTAAAGGTACTCTTATTTAATACCACCCACGAGATGGAAAAAGAGAGGGGTTAATGTATCGGGTAGTTGTAACAGAATCGGGCACTCCGGTGCAATAATTAATGTATCGGGTGGTTGTAACAGAATCGGGTACCTCCCGTTACATATTGCACCCTCACATCACTTGGTAGTGGTAGAAGCATGCACCATAATAGCCGTTACACGTGCAGTGGCCGTTAAACCCTTTTGCAGCGTTAAAAGTTGACTTCGACAAATCTAGGGCCAAGAAAATATGTGAAAGTCAGCTTTGAACAGGATTTGGGGACTAGTAGGCTATACATGCATTTTTTGTTTATTTATTTATTTATAATTTTATAACAGGTATTCGTCCCCTTCGCACATCACACGTGCCAAATCCTTGGGGCGTGATCTTCACCATTTGATGAACATCCTTATGTTGTAAATTTTAGTTAAAACTAAAGAGCACCTTTAAATTCACCCACCAAATCTTTGAGTTCACCTATGCCGAAACATATTGAATTCATTGAATCAGATGATAGAGATTGTTTATTATCCCAATCTTTCACATGATCGATCTTGAGATCATACCATCAGACGGTCGATTTTTTATTTCATGTGTTACACACCCAAAAAAGTGATCTTAAAGTCAATTTTGAGCGTGCACGTGATGTTAAGGTCACATTTCTGAGATGTGTGCCACGTGAAATAAAACACTGAGCGTCTAATCATATGCTCATGATCTCAAAATCCATCGTGTGGCATATTGCGAGCATAAATAATCTCCATCATTTGATTCAATGCAGTCAATGTATTTCAGCGTGAGTGAACTCAAAGTTTCTGTGGATGGATTTAAAGGTACTCAAAACTAATAACCTATTGTCGTTTTTTATTTTGATTTTTTATATATTATTTTTTTATAACCTAATGGCAGGGTTGATGATATTATGAAGTTTCTGATTATAACAATATTTAGCCTTCAAAAAAAAAAAGAGAAAAAAAAAAATTCACTAAGGTGTTCTTACGATTATAGGTGTTATATGGGATAAAATATTCTAATTTTATCTTATTTTTTATTTTATATAATCATACACAGCTGTGAAAGCCCAAAATGGCGTACTAAATATTATTGGAAATTGTAGAATATGAGGGCGATGAATTACACAATCTTCACAAGATCATAATAATGGTTAAAAAAGATAATAATGGGAAGGGAAATTTACCTGACTGACCCTGTCAGATGTACCATTTACTGCAGAGACCCTCTAGTTTCACCTTTACCCAAATCGACCAGCTCGAAGCCGAGTTAACCCTAAGGAGAATAAAAAGTCCATATTATCCCCTTCTCTGACTTTTTTTAACCCATGAATATATCCCCTTTTTCCTTATTTTAATCTACGCAGGAGTTACTAAGAAGTTAGAGGTGGTGAAGGTGACAACGTCTTCTGCCTCAGATTTGCTACCTGGAAGAAGAAAACAGGGGTTTGGGAGTTGAAGATCCTGCAGTTTCCCATTCCGACGCGAGGTATGTTCAGATTCAGTGTATATTCGAAAGTTATTTTGAAAAATTAATTTTACTGGTTAAATAAATGCAAAGAGTCGATATCGATTGCATAAAATCTATATCGACTGTTAACACAATCGATATCGATTTTATACGCAATCGATATCGATTGTGTATACAATCGGTATTGACTTCATAAACAATTGATACCGATTGCGTATCAAATCGTTACCGAGTGCTTATCCACTCGATATCGATTGCGTATAAAATCGATATCGATTGTTTATGAAGTCGATACCGATTGGATAAGCAATCAATATCGATTGTGTATCAGTGATTTTGCTATCAATTTGTCATTCGTTTTGTTAATCCGTCTTATGACTCCTTCCTTCTCCCTTCTCCTCCTTAAACAGGCGATGTCTGGTGTGAAAATTTCTCTTCTCTGTCACTTTGATGGCCATATTGTAAACGATGATGGTTTGTATCAAGGTGGCCGTCGGAGGGTTATTATAATTTCAATGGGTATATCTTATGAACGGTTCAGAAGGCGAATTTCTGCTGCCAGTTTTGCGAGAGCAGATGAAACAATTTCCATAAAGTTCTCTATGAAGATAGTGAATACCCCTGTGCTTGCCGACGTTTTGGATTCAGATGATTTGGCCACCCTATTTTTATTTTATAAATCCGGGTCGGACATTATAAAGGTATTCTTCATTAAAGAACCATCCTCCTTCCGATTCGAAGCTGAACAAGTACCTCTAGGTGGGAGTGATTTTATGAGTAACCATTCCTTCCAGCCATGTAAGTTTGAGGATGAAGGACTTACATATGATACTGTTCAGTTAGGTGATGACGATGATTTTGCTGCAAATATATCCACCATGAAGACAACTATTGATCTAAATCATGCCCCAGTTGAATCATATGATGACCCACTACAAAATATGCATGGGGCACATTGTAGTCAAGAGTTAGACTACGCGTCTCTAAGAGTGGGGGATGAAGACGATTTTCATCATATCTTTCCCGATGGATTCACAACTTGGATGACTCATGAATTATGTTCTACTATGCCATCACTGATGATTAACGAAGGAGCTCAACCCTATTTCCATACATATAATCACCCCTTCGGTGAAGGGACTAGTCAATCATGTCAGAACCCGTTCGGTGAAGGGCTTAGTCAACCATGTCATGACCCGTTCCGTGAAGGGCCTAGTCAACCACATCAAAACCCCTTCGGTGAATAAGGATCTAGTGAACCACCTCAAAACGGTGCTAGTGAAGAGAACGTCGAAGATTATGATGATGAACCAGATGTGTTTATAAAAGAGGATTCGAAATGTTTTACGAGAGGCATTGATAATCCATTAGTAGATGGGTGACATCGGACGAGTCTTCCGATCAAGAGGTGGAAACCGAATATTAGAATTGGACGTTTGAAGTTGGAGAGATCTTCAGAGATAAACAAATATTTCAAAGAGCATTGAAAGAGCACGCGGTAGAGAAAAACTTCCAAATTCGGCCTTTGAAAATCGCTAATTACCGAGTGACAACCGCATGCTACGAACTCGATTGTTCATGGCGAATACATGCGTCTAAATTAACTGGGCTCGACACTTTCCAAATCAAGACGCTCAATAGTACTCACACATGCGGGGCCGCTAAGATCGGACTGCACGATCACCGTAATGTAACAATCTCGTTCGTAGCCAACTATGTACGGGAGTAACTTATGGAAGGATTCGACTACACCCCGGCGTCGATAATATTTGATATTATAAAAGCTTATAATATACAAATCTCATATGCTAAGGCTTGGAGGGGAAAAGAACTTTTCCTTAATGATATTAGAGGCAGTTGGGAAGGATAATTTGTGGATCTATCAGCCTACGTGAAGGAGATGGAGAGGGTAGATCCTAATGTACGAACATCCTTTCAACTAACGCTTGAGTGTAAATTTCAAAGATTTTTTTAGAGTTTCGGCCCTTGCATCGGAAGCTACCGCAATACACTTCGTCACACACTGCTTGTAGATAGCACACACCTACGGGGATGTTTCGAAGGGATCCTACTTATTACCTCGGGACAAGACGGTAATGGCCATATATTACCGTTAGCATTTGCCGTCGTCGAATTAGAAGAAGAGGATACGTGGATGTGATTTCTTGAACGAGTAGGTGCGTTTGTGATCGGTGAGTTTACCGAAGATTTCGTTTTTATCACGGATAGGTCGAAGGGTTTAATTAAGGCAGTCAAACATATCTTTCCTAATGCACACCACAACTATTGCTTGCGACATATGACACAAAATTTACAACACAAGTATCCTAAGAACAATGTGAAGGGTTTATGGTGGTACGCCGCGCGTGCATATTCAGTAGAGAAATTTGATTATTTTATTAACAAAATAAAGGAAGATCCTACTGATCCTCGGGCCGTAGAGTATATTTTGAAAATAGACCCAAAGCATTGGGCACGCGCACATATGAAAGGAAGGCAATATGATTTTCTGACTACGAATAATGCTGAAAGCTTAAACAGCGTATTAAAGATAGCTCGAGAGAGACCAATTATCGACCTAATCAGAACTACTAGAGAGAAAGTCACCGATCATTTTCAAAAGCGTAAACAGATATCTGAGAAATGGACCACCCTACTATGCCCAAAAGTAGACGAGCACATGAAGAAGGCACTGCAATGGGCTGGTAGGAAGAGAGCTCAACCATACGGGCGAGATCAATTCCAGGTCAACTCCGGAAATTTCATTCATCACGTCGACTTGAAACACAAGACTTATACTTGCCGCCGTTGGCACATTCATGGCTTGCCTTGCTCTCATGCCATGACAGCCATCAATCGGAGAAGTTATGATTACCATAACTTCTGTGAGAAGTGATTTTTCACTGCTTGCTTTAGACAAACATACGATGAACAATGGCTTCCCACACTCGATAAAAGCCAATGGGCATTCCAAGCTGAGCAACTGCCTGAAAATATGAAAGTGAGATCACCCTACAATTATCGAAAGCAAGCCGGCCGTCCGAGAAAGAGAAGGATAAGGTCTAAGGGTGACGTTAGGACCCTACAGTGTGGCAGGTGTAGTGAGTATGGTCACAACCGCAGGAGTTGCACGGCAATTGGGCCGATGAGCTAATACAGTACAAGAAGTCGGCTATATATTCAACTACATGCCACAGTCCACTAGCTGTAAATTTTCTAAAAAATATAAAGTACATTTTCTTTTTATGCATTTTCAAAACGTTTTGTTAGCACAGACAGTCGATATCGACTGTAAATACGGTCGATATCGACTGTGAATACGGTCGATATCGATTACTTATGAAATCGATAACGATTGTTTATGAAATCGATATCGCTTGCTTCTGAATCGATAACGATTGTTTATGAAATCGATAACGATTGCTTTTAAAATCGATATCGACGACGAATACAATCGTTATCGACTGGGATTAAATCTTGTTCGATTTCATAAGCAATCGTTATCGATTGGATTCGCAGTCGAACACGATTGCATATTCAATTGATATCGACTTCGTATAAAATCGGTATCGATTGTATTCAAAGTCGATATCGATTGCTTGATCACACTTTTATAGGGTCTGCCTGCGACACGCCTAAAATCAGCCTATTGCTAACTTATATAAAATTTTTACATACTTGAGATTAAAAATTAAAAAAAAAGAGAAGAATTTTATAAAAATTAAAATTGTCATTTACAAATATCTTTGAATGTTCTAAGATACAACTGCATACAATTTTAACTTTTGAAAAAACTAGGCATCAGTTATAGGTTCTTCATCAGTGGCTTTCTCGGCTCCTCCATCGGCAGTAAATTTAGCGAGGGCTTGGCCAATTTTTGCCCTGATCTGACTCATATTGCCTTGGCTGAAGTCGAATTTCTTTCCCAACATGAAGTACTCTGTGTACTTCAAAACAAATATCCCACAGTCCCACCCATTGCTCTGTCGGGGTACGGATTTGACCCTGCAATCAAAACTTGACCACGGATAGGTCTCAGCGTTCAATGTAGTGGAGTCTCCGTGTACATGTAAAAGAGCGGGAAGATATTTGATCTGTTTTAAAAAGTGTAATGTCAGATAATGTTTGATAAGATAAGTAGCTAAGTTAAGAACACAATGAAAATACTTACAATTATTATTTTATCGATTGCCAAAACAGTCGACATCGATTGTATAAGCCGTTGTTAACGATTATATAATAAATCGTTACCGATTGTATAATAAATCGTTACCGATTATATAATAAATCGATACCGATTGTATAATAAATCGTTAACGATTGTATATCCAGTCGATGTCGACTGCTTATACAATCGTATTCTGAGGGCGATTAAATAAGCATAAATTGGAAATGAATTGATTTGAAAGTGTGGACAATTCTTACCAGGACGCTGATTTGGATGGGATACTTATCCTTAGAGGGCCTATCCAAAATTGGATCAACGATCATTATCGATTGTTCTAAAACCTTAACGATCGCAAGCGCCCAATGTAAAGTATCATGACTATGGATTGGGACAAATATCTGAAATGAATAATATATATATTAGAGGATACAATGGTGAAAATTATAAACAAAATTTGCAGAGACCGTAATGTACCGTGTTACATTGGTGAGCCCACAGATCCCTCAACCTATTAAAGAAGAAGTTTTGGAGCACCTTCTTACCTGGGTTGGCTTTTTCTTTCAGGGCAGCCCACCGTTCAATTTGCGTGGCCATCGGTTAGCGGTTGAGTTTTTTAGTTTCAACAAAGAATCTGAAATCATTATAATCCATGGCGATATATGACAAATCGGTGGGGCTCATTAGGAAGAATTTATCTGCAACTTCAGGATGAGCAGCGTCATTCATGACCTCTAAAAGTCTTAGATACACTCCAATTATCTGAAAGATAACAAATTTTAGTTATCGACTATTCAGAGAATCGTTATCGATTCTATACAGAGTCGGTATCGACTGTTAATCCAATCGCTATCGATTGCCTAGATAGTCATTATCGACTATTATAACGATCGTTAATGATTGCTTAGATAGTCGGTATTGACTGTTAAGACGATCATTAACGATTGTCTAGATAGTCGTTATCGATTGTGTAGACGATTGTTAACGATTGTCTAGATAGTCGTTATCGATTGTGTGGACAATCGTGATCCACTATCTGGGCAATCATTCTATTTTTAATTAGTCGTTACTATTAGAAAATAACATCTTTGAAAAGAACATCCGTGAGAAATTTGGTTACTTACAAGATTGTCCAGGTATGCCCTGCCTTCCAAACATTTGAACGTATGCATCCGGAGTGTATAATCACCCACGGAGCTTACGTAGATGCTGCATATGTTTTAAAGGCTAAGTTTTAATTTAAAACGAAATTAACTTCTAACTAACAACTAACTATCATCGAAAAGTGGACAAATTACGTAGATGCTGCATATGTTTTAAAGGCCAAGTTTTAATTTAAAACGAAATTAACTTCTAACTTACTCGGCATCCTTTTCGGGAGCTGTCCAGATGACATTCATGAACCTCTGCTCATTTGTCAGCTCAACCGTAAGAGGAGGCATCGTGGGCATCGTCTCGGTTGGTGATTTTTTTATCGGTTGCTGCTTTTTTCCTGTCCTAGGCTTCACGGCAACAAGTTTTGCTTTCATCCAAGGCCTCAGGCGAGTATCGAATGGTTGCTCAGATTGCTCTTCACCAGCCCGACCACCCTTATCATCATGGTTATCAGCAGCTGCCAACTCCTCTTGCGTGGGAGGAGCTGGTGCCACATCTGCTGATTGGTTATCAGCTTCTACCACCGCTGCTGCCAACTCCTTTTGCGCGGGAGGAGCTGGTGCCACATCTGCTGATCCCAGGTCGGCTGGACCAGCAGGTTCTGGTCTCATATTGGCAGTGAGAGACACTTCCGATAACAACTTCAAAACAACACCATCCAGAACATCAAAAGTCATAAAATTGATAAATAAGATAAGAAAAACTGAGGAGAATAGAATGACCTATTAAAATAATAAATCGATCCTGAAACTGATCTAAACCGATCGTATTTAAAATCGATCCCGATCGTATTTACAATCGATACCGATCGTATTTACAATCGATATCAATCGTATTTACAATCGATACCGATCGTATTTACATTCGGTATCGATTGCATTTATAGTCGATATCGATCGTATTTACATTCGTTACCGATCGACTAACGATTGAAGTTACAATCGATTACGACTGTACATGCAATCGATAGCAATTGCATGGATGATCGGTAACGATTGTATTTATAATTGTTATCGATTGTTTATAAAAAAAATCGTTAGCGAATCAATAAAAATCTAGTTAAACTGCCAATCATACCTTGGGTGTAACCTCCATGATCGTTTGAAGGAGTTCTAAAATTTTTTCTTGCTCTTTCCGGATCATCTTGTTGAAGTGATCCGCCGTTTGCAATTGAACATCCCTTGAAGTGAGCCGGTCTTCAAAGGAGGTGCATTGTATCCGGAGGAGCCTATTCTCCTCCACCAACCGCTTATTTTCTTTCACCAGTTGGTTAACTAACTCTTCCAAATGGCTGACTTTTTGGTTGAGTTTCAAGTTATCCAACTCCAAACCATCAATCCTCCTCAACAACTCTTGATTAGAGGAGGGTGGTGTACCGCCGCTTAACTTTGCGGCGACCCTTCTAGGCCGGTCTAATTGGACTTGGACCTCATCTGACTAAGAGCCTTCTTCAGATGTTGTTTCTTCCTCTTCAACTTCTTTGACCGGAATATAATTTCTTTTCTTCTTGGGCCGCACGTCAACTTCCACAGCTTTCTTGACCTTCTCAACCTCTTTCCTCGTCCCCCCAATTTTCCTCCCAACAGCCTTTAGACCTCGCTGATAATCCCTTACGAGGGGTATCTCCAACTCGAAGGTAACGGGTTCTAGGAGAGCGTAAATCTGTTACGAAAAAGGAGAGGTTGTAAACTAACATAGAAAAATTACAGAGAAAATTGTTCAATCACTGTAATATAATGACTACTTAACGACTGGAAACCGATTCCATCTACAGTCGATACCGATTGCGTATTCAGTCGATTCCGACTATGTAGGCAGTCAATACCAATTGTGTTTGAAGTCGATACCGATTGTGTTTGAAGTCGATACCGATTGTGTATTCAGTCGATTCCGACTACATAGGCAGTCGATACCGATTGCGTATTCAGTCGATTCCGACTACGTAGGCAGTCAATACCGATTGCGTATTCAGTCGATTCCGACTACATAGGCAGTCGATATCGATTGATTTAGTAATCAGAATCCTTCACTTTACTCTTTAAAGTTATTACGAATTTACCTTTACAAATTTGAATTATTTAAAACGACATCATATCTTACTGTCCACCATCTTCGCAAGAGTGTAGCCTTTAGTCCTCGTTTGGGGCTTCTCCACCCACTTCAATAATCGGGGGAAAGGGTTTATCATTGACGTTCTTTGAGGTGAGACGTCAGGTATAATCTCATAGGCCCACCACTGAAGTACACACATACAACCATAAATATTATACGGCTTAAGGGCTTTATAGTTGTCGGCAGTCTTTCTATTTGCCACGTCCTTCTCTATATACTCCAACAAGTCTTTGAAGACGTAGAGACCCTACGGGGATTTTTTGAAGTTTTCCACGTCATCGACGAGTTCAACGTGGGCTTCCGACAATTGAATATGGGACCCGGGAAAAAGGAATGTACATAGAACAAAAAGAAGAGCCAACTTGACGAAGTCGTCATCACTTTGCGTTAGCCTCAATCCACTTTCAATATGAGACCGAAGAATTTTCCCGGCTGGTAGACCCCGAAAATATTTGTATCGAATGGTTTCCTCTTCAGGTGCTTTAATGGAAGGGGAATACTCTTGGGGTTCAACCACCACAAGGCCCAGTATTAAGGCAATGCCCATCTTCCGAAGATAGACATCTCTCCTCCCAATTCGGAAGTGGTTCTTCTCAACCCAAAAACTTAACATGACATCCACAACATCTCCAGCAAAACTAACACCCTTTGGCATTTGGAATATTCTCCCAAAAACTGATGCACTTAGCAACTCCTTCCGCTGAGGGCTAGCGCCATCATAGATCTTTGAAATGCCAGTAGGAGAACATTTGCCAACAACACGTTGTACAATCATTTTGCCGACTTCTGTATATGAATTGTAATAAAATTGAAAGAGATTATTTATAATCAGGCTACATAAAAAATCGCTAATTCCCTAGACAATCGTCATCGATTGTTTATACAATCCTCATCGACTATTTAAACAATCGTCATCGACTGTTCCAAACCACAAAAACTCTAATTCTTCCCCAGAAACTCCACTTCTAATACACAATCGCACCAAAACAACCTATTTTCTCCACAAATTGAAGGGGGAAAAGAAACCTCAAATCGATCCTAAAAGAAAATACAACTGGCCTAGAAAACTTATTTGGAATTAGGGTTTTCCAAAAATTGCGAATTCAAAACCCTGAAAACTCTAATTCTTCCCAAACTCCGTATTAACAATCGAACTTGATTGGGTTATAGTAGGTTTTAGGGGTTTTATCGTCGTCGTCTGACATTGGGAAATATGGGGGCTGATAGGGATAATAGGGAAAATCATTTGCTGGTGATGGTGGAAGGCTTCGAAGATTTAATATGATGGGCCCTATCTTGACAGCTTGTTAAAATTTTATGAACAGAGAGTCCTATACTAAAAAAATGAACTGTAATATACTTGATATTGATTGTAAATATAATCGATATCGATTGTATTTATAATCGATATCGATTGTATATATAGTCGATCGACATTGATTATAAGTCGATTGTGTTTATATTCAATATCGACTATATATACAATCGATATCGACTATAAATACAATCGAATCGATTGTATTTATAGGAACATTAAAATTTTTGCCAAAATGGACACTGACGAATGAAGAAGAAAAAACTCAACAGCAATTAATGAAAATTTATTTGCTACTTACAGGTTGGTAGCTTGAAGATTGAAGAACAGAGACCCTAGCAACTTGCGACCGCCTCTCTACCGACTTCGAACGAAAAAGTAAAAAAGTAAAAAGGTACACAGTGAAGGGTTTGGTGAAGGCGGCTATTTATTATATTGGGGGTAGATCCGGTATTTCCTACAGGCGGAAGATGGCTCGGCGCGCAGCGGGTCGATTTGAGTAAAGGTGAAACTATAGGGTCTCTGCAGTAAAAGGTACATCTGACAGGGTCGATCAGGTAAATTTCCCTAATGGGAAACATATATATATATATATATATATATATATATATATTTATTTATCATGAATGAAATAAATAAATAGATAAAACATAGTCAATCATTTGAATGGTTTTTATAGCGCGAGAAGTTTTTTTTTTTTTTTGATAATAAAAAGATTTCATTGATTAAAACTCAACAATTACAACATTAACAACTCTTGGTGGAATATCTTCCAATCAAACATGATTAATCTCAAAGTCCAAACTGAACTTTGATAAAATATCAACGACAAAATTGGCAGATCTACTTTGTGGATGCGTCATTTATACTCGTTATTACATTGGTGGTATCGCTTTTGAGAATGATGTTATTGAATCCCAAATCTCTAGCCAATTTAGCGCTTTCAAATGCAGCCTGGATCCTGGCCTCTTCCGCGCTCTAAAATGTCATAAGTAAACATTATGCCATAATTTAAAACAAGTTTGCTTATAATAGTTTATAAGTTAAATATAATTTTATCACAAGTTAGTTATAATCACTTACACTAAGTTGTTAATACAACTTTTTTTTTTTTGTTATACAGTCTCGAGAACTAGCGTGAGGGAGCACCAACTACAGTGGTGAGGGTTAACTAACAGAACCCAATCCACACCTTGTAAAGATAAGGGTGGGAAATAGCATGGAGGACGAGTATTAAACCCACGACCTCCTCCCTCACAATGGAGGGAGGTTACCAACTGAGCTAATACCTCTTTGATTTAAGTTAATAATAAAGTTAATATTAGTGTATTTCATTTGCTTAAAAACTGTAAAAGAATATTTACGATACAAAAATAGTATTAAAATATATTTTCAATATCATGTACATTGTGTTTCCTGTCTAAGGATTAATAGGCCAGTCAGCCCACAAACACGCTTCTTTTTGCAGCATGGCATACATTTTATGTTGTGAAGTTAACATAATATCAAATTTATTCTACAAAGTAAATTATATATATATATATATACCTTTAATAAAAAATGAGAAGGGTATCTAATTTTAGATTCCTTCTTATCACTAAAGACAAAATGGCTCAATTTAGCAAACCTTTGGCTCCAAGCTCAGGATAGTAAAACCCATTGCAAAACCCATACGTCTTTACACACAGAGAGAGAGAGAAGAAGGGTAATGGCAAGAGAGAGAGAGAGAAGAAGGGTAATGGCGTTTTCGAAGTTCTGATCTGATGAACCGATCGACGAGTCAATTTTTGAATCGGACATCTCTGATTCTTCTCTGAAGATCGAGTTGAATATGCTCACGTCCAAGATCTCTAGCTTGGGTCAGTTCCAATCTTTCTTCTTGGAAATTTGTGGATTTTTCTTTTCTTTCTCTTTAATTCATTAAGAACTTGTTTAATTGATTGTTTTTTTTTATTTTTTTTTTTGGGGGGGGGGGGGGGGGGGTTGTATTTGATTAGGGTTTTATTTTTTAGAAATTAAGTTTTATATGCCCTTTTAATTTTGGCTTCTATTTTGTTAGAGCCTTCTTAGAGTTGAGCCTTCTATTAACAATGAACGAAAAGATGATAAGATTCACGATCTAGGAAGACTATGTATCCTCTTTCAATCACCTCGAAATATTTTGACCAACAAAAACTCTAAAAATTTTCTTGATCTTAATAGTGGGAAACTTGAGGATTTTTTTTAGAAAAATTTCTACCCCACTAATGGTTCCCCCATTCACACCGTTAGGTAGATGCAATCAGATGATAGAGGTCGAATTTATTCCAGTCTTTCACATGTTAGATCTTGAGATCATTGCCCATATACCAACCGGTCAAATGATGATTCCATGTGGATTACACCCATGATCGTAGTACACCGTAGTACACCATAATCATGTGTAATCAACGTTAGACCGTCTGATATTATCTTCCATGATCTAAGATATTATATTTTAAAAGATTGGAGTAAAAAATGAGCACTATTAGCTGATTCAAGAAAATGATTTTAAAGTGTTGATTTTGGGGATTAACCTTAATCACCTTGTTCTTAACAACTCACTTGACGCTCTTGAGATTAAGAATAATGTGATTCAGGTTAGTTCCAATCTTGAACTCATTGTAGTTTGTTCATATGTAAACGGATCTCATAGTAGTTGTTAATATTTCAATTTTTAATCTCTGAAAGTGCCCACGTGTGCAACCCTTCAAAAGTATTGATTGCTTCGGACCAAATGATGGAGATAGTGTTTCACCAAGATATTCCACGAAATGGATCTCGTGATCATTTCTCATTTATCACACTATCAATTTTTTATTCCACGACTCAAAAATCCCCCCAAAATGGCCCTAAAATCACGTTTGAGCGTGATGTGTGGCATAGGATTCAAAGGGCATTTGTTGGGGCTTGGTGCCATGAGGAATAAAAAAAATAATCTTATGATAGGTGATACATGGTCTCAAGATCCACCGTGTGGAAGATCTCGGTGAAAGACGATCTCCATCATATGATACAAAGCAATCAATGATTTTCAATGATGTGGACGCCTTCTGAGAAATCATAGGCGTCAATAGAGGCACCCTTAGTAATATTGATGAAAATGCGTGATTGACAATAGTTGTGCAACTTCAACATTGAAATTTAGATTTTGAACTTTTTTTTTTGTTATAGCTGCATTCCTCATATAGATAGATATAGAAGGTCGGGACTATGCGCTCGGGTGTAGAAATATCTTTGCGCCTATTGATATGGCCGTGATACATAACGCAATTTTGTAAAGTGACAGGTGTTGTTTTATAATAATTTAACTACGTTTTAACTATGGTCACTTTTGTTTTCAAAAAAGTAAATAATCCTTTTGAAATATCATGCGTCTGACCACCTCGGTGTCAGAACCCCACCAACCCACCTCATTTCCACTAAAGAGGTGTCAACCCTTCACTATCGGGTGCCAGCGCTTCACTACCGGGGTGCCTGTGCCTCAGTATCGAGGTGTCAGTGCTTCTCTCCCGAAGTATTAGTGTTTCACTATCGAGGTGTTAGCGCTTCTCTCTCGGTGTCGACTTGCCCGCTTCACTCTTTGGGTGCCGGTAACCGCCTCACTATCGAGGTGTTAGTGGTTCTCTCCCGGGGTGCCAATGCTTTGTTACCGAGGTGTCAGTGCTTTGTTATCGGAGTGTCAGCACCTTGCTATCAGAGGCCCACATATTTTAGTAAAATAGACCTAAAAAAGTAAATATGATACTTTCTTGAAAAAATGGGAAGAAGAGAGAAAAGAAATAGACTTTTAAAAAAAGTAAAAAATAACGACCTCAAAGAGAATATAACTTTTATAATAATTTAAAAGTTTTAATCTTGATTATTAAAGTGCACCCCATGACACATATTGTTCATAGAGCAATCTGAGCATTTATTAAAGTGGGCCCCATTATCTTATTCATATAAGATAAGAACCGATTAAAAAGGAACAACCCGAACAATGCACATATACCACTGTTGACAGAGAGGCCCAAGCATGTTTGAACTCTCAGATTTCCAAGGTGTCTCAGAGAGATGGCATGAAATGAAAAAAATATTTTGAATGATCTTACACCATTAAAGTAGGCGTTTGATCTTATAACATCAAAGAATACCTCATTGCTATGCCATGTTGCAAATATTTCGTATTAATCTAAATAGTCCAAGGGACTATTCATGATTGGAACACATCTTAATAAAAGAATCACCCCTATTAATCAATTGTATACTGTCCGATCAAGGATCTTTAATATTAGCAGTTAAAAAATAAGAAAAATGAATCATACCTAATGTGCATAGATTTGGACACACCATGATAGTCATTCACGAGATCATCACATTGATAGGATGCTGTAAAATAAAATAGTGCCGCATATACAAATAGAGTGGTACACTTTAAATAGTGTACAAGCCCAACACCATACATAAACTAAAATATAAATATTTTTATGTTGCTACTTAAAACAAATCACACCCTAACTTCGTCTCGTTGAGGCGCGAGATGCGAGACGTCCCGCTCGAGATGGCTTGCGAGACATCTCTTCTCGCCCGAGATTTCAAACCATGGGCCCAACCCTATTAGGTTGAAATCAATATGGTTTTAACAAGAGTGTTTTTTTTTAGTTTATATTGCCACCTTGAGGTTGCAATATTCTCAACCTTCCATTGTGTTAGTATGTACGGAGGTCAAAGGTCAAAGATCATCGGTGCCATGCATTGAATATATATTGGTAATGTATTGGATGATATATATATATATATATATATATATATATATATATATATATAAAAGTGGAAGGAAAAAGATAGCTTTACATTCCTTATTTTCGTTCTATCCAATGAAGACAAAATAGCTTAAGATAGCAAAACCTTTCTTCAAAGCGCACGATAGCAAAACCCATACGGCTTACTTTTTATGAATCTGAGAGAGAGAGAGAGAGAGAGAGAACCGCCCCTTCATCAGCATCTCTCCATAGTCATAGGCTTCCATCTTCTTCAATTAAAGAAGATTGTGCAGAAGATTTCAGCTGAACAAAGAAGAACATATATATATAGCTGAACAAAGAAGATTTCGTGATCGTCGTACTCTTTTCTAGGGTTTCTATATGGGCTGCGATTTAGATGCGTGTTCTCTTATTTATTTATTATTATATATTTTTTTTGTTGATTCTGAAATCCTTTCTTAAATCGTTTTATTTAAATTTTTATTTTTTCAATTCGAAGAATTGAGAGATGCATATAGTTCATGAATTGGGGAGATCTCCAAATGGTTGTTTTGAGGGGGTTATTTATTTGAAGATCAGATTCATTTGGTTTTATTTGAGTTTGGATATTGGATTTTAGATCCATCCCATCATAAGTTGTATTTTCGGATTATAATTTTCTGATTATGAAATCGATCAAATCGGATTTTTTTTTTTTTGGTGTGGATTGTTAGGTAGGATCTTTTTTTTTTCGTTTAAAAAAAGAAAAAAATTCCTCTGTGTTTCCTGAGGTATACATTTTGAGGGTTGTGGAGCATTTTAGATTTTTGTGAATGATTATTTGTAATAACCCGAAAAAATTACGTTAAATGGTAACCTCGGGATCCGTGCCTGATTGGTCATGGGTTTGACTAAGTAGGAGTTCACTAGTTGACTCGAGAAGTGATGAACGGATATGATGTGAATATGAGGTAAGTAGGTAGAGTGTAGTGTAAATCTGGAGTCACATACACCTATCGAGGTGTATGTGCTCAACACAAAGAGAGTGGGGATATAAGGGTTTAAAGAACCCTAACTTCATTGTTTTGGGTTGTTGAAGAGAATTAAGAAGAGAGAGAAAGAGAGAAGTAAAGAGAGTGGTTAAGCAAGGAGTAAATGCAAGCCAAGGGAGAAGGATTCGAGTATTTAAAGCTGAATTCAACGAGAAGGATCCTTTGGAGCTAAAGTTGGAACCCTAGCCATTCCAACTTTGAGATCCAATCAATTTGGGATTTGATTGAGGTAAATTTTGTTGAATTAAATGCATAGATTGTAGGAGTTTAAATGTAGTCAAGAATGCTTAAAATCATAGGATAAAGGCTTAGAAAAAGAAAGAAAAATAGGTTGAAGAGGAATTGGAAGATCAGCCCGAAAGGGGGCTGAATCTGGCCAAATCAATTAATCGAAATTGGATTTTGATTAATCGATTTTGGCCCAGAAGTTGAAAAGTCATGGAAGCCCGATTTCGATTAATCGATTTGGATTTCGATTAGTCGATTTGGAAATCGACTAATCGATTGGGAAGCTCTAGCCACTGGAGAAATGAAACCTGGGGAAATCGACTAATCGAATTGGGATTTTGATTAATCGATTTCGGATTTCGATTAATCGATTTGGGATCGATTAATCGATTTTGAGATCTCGATTACTTGAATTAAGAATCGATTGCTTTATGTTGGAGACCTCGATTAATCGATTTGGGATCGATTAATAGAATTTGAATCTCGATTAATTAATTTTGAGAATCGATTAATCGATTTTGGTTTTGATTAATCGAATTGCATTTCGATTAATCGATTTTGGGAATCGATTAATCGACTGGGACAGTTTTGCTTAAACTCTATAGTTGACTTTGAGATTCAAGGAGGGTCTTGGACCTTCTTTATTACATCTTTAGTGATGAGTTACATGTGTTATGTTGTACCATAGGTGGTATGTATGATCATGAGCACAAGGAGCCGCGTGGGACCTTGATGCTAGAAGTTTCAAAGAATTGAGGTAGGGAACACCTTGAACATGTACTTTAATTTCAAGAGCATGTATGTAGTGATATAATCATCAAATTGAAGTTGTTTTTAAATTGAGAAAAGCTTTGTGAAAATGGGTGCGTGTGTGACACCAAAAATATGATAAAGGCATCTGTGTGATGCAAGTAACCAAGAACAAGTAATCTAATGAGATTGAGACATCCCCAGGGGATGAGGAAGTAATAAAGGCATCAGGTGTGATGCAGATATGTATACATCCCAGGGATGTATACATAGGATTGAATAATTACTGTTGAGGCCTAACTGATATAAGATAGCACACTTACACGGTGAATAACTATATGTAATGCACATGATATTTTTGTTATTTGAGATTTGGAGGATACCCTACCGACGTGGCGGGATACCCACAACTGACGCGGCAGGATATCCGTGACCGTTACGACAGCGAATCCGTACACCAGTACAGAGGTTTATCCGTGACCGTAAGTACATCCCAGGGATGCTGTGTGATATTTAACCCCGCCGCCTAGTGAGAAAGGGGCTTGGGTCCTATTCCCAGGGAATACATGCTTTTACAACTGTCTAATTAGATGACGATGAAGGGTATCTCATTGGGGCTCGATGCTATATTGCTCGGGGATTACTTAAGTTAAAGATTTAAGTTTTGCTTTAGGCCTGTTCAGTGTCATTCATGATTAAATCAACAGTAAAGTAATACATGCAACTTACCACTGAATTGAGTATAAATCATCTGTTTTTAATTGGTTTTCTAGCGAATGCATAGATTTATCATGCTTTGAATATCATGAAATATATGTGAGTTTTGACTTATATGTTCATTGTGTTGTTCCCTATTGAGCTAGGATGTAGCTCACCCTTTAGACTATACGTCGCAGGTCCATTGATAGCAGCAGCGGAGGCTTCGGGGGACGTGGATCCGGGTGATTCGGATTACGTACCTGGAGACGAGTTAGAGCCTCCTCCCGAGGACTTCTTCTAGGTGACTCTGCTGAGCACTTTGATAGAGAGTCAGTTTTGTGAGCAGAGTAGTGCGGCTTGGTATGTCAAGCCTTTATTTTGAAGCAGTGTAATTAAACTAGATATTCTTTTGGCGAACCATCTAGGGTGATCTGTGTATCATCGATGTTTCGGGTCGGTTCTCTATTCATGCAGTGGCATGAGGGTAGAACTGTCTTTTGAATATGCCAGTTGGGCATATTAACATTTTTCACTTTAATGAAATTAATTGCTTTATTTATTAAATTGTGCTTGTTATACCAATGTTCCGTGCTAAGTTTTGGGGCACGGTCTAGAGGATCGTGCTGATGGCACGGGTTTCGGGGTGTCGAAATCCGGGCTGTCATAGTTGGTATCAAAGCTTTTTCTTTAAGAAACTTTGACAATCATTTTTTTTGTCAGAGCATGGGGACTTCTGTTAATGAAAACCTTATTTTACGTGCAGACCGTGATGTTACCTAGAGGAAGGGGCCGACCCAGGGGTGGCCATAGTAGAAGTTTACGTAGTCGAGATGACTTTATCTCAGACGTAAATAGAGAACCTATAGGGGATGGAGGGGCTTCTGGCAGTGGTGGCCAAGGAAGCCAAGATCAGAAAGATAACTGCGATCGAGATCGACATGATCAAGATTAGAGAGAGCAAGAAAGGGTTAGAGAAAGAAATGAGGATAGAGAAGAGTGTCAGAGAATGATGCACACCATGGAGACCATGGCAGCTGCTATGGCTCAACAGGCAGCATCTTTGGCAGCTCACACGGCTCATGAGTTGCATCAGCCACCGACACCTCCAGTAGCTCCGACACCACCACCATCATCTGCTTTTACTGAGTTTAGGAGGATGAGACCTCCTAGCTTTTCTGGATAGGGAGAGCCCATAGTGGCAGAGCACTGGTTGAGTGAGATGGAGAAGGTGTTCAGTGTGCTCACATGTACTGAGGACGAGAGCGTCCGTTGGGCAGCTTATATGTTGGACGGGGAGGCTGGGCCTTGGTGGAAGTTCGTTTCTAGGACTAGGGCTTAGGAGACCCCAGACATGCCATGGACTTGGGATGAATTCGTTGAAGAATTCAATAAATAGTACTTCCCTGAGGTAGTGAGGAATCAAATGGAAATCTAATTTTTACAGCTTACTCAGGGGAAGATGACAGTGAGAGACTATGGAGTGGAGTTCATGCGATTCGCTCGCTTTGCGCCTGACTACGTCATCACAGAGATGATGAGAGCAAATAGGTTTCAACAAGGGTTGAGATCAGACGTGAGGGGAGGAGTAGCACCATTCCAGCTGAGGACCTATGGAAAGGTCATGAGTAAGGCCTTGGTGGTAGAAGAAGAAAACAACAACAAATACCGTCAGAGGGAGCAACAGGGAAGGTGGAACTCTGATCAGAGCAGAACGGGAAACTATGAACCGGTGAACAAAAAGCCGAGATTCATACCAAATAATTAGAAACTACCGTTTCAAGAAGGCTATGGAAGACCGACGCAGTAGAACAACCAGCAGAGATTTCCATTGCTTGCGTCGGGGAGACCGTTGCGCTACGAGAGCCCTGCTATTACTACAGGCGCTACAGTCACACAGGGGGCTTCTCGAGCAACTTCTTCCACGCCACGTGAGACTTGTGCCAAGTGTGGCAAGCTTCACAAGACATCGGACTGTAGGGTAGGCACTTGGGGTTGCTTTCGATGTGGCAAGGTGGGCCACTTGATTAGAGAATGCCCTGAGCTGAATAAAGGGAAGACGACTTCAGTACCTATTCCACGACCGATACAAGCAAGGAAGCTGATCGTCCAAGGGAGAGCCTACGCAGTCACAGCTCAGGAGGCTCAGAACACGAACGATGTCATTGAAGGTGAGCTTTCTTTTAAATAAAGAAATTCAATTCTTGGAATATTTTTTTGATAAAGTAGATGCATCTATATTTAGAAAAATATAAGAAGAAACGTACATGTGATAAATTCTAGTATAATGATAGAACTATATATATATGTGTATGCATGAGTAGGTACGTTACAAATATACAAGAAGGGAAGCGACGCGACATACGAAGCTCGAGTGTTGATAGACCCGGGGTCTACCCACTCATTTGTTACATCTCGCTTCACCAAGAGAATGAAAGTTGACCAAGAAGAGTTAGACTTCGTTTTAACCGTGAGAGTTCCTACTGGGAAAGCGGTTGATACTGAGAAGGGTTGTAACTCCGTGATCGTGAGGATCATGGATGGAGATGTCTTTGAGCTACCGGCGAACCTAATCCTTTTGGACATGCAAGGATTCGACGTGATCCTTGGCATGGATTGGTTATCGACCCATTGTGCGATGGTAGATTGTAAGAATAAAGTCGTCATCTTCAAACCCAACACGAGGAGATCGTTTAGATTTCGAGGAGAGAGGTCGACACACTTACCACTTATTTCGGCAGTCAGGGTCGAGCGATTGATCAGAAAGGGGTGTAGCGGATACTTTGCATTTCTGAAGGAGCACAAAGAGGAGAAGAATGTGATCTCGGAGATAGCAGTTGTGCGAGACTTCGCCGATGTATTTCCGGAGGAGTTACCTGGATTACCTCCAGAGAGAGAAATAGAATTCGCCATCGACTTAGCACCAGGAATGGAGCTTGTTTCTAAAGCACCATACCGAATGGCTCCTGCTGAGTTGAAGGAGTTGAAAGAGCAGCTACAAGAGTTGATGGACAAGGGTTTTGTTAGACCGAGCGTGTCTCCATGGGGAGCACCGGTCTTGTTTGTAAAGAAGAAAGATGGGTCAATGCGTCTGTGCATTGACTATCGACAGTTGAACAAACTCACTATTAAAAATAGATACCCTTTGCCTAGGATAGATGACTTATTCGATCAGCTGTAGGAGCGAAGTATTTCTCAAAGATCGATCTGAGATCGGGATATCATCAGTTGAGAGTCAAGGCAGAGGATATTCAGAAGACTGCATTCAGGACTCGATACGGACACTATGAGTTTCTGGTGATGCCGTTTGGGTTGAAAAATGCCCTGGCATCATTCATGGATCTAATGAATAGGGTGTTTAAACCAAACCTAGATACTTGTGTCGTAGTGTTTGTTGACGACATCCTGATCTATTCAAAGTCAGAAGAAGAGCATGAGAAACACTTGAGAGTGGCCCTACAGACTCTACGTGAACACCAGTTATATGCCAAGCTCAACAAATGTGAGTTTTGGTTAGAAGAAGTTAGCTTTTTGGGACATGTCGTCTCAAAGCTTGGTGTCACTGTAGATCCAGCGAAGATCGAAGCAGTAGTGAATTGGGAGCAACCAAAGACAGTGACCGACATCCGCAGTTTCTTAGGATTAGCAGGTTACTACCGGCGTTTCGTTGAGGGTTTTTCAAAAATATCAGGACCACTCACGAGACTCACATGGAAAGATGCAAGGTTTGAATGGAGTGAGACATGCGAGAAGAGTTTTCAAGAACTTAAGAAAAGACTCACTTCAGCTCCAGTGTTAGCTATACCTTCAGGCAGTGGAGGGTTTACTGTGTATAGCGATGCTTTGTATACTGGTTTGGGCTGTGTGCTTAATTAGCACAAACAGGTGATAGCGTATGGGTCGAGACAGTTGAAAGAGCATGAGAAAAATTATCAGACACATGACCTGGAATTAGCAGCGGTCATTTTTGCGCTTAAGATCTGGAGACATTACTTGTACGGTGAGACATTTGAGATTTTCACCGACCACAAGAGCCTCAGATATCTGTTTACACAGAAGGAACTAAATATGAGGCAGCGTAGATGGATGGAGTTCCTCAAAGACTATGACTGCTCCATACAGTACCATCCAGGCAAGGCTAATGTAGTAGCTGACGCCTTGAGTAGGAAGAGTTCAGCTCAATTGGCTAGTTTAATTTTGGGTATGCACCGATGGAAGCTATTTGAAGATCTGGCCCTATACGATGCAAACATTGAGTCTCAAGCTACAGGAGCTTTCTTGGCTAACATCTTAGTGAGATCGACTATATTTGAGCATATCCATGAACTACAGATGAAAGACCCGGCGCTAACAAAGATTCGTCAAGATGTGACTGAAGGCATTACATCTGAGTTTTCAATCAAGGAGGATGATTCCTTATTATTCAAGGGCCGCCTCTGTATTCCGGATAACGCCGATCTGCGACGAACCATTCTTGATGAATCACATAAGTCAAGCTATGCTATCCACCCAGGAAGCACAAAGATGTATCAAGATCTGAAAAAGAATTACTGGTGGAGAGGCTTGAAACAGGATGTGACAGAGTACGTGTCGCGGTGTTTGACGTGCCAACAAGTGAAGATCGATCATAGACACCCCGCAGGTCTATTGCAACCTCTACCTATACCGGAATGGAAGCGGGAATCGATCTCTATGGATTTCATCGTTGGACTACCGCGAACTACAAAGAAGTATAATGCCATTTGGGTAGTGGTCGATCGATTGACCAAGTCAGCGCACTTCTTGCCTTACAACACGATATACATGGCGGGAAGACTGGCCGAGCTATATATGAAGGAGATTGCCCGTTTGCATGGGATTCCGAGTAGCATTGTTTCGGACCGTGACCCATTGTATACATCAAAGTTCTGGAAGAAATTTCAGGAATGGGAACACGACTAGATTTCAGTACAGCATTCCATCCGCAAACTTACGGACAGACTGAAAGGGTCAATCAGATCATTGAGGACATGCTTAGGGCGTGTATGTTGAAATTGCAAGGATCGTGGGATCAACATCTACCCTTAATTAAGTTTGCATATAACAACAGTTTTCAGACGAGCATTGGGATGGCACCATATGAAGTACTCTACGGACGGCGATATAGATCGCCCATTAATTAGGAAGAAATGGGTGAGAAGTTTATTTTGGGACCTGAAATACTTGAAGATAATGCCACCTATGTTCGGATGATAAGGGCAAAACTCAAAGTAGCTCAGAGCAGACAGAAAAGCTACGTCGATATCAAGCGGACCAGTGTAGACTTCAAAGTGGGGGAACACGTGTTTGTGAAAGTGTCACCTATGAAGGGGGTGATGAGATTTGGAAAGAGAGGGAAGCTAAGTCCCCGCTATCTTGGACCATTTGAAGTTTTGGGACGAGTAGGGGAAGCTGCTTACCGCATTGGATTGCCACCGTTATTCGATCCAGTACACAATGTCTTCCACGTATCTATGCTCAGGAAGTACCTTAATGACCCTGACCATGTGTTGAGCGGTCAAGCTTTTGAGATGCATGAGGACATGACCATGATCGAAGAGCCGGTGGAGATTTTGGATCGAAAGGAACAAGTGCTGCGAACGAAAGTGATTCCACTAGTACTTGTCAGATGGAAGCATCATCCGGCCGAGGAAGCTATATGGGAACGAGAGGCCGATGTGAAAGAACAATATCTAGCCTTGTTTCCGACTACTTGAGAGTCAATTGTACCCCCGCAAGCATGTTTGTGGATTTTAACAACACTTGTAATCCAATGTAGATTTTGATCAAAATATGACATAGAAACAATTTTTATACGCACATGATCATGGTGATGTGTTTTGTAGAACCAAGGATCAATTGGTATCATAAATTACCAAGATAAACCAAATAGACAGAGAAGCTTGAAAAATCTACAGAATTTGATCAAAACTGATTAATCGATTTTCAAATCGATTAATCAATTTGGAAATTCGATTAATCGATTTTGTTCGATTAGTCAACTGGCATGTGCCAGTGACTGAAAATTTGATGAGGATTCAGGAAATGAAAGAAGGGAAATTTTGATTAATCGATTTGGGTTTCGATTAATCGATTTTGGTTTCGATTCATCGATCTGGAGGTTCGATTAATCGAATAACTTAGGAAATTTTGAAGAAATTGAAGAATTTTGTGTGATTTCGATTAATCGAAGAACAATTCGATTAATCGATTTGAAATTTTGATTAATCAAACTGGAGTTCGACTAATCGAGTAACTTAAGAAAATTTGAAAATTTTGGAAGGACTGCACGATTTCGATTAATCAAAGTGAATTTTGATTAATCGATTTTGGGATTTCGATTAATCGACTGGCTCACGCCAGTGAGCTTCAAAACTTAAAATTTTTAACGGATACGATTTCGATTAATCGATTTTGAGTTTCGACTAGTTGATTTTGGAAATCGATTAATCGATTTTGCATGGCTTAACCTAGTTTTGAATCTCGATTAATCGATTTTGGATTTCGATTAATCGAGCCGGAGCCTATATATATAAATTGATGGGTTTTTCATTTCATTCGAAACCATTTAGCCTTTTTGTTGCGTGCCTTGCTCTCTTCTTCTCCAACCGACTTGAAGTCCTAGGGTTTTGGTGGTTTAGATCAATTTCAGAGCGAAATCGTTTACATTCGGCTTAAACACCTAAGGTTAAAACCCTAGTTTCGTTCTTTTCATTTCAAAGCATAAAAACCCTAGTTTCTTGAACTTTTCACCAAGATGCCGCCCAAAACCTGGTTGTCTTCGAAAAAGGTGACCTCTAAACTCCCGATCCGGCGTAAGAACGCCGCACCGCCACCACCTACCCCATCACCGGTGAGGACTTCATCATCGTCGGCATCGGAGACCACCTCCGATTCGACGAGCGCGTCTTCGCGTGAGTCTTCACGCGAATCGACACCCATGCCACCACCACCCACCAATGTAATTCAACCCAATGAGTGGTGGGCAGCCAAGACCTTTGAGGTCGAGTACATCAGCGACCCAACCCTCTTCACGAACCCCGATGTACCGGGCGAGACCCAATGGGCTCGCAATTACCTCCAGAATGCCGATCTCGGCAACCTTTTGAAACCTATCCGTGGGTCCTACTACCCACGATTGGTCCGTTTATTCTACCAAGGGCTAACAGACGGCCCTACTGACGATATTGTTTTGACCAAAATTGAGGGTCGGGAATACATGATCACCCGTCGCCACATACACGAGGTACTCGAGTGTTACCTCGATTTCACACCAGAAACCACCCTCTTTCCACCCTTCGAGGAAGAGGCCAAATTTGAAGAGATTATAGCCTGTATGACCAACGGGAAGACGGGGTCGGGATCTTCCATTAGGAGGGTCGACCTTCCCCACTACATGTGGATGCTTGATTCAATAATCAAGTGCAACCTATATCCACTGCGCCATGACACAGAGCGCGTAGAAAAGGTGCATCAGGTACTTTATGCGGCCTTCTGTGGCTGATGGTTTGATGCGACCATGATCGTCCTAGAGGGGATGAGGTACATAAAATGTAAGCTGATGAAGGGCAACTTGAGGCCCAAGGAGAAGATGCCGTATGCTCGGCTCATATCGAGCATCTTGGAGTGTTACTCTAACGCTCCCGAGTATATGGTATCGCCCCATGAGGTGAGGGCAACAGACCAAGTGAAAACGTTTTCAAAGTCTTCATGGTGCCGTAGTTACAATTTATTGAAGCAGACCCTACTGGCTCCGGGTCCTACTCCAGCAGCAGCAGCAGCTCCAGTACCACCCCCACCACCACATCTAGACCCACCCATGGGTGGGGCACACCCAGTTGAGCCACCAGCGGAGAGGGCACCCTCCCACATCACCGCTTCACCTATGCCGCTAGCACAGTCTGCGACAGCTACACCTACTTCGTCCTACCGCCGTCGAGCACCTCACTCCGGTCCTACCATCGAGGACATGTTGGCATGCATGGAGGCCAACAACGAGCGGATGAACCGAAGGATGGACTTCCTTATGTTCCACACGCTCCGCTACATCTACCCGTTGGACTACCAGCGGCACCTAGCTCAGGAGGAGGAGTGGACCGCGGGACGAACCGCCTTCCATAGGGATCCACTCTTCCATCCGACCACATGGCTACACGCAATGAGCTCGCACCACACCACCACAGGCGAACCCAGACTTCCTGCCGTCGCTACCACAAACAGTCGGCCGACTCCAGCCTTGACCCCCCATACCTCCACTTGGCTCAGATGGAGCAGCCCACTCTAGCATCGGATCAGCCTGGCGAGGGGACAGCGTGAGACCGAGATGAGGATGTTCTTTTTGTATGCCTATCTTTGGCACTTATGATGTAATTGAAACGATGTAATACAACAAGATGTAAATTTTGAAAATCAATGAAATATAGAAAACTTTTGTGTATCTGTGTAAATTAATTGTATCTAATTGCTTTGGTATGTGGGTATGCAACACCCCAGTGTGCGGGGTACCCAAGCGAACACCTTTGGATTATTTTCGAGGACGAAAATTCTCAAGGTGGGGAGGATGTAATAACTTGAAAAAATTACATTAAACAGTGACCTCGGGATCCGTGCCCGATTGGTCATGGGTTTGACTAAGTAGGAGTTTACTAGTTGACTCGAGAAGTGATGAACGGATATGATGTGAATATGAGGTAAGTAGGTGGAGTGTAGTGTAAATCTAGAGTCACATATACCTATCGAGGTGTATGTGCTCAACACAAAGAGAGTGGGGATATAAGGGTTTAAAGAACCCTAACTTCATTGTTTTGGGTTGAAGAGAATTAAGAAGAGAGAGAGAGAGAGAGAGAGAGAGAGAGAGAGAGAGAGAGAGAGAGAAGTAAAGAGAGTGGTTAAGCAAGGAGTAAATGCAAGCCAAGGGAGAAGGATTCGAGTATTTAAAGCCGAATTCAACGCGAAGGATCTTTTGGAGCTAAAGTTGGAACCCTAGCCATTCCAACTTTGAGATCCAATCAATTTGGGATTTGATTGAGGTAAATTTTGTTGAATTAAATGCATAGATTGTAGGAGTTTAAATGTAGTCAAGAATGCTTAAAATCATAGGATAAAGGCTTAGAAAAAGAAAGAAAAATAGGTTGAAGAGGAATTGGAAGATTAGCCCGAAAGGGGGCTGAATCTGGCCAAATCGATTAATCGAAATTAGATTTCGATTAATCGATTTTGGCCCAGAAGATGAAAAGTCATGGAAGCCCGACTTTGATTAATCGATTTGGATTTCGATTAGTCGATTTGGAAATTGACTAATTGAATTGGGATTTCGATTAATCGATTTTGGATTTCGTTTAATCGATTTGGGATCGATTAATCGATTTTGAGATCTCGATTACTTGAATTAAGAATCGACTGCTTTATGTTAGAGACCTCGATTAATCGATTTGGGATCGATTAATCGAATTTGAATCTTGATTAATCGATTATGAGATTTTGGTTTCGATTAATCGATTTTGGGAATCGATTAATCGAATTGCATTTCGACTAATTATTTTGGGAATCGATTAATCGACTGTGATAGTTTTGCTTAAACTCTATAGTTGACTTTGAGATTCAAGGAGGGTCTTGAACCTTCTTTATTACATCTTTAGTGATGAATTACATGTGTTATGTTGTACCATAGGTGGTACGTATGATCATGAGCACAAGGAGCCGCGTGAGACCTTGATGCTAGAAGTTTCAAAGAATTAAGATAGGGAACACCTTGAACATGTACTTTAATTTCAAGAGCATGTATGTAGTGATATAATCATCAAATTGAAGTTGTTTTTAAATTGAGAAAAGCTTTGTGAAAATGGGTGCGTGTGTGACACTAAAAATATGATAAAGGCATCTGTGTGATGCAAGTAACCAAGAACAAGTAATATAATGAGATTGAGACATCCCCAGGGGATGAGGAAGTAATAAAGGCATCAGGTGTGATGCGGGTATGTATACATCCCAAGGATGTATACATAAGATTGAATAATTACTATTGAGGCCTAACTGATATAAGATAGCACACTTACACGGTGAACAACTATATGTAATGCACATGATATTTTTGTTATTTGAGGTTTGGAGGATACCCCACCGACGTGGCGGGATACCCACGACTGGAATGGCAGGATATCCGTGACCGGTACGGCAGTGAATCCGTACACCAGCACGGAGGTTTATCCGTGACCGTAAGTACATCCCAGGGATGTTGTGTGATATTTAACCCCGCCGCCTAGTGAGAAAGGGGCTTGGGTCGTATTCCCAGGGAATACATGTTTTTACAACTGTCTAATTAGATGACAATGAAGGGTATCTCATCGGGGCTCGATGCTATATTGCTCGGGGATTACTTAAGTTAAAGATTTAAGTTTTACTTTAGGCCTGCTCAGTGTCATTCATGATTAAATCAACAGTAAAGTAATACATGCAACTTACCAGTGAATTGAGTATAAATCATCTGTTTTTAATTAGTTTTCTAGCGAATGTATAGATTTATCATGCTTTGAATATCATGGAATATATGTGAGTGTTGACTTATATGTTCATTGTGTTGTTCCCTATTGAGCTAGGATGTAGCTCACCCTTTAGACTATACGTCGTAGGTCCATTGATAGCAGCAGCGGAGGCTTCAGGGGACGTGGATCCGGGTGATTCGGATTACATACCTGGAGACAAGTTAGAGCCTCCTCCCGAGGACTTCTTCTAGGTGACTCTGCTGAGCACTTTGATAGAGAGTCAGTTTTGTGAGTAGAGTAGTGCGGCTTGGTATGTCAAGCCTTTATTTTGAAGCAATGTAATTAAACTAGACATTCTTTTGGCGAACCATCTGGGGTGATCTGTGTATCATCGATGGTTCGGGTCGATTCTCTATTCCTGCAGTGGCATGAGGGTAGAACTGTCTTTTGAATATGCCAATTGGGCATATTAATATTTTTCGCTTTAATGAAATTAATTGCTTTATTTGTTAAATTGTGCTTGTTATACCAATGTTCCGTGCTAAGTTTTGGGGCACGGTCTGGAGGTTCGTGCTGATGGCACGAGTTTCGGGGTGCCAAAATCCGGGCTGTCACATTATTATTATTATTATTATTCTGTCATAGAGCAGTAGGGTTTTGCTTTATAATATTAATTTCTCTTACAAACTATTCTTTGTAAGGAGAGAATTAATAATTTTCGGGTTTTTAAGTTTTTCAATTTTTTTATATTTTTGATTAGGGATTGTTTTTTTGGATTTTCTTTTTTATAAGATAAATATTATTGGTTACAATTTTTATTACTCTTTTTTGCAGCCATTAGGGATGATTGTTTTTATTTTATCCATTGCTTTTCTTATTTTTAACTTTTTATTTTTATTTTCTAGGTTCTGTTGATAATGTGGATTTGATTTTATTTTTAAACTTTATTATATTTGTTATAATTTTTTTAACAAAATATTCTACCTAATCTAACTTTTTTTTTCCTATTTAAAATGCCACGTTTTCTTTTTTCCTTCGATTTAATGTTTGCTCTTGTTGGTTGTTCTTTCTTATTATATTATTTATGAAAATGCTTACAACAAATATGAGTTTGTTCATTTTGATATTATTTATGATTAATATATCTAGCTATATGTTAAGTGTGAAATTGCATGTGAGGTGTTCGAGAATATGCTTAAAAAAGGTTGAATCTAGATTTGTTAAATCGAGTGGAAATGATCACTTGCATGAATGAGTTGCATTTTAATATAGGGAGGTTAGGTAAAATATTCACATTATTTAAATCTCTTTACCAATTTCAAAATCCTTAATCAGGATTAGTTTGATTTTTTTTAATTTTTTTTTATTGTTCTTATTTTTTGTGCAAAGCATTTTGATGATGCCTTTGAATGCAAGTTCGGTATTTCCATTCAAGATCTGCTCATGAACAATAAGAAAAATAAAATTTAAATCTAAAGTTAATTGTTCTTCCTCCTAAAATAACCTAGCTGCTCCCCAAGAATCAGCTTCTCTCCGAGGTAAGTTGTTGTAATCATGATTTTATCTTCTTCTTTTTTTAATTTTTAATTATAAATGGTCTTCTTCCCTCTTTTTTTATATTATGAATACGTTTTTCATATTTTAGTGGGGGTTTCATCATTTTTTCCCTCTTTTCAGATTTCATTTATAACAAAATGAGATGGGTCACATAGAGCTTAATACGATACTATCGGTTCATCATCTTGTGATCTAAGTGCAATGATCCGATTTTGAATGATAAAGTTACTTGTTACAATCAAATTTCAGTTATTGCTTTCTTTCTTGGTCTCCTTTATATGTTCAATGTAGCCTATTGGTGACCTTTGTGCCAATTGGTGCATTTTCTTGTAGATTTTTTGCTTTACTGTGGACTGTGATAATAGCATGTAGCATAATATGATATCAAAAGATGTATAAACCCACATAACTCTTGTGATAATAATAAGATAAATAAATTTTAATCGTATCTTGTGCCATGGATATTTTCCTTTCTTTTTGCTTGATTTTGATTTTCTACAACGAACTAAGGCCTTCTATTCTCTCCCACTTATATCACACCATACAACCAATGTTAGGATCTGTGGTTGTTTTTCTTGTCACGAGAGTAGGTACCTAAGCTAATTTGGGTTTTATCCAACAAACGGTCCATCTATCACTAACCATTTAGAAACACAATCAAACACACACATGTATAGGAATCATTCTTATATAACAGAGTTACAAAATAGCCTACGTATATAGGTTCATCAAAACCACCCATTTTAATCCAACGGTCACAAATTTGGGTTTTAGAAGATTCTATGATATATGATAGCCCACATGATAAAATCTTACATAGTTTTCAGATTTCATAACAAGTAGCAATTATGAAATGATAATTGGTTTGTTTAATTTATATTTTGGGCTTAAATATTATTTTTTTTGTGACCTTCATATCAATTGGTTTGTAAATTATTATATTTGCTTTAATATGGTTAGAGTTTGTAGCATAGCATTTGTAACATAGGGAAGCAATTAGGTGCATAGTCACCAAGTTGGGGTTTTGGAATAAGTTGGCAAGAAGAAAATTTGAAAAGATTCAGCAAAAATATGGGAAGTTCGAATAAAATAAGGGAAAATAGAAAATAAATTTTAAAATAAGATTGAAACATATGCAAGACATAAATGATATTAACAATTCATGAGATTTATTGAAGAAGTCATGATGAATTAATCATAATTTTCACAAAATTTTTGAAAAAGTCGCAATTAATGTGAACAAAAAAAATGTGATTTAATCGCAACTTTTTCAATAAGTCAGTGATTTTGGTAACTATGATTAGGAGATGTCATTAGAAACTAAACTTGCTTCATTATGCTTCACATGTTTCCTATCCAACCAGGTTATCCCAAAAATAAGCCACCGAACAAATCTTTTAACAAGTGATTGCTAAAATTTGCTAATAAATTTCAACTATTTCATAATTGAAGCAGAATAAATAATAAAGAAGATAGATCAATCCAAGCCTACTTTACCACCTTGAAATCCAAAAATGGGGTTTGGGGTCGTTCTTCCTCTTCATGGCATAAGAAGCATCTTGAAAGTTGATACTAAATGGATTCTTGTGACGACCCGACTTTTCCAATCCCTCAGGTATAGGAAAGGCCGGTTCGCCAACCTATCGAATAAACGATAAGTCGGACAAACAGGGCACATATCAGAGTAAAGCGTAATAAATATCCATAGCTAAAATAAATGCGGAAGCAATTAAAAGTAAAGAGCCACCGATGATGGCCGACCATCATCGAAACATGGCTCATAATAGAAATCAACGTCAAGTATAAAACTATGATATCCAACTAAAATGGGCCCACAAATTCAAGTCTAACTCTCACCACAAATAAGAAAATCAGTAAGTTCTATACTGGGAAAAACTCCTCAGGAGGAACCTCAAGCTCTTCCTCAGCATCGCAATGATTAGTCTCACAACGAATAGCCACGCCGATTCGAACACTGACGATAGTGAGTGAGCTAACCAACAAAACTCAGTAGAAGAAAGACATCTACGGCATTTTACTTTAACTAACATGGTTTCAAAACAAATATCGGAATATAGCTTGTCAAACATATAAGCGGATAATAAACTGAATTTAGATGCCGAAACTATATATAAGATTTATTTCTAAATGTGTGAAAACAGTTTTAAGAACAGATGCAGTGTTTCAGTGTCTTAGTTTCTCTAACTTCTATATGCAAAGTTTAGTAATTTATGACTTAATCCTCAACTTAAAATACCTCCCGAGTAAACTATATCTCGAGAGCAGGAATATAGCCGATGGGAACCCCTACCTACCATCGTCGTTCATGAACCCTTTTTCAGGATGCAACAAGCCCCTGCGTAATGAGGGAAACTTGTGCCAGGAAATTGTTCAGGAATTTTTGAGGGGTCGTTCAGGTCAATCATAAAACAAATGCAGATACTAATATAAATCAGATGCAAGTTTCTTATACATAGTTCAGGTTCTTGATTTCAGATTTTCAGAGCTTAAGCAGATTCAGGTTTCAGGATTCAGGTAGATTTAGATTTTCAGTCATTCATATCAATTTCAGTTTACAGATGTGATTTCAATGGCATATGCAAGTTCAAAGATTTTAATTCAAAATATCTATGCGAATTAAAATAAAATACTGTAAAGATGAGATTCTCCTACCAAAACTCAGAGTAATGCGAAGTCAAGTAAAGTCCTATTGATGGCCTCTCGCCCTCAATCTACATCACAATATACGTTCATGCATTAAAATTAACTCTAATTACTAATAATATAGACCTATTTAAGTGTTTCCTCAAAAACAAGTCAAAATAGGCAAGTTGCGCCAATCCTAGAATTTAATGTAACATTCTCATATATTTTTGACCATCAAGATGATTGATCCATGAGTTATTCAAAACATGAAAATTGTAGATTTTTCGATTAGCTTTCCAACGCAAAAAGAATCGTCTCAATCGGAGTTCGGGATAAAATGTTATGACTAAAATACTAAGGCAATGTCGGAGTTCGGTGATACCTCGCTCGAGCGATAATAATAGCTCGCTCGAGCGATTTGACGTAATATTCTCATATATTTTTGACCATCAAGACGATTGATCCATGAGTTGGTCAAAACCTGAAAGTTGTAGATGTTTCTATTAGCTTTCCAACGCAAAATTAATCGTCTCAATCGGAGTTCGGGATAAAACATTATGACTAAAATACTAAGGCAATGTCGGAGTTCGGTGATACCTCGCTCGAGCGATGATAATAGCTCGCTTGAGCGAGCTACAGTGACGCGAATTCGTTGATTTTCACCCGAATCGAAACCCATACATCCCAAAGCAAAACCCATGGCTAATCTAATGATTTAATCAAAAAATTTAATTAAAACGTACCTTTAATCTAAGGATTCCTAGATTAGAAATGAGTCACGCGAATGGAGCTTCGGAACGAAACCGACGGTTTTCCTCAACGATTCGCGCTGTGATCGATCCCACGAGTTCACAGAGACAACTCCAACACGCCCCCAATGATCTCAACCTCTCCCAATAACCAACTACGAATCCAAGGTTGATTCAAGTTCTTTCTAAGGTTTAAGTGTTTTCAACAAAGAGGGTTCTAGAGAAGGAGGTTTTCTAAACCGATCTCCTACGATGATTGAAGAAGAGAGAAGACGGAGTTTCACACGGTTGGGTAACTATCATCTCTTAACAAAACCTAGTATAATACGGGAATGCAATTCCTTCTTATAATAGGATTGCTCACAAAGTAAAACACACACACACACATCTTATGTATTATACACTTCTAATTTTAAAACTCAAGTCCGGTGTTGAGAGGCTACACCGAGGTCGGTGCACAACTTTCGCACGAGGGTCCAAATGGGCTCTAAATTAAAATCTGTCCGCACAATCACATCTAGATAAAAATCCAAAACAAATGGTGACGTCGGTTGCCGAGCCGAATACACACACAGGGTCAGTCTAACTCGGGTTCAAAATACGGGTCTTTACATTCTACCCTCCTTAGGAATTTTCGTCCTCGAAAATATACGGATAGCTAAACCGAACTGCAGTAAGTCCTTATCCTAACACCAGTATAAAGCAAAATCGAAACAGTCTAAAGTCAAAGAACTTTGATCGCGATGCGGTAGGCTTCACCAAGCACACTTTCAAGGGTCGGGATCCGTAGTAACCTGAATGTACTGCGTGTGGCATCCCATACTGCCATAGAGGATTGCATCCGTACATGGATGCATACCTTCCCAAGTGTCACGTGCCTGGAAATATACTTCACCATGACACAAACCTAACACACACACCTACCTCACCATTTTGGTAATTATTTGAGCAGAAATTTCAGATGTCAGAATCGAACACTTATTCAAAAGCATGATCACGTGCCTGGTAATATGTTCTAACTGATGACACGGGTTCCAACAGATATACGGTTCTAACTGAGAATGAATAAATATGACATTTAAGATTTTATTGTGTGATCGTTATAGATATATATGTAAAGCATCGATGTTATGAACCAATTTAACATTGAAGATTTTGAAGAAATTCTCCCTTTTTTTTTTTTTTTAAGAAGCAAATTCAAGAATTTAAAGGTACGTATGGTTTTCTTACATAACTATAGTTTACAATATACCTTCACTCGAAAAGTTGTGGAAATTGCTCGCGAATCTCCGCTTCACGCTCCCATGTGGCTTCCTCTGAAGAATGGTTCCGCCACTTCACGAGTACTAAGGGAATGCTCTTTGTCCGTAAGATTTGTTCTTTACGATCCAAGATTCGTATCGGTTCCTCAACCAAGGATAGGTCTTCTTGGAGCTCAATGGGCTGGTAGTCCAATACGTGAGTCGGGTCCTTAACATATCTTCGTAACATGGACACATGAAACACGTTGTGCATTTCCGATAGCTGCGGTGGCAAGGCTACTCGATAGGCAACCTCGCCAACTCGGCCCAATACCTCGAAAGGTCCAACATAGCGCGGACTCAGCTTCCCACGCTTCCCAAAATGCATCATGCCTTTTGTAGGAGAGATTTTAACAAATACGTTATTTCCCACCTTAAACTCAACATGGTTTCTTTTCAGATCATCGTAGCTCTTCTGACGACTTTGAGCAATTCGTAGTCTCTCACGGATTAACCGAACTGTCTTGGTTGTATTCTCCACGATCTCGGGACCTAAAATGAGTTTCTCACCCACTTCTTCCCAATTAAGCGGAGACCTGCACCGTCGTCCATACAAAGCTTCGTAGGGTGCCATGCCGATGCTAGCCTGGTAACTGTTATTGTAGGCGAACTCGATCAGCGGTAAATGTTGGTCCCATGACCCCTGAAAATCCAACATGCAAGCACGTAACATATCTTCTATAATCTGATTCACCCTCTCAGTCTGCCCATCGGTCTGAGGATGGAATGCTGTACTATAATCGAGCCTAGAGCCCATTCCTTCTTGATATCGTTACCAAAAGCGAGATGTGTACATCGGTCTCTATCGAATCTTGTATACCATGCAACCTAACTATCTCCTTGATGTATAATTCTGCGAGCTTGTTGGCGGTATACGACGTATTATAAGGAAGGAAGTGTGCGGACTTAGTCAATCGATCCACAATGACCCAGATGGCATTGTATTTCTTAATGTTCTTGGCAATCCTAAAATAAAGTCCATAGAAATGGCCTCCCATTTCCACTCAGGTATCGGTAGTGGTTGCAACAGTCTTGCCGGATTTCGATGATCCACCTTTACTTGCTGACACACAAGGCATCTCGAGACATACACAGCGACATCTTTCTTTAAACCTCTCTACCAGAAGCTTTTCTTTAAGTCCTGGTACATCTTGGTACTGCCAGGGTGAATAGCGTACATAGACTTATGAGCCTCTTCCAAAATAGTGTCCCGAAGCTCAGTACTAGTTGGTACGCATACCCGGTTTCTAAACAATAAAGTGTCATCATCTTTGATAGAAAAATCTATTTTGCTTCCCCCAATCACATCCCGTCTGATAGCCATAAGTTCATCATCCGTCATCTGAAGTCTGCGAATGTTCTCATAGAGGGTGGAACGAATCACCAGTGTAGCCATTAACGCACTTGAACCTTTTACGTCAAATCTCATGCTACTTAGAGCCATATCTTCCAATAGATGCCATCTTCACACCCTTGCGGTGAGATGTGATAACTGAGCAGAGAACTTTCGACTTAACGCATCTGCCACTACGTTTGCTTTCCCGGGGTGGTACTGGATGGTACAATCATAATCTTTCAAGAACTCCATCCATCGACGCTGTCTCATATTCAACTCCTTTTGTGAGAAGAGATACTTGAGACTCTTATGATCGGTAAATATATCGAAGGTCTCCCCATAAAGGTAATGCCTCTAGATCTTTAGAGCAAAAATCACTGCTGCCAACTCAAGATCATGCATCGGGTAATTCTTCTCATGGTCTTTTAGCTGTCTAGACCCATAAGCAATGACTCTCTCATTCTGGTTAAGCACACAGCCTAAACCCCCATATGATGCATCACTGTATATTGCAAAGCCTCCCCTGCCTGATGGTATAGCAAGTACTGGCGCAGTAGTCAATCGTTTCTTAAGTTCCTGAAAACTTTGCTCACACTGCTCTGTCCAATCAAATTTAGTATTCTTCTTCGTAAGTTATGTAAGAGGACCTGATATCTTGGAGAAGCCCTCCACAAACCTTCTGTAGTATCCTGCCAAACCGAGGAAACTACGAACCTCTGTAATGGTCTTTGGCTGTGCGCAATTCATCACTGACTCAATCTTGGCTGGGTCAACTGTAATACCGGTCTCAGAGATAACATGGCCTAGGAAACTGACCTGCTCAAGCCAAAACTCACACTTACTAAGTTTTGCGTATAACTGATGGTCTCTAAGGGTTTGTAGAGCCACTCGCAGATGTTGCTCATGTTCTTCTCGCGTCTTTGAATAGATGAGGATGTCATCTACAAAAACTACTACAGACTTGTCCAAATGTGACTTGAATATCCGGTTCATCAAGTCCATAAATGACGCGGGTGCGTTTGTCAACCCAAATGGCATGACCAAGAACTCGTAGTGCCCATATCGGGTTCTGAACGCTGTCTTCTGAATGTCTTCAGACTTAACTTTCAACTGATGGTAGCCTGACCTCAAGTCGATCTTCGAGAAGAACCTTGCTCCTTGTAACTGATCGAACAGATCATCAATTCTTGGAAGTGGATAACGGTTCTTAATTGTCAACTTATTTAGCTGGCGGTAATCGATGCAAAGCCGCATTAAACCGTCTTTCTTCTTTACAAATAGAACCGGTGCTCCCTGTGGTGACACACTCCCGATGCGATAAAGCCCTTATCTAGCAGTTCCTGAAGCTGCTCCTTCAACTCTTTCAATTCTGCAGGCGCCATTCGATACGGAGTTTTTGATACTGGTTCAGTACCCGACACTAACTCAATCGCAAACTCAATCTCCCTGTCAGGTGGTAATCCAGGTAGATCTTCAGGAAAAACATCTGAATACTCGCAAGCAATCGTAATATCTGCAATATTTTTCTTCTCCTCCTTATGATCTTGCAAGTAGGCCAGATAACCACAACACCCGTTCCTCATCATACGGTCTGCTCGAATGGCAGAGATAAACAGTATCACACAAGATTTGACTCCGCAAAATCGAAAAGATTTTCTCTTCGGCGGGCGGAATGTTACAATCTTTCGAAGACAATCCACGCTCGCATGGTAAGTAGATAACCAATCCATCCCTAGTATCACGTCGAACCCTTCCATGCTCAAAATGATCAAATCAGCCACTGTCTCGTGGTCTTCGATCATCACAATCACTGATTGACACATGGTATCGGTGCTCACTGAGTTGCCCGTAGGAATTGACACTGCCAAGATGAAATCAAGGGCCTTGGGAATGATTCCCAACTTCTCAGCGAACAATGGAGTAACAAAAGAATGTGTAGACCCAGGGTCTATCAACACTCGCGCTTCGGTTTTGCTTACATCGCTCCCCCGATGCATAAAAATGGTACCTTAGTTTAGACAAGCGTTTCAATTAAAAAGATCGCGATCACCACGGCCCTAGGTTCCGAAAAAAATCTAAAACTTTATTCACCTACTATTACCGTACATCTATCACGATCATCACTTATCTCCACTCAAAGTGATAGCGAGATCTACAACTCAGGTTCTAAATATAACCTACAACCCTAGCAGTGAGTCCCTTAAAAGACCTAAGGCCAAAAAATCTACTAACTTTGACAAGGTCCTAATTGAGTCTCTTATGTCTTGATAGAACCTCCTGCCATATTCTCAGGTCCCAACAAGACCTAATATCTAAGCTCTGATACCAACTGTGACGACCCGACTTTTCCAATCCCTCAGGTATAGGAAAGGCCGGTTCGCCAACCTATCGAATAAACGATAAGCCAGACAAACAGGGCACATATCAGAGTAAAGCGTAATAAATATCCATAGCTAAAATAAATGCGGAAGCAATTAAAAGTAAAGAGCCACCGATGATGGCCGACCATCATCGAAACATGGCTCATAACAGAAATCAACGTCAAGTATAAAACTATGATATCCAACTAAAATGGGCCCACAAATTCAAGTCTAACTCTCACCACAAATAAGAAAATCAGTAAGTTCTATACTAGGGAAAAATTCCTCAGGAGGAACCTCAAGCTCTTCCTCAGGCACGTAGTCAGGATTAGTCTCACAGCCCTGAATAGCCACGTCAGTACCTGAACCTGTGACATATAGTCGGAGTGAGCTAACCAACAAAGCTCAGTAGAAGAAAGACATCTACGGCATTTTACTTTAACTAACATGGTTTCATAACAAATATCGGAATATAGCTTGTCAAACATATAAGCAGATAATAAACTGAATTTAGGTGCAGAAATCATATGTAAGATTTATTTCTAAATGTGAAAACATTCAAATGAATGTGAAAATGTTTGGTGTCTTAGTTTCTCTAACTTCTATATGTAAAGTTCAGTAATTCATGACTTAATCCTCAACTTAAAATACCTCCCGAGTAAATTATATCTCGAGAGCAGGAATATAGCCGATGGGAACACCTACCTACCATCGTCGTTCATGAACCATTTTTCAGGATGCAACAAGCCCCTGCGTAATGAGGGAAACTTGTGCCAGGAAATTGTTCAGGAATTTTTTGAGGGGTCGTTCAGGTCAATCATAAAACAAATGCAGATACTAATATAAATCAGATGCAAGTTTCTTATACATAGTTCAGGTTCTTGATTTCAGATTTTGAGCTTAGCGATTCAGTTTGAGGATTGCGTAGATTTAGATTTTCAGTCATTCATATCAATTTCAGTTTACAGATGTGATTTCAATGGCATATGCAAGTTCAAAGATTTTAATTCAAAATATCCATGCGAATTAAAATAAAATACTGTAAAGATGAGATTCTCCTACCAAAACTCGGAGTAATACGAAGTCAAGCAAAGTCCTATTGATGGCGTCTCGCCCTCAATCTACATCACAATATACGTTCATGCATTAAAATTAACTCTAATTACTAATAATATAGACCTATTTAAGTGTTTCCTCAAAAACAAGTCAAAACAGGCAAGTTGCGCCAATCCTAGAATTTAATGTAACATTCTCATATATTTTTGACCATCAAGATGATTGATCCATGAGTTGTTCAAAACATGAAAATTGTAGATTTTTTGATTAGCTTTCCAACGCAAAAAGAATCGTCTCAATCGGAGTTCGGGATAAAACGTTATGACTAAAATACTAAGGCAATGTCGGAGTTCGGTGATACCTCGCTCGAGCGATGATAATAGCTCGCTCGAGCGATTTGACGTAACATTCTTATATATTTTTGACCATCAAGACGATTGATCCATGAGTTGGTCAAAACATGAAAGTTGTAGATGTTTCTATTAGCTTTCCAACGCAAAATGAATCGTCTCAATTGGAGTTCGGGATAAAAAGTTATGACTAAAATACTAAGGCAATGTCGGAGTTCGGTGATACCTCGCTCGAGCGATGATAATAGCTCGCTCGAGCGAGCTACAGCGACGCGATTTCGCTGGTTTTCACCCGAATCGAAACCCATACATCCCAAAGAAAAACCCATGGCTAATCTAATGATTTAATCAAAAAATTTAATTAAAACGTACCTTTAATCTAAGGATTCCTAGATTAGAAATGAGTCACGCGAATGGAGCTTGAGCAAAAAGCGGTTTTCCTCAACGATTCGCGCCGCGATCGATCCCACGAGTTCACAGAGACAACTCCAACACGCCCCCAATGATCTCAACCTCTCCCAATAGCCAACTACGAATCCAAGGTTGATTCAAGTTCTTTCTAAGGTTTAAGTGTTTTCAACAAAGAGGGTTCTAGAGAAGGAGGTTTTCTAAACCGATCTCCTACGATGATTGAAGAAGAGAGAAGACGGAGTTTCACACGATTGGGTAACTATCCTCTCTTAACAAAACCTAGTATAATACGGGAATGCAATTCCTTCTTATAATAGGATTGCTCACAAAGTAAAACACACACACACACATCTTATGTATTATACACTTCTAATTTTAAAACTCAATTCCGGTGTTGAGCGGCTACACCGAGGTCGGTGCACAACTTTCGCACGAGGGTCCAAATGGGCTCTAAATTAAAATCTGTCCGCACAATCACATCTAGATAAAAATCCAAAACAGGGTCAGTCTAACTCGGGTTCAAAATACGGGTCTTTACAATTCTTCTACTTTTTACTCTACTATCAGCTCAAATGGCTGAATATAACAGCTTTCAACCAATCTTGAACACCATTCTCTCAAGCAATTTATTACAATCATCCAAATTTTAGATTTCTCGGAACTGTTAGAAAATTTACTTGTATGCATATTCATCATACTCTGTTTGTTAATTATGGAAAAATTTTCATTGACTTCCCATATTCATTAGGGAGTGTCATTGAACCATAGAAATTTTGAATTTCTCTCTAGCAATTTCTCAAGCAATAATTCATTTACTTTTTATTATAATTATTATTCATAGCATTGCAATTAAGAAAATAGATTTATCATAACTATTTCAATAGTCATTTGATATATTCATCAAATATACCTAAAGTTTACAGCCATGCAAATTTTGGATGAAAGCTTAAATTAACTCTTTATGTGATGCAATCTCAATGCACCCCCAAGTAGGCAATCTCAATGCACCCCCAATTGGTTGAAGAGCCACTTTTGATGAAACACGGTTTAAATGCTACTGGGATAAAAATTCAATTTTTTGGTAATTCGGGTATTCTTTTTTGTCTTCCCCTCTCTCCTTTTCGCTTTTTAAAGGGACGATTGATAGTACTATAAGTCGTGTGAAGATTTCCATATATATATATATATATATATATATATATATATGATGTTGGTATCTATTTTATTTTTTTGTATTTTGACTTTTTTTCAATTTTTGCAGATTCACAGTGTTAATAAGCACAATACTTTTTTAGAGAGTAAACAAGAAGCACAAGAGTTTCTTACAAGTTTTCGTTGTTTTCAAAGTTGCTATTACCAAAGCTTACCTTCATGTGGTGAATGGTTTATGGATGGTGAGCTTTTGATCCTCTAGGTATGGTAATATTTTTCCAAACAGCTGGTTTGTAGGTATGGTATACTTTTCCAATTTACTAGACATCCTTCCTATTCCTATTATGACTACTCCAAAGGAACTTCCTATGAATTTTTACACAGTTATTAGCCAGTGGATTGAAAAGTTTGTAATAATGACCTTAATCATCGATTTTCTCCTTCATAGGGAAAGCTAGGAGCCCTTACGGCTCCAATCTAGACTCAACCTCATAACAGGCTCCCAACCAAACAGATTTTTAGAGTGCCCCTTTCAGAGGCATTTCAAGATCATTTAATGGGAGGGTAGCGAGATTCATACTCCAAAATTGTAGCTAAAGTTATCAAAAAAAAAAAATGTAGCTAACGTTGGTAAAAATGACACATTTATATTATTATATGTACCTGATTAAATGTTTAACTCATATTGGACTCAAATCACCATTGACAGGAATTTGTGAGACCTGACCCTTATTAATTGTAAACTTGGGAAGGATAACGAGGTTATCTACGTCTTTCACCACTGAAGTATTTATGCTAGATGTATTAGTGATTTTTTTTTTTTTTTTCTATTGTATTAGCAAAATAGACTTTCACTTATTAATTTTTTTCTGTTTTATGTTTATTTATTATTATTTTGATCGGTTAGGTTTAATTATATATAGTAGCTTTTATATTAACACAAGGGTCTAGATGATGATTTAGTCAAAGTTGAAAACCTTTTAGTGCTACAATATCATAAATTTTTGTATTGGGTTCTATTATACAATTGAATGGAGAAACGAGAGACAACATGAAGGACTTGGAGTAATAGAGTGTAGCCCTAAACAAAAATGAGTACAAAAATAAAATAATCAAAGCCAATTGCAAATGAACAGGACAAGGCGAGAACGATGTCGATGGATGGTGATGGTGGGTTTTATTTTCTTTAATAAACTTTAGGCTCATCTGGGGGCTCTTTACGTTTGTTATATAATTATAGAAACTGTGTCCAAAGTCTTGATTCTTGATTGTTATTGATTGCTATGCGTATGTAATCCAAGAGTTTTTTATTTTTATGAAAGGAAACTAATGACAGCCAACAGATCTATAGTACTATTGCTTATTTCTGATGCTCTGATGTTGAAATGATACATGCAATTTGAGTCCGAGTTAATCATGACTAATTTTATTTTTGGCTTTGTTAATGCATTGATAAACAAATGTGGTTTGTAGTATGTTAGCAGTATAAAACTATCTTTTTGTTGTGAAATGTTTTGTCTTCTTTTTTGCATCAAGTTTGATCTCATCAGATCAGACCCAATTGTACATTATCAGTGTTCCGCGATACTGTATCCAAGTTTGATACCTTGTTTACAATGAATAAAGTTCATTATTATGTGCAAAAGGAATGTGAACAGCAAGTCTTCATTAATTTAGCCTTTATTTGCAGTTCGAGGCAGTATGGCTTTGGCCAATATAGCTTCGGAGACCTCACAACATACCCACGTTGTCATGGTGCTATTTTGTTTTTTGTGCAACTTCTTAGCTCTTCAAGTGGTGAGGTTCGAGAACAGGTTGACTTGCCTCTCTCTATCTCTCTTTGTCATTGGTAAGTCAATCATAGTCATCAAATTCTCCGATTTTTTTTTTTTAAATTCGTGAATAAATCCCGAATTTGAGGTTCTTCGAACTAATCGCTAATTATTTGCGATTTTTTCAAAAAAATTGTATGTTTGTTAAAAATCACAAATAATTCACAATTTATTCAATAAAATACGATTTTAATATGTTTTAAACTCTTTTATACTTTTTAATCTTTTTTTAAAAAAAAAAAAAAAGCTTTTTCTCTCCGATTTTTGTCTGAATATTTTTAGAACTTGCCAAATTTTGTCGGATTTTAACCTTGCCGATATTGCATAACCCTGGCTTGGTGACTATGAGGTCAATCACAAAAAAAAATGTGTTTTTATATTGGTTCCTTTTCTCTTATCTTTAAAAAGGCTGTATGGGCAATGGGTAATGTAGCTGGTGACTCACCAAGTTGTAGGGATCTTGCTCGTAGTGATGGTGCCCTCATGCCATTATGGCTCAATTAAATAAACATTCTAGACTATCCATGCTTAGGAATGCTACATGGACTTTATCCAATGTGAACAGGTATCTAGACAGTAGCATTCATTTGCTTCGTAATTTTTTTTGCAAATGCAGTGGCATGGGTTGGCTGATGAGGAAGTTCTAACATATGACTTTCTTTGGTTGGTCATATCAGGCAAAACTTGCATTGCTAGTTCTGTGGCATCTTATACATTCAACTGATGAGGAAGTTCTAACATATGCTTGCTGGGCTCTATCTTATCTCTCTGATGGTTCAAATGAAAAAATTCAGGCTGTAATTGATTCAGGTTGTTGTCCAAGATTAGTGGGACTTTATCCAATTTGAACAAGTATCTAAACAGTAGCATTCATTTGTTGTCCAAGATTAGTGGGACTTTATCCAATTTGAACAGGAATGCTACATGGATTTTATCCAATTTGAACAAGTATCTAAACAGTAGCATTCATTTCCTTCGTAATTTTTTTTGCAAATGCAGTGGCATGGGTTGGCTGATATTGTGTGGCTTTCATTGGTTGTTCATATCAGACAAAACTTACATTGTCAGTTCTATGACATCTTATACATTCAGCTAATGAGGAAGTTCTAGTAGATGCTTGATGGGCTCTATCTCCTCTCTCTGATGGTTCAAATGAAAAAATTCAGGCTTTAATTCATTCATGTTGTTGTCTAAGATTAGTGAAACTTCTGTTGTAAGAATCTATCTATAATTTGCATATTTTATTTTTGGGATTGCTTATATTAAAAGCCCTTTGTAAATTTAATTATGTTGGCAGCTTTTCATTTTCTTGTTTTCCTGTTCTGTTAGCTTCATAAGCATTTTTTCCCCTTATATAGGGTCAGTCTTTTCAGTTTTGTGTTTTCTCTTGAAGAAGCCTATAACTGACTAGATTTGTATAAGTATTGATGCTAGCTCCTCATCGTAATCCTCATTGCAATCCTCATTGCACGTGCATCGCATGTGCAGGGTCCACTAGTATATATATATATATTTCGAATTAATTTCGATACCTTTTGAAAAAAATTCGGGAAAGTTTCAAAGATTAAAAATGTATAAAAAATATATTTTTAAATTTTTACAATGTATACTAAATTACTAACATATTTAAAAAAAAAAATTACCAAACTTTTTGAAATTTCATCCAAAAATATTGGAAATTTTCGTTTTACTCTCTTTTCCGAGAATTCCGTGAAATTTCACTGAATTTCAGCGAAATTTGTCACTATAGCCGTTACGCTGTGGTGGTCATGAATATATGGGTTGTTAGGAGGGTGGATGGGTTACGCGGTGGTGGCCATGAATATATGAAAATATGGGGTGTTACCAGGGTGGACGGGATATATATAAATGTAACCTATGTACTTTTATATACAAAGAGAATTGGGACTAAAAACTCGTGTCCTCATTGATAGCTAGCTCTGCCTTTACCGTTGCACAAGGCGATGGCCCCTAGATGACTAGAGTCAAGATCTTTTGCCTAAAATGCCACAGTGCATCAAACTGACGGTTGGGATGGTCAGACAAAAAGGAAGGGTAGATTAGTTAGTTTTAAAAATGCAAAAAGTTTATTTTTCCATATATAATAGAATAGAACTAAATTATAATAAAAATGACATTTAATTTCTCGGAGAGTGTGTGGCTGCAGTTATTAGGAATTGATCAGGGATTTAGTCAAAGCAATGTAAGGAAAGGAAAGGTTGTTGGAGTTCCAATATGGTGTACTGCGAATCCATGTCTGCCCTAAGTACAAAACCATGTTAGGCAGTTGACCTCGTAACATTAGTACTGGGGTATGCTTATTTGCAACCAGAGATTCTTTTTTCATGTCTAAAACCGGCACGTTGCAAAAATTGATGAAAGCATCTATCAATGCAGATAATTTTTTATCTCAATCTTCCATTGGATGGATTTTGACATCTTGTTGTCATGAGTGTGGAAGATAGGTATGAAATGTAATCTCTATCAATTGATTTAAGAAAGTCAATAATTTTTCGCATATGGAAGTGCCAATTGCCAAGAACAAATACCTGGTTCTGAAGAATATATGGGATTGTGCGATCAATGGCACAATCCCCAATCACAATGATCCATGGTACACTATGATCACGGCCACTTTGACGATGTGTTTCGCGTTTAATCAACGTCTGACCATCTGATATGTGGTACATGAAATGTGAGAAATATTAAGACGAAAAACGACCTCTCTCGTCTGATTCAAGGTAATCAATGATATAGCAGTATAATTATTAGTTGCGCAGTAAGAATCTACGGTTGCAAAAATTGCAACCCTATATTTAAGATTTTTTTATTTTTTTTCTTCTAATTGAGAAAGTCAAATGGGATAGGCAGGATGTCCAATCTTATGATGTTTATGATTTACTTTAGTTATATTATGTAATTATTAGTGGCGATATTTGCATCGGAAGATTCTTTGTGGTCTTTGGGTTCTACCATTAAAGCCATTGACTAAATTGAGTCATACGATATAATTTTTCGTCCCAAATCTCCCATTCCGTAGACTTTTGACATCATTACCTAGCTATCAGTCCGCAACACTAGGTGGTGATTCCACACCGCATACATCCCCACAGGCCAAAAGGCTAAATTTATCATGGCATATCATGAGGAGGGTTTTGAGGTCACTTTTATATAAGTATGTAGAATCAACATATGAGCATTTGACAGAAGGGTCGTAATCTAAAGATTTATTAATGTGTGGAAGATTGCGACAAAAAAAATCTCCAGCGTCAGATTCAAGGTATTCAACGATGGAAACCTCATACTTTAGAGACTGAATCTTCAGCTGCAAATACCACAATCCTAATTATTACACACATAAATCTTTTATCACAGCTATCATCCAAACATGATTGACAAATGGAGAAAAACTGAACTCATAATATAATCCCACCACGAATACCGCGTTATAAAAAATTAATTAATTGATGATAACAACTGAACCGATAGTATAATCCCACCACAAACCTACTGACATAGTCAGGGGCTCTAAGAAGCTGGATACCACGGTATAAAAAAAATAGTTAATGTTATTAAAAAGATTTTAACGCACTTATTTTTTTGTTTAAGGTTTCTTTATAATTTTTACAAAGAGAATGATAGTTGGTCAATATAAAAAAAGGGAAATTGGAATATGACTCCACTCACCCATGGCCCGAGTCATCTCACCATGCACTAGCGCATTGATGCGCAGAGTGTATGATTGGGATACTTGAGTCACTTGGTGACTCGAGTCCGAGGATCACCACCCATAAAAAATAGGTACCTATGTTCGCACTTATAGGCTTACTGAAAGCGCCTATATCTGTAACCCTTTCAACCCATTGACGCTCTGGAATCAACAAGATCCCAATCATCCCCACAATAGATCTTGAGACCATGGCATACTATCAGACAATTAATTTTTTATTCTACATGACACAAATTTTCAAAATGTGGCCCTAGATCACATGGCACACATCATGCTCAAACATAATTTTAGGGTTTTTTTCGTATCTGTGCCATGTGAAATAAAAACTGACCATGTGATGATAAGCTCATGGTCTCAAGATCCATGGAAGATTGGGGTGAAAAATGATTTACATCTTTTGATTCCAAACAGAGCTTACAGGGTTTCAGATGTAGTCGCCTTTCGGATGTAGTCGCTTTCAGTAAATTATAGCCGTTAATAGAGGTACCCTGAAAAAAGAAATAACGAGTCATTACTTGCATACAGTTTTTCTACTTTTCCACCAAATTTTAAAATATTTGTCCTTGCAAGTGCATTACTTGATTGCACATAATAAAAAAAAAGGAAAATTGCCAAGGGCAGGCACGCTTTGTCCAGGCGGCCGACATGACACAAGATGACTGGCTGCCTCGACCTGTATTGTTTGGCCTCATTGTACGTGCAACCAATTGCATAGTGCCATGGCAATCACTTGCACTTTGACTGCACAAAACCTGCCTGCCATATAATTTTATTGATCTCGAGGTTTTTTTTTTATAGGTAATATCAAAATTTATAGAAAAAGAAAAGAATATACAAAGGTGGATGAAAGAATCGTCGACCCATAAAAAATAACTGCACACGAAGTGGATCAGCTTATACGACAGAGCCCTAAGATATCACCATCCACTACAAAAAAGTTTGTTTTTGCCGACATAATTATTGTCGTCGACCCATAAAAAATAACTGCACACGAAGTGGATCAGCTTATACGACAGGGCCCTAAGATATCACCATCCCACTACAAAAAAGTTTGTTTTTGCCGACATAATTATTGCTGGCGGTTTTGAACTGCCGGGAATGTGATCATTACCTATAATTGTTTGCGGCGGTTTTAAACCGCCGGCAAAGGTATATAATTTTTTGCGGCGGTTTTAAACTGTCAGCAAAGGTATATTGAGAATAAGCACCGGCGGTTATAAACCTCCGGCAAAACTGTCGCGATGCATTCACCGACACCGACTTTCTCGGCTGTTTGAACATCCCGCAAGTGTTGGTACCGGCAGTTTTTAACCGCTGGTAAAGCTCCACAGATTTGTAGTGATCTTTAGCTAATATATTAGCAAGACCATCAGCACTCCTTGGTACATGATGGAAGACTACAGATTTGTTGGCAACTATGGACGGTATAGAATGAAGAAAGCGTGAGTATCTCCACGAACATGGAAAGGAGCCTTGGATCCACTTGATGACGCACTGAGAGTCACCTTCAATTAAATAATTGTTAGCGTCCATTGCCATCAGAATAGGGATACCATATGTCGCTGCCGCTAATTCAGTCTCATTGTTGGTACAGATACTAGCAAACAAACAGAAGGTTTCCAAAGCGACTCCCTCTGAATTCGAGATGAAACCGTCAGCACCCGCTCTGCTAGGATTGCCTATAGAGCATCCATCAAAATTCAATTTCAAAAAACCTGGAGGAGCAGTCGACAATGCTGGGGATTTGAGAGATTTCTTGGGGCCGGAACGACATGCCAGTGACCATTTTGATCGGATCGTATGCCTGGGAATTAAAACAATATGTTATCTCTTTTTGCTCAAGTAATGACAACGTTAATGATACGGCGTAAGATGCGATCGGGGGGGGGGGGGGGGACATTTCCCCTTGAAAATTCACCTATTTCTTTCCTTTCAAATTACCTAGCCAACAGCAAGAGGAACCATCCTCCATAGAATATTACCACATTTCTTGAAAGGAGAGAAAGGTCAAGAAGATATTAAGATCGCAAAATTCTTCGGAGGCACCCATTGGATGTTGAATAAATAGAAGATCTAGGACCACACAAATGATACGAAAGGGCAGTGGATAAAAAGATGAGGGATAGATTCTTCCTCGTGTAAACACATTGGGCATCGATTAGCAAGATAGAATCCCCGATGTTGAAGATGATTGGTGGTTAAATTTTTATCAATAATTGATAACCAAGTAAGCAATTTGACCCGAGTAGGAACACGAGAACTCCAAATCCAAGTCCATCCTAGGAGTGGAGTAACAAAAGTATTTAATTCCTTATATAGAGACTTTACTGTGAAGGCACCATTGATGGAGGGCTTCCAAATCATTCTGTCTTAATCAACTGATTCAAAGTGGAAGAGCCAATAAATCCGCCAATTGATCTATCTTCGCATCGGAAAGACAACGTTTGGTTATAATATTCCATCTTGGGTTTCCTTCAGAGGATCTATCAGCAGCTTCAAGATGGGACATATTGGCGTGACAAGCAACGTAAAAAATCAGAAGGAATTATGTTTTAGGATACCTGTTGGAGACCAGGGATCATGCCAAAAAGATGTTTTATTGCCAGAGCCAATTTGAATTTGAATCCTTTTGATGAAGAGATGATAGCAAGTAGAGATAGCTTTCCATATTTTGAAAATGGAACCCAATTGTGTAGCCTTTGATAACCATGCACTTTCTGTGTAACGACCCTAAAATTCTGAAACTTCTGAGTGCTTTGGTATACGTGCCTGACACGAAAATCAAGACGAATTTAAAATTTTGAAATAATAATATTAATAACAATATTATTGATCTGTAAGCACATGAAATCATAGGTCAAGTATTAAGTATTATGGGAGTCCGAGTTTTGACGAGCTAGTTGGTAAAATGCTATACATTGAGTATGTGTGTGTGCTCAACACTGGAGAGAATAAATTAGAAATGAAAATATCAGAGATATTTTCATGGGTAGCTTATAAGAGAAGGAAGAGAGTTAGGATTCTTTCCCTACTCCTTCCTTGTTTTTCTGGGTAATTTGGTGCTAAGAGTTTGGATTTAGGTATTTCGTTATATTACGTTGAGTAGTTTGGGTTCCAGAAGAACTCCGTCGTGAAAATAAAGCTCGAAGAAGCTATAAACTCTTATTCAGGTGTGTGAAGGAGAGTGTGAATGTGTCGTGTCTGATCTAGAGGTGAGTGTGCTTCTGTGGATTAGCGTGAAGTCGCACTTCTCATTCCAGGGATCGTCAACAACGACCAAATCTCTAATTTCGGATCCGAAGAACTGTCTTGAGTCGAAGGATTTACTTGGATCAAGGAATCAACATTAAAGAGGTGAGTTATTATGTAATTATAGGAGTTGAGATGTCATAAATACCGGTTGATTGTGTGCTTGAATGATTCATGGAGAATCATAAAGAGTTAGGGTTGAAATGGATTAAAAACAACGATATGTATTAATGACAGAAACTGTCATTTTCGATCGATCAAATTGAGTATTTGATCGATTAAATTATAATCCGATCGATCAAATTTGAGATTTGATCGATCAAATTGTATAAACTCATATAGAACAGGAGGGTGATTTTAAGAAGTTATTGCCCGATAAGATTGATCGATCAAATTTGGAACTGATCGATCAAATTAGAGGTGATTGATCAAGTGGTAGAATGATCGATCAATTGAGAATTGATCGATCGAACTGTGAGATTGATCGATCAAATTGGGGATTTGATCGATCGAATTCTATAGATAACTTCTAGAACAGGAGGTGTGTTTTTATGAAATTTTGGCTTTAAAAATTCGATCGATTAAACATAAGGATTGATCGATGAAACTAAGGATTCGATCGATCAAATAGGGAGATTGATCGATCAAATTTCCTTTGTTCTGTAAAGGTGAAATGTTGGTTTTGATCGATCAAATATGAGAATTGATCGATCAACTTGAGATCCGATTGATCAAATAGAGAGTTGATCGATTAGATTTTCTCTATTCTGCCTGTAAAGGATTAAGGCATCCGATCGATCAATTAAAGTGATTGATCGATCAGATGTGAATCCGATCGATCAAATAGAGGAATTGATCGATCGAATTCCCTGTTTTGGCCTGTCTTAGTTTTTTGGGAAAAACATTGCTGGGCAGTGTACCAATTAGTATTCTGACACTTTTGACACTTAGTACACTATGCATATGGTTTAGGTCAAGATCAGGATACCTTAAAAAGCTTTGGATTTGCTTAGAAAGATTTGTTCTGAGGTAGGAGAAATTTCAACTTAACTTGTATCCAATTTTGACTGCATGGTTTCCTAGCATCTGTTATCTGATTTCTTCTGTTTTTAAAAGCATGCCATACATATGATAAAAGCTCTGTTATCTGATTCTGTTGTTTGATTATGTTATTTGATTCCTAAGGTCCTTTATATATATTAATTTAAAGTTCATGTGACGAATCCCTCTGACGTGGCAGGATACCTACGACCGGCACGGGGGGATATCCGTGTATCTGATTTGTAAACCCCATGACACAAGTTGCACTCTTTTGAAGAGGCTTGATGCAAATATTTGCAATTATTCGTTGAACGACGATGGTCGGGTCTACCCATCGGCACACATCTGGCTACCACGTGCTATATACACGAGAGTTATTTAAGTATAAAATTTAAGTCACTAAATCTGTATGCATGCATCTGAAAACTCTGAGAATAAAGTCTGTTCCGTTAATTCTTCATCTGTTTTATTCTATAAAAGTTCTGCATCTAATATCTAATCATTCTTTCTGCATTCTCTGATTTAAACATCTGTCCTGAGTTATGTTCTTCAAACCATATTTTACATTTAGATGTAATTTATTTGAGTTTCTTCTATTGAGCTTAGATGGTTAGCTCACCATATTTCTATATAATAGGTTCTGAGGCTAGGGTTCCAGGCACTGAGAGTGATCCTGATTACCAGCCCGAGGCCGAGGCTGAGGCTGAGGAGGAGGACACTGACACCCCTGCTGACGAGTTTTATCAGTAGCTTGGGTATTAGTTTTGTATTTTGGTATATGTACGTGTATATTTAGATTATCTGTGTGGCTGGTGGCCGCTTCTCTGTATTTATTTACTGTAGATGTTACTTATAGTTTTATACATTCTATAGGAGCCATTATTAGGAATCATTATTTTGGGTGATGGATGTCCATCACTTGTGGTTCTTCTTGGTTCCTTTTTGAGGATGTATATTCTTTTGATTTGATATATACATTGTTTTGTTCCTTTCTTTATTTTTAGAGTCTTATATGATGACTCGATCTGCCACTTTGGATAATGTCTGCTATGATTTCCGTTAGATGAGCATACATTCTTTGGTTTATTTCGGGGATCATCTAGAGTTATGATCCTGATGGCACGAGTTTTCGGGTGTGGAAATTCAGACTGTCACAGTTGGTATCAGGTCTAGGCTTTAAGTTGAACCATGAGGATTATAGGTTTGATTGTTTTTACAACCTATGTACTGATTAATGTTATTATTTTCATAATGATAGACCGGTATTATAGCCCCATGGTTCAGAGGCGGACGTAATAGAGGAAGAGAGGAACCGCAATTGGTTCCAATGCAAGAGATCCCTGAGGTTACTGGTATATCTCGGGGATTAAGGTTCCTATTGGGTGAGAATGTTGTTCTGGTAGGACCAAGAGGAGGAAGAGGAGGTAGTGATGGAAGAATGGAGTATGTGTTGGAAGCTTTGGCTACCAACATAGCTCAACAGACGACTGCGATGAATCAACAAGCACCTAGACCACCTTATCAACTCGGCGGCTTTGCCGAGTTTAAGAGAATGAGACCTCCTAATTTCTCAGGTTAAATTGATCCTATTACGACCGAGGGTTGGATAGAAGAGATGGAAAAAGTTTTTGAAGTGCTTCAATGCACTGATGTAGAGAATGTGCATTGGGCAACCTTCAAACTCGATGGAGAAGCCGGGCCTTGGTGGAAATCAATATCAAGACACCGTGAACAAGAATTTCCCAATATCCCTTGGGCATGAGGTGAGTTCGTTGAAACTTTCAACGATAAGTACTTTCCCAAGATAGTGAGGCATCAATGGGAAGTGAAGTTTATCAAGTTGGAACAAGGAGCTATGACTGTGCGCAAATATAGTGTAGAGTTTGATAGATTGTCAAGGTTTGCTCCGTAACACGTAGCCACCGAGTCGATGCGAGCTCGGAAGTTTCAGCTTGGGTTGAGGCCCAACCTACATAAAGAAGTGGCTTTATGGGAGTTGGAGACATATGCAGGGGTTATGTCCAAGGCTCTCATTTCAAAAGAAGAGAATCAGAAGCAGTTTGCTTGGAGGAATAGGCAGAAGAAGGAGAGGTCATTTCAGGGACAATCTCATGACCCTGATCAGAACAAGAGGGCTAGGTTCTCCAGACCTCCTAGATACCCTACTCACTCTAGGACAACTGTATCTTCAAGACCGAGTTCTTTTCAGAGGCCAGCGGTACCTGTATCATCTAGACCATTCAGATCTTCAGGATCTTCTGTGAGTGGAGCTTCTATCGCGCAGGGATCTTCTCGAGTCTCTTCATTTACTCCGACTCCATCATGTGTCAAGTGTGGGAAATCACACAAGACAGAGGACTGCAAGAGAGATATAGAAGCTTGCTTCAGGTGTGGCAAGATGGGCCACATGGTTAGAAGTTGCCCTGAGGAGAGTAAGGAAAGCAAGGAGCGGGCAGATCGGTATCTACTCAGAGATCATCTCGACCTATTTTTCAAGGTCGAGCGTATGCCGTCACAGCAACCGATGCCCTGACATCAAATGACGTCATCCAAGGTATCTTTACGCTTTGAGAGTTAATTTAAATAATTGATATTCATATAATATAACATGTTTTGATAAGTTATGCATAGGAATATTAGTGATTACTGTATCCTTAACTTTGTATGTATAATATACAAATAAAAGGTACCCTTGTCATGCATTGTAAAGGTGACGAGAGTCAAGCTGATGCTCGTGTATTGATAGACCCTGGGTCTAGTCATTCATTTATTACTCCGTCATTCTCTGAGAAGTTAGGCATCGTGTCCAAGACCCTTGAGTTTATCTTGGCTGTATCGGTCCCTACTGGAAGCTCAGTCAGCACGGATACAGTATGTCAATCAGTTATCATGATGATTGAGGAACACGAGACGATGACATATATGATCACGTTGGATATGAAAGGGTTTGACGTGATCCTTGGAATGGATTGGCTGTCAGAATAGCATGCAAGCGTGGACTGTCTCCGAAAGATTGTGACCTTCCGGCCCCAAAGAAAAAATCCTTTCGCTTTTGTGGAATAAAATCCAAAGTCACACCGTTCATTTTAGCTATTCGAGTGGCGCGTATGATGAAGAATGGATGCTATGGATATCTTGCTTACTTGCAAGATCATCAGGAGAAGAAGAGGGACATCGCTCTTATCACTGTTTCATGTGAATACCCAGATGTCTTTCTTGAGGAATTACTCGGATTGCCACCTGATTGGGAGATCGAGTTTGCAATTGATTTAGCATCGGGTACTGACCCGCTGTCAAAGGCTCCGTACAGAATGACACCTGTGGAGTTAAAGGAACTAAAGGAGCAACTTCAGGAGCTCTTGGACAAAGGTTTTATCAGGCCGAGTGTGTCTCCTTAGGGAGCACCGGTACTGTTTGTGAAGAAGGATGGTTCAATGTGACTGTGCATCGATTATCTCTAGTTGAATAAGGTAACGATTAAGAATCGTTACCCACTCTCGCGGATTGACGACCTTTTTGATCAGTTGCAAGGTGTAAGGTTCTTTTCAAAGATTGATCTAAGGTCGGGTTACCATCAATTGAAGATTAAGGTGGATGATATTTCCAAGACCACATTTCGCATGAGGTATGGTCATTATGAGTTCCTGATTATGCCTTTTGGGCTAACGAACGCACCTGGATCGTTCATGGACTTAATGAACCGGGTATTCAAGCCACACCTTAATAAATCAGTAGTAGTTTTTGTTGACGATATCCTCATATATTCAAAGACAAGAGAGGAACACATTCAGCATTTGCGAGTTGCTCTGCAAACACTCAGAGACAACCGACTATATGCCAAGCTTAGTAAGTGAGAGTTTTGGCTTGATCGGTCAGCTTCTTAGGCCACGTTGTTTCTGAGGAGGGAATAACAATCGATTCTGCAAAGATTGAATCTATAGTGAATTGGGAGCAACCAAAGACGGTAACAGAGACCCGTAGTATTCTTGGCTTGGCGGGATACTATAGACGATTTGTAGAGGGGTTAGCTAAACTCTCAGGTCCGGTTACTCAGCTTACAAAGAAGAATACTAAGTTTGATTGGACATAGCAGTGTGAGAAGAGTTTTTAAGAACTCAATACGCATTTAACTACACCTCCAGTGCTAGCTATACCTTCTAGTGGAGGAGGTTTTGCTATATATAGTGACACATCTTATAGTGGACTGGGTTGTGTTCTTAATTAACACAAGAAGGTTATCTCTTACGGCTCTAGACAACTCAAGGACCATGAGAAGACCTATCCCACTCATGATTTGAAGTTAGCAGCGGTAATTTTTGCATTGAAGATCTAGAGGCATTACTTATACAGTGAGACGTTCGATATCTTCACCGACTATAAGAGCCTTAAGTATCTATTCACCCAGAAGGACCTAAACATGCGACAACGGAGATGGATGGAGTTCTTGAAAAGATTACGATTGTTCCATCTAGTATCATCTTGGGAAGGCCAACGTAGTGGTAGATGTCTTGAGTAGAAAGTCTTCGGCTCAGTTATCGCATCTCATTACGAGAGTGCGTTGGTGGCGCTTGCTTGAGGATATAGCCTTGTGTGATACGAGGTTCGATGTTAAAGGTTCATGCGCTTTGATGACCACCCTTGTTATCAGGCCGACATTATTTGACAATATTTACAAACTTCAAATGCTCGATGATGAGCTTATGACCATTAGACAGGGTGTGATCAGTGGGACCAGAGCAGATTTCTCTATCAGGGAGGATGGTACCTTATTATTTCTGGATAGAGTGTGCATACCTACCAACATTAAACTTCGAGACACTATTTTAGAGGAAGCTCATAAATCCATGTACGCCATATATTCTGGGAGTACCAAGATGTATCAAGACTTGAAGAAAAGCTTCTGGTGGAGAGGCTTGAAGAAGGACGTAGCAGAGTACGTGTCCAGATGCTTAGTCTGCCAGCAAGTAAAGGTAGATCATCAGAATTCGACAGAACTGTTGCAACCTTTGCCGATACCTGAGTGGAAATGGGAAGCCATTTCTATAGATTTCATATTAGGGATGCCGAAGACGTTGAGGAAATACAATGCCATCTGGGTCATTGTGGATAGACTGACTAAGTCTGCACATTTTTTGCCGTATCGTACGACGTATACCGCCAACAAGCTTACAGAGCTGTACCTTAAAGAGATAGTTAGACTTCATGGTATACCGGTCAGTATCGTGTGTGATCGCGATCCGCTTTATACGTCCCAGTTTTGGCAGAGATTTCAAGAAGGCATGGGGTCTAGACTTGATTTCAGCTCAGCGTTTCATCATCAGACAGATGGGCAGACTGAAAGAGTGAATCAGATCATAGAGGATATGTTGCATGCATGCATGTTAGACTTTTATGGGTCATGAGATCAACATTTACCTCTGATTGAGTTCGCATACAACAATAGCTATCAGTCCAGTATTGGCATGGCTCCCTACGAAGCTTTATACGAACGACGATGCAGATCTCCGTTGAATTGGGAGGAAGTTGACGAGAAATTTTTTTTGAGACCTGATATTATGGACAGTACAATCGAGACGGTTCCATTGATCCGCGAGAGATTGAGAGTTGCTCAAAGTCGTCAAAAAAGTTATGCCGATCTTCATCGAACACAAGTAAAGTTTCAGGTATACTTGATTGTGTTCAATACTTGTTCAATACTTTAAGTTTCCTTGTTTGTGTATTAGCATAGAGTTAACACCTATTTTCAGGTAGGAGACAAGGTCTTTGTCAAGATCTCGCCAATAAAGGGCGTGATACGTTTTGGGAAACGTTGAAAGCTAAGTCCACGTTACATTGGACCTCTTGAAGTGCTAGGTCAGGTTGGAGAAGTCGCGTATAGGATTGCTCTGCCACCACAGCTGGCAAGCATGCATAATGTATTCCATGTCTCCATGTTGACGAGATACATGAAAGACCCAACCCATGTTTTAGATTTTCAGCCGATTGAGCTTCAAGAGGATCTGACTTTGGTAGAAGAACCTATGTAGATTCTAGACCGTAAGGAGTAGGTGTTACGGACTAAGATGATCCCACTAGTGTTAGTAAAGTGGCGGAATCATTCTTCTGAAGAGGCTACCTGGGAGCGCGAAGCTAAAATTCTCGAGCAATACCCATATTTGTTTAACTGATATACGAGGTAATTTTGATGTTGGATTCAATTCCTTAATGTACTGTATCTTTGTTAAATCTTTTGAGCATGTTTTAGGGTTATATACATTGCTTAACATGTTAGTATGACATTAAAATATAACCATTGAACTATGACGATGCTTATAGGTCTTTTAAACCTGTAAATTTAGAAAACAACTTTACTGTTAAATTCGATTGATCAAATTAAGGTTTTGATCGATCAAGTACTAGTCCGATCGATCAAATTGAGAAATTGATCAATCAACCATGAATTCTACTTAAGACCCATTCGATCGATCAAAGTGAGTATTTGATCGATCAAATGTGAATCTGATCGATCAAACTGAAGAGTTGATCGATCAACTGACTTTGAACTTTGTGCTAGTTTTGACCAATCCGATCAATCAATTGGACAAATTGATTGATCAAATTTGAAATTCGATCGATCAATATAGGGATTGATCGATCAAACCTATTGGGTTAGGGTTTTTTGGTTTTGAAATCTGATTTATCGATTTAGCATTAATCGATCAAATTTGTCGATTTAAGTGGTGTTGGGTTTTAAAATACCCATTTGAACGATCAATGGAACCTCATCGTGCGAAGGCTCTTTGCATTCTTTGGATTCGAACTTGATTTTCGACTACTTCCGGCTACCGGAGCTTCGAGTTTTTATTTCCTTGGATCGCATTTTGGTCTCCTAACACGATAAACCTTAAATTTCTCTATTCTTTTGGGGTTTTGCTAATTTTTTTGTCATTTTTAAACCATGGGACCGCGTATGAAGACTGCTTTGTGAAAAGTCCCTACCTCGCGGGTTCGTGTACCTGTCTCGCACGTTTAACCGATCGTACACCCATTGTACAACTTGTGGCACCACCACCGCCACCCGTGCCACCCCTTCAACCACCCCAACAACCACTCATCGACAGGAAACTACCAAAAGAGTGGTGGGCTTCGAAAACTTTCTTGCCCGAGTACGAGTTTACTCCAACCCTCTTTGAAGATCGACCCGAAATGACATGGGCGATCAATTACATCACCAAACTAGGGTTGAAACTCTTACATGTGTCATTCCACGATCACTATTGCCCATGAATAGTGAGATTATTTTACCAACACCTTCGACGGGGCGGTGACCGTCATCAAATAATCACCAAAATCGATGGGTTGGAGTATAAATTCAACCAATTTCATGTCTCCGCCGCCTTACAATGTCTGTTCAGGTATGTTGAGACATGTGGGTTGGCGGCACCCTACCTCAAGGATGTGCCATTTGAGGACGTCATCGCAAAGATGACGCATGACCAACAAGGATCGGGCCAATCCATTAAGCGGGCTCAACTTCCTGACAATCTATGGATGCTTGATACTTTTATCAAGTGTACCATCTACCCATTTTTGCATAAATCTGAGCGCACGGGTATCATGCAACAACTCCTCTTTTCAGCCTTCGAGAGCCGTTGGTTCTCCGTTGCCGACATCGTCATTGATGGCTTGCTTGATGCCATGAACCAGATGTTGGAGAAGAAGGCTAAGGCTAAGAAAGAGATGTTGTATGCTCGATTGATAACACAGATGGTCGAGCAATACAACGCCGTATGGGAGGCGTATAGTATGGCACCTGGGAAGCCGAGGCGGAACAATAATATAAAGCCTTTTCAACTCAAGGATTGGACCAAAAATTATAACCTTTTGGTGAAGAAGTTACCTGAAGAGGGGGATGTTCCACCCGTCAAGGCCGGAGCCAAGCCTATTGCCCGAGCTCCAGATGTAGGGGAGGCACAACCTGATCTTCCAACTCAGCCTGATGTACCTGCTAGATCGGCCCCCATTCCTCCACACCAACCTACACGCGCTAGCACCTTGCGACGTCCTGAGCCTTCCACCACTACCCTAGAAAGTGTGCTCGTGGCGTTCAACAAAGGAAACAAACGAGTTCATGAGCGGCTCGATTGGATGCAGGACTTCCACCGTCAGGTGCATCGACGATTGAATTTTCATGAGGGTATGCTTTTCCAGTTGATGCAGCAGGCTTACCCCACTACTGCTACCCCCATGATCAGTCACGCTCGCCAGCACGTCGCTGATCCATGTGACTATAGTACCGAGCCACCCAGACCCAGTAGACCAGCACCTACAGAGCTTGGATCATCATCTGCTCCACCAGCAGATGATCACTTGATCTTTATATTTATAATTATATACATATAAAATTTTTGATTCCATATTTAAATTTTGCTTTACATTCACGACTGTTTCCTCCATGATTTTCGTTTTGAATGTTTTTGCCTACGCTATTCGATATCTGTTTTGCATGCTCTGTACTCTGCTTAGCCTGTATGCTCACATTTGCCCTGTATGCTGTTTTGTCTGACACCTCTGATTTAAATTGGTTAACTACTGTGTATGTTCTATGTGTGTGGTTTCTTGAGTCACCGTGGAGTATTCTTCTGAGCACGTGACACTTAGGACGGATGCATCCATGTATGGATGCAATTCTCTATGGTATTCTCGGATGTCACACGCAGTACATCCAGGTTATTACGGATCTCGACCCTTTATACGCGTGCTTAGCGAAGTCTATTGCACTGTGACCCACTCTTACTGTTAGGACTAGTTGTTTCTATTTCGTTTTGAGGGACTATTAGGATTAGGAAATCCCGTAGACATATCGGAATCTGTCTAACATTTTCGAGGACGAAAATTCCTAAGGGGAGAGAATATAATGACCCTAAAATTCTGAAACTTCTAACTACTTTGGTATACGTGCCTGGCAATGAAAGCAAGAAAAATTTAAAATTTTAAAATAATAATATTAATAATAATATTATTAATCTGTAAGCACATGAAATCATAGGTCAAGTATTATGGGAGTCCGAGTTCTGACGAGCTAGTTGGTAAAATGCTATACATTGAGTATGTGTATGTGCTCAACACTGGAGAGAATAAATTAGACATGGAAATATCAGAGATATTTCCATGGGTAGCTTATAAGAGAAGAAAGAGAGTTAGGATTCTTTCCCTATTCTTTTTTCCTTATTTTTCTCGGTAATTTGGTGCTATGTGACGACTCGACTTTTCCAATCCCTCAGGTATAGGAAAGGGCGGTTCGCCAACCTATCGATTAAACAATAATCCGGACAAACAGGGCACATATCAGAGTAAAGCGTAAATAATATCTAATATTAAAATAAATACGAAAGCAAAAGGTAAATAAAAGAACCACCGATGATGGCCGACCATCACCGAAACATGGTTCAAACCGTAATCAAAAGTCAAGTATGAAACTATAATAGCCAACTAAATGGCCTACAACTCCAAAACCAAACTCTCACCAAAAGCAAATAAATAAACTAAATCCTAAGCCGGAAAATACTCATCAGGAGGAACCTCAGGCTCTTCCTCGGGTATGAAATCAGGATCAGTCTCACAGTCCTGAACAACCACGTTAGTACCTGGACCTGTGACATATAATCGGAGTGAGCTAACCAACAAAGCTCAGTAGAAAAATATCATCAACGACATTGTATTTTAACTAACATAGGTTTCAAAACAAGTATCGGAATATTATATGTCAAAACCAAAAATACAGGTAAAAGCAAAATTTAAGTGCAGAAATTATATGCTAGATCAATTTCTAAATGTGTGAAAACAGATTCAAGAATAATGCAGAATTTCAGTGTCTTAGTACCTCTAATTTCTATATGAAAAGTTCAGTAATTCATGACTTAATCTTCAACTTAAAATACCTCTCGAGTAAACTATATCTCAAGAGCAGGAATATAGCCAATGAGAACCCCTACCTATCATCGTCGTTCATGAACCCTTTTGAGGATGCAACAAGCCCCTACACTCGAAGGGTAACTTGCACCAGGAAGTTATTTAAGAATTTTTTTGAGGGGTCGTTCAGGTGAATCATAAAATAGATGCAGATAAATATAAATCGAATGCAAGTTTCTTATACATAGTTCATATTTCATATTTCAGATTTCAGATTTCAGATTTCAAAGTTTAAGCAGATTCTGATTTTCAGAGTTTATATCAGGTTTTCAGTTTATAGATGTATTTTCAGATGACAGATGCAAGTTTAAAATCTAATACAAATTATCCATGCGAATTAAAATAAAATGCGGTAGTGATGAAATTCTCCTACCTAAACTTGGAGTTGTGTGAAGCCAAGCAAAAATCCTATTGATGACCTCTTACCCTTAATCTACATCATAAATATACAACGATGCATCAAGGTTAACTCTAATCACTAATAGTTTAGACCTATTTAAGTGTTTCCTCAAAATCAAGTTGAAACGGGCAAGTTTGTGCCAACACAGAATTTGACGTAACCGTCTCCTACTTTTTTGACCTTCAAAATGATTTCTTCGTGAGTTTGTCAAAACATAAAAGTTGTAGAGTGTTCTGTTCTCTTTCCAACGCAAAAGTAATCACATCAATCAGAGTTCGAAGTAAAACGTTATGGATAAAATACCAAGACAATATCGGAAAGAAAACGAAAATGAAGATAATTTGATGTAACCTTCCCCTAATTGTTTTACCTTTAAAACGATTGATTAATAAGTTAGTCAAAACATGAAAGTTGTAGAGTTTGATGTTATCTTTGTAACGCAAAAAGAATCATATTAATCTAAGTTTGGAATAAAAAGTTATGGATAAAATATCAAGACAGTATCGGAAAAAAAATGAAAATAAAGGCAACTTGACGTAACCTTCCCCTAATTTTTTGACCTTCAAAACGATTGATGCACGAGTTAGTTAAAACATGAAAGTTGTATATTTTGATGTTATATTTCCAACGCAAAAAGAATCATATTAGTCGGAGTTCGGAGTAAAATATTACGGGTAAAATATCAAGACAGTATCGGAAAGAAAATGAAAACGAAAATAAAAACCAAGTTCTGTCCTCGCTCGAGCGATGCGATTTTTTTGCTTTGTTTTCATCCGAATCGAATCCCACACATTCCCAAAATAAAACTCAAGTTAAATCTATTGATTTTATACCTTAAACTCAATAAAAATCATACCTTTAATCAAGGATTCGACGCTATGAAACGAGTCACGCAAACGGAGTTTCGGAATGAAATCGGCGGGTTTCCTCGACGATGCTCGCCGCGATCGATCCATACTTGTTCACCACGATCTCAACCTCTCCCAAATAATAAAACGAATCCAAAATTGATCCGAGCTTGCCCTAGGATCAAGGGTTTCAAATGAAAAGGGGTTTCAAGAGAAGAGGTTCTACAAAACGGATCTCACAATAGGCGGCACGATAAAGGTGACGTTTTGCTATGATCAAATGTGTCAAAAAGCGGCTAGGGTTTTCGGCGTATAGGGATCTCGTCTCCTTATCTCTAAAGCAGCCAAAACTAATAGACTTAACCTAATGTAAAATGGGAGAGAACTTTCTTTCTTATAATGAGGTTGCTTAAAGTGTTAAGCACACACACACACCCTAAGTGTGTAAACTTTCTAATTTCAATGACTTAACTCCAGTGTTGAGTGGTCACACCGAAGATCGGTGCACGAATTTTGCACGAGGGTCCAAATAAACTCTAAATCAAAATCCATCCACACAAACACATGGCGACATTGGTCGCCGAGCCAACCACGAATACAAGGTCGGTCTAAATCGGGTCCAAAAATACAGGTCTTTACATGCTAAGAGTTTGGATTTAGGTCTTTCATTATATCACGTTGGGTAGTTTGGGTTCCGGAAGAACTCCGTCATGAAAACAAAGCTCGAAGAAGCTATAGACTCTAAATCAGGTGTGAATGTGTTGTGTCTGATCTAGAGGTGAGTGTGCATCTGTGGGTTAGCATGAAGTCACACTTCTCATTTCGGGGATCATCAACAACGACCAAATCTCCAATTTCGGATCCGAAGAACTCTCCTGAGTCGAAGAATTGACTTGGATCAAGGAATCGACGTTAAAGAGGTGAGTTATTATGTAGTTATAGGAGTTGAGTTGTCATAAATACCAGTTGATCGTGTGCTTGAATGATTCGGGGAGGATCATAAAGAGTTAGGTTTGAAATGGATTAAAAATCAATGATCTGCATTAATGACAGAAACTGTTATTTTTGATTGATCAAATTGAGTATTTTATCGATCAAATTATAATCCGATCGATCAAATTTGAGATTTGATCGATCGAATTATATAAACCCATATAGAACAGGAGGGTGATTTTAAGAAGTTATTGCTTGATAAGATTGATCGATCAAATTAGGGATTTGATCGATCAAATTTGAAACAGATTGATCAAATTAGAGGTGATCGATCAAGTGGTAGAATGATCGATCAATTGAGAATTGATCGATCGAACTATGAGATTGATCGATCAAATTGGGGATTTAATCGATCGAATTTTATAATAACTTATAGAACAGGAGGTGTGTTTTTATAAAATTTTGATTTTGAAAATACAATTGATCAAACGTGAGGATTGATCGATCAAATTAAGGATTCGATCGATCAAATAGGGAGATTGATCGATCAAATTTTCTCTGTTCTGTAAAGGTGAAATGTTGGTTTTGATCGATCAAATATGAGAATTGATCGATCAACTTAAGAATTCGACCAATCAAATAGGGAGTTGATTGATCAGATTTCCTCTGTTCTACCTGTAAAGGATTAAGGCATCTGATCGATCAATTAAAGTGATTGATCAATCAGATGTGAATCCGATCGATTAAATAGAAGAATTGATCGATCGAATTCCTTGTTTTGGCTTGTCTTAGTTTTCTAGGAAAAGCACTGCTGGACAGTGTACCAATTAGTATTCTGACACTTCTGACACTTAGTATACTATACATATGGTCTAGGTCAAGACCAAGATACCTTAAAAAGCTTTGGATTTGCTTAGAAAGATCTATTCTGAGGTAGGGGAAATTTTAACTTAACTTATATCCGATTTGACTGCATGGTTTCCTAGCATATGTTATCTGATTTCTTCTGTTTTTAAAAGCATGCCTTGCATATGATAAAAGCTCTGTTATCTGATTTTGTTATTTGATTCCTAAGGTCCTTTATTTGTATTGATTTAAAGTTTATGTGACGAATCCCTCTGACGTGGCAGGATACCCACGACCGGCACGGCGGGATATTCGTGTATCTGATTTGTAAACCCCCTGACACAAGTTGCTCTCCTTTGAAGAAGCTTGATGCAAATATCTGCAATTGTTCGTTGAACGACGATTGTCGGGGCTACCCATCGGCACACATCTGGCTACCACGTGCTATATACACGAGAGTTATTTAAGTCACTAAATCTGTATGCATGCATCTGAAAACTCTGAGAATAAAGTCTGTTCTGTTAATTCTGCATCTATTTTATTCTATGAAAGTTCTGCATCTGATATCTGATCATTCTGTCTGCATTCTCTGATTTAAACATCTGTCCTGAGTTATGTTCTACAAACCATGTTTTATATATTAGATGCAATTTACTTGAGTTTCTTCTATTGAGATTAGATGGTTAGCTCCCTGTTTCTATATAATAGGTTCTGAGGCTAGGGTTCCAGGCACTGAGAGTGATCCTGATTACCAGCCCGAGGCGGAGGCTGAGGCTGAGGAGGATGACACTAACACCCCTGTTGACGAGTTTTATCAGTAGCTTGGGCATTAGTTTTGTATTTTGGGATATGTACGTGTATTTTTGGATTATCTGTGTGGCTGGTGGCCGCATCTCTGTATTTATTTACTGTAGATGTTACTTATAGTTTTATACATTCTGTATGAACCATTATTGGGAGCCATTATTTTGGGTGATGGATTTCCATCACTATTAGTTCTTCTTAGTTCATTTTTGATGATGTATATTCTTTTGATTTGATATATATATTATTTTTTTCCTTTCTTTCTTTTTAGAGCCTTAAATGATAACTTGATCTGCCACTTTGGATAGTGTCTGCTCTGATTTCCGCTAGATGAGCAGACACTCTTTGGTTTATTCTGGAGATCATCCAGAGTTATGATCTTGATGGCACGGGTTTTTGGGTGCAAAAATCCAGGCTATCACATTCTGGACCACCATATTTCTAATTTAATAGAATCCGCCACTGAGAATTGACTTCATGATCGATGTGCCACCACCATTTGGTAAGGAGGGATTGATTGAATTGTTTTAAGCAGAGGACCCTCGCGCCACCAAATTCAATGTGTTTAGCTATGAAACCGCAATTAGCTAGATGCATCTTGTTGATCTCATTATGGCCAAACCATAAAAAGTCTCTTTCGATCTTCTCCAATCATTCCCGAACCCACACGAGACACGAAAATATTGACATGTAGTAGGTAGGAAGAGCGGAAAGCACAGATTAAATTAAAGTGAGTTTACCGGCCCTTGATAGCACCTTTGCCTTCCAACCTGCAAGTCTTTTCTTAGCCCTTTCGATGATGAGCATCCAAGCTGCTTTCTTTGGAATCCCAGGACCAATAGGTAGGCCAAGGTAATTGAATGGCATTTTCGCGGGAGCACAACTGAAATTTGAAGTGAGACTAGCAACATTATCTTCGTTAGCTACCACCCCTATCAACGAGCATTGGATATATTAATGCTTAGACCTGAAACCGCTTCAAAACAAAAAAGAGTTCTTTTTAAATGCATTAGTTCCGCAGGGAAGAGATTTAAGAAAATTAATAGATCATCCGCATATTAAAGATGGGTACTCTCCACACCGCCCCTCTTAGGGAAAAAATCAGTAAAAGACTCAAGTTCTCTTGCCTTAGAGAGGATACCGTTCAGACCTTTAGCAATAACTAGGAAGAGGAAAGGAGAAATTGGATCACCTTGACGGATCCCATTGGTAGCAGAAAAATAGCCCACCAGACTTCCATTGATCAATATAGAGTATCGAACCGAATTTATGCAACCGAAAATCCAATTTCTCCATCTGTCACCCATACCTAGACGGCCCATCATATAATCTAAATATCCCCATTCAAGCATATCATATGCTTGTTCGAAATCAACTTTCATGAGAGTACCCGAGTTTTTCTTTTTGTGTCTAGAATGGACACATTCGTGGGCAATTAAGACACTGTCTAGAATTTGTCGATCCTTTAGAAAGGCAGATTGGTTGCAAGAGATGATATCTGGAAGAACCCGCTTCAGCCGAGTCGCAAGAACCTTCGCCATTATTTTATAAAGGCTACCAATCAGAGTGATAGGGCGGAATTTATGCACTTCATCTGCCCTTCAACTTTTGGGATTAGAGATATGAAAGTGACATTGATCTCAGGGCTGATAAGACCATCTTCAATAAATTCTTGAAACACCAACATTAGATCTCCATTAATTAAAGACCAGAACCACTTGTAGAAAATATTACAAAAACCATCAGGGCCTGGTGCCCTATCCCCATCAAGCTCGACAACGGCCCTGAAGACCTCCTCTTCAGAAAATTGGGAATCCAAGGATACCTTTTCCGCAAAACTGATTCGGGAGAAATTTAAACCATCCAACTCCGGTCTAACATGCCGAGGTTGGGAGAACCTCCAGTGAAAGTGAGAGACCAGCAATTGGGAAATTTCTCCCGAGTCCCTTACTTCTCTATCTTCGTGCCTTGAAACAAATATATGGTTAATTCTTCTTCTGGTAGAGGCTTGAATGTGAAAGTACCGGGTGTTTTTGTCCCCACTGTCAATCCAGCGATCTCTGGACAATTGTTTCCAATATCGCTCCTCTTGCAGAAGAATCAATTTATAAGCTTCTTTGAGTTTTAATTATCTCTTCAATTTGGGATGTTGATAAACTGCCGCTACCTTCTAACTAATCGAGAGAGCCAATTTCTGGAGTAACTGATCCTTTTTGACGAAAATGTCGCCCAATACCTCCTTGCTCCATTTAATTAGAGCTTGTTTCACCGCGCGTAGTTTCTTGGGGATGATACCACACTCGAGCGACTTATTGACATGAAACTAGCTCCACCGATTGCTATGACAGAGAACCCTAAACCTCGAACCAGGTGCAAGCGAGCATTCTGTGAGCTAACCATGCACGAACCAGCAGTGAGGTGTCTCGCTCATGATCTGATCATCAAGCAAGAGTTTCGATATTGCGATGCTACGCCTCAGGGTTGCCGAAAGCTAAGGCTTGGAGACGGCAACGTCCTGTCCCAAAAGTGCTAAAGAGTTTTGGCTTGAGTTGGGAGAATGAGTTGTTCTATGGCGTTGTACAAGAGAAAAATCCTCTTAGCATGAACAAGTTTCCGAGATCCAATTAATCATCTATGTATGTACCCGACTAATATTTAGGCAAAAATCTATATACTAATTTTCTTTTTGGTTTCAATGTTAGAAGTTTCTATTTTGGTGGCCATCACTATGGTCAACCTGTTGACCGGTGAATGGTATAAGATCAACCTTGAGATGTACAGTTGCTATTCCGGTGAGTTTGAAGAGAATAGGCAACTAATTGGTGAGTCTTTTAGTTAAGGTATGATTGTGATTTTTAATCATAATATAATTGGTATTTTCAGTCCTTAATGGGAAAGGACTCTTTGGCTATAAATATAAGGGGTGCCTGGTCCCAACGATTGCTCGACATAATTCAATCCTCCCTATTGGCGAAAGCATCCCCATTGTGCTAGGAGATATTGAACGCGAGAAGATCGACGACCAACCATTGATGGCTAACACTCAAGGTGCGCATATTTATGGATTATAGTTTTATCAGTTTTGATTGATCATGTGCCTAGATCCTACGGCTTAATTTCGATGGATCCATATTTAGATTCCATCAATTGGTATCAGAGCCATGATTGGCGTTATGATCAGTCAAAGCATTAATATATGGCTTTTAGAGTAAAACAAAATTGATGCGGGCGATGGCGTGTTTGCCTTGCCATCTCTTGACGTGTTTGCGTTGCCATGCTTTAAATCGGGTAGTAGTGCACCGTGCACGGATTTCTGTGGAGTAGAGGGTTTATGATGGTTGTTTTTGGAATGCAAAAAAAAAGGGGGCGCTAGTAGGGGTTTTTCCCGGCCACCGGATTGACACCGGCAGACGGTCGGCGGGGCCAACCAGACGGCCCACCAGACTGTCGGGTCTGGTCACCGGTGAGGGGCGGGGGGACGGTTGCTGGCAGTTCCTGCAAATAAAAAAAAAAATTTTTTTTTTTTTGTTTTATTGGCCGACAGTCCAACGTTGGTGGGCGTTTTCTGGCCACCGACCGATGTCCGGCCCCAGGGCCAACCGGCAGGCGCACCGGTCACCGGTGAGGGGGTGTATTTAAGCCCCATGGGGGCGGCTGCTGTGTTCAAAAAAAAAAAAATTGCTTTGGAAGACGATGAACAATGACAAAAGGGGGGTTTAGGGATTTATGGACGGATCGGGTCCGTCCCTGACCTGCCTGGCCTATTTGGCCCCATGACCGTTTGGCTCGGCCACTGTTGGCCCTCGGCCGCCTTTGACTTGACTCGTCCTATTTGGCACTGTCACTTCACTCGCTGACTGGGCCCTTGGCCCACTCAGCTGTTGGCCTATGGCCCGACCCGATGTGGCCCATGGCTTGACCCACAAGGCCCACTGGCCGAGGCCCACTCGGTCACTAAGGCCCATGGCACGACCCGATACCCAGCCCATTATGCCCATTGAATTTCTCATTCTTTTCGGGCCTTTTCTGGGCTATTTATAGGTCCGAATTTTAGACATTATATATGAATTTTGACTTTCTCGGGTATTCCGGATCCATTTTTGAAGTCTACTTTTGACAATGAGCTCTTTGTTGTAAAATATTCATGACGTGATGTTATTTTTCCACTTTTTAATTGGGTAATCATTAATTTTTTGAGTACCATTAATTGGAGTTGGGTAGTGGAGGTTGTGCTCCACCACCATGGCTGATACTTACACATTATAATACTCGATCATTGTCAATTTTGACGCTTACTCATAACACGGTTTGGACTTGGCTTATTTTTTAATATCACTTTCGTGATCATCTAAAAATATTATCAAACCTATTTTGATAGCATGACTTGGAAAGATTCTTCTATCCAACGGTGATGATCTTTCCTAGTGTCGTAGTTTTCATAGTGAGGTTTAATTTTGTCCAAGACCATATTACCAACTCAGTGAAAGTGTGTAGTGAACGTTGACGTCACAACATAAGCAGTTCTTCTGCCCAACGGTGATGAATCACTTAATGTTGTATGATGGTTGTATTTCACTATTCATCATTTTTGTATGTGGGTACTGGTAGCGTGTTGTGACTCGACCCAACGGAGGGTCATAACGACGCAATTAGTACCACAATCATTAAGAGAGATTGAGGAAGCAGCTAGTGTGTTATGACTCGACCCAACGGAGGGTCATAATGACACAAATTGTTTCTCAATAAAACCACATTGGTTTTAATTTTTATATTTCTTGACATATTTTAACTATTGCATCACATACTATAATTATAACCTTGTGGAATTGATAGTTACTTCGATTGTATGTGGACATAATAAAGTCCTTAATTATTGTGCAGCATTGAACCCGTCTATCATAACTAATATGATTAGTAGAATTGAACTTTTGAGTGGCTCAAATTATAAACAGTGGAAGGAACAAGTTACAATTGTTCTAGGCTGTATGGATCTTGACTATGCTATACGATTTGATAAACCCAAGGTGCTCATCACTGATGCCTCAGTTGAGGATTTGGCAGTGAACAATACGGATTTGAAAAAATGGGATAGATCAAATCGTATGAGCTTCATGATCATAAAGAGTTCCATTACTGATGCGATCCGGGGAGGTATTCTCGACTCGCACAATGCAAAGGAATACATGCAAGCCATTCAGGAATAATTTCAGGGGACTTCTAAAGCACTTGCCAGTAGTCTAATTGTTAAAATGGGAACCATGAAGTATGATGGCCATAGTGGCGTACGGGAGCACATTATGAGAATGAGTGGCATGGCCACTCAATTAAAAGAACTGGACATGGGTTTTTCTGAGGGTTATCTTGTTCACTTTATTATGACTTCTCTTCCTGCACAATTTGGCCCGTTCAAAATTAATTACAACATGCAGAAAGAGAAATGGAAGATGAACGAGTTAATCGCTCACTGTGTCCAAGAAGAAGAAAGACTTTGAAAGTGCCCATTACGCCGCTCTTAGACCATCAAAAGGCAATTTCAAGCGAAAGAAGGGCCAATATAAAGGAAAGACCGTGAAAGCTCCTCCACCGGAAAGCAAACAAGGAGATGCTAGCAAATCTACTTCTGATATCAAGTGTCACTTCGGTAAGAAGAAGGGACACATTAAGAAGAATTGTCAGAAATACAGAGATTGGCTAATTAAGAAAGGTAATGACCTAGCCTTTGTGTGTCTTGAATCACCTTATGTTGATGCTCCACGCAATACTTGGTGGATAGATTCTGGTGCAACTATTCACGTAAGTACTTCAATGCATAGATTTCGATCCAGCAGGAAGCTAAGTAAAGGCGAACGTACCATCAAACTCGGAAATGGAGTAGAAGCAGACGTGGAGGCCATTGAGACTCTCCGTATCATTTTAGATAGTGGTTTTATTTTGGATTTAGTTGATACTATTTATGTTCCAAGTATCACTAGAAACCTTATCTCAATTTCTAAATTGGATTCATTAGGTTTTGAATTTAAATTTGGACATAATATATTTACTCTATTATTTAATTCCAATATTGTGGGTGGTGGTTCATTAGTGGGCAATCTTTATCAGTTGAACTTGGATTCATCTTATGCCCAATCTTTAATTTCTATTTATGTGAATGATAAAATTAGTAAGAAACGAAAACAAGCAATCGACAACTCCTCCATTTTATGGCATAAACGTTTAGGCCATATATCTAAGGCTAGAATGGAAAGGTTAATTCAAGATGATATAATCGATGCGCTCGATTTCTCTGATTTCAATACTTGTGTTGATTGCGTTAAAGGAGAACTCACAAAAGCTAATAAGAAAGGGGTTATCAGGAGCACGAGTTTACTCGAAATAGTCCACACTAATATTTGTGGACCGTTTTCAACTCCCGCTATTGATGGTTAAAAGTATTTTATTACTTTCACTGATGATTATTCTCGTTTTGGTTATATATTTCTCATTCATGAGAGATCTGAGGCCCTGGATATGTTCAAAATCTATAAAGTCGAAGTTGAGATACAACTCAATTCAAAGATTAAAATTGTGAGATTTGATAGAGGCAGAGAGTATTATGGTAGATACTCTGAAATAGGTCACAATCCAGGACCATTCGCCCTGTATCTACAAGAGCATCGTATTGTCGCTCAATACACTATGCCAGGAACACCTGAACAGAACGGTGTAGCTGAACGACAAAATCGTACACTTATGGATATGGTGAGAAGCATGTTATGCAGCTCTAAGTTGCCTATTGTAAGAATCCCCAGCATTGACACTGTAATGGTAAGTGTCTGATCAGGTCGGGTCAGGTCATGCGTGACGATCTCACTAGGGTAGTCCATAAATCTTCAAAACGGGACCTTAAGCTAAATACACACAAGTGTAGTAAAATAACAGATTAAAAATATCTTAGAAATAATTAAATACATATATATATACCAACAATGGTATATATGCTATGTACATAAGTTAAGCCATTTGGCTTTACTAAATAACCAAGGGAAACAAAGGAAAGGGCTTTATTTTCGTTTCACTGTTAAACTACAAGACAAAAAAGTTTTGTTTCTTTTTGTTCTTTTGTTTCATATGTAATACCTTATATAATTATATAGGCTTTGCATAAAGCCGTTACCTCAAGTAGCTGGTAAGCTACTTGTATGCTCTGCCGTTACCTCAAGTAGCTGGTAAGCTACTTGCATGCTTTCAAATATACACGACTCCAATGAGTCATGCGATCTGCGCATGTACGCAAGGTCAAGTAGCTATACATAGACAACACCAAAGAACCTGCAATTGTTGCCTTCAACTTTGAATGAAAGCATAGCTAGCAGATCCTGAAAACAAAAACCTGAGAATTTGCCCGACATATCAGAAAATTATAGGGAGGCATGGCTATTATGCACTCGATGTTTGGTTATGATTTGTCGATTCAGTTGAACTAGTAGAAGCGAACAAACACGAACTCAATAGACACTATCCACCAAAAGGTATGCTATCGAGTTAATTTACAATAAATGATCATCATAGCCGAGTGCAGCTTGCTGCACTTCAAAAACTGCATAGGAAGTTTATAGATATAAATATTGGAATACAGATTTCAGATTCAGAGATTCAGAGGTGTAAACTCTATAGGAATCGATATGTCCAAAGCCATAAAAATCTATAGACGTGAACAAGCATGAACTCAATGGACATGGGCAGAATTCATTGAGGCCTTTAATGAGAAATATTTCCCAGCACCTGAGAGGTATAAGCTCGAGGTACAGTTTGCAACATTGGTACAAGGACAGATGACGGTGAGAGAATATGAATCAGAATTCACGCGTCTTTCTCGCTTTGCACCGTTGCTAGTAGCCACCGAGCTGATGAAAACCCAAAAGTTCGAGAGAGGTTTGAAACCTTTGATCAAAGAGAACATTTAGTTATTTCAGGTGACGACTTATGCTCATGTGATGAAATTAGCCTTGATAGCAGAGACTGATGTAGACACCATGTTCAAAAGGAGAGATGAAAAGCAGAAGGCCAGAAAAGCTCCACCACAGTCCTATAGTGCGGGTCAAAGTAATAAACGACCACAATTCTAAGGACAGACCGCTTTTCAACCAGCTGCAGGAGCATCTGCACGGCCTTATAATCCATCAATATTCTCTGCACCACCAAGGATTCCACGTGTTCCGAATCCATCTTTTTCAGCGGCCCGAAGTACATATGGGTTTTCTCAAGTACGACCGATAGGATCTCGCACGGGATCTTATACGGCTTCATCAGTTACCTCCAAAGATATTTATGGGAAATGTGGGAAGGCACACAAAACCAATGAGTGTCGCAAAGCTTCTGGAGCATATTTTTGATGTGGCAAGATGGGACATCGGATCAGAGAATGCCCGAAAATGGTCGAAATAGCGGCAAAGGCAGGACCAGTTTTACGATTGGCGCGGCCTACGGTACAAGGCCAATCTTATGCTGTTACTACAAAGGATGCGAGAACTAGCCATGATATCATTCAAGGTATGGTTGTCCATGTGACAGCCTGAATTTTGGCACCCCGAAATCCGTGCCATCAGCACGACCCTCAAGGCTGTGCCCTGGATTCTTTACAATACATTGGTATATACAAGCCAAAACTATAATTAAGGCGCACGTAGCTACTCTAAACAAGTTCTCATATAAAAAAATAATCATGGTATCGAAAGGTAGTCCTTGTCCCAGGCCAATTCATGGGCATAAGAACTTACCCAAACCATTGGTGATAACTGTTCATCCTAGACGTTTTATCAAAAGAAACGGTATTTAAATACATTCGAAATAAAGAGGCTTGACATACTAAGCCGTACCTAAAACTCTCAACTCACTCTCAAAGTATGCAGTGGGTTTCCTAGAAGAATTCCTCAGGAGGAGGTTCTGACTCTTCCGTGGGCACGTAGTCCGAATCCCCTGGATTAGCGTCTCCAGAAGTCTCTACTGCTGCTAGTCCTGGACCTGCGATGTATAGTCTAAGGGGGGTGAGCTACATCCTAGCTCCGTAGGGAAACAAAAAGAACATATAGATTAACCTTCACACATATATCAGCAGTTTAAAAAGCATAAATTATCGCGTAACACTTATGGAAAACAATTGAAATAACTGGAATAAAAATAATGATTTTGACTGTTACTTTGCATGGTTTTGTTTAATCTCCTTACTGGTTTAGTTGTGAATTTGGCCTAATCACTTAAATCTTAACTTAAGTAGTCCCCGAGCAATATAGCATCGAGCCCCGATGGAATACCCGCCATCGTCATCTAACTAGACAGTTGTTATATGTATTCCCTGGGAATACTGCCCAAGCCCCTTTCTCATAGGTGGCGGGGTCTATTTTTAGATCTACATCCCTAGGATGTGCTATGAAGGTATGGATTTGCCGCCGTACCGCTCACGGATATCCTGCCGAGTTAGTTGTGGGTATCCCGCCACGTCGGTGGGGTATTCTAATCAAACCTTAAATAATAAAAATATTGAATGTGCTCTATATATAGTTATTCACCGTGATTGTGCTAATTATATTACATCAGGCCTTATCACATTACTTCCGTTTCACTGTTAGTTTTCATCTGCATCCCTGGGATGCCCCTGATTTCCATCGCATCCTTCAGATGTTTACTTTATAATTTTTCGTCCCCTGGGGACCTCAAGACTATCACGTTTGAAACTCACTCACACACCCTTTTTCATAATGATCATACAGTATTTGACTATTTAAATGGATTACACTACATATATGAATTTGATGGAATAATGCACATGTTTCAAGAATATTCCCTACCTCAACACAATCCGTCGCGTTCCTTTCTCGCAGAAACTTACGCGCAACAACCCACGTTGAACCTACATTGTATGAGACATAGTTTTTACTCAGAAGGTCCTTAGACCCCTTGAAAACACAGTTCCCATGAATCATACCCAAAAGAATTTAGAGAGCTGGAAGGAAGTCCTCGCGCGAGCGATTATGTAGCCTCGCGCGAGCGATTATGTAGCCTCGCGCGAGCGAGCACTTGACCTCGCTCGAGCGGTCACTATTCATCGCTCGAGCGAGCACTATTCATCGCTCGAGCGATTATTATTTGAGATATCTAGGATTTTAAGAGATGCCTCGCTCGAGCGAACCATTTTTACCGCTCGAGCGAGCCACGAAACGTTGTATGTTCTCCTTTCATTTGGAGATTATTCTCTTCCTCAAGAGAAGATTAATAGTGTCTAAGATCCTTCGACCCCTAGTTTAAACTCTACTAAAATATTCGAAAAATATTTAAATCATACCTTACTCGACGGTCCCCCTATTGTGTGATCCAACTTCTTCCAATCGTGAGGCCCTTCAAGGTCCTCTATAGAAAGGCTAAGAACCTCACCTCTTTTGTAAACCTTTTTCTCTAAACTCTCTCCTTTTTCTCTCTATTTTTCCTTCTTTCTATCTAGGTTGATTTAGGTTACGTAGGAGAGACTCTCCTCCCCACTTTCACTTATATAGTGAAAGCTACAAAATTTCACATATACACAGAAAGTGTGTATACGTAATTTTGATTTGGTTTCCTTGTGAGACACTAATACTTGCGTATGAAGTGTGGTATTTTGCATGGTATGTGATGTGTATGGTTTTTTTTTCAAAATCTGGGGTTATGACATTCACTCCACCTTAAAAATTTTCGTCCTCGAAAATTGACGACCCACAAAAAAATAAAGAATATTATATCTAACAGAAAAGAATTCATTCGTAACAACACACCCGACAAATCAAAATCGGATCATGCAACATATGGTTCAAAGACCCCAGATCATACCTGCCTGGGGAATTTTCTTTAATCTACACCAAATGAGAACACTCATATCTATCATCTTAATTATTTTAAAACTCTCTTAATGGTTATCTTCACAAGCAGAAGGGCACTCATTCTACTCCAATTTATGGAACCTATACCAGGATTCAGTTACTATTAGACGAAATTTGTCAACAAACATTTGTCACAACAAAATTTTCTTTTTATAATGATTACATTGAAGATCACAAAACACAAAACAACAACCAATATGAAAGAGGAGGACCTAATCGTCACTCTCTCATACTCTTCATCATCCTCCTCATCCTCCTCATCATCGTCGTCGTCCTCATCATCCACATCCTCGACAACCGCCCTGGCGGCAGTGGCACCCATCGTAGTGCTCCTCGTAGCAGGGCCCGAGCTAGATGTTCCAAAAATAGCGCCCCTCATGGCACTAACGCGCTCTCTGTATGACTGCGGATACGCATGGCCCATGAGGTCTATGAGTAGTGCCTCCTGGAACCTCTGATGTAGCCTGATCTCCCGCCCCTGCTGGAGGATCTCTTGCATCATGTTGGCATCGGTGGTAGGTAGGGGCTGTGAAGATGAAGTAGAGGGAGCAGTAGGTGTCGCCAGTGTTTGTTGTGTGGCTTGTCGGGAAATTTGGCGATCTCTCGTCTTGTTGATACTAGTGTGGAGGCTCTTTAAATTTTGACTTAAATCCTGGGCGAGGTATGGGATGATGTTGTCGGTGAGCGCGATTTCATTTGTTTTGATTTGAAACCCCTCCTTCCCATGTCGTGATTCAAGGAGTCGGGAGATCAAACGTGCATAGGGTAAATGGTTTATCGGTGGGGGAATAGCACCCCTTAGGTTTCTTTTGTGGGCATGGACCATGCCCTTGATGACCACCATCGGAGCGCTAAACCACCTATTGTGGAAAGCGGAGTGTAGAGCCCGCAAAATCGTCTCGCGGCGCTCTTGGTCATGACCGGTCGGGTGTAGATTCTTCTTAAAAATAATATCAAGCAACCACATGCGTGGCGGTAATTGCGAGCGGGTGATTGATTGGCCTGATGCGGTGGCGCCGCAGGTAATGTCGGCGATAATGGTAGGGAAACCTACGTTCCCTGAAAAAGGTGGTAGAGAAAGGGGGTTTGGAGTGTAGGTGTTGGGGCAATGCATGACGGAGGAGACATCGGCACTGCCGAAAATCAGTTCCTTGCCGTCAATGGTGACGAGGATAGAGTCCTCAGTCGCATTTGTCTTTAGTGTTTGGTAAAATAATTTGACGAGCCTCGGATAGTACCGATCTCCAAAAGGGTTCAACAGTGGTCGTAAGCCGTTGTTTGTAAGAAAATCCAAGGCCCATTGGGTGGACGTCGGATCCCCAAAATAGGAGGGATGGATCTCCCATTCATTTTCAAAAACCTTCGATCCCCACCATTCAGTTAATTGTATTGGGGTAGGAGGTGTGGATGGTGTCTGTGGCGCTTGATTGCGCGAGGATGGCGATTGGATCGCCATCCGTTTTCTAGGCTGGGTGCTAGGGCCTTGGGATGTCATTCTGATAAAAGAAAAATTTCTAATTGAAAGAAAAATAGAGAATAGTGAAGATTTCACCTTTTTGAAAGTTTTCAATGGATCGGATCGTTCGAAACCAACTTGAATCGGGAAAAAAAGACTTGGAGGTAGAAGTAGAAGCCCTAACCCTTGCTCGGCTGGCTCTCGCGTGAAGATGAAATACGAAATTGAAGTTCGCTCCTATTTATATTCTGACCTTGCTTGAGCGGTTATAGTTTCTCGCTTAAGTGGTCAAAATGCCTCGCTCGAGCGATGAATAGCTATCGCTCGAGCGAGAGGAAGTTGTGATTTTATGTGGTTCGCTCGAGCGAACATAAGTGGTCGCTCGAGCGAGACCAAAAACATTTTTCTAGTACCCTTTTGCTCGTTTTCGATTTCTAATCTCATTACTAGTTTTATATATAAAAAGTTCAACGAAAAGTGGTTCAATCATTGCTTGGAGTCAATATATATATATATATATATAATTTTAATCTTTCGAAAAAATATATAGACTTCATACTACCCGCAATCACATATTCTCAATTGAATAAAACTATTCAGTTGGAAATTTTGAACAATTTGGGATATTGTTCTCTAACATCCCCCTCATGTTCCCATGTTGCTTCTTCGACCAGATGGTTCTTCCATCGGACAAGCACTAAGGGAATGACTTTTGTTCGCAACACATGTTCCTTTCGATCTAAAATTTCCACAGGCTCTTCAATCATGGTCATATCTTCATGCATTTCGAATGATTGTCCGCTCAGCACCTGATCAGGGTCATTGAGATATTTTCTGAGCATCGACACGTGGAATATATTGTGTACCTGATCAAACAATGGTGGCAATCCAATGCGGTAGGCTACTTCTCCTACTCGACCCAAAACCTCAAACGGTCCAAGATAGCGGGGACTTAGCTTCCCTCTCTTTCCAAATCTCATCACCCCCTTCATCGGTGATACTTTCACGAACACATGTTCACCCACCTTAAAGTCTACACTCGTCCGCTTGATGTCAGCATAGCTTTTCTGTCTGCTTTGAGCCGCCTTTAGTCTTCCCCCGATCATGCGGACACAATAGCTGCATTATCTTCAAGTAGCTCGAGTCCCAAAACAAATTTCTCGCCAATTTCCTCCCAATTGATTGGCGATTTGCATCGTCTTCTGTACAAGGCTTCATACGGTGCCATTCCGATGCTCGTCTGAAAACTATTATTATATGCGAACTCAATCAATGGTAGGTGTTGATCCCACGATCCTTGTAATTCTAACATACATGCCCTAAGCATGTCTTCAATGACTTGATTGACCCTTTCAGTCTGTCCATCGGTCTGTGGGTGAAACGCCGTACTAAAATCTAGCCTAGTTCCCATTCCTTCTTGAAATTTCTTCCAAAACTTTGATGTATATAATGGGTCCCGGTCTGAAACAATGCTACTTGGAATCCCATGTAAACGGACAATCTCTTTCATATAGAGCTCTGCTAGTCTTCCCGCCGTGTACATCGTGTTGTAAGGCAAGAAGTGTGCTGACTTAGTCAATCGATCGACTACTACCCAAATGGCGTTATGCTTCCTTGCGTCATGTAGACCGACTATGAAATCCATGGAGATAGATTCCCACTTCCATTCCTATGGGTAGAGGTAATAGGCTGCGGGTGTCTATGATCGATTTTCACTTGTTGTACGTCAAACATCGCGACATCGTGCTACATCTTGTTTCAAGCCTCTCCACCAGTAATTCTTTTTTAGATCTTGATACATCTTTGTGCTTCCCGGGTGGATAGCATAGCTTGACTTGTGAGATTCATCAAGAATCGTTCACCGTAAATCGGCATTGTCTGGAATGCAAAGTCGCCCCTTGAATACTAAGGAACCATCCTCCTTGATTGAAAACTCAGATGTAATACCTTCAGTTACATCTTGACGCATCTTTGTTAGAATTGGGTCTTTCATCTGTAGTTCTCGTATGTGTTCGAATATCACTAGTTTCACTGATATATTGGCTAAGAAGGCTCCTGTGGCTTGTGGTTGTATGTCTGCGCCACATAGCGCTAGATCCTCCAACAGCTTCCATTGATGTATACCCGAAATTAGACTAGCCAACTCGGCCGAACTTTTCCGACTCAAGGCGTCGGCCACTACGTTAGCTTTGCCTGGATGGTACTGTATGGAACGGTCGTAGTCTTTGAGGAATTCCATCCACCTATGCTGCCTCATATTTAGTTCCTTCTGTGTAAATAGATATCTAAGGCTCTTATGGTCAGTGAAAATTTTAAATGTTTCTCCGTATAAATAATGTCGCCATATCTTTAATGTGAATATGATTGCTGCTAGTTCCAGATCATGTGTTGGGTAGTTCTTTTCGTGCTCTTTCAACTGTCTGGAGCCGTAAGCTATTACCTTTTTATATTGATTTAGTACACAACCCAACCCGTTATACGAAGCATCACTATAGACTGCGAATCCTCTACTGCCTGATGGAATGGCTAACACTGGAGCTGAGGTGAGTCTCTTCTTGAGTTCTTAAAAGCTCTTCTCACACGCCTCACTCCACTCAAATCTTGAGTCCTTTCTTGTAAGCCTCGTAAGAGGTCCTAATATTTTTGAAAACCCCTAGACGAAATGTCGATAATAACCTGCCAGTCCGAGGAAACTTCGGACGTCTGTCACAGTTTTTGGTTGCTCCCAGTTCACTACCGCCTAGATCTTAGCGGGATCTACTGTGACACCATGCTTTGAGACGACATGTCCCAAAAAGCTAACCTCTTCTAGCCAAAACTCACATTTGCTGAGCTTGGCGTACAATTGGTGTTCACGCAAGGTTTGTAGAGCGACTCGTAAGTGTTCTTCATGTTCCGTCTTCGATTTTGAGTAAATCAGGATGTCATCAACAAACACTACAACGCAGGAGTCTAGGTGTGGTTTAAACACCCGATTCATCAAGTCCATAAACGACGCCGTGCATTATCGGTCCGAATGGCATCACTAAAATTCATAGTGTCCATACGTGTTCTAAATGCCGTCTTTGAAGTCCTCGTACGACTCTTAAGCGATGGTATCCGGATCTTAGATCATTCTTGAGAAATGTTTTGCTCCACCTGGTCAACAAGTCATCTATTCTTGGCGGTATTGATTCTTCACGGTGACTTTGTTCAATTGACGGTAGTCAATGCACAACCGCATCGACTCCATCTTTCTTTTCACGAATAGAACTGGTGCTCCCCATGGAGACACGCTTGGTCTTATGAACCCTTTGTCCATGAGCTCTTGCAATTGTTCTTTCAACTCTTTCAACTCGAGCCATCCTATAAGGTGCCTTTGAAAGCAGTTCCGTTCACGGTGCTAAGTCGATCGCAAATTCTACTTCTCTTTCTGGAGGTAACCCTGGCAATTCTTCTGGAAATACATCTGGGAATTCTCGCACTACTGCTATCTCGGAGATAATATTCTTTTCTTCTTTATTTTCTTTCAGGAATGCCAAATAACCGCTACACCCCTTTCTGATTAAACGTTCTGCTCTGACTGTAGATATGAGTGGTACCTGTGTCGATCTCTCCCCTCGAAATCGAAACGATCTCCTCGTGTTAGGACGGAAAACAACAACTTTATCCTTGCAATCCACTGTTGCGCAGTGATGGGACAGCCAATCCATGCCAAGGATCACGTCGAATCCTTGCATGTCCAACAATATTAAATTTGCGTCTAGTTCGTAGACAACGTGATCCCGAATGCTTACCACTACCGATTTGCAGACTAACTCTGTGTCCACTAATTCTCCTGTTGGGATAGACACTGATAACACAAAGTCTAGTGTCTCCGGAACAATCTTCATCTTCTTTGCAAATCTAGGGGTGATGAAGGAGTGGGTAGACCCTGGGTCTATCAGCACTCGTGCGTCATGTGCTACGTAGCACCCTTTTTCATAGATTTGTAACGTACCTATAATGCATACATATACGTACATAACATATACTTTATTTAGAATTTTTCTAACGCGCAACAACGGTTATATATATACTTGTCCTAATGAATGCACATTCTCTATCTAGAATTGCATTGAAACCGAAATTCTTTATTTAAAAGAAATCTCACCTTGGATGATGTCGTGTACACTCCCTGCTTCCTGGGCGGTAACTGCGTAGGCTCTCCCTCGAACAACTGGCTTTCGTGATTGAATAGGTTGTGGCATGGAAGCTGGGGCCGTCTTTTCTTTAACTATCTCAGGGCAGTCTCTAATCATGTGGCCTATCTTGCCGCATTTGAAACAACCTCGCATCCCCTGCCTACAATCCTTTGTTTTGTGGGACTTGCCACACTTGGCACAAGTTTCCCTTGGTGTTGAAGTAGCAGCTCTCGAAAAACCTTGGGTAGTTGTAGCCCCGCTGGAAATAGCAGGACCCTCATACCTCATCGGTCTCCCTGATGCCAGCAACGGAAAACTTTGATGAGTAGCTTGTTGTGCAGCTCTCCCATACCCTGTCTGGAACGATTGTCTCTGATTCGGTGCTACAAACCTCGATTTCTTATGTACCGATTCGTAGCTCCCCGTCCTGCTTGGATCAATGCTTCCTCTTCCCTGTTGTTCCCTCTGACGGTATCGGTTATTATTTTCTTCTTCGACTACTAATGCCTTACTCATTACTTCTCCATAGGTCTTCAGCTGGAAGGGCGCAACCCCTCCTCGGATGTCCGACCTTAAACCCTGTTGGAACCTCTTCGCTTTCATCACGTCTGAAACTACGTAGTCCGGAGCGCGAGCCAATCTCATGAATTCTACTCCATACTCTCTGGTCATCCTTCCTTGCTAGTTGTAAAATTGGGTCTCCATCGATTCCTCACAACCTTCAGAAAATATTGCTTATTGAATTCTTCTTAATTCATCCCAAGTCCACGGCATATCTTGAGTTTCTTGTGCTTTTGTTCAAAGCAGTTTCCACCAAGGTCCGACTTCTCCATCTAGCATATGCATGCAGACGCTCTCATCCTCCGTGCATGTTAGTACACTAAACACCTTTTTCATTTCACCCAGCCAGTTTTCGGCTGCCATTGTGTCTGCCTGTCCTGAAAAGTTTGGAGGTCTCATCCTTCTAAACTCGGTGAATGCTGAAGCCACTGGTGGTGTAGGTCCCACTAGAGGTGTAGGTGTTCGTTGTGGTTCTGGTGCTGCATGTGCTGCCAAGGACGCTGCTTGCTGTGCCATGGAAGTTGCCATTGTCTCCATGGTGTGCATCATCCTCTGACGCTCTTCTCTTTCTTCATTTATCTCCCTCACTCTATCTTGTTCCCTCTGATTTCGATCCTGTCGATCTAGATCTTGATCCTCTACTTGATTTTGGTTTTCTCCCTGGCCACTGCCCTCGAGAATCTCCCTGTTTCCCAATGGTACCCTGTTTGTAGGTGAGACGAACCCATCTCTACTGCATAAATTCCTATCATGACCACCCCTGGGTCGACCTCTTCCTCTAGGAAACATAACGGTCTGCATGAGAATCCATAGTCTCGTTAGTAGAAGTCCCTATATTCTGACGAGATGATAGCCAAAACTAGAAAGAAAGGCTCTGATACCAACTGTGACAGCCCGAATTTCGGCACCCCAAAATCCGTGCCATCAGCACGACCCTCAAGGCCGTGCCCTGGGTTCTTTACAATACATTGGTATATACAAGCCAAAACTGTAATTAAGGCACACGTAGCTACTCTAAACAAGTTCTCATATAAAAAAATAATCATGGTATCGAAAGGCAGTTCTTGTCCCATGCCAATTCATGGGCATAAGAACTTACCCAAACCATTGGTGATAACTGTTCATCCTAGACGTTTTATCAAAAGAAATGGTATTTAAATACATTCGAAATAAAGAGGCTTAACATACCAAGCCGTACCTAAAAATCTCAACTCACTCTCAAAGTATGCAGTGGGTTTCCTAGAAGAATTCCTCAGGAGGAGGTTCTGACTCTTCCGTGGGCACGTAGTCCGAATCCCCTGGATCAGCGTCTCCAGAAGTCTCTACTGCCGCTAGTCCTGGACCTACGACGTATAGTCTAAGGGGGGTGAGCTACATCCTAGCTCCGTAGGGAAACAAAAAGAACATATAGATTAACCTTCACACATATATCAGCAGTTTAAAAAGCATAAATTATCGAGTAACACTTATGGAAAACAATTGAAATAACTAGAATAAAAATAATGATTTCGACTGTTACTTTGCATGGCTTTGTTTAATCTCCTTACTGGTTTAGTTGTGAATTTGGGCTAATCACTTAAATCTTAACTTAAGTAAGCCCCGAGCAATATAGCATCGAGCCCCGATGGAATACCCGCCATCGTCGTCTAACTAGACAGTTGTTATATGTATTCCCTGGGAATACTGCCCAAGCCCCTTTCTCATAGGTGGCGGGGTCTATTTTTAGATCTACATCCCTAGGATGTGCTATGAAGGTACGGATTTGCCGCCGTACCGCTCACGGATATCCTGTCGAGTCAGTCGTGGGTATCCCGCCACGTCGGTGGGGTATTCTAATCAAACCTTAAATAATAAAAATATCGAATGTGCTCTATATATAGTTATTCACTGTGATTGTGCTAATTATATTACATCAGGCCTTATCACATTACTTCCATTTCACTGTTAGTTTTCATTTGCATCCTTGGGATGCCTCTGATTTCCATCGCATCCTTCAGATATTTACTTTATAATTTTTCGTCCCCTGGGGACCTCAAGACTATCACGTTTGAAACTCACTCACACACCCTTTTTCATAATGATCATGCAGTATTTGACTATTTAAATGGATTACACTACATATATGAATTTGACGGAATAATGCACATGTTTCAAGAATATTTCCTATCTCAACACAATCCGTCGCGTTCCTTTCTCGCAGAAACTTACGCGCAACAACCCACGTTGAACCTACATTGTATGAGACATAGTTTTTACTCAGAAGGTCCATAGACCCCTTGAAAACACAGTTCCCATGAATCATACCCAAAAGAATTTAGAGAGCTGGAAGGAAGTCCTCGCGCGAGCGGTTATGTAGCCTCGCGCGAGCGAGCACTTGACCTCGCTCGAGCGGTCACTATTCATCGCTCGAGCGATTATTATTCATCGCTCGAGCGAGCACTATTCTTCGCTCGAGTGATTATTATTCATCGCTCTAGCGATTATTATTCATCGCTCGAGCGAGCACTATTCATCGCTCGAGCGATTATTATTTGAGATATCTGGGATTTTAAGAGATGCCTCGCTCGAGCGAACCATTTTTACCGCTCGAGCGAGCCACGAAACGGTGTATGTTCTCATTTCATTCGGAGATTATTCTCTTTCTCAAGAGAAGATTAATAGTGTCTAAGATCCTTCGACCCCTAGTTTAAACTCTACTAAAATATTCGAAAAACCCCTAGTTTAAACCCCTAGTTTTACTCTACGGTCCCCCTATTGTGTGATCCAACTTCTTCCAATCGTGAGGCCCTTCAAAGTCCTCTATGGAAAGGCTAAGAACCTCACCTCTTTTGTAAACCTTTTTCTCTAAACTCTCTCCTTTTTCTCTCTATTTTTCCTTCTTTCTATCTAGGTTGATTTAGGTTACGTAGGAGAGACTCTCCTCCCCACTTTCACTTATATAGTGAAAGCTACAAAATTTCACATATACACAGAAAGTGTGTATACGTAGTTTTGATTTGGTTTCCTTGTGAGACACTAATACTTGCGTATGAAGTGTGGTATTTTTCATGGTATGTGATGTGTATGGTTTTTTTTTCAAAATCTGGGGTTATGACAGTCCATTATTTTTATATTATTAAATTTCAGTTAATGAACATTTTAGATAGAGAAGGTGCATATCGTAAATTAGGAATATTACATCCTCAATTCCTCAAGTCACATAGTATTATAGTAATTGCTACTTAGACGTAATCTAGCTAACACTAGTTTGTATACTTTAGGTATCTTACAAATATACCCAAAAGATGCGTATTTGTGTTACGATGCACGAGTCTTGATAGATCCCGGATCTACACACTCGTTTGTTACACCTCAGTTTGGTGAAAAGTTAAAGAAGTTAGGAGGTATTCCAGAACCTCTCGACTTTATTCTTGAGGTTACACTTCCGACTGGACAATTTATCACGACTGAGAAAGTATACCGGTCGATTATCATTTTCATCAAGGATTACTGGGGATATGAAGCAGTAGCAGATTTGATCCTGTTACCGATGCAAGGATACGATGTGATCCTTGGCATGGATTGGTTGTTTACTCACCATGCGAATGTTGATTGTGGCAAAAAGATTGTCTCTTTTCGCCCACAAAAGAAGGTATCAGCTAAATTTTATGGCGTACAGTCAACTACTCTTTCGTTGATATCCGCAATTCAGGCACGGCAATTGCTCGATGAAGGTGCTTAAGGGTATATTGCTTTTATACAAAGTGATGAACAAAAAAAGAAGGAAATTTCACTTTCAGATGTACCTATTGCTTGTGAATATCCTGACGTGTTTCCTGATGAGCTGCCAGGACTACCACCTGACAGAGAAGTTGAATTCGCAATTGAGTTAGCTCCAGGTACTGACCTAGTATCAAAAGCACCATACAGAATGGCATTGGTAGAGTTGAAAGAACTCAAGGAGCAATTATAGGAACTTCTTGATAAAGTTTTTATCAGACCGAGTGTGTCTCCGTGGGGCGCATCGGTGTTGTTAGTGAAAAAGAAGGACGGTACAATGCGCCTCTGCATTGATTATCGCCAACTTAATAAACTGACGATCAAGAATAGATATCCGCTTCCTCGAATCGACGATCTCTTTGATCAGTTACAAGGAGTGCGGTTCTTTTCAAAGATTGACCTACGGTCGGGTTATCACCAAATGAAGGTAAAAGCTGAAGATATTTCGAAGACAGCTTTCCGAACACGTTATGGTCACTACGAGTTTCTCGTTATGCCCTTTGGTTTGACCAATGCACCTGCTGCATTTATGGACCTAATGAACATAGTCTTCAAACCTTATCTTGATTTGTGTATCGTGGTATTCATCGACGATATACTTATCTATTCCAAGACAAAGACAGAGCATGAAGATCATCTGCGTCTGGCATTGCAAACACTGAGAGACTCACGGTTATATGCAAAATTTAGTAAATGTGACTTCTGGTTGAACCAAGTCAGTTTTCTGGGTCACATTATTCTGAAGCAGGTATCACGGTTGATCCTGCAAAGATTGAAGTCACGTAACGGTGGAAGCGACCTGCGCATCAGAACCGAGATTCAAAGTTTTCTAGGTCTTGTAGGTTATTATCGACATTTTGTGGAAGGCTTTTCACAACTTGCTGGACCACTCACGCAACTCACTCGGAAGAATGTCAAATTCGAGTGGACTGAGGCGTGTGAACAAGGTTTCCAAGAATTGAAAAGAAGACTTACCTCTGCACCTGTTTTAGCATTACCATCTGGCAGTGGTGGTTATGTTGTTTTCAGTGATGCTTCATACAGTGGGTTAGGATTTGTGTTGAACCAATGGGAACGTGTGATAGCATATGGTTCTCGTCAGTTGAAAGATCACGAGAAGAACTATCCCACTCATGACTTGGAATTAGTAGTGGTCATTTTAGCGTTAAAAATTTGGAGACACTATCTATACGATGAAACCTTCAAAATCTTCACCGATCACAAGAGTCTTAAATATCTCTTCACTCAAAAAGTGTTAAATTTGAGACAGAGAAGGTGGATGGAATTTTTGAAAGACTACGACTGTTCAATTCATTACCATCCCGATAAAGCTAATGTTGTAGCTGATGCACTTAGCCGAAAATCCTCCGCTCAGCTATCTCACCTTGTTACAAGACTACAAAGATGGAAACTACTCAATGATATTGTATCATCGAGTGCCACTCTTCGAGCAATAGCAAATGGAGGTTTACTTGCTACAGTAATGATCCGAGCTCCCCTTTTCGATAGGATTAGAGAGCTTCAGATGCAAGATGCAGAGCTTATTTCTATCCGACAAGGGGTACAAAGTGGACTACAACCCGAATTCTCAATCAAAGGGGATGGGTCTTTATTATTTCGAGGACGAGTATGTGTACCAGATGATCATACTTTACGTCAAGAAATCCTCGAAGAAGCTCACAAATCAACATACGTTATTCATCCTGGTAGTACAAAAATGTATCAGGATCTAAAGAAAACGTTTTGGTGGAATGGTTTAAAACGTGATGTAGCAGAATACATTGCAAAGTGTTTGACTTGTCAGCAAGTAAAGGTCGAGCACAAACATCCTGCTAGTTTGCTACAGCCATTACCTATTCCAGAGTGGAAATGGGAGAATATTTCCATGGACTTCATTCTTGGTTTGCCCCGTACTCAAAAGGGTTACAACGCCATTTGGGTGATTGTTGATCGTCTCACAAAATCGGCGCATTTCTTACCTTATAGGACACAATATACATCGTCGAAATTAACCGAACTCTATCTGAGAGAGATTGTACGACTACATGGGATACCCGTAAGCATTGTGTCAGATCGAGATCCTTTATACACTTCTAGATTTTGGCAAAGTTTCTAAGAAGGTATGGGTTCCAAGTTAGACTTTAGTACAACATTTCATCCTCAGACCGACGGACAAACAGAGAGGGTTAATCAAGTGATTGAAGACATGTTAAGGGCCTGTATGCTCGATTTTCAAGGATCATGAGATAAACACTTACCCCTGATCGAATTCGCATACAATAACAGTTTTCAGTCAAGCATCGGTATGGCACCATTCGAAGCACTATATGGACGCCGATGTAAATCTTCGATTAACTGGGAAGAAGCTGGAGAGCGGTTGATTTTAGGCCCTGACCTAATAGAAAGCACCAATGCAGTTGTTCACATTATTCGGGAACGATTGAAGAGTGCACAGAGTCGACAAAAGAGTTACGCTGATCTCAAAAGAACCAGTGTTGATTTTCAAGTAATATTTGATCCTGATAAACCTTTTTCACAATTGATTCAAACTATATTAGTAGTCTGATGAAATGATTTACAGATTGGCGAGCACGTCTTTATAACAATATCTCCGACTAAAGGCGTGATGCGGTTCGGGAAACGAGGCAAGCTAAGTCCTCGTTATGTTGGACCATTTCCTATATTGGGCAGAGTAGGAGAAGTAGCGTATCAACTCACGTTACCTACGCACCTGGCAGGCATTCACGACGTATTTCACGTATCGATGCTGAGAAAATACGTCAGTGACCTGACGCATGTGTTAGATTATCAACCGTTGGACATTCAAGAAGACCTAACGGTAACCGAAGCACCAGGTCAGATTTTGGACCACAGGGATCAAATTCTGAGAACAAAAAGATTTCACTCATGCTGATTCAATGGAAAAATTATGGGTCACATGAAGCTACCTGGGAGCGCGAAGCTGATATTCATGCTCAGTACCCTCGATTATTTACGTAGGGTACGTACTGGAAAATTCCCTTATTTAATACAGATACATAATCATACGGATATATATAATCAAATGAAATTAGTTTGTTTCCATTTCAAGTTTATTGTAGTTTAACATTAATTTGAATGGACCCTGCACCCTTAGTTGATATCCAATGTCAAATAGAAATGAAGTGTCATAAAATAGAATTATTTCATAGTAACACTAACTAACAATTAACTTAGAAAAGTAAAGTGTATATCATGCTAAAATAACTCAAAACAGTGACACCTATGGGACACCTAAGCAAGGGTGTATCCCAGATTTATGGCATATACCACACTTGATTTGTTTAAGGCCATTAATAGGCTAATATAATAAGTTTTATATACACAATATTATAAAATGGCTCAAATTTCATAGAAATAAAAAATTTTAACCTAGAAAAATACATCAAAAATACCAACTGATATTTTTCTACAGACCCCCTAACTGTTAGGAACACAAAAATATAAAAAAATTAAATATCACATCTCAGGAGCCCCAAAATCCAGGCCCTTCAACATCTGAACCTCCTTGCCGCGACAAGGGCTAAGTGTTTCCGCGGCAACTATGCTGGAATATGGTGGGTCCGAAACCCCTTTTCTGGTATTTTCAGTTAATAAAACCTGTTATAGCCCTGTTCTTCGACCTTCCAAGCAACGAGTCATGCATGCACACTGTCAGATCTGATCCACAGCCGCTGAATGCTCCTGATTTAGTTTGCACATTTCTCTATTTTCCGATTTTCCTCTCGTTTCGGTCTTATTTTCGGTGCTTTGTGAGGTAAAACGATCTAGAACTCAATCCTATTGTCTTTTATTGTCTCTTCGATTACACCATGCCTCCTAGAAAAGTAGGCGTATCTAAACCCCCGAAGTCCTCGGCTAAAGAAAAAGGCAAAGGCCCTTCTTCTTCTGTCCCCGAGCCAATCGATCCACCAAACATGCCGGAACAGCCCATTCCGTGGTGGGTTGCGAAGGCAATGGAACCAGAATGGATTGTGGACGATAAGCTACTAACCCCGAATGACCAGACTGCATGGTCACTTCGTTATATCGAAAAGGCGCAGTTAAGCGCCTTATACCAGCCCTTTCACAATCAGTTTTATCCGCGTTTAGTTCGATTATTTTATCAAAATCTGATTGTCACTCCTACTGTCGGTCAATTACAGACCGAAATAGATGGTCGTAAATTTTATTTTAATATCCTACACATAGCAAAACAATGGACTGTAGTGCTGAATATGCCGTCACTTCAGGACTACAAGTACCACGGCAGAGGGATGTGAAATTTCACCACATCACCTCGAAAATGACAAATGGTCAGACAGCTTCTGACCATAGTCTTGCCGTACATCGCAGTCAGTTACCACAACGGATGTGGTTTTTGGACTGTATCTTCCGATACAATTTATACCCTATGCAGCGTGAGAGAGAGCGCCAAGATGCTCTCTTGCAGGCTCTTTTTGCCGTCCACGAAGGACGATGGTTAAATGCCCCTAGGGTGGTTTGGGAAGGCATCAAGTATGCCAATGAGCATCTGCAAAGCACTATGTCACCTTCCATGCCTTCTTGCCCCTACCCTAGACTGATCTCCCGCATGTTTGAAGGACACTTTGATAGTGTCAATTGATCGATTTAGAATGTAACCCTTGCAAGTGCACAAGATCTATTGCAGTATGGCAAGAACAGGGGTGTCGAACCCACAGGGAAACGTGAATTTTTAATTAATTCTTTTAGAGATTTTAAAAACGTCCCTAAGGAAGTACCAAAGGGCAGATTCAATTTTACCAAAAACTTAACGCACTTTTCCTAAATGCAGAAAAATAAATTAATCTAAACAATTAATTACTGATAAATCTACGAACAATATTAAAATGAGATCAAGGAATATGCTACCCCAGATTCGTACCCCTTTTCTATCATTAAAACCCACAGTTTCATTAAATCATCATTCACACCATCATTCATCTAGAAAAATGACTTGAAATAAAATATGATCATCAATCATACCTATCTAAAAACAATGACTCAAATAACATTGCGGTATGAGTCATGTAAAAAGCATAGCGTATCTCATGATATTTAGATCACGACAATCGACATAATCGCTTCTACTAGATCACTGCAGTCCGGATCTAGCGATTACGGCCGTTGATACGCCGCAATCAACGGTCATAACAAAGCATTTAAAATATTTTCAATCACACAAACTTTGAGCAAAACGATTCCATGATAACAATAATAGCTGTGGTATTAATCATAAACATAGGTACTTATCTGGGGATCGCATCTTCCCGATCTCTTGATTTGGCAGCTCATCTTTGGTGTTTGATCTCCTTTTCTTTCAAAGTCATTCCTCTTTATTTCTTCCAAAAGATATTTGCAATTGTTTTCCTAAATACAATCTATGAATTTCTCGAGAGAAAATAATGCAAATCCTAGGTACAATCTACCTGAATAAACCCTAGAAGAAGGAGAGAAGAAGACTTGAAAAGATGAAGAAAATATTCCCCAAAGTGAAGAGCCCTAAAAACTAAAAAGAAAGAATGAATAATATTCTAATTGCAAAAATAATAATCCCCTAAGAAACTCGTGGCTTCCCTTTTATAATAGCCTAACCCTAATACCTCTCTCGATTGACATCTAAGAGTAATTTCGTGAATTCGCCTAGCTTTGCATCAGATACTGCCTCGGTATTTTGCTCATAATTTTCTGTACCGAACTCGGATTGAGGTGATTCTTGAAGCGTTGGAAAGCTGACGACGAGCTCTACAACTTTTATGTTTTAGCAATTTCCTGAATCTGACGTCTTGAAGGTCCAAATTGAGCTGCAAGTCGCACTAAGTTCTCAATGACCCAAAATAGCGTGTTTTGACATTATTTTCGGGATTCTTGGGCATTTTAGAAACTTGGACAGATTTACGAAACACTTCAAATCTAGCAAATCTCATCGATAGCCTTCATCGGACTGACTAAATATAGGTATTTAGGGGTGAAATATCATCATATTTCACTACTCATCACACCCAAACCTACACTTTGCTAGTCCTCGAGCAAAGAGAATGATAGAAATATAAAGCAAATCAAACTAACATCCTAAAATTTAAATGCCACTTTAAGTAGGGAACACGATTGCACTTAGCATGTGCAACAAGCCTTTAAACCCTAGGTGATCCCTAGTGGAGGAGTTGTGTCTCCGAGGGTTTGCGTGAAGTTACCCACAAACTTCCAAAATTTCAAACCATCGAAAATTGAGTTTTCAAAATCTGATTTTTATAACATATATTTAACTTCAAAGCTCAAAATCAATAATCAATTCAACATGCAAATTCTCAATTTTAAATAACAATGTTACACTAATCATACCAATATCCATTCAAATTAGTCTAATGCTCCAAATCGTTAGATAACTCATCCATTCATGCTTAAACGTGTAGTGTGCATACCAAAACCAAGATTCATCCATCTCGAACTAGTCCAAGCGGAAATCATCGGATCATTGTCTTGACTCAATCCTCACTTTAGGTATACTCTCAAAATAAAATCACTCCGATGATTGGTAAGTTTTCGCACATGTGAGAGATCAATACAAAGCAAATAAAAGGTCTCACATGATAAATGAAACACGATGCAATCAATGAACAAAAATAAATCTCATAAGAACAGTACTTGTATATCCTAAGCATGTCATATCAAGTGTCATAAGTATTATATATTGACTCTCCACAAGACTTACTAAATGCAAGATCGGATCATGAAGGTCTTTTGTAGGGTTGTAATGGGGCTCGTGTAAGGGTAAGAAAGAAAGGAATTGTGATTCAAAATTTCGAGAAATTGGAAAAGGAACTAACCGATTTTTTTATTTTATTTTTTTATTTCTCTTCTTTTCTTTTTTTTTTCTTTTCTAATTTCTCACCATTTTTTTTTTCAATATTTTTCTTTTCTCATTCTTTCTTCTCTTTTGAATTTCCTTTTCTTGAAGCACCTCATTTTTCATTCCTTCTTTTTTGCTTTTTTTTCTCTCCCCCTTTTTTCTTTTTATTTTTGCCATACACTCTCCGTAAACACCATAACTCATTACCTCTCCACTTACTCTCTTTTCGCTCATTTTATCCCTCGTTCCTAATTTCTCGAAATAAAAGGGTAAAGCTAAATTTTAAAAATTGTGAAGGGTTAAAGGTTAACGTGGCTTATCAAAGAATGTATAAGGGTAAATTTTTCTATAGGCTCAAAGGGGTACTAGAAGGATAAATTTATATGAGGTGGGGCATTTTAAGCACAAACGAGCCAAAGATGGCCTTCAATCATTTCCTTAAAAGATGGTAACCTTGCCTATTTGTCTTGAGTAGATATACAGTACGTTCTAACACAATAATATGAATTTGATATCATGCAAAGTCACAAGCCAAAATAAAATGTATGAGATTATGCAAGATAATTCGTATTCAAAGAAAACTCCGAGTTTATATATTCACTCATCAATGACGGGAAATTAGCTCTAAAGCTTACTGGGTTTAGTCTCCACTAAGAACCTAAGATTCAACGTTCAAAATAGTTCATCGATTTCTAAGTCTTAGCTTGGTATAAGTGCAAAAATTCTAAGCACGAATTTCAGAGTCATCCACAAATTATCACATTAAGCTTCATCATCCTAGATACAAGTATTCAAAATATGACATCAATATTCTCAAAATTAAATTCACATGCATAATCAACTAAAGTTTGAAAACTATTGCAAAGTAAATCATGTATGATGGTTCCAAATAAATAATTTTTTTTTTTTTTTTTTTTTTCAAAGAAAATCAAAAATAAGTGATGAAAGATAGATAATCATACATACCCCCAAACCTAAAAATGACAATGTCCTCATTGTTTGAAATAAGTAGGTACCCCCAAACCTGTTGAAAAGTACCTCAACACAAAGATCAGGTGCAGAGAATATGGGCATCAAATTAGAACATGACCAAAAATAGATTGAAGGTAATGTGGCTACACTAATTTGGAAATTAAAAATAACCTAAACTAAACTAAAACTAATATTCTAGAACTAAACATACGAAAAGAGAAATAAATCCTAAATCCTAAACTAAACCTGTGTCCAACTCCTAAATAAAACACACTGGGTTGCCTCCCAGGAAGCGCTGAGTTTAAGTGTCGACAGCTCGACCTCTTCATTGATCAAGAACTGGATCACTAAGGTGCATTGCCTCAATCTTAAATCATCGGCTCAAACACCGGTTTGAGTCTTTGCCCATTCACTTTGAAAACTCGATTGTCCAAGGCTTTGAATTTCAATTGCCGTGCTCACTAATGGAAACAACTCAAACGGGCCTTCCCATCTAGATTTCAATTTCGGGATGAAGCTTAAGTCGGGAATTGAATAACCAAACTTTTGGCCAACATGAAACTCCTTAGAAATTAATTGATCGTGCAACTTTTGTACCTTTCCTTGTCCATCTTTGAATTTTCATACGCATCGTAGCGTCACTCTCCTAATTCACTCACCTGTAACCTTCGATTCGACCCCGCTGCTTGCATATCGAAATTACATCGTTTGATCGCCCAGAATGCCTTATGCTCCAATTCGATACGAAGATGACATGCCTTCCCGTTGACAAGTCTGAACGGTGACATTCCGATCGGTGTCTTGAATGCTGTACGATAGGCCCACAAACCATCAGTTAGTCGTTTTGACCCATCTCTTCTATCCGCCGCACTGCCTTTTCTAGAATTCGCTTGATTTCCGGTTAGACACTTCCACGACCACTAGTCATGGATGGTAGTGCGTAGCGACTTTGTGAGTGACGTCGTACTTCTTCATTAAAGTGGCAAAATGGCTATTGCAAAATGCGAACCGCCATCATCGATGATTGCTCTTGGGATCCCGAATCGGTTAAACACATGTTCTCTCGTAAATTTGACCACAACCTTGTGATCATTTGATCGTTGCCACGGCTTCAATCCATTTGGAGACATAGTCAACAGCCACCAGAATATATGAATACCCAAAGGATGGTGGAAAAGGACCCATAAAGTCAATCCCCCAAACATCGAAAATTTCAACAATCAGAATTGGATTAAGGGGCATCATATTTCGTCGTGAAATATTGCCAAGCTGTTGACACCGTTGGCATTCCTTGCGATGATTGAGCGTCACGAAGATTGAGGGCGAGAATCGGCTTTGAAGGATTTTCTGTGCGGTCTTCTGTCCACCGAAATGGCCTCCACAGGCCCCAGCATGGCAAAAATTTAGGACGCTTAGTTGCTCGTCTTCTGGCACGCATCTCCTAATGATCTGATCCGAGCAGAATTTAAACAAATATGGTTCATCCTAGAAATAGTATTTTATTTGGGAGAAAAAGATTCTTATCATTCTTACCCCACTCAATGGGAATTCTGCCAGTGACCAGATAATTCACGATGTTAGCAAACCACGGAACTTTTGCACCAGCTACATCAATTGCCATCAAATGTTCATCCGGAAATGTGTCACGGATGGTCTCAGGTATAGATGATTCTTCAGGCAGAATTCTAGACAGATGATCAGCCACAACGTTCTCAACCCCCTTTTTATCTTTAATCTCAAAGTTGAATTCCTGGAGAAGCAGGATCCAACGGATCAGCCTTTGGTTTCGCATCCTTCTTTGCTAAAAGATATTTCAAAGCGAGTGGTCCTAAAAGACCACTATTTTCGATCAAGCAAATAGGAACGGAATTTGTCGAGCATACACCATGCCTAATAATTCCTTCTCGGTGGTGGTGTAATTGGTTGGGCATCAATTAATGTCTTGCTAGCATAATAAATTACGTGAGGTAATTTATTCACCCTGCCCTAAGACTGACTCCGATCGCATAATCGATGCGTCACACATGAGTTCGAATGGTAAAGAATAATCCGGTGGTTGGATTATTGGTGCATTTGATAAGAGTTCACGCAATTTTAGGAATGCCTTTATGCAATCCTCATCAAAATCAAAAGGAACATCTTTGCCAAGCAAAGTGCACAATGGTTTAGCCACCTTGCTAAAATCCTTAATGAATCTTCTATAAAATTCAAAGATGCCCCAAAAATGATCGAATTTGTCGAACACTTTTAGGAGGTGGTAAATTTGCAATTAAGTCGACCTTCGCCTTTATCAACTTCAATTCCTTTCGTTGAAACAATATGCCCCAACACAATTCCTTGTTGAACCATAAAATGGCTCTTTTCCCACCGAGAACAAGTTTGGAATCTACACAACGTTGCAACACTGCGTGAAAGATGATTCAAACAAGAATTAAATGTTTTTCCAAAACCGAGAAGTCGCCCATGAAGACTTCGATGAATTTGTCGATCATGTCAGAATATGGCCAACATACATCGTTGAAACGTGGCGGAGCATTACATAAGCGAATGGCATCCTTCGATATGCAAACGTACCATATGGACACGTGAATGTTGTCTTCTCTGATCACCGAAAACGGCCACTTGATTGTATCCCGAATAACCATCAAGAAAGCAATAAAACTCTTGCCCAGCTTACTTCTCAAGAATTTGTTCTATGAACGGAACGGGAAAATGATCTTTTCTGGTGGCTGTGTTCAATTTTCGATAATCAATGCACACACGCCATCCAGTAGTTTCACGAGTGGGCACCAATTCTCCCTCCGTAGTTTCTTTCACTGTAATTCCAGACTTTTTCGGAACGATTTGTACTGGACTAACCCATTCACTATCAGAGATCGGATAGATGATTCCAGCATCGAGGAGTTTAATGATTTCCTTTAAAACGACTTCTTGCATGTTCGGATTAAGTCGCCTCTGTGGTTCCCTCGATGGTTTACTCTCATCCTCCAGATGTATTTTATGCATACATACTGATGGGTCAATCTCCTTGAGACCAGCTAAGGCCCATCCGATGGCCACCTTGTGCTCTTTCAGCACCTTCAACAAATCATTCACTTGTTCTTCCGATAATGTGGATGAAATTATCACCGAAGTGTTTCTGAGGTCCCGTAAAAGCATATTTGAGGGACTTAGGCAATTGTTTCAATTCCACGCTTGGTGGTCGCCAATTGATGGAGTCAGCACATCCTTTACCTCAGTAGGTAGTGGTTCTACCTTAGTCACAACTTCACATAAGTTATCATCTTGACATGATGAATTTGACTTTTTCTCTTCTGACTGCTTCCTTTCAAGCCCTTTGTCCTCATAGATGGCTAACAAAGCAGTTTCAAATTCCTCTTTGGTGAGCATTGATGGTAATGCTTCATCCACCACTTCGTCCATCTGATCGATGTAAAAACATTCGACCTCATCCTCATTAGGAAATGGTTCATGGAATATGTTCGACTTTCATGTTTCCAAAAGAAACGTCCATGACTCCCGTGCGACAATTAATGCAAGCGTTGGCAGTGGCGAGAAACGGACGTCCAAGAATAATTGGGACTTGATTGATTGATTTCGCAGGTGGTTCCATGTCTAAGACAACGAAGTCCACTGGAAAGACAAACTTGTCTATTCCAACCAAAACATCCTCGATAACACCCCTCGGTCTTCTTTCCGATCTATCCGCCATTGAGTGTGACCGTGGGGTTTCAATTCACCCAATCCGAAGTTTCAGACATTGAGTATGGGATCGATTAACACTTCGTCCCAGATCCAATAACGCCTTTCCAATTGGTTGCCCGCCAATGACACATGGAACAGTTGGGACTCGGGGTCTTCGGTTTACGTGGGGTTTCCAATCGCAAATATCGAACTGACTTGATTTGTTAGGAACACTTTCTTTGAAACGTGAGTACGTGCCTTTCTCTTCCGAGTGCACAAATCTTTGAAAAACTTGGCGTACTCAGGGACTTGTTTGATTGTTTCAAGTAATGGAAGATTTATCTTTACTTGCTTGAATGTTTCGAAAATTTCTTCCATTTTTGTCGGTCCCTTTCCCATTCTAGATGGAGGAGTTAGGCATTGAGGGAATGGTGCCTTTGGGACATAAGGTGCGATTCCATTTCGATTCTTTTCACGTCCTTGTTGGACGGTTGAAGGAAACTCTTCCTCTATTACTTTTCTTTTCCTTTCTCTTCCTTGCTCTTGCACTTTTCTTATCTACGGCTCTTTGTCTCTTTCTTTCTCTTTCCTTTTCCTTTCTCCTTTCTTTTCTCGATTCTTTTTCCTCATTGCTTCTCTTTCTTCATCGCCTTCTCTGAGCATTTCCACTTGATTATGAACCTCTCGTCCACTTCTCAAAGACCGTAATGCCTTTCAATGTTGACTATTCGATGGTCTCGAGATGGTGCTTGGCCTCGAGGATTATTGATGGGTTGGTGGGAGCCTACCTTCCTCTCACGACTCGGTTGATTGGCCAATTGATCGACTTGGTCCATTATCATCTAAAAGATTGCATGCTTCAGATAAGCTTTTCTTCGATCGAATCTTTAAGTCTTGGCATGAGATTGATTAAGATTCGATTGAAATTCGATTTTTGAGTCGAATTTGGATGATAATCTGAGCATTCATGGAAATTGGAATTCTGTGGAAATTAGAATTCGGAAATTACATTGTGGACGAAAAATTGTGTTGAAAATTTGGTTGAAAAGGTTGTTGTCCACCCATTGTGTTGGCTCTATGTTCTTTGGTTTACTGGCGATTTATTCGATTCACCCCATCCTAAGTTGGGGTGATTTTTCCATTCCGGATTGTAGGTATTGGAGTACATGTTTCTACCCTGCCGCTGATAAGATTGAGTCACATTTACCTGCTCTTGAGGATTAGGTTCATCAGGGAAGAATGACAAGGTAGTAGGGCACTCATTAGCCATATGACCTGGGTGGTCACAAATTGAACACACTGTGGGGGTGACAGGAGCTTTAGCTTGCTTGGTAGCAGCTAACAACATGTTCATCTGTTTGGACAGCATGTCAAACTTTGTTGAGAGATCTGAGGCATTATTGTTGACATCGTACAATCCGTCTTTTGTCAACACATGAGATTTAGGTGCCAGGTTCAAGTTGGTTGATGTCTCACTTTGTATCGAAGTTTGATATAACTTTTCAAACAATGCCCACAATTCGTCAGCTTCTTTCGTGGCACAAGATCCACCACAAGATGCATCAACCATGCGTCTCTCTTCAGGAATCAGTCCATTGTAAAAACTTTGGACTTGTTGCCACCTTGGAACTTGATGATTTGGGCAACTTCTGATCAATTCCTTAAAACGCTCCTAACATACATGGAATGTTTACAGAGGTTGTTGGGAAAAGAAGCTGGATCTTCTGACGCAATTCAATGGCCTTAGTCATGGGAAAATATTTTTTAAGGAACTGGCGATGCAGCTCTGCCCAACTCTGAATAGATTGTGGTTCTAAGGAATAGAACCATGTTTTTGCCTTATCTCTTAAAGAGAACGGAAAGAGTCGGAGCTTCGCTATCTCATCAGTGACATTGTGGACTCTGAACATTTTGCATACCCCAATGAATTCATTTAAGTGAACGCGGATTTTCATTTGCTAAACCCATGGAAAATTGGTAGCATTTGAATCATTCTTGATTTGAATTCATAGTGGTTCCCTCGGAATGGGAGCATGCATAATACATTCTCGATCCTCGTAAAACCGTGGATCGTTATAATACTCCAGTGTTCTAGGGCCCTCATCAAAATTATTGTTCCTATTATTTCCATTATTGACATTCCCATTGTTGTTATTCTCATCTCTCTCTTGCCTTTGGTCTGCCATGGTCTCAGTTTGTTGATATTGATTCCTCTGGACTCTTCGATTCTCTCTACAAGCTCTTTCGATCTCAAGATTAAACGGTAGCAGATGTGGGTGATGAGAACGAGTAAAGCTCATACACCAACACTCACAAACAGGGTTGAAGAATCCACAACAAACCCACAAAATTCTGCTTCAAACGATTTAAACAAAGATGATAAACAGTAGCCAATATCAGCAGGAAAGATTTCTTCTTTTTTTTTTTTTTTTTTTTTTTTTTTTTAATTAAAATTCAAATTTAAATTAATTTTTTTTTATTCAAATTAAAATTAAAATTAAAATTTAAATTAATTAATTAATTAATTAAATTTTTTTTTTTTTTTTTTTTTTTAAATTCAAATTAAAATTAAAATTCGAATTTAAATTAAAAAAAATTTTTTTTTTTTTTTTTTTTTTTAAATTCAAATTAAAATTAAAATTCGAATTTAAATTAATTAAATTTTTTTTTTTTTTTTTTTTTTTTTTTTTAAATTCGAATTAAATTTTTTTTTTAAATTTTTTTTTTTTTTTTTTTTTTAAAATTAAATTCGAAAATTAAAAATTAAAATTGAAAATCCTATAAAATCTTTCCTAAAAGAGAAAAATAAGGAGAAGAATGAAAGATTCCTAAAAATCCTAAAACAAAAGTCCCACAAAAGTTAATGACTAAATTTAGAAAATCCTAAAAATATCTAAAAGAGGAAAATAAGGAAAAAGAGTCCTACCAAATCTAAAATAAGAAGTCCTAAAAATCTCTACTTCCTAAATTTCCTAAGGAAGGTATCCTAAAAATCTAAACTTCCTAAAAAGACTCCACAAAATCTTATCAAAGAGAGAAAAATAAGGGAAATAAATTTTAATAATTATTATTTTTTTTATTTTTATTTTTTTAAACACTCAAAATGAAAAATCCCTATCCTAATTAATCAAAATTTCACCGATTTCACCGTGCCAAAAAACTTGATCGATTTAGAATGTAACCTTGCAAGTGCACAAGATCTATCATGGCAAGAACAGGTGTCGAACCCAGAGGAAACGTGAATTTTAATTAATTCTTTTAGAGATTTTAAAACGTCCCTAAGGAAGTACCAAAGGGCGATTCAATTTTACCAAAACTTAACGACTTTTCCTAAATGCGTAAAAATAAATTAATCTAAACAATTAATTACCGATAAATCTACGAACAATATTAAAATGAGATCAAGGAATATGCTACCCAGATTCATTACTTTTCTATCATTAAAACCCACGCGTTCATTAAATCATCATTCACACCATCATTCATCTAGAAAATGACTTGAAATAAAATATGATCATCAATCCCAAGATACCCTTATCTAAAAACAATGACTCACCTAACATTGCGGTATGAGTCATGTAAAAGCATAGCGTATCTCATGATATTTAGATCACGACAATCAGCACATAATCGCTCTACAGCCTAGATCAGCCTGCAGGAACAGATCTAGCGATTACCGCCGTTGATACGCGCAATCAACGGTCATAACAAAGCATTCAAAATATTTTCAATCACACAAACTTTGAGCAAAACGATTCCATGATAACAATAATAGACTGTGGTATTAATCATAAACATAGGTACTTATCTGGGGATCGCATCTTCCCCGATCTCATCGATTTGCTCATCTTTGGTGTTTGATCTCCTTTTCTTTCAAAGTCATTCCTCTTTTATTTCTTCCAAAAGATATTTGCAATTGTTTTTCCTAAATACAATCTATAAATTTCTCGAGAGAAAATAATGCAAATCCTAGGTACAATCTACCCTGAATAAACCCTAGAAGGAGAGAAGAAGACTTGAAAAGATGAAGAAAATATTCCCCCAAAGTGAAGAGCCCTAAAAACTAAAAAGAAAGAATGAATAATATTCTAATTGCAAAAAATAATAATCCCCCTAAGAAACTCGTGGCTTCCCTTTTTATAATAGCCTAACCCTAATACCTCTCTCGATTGACATCTAAGAGTAATTTTCGTGAATTCCCGCCTAGCTTTGCATCAGATACTGCCTCGGTATTTTGCTCATAATTTTCTGTACCGAACTCGGATTGAGGTGATTCTTGAAGCGTTGGAAAGCTGACGACGAGCTCTACAACTTTTATGTTTTAGCAATTTCCTGAATCTGACGTCTTGAAGGTCCAAATTGAGCTGCAAGTCGCACTAAGTTCTCAATGACCCAAAATAGCAGTGTTTTGACATTATTTTCGGGATTCTTGGGCTGTTTTAGAAACTTGGACTGTATTTACCTGAAACACTTCAAATCTAGCAAATCTCATCAGATAGCCTTCATCGGACGGCTAAATATAGGTATTTAGGGGTGAAATATCATCATATTTCACTACTCATCATCAATCTCATTCCCTACCAGATCTCCGTGGGCGAAGAGGTCGGCACCGATAATATGCGGGTCTTTAGCTCAGCAATTTGGAGAAATATCTACCAACGCTCTTTTCAGGCGGTAACTAACCACCAAGCAAAAAAAATTCAAATTCGTCGTCCTCCCCAAGACCAATCAGATATACCCCAACAGATCCCCGTCCCTCCTCAACCACAACCACAAGCTCAACCTGATTCGGTTCCTGCAGCACAAGGAACCTACACCACCACCGACCTAGTTCAGCTCATGCGAGAAAACCATGAGCAAACCCTCATTCAATTCGATAATCTTTATCAAAATCACTACATGCTCCATCAACACATCGATTATGTTGAAGAAGCGATAAATATCATGATGGAGCATACTTTTCAAACTGCGGCAAGCCCCTACATTGGGCAGGCGCGCAATTACGTCTCTCAGTATACCCACAACGCAGCATTGTTGGTCCCAGAATTCCAGCAAGACTTCCAACAACAACAACAGGAAGCTGGTACATCTTCAGTGGGCCAACAGTAAACAGATCCTCAGCCTGGTAAAATATAAATTCACAAAATCAGAAATTATGTATTACATTATAGTTTTCTATTTACTTGAATTACATGCCTAATTATGATAGTTCTGCTGTTTAATAATTGTGTATATATATATATATATCTTAAAGTGTAATTCTATCTTAAAGTGCAATTTTATGGTGTATTATATATTTTGTCTTACACAATACTAAGGAGCAGGTCAATTTGGTTTTTTGTATGGGAATGGTCTATCTGTTTTTGGCTGAGAATCCATGATTAATGTTGAAATTGAACAATTTGCTCCTAATATGGTGATCCTCTATTAGGGTATGTAAATCTTCAAGTATAATTCTTTTATTATCATTTAAATTTTGTCTTAAATGATGATAAGGAGTAATTTAATTCAGTAATGTAGTAATGGCATGAGAATGGTTTAATGTTCATTGTATAGCCATGTTAATGTGCGAATACTCCTCATAAGGTGCCACATGAAATAAAAATAAAACTATGTTTAGTAAGACACATAAAGTCAGGTGCCACATGAGTGTGGTTCATTCCAAAATTTCAGTTTGATCTCTCAAAGGTAGTGTTGATTTTGGTTTATCGATTCATTTTGTCTTCTGAGAGATTTAGTAGAAATATACCAATTATAGAATGCACATAGTTGGTGACATTCACTTGTTACCCTGCTAGTCTTGGTTTATTTTCGAGGACGAAAATGTCTAAAATGGGGGAGAATGTAACAATCCCCAGCATTGACACTGTAATGGTAAGTGTCTGATCAGGTCGGGTCAGGTCATGCGTGACAATCCCACTAGGATAGACCATAAATCTTCGAAACGGGACCTTAAGCTAAATACACACAAGTGTAGTAAAATAATAGATTAAAAAGATCTTAGAAATAATTAAATACATATATATATATATATATACCAACAGTGGTATATATTGGCTTTACTAAATAACCAAGGGAAACAAAGGAAAGGGCTTTATTTTCGTTTCACTGTTAAACTACAAGACAAAAAAGTTTTGTTTCTTTTTGTTCTTTTGTTTCATATGTAATACCTTATATAATTATATAGGCTTTGCATAAAGCCGTTACCTCAAGTAGCTGGTAAGCTACTTGTATGCTCTGCCGTTACCTCAAGTAGCTGGTAAGCTACTTGCATGCTTTCAAATATACACGACTCCAATGAGTCATGCGATCTGCGCATGTACGCAAGGTCAAGTAGCTATACATAGACAGCACCAAAGAACCTGCAATTGTTGCCTTCAACTTTGAATGAAAGCATAGCTAGCAGATCCTGAAAATAAAAACCTGAGAATTTGCCCGACATATCAGAAAATTATAGGGAGGCATGGCTATTATGCACTCGATGTGAGTTACCTGAAGGAGTTAAGCCTGTAGGCTGTAAATGGGTTTATAAAACTAAACAAGACTCCAAAGGTAATGTAGAGAGATATAAGGTCTGATTAGTCGCTAAAGGTTTCACTTAAAAAGAGGGAATAGACTATAAAGAAACATTTTCCCCTGTCTCTAGAAAGGAATCCTTTCGGATAGTCATGGCATTAGTAGCTCATTTTGACTTAGAATTGTATTAAATGGATGTTAAAACTGCTTTTCTGAATGACGACTTGTATGAAGATGTCTTTATGACACAACCTGAAGATTTTCAGGTTGAAGGGGAGAGTCATTTAGTTTGTAGACTCAAAAGGTCTATATATGGTTTAAAGCAGACATCTCGACAATGGTACTTAAAATTTCATGAAGTCATTTCAAATTTTGGTTTTAAAGAAAATACTGTGGATCAATGCATATATCTTAAAATCAGTGGGAGTAAGTTTATCATCCTTATTTTTTATATTGATGATATCTTACTTGCGAGTAGTAATTTGTGCATGTTACATGAGACAAAGAACTTTTTATCAAAGAGTTTTGATATGAAAGAACTTGGTGAAGCTTCCTACGTGATAAGAATTGAGATTCATCGAGATAGAGCCCGTGGCATATTGGGATTGTCTCAAAGAGCTTATATTGATAAAGTTCTTAAAAGGTTTAACATGCATAATTATTCCGCTCTTGTTGCCCCTGTCATTAAGGGTGATAAATTTAGTCTACTTCAGAGTCCCAGGATCGATCTGAAGAGAAAACAGATGGAGACAATTTCCTATGCATCGGCAGTTGAGAGTCTCATGTATGCACAAGTCTATACTCGTCCAGACATAGTGTATATAGTTGGCATGCTTGGTAGGTATCAATGTAATCCTCATTTGGATCATTGGAAAGCAGCTAAGAAGATTTTTCGCTATTTACAAGGGACTAAAGGACACATGCTCACATACAAAAGGTCGAATAACCTTGAAGTTATTGGTTATTCAGATGCTGACTATGCTGGGTGTCAAGACACTCGTAGGTTCACTTCGGGTTATATTTTTATGCTTGCAGGTGAACCTATATCTTGGAAGAGCGTTAAACAAACACTGACTACTTCGTTCACTATGGAAGCAGAATTTGTTGTATGTTTTGAGGCAACATGTGAGGTGATATGGTTGAGGAATTTTCTTTCAGGGCTTCGAGTTGTTGATAGTATTTCAAGGCCGCTGAGAATCTTATGTGATAATTTCGCTGCGATTGCTATCTCCAATTACAACAAGATTAGTGGGGGTTCCAAATATATTGATATAAAATATCTTATTGTAAGGGAGAAAGTTCAGAATCAAATTGTATCTGTTGAAAAGATAAGTACGACACTCATGCTGGCTGACCCTTACTAAAGGCTTACCTCCTAAGCTCTTTTTGGAGCATGTTGCGCGCATGGGATTAACGGATAATTTTGATAGCCTTTGAGAGTGGATATATGCGAGTGAATACATTTGTTTAATTGATTCACAAAATTACACTAACCAACACCCACACAATCAGGGCCGATCACTACAAAGGATAAGACTATTAGCGTTAACAAAAAACTGCCGCTATTAGTTCTGTCGCTACAATAAACTGCCGCTATTAGTCTTGCCGCTATCAAAAATTGCCTTAACAGCAAGTGCCGCTGAAACACCTTATTTTTGTAGTGGGCCCTGGACTAAGGCTAGCCAGGCAAGAGCCTTGATTTTTAGGGGCCCCCAAATCCTATTTGCCCGTTAAAAAATAGGGGGTTTTTTTTGATAAGAAAAAAAATTCTATAAAGCTAAAGGGCCCCGAATTTGGTTACCTTACTCCCCCGATACCAATTTGTGTCTTTTCATGCTAAAATTTTGTTTAAAATTTCCATCATTTTCATCACAGTAGTTAATTATTTTCTTTAAAAGTCTATTTGACTGTTTGCACCCACACGTTTTCTAAAAGCTCCCAAGTGTGTAACCCCATAAAACTCGTTGATTGGGTCAGATCAGAGTCCGAGGGAGATTTTTTTAACCCCGATCTTCCACACAAGGAATTTTGAGACCATATACTACCTATCAGATGATGAGTTTATATTCCATGTCACATATGACATTTCCTCAAAAAGTGCACCTTGTGTGCAATGGCACACATCACGCTCAAAAGTAGTTTTAGGGTCATGTTTTGAGGATGTGACATGTGGAATAAAAGTAACCATATGATAGGTGGGCGACATGGTCTTAAGATCCATTGTGTGGAAGATCGAGGTGAAACATGATCTCCATCGTCTGATCCGACCCAATCAATGAGTTTTAAGGGGATTAGGAAAATCCTTTTTCTATGTGAGTTCAGATCAAAATCTCCATGATGATTTGACCACTCAAATGGTCATATGTATAAGTCTTGTTCTATTGACTTTTATTTAAAAAGTGAAGATTTGACCAAATACTAACTGATCTATTGGATTGGTACATGTATAAATGAAGTGAACCTTGTTCCGTAGGGTTTATAAAAGACAATAAGTATTATGATCAATCTAGGACCATTTGTTGCATTTATAGTTTCATCATCATCATCATCATCATCATCATAATAGCCTTATCCCATCTATTTGGAGTCGGCTTTTAGGGAATTAACAGGGTCATTTGACAACCGTCTGTCAACGTGACACCAACCCTCTCTTTTCTCATCCGGGATTGGGATCAACAATTGCCTCATAAAATTGTTTAAAGGCTATTTGATTCGAGAAGAGAAGGCGTATGATAGATGGCTTCCTTCAACATTTTCTTCTAGAATTTCTTACACATGCAATTTGAATTTTTTTAGTATTGCATTTTCTTTTCTTATTGCATTTTCCTTTAATATTTACTTGTATTAAATTTTTAGTTACATTTTCAAATTATATATATAGTAAAATAGAATATGAGTACTATTTTATGGGAGCCATTACTTGCACACGCTTTTCAAGTGATTGCACCAAATTGTACCGAATTTAAAAGAAAGACTTGCATGTTTGGCGACCTCTACTATGTGAAAACACCATCTAAGCCGTTTGAATTGAAGTCCATGATTTAAAGATATCAATTGCAAAAGATTAGAAAAAAATATAATTCTCATCATTTGATTAAATGGAGTCAAAGGCTATTATATAATTCAACGGTTGACTACAATAGATCATATGACAAGTATCGTGTTTTGCAGTAATTTTATGCCCCAGAGATCTATTGATCATGAGCTTCAAATCAGACGACCCATATTGCAATTTTACATATCACATGTCCCTAAAATACCAAGTCTTTCTTTAAATTTGGTGAAATTACTTGAAAAACGTGTGCAAGTAATGACTCCCCTATTTTATTTGTCAAAAAAAATATGTGGCAAATTTTTTATATATTATAAAGTAATACGAAACAAGGGCCCCATTTTAGGAACTCGTCTTGGGCCCCCAAAATGTCAGGGCCGGCCCTGACAATACATGACTAAACATTAGATATCTGAAATGTATTAAGATTGGGTGTTATAGCATTAGATATATGTTCATGTATGAGCTAGTTTAGACGTCGAGTCTCATTATACATATTATTTGCAAGACCGTCTCAAGGGGTATGGCGATATGACAGTTTTCAAATTCAAGGAATCATACGGGGAAACGTGTATTTAATATATATATATATATATATATATATATATATGTATATATGCACTCGGGCCTAGAGATATCTCTACGCCAATTGATATGGGCGCTACACATAGCACCATTTTGTGAAGTGATGGGTGACATTGGAACTACTTTACTAACTAGGGTTACACTTTTAAAATATTTTAAAAGTTAAATATCCTTTAAGCTGCCATTCTTGATTATTTTAGAAGTTTTTTTAAAGTCACTTTCTTTTCTCTCTCTGATGAAATCTATATGGATCTATTGATCCGACCATCCAAATATATGCCCTAGGATCTAGGCTCATGATCAATCAAAAACAATAAATCAACAATCCATAAATTATAATATATGTGCGCACCTTGAGTGTGAGTCATGAATGATGGATTGCCGAACTTCAACGGTCTTCTCGCTCTCAATTTCTCCTAGCACAATGGAGATGCTTTTGCTAATAGAGAGGGTTGAAGTGTGCCAAGCAACTGCTGGGACCAAGCATCCCTTATATTTATAGCCAAAGAGTCATTTCCTATTAAGGACTTAAATTACTAATTATATTGTGATTAGAAATCACAATCATACCATAACTAAAAGACTTAACTTGTGACAGCCCGGATTTTGACACCCCGAAACTCTTGCCATTAGTACGATCCTCCAGACCGTGCCCCAAAGCTATGCACGAAACATTAGTATAACAAGCAATAAAAGAGATAAAGCAAATAATTGCATAAAGCGGAAAAAGTAACATGCCTATCTGACATAAACAAAAGACAGTTCTACTTCCATGCCACTGCATGAACAGAGAACCGATCCGAACCATCGGTGATAGACTGATCACCCCAGATGGTTCGCCAAAAGAACTAAGCCAATTTAATTACATTGTTATAAAAAATAAAGGCTTGACATATCAAGCCGTACAATCTGCTCACAAAAACTCTCTCTCAAGGTACTCAGCGGAGTCTCCTAGAAGAAGTCCTCGGGAGGAGGCTCCAACTCGTCCCCAGGCACGTAATCCGAATCACCCGGATCTATGTCTTTCGAAGCCTCGACTGCTGCTAACAAAGGACCTGCGACGTATAGTCTAAAGGATGAGCTACATCCTAGATCAATAGGGAACAACACAATGAACATATAAATTAAAATCTCATATATATACCATGATATTCGAGCATGATGTGTCTATGCATTTGCTAAAAAAATAGTTTAAAAGGTGATGATTTGCATTTAAGTTTCCTGGTAATTTGTATGTCTTACTTTACTGATTGTTTTATCATGAATGACACTAAACGGGCCTAAAACAAAACTTAAATCTTCAACTTAAGTAATCCCCGAGCAATATAGCATCGAGCCCCGATGGAATACCCACCATCGTCACCTAAATAGACAGTTGTTATATGTATTTCCTGGGAATACTATCCAAGCCCCTTTCTCAATAGGCGGCGGGGTTAAATCTCATCTCAACATCCCTGGGATGTGCTTACTGTGTACGGATAGACCTTCGCACAGGTGTACGGATTGACCGCCGTACCGGTCACAGATATCCTGCCTCGTTAGTCGTGGGTATCCCGCCACGTTGGTGGGGTATTCTAAACAAACCTCAAATAACAAAAATAACATGTGCTTTATATATAGTTATTCACCGTGTAAAGTGCTATCTTATATCAGTTAGGCCTCAACAGTAATTATTTAATCATATATACATCCCTAGGATGTCTAATTTACTTGCATCACACTAATGCCTTTATTACTTTCTCATCCCCTGGGGATGTCTCATTTTCATTTGCTCTCTTAGTCTCAAATACTTGCATCACACAGATGCCTTTATCACATTCTTGGTTTCACACACACACCCATTTTCACAAAGCTTTTCATAGTTAAAACATTTCCAATTCTGATAAATATATCACTACATACATGCTCTTGCAATTAAAGTACATGTTCAAGGTGTTTCCTACCTCAGGTCGTTGAAGGTCCAAGCATCAAAGTCCCACGCGGCTCCTTGTGCTCGCTTTCACACGTACCACCTATGGTACATCACAACACATGCAATACATCACTAAAGATATAATAAAGGTCCTAGACCCTCCATGAATCTCAAAGTCAAACTAGAAAGTCAAGTAAAACTGCCAAAGTCGATTAATCGTTTCTCAAAATCGATTAATCGATTCTCAAAATCGATTAATCGAAACTCAAATCGATTAATCGAGATTCAAATTCGATTAATCGATTAATCGAAATCTCTAACATAGTGAGGTCAATTCTCAAATCGAGTAGTCGAAAATCCGAAATCGATTAGTCGATCCAAAATCGATTAATCGAAATCTAAAATCGATTAATCAATTTCCCAACTCGATTAGTCGATTTCTCCTGGTCTTGTTTCTCTAGCCACAGGAGGTACCCAGTCGATTAGTCAATTTCCAAATCGATTAATCGACCTTCCAAATTGATTAATCGAAATCTAATTCGATTAATCGAAATCGGGCATCCTTGACTTTTCAACTTCTGGGTCAAAATCGATTAATCGAACCTTGATTTCGATTAATCGATTTGGCCAGATTCAGCCCCCTTTCGGGCTGTTCTTCCAAAACCCATTCATTTTCTTTTTCCTTCTTTTTCTAAGTCCTTAATCTACCATATTAGCTATGCTAGACTGAATTTAACTCATCAATTCTCTAGGGATTGAAATCTAATACAACTTACCTCAATATATCTCAAATTGATCAAGATCTGGGTTGGAATGGCTAGGGCTCCAGCTTTTGCTTCAACGGCTCCTTAAGCGTTGAATCAGCATTCGATGCTCTAATCTCCTCTTGATTTGCATTCACTCCTAGCCTCCAATAATTCCTCTTTACTCCCTCTCTCTTTCTCTTCTTAACTCTCTCTTCAACAACCAAAATAAATGAAACCTAGGTTTATTAAACCTTTTTATTCCCTTTCCTTCTTGTGTGTTAAACACATACACCAGAGATAGGTGCACGTGACACTAACTCACACTATACACTATATGTCATGATCTGAATTTTATACCTTTGATACACCTAAAATATGTGTATGTGTTTAATACCGTATTCCCCGCATACATTGAGTTTTCAAACGTTTTATCTAAAAATGCATGTTTTAGTTTTTCAAGCTTTTATATTTATTTTCGTCATTAATGAACGTAAGTTGTGTAATAGCCTACTGGTTAAAGGCTTTAAATTCTAGATAAGAGGTCTAGGAATCAAACCTTGTTATGTGTGCTTTAAACGTCTATTTTAGACTTTGAGATAAAAGCCTATGCACTCTTCCTTATTGTATTGGCTTAACCCCGGATAATCTCCAAAGTGTGATAAATAAGTGTCTTACGGAGAACCCTAAATTATAAGCTCATTTAGAGTTCTTCTTAAAAATAGAGCCGTCAGAGACCTTAGAGAAGAAATTTTAGATCTATCTTCCTAGAACCCTTCTTTTGAAAGTGCGGTGAGACATTGGCGTATATTCTCAAGCGGCCTTCACCTTCTTCTAAAATTATCATCATTGTTGGGATCTGAATCTAATCGTGGTGGTACGATCGATCTAGGTATAGAGAAATCATGTTTTCCATTGATCTTAAAATATTATTTTTTATTAATAGATTTTTATATAAATTAGTAATTTTATTTCATAGATAATGATGGAATGATTAAATGAATGCATGCTATGATTAATAGATTTTTCATGTTAATGATGTTGGGTTAAAAAGAAGTCCAATTAAATTCTACCATGTGATTTGATGTATTTTGAGGCGTGCTCACGGATTGAAATCAATCGATTGACACCTAAAAGCAATTTCTGTGAATTCCCGCCAAACTTTGCATCAGATACTGCCTTGGTATTTTGGCCATAACTTTCTATATCGAACTCGTATTGAGACAATTCGTATAGCGTTGGAAAGCTGACGCCGAGATCTACAACATTTTTGTTTTAGCCACTTTCTGAATCTGACGTCGGGAAGGTCCAAATTGAGCTACAAGTAGTACTAAGTTCCCGATGACCCAAAGTTGCAGTATTTTGATATTATTTTCAGAATTCTTGGGCTATTTTACGCACCATGATCGTATGATATGCACTATAATATTTATGCACCATGATTATGTACACTTTGATATTTACGTATCATGATTAAATGCACTTAAATGCATATGTAGTATGATATCACTCTCATGTACTTTATGTCCCATGATGATCTATATAATTCACAATCAAGATACGTAAAATACGATGAAATGTCAAGCCATGATTAATGAGAATTAGACCCAATATCTTGTACCCGATGGAGTCTAAGAAGGTATTAGACCCAACATCTTGTGTAAGATGGAGTCTAACTGAACAAGAGTGTGATGAGCATGATTCAGCCCAACGTCTTGAGCGGGACGAAGTTTGACATGCAATAAATAACATGATTCATTAGACCCAACATCTCGAGCATGACGGAGTCTAACTAACAAGTGATAAGCATGATTAAGACCCAACATCTTGAGCGGGACGGAGTTTAACGTGCATTAAATGACAAGAAAGATGAAATTAAAAGATATGATGCATTCATGTAATATTAATATATATGTTTACGTTCAGTTCATTTCAGCTTAGTGAGATTATACATGCCACATGCACACATACATGAAATATATCGAAATGTTATATGGCTAGGATTAATATTTTATGCTTCAATGGATTATATGTCTGGTTCATACAAGTGTAAACTTACACCCCTTGTTTATGTGGGTGACCAGATGAGACAGGTGTTGCCAATGACAATGTATAGGTCTATGGCGATGAGACGGCACGTGGTGCTCAAGAAACTGAACTGAATGGCGTTGATGGCTTCGTGGCCTAATTAGTTATTTTCCTTTCTAGTTATTGGTAATTTTAAATAAATGGGACATTGATCAGTTAGTATTTTATCTAAACTGTTTAAGCTTTAATTATGTTGGACTTGTTATTAGAATAAGAACATTATCATGGGTTTTATTTAGATTAATTAATGTTTTAAAAAAATTTTATCTTCCGTTGTTTAAGGTGCTTTTATCGCCTTATTATGTTTCTATGGTTCTCGATACGAAGGTACGGTCTAAGATCTTACAATTAAGAGGTTGTGAGATCTCGGGTCGCTACACTATACTTAAGTTATATTGACTTCACATTCATTCATTACTTCATGAGTCCGCTGTTTGACCATCACTTGGTCAAACCTACGACCAGTCGAGCACGGATCCCGAGGTCAAAGTTCAACGCTTAATTTTTCAAGATATTACATTCTCCCCACCTTGGGAATTTTCGTCCCTGAAAATAACCCAAAGGTGCACTGGTGTGGGATTCCACACACTGCAGTGTCACGTACCCACACACGCAAAAGACGACGCATACATTACACAGTGCAAGAAATTGAAATAATGCAAGTACATCCAAAAAACTGATCTATATTTCCTTATCAAACTTCCAAAATTTACAAGTTTCTTTCACTGTTGATGATAATTACAATTTACAATTTAATTACAACAACACAAAATGTCAAAAAAATGATCACAAAATAAACCATCCCTCTCCGGCCGATCCGATGTCCTGCCTGGAAACCGGCCTCGTGGTGGCTGGGTCATCGTGAAGGCTCGCCGGTTCGGCTGGGGCGCCGAGCCGATGCATCGGTGGTAGATGTACTGGAAACCAAAGACCAAGATGGAAAGCGAACCGAGCATTCAATCCGCCTCTTGCGCGAGGCGCTGCTGGTAGTCCAACGGATAGATGTACCATAGGGTGTGGTACATCAAAAATTCCATCCGCCGGTTCATCCTCTCGTTGTTGGCCTCCATCCGGGCCAACACGTCCTCTATGATAAGCGTCGGGCGAGCCGCTCGCCGGCGATATGAAGAAGTCGGTGTGGCTACCACAGACTGCGATGGTGGCATAGGTGAGGCAGTGTCATGCAAGGGTGCCCCCTCAGCTGGTGGATCAACTGGGTGTGCCCCCCCTCACGGGTGGGTCCTGATGTGGTGGTGGTGCTACTGGTGCTGTCGCTGCTGGGCCCTGAGCTGGTAGGGTCCGCTTGAGCAAGTTGTAGCTAAAATCCATGAAGCAATGGAGAAATGCTTCACGTGATCCGTAGCCCTCTCCTCATGGAGCGAGATGGTGTATCCTGGAGCGTCTGAGTAACACTCCAGCATGCTCGAAATGAGGCAAGCATATGACATCTTTTCTTTGGGCCTCAAGTTGCCTTTCATCAACTTTCCTTTAATATACCTCATCCCCTCCAAGATGATCATGGTGGCGTCGAACCAACGGCCGTAGAATACCGTGTACAAGGCTCGTTGGACCAACTCCACCCTCTCTGTGTCGTGACGCATTGGGTAGAGGTTGCACTTGATTATGGAATCAAGCATCCACATGTAATGGGGAAGATCGACCTTCCGAATGGACGATCCGGACCCCTTTTTCCGTTGGTCATTCGAGTCATAATATCCTCAAATCTCACCATCTCCTCAAAGGGTGGGAAGAGGGTGGTCTCGGGCATGAAGTCCAAATAGCACTCTAGGACCTCGTGGATGTGGCGACGAGTGAAGGTGTAGTCACGACCCTCGATCTTGGTCGTAACTACGTCGTCTGTCGGCCCATCCTCTAAGCCCTGGTAAAACAGACGGACCAACCTAGGGTAGTAGGACTCGCAGATTGGTTTCAAAAGGTTGTCGAGGCCGGCCTTCACTAGGTAGTTTTGAGCTCATTGGGTCTCACCCGCCACATCGGGGTTAGTAAACAATTCCACGTCAATAATGTACTCAGTTTCGAAGGTCTTTGCCGCCCACCATTCGTTTGGTTGGAGTACGTTGTCGGCCGGTGGTGGAATTGGTGAAGACTCGCGCGAAGACGCGCTTGTCGAACCGGATGCGGTATCCGATGTCGACGGTGATGGAGTCCTCACAGGTGATGGGGTAGGTGGTGGCGGTGCGGCGTTCTTACGCCGGATCGGGAGCTTAGACGTTGCCTTCTTCAAAGATAAACGTGTCATAGGCGGCATTTTGTGACAAATATTAGAAAAACTAGGGTTTTTTACCTTAGGTTTCAATCCGAATGTAAGTGGTTTCGATCCAAAATCGATCTGAAACACCAAAAACCCTAGCTCTCCAAGCCGCTCGAAGGAGAAGATAGCAAGGTGCGCAAGAGCCAAAAATCAATTTGATTTCGAATGGGGAGAAATCCCCCTCGATTTACATATATAGGCTCCGGTTCGATTAATCGATATTCAAAATCGATTAATCGAGTTTCAAAACTAGGTTCAGCCACGCGAAATCGAATAATCGATTAATCGAAACTCAAAATTGATTAATCAAAATCATTTCGATTAATCGAAATCGTGGTTATTTAAATTTTTAACTTTTCGAGCTCACTGGCGTGAGCCAGTCGATTAATCGAATTCTACTTCGATTAAGCGAAATACCATAATCGAATTTCACTTCGATTAATTGAAATCGTGAAGTTCTTCAAAATTTTCCCAAACTTCTCAAGTGACTCGATTAGTCGAACCTCCAGATCGATTAATCGAAATCCCAAATCGATTAATCGAATTCTTCTTCGATTAATCGAAATCGTATAAATTCTTCAAAAATTTCTAAAATTCTTAAGTTACTCGATTAATCAAATCTCCAGATCGATTAATCGAAATCTAAAATCGATTAATCGAATCCCAATTCGATTAATTGAAATTTCACTTCTTTAGTTTCCTGAATCTTAATTAAATTTCCCCTCACTGGCGCATGCCAGTCGACTAATCGACCAAAATCGATTAATCGGTTTTGATCAGATTCTTCTGAATTTTCTTATTTTCCATGTCTCCTTGATTTTTTTCTTGTAACATAAGGCCAATTGGTCATTGATCTTGTGAAACATGTTCTCACAGCCATTTTGTGGCTATGAAGAGTTCTAACCACGTACTCAACATTGTACTTGGAAAACTATACGGATTGAAACTGATTCCTTTGAATACAATGTTCAAACGATCGACATTGGATTACAATAGATGGTTTACATCCGCAAACATGCTTGCGGTGTTACAATTTTGACTCTCAAGTTGTCGCAAACAAGTCCGGATACTGTTGTTTTACGTCGGCCTCTCATTCCCACGTAGCTTCTTCGGCCGGATGATACTTCCATTTAACAAACACTAATGGAATCACTTTTGTTCGCAACACTTGTTCCTTTCGATCCAAAATATCCACCGGGTCTTCAATCATGGTCATATCCTCATGCATCTCAAATGATTGGCCGCTCAACACGTGATCAGGGTCATTAAGATACTTCCTGAGCATAGATACATGGAACACATTGTGTACTTGATCAAATAATGGTGGCAATCCAACGCGGTAAGCAACTTCCCCTACTCGACCTAGAACCTCAAATGGTCCAAGATAGCGGGAATTTAACTTTCCTCTCTTTCCAAACCTCATCACGCCCTTCATAGGCGACACTTTCACGAATACGTGTTCACCCACCTTAAAGTCTACACTCGTCCACTTGATATCGGCGTAGCTTTTCTGTCTGCTCTGAGCCGCTTTGAGTTTTTCCCTTATCATACGAACATAGGTGGCATTATCTTCAAGTATTTCGAGTCCCAAAAAAAATTTCTCCTTAGTTTCTTCCCAATTGATGGGCGATCTATATCGCCGTCCATAAAGTGCTTCATATGGTGCCATCCCAATGCTCGTCTAAAAACTGTTGTTGTATGCAAACTTAATCAACGGTAGGTACTGATCCCACGATCCTTGCAATTCTAACATACATGCCCTAAGCATGTCCTCAATGATCTGATTGACCCTCTCAGTCTGTCCGTCGATTTGCGGATGGAATGCCGTACTGAAATCTAGTCGCGTTCCCATTCCTTCTTGAAATTTCTTTCAAAACTTTGATGTATATAATGGGTCACGGTCTGAAACAATGCTACTCGGAATCCCATGCAAACGGACAATCTCCTTCATATACAGCTCTGCCAGTCTTCCCGTCGTGTACATCGTGTTGTAAGGCAAGAAGTGCGCTGACTTGGTCAATCGATCGACTACTACCCAAATGACATTGTACCTCTTTGCAGTATGCGGTAGCCCAATGATGAAGTCCATAGAGATCGATTCCCACTTCCATTCCGGTATAGGTAGAGGCTGCAATAGACCTGCGGGGTGTCTATGATCGATCTTGACCTACTGACACGTCAAACACCGCGACACGTACTCTGCCACATCTTATTTCAAGCCTCTCCACCAGTAATTATTTTTCAAATCTTGATACATCTTTGTGCTTCCTAGGTGGATAGCATAGCTTGACTTATGAGATTCATCAAGAATTGTTTGCCGTAAATCGACGTTGTCCGAAATACAGAGACGACCCTTGAACAATAAGGAACCATCCTCCTTGATCGAAAACTCAGATCTAATACCTTCAATTATATCTTGACGAATCTTGGTTAGCGTCAGGTCCTTCATCTGTAGTTCATGGATATGCTCAAATATCACCGGTCTCACTGAGATGTTAGCCAAGAAGGCTCCTATAGCTTGCGACTTGATGTTTGCATAATATAGTGTCAGATCCTCAAATAATTTCCATCTGTGCATACCCAAAATTAAACTAGCCAATTGAGCTGAACTCTTTCGACTCAAGGCATCGGCCACTACATTAGCCTTGCCTGGATGGTACTGTATAGAATAGTCATAGTCTTTGAGGAACTCTATCTATCTGCACTGCTTCATATTTAGTTCCTTTTGTATAAACAGATATCTGAGGCTCTTATGATCGGTGAAAATCTCAAATGTCTCACCGTACAAGTAATGTCTCCAAATCTTGAGCGCAAAAATGACCGCTGCTAATTCTAGGTCATGTGTCGGGTAATTCTTCTCATGCTCTTTCAACTGTCTTGATCCATACGCTATCACCTTTCTGTGTTGATTAAGCACTCAGCCCAAACCAGTATATGAAGCATCACTATATACTGCAAACCCTCCACTGCTTGAAGGAATCACCAATACTGGAGCTGAAGTGAGTCTCTTCTTGAGTTCTTGAAAACTCTTCTCGCATGTCTCACTCCATTCGAACCTTGCGTCTTTCCGTGTAAGTCTCGTGAGTGGTCCTGATATCTTTGAAAAACCCTCAACGAAACGCCGATAGTAACCCGCTAATCCAAGGAAACTATGAATGTCAGTCACGGTCTTTGGTTGCTCCTAATTTACCACTGCTTTGATTTTTGCTGGATCTACAATGACACTTTGCTTTGAGACGACGTGTCCTAAAAAGCTAACTTCTTCTAACCAAAACTCACATTTGCTGAGCTTGGCATACAGTTGGTGTTCACGTAGAGTCTGTAGGACTATTCTCAAGTGCTTCTCATGCTCTTCCTCTGATTGAATAAATCAGGATGTTGTCAATAAACACTACGACACAAGAGTCTAGATGTGGTTTAAACACCCTATTCATCAGATTCATGAATGACGCCGAGGCATTTGTCAACCCAAACGGCATCACTAGGAACTCATAGTGTCTGTATCGAGTCCTGAATGCAGTCTTCTGAATATCCTTTGCCTTGACTCTCAACTGATGGTATCCAGATCTCAGATCGATCTTGGAGAAATACCTTGCTCCTTGCAGTTGATCAAACAGGTCATCTATCCTAGGTAAAGGGTATCGATTCTTAATGGTAAGTTTGTTTAATTGCCGATAGTCAATGCACAGACGCATTGACCCATCCTTCTTCTTTACAAACAAGACCGGTGCTCCCTATGGAGATACGCTCGGTCTAACAAACCCCTTGTCCATTAGTTCTTGTAACTACTCCTTCAACTCCTTCAACTCAGTAGGAGCCATTCTATATGGTGTTTTAGAAACAGGCTCCGTTCCTAGTGCTAAGTCGGTGGCGAACTCCACTTCCCTTTCTGGAGGTAATCCGGGTAACTCCTCCGGAAATATATCGGCGAAGTCTCGCACCATGGCTATTTCGGAGATAACATTCTTCTCCTCCTTATCCTCCTTCAAGAATGCCAAGCGCTCGGCCCTGACTGCCGAGATAAGTGGTATGTGTGTCGACCTCTCTCCTCGAAATCTAAATGATCTCCTCATGTTGGGTCTGAAGATGACGACATTGTTCTTGCAATCTACCGTCGCATAGTGAGTCGATAACCAATCCATGCCAAGGATCATGTCGAATCCATACATGTCTAACAGAATTAGGTTCGCCGGTAGCTCAAAGACGTTTCCATCCATGACCCTCACGATCACGGAGTTGTAACCCTTTTCGGTATCAACCGATTTCCCAGTAGGAACAGTCATAGTTAAAACGAAGTCTAACTCCTCTGGGTCGACTTTCATCCTCTTGGTGAAGCAAGGGGTAACAAATGAGTCGGTAGACCCTGGGTCTATCAACACTCGAGCTTCATATGTCACGTCGCTTCCCTTCTTATAAATTTGTAATGTACCTAATCATACATACCCCCATATATAATATCTATCATCATACTATAATTTATTACATGCAAGTTCTCTTATATTTTCTATATGGATGCACCTTCTCTATCTAAAATGTTTAAGAATTTAAATTCTTTGTTTAAAAGAAAACTCACCTTGAATCACGTCATTTGTATTCTGAGCCTCTTGAGCTGTGACTGCGTAGGCTCTTCCTTAGACGATCGACTTCCTAGCTTGTATAGGTCGTGGCATAGGAGCTGAAGCCGTCTTCCCTTTGTTCACCTCGGGGCAATCTTTGATCAGGTGGCCTACCTTGCCACATCGAAAACAACCCCTAGTACCCTGCCTACAGTCAGCCGTTCTGTGAGACTTGCCACACTTGGCACAAGTCTCATGAGGTGTGAAAGAAGCTGCTCGAGAGAAACCCTGTGTAACTGTCGCTCCGGTCGTGATAGCAGGGCTCTCATATCTCTTCGGCCTCCCCGACGCAAGCAATGGGAATTTCTGTTGGTTGCTCTGCTATGCCGGTCTCCCACAGCCTCCTTGGAATGGTGGTTTCTGATTATTTGGTACGAATCTTGGCTTTTTATTCACCGGTTCATAATTCCCCATTCTACTTTTGTCCGTATTCCACCTTCCTTGTTGCTCCCTCTGGAGGTATTTATTATTATTTTCTTTCTCTACCACCAAGGCCTTCCTCATGACCTCTTCATAGGTCCTCAACTGGAATGATGCTACTCCCCCCCTCACGTTCGGCTTCAATCCTTGCTGAAACCTCCTCGCTTTCATCATCTCTGTGATGACGTAGTCGGGCGCGAAGCGAGCGAGTCGCATGAACTCCACTCCATATTCTCTCACATTCATCTTCCCTTGAGTAAGCTGTAGAAATTGAATCTCCATTTGGTTCCTCACCACTTTCGAGAAATACTGCTTGTTAAATTCTTCGACGAACTCGTCCCAAGTTCAGGGCATATCTGAGGTCTCCTGAGCCCTAGTCCTAGAAACAGACTTCCACCAAGGCCCAGCCTCTCCGTCCAACATGTAGGCTGCCCAACGGGCGCTCTCGTCCTCTATGCACGTGAGTACACTAAAAACCTTCTCCATCTCACTCAACTAGTTTTCAGCTACCATAGAGTCTGCCTGTCCTGAAAAGCTAGGAGGTCTTATCCTCCTAAATTCGGTAAAAGCTGAAGACATTGGCGGTGTCAGAGCCACTGTAGGTGTCGATGGTTGATGCTGCTCGTGGGCAATATGAGCTGCCAAGGATGCTGCCTGTTGAGCCATAGCAGCCGCGATGGTCTCCATGGTGTGCATCATCCTCTGATGCTCCTCTCTATCCTCATTCCTCTCTCTGACTCTCTCCTGTTCTCTTTGATCTTGATCCTGACGATTGCAATCCTGAGTCTCTGCCCGATCTTGGCTCCCTTGGCCACCATTGCCAGAAGCCCCTCTATCTCCTATAGGCAGTCTATTTGGGTCCGAGATAAAATCATCTCGACTACGCAAGCTTCTACTATGGCCGCCCCTGGGTCGGCCCCTTCCTCTAGAAGACATAACGGTCTGCACGTGAAACTAAGGTTTCGTTAGTAGAAGTCCCTATGCTCTGACAAAATAATGATTGTCAAAATTTCTAAAAGAAATTACTTTGATACCAACTATGACAGCCCGAATTTCGGCACCCCGAAACCCGTGCCATCAGCACGATCCTTCATATCGTGCCCCAAAGCTATGCACGGAACATTGGTATAACAAGCAATAATAAAGAGATAAAGCAAATAATTGCATAAAGCAGAAAAAGTAATATGCCTATCTGGCATAAACAAAAGACAGTTCTACTTCCATGCTACTGCATGAACAGAGAACCGATCCGAACCATCGGTGATAGACTGATCACCCCAGATGGTTCGCCAAAAGAACTAAGTCAATTTAATTATATTGTTATAAAAAATAAAGGCTTGACATACCAAGCCATACAATCTGCTCACAAAAACTCTCTCTCACGGTACTCAGCGGAGTCTCCTAGAAAAAGTCCTCGGGAGGAGGCTCCAACTCGTCCCCAGGCACGTAATCCGAATCACCCGGATCTATGTCTTCCGAAGCCTCGACTGCTACTAACAAAGGACCTGCGACGTATAGTCTAAAGGGTGAGCTACATCCTAGATCAATAGGGAACAACACAATGAACATATAAATTAAAATCTCATATATATACCATGATATTCAAGCATGATGTGTCTGCATTTGCTAAAAAAATAGTTTAAAAGGTGATGATTTGCATTTAAGTTTCCTGGTAATTTGTATGTCTTACTTTACTGATTGTTTTATCATGAATGACACTAAACGGGCCTAAAACAAAACTTAAATCTTCAACTTAAGTAATCCCCGAGCAATATAGCATCGAGCCCCGATGGAATACCCACCATCGTCACCTAAATAGACAGTTGTTATATGTATTTCCTGGGAATACTACCCAAGCCCCTTTCTCAATAGGCGACGGGGTTAAATCTCATCTCAACATCACAGGATGTGCTTATCATGTCTGGATAGACCTTCGCACGCAGTGTATGCGGATTGACCGTGCAGGTCACAGAGATATCTGCCACAGCGTCGGTGGGGTATCCCGCCACGTTGGTGGGGTATTCTAAACAAACCTCAAATAACAAAAATAACATGTGCTTTATATATAGTTATTCACCGTGTAAAGTGCTATCTTATATCAGTTAGGCCTCAACAGTAATTATTTAATCATATATACATCCCTAGGATGTCTAATTTACTTGCATCACACTGATGCCTTTATTACTTTCTCATCCCCTGGGGATGTCTCATTTTCATTTGCTCTCTTAGTCTCAAATACTTGCATCACACAGATGCCTTTATCACATTCTTGGTTTCACACACACACCCATTTTCACAAAGCTTTTCATAGTTAAAACATTTCCAATTCTGATAAATATATCACTACATACATGCTCTTGCAATTAAAGTACATGTTCAAGGTGTTTCCTACCTCAGGTCGTTGAAGGTCCAAGCATCAAAGTCCCACGCGGCTCCTTGTGCTCGCTTTCACACGTACCACCTATGGTACATCACAACACATGCAATACATCACTAAAGATGTAATAAAGAAGGTCCTAGACCCTCCATGAATCTCAAAGTCAAACTAGAAAGTCAAGTAAAACTGCCAAAGTCGATTAATCGTTTCTCAAAATTGATTAATCGATTCCCAAAATCGATTAATCGAAACTCAAATCGATTAATCGAGATTCAAATTCGATTAATCGATTAATCGAAATCTCTAACATAGTGAGGTCAATTCTCAAATCGAGTAGTCGAAAATTCGAAATCGATTAGTCGATCCAAAATCGATTAATCGAAATCTAAAATCGATTAATCAATTTCCCAACTCGATTAGTCGATTTCTCCTGGTCTTGTTTCTCCAGCCACAGGAGGTACCCAGTCGATTAGTCAATTTCCAAATCGATTAATCGACCTTCCAAATTGATTAATCGAAATCTAATTCGATTAATCGAAATCGGGCATCCTTGACTTTTCAACTTCTGGGCCAAAATCGATTAATCGAACCTCGATTTCGATTAATCGATTTGGCCAGATTCAGCCCCCTTTCGGGCTGTTCTTCCAAAACCCATTCCTTTTCTTTTTCCTTCTTTTTCTAAGTCTTTAATCTACCATATTAACTATGCTAGACTGAATTTAACTCATCAATTCTCTAGGTATTGAAATCTAATACAACTTACCTCAATAAATCTCAAATTGATCAAGATCTGGGTTGGAATGGCTAGGGCTCCAGCTTTTGCTTCAACGGCTCCTCAAGCGTTGAATCAGCATTCAATGCTCTAATCTCCTCTTGATTTGCATTCACTCCTAGCGTCCAATATCTCCTCTTTACTCCCTCTCTCTTTCTCTTCTTAACTCTCTCTTCAACAACCCAAATAAATGAAACCTAGGTTTATTAAACCTTTTTATTCCCTTTCCTACTTGTGTGTTAAACACATACACCAGAGATAGGTGTACGTGACACTAACTCACACTATACACTATACTTAAGTCATATTGACTTCACATTCATTCATCACTTCATGAGTCCACTGTTTGACCATCACTTGGTCAAACCTACGACCTGTCGGGCACGGATCCCGAGGTCAAAGTTCAACGCTCAATTTTTTGGGATATTACATAACTATAAGTTTATTCTCTTCAAACTCACCGAATTAGTAACTACACATCTCAAGATTGATCTTACACCATTCACTGGTCAACGGATTGACCATAGTGAAGGCCACCAAAATAGAAACTTCTAACAGTCTCCCACTTGGCCACATTATGCCAATAAATTCCGATTACCAAATGTTAGCTAACTTTCTTTGAATGACAAGTTTTAATCAATCTCAATCAAAGTCTTTATAATTAGTCCGGTCCAGTGAAAATTCTAACATAGAATTAATATAGTCAATGCATCATGTCATCGATACATGACGATTTATTAGTTACCGCATTAGAATTTATCACTAATATGAATTCCAACTAGTATGATTTTGCATAGATTGCAAGTTTACAAATTGAATGGTGATTATATGTAAACTCAATCTATTATTGGTCCTATTTTATTGTCATCTACTGACACCATATGTTCCAAAATTTTATTTGCATAAAAATGAAAAAGCAAATAAATAATTTTTATTTCCGAAATAATTTAAACAAATATATTCACTCTTATACATCCACTCTCAAAGGCTATCAAAAGTATCCTTTAATCTTATGCGTGCAATGTGCTTCGAAAAGAGCTTGGGAGGTAAGTCTTTAGTGAGAGGGTCATCCAACATGAGTGTCGTACTAATCTTTTCAATAGATATAATTTGATTATGAACTTTCTCCCTTACAACAAGATATTTGATATCAATATATTTGGAACATCCACTAGTCTTGTTGTTATTGGAGATAGCTATCATAGCAGAATTATCGCATAAAGTTCTCAGTGGCCTTGAAATACTACCAACAATTTGAAGCCTTGAGATAAAATTTCTCAACCATATCGCCTCACATATTGTCTCAAAACATGTAACAAACTATGCTTTCATAGTAGACGAAGTAGTTAGCGTTTGCTTAACGCTCTTCCAAGATATAGATTCACCTGCAAGCATAAAAATACAACCCGATGTGGACCTATGAGTGTCTTGACACCCAATATAGTCGGCATCTGAATAACTAATAACTTTAAGGTTATTCGACCTTTTGTACGTGAGCATGTGCCCTTTAGTCCTTTGTATATAGCGAAAAACTTTGTTGACTGCTTTCCAATGATCCAAACTAGGATTACATTGATACCTACCAAGCATGTCAATTATATACATTATGTTTGGACGAGTACAGACTTGTGCATACATGAGACTCCCAACTGCCGATGCATAGGGAATTGTCTCCATATGCTTTTTCTCTAAATCGATCCTGGGACTCTGAAGTAGACTAAATTTATCACCCTTAATGACAGGGGCAATAGTAGCAGAACAATTATGCATGTTGAACCTTTTGAGAATTTTATCAGTATAAGTTTTTTGAGACAATCCCAATATGTCACGGGTTCTATCTCGACGAATCTCAATTCCTATCACGTAGGAAGCTTCACCAAGATCTTTCATATCAAAACTCTTTGATAAAATTTTTTTTGTCTCATGTAACATGTTCAAATTACTACTTGCAAGCAATATATCATCAACATACAAAACAAGGATGATAAACTTGTTCCCACTGATTTTAAGATATATGCATTGATCCACAGTATTTTTTTAAAAACTAAAATTTGAAATGACTTCATAAAATTTTAAGTTCCATTGTCGAGATGCCTGCTTTAAACTGTATATAGACCTTTTGAGTCTACAAACTAAATGACTCTATCCCTCAACCTGAAAACCTTTAGGTTGTGTCATAAAGACATCTTCATGCAACTCATCATTCAGAAAAGTAGTTTAACATCCATTTGATGCTATTCTAAGTCAAAATAAGCTACTAATGCCATGACTATCCGAAAGGATTCCTTTCCAGAGACAGGAGAAAATATTTCTTTATAGTCTATTCCCTCATTTTGAGTGAACCCTTTAGCGACTAACCTGTGCTTGTATCTTTCTGCATTACCTTTAGAGTCTTGTTTAGTTTTATATACCCACTTATAGCCTACAGGCTTAACTCCTTCAGATAACTCGCAAAGATCCTATACCGAGTTATGTTTCATTGATTCCAACTCATCTTTCATAACTTCTAGCCATTGAGTGGATTTGTCGCTCTTCATAGCTTGGTTAAAGGAAACAGGATCTGATTTATTTTCAAAATCATACTCACTCTCATTGAGGTAGACGATATAGTTATAAAAAATGGCTGACTTTTTTGCTCTCTCTGATCTACGCAATGGTTGATCATTGGCGGTCACCATGGGAGCAAGAGCCTCCTCAATGTGGGGTGTTTCATTAGGTATAGTCACATGTTTATCAACACTTGTTTAAATAACTGGTGTTGGTGCCACCTTTTTTTGGATAAAAGAGATAGGAATTATAACCCGATTCTCCTCAAAAGTGATTTTCCTAGGCTCAACACTCCCACTGTTCTCATGATCCTCAAAGAATTTTACATATCTAGTCTCAACAATCCGGATACTATGAGTGGGGCAATAAAATCTATAGCTTTTTGACCTATCAGGGTAACCAATGAAATGATAACTTATACACTACGTGAAAAAGCCAAAAAACCCACTGCCTTAAACAGTGGTAAAAAAAGCAGTGATTTTTTTTTACCACTATACAAGACAGTGGTTTATAAACTTCAACAACGACTGCTCTTAACAGTCAGGAAAATCCACTGCTTTTGACAGTGATTTTTTAATGCAATTTTTTTAATATAAATTTTTTTAATACCTTTTTAAATATTTTTTTTAATGCTTTAAAAAAAATTATTAATCTCATATTTAAACACATTCATTCAACTCAAATGCAAATCATTCAATGTCATTAGTAAAAAATAGATGCCCAATTCATTTATTCAAACAAAAGGTTGCATCTCAACCTTTGATCCAACCTTTCAAATCAGCCAAATATTTTAAACACTACATGCCCAATCCTTTTATTCAAACAAAAAGAAGAAAATAAAGCCCATTTTCAAAATAAAATAAAAATTAAATAAATTTGCTTCGCCTCTACTGCTAAGTGTCCCCGACCCCTAGTGATCCGCTTGAGGTGAGCTTCAAATAAAAAAGTTTCGTCTAAAATAAAAAAGAGAACATCATTAATCAAATAATAAAAATTGAAAACTAATCATACTATTTTTTAAGATGACCTTTATTCACAAGATAAAAAAAGAAAGATGAGACAGATAAATTTTCTAGTTCACAACATAAACATAGAGATCGACTGTCATTTTACATGTAAAAAAAGTTCCCTATGTGAAGGAATTTGATTTAAATGATTATGTCTTCAACTAAACTAGATGAGCCTCGAGGCTTTCTCTATAGAGCACTACAGGGGCTCAAAAACAAGTTGAATATTGTCATTACTACCGAACTAGAAAGGCAAGAGATTTAAGAGACTTTTATCTAATTTCTTATCACATTTTTTTCTCACACTTTTTTTATCTCATGCCATAAGGTTATTCAATAATGACATTTTTTATTTGTCATAATTATAATCAATGAGATTTATGACCCTAACAAGATTGCCAAATTACAGCAGTTTCATTCAACCCATCTCTCAAAACAAGATTGCCAGAGTCACGAAGCACTGCGAGATTTGGCTTGTCCCTGTTTGCTACCAAAACAATTGTTTGTTTGTGTAAAGACCCGTATTTTGAACCCGAGTTAGACTGACCCTGTGTGTGTATTCGGCTCGGCAACCGACGTCACCATTTGTTTTGGATTTTTATCTAGATGTGATTGTGCGGAGAGATTTTAATTTAGAGCCCATTTGGACCCTCGTGCGAAAGTTGTGCACCGACCTCGGTGTAGCCGCTCAACACCGGACTTGAGTTTTAAAATTAGAAGTGTATAATACATAAGATGTGTGTGTGTATTTTACTTTGTGAGCAATCCTATTATAAGAAGGAATTGCATTCCCGTATTATACTAGGTTTTGTTAAGAGAGGATAGTTACCCAACCGTGTGAAACTCCTTCTTCTCACTTCTTCAGTCATCGTAGGAGATCGGTTTAGAAAACCTCCTTCTCTAGAACCCTCTTTGTTGAAAGCACTTAAACCTTAGAAAGAACTTGAATCAACCTTGGATTCGTAGTTGGCTATTGGGAGAGGTTGAGATCATTGGGGGTGTGTTGGAGTTGTCTCTGTGAACTCGTGGGACAGATCGCGGTGCGAATCGTTGAGGAAACCCGTCGGTTTCGTTCCGAAGCTCCATTCGCGTGACTCATTTATAATCTAGGAATCCTTAGATTAAAGGTACGTTTTAATTAAATCATTAGATTAGCCATGGGTTTTTCTTTGGGATGTATGGGTTTCGATTCGGGTGAAAACCAGTGAAATCGCGTTGCTGTAGCTCGCTCGAGCGAGCTATTATCATCGCTCGAGCGAGGTATCACCGAACTCCGACATTGCCTTAGTATTTTAGTCATAACTTTTTATCCCGAACTCCAATTGAGACGATTCATTTTGCGTTGGAAAGCTAATAGAAAACTCTACAACTTTCATGTTTTGACCAACTCATGGATCAATCATCTTGATGGTCAAAACATATGCGAATGTTACATCAAATCGCTCGAGCGAGCTATTATCATCGCTCGAGCGAGGTATTGTCGAACTTCGACATTGCCTTGGTATTTTAGTCATAACGTTTTATCCCGAACGCCGATTTAGACGATTCATTTTGCGTTGGAAAGCCAATAGAAAAATCTACAACTTTTATATTTTGACCAACTCATGGATCAATCGTTGTGATAGTCAAAAATATATGAGAATGTTACGTCAAATTCTAGGATTGGCGCAACTTGCCTGTTTTGACTTGTTTTTGAGGAAACGCTTAAATAGGTCTATATTATTAGTAATTAGAGTTTATCTTAATGCATGAACGTATATTGTGATGTAGATTGAGGGCGAGAGGCCATCAATAGGACCTTGCTTGACTTCGCATAACTTCGAGTTTTAGGTAGGAGAATCTCATCTTTACAGTATTTTATTTTAATTTGCATGGATATTTTGAATTAAAATCTTTAAACTTGCATATGCCATTGAAATCACATCTCTAAACTGAAATTGATATGAATGATTGAAAATCTAAATCTACCTGAATCCTGAAACCTGAATCTGCTTAAGCTCTGAAAATCCGAAATCAAGAACCTGAACTATGTATAAGAGACTTACATCTGATTTATATTAGTATCTGCATTTGTTTTATGATTGACCTGAACGACCCCTCAAAAATTCCTGAACAATTTCCTGGCACAAGTTTCCCTCATTACGTAGGGGCTTGTTGCATCCTGAAAAAGGGTTCATGAACGACGATGGTAGGTAGGGGTTCCCATCGGCTATATTCCTGCTCTCGAGATATAGTTTACTCGGGAGGTATTTAAAGTTGAGGATTAAGTCATGAATTACTGAACTTTGCATATAGAAGTTAGAGAAACTAAGACACTGAAACATCAGCATACGTTTCTTGAAACTGTTTTCACACATTTAGAAATAAATCTTACATATGATTTTCGCACCTAAATTCAGTTTATTATCTGCTTATATGTTTGACAAGCTATATTCCGATATTTGTTTTGAAACCATGTTAGTTAAAGTAAAATGCCGTAGATGTCTTTCTTCTACTGAGCTTTGTTGGTTAGCTCACTCCGACTATACGTCATGTGTTCAATCGACGTGGCTATTCAGTATCGTGAGATCGATCCGCATGCGTTCGAGGAAGAGCTTGAGGTTCCTCTTGAGGAGTTTTTCCCAGTATAGAACTTACTGATTTTCTTATTTGTGGTGAGAGTTAGACTTGAATTTGTGGGCCCATTTTAGTTGGATACCATAGTTTTATATTTGACGTTGATTTCTGTTATGAGCCATGTTTCGATGATGGTCGGCCATCATCGGTGGTTCTTTACTTTTAATTGCTTCCGCATTTATTTTAGCTATGGATATTTATTACGCTTTACTCTGATATGTGCCCCATTTGTCCGGCTTATAGTTTATTCGATAGGTTGGCGAACCGGCCTTTCCTTTACCTGAGGGATTGGAAAAGTCAGGTCGTCACAGTTGGTATCAGAGGTATGGTTTTTAGATTCTCTAAGGACCCATGAGAACCAATCGTGACCCGGTACAGTTCGCATCAGAGTCATGTCGTTAGGTCCAGAATCACTAGTACTGTTTGTGGTTGTCTTTACAATCAATGTTGACTGATGTTGTGGTGTTCAAGATGCCCCAAGATTTAGAGGCAGAGGCAGAGGTAGGACGGTGCCTTTAGAGGACATTCCTGAAGGTGTCGGTACCTCAAGGGGAGTTGCCTTCGCATCCGGTTCTAATGCAGTCCCTATAGGAGCCGGAGTTGATAGAGGTCAGGGTGAAAGAATGGAACAAGTGTTGGAAAGTCTGGCCACCAACATTGCTCAGCAGACCGCATCTATGGCTCAACAGACTGCTGCAATCGCCCAGCAAGCAGAGCTGATTTCTGGTGGACAACAACAACAATCATCAGGATTTGCCAAATTCAGGAGGATGAGACCTCCAAATATTTCTGGACAGACCGACCCGATGGAAGCTGAAGGTTGGTTGGATGAGATGGAAAAGATCTTCGAGGTGCTTCAGTGCACCGATGTCAAGAAAGTTAGATGGGCAACCTTCAAACTGGATGGACAGGCTGGACCATGGTGGAAGTCCGTGGCTAGACACCGGGAGCAAGAGTTTCCCAATACTCCTTGGACATGGGCTGAGTTTATCGAAGCGTTCAACGATCAGTACTTTCCCAAGATCGTTAGGCATCAGATGGAAGTTCAGTTCATCGAGCTGAAGCCGGGGACAATGTCAGTGCGTAAGTATGGAGATGAGTTCACACGACTTTCAAGGTTTGCACCTCAACATGTGGCCACCGATATGATGAAGGCCAGAAAATTTCAGCTGGGTCTTAGGCCGAGTATACAGGAGAGCGTGGCTATGTGGGAAATGGAAACATATGGAGGAGTACTATCAAAGGCCCTCATAGCAGAGGAAGAAATTCAAAAGCGATTTTTGAGAAGCAGTCAGCCGAACAAGGACAGGGTTGTACAAGGGCAGTCAGGTACTTATGAAAATAAGAGGGCCAAGTTTACAAAGCCGCCAGTGAACGTTACTTAACCTGTATTTTCTAGACCAACATTTTCTTCTTGACCGACCCCTTATCAGAGATTGGTAGCATCATCACCTGTGCAATCCGTACGACCAGTGGGTTCTAATGCTAGTGGAGCTTCAGTGGCACAGGGATCCTCCCGTTCACCATCTTTTGTTTCGGTCACTATGTGCCTAAGGTGCGAGGAACCACACAAGACCGAGGATTGTAGGAGGAACACTGGAGCGTGTTTTCAGTGTGGCGCAATCGGACACATGGTTAAGGATTGTCCTCAGGAGGACAAGGGAAGAACTAGTTCGGCTTCTACTCAAAGATCGACCCGACCTACTGTTCAAGGTCGAGCTTATGCCGTGATGGCTCAAGAAGCCGAAACATCGAACGACGTGATCCAAGGTATTATTAAAAGTTGAGATGTCTTCTTATTTTATGTGTTATATATAATTGCTTAATATTTAATAAATTTTGTTAATAAGTTATGGATGAACACACGTGCTTAGAAACTTTTAATTGAAACGCTTGTCTAAACTAAGGTACCCTTTTTATGCATCGGGGGAGCGATGTAAGCAAAACCGAAGCGCGAGTGTTGATAGACCCTGGGACTACACATTCTTTTGTTACTCCATTGTTCGCTGAGAAGTTGGGAATCATTCCCAAGGCCCTTGAGTTCTGTCAATTCCTACGGCAACTCGGAGCACCGATACCATGTGTCAATCAGTGATTGTGATGATCGAAGACCACGAGACAGTGGCTGATTTGATCATTTTGAGCATGGAAGGGTTCGACGTGATACTAGGGATGGATTAGTTATCTACTTACCATGCGAGCGTGGATTGTCTTCGAAAGATTGTAACATTCCGCCCGCCGAAGAGAAAATCTTTTCGATTTTGCGCAGTCAAATCTTGTGTGATACCGTTTATCTCTGCCATTCGAGCAGGCTGTATGATGAGGAACGGGTGTTGTGGTTATCTAGCCTACTTGTAAGATCATAAGGAGGAGAAGAAAAATATTGCAGATATTACGATTGCTTGCGAGTATTCAGATGTTTTTCCTGAAGATCTACCGGGATTACCACCGGACAGGGAGATTGAGTTTGCAATTGAGTTAGCGCCGGGTACTGAACCAGTATCAAATGCTCCGTATCGAATGGCGCCTGCAGAATTGAAAGAGTTGAAGGAACAACTTCAAGAACTGCTAGATAAGGGCTTTATTAGACCAAGTGTGTCACCCTGGGGAGCACCGGTTCTATTTGTAAAGAAGAAAGACGGTTCAATGCGGCTTTGCATCGATTACCGCCAGCTAAATAAGTTGACAATTAAGAACCGTTATCCACTTCCAAGAATTGATGATCTGTTCGATCAGTTACAAGGAGCAAGGTTCTTCTCGAAGATCGACTTGAGGTCAGGCTACCATCAGTTGAAAGTTAAGTCTGAAGACATTCAGAAGACAGTGTTCAGAACCCGATATGGGCACTACGAGTTCTTGGTCATGCCATTTGGGTTGACAAACGCACCCGCGTCATTTATGGACTTGATGAATCGGATATTCAAGTCACATTTGGACAAGTCTGTAGTAGTTTTTGTAGATGACGTCCTCATCAATTCAAAGACGCGAGAAGAACCTGAACAACATCAGCAAGTGGCTCTACAAACCCTTAGAGACCATCAGTTATATGCAAAACTTAGTAAGTGTGAGTTTTGGCTTGAGCAGGTCAGTTTCCTAGGCCATGTTATCTCTGAGACCGATATTACAGTTGACCCAGCAAAGATTGAGTCAGTGATGAATTGGGAACAGCCAAAGACCGTTACGAAGGTTCGTAGTTTCCTCGATTTGGCAGGATACTACAGCAGGTTTGTGGAGGGCTTCTCCAAGATATCAGGTCCTCTTACACAACTTACGAAGAAGAATACTAAATTTGATTGGACAGAGCAGTGTGAGCAAAGTTTTCAGGAACTTAAGAAACGATTGACTCGCGATTTGCTATACCATCGGCGGGAGGCTTTGCAAAGATACAAAGGATGCATCATATGGGGTTTAGTGTGTGATTAACTGTAATGAGAGAGTCTTTGCTTATGGGTTTGCTAAAAGACCATGAGAAGAATTACGCATGATCTTGAGTTGGCGGCGGTGATTTTTTGCTCACGAAGATGGAGGCATTACCTTTATGGGGAGACCTTCAATATATTTACCGATCATAAGAGCCTCAAGTATCTCTTCTCACAAAAGGAGTTGAATATGAGACAGCGTCGATGGATGGAGTTCTTGAAAGATTATGATTGTACCATCCAGTACCACCCCGGGAAAGCAAACGTAGTGGCAGATGCGTTAAGTCAGAAGTTCTCTGCTCAGTTATCACATCTCACCGCAAGGGTGAGAAGATGGCATCTATTGGAAGATATGGCTCTAAGTAGCATGAGATTTGACGTAAAAGGTTCAGGTGCGTTAATGGCTACACTGGTGATTCGTTTCACCCTCTATGAGAACATTCACAGACATCAGATGACGGATGATGAACTTATGGCTATCAGACGGGATGTGATTGGGGGAAGCAAAATAGATTTTTCTATCAAAGATGATGACACTTTGTTGTTTAGAAACCGGGTATGCGTACCAACTAGTACTGATCTTCGGGACACTATTTTGGAAGAGACTCATAAGTCTATGTACGCTATTCACCCTGGCAGTACCAAGATGTACCAGGACTTAAAGAAAAGCTTTTGGTGGAGAGGTTTAAAGAAAGATGACGCTGTGTATGTCTCGAGATGTCTTGTGTGTCAGCAAGTAAAGGTGGATCATCGAAATCCGGCAGGATCAAGGTAACCACTACCGATACGAGTGGAAATGGGAGGCCATTTCTATGGACTTTATTTTGAGATTGCCAAGAACATTAAGAAAATACAATGCCATCTTCATTGTGGATCGATTGACTAAGTCCGCACTTCCTTCCTTATAATACGATACCGCCAACAAGCTCACGTAATTATACATCAAGGAGATAGTTAGCATGGTATAAATTGATTATCGTATCCGATAGAGACCCGATGTACACATCTCGATTTGTAGCGATTTCAAGAAGGAATGGGCTCTAGGCTCGATTATAGTACAACATTCCATCCTCGCATCGGGGGGACCGAGAGGGTGAATCAGATTATAGAAGATATGTTACGTGCTTGCATGTTGGATTTTCAGGGGTCATGGGACCAACATTTACCGCTGATCGAGTTCGCCTACAATAACAGTTACCAGACTAGCATCGGCATGGCACCCTACGAAGCTTTGTATGGACGACGGTACAGGTCTCCGCTTAATTGGGAAGAAGTGGGTGAGAAACTCATTTTAGGTCCCGAGATCGTGGAGAATACAACCTAGACAGTTCGGTTAATCCGTGAGAGACTACGCATTGCTCAAAGTCGTCAGAAAAGCTACGCTGATCTGAAAAGAAATCATGTTGAGTTTAAGGTGGGAGATAACGTATTTATCCCTACAAAAGGTGTGATGCATTTTGGAAAGCGTGGGAAGCTGAGTCCGCGCTATGTTGGACCTTTTGAGGTATTGGGCCGAGTCGGCGAGGTTGCCTATCGAGTAGCCTTGCCACCGCAGCTATCGGAAATGCACAACGTGTTTCATGTGTCCATGTTACGAAGATATGTTAAGGACCCGACACACGTATTGGACTACCAGCCCATTGAGCTCCAAAAAGACCTATCCTTGGTTGAGGAACCGATACGAATCTTGGATCGTCAAGAACAAATCTTACGAACAAAGAGCATTCCCTTAGTACTCGTGAAGTGGCGGAACCATTCTTCAGAGAAAGCCACATGGGAGCGTGAAGCGGAGATTCGCGAGCAATTTCCACAACTTTTCGAGTGAAGGTATATTGTAAACTATAGTTATGTAAGAAAACCATACGTACCTTTAAATTCTTGAATTTGCTTCTTTAAAAAAAAAAAAAAAGAGAGAATCTCTTTAAAATCTTCAATGTTAAATTGGTTCATAACATCGATGCTTTACATATATATCTATAACGATCACACAATAAAATCTTAAATGTCATATTTATTCATTCTCGGTTAGAGCCGTATGTCTGTTGGAACCCATGTCATCAGTTAGAACATGTTACCAGGCACGTGATCATGCTTTTGAATAAGTGTTCGATTCTGACATCTGAAATTTCTGCTCAAATAATTACCAAAAGGGTGAGGTAGGTGTGTGTGCTAGGTTTGTGTCATGGTGAAGTATATTTCCAGGCACGTGACACTTGGGAAGGTATGCATCCATGTACGGATGCAATCCTCTATGGCAGTACGGGATGCCACACGCAGTACATCCAGGTTAGTATGGATCCGGACCCATAAAAGCGTGCTTAGTGAAGCCTACCGCATCGCGACCAAAGTTCTTTGACTTTAGACTGTTTCGATTTTGCTTTATACTGGTGTTAGGATAAGGACTTATCACAGTTCGGTTTAGCTATCCGTACATTTTCGAGGACGAAAATTCCTAAGGAGGGTAGAATGTAAAGACCCGTATTTTGAATCCGAGTTAGACTGACCCTGTGTGTGTATTCGGCTCGGCAACCGATGTCACCATTTGTTTTGGATTTTTATCTAGATGTGATTGTGCAGACAGATTTTAATTTAGAGCCCATTTGGACCCTCGTGCGAAAGTTGTGCACCGACCTCGGTGTAGCCGCTCAACACCGGACTTGAGTTTTAAAATTAGAAGTGTATAATACATAAGATGTGTGTGTGTGTTTTACTTTGTGAGCAATCCTATTATAAGAAGGAATTGCATTCCCGTATTATACTAGGTTTTGTTAAGAGAGGATAGTTACCCAACCGTGTGAAACTCCTTCTTCTCTTTTCTTCAATCATCGTAGGAGATCGGTTTAGAAAACCTCCTTCTCTAAAACCCTCTTTGTTGAAAGCACTTAAACCTTAGAAAGAACTTGAATCAACCTTGGATTCGTAGTTGGCTATTGGGAGAGGTTGAGATCATTGGGGGCATGTTGGAGTTGTCTCTGTGAACTTGTGGGATAGATCGCGGCTCGAATTGTTGAGGAAACCCGTCGGTTTCGTTCCGAAGCTCCATTCGCGTGACTCATTTCTAATCTAGGAATCCTTAGATTAAAGGTACGTTTTAATTAAACTTTTTGATTAAATCATTAGATTAGCCATGGGTTTTTCTTTGGGATGTATGGGTTTCGATTCAGGTGAAAACCAGCGAAATCGCATCGCTGTAGCTCGCTCGAACGAGCTATTATCATCGCTCGAGCGAGGTATCACCGAACTCCGATATTGCCTTAGTATTTTAGTCATAACTTTTTATCCCGAACTTCGATTGAGATGATTCATTTTGCGTTGGAAAGCTAATAGAAATATCTACAACTTTCAAATCGCTCGAGCGAGCTATTATCATGGCTCGAGCGAGGTATTGTCGAACTTCGACATTGCCTTAGTGTTTTAGTCATAACGTTTTTTTCCGAACTCCGATTGAGACGATTATTTTTGCGTTGGAAAGCTAATAGAAAAATCTATAACTTTTATATTTTGACCAACTCATGGATCAATCGTCTTGATAGTCAAAAATATATGAGAATGTTACATCAAATTCTAGGATTGGCGCAACTTGCCTGTTTTGACTTGTTTTTTAGGAAACTCTTAAATAGGTCTACATTATTAGTAATTAGAGTTTATCTTAATGCATGAACGTATATTATGATGTAGATTGAGGGCGAGAGGCCATCAATAGGACCTTGCTTGACTTCGCATAACACCGAGTTTTAGGTAGGAGAATCTCATCTTTACAGTATTTTATTTTAATTTGCATGGATATTTTGAATTAAAATCTTTAAACTTGCATATGCCATTGAAATCACATCTGTAAACTGAAATTGATATGAATGATTGAAAATCTAAATCTACCTGAATCCTAAAACCTGAATCTGCTTAAGCTCTGAAAATCTGAAATCAAGAACCTGAACTATGTATAAGAGACTTGCATCTGATTTATATTAGTATCTGCATTTGTTTTATGATTGACCTGAACGACCCCTCAAAAATTCCTGAATAATTTCGTTGCACAAGTTTCCCTCATTACGTAGGGGCTTGTTGTATCCTGAAAAAGGGTTCATGAACGACGATGGTAGGTAGGGGTTCCCATCGGCTATATTCCTGCTCTCGAGATATAGTTTACTCGGGAGGTATTTTAAGTTGAGGATTAAGTCATGAATTACTGAACTTTGCATATAGAAGTTAGAGAAACTAAGACACTGAAACACTGCATCTGTTCTTGAAACTGTTTTCACACATTTAGAAATAAATCTTACATATGATTTTCGCACCTAAATTTAGTTTATTATCTGCTTATATGTTTGACAAGCTATATTCCGATATTTATTTTGAAACCATGTTAGTTAAAGTAAAATGCCGTAGATGTCTTTCTTCTACTGAGCTTTGTTGGTTAGCTCACTCCGACTATACGTCACAGGTTTAGGTACTGACGTGGCTATTCAGGGCTGTGAGACTGATCCTGCCTACGTGCCTGAGGAAGAGCTTGAGGTTCCTCCTGAGGAGTTTTTCCCAGTATAGAACTTACTGATTTTCTTATTTGTGGTGACAGTTAGACTTGAATTTGTGGGCCCATTTTAGTTGGATACCATAGTTTTATATTTGACGTTGATTCCTGTTATGAGCCATGTTTCGATGATGGTCGGCCATCATCGGTGGTTCTTTACTTTTAATTGCTTCCGCATTTATTTTAGCTATGGATATTTATTACGCTTTACTCTGATATGTGCCCTGTTTGTCCGGCTTATCGTTTATTCGATAGGTTGGCGAACCGGCCTTTCATATACCTGAGGGATTGGAAAAGTCAGGTCGTCACAGTTGGTATCAGAGCTATGGTTTTTAGATTCTCTAAGGACCCATGAGAACCAACCGTGATCGTAGTCATGTCGTTAGGTCCGTAATCACTAGTACTGCTTTGTGATTGTCTTTACAATCAATGTTGTTGATGTTGTGGTGTTCACAATGACGTGATCGATGGCCCCAAGATTTAGAGCGGTAGGACGGTGCCTTTAGAGGACATTCTGAAGGTGTCGGTACATCAAGGGAGTTGCCTTCATCGGTTCTAATGCTCCCTATAGGAGCCGGAGTTGATAGAGGTCGGGGTGAAAGAATGGAACAAGTGTTGGAAAGTCGGCCACCAACATTGCTCTCGAGCGCATCTATGGCTCACAGATCGCCGCAATCGCCCAAAGAAGGTAGCTGATTTACCGGACAACAACAACAATCATCGATTTGTCAATTCAGGAGGATGAGACCTCCAAATTTTTCCCAGGATGGAAGTGAAGGTTGGTTGGATGAGATGGAAAAGATCTTTGTGGTGCTTCAGTGCACCGATGCCGAGAAGGTTAGATGGGCAACCTTCAAACTGGATAGACAGGCTGGACCATGGTGGAATGAACCGGGAGCAGGAGTTTCCCAATACTCCTTGGACATGGGCTGAGTTTATCGAAGCGTTCAACGATCAGTACTTTCCCAAGATCGTTAGGCATCAGATGGAAGTTCAGTTCATCGAGCTGAAGCAGGGGACAATGTCAGTGCGTGAGTATGGAGATGAGTTCACGCGACTTTCAAGGTTTACACCTCAACATGTGGCCACCGATATGATGAAGGCCAGAAAATTTCAGCTGGGTCTTAGGCCGAGTATACAGGAGAGCGTGGCTATGTGAGAAATGGAAACATATGGAGGAGTACTGTCAAAGGCCCTCATAGCAGAGGAAGAAATTCAAAAGCGGTTTTTGAGAAGCAGTCAGCCGAACAAGGACAGGGTTGTACAAGGGCAGTCAGGTACTTATGAAAATAAGAGGGCCAAGTTTACAAAGCCGCCAGTGAACCTTACTCAACCTGCATTTTCTAGACCAACATTTTCTTCTGGACTGACCCCTTATCAGAGATTGGCAGCATCATCACCTGTGCAATCCGTACGACCAGCGGGTTCTAATGCTAGTGGAGCTTCAGTGGCACAGGGATCCTCTCGTGCACCATCTTTTGTTTCGGTCACTATGTGCCTAAGGTGCGGGAAACCACACAAGACCGAGGATTGTAGGAGGAACACTGGAGCGTGTTTTCGGTGTGGCGCAATCGGACACATGGTTAAGGATTGTCCTCAGGAGGATAAGGGAAGAACTAGTTCGGCTTCTACTCAAAGATCGACCCGACCTACTGTTCAAGGTCGAGCTTATGCCGTGATGGTTGAAGAAGCCGAAACATCGAACGACGTGATCCAAGGCATTATTAAAAGTTGAGATGTCTTCTTATTTTATGTGTTATATATAATTGCTTGATATTTAATAAATTTTGTTAATAAGTTATGGATGAACACACATGCTTAGAAACTTTTAATTGAAACGCTTGTCTAAACTAAGGTACCCTTTTTATGCATCGGGGGAGCGATGTAAGCAAAACCGAAGCGCGAGTGTTGATAGACCCTGGGTCTACACATTCTTTTGTTACTCCATTGTTCGCTAAGAAGTTGGGAATCATTCCCAAGGCCCTTGAGTTCATCTTGGCAGTGTCAATTCCTACGGGCAACTCAGTGAGCACAGATACCATGTGTCAATCAGTGATTGTGATGATCGAAGACCACGAGACAGTGGCTGATTTGATCATTTTGAGCATGGAAGGGTTCGACGTGATACTAGGGATGGATTGGTTATCTACTTACCATGCGAGCGTGGATTGTCTTCGAAAGATTGTAACATTCCGCCCGCCGAAGAGAAAATCTTTTCGATTTTGCGGAGTCAAATCTTGTGTGATACCGTTTATCTCTGCCATTCGAGCAGACTGTATGATGAGGAACAGGTGTTGTGGTTATCTGGCCTACTTGCAAGATCATAAGGAGGAGAAGAAAAATATTGCAGATATTACGATTGCTTGTGAGTATTCAGATGTTTTTCCTGAAGATCTACCGGGATTACCACCTGACAGGGAGATTGAGTTTGCAATTGAGTTAGCGCCGGGTACTGAACCAGTATCAAAAGCTCCGTATCGAATGGCGCCTGCAGAATTGAAAGAGTTGAAGGAGCAGCTTTAGGAACTGCTACATAAGGGCTTTATTAGACCAAGTGTGTCACCCTGGGGAGCACCGATTCTATTTGTAAAGAAGAAAGACGGTTCAATGCGGCTTTGCATCGATTACCGCCAGCTAAATAAGTTGACAATTAAGAACCGTTATCCACTTCCAAGAATTGATGATCTGTTCGATCGCCATAAGGAGCAAGGTTCTTCTCAAGATCGACTTGAGGTCGCTACCATCTTGAAAGTTAAGTCAAGACATTCAAGATGCGCTTAGAACCCGATATGGGCACTACGAGTTCTTGGTCATGCCATTTAGGTTGACAAACGCACCCGCGTCATTTATGGACTTGATGAACCGGATATTCAAGTCACATTTGGACAAGTCTGTAGTAGTTTTTGTAGATGACATCCTCATCTATTCAAAGACGCGAGAAGAACATGAGCAACATCTGCGAGTGGCTCTACAAACCCTTAGAGACCATCAGTTATATGCAAAACTTAGTAAGTGTGAGTTTTGGCTTGAGCAGGTCAGTTTCCTAGGCCATGTTATCTCTGAGACCGATATTACAGTTGACCCAAAGAAAGATTGAGTCGGTGATGAATTGGGAGCGACCAAAGATTACGGAGGTTCGTAGTTTCTCGGTTTGGCAGGATACTACAGAAGGTTTGTGGAGGGCTTCTCCAAGATATCAGGTCCTCTTACACAACTTACGAAGAAGAATACTAAATTTGATTGGACAGAGCAGTGTGAGCAAAGTTTTTAGGAACTCAAGAAACGATTGACTACTGCGCCAGTACTTGCTATACCATCAGGCAGGGGAGGCTTTGCAGTATACAGTGATGCATCATATGGGGGTTTAGGCTGTGTGATTAACCAGAATGAGAGAGTCATTGCTTATGGGTCTAGACAGCTAAAAGACCATGAGAAGAATTACCCAACGCATGATCTTGAGTTGGCGTGATGATTTTGCTCACGAAGATCTGGAGGCATTACCTTTATGGGGAGACCTTCGATATATTTACCGATCATAAGAGCCTCAAGTATCTCTTCTCACAAAAGGAGTTGAATATGAGACAGCGTCGATGAATGGAGTTCTTGAAAGATTATGATTGTAACATCCAGTACCACCCCGAGAAAGCAAACGTAGTGGCAGATGCGTTAAGTCGGAAGTTCTCTGCTCAGTTATCACATCTCACCGCAAGGGTGCGAAGATGGCATCTATTGGAAGATATGGCTCTAAGTAGCATGAGATTTGACGTAAAAGGTTCAAGTGCGTTAATGGCTACACTGGTGATTCGTTCCACCCTCTATGAGAACATTCGCAGACTTCAGATGACGGATGATGAACTTATGGCTATCAGACGGGATGTGATTGGGGGAAGAAAAATAGATTTTTCTATCAAAGATGATGACACTTTGTTATTTAGAAACCGGGTATGCGTACCAACTAGTACTGAGCTTCGGGACACTATTTTGGAACAGGCTCATAAGTCTATGTACGCTATTCACCCTGGCAGTACCAAGATGTACCAGGACTTAAAGAAAAGCTTCTGGTGGAGAGGTTTAAAGAAAGATGCCGCTGTGTATGTCTCGAGATGTCTTGTGTGTCAGCAAGTAAAGGTAGATCATCGAAATCCGGCAGGACTGTTGCAACCACTACCGATACCTGAGTGAAAATGGGAGGCCATTTCTATGGACTTTATTTTGAGATTGCCAAGAACATTAAGAAAATACAATGCCATCTGGGTAATTGTGGATCAATTGACTAAGTCCGCACACTTCCTTCCTTATAATACGTCGTATACCGCCAACAAGCTCGCAGAATTATACATCAAGGAGATAGTTAGGCTGCATGGTATACCGGTCAGTATCGTATCCGATAGAGACCCGATGTACACATCTCAGTTTTGGCAACGATTTCAGGAAGGGATGGGCTCTAGGCTCGATTAGAGTACAACATTCCATCCTCAGACCGATGGGCAGACTGAGAGGGTGAATCAGATTATAGAAGATATGTTACGTGCTTGCATGTTGGATTTTTAGGGGTCATGGGACCAACATTTACCGCTGATCGAGTTCGCCTACAATAACAGTTACCAGGCTAGCATCGGTATGGCACCCTACGAAGCTTTGTATGGACGACGGTGCAGGTCTCCGCTTAATTGGGAAGAAGTGGGTGAGAAACTCATTTTAGGTCCCGAGATCGTGGAGAATACAATCGAGACAGTTCGGTTAATCCGTGAGAGACTACGCATTGCTCAAAGTCGAAAAGCTAATACCGATCTGAAAAGAAACCATGTTGAGTTTAAGGTGGGAGATAACGTATTTATCAAAATCTCTCCTACAAAAGGCGTGACGCATTTTGGGAAGCGTGGGAAGCTGAGTCCGCGCTATGTTGGACCTTTCGAGGTATTGGGCCGAGTCGGCGAGGTTGCCTATCGAGTAGCCTTGCCACCGCAGCTATCGAAAATGCACAACGTGTTTCATGTGTCCATGTTACGAAGATATGTTAAGGACCCGACACACGTATTGGACTACCAGCCCATTGAGCTCCAAAAAGACCTATCCTTGGTTGAGGAACCGATACGAATCTTGGATCGCAAAGAACAAATCTTACGAACAAAGAGCATTCCCTTAGCACTCGTGAAGTGGCGGAACCATTCTTCAGAGGAAGCCACATGGGAGCGTGAAGCGGAGATTCGCGAGCAATTTCCACAACTTTTCGAGTGAAGGTATATTGTAAACTATAGTTATGTAAGAAAACCATACGTACCTTTAAATTCTTGAATTTGCTTCTTTAAAAAAAAAAAAAGGGGAGAATTTTTTTAAAATCTTCAATGTTAAATTGGTTCATAACATCGATGCTTTACATATATATCTATAACGATCACACAATAAAGGTCATATTTATTAAATATCTTAAATGTCATATTTAGAACCGTGTATGTACATTTGGAACCCATGTCATCGGTTAGAACATGTTACTGTGCACGTAATCATGCTTTTGAATAAGTGTTCGATTCGACATCCAAATTTCTGCTCAAATAATTACCAAAAGGGTGAGGTAGGTGTGCTAGGTTTGTGTCATGGTGAAGTATATTTCGCACGTGACACTTGGGAAGGTACATCCATGTCGGATGCAATCCTCTATGATCGGGATGCCACCGCTAAAGATACATCCAGGTTACTACGGATCCCGACCCTTGAAAGCGTGCTTAGTGAAGCTTGCCGCATTGCGACCAAAGTTCTTTGACTTTAGACTATTTCAATTTTGCTTTATACTGGTGTTAGGATAAGGACTTACCACAGTTCGGTTTAGCTTTCCGTACATTTTCGAGGACGAAAATTCCTAAGGAGGGTAGAATGTAAAGACCCGTATTTTGAACCCGAGTTAGACTGACCCTGTGTGTGTATTCGGCTCGGCAACCGATGTCACCATTTGTTTTAGATTTTTATCTAGATGTGATTGTGCGGACAGATTTTAATTTAGAGCCCATTTGGACCCTCGTGCGAAAGTTGTGCACCGACCTCGGTGTAGCCGCTCAACACCGGACTTGAGTTTTAAAATTAGAAGTGTATAATACATAAGATGTGTTTGTGTGTTTTACTTTGTGAGCAATCCTATTATAAGAAGGAATTGCATTCCCGTATTATACTAGGTTTTGTTAAGAGAGGATAGTTACCCAACCGTGTGAAACTCCTTCTTCTCTCTTCTTCAATCATCGTAGATCGGTTTAGAAAACCTCCTTCTCTAAAACCCTCTTTGTTGAAAGCACTTAAACCTTAGAAAGAACTTGAATCAACCTTGGATTCGTAGTTGGCTATTGGGAGAGGTTGAGATCATTGGGGGCGTGTTGGAGTTGTCTCTGTGAACTTGTGGGATAGATCGCGGCGCGAATCGTTGAGGAAACCCGTCGGTTTCGTTCCAAAGCTCCATTCGCGTGACTCATTTCTAATCTAGGAATCCTTAGATTAAAGGTACGTTTTAATTAAACTTTTTGATTAAATCATTAGATTAGCCATGGGTTTTGCTTTGGGATGTATGGGTTTCGATTCAGGTGAAAACCAAATCGTCGTCAGTAGCTCGCTCGAACGAGCTATTATCATCGCTCGAGCGAGGTATCACCGAACTCCGACATTGCCTTAGTATTTTAGTCATAACGTTTTATCCCGAACTCCGATTGAGACGATTCTTTTTGCGTTGGAAAGATAATAGAAAAATCTACAACTTTTATGTTTTGACCAACTCATGGATCAATCAGCTTGATGGTCAAAAATATATGAGAATATTACATCAAATCGCTCAAGCGAGCTATTATCATCGCTCGAGCGAGGTATTGTCGAACTTCGACATTACCTTAGTATTTTAGTCATAACTGTTTATCCCGAACTCCGATTGAGACGATTCGTTTTGCGTTTGAAAGCTAATAGAAAAATCTATAACTTTCATGTTTTGACCAACTCATGGATCAATCGTCTTGATGGTCAAAACATATGAGAATATTACGTCAAATCGCTCGAGCGAGCTATTATCATCGCTCGAGCGAGGTATTGTCGAACTTCGACATTACCTTGGTATTTTAGTCCTAACTTTTTGTCCCGAACTCTGAGTGAGACGATTCCTTTTGCGTTGGAAAGCTAATAGAAAAATCTACAACTTTTATGTTTTGACCAACTCATGGATCAATCGTCTTGATAATCAACAATATATGAGAATGTTACATCAAATTCTAGGATTGGCGCAACTTGCCTGTTTTGACTTGTTTTTGAGGAAACGCTTAAATAGGTCTATATTATTAGTAATTAGAGTTTATCTTAATGCATGAACGTATATTATGATGTAGATTGAGGGCGAGAGGCCATCAATAGGACCTTGCTTGACTTCGCATAACTCCAAGTTTTAGGTAGGAGAATCTCATCTTTACAGTATTTTATTTTAATTTGCATGGATATTTTGAATTAAAATCTTTAAACTTGCATATGCCATTGAAATCACATCTGTAAACTGAAATTGATATGAATGATTGAAAATCTAAATCTACCTGAATCCTGAAACCTGAATCTGCTTAAGCTCTGAAAATCTGAAATCAAGAACCTGAACTATGTATAAGAGACTTGCATCTGATTTATATTAGTATCTGCATTTGTTTTATGATTGACCTGAACGACCCCTCAAAAATTCCTGAACAATTTCCTGGCACAAGTTTCCCTCATTACGTAGGGGCTTGTTGCATCCTGAAAAAGGGTTCATGAACGACGATGGTAGGTAGGGGTTCCCATCGGCTATATTCCTGCTCTCGAGATATAGTTTACTCGGGAGGTATTTTAAGTTGAGGATTAAGTCATGAATTACTGAACTTTGCATATAGAAGTTAGAGAAACTAAGACACTGAAACACTGCATCTGTTCTTGAAACTGTTTTCACACATTTAGAAATAAATCTTACATATGATTTTCGCACCTAAATTCAGTTTATTATCTGCTTATATGTTTGACAAGCTATATTCCGATATTTGTTTTGAAACCATGTTAGTTAAAGTAAAATGCCGTAGATGTCTTTCTTCTACTGAGCTTTGTTGGTTAGCTCACTCCGACTATACGTCATAGGTTCGAATCGACGGCTATTCGTGGTACGTGAGATCGATCCCCGCCACGCGTTCGAGGAAGAGCTTGAGGTTCCTCCCGAGGAGTTTTTCCAAAGATAAAACTTCATCGATTTTCTTATTTGTGGTGAGAGTTAGACTTGAATTTGTGGGCCCATTTTAGTTGGATACCATAGTTTTATATTTGACGTTGATTTCTGTTATGAGTCATGTTTCGATGATGGTCGGCCATCATTGGTGGTTCTTTACTTTTAATTGCTTCCGCATTTATTTTAGCTATGGATATTTATTACGCTTTACTCTGATATGTGCCCTGTTTGTCCGACTTATCATTTATTCGATAGGTTGGCGAACCGGCCTTTCCTATACCTGAGGGATTGGAAAAGTCAGGTCGTCACAGTTTGAGACTTTTTTCAACCAGATGCCAATGTAATAGCAGTTAGAATTACCTGGTGTGAAGAAACCCAATTCATATCTACCACCTTCGGAGATTATGGTCTTGTTTCCAGAGAGATTGGCCTACAGAGATGGAATCAGCTGCAATAGAGAGATGGGCATTGAACAAGAAGAGCATTCACCAAAAATTCCAACCATGGATGGTGTTTTATAATAAACTTAAAATGAGTACCAAAACAAGTATGAATCGAAGGAAAAGAGAGATCATATATACTCGTTCAATAGCCGCCAGTACTACTATCCACTTCAACAGCTGCACCATTTCAAATGAATACAATACCATGGCATCTAATAGTAAAATTAATAAACAAATGTACAATTACTAGCGTACATTATATTTAACAATTACATATATCATCGTCTCTAAACACAAGAGGAACATTAACCTTCAACGAAGCATGTGAAGGGGCTCTCAGGAACGTTACGTTGAGTATCTCATTTGTGCCTGCGTGGGTGGATAACTAACACACCCCAACAAGAAAATAATCAAGGGGTTTATTACAAATTTACAGCAGAAATTTCAAATATATTATACTAGATTAATTTCTCTATTACTTCTAGACAAATCAACTGGGAAATAGAGTTTCAAATTGATCAAAAGCCTAGAAAAATTTGCCAGCAAGGTTTGTAAGGCACCTTCAACTGAAAAGTCGACAAAGTTACTCCTTCTGATTGAGACGTAAGTACAAGGTAGTACAAAAATTGAAAAAATGCTCCCCCTACCCTTTCGATTATTCTGATGATTCTTTCAATGATATTTGGATGAATAATTGATAAGTTATAGCTTTGGAAAAAGACCTTAGCATTAAGGGGTTTAAAAACTAGCATAACAAAGATAATATACATGGAGTGCAAGTTTAGTGAACATGAGAGCTTGGATGATGATTTGATCAAAATTGAAAACCTATCTTTGCCAAATGCTAGCTTGCATAACTTTTCTAAACAAAATGAATATAATATTGTATTTGATAATCTATCTGAAAACAGCTACCCTTGAAGATATATAAGAGAATGGACGATGCAATGTAACCATAAAACAACATTTATATGCTGGTTTTGTGAGCAATTTTTGCTTAAATACAAAATAACTTAAATAAACTCACAAATCCAAGATTACTGCATTAATTTGATATGAGGATTATACAACACATTTCAAGGGCATGAAGTGAACATTAAAAAAACTCAAAGAGCAGCACCTTATATTGGCCCAGAGCCTGCACTTCATGCTGAAACAGACCAAGGTATATGCTTGTATCCAAAAAATGTTAGAAACACATCACTGAAACATCAATTAGAAGAATCATAAAAATGTTCTTAACTGAAAAAAATTAAAGCCATGGCATGCATCAAAAGGAACAAAAATGAGAGAATGTCTAAAGAGATTGGCAAGACCTATCAATCAATGATATAGAAAACAAAATAAAATGTTAATTAAAAAATAGTATAATATGCTTACTCCTGAAGAGATGATTCTTGAGGTATGAATTCATAGACTAGCAGCCAATGGCCATCCTCTAAGCAGTACCCAAGCAATTTTACCAGGCTCGGATGGTATAGCTGCCCTAGATAATTAACTTCTGCATATTGTCATATTGAATTGAATAATTTTATTAATGGGCACATATTAGAAGGAAAAAATATCTTAGCACTGAAATGCAGATATACCGCATCGCCCGTACCTGTGCAGAGTGCTCGAAAATTTTCTGCAGAACAAATAGAAAATATAAAATAATTAGAATGTGTTTAAACCTAATAAGAGAGTGCCAGAACCATTGATCAAATGACAAAAGTAAAGTACAAAGAAACCACACAATAGGAAGCACGAAAGGAATATTAAAGCAGGAAGATGATGTCCTAACAAATGCTTCAGCTTTCTATTTCATTGTTTAGATTTAGGTTTATGTACCTGCAGTTTTAGGGACAGTTTTCCCAAATAGGCCCATGAAATACGACCTGTAAACAAACAAACCATCATAATACCTTAGCAAGCTCTACTCACATGCATTTTGAACACCAAAGACCAAATCAACACTTCTACAGAATTCACAAATAAGTAGTCCCAACAGACCAAAAACCTTATCGTGCGCCGCCTTCTGCAACGGTAGTGGGATATTTTGGGTGCATTTAAATTCAGCCAAAGAAACAGGGCTAAGGTCTTAGTAGCTGATGATGATGACGTCAACAAGGCCGTGACACGGAAGCTTCTTGAGAAATTAGGTTGCGAAGTTTCTGCAGTTTCTTCCAGGTTCCAATGTTTGAATGCTCTAGGCATTGCTGGCGCTTCATTTCAAGTGGTTTTTTTGAATCTCCACACGCCTGAGATGGACGGTTATGATACTGCTGTGAGAATCCGAAAGTTCAGAAGTGGCGGTTGGCCTTTGGTCGTGGCTTTAACTGCCAGTGCCGATGAAGATGTGTGGGAGAAATGTCTCCAGATCGGAATGAATGGTGCTATTCGAAAACCAGTTTTGTTACAGGGAATGAGAGATGAGCTCCGCAGAATCCTTCAATAGTCGAGCCATAATGTTCTATAAATTATAATCTAGGCCATGTTTTTTTTTTTTTTTTTTTGTAATGTTATTGGAAGATCGATCAAATAAACCATCGGTGGTTGATTAGCCGGATTCTATTAGATGTCATTCACACTAAGTTTATACGGAAATTGACTCCTGCTTTTAGTTAAGCTGGCATTGACCTCACTTCGATGGCATCTGAACTCTTAGTTACTGAAAAGCAAACTGATTCACTATTTTCAGCTCCCTCAATTTCACTGAGCAAACAGCAAATTCGAACTAAATTGTAAACTGGAGCTACTAGATTTTTTTCCAGTCAATCTATTTATTGCGGTTTCATCGGAAATCTTGTTCATAATCAGAAATCTTGTTCCAAGTGATCATAATGAATGATCTAGTGGAATTGACAATAAAAACATGATCTGGTGGACATCAGTTCTGCATAGTGGGTAAGTTATGGCCGTTTTAAAAAAAAGAGCAAGTGTTATATATTATCATTAGCCAAGCAACAACAGCTCTACGTGACTCCTAGGGTAACTTTTTAGGATGTGACACAGAATTAACATGAGCTAATAAATGTACCATTTGAAACTATAATTAGACGTTACAACTAGCGTCAAGAACATTAGAATGGCACCAAGGTTCACTGATCATTTACTAGCAGCTGCTCCGCACGTCTCACTACATTCAAGACAAGGGGTTTTCCCTCCTGTTACAGAATGCATAGACCAAATCAGTGGACTTTTACACCAAAGGTTGCAAAAGAAAACCAAATTAGACTATTCCTAATGAAAAATGTGTCTGAAGATGATCAAATGTGACACAATTGCACAAAAAAGAGGGGAAAATGCACATATCATGTGGTTATGGTAATAATAGTCTAATGTAAAGCACAGTACACACTATCTATAGCCAGCGCACCTCAGTTCTATATGCTCCAACACCCAAATTCAAACTCTGTGTTAGAACACTATTTCCATTTCTCATTAAAAATTAGAAAGTCCATTAATTACCAGCCTGCTAATTCAATATATTTCTATATTAACTCTCAAAGATTTTTGGACAGTGTTATATTGTGGATAGTTTTTGATAGAAAATTTTGCAGGCAGCTTATGTGGCGTGATGTGATTGGCTGCACACGTAGTGACGCCCAAGCAATGCAGCCAGTCACGTGGTGCCACATAAGCTGCCTGCAAAATTGTCTATCAAAATCTGCCCACCATTTATAATTTTCCAAGAATTTTCCTATCAATCAATATCCAGATTTTGAAATAAGCTACCAAAACATTGTATTAGATAATCCTATCCAATCAGAATGCTTAAACAAGAGTCCCTGTTTTCCACTAAAAAAGTAAGGTGGTCATAGAGCATAACACATATTACTACAACACTATAAAAAAAATGATGCAAGAAAATCCAAACACTATTAAAAAAATGATGGCAAAAAAATGGGGACTTGTACAGAATTTGGGAAATAGGTTTTTGAAAAATAAGAAAGGGATTTTCCTTATCAGATTGGGAACAAGTTTATGAAAAATAATAAAGGGATTTTCATAGAAATGAGAGTAGCATGGAGATCAAGTGCTTTATCCCTTTTGGATAGATTGGAGAGTGTTTGTCCCCCCAATTTAGGTTACAAACCATAATTTAAATTTTGGCTCTCACCGATGCCCAAACAGGTGCATGCCTTTATGTGGACAATGATGAAAGATAAAAATCTCATTATTGACCACCATCAGAGTATAGAGGTTTGTGAATCAATGCATTATGTGTGGACTCAAATTTTTAGTTGGGGAAAAGATGGGAGCTGGGAGGAGAGATAAGGGCAAAATGTCTTGTTGGTGGAAAGAGGTATGTAGTTCTTTGAGTCATTACTAGAGTGCATTATATTGGGGGGAGAAATTTAATCGGTATCAAATCGGGTATCAGCTATTCTTTGAATTGATACATAGACATATACGGTTGATACTGAGATTTTTTTTAAAGAATAGAACAGCTAATACCGCTGATTAATATCGATTGATGACGACTGATATCGGCTGATTCCTAGAGAGAGGTCAACGACAGTATCGTATTTATATGTGATCCCTTGAGTGGGCGATGGTCATCAAGTTAGGTTCTAGTTAGATAGGTGGAGTATATCCTGATCTTCCTCTATTAAGTTCCCTAGTCTAATTTGCCTTGTGGCAACAAGGGGTTGTGATCAATCAGGTTATGGTCAAGGATGCATAAAAAAAAATTGATGCATACAAAAGAGTTGATCAAGTATACCACAAAATAAGAAGTATCAACACCATAAGCTTCTAGTTCTGCTAGCATACTTCTCCCTTGAGCGTCATCAACAACGTGATGAGAATCAGAAGATGCGTACATGTAAGTAGAGCAAAGCATTTCAGAAAATACATAGAGCAATTTAAGTTTCGGACTTCATAAGGCCCACCAAATTTTTTGGCTCTTCCAATTTTGGAGAAAAATCTGACAAAATAAAGGCTTACTTAAACCACATATAATAAGCATGAGGCATCGTCCACCAACTCCAATTTCCATCAATTCAGAGAAAGACAAATAAAAATGAAAAACAATAATAGAATCCCGTACACTCAAATGTGATTTTCAGGTCACTTTTTGAGGTATCTACCATGTGAAAAAAAAAATTGATTAGACGCTCATAATCTAAAGGTCCATTGTATGAAAGTTTGAAACAAAAAACAAGCTCTATTGTATGATTCAAATTTCAAAGTACTTACTGAATTTTAGCTGTGGTGCCCTGAGAGATCTAGCAGGTGCAAATAGAATTACCCTTTTAACTAAACAAAGGTGTGCATGATCCTATGTCATTTTCAAGAATCAATCACATGACAATTTACAAATATTTACTTATGGAGTGAGAAGGGTTGAATTGAACGAAATAGAAGAAGACACAACACCAAGAGCAACCAAAGAAGACAATTACATTACATCATATGTATATGCTGTTAATCCATAGAATAATAGGGAAAAGTGAGGATTTGCAAGCAGAAAATAAGTGACCATTGAATGATTTAAGATGGGCCCAAAAATTATGAATGACTCACCAAGAGGGGGGTACAGCCCCTAACTACAGGTTATACGTCCTTGCCCAAGAAAATTCAACGCCAAACCTTTGCCTCTGCTTCTCTCATTTCAATTCAAGTATTCAAATCTCTTCTAACTTTCTTCTTCTTCAATGAATCTCAACATGCTTCCATTGAGATCCTTCTTCCCTTCATCCACAAACACCTTCATCACCATCATCTTCTTCTTCTTCTTACGCCAAACATCTCTCTCTGCAGACCCACAATATGAAGTCTGTGTGCCATATAATTGTGGTATCCTACCCAACATAAGCTACCCTTTTGGATAGATAACCAAGAATCCTACTGTGGTTACCCATAATACAATATTTCTTGCTTCCATTGAGATCCTTCTTCCCTTCATCCACAAACACCTTCTTCATCCCCATCTTCTTCCTCTTTTTACTCCAAACATCTCTCTCTGCAAACCCACAATATGAAGTCTGTGTGCCACATACTTGTGGTACCCTACCCAACATAAACTACCCTTTTTGGATAGATAACCAAGAATCCTACTGTGGTTACCCAGAATACAGTATATCTTGCTTCAACCAGCGGCCCTTCATCAAGAACTTGAGCTCTGATTATTATATCAGAAATATTTCCTATGAAGACTATTCTATATTTGTCTCCTCCACCACCCCCCGATTATCCAACCCCTCTTGCCCACACCCCCTTCAAAATCTCCCCCAGGAACTAACTCCTTACCATCTTTTTTACCCTATAACCATCTAAATTAATCAAGGCATTGTAAACTCCCTGTTACTTCACTGAGATCAAGGCATTCATTGTAGTATAGCTGTATTCAAAGAAAGATGCCGCAACTTAATGAAGACAAATAGAAATTTATATAAAAAATAAAATAGAGAATTTAGTGGCAGAGTCTAGAGAAGAGAAAAAATTTGTCTTTTGGAAGCAAAATCCAACAGATCAAGCAACCAGATCCAAGTGTCAAGTAAGAAAGATAAAACTACAGTATAAAATCTTTAAAAAAAAAAATTCCTATTTATGAGAAAAAATTAATAATCAAAATACTCAGAAGATTAGATCTATGGAGAACATAACCAAACACCATAAATTCATGCCTCACATAGATTAGATCTAAAAGAGTAGAAAGCATTTAACCTCATAATTATTATAGATATAAACTAAAATTAAAAATTAAAGGAATAAAAAAATAAAAAATAAAGGTACCACCGTACCAGTGAAAGAAGTAGTGTGAAATAGCCAAGCAGCAGAAGTTTAGATCTGTTTGAACAATCGCTTACCAGAATGGAACGGCGAGAGGCGATCACAGATGTTGCGTGGGGGGAGCCGCGAGAAGAAGTTAGGGTTTGGTGATTGAAATTGGGGAACGACGAGAGGCAAAGCGAGGGCAATAAAACTCAATTTTCATCTGGCAAATGTGAAACGACGGCTCGCAAACTCAATTTCGATCAAAAGAAAACCTTCAACGCTGATCTCTGCTTCAACAGCGTCGCTCCAACCTTCAATACAGATCTCCGCTTCAATGGCATCGTCTCCAACCTTCAACACAGATCTCTTTTGAGATTTCACAATTTAAATCTCTAGCTAGGGTTTCGAAGAGGGAGATGGAGCGAGAGCGAGAGCGAGAGAGAGGGGGTTTCGAAGAGGGAGATGAAGCGAGAGTGAGAGGGAGATGGAGCGAGAGAGAGGGGGAGACGGCTGTTTTATTAGCAGAGCTAGAATAGAGTTGCAAGATAAATAGAGAATAAGGTGCCCGATCATTTTGCACATGACGAGAGGATGGGGTGCACGTGATATGATGGTTAAGGAATTAATCCACTGTTTAGCATATTTAAACAATTGATTTTAGCAGTGGCTTATTATAACACTGCTTGGGCCGTGTTTTTTTTTTTATATTGTAAAAGTGGTTTTTTTATCATTTTGACGTAGTGATAGTTTTAGGGTTCAATTTTTTCAATTGTGAATTATATACCTTTGCTTGAGCTAAACAACCCTAAATGTGTAAATATCCTAAAATCGGTTTTCTTTCTACCCATAGTTCATAAGGAGTTTTGGAAACAACCTTACTAAGAACCCGATTCAGGATATGCACCGCTGTTTTTAAGGCTTCTCCCCACAAGAACACAGGCAACTTAGAGTTGCACAATATGCTTCTCACCATATCTATAAGAGTACGATTTCATCGCTCAGCTACATCATTTTGTTCAAGTGTTTTTGGCATGGTGTATTGAGCAACAATACCATGCTCTTGTAGATACAGGGCGAATGGTCCTGGATTGCGACCTGTTTCAGGGTATCTACTATAGTACTCTTCGCCTCTATCAGATCTCACAATTTTAATCTTCGAATTGAGTTGTAACTCAACTTCAACGTTATAGATTATAAACATATCCAGGGTCTCAGATTTCTCATGGATAAGGAATATATAACCAAAACGAGAATAATCATCAGTGAAGATAATAAAATACTTTTGACCACCAATAGCAGGAGTTGGAAACGGCCCACAAATATCGGTGTAGACTATTTCTAGCAAACTCGTGCTCCTGATAGTTCCTTTCTTATTAGTCTTTGTAAGTTTTCCTTTAACGCAATCAACACAAGTATTGAAATCAGAGAAATCGAGCGCATCGATTATATCATCTTTAATTAACCTCTCCATTCTATCCTTAGATATATGGCCTAAACATTTATGTCATAAAATGGAGGAGTTATCGATTGCTCGTTTTCATTTCATACTAATGTTATCATCCACATGCATAGAAACTAAAGATTGGACGTAAGATGAATCTAAGTTCAACTGATAAAGATTGCTCACTAATGAGCCATTTCCCACAATATCGGAATCAAATAATAGAGTAAAAATATTATGTCTAAATTTAAATTCAATACCTAATGAATCCAATTTAGAAATTGAGATAAGGTTTCTAGTAATACTTGGAACGTAAATAGTATCAACTAAATCCAAAATGAAACCACTATCTAAAATAGGACGGAGAGTCCCAATAGCCTCCATGTCTGCTTTTACTCAATTTTCAAGTTTGATGGTTCGTTTGCCTTTACTTAGCTTCCTGCTGGATCAAAATCCCTGCATTGAATTACTTATATGAATAGTTGCACAAGAATCTATCCATCAAATATTGTGTGGAGCATCAACATAAACTGATTCAAAACACACAAAGACTGGGTCATTACTTTTCTTAAATAGCCAATCTCTATATTTCTGACAATTCTTCTTGATGTGTCCTTTCTTCTTACAGAAGTGATACTTGATGTCAGAAGTAGATCCGCTAGCTTCTCCTTGTTTGGTTTTCGGTGGAGGAGCTTTCATGTTCTTTCCTTTATATGATCCCTTCTTTCATTTGAAATTTCTTTTCGATGGTCTAAGAGAGGCGTAATGAGCACTTTCAGATTTTTTAACCCGAAGTCTTTCTCCTTCTTGGACACAGTGAGCGATTAGCTCGTTCATCTTCCATTTCTCTTTCTACGTATTATAATTAATCTTGAACGGGCCAAATTATGCAGAAAGAGAAGTCATAAATAAGTAAACAAGATAACCATCAGAAAAACCCATGTCCATTTCTTTCAATTGAGTCGTCATACCACTCATTCTCATAATGTGCTCCCGTACGCCACTATGATCATCATATTTCATGGTTCCCATTTTAACAATAAGACTACTGGCAAGTGCTTTGGAAGTCTCCTGAAATTATTCATGAATGGCTTGCATGTATTCCTTTCCATTGTGCGAGTCAGGAATACCTCCCCGGATCGCATTAGTGATGAAACTTTTTATGATCATGAGGCTCATACGATTTGATCTATCCCATTTTTCCAAATCTGTATTGTTCACTGCTAGATCCTCAGCTGAGGCATCAACCGTGAGCACCTTGGATTTATCAGATCGTATAACATAGTCAAGATCTATACAGTCTAGAACAATTTAGACTTGTTCCTTCCATTTGCAATAGTTTGGGCCACTCAAAGATTCAATTCCACCAATCATATTAGTAATAGAAGACGAACTCAATGTTGCACAATAATTAAGGGTTTTATTATGTCCACATACAACTATAACAATGATCCATTCCATAAGGATATATTTAAAGTGATTTACTTATGGTAAGGAATATAATAAAATTAAAACCAAAGTGGTTTTATTGAGAAACAATTTATATCATTATGACCCTCCGTTGGATCAAGTCATATCATACTAGTCGCTTCCTCAATATTCATTAATGATTGTGATACTAATTACATTATTATGATCCTCCGTTGGGCCAAGTCACAGCACGCGAGCAGTACTCACACACAAAATAATGAATAGTAAAACATAATCATCACACAATATTAAGTGATTCATCACCGTTGGACAGAAGTAATCCCTTAAGTTGTGATATCAACGTTTACTATACACTTTTACTGAATTTGTAATACGGTCCTGGACAAAAATAAATCTCACTATGAAACTACGGTACTAGGAAAGATCATCACCGTTGGGCAGAAGAATCATTCCAAGCTATGTTTTCTATTTGAGTTTTATAATATTTAAGGTGGTCATAAAAAATGGTTAAGTAATAATAATAAATAGGCCACTTAAGAGATGCAAGTAGCCAAAACTAGCTTTTGTTGTGGATAAGTGCCAAAAATTAATAATAATAAAGGATAACATTATGTAAGCATCAGCCTTGGTGCTGAAGCACAACTTCTAATACCCGACCCTAATTAAAGGCACTCAAAAATACAATAATTATCAGATTAAAAATTGTCAAAAGGACATCAAGTCATAAAAATGTCACGACAGAGAGCTCCTTGTCAAAAACAGGCCTAAAAAATAGATTCAAAATATCCCAGAAAGTTAAAATTCATATATAATGTCCGAAAATCGGACCTTTAGATAGTCCAGAAATGACCTGAAAAGAATAACGAGTAATTCGGGTCACAATTGGGCCTTAAGGACAAACGGGTCGTGTTTAACGGGTTGAATCGGGTCTTGTATCATGGGTCGGGAATGGGCTGGATCGGACCATGGACTGGACTGGGTCATGACCCGAGTCCGTTATCGATCGGGCCAGGTCACAAACCGAGTCGGGTCTTAAGCTTATATGGGAAGTATACTACGGGTTGGGTCATAGGCCCATTTGACCCGTCATGCAAAGAAGCACGACGCACAAAAAATCTCATTTATTTCAAAAAGGTATCATCTAAGAACCAGAGACATGTGGGAATCCTTTAGTCTTTTGAAAAAAAAAAAAAAAAAAAAAAAAAACACCTTTAGGTGAGATGTGTGGGCTCCTGTAGTCTTGAAAAAAAAACACTTTTAGGTATCTTTTATTTGCAGTCATTATTTGCATCCCACAAAAACTATCCGTGGAAATCAGAACCCCAAAAAAAATAAAAAATAGCCTTTATTTGCATCCCACAAAAACTATGCTTGGGTTTCGTTTCGCGACAGGCCTATTTATTTGGGGTTTTGCTTATGATGATTAAAACCCGGGCCCATCACAAAAACTATAAACATAGATGATCACGAGGTATTTAATGCTTTGATTGATCAAACATCAAACTTGGCTCAGATACCAATTGATGGAATCTATATGAATCATTTGATCCGACCATCCAAATATATGCCCTAAGATCTAGGTGCATGATCAATCAAAATAATAAATCAACAATCCATAAATTATAAGATATGTGCTCACCTTGAGTGTGAGCCATGAATTATGGGTTGCCGATCTTCAACGATCTTCTTGCTCTCAATTCCTCCTAGCACAATGTGGATGCTTTTGCTAATAGGGAGGGTTGAAGTGTGTCAAGTAATCGTTGGAACCAAATATCCCTTATATTTATACCCAAAGAGCCCTTTTCCATTAAGGACTTAAATTACTAATTATATTGTGATTAGAAATCACAATCATACCATAACTAAAAGACTTAACTATAAGTTGTTTATTTTCTTTAAACTCACCGAATTAGCAACTACACATCTCAAGATTGATCTTACACCATTCACCGGTCAATGGATTGACCATAGTGAAGGCCACCAAAATAAAAACTTCTAACACTCTCTTCTCTCTTTTTCTAACAAAGAGTCAGATTTACTTTTTCAAGGATCAACTTTTTCAGGTATATTTTACACAAAAAAAATGAGTGCCAGGTAATGAAGTGCTAACACCTCTGCAGAGAAGCACTGGTGCCTCGTTTTACGGGTGCTGACGCTTCGATTAAAAAAAAAAAAAAAAATTTTTATGGAAGCGCGAGCGCCCCTGAAACGAAGGCTTTGGAAATTTATTTTATTTTATTTTATTATTTTTATTTTTTTTATGGAAGCTCTAGCGCCCCTAAAACGAAGCATTAGCGCTTCAGGGAATTTTTTTTTTTTTTTTAAATTAATTTTTTTTATGGAAGCACCAGTGCCCCTAAACGAAGCACCGACGCTTCGTTTTAGGGGAATCTACGCTTCGATAATTTTTATTTTATTTTTTTCGAAGCACTGGCACCCCTAAATGAAGTACCAGCGCTTCGTTTTAAGGGCGCCAACACTTCATTTTAGAGGCGTCGGTGCTTCGTTTCAAGGTGTTGGCGCTTCGCTCCCAAAGTGCTAGCGCTTCGCTACCGGGCGCCACATTTTTTGTGTAAAATATGCATGAAAAAGTAAGTCTGATACTTTCTTTGAAAAATAGAGAAAAGAAAGAGACTTTAAAAAAGTCAAGAATGACGGCTGAAAGGGTATTTACCTTTTAAAAGTGTAATCCTAGTTAGTAAAGTGAGTCATACCACCCATCACTTCACAAAAAGGACGCTACGTGTCGCGCTTAAATCAATAGGCGTAGAGATATCTCTACGCATGAGCGCATATCCCCGGGCCTCTCTCTCTCTCTATATATATATATATATATATATATATATATATATATATATATATATATATATTAGGTTAGTAGAGGCAATAAAAAGAAGAAAACGAAAGAGAAACATAATTTTTTTTTTTATAAAGACTGATTTTGAATGAGTAGGCTGCACGTGGTAGGCTCTTTGGATTTTTTTTTTCTTCTTCTCCGAAAAATCCTAAATCCCAAACTTGCAATCAGATATCTTTTGGTTAAATTTTTTTTTTTTTGGGAACGCTCAGATTACGCATGCAAACGTATTTTCTCGAGTATCAATATCTGATACGGATATGATACACAAACATTGTCAAGAATAGAGTATCCGAGCTTCCTTGAGAGCCAGACAATATCCATGTTAGAAGACACGTACTTGGATAAATAGATAGATATCAATTTTCATTTCTCCAATGAACTCTCAAAATAATGGCCCTCTATAGGGTATTATCCAGTCTGGCTGACGTGGATTAAAACGACCATACACTTGGCATTGTGGCTGCTAAATACTGTTAATTAGAGGATAAGTACTGTGTTGTTGTTGTTGATTGGTACCATTTTTATAGTTTTCAGTTTTCGCTTAAGAAGTCATTATCTCTACCGATGAGTTGGAGCTCTCTCTTATATTGCTTTATCTTTTGTGTGGATTTCTACCCTCTTAATTGAATTTTCATAAATATACAAATTCAGCCACAAGTACTATAAAGATAATTTGTATATAACAAATTTGGAAATAATCAATACTTGATTTGATGGCCATCACCATTTGTGTATAGTTGTAAACTACTAGCAACATTTTATAATAGAAACCTATAGCGTGCATTAACTACAAATAAGTAATAATTTCATAAAATGAAAGAGAGGCTGTGTTTGGGATTGCTCTTTGGAGGCAAAGAACAGCCCACTTAAAAGAGTAGGTTTAAATTGCTCTTCTAAAGAGACCCAGATTCAGCTCTTTCACTCTCTGAAAAGTATTAAGAACACTTACAACCAAATATACACTACAAAAAAACAGCTTATTAATGGCAGGTTTTTTGGAGCAAAAAACTATAAAAGACTATTAGCGACCATTTTTTGTTAATAACGGCAGTTTTTGGCTGCCGCTAAAAGTCTTGTCTTTTGTAGTTATAGTCTCATACTATAAGTACTCTGCCTCAGAGCAGAGAGCTGCTCTTTGCCTCCAATAAGCAATCCCAAACAAAGCCAGAAAGAGAACTGTTCTTTGCCTCCAATAAGCAATCCCAAACAAAGCCAGAAAGAGGTGAAGGAGGAGCAATATGCTTTAAGTTGATACTTACAATATAGAAATAGAGGTGAAGGCAATCCAAACAAAGCCTAAACTTGTATGTAGACCCGAAATGATACCGCGACCTGTTTGCTCTCAGTGTGAATAGGCCAATCTCGTCATTATGCTGAAAAAATAATCAAACTTTTGGAAGTACATAGCTATTTATGAGCGTTGATTTTTGTGGAAAGGACCTTCACTAGGTCAATCGATACACCCTATTGCATTGACTTATCTTAGCAGTCCTTTTGAAAGAGGCTTAGATATTCGGCGTCTGAAAGAATGGAATGATGCAAGCCTTTGCAATGGATTTTTGAGACTTCTTACTTCCAATAATCTATGGACATCTTGGATGAAACAAAGAAATTATTCTGAAGGTCTTATTTGAGCTTGTATCCCACCTCGAGATTCATCTTGGGTGTGGAAAGGTATCATGAGGATCAGAAACATGATAATGAGGAACGCTTAGTTCGAGCTAGGTGATGGCTCAAACATCCATTTCTGGAAGGATCCATGGCTTAGTATTGGAGATACTTTCATTTGAAAATTTGGCCATGGAACTATGAGTCGTAAGTGAAAGTACAAGTTTGACCATTTTAGCAAAAGGAGATTGACCTGCCGACATTTGGGATTGAACAGATCGGTTGTTAGCCTATAACAACTCTTGTTAATAATGACTACTACAAAGCTTTATCCAAGCTTAGGGACATGCAAATGATCAAATGGCAAAGAGATAAGCAAGATTTTCTTTTATTATTATCAAAGATTATAAACATGGACTATATGTAAATACAGACCCAAATCATTGAACATATAAATATTCAAAGGCAACATTGAACACATCAAGATCATGCAAATGCCAGTAAAGTCATCAGTAAATAGATGTGATTTGCTTTGCATCTAGAGAAATCACTAGCCGATACAGATAGAGAGCAATTGGGGCACAAGAACATTTCGATTGCCTAAATTGTTCATGATGTTCTACTTGTATTGGATATCTTGTCACAGAGTTCACAGGATCGACTTACATTGTATATCTTGCCACCAATAAGAGTTCACGATTAGATTCCACCGAATACTCATTTACTCGAAGCAAGTAGAAGGTCCGATATCACAAACTACAATGTGAAAACAATAGCCCACTGAATTGAACATGTCTTGATAATATAACTCACCAAAACCATTCCCGGGTTTTACACTACGCCTAAGCAGAATAAAATTAACTACGGCTTAAAATTGTGGTATAATTTTCCACTTCCTAAAACATTAGTATTTTAACTTAAAACAGTGGTTTAATAACTAATCTCCCATCACGTGCTATCAATCACGTGCAATCCATTGGGCCGACCCCCATGCCTCTCTTTTCCTCTCTTTTCTCTCGCTATCTCTATTTATCTCTAAAACAAAACTCCCCTCTCTCAGTCCTTCCTTTTTTTCTCTCAGAGAGATAGGGCCTCTCTCTCTTTCTCGAAAATCTCTAGATTTTGCACGATTTCTTGCTTGTTTTGGCTGGAAATCGAGATTCGAGAGGTTCGATTCCTCAATGGAGCGGAAACTTCTCTGGTGAGCTACGAAAACTAGATCTTCGATCGAAAACTTCTCTGGCGAAGCTAGATTTTGCTCTCCGTTTTGCTATTGTGTTGGGGAAATTGAATTTACCTTCTTCTCTGAATTCCTTTGGAGAACCACCAGCGAGCGATTTTTAGGGTTCTAGATTTGTAGATCTCAGATCCGGCTCAAATCGATCCACATTCTCCCAGGTCGGTTTCTTCCCCATTTCTTTCTACTTTATTTTATATTTTTTTTACTTTTTTTTTAAGATATTAATGTGTGGATCCCGAGATTTGGAGCTAAATTAGGGTGGTTCATTGGTTTTATTCGTTGATTAGTGTTATTGATGATTTTTAATGATTTATTAGGTCTTCTTCGTCTGGTGTTTGAGCGATTTTTTAGGGATTAATGGTCAATGTGGTATTTATTTTTGAATTTTATGGTTTATATCTGTTGAGTTGGAGTTTGGAAGGCTTTTTTTTTTTATTGTCGCAATTTTTTATGTGTTTTGTAGTTTAATGGCAGAATTCACAACTATTTGTGCCTCTCTGGTTGTTACAGGACTGTTTGGAGTGAAAGGGGTTTTATTTTTTCTTATGTAAATAGGGATTTGAATGTAAGAATATGCGGGATTTTAATATTGTAATATATTTTTCCTATAGTTCGATTCTAGGGATATATATGATGAAGATTGCGGAATCATTGAATGATTTGATTTATATCTGCAATCTGATTGTGAATATGAGAAGTTGTTGGAATTGTATTTTTTTTATTTATAAGGTTGCCTATAATTTTGGTGGTTATTCCTGATAAGAAAAGTGAGATGAAATGGTATTCTTAGAGATCTCGAATATGCAATGAAGGATTTGTATGTTGCTTCCAAATTTGGTTCGATTTCTCTATGGTGATTACCATTTTAGCTTTCGAAATTTTGGTGTTCTTGTGTTTTAATTTCAGGTTGATTTGTTCAATTTCAGGAAATGCAATCTGAGTTTGTTCCTTTTGTAATCGAGGATCAAGTTTACAAGTATGTATTGGATTTGCTTACTTTGCTTACATTTCCATTATAGATTATTCCAAGTTATTCTTAGTACTTTTTATCAATTTTTTACTTTTCATTTTTGTTTCCTTTTAGCAACCTTGTTTGTTTCTACCCGATTTATAATTTGCACCAACATAATTTTATTGGATTTATGTTCTAATCTTCCTGTTCTTATTCTCTATCTAATTCTAGAGCTATTTAGTACTTACTCATGATCAACTAGTTTTATTGACAAATTTTACTTTCCCTATCAGTGTATGGGTGCCACGGAACCCGCCAGGTTATTCATTTATCGAGTTTGATGATCGCCGTGATGCAGATGGTGCAATTACTGCATTAAATGGTAAGACTGGTTCACCTACTACTTCGTTTGTAATTTTCATTCGTAAGGTTTCTATACTTTCTATACATAGGGATGCACATCTAGTTATTTAATGCTTTGCAATTTTGCTAGCTTGCTTGTTGAGTGTAAACAAAAAAATTGCTTGCGTTTTTAGATGACTGGTCTAACTTGCCTTTTCTCTTTCTGGATTTACATTTTTTGTTTTTCTTTTTATCTCTTCTACTACAACTAAAAGACTTCATGCTCACTTTATAAAACGATAATTGGGGAAATGCATCCGGACGAAGCCCTGAAGGGCTACACCTGGAAGCCAGATTATATGCCACGTGGCATGATCAACCAAAAACAACACCCATTTTGGGTTGATCAGCCAAGGGGCATGTGATTTAAAAAGAAAAATTTCTTTTTTTGGCCTATTTTTTATTTGGGCTTACATACCTCAGCCCATACCCTGCCTATTTCGGGCCGGGCCGGGCCACTGATTTATATAGAAATTACCCACTACAAAAAAAGGGACTTTTGGAGACGGTTATTGGAGATAACTTTTTGAAGCCGTCTCCAATAACCATTTATTAAAGACAACCATTCAAAAGCTGTCTTAGATGCTTTTATTAGAGATGGCTAAAGTTGTCTCCCTATATAAAATAACATATAGAGACGATCATTACCGCCTCTAGAAGGTTCACTTCATGTATACGAGGTAGCGTAAGATTCTTAGTGGAAGTATTACTAGTTCAATTACACAACAACGTTTGATTCTTCGGGATTTTCTTGGAATATGTCATCAAGATAGGTTTAGAAACTGGGAATTGATTGTGTGGACTAATTTTAGAAAATAAAATAATATTAAGATTGAAGGCGGAATGTACAAACTCATTTTTGGAGAAAGCTTATTAGAACACCTGGTCCGACGGATTCACAGGTACGCACTATTAGAGAGGACATGGTTCACTGTAAAGTGGCCTGCTTTGAGCCAATTAGTATAATGACTGAAAGTTAAGCAGAGGCATTAGTGCTTAAAGGAATTATAGTTCTTTGTTGGTGGAGAGAAGCCCTTGTATATGTTCAAGGAGATTAGCTTAATGTCATTAGATGAGTTTATAGGGATGCCAATAATTTGTAGAAGCTTGCTTCAATAATAGATGAGATTAGTGACAATTCTAAAAATCTTAATATAAATTTCAATTATGTTCGAACAAAGCACACAAGATTGCAAATTTATTAGATAAACGAGTGACAAGACCATCTGTACTCTCTAGTGATTAGTTCCTTGTAAAGTAGTTTTCACACATGGTCACCAAATTGGAGTTTGGGAATAAGTCGACAAGGGGAAATTCGGAACAAATCGGAGAACAAAAAAAGAAAACAAAAGAAAAAAAGGATTAAAAATTATGAAAAAACATATTGAAAAATTAAAAATTATTTACCAAAGTCACAAATTTATCACGATTTAACTGCAGATTTTTCAACGCTCCCAAAAAGTTGGGGACTTTGGTGACTATGTTTCTGCATTGCAGTTTTCTTATATAAATGTTTTCTATGTAAGGTTTTTGGGTATAAAATGTCACTTTTTTTCTTTCCCATGATAAAATTATTAATTATAAAAAAAGGAAAGTTTCACAAATCACATTTAAAAATTTCCATCAATACACTTGTTTTTCAACGCTCATCTAATAATAATCATAGAATCACCTTCCCACATGTGAGTGAGGGTATATTTTGATGCCTACTTGAAGAGCTCTTTCATTGGAGTATTTCACATCCATTGGCTCACATAAACTTATATCTACCCTCATCATCACTAAAGATACTACTTTTTCCTACCAATCCAGGGTTACCCAATGAACCACTGTCACCATCAAAATATCATTTTATGATCCTTTAAGAGGCTTCATCCAACTGGCCCCAACTTTGTCTTTATGCCTACTGCTTTAGATAAATCACCGCATTTTAATCTCGCACCACTGCCTGCTAATCTTGCACCAAATTTTGATAAAGTACCACGCAAGTCTTGGATAACAATACTCTATAAGAGGCACCTGTTATGAAATTTGTATAAAGTGGCAAATGATGACTCCAGCGTAACTAGTTTCCCGTAGGCCAAATTTATCTCCATGGACAACATTCATTTGTATGATTTTATGTTGTCCACACAACCAAATGGAAGCTGCTGGGAAATTTGGTAATAATTTTATTAGTCTGGGAATTTTGAATGTTTGGCCATATCTTTTTCATCTTAGCTTGGTTTTTCAGGTAAACTTGTTTTGAGACCTATCTGATGGTGTGGCTTTGTCTTGAAACCCGTGGGTTTCATGGTGGGACCTAGGAAATTAGCTGAAAGAGATGATCAAGGTTCATGTCCGAGGTACTCAATTAAAATTTTTGGTTTTGGCCAAACCCGGGTTGTCCAGGACAATATAGCTCAGAATAGTACATTGTCCCTTTTATGAAGTCTTTACCTTTTTCTGATGTGTGGGTTTTGCCGTTGAGACATTGCTATCTTTGGGAAGTTTGATATGGTGATAGGAATAAAGTTAGTTTTTGGTTCGTTCCTGACTAGCTAGTTGGCTATCAATTTCAGGAGCTCCATCATTGTAGTTTTTTTTATGAGCACTAATATTTATATTAAGTAAAAGAGAAAAAATTGAATGAAACACAATATAATTCCCACAATAAAGTCCAAATATCTCGTTGCACATAGTGCTTTCAACAGGTCGGCCCAGCCTGTCAGGCCTCTGGTCCAGGTCTGGATTTAGGTGCTGGCTCAGCGGGTCTGGCTATGGACTAAACTTTCAGGCCTAACTAATAATTGGGCCAGGTTTGGGATCAACTGTGTCAACATTTTATAGGCCCTCGCGAACCCTTCAAGCCTAACCGGTATATCACCATGCCAGTCTAGCTTAGGAATGATATTTTTGGTGAAATTATTAGATGGGCGGGGTTTGGTACTAACCTTTGGTCTTGCCCATGACAGCCCTAATCGCACAAGTGTTCCTGTCAGCCACATTTACTTTGCTTTCTATAGATCATTTGTTGGTAGTTTTACTTATTGGGTTCATAAAATTATGCTCACAGACTACTGACATGGTCAAATTCACTTGCTTTGTTATGGGGATCAGTTAGTGGCTCTCTGTCTGGTATAATCTTTCTAACTTATGTGATGCCAGATCTCTATAGAGTAAGGTTGAAATGTGGCCTTCATACTTCTGATTTAGCAAAATGTGGGATTTGTTCTAAATTGGACTTTTTAAATTGTGACGACCCGACTTTTCCAATCCCTCAGGTATAGGAAAGGCTGGTTCGCCAACCTATCGAATAAACGATAAGCCGGACAAACAGGGCACATATCAGAGTAAAGCGTAATAAATATCCATAGCTAAAATAAATGCGGAAGCAATTAAAAGTAAAGAACCACCGATGATGGCCGACCATCATCGAAAAATGGCTCATAACAGAAATCAACGTCAAATATAAAACTATGGTATCCAACTAAAATGGGCCCACAAATTCAAGTCTAACTCTCACCACAAATAAGAAAATCAGTAAGTTCTATACTGGGAAAAACTCCTCAGGAGGAACCTCAAGCTCTTCCTCAGGTACGTAGTCAGGATCAGTCTCACAACCCTGAACAGCCACGTCAGTACCTGGACCTGTGACGTATAGTCTGAGTGAGCTAACCAACAAAGCTCAGTAGAAGAAAGACATCTACGGCATTTTACTTTAACTAATATGGTTTCAAAACAAATATCGGAATATAGCTTGTCAAACATATAAGCAGATAATAAACTGAATTTAGGTGCATAAATCATATGTAAGATTTATTTCTAAGATTTCAAGAAACGGATGCGTGTTTTGATGTCTTAGTTTCTCTAACTTCTATATGCAAAGTTCAGTAATTCATGACTTAATCCTCAACTTAAAATACCTCCCGAGTATACTATATCTCGAGAGCAGGAATATAGCCGATGGGAACCCCTACCTACCATCGTCGTTCATGAACCATTTTTCAGGATGCAACAAGCCTCTACGTAATGAGGGAAACTTGTGCCAGGAAATTATTCAAGAATTTTTGAGGGGTCGTTCAGGTCAATCATAAAACAAATGTAGATACTAATATAAATCAGATGCAAGTCTCTTATACATAGTTCAGGTTCTTGATTTCAAATTTTCAGAGATTAAGCAGATTCAGGTTTCAGGATTCAGGTAGATTTAGATTTTCAGTCATTCATATCAATTTCAGTTTACAGATGTGATTTCAATGGCATATGCAAGTTTAAAGATTTTAATTCAAAATATCCATGCGAATTAAAATAAAATACTGTAAAGATGAGATTCTCCTACCTAAAACTCGGAGTTATGCGAAGTCAAGCAAGGTCCTATTGATGGCCTCTCGCCCTCAATCTACATCACAATATACGTTCATGCATTAAGATAAACTCTAATTACTAATAATATAGACCTATTTAAGCGTTTTCTCAAAAACAAGCCAAAACAGGCAAGTTGCGCCAATCCTAGAATTTGACGTAACATTCTCATATATGTTTGACTATCCAGACGATTGATCCATGAGTTGGTCAAAACATAAAAGTTGTAGATTTGTCTATTAGCTTTCCAACGCAAAAAGAATCGTCTCAATCGGAGTTTGGGATAAAACGTTATGACTAAAATACCAAGGCAATGTCGAAGTTCGACAATACCTCGCTCGAGCGATGATAATAGCTCGCTCGAGCGATTTGACGTAATATTCTCATATATTTTTGACCATCAAGACGATTGATCCGTGAGTTGGTCAAAACATGAAAGTTGTAGATTTTTCTATTAGCTTTCCAACGTAAAAAGAATCGTCTCAATCAGAGTTCGGGATAAAACATTATGACTAAAATACTAAGGTAATGTCGGAGTTCGGTGATACCTCGCTCGAGCGATGATAATAGCTCGTTCGAGCGAGCTACAGCGACGCGATTTCGCTGGTTTTCACCCGAATCGAAACCCATACATCCCAAAGAAAAACCCATGGCTAATCTAATGATTTAATCAAAAAATTTAATTAAAACGTACCTTTAATCTAAGGATTCCTAGATTAGAAATGAGTCACGCGAATGGAGCTTCGGAACGAAACCGACGGGTTTCCTCAACGATTCGCGCCGCGATCGATCCCACGAGTTCACAGAGACAACTCCAACCCGCCCCCAATGATCTCAACCTCTCTCAATAGCCAACTACGAATCCAAGGTTGATTCAAGTTCTTTCAAAGGTTTAAGTGCTTTCAACAAAGAGGGTTCTAGAGAAGGAGGTTTTCTAAACCGATCTCCTACGATGATTGAAGAAGAGAGAAGACGGAGTTTCACACGGTTGGATAACTATCCTCTCTTAACAAAACCTAGTATAATACGGGAATGCAATTCCTTCTTATAATAGGATTGCTCACAAAGTAAAACACACACACACATCTTATGTATTATACACTTCTAATTTTAAAACTCAAGTCCGGTGTTGAGCGGCTACACCGAGGTCGGTGCACAACTTTCGCACGAGGGTCCAAATGGGCTCTAAATTAAAATCTGTCCGCACAATCACATCTAGATAAAAATCCAAAACAAATGGTGACGTCGGTTGCCGAGCCGAATACACACAGGGTCAGTCTAACTCGGGTTCAAAATATGGGTCTTTACATTCTACCCTCCTTAGGAATTTTCGTCCTCGAAAATGTACGGGTAGCTAAACCGAACTGCGGTAAGTCCTTATCCTAACACCGGTATAAAGCAAAATTGAAACAGTCTAAAGTCAAAGAACTTTGGTCGCGATGCGGTAGGCTTCACTAAGCACGCTTTCAAGGGTCGGGATCCGTAGTAACCTGGATGTACTGCGTGTGGCATCCCATACTGCCATAGAGGATTGCATCCGTACATGGATGCATACCTTTCCAAGTGTCACGTGCCTGGAAATATACTTCACCATGACACAAACCTAGCACACACACCTACCTCACCCTTTTGGTTATTATTTGAGCAGAAATTTCAGATGTCAGAATCGAACACTTATTCAAAAGCATGATCACGTGCATGGTAGCATGTTCTTTCCAATGTATATACGGTTCTAACCGAGAATGAATAAATATGACATTTAAGTTTTTATTGTGTGATCGTTATAGATATATATGTAAAGCATCGATGTTATGAACCAATTTAACATTGAAGATTTTGAAGAAATTCTCCCTTTTTTTTTTTTTTTTTTTTTTAAAGAAGCAAATTCAAGAATTTAAAGGTACGTATGGTTTTCTTACATAACTATAATTTACAATATACCTTCACTCGAAAAGTTGTGGAAATTGCTCGCGAATCTCTGCTTCATGCTCCCATGTGGCTTCCTCTGAAGAATGGTTCCGCCACTTCACGAGTACTAAGGGAATGCTCTTTGTCCGTAAGATTTGTTCTTTACGATTCAAGATTCGTATCGGTTCCTCAACCAAGGATAGGTCTTCTTGGAGCTCAATGGGCTGGTAGTCCAATACGTGTGTCAGGTCCTTAACATATCTTCGTAACATGGACACATGAAACACGTTGTGCATTTCCGATAGCTGCGGTGGCAAGGCTACTCGATAGGCAACCTCGCCGACTCGGCCCAATACCTCGAAATGTCCAACATAGCGCGGACTTAGCTTCCCACGCTTCCCAAAATGCATCACGCCTTTTATAGGAGAGATTTTGACAAATACGTTATCTCCCACCTTAAACTCAACATGGTTTCTTTTCGGATCGGTAGTAGCTCTTGACGACTTTGAGCAATGCGTAGTCTCTCACGGATTAACCGAACTGTCTCGGTTGTATTCTCCACGATCTCGGGACCTAAAATGAGTTTCTCACCCACTTCTTCCCAATTAAGCGGAGACCTGCACCGTCGTCCATACAAAGCTTCGTAGGGTGCCATGCCGATGCTAGCCTGGTAACTGTTATTGTAGGCGAACTCGATCAGCGGTAAATGTTGGTCCCATGACCCCTGAAAATCCAACATGCAAGCACGTAACATATCTTCTATAATCTGATTCACCCTCTCAGTCTGCCCATCGGTCTGAGGATGGAATGTTATACTATAATCGAGCCTAGAGCCCATTCCTTCTTGAAATCGTTGCCAAAACTGAGATGTGTACATCGGGTCTCTATCGGATATGATACTGACCGGTATACCATGCAGCCTAACTTCTCCTTGATGTATAATTCTGCGAGCTTGTTGGCGGTATACGACGTATTATAAGGAAGGAAGTGTGCGGACTTAGTCAATCGATCCACAATGATCCAGATGGCATTGTATTTTCTTAATGTTCTTGGCAATCCCAAAATAAAGTCCATAGAAATGGCCTCCCATTTCCACTCAGGTATCGGTAGTGGTTGCAACAGTCCTGCCGGATTTCGATGATCCACCTTTACTTGCTGACACACAAGACATCTCGAGACATACACAGCGACATCTTTCTTTAAACCTCTCCACTAGAAGCTTTTCTTTAAGTCCTAGTACATCTTGGTACTGCCAGGGTGAATAGCGTACATAGACTTATGAGCCTCTTCCAAAATAGTGTCCCGAAGCTCAGTACTAGTTGGTACGCATACCCAGTTTCTAAACAACAAAGTGTCATCATCTTTGATAGAAAAATCTATTTTGCTTCCCCCAATCACATCCCGTCTGATAGCCATAAGTTCATCATCCATCATCTGAAGTCTGCGAATGTTCTCATAGAGGGTGGAACGAATCACCAGTGTAGCCATTAACGCACCTGAACCTTTTACGTCAAATCTTATGCTACTTAGAGCCATATCTTCCAATAGATGCCATCTTCGCACCCTTGCGGTGAGATGTGATAATTGAGCAGAGAACTTCCAACTTAACGCATCTGCCACTACGTTTGCTTTCCCGGGGTGGTACTGGATGGTACAATCATAATCTTTCAAGAACTCCATCCATCGACGCTGTCTCATATTCAACTCCTTTTGTGAGAAGAGATACTTGAGGCTCTTATGATCGGTAAATATATCGAAGGTCTCCCCATAAAGGTAATGCCTCCAGATCTTTAGAGTAAAAATCACTGCTGCCAACTCAAGATCATGCGTCGGGTAATTCTTCTCATGGTCTTTTAGCTGTCTAGACCCATAAGCAATGACTCTCTCATTCTGGTTAAGCACACAGCCTAAACCCCCATATGATGCATCACGATACTACAAAAGCCTCCCGCACGATGGTATAGCAAGAAATCGTACATGAGTCAATCATTTCTTGAGTTCAAAACTTTGCTCACACCGCTCGTCCCAATCAAATTTAGTATTCTTCTTCGTAAGTTGTGTAAGAGGACCGATATCTTGGAGAAGCCCTCCACAAACCTTCCAGAGTATCCCGCCAAACCGAGGAAACTACGAACCTCCGTAGACGGTCTTTGGTCTGCCCAATTCATCATCGACTCAATCTTTTGGGTCAACTATAATACCGGTCTCGGAGATAACATGGCCTAGGAAGCCGCGCCAAGCCAAAACTCACACTTACTAAGTTTTATGCGTATAACGATGGTCTTTAACCGTTTGTAGAGCCACTCGCAGATGTTGCTCATGTTCTTCTCGCGTCTTTGAATAGATGAGGATGTCATCTACAAAAACTACAGACTTGTCCAAATGTGACTTGAATATCCGGTTCATCAAGTCCATAAATGACGCTGGTGCGTTTGTCAACCCAAATGGCATGACCAAGAACTTCGTAGTGCCCATATCGGGTTACGAACGTCTTCGAATGTCTTGGACTTAACTTTCAAGCGATGGTAGCGACCTCAAGTCGATCTTGAGAAGAACCTTGCTCCTTGTGATCGAACAGATCATCAATTCTTGGAAGTGGATAACGGTTCTTAATTGTCAACTTATTTAGTGGCGGTAATCGGCGAAAGTCGCATTGAACCGTCTTTCTTCTTTACAAATAGAACCGGTGCTCCCCAGGGTGACACACTCGGTCTAATAAAGCCCTTATCTAGCAGTTCCTGAAGCTGCTCCTTCAACTCTTTCAATTCTGCAGGCGCCATTCGATACGAAGCTTTTGATACTGGTTCAGTACCCGGCGCTAACTCAATTGCAAACTCAATCTCCCTGTCAGGTGGTAATCCCGATAGATCTTCAAGAAAAACATTTGAACACTCGCAAGCAATCGTAATATCTGTAATATTTTTCTTCTCCTCCTTATGATCTTGCAAGTAGGCCAGATAACCACAACACCCGTTCCTCATCATACGGTCTGCTCAAATGGCAGAGATAAACGGTATCACACAAGATTTGACTCCACAAAATCGAAAAGATTTTCTCTTCGGTGGGCGGAATGTTATAATCTTTCGAAGACAATCCACGCTCGCATGGTAAGTAGATAACCAATCCATCCCTAGTATCACGTCGAACCCTTCCATGCTCAAAATGATCAAATCAGCCACTGTCTCGTGGTCTTCGATCATCACAATCACTGATTGACACATGGTATCGGTGCTCATTGAGTTGCCCGTAGGAATTGACACTGCCAAGATGAAATCAAGGGCCTTGGGAATGATTCCCAACTTCTCAGCGAATAATGGAGTAACAAAAGAATGTGTTGACCCAGGGTCTATCAACACTCGCACTTCGGTTTTGCTTACATCGCTCCCCCGATGCATAAAAAGGGTACCTTAGTTTAGACAAGCGTTTCAATTAAAAGTTTCTAAGCATGTGTGTTCATCCATAACTTATTAACAAAATTTATTAAATATCAAGCAATTATATATAACACATAAAATAAGAAGACATCTCAACTTTTAATAATACCTTGGATCACGCCGTTCGATGTTTCGGCTTCTTGAGCCATCACGGCATAAGCTCGACCTTGAACAGTAGGTCGGGTCGATCTTTGAGTAGAAGCCGAACTAGTTCTTCCCTTGTCCTCCTGAGAAAAATCCTTAACCATGTGTCCCATTGCGCCACACCGAAAACACGCTCCAGTGTTCCTCCTACAATCCTCGGTCTTGTGTGGTTTCCCGCACCTTAGGCACATAGTGACCGAAACAAAAGATGGTGCACGAGAGGATCCCTGTGCCACTGAAGCTCCACTAGCATTAGAACCTGCTGGTCGTACGGATTGCATAGGTGATGATGATGCCAATCTCTGATAAGGGGTCGGTCCAGAAGAAAATGTTGGTCTAGAAAATGCAGGTTGAGTAAGGTTCACTGACGGCTTTGTAAACTTGGCCCTCTTATTTTCATAAGTACTGTTGCGCCTTGTACAACCCCTCGCCTTGTTCGGATCGCTTCTCAAAAACTGCTTTTGAATTTCTTCCTCTGCTATGAGGACCTTTGACAGTACTCCTCCATATGTTTCCATTTCCCACATAGCCACGCTCTCCTGTATACTCGGCCTAAGACCCAGCTGAAATTTTCTAGCCTTCATCATATCGGTGGCCACATGTTGAGGTGCAAACCTTGAAAGTCGCGTGAACTCATCTCCATACTCACGCACTGACATTGTCTCCTGCTTCAGCTCGATGAACTGAACTTCCATCTGATGCCTAACGATCTTGGGAAAGTATTGATCGTTGAACACTTCGATAAACTCAGCCCATGTCCAAGGAGTATTGGGAAACTCCTGCTCCCGGTGTCTAGCCACGGACTTCCACCATGGTCCAGCCTGTCCATCCAGTTTGAAGGTTGCCCATCTAACCTTCTCGACATCGGTGCACTGAAGCACCTCAAAGATCTTTTCCATCTCATCCAACCAACCTTCAGCTTCCATCGAATTCGGTCTGTCGGAAAAATTTGGAGGTCTCATCCTCCGAATTCGCAAATCGATTATTGTTGTTGTTGTCAAATCAGCTACGCTTCTTTGGGCGATTGCAGCAATCTGTTGAGCCATAGATGCGGTCTGCTGAGCAATGTATGTGGCCAGACTTTCCAACACTTGTTCCATTCTTTCACCACGACCTCTATCAACTCCGGCTCCTATAGGGACTGCATTAGAACCGGATGCAAAGGCAACTCCCCTTGATGTACCGACACCTTCAGGAATGTCCTCTAAAGGCACCGTCCTACCTCTGCCTCTGCCTCTAAATCTTGGGGCCATACTGATCTGTCATTGTGAACACCACAACATCAGTCAACATTGATTGTAAAGACAATCACAAACAGTACTAGTGATTCTGGACCTAACGACATGACGATCGCTGCATGCTGGTCGTCACGGTTGGTTCTCATGGGTCCTTAGAGAATCTAAAACCATGGACCCGACTTTTCCAATCCCTCAGGTATAGGAAAGGCCGGTTCGCCAACCTATCGAATAAACGATAAGCCGGACAAACAGGGCACATATCAGAGTAAAGCGTAATAAATATCCATAGCTAAAATAAATGCGGAAGCAATTAAAAGTAAAGAACCACCGATGATGGCCGACCATCATCGAAACATGGCTCATAACAGAAATCAACGTCAAATATAAAACTATGGTATCCAACTAAAATGGGCCCACAAATTCAAGTCTAACTCTCACCACAAATAAGAAAATCAGTAAGTTCTATACTGGGAAAAACTCCTCAGGAGGAACCTCAAGCTCTTCCTCAGGCACGTAGTCAGGATCAGTCTCACAGCCCTGAATAGCCACGTCAATACCTGAACCTGTGACGTATAGTCGGAGTGAGCTAACCAACAAAGCTCAGTAGAAGAAAGACATCTACGGCATTTTACTTTAACTAATATGGTTTCAAAACAAATATCGGAATATAGCTTGTCAAACATATAAGCAGATAATAAACTGAATTTAGGTGCAGAAATCATATGTAAGATTTATTTCTAAATGTGTGAAAACAGTTTCAAGAATAGATGCAGTGTTTCAGTGTCTTAGTTTCTCTAACTTCTATATGCAAAGTTCAGTAATTCATGACTTAATCCTCAACTTAAAATACCTCCCGAGTATACTATATCTCGAGAGCAGGAATATAGCCGATGGGAACCCCTACCTACCATCGTCGTTCATGAACCCTTTTTCAGGATGCAACAAGCCCCTACGTAATGAGGGAAACTTATGCCAGGAAATTATTCAGGAATTTTTGAGGGGTCGTTCAGGTCAATCATAAAACAAATGCAGATACTAATATAAATCAGATGCAAGTCTCTTATACATAGTTCAGGTTCTTGATTTCAGATTTTCAGAGCTTAAGGAGATTCAGGTTTCAGGATTCAGGTAGATTTAGATTTTCAGTCATTCATATCAATTTCAGTTTACAGATGTGATTTCAATGGCATATGCAAGTTTAAATATTTTAAATCAAAATATCCATGCGAATTAAAATAAAATACTGTAAAGATGAGATTCTCCTACCTAAAACTCGGAGTTATGCGAAGTCAAGCAAGGTCCTATTGATGGCCTCTCGCCCTCAATCTACATCACAATATAAATTCATGCATTAAGATAAACTCTAATTACTAATAATATAGACCTATTTAAGCGTTTCCTCAAAAACAAGTCAAAACAGGCAAGTTGCGCCAATCCTAGAATCTGATGTAACATTCTCATATATTTTTGACTATCAAGACGATTGATCCATGAGTTAGTCAAAACATAAAAGTTATAGATTTTTCTATTAGCTTTCCAACTAAAAAAGAATCGTCTCAATCGGAGTTCGGGATAAAATGTTATGACTAAAATACCAAGGCAATATCGAAGTTCGACAATACCTCGCTCGAGCGATGATAATAGCTCGCTCGAGCGATTTGACGTAACATTCTCATATATTTTTTACCATCAAGACGATTGATCCATAAGTTAGTCAAAACATGAAAGTTATAGATTTTTCTATTAGCTTTCCAACGCAAAACTAATTGTCTCAATCGGAGTTCGGGATAAAACGTTATGACTAAACTACTAAGGCAATGTCGGAGTTCGGTGATACCTCGCTCGAGCGATGATAATAGCTCGTTCGAGCGAGCTTCTGACGGCCGATTTATTTGGTTTTCACCCGAATCGAAACCCATACATCCCAAAGCAAAACCCATGGCTAATCTAATGATTTAATCAAAAAGTTTAATTAAAACGCACCTTTAATCTAAGGATTCCTAGATTAGAAATGAGTCACGCGAATGAAGCTTCGGAACGAAACCGACGGGTTTCCTCAACGATTCGCGCCGCGATCGATCCCACGAGTTCACAGAGACAACTCCAACCCGCCCCCAATGATCTCAACCTCTCCCAATAGCCAACTACGAATCCAAGGTTGATTCAAGTTCTTTCTAAGGTTTAAGTGCTTTCAACAAAGAGGGTTCTAGAGAAGGAGGTTTTCTAAACCGATCTCCTACGATGATTGAAGAAGAGAGAAGATGGAGTTTCACACGGTTGGGTAACTATCCTCTCTTAACAAAACCTAGTATAATACGGGAATGCAATTCCTTCTTATAATAGGATTGCTCACAAAGTAAAACACACACACACATCTTATGTATTATACACTTCTAATTTTAAAACTCAAGTCCGGTGTTGAGCGGCTACACCGAGGTCGCTGCACAACTTTCGCACGAGGGTCCAAATGGGCTCTAAATTAAAATCTGTCCGCACAATCACATCTAGATAAAAATCCAAAACAAATCGTGACGTCGGTTGTCGAGCCGAATACACACACAGGGTCAGTCTAACTCGGGTTCAAAATACGGGTCTTTACATAAATTGTTGATCATATTTGTGAAGAATTTTTCAGGGTGAATGACCTAGTGTCTTCTCATCTTTTTCAAAATGTTAAAATAAGACTTTATACATATTCATATTTTCTCACGAGGATTTACTATAGAAATAAGTAAAGTAAATGAAGAACATTTTGATTAGTCACTTTTGTTAAATTTGAAAATTCGCTATTGTTTCAGTTATTTTCAATGATATGTTTGCTTATAATTTGATCTTAAATGTCATTATCGACTACAGAAATCATCTGAAGCGTACTTAAATTTACTATGTAATTTTTTCTTTATTTATTTCCAGAAACCCAAAACTGAAATCAATCCCCACTTTGGCTAATGATCTTCAAAAGGTCCTTCAGTTAAGATGTAGAACAGAAGGTGAAGAGCTAGAAAAAACTGCACCCAACGAAATGTGTGGAGACGGCAGAAATAACTCTTGCCAGTCAACAAGAATCCCCATATCTCATCAAGACCATTTTTCTCTTCCTCTTTCCATGGGTGCACATGGATTCGGAGACTCAACAAATCGACAATGGTGTGTCAGGTTTGAAAATTTGTACTTTCTATTTTTTAGGGAATAGTAAATATCCAGAAACTTTCTAGGCCTAAAATGCGATATGTTATCTTACATAGGACAAATGTTTTGGCTACAGTAATATTAGGTAAAATAAATTCCAAATAAAAGCCATGATTCATAAACAGGAAACATTTAGATTAGACTAGTAAATTGTTTCATGATTCAATGAAATTCAGTATAAGACAGAGGAAAACTGACTCTCCCAAAGCAATCATACAAGTGCATTCTGAGAAATGCAGCAACCAAAGATGGAGCATTTGGTATATGCATCTTCAAAGTCTTGTATAATTTTCTCTGCTTTGGGCAACTTTGATCTCTGCTGCAGCTGTTTCAATTGTGTTGCTACCTATAGTGGCTGGAGAACAGTGTCATAGTTGGAAACTAATTTATTGTCTTCTTCAACAGCTGCTCCACCTGCTTCTTCTTTTGGATTCAGTTACACCAAATTTAGTGGCTCTCATGACAGCATCAATTGAGCCCACTTCTGATGCCAATGCACCCGTAAATTCTGGTCATGTATCCCTCTCATCAGCGTCCCCTGTTTTGAGCCAGGTATGCTTGATTATCTGTTATCATTACTCTTTTATGTTGGACTAAAACAGAGAATATATGTGTATAAGTTACATTCCTTGTTAAATGATTTATTATTTTGCTTGAACAGAATGATTCGGATGGTGTAAAACTTCATATAGTTGCTGCATGTCAATCTCCATATGGACTAAGGTTTCAGTATTCTTCCTATTTATCTTTACTATATGGACAATGTTATATGGAGAACAGGAAATGGTAGATCATTCAACGGACTGCTGATGTGGCGTGATGCAAGTGCATTGGACCAGGAATGAACGTCGGGATAGCAACTTATATCGCACCACGTAAGCATCGATTGAATGGTCTGCTGTTTCCCGTCCATTCATTATAATTTTCCTTACTATATTGAAAAGAATATTGGATGGAAGTCGACCAATGGTTCACATATATAGCATTTTACTGGCAACCCCAAAACTGGGTTTGTATTTATTTATTTATTGCAAGATTGCGAGTTTATATATTCAATTAAGTTTTGAAATGCCTTTGTTCATTGGATTACTATTTCTCTTACTCGGATTTAAAGTCCGAGATATATCGGCTGGTACCCAGGCCAATACTTATCACCTAATCTTCCATGCAAATAATCATTTATATTTAATAAGAGATAAAAAAATAACTTAGCATTTTTAGAGATTTACAATTTCTAAGACAAAAAGGGGGAAAAAATGCATAAAGGAAATTTTTTCCAAGCCGATTTATTCCCAAACCTTGACTTTGTCACTACGGTTTCAATTCACTTTTTCTAAGTTTCTAATGGTGTTAACTCTGCAGCTATTGGTGGAGAGAATGAGGTCATATGGTCCTTACATTGCCTTGCATTTACGTTATGAAAAGGATATGCTTGCTTTTAGTGGATGCACATATGGTTTGTCCACAGCTGAAGCAGACGAGCTAACCAGGATTAGGTTTGACTTTTTAGTTTTTCCTTAAAATCGGTAAAAATTAGGGCAGGGCATGTGTAGGGAATCAAATTGTGGCAATGAATTTTAGGTTGTTGGACTAAGTTTATGTTAATGTAACTTGAGAGCATGGTTGAATAAACTCCAGTAGAAGCATTATGTTGTACTGCTCATAACCCTAAAAGTTAAATGACCATTCTAGTCTGTGTATGTATCTGCATACATACCCTTTTTCTGATCTTTTTATGTTGGAAAGAGAAACAAAAAACTTAATTATAATATTTAGAGTAATCTTTTTTAGATAGTTTTTAAGTGTCCTTTTGGAGTTTAAATACTGTTTATTGTTGAGCGCTCTATATTGTTTTATTCAATTATGAACAAGAGTCCATAAGGATATTTGGATCAGGGAACAGCTAGGCCTGGATTGACTGATCCTTTTGTGTTGATAACTGCAGAGGGATGGTACATGAACTTGTACAATTTAAGGTTTAGAAGTGTACTTTCAAAAATATTCCTATTGTTTTATAGATTAGTTTTGCCAAACTTAAGTATTTTTTATATTATATATTGAAATTTTAGTCAGGTTTTAGTCAGGTGTATGATTTTAGGAATTAGTTGGGTGCCACCTACATCAATAGATGGAATGCTCACAAGTGCACTTGTCTTGTCATGTGGCACACATCCTCGACCAGTTCAAGATGCAAATCATAGTCATCCAAATTGCAAATAATCAGGTGAACTGATGTTGGAGTAAAATTGGTGCCTGTCCAAAGATTCTAATTGTTCGATTTAGGCTCTTCAATATAGAAAGATGTTTATATCTTACATTAATATTTGTATTTAAGTGCTAGGATTGGACGGTACAGATCACTGATGGGCATATTTTTTGCCTAAATGAAGTTCACAACTTCACATGATGTCAAACCACTTGGACGAAGTAGATTGGCAAAAAAATGTGCTCCAAGTGTCACCACATGTTCTAAAAGTGTGCCAGAGAGGGGTGCCGTCTATTGATGTAGGTGACCAGAGAGACTCATGATTTTGTTGTTCTTTGTTTTGTAGCTAATGGTGATCAATCAAGCTTCAGGTTTTAGTTTGCCCTGCTTCTGCATATCATTGGTTGTGCTTGCATTTAACCTGCTGTGGTTTATCCTAGTTCGGTTAATTATTTACTTCAGGTTTTTTGACAACTTGACATCCTGATTTTGACTTGGCAATGTTTCTCTTTAGGGCATTAGATTCTTTAATGATCCTCGTAGGTTTGAATGTTGCACTGACTCGAGCTCGTTACGGCCTGGTTATTCTAGGAAATCATAGTCTTAAGCAAACAACCTTTATGGAACAACTTATTGACTCACTACAAGGTATATTGTGCTTCTCATTTTCTAGTCTAGTTATGTTTGATCAAGGACTATTAGCAAAATAAATCGTTCGTGTTTCTTTATTGCTTATCCAAGTTTTAATGCTAACATAGCTGCGGGGAGGGAAAGGATGGCTTGGCATTTTGTTTCAACATTTTGTATTGGAGAACCAAATTGGTTTCCTTTAGTTGTATTACTTGTCTTTAATAAAATTCGATCTCAAAGTGAAAACAAAAAAATCATTGGGAAAGTAAATAATGTAATTTTGTTTTGACATGTGTTGTACATCACTACATAATCACTGGGTGAGTAAATAATGTACTTTTGTTTTGACATGTGTTGTACATCACTACACGCTTAATTGGGTTAGCTCATGTTTTAATTTTAACTTGTATGATGATGCATTTATTTTTACTGGACGAGCTTTTGGTTGTTAAGGATATTAAATAATGGTTGCTGAATTTGATACCTATCTCATTAGGAATATGAGCGTTTGGTAGAAGGACCTCTAAGTAACTTGAAGTAGAGTATGGTTCACTATGGTTCAATTTCAAAAGCCTAAGAAGGTAATTTGTCTATCAGAATGCTTACCATTTTATCTGTTATCTCCCCTTCCTCTTATTTTTTTTAAAAATGTGCTATGTTGGAAATAACTAGTGATTGAGAATAATTGTTAATATAATCTGATGACTCCATTCTTTGTGTAAAATAGATATACAACTACTGCAGGCTCTTCTTTGGCAGTGGGACTGGTATTGTGCCTAATGATCACTTTGTCTCCATTGGTTCATCAAGCTCAAATGCTGATAAAAGAGACAACCGCACTAATAGTTTGAAATTAGGTTAACCTAGTTTTTTTAATTTTATTTTCTTTTTCCTTCTAGTGATTCGATTCCTAGAGTCGAAGAATCAGATCTTTCTACTTTAGAAGCTGAAAATAGGTTTCTTTCTCCATTCTCTGTAGACCAATTTGTAGATGATAATTTTACAATGATATTTCAGTTATGAAACTTTATTTATCACTTAAAAGAAGATCTATCTTATTTCTTTTTGTATTTTTACTGCTTGTGTAATGGTTATTGGGCCCGCTTTGGATGTTTATTCAGAGATCGGAAGCATTAATTTTTTATATGCAGGTGAAAGATTCTGTGCTAATTTTGTTCTGAACTTAATTTATATTATTATTATTTTTTAAACTAATGTATTATTTTATATATATATATATAAACGATGACCGAAAACCGTCGTTCTTCTTCTCATCTATGACCGTCATTGTATGAGAGAAAAATGACAGTCATAATGGGTCGTAAAAAAAATGGGGTGAGTGTTTTTTTTTTTAAATGACATAAAAAAATAACAGCTCAAAACCGTTGTTTGTGGTCGACAATCGAAGACAGTCGTTATTTTGATGAAATAAACGACGATCTAAATATGTCGTTGAAAAATACTATTACTTTTTTAAGGACAGCTCACTCGACTGTCTAAAACAGTCATTTTTTGGGAAAACGACAGTCATGGGCTGTTGTTATTTTTTTTGCATTTTCACGTAGTGTTAGGAGTGTTCATTTCAATTCTCTTGGTTTATAGAATGCTAAATCGGTCGTGTCACTTATAATAACCATAACTATGAAGTCAAGAGAGTAAGCACTAGACATTCAATAGCGGGAAACCAATATACTTAGATATATCTGACTCTAATCACTGGTGTCACCTAGAGCAGTAGAAAAGCAACCATATTACGTATGAGGGAAGTGTTTTGGCACACCCCTTCGGCCCGCAATGTTGCGGTTGCTACTATGACCCGAATTATAGGGGTATAGCCGTATAGGTAAAAGAATAGCTATGAGATCCACTATTCCGGCCGTTACGACCCCAAATGCGGAGTAACGGCTTAGATTAAAGAAATGCAAGAGCCAAAATCCTACCGGAATTTCGGTAGAACTTCCTCTTGCCCGAAGGAAATTGGACTTCTAAGTTAGGCCTTGAATTGAGAGAATATGATGGAGTAGAATGCTTCTATTTATAGGCAAATGGGTAGCTAGGACTAAATGGCAAACTCCTATTGGCTCATTCAATAACACAAAGACCTGTGTTTCTTTCCTCTAGTGAAAACCATTGGATTAGACAAATAGTCTTCATCCAAGAGTTGTGAAGTATTTGATAAGCTCCAATTGGGCCATATAAAATTCATAATGATTTATGTTAATTTCCTAAGAAAATAACCATTGGATGTGACAGTGTCTAGCATCCAACAATTATTCAAGAAGGAAAGAGAAGAAATCACATGGGTCTAGCTTGCTATGTGTGAAGACAAATGCCAAGCCATAATTGCCCACAAATAGGGCACAAAGATTGTGCAATTTTCCTCCAAGAACAACGCTTAGATTGAGACATATGTCTCTCATCCAAGAATTATTCTAGAAGGGGCTCTAAGGGATTGGAATAGTGAGTGAGGGTAAAGTGGACAATTCTTATGGGCTAAGATTCCTAGGATTGCTAAAGGATAAAGATTAACTAATTGGGTAGGTTTGGCTATGGTAATTAGATTTTAATTGGAGTTTTGGATGGAATTGGGTGGGGATCATGAGAAGTAAAAAATTCAACAAAATTTAGTGAAAATGATGGAGGTGGCATCAACTAGGGTTAATTATAGTATCTGGAGTGATTTGGGAGTGATCTGGATTGAATTGGTTAAGATCAAGTTGAAAAAGTAAAAAAAATGAAAATTTAGTGTCAAGTCCATACCTCAAAACCCGAACCCTGAAAGGTGGTTTCTGGTGCTTGTATCACAGGCGCTAGCAAACTTGGGCTACTATATATTAGTGGCGCCAACATATTGGCGCCTGCAAGCTGAAAAGTATGGGATGCAGCCCCTTAACTAGGGACTGCACATCTTTCCTACCCAAATGTGAGTGGGGAGCTCTTGGAGCCCTCTGGGTCATGCCCCGAGATTCGAGAGGTCCTGATGGTCAACAGGTCAGTGGCTGACCAATGTGCCAGATTTGGGTGTATAAAGATACCCCTCTTTAGTATGAGGTTGTTTACAACCAAAAATCAAAGATGGAGACACCCAAATTTAACAAAATCTTATCGAAATAAAATTACACATTATCAAATCGTGCATAAACAGACACCCTTAGGGTAATTAATATACCATATCAAATGATGGAGGCCCTGAAGCACAATGCGTACATTTTACAGGGACAAACGACCATCCAATGGAGACTCTGACTAATCAGGGTAGTATTTAAAGAGAAACCATTAAGGATTTTATAGAGTCAATCTGTGATGAAAAGAACAGTTTGTGAAAAGTTCTTTCATGCCACTGATAGACCTCGAAATTATGGTGAAATAATCTCCAAAACTATACTTTGTTTTATGCCTTTGATAAATCTAAATTTATGCTTCTAGTGTATTTTAGTATTTTATAAGTTTAAATGAAAGTTTATAAGAATTGAGCTTTATATCAATGGAAAGTAGAGGATTCAAGCTTTTCAACGAGTTAAAAAATGTCCAAATTGGAGTTGTATATCAAAAGTTATGAGGAAACAAAGTAAAGGAAAAAATGTAGGAAAATAGTCATATCGATTAGCTGAGATTGGATCCCGATAGGTCGAGATTGACTCTCCAGAAAGCAATTATGCAGTTTTTATATTTCTATACATCTCGACAGGTCGAGATTGGATCTCGACAGATCGAGATTGGGTGAAACATAGCAATTTTAGTGTATTTAAAATATGATTCTTTCCAAAATGAGAATGACTTCTTTCCTATTTGTAATTAGAGGCGTTTTAGGGTTTCTTTCCTAATTTATCTCATTGTACTAGGGCCTTATGGATCTATAAATATGGACCCTAAGTTTAGGTTATATGGAGATAATTTTAATATAGTTTTCCCATAGCTTAGAGATAACATAATTCATAGTTATAGTTTTCAGATTTCCAGAGTTTGTGAAAGTGAGGGAATTGTAAACCATCGTTATATGGTCGAATCAGAGAGTTGTAATCCGATGATGAAGATCAGAACAACGGTGCATGGCTAGTTTCCGAAGTTTGGGATCTCTTGTAAGTCAAAGATAAGTTTTAATTCAAACTTTTATTTTCATTTCTAATTTGAATTCGTTTATGGTAACGATTGCATGATTGAGATTCACTTTTGTTAATGACTTGTTGTGAATGATTCTAAAATAGTTTATTTCTATTTATGATAATCATAGTCATGTTGCAAAGATTAGGATTAGAATTTATAGAATAATAACCATCGAATTAGTACTTATAGTCTAGTTTGATAGGTACCATGCAATGATGCTTACGGATTAAATTATTAGAGATTAAATGAATTATATCATCTTGACTAGTTCATGACTATGAATAGGATCTGATTATTTTACCTAACTTTAGCTTGTAGCGAAGAGAAGGTTATTACCTGGAATTCAAATTAGATTAGGAATAGAATTGCGAGTTAATTATGAATCTGCGGTTAAGAGGGATCCTACACTGTTTGCTCTATTAATTGCTTTCCAAATATGTTTTTATTGTTTTCTCTAGATAATCATAGTTAGATTTACTTCTAAAAACTCCTTTCTAATCGATACTTTAATTTAGATAAACAGATAGTCTCTGTGGTACGATATCCTTAGTACTTGCCCTAGTTCCACGAACATGTGCACTTGCAAGATTTACATTATTTAATGATCAGTCACATGTTTGCACATGATTTTCCAAAATCTAATTTTATTTTACAAGTTCATTTAAATCAACCAAACCAAGATTGAGGCATAAAACATCAAAACCTGAGTAAAAACATAAAAATGAACGAAGTTACTAGGACCGAGTATATTGCTAGAAATTTGAAGCTGAGGTGATTCAAGATCACTAACTATTGATGTTCCTGCACATTCTAGAAAGTACACTAGTCTCATTTTATTCTAAATGTACTCAACAGTGCAACCAAAAAGTAAAATTTAAAATTTTAATGATTTTTTTATATTATTTATTATTATTTTTTGAACAAGCAAGAACATATGCACAAACAAAATGAAAATACTTCTTTTTAATCTTTTTTATAGAATTTTTTTTTGGAAAACATGAAGCGTATGTACAAATTTTATTATTATTTTTATATTATTCTCCTCTTTTTTATATTTATATTTGAACAAAATAATAGAAATATATGCACAAAGACAAAATAAAATAATTTTTTTCTTTTATTTTTATACTTTTGTATCTGTTTTTTTAAGAAAATGAAACATATGTTCAAGGACTGAATGCAAAATATGTTTTCTATATTTTTTTTTGAAATACTGTTTTTATAAAGCCGCAATGAGTTTTTTTTTTTATCATTTTTTGACGAAAGGTACTTATGATCGATAAAATAGAATGACTTTTCTTTCTCAAAAAGAAAAAAAGAATGACTTGTCTCCATGCATATGATATTATTTCCATCATTTCCTTGATTAGTCTAGGCCTTTATAAGCATGCCCAGCCTTCACAAATCGAAGTCTAAGCCCCTCAAAATTGATTTAATCATTCATCATGCCTTGAATTCGTCTAAAATGTATCTATAAAATCTTGCTAGATGCCCCAAAAATAAGGAAACTATCTGTACTTGCGCTTTTAATTTTAGTTTACTCATAGCGCCCTTTTGGGTTTTCACCATGTCCGGTATGGGTTCGCCATTTTTACCTGTGACGCCCTTTCAGATTTTCACCAAGTTCTTTTTGCTCTAAACCCATATCTTTTTTCCTTTTTTTGGGAAGCCGTAAAAGAGTACTAAGTGTATGTTGAATCCATCGTAGCCGATTGGTACTTGGACTTAGTCCTTTGCATTTGGAATTGATACTTGATGACTTGACATATGAGACAATTATTTTCAAAGCTTGAGGAGGGTTTTCGCCTCGAAAGAAATGAAACCTGTGAAATAGAACGATGAGAGGAAAGGTATTTACAGAAGGGATAATTGCACTGCAGCCCCTAACTTTTCTTGATATTATGTGCAGGCCCCTGTGCTGTTTGTTATTGCGGTTGCTTCTAAACTATTGAATGTGTCGGGCAATGAGATCCCGATAGTAACTGCATGTTACCAAACCCTTAGATTGACATAACTACTGTTGGTTCATTCTAAAAAAATGCCAAAATTGCCCTCACCATGAAACAATTGATATGCCATGATCACGTGGAACCCATTCTCAGGCCGATAAGTAACGGATCTTAGATATGTATCTACTAAATTGACAGATATTTTAAGTATTTTTTATTATTATCAAAATATTTAAAATATCTAAAATGGCATTTTTGTTATTTTGTCTGATGCCTATTGGTCTACATAATCTTATATGGGTTTATATTTAGGGGTGGCAATTGGGCGGATTTGGGTCGGATTCGAGTATACCCGTGTCAGGCCCGATATGAACTTTGTCTAAGCCCAGGAAACTTCATGAGTCCTTTGTCCTTTTAAAATCTTGAAACTCTTTTTCTATATGCAAGATAATATTTCAATCGTTTTTTATTGAGAAGATAATTTCTTCTTGGTAATTTGAAATTATGATTATTAAGCTAGATGTTATGAGAGAGAGAGACCTGCATGATCTCTTCTACTTTAAATAGATGGCATGAGATTGATGATACGAGACTATCAAATATGAGAGCCAGGGGGCCTCTTTGCCAAAGAGATCCAAACGTTTGGATGAATCTCAAATATTAAAAAGTAAAGAGACCTGTATACAATATCAGAAAAATATAGGGATTGCAGTGCAATTAATCCTTTAGGCCTCGTTCAGGTGTTCCTTGGTTTTTCCCAGAAAAGCTCAAATTTTTGGACACTCAGATTCCTGACAGATTCTTAGCAAACTCAGATTCCTGATTTTCTCATATGCGTTCTTAAGTTACTCAGATTCCTTACAGATTCTTATAAAACTTAGAATCCTTTGTTTTTAAGTTCCTCTCAGAAAATCCTCAGAATCGATTCAATCAGTAGTTATACTATGACCGTAGAAACGTGATTTATCATCGGTTTATGTGCCGTACTTGAATTTCTCTCAAAATTTATGGGCAACCAATCGAGATGAGGTTGAACATATTTGACGGAGATTTTTTCGAATCTAATTTAAGTCGGTTGCTTATATATATATATATATATAGAGAGAGAGAGAGAGAGAGAGAGAGTACCTTTAAATCCACCCAACGAATCTTTGAATGCCCCCATGCTGAAACAGATTGACTGAATTGAATCAAATGATGGAAATCATTTATCCTCCCAATCTTTCACACGGTGGATCCTGAGATTATCGGCGTACCATCAGACGGCCAGTGTTTTATTTCACGCGGCAAGCATCTCAGAAAAGTTACCTTAACATCACGTGCACACTTAAAATTTATTTTAAGGTCACTTTTATGGGTGTGTACCACATGAAATAAAAAACCGACCGTATGATGGTGCACTCATAATCTAAAGATCGTTTGCATGAAATATTGGGACGATAAGCAATCTCTATCATCTGATTCAATGCAGTCGATGTGTTTCCACGTGGGTGAACTCAAAGGTTTGGTGGGTGGTTTAAAGGTACTCTAATATATATATATATATTCAAGTGGGAGCCATTACATGCACACGCTTTTTAAGTGATTGCACCGCAGTTAAGGAACTTTGTATTTTAGGGAGATGTGGCATGTGAAAACGCAATCTAGGCCGTCTGATTTAAAGTTCATGATCTATAGATCCTTAGTTGATAAGGTTGGAGCAAAACACGATATTTATCACATGTTCTATTGTTGTCAACCGTTAACTCAAACAATAACCTTTGACTACATTTAATCACATGATGAAGATTATATTTCATGCCAATCTTATCCACTAAGGATCTATAGATCATGAAATTTAAATTTGACGGCCCAGATTGCATAACATATCACATACTGTTTGGACAAGAACCATTGACTAATCTGACTCAGATGTTGGAGATTATTTATTGTTCCAATCTGAATCTGACGATGGAAATGATTTATCCTCCCAGTCTTTCACACGATGGATCTTGCGATTATCAGCGTACCATCAAACGGCCAGTGTTTTATTTCACGCTGCACGCATCTCAGAAAAGTGACCATAACATCACGTGCATGCTTAAAATTGATTTTAAGGTCCCTTTTAAGGGTGTGTACCACATGAAATAAAAAATCGACCGTCTAATGGTACACCCATGATCTAAAGATCGATCGCGTGAAATATTGGGACGATAAACAATCTCCATCATCCGATTCAATGCAGTCGATGTGTTTCCACGTGGGTGAACCCAAAGACTTGGCGGGTGGATTTAAAGGTACTCTAATATATATATATATATATATATATATATATATATATATATATATATATACAACACAACAGCTTCATATCCAAAAAAAAAAAAAAAAAACAGCAGCTTTTATATATATAATAACACAATAGCTATATATATATATATATATATATATATATATATATATATATATATAGATATATATATAACACCAGCATAAAGAAACATAGCAGCTACATTTGGTGTCCCTCCTCCGCACGATACAAAAGAAGCTTCAAATTAAATCGTACGTACACGAATTTTAAGGATGTTAGAAATCCATTTATCCCATCAATTAAAATCACGCTTCTTAGGTGTAGGTCCGGTATCAAAATTGAATCAATAAATTTGCCTGTCGTCTAGTGCACCGAACCAGACTTATTAATCGAACTCATTTGATGAAGTTGGAGAGGGTTCGAGTGACTATTAAATGAGTCGAACCTTATTAGACTTTTGGAAGTAGCCCATACGTGACCGATTTACTAATCCGGCTGAGCCAACCCATTTAATATTAGATCTAGATATCTTAGCCCATACCTAGCCCGTTGTGGGCCCAATGAGACCAATTGGACCCCTTTTCAGAAAAAGAACATAAATCTGGTGTCCTAAACAAGATGGAAATGGGCGAATGTGGTATGTTTCCCACCTTAAGCGATAGAAGCTAGAAGCGATTTCAACTTGTGCCCTCTCTGGGGACCATAATTCAATCCTCCAACCTTTATGTAAACAAGAAATATGAGGCAAAACATTCACTATCCATTCAACTAAAAAGAAAAATAATAAGCCAAAAAACATATATAATAAAATCTTATTAATACATTCCACAACATCTCATTAATACATTGAAAAAATCACATTACTACATTCAGCACCATCCTATTAACACATTCAACAATGCCATATTCAAGCATGTTTTGCTTTAACTTAGGACTTATTAAAAAACAAAGCTCCTTGATCTTCTCCGTTACTTTGTATATCCGAAAACTGAGATTGCACTCCACCTTGAGCCAAAGCATGTAAAGAATTTGTATCTTTATAATCTAAAAGGCCACCTAGACCTGATTGCCACGATTGTGAGAGCTTTAGCAACAACAATCCAAACCTGCAATAGTCATTTAGACAAAGAAAAAAACATCAAATACAAGGTCGGCCACCAAGACCTTATTGTTATTGTTTGTGCTTTTCTTTTTACATGTGTGTGTGCAATAAGTAATGGTATGGTTGTTGCAAATCCCCATTGATGAGAAATCAAAACAAATCTGTATTTCTCTTATATTTTCATATTCACTATAAGCAATTCCACAATATGACAATATAGGAATTGTGCGACCGTGGATCCTCTCGAACCCGTCGCGGCGATGCGCTCGCCTTTAATGAAAATGTGGAGTCGCCACCCGGAGCTTTTGGTGACCCGGGAAACCTTCAAATCGATATTTTGAGCACCGAAGTGCTAAATATGACTCTGATTTACCGGTCTTTGCCAAAGGCTCTAGGGTAGGGGCTTCGATTATTGATCGGGAAGGGTTTAATTAGACACCCGATCAACCCGCACGTAGCTGTCTCTATCTATGGCCAAAATAAAAATAAAAAGGGCGGAGTTTCCCCTTGCCCGAAGGCAATACAGTCCTATCAAGCTTTGAGCCAAACCGAAATTTCGGCGGCGTAACGGCTTGAATCCTTGGACGGAGGAGACACCAAGAAAGTAGAGGAAGAGAGGGGTGAGCCGAAGCTCACGGGCCCTTGTTGCACCGTGGAAGATCTTCGCTTTGGCGTGCTTCTGATAGCTTAAATGGTGTGAAAATGGATTCTAATGCTAGGATTCAATAAAGTAGGGGGTGTAGAGTGAAGCTAGAGGCTAGGTTTTAGCTAAAAGGAGTGATCTAATGGTAGAAATGGACTGAAATAGGTGAGGTATGCATGCTGGAATTCTGAGAAAATATGGGCATTTTCTCTCACTAGGGTTCTCTCTTAAGCACTCTCTAATCCTTCAACAAAAATTCAACCAAAACTTCAACCCTTTGGGAAGAGGGGGGCCTCTCGATTTATAGAGAAGGGATGGGTTAGGGGCTTACTTAAGAGCTAATTGGTTTAGCAATTAGGTAATCCCCCATCTAAGGTTTTTTGGGTTTTCAAGGTCCTAGGGTTTTGAGAAACTGGTTTCAATGGCGGATGATGGGGTGAGACCATGGGTGACTTAAGGGTTGCCAATAAGCTCAAAGGGGGTGCAACCAATCTCAAGACACCCACCTCAACCAAGGGGATGGTCAAAGGATCAAACTAGATGGAGGAAATTCGAGCTACTGATGACAGTTACTGTAGATAAGCTGGGCGTATATATTATATACGCCCAGTTTAGGAACAGTAAATTTCACCAAAATTAGGGGCGTATGTAATATCTACGCCTGAGTAAAAGTCCTATGATTTTATGTGAAACTTAAAACGGCCATAACATTTGAACCGTAGCTCTAAATTGGGTGATCTTTGGCTTGTTGGAAAGCTGGAGAAGTCCTCTTTCCAATGGTATATGAATCATTCATGGTAATGGTCTGTATAAAATTCTGTAGCTCTCCTCCCATCAACCACCAAAAGGGTTTAAGTTAAGTCTGGGAAGGGATTCTAGGGTGTAGGGGTGACTTCTAAGGATTGGGGGAATGACTCTAAAGGTCTTAGGGTGATTCCTACTGGTCTAGGTAGGTTCCTAAGGGTTCAGGGGGGTGCCATTGGAAGCACAAGGGTACATCTCTCCCAAAGTACAGATTGATCGGGCCTTGGGCCGAATTTGGGTGTCTACAGATGCCCCTCTTTGGTATTCGATCACTAATGATCGGATGCCAAAGACAAGAGACATCCGAAGAGGTCCAAGGCACGTTTGATGGGTCCGCCCGATTCAACTCAATTCTCAAACATTCATGGTGATGGTGAGTGTACGTAAGCCCTCTCATTTCGGGATATCGTCCGTACCTCAAAGCTAACAGTCCCCAAGCGCATTGCGACATTACTGGGTATAACTGCGATGATCACAGAAAGTGTAAGCCCGCTAGCCGGGATATCGTCCACTTCTTGAGGGAAATTATAGATTTGTGATGTTTGAGTATTAATCTGAACCAGACCGCTCCATGAAACGGGATGATCGATCTATGCTTCGGAATTAATGCGAAGCATACAAAGCGAAGGCCTTCAAACTGTGTCCAATCCTATGGAACATCGACAGCTCCATTGGATTGGGCACGGGTGCCCTTACCTAGGTAAGGCTCGGAGTTTCTGGGCGAACCCATCAACCTCGAGGTTGCTTTAGCATGATTGACCCGAGTGGAGCGAATATTGATGTCGCAACACCTCTTGGGAATGCATGCTCATTTTTCGAGTAATTTTTTATGTCATTTTCTGAATTTTCTTTTGTTTCGAGGCCTCTAAGCAAAGCTCGATGACCTCTGACAACTTTATTTTTACACAACTCTTTAAGTGGATCAAATGTCAATTGATACGCTTTAAGAATGCGTGCGCTCTGCCAGGGATAGGTGCACCTAGGGGATGTGCTCATTCCAGTGGTGAGGTGCCCCTGATTCACATGAACCGGACTGCCTTAACTCGAGATAAAGCTAAAAAGATCGGGCTAGAACCAAACATCCCCCGAAAGAGATGGCTAATTTCTAGCCTCCATCCCTAATGAAATCATATCTTACTAACTATGTACAGACAGACACCCATCAGGGGCGATAAGCAGCAAATAGGCGCCAACAGAAGCCTCGACCCTAAGGTATAATTTACGAGGATAACGACCATCCTGCGGATACCCAGACGCTAGTGCGTACATTCAACAGGGACACCGTACCTATACAGGTTTTAAGCCTGTGTAAAAGGAAATAAAAAGGGAAAAGGGCCCTTTGCTCTGAAGTCGGGGGCACTCCTGGTCAACAGAGATCCAATGGTGGATGACCAGAGTGAATGCCGGAAGGTGGGGTCAACCTACTCAGGGTTTTCACTAAGCAGCAACAAGTTGTTATTTCTTCTCCTTTTCTTTCTTCTTCTTTTTTCTTCTTTTCTTTTTCTCTTTTCTCTTTCTTTTTTCTTTCATGTCAGATGGAGACCCTGGGCATGCTCAAACTGCCTTTATTTTTGCACGTATCCTTAGGCGAATCAACTTGCCATGTTGATATACCTTAGGGACGTGTGCATTCTGGTGATGGGTTCTTGGTTTGCCTGCCGGATCAGGCCTTGACTCTTACTGGGGGACTCTGTAGGGAAAAGTGATCGGAGATGGGCAAAATTACCTGCCTGAAATGGGGTTCGAGAAATTTCAGGTGAACCCGATCATTCCGAATTTATTTAACACGGCTCTCGGAGTGGGGCAAATAGGCGTTGCGACGCTTATTTGAGAACCAGCGTTGTATTTTTTATTTTTTCTTCCTCTTTTTTGATTTTGTGGGTGCATTAGGGGGAGCGCCTAAGGATCTGGATCCGTTTACTATAGCATGGTCCCTTTGGGCCAATCGAAGGGAACTCGAAGGGTCATTTGGGGATGTGTGCACCATGGCCGCTGATACGTGGGCTTTACCGATGGTCCAAGCCTTGATATGGGGCATACACAGGGCCAGAGCCGAGATTGCGAAGGTGAGAGCTGCTATGGATGAGAGTGAGGTTCTTCGGTTAACTGGTCTTTTGACTGAGTCCCGCAGCGCAGCTGAAGCTTCACGGAGACGGCAGAAGAGTCTTCATGGTAGGTGGATGTCTTATCGAAATGCCTGCGAGGACTCCCTACTTGCTGAGATTAGCGCTTTGAAGCGTACTCCCCGCCCTTGACATGTTTCTACACATATCATAGATCATATACACAGGGGGGAAAGCCCCCTAACAGAGATCTCTTTTTGGGTTATCTTTTTCTGTTCTTTTTTTTTTTTTTTTTTTCTCTCTTTTTTTCATATGTACACAACTATATACATTTTGGATTTTATTTTTTTGTTGTAAAGGAAGCAGCAAAATAGAAAGTGTGTCATGTCGTTATCTTTTTGGGACGTGACACTCAGCAGGCAACACTTGTAAAGAAAGGGAATAAAATCTATACATGCGCTCTTATTTTTCTTTTTATAATTCTGCAATGTAAGACTTTTTATGGGGATTTTCTCTTTCACCTAGTGGGGTTTTTTTTTTTATTATTTTTATGGAAAAGGGAAATCTATTTTCTTCTTTTTTATTTTTTAGAATTTTCTCCTCCACAGGGTGAGGCTTTTTATGGGAAAGGGAAATCTATTATCTTTTTTGGAATTTTCTCCTCCACAGTGTGAGGCTTTTTATGGGAAAGGAAAATCTATTATCTTTTTTGGAATTTTCTCCTCCACAGTGTGAGGCTTTTTATGGAAAAGGGAAATCTATTTTCTTTTTTGGAATTTTCTCCTCCACAGTGTGAGGCTTTTTATGGGAAAGGAAAATCTATTATCCTTTTTGGAATTTTCTCCTCCACAGTGTGAGGTTTTTTATGGGAAAGGGAAATCTATTATCTTTTTTGGAATTTTCTCCTCCACAGTGTGAGGCTTTTTTATGGAAAAGGGGAATCTATTATCTTTTTTAGAATTTTCTTCCTCACAATGTGAGGTTTTTTAAGGAAAAGGAAATCTATTTTCTTTTTTGGAATTTTCTTCCTCACAGTGTGAGGTTTTTTTATGGAAAAGGGAAATCTATTTTCTTTTTTGGAATTTTCTTCCTCACGGTGTGAGGTTTTTTATGAGAAAGGGAAATCTATTTCTTTTTTGGAATTTTCTTCCTCACAGTGTGAGGTTTTTTATGGAAAAGGGAAATCTATTTTTTTTTTTGGAATTTTCTTCCTCACGGTGTGAGGTTTTTTATGAGAAAGGGAAATTTATTTTCTTTTTTAAAATTTTCTTCCTCACAGTGTGAGGTTTTTTATGGAAAAGGGAAATCTATTTTCTTTTTTAGAATTTTCTCCTCCACAGTGTGAGGTTTTTTATGGGAAAGGGAAATCTATTATCTTTTTTGGAATTTTCTTTTCTTTTGTGATGCCGGTAACTAATGTGCAGTGAAATATGATGATATTTCACCCCTAAAGACCTACATTTAGCTATCCGATGAAAGTCATTTAACATGTTTTATATAGTTTTAGTGATTTACAGGCCTGGAGATGTGTTGAGCATGAAATAACCCAAAAGTTCAGAATATAACGTCAAATTCGTGCTACATTGGATCATTCGGAACTTATCCAGACTTGGAGCTCAATTTAAACCTTCAAGAAGTTAGATTCAGAAAATTATCAAAACACAAATGTTAGAGAACTCGTCGTCAGCTTTCCAACGCCATAAGAATCATCTCACTCTGACTTCAGGATAGAAAGTTATGGCCGAAATACCGAGATAGTGTCTGAATGCAAAGTGTAGCGGGAATTCACGAAAATCTGGGAGGTCGATTGATTGACCAAATTTGAATTTGAGTTCGGAATTTTGTTTGGCCGCGAGAATCTCGGTACTCTTTTCACGGAATAAAATCTTGGAGGAAAAAGCGGCTTCTTTTTTGGCAATTAAGGAAAAAGATATTCTTGGAGATATATTCATTCGGAGAGTCCTTCGGAGATAATTCTGATTCTTATTATTTTTCTGCATTCTTCTTTTTAGAGAGTTCTATTTTTTGAGAGAGTTTTCATTTTTCTGTATTCTTCTGTTTTAGTTTCTCTGCGTTTTAAAGTGTAAGGGCATTGAGTCCCATTTTCTTGAACTATCTTTATTATTCATTTTGAGAAGGAAGATAAGTCTTAGTTTTCTGATTTGGATCCACTTTCAAGAAGGAGGTGTATGTACTTGGATTAAAGCTTTTTGTGAATAATTCTTTACGGTATTTTAATGACATTTTCAACTTCTGCATTTATTTTATTGCTTATTTCAGTTATGTGTGGCTAGTTTTATTAAGGATGGGGATCTAATGAACCCCATCCGAGGTATTCATTTATATTAATATAAATCTGTGATTGAGATGTCAGATGCTTTTTAAGACCCTAATATTCTTTGAAAATGGTGAAATCATTATTTCAGTCCGAGATCTAGGAGCTAATCATGCCCTATGATTTCGATCTGCAATAATGATTTTATCCTAATTATCACCCATCTTGGGGTGAAGTTTTACCATCATCTGAGGTGTGAGTGTTAATCATACACTCATGGGGTGTTAATCATACATCTCCTTGATCTCGGATTGATAGTATGACTTTATCCCAGTGGTGAGTTCCAATCACTATCTGAGGTGTGGGTGTTAATCATACACCCATGGGGTGTTAATCATACATCTCCTTGATCTTAGATCGTACTTTGGAAATTACCCTAGAGATTGGGTTCTAAATATTGTCTGAGGTGTGAGTGTTAATCATACACTTATGGGATGTTAATCATACATCTCCGTGATCTCAGATCTATATTTTAGAACTCACGTGTATATAGGGCAGTGCTTTTTTTGAGAAATCTGTTAAAGATCTCATATCTCAATCCACAGATTGGTATTCTGTAAATGATAAACCTACGATGGGAGGATTTAGCATCCCAATCCTTATCTTTCATTAATTGTTTAAATCTCTTAGATTTCGTTAGTATTTATCTGTTTTATCAAAAGTTATCAGAATTCTAGGTTGTTAGTTACTGTAAAAGATCTGTGGAAATTCTTTTAGTTAATTGATATTTCTGTTTTTACATTTTCTCACCAATCCTCGTGGGAACGATCTCGTACTTTGCACCCACTGACTACATCACGATTCATGCACTTGCGAGTATAAATTTTAGGACACATCAAGTTTTTGGCGCCGTTGCTTTAAATTCTCGATCGACCGATCGGCTTCCGAACATTTTAAGTTGTTTAGTACGATCGAATTCTTTGTTTTGCTTCGTAGACGTCTTTCATCATATCTCAAACACTCATTTTCTATTTAAACTAAACACCCTGCAACCTTGCCTCTATCCTTTCTTCATCCACCCCCTCCTTCTCATATTTCATCAATGGCCGGCAGAACTTATTTTACAAGGTCCACCCTCAGGAAGATGGAAGAACCAGCAAAGAAACGAGAACAAATTTCGGGTACACACCCTTCGTTGGATCTCACCAACGTTACTGTGGTTGATCTGGACCCCTTCCTTGTTCAGTTTTGAGAAGAGCCAGCACGTAAAAGAGTGAATCGTTCCGTCAAATCTATCCCATCCTTCTCCACCGATATCGAGATGATTGACCCTTATCCCAAATTCTCCATCACCCATTCCTTCCATTTCATCTCTACCACCACCTACTCCATTGGCTGCATTCATCCCTAAATCAATCCCCAAGGAGGTTATTGATCTTATTCCACCTGAGACTTGGGCGAAATTGTATCCGTCTCCACCACTTCAAGATCTACCCTCGAGTAGTACGCCCAATCCTTCATCACCACAACCTCCGGATGTGATTCCTAATTCCTTCAATCCGCGGAGGATCACCACTGCAATGTGGGATTTCGCGTTTCTCCTCCACAGTGTGAGGTTTTTTATGGGAAAGGAAAATCTATTATCTTTTTTGGAATTTTCTTTTCTTTTGTGATGCCGGTAACCACAAGGCCGAACCAGCGGGTCCCTTTTTGAGCATGGTCGAACCCTGTTGGTGAGGCACAGGTTTTTTCCTTTAAACATGGGAAGGTCACCGCCTGGATTGGTTCACCTGTCTTTCCCTTTGGTCATACGACGTCATGTAGAGATGACATACTTGATTGGGATCCGATCCAATTTCCAACATGAGTGGCCCATCAAAGGGGAGAAGAGGCTTAAGGGGTCCAAACTGAAATAGGCGGGCCAGAACAGGTCTTCTCCTAATCTCTCTTTTCTTGACATTTTTTGCTCATAGCGCTCAAGACGGGTTTTCGCCATGCCTGCCATCCCTGTTTTTACCCGTAGCGCCCTTTCGGATTTTCACCACGTCCATGGGTTCGCTCTCTTACCCCATGTGCCCTTTCAGGTTTTCACCTGGTCCGCATGAGTTCGCTGTTTTGACCCGTGACACCCTTTTCGGTTTTCACCGTGTCTGTCTTGCTTTGAACTCGAATTAATTTTCTTCTTCTTTTTTTTTCTCTCTTTTTTTTTTTTTTTTTTTCAAGAACCAGAAAGCCACGACATGGGCGTCGATTCCGTCATAGCCGACTGAATGAAGTTCTGTGTGGTTTGTTAACTCGGCTTGTTCTGATGCAGTAGATGTTATAACCGCTTGTGATCCTTAAAGAGGGCTTTCTTCCGGGTTGTAATGTGGTTGGGGTTCAAACAGGTTGGGTTTTTCTGGGGATTTGGATCTAAGTTTTGGGTGATTTCTAGATTCGGGGACTCCTTTTTCTCCCCAAAGGCTTTTTATGCCCCAGTCATCATTCATTTTTTTGGGGTGTTTTTTTTTTTTTTTTTTTTTTTTTTTGTTTTGGGTACCCCTCTTTTTCTTTGTTGTTTTTTTTGGGGGGCGCCTTCTTCTTCTTCTTTTGGTTTGGATTATTCCTCCATTTTCTTCAGTCCTCTTTTTTTTTGGAATTTTGGGTGGGGTATATGAAAGAAATGGTTGTTGGCCCGAGGTGTGTAGCAAAAAGGGGTGAAGGTTTTTAGGGAATATTCTTTTGGGCCACTTGACTTTGAAATGATGGCCTCTTTTATGGAGCCCTTAAGCGGTCACACATCTACTTTTATCAAAACTTACCTTGTCCCAAGACCTATGAGTAGAACTTACGGAGGTATCCAGCGTTGATGGGCTTAGGAAAGTGGGCTCCGTCCATGGTGGCGAGGCGAATGGCGTATCCTGGCAGAACCTCTCGGACGACGTAGGGTCCTTCCCAATTTGGCCTAAACTTCCCTCTCGGATCGGCGTGGAGAGACAGAAAAATTTTCTTCAGTACAGTGTCTCCTACCTTCAGATCTCGGCTGTGGACGCGCTTATTGTAAGCACGTGCAATTCTCCTCTGATAGACCTGAGTGTGGCACAAGGCTAGGAGTCTCTTCTCGTCAATTAGGTCTAGCTGTTCAAAACGGGCTCTTTCCCTCTCGGCTTCAGGTAGATGGGATTCTAAAAGGATATGGAGCGACGGTACCTCGACCTCAACGGGTAGCACGGCCTTGGTCCCATACACAAGGGAGAATGGTGTTGCCCCTATTGCGGTGCGGATAGACGTTCTATAGGCCCAAAGTGCGAAGGGTAACTGCTCACCCCAATCTCTATAAGTAACTACCATCTTCTCCAGGATGCGGATCAGAGTTTTGTTAGTCGCCTCATCGCCTCCATTCGTTCGAGGCACATGGGGGATGAACGATGATGCTTGATCTTGAACCGCTCACACAAGGCCCGGATGCGCCTATTAGCGAAATTAGTGCCATTATCAGTGATGATATCTTTGGGTACGCCGAATTTGCAAATGATGTTGTTCTTGATGAACTTCTCAACATGGCTAGCCGTAATGCTCGTGTAGGAGGCCGCCTCTACCCATTTTGTAAAGTATTCCATAGCGACGAGGATGAATTGATGTCCATTGGAAGCCTTAGGATTGATCTTGCCGATGACGTCGAGACCCTAGGTGGTGAACGGCCAAGGAGTGGCCATGCTGTGCAAGTCAATGGCCGGAGCGCGTATTAAGCTGGAGTGCTCTTGGCATTTGTAGCACTTCTGCACGTGTTTGCAGCAATCAGTCTCCAGAGTAGTCCAAAAGTATCCTTGCCTTAGAATTTTCTTAGCGAGCATGTGACCGCTGACGTGGGCTCCGCAGACCCCTTCATGAATCTCCTTCATGATCTCAATCGCTTCTTTCTGGGTTAGGCATCGGAGCAGAATATTGTCGTGAGACCGTCTATACAGGAGATCGCCGCAGATGGCGTAGTTTGTTGCCAATCGCTGGATGGTGCGTTTGTCTACCTTTGATGTTCTTTCCGGGACAGTTCGGGTCTCGAGGAAATTCTTGATGTCTGAGAACCAGGGTGGTTGATCCTCTATCTCCGTAGGTCCTTCGATCAGGTGACAGAAAGCCGGTTCGCTCCTCTGCTCTATCATGATCGGCTTCATCACCACTCCATATGGAATCTCGACCATAGAGGCTGGTAGCTGTATGCAAAACCGATTTCTTGCTAGTGGCACATAAGAGAAGGTGACTTCCTCAAAGCAGGTTATCAGATCCTCTAGATGTTCATGGTATGGGATTGATTTCTCATCCTTGGCCTTCCAATCCCCGTTGGTTTGGCATAATTAACTGTGAATCTCCAAAGACCCTAAGGTGAGTTATATTTAGATCAAGAGCCGCCTGTAAACCAGCTGTACAGGCCTCATACTAGGCCATATTGTTGGTGCATGGGAAGTTTAATTTGATTGAGATGGGTATATGGGATCCTTTTGGCGAGATAAGAATGGCGCCAACTCCTTGGCCCTCAACATGCGATGCCCCATCGAAGTGCATTACCCAGGGCTCCTCTGTTTCCTCTGTATCCTCGTCGGTCATGAACAAAATGTCTTCATCGGGGAATTCGGTCCTTAGAGGCTCATAGTTCGGCAGAGGGTTCTCAGCAAGATGATCGGCGAGGCCCTGCCCCTTAACCGACTTCTGGGTGACATAAGTAATGTCAAACTCGGATAGGAGTAGTTGCCAACATGCAGTTCGGCTAGTGAGAGCAGGTTTCTCGAATAGGTACTTCAACGGATCCATCCGTGCTAGAAGTAGGACGGCCTGGGATAACAGGTAGTGTTGAAGTCTCTGAGTAGCCCAAACGAGGGCCAGGCATGCTTTCTCCAGATGAGAATAGCGCGTCTCGTAATCAGTGAATTTCTTGCTTAGGTAATAGATGGCCTGCTCTCTTCTTCTAGTCTCATCATGCTGTCCTAACACATAGCCCATGGAAAACTCAGTCGTGGGCAAGTACATTATCAGGGGTCTATCAGGTACGGGCGGTACCAATACCGGAGGTTTCAGGAGATAACCTTTAATCTTGTCGAATGTAGCCTGGCAGTCATCATTCCACTCAACTGGTGAGTCCTTTCTCAACAGCTTGAAGATTGGTGCGCATATCGGGGTTAACTGTGCGATGAATCGGCTGATGTACTGGATCCTGCCTAAAAAGCCTCTGACTTCCTTCTCTGTAGATGGTGGCGGCATCTCAGTGATAGCCTTGATCTTGGTCGGATCGACCTCGATCCCTCTCCTACTGACAATAAAACCCAATAGCTTTTCGGACATGGCGCCAAACGCGTATTTCTGGGGATTCAACCGCAATCTGTATTTTCTCAACCTCTCGAATAGCTTCTGAAGGTTTACCAAGTGGTCCTCCCTTTCTGGTGATTTGGCAATCATGTCGTCGACGTATACTTCGATCTCTCGGTGCATCATGTCGTGGAACAGGGCCGTCATTGCTCTTTGATAGGTTGCCACAACATTCTTCAGCCCGACTGGCATTACTTTGTAGCAGAAGGTTCCCCAGGGGGTAATGAGCGCTGTCTTCTCGCGATCAACCTCTGCCATCTTTATCTGATTGTATCCTGAGAATCCATCCATAAATGAGAGCATTCCATGCTTTGTGGTGTTATCGACCAAGATATCGATGTGTGGTAGTGGGAAATCATCCTTAGGGCTCGCCTTATTGAGATTTCAGAAGTCGATACACATTCGAACCTTTCCATCCTTCTTTGGTACGGGGACGATATTGGCTAGCCACTGTGGGTACTTGGATACCATGAGGAAACCTGCATCATACTGTTTAATGACCTCATCCTTCACCTTTAACATCCATTCAAGTCGGAGTCGTCTCAACTTCTGTTTCACCAGTTTAACATCGGGGTAGAGTGGCAACTCATGCTCAACCAGATCGGTATCCAAACCAAGCACGTCCTCATACGACCATGCGAAGATGTCTTGGTATGACCGAAGGAAGTCTATCATACCTTTCCTCTCCACAGGGGACAGCGACGTTCCGATTTTGGTGATTCTGGGGGCCTCTGTGGTGCCAAAATTGACATCCTCTGTCTCTTCGACAATCGGGGTAGGGCCATGCTCAAAATCGGTAAATTGTTTGAGGAGCTCATTGGGGAGCTCGTCAGTTTGGCCTTCCTCGTCCAAACTCGTGACTCCTACCTCTTCTTGTATTTCTACAGGGAAGGGGTTGGCTTCACATGGGACGGGTATCACGACATTGATTTTAATTTTATTGGGAATTTTAAAGGACAATATTTTTGGAATTGGTATTTTTTCTATTTTTATGGTCTTTTGTATTTTTTCAGAGGTCAACCCCTGACGAGGTGGATCTCTATATATACAAGGTAGAGTGGTCCAGAGGCTAACCTCACTTTTTACAGGTTGTTTTTTTTTGGAGAGTCGGTGCCATTTTCATGGCATTTGGCGGCTCTCAAGAGTTGGGGCAAGGATGCCCAGTTACTCACCTGCGAGGCTTGGCCTTTACCTCTTTGATCGAGAGTGGCATCGGTAGGCTCTTGCATTTCTTCCCTCAACATATTTACAGAGGGGTCCTCCGGGACCTTGTCCTCTACGGTTAGGAGGGGCCCAGAGTGGTTGGTGTTGGAGTGAGGGGTGGATCGGGGAACTTCTTCCTCAAACAAGGAAAGGGCGGCTAAGTCCATTTCGAAGTTTGGGGGGATGATGTAGGGATTGGTGGGGTGGATTGAAGTAGGCTTATGTGGGGTTACCCTCGTCTCCCCATTCAGATCAATTTTTACTATCCCAGCGCTCACAAAGGTTTCACGGATGTGGGGGCGAGCGTGAGGTTCCTCTTCCAAGATGATTCCTCTGGCCTTGGCGGCCGCTGCGGCTCTCATCTTTTCCTTAGCTTCTCTGACTTCCTCTTCTCTGGGCCTGTAGCCTAAGCCGAATTTAGTTTGTTGCCCCTTGGCCTTGATGGGGTCTCTTCTTCCTTGAAGGCGTGGGCCCAGTCCTTTCCCTTTTGATGGCCCCATCATGGAGCATGAACACAACATCCATTCCTCCTCCAGTTTTATCCGGGGTCTTTTCAGTTGGTTCGAGGGTAACACTTGAGAAGTCATACTCAAATCGGTGGAGATCGGCGTCCTCGGCTGTGTGTGGTATGTTTAGTACTTTTGGATTCTCAATGTGCAGAGCGCTCTTCCCCATGTCCTCTCTGCTCTCACCTATGATGGTGACAATTTTTCCTTCTGAGATGAATCAGAGCTTTTGGTGCAGGGTAGATGGTATTGCTCCGAGCTTATGTATCCACGGCCGGCCCAACAGCAGATTGAAGGTAGACTTGATGTCCATTGCTTGGAAGGGGGTGGTGAAGATTTGCGGTCCGAGGATCAGGTCAAGGTCTACTTCTCCTATGATTTCCCTTCTAGTGTTATCGAATCCCCGTGCGCTTGATATGGATGGCCGGAAGGTGTCGGGGGGGGTTCGCCCCAATTTTGATTGTCGTCCTTAGAGGGCATACGTTCAGCGCCGACCCGTTGTCGATCAGGACCAACGGTACCACCAAGTTCCCTACTTCCACTGTTATATTCAGGGGTTTAGAATGGTCATTCCCCTCGATCGATAGGTCTGCATTGGTGAAAGAGATGGCGTTTGGGGCCAACACTTGCCCTATTATTTCCCCTACTTCATCTGGAGTTACATGGGTGGAGACATGCGCGTCCTTGAGCGCTCCCATTAGGGCTTGAAAGTGGAGTGGAGACGTGATTAACAAATCCCACACAGTAATATGTGCGGGTGTTCTCTTGAGCTGTGTCTCTAGTATATGCTCCCTGGCCATTTTTTCAAAGGGATTTCCTGTGGCCTGTTCTTTCTTCTTTTCTTCTCCTCTGACTGCCCCTGATGCTTCCGGCTGGGTAGAAATCCGGCCCAATCGGGTAACGAATTCAACAGCCTCTTCTTGGTTGCGCCTGGCATTCATGTCCGTATGTTCATAGCTCAATGGTACCTGATGTGGGTCATAAGCAGGTTTTGGGATGAGAAATGGAGTGCGTGAGGATTCGGGAGGTTGGGCGGATATCTCTGGTTTCTGGGTCCGTTAACTCAATGGGGGTGGAATGGTAGTGGGGGAATTGATGATTGGAGTTATGGGTACGGAGGGGGCTTGTACTGGTGTTACCTGGGCATGGTAGGACCAGTGGTGATTGGGTGATGAGGGGATTGGGTGAGGGGTTGCTTGTCCGGGTGGCGGTGGAGTTGGGTTAGGGCCAAAATAGTGAAGGGATGGCGGGAGTGTGACTGGGCTGGAGGGATGGGGAGGCGTTTGAGGTGTGGTGGGCGTGGGGTGATAGGGATATGAAGGGTTTGTATATGGGGAGATATGATGGGATGGTGATGGGTTTGTGGATGAAGTGGGATAAATTGAGGACGATGGAGTTGTGCATTGAGCGGGATGGTTTGGATATGGCGGGGTAGTGGGTGGAATGGGGGGTATAAAGGGTTTGTGGCATGGTGGGATGATGAGGGGTTAGTAGATGAAATGGGATAGATTGGGGATGATGGATTTGTGCATGGAGTGGGGAAATTCGGGAGCGATGGAGGGGTGTATGGGGTAAATTGGGTGGTGGGATTTGAAGGTGTGTATGGAATGGGGTAACTTGGGGATGGCGGAGTAATGTATTGGGTGGAGGGACTTGAGGGTGTGTATGGGGTAGGATAATACGGGGATGGCGGAATTCATGAGGAACAGGATGATTTATGTGTGACGGAGGGTGTATGGGTAAATTGGGCGTGGGGTGGATACGCGATGATTGCTGTGTGTGCCTTGGATTTGATAGGCGGGAGCGGGATGGAAAAATACCGCCCTAAATCTAAGGGCTCCTCTTGGCAAGCCGTGGGAAAATAATAATCGGCAAGATACAAAGGGCTCGATCACCCCAACAAATAGTTCATCTTCGCTTGACCTGGGAGCAAAATTCCTCCTGATTGCTAATATAATCTGAAGGGTCAAACTCTTCTTCTTCTTCCTCTATCCAATGTATGTTAGACCTGGGGCCTCCTGGGTGCGGTGGTAGAGGGGCTTAATGGATATTCTGGTTCTGCCCTTGGGGAAGTGGCGGGGGTATGATCTTTCCGCTCTATCGATCTTGGACCGCTGCTTTAACGGAAGCACCGTCCGTAGGGTGACCCCCGTGGAAATTACAATGCAGATTCGGATCATAATTCCTTGGTATGGGGTGGGGTGGTGGGCGAGGTTGGAGTAAATTAACCAGGCCTTTCTGTAGTAACACCGGCAGTAAGACACTCAAGGATTGCCCAACGGGTGAATGCTCGCTCAAAACGTGCTTTCATCTGCTTCGGTAAACGGGCTCTTGGTCCGCTGTTTGGCCTTGATCTCAAATGGGTGGGGTGGTTGTGTAACCCGAGTTGTATCGGGGCGGGTATTGGCACGGGGTAAACAATGTTCTTCGCATCATCTCGTCTTCTTTCAATTCTTGGTTTGGCTTTTTAACCCCCGATGGCCCCTGCTACATTCCTTCCTAACTCCGCCTCTCTAATGGCGTCTTCGCAACGATTGGCATTTTGGACTAGATCAAGAAACTTGATTGTGCTAATATACTAAAAAATCTCATGATGACCGGAGGGCTCCTTGGTTATCAATTCAATCTGCCATCATCGGAATCCGATGAGTTACCCGAGCTAAGGCCCTCCACCTCCCTAAGTAAGCACTGAATGTTTCATCATGTCTTTGCTTTAATCGGGCCAAGTCTGACTTCCTTGGTTCTATGTCCATGTTATAGAAATATTGTTCTTGAAATAAGCGTGTCAGATCTTTCCAATTTTTTATCATAGATGGCTCCAGGGATGTGAACCATCTCAGTGCTGGACCCGTCAAACTCTTATGGAACACTTTGATGAGGAGTCGTTCATCTACGCCATACTGGCACATATCCCCGCAGTAAGATTTCAAGTGGGCGATGGGGTTGCTAGTGCCATTATACTTATCAAATGATGGCATCTTGAATTTCTGTGTGGGGACGCCAGAGAATGTATATAAGTCCTAAAAGTCTGTTGAATGTAGTTCCATTCCTCCCATCTTCATCAACTGCTTCTGTATTCTGTCTATCTGTTCTTTCAGCTGCTCTGATTCCTCTGAGGTTGTGGCGGGGACCGCTTCCCCCTGATTTGGTTCGACCCTAGGCGTGATGATGGTGGGCCCGGGAGGGTTAAACCGCGCTTCCTCCACTGCTAGAATCTCATCCTCCTCATCGTTGGTCGTGGTATTGGTGAGGCGAGCTCGCTATTTGGACTTGGGGGTGATGGGTTGGATGACTTGGTGGGGCCATATGGTTTGTAGGGGATGAGAAGGGATAAATGGGTGAGCGTTTTGTGGGTAAGTGATGTCGAGTTGGTGCATTCTGGGGTGATGGGGGTGTGATTGAGGGGGGGAGATGTGGTGGGTTTTAGGAATGGGATGGATTGGATTTCCCATTGGGGGTGGGATGGGGGCGTAAGGGGTATAGGTGAATGAAGGGTACTGGTGGGGGTATGGGGTTAGTGAATGGGCTTTGATAAGCGGGGGCAGATGGGCCTTGGGTTTGAGGGATTTGGGTTTGATGGTTTTGGAAGGCTCGAATCGACAGGCCCTGGGTCTGGGTGTGGGGATTAATATGACTTTGGGCCAATGGGCCTTGTTGAGTTTGGGCTACTGGGGCATGAGGGGGCTGGGTTTGGGTCCATGGGACCTGGGTTTGAGTTTGGTAGGTTTGGGTCCATGGGCCCTGGGGGGCTTGGACTTGGGCCTGGGTCTGGTGGGCTTGGGCTTGGGCCAATGGGTTTTGGGCCTGGGTCTGATTGCTTGGGCCCATTGGTTTTGAGGGTCTTGGGTCTGGGCCTGGGTCTGATGGGCTTGGGCTTGAGCCCATGGGTTTGGAGGTTTTTGGGCTGGGGCCTGGGCTTGATAAGCTTGGGCTTGGGCCCATGGGTTTTGAGGGTTTTGGGCCTGGGTCCATGTCTCTAGAGGTGTTTGGGCTGGGGCCCATGGATTTGTGTGGGTTTGGGTCTGGAATTGAGGTGGGGGATTTGGGAGGTATGGACGATGGGTGGTTGGGCATGGTTAGGAGGGAATGGGGTATGGAGGTTTTGGAAATTTGGACGCGGGGTTTGAGAGGTAGGGTTGCGAGAGGCAGCCCACAGGGCATACATCGTTCTCATGTCCTCCATCAAGGGCATGGATTCCGGCGTGAGATTGGGGGGTGATGGATCACTTAAGGATGGAGGTGGTTGGGAGAAATTGGGCATGACCCGGGTAAATGGGGGGTATGTTGGGATGTGGATGGGCCATGTGGTGGGAATGGTATGTGAGATGGGGTGGATGGGATGTAGGACGTTGGGGGCATGGGTGATGAGAGGGATGGACCGTGGGAAATAGGCGGGGGATGGGACTCGCTAGGGGGTCTTTGGAAGTATGGGGATGCGTAAGGGTGTTTGGGGGGGAGGTGGGGATGTAGGGATCGGTTGGGAAATGAGGGGTTTTAGTAGGGGATGAAAAAGGGGTATGTTGGGAGAATGTAAGGGAAGGGGATGAGGTGGAGGTGAACACGGGCGCCCCAAATGGGCCCGTGATATCGAACCTGGCTTGAGTGAAGGTGTCGGAGCTCGGGTCTTCTCCTATATCGGAATGGGAAGGTGATGACGGTGGGGATGTATCGGATCTTGACATGATCCGCTGACGAGTGCTGTATTGATGTCCCGGATAAGGGCCGAATACCTTCTCGGTTCTTCTCCTGGTGCCGGGTTTGAGGTCGCCGAGTGACTACGCACAAGGTATATTTTTATTGTTTTTCTTTGTGTTTTTTTTTTTGGGTTTTGGAAAATGATCTTTGATTTGATTTTTTGTTTTTGAAAAGTGAATTTTTTTAGTTATTTTTATTTTGATTTTGATTGATTTTTTTTTTTAGGTGGATTTTTTGAAGATGAGGATTTTCTTTCTCTCTTTTTTTCAAATTACAATTAACTCCCCTCTACTTAGATGAATGATGACCTGGTCCCCAGGGTCAATTCCCGTTTCGGGGGATATGTGTACCTTTGGTAGGTCCCACGGCGCGATCCGACACTTGGAAGAAGCGAAAGGAACCCTTTCGTTCTATTGAAGGCGAGGAATCCACGCATAATGACCCGATCCCGAGCAAATCAATAAGAAGTCGATTCTTTTGATCGGGGGGCATATTGGGTGTTAGAGAATGTGGAGGCTACCGCGACACTAATACCGCTAATCGGGAATTGGGGTGGTGGTTGGGCCTCGTCGGTTGTTCATCAAGATATATCTGGCATATATATTATGCATGACCAAAAAGTACAGATTATGGCGTATATATTATATACGCCTAGCTTAAATCTGGGTATTTTGGCTAGGCGTATATATTATATACGCCTGTGAAAATCTGGGGCTTTTTTGCTGGGCGTATATATTATATACGCCGGGCAAAAAGGTTTTGTCAGTTATATTTTGACAGTGGACAGCAAGCCAAAATGTGGGTCTTCGAATTGGTTTCTTGGAAGAAATGCTCCCGGGGACTGTTGTGTATGTTATCGGGTCCCTCCTTTCCGTTTCCTAGGGATACACGGTTGAATTTTGGATTTTCTACGCTCTCACCAATGCGGGTTTTACGGCTTGATCGGAATTGGCAACCCAACCGATATACCTCCGGCGCAAGCGCCTTCTCAGGTACTGGAAGGGGTGGTTCTTTTCAGGATCATCACCACTAGGGCTGCCGCCTTACTAGGAACCGGGTAAATTGTATCTGTGCCTAAACCCCCCGAAAACTACCCAAAAACGTAAAAATAAATTCAATTATGTCCCCATACTGTTGGTTCACTTTTAATTACAAATTTTTATAGGGGAGTGAAATTAAGTCCAAAATCGGGTCGGGGATGACAAGCTCGTGCCGCCTCAACGGGCCGGCGTTCAAAGGTGAAATATGATGACCGAAATAAAGTGCGCAAGTAGGCCCGCCAAACGGCTAAGGCTTGTAAATGACCAAAATTTAAATGACGTGAAAATAAATGCGAGCGGGCCCGCCAAACGGCTAAGGCGGCTTAAATGACAAGAATCGTAAAAGCTGAAATTTAAGGCGCAAGTAGGCCCGCCAAACGACTAAGGCACTTAAAGGACTGAATCGTAGGGGTGAGTACGTTAGTAAAAACAATAAAAAATAGCGAAAAACAGCAGTAAATTAGAACAAAAAACAGCCATGGTTAGTAAAATAATAAAATTAAAAGAAAGGCCAACAAGAGGGGAAGCGCTAGGGTGATATCCCCAGCGGAGTCGCCGTTTGTGCGACCGTGGATCCTCTCGAACCCGTCGCGGCGATGCGCTCGCCTTTAATAAAAATGTGGAGTCGCCACCCGGAGCTTTTGGTGACCCGGGAAACCTTCAAATCGATATTTTGAGCACCGAAGTGCTAAATATGACTCTGATTTACCGGTCTTTGCCAAAGGCTCTAGGGTAGGGGCTTCGGTTATCGATCAGGAAGGGTTTAGGCATCCGATCAACCCGCACTTAGCGGTCTCTATCTATGGCCAAAATAAAAATAAAAAGGGTGGAGTTTCCCCTTGCCCGAAGGCAATACGGTCCTATCAAGCTTTGAGCCAAACCGAAATTTCAGCGGCGTAACGGCTTGAATCCTTGGATGGAGGAGACACCAAGAAGGTAGAGGAAGAGAGGGGTGAGCCGGAGCTCACGGGCCCTTGTTGCACCATGGAAGATCTTCGCTTTGGCGTGCTTCCAATGGCTTAAATGGTGTGAAAATGGGTTCTAATGCTAGGATTCAATAAAGTAGGGGGTGTAGAGTGAAGCTAGAGGCTAGGTTTTAGCTAAAAGGAGTGATCTAATGGTGGAAATGGACTGAAATAGGTGAGGTATGCATGCTGAAATTTTGAGAAAATATGGGCATTTTCTCTCACTAGGGTTCTCTCTTAAGCACTCTCTAATCCTTCAACAAAAATTCAACCAAAACTTCAACCCTTTGGGAAGAGGGGGGCCTCTCTATTTATAGAGAAGGGATGGGTTAGGGGCTTACTTAAGAGCTAATTGGTTTAGCAATTAGGTAATCCCCCATCTAAGGTTTTTTGGGTTTTCAAGGTCCTAGGGTTTTGGGAAACTGGTTTCAATGGCGGATGATGGGGTGAGACCATGGGTGACTTAAGGGTTGCCAATAAGCTCAAAGGGGGTGCAACCAATCTCAAGACACCCACCTCAACCAAGGGGATGGTTAAAGGGTCAAACTAAATGAATTGAGCTATCGATGACAAGCATCGATAAGTCACGATATATTATATACTACCTTTAGGAACAGTAAATTTCACCAAAATCAGGGAAGTTTTGAGAAGATGAAGCCCGTGGTGGGTCCCACCTATACTGGGCGTATATATTATATACGCCCAGCCAAATTTTTTCCAAAATAGGCAGGCGTATATAATATATACGCCTGACTAATCTGGGGTAAAAATGGCTGGGCGTATGTAATATCTACGCCTGAGTAAAAGTCCTATGATTTTATGTGAAACTTAAAATGGCCATAACTTTTAAACCGTAGCTCCAAATTGGGTGATCTTTGGCTTGTTGGAAAGCTGGAGAAATCCTCTTTCCAATGGTATATGGCTCATTCATGGTAATGGTATCTGTGAAATTCTGTAGCTCTCCTCCCATCAACCGCCGGAAGTGTTTAAGTTAGGTCTGGGAAGGGATTCTAGGGTGTAGGGGTGACTTCTAAGGATTAGAGGAATGGCTCTAAAGGTCTTAGGGTGATTCCTACTGGTCTAGGTAGGTTCCTAAGGGTTCAGGGGGGTGCCATCGGAAGCACAGGGGTACATCTCTCCCGAAGTACAGATTGATCGGGCATTGGGCCGAATTTGGGTGTCTACAGGAATTGATGAATTAAGAGAAACATATATGCTTGGGAAAAAATGCCCTTAAAATTGCGCAAAGTTCAAAAGTACAATCAAATTTTCCATGCCTTACTCTTCATCTGACAAGAATGGGCCACCATCGAAGTGGTCACCAAGAAAAAGAATCAGATCATGTTTAAATGGCAATATAGATGTCTGAAAAGATCTTCTCATGTAGATATCAGTATAAAATTGTAAGGCCTCCAAAGCAAGTGATTTGAGAGCAAGTTTATGGGAATATGGGATTTCCTGTTTGTAAGCTGTTGTAAATGAAGAGTACTCAACATTGTGAAACTCCATTAGATACAAAAAGCTTGCAAAAACAAGATTTAACCTGACGTTAAGCACATCAACCTTTACATGATCGCCTTGATTTGTAACTCCACTTGTCATCTGCATTAGCAGCATAAGCCAGAGACAGGTTAATACTATATACTCACCTTATCTATTAATAAAGAAAATTGGGCTTCATCTAGTATGAAACAGCGAAATCCCTAGTGTAAGTAACATCATAAATGAAGAAGAGAGCATATATAATGGTATGATACAGAAAAGTTTTTTGAGCAATTTAAGAATCTGTAGAACTTTATGACACCCCGGAATCGGATAGCATGTATCAAAGAGAAACACTAGCCAATGCCTTCCAAATATAACTGAACTAATTTGTCTTGAACTGAGGTGAGAATGAGTCGCTGAGTTTATGGTAGTAGTATAGACTATTTGAGACCATCTTACTTGGATACTTAGTTGGATACATGGATTAGGTTGCCTTCTCAAATTATGTCACGTCCTGCTTATGCGCTATATTCTACATCAGCATTTCCTTTTTATGAAAGCATTATGATTATTTTGATTGAGTGAGCTGCTCCACCAAACTAGGCCAGGAGTGAGAGTTGTTTTTACAGACTCTGCTCAAAAGAATAAGCAATGTCAGACGACGAAAGCCTTAAACATGGATAATAGGGCGTTTGCTTGTGAAAAGACCTAGCTACAAACAATTTAATTTCTGGAAATGTGAAATTGTTAATTGAATACTGTCCTTAGGATCAATATTAAAGACTCAAAGTTTTCTACAATACAGTATAGTCCTTTCCTAGTTTATATACTACAGTGTTGTTAAAGGTTAGGGCTGTTAATGGGCCTGGTCAGGGTGAAATCTAGGTTAGCCAATGGACCAATAGCATGTACCCAACCCACAAAAACCATATATATATATATTCAAGTGGGTCAGGCCATTTTTCCCCTGCTCGACTCGATGAGTAAAGTTTATGTGCCTGGCTTGGTTCAAAAAAGCGGGTGTGGGTTGGGTAACAGGCTGACCAAGACAACCCTATTAAAGGTACATCAGTTTTGTTTTTGTTCAAAGATCAAAAAGTCATTACTCCAAGCATAGAAACACCATTTTCTCAGCATATCATTGCCATGACTTGTGATTATAATTACACATTTAGTAAGTTCATAGGAAGTATGCCCTCCAGTCATAGAAAATTATATATATATATATATATATATATATATATATATATATATATATATATATATATATACTGCAAAAGTGGTGTTAATCGAGGTATATGGCACTAATCTTTGATAGACAAATTCTATGTCATCGACACTTAGTTCTATCAAGAGATATGTATTAAGAACTTCAATGATCCCTATAGGGAATGAATGTGTTCCGGCATTCTATATACAGTTGCAGCTAATGATATAGAAAAAAAAGAAGTCATAAAGTTCAAATCATAGACAATTATGAGATAAATGGAAAAAAATAAAAAAGTACCTAACTGGATGCTGGTTAATCCTTTCAAACCTTCCCTCCACAGCATATTGGGGAAACTAATTCCTTTAACACTAGGTAGAATATTCTTGTGATTATACTGAGTGGATAAGCAATGGGTGGTTTTTCTATAAGCAATGATGGAATTTAAAATACATGATTTCACCAAGTAAGTACCGTACAGACCAAATATCAATAGCAGCCGTGTACTCTGAACAATTTAGTAGCAGCTCTGGTGCCCGATACCAATGGGTGACAACATACTCTGTCATGAAATTTGATTTAAATGTTGTCCTCGTCGGTCCGAAATAAAATGTTTTGATAGAAAGGTTCTCCTAATTGCATGGTGTACCCATACATGAAATTTTGAAGTCCTATTAATACCTGTGCAATCTTATGATTATTGTTTCGATTGACTTTCCTTCCAGCTGAAACTTTTGAAATTGCGGGCTCTATATTTGGAATTTTGGTCTCATCTGTTCTACTTGTTTGTTGCTATCTTCATGAGTTGTATCTCAATTTTCAATAACTGTTTTCTCTTTCATTCGCACAGGTAATGGTCTTGATTGGTGAGTTCGAAGAGTACATGAATCACTGATGGGTCAATTATATGTGCTCAACCCCGAAAAATTGCAGCCATGTCTTGGGCACGAAGAGTCGGAACAGATAGTAATGGGTGCTATGAAGATGGTTTTGTGACCCAAACCTGACTTGATTTAGTGAATCTTCTAAACATGAAAGAAAATTGGGAAAATCCACCAAGAACCAAGTATCTGCTTGGCCACATTTACTCCAATACCAATCTGGAAATCCCCACTTCAAAAATCAATCTTCTAAACATAATAAATAGAAATCACTTGAATTAACAGGAAATTGTTGAGTCAATTTTACGAGCTACTTCAGAATCCTAAATCACTTTCCTAATCTATTCAGCCTCAAATATCTAAAAAATTCCATAAATTATTACTCCACATACAAACTACTAATTAATTAATACTAGATAGTAGACACAAAGCAAACAGAAGCAGAGTGCTATGCCCTCAAGAATGAAGATAAATTGTATTCAAGAATCTAAAACCATTTATTTTGGGCATTAAACAACATTACATGAAACTAGATTTCTTAGCATTGGTTCCAAAAGAAAACAAGTATATACACTGTATTTGGATTAAAAGGGTGCTATTATCAAAATTCACTCTCATTAGCTAGTCTAATAACTGTTTAAGATGGTTTATCGAAAATTTTTATTTAAGTGTAAAAACCCATATGGGTGCATTGCTTAGCTTAGACTATGAATAGATTGAACATGCTGATAAATTTTTTATGGATTACCCTAATGAATTAAAAGGATCTTCATAATTATATTTTGACCTGTAATATAATAATGTGGACCGCATGATGATAGTGCAAAAATGATCAATTAGCAAATGCAAAAACTATCAATTAGCAATTAGCAATTGAAATATAGTAAATAAGATATACTGAGAGTACTATTAAAAATAAAACTCCTTTTTCTAACCACTTACCTAATAAAAATACTTGGTATTTTGGGACCTGTGCCATCTGCTATTTATTTCCTACCTCCAGTAGTTGTTTTGTGTGAGCAGCACCAAACAGATCACCAACAGACTACCAATCACCAACAAATTAAAAATCCGTGACTTGTCTACCACCATACCATAGTCTAGGTGGAAATTTGAAGGTTAAATCAAGCATTAATGCAATCTTTACAAGCCCCAAAGATACACACACAACTAAGTGTTAGGAATCGTAAATAAACTAATAGCATACCAAAGATGATTTGAGTCATACTCGGCTAACAGCAGCTCATCTAAAGAAGCACCAGTCTCAGTGCAATAAGACTAGTGTTCATTCAGGATGTGTAATGAAGAAGTTTAATGCAAATATTGTTTTCATTTATTTACAAGAGTAGAAAGGAAGCTCATTCATATAGAAATTTATAATAAACTATCACATGTTAGACTGTACGGAAAAGGAAACTATAACAAAGTGAGTAAGTGGAGATAATTAGAATCAGGCCTTGTATCTAAAAAAGCTAGAATTGCAATCGAATTGAGATACTTGGCTTGTTGCTTTTCGATCGCTATGATCCAAACAACCATGGATCAAAGGTCTAGTTTCTTAAATAACTGCCAAGTTGAGGATCATCTCTACCAATTTGGAATGTGTTCACTACCTACTATCTACTTTCCTCTATGAGCTATGCTAATAACAGATCATTGATAATGAAAAAAAAAAACTCCTTTAAATCTAGGCCTTGTCATCTCAACAAATTGAAATAAAAAAATACAAAATTAAAAGAGGTAAGAACGCATAAATATGAACCTGCAACAGACCATGAGGTGCTGGCTGTCTGTTGTATATATATATATATACTGATGGGTAAGCTGGACTTGACAGATATCATCTGATAGATTTTTTTTTGATCGGTAATATCATCTGACAGATACATATCAGTTATTGGGAAAGCCAATGCTAGCACAGAAGGATTCATTTTCATGAGAACCAACAAGTAAATTAGGATATAACAAACAATCACTCACGCATAAGTAAATTAGGATATAACAAACAATCACTCACTCATGAAAAAAGTGTGTTGCGCTCATCACGGGTGTCCTTCTTGCTGAAGATGTTAAGCAAGTTGCATGATCATGGAAAATCCTTAAAAGAGTAACAGAAAAAACAAATGAGGTGGGATCTGCATTAGCTCAAAACTCTATAAGAAACTAACCATACTTCCAATTTAGAGAAGAAATAAAGAAATCCATTCGAACTTGAAACCAATAAAACTAAATCTAGTGTAGAAACGAAATTTCGTCGTTTAAACTGGGCACAAGAAGTTTATCTAATGCCACTGGGTAATGTCATAAGGGAATGCGTACTTGTCTACATAATGCCATTAGATAGATCATTTTAACTTCACGATGCCTAGAGTACTGCATCCCATGAGTGCCTGATCTTAATGAAGATTACATAAAATTTCAAAATCGATAGAACCCTGATGTGTACTTGACAAATTCAGATATCCTTGTAAAAGAAAAACTCGCAGCTTCTAGAGTACAAGAGATCTTGGAAAATAGTATTGAGAAAAATTTCTTACCTAGTGATTTCTGAAGTTGAATTCATCAAAAGCCTTGTTGCAATAAATTTCTTACCTAGTGATTATATAAAAATTCTGTAGTGATAAACCACACACACAAATATATATTCTAAGATACAGATCCCCACCTTTATATTACAAAGAAGTATTTTAGTGATGAAACAAATAAAAATTGAAGCCAAGTAAAGTCTCGAAAATCAAACTTTCCCATAAAGCAACATTTTGGTCACAAACCAGTCTACAATGAGAATATTGGCTCATAACATATGGTAAGAGAGTGTAAGATACCTGCTGAAAAACAAAATTCCGATCTCTTTACCACTTGTGACAGTGCAAATCTTGCCGCTGGATAAAATAGGTGATATTAGAAAATGGTAATGAATTGGCCTTATGTGTACTATCATATGGATTGGAGCCATGCCTAAGTTTGTATATATAAACTAATCTGAGAGGTTTGCTCGGATGTTCAAACGTCGTTGTCACTCGAAAAAAGCTCCGATTCCCGCTTCCCAACGAAAACTCTCGAGCGTGGGCTTTACTCAGATTTTGCAAAACCTCTAACTGGGCAAATTGCACATAGCCACCCAATCAAGCCGGTTTGGCTGCTCTTGTCACAGGTGATTTTCGTGTTCTCGGTGTGTCTCTGCTAAGAAGCAAGGTATCATTTCATCAACATTTCAGGTAGCTTGCAGAGGCTGCTCTTTTTTGAGTTGGTTTTAGCATAGCCAATGTAGCACATGCTATCGATTATCCTCGCAAAGGTTCTGCAATGAATCTCTTATTGACAATAAACTCAGTACATAGTTTGACAATCAACAGACTTTTAATGCTCCGAACTAGAACCAAAATCTGCTATAATGGTGGAAGGAAAAAAAATATTAGGGATGGTATATATACACCTAAGAACTTCATTTTTTTCATAGGATTGTGGACACAAAGGCAGAGCACAATAAAACAACCATTCATCATTTTTCATTAATTTACAAAAAAGGAAACTACATCCAGGATCAGCACCCCCCTCCCCCTATAATAACAACACAAATGATCAACACCCCCCTCCCCCCATAACAACCACTACGAACTAGCATCGGATTGGTCGTCATCCTCCAAAGAGTAGGAGGCTATTGCAGTGCGGGCCGGTGAGTCGGTGCTCGTGGGAGCTGAGTATGACAAGGCCTCTCGATGATGGAGGGGTAGCTGGTAGTTCGAATCTGAGGTATCGAGTGGGCGAGAGTATGACAAGGTCGCTGACGACCTCACCTCGAGCCTCCCAATCAGAGGTTGGATCGGGCGAGTTTGATATCCCGACCGATATGGGGGGAGGTGCGGGTGCATCGGGGCCGGAGCTCATGGGAGGGCAACTACGATGTCATCATTAATGGGGGGAGGTTGAACGACATGAACAAAGGGGGCTGGAGTACGAACTGGGTGGTAAGGACAATCGTAAGGGGTCCCTAAATCCGAGAGGCACACGGGGTGCCACTGGAGCAGACTCTTCATCGTCAATAATAACGACATCAATCCGGCGCCTTGCCGACGACGTCAAGGCAGATGAACCTGTCTGAGAATGAGATGAACTAGGGGTGCCTAACATATCTGCACATTCCATATACCGAATTGAGAATACTTTGAATTGGGATACGATACACAACCGATATGAATTGATTACATGAGAAATAATAAAATTTGAAAAGTGAGAAACTTCATATTGAGAATTATAACGAAATCACAGTGACTGCCATACATAAATAACCAAAGTGGATAGGAGAACAATAATAACTGCACATGCAAACATTCCACACATGCAATCTACATGCACACCAACATCTGAGGCCCTATCTATCACTTTATCCATTACTTGTGTTTGTTGGGTTATCTGAGGTACATGGTGATATGTGGGTGGGTTATATGAGGGTTCATTTAGGTGTCGTCGTAACTCATTCAATGCTTCATCATATGAATGAAAGGAGCGATGACAAGCCCCAGAAAAACCGGTTACTTCTCTCGAGCATTCCTCCCAGGTTCGATATATACCCGGTCTCCTACCAATGAACACGACGTAATATTTACCCATATCTACAAAATACGTCAATTGGTTAGTAAGTGCAAGAGTGAGAAGTGGCTCATTTAATTGATTCAAGTTCAGAGTTTACAATAAAACCATATAACCAACTGTACACTTAATATGTTAACGTGATTGCGCGTCCCACATAGTGTTGGCTATATTATCACGGAATGTGTTAATCCATTCGCGATTTGCAGGGGTTTGAGTACAATGGATGTCAGGATCTATCTCGTGAACCGAGTCGTCAGATGGCTCTACTATACGATCCTCTAGCCATTCTTTAAAAAATGGATCTTCTGGTGAACCGAGTCGTCAGATCGTATAATTTGATAAAATTGTGTAGAATACAACATGCAGTTACTATTCTCACTTGTGATTGAATTGAAAACCTCGTGGCTGTTTTCAATATCGGAAACCGTTGTTTCAGTACGCCAAATGTTCTCTCAACTACATTACGTAAGGACGCATATCGCTTATTGAAAAGTTCTTGTGGAGTCAATGGGGGATTCGAGGTATTGAATTCTTTAATATAGAAGCGAACCCCCCAATAGGGAGCTAGAAAGCCTCGCATGTTGGAATAACCCCCATCCACAAGGTAATACTTGTTCAGTGGCACTTGAAGTCGATTTTGTGGCCTAGAGAGAGCACTTGCTAAAACTTTTGAGTCTGGGGAAGACCCCTCCCATCCAGGGAGTACGTATTGGAATAGCATGTCAAACGATACCACACACAAAACATTTTGTGATGTCGCATTGTGACAGTTACGATAACGCTGTGAGTCCCGCCTGGGAACGGTAACGTCAATATGTGTACCATCGATAGCTCCTACAGCACCCTTGAACCAGGGGTAAAACCTTTGTTGGCTACTAATCTCTGGGAGAGTTCTAGTAGTGGCCTATTTCACAAAATCGTCAGACAACTGTAAGATAGCGTCAAGTACGCTATTAAAACATAGGCTAATGGTTGAGCCCGAACACTGGAATCTATCTTGGACAGTTCTTTTCTTTTGATTTTGGGCTATAGTGTACAAGAATATAGCAACCGCCTCCTCCACCTTCATCCTCTGTGAGTCTTCCAACAGACCCCTCGCCCTAAGGCCGTCGCATAAACTTCTGAATGCGGGCGTACGCATTCGAAATAGTTCATATGCAACATCTGGATGCCCGCGAAGGGTTTCCTGAATGTATAATGGACCAGTGAGGATCGATGTGTGACGTTGTCGCCTTTCTGATCGAAGTGTTAAGATGATGACAATGGCGGTAATGACGAAGCCCACTATATACATCGCAATCAATTCGTCATCGGATATGAGGGGGGGTGCCATTATACCTAATTGACAAAGCTCATTCAGTTTAATTACCATAATTTTTTTACATTAATTCACAAATTTATAAAATCAAAATAACTTTATAACATAAACATCAATAGGCCTATGGAGGTGGCCATGGCCATGGCAAAGAGGTAGGATTGACAATGATCAGGACGCAACCCCATCACTCTCTCAGCCATTCGACCGGACTGCTCAAATTTAACTAGGAGCTCCATAAACATAGAATGGTCAATAAAGTTGTTTGCTTTCATTTCTTGTAAAAATTCCAAAAATTGTTCATGATTGCTTCGAGGTGGTTGAGGTGGTTCAAGGACGGCCCGATTAGCGATGCTTTCAAGAGTTGTTCGAAATTTTGCAGCTGCTCAAGAAGACCATCAGGGAGGTCTACACTCTTCCGTTTCCTTCCATACCCACTTGAATTGGAGTTTCGAGTAGGGCGGGTTCGGATGCTCGGGTTTGGACCACTCTCCGCAGTTAAGGGAGACTCCGCATTGGTAGGCCCTTCTTGGTAGGGGAACACCTCATTATCAAATACTGGGTGGTATGAGTCCCCACTAAAGTCATCGCCAAGAGGAATAGCACGTTCTTGGACAGGGGATCGACGATCCCTAGGGTGGAACTCCTCAGCCCCAGTATATGTGTTGTTTCCAAATAGAAGACAAAGCAATTTGTAGTCTTGAACCTTCCTACCTCGATAATTTGTAGCCCAGATATTACCTTGAAGTCATGTATATTAGGTTAAATGAAATGTTAAAATTATGTACGACTATTTAGATTCACACCTCAAGGAAGGTTAAAGTTCGTAGTTACTAACCAGTGCAGAAATGAAATTGTCCCATATATTAGTTTCTGCAATGACCATTTTATTATCATTGTCCCAACCAAAACCACTAGTATCAAGAATTTTCTTCATCCTAGAGTAATTATTCCTCACTGACTTCAAGTGATTATAGCATTTATCTCTGGTGAGTTCTTCTAGTTTCCCTTCGAAGCACTCGTAAGACTTTAGCTTTTCGGCCATCTCAGGCCACAAATTTTTTTGCCACGTTCCGTTAGGTAGTTTATGACGTAGATGGTATTGCTTGACAAGTTCCTCGATATAGGCCTTGTCTTGTTGCTCATTCCACGTGAAATTTTTTGACTGACCGACATTATCGGGGGCAACACCCTTTCCCTTGCGGCTACTCATAACTTATGTTCCCCTAAAAATTATCAAAGTTTCAGATTTTTTACATAAACTAGGTCTGCCTCGATATTTGGTGGTTGACATACGACGACCATATAGCCTCGTCTTAATAACTCCGATGAAAGCATGGACTAATTTTGTATAAACGTACATGCTCCAAACACATTAATCTATCAGATTCAGTGTTAGAAATCAATCAATGCTTATAATAGCATGTTTGAATTCTACCAAACGCATAAATCCATTCAAACTATGCGTTAATCACCAGTCCATGCTTTCAATAACATGTTGAAATTGTACCACTCTTACTACTGTATTATGGATATCATTTGACAGGAGGAGCAATAGTTCAATCCACATTTTAGCAGCAGCAGTTTAATGGGAAGTGGAAGAATATATTATGCAAAAAAAAAAAAAACTCAACAAAAAGAATATAGAAATGAACTTTTAAGGCATAATCAGTGCGAACTGCTGGCTGTTGCACATGAAAGAAAAATGATACATTATTACAACCTAAAACCAGTAAATTGCAGACAGTTACAGCAAGGATTAAAAAACAAGAAAGCATGGACTGAAAAAAAATAAAGTGTGGATTCAAATTTCAAAGTGCCACTACTCTAAACGAAAGTGATCGATGTTCAATGACATATGATATTTATTTTATTTCATTTTGATTGATATAGAAGAAATTTGAATTAAATATAAAAGCAAAATAGGGATAGCCTTCTTCCTGAAATTTTTACAAGAGAAAATAGGGTAACCGAGGTTGTGATACGAACAAATGATAGGATCCAAACTTAAATTGAAGAGAAAAATGATTCAGAAATCTGAAAATAATATGTAACTCTTTGTGTTTTCATAGCCACCATCAACTTGCAGTACATCCACAAACTTGAGTAGCTAAGGTAAGAATCCATGGTAATTAACAGAGCCCATGAAAAGGAAAATTTCAGTATAATTGTCAATTAAACAACATATGTCGAAGCTATATAAAACCTCTAAAGATGATTACAAATTAAACATTGAATTTTAACCAGCCTCACTTACCAATAGCCCATATATATATATATATATATATATATATATATATATATATATATATATATATATATATATATATATATATATATATACCTTAGTAATTCACCTCTGCTCTAGCTATCCTGGCAGCCAACATATATATATACCTTAGTAATTCACCTTTTGGCCTAGCAATGAAGTGAGCGATGATCAAAGTTCAGTGTTTTAGTTTCAGTTGAAAAGATGAATTGAATCAGTGTTTCAGTTTTGGTTCAAAAACTGAACTAAACTAGTTCACAAACTAATATTAGTTTCTACTAATACTAGTTGAACTGATTCGCTTAAGAAGCTGGCCCAGTAACTCAACTGATCCGCTTCAATATCTAAACTAGATCAGTTCATAAACTACTAGTATTCTAGTTTCAGTTACACTCCAAAGCTGGGCTAACTAAGCATTTCTTTGTTATGAATTTATTGATTAAATTTGAACTAACTTTAGTGGGCTTCGCCTCATCATCAATGAATTAACTTTGGTAGGGTATTGCACGAATAATATAGAATTCTATAAAATTCTCATCCTAACCCATCTAGCAAATAACTTCTTCCATCTAGACCACTCGCTTTTGTTTTGTCCCATAGTCGGTGGTCATTGTATAAATATATATACAACAAGAGTCATTGTCATATATATATATATATATATATATATATATATATATATATATATATATATATATATATATATATATATATATATGGATTAACCTTTGGAAAAAAGGATGCTAAAAATTGGTAGCGAAAAAACAAAAAAGTCAAATTACTATCTTCTATGACTAATGAATTATATAGGCCATTTTCAAAAACTTAAAGTGAGCTGAAGGCAATTGCTTTTATCTCCGTGAGGCAATCAACTTTATGCAAACATATAAAAGGTAAAGAACATGGAGTTGTTTCCCCCAAGCCAAATGAGCTTTATGCAGACTAAAAAGAGTCATGCACCTAGAGCCATGCACCTATATATATACTACTATGAAAATCACATCAGTTTTTCAATTGAGTGAAAAGCGGCTGGTAACATTAATTGCAGTGGTAGCTGGTAGGTGGTAACATGCCCCATTCAATGAAGATGTATAATAATGATATTGGAAAATAAAAGCATGAAATTTAACATATAGAATCAAATAAGCTAACAGAAGAGAGGTGTGTGAAAACCCAGTAGTTCTACTGCTGGAAAAATCAATACATGAACCTCTGAGATATAACACAAATTGCAATTGTCCAATGAAATTTGAAAAACCTATTATTAGTAAACAAAAGGCCCATAAGCTCTAAGTTCCAAAACCTGTTTTATGCATCAGGGTACCTTTCTTTCCTGCATTTAATTCAGTGGGAACAAAGACAACAACAGGTGTTCACTGTTTGGAGGGGTTTTTGTGAGTGCAAGAGTGAGCTCTACTACTGGCTTGCTTTCTCATAAAGATTAACTATGAATGCACGTGAAAGGGCATTTTTTTATTTAGGCTCTCAATTTAAAGATTGGTGGAATAAGATGGAGTTTCCGATCTGGTTTTCCCTTTTTTCTTGTTTATGGTAGTGCAAGCTTTGATGGGTGTAAAACAGATTGATGAAATTGACCTTAGGATTTTCAAGTTTAGATGCAATGGAAAATAAAGTAAAAGCCTATTGTATATATATATATATATATATATATATAGCAATCTGGCACTTGACACACCTAATCTGTTGGAACTCCATGTGGCTAAGCTCTATGCTTAGCATGGTTTGGCTCAACCTAGATACATGAGGATTTGAGGAAAGCACTTTCAAGTCAATCTATAAAGGGGTGAAATTTTGGGAGCCAAGGGTGTACAAGGGTACAAAGAATTGCTTTGGCTCTACTATCTGACTGCCATATTTCAACGATGATGCTGTTGTGTATATATATATATATATATATATATATAGAACATTAGTTGCTGGCTGCTGTATATAGGAGCCTATAGAACAGATCCTATTCAACTAAGGGTAGTTGTTTTTGCCTTATATTCATAGGAAGTCATTTTTTTGGACGGGAATGTGCATAATATATTAGGATTTAGGAAGCTGCAAATAATTTCCTCTAACAAATATATATAAAAAGAACACTTACACAAAAGATTTTATCTGCTATCAGCTACGAAGTTCATTGTAAGGGTATTTCGATGTGGAATGTTCTATAGAGGTATGCAAACTTGATGGAAAACAGAGTTAACACACTAGGTGTAGGCAAAGTTTCCTACCTGATTATCCCCTATGAAGAAACCATTTAGTAATAGTCTACACTCCTTTGTACACCCCTATGAAGAAACCATTTGTACTTGTTCCTTTGTCTACACTCCTTTGTAGCATGATGGAAAACTCTCTATTGTCGCCTTTTGATACCATCAAGGTATCAAACTCGACATTAGTATCGGGTATCGTTTCAATCTTTAGATCGATTTATATCAACAAATACCAATGCATATCAGCCAATACTGATATTGAATTTGTTTAATGAAAAAAAAAGTAACATCATGGTAGTACATCCAAATACTATTTCTCGGCCGAATTGCATCAATATTAGTCGCTACCGAGACCGATACCAATACCAGGTCTGATATCGGTATCGGACTAGTTGGGTATTGCTCTCGACCAGTCAAATACATATTGGAAGAAGCAGTGAGAAGCCTTCATCTAAGGAAGAATGCTGAGAATGCTGAGAAGCTATAAAATTTAACAAAAAAAATTCACCTTGGCCTTAATTCAAGCACCTTCTGTTGCCTTGGAATGCAAATACCGAGATGGGTTGAAGGGAGGGAAGGGGGAGCATTTTATAGCCTTCAATGCCCCCCCAAGGAGATCAATTCGAATCTTTGCACTCAATCTTCTCTTTGAAGCTATGTGATAGGTGTCTTAAAATGAGAAGCTGGCCCCTACCAGATTTTCCAACACTCAAAATCAAGTAGCCAACTGTTGCCATGTGAAAGCAGAACATTTGAATCTCTGGAAGCTCCAGAACCAGGCTGGCCCCTACTGGATTCATCATAGCCGTAATTCAACTCCAACTGTAGCCATGTGAATGCACTTCATCTGAATCTCTGCAATCAATCTCCATATGAATCGGAGTAGAGATCTAGGAGACAGGTGTATTTAGAATCGAGGCTGGCCCCTACCTATCGCCATGGATGGTTGGGGAAGACGATGCTTTAATATAAAGAAGCTACTGCGTAGCCGTTTCGGGAAGACACATATGACCGTTGACGGTGAGTTTCGATCGTCTGCATAGATCAGGGACAAGTATACTTCACCGGCGCAAATATGAGCTCAGAATCTGAGCTAATCCGAGAGGTTTGCTCGGACGACCATACGTTGTTGTCGCTCGGAAAAAACTCCGACTCCAGCTTCCCAACGAAAACTCTCGAACGTGGGCATTACTCAGACTTTGCAAAAACCCCTCAGAATCTGGGCAAAATCTGGGCAAAAATGGCTCTCGAACGAGGCCTTAGAGAATGGGTCGCATGAACAATTGAGGGGTTATGAATGATGTTCATCACCTCCAACAAATTGACTTGATCGAAAAAATACTTTGATAGCCTCAAATGTTCTTTTTCCTTTCACTTTTCATTTGTTTATGTCTCTCTTTTTTGACATTTTAAAACATATTTCCTCAATTTTTTTTTGGACCTTTGCACTTTTTTTTTGAATTGGTATATTTTATTTATTTATTATTATTTTTTTTTTAACTTTTCTCGAGTAGAGATGATGTGTTTAATCCTTCCTCCTTGTAACTCATGAGGAGGTCTATTTTTTTCTAAAATAAGTTTATTTTTTTTCAATTTTTTTAGATATAGTATTTTTGTACTTTTTTAGGTTTTAGAATAACTATTTACAAAAGAAAAGCATTTCCAAAGGGTAAGGGTACGTTAAATACCCGCGGACAGTGGAAACAGTAAAAAAAGATGGCTGGGGGAACTTTTGTTTCCACTCCAACGCTATCTGTTTTGTCGTGCGTGGATATAGCTCACACTCTCATACGTCATGTATAACGTGCCACCCCAAAAACGGCATTTGATTATAAAATTATTTTTTTTTTTAATGGAAAATTTACCTGATCGACCCTATAAGATACACCTTTTATATCAGAGGCCTTATAGTTTAACCTTTACCCAAACCGACCAGCTCGAAATCGAGTCGACCCTAAGGTGCGAAATTTACCTGATAAAGAATCGTCGTCGATCTGATAAAGAATCGTCTTTGCTCAAATTAGATAAAAAGTATTTTAATATAAAATTATTGGTTTATTTCACATTGTACGTTGTAGTTGAGTTGGCTGAGGTATTTGGTTTGGATGGGAAAGACTTGGGCTCGATTCTTATTAGTGCTTATTTTGGATGCAGAACCAAAATATCTTCATATAAGAATGCTATTACCAAGATTCGAACTCATGCTCTTTTAATAAGTCATTTTCTATATAGTGTTTAATAAGTGTCGATTGCTTATCAGATCGTTGGCTTAGATCAATGACGATTGCGTATCCAATCGATGGCGATTGCATATCAGAGCGATGACGATTATTTATTTGATCGGTGGCGATTCAGTAGTTGAGCGATAATGATTGATTATTTGATCGGTGGCGATTCGTTAGTTGCGCCAATAATTAAATTTGATAGTCAACTGTGAAAAAACAGATGTTAGAGAACATGTTTTGTGCCAACCTTTGGCACATTTGATCTTTACATTGTAGCCTTCAAATCAAACGGCATAGATGGTGTTTGAAAGAAAGCGGTATTGATCTTTCCAATGTGATACCGCGGGAGCCATTACTTGCTACAAAGTTTGAAACCCATTGACTGATTTGTATCCGATGGTCCTGATCATTTTTCATTCCAATCTTTCACATAATGGATCTTGAGATCATAGGTGAGCCATCAAGTGATAAGTTTTTGATTTCGGGTGGTAAACATCCCAAAAAGTGACCTTATTTCAATTTGATGAGTTCCACACGATGTTAAGTTCACTTTTTTAGAAAGTATACCATGTGAAATCAAACACTAACGGTAGATGGTAAGAGCAAGATCTCAAGATGCATCATATGAAAGATTGGGATGAAAAATGATCTGCATCGTCGGATTCAAAGCACTCAACGGAATTCAACGTGGGTGAACTTAAAGATTCAATGGGTGGATTTAAAGGTACTCTATAAAAAAGTGCAAATTTTTAAAATTTTAAATTATGTAGAACCATAAAAAGTGGAAGAAGGGGTATTTAAGACTTTTTATGGTAGTTTGAACTGGCTAGGCTTGGAGCTGGTCGGTTTGGGTAAAGGTGAAAATATAGGGTCTCTAACGTAAAAGGTATATTTGACAGGGTCGATTAGGTAAATTTTTCAGAATAAAAAGTTCATATTATCCCATTCTCTGACTTTCTTTAACCCACGAATACATCCCCTTCTTTCTCATTTTATTCTGCTAGAGTTAGTAAGAAGTTAGAGGTGGTGAAGGTGATGACGTCTTCTGCCTTAGATTTGTTACCTGGAAGAAGAAAACAAAAGTTTGGGAGAAGAAGCTCCTGCATTTTGCCATTGAGAGTTGAAGATCCTGCAGTTCCATTTCGACTCGAGGTATGTTCAGATCCAATGTAAACCCTATCGAAAGTTATTTATGAAAATTAATTTTACTGGGTAAATATATGAAATCAGTCGATAAAGACTTTATAAACAATCGTTATCGACTATTTAAACAATCGATATCGATTGTAAAGAGAATCGATATCGATTGTATAGAGAATCGATATCAATATCGATAGAGTATCCAATTGATAACGACTACATAAACAATCATTATCGACTGTTAATACAATCGATATCGATTGTATATCAGTTGTTTTGCTACCAATTTGTCATTTCTCCTTTTTGTCATCCGTCTTATGACCCCTTTCTTCTCCTTCTTAAACAGGCGACGTCTGGTGTAGAAATTTCTCTTCTCTGTCATTTTGATGGCCATATTATAAACGATGATAGTTTGTATGAAGGTGATTGTCGGAGGGTTATTACAATTTCGACGGGTATGTCTTATGAACGATTCATAAGGTGAATTTCTACTGTCAATTTTGTAAGGGCAGATGAAACAATTTCAATGAAGTTCTCTATGAAGATAGTGAATACCCATGTGCTTGCCGACGTTTTGGATTTGGATGATTTGGCCACCCTATTTTCGTTTTATAAATTCGGGTTGGATATTATAAAGGTATTCATCATTAAAGAACCATCCCCATTCCAATTCGAAGCTGAACAAGTACCTCTAGGTGGGACTGATTTTGTGAGTAACCATTCATCCCAGCCATGTAAGTTTGAGGAGGAAGGACCTATATATGATACCGTTCAGTTAGGTGATGACGGCGATTTTACGGCAAACATATCGACCATGAAGGCAACTATTGATTTAAACCATATCCCAGTTGAATCATATGATGACCCACTACAAAATATGCATGGGTCACAACATTGTAGTCAAGATTTAGACTACACGTCTTTAAGAGTGGGGGATAAAGACGATTTTAACCATATCTTCCCCGGTGGATTCACAACTTGGCTGACTCACGAATTATGTTCTACTATGCCATTGATGGGGATTAACGAAGGAGCTCAACCCTATTTCTATACACATGACCACCCTTTCGGTGAAGGGCCTAGTCAACCATGTCAAAACCCGTTCGGTGAAGGGCCTAGTCAACCATGTCAAAACCCGTTCGGTGAAGGGCCTAGTCAACCATATTATGACCCGTTCCGTGAAGGGCCTAGTCAACCACATCAAAACCCTTTCGGTGAAAAAGGATCTAGTCAACCACCTCAAAACGCTGCTAGTGAAGATAACATAAAAGAATATGATGATGAACCGGATAGGTTTATAAAAGAAGATCCAAAAATTTTTGTGAGAGGCATTGATAATCCCTTAATAGATGGAGCTTACGAAGTGTCAGAGACATCGGACCAGTCTTCTGATCAAGAGGTGGAAACCGAATACCAGAATTGAACGTTTGAAGTTGAAGAGCTCTTCAGAGACAAACAAATATTTCAAAGAGCATTGAAAGAGCACGCAGTGGAGAAAAACTTTCAAATTCGGCCTTTGAAAACCGCTAGTTATCGAGTGACAGCCGCATGCTACGAACCCGATTGTTCATGGCGAAGACATGCGTCTAAATTAACTGGGCTCGACACTTTCAAAATCAAGACGTTCAATAGTACTCACACATGCAGGGCCGCTAAGATCGGACCACACGATCACTGTAATGCAAGAATCTCCTTCGTAGCTAACTATGTACGGGAGAAACTTATGCAAGGATTCGACTACACCCTGATGTCGATAATATTTGATATTGCAAAAGCCTATAATGTGCAAATCTCATATGCCCAAAGCTTGGAGGGGGAAAGAACTTGCCCTTAATGATATTAGAGACAGTTGGGAAGGACAATTTGTGGATCTACCGACCTACATGAAAGAGTTGGAGAGGGTAGATCCTAATGTACAAACATCCTTTCAACTAACGCTTGATATTAAGTTCAAAGATTTTTTTAGAGTTTCAGCTCGTGCATCGAAAGCTACTGCAATACACTTCATCGCACACTGCTTGTAGACGACACCACCCATGGGGACGTTTCGAAGGGATCCTACTTATCGCCTCGGCATAAGACAGTAATGGCCATATATTATTGTTAGCATTTGCCGTCGTCAAGTTAGAAGAAGAGGATACGTGGATGTGGTTTCTTGAACGGGTAGGTGCGTTTGTGATCGGTAAGTTTACAGGAGATTTCGTTTTTATCACGAATAGGTCGAAGGGTTTACTTAAGGTGGTAAAATATATCTTCCCTAACGCACACTACAACTACTGCATGTGACATATGATGCAAAATTTGTAATACAAGTATCCCAGGAACAATGTGAAGGGTCTATGGTGTAGTGCTGTGCATGCATATTTAGTAGAGAAATTTAATTATTTTATTAACAAAATAAAGAAAGATCCTGCTGATCCTCGGGCTGTAGAATATATTTTAAAAATATACCCAAAGCATTGGGCACACGCATATATGGAAGGAAGGCAGTACGATTCGCTGACTACGAATAATGCTGAAAGCTTGAACAGCGTACTAAAGATAGCGCGAGAGAGACCAATTATCGACCTAATCAAAACTACTAGAGAGAAAGACGCTGATCATTTTCAAAAGTACCGACATATATCTGAGAAATGGATCACCCTCCTCTGCCCGAAAACAGACGAGCACATAAAGAAGGTGTTGCAATGGGCCGATCGAAAGAGAGCTCAACCATACGGGCGCGATCAATTCCAAGTCAATTCCGAAGATTTCATTCATCACGTCAACTTGAAATAGAAGACATGTACTTGCTACCGCTGGCACATTCATGGCTTGCCTTGCTCGCATGTCTTGGCGGTCATCAATTGAAGAAGTTACGATTACCATAATTTTTGTGAGAAGTAGTTTTTTATTGCTTGCTTTAGACAAACTTACAACGAACAATGGCTTCCCACCCTCGATAAAAGCCAATGGGAATTCTAAGCTGAGCAACTGCCTGAAAATATGAAAGTGAGACCACCCTATAATTGTCGAAAGCAAGCCGGCCGTCCGAGAAAGAGAAGGATACGATCTAAGGGTGAGATTAGGGCCCTACAGTGTGACAGGTGCAGTGAGTATGGTTACAATCGCGGGAATTACACGACAGTGGGGCCAATGGGTTAATACAGTACAAGAAGTCGACTACCTTCAACGATAACACCCCACAATCCATTAGCTATAAATTTGGATGTAATATATTTGATGAATTTTTACTAAAAATGTAAAAAAGTACATTATAGTAGAACTTTCAGCATTTTCTCAAAACTTAAAGCCCACGGAGCTTTAAGCATTTCCCAGCATTTTCTCATAACAGACAGTCAATATCGACTGTTAATACGGTCGATATCGATTGTATAAGAAGTCGATATCAACTGCCTACGCAGTCGACATCGATTGTATAAAAATTCGATATCGACTGCCTACGCAGTCGACATCGATTGCCTATCAAATCGTTAACGACTGCTTATACAGTCGACATCGATTGTATACGCAGTTAATATCGATTTCTTAAGCAGTCAATAACGATTGCTTATACAATCGATATCGACTGCATTTACAATCGATATCGATTGTAAAAATACTCGTTATTTACTCTTTATATAGTCGATATGACTGTCAATACGGTCGGTGACACACCCAAAACTAGCCTATTATTTCGTTTCTGAATGTTCACCCGATATATTTTTACATACTTAAGATTACAAGTTTCCCAAAAAAAGTCGAATGCTGCAAAAATTAAAATTTTCATTTACAAATTTCCATTAATGTTCGGCTTACAACTAAATACAATTTTAACTTATGAAAAAAACTAGGGTGCTGCATCAGTAGTAGGTTCTACATTGGCATCTTTCACGGCTTCTCCATCGGAAGTGAATTTAGCAAGGGCTTGGCTAATTTCTGCCCTGATCTGACTCATATTGCCTTGGCTGAAGTCAAATTTTTTCCTCATCATGAAGTACTCTATGTACTTCAACACAAACACCCCACAGTCCCACCCATTGCTCTGTCGGGGTACAAATTTGATCCTGCAATTAGAACTTGACCTCGAATAGGTCTCAACGTTCAATGTGGAGTCTTCGTATATATGTAAAAGCGCGGGAAGGTATTGGGTCTGTTTTGAAAAGTGCATTGTTAGATAAGGTAAGCAGCTAAGATAAGCAAACATTGAAATTTTTTACTAATTGTTTCAGAATTTTCTCAGATTTCGACTGTATAAAAAATCGTTATCGACTATTAAAACAATCGTTAACGACTGTATAAGCAGTCGACCTCGACTGTATTAGCAGTTATCAACGACTGCTTATACAGTCGATAGCGACTATCTAGGCAATCGTTAACGACTGCTTAAGCAATCAATAGCGACTATATAGGGAATCGTTAACGACTACTTATGCAGTCGTAATCATAGTCAGGTAAAATAAGTAAAAATTAGAAATTTATTATTTGTAAGTATGGACAATTTTTATCAGGACGTTCATTTGGACAGGATACTTCTCTTTAGAGGGCCTATCCAAAATAGGGTCAATGATCATTACCGATCATTCTAAAACCTTAACGATCGCAAGGGCCCAATGTAATGGATCGTGACTATGGACTGAGACAAATATCTAAAATAAATATTATATTAGAGGATACAACGGTGAAAATTATAAAAAAAGTTTGCAGAGATCGTAATGTACCGTGTTATATTGGTGAGCCCACAGATCCGTCAACCTATTGAAGAAGTTTTGGAGCACCTTCTTGCCTGGGTTGGCTTCTTCCTTAAGGGCAGCCCACCGTTCGATTTGCGTGGCCAACGGTTGGTTGTTGAGTTTTTAAGATTCAATAAAAAATTTGAAATCATTATAATCCATGGACATATAGGACAATTCGGTGGGGCTCATAAAGAAGAATTTATCCATTACCTCAGGATGAGCAGTGTCATCCATGACTTTCAAAAGCCTTAGGTAGGCTCCCAATATCTGAAAGAAAAATATTATCAGTAATCAACTATAAAGAGAATCGTTATCGATTCGATATACAGTCGGTATCGACTGTATAAGCGATTGTTAACGATTGTTAATATAGTCGGTATCGACTGTTAAGATGATCGATAATGATTGTTAATACAGTCGGTATCAACTGTTAACGCAATCGGTGTCGATTGTTTAAACAATCGTTATCGACTATCTAGGCAATTGTTCTCGTTTGTTTAAGCAGTCGTTGTGAGAAAACATGAAAAGAAAATAACATCACTGAAAAGAATTAAGAATTAAATAAGAGATTTGGTCACTTACAATATTGTCTAAGTGTCCCCGGCCTTCCAAACATTTGAAAGTATGCATCCGGAGTGTATAATCACCCATGGTGCTTACGTAGGTGCTGCATAAAATATAACGGCCAAAGATTAAATTCAAAATGAAATTAACTACTAACTAACAACTAACTATCATCGAAAAAATGAACAAATTACGAAAATAAGTAACTTACTCGACATCCTTTTCGGGAGTTGTCCATATGGCATTCATGAACCTCTGCTATTCGATCAGCTTAACGGTAGAAGAGGGAATCATCTCGGTTGGAATTTTTTTTACCTGCTGCTTTCTTCCGGTCTTAGGCTTCAAGGCAACATGTTTGAAAATAGTCCTAGGCCTCAAGCGAGCGTCGAATGGTTACTCGGGTTGCTCGTCACCAGCCGGACCACCCTTATCGTCATGATCATGGGATTGGTTGTCACCTGCTGCCACCTCCTCTTGCGTGGGAGGAGGTGGTCCCATATCTGCTGATCCCTGGTCTGCTGGACCAGCAGGTTCTGGTCCTATATCGGCAGTGAGATGTACATTCGATAACAACTTTGAAACAGCACCATTCTGAACATCGAAAGAAATAAAATCAATAACTAACCAGCAACTTTGAAACAACACCATCCTGAACATCGAAAGAAATAAAATCGATAACTAACCAGATATGAGAGAATAGATATGATAGAATAGAATAGATAACTAACCATTTATCGACTCTAAACACATTCGATATCGACTCTGAACACAATCGATATTGATTCTACAAACAATGGATAACGATTGTATTTGCAATAGTTATCGATTATAAATACAGTCATTATCGATTGTAAATGCAATCATTATCGATTGTTAAATACAATTGTTATCGATTGTTAATACAATCGTTAACGATTGTACAGAAAATCATTATCGATTCAGTAAACAATCGGAATATATTAAAGCAGACTACATTACGACCCATACCTTGGGTGTCACCTCCAAGATCATTTGAAGGAGTTCAATAATTTTTCCTTGCTCCTTCCGGATCACCTTGTTGAAGTGATCTGCCATTTGTTGTTGTACATCCCTTGAAGTGAGCCAATCATCAAAGGAGGTGCATTGTGTCTGGAGGAGCTTATTCTCTTCTAGCAACTGCTTATTCCCTTCCACCAATTAGTTCACTAACTCTTCCAAATGGCCCACTTTTTGGTTGAGTTTCAAGTTCTCCAACTCCATATAGTCAATCCTCCTCAACAACTCTTAATTAGAGGAGGCTGGTGTACTGCCGCTTGTCTTTGCGGCGTCCCTTCTAGGCCGGTTTAATTTGACAGAGACCTCTTCTGACGACGAGTCTTCGTCAGACGTTGTTTCGTCCTCAAACTCTTCCTCATCAACTTCTTTGACCGGAATATAATTTCTTTTCTTCTTGGGCCGCAAATCAAATTTTACAGCTTTCTTAACCTCTTCAACCTCTTTCCTCTTCCCCCCAATATTCCCCCCAACAGCCTTTCGACCCCGCTGATAATCCCTTACGTGGGGCATCTCCAACTCGAAGGAAACGGGTTCGAGGGGAGCATAAATCTATTACAACAAAGGACAGGTTGTAAAATAACATAGCAATATTACAGAAAAAATTGAATAATCACTGCAATATATAAACTGCTTAACGAGTTGATACCGATTTCATTTACAGTCGATATCGATTGTGTAGGAAGTCGATACCGATTGCGTAGTAAGTCGTTATCGACTGCCTACGAAGTCAGTATCGACTTCCTACGAAGTCGATAACGACTGCCTACGCAGTCGATAACGACTTACTACGAAGTCGTTAGTCAATAACGACTTCGTAGGCAGTCGATATCGACTAATTTGGTAGTCGGAATCTTTCAATTTACTCTTTAAAGTTGTTACAGATTTACCTTGCTGTCCAGCATCTTCGCAAGAGTGTAGCCTTTCATCCTCGTTTACGGCTTCTCCGTCCACTTCAACAATCGGGGGAAAGGATTTATCATGGACGTTCTTTGAGGTGAGATATCAGGCAGCATCTCATAGGCCCACCATTGAAGTACACACATACAACCACAAATATTATATAGCTTAAGGGCTTTATCGTTGTCGGCAGTCTTTCTATTTGCCACGCCCTTCTCTATATACTCCAGCAAGTCATTGAACATGTAGAGACCCCATGGAGTTTGTTCAAAGTTCTCCACGGCATCGACGAGTTCAACGTGGTCTTCTAACACTTGATGGTGGGACCCGAGAAAAAGAAATGTACACAGAACAAATAGAAGAGCCAACTTGACGAAGTCGTCATCACTCTCCGCTAGCTTCAATCCATTTTCTATATGAGACCGAATAATTTTTCCGGTCGGTAGTCCACGAAAATATTTGTATCGAATGGTTTCCTTTTCAGGTGGTTTAACGGAAGGGGTATACTATTGTGGTTCAACCACCGCAAGGCCCAGTATTAAGGCAATGTCCATCTTCCGAAGATAAACATCTCTCTTCCCGATTCGAAAGTGGTTCTTCTCAACCCAAAAACTCAACATGACATTGACGACATCTCCAACAAAACTAACACTCTTTGGCATTTGGAATATTCTCCCAAAAACTGATGCTCTTAGCAACTCCTTCCGCTGCGGGCTAGCGTCCTCATAGACCTTCGAAATGCCAGTAGGTGAACATTTGCCAACAGCTTGCTATACAACCATCTTGGCGGGTTCTGTATATGAACTGTAATAAAATTGAAAGGCGCGACTCAGATACTAAAAGAGATTGTTTATAATCAGGCTAGATAAAAAATCGATGATTGTTTAGGCAATCGTCATCGATTGTTAATGGGATTGATGACGATTGTTCATACAATCGACAACGATTGTTTAGGCAATCGATATCGATTGTATGAACAATCGTCATCAATTGTGTATACAATCGTTATTGATTGCCTAAACAATCGTTGTCGATCGCGTTAACAATCGATGACGATTGTGTAGGAAATCATATAAAAAAGAAAATTAATTCAAAACATAGATTGTAGAAATGAGAATAAAAGATTATACATAAATGGGAGGTAATTTAATTTCTAACTTACGGATTTGGTAGCTTGAATATTCAAAAACAAAGCGCTAGCGACTACGAATCGGCACTGCCTCTCCACCGACTTCGAATGAAAAAGCAAAAAGTAAAAAAGTTAAACAGTAATGATTTGAGTAAATGACGACTATTTATTACCTTGGGGGTAATTTCGGTATTTCCTAAAGGCGGGCGACAGCTCGACGCGCAGCGGGTCAGTTTGGGTGAAGGTGAAACTATAGGGCCTCTTACGTAAAAGGTGTATCTGACAGGGTCGGTCAGGTAAATTTCCCTTTTTTAAAACAAAAGAGCCGCTATTTTTAATTCCTTTTCCATTACCTATGTTTGCACCGCATTCTTTGAAAGTGCCCACGTCTCGGACTCATTTATAGCTGTTGATTGCATTAGATCAGCAGATGGAGATCGCATTTCATCCCGATTTTTAACATAATAGATTTGGAGATCATGTCGCACCTATCAGACGCTTATGTTTTGATTCAATATGTCACAAATCCCCAAAAATAGCCCTTCAATCATATGACACAGATCGGCTTTTATCCCTAGTCATGGTCTGCAACCCCCGAACCGTCGAGACATACCATACCATGACATCCTTGCCAACATGACCCATTGTGAACGCGGGCCAGGGAAATCAATTCGACGAGCCCAACTACCGGCCCATATGTGGCCATTAGACATCATCTTTCAAAAGAACCTATACCCTCTGTGCCATGAACAAGAAAGAAATGACATTTTCCTCCAAGCCTTATATGCGGCTTATGAGGAGAGATGGTTCAACACACCAGCTGTGGTGCAGGACGGAATAATCTATGCCCAGAACCATGCAAGGGAGGTTCATAAGAAACCGTTAACTGCATTACTATACGCTCGGTTGATCACTTGTATGATCGAACTGTACGAGGACCAAGAGGAAGATGAAGAATATGAAATCTCACCAAATGAGCCACAATTTTCCGATAATACCAAGACATATAGGTTGGAGGATTTGCGGCTCAGTTAAGTCAGTTTGAAGGCCATTGTACCACAACACCAGGCCCAGGAAGTAGCAAGGCATGCTCAGCAAAAACCAGAGCAAGCACGACCCGACCAGCCAACTCAACACCCAATACCCCCTCCACAACAAGTTCCAACCCAACTGCCACCCGCCCAGCATGGTGATGTGCCCATTTGGGCTGATTTTTCTCAACGAATGGACTTGCATGAGCAGGTGCTCAAGCAAATGTCGCAGCAGCAGAACTTCCATGAAGCTATGCTCATGGATATGATGCACTACATGTTCTCAGGCTCCACATCTGAGCGCATTGATAGAGCACGGGCATACACACCGGGTGCTTCTAGTTCCCGAGGAGATGGGACGGCTAGAGATGGTGCAGATCAGGCTGGCGATGGGGTGGACTAGCGGGAGATTTTGTCATTGGGCTGTTATGTTTTGGTGATATGATTTTGTACATTTTGAGATAGTTTTTGGGAAATTTTTGAATCTTTAAACAATGATGAGTATATTTGATGTAATTATGTGAATGGTTTAGATGTAGATGGTTTGGATGTGGAATGGATATTAGTGCTCAATGCTTGGCCGTGTTAGTTGTTACAATGGTTGTGGAATCGAATGGTTTAAATTCTATCATTGGTTATTAGTTTTTGTGTATATTTTGATAATTGTTTAAATGGTTAAATTAGTTGTGGCTAATTCTTAAACAAAGATGTGTATGAATCGTGGTTATATTAATGGTGGATACTTTCCTGTAAATGTGCCTTTTGTTTGCAGGTTGAATGACTTTTGTAAATAACCTATGGATGTAATCATGGATTAGTTGCGGATAATTGAGTAAATTAGTTGTAGATAGGCAGGAAAATGCTTCTGTGATGCAGGATAACTAGTTGTGGATTTATGGTTGTGAAAAATCTATTACGGTGAATAACAGGAATTCTGCGAGGTACTGGATGTACCTTGTAGTTTGTGGGTGTCGTTATGTATCTCTAGATAGGTTAGATGTGGTTCTTTTCTTTCTGTATAAATACATGGTTGGATGATTGACTGATTTCCATGCTAGTGTAGTTGTGTTTTTCTTGTTGGTATAAATGCATGATTGGATTATGGGACTGAATCCAAATTTCGTGTTAGATTTTAGGCGACGTGAAAGATTTGGACGTGTGACCTTAGAACTTCCGGCCCAAAGGTCACGTAAGGAATTTTCAAGGACGAAAATTTCTTCAGGAGGGGTGAATGTAATATCCCAAAAATTTCAGACCCGAAAGCGCCCGACTACGGGTATGTGTTTGGTACGACACCCTATGCACATTGTAAATTGGAGTATTAATTTTTGGATATGTTTGGGCTCCATTGAACCTATGAGATGAAGGCTAGTATGTTTTTACGTGTGCTAGCCACACACCGAACCAAGCCTTCTTTGATTTGAAAGAACTACCGCCGACTTTGGGTGTGCGAACTTCACAACAAACCACAACCTCACTGGATGAGGATTAGTACACTAATTGGTGTGTGAGCTTCACACCGAATATGCAAAGCTTCTCACGTAAGCCTCTTGCATTGCGCATGGAAATTGCAAGAGAGAGAGCTAGAGAGCTTGAGCAAGAGAAAAACCATCCCCTTGCCATTGTTGTTGATCTCCCTCTCAACTTTCTCTTTCCTCGATTGTATACTGCAAGGGATCGTCGATTCCAACGTGGTTGCGATCCACGATCGTGAGAGAATTCCGATCTCCCAAGTCCTCTTTGGTTTTTGTTCTAAAAACCCCAACATCCGTGGATATCGTAAGACCCTTCTCGCGCATGAATCTTTGGCTTGTCTTGTATGTTCGAAGGATTTTGATCGTTGATTTCGTCTCCGTTGCAATTGTGCGAAGGTGGGTTTCAAGCCATTTTGACGTGTACGACGCAATCACCATTATTTCTTCAATTGTCACTCATCATACGCGATTCTTGCGAGAGCTTGGAAAGGTAAGATACAATGGATTAATTGTGGTTAGATTGAGGTTTTAATTTCGTGTAAAATATGCAAAGAATCAAGGATTTATGTTTGATAAAAATGTGAAAGAGGAAATTCTGAAAAACAGGGCTGGGTGTGCAAAATCATCCAAAATTGCGCATGCGATTTGCCTTCAAATATAAAGGGGGGGAATTTTTGAGAAAATCGCGCGCAAAATGCACCCCAATTTCAGGCCAAAAACCACACTAGTTTTTGTCACGCACACGATTATGAAGGTGCCAGGTGAAATCGTGCACGTGTTTTCCCCTGTTTGGCTTATTTTAAAGTTTTCTTTGGAAAACATTTGTAACTCCTATACGTAGGCTTTCTTTAGTCATTGATGAGTAACTTTTGGGTATTTTGGAATATAGATATGGGGTTGGAGTCTTCCGTAAGGTCTTCGCGTAACTTTCTCAAGCTGTAGGGATCTACACGTCGTTTTCACGTGACTTGGAGCCGAGGCAGGGGAAAACTCAACGCCAATTCCATTTTAACTTGATTCTCCTGGTTAGCATGATAAGAATGAATAAATTAATGTATGAACTCTTTATTTTTTTGAAGTCCAATTCCGCCTTTGATTATGATTTGCATTTTGACTCTGAAACTGAATATGAATCTGAACGATGCATCTGAACTCTGAATTTAGCTACAAATTAAACACACTGCACTATGTGAATTATGTATTAAACTTGCACGTTGATTTGAGGTTCATAAGAACAAATCCCTCCACTCTTTGAGCCGTGTTGACGGAAATCTGAATCGCACAAATATCCTTCATAATGCAGGGGCTTGTTGTACTTCTGAAAAATGTTTATTAAATGACGATGGTTAGGTAGGGGTTCCCATCGGTTAATGCTTTGGCTCCCAACGCTATACTGCTTGAGAGATTAATTATAGTTTTAAGTTAAGCATTCAGATAAGAAATTCAGAGTCATGTAAGAATTTCGCCATGTTGATTTCAATTTGAACCTGTTGATTTCAATTTGAACCTTGTTCTGATAATTCTATTTTTTTACGAAAATGCATATGAATTATCATTGAAATTTTCTTTGAACTCTGTCACTGAATCACTGTTAAATATTATTTTGAATTCCGTCATTTGAACTCATGCTTAATATGATAAGATGAAATTGATATTGAGCTTTTCTTCTATTGAGCATAGACTGTTAGCTCACCCCGACTATACATCAAAGGTGCAGATACTAATCAAGACCCTGGGCTTGAGAACGACCTGGATTACGAGCTGGAAGAAGAAGATCTCCAGCCCAGCGAGTTTTACCCATAGATAGTGGGATTAGTTTTGGATTTTTGATCACTTTGGGCTTGGTATGTCCAGAGAATTTTGTAAAAATGATAGAATCAGTACATTGTACATTCATTTTGAGAACTTTGGTGAACCATTGTTTAGGTGATGGTCGACCATCACTGTGGTTCACTTTGTTCCTTTCTTCCTTATTTTGTGTAGAAATAGAACTCTTGTTTATTGTCTTATATGTTTTGATGTCTGCTCTGATTTCTGCATATGTGTAAATATGCTGAGCCAATGGCGAACCGGCCTTCCTGAGATTCCGGGTGCGAGAAAGTCGGGTCATCACAATAATGGTGGACGGTTGAGATTGTTGTGGATGCAACGAGGCTATCCTAGAGAGATTGGTTATTAGATGGCCCCCACGTTGCATATCCATATCTCAAGTAATCCCAAGTAAACGAGATTGCTAGGTGTTCGGGTGAGAAGCTGCCGCAATATTTGGGAGTCCATGATTTATACGATTCATGTTAGTATGCTTATAGGATATGATGTTGTGAGACCAACAAGACAGAGACATTTGGCATAGGAGAAATAATGGCAAGTGAAGGTTGCATGTTTAATTGGTTTGGCGTTGACCGCCAATACCAAGAAGGACTTCACATGTGCACAGGGCTTACAAGTGGGCATTGATCGAAAAATTTTTATAAGGGAAGCTGGTAGTTCAAACAAATTAGGGTGTTAAACATGACCCAAAATTACTAGTACACCCATACTTAACTATAAATAATTATACAATATATACATATATTGTTACTCACATTATAATTAGCATTTTTAATTTTCTTTTATATATAAAAAATATAATATCAAGATAAAATATCAAAGAGTCAAAGAAATAAAAATTAGGGTTGTTACAAAGTGACACTGGCCTGATAATTAGGCCAAACCTTAAGAAAAAATGGTGGACCTATTGATAGGGACACACGCACATGGAAACATTGTACTTGAACCTTCGAGTCTGAAATTGTTGAGAATATTCAATCAACATACTGGTAGGAGTATTGGTCAAAGGTTGACCCAACTCAAGTAATAGTAAGGCATTAGCCGGAACCATCTAGATATAATAGAATAATAAGAGCATACCTTTAGTACAACTTGAATTGAGCATTCCAAATGCCTCTGAATAACTAAAGATGAAAATAGATATTTCTTACGAATGAATTAGGGACTCTGAATTGTTGCAACACTAGATATAGTGTCGGCTGGCCTTGTGCTAATCTTCCCTGAGGATTGAACTATTGAATGATAGTTAATTGTTATAGATGATTAGTGATTTAAAACTAAATTGATCTTGAACAGTACAATAATTAATGTTGTGTAAAGAAATATACGTTGAAAAATAATTGAACTTAAAAAGATAAAGGAACCGACCTGATATTGAATGATGATTGATCTCTGATTATTGAAATTTTATCAAGAAATATACGTTAGGGCGAACTTAAAAAGGCATCGAGCACCTGTTTGGATATCGAACTTGACTATTGAATAAATTGTGATAATATTGAACTGAAAAAGAATAATATAATAACTAAAACAAGCATTGATAGCTGAGTATTGAATTTGAACAATTGAAATAAAAAATTTGATTCAAAGAAATCTGAAACGGAAATTGAACTATCGAATATTGATACTGAATATTGAAATTGAAAGTGAAAAGATGATACTGTAATGGATAGCATAACCGCAATGCTGACCACTGTTCTTATGAACATGCTTGCAATGAGCGACTCATATTCAAAAGAGTTTAAAATATCAGCTGAGGATTGGGTCTCATTAGACCGACCACTACGTGAAAAAGCCAAAAAAATCACTGCCTTAAATAGTAATTTTTTCAAAAAATCACTGTCTTTGACAGTGATTTTTTTCAAAAAAATTACTACCTTAAACAGTTGTAAAAAAAGGAGTGATTTTTTTTTACCACTACACAAAACAGTGGTTTATGAACTTCAACAACGACTGCTCTTTACAGTCATAGAAAAAATCACTGCTTTTTTTACAACTGTTTAGGACAGTGGTTTTTTTATGTAATTTTTTTTTTTTTAAATATATACATTTAAAAAAAAAAAATTACGTTGACAATCTTTTAAGCAAAATTTTTTAAAATAATATTTTTTTTATGCTTTTTGTAATACTTTTTTTTTAATGTAATTTTTTAATATTTTTTTTAAATGCTTTAAAAAAAATTATATAAAGAAAAAAAGCTATTAATCTCATATTTAAACACATCGATTCAACTCAAACGCAAATCATTCAATGTCATTAATAAATAAAATAGATGCTCAATTCTTTTATTCAAACAAAAGATTGCATCTCAACCTATGATCCAACCTTTCAAATCAACTAAATATTTTAAACTTTACATGCTCAATCCTTTTATTCAAACAAAAAAAAAGAAGAAAAGAAAGAGAGTTAACAATCTAAGGACCTCATGACCTATTTTCATAATTTTAAAAAAATAATATATATATATATGCTTCACCTCTCCTGCCAAGTATCCCCGTCCCCTAGTGATCCGTTTGAGGTGAGCTTCAAATCGAAAAGATTCGCCTGAAATCAAAAGGAGAACGTAATTAAATATTTATGATATTAAGCAATTAAATTGAGATATTGATGACTTTTATCTAAGGAGTCTCCGTCTAATAGGTCGGGTTGAAACATAATTTTAAAAATGTAAATTTAATCTCAACAGCAGGGCAACCTACCCTTCAAGTTCACAGGGGATGCCATCATGCCGAAAACAGCTGGCCGTTTATGCTTTGGAGTTGTGTGATAAAACTCGGACATCACCAGAGAATATGGATGCTTTTTTACAGCATGATGGCACTCATCCAAAATAAGGAGATGGATGGCTTCCATTTTTATTATGTTGTGCCTGAGAATATTCAATAGAATTTGAGCTATCATTACTAGCACTTGTAATGAAAGGAAATAGTCATAAGTAAAGGAAAAAGGTGGAAAAACTCGTATTGGGAATATACCTTCAAGCTATCTTATTTTGAGAATGGCATTCTCAAGCATAAAAGTGGCTAAAAATTGCAATAGAGTCGTAATGTTTCAACAACTTGGAATCATGGGGCAGTAAAAACACCAGAATTGATGTTGGGTTTCGACCCTACAAACCATGTTGACAACAATATGATGTAGCAATGAATCCACAGGTAATTAATTCAGGGAGAAACTGAGATTTTGTAGCATAATGAGAAGTATATTCTAATTATCAGAAATTATGAGAAATAACAAGATTCTAGTAAATACAGGTTTACAAAAGATATATCATATCTAGGTAGATGTAGAAAAGCCAAAACCAATATATTTCATCTATTTAATAAAACAAGCCAATCCCCATATTTCAGTTAAAGTGCAATCAAATATATCCCCATCCATTGAAACAAGAAAAAATATCAGATACGCTTCGTTCTTGGTGAGAAAATTTAATTACAAAGTTTCATAGGATTCTAAAAATTTCAGCAAGCAATTCGCAAATATTATCTTCGGATTTATCAATCAAACATCCATCAAGAGAATTGGCTTCCTTGAAATTTTAGATTTCACTCTACTTTGGATCAAATAGAGATCCCAACGCTCCCAACTTCTTCAAATTTTCAACCTATGGGCGATATGAAGACTGAATTTGTACAACGATATGAAGAAGAACAACTCATGAACTGATGGGAATAAATGATGCAATCTGAAGCAGTGGGTGCTTGCCCAGATCTTTCCTACCCATACTTACATTCATGGGTAGGATCCCAAATTTATCTACGAAAACAAAAAAGGATTACGATTGTACTTCACGTACCATCTATATGAAGCACCATTTGCACGTGAATTCATTTCCTTTACGCAGCAAGGTTCGCTACAAAACAACCAAAAAAATAAAAAATAATTCATGAAGAGCATTAAAGTGCAATCATTGAGACCCAAACTTTGAAATCAATGTGAGAAGGGGGAGTAGCTAACTTCATGAGTAACTGGAGCATCCACTTCGATGAGTTTGCAACGGCTCTTGATGGATTCGAGGAGTTCTGTATCAGCTAAAATAGGAAGATATCATCATCTGTCCTGGGGATGAAATCCAAGAAGAGATTCTTAAATGGAGAAACACCCTAGTTGGATATGTGGTGGGAAAACGACCTTACTATCAAGGTCTCAAGGCAAAATCTCAACCACTCAAGTGCCCCATGGTGCACATCTTATGATCATGATAGGGTCTTGACCACCCACTCAAGTGCCCCATGGTGCACATCTTTGAGCAGTACAATCAGTACATCTGATAATTTGTCATTGGCATATGTCTTAGTAAAAAAATCATGAGTCATCGGGGAGGAGTAAAATTATATATCCAATGGGTGCACTTTAATATCAAGTTTTAAGAAAGAGAAAAAACAGCACAATCATCCATATAAGAGTTTATTGATCAGTTGGTTCAAATCTCTCAGTAATTTATTTTTGGCCTAACTAGGGTAACTCTCATTATGAGCTACGTTTTTTATGTCTTGGATTCCCTAATATGTGTGCCTTACAATTAAGTGGGATTGGATGGTCATTGCCCATTCTGTAAAATGGATGGTTATATTTCACTAATCCTAACCGTACGGAATGTCATTGAGGATTTTCTATCTTTATTTTCTAAGCTTATGAGTGGGAACTTGCAACATTATTAAAAAATGGCTCACATCCCAAATTCACACACAAATTTTCTTTCTTTTTTTAATTGTAACCATACATATATAGATAGAGAGAGATATGATAATAATGATGATGAATTACAAAATTAGATAGTCAATTTATAATAGAAGTCATGAAATTACACCTTCCTATATCAGAACATGAAAGCATTCAATTCCATGTCAAAAGCATATAAAAAAGGGAAGAAAAAAAATCTTATAGAACCCTTCTTCAATCTTTAATCCACTTGTACCAAGCTTGCCAACGCCATTTGATGCCATTTCTCACAAACCCAGTTTGGTAAAGAGCTACAGCGTGGCCACAAACCTCTTCCATGTCCACCAAACCCAATCAACGATCGTTGATGGGTCAAAAAGTCAGAAAAAGAAAAAAAAAAAAAAAAAATTTGAGTCATACTAACCAAAATAACAGACGAACTTAGCTAGCTGACTAGCCCAAACTAGCTAAGTCCCGAAAAACTAAAACCTTACTATCAAGACCTTATGATCATGATTGGAGGAACTGCCCTCAACTCCTGTTGTTCGTAAAACCAACATAATCTCAACCAGATGGACTCCGGTGAAGAAGACAAAATCTATCAATGGAGATAGCACATCTATCCGGATGGCTGCAGATATGGAGAGGAAGAAGAAGGATAAATCTAATGCCATCCGATCCGAGTCAGATCCAAATATCCGGACATCAGTGCAGATGGAAATCATGAAATAGAGTCAAATGTTGACCTGAACGAAGGACAAGATGGGAAGCTAGAAGAGAGGACTGCTGAAACTCAGGCGATGGAAGAGGCAACTCTGAATACCCAAGATAACGTGAATCTTTTAATGAGGATACTACTTCCTATTTTGTAGAGAATCTGGTTGGATTGGGTAACTACGAAATCTACCTTCCATTCACAAAATCTGGTATGGTCAAAATGTCAAATGTCTTTGCTGCTCTAAATTATGAGGAGATAAATGTGGAATTAGACACTAATTCTCAGTTATGGCTTACTAGGAATAAAAATTCTAAGCATCCCATGAAAAATGGCATTGGAATGAAAAGAAGAGGAAAAAGAGAGTTATTGTGATCCAATCTCTACCGTTTCAAACAGAAAAAATAATAGAATTTAAACACAAAGTAATCCAAATTTTAGGCCGCCATTTAAACTCAACTCAACTGAAAAATCAGAGGTTTCAAACCATCTAATAATAGAATTTAATATTTATCATACTGTTAATATCTAGCACGGAATTCACCTTGTTTTCCAATACATTTACAGTAGATTCTAGCTCTTCGACTGACTTTTGTAAGAGCTTGACCTCTTCTTCCTTGTCTTCGGCATAATTCTTTCGTGCCTCAGTGATCTATGATTGAAAAAACAAACAATTATAAGAAATAATGACATATATGAAGGACATTGGGATAAGATAATAGATATGGAATGAGAAGATACCTGTCGAGCTTCTACCGCAATAGCTTCATTTTCATCAGCCAGAGCCTGCGCCATTTCTAACTGCTCTTTCAGGACGAGTACCTCAGAATCAAAGCAATCCCTCTCATTGGTAACTTTGTACAAATCACTCTTCAGGTCATTGACTAGATCATTCATTTGACCAATCGCTGAACTCATTTCTACAAGTTCCCTTTCTAGACTTTCAGCTACTCTACTTTTTTCCAGCAGCTCCTCTTCAATAGAATTTTTCATCGAAACTTGTATGCAAACTCCTATACATTTTTTATCACTGGAGAATTGATCTGCTTGATGAGCTGTCTTTAGGTCCAGCTGGGTGAATCTTTTGTCAGTGCTATTTGTGGCCCGGCAGTAAAAGAAGGCAGGTTAGAACCATGCAGCTCCGGTAATAAATAAATAAATAAATAAAATTACTCTAGGAGTTTGTTGAAATCTCATTGGCCATGATGGGAAGATTTCAAGAGTAGGAGGCCTGATTGTGTAAAGTCCTGCACCCAATGCAAACAAAAAGAAAAATTCAGAATACCCAGATAAATAAGACAGATTTTCGTGAGAGGACATGTTCCTATGTTTGGTACCTCACACCATTCAAGTTTCATTTCCTAGAATGATTGGTGTTATGTAAAAAGGAAGTTACTATTTCAAACCAGTTACAGGTCTCTCTCCAACATCATCAAAGAAGGAAAGATGGATATGATGGGCCTACCTTTTTTCTCAACTTCATTTCTAATCTCAACTCCTTGCATAAATTTAGGCATCAGGACATCTTCCAGCTCTCCAAAATCATAAGCTGATCCTTGCTGATCATCCACATCTTAAACCACGGTTAGGAGAGTCGGTCCCTTTTAAACTTTCTTAAGTTGTTCCACAGACGACAATAAAAAGAGTTGCTTGCAACAAATTATATAAAACTTTGTTCCTTATCAATAGTGAAGTGCAAATATATTACCTGGATGATAAATCCAACCTCTCTGTTTTGAACAAGTGCAATCCAAAAACGGGATCGTCTTCTGGGGTATCGCCCACACTACCAGTTTCACCAACTCTAATTGCAGCTTCAACATCCCCATTCAGAGGATTAAGCAACTCAACTTGTAAGGTGTACTGATAAAATAAGAACCAGTGGATATTTACAGAATGGTACCAAACCTCAGCCGATACCAATCTGTATCGGCGGCGAAACCGATACCGATACTGATACCACCCCGATTCCAGTATCGGGGTCGTATCGCCCTATATGGGCCCGTATCGGGTATTGGTCAATATGGATCGGATATCGGTCAATACCCCCTTTTATTTGATTTGATCTTTTTTTTTTTTTTTTTTTAAGTTGCTTCACCTTTAAAAATTAAAAAAATTGTATCGGCTGATCAGTCCTCCATGGACCAATATCCAATCCCGAGTTAGATACTTTGATTTACAGGCTAAGATAGCTCCAAGGAGAAACTCACCAGACCATTTTTCCGTGCAACAGCCAGCACCTGTACAAAGGCTTTCAAAATTTTACGGAGTTAAGCATATTTCCAAATCAATATTATATACCAAAATAAAAGCATATGGAATGGTAACCTATAATTTGAATAGTGAACAGTAAATATAACACTAATCATTAGAGTAAATGCAAAACACCATTCAATCAGTGTTGCTGGATGATCCACAAAGTTCATTATTTAAGCAGGAATCTGAATGTTAAGAAAACAACTCTAACATTATATATATATATAGAGAGAGAGAAAGAGAGAATTGGGGAAATGCATCCGGACGCAGCCCTAGAGGGCTGCACCCGGATGCCAAATCACATGACACGTGGCATTTTAGTGAGGTTATTGGATTAAGATGCACACCCTGCATATTTTCTATAAAATTAACAAGGATGGCATCTCTAGTTTTCATGACTTCTATCAACTATTGGTGTTGATTGAAGTTCTATGAACTAAAACTCCATTAATTAGTTATAATTAGCTCCAGAAATCAAAGTGAAATGCAGCCAATTCATGTTTATTATTGAAAATTTTTAGAAAATGATTGCAACTACTAGTTAGCTAGCATGTGCTATAAGTACATAACTATATTAGAACAATATAAATCGATAAGACAAAATTAAGCTACAAAAATTGACATACGGTCTGACTAAATGAAATGAGGCTGCAAGAACACATCGGGAAGAATCAGGTGGACCCCATGTTTCAGCAACCTTAGGAATTCCTTGCTTCCCACGGCCTTCGACAATTGCCATCACAATGCACCACTAGCAATAAGAAAACAAGTTACATATAAAGCTTTCTAATAAGGATACGTGCACAGATTGGTTTCTACCATGAAATTTGATAAATGTTTGACCCATGAGTTTGTATGGCTAGATCAAACCGAGCTGCCCCAATATGGGGAACATGGTTCCACAAATGGCATTTATGGCATCAAATAGAAGCCAATTTAAATTACTAACAATGCTTATAATAGACAATAAGGCGTGAATTTTATTGGGGTTTTGAAGACTTGGAAACTGAATAAATAAATAGATTAGGAAAAAAATATAAAGTAGGGTACTGAAATAGATAATACATATCATGTTAATAATAGACCTATAGCAGACATAGTAACCAAGTTGGGATTCAGAAACCATTCAATGAGGTGCCAGGTTTAATTCAGATAAATTCGGGAAAGATCCGGATAAAAATTCAGGGATTATGAAAAAATAATAAGAAATTATTAACATATATAAAAATATATATGTTAACCTACTTAAAGTTAAAACTAATAGTCTTTAAATAATAAAATAAGTGTATTACAGAATTCGCATGCAGTACCAACTTACAATAAAGAAAAAATAAAGTACGAATAAAACATGTATCCCATGTTAGTGTTTATTAGTGTAATCTTTTAGTTTTGGTGTGTGGTCCTTACTTTTGGGTGTGTATGTAACAATGAGTTTAATATAAAGACTAATGAGAACATTATTCTCATTAAGCCAAATTATTTTGTCTCTAATTATTTCTTTTCTTCTTCTCTTACCTTCTCTAACCCTAAACCTAATCCCATACGTTAATCCTAACCCTAACCTCACATTCACACACAAATTTACAACTCCAAGTTGGTAGCCACCTATGAAGACCTAACCCATCGTCACCTCCCTCTCACTAACGCCAGCATGACATCATGCTGATGTCAGCCATGCCAACCTGGTTGACCTTGGGTTGACCCGAGATCTGCACACCTTTGATCAGTTTTCTATGCCGGTCCTTTTCTTCTTGAGCATCGACGATTGAACCCTTCTTCTTTAGCAGCATAGAATTAGTCTAGAAGACTTGATAGCCAGTGGTAATGGAGGTCCAAACATCCACCAAAACAGCAAAAGATCACTCTCAAAAGACTCCTACTTTCGGCAACAATTACAAGGATCAAAACCCTCTAGATTGATGACTCATAACTGCTTTAGGTAATTCATTATACCTAGTTGTCTAACAAGCACTTCCTTCAAAACTCGTAAAACGTTATTTCCACACAAAAAAAAAATAAAAATAAATAAAATAATATACAAAATTTGTCGATAATCTCACGAAATCACCAAATGTACGACTACTAATTAAAAAACAACAAAATCTAAGCAGATCTCAATCATCAAGCCTATTTACTCAAGGTTCATGAAAAAATTTTAATACTCAAATTACTGATTGAATTTGGAATTTGGCTGAATTACCTCATTTAGTTAGTCGTAAGTACCAAGACCAGACTCTTAACTTTTAAAATAATCACTCAAATCAATCACTGATAGGTTTTTTTTGTGTTCATGAAATTAATTTTTTTTTTACTCAATCATTTCGAATCAATAAAACAAAAGATTGATTTCAATAACCATGTATAATTTGTGTTTTATACGTGAAAATATGTATATTAAACCCATCGTTTTCTAGCACCAAGACATATAATCGAAACTGAAAAGAAAACTAGCACTATACATATCACTTCTACCGATCAAAGGCCATCGCACAGAATGACTCACTACAAATAGAAAAAAAAATCTCACATACCTGTACACAAGCCTCTTCAATGGCCACAATTTCGGGCGAAAACCCTAATTTTCAAAGGTGATCATGAAAGCCTAAGCCAAATCGAACAAAAGGGAGATCAATGGACGCTCTCCGACACGTAGAATCTTGATCTGTAGAGAAGAAACAATGATTCAAACTAAACTGGATAATGATGCAAGTAGGGTTTATTAATTAGGGATCTAAGGATGATACAGAGAAAAATGCCTCATATCGACAATCAAAACAGATCAGATTTAGGGTTTCTAAGATCAACACTCTAATGATGATCCAAAGAAAAATGCCTCATATCGACGACTCTCGTTGTCTCCGGAACCATGTAAGTCGCTCTCCAGTTTGGCTTCTTCGAGCTCTATGTATTTGAAGTTCTCCATGTCCGATCCTCAGAAGAATAGGAACCATCGAACAACAAACACTCCACACCAAACCCTGACTGATTGAAATTGAAAACCTAGCAACACAGATTCGAAACGACAACTTCTCTTAGCAAAACCAACCCTAATTTGACAAATTTTTTAGGGTTTTAATAAACAGAAGCTCCCAAAAAAACCCTAACAAGTCACAAATCCAGGTTACAGAGAGAGGGTAGGGTGGAGAGAGGAAGACGAGAGAGAGGGTAGGGTTTCAGAGAGAAACGAACAAAGGATGGAGAGAGAGGCGTTCTTTTTTCTTTTCTTTTTTGATATGTGAGTGAGAGAGGCGTTCTGTATATATAATGATAAAGAGAGAAATGAGAGAGGGGGTGGGGGTTGCACGTGAGATGTGGCCCGATGGATTTGCACGTGATATAGCACGTGATGAGTGGATGATTTAAAAAACCACTACCTTTACTTAAAAAACCACTGTTTTAAGCATTAGAATATCACACCACTTTTTTAAACAGTGATTTATTTTATATTGCTAGAGTGGTTTTTTCCTCATTTTGATGTAGTGGACAGGGTCTTTGATCCTTGTCTTGATCGACTAAATGGTGAAGAGTGTCAGCTGCTGTGAGTGCGACATTGGCAATTGATATTGATATCAGACCATGGTTGATGTTAGTATCAACCGAAATAAATTAAAAAATGCTTAATAAACCATTAAGCTGACGATTAGGAATAAACTATTAAATAGATTAAAAATGATCATATAAGCTTTCTAAACTTGATAATTCAACAACTATTTCCAAAATCCCCTTGAAAATAGTATGTTGTTTCCATAATACTAATCAAATATTCCATAGTAGATAGCAACTGTACAACTGTTCTTTCCCTTGTATGTCTTGTACATTACTATTAGAATTTTGCCTACTTATTATGGACTCTTTTTATTAATATTTCTGATGCATGACATGCTATGTAGTGATTCAAATTTCATGTCTTTGATACACCTAAATTATTTATATGTGCCTAATAGCATATACACCGCATGTTTTAAATTTTCAAGTGTTTTAATTAAAAATACATGTTTTAATTTTTCAAACTCTTATATTTAATTTTATCATTAATTGACATAGGTTACTTGATAAGAGGTCAGATGATCAAACCTTGGTATGTAGGTTTTAAACCTTTATTTTGAACCTTACAGTAAATTTCTATACATCCTTTTATGGTGTGTTAGCATAACATCGGATGTTTCTCTAATAAGTTAAGAGGTGTGTTACGGAGAGAACCCTAAATCATAATCTCATTTAGAGTTCATTTTAAGAATAGAGGTTCTTCCGGTAAGAAACCTCAGAGACCTTAGAGAAGAGATTCTAGATCCTCTTTTCTAAAACCTTTCTTTTTAGAAGATCGGCGAGACGTTTTCATCTATTCTCAAGCAGGCTACGCCTCCTTCAAGAGTCATCGTCGTGGTGAGAAATCCGATTGAATCGCAGAGATACAATTGATCTAGGTACGAAAAAATCATGCTTTCCCTTGGAACTTAAATATCAAAATAAAAATGAGTTTCATGTTAATTAGTGCTTTTATTGCATAAATAATGAATGATATGATTAGATGTGATGCATGCTACGATTGATATTTTTTTATGTTAATGTTTTTGGCTAAAGTTAAGTTAAAATCCCACCAAGCATTTAAGTCACTTTGAGGAGTGCTCAAAGGTCGAAATCGATCGATCGAGTTTAGAAATCGATCGATCGATTTTTGGACAATAATTCATTGTTTGCTCTCAGGTTGGAATCGATCAATCAAGTCTAACTAATAATGGTTTGAAAATTTTTGGAGGGAAATCGATCGATCGAGCTCAAAAATCGATCGATCGATTCTAGGCAAATAAGTTCCCCCAGATTTGGACTCGTGATAGACGTTCGTGTCCTTCTTTTTCAGTTCTTTTACAATAGATGTCATTAAATGATAAGGTGCATGCTCAAAGATTGTAATTTTATGCACTCTATGATTTCATAATGATTTACGAATTGCACGATAATGACACAAGTGAACATGGTGAAATGTTAAGCAATGATCGTGTTTGATTAGACCCAACATCTTGAGAGGGACGGAGTCTAACGAAAATTAAATATAAGCATGATTAGACCCAACGTCTTGAAAGGGACGGAATTTAACAAGCATTAAATGAATAAGGACGCATTAGACCCAACGTCTTGATAGAGACGAAGTCTATAAAAGTTAACGTCTTGAGAGAGACGAGTAAAAGATGAACTTAAACGAAAAGATAAACTCATGCGATAATGATTTTATGTTATGTTTCAGTTCCTTTCAGCTTATTGAAATTATGCATGCCACAAAGCACGCACTCATGAATTATAGAAATATTTGCATTGCGATGATTGATATCTTATATTTTAAGGGATTGCATGTTTGGTCCATACAAGTATAAACTTATACCCCTTGTTGATGTGGGTGGCCAGATGAGACAGGTGTAACTAAGGATAACGTATGGTCTTATGGTGATGAGAATGCACGTGGTGTTCAAGAACCTGAGATGGATGGCGATAAAGGCCTCGTAGCCTAGCTATTTATTTCCTTTTAATATTATTGTTTTCATACGGATGAAACAATGATTGGCTAGTAGTTTATTAAGAATGTTTTAAGTTTTTAAGTATGTTAGACTTTATAATTGGAATAAGATGATTGTCATGGGTTTTTTTTGTGATTCATTAATGCTTATTGAATCTTTCCTTCCCCTATTTAAGACGCTCTTAGTGTCTTATAATATTTTTTATGGTTCATGATATGCGATGGTACGCCCTAAGACCTTACAATCAGCCATTGTGAGATTTCGGGTCGCTACATGCTATAAATTACTTCTCACCTGTTATTATGTGAAACCTTTATGTGTAAATGTACCGTAACCTTAGCTATATGTAGCTGCACTGAAAACTACAACCTTAAATTAACTAAGACTTCATTAAACTTCATTGCTTACGGTCCTTTCATGACCCAAAAATTCTAGAGGCAAGCAAACAACCGCCCAGTCAGAGCTAAAAGAGCAAGACGAGAAGAGACCCAGGAGTGTTCATCGTGCTGATAGTTTTTAGCTCATTTTGTTTATAGAGCTACTGCACTCACACACATGTGATCGGATCACATGTTTCTCCTTACTGGATCTTTCTTCTCATTTTGTTTTGGTTAAGTCCAATTCTTTTGTGTAAATTGGAAATATCATGTAATTGGACTTATTGTAAATAACCGGCTTTAAAGTTTGAACTTTTCGACTAACTTTTCTTCTCGTACAATTTCACGATAAGTAAGGTTTTGTTATGTTAGTTTGGCTTTTGAAGCCTTTGAACATTTGGATTCAGGTGAACGAAAAGTGAAAAATCTCCCACAATAACTTTCTTTTACATTACAAAATTATTTAAAAAGGAAAATAATCGATTAGGGATTTACTCGAAATGAAGGTGTGTGTCGTACCGACCTGGCTCATGGATCAGAAAGTAAGGACACAATAGCCACCTAACGTACGAAGCCAGGGGCTGAGAGCGTGACAACTTGCAGCCACATCCTGACATGACCGAAGGAAATCAATCAAGTCATCTCTTTTCTTTGGAGAAAGAAACCCCGATCTTAGTCAACATTGATAGCTACTTTGTGCCTAGGTTTATCTCAATGATATGCTCCATGATGACAGTTGTTCCACTACATTAAGCAACTGGGTGAAATAACTCCGAAGAGATCCTCGGCCATCGAGCTTTCTATTCCACCCACCATTAGACAACCCGTCACGCTTTTAAAGAACATATTTCGAAAACTTTTTTTAAAATTTTTTTTGAAAGAACTTTCTTTTTTTCATCGTTTGGGTTTTTTATTTCTATTGTTTATATATATCAAAGATTTTCTAATATTTATTGTTGTGCAAATTTATTTATTTTTTCTATTTTTTTTGTGAATTTGATATTTAAATATTTACAAAGATACAGCCTCCTCTTTTTTTTAGGCCCTTGGCAGGTTTTAAAATCATTAATGCAAAACCACACGCGCCAAGGGCTCCTCAAAATATCAATTTATATAAATTTTTATTTCATCCATTTCACCATCTTGATCATTGGTTATCATACATTTTCCTCTTACCTTACCAACATCTGAAGGGATTGGCCATGAAATTTTTTGAGAATCCGACTCTGATGACAGGTAATACGATGAGTATTTGTATTACTATTCATATATGATGGCAAGTCACTGTTTTCGGCCATATCCTAAGAACAAAACAATGTACAAGGGTATTTGTATTACTATTCGTCTTCACCGCTTTCAGCCATATCCGTTGAATAAGAGAGAAGTCTTACAATTTTGTTATTGAGACAAGAAAATAGGAAATTGGCACTACAAAAATAAGGTGTTTCAGCGGAACGTGCTGTTAAGGTAGTTTTTGGTAGCGGCAAGATTAATATCGACAATTTTTGGTAGCAACAAGACTAATAGCAGCAGTTTTTTGTTAAAAAACTACCACTAGTAGTCTTATTTTTTCTAGTGTGTAACCACTTTATAAATAACAATATGGAATTCCGTCATCAAGTGTTGATAGATCAAATGGTGATGGCCCATGAACGTTGTTGCTTCTTCCGAATTCTAATCGACTATAAGTCTATAACTACTCCTTATTTTATTTTATTTCTTTAATAAAAATTACTACTCCTTATTTGGTGAACCCTATTCTCACCGATTGAGTGGTAGCTCAGTTGGTATCCTCTCTCCTTTGTGAGACTTCTGGTCGTGGGTTGTACACTTCATGTTTGCTTTCCCCAAGTGCCGCTCCTCAACTATCATACTGTCCACAATATGTAACGTACATCTAGGTTGTCTATGCAGTATGACATCATTCAAAAAAACAAACCTATTCTAAGGGAGCTAATACTTGCATACGAGATTTATACTACGGCACACAATTAAAAAGAAAGACTATAACGACCCTGAAATTTCGAACAGGAAATTGACTGTTCCAATATGCGTGCCCGACACGGAAATCGAGATAGATTTTAAAATTTATAATCAATATTAGTTGAGATAAATTTACACCGTAGTTAGATGAATTCACACGTGAATTCTCTCTTAAGTCTGAGTCGTGTAGGACGTCGACGTGACACATTATGCTGTAGAGATCGTGTGGGTGTTTCACATCGGAGTTTAAATTAGGATATAAACTGAAATATCAGAGATATTTCAGTTTAGGTAGCTTATAAAGGAAGGGAGAGACCTGGAGAGATATCCCTTCTTCTTCTTCCTCTTGTTCTTGAGCTAGAATCCAGTGGTTAGGTTGGATCCCGAGAGTGTTCTTCGAGGAAATAGGGTTAGGGATACTAAGATCATGAGTTAATTTGAGTTGGGGCATGTGGAGTCCAATGGAGCAAACTCAACTATAGCCTGTGTGTGTGTGTGAAGCCTCTGCGTACTGAACCTGAGCCGATAAACTCCTTGTCGGAGTCACACCGGAGATACAGCCCGAGTTTCAGATCCAAAACCCTCAGCCGGATCATTTTGCAGAGACCCCGAAAGGGCCCAAGCAAAGGTGAGCCTATGCTTTTAAATTTGGGCAGAGGAGAGCTCTTATGTGTGTGTTTGAGTGTGTATTAATGGTTAGGATAAACCATTAATGAAGATAGGTCAAATAGAAGAGAAATAAGTGACCTCCATTAATGACAGAGGTGCTGTCATTATTGATCGATCAATGCTAGATTGATCGATCAATAAGGTCATTGATCGATCAATTCATATAAGGTTAAAGAGAGAACAGTGGACTTGAAATTTCTGGAAGTTCTGGGCTTGCGGGGTATTGATCGATCAATTCCTTAATTGATCGATCAATTCTGAGGGTTGATCGATCACAGAGAGAGTGATCGATCAATGGTTGGTGGTGATCGATCAATGATGGTATTGATTGATCACTTGTGTGTATTGATCGATCATTGAAGACATTGATCGATCAATCTGTATAATTAGCAAAAGGAAACAGAAAGAGGGAAATTTGAAAGTTTAGGCTATTGAACGATCAATGAGATTATTGATCGATCAATGAGGCATATTGATTGATCAACAGGGCTGGTGATCGATCAATATTGCTTTGGCATAATATGAAGAAAAGGAAGCTATTGATCGATCAATTCAAGTATTGATCGATCAATGAAGGGTGTTGATCGATCAAGAAAGGCTATTGATCGATCAACTACCTCTGTTACTTGTGAGGTGAGTTGAGGGTATTGATCGATCAATGGGGCTATTGATCGATCAACAAGGAGTATTGATCGATCAATAAGGGTGTTGATTGATCAATCACCCCTGTTTTTGTCCTATTTTGTTTGTGTGAATTACATGTTAGTGGACACCGAGCCAATTGACTTTCTGACATACCTGACACATAGTATACTATATTTATGGTCTAGGGTCGGACCATGATGCCTTAAAAAGCTTTGGATTTGCTTAGAAAGAGGTATAACCTGAGGTAGGGGAATTCAACTGAAATTGTATTTATTCTTGATCTCATGGATTCCAAATGTTCTACATATAACTGCATAGTATGATTTTACTTTTCAGTCATGTTTAGCATATGTGTGGCAACTCTGTTATGTATTTGATTCCTGCTATCTGACACCTGTCATCTGTCATCTGATTTCTGTTAAGTATAATATGTCTACATGTGATTTGAGGTTTAATACTTTGACGAATCCCACCGACTCGACGGCATATCCGTTTCTGGCACAATCGTGCATCTGCTTGAAAATCCTCGGCACAATTGCACTCCGTAGTTGAGGCATTGTTGTATTTCCTGAAATTATTCATGTGAACGACGATGGTCGGGATTACCCATCGGACCAAATCTGGCTACCGCGTGCTATACTCACGGGAGTTATTTAAGTTTATTATTCTAAGTCATTAAACACTATATGCATCACATTCTGTAAACTCTGAGACGATCTGCCTGCTTTGATAAATTCTGCATATCTAAAGCATCTGTTTGCATCTATTCAGTTCTGTTTATATCTTCTGTAATCATGTTTTACAATTAAGATGTAATTTTAACTGAAATTCTTCTATTGAGCTTAGATGGTTAACTCACCCTGCTTCTACAATAATTATAGGTTCTGAGGCTAGAGCTCCCGACACCGAGAGCGACTTTGACTACCAGCCTGATCTAGAGGCTGAGGCTGAGGACGAGGAGACTGACGTCCAAGTGGACGACTTTTATCCTTAGTCTGGGTATACGAGTCTGCTATTTTTGGGATTTTGTGTAAAACTTTGGATTATTGTATGCCTGGTAGCAACTTTCTATATAAATTTTTTGTAGATATTTTTCTTTTCTTGTATTATTATACATTCTATAGGAACCACTATCAGGAATCATTGTTTGGGTGATGGATGTCCATCATCAGTAGTTCTTCTTGGTTCCTTTTTGGGAATGTATATTCTATTGAGATAAATATATATATATATATATATATATATATATATATATATATATATATATATATATATATATATATACAGACATGTGGTATTTATTACTTATTTCTTTTTATCAAGCTTTATGTGATGACTCGAACTACCACTGCTAGACAGTGTCTGCTTGATTTCCGCTATACGCGCCAGCAGACACTTCGTGATTTGTCCTGGGGATCATCCAGAATATGATCCTGATGGCACGGATTTCCCATCGCGAAAATTCGGGCTGTCACAAAGACTGTTATTTTTGGGATCTATGACACATGGACACCATTGAAGCCGTCTGATTTGAAGTACTTGATGTAAATATCTATGAGGCAAAATTTTGCATTAAACATGATCTCTATCATCTAATTTGTTAGAAACAACCATTGAATCAGATGATGGCTATTGGCTGTATTAAATCAAATGATAGAAATAATGTTTCGTGCCCATCTTTGGCCAAAAAGATTATTCCATCATGATCTTCGAATAAAGCAGCTTAAGATGGTGTTTTACGTGGCACAGATCCCATAAATAACTAAAGCCTTTCTTTTTTATCATGTGCCACAATACAAATCTCGTGTGCAAGTATTAGCTCCCTAGAAGTGTAATTCGTATATATTCAGGAAAAATTGCATTTTGGGCGCTCATACTTTTACTTGTTGCAAAAATGACTCTATAGTTTCTATCCTTGCAAAATCGGACTGCCCTAAGCCAAGTGGTTTCCATGTCAGCAGCTACCCTTCGAAATCTCTCAAATTCCCCCGCCTTTTCGATTTTTGTTAAATTTTTGCATTTACTTTTCATGTTTTATTTTTTCACCTATTACTCTATGTTGTTGAGTGGCGACTAGCAGCGATTTGGCAACCGAGACTTGCTTCGTCCATCTGTGTCTCAGGTACCTTTTTCAGCCTTTTTTTCTTTTATTTGTGAGAAAGAATAAAGTTGTTGTTGTTGAAGATGTTGTTGATGCCATTTGAAGCTTATGGGTTCGAGAAAATGTGTTTAAGATAAAAAATCGGGTAGTGCAGTTCAAATCACTCTCGAAGGTATATTCTCTATTTTTTGTTAAAAAATTTGTTACACAACCTAATGACCATCACACCACTTCCCCTAACTTCGCTATAATAATAAGCGCTCTCTACTTTTTGTTGTATCGCTTCTATTCCCTCCTGATAGATAGATATCAATATAGGGCGGCTCCGAGCCAACCCATTTATTAATGATAAAAATACTAAAGTAGTTACCGATGCTTTTGTCAAATATTGAGCATGGAACTTAGCCAGTACGATCAAAGGGAGGGAGATAGTAGTGAGGGCCTCTATATGTTCCTCTCTCTCTATGAATAGTCCATACAATATCGAGCTAATAGATATGATATCGAGTCGGATTCAAAATTGAATCGATATATATATATATATATATATATATATATATATATATATATATATATGAAGGACGGTAAATACGATACAATATTAATAAATACAAAATGTTAATGATAGATATAATATGATAACAGTAGATATGATATAATAGAGATAGATATGATATACGATATGGTATGCGATAGATATAATATAATAGTAGAGATACGATATAATATAAATGCATACGATTAGTAGCGGAGATACGATATTATAGCGAGAGATATGATATAGTCGTGATAGATACAATTTGATAGTGATTGACAAACATGATAAGATAGCAGAGATAGTGATAGATACAATATAATAGTGTAAAATATAATATAGTAGCAATAGCAGTTGCGTGTGGTATAAAGTTGAAATGGGTGTTATTTTTTATACATAACGATTATATTTTAAAATATTGGTTTTCTAATACCTACCGTCTAGCCCCAAAACCGGCAATAGCAATTGTGCGTCCGAAATATAAGATAAGGTAGCGGCACTACTTTAATATATAGTAGCGGTAACTTAGCAGAAGTAATGTTGTTACCATTAGGGTTATCTATCAAACTTTTTTTGAAATAACAAAAAGGCCCGAGAGCCACTGATCGACGAAGCAACGTCTCGGTTGCCAAATTGCCGCCCAATCACTGGTCAAAAATGTAGAGTAAAAAGTGAAAATTAAATGTAAATATTTAAACTGAAATTGAAAGATAGGCATTTGAGACATTTCGAAGAGTATTTGCTGACGTGGAAGCAGTTTAGCTTGGAACTGTCCAGTTATACAAGGATTGAAACTGTAGGACCGGTTATGCTGTTATGACCCGGTTATCTTTGACTCAAATGAATGGCGATAGATTTAGGATGCACCAAGAGGGGGTACGTGTACGCACACTATATCCTGACCCACACAAATGCTAATTTTAGGAATTTCTATTTTATTACGTTTACACTGTATAGGGCAACTAAATTATTTTTTTACCAAATAAGAAGAGTCCCAAAAAGGACTCCTACTCTCTTGAAACTCTTGAGTCCCAAAAAGGACTCCTACTCTCTTGAAACTCTTGAGTCCCAAAAAGGACTCCTACTCTCTTGAAACTCTTGCCCCTTTTAGGTTTGGGATCTTACCCATTTAGGTCACCCACGTCCGTCTCTTCCTCTCTCTATAAATAAGAGCCACCAAAGGCTTTTAACCTAAAACCTTACCCTCCCTCTCTATATAGATAGACTTGTTTATAAATATACATATATCTTAACCTACTAAACCAAACACCCATCTTCCTCTCCCCTCTCTCACTTTTGAACCAAACCCAACAGCCACGCTCCTTCCAAAACGCCTATGGCCCTCGTCGATCGGGTGGGTGGCGACAAATACCACACCGAGCCAAAGTGTTGCCTTGAATCGATTTGCATAAGTGTGAAGCCGTTAATCCATCGCCGAAAGCACATCCGAATCGACGCGTGAGAGTCGTGATCGCCGATCTAGCGCTTGAAATCAACTCCTACGTGCACGCTCCAACAGGTGGGTGCCCCTCGATCGATCTTAAAATATTCAACTTTTTATTTTAATAATAATAAGAATAAATATATATATATATATATATATATATATTAAATGAATATCTATTTATCTTATTTAGGTATTCAAAAGTTATATATATACATGTATTTCGGTGTGTATAATAACATAAATCCTATACATGGACATATAATAGTTGCCCTTGATATATATAGATATAAAATGAATATATATAGTGTCTTGTATTGCTTATATAGGTGTTTACAGTGGAGAGAGAGAGAGAGAGAGAGAGAGAGAGAGCTCTTCTTCTCCACAATTTCGTCAGTGAAGATAAGATATATTTCGGGATCGCCTAACTAAACAATCGACAATGCGGTGATAATCTGCCCGTGCCAACTATTGTAGTTGGGGCACTTTGAAGAATTTTACCGATATGAATACTTTGGTGCAACCATCCTTTTGGCACCATTGATTTCAAATGAATAGATTCAAGGTTGGACCTGCCCAACCTAAGAAATAGAAATGTAGATGGACCATCTCCATAAATTGAAATCTCGAGACATCTAATGGTTCGAACTCAAAATTTGGCCCACAAATCAAGAAAATTAAAAGGCTATTTAGAGATCAAGGAACATGAAGGATTTGACCTTAGATTTGAGACCTTAGAGGTCAAAATAAATTGGGCCCAACGACCTAATACCTTAGAATCATTTTTCTTAAATATCTGATGGTTCAGATCTATTCAATCTGATCGACACATGGTAGGTACACTAAGTGTGCACTTGACTGCTAGATCTTGTAAAATGTTGATGGAAGATCTAGTGTGCTAGAGATCTAATTGGGATCGGGACAAAAGAATCAACCTTAGGTCAAATTTTATTGTCTAACCATCCAATGGTTCAGATTAGAGGATAAATGACTCAAAGTTCGTGCCTTCTTATTTTAGCCTTAGGTGCCACATGGAATAATACATGGGTTACCTTTGACCCTTAATTTTGAGAATTAAGCAAGTGGCCCATAGGACCAACTTCAAAACGATCTCAATAGTAACTCAATGTAATCTAATGGATCAGAAAGTGTCACTAAAATTTCTAGGACGCGCTTTGAGGCTCAGAAATTGGAAAATTTAGTGAGGGATATTAACCCTTGTATAACTAGGCTAAGTGGATCATTTGACTGCCACATTGACCCACTCTTAGGTCAAAGTAGTAAAAGGTGTCGATACTAAGAGCACAAATATTATGAAACTTTAAAATGTAATGCCCGATCAAGAATCACTACCATAGAAGGTTTCTTCACAATTTTTTTTTTGTATGAAATATCTGTTCTGTTCAAATGTTAATTATTATTTTATATTCACAAGTATGTAAGGTGTATGAAATAGTTTCTTTAGGCCAAGTTAGTCTTTTCATCATATAGCATGCACCACATAGAAAAAAATCACGATAGGGCATATGACAATTAAAAAGAATTAAGCTATGCCACACGACTTTTAAGCCTTCGTCATGGTGGGGTCCCCATCACGGTCACGTGAAACTTGGAATGTAGGCATCCATGTACGGATGCAACACCTCTATGGGAGTATGTGTCACGAAGTACATCTAGGTTACTACGAACCCGTTCCTTGGAAAGCGTGATTTTGTGAATCTTATCGCATCGCGGCTCACTTCAAATTAAGTTTTCAAAGAAACAATAAGAAATGATATGTAAGATAAGGTACAATACACGGATAATTAAGTTACGTTGTGAAGACCAAAGAAATACAAATTAAGTTTCTACATTGCCATGTCTTGCGTGTACACCGCAAGATCTAACGTCTGCGACCAAGACGGGTCTTAAGGACAATATGATACGTGGTCGAATGTAAGGGGACACCGATTTAAATGCATGCAACCACATCGGCCGGATGGTGGTATACGATATGATATGGAGGTTAGGTGGTTATCTACACGTGGACCTCGCGTGATAGGCTCGGCGGCGCTCGCACAGTCGATACGAAAATTAGGTAGGATGTGAAGTGCTGTAGGCGTATGGAGCAATATTAAGTCTTAAGATATGTCACATAGGAAAAGTCAAAAGCATAATACAAAGGAGATCGTAACTTGATGCATCATATTTATTTCATGTTATGTCGTGTCTTTTCATTTTATGTTACTTTTTCTTTTTATGCTATATTTTCAGCTTTTGTTATGATAGATATGAGATCTTAGATGTTTTTGTAATCATTTATAGTTGATTTATTTCAAAATGTATCGAACTCAAGCGATTGCACACACGATCACCGAGTATTTTATGGTCCGAGTTTACGGATCGAGTAAACTCACCCTCCCCAAAACTAATCGGTGTGAGAACTCCGATTTTTCCATCGAGGATGGGGATGTCATTGCTCGATGCGGCTCAAGAGCGTGAAGACGTCGGCTACCATTTGGACGAGGGAATAGATCCGGCGGATTACTTTGAGCATTGAGAGATTCTTAGTCATAGTTTTATTATTTTTCAGGGGAGATTTGTTATTAAATACTTTTATTTTTCAGCACCAATCTTGGGTTTGCGTTGGGACTGTTTTATTCTACGTAAAACCTCTGCTTGCTTTCGATTATAGATGCATGGTTAGGATTTATCACTTAATTAACGTCATCTACGTTTTTCGCTATTGTTTTCTTGAATAATTTATTTTTAAATGATGCTATTAAATGCCTTGATCCATATGCTAAATCGGTATAAGAATTATGTGTATGTCCGCTTATCGCCTTAACAAGCGTGCGGTGTCATAACACGGAATTCTAGGCCCTTGAGGTCGGGTAAGGATTCTGGGTCGTGACATATGCAAAAGGCGAAAGAATGAGGGCCGAAAGTATAGTTTCCCCTTTTGTTGTTTCTTGTGTCTCATAGGCAAGCTGCATGTTGAATATTACTAAAGTACCTTTTCTTCCTTCAAATTATTTTAATGAACTCACCATATTCGTACTGTTATATACCAGTTAAAATAGTTTTTATCAATTTTTCATGCCTAAAATGCCCCAAACTCATATCATAGTTTTAGTTCTAATTAAACTAGGACGTTTATTAAAAGATTCTATGAGAAAACTACTCGCCCGTTTTCTCAGAGATCTTAAATCGTGAATCTAATGTCTCGATTTATTTTGGTTCAAGACAAAATTATTAAGGTAAGATTTCTGATGATAAGCATATTTAAATTTAGAGTACCTTTATATTCATCCATGGAATCTTTGAGTTCACCCACGTTGAAATATATTAACTGCGTTGAATAAGACGATGGAGATTGTTTATCCTCCCAATCTTTCATACAATGGATCTATAGATCATGGGCGTACCATCAGACGGTCAGTGTTTAATTTCCCATGGCATACATCTCAGAAAAGTGACCTTAACATCACATGCGCACTTTATGATAGTTGACTTTAAGGTCACTTTTTTTATTGTGTATCACATGAAATTAAAAATCGACCGTCTGATGGTGCGCCCATGATCTCAAGTTATCGAGGTAAGTGGTTATTGTCATGGTTTAATATCTTATATTCTTTTACCTAAGTATTTTATAATGATGTTGTTACCTTTAAAATAAGCAAAATTAATTTTGGTGTTTTTTGTGACAACCCTTATCCTAAAGTTTAGGTTCAGAAATTATTCGGTAAGCAGTTAGGTTGATTCAATTCGGTAAGTAGAATGGTCTCTCTCTCTCTCTCACTTGGTGTATATGTTTGCATCCTTTTTTATCTTCTGATATAGACTTCCTTTTTTTTTTCGATAACTTGGGTATCCGGGCCTCTTAGAGCACCCGCCTAATCCCAGGGCACATGAACATCTCAAATTCAGCACATGTCAGGCCAGCACAGGATATAAATCCCTAGGGTGGCCTTAACGGGGGGAGGGGATTCGAACTTAGGTCTCCTGCATTTGGAAGCAGGTACCTGGCCAGCTCACCTTAACCCCTTGAGGTTATCTTCTGATATAGATTTAGGGTACCTTTATTTACAAGGTTTTTCGTTCTCAACTAGGGTTTCACTGCTTTGAATTGGAGGATTGTCCTAAGCTATCAATCTTGAGATTGCGGAGCTACTATTAGACGGTCATATTTTGGTTCCACGTGGCATACATCCCAAAAAAGTAATGCGATGTCATTTAGCAAATGTGGTTCTCCGATCACTTTTATGTATGTGTGGCACATGAAATCAAAATCTGACCATCTTATGGTAAGGCCCATGATCTCAATATCTACTGTGTCGAAGATTGGGACGAAAAATCATCTCCATCGTCTGATTCAAAGCAGTCAACAATATCATATTCCTTCATTTTTTTAGTTACTTGCAATGCACGCTGATCAATCTGGACTGTCCAATCTTTTAATAAATTTAAAATTGAAGTTGCGTCGCTCAATCAATAATCACACTGATCAGACGTTTCCAATCGATAATCACACTGATCAGCGCAGTTGTATATGCGTTAGATGTAGATTAATCCAACACCATCTAAGTAATGGTTGGACGGTGATTGATGTGGCGACTTCAAATTGACCGTGTTTATATTCATTTATATCTATAGTAGCGTTGTTCTTTCTGCCGTAAATGTCACCGTGTGATTTTGATCAAGCGAGTAAATTGCAATTATTGGTTATGATGTGTCAGCTATTTGAAGTGCACTACCGCTCTCAACTTTTTTGAAAGAACAAAACCTTTTCCCGGTTGGTCTAAAGGGTACTATTATTTGCAATCAGATACTCCTCCTTTGCAACCAGATTTAGCACTTAGGCTCAATCTTTTGATCTAAAAAATTCAAGAGTCTCTGGTTGCAAATAACCCTATCTTTGTGTAAAACCATTTCTTAGGTTCCAGTGAACCCACTATCAGGTTCACTTGGTTTCCAAACCCTTTGGCCATTAAGGGATTCAGATGAAGAGTTTGCTTGCACCATCATGTTAGCTGTACATTAAGGGACCCAGAATCTCGAGGGGCAATTAATATTATCTGCGGATATTTCTCTAAACCTTGGAGAGTAATATGGTTGGCTGAGAAGAACAAAGATTTGACACATAAGTTTCGTTATATTTCTCTTTTCACTACAACTGGAGAGTACAACAAATGACCTGACCATATTGCCACAATGGGTACTGATACGAGCATTGACAATGGTTGGATAGTAGAGTTTTTTACTTCTCTATTCTCTATAGTAACATTTATTTTACTATTATATGGTGAGACGAAGATAGAAAAAAGTTATACCTATTGTAATGCTAGAAGCCGAAGAGACAAATGACAACAAATAGAGAAGAAACAAAAAGATTATGTTTTTTTATAAAATGACAACAAATATCCACATAATTACTGTCCCAAAATCTCAAAAGTCTCTACCACTTCCCTAATTTATCACCCAATCTTGTAGAGCCAATAACCAAGACTTTAAAAATTGAAGGTAATATTTTTTATTTTATTATATTTTTTTATTAAAAAATTATGATTAATTATATTTTATTATCTACAGGATAGAGATAAATAATTTCAAATTTATATGAACAAATATCTAAAAAATCAATATTTCTTTCAAGTCAAAGTGCAAGATACGATTTACCAAAATTGTCTTATAAGGTCGTACATATATCAAAGCATTAAATACGAGATTACGGATGATGAAGATAATAAAATACTCAAGAAAGTTAGAGTCGAGAAGAATAAATACCCATTTTTTATTTAATTTTATTTTCCAGATTATACTTTTTTGTTAGTTTTTATTTTTTTTCTTCATGTTCTATAATTGAGAATATAAGTTATATTTTTTTTATTTTTTATTAAAAAAAATTTATAATTTTAAATTACATATAATGAAGACATATGAAACATAATAATAAGTGATTTTTTCTTTTAATAAATCATAAAACATAGTAACGAACACTTGAAATACTATATTTCTTTTTATGTTCGAATTACTCGATAGATATTTAAAAATCAATTTCAATCATTTAAAGGTCCTAATGTCCACGTGCCTTTTTACTAGCATTACTAAAATACCCTTACTTATTTCTAATTACCTAATAAACATCTGATTATTTTACTACCACCCTCAGAAACGAAAAAGGTGGCTGTAACAAAATCAAGCACCTCCCGTTACATATTGCAACCCTATATCACATGGTAATGGTAGGAGCATGCACCAACACCATAATAGCTGTTAAGCGTTTTGTGGCCGTTATAGCTTTTACGCCAAAAAATACTTAAGACTCTCTTTGATAATTTTAGAATTCATCTCTTGGGAAGTGAATTGGCACTTTCATGCTCACTTCCTTGGAATTGAATTTCCTTGGAAATGATACTACTGTCATTTGATTGTAATTTTACTGTTTCATTAGTTTGTCTGGAAAATGACTTCATTAGAATTGCAATTCTTTGATCAAAAGTCAAAATTTAAATTAAAAATCAAACATTGACTAATAAAAAATTTGATAATTTTTCTAATTTAACAATTAACACAATAATAATTACTATTCACTATCAACTTACACCAATCAAAGTTTAAAAAGGTTAAATTTTGATAAAAAATCAAACATTGACCTAAAAATTTATACGCCTAAGTTTTAAATTTACACACTAAGAACTAGTCTACTTTCATATTACATTAATCAAAGTTTGAATGAAAGTCAAATTGTTAGTAAAACTCAAAATTTGATCAAAAGTTAAACTTTGATAAATAAAAAATTTGACAATGTACTATTAGGTTATGCTATTCAAAACTTGATTAAAATTAAATTTTTTTATTTTATAAAAAGTCATATGTTGACCAAAATAAAAAATTTAGGAAACTACTACCAATTATAAATTAACAAAAAATAACGACCATCCACTTTAAGGTTAATAATAAATTTATTGCCTAATTAAGATTATTAAAGTAGTATTGACCATCTACTGTCAGGTTATACTATTCAAAGTTTTACTAAAGTAATATTGTGATTGAAGTTAAACTTTGATCAATAAAATTGAGGCAATACTCTATAAAGTATAAATTAACATGATTGTAGCCGCTACTAGTCACTTTGGGGCTACACTATTTAAAATTTGCACGAGAAAGTTACAAATTTACATAGTAGTAGCAATTATCTAATACTATGTTTCACTAATTAAAGTTTGACTACGTTAAAATGTAATAAAAAATCAACCTGACTTTGACTAATAAATTTTTTATGAATTTAGTGTCATGTTAAAAATTAATGTCATAATAGCTACTATCCACCATCATGTTATAACAATTAAAGTTAAAAAGTTAAATCTTTACTAAATGCCAAACTTTCACAAAAATAAAACTTTGACTAATAAAATTTAATAATGTACTACCAAGTTACATATTTATACAATAATCCTCACTATTCAATCTCAGGTTACACTAATTAAAGTATGATTAAAAATCAAACTTAAAAAAGCATATAAACTCTTTTAAAGTTTGACAAAAATTCAAGCTTTAACTAAATTCAAATACTGACAGAAAAGACACTACAAAAAATAAGACTATTAGCGGCAGCCAAAAACTGTCGCTAATACCCTTACCGCTAATAGTCTTTAATAATTTTTTGCTAATATATAGCAGCAATTTTTTGCTCCAAAAAATTGCCGCTAATAATCTATTTTTTTTTTGCAGTGAGAGCATAATATAAGTGATGTAGTAGCGGTAATAATAGTAGTGGCATATGCCAAAGTTATCCTGTGGAATTGGCATTTCAAAAGCTTTGTAGGTGAAATTGCAAATAGCCGAATTATCAATAGGCTATTTGTAACATAGAATTCTAACTTCCCCGATATCAAGCATAGCCTAAGAGGAAAAACCCTTAGCTTTGAATAGGATTTTGGGGCCTAGCAAGCTATGCATGCCGGTTTTCTTTTTTCTTTTAAATAGGGTATCCGACCGGTTAGGGCACCCAACTAAGTCCTCAGGTACGTGCAGCACCTGCACATCACACATTCCCGTTAGTAGGGATAAATATTTGCAAGAAGCCAATAAAGGGTGCGATTCGAACTCATAACCTTTGCTTCTTGAGGCATGATCCTGACCATTGCGCCAACCTATGTTAGTTAATTATGCATGCAATTGATAGTCTTATATTGCAGCTGTTGTTAAAACTAATTAAAGGCTATTGGCGCTTTTTTTTTTAAAAATTTTATTATGAAGTTGGCGATCATAATGTTTTGGCCTTTTTCTTTTATTGGAAAAAAAAATTACTACGGTGTCCTTATATTCATTATAGGTGTTATTTGGGTTAAAATACTCCGAATTTTATCTTATTTATATTTTATATTTATCATACAAATCGGTAACTTTGGGGTTGGCCAAAAGCCCAAAATGGTGTACTATATTATTGGAAACTGCAGAAAATAATAATAATGGTAAAAATAAATAATGGATAAAAAAATATATTTTTCATGAGTAAAAAGGTTGTACCCAATGCACAAAATTATAGAGAGAGGTAGATGGCAGACAACCTTATCCCATTATGAAGAAGAGGGTAATTCCGAGACTCTAAACTCCGACCTATCACTTTAGTCAGACAATACTTGCCATCGCACTAAAGTCCAACCTCTATGTTTCATGAATAAAATAAGTAAATAGATAAAACATAGTTACTCATTTGAATGATTTTTATTGCATGAGATTATTTATGTGTACAATTCATTTGGTTCATTGAATTATACAACATCTAACTTCATATGTAAAGATATAAGTTAGTATACGTATCCAAAAAAAAATAAAATTATATATATATATATATAAAAGATGTTAATACAACTTCTTACTTATTTACCTTATATTAATTAATAACATTACTATATTATTTAAGTTAATAATAATTTTAAGGGTACCCATTTTTGCAACAAAAGATTCTCTCTTCGCCACTAAAATTGGGCACACGTGTGTACCACCTCGGCACCTCTTATATCTCTGCTCGACACCAAACCTCACCGGGAACTAGCCACCGAATAGTGTGACAAAAATTCGACGCTTTTCCACCGTAGACTTGGAGTTGAGAATTGAATCAGTGGGCACCTAACGAAAATGTTGTAAACACTTCGGTGAAGACCCACCGAAAGAGTAATAAAAAAATTTGACATCTTTTCAGACCCCGAATTAAAAAATTTGACATCTTTTCAAACCCCGAATTGGGAATTCAACCATCGAAAGTACCGTACCTCTCTCGACGATGACAGCCGGGAATTCTTTGCGCTGACAAAGCAACAGGGACTCTGTAGTTCAAAGTATGGATCAAAATTTTGACCAAAATCTTCAAAGTTCAAAGTATGGATCAAAATTTCGGCCGAAAAATGCATCGGTTTCGGTCATGCCCGAAACGAAATCCTCAAAAAATCGGCCAAAATATCGAGGTAGCAAATTATAGGCCGATATTTCACTAAGTCAAAAATGTCTAAAAAAGATATAAAATATGACTGAGTTTTTTCGTCATTAAATAAGACAGTTTGTAACCGTATTAAATTTAGCAATAGGATGGCCACATTCTTGACACAATTTAACGCCTAAAAACTGTCTTATTATCACGACACAGCCGTTCTTATTTCCTTCAACCCACCGAAGTTAATAAAAGAAACACTAAATGTAATGACCCAAATTTTGTCAATGATGAATCGGGGACGCTTGAGAAGAATGCGACTACCCTTGTTAGAGACTCCTAAGTAACCATACCGCTTCGAATAAGACCCAATTTTCGAGGACGAAAATTCTTTAAGGTGGGAAGAATGTACTAACTCGAAATTTTCAAAAAAGTTGAGTCGTCGACTTTTGACGAATTGCGACCTTTTGACTAATTAGACCCTAGTCAAACATTTGACCTAAGTAACGTGGCCTCAAACCCAACTTGTAATGGTTGGAGTTACATGCAAAGGCATTAAATCCCAACTCATACCTATGTAGAGCGTATGCGCGTTTGTGCATGTTGCACACGAACCCGAGCCCAATAACCCAGCCTGTCACGTGGCACCCAACCAAGTATACGTATTTGGCAAGGCATACGACGCACGCTATATGATTTTAGAATGTTTTATTTTACATTAGAAGTGTACAATTGGTGCTAAGGAATGGTATATTTGATTGGGCCGATTATTTGAGCCAACTTTGGACCTTTAGTAGGTGAGCTAAGACTTAACTTGGGTGTGTTAGCTCTACACCGGACCAAACCTCCATATAAATAATGACTAACATCTCAAATGAATGTTTTAGCTTTGCAAGAAAACCAAAACCCCATTAGATTGGACTAACGCACACACAAGTTGGCGTGTGTGCTTCACAAGGGAACTAGGCCCAAGTATAAGCTAAAAAGGGGCTTCCCACGTAAGCCATTGAATACAACTGAGATTAGATCTCATTTTAACCCTTGATGAGAAACCCACACATCGACTCACGCGTACCGGTCCAACACCCAATGAGGCCCCAAGGGTATAAAGAAGCCTAAGGCATTGCAAAGCCTATTTGCAAAACACGTTGATAGACATTGGGAGGAAGAGAGCCCCCAAACCCTCTTCTCGTTTTTCCCCTTGTGGTGAGATCCTAATCATTGATCTCCTCTCAAATTCCTCTACTCCATTGAATAGATTCGTGCTCCATTTTGCATTGCAAGGAAGAAACCTCGATCTCGGCATTTGAAGATCGTGAAGCGGGAGCGTAGTTTCACACGAGCTCGAATCACCACTGTGAATGTGAAGTGAGTGACTTAGAACATGAAGATCATTGCTTTAGTGTGGAGCTTCACTTGTGCTTCGTTTCGATATAGAGTACGCGAGAATCCACTTACTTGTCACCGAAACCCCTTTTGGTATCGATCATCGCAAACCCCGTATTCGTGAGTTTTAGAAAGGTAAGATTTTGTTTAAATTGGCTAAAATTATGTAGCTTAGATGTGTGTAAGAGATTAGAATAAAAATGGTTGAATTTTGATGTGAAAAAGAGTTTTGGATCAAGGAAAACGAAGCCCGAACGAGTTCTGAAGCTGTCAAATTTAATCGATCGATTTTGAAATCGATCGATTGGATTTTATAGAATAAGGAAGTAAAAATTTACTAGAAAATTCAATCGATCGATTTTGGAATTCAATCTATCGAAATTGGAACTCGATCGATCGAAATTAAATTCGATCGATCGAATTTGACAGAGCTTGCCGACACTGCTTCGGTATGTTAGCCTTAACTTTCTATCCTGAACTTGGAATCATATGATTCTTGATGTGTTCGAAAGAAGACAACGAGCTCTACAAATTTTAGAATTAATCAGCTCCTAAATCAAACTTTTTGAGAGTTAAAATTGAGTGGGAAGTTGGGTCAAGTTCTGAGTTAGCACGTTTTGACTGAAGTGCCGATACAACTTTGGTATTTTGGTGATAACTTATTACTCTGAACTCCGATTGATGCAATTCCTGAGGCGTTAGAAAGAGTACAATATGGGCTACAGGTTTTGTGTTTTAACTATTTTGTGAATCTAAGGTTTTAAAGGTCAAAAATTTAGGAGGAAGTTACATAAATTTCTAAGTTAGCACGAATTTGCCCATTCAACCTTGATTTTGAGAAAATACTTAAATATGTCTAAGTTATTAGTGATTGGAGTTAATCCTTGATACATCATCATATGTTTATGATATAGATTGAGGGCGGAAATCCATCGATAGGGCTTAGCTTAGCTTCGCACAACTTCGAGTTAAGGTAGGAAAAGTTCTATACACAATTGCATTTTTTATTTAAATTCATAGATGTTTGATTATGATCGAATGAAATGTGATATGTTATGATTTGAATATGAATTAGTATTTGAACTCTTTGCAATTGAAACCTTGGATCTTTGAATTTTAATATGCGAATGAATATTTCGAATGTTTGAAATACTCGAAAGCTTTGAATTATCAAATCTTTGAAATGTTGGTTTATTTTGGGAACTTATTAAAATATTGAATCAAGTAATGATTTTCATTTTGAAAACCGTATTTTGACCTTCGTAAGTCATGCAAAGAATCTCATTTTTTAACATCGTATGTTAGTTTTGCAAGTTTTAAATCGAACCCAGAAGTTAAATTTGAAGCAAATGTGAACTTTAAATTGAATTCAAATTGAATATGTATATAAATTTGAATCCAAATCGAACCATACGTTAAGAAAAATTTAAGTGGACTGCTATGGGCGGATTACAAGTGTGTTGTGGACCGCTACGGGCGAATTATATGACATCGTGGACCGCTATAGGCAGATTATATGTGCATGTGTGGACCGCTAAGGGCAAATTATATGGTACATTGTGGGCCGCTAGGGCGGAATCCAACCGGCATGGTGGTTAAACCCATGAATTGAACAGGCACGACGAGTTATCAGTGAATCGAACCGACACGGTAGCTAACCGTGAATCGAACTGGTACGGTAGTCTTCGTGAATCGAACTGGCACGACAGTCTCTGTGAATCAAACTGGCACGGCGGGAAATCCGTGAATCGAACTGTGTAAACTATGTGACAATGTGTAAGCTATGCAAGTGAGTGTGAATTGAACTGGCACAACAGTCTCCGTGAATCGAACCGGCACGTCGGTATATCCGTGAATCAAATTATGTAAGCTAAGTAAAAAAGTGTAAAACATATAAGTAAGCTAAGTAAGAATGTATAAGACTTGTAAGTAAGCTAAGTAAGAATTGTATAAGACACGTAAGTAAGCCAAGTAAGAATGTGTAAGACATGTATATAAGCAAAGTAATAATGTGTAAGACATGTAAGTAAGTCAAGCAAGATTGTGTAAGACATGTGAGTAAGCCACGTAAGAATATGTAAGACATGTAAGTGAATGTGTAAATGCGTAAGCTACGTAAGAAATATATGAGGTGTGAGAGAATGTGATTCGAACTCAGTAAATTAAAGATAAGAAATATGCTTTGATAAGAAATTAGTTTTAGTTTTTATAAGAAAATGTCTTTGAAATCAATTTTGATGTTTATAAGGAAATGTCCTTAAATCAATTGGCCTTTGAAATGAGTTTTGAATTTTGATAAGAAAATGCCTTTGAACTCAGTTTCAGTTTTGATAAGAGAATGACTTTGAACTCAGTTTCAGTTTTGATAAGAGAATGCCTTTGAACTCAGTTTCAGTTTTGATAAGAAAAAGCCTTTGAACTCAGTTTCAGTTTTGATAGAAATGTCTTTGAAATCAGTTTTAGTTTTGATAAAAAAATGTTTTGATCTTGTCTTTGAATCTATGTATATGATGAGATGTATATTAGTATTAGTTTTCTCCACTGAGCTTAGATGTTAGCTCACCCCGACTATACGTCACAGGTGTAGGTTTGAGGAAGGCCCAAACTACATACTTGAAGAAAAGAAGCTTCCGCATAAGGATTTGTACTCTGTTCCAAGATTGTAGATTTAGTGCATCGTGAACTTTGGTAAGTTCGGGTTTGGTACGTTCGTGCTATTATACATGCATGATACACTACTGTTGGTGATGGTTGGTCATCACTGGTGTTTGTTTTGTTCTGTACATATTAGGTATTAGAATTGGAGATTTTTATTCATGATATATATAACTTTTCTTTGATTTTCGTATGCATATGGATGTGCCAAGTATTCTCTATATTCGGATCGTGATCTGCGACCCGACGGTCTGGATTTTCCCATTTGGGTTAAGTTAGTTGAAAAAAAAAATATTTCAAGAAAATTCAGGTTGGAAAAATTCGGGCTGTCACAGTTGGTATCAAAGCTTAAGCATTAGGTCTTGTTGGGACCCAAGGCTATGACAGTATATTCTATTAGGACATAGGTGACTCAACTGTGACTCTGTCACAGTTGGTATCAGAGCTTAAGTATTAGATCTTATTGGGACTCGAACGTGATGGCATTAGAGTCTGTTAGAACTTAGGAGGGATTCACAATCCCTATTCTGAATTTTTTAGAGATTCAGGGCCATGTCTCTGAAGGACATTAGGTTTTGCCAGGGCATAGGGTGTGAAGTTGTAAAAGTTCTTTTTGAATATAATAATCGGCTATTAATTGAAACTTGTGTTTCATTACAACAGATTGCGATGTATCCGAGAAGTAGATCACGACCAAGAGGCAGTCGCGATAAAAATTTGAGGAGCGAGGATGAGAACCATGCGGGTTTTAGTGGAGATCAGAGACACCCACCTGCTGAGAGAGATCAAAGGAATGAAGCGACGGATAGGATGGTGCGGGCCATGGAGGCCGTGGCCGCTGTCATAGCCCAACAGACTCAGCAGACTGCACTATTGGCTGAGCAGACTGCACTACTAGCTGTCAATAACGTGAACTATCAGCAGCCACCACCACTACCTCCTCCAGCGCTATTACCCTTATCATTTGTGGATTTTAGGAGATTGAGACCTCTTAGTTTCTATGGACAGACGGATTCGCTTAAAGCGGAAAAATGGTTAAATCAAATAGAGAAGCTCCTACAGAGACTACGGAGCATTGAGGATGAGAAGGTTGGTTGGGCTTCCTTCCAGCTTGAGGGTGATGCCGATCCGTGGTGAGGTGTTCAACAAAGAATATTTTTTTAAGCAAGTGAGGAATCAGATGAAGAGAGATTTTGCAAATTTGGAGCAAGAAAATATAACCGTACAGGAGTATGGTACTGAGTTTACGAGGTTATCAAGGTTCACACTGAAACTAGTAGCCACTGAAGTGATGATGACCAATAAATTTGAAGAAGGCTTAAGGCCAAATGTACGAGATAGGGTTTCGATGTTCGAGCTAGAGACCTATGCCGAAGTGATTGGAAAAACGATTGTTACTGAGAGAGACATAGAAAACATATACAAGAGACGAGAGCAACAGAATAAAAATAAGATAGCGGGTCAAGGAACGTCAAGTACTTATGAGCCGGCAGACAAGAGATTAGATTTATTGATGCTGACACAACTCCAACCTACTCAAACTACCTACTCAAGACCACCCATGTCCACGCATGGGGTGCCCCTACGCCTTACAAGTCTCACGACCGTTGGGGCATCGAGCGTACTGAAAATCTCTCATACTTCCTCAGCAGCACCGATTGAGTCATGCTCACGATGTGGAGGGCAACACAGGACAGTGGAATGTTGGCGGGTCATATGCGCTTACTTCAAGTGTGGCAGAACAGGACATTGGATAAAGGAATGCCCCAAAGCGGACAAGGAGAACACGGCATAGGCATCTACTCAAGGGTCATGATAGATAACTTTTGATCTAAACCTGGTCATGGTGAAGTACCTTGACCGATATATTGCATCTTTTTGTAATTATGACACACCTTGGCTCTCTTATGTGGATATATTATGTTTTAGATGGTGGGTCTTCTTAATGGTTGAGCTTTTTAAATAATTTTTTAAAAGAATTTGACATGATTTTGGGAGCTTTAGAACAATGGACGGTTATTTTGGGGTGTAATAGATTGTAAATTCTCGGTACTTTGAAGATTTACTCGTAATGAATGATGGCATGGTTGTCATGCCTTAGTTTTTATATCATTTTGGTGGTAAAGGATTTTATATAGATTTAATGGTGGATACATTACTATCAATGTGCCTTTCTATTGTAGGGTGGATGAATTCAACTAGTCATTAAGGTCAATGGTAGTCGTAATTGATTGATAATCTAGTTGTACCTAAATATGCTAAGATAGTCGGGGATATACAGGATAAACATTTCTGTGTGCGAGATAAAAAGTAAATTAAATAGTGATTGATAAATATTTTGCAGGCATAATCATCGAAATAGTTGTGAGTATCATGATTGCAATAGTTATGAATTTATAGTATGGTGGTAAATATTTCTGTGGTTGAGTTTTAAAACAAGGGTTAACTTACTTGATGGAATTCCTTATAAATTGTGCTTAATTATGATTGCGTGGTGGCATGGCTATCGAGCTTAATTGTTCTTGTGTGTGTGAACGATTCTCTTGAGGCTAGCATGGTTAAGCTAGTGTAGATAAGTTGGTATCATTAATTGTGGCAATCTTTGTTGAATTTTCGAGGGTGAAAATTCCTTAAGGGGAGGAGAATGTAATGACCCAAATTTTTGTCAATGATGAATCGGGGACGCTTGAGAAGAATGCAACTACCCTTGTTAGAGACTCCTAAGTAACCATACCGTTTCAAATCAGACCCAATTTTCGAGGACAAAAATTCTTTAAGGTGGGAAGAATGTAATAACTCGAAATTTTCAAAAATGTTGAGTCGTCGACTTTTGACGAATTGCGACCTTTTGACTGATTAGACCCGAGTCAAACATTTGACCTAAGTAACGTGGCCTCAAACCCCACTTGTAATGGTTGGAGTTACACGTAAAGGCATTAAATCCCAACTTGTACCTATGTAGAGCATATGCGCGTTTGTGCATGTTGCACACGAACTCGAGCCCAATAACCAAGCCTGTCACGTGGCACCCAACCAAGTATACGCATTTAGCAAGGCATACGATGCATGCTGTATGATTTTAGATTGTTTTATTTTACATTAGAAGTGTACAATTGGTGCTAAGGAATGGTATATTTGATTGGGCCGACTATTTGAGCCAACTTTGGGCCTTTGGTAGGTGAGCTAAGACTTAACTTGGGTGTGCTAGCTCCACACCAGACCAAACCTCCATATAAATAATGACTAACATCTCAAATGAATGTTTTAGCTTTGCAAGAAAACCAAAACCCCATTAGATTGGACTAACGCACACACAAGTTGGCGTGTGTGCTTCACAAGGGAACTAGGCCCAAGTATAAGCTAAAAAGGGGCTTCCCACGTAAGCCATTGAGGCTATTTGGGTTTACAACTGAGATTAGATCTCATTTTAACCCTTGATGAGAAACTCACACATCGACTCACGCGTACCGGTCCAACGCCCAATGAGGCCCCAAGGGTATAAAGAAGCCAAAGGCATTGCAAAGCCTATTTGCAAAACACGTTGACAGACATTGGGAGGAAGAGAGCCCCCAAACCCTCTTCTCGTTTTTCCCCTTGTGGTGAGATCCTAACCATTGATCTCCTCTCAAATTCCTCCACTCCATTGAATAGATCCATGCTCCATTTTACGTTGCAAGGAAGAAACCTCGATCTCGGCATTTGAAGATCGAGGAGAGGGAGCGTAGCTTCGCACGAGCTTGAATCGCCATGGTGAATGTGAAGTGAGTGACTTAGAACACGAAGATCATTGCATGGTAGTGTGGAGCTTCACTTGTGCTTCGTTTCGATATAGGGCACGCGAGAAGCCACTTGTCAGCGAAACCACTTTTGGTATCGATCATCGCAAATCCTGTATTTGCGAGTTTTAGAAAGGTAAGATTTGATTTAAATTGGTTAAAATTATGTAGCTTAGATGTGTGTAAGAGATTAGAATAAAAATGGTTGAATTTTGATGTGGAAAAGGGTTTTGGATCAAAGAAAGTGAAGCCCGAACGAGTTCTGAAGCTGTCAAATTCGCTCGATCGATTTTGAAATCGATCGATCGGATTTTATAGAACAAGGAAGTAAAAATTTACTGGAAAATTCGATCGATCAATTTTGGAATTCGATCAATCAAAATTGGAACTCGATCGATCGAAATTAAATTCGATCAATCGAATTTGACAGAGCTTGCCGACACTGCTTCGGTATTTTAGCCGTAACTTTCTATTCCGAACTCGGAATCATATAATTCTTAAGGTGTTGGAAAGAAGACAACAAGTTCTACAACTTTTATCAATTAAATAACTCCTGATCAAACATTTTGAGAGTCAAAATTAAGTGAAAAGTTGGGTCAAATTCCGAGTTAGCAAGTTTTGACTGAAGTGCCGACATAACTTTGGTATTTTGCCGATAACCTTTTACTCTGAACTCCGATTGATGCGATTCTTAAGGAGTTGGAATGAGAACAACACGAGCTACAAGTTTTATGTTTTAACAATTTCGTCAATCCAAAGTTTAGGAGGAAGTTACATAAATTTCGGAGTTAGCACGAATTTGCCCATTTCAATCTCGATTTTGAGAAAATATGTAAATATGTCTAAGTTATTAGTGATTAGAGTTAATCATTTATACATCATCATATGTTTGTAATATAGATTAAGGGTGAGAATCCATCAATAGGCTTAACTTAGGTTCGTGCAACTTCGAGTTAAGGTGGAAAAAGTTCTATACACAATCGCATTTTTTATTTAAATTCATAGATGCTTGATTATGATTGAATGAAATGTGATATGTTTTGATTTGAACATGAATTAGTATTTGAACTCTTTACAATTGAAACCTTGGATCTTTGAATTTTAATATGCGAATGAATATTTCAAATGTTTGAAATACGCGAAAGCTTTGAATTATCGAATCTTTGATATGTTGGTTTGTTTTAGGAACTTATTGAAATATTGAATCAAGTAATAATTTTCGTTTTAAACATATTTTGGCTTTCGTAAGTCATGTAAAGAATCTCATTTTTAAACATCGTATTTGAGTTTTGTAAGTTTTGAATCAAATCTAGAAGTTAAATTTGAAGCAAATGTGAACTTTAAATTGAATCCAAATCGAATATGTATATAAATTTGAATCCAAATCGAACCATAAGTTAAGAAAAATTTAAGTGGACCGCTATGGGCGGATTATAAGTGTGCTATGGATTGCTACGGGCAAATTATATGACATCGTGGACCGCTATGGGCGAATTATATGTGCATGTGTGGACCTCTATGGGCGGATTATATGGTACCTTGTGGGCCGCTAGGACGGAATCGAACCGGCACGGTGGCTAACCATGAATCAAACCGACATGGCAGTTAAACTCATGAATCGAATCGGCACGGCGGGATATCCGTAAATCGAACCAGCACGGCGGCTAACCGTGAATCGAACTGGAATTGCAGATTCCATGAATCGAACTAGCATGCAGTCTCCGTGAATCAAATGGGCACGACGGGATATTCGTGAATCGAACTGTGTAAACTATGTGGCAATGTATAAGCTATGCAAGTGAGTGTGAATCGAACTGGCACGGCAGTCTTCGTGAATCGAATCGACATGATGGTATATCCGTGAATCGGATTGTGTAAGTTAAGTAAGAAAGTGTGAAACATATAAGTAAACTAAGTAAGAATATGTAAGACTTGTAAGTAAGCTAAGTAAGGATTGTGTAAGACATGTAAATAAGTCAAGTAAGAATGTGTAAGTCATATATGTAAGCAAAGTAAGAATCTGTAAGACATGTAAGTAAGCCAAGTAAGAGTGTGTAAGACATGTGAATAAGCCACGTAAGAATATGTAAGACATGTAAGTGAATGTGTAAATGCGTAAGAAATATATGAGGTGTGAGAGAATGTGATTCGAACTCAGTAAATCAAAGAAAATAAATATGCTTTTGATAAGAGATTAGTTTTGGTTTTTATAAGAACATGTCTTTGAAATCAGTTTTGATGTTTATCAGGAAATGTCATTGAATTAGTTGGCCTTTGAAATGAGTTTTAAATTTTGATAAGAAAATACCTTTGAACTCAGTTTTAGTTTTGATAAGAGAATGCCTTTGAACTCAGATTCAGTTTTGATAAGAAAATGCCTTTAAACTCAGTTTCAGTTTTGATAAGAGAATGCCTTTGAACTCAGTTTCAGTTTTGATAAGAAAATATTTTGATCTTGTCTTTGAATCTATGCTTTCTCCACTGAGCTTAAATGTTAGCTCACCCTGACTATATGTCACAGGTGTAGGTTTGAGGAAGGCCCAAACTACATACTTGAAGAAAAAGAGCTTTCACATAAGGATTTGTACTCTGTTTCAGAGTCGTAGATTTAGTGCATCGTGGACTTTGGTAAGTTCAGGCTTGGTACGCTCGTGCTATTATACATGCATGGTACACTACTGTTGGTGATGGTTGGTCATTACTGGTGTTTGTTTTGTTCTGTACATATTAGATATTAGAATTGGAGATTTTTATTCATGACATATATAACTTTACTTTAATTTTCGTATGCATATGGATGTGCCAAGTATTCTCTGTATTCGGATCGTGATCTGCGACCCGACGGTCCGATTTTCCCATTTGGGTTAAGTTGGTTGAAAAAAAAAATATCTCAAGAAAATTTAGGTTGGGAAAATCCGGGCTTCACTAAATTTTCGTTTTCCTCTCAAATATTCATTTCCCTCTCTCTCCTCTCTCACATAAATCTCCAATTACCTCTAGGGTTTGAAAACGGCAACTAGCGTTTCCCGATCTTGTGCATGGTTGGAGTGAGTTTTCTGCAAGGGTTTCTTCAACTTTTCTCCCTAATTTCAGTAACGACTTTGGGGAAATCTCCGCCGATATCATGGCTTCGATAATCTTCTTTAGAGCTTTGAGATCCTCATTGCATTTCTCTAGAGCTCCTAAGAATTAAGGCGCTTCTTTGCAGCGATTTCTAGCGATGGCATTTGGCAGAATCTCCTTCAATCCCATCAGCTTCGCAACAAGAGCCAGAGATCGCTGTAAGTCTATTACCAGAGAATGAACAGCAATGGATCATTTATTACGTTGCACATTGCCTGATTTTTTTTTCTCTGTTTTACTTCTCTTTTTTGAAAATCTTATGTATAGATCTGTTGATTAGGTTAGGATTTCTAATTTCTAGGGTCTCTTTTTTCACTTTGCTAGAGGGTCTTGATTTTTGTTGGTAAGGTTTCCTATGAGATTTATTTTTATTTATTAGTGTTTTATTAGGGTAATTGTTAGGGCGTCATGTGGAATCCTTCGATGTTCTTTTCTTATTAATTTTTTTAAAATGGCATATAAAGGTTTTATTCCAGATCTCTTTTGGTTTTCTAGGGTTTCGGTGAAATTTTCGTGAAGGGCTAGCCTCTGTGGATATTAGAACTTGCGTTTATGAAACTATTGAAGAGAGTGTTCGAGTTAAGGAGAGGCTTACGAGAGGAAAATGGTTATGGTAAGTTGCATATTTATGAAATCTTTATGCTTCATTTCATCCTTCTTTCGATGGAGCATGTATGTTAGGTATCCATCAGTTTTTCTCCACATTAGAAAGGTTGTGGTAGTGGGTTTTAGAGAGAACTGTGGGAGTGTTACCCAAACTTCTAATGCCAGTGTTGTGTTTATTGATGTATGGAGCCCCTTTTGTTGAACAAAATGAGATCTGAATAATTTGTGGATATTATAAAGGGCCAGCCTTTATACATATGATACACGCGTCTGATGCAAGATGTTGTATTCTTAGTGCATGCAACATAACTTGTGTTTTTTAATATATCACCCTGTAGAGGGGCTAGCCTCTTTAATGCAAGGTTCAAATTCTCAATAAAAAAGCTCAAATTATTCAGCTCACATACTGAAACATCCTCCTACTGCTGATACAAACCTTGTATCAGTGATGCACTTGGGATAGTTTCCCCCCATTAGCCCACATTGTGCAAATTTGAATCAAGAGTTAGTATTAGTCTATTAGGCAAGTGGCTTGAGCTGCAGCTCCCTTATACTCCAATCACTTTTAGGGATGTGTGTCGTTTGATAGGAGCACCATGATCTAAAGATCTTTGTGGTGAAAAATTGGGATGAAAAATGATCTTCATTGTTTGATTCAAAGTAGTCAAACATCATTTAAAATTAATGGCAAGTAGATTAAGGTATAGGCTTATAGTTGATTGGTATTTGATTAGAATATTAGTGTTTAGCTAGTCGTATTAGATTTAGGGCTAGTGTTAGTAGGTTTGGAGTTAGGGAAGAAGAAGAATTACTAAGTATGCCTCAATACTTTCTGCTCACCAATATACTACAATACACACTCATATACATCAAACACACACCAACACTGTCTCTCAATTTGGAGCACAAATGTCATGCATATTGGGTTGAAAACTTGACAGAGATGTCTTGAAGAAGTATAAGCTCAACAGCCTTAGTAAGCATATCTGCTAGCTGTTGAGAGGAGGATACATCATTTACCTTCAAGGTAAGCTATGCGAATATCATTTCTTCTTGGCAAGGTGTATTTGGTATTAATATAAATATGTCTGAGTGTGCTGCTTAGAGTTTGTTTTAGGCTTTTCACATTCTTAGTATTTTGGAAATTTTAAGGATTTTTAAATGGCCTTCTAACCTTTGTACAGATAGATCGGTCAAAGTGATGATAATGATTATATACAGTCACATGTATCAGGAGGCAAATATCCGATGTGATAAGTTGGGAACTTTTGACATGTTTTTTAGTTTACTTGCTATGTTTTGTAGTTTACTTTTAGCACCTTTTTTGTTCTATGTAATATGAATTTGTGAACGCCTCAACATCCAAATGCCCACCATGGCTCACAACATAGTATATGGAAGAAGAAAAGTGCAAAAGTTTGTTCATACAACATGGCATCTGATCCCTGAACTATGAATTTATGATGGACTAGTTTTTTTTCTTGAATAGCAGCTTTATCGAATATGCAAGGATTGTGGTGTAAAGGTCTCTGTCGAGCCAGCCAATGCATGTGATTCCTTTTATCATGCATCGGTTGAATGACTTGGTTTCTCTTTTGTTTCTAACTTCACTTTTTTTTTCTTCTAATTGCTAAATTAGTTCAATGACTTGGTTTCTTTTTCTCTTTTCTTGAAAGAAAACAATTATTTTTGTGCAGGGGAATGGCTTTTCTTGGATTAAATTTTATGGGTTTTCTTTCAGTGATCACATATGTTTATTGGTATGGGTATGGTGGGGAGTCGATTAAAGCCCATGCTACCTTCTAGTGGTGATGCTTCAGGGACAATGGGCATCTTTTTAATATGATGTTGTTTTTGTGTGTTTTTGTAAGTGGGGCTTGTGGTTAATTATGGTAACCTAGATAGTCAAGGCTATGGGATTAATACAACAGTATTGAATATTGCACTTTAACAATGGTTTGAGATGTTGCTCTTGTTACCAGATAAGGTGTTTAAATGTCCCAAAAATTGTGTTTTCTTGGCTCATTGTGGTTACTGCTACAAATTTTTTTCCACCAAATAATGGTCTCCCTAACAATGCAGGTGGTTGGTGTAACTTTCCCCAACACCATTTTCAAACATTGATTTGTCCCAATCTTCCACAATGGATCATTTTTTTAGAAAAGTTGAAAATTTTCATCTCTGACAATCTGATCCAAATTAAATTTTTTATTCTTAATGTGTGTGCTATTGCACAGGGCATCACTTCTAGTTCTTATGTTGGATATCTCAAAGAGCTAGGCACCTTGATTAAAATGTGAGCCCCATTTTGAGACAAGGGTGCATAGTTGGCTCATTGTCTTGGGTTCGACTCATCTAAGGTGAGCCCCTCTCTATCCCGGCAACCAATTTGCAACTGCTACATTAACTTTTTGTTATACTATTGATGAGATAATCATGTTTTTGCTTAATTCCAATATATTTCAGTGGAAGCTGCCAGCAAATACCCCTCAAGTATAATTTTGTGTGTGGTTGATAACGAAGAGAGGTATGTAAGTTTATGACTTAAAATGTGATTATGTTTATTTATTAGAGCAAGACATGAAATTTTGGTTGATTTCAGTTCTAGTAGCCTTGTTTTGTGGTGAGATCTTAAAGGGGTTTTTGTTAAGCTTATTACATGGATTCACTCTGCTTATTATTCTAGTAGCCCTATTTTGGTGCATGTGTATGGATGATTTGATGCAACTTTGATGTCCACTTGGCGTGAGGGGAGTCCTTACAACTTTCAAGGTAGAGAACTGACCAACGCCTTCATCCACTCTCCCTCCACCACAACTCCATCATCTTTGTTGTTAGACAAGTATTTCCCTCTGTTGGAAGTCTCTATTAAATGGTGCCTACACCAGTATATAATTTATTTTTCTTTCATAATTTTTATTTTATTTTATTGGTTGGGGTTTTGTATTCATGTTATGAGAATATGAAATTTGTTAGAATTATTTTGATCATATCAGTGAGAGATGAGAAACTGTGTTAGAGATTTGAAATTCTTTTTGAAGGCTTTATTTGGAAGCTGTAATTGTACTGTAGATACTGAAATTGAAGCTTTTGCAAATGTGTAATGGGAGACATTACTTGCATAGAGAAAGTTGGCCCAAGCACTCAGTTGAATATTGCATATTCATGATGTACATGCATTTAATTTAGGAATTTTCTAGTTGATTCAAATCCACATGGCTTATATTATTATTATTGTGTTGGTACTCAATAGGGATAGGGCTACTTGGACTCTATACACGGGAATTTGACCTTGGAGACATCTAAATCGTAAGGTATAAATGTTGGGGGAATATGAATTTTTTTTATCTTCATGGATAAAATAGTCAATCTTGCTACAATGGTTGTTGCAACACATCTCATGATTGGATGGTGCTGCATCATGAGATGGATGGAGTTGCACTTGAGAGAAACCCTGTTCTACTAAAACAAGGCCTTTATCAGAGCTTGTTCTGGAACTCCACCAACAAGCTGATAGCAACAATTAAGCCTTGTAAGGTTAATCACTCCACCAACAAGCTGAATGAGACAAGCTTTGCAATTATATTTATGGCCTCATGTATAGGAAAGAGATCGGTAGCATAAGCTTGACATTGGCGTGAGGCTAACCCATTCAACAAACTCAAGGAGACTTGTTGCTCCAATCACGATGATTACAGCCAAAGCTTGTTAAGCTTGTTGCTACTTGCGCCGTTCAAGGATTGTTTTGTGGAACAAAGAAGGAAATGTATAAGAGAGAGAGATTGAAGGCCTTTTAAAATAGCATTGTTTTAGAAATTCTAAGTCTTTCTGTGTGGTTTGTAATATGTAGCTCATATATTAAATAAACTCAGCTTGTAACTTCATGTACTTGTAAATGTCACTTGTATTAAATATATTTAACCTTGCTTCAAATTTTGTTCAAGATGTAGCTTCTGTTGTAATGTAAATTTATGGTTTTAGTTAAAAGTATTTATTATACTCATTTGTGAGTTTCTGTTGGTTAAGCATGGTAAATTTTCGTTGGATAAGCAGGGTAAATTTGTTGTTTTACTATGAAGTATTTTTTTTATGTCAATTTATAATTTTTTGATAGATGAGCAAGGTATTCTGGGGTATAAGCCCTTTCCAAAATTATAAATAATTTTTTTATTACGATTTTTAGAAAATGACTGCCTAAGACCGTCTTATTTCAACCATCATTCAAATAAGACGGTTCATAAAGGAGTGTCTGATATAATAAATAGGACAACTCATGACTATCTCTAATAGAGCATTCGATAAAGGACAGTTTCCAACCGTCCTTTAGTTTTAAAAAAAATAAATTATTAAAGGGTCGGTGACCGTCCTTTATTGGTGTTTATGAGACGGCTTCGTACCGTCTTATATTAGGATTGTGTAAAATAGTCATTTTCTACCGTCTTATTTATAGAATATAAGACGGTTTAGAATCACCTTGTATATTTAAGACGTCAATGAAAAAAACGAACGTGAGGGCGGTTTTGAATTTTTTTAAATAAGACGGCTTTGGACCATCCTTTTTCGACTATTTTGACGTAGTGTTTTGCTACCACAATATTTTGGGTTTAAGACAAAAAAATTGGGCACCGACATTTCGGCATGGCCCTCAAAATTTCGGTCAAATTTTCGGTTTCGGTCATGCCCAAAACCGATATTTTGATCCTTGGTTCAAAGAACCATAACTTTTAAAATAAAAAATGTTTTTTACACTGACGCTCCTAAGATATCTCTTATTTGCACTCCGCCCCCCTGTGTTTTACCGATTTACACTGCGGCCCTTACTTCTATATGTTTTACTTATTACCCCCTAGAGTGACGGACTGGTTACAAAAATAATCTTTGACTGATTTGAATCGGATGATATTGATCGTTTCTCACCACAATCTTTCACCCAACAAATCTTTGTATCGGAAGCCTCCTATCTAGCGGTCAGATTTTGGTTCCACAAGATGATCATTAGTGTACATAAAATGTAGTTCTTGGATCATTTTTTGAGATGTGTGTCATGTGAAATCAAAACCTAACAGTGTGATTGTAGGTCCATGATCTCAAGATCACATAGTTCAAAGATTAGGGCGAAAAACAATCTCCATCAATTGACAGTCAAAGATTATTTTGTCAGAGAATTCATCACTATAAGGGGTAATATGTAAAGGAAATATAAAAATAAGATCCGAAAAGTAAATAGGTAAAACGGGAGGCGGAGTGCAAATAAGGTATATCTTATGGGGGTAAATGCAAAAACCCCACATTAAAAAATAATATTAAAGGTTGTGCAAATTAGTTTTTAAATAATGAGAAGATTGCAACAACCATTAGCTGCGAAGAGAGAATCTTTGGTTGCAAAAATCAGTACCCTAAATTTAATATTAGTGTATTTTATTTTTTCCAAAAAACTGCAAAAGAATATTTACGATGCATTAATATTTCTAAAATACATTTGGATATAATGCATGGTGTTTTCTGCTTAGGATTGATAAGGCAGTCACTTACATCAATACATGAAAGCTCACTAGCACACTTTTTCTGCCCACATGACCTACTTTTAACCTAACATGAGTCTTTCAAGTGCTTAGATGCTTAAAGACAATATGATTGATATGTTCTTTGGGCATATTAAAGCTAACATCATGTCCAACAACTTAGACAAAGTGTGTTATATATCTATATATATATATAACCTAACATGAGTCTTTCAAGTGCTTAGATGCTTAGAGACAATATGATTGATATGTTCTTTGGGCATATTAAAGCTAACATCATGTCCAACCACTTAGACAAAGTGGGTTATACATATATATATATATATATATATATATATATATATATATATATATATATATATATATATATAGGGCGGCACATTGCATCATATTGAACTCATTTGTTCTTTTACTATGGCTCAAAGCAGTGGCTGTTAGGCCTTAGAGCATCTCCAATCCCGCTCTTCAAAATTAGCTTTGGAGATGTTGATGTGACTAAAATTTGAAAAGTGTATCTTCTTGATGAAATTTGAAAAGTGTGTCTTGGTGGTCTTGTCCAACTACACTTTAATTTTTATCATTTTAATACTTTACATGGAAAAAAAAAGTATCCCCTAACCCCACAGGTCAAGAATTTGGAATAAAATAATAAATTTTCAAATATGAAGAGTTAGAAGGGACACTTCAAATTTGAAGAGTGGGAGAGGCATTTCAAATCTACGTGAATTTGCAGAGCATGATTGGAGGGCTTCTTTTGCAAATCGGCTCTTCAAAAATAGTCGTTGAAGTGATGACAAGGATTTGAAGAGCCCCGTTGGAGATGCTCTTAGGTAGCTAGAGTCAAGATCTTTGGTCTAAAATGTAAAAGTGCATTGACGGTCACTGGAGGGTCAGACAAAAAGAAGGGTATATTGGTCAAACCAAAAAATGACAAAGGGTAAAGGTGTAATTTCAAAATGTTGGGGTCAAGTGAATATCTTATTAATTGTTTGGTTCCCTTGTGGTTCTAGAAATGACAATGGTCACGTTCTGCTAAGTAGAATCGGATTTCCAGTCTTACCCTGTAGCGACCCGAAATCTCACAACCTCTTGATTGTGAGATCTTAGACCGCACCTTTGTATCGTGAATCATATAAACATAATAAGACAATAAAAGGGCCTTAAACAACGAAAGATAAAATTTCTATAAAACATTAATTAATCAAAATAAAACTCATGATAATGTTCTTATTCCAATAACAAAGCCCAACATGATTAAAGCTTAAACAATCTTAATAAAATGCTAACTGATCAATGTCTCATTTATTTAAAACCAATAATAATAGCTAGAAAGGAAAATAGATAATTAGGCCGTAAAGCTATCATCGCCATTCATTTCAGGTTCTTGAGCACCACGTGCAGTCTCATCGCCATAGATCCATACGTTGTCATCGGCTATACCTATCTGATATGGCTACCCACATCAACAAAGGGTGTAAGTTTATACTTATATGGACTAGACATGAAATCTATTGAAGTATAAAATATCAATCATAGTCATATGAATATTTTGATATATTACATGTGCGTGTATGTATAATCTCAATAAGTTGGAATGAATTAAACATAAACATGGATATCAATGTTTCATGAATACTTTCTTTCTTTTAATTTCATCTTTCGTGTCATGTAATGCACGTTAGACTCCGTCCCGCTCAAGACGTTGAGTCATAATCATGCTTATCACTTATTTAGTTAGACTCTGTCATGCTCAAGACGTTGGGTCTAATGATTCATATCATTTATTGTACGTCAAACTCCGTCCCGCTCAAGACGTTGGGTTTAATCATGCTCATCATACTTTTGTTTAATTAGACTTCATCTTACACAAGAAGTTGGGTCTAATTCCTTCTTAGACTCCATCAGGGATAAGATGTTGGGTCTAATGCTTCTTAATCATGTTTAGTTAGACTCCATCAAACACAAGATGTTGGATCTAATACCTTCTTAGACTTTATCATGTACAATATATTGGATCTAATGCTTATTAATTATGGCTTGATATTTCATCATGTTTTACATGTCTTGATTGTGCATTATATAGATCAACATAGAATATGTAAAATGCAAAAGAGTAAGATCATAATATATAAGCATTTAAGTACATTTAATCATGGTACATAAACATTGAATCATGGTGTATAAATATTGAAGTACATATAATATGTCATGGTCCATAAACATTGGCATTTAATGATACTGTCATGAGAAGAATTGAAAATAGAACTTAAATACCCATACTCGATCCAATGAATTATGTTTATGCTCAATGGATTGATTTCTCAATCTATTGAGTTTTGTTCATATTCAATGGATTGATTTCTCAATCTATTGAGGGAAATCCGTGCTTAGACTCAATCTATTGAATCCGGCTCAATCTATTGAGTTCTTTCTGTGACTATTTAATGTTCATCCTCAATCGATTGACATTCAAGAATCAATCGATTGACAGAAATTCGTGCTCAATTTATTGAGTTCTGCTCAATCTATTGAGTTCTTTCTGTGACTATTTAATGTTCATCTTCCATCGATTGACATCCAAGAATCAATCGATTGACATAAATTCATGCTCAATCTATTGAGTTATTTCTGTGACTTTAATGTTTATCCTCAATCGATTGACATCCAATAATCAATCGATTGACAAAATTGTGCTCAATCTATTAAGTTATTTCTGTGACTATTTAATGTTTATCCTCAATCGATTGACATCCAAGAATCAATCGATTGACAAAAATCTGTGCTTAGACTCAATTTATTGAGTCTGGCTCAATCTATTGATTTCTCAGAATCAATCTATTGAAGTTGATCCTGAGTACGCTCCAACAATGCTCAAATCTCATGATGAACTTTAACCCATCTTCTTTTTAACCAAAATCGTCAACATTAGAAATCATTAATCATAGCATCCATCCATTTAGTCATTCATTCATTATTCATGAAATAAACTCACTAATTTGCATAAAAATATTTAAAAATCAATATTTTAAGTTCAATGAAAAGCATAATTTCTCCATACCTAGAACGATCGTATCACCACGATTAGATTAAGATCCCAATAATGATGATGATTCTAGCAAGTGCGAAGGCCACTTGAGAATATACGCTAACGTCTCCCCGATCTTTCAAAAGAAAGGTTCTAGAAAGGTAGATATAGAATTTCTTTTCTAAGGTCTCTAGGGTTTCTGACGGTTCTATTCTTAAGAAGAATTCTAAATGAAATTAGAATTTAAGGTTCTCCGTAAGACACTTATTTATAATATTTTAGAGATTATTCGGTGTTAAGCTAACACACCAAGGAAAGAGTGTATAGGCTTTTACCTCAAAATCTAAAATAGAGGTTTATAACACACATAATAAAGTTCGATCCCTAGACCTCTTATCTAGAACTCAAGCCTTTAACCAGCAGGTTATCACATAACTTGTGTTCATAAATGATGAAAATAAATATAAGAGCTTGGAAAACTAAAACATATATTTTTAGTTAAAACATTTTGAAAAGTCAAACCATGCGGTGAATACGTTATTAAGCACATACACATAATTTAGGTATATCAAAGACATAAAATTCAGATAATAACATTCTTCCCTACTTATAAAAATTCCGTCCTCGAAATTAAGTCATACCTTACTCGAAGAGATGGGGATAGTCCCTTCTAATAGCATCCTCGCGCTCCCAAGTGGCCTCCTCACGAGAGTGGTGTTGCCACACAATAATGACCAACGGTATAACTTTATTCCTCAGGGTCTGCTCTTTTCGGTCAACAATCTGAACATGCATCTCCTCAACGGACATATCCTTAAAAACCTCTAAGGGTCGATAAAGTGAGTAGGGTCTACCATGTATTTCTTTACTATGGATATGTGAAAAATATTGTGCACATTGGCAAACTTTGGTGGTAGCTTGACTTGATATGCCGTTTCTCCAATTTTCTTCAAGACTTCGAATGGCCCTAAGAACATCGGACTAAGCTTTTCTTTCAGCCCGAATCTCATTACTCCTTTCATAGGAGAGATTTTTAAGAAGCCTTTATCCCCTTCGATCAGATCCCAATTCCTACGCTTCAAATCAGCATAGCTCTTTTGTCTACTCTGTGCGGTCCTCATTCGTTCTCGGATTAACTGAACTTGCTTCGACGTGTCTTTAATAATTTGGGGTCCTTGCAAACTTCTCACACCGACCTCATCCCAACACAATGGAGTTCTATAACTTCTCTCATACAAGGCTTCATACGGGGCCATCTGTATGGTGGACTGGTAACTGTTATAAGCGAGCTCCGCAAGAGGTAGATGTTCGTCCCAATTGCCTCCAAAGTCTAGTACACAAGCGCGAAGCATGTCTTTAAACACTTGATTCAGTCTTTCGGTCTGCCTATCCGTCTGAGGATGAAAGCAGAGCTAAATTTCAACTTAGGTCCCATTCCTTCTTAAAATTTCAACCAAAATTTCGACGTGAAACGAGGTCTTTATCAGATATAATATCATTAGGTACACCATGCAATCTGACAATCTCACGAATGTAAATATCCGCCAACTGGGAAGCTGAATAGGTCATGCGGTACGAAATAAAATGAGCCGATTTAGTCAATCTATCGACCACAACCCAAATAGCATCGTTCCTTTTCGAAGTCCTTGGCAAACTGGTCATGAAATCCATGTCGATACTTTCCCATTTCCAACCTGGAATCGGTAGTGGCTGAAGTAACCTAGGTGGTTTCTGGTGTTCAGCTCTAACTTGCTGGCAATGAGACATCTTGCCACGTAGTCAGCGATTTCTCTCTTCATATCAATCCACCAATAATTTTTCTTCAACCCTTTATACATCTAATTGTTCCCAGGGTGAATAGAGAATTTAGACTTATGGGCTTCGTCCACGATCTGTCTTTTCAAATCTTGCTTATCAGGTACACAGTAGCATCCCTGGAACAACATCATCCCATCATCTCTGACAGTAATCTCCGGCTTCCCACTGTCCTTCAGCTTTAAGAGGATAGGATCTTCAAGTTGTAGTCCCCAGATTCGATCAAGTAATGAAAATGTGATAACAATATGCGAAAGCAATGCCCTTGGTAGAATTACCTGTTCTAAAATAAATCTGCAACTTCTCCCATACAAGGCTTCATACAGGGCCATCTATATGGTGGACTGGTAAGTGTTGTTATAAGCGAACTCTGCAAGAGGTAGATGTTTATCCCAATTGCCTTCAAAGTCTAGTACACAAGCATGAAGCATGTCTTCCAACACTTGATTTAGTCTTTCGGTCTGCCCATCCATCTGAGGATAAAAAGCGAAGCTAAATTTCAACTTAGGCCCCATTCCTTCGTAAAATTTCTGCCAAAATCTTGAAGTGAAACGAGGGTCTCTATCAGATACAATATCAGCAGGTACACCATGCAATCTAACAATCTCGCGAATGTAAATATCCGCCAATTGAGAAGCTGAATAGGTCATGCGGTACGAAATAAAATGAGCCGATTTAGTCAATCTATCGACCACAACCCAAATATCATCGTTCCTTTTCGAAGTCCTCGGCAAACCGATGATGAAATCCATGTCGATACTTTCCCATTTCCAACCTGGAATTGGTAGTGGCTGAAGTAACCCAAGTGGTTTCTGGTGTTCAGCTCTAACTTACTGGCATGTGAGACATCTTGCCACGTAGTCAGCGATTTCTCTCTTCATATCAATCCACCAATAATTTTTCTTCAACCCTTTATACATCTTATTGTTCTCAGGGTAAATAGAGAATTTAGACTTATGGGCTTCGTCCAAGTTCTGTCTTTTCAAATCTTGATTATCAGGTACACAGTAGCGGCCCTAGAACAACATCATCCCATTATCTCTAACAGTAATCTTCAGCTTCCTACTGTCCTTCAGCTTCAAGAGGATAGGATATTCAAGTTGTAGTGCCCTAATTCGATCAAGTAATGAAGATGTGATAACAATGTACGAAAGTAATGCCCTTGGTCAAATCACCTATTCTGAAATAAATCTGTAACTTCTCCCATACAAGGCTTCATACGGGGCCATCTGTATGATGGACTGGTAACTTTTGTTATAAGCGAACTCTGCAAGATGTAGATGTAAGCGGAGCTAAATTTCAACTCCTCCAAAGTCTAGTACACAAGCAAGAAGCATGCCTTCCAACACTTGATTCAGTCTTTCGGTTTGCCCATCCGTTTGAGGATGAAAGCGGAGCTAAATTTCAACTTAGGCCCCATTCCTTCTTAAAATTTCTACCAAAATCTCGACGTGAAACGAGGGTCTCCATCAGATACAATATCAACAGGTACACCATGCAATTTGACAATCTCGCGAATGTAAATATCCGCCAACTGGGAAGCTGAATAGGTCATGTGGTACGAAATAAAATGAGCCGATTTAGTCAATCTATCGACCACAACCCAAATAGAATTGTTCCTTTTCGAAGTCCTCGGCAAACCGGTGATGAAATCCATGCCAATACTTTTCCATTTCCAACCTGGAATAGGTAGTGGCTGATGTAACCCAGGTGGTTTCTGGTGTTCAGCTCTAACTTGCTGGCATGTGAGACATCTTGCCACGTAGTCAGCAATTTCTCTCTTCATATCAATCCACCAATAATTTTTCTTCAACCCTTTATACATCTTATTGTTTTAAGGGTGAATAGAGAATTTAGACTTATGGGCTTCATCCAAGATCTGTCTTTTCAAATCTTGATTATTAGGTACACAGTAGGGTCCCTGGAATAACATCATCCCATCATCTTTGACAGTAATCTCCAACGTCCCACTGTCCTTCAGCTTCAAGAGGATAGGATCTTCAAGTTGTATACCCCTGATTCGATAAAGCAGTGAAGATGTGATAATAATGTGCGAAAGTAATGCCCTTGGTCGAATCACCTGTTCTGAAATAAATCTGCAACTTCTCCCATACAAGGCTTCATACGGAGCCATCTATATGGTGGACTGGTAACTGTTGTTATAAGCGAACTCCGCAAGAGGTAGATGTTCATCCCAATTGTCTCCAAAGTCTAGTACACAAGCACAAAGCATGTCTTCCAACACTTAATTCAGTTTTTCGGTCTGCCCATCCATCTAAGGATGAAAAGAAGAGCTAAATTTTAACTTAGGCCCCATTCTTTCTTAAAATTTCTGTCAAAATCTCGACGTGAAGCAAGGGTCTCTATCAGATACAGTATCAGCAGGTACACCATGTAATCTGACAATCTCGCGAATGTAAATATCCGCCAACTGGGAAGCTGAATAGGTCATATGGTACGAAATAAAATGAGCTGATTTAGTCAATCTATCGACCACAACCCAAATAGCATCGTTCCTTTTCGAAGTCCTCGACAAACCGGTGATGAAATCCATGCTGATACTTTCTCATTTCCAACCTGGAATCTACAGTGGCTGAAGTAACCCAGGTGGTTTCTGGTGTTCAGCTCTAACCTGCTGGTATGTGAGACATCTTGCCACGTAGTCAGCGATTTCTCTCTTCATATCAATCCACCAATAATTTTTCTTCAACCCTTTATACATCTTATTATTCCCAGGGTGAATAGAGAATTTTAACTTATGGGCTTCGTCCAAGATCTGTCTTTTCAAATCTTGATTATCAGGTACACAGTAGCGTCCCTAGAACAACATCATCCCATCATCTCTGATAGTAATCTCCAGCTTCCCACTGTCCTTCAGCTTCAAGAGGATAAGATTTTCAAGTTGTAGTCTCCTAATTCGATCAAGTAATGAAGATGTGATAACAATGTGCGAAGGCAATGCCCTTGGTTGAATCTCCTGTTCTGAAATAAATCTGTAACTTCTCCCATACAAGGCTTCATACGGGGCCATCTGTATGGTGGACTGGTAACTGTTGTTATAAGCGAACTCCGCAAGAGGTAGATGTTCGTCCCAATTGCCTCCAAAGTCTAGTACACAAGCACGAAGCGTGTCTTCCAACACTTGATTCAGTCTTTTGGTCTGCCCATCCATCTGAGGATGAAAAGCAGAGTTCAATTTCAACTTAGGCCCCATTCCTTCTTAAAATTTCTGTCAAAATCTCGACGTGAAACAAGGGTCTCTATCAGATATAATATCAGCAGGTACACCATGCAATATGACAATCTCGCGAATGTAAATAGTCACCAACTGGAAAGCTGAATAGGTCATGCGGTATGAAATAAAAAGAGCCGATTTAGTCAATCTATCGACCATAACTCAAATAGCATCGTTCTTTTTTGAAGTCCTTGAAAAACCGGTGATGAAATCCATGCCGATACTTTCCCATTTCCAACCTGGAATCGTAGTGGCTGAAGTAACTCAGGTGGTTTCTGGTATTCAGCTCTAACTTGCTCGCATGTGAGACATCTTGCCACGTAGTCAGCGATTTCTCTCTTCATATCAATCCACCAATAATTTTTTTTCAACCCTTTATACATCTTATTGTTCCTAGGGTGAATAGAAAATTTAGACTTATGGGCTTCGTCCAAGATCTGTCTTTTCAAATCTTGATATCAGGTATACAGTAGCGTCCCTGGAACAACATCATCCCATCATCTTTGACAGGAATCTCCGGCTTCCCACTGTCCTTTAGCTTCAAGAGGATAGGATCTTCAAGTTGTAGTCCCCTGATTCTATCAAGTAATAAAGATGTGATAACAATGTGCGAAAGCAATGCCCTTGGTCGAATCACCTGTTCTGAAACAAATCTGCTGAGGGGATCAACAACAATATTAGCCTTTCCCGGATGATATTTGATCTCGCAATCATAATCGATCAGGAATTCCAACCGTCTTCTATGTCTCATATTCAAGTCTTTATGAGTAAAAAGATATTTAAGACTTTGATGGTCCATGGAGATGATGAATTTCTCTCCATACAGGTAATGTCTCCAGATCTTCAGAATGAATATGATAGCAGCCAGTTCTAGATCGTGTGTAGGATAATTCTTTTCATGTTCCTTTAACCACTTAGATATGTAAGCTACAACTCTCTCATTCTGCATCAGGACACCACCTAGTCCTTTATACGATGCATCGTTATTAACGGTGAAGCCACCACTGTCAGAAGGTATCACTAGAATGGGAGCAATAGTCAACCTTTTCTTCAACTCGAGAAAGCTCTTCTCACACTCATCGGTCCAATTGAATTCCACAAACCTTCTATAGTAACCTGCTAAGCCAAGGAAACTCCATACTTTAGTAATAATTTTGAGACTTGCCCAATTCACAATGGCTTCAATCTTAGCAGGATTAATAGTAATCCCTGCCTCAGAAACTCTGTGGCCCAGGAATGCCACTTCACGCATCCAGAATTCATATTTACTTGTCTTAGCATACAACTGGTGGTCTAATAGGGTTTGTAAGACGAACTTTAAGTGTTCGGCATGCTCTTTTTTGGACTTGGAGTAGATCAGGATGTCATCGACGAAAACCACTACAAACTGATCCAAATAGGGCTTGAAAATATGGTTCATCAAGTCCATAAAGATTGCAAGGGCATTAGTCAATCCGAAAGGCATTACTAAAAATTCAAATTGCCCATACCTCATATTGAATGTCATTCTAGCTATATCAGACTCTCTCACCCTCAACTAGTGATATCCAGATCTCAGATCGATCTTAGAGAAATATCATGCACCTTGCAGTTGATCAAATAGAATATCGATCCATGGCAATGGATACTTGTTCTTAATCGTCACCTGGTTCAACTGTCGGTAATCAATGCACAGCCTCTAAGAACCATCCTTCTTCTTCACAAATAAAAAAGGAGCACCTCATGATGACTTGCTCCTTCTAATAAAGCCCTTATCTTACAGTTCCTGTAACTGTTTCTTCAATTCTGATGGTTCTACAGGTGCCATCTTGTAAGGAGTCTTGGCTATCGGTGCATTGCCAGGTACGAGCTCAATCTAAAATTCGACTTTCCTACTCGACGACAAACCCATCACCTCATCAAGAAAAACTCTTACAAATTCATTTATAACAGGAATCGAAGATATATCTCCTCGCTTTTCCTCAACTTCCAATAAAGCAAAGAGTTTCAGAATGACACTCTTCCGTGCTCCCTTGAATTTAAACATCGGTTCATCTAAAGGGGTAAAAATCATGGTCTTGGCGAAACAATCAAGGGTCGCATGAGATTCAGCGAGTCAATCCATTCCAAGGATAACATCGAAATCTTTGAAGTCTAATTGAATTAGATCGACAACCAATGCATGGGTTCCAATCTCGATAGAACATCGAGGGTAGACTTTGTCAACAAGCACACTCTTTCCCAGAGAAGTTGCTACGGTCAAAGGAATGCTCATCGGAGATGAATCCTTATCAAGACTCTTAGCAAAGTTCAAAGAGATGAATGAATGGGAAGCACCCAAATCCAAACACACATGAGCAAAAAGTCTATCGATGAACATCGAACCTGGACACCCAAGACATGCCACAACTTAAATTATTCAACATAAGGGTATCATTCAATTTAAAAGATTAATTTCTACCATATAATCATTAATTCTTAACAAATTCATTTCATTTAATTTTGAAAATATTTTCAAAAAAATTGTTTATTTTACGTAAATTAATATATATGGCATTACTACGTAAATAGGTATGAAAGAATTTAATCATAAATTTTAAATAAACAAGCATACCCTGGATGACATCGTCTGAGGCTCTAGCGTCAGCATCAGAGAGGGTATACACGCGACCATTAGTCGTAATCGTCGCAAGAGGCATAGCCCTCGATCCAGATGACTTCTTAGGCATCTTGCACTTGGCTGCTCTATGCCCAAGTTGCCCACAGTTGAAACAAATACCCATTTCTCTTAGGCAGGTACCATAATGATTCTTGCCACAAGTGGTACAAATCAGAGTAGTCTTCGCAGTCGACGCCACAGCAAAATTAGTCTTGCTCTGCTGAGAGAAGATTGGTCTTGAGTAAGGCATGGCCCTACTCTCCGATCTTGTGTTGGATTTAGAAAACACACGATCTCGGTGGCTAGATTGAAAGTTTCTAGCCGAGCTCTGATCCACATTACCAGTCGACGAAGGCGCCTTTAGTTCTCTCTCGATGGTGTAGCACCTATGAATCAGGTCCTTATATGAGTCACATCGGTGTTCAACCACCAAGGTCCTGATCTAGAGCCTCAAACCCTTTTCAAGCCTCTTGAGTTGAAAGTTCTCGCCAGAAACTAGGGTCGACGCAAACTGGCTCAATTCCATAAAAAGCTTGGCATAAGCTTCAACTGTCATCTCTCCCTGTTGCAAGTTCAAGAGTTCATCAATCTTTGCTTCTTGGATGCTCTGGGGGTAGTACTTATCATAAAACACCTTTACAAATTCGTCCCAATCCTATACATAACTAGGCTCCTCGACACGAGTCGCTTCTTTCAATTATCTCCACCAGTTCTCGGCATTCCCCTCTAGTTTATAGGTTGTCAATCTCACTTTAGTTATTTCATTACATTCCATTAGATCAAAGATCTTTATCATCTGCTGCACCCATTTCATAGCCTCAGTGCTATCTCCCGTCCCATTGAAGTATCGTGGTCGGTTCTTCTTGAATTTGTCCAATTCTGACCTAGGAGCAGGAGTAGGTTGGGAATTTGGAGCTTTGATTGCATTGATGGCATTAACAATTTCCTCAGTCAACACATCAATGTATTTGTTCGTCATCTGCAACCAATCAAACTCATATTAGACTCTCATTCCACATATTCTCGATGTAAGAATCAACCTTAGGCTCTGATACCAACTGTAGCGACCCGAAATCTCACAACCTCTTGATTGTGAGAACTTAGACCGTACCTTCATATCGTGAACCATAGAAACATAATAAGGCAATAAAAGTGCTTTAAACAGCAGAAGATAAATTTTTTTTAAAATATTAATTAATCAAAATAAAATCCATGATAATGCTCTTATTCCAATAACAAAGTCCAATATGATTAAAGCTTAAACAGTCTTAATAAAATGCTAACTAATCAATATCTCATTTATTTAAAACTAATAATAATAGTTAGAAAGGAAAATAGATAATTAGGCACGAAGCCATCATCGCCATTCATATCAGGTTCCTGAGCACCACCTACAGTCTCATCGCCATAGACCCATACGTTGTCATAGGCTAGACCTGTCTCATCTGGCCACCCACATCAACAAGAGGTGTAAGTTTACACTTGTATGGACCAAACATGCAATCTATTTAAGCATAAAATATCAATCATAACCATATGAATATTTCGGTGTACTTCATGTGCGTGTGCTTGTGGCATGTATAATCTCAATAAGTTGGAATGAATTAAACATAAACATTGATATCAATATTTCATGAATGCTTCCTTTCTTTTAATTACATCTTTCGTGTCATGTAATGCACGTTAGACTCCATCCCGCTCAAGACATTGGGTCTTAATCATGCTTATCACTTGTTTAGTTAGACTCCGTCATGCTTAAGACGTTGAGTCTAATGATTCATATAATTTATTACACATCAAATACCGTTCCACTCAAGATGTTGGATCTAATCATGCTCATCATGCTCTTGTTTAGTTAGACTCCATCTTACATAAGATGTTGGGTCTAATGCTTCTTAATCATGTTTAGTTAGACTCCATCGAGCACAAGATGTTGGGTCTAATACCTTCTTAAACTCTATCATATACAAGATGTTGGGTCTAATGCTCATTATTCATGGCTTGGCATTTCATCATGTTTTATGTGTCTTGATTGTGCATTATATAGATCATCATGGAACATATAAAGTGCATAAGAGTAAAATCATAATACATAAGTATTTAAGTACATTTAATCATGGTACATAAATATTGAATCATGGTGTATAAATATTGAAGTGCATATAATATGATCATGGTCCATTAACATTGACATTTAATGACACTGTCATGAGAAGAACTGAATATAGAACTTAAATACCCATACTCAGTCCATTGAATTCTGTTCATGCTCAATGGATTGATTTCTCAATCTATTGAGTTATGTTCATGCTCAATGGATTGATTTCTCAATCTATTGAGAGAAATTTGTGCTCATACTCAATCTATTGAGTCTGGCTCAATCTATTGATTTCTTTCTGTGACTATTTAATGTTCATCCTCAATCAATTGACATCTAAGAATCAATCGATTGACATAAATTCGTGCTCAATCTATTGAGTTCTGCTCAATCTATTGAGTTCTTTTTGTGACTATTTAATGTTCAACTTCAATCAATTGACATCCAAGAATCAATCGATTGACATAAATTCGTGCTCAATCTATTGAGTTCTGCTCAATCTATTGATTTGTCAGAATCAATCTATTAACCCCAACAATACTCAAATCTCATGGTGAACTTTAACCTATCTTCTTTTTAACCAAAATCGTCAACATTAGAAATCATTAATCATAGCATGCATCCATTTAATCATTCATTCATTATTCATAAAATAAACTCACTAATTTGTATAAAAATATATTTAAAAATCAATATTTTAAGTTTAATGAAAAGCATGATTTCTCCATATCTAAAACGGTCATATCACCACGATTAGATTAAGATCCCAACAATGATAATGATTCTAGCAGGGGCGAAGGCCGCTTGAGAATATACGCCAACGTCTCGCCGATCTTTCAAAAGAAAGGTTCTAGAAAGGTAGATCTAGAATTTATTTTCTAAGGTCTCTAAGGTTTCTGACGGCTCTATTCTTAAGAACTCTAAATGAGATTAGAATTTAGGATTCTTCGTAAGAAACTTATTTATAATATTTTAGGGATTATTCGGTGTTAAGCTAACACACCAAGGAAGACTGTATAGGCTTTTATCTCAAAGTCTAAAATAGAGGTTTATAACACACATAACAAGGTTCGATCCTTAGACCTCTTGTCTAGAAATCAAGCCTTTAACCAGCAGGCTATCACATAACTTGTGTCCATAAATGATGGAAATAAATATAAGAGCTTGAAAAACTAAAACATATATTTTTAGTTAAAACATTTTGAAAAGTCAAGACATGCGGTGAATATTTTATTAACCACATACACATAATTTAGGTGTATCAAAGACATAAAATTTAGATCATAATATACCCCATTTGTAATGACCCTAAATTTCTGAGACACCTGACTGCTTTAGTATACGTGCCTGACACGAAAATCGAGATGAATTTAAAATTTAATAAGAGGAATATTAATATCAAGATTAATAATCTGTAGGTGTGTGAAGTGATAAGTCACTTGCGACACAAGTCTGAGATGCGAATTGATTTTTGAAGAATGTGATGCGCGTGAGTTTTGTGTGTGCGCTCAACACCGGAGCGAATGAATAAGATATGGAAATATCCTAGATATTTTCATTGGTAGCTTATAAGAGAAGGAAGGTTAGGAATACTTGATACCTCTTCTCTTTGCTTTGAACCTTTGCCTTCAAACCATTGCTAGAGAAATAACTCAGTGAGAAAGCCGAGACTCGACCTAGATTTTGGCTCCTCTGATTTAATGCTAGAAGGCATCGACGTGGGTGCATCGAAATGGTTTGGGAAGACAATACACATGTGTGGGTTGACGTGGTGGTACACCACTGGTTCATTAGGGAGATCAAATCGGCAAAACTCTTGAATCCTGAGTCTAAAACCCACATTGAACCGAGGATGTCGTGAACCGAGAAATAGCCATCAAAGAGGTGAGTTGTTAGGTATTTGTAGGAGTTTTGCATGTCATAAATGTGCATTTATGTTGCTTGAATGATTCGTGGATGAATCATGAAGATTTATGGTTGAACCTCATTAATGACAGGGACTGTCATTTTCGATCAATCAAATTTAGTATTTGATCGATCAAATTATTATCCGATCGATCGAATTGTATAAAACCATAATGAACAAAAGGGTGAATTTTTAAGAAGTTAAGGCCCAATATGCTCAATCAATCAAATTAGTGATTTGATTGATCAAATTTGTAACTGATCGATCAAATTATAAGTGATCGATCAAATGATAGAATGATCGATCAATTGAGAATTGATCGATCGAACTGTGAGAATGATCGATCAAATCGAAGATTTGATCGATCGAATTTTATAAACACCCTATGAAACAGGAGCTGTGTTTTTCTGAATTTTTTACTTTTGAAAATCTGATCGATTAAACATAAGGATTGATCGATCAAATTAAGGATCCAATCGATCAAATAGGGAGTTGATCGATCAAATTTCCTCTATTATGTTTATGTAAAATGTTGGTTTCTGATCGATCAAACATGAAATTGATCGATCAAACTATGAATTCGATTGATCAAATAGGGAGTTGATTGATCATATTTCCTCTGTTCTGTCTATAGAAGAGGAAGGCATCCGATCGATCAAATGGTGAGTTGATCGATCAGATGTGAATCTGATCGATCAATTAGAAAGGTTGATCGATCGAATTCCCTGTTTTGGCCTATTTTAGTTTTCTGGGAAAAACACTCTTGGGCAGTATACCAATTATTGTTTTGACACTTTTGACACATATACACTATACGTATGGTCTAGGTCAAGACCAAGACACTTTTAAAAAGCTTTGGATTTGCTTAGAAAGACCTGATCTGAGGTAGGAGAAATTCAACTTAACTTGTATCCGATTTTGACTGCATGGTTTTCAAGCATTTGTATATGAGTTCTTCTGTTTTAAAAGCATGCCTTGCACATGATAAAGGTTCCGTTATTTGATTCTATTATCTGATTTTGCCATCTGATTCTGCTATCTGATTCTGAGATCTTTATGTGTATTGATTTAAAGTTTATGTGATGAATCCCCCTGACGTGGCAGGATACCCACGACCGGCACGGTGGGATATCCGTGTATCTTATTTGTAAACCCCTGGCACAAGTTACTCTCCTTTGTAGAGGCTTGATGCAAATATCTGTAATTATTCATTGAATGACGATGGTCGGGGTTATCCATGGGCACACATCTAGCTACCACGAGCTATATTCACAGGAGTTATTTAAGTATAAAATTTAAGTCATTTAATACTGTATGCATGCATATGATAACTGTAAGAATAAAGTCCGTTTATGTTATTTCTGCATCTGTTCTATTCTTTAAAATTCTGCATCCGATATCTGATCATCTTTCTGCATCTATTCTGTTATGTCTGCATTCTCTGATTTTAATCATCTGTTTTGAGTTATGTTCTGTAAACCCATGTTTTACATTTTAGATGCAACTTACTTGAATTTCTTCTATTGAGCTTAGATGGATAGCTCACCCTGTTTCTATATAATAGGTTCTGAGGCTAGGGTTCCTGGCACTGAGAGCGATCTAGACTATCAGCCGGAGGCGGAGGCTGAGGCTGAGGAGGAGGATACTGATATCTCGGCCGACGAGTTCTATCCATAATTTGTGTATTAGTTTTGTATTTTGGGATCTGGGTATGTATTTTTGGATTATCTGTGTGCCTGGTGGCCACTACTCTGTATTTATTTTCTGTATATGATTTTACTTATAGTCATATACATTCTATAGGAACCACTATTGGGAACCATTGTTTTGGGTGATGGGTGTCCATCATCAGTGGTTCTGCTTGGTTCCTTTTTGAGGATGCATATTCTTTTGATTTATATATATATATATATATGTCTTATTTTATTCTTTTCTTTCATTTAGAGCCTCATACGATGACTCGATCTGCCACTTCCGATAGTGTCTGCTCTGATTTTCGTTAGACGAGCAAGCACTCTTTGGTTTGTTCCGGGAATCATCCAATGCAATGATCCTGATGGCACGAGTTTTCGGGTGCAGAAATCTAGGTGGTCACAGTTGGTATCAAAGCTTAGGCTTTAGGTTGAACCACGAGTTTAGATTTGATTATTTTTTCAATCTATGTACTGATCAATGTTGTTCTATTTACAATGACAGACCAGTATTATGGCCCCACGGTTCAGAGGAGGACGCGACAGAGGAAGAGAGGGACAGAGAGAGGTTCCAATATAAGAGATCCCTGAGGGTACTGGTACATCTAGGGGATTGAGGTTTCTATCGGGTGAAAATACAATTCTAGTAGGACCGAGAGGAGGTAGAGGAGGTGGTGAAGAAAGAATGGAGCAGGTGTTGGAAGCTTTGGTTGCCAACGTAGCTCAACAGATAGCTACTATAAATCAACAAGCAGCAAGACCACCTTACCAACGTGGCAGTTTTGCCAAGTTTAGGAGAATGAGGCCTCCTAATTTCACTGGTCAAATAGACCCGATTGAGGCCGAGAGTTGGATAGAAGAGATGGAGAAAGTTTTTGAAGTGCTTCAATGCACTAATGTTGAGAAGGTGCGCTGGGCAACCTTCAAACTTGATGGGGAAGTGGGACCTTGGTGGAAATCAGTATCAAGACACCGAGAGCAAGAACTTCCCAATACCCCTTGGACGTGGGCTGAATTCATTGAGATTTTTAATGATAAGTACTTTCCCAAGATTGTGAGGCATCAGTGGAAAGTGAAGTTTATCAAGTTGGAACAAGGAGCTATGACTGTGTGTGAGTATAGTGCTGAGTTTGTTAGATTATCAAGGTTTGCTCCGCAGCACGTAGCCACCGAGTCGATGCGAGATTGGAAGTTTCAGCTTGGGTTGAGGCCCAACCTGCAGAAAGAAGTGGCCTTATGGGAGTTGGAGACATATGCAGCAGTTATGTCTAAAGCTCTCATTTCTGAAGAGGAGAACCAGAAGCAGTTTTCTTGGAGAGATAGGCAAAACAAAGAGAGGTCATTCCAGGGACAATCTCATAACCCTGATCAAAACAAGAGGGCTAGATTCTCCAGACCTCCTAGATACCCTACTCATTCTAGGCCCGTAATATCTTCAGGGTCGAGTTCTTATCAGAGACTGGCAGTACTTGCATCATCTAGACCATTCAGATCATCTAGTTCTTCTGCTAGTGGAGCTTCTATCGCACAAGGATCTTCACGGGTCTCTTCATTCACTCCGGCTCCATCATGTGCCAAGTGTAGGAAACCACACAAGACAGAGGACTGCAGGAGAGATACAGGAGCTTGCTTCAGGTGTGGAAAAATGGGTCACATGGTTAGAAATTGCCCTGAGGAGAGCAAGGAAAGCAAAGAGCGAGCTGGATCGGTATCTACTCAGAGATCTTCGCGACCTGTTGTTCAAGGTCGAGCATATGCCGTCACCGCAACGGATGCCTTGACATCAAATGATGTCATCCAAGGTATCTTTACACTTTGAGAGTTAAATTGATTAGTTGATATTCCTATACTATAGTGTGTTTTGATGATTTTATGCATATGGATATTCAAAATTGTTGTGAACTTAACTCTATATATTTAATATAACAATAAAAGGTACACTTGTCATGCGTAGTATGGGTGACGTGAGTCAAGCTGATGCTCATGTATTGATAGACCCTGGGTCTAGTCATTCGTTTATCACTCCGTCGTTCTCTTAGAAATTAGGCATCGTCCCCAAGACCCTTGATTTTATCTTGGCTGTATCTGTACCTACGGGAAACTCAGTAAACACAGATACGGTATGCTAGCTAGTTATTGTGATGATTGAAGATCACGAGATGATGACTAATATGATTACTCAGAGTATGGAAGGGCTTGATGTGATCCTTAGAAAGGATTGGCTGTCAGCATACCATGCGAGCGTGGATTGCCTTCGGAAGATTGTAACCTTCCGACCTCCAAAGAGAAAGTCTTTTCACTTCTGTGGAATCAAATCCAAAGTCGCGTCGTTTGTTTCAACTATTCGAGCAGAGCGTATAATGAAGAATGGATGCCGTGAATATCTTGCTTACTTGCATGATCATCAGGAAAAGAAAAGGGACATCGCTCTTATCTCAGTTGCATGTGAATATCTCGATGTTTTCCCTGAGGAACTGCCTGGATTGTCACCTGATCGAGAGATCAAGTTCGCAATTGATTTAGCACCGGGTACTGAACCATTGTCAAAGGCACTGTACAGAATGACGCCTGTGGAGTTAAAGGAACTGAAGGACAACTTTAGGTGCTCTTGGACAAAGGTTTCATTAGGCTGAGTATATCTCCTTGGGGGGAACCAATATTATTTGTGAAGAAGGATGGTTCGATGTGGTTGTGCATCGATTACCGCCAGTTAAACAAGATGAAAATTAAGAATTATTACCCACTGTTGCGGATTGAGGACCTCTTTGATCAGTTGCAAGGTGTAAGGTTCTTTTCAAAGATTGATCTAATGTCTGGTTACCACCAACTGAAGATTAAGGTGGACGACGTTTTCAAAACCGCATTCCGCACGAGGTATGGTCATTACGAGTTCTTGGTTATGCCTTTTGGGCTAATGAATACACAGGTATCGTTCATGGACTTGATGAACCAGGTATTCAAGCCACATCTTGATAAATTAGTAGTAGTTTTTGTTGACGATATCATCATATACTCAAAGATAAGGGAGGAACACGTTCAACATTTACGAGTTGCTCTTCAAACACTCAGGGACAACAAACTAAACGCCAAGCTTAGCAAGTGCAAGTTTTGGCTTAATCAGGTTAGTTTCTTAGGCCACGTGATTTTTGAGGAGGGTATAACAGTTGATCCTACAAAGATCGAATCTGTAGTGAATTGGGAGCAACCGAAGATGGCAATAGAAGTCTGTAGTTTTCTTTGTTTGGCGGGATACTATAGACGATTTGTAGAAGGATTCTCTAAACTCCTAGGTCCGCTTACTCATTTTACAAAGAAGAAAGTTAAGTTTGATTAGACGGAGTAGTGTGAGAAGAGTTTTTAAGAACTCAAAACGCGTTTGACTACAACACCAGTGTTAGCTATACCATCTGGTGGAGGAGGTTTCGCTATATATAGCGATGCGTCTTATAATGGTTTGGGTTGTGTTCTCAATCAAAACAAGAAGGTTATTATCGTGTGCGGCTCTAGACAACTCAAGGACCATGAGAAGAATTATCCAACTCACGATCTAGAGTTAGCAGTGGTAATTTTTGCTTTGAAGATCTGAAGGCACTATCTATACAGTGAGACGTTTGATATCTTCACCGACCAAAAAAGCCTTAAGTATCAATTCACCCAGAAGGACCTGAATATGCGGCAATGAAGATGGATGAATTTCTTGAAAGATTACGATTTTTCCATCCAGTATCACCCTAGGAAGGCCAATGTAGCGACCGATGCTTTGAGTCGGAAGTCTTTGACTCAGTTATCTCATCTCATTACGAGAGTGCATCGGTGGCGCTTGCTTGAGGATATGGCCTTGAGTGATACAAGGTTCGATGTTAAAGGTTTAGGTGCTTTGATGGCCACCCTTGTTATCAAGCTGACATTGTTTGAGAATATTCGCAAACTCCAAATGGTTGATGATGAGCTTATGACTATTAGACAGGGTGTGATCAGTGGAACTTGAGCAGATTTCTCCATCAGGGAGGATGGTACCTTATTATTTCAGGATAGAGTATGCATACCTACCAATGTTGAGCTTTGAGATACTATTTTAGAAGAGGCTCATAAATTAATGTACGCTATACATCTGGGGAGTACCAAGATGTATCAAGATTTAAAGAAAATCTTCTTGTGAGAGGCTTGAAGAAGGACGTAGCATAGTATGTGTCCAGATGCTTGGTCTGCCAGCAAGTAAAGGTAGATCATCAGAATCTGGTAGGATTGTTACAACCTTTGTCTATACCTAAGTGGAAATGGGAAGCCATTTCGATAAACTTTATATTAGGGTTGCCGAAGACATTGAGGAAACACAATGCCATCTGGGTCATTGTGGATAGACTGACCTAGTCTGTACATTTTTTATCGTATCGAATGACGTATACCGCCAACAAGCTAGCAAAGCTATATCTTAAAGAGATAGTTAGACTTTATAGTATACCAGTCAGTATTGTGTGTGATCGCGATCCGCTTTATACATCACAGTTCTGGCAAAGATTTCAAGAAGACATGGGGTCTAGACTTGATTTCAGCTCAACGCTTCATCCTCAGACAGATGGGCAGACTGAAAGAGTGAACTAGATCATAGAGGATATATTGCGTACATGCATGTTAGACTTTCACGGGTCATAGGATCAACATTTGCCTCTAATTGAGTTCGTGTATAACAATAGCTATCAGTCAAGTATTTGCATGGCTCCCTACGAAGCTTTATACGAACGACGATGCAGATCTCCGTTGAATTGGGAGGAAGTCGGTGAGAAACTTATTTTGGGACCGGATATCATGGAAAGTACAACTGAGGCGGTTTGGTTGATCCGCAAGAGATTGAGAGTCGCTCAAAGTCGCCAGAAAAGTTAAGCCGATCTTCATCGAATGCAAGTCGAGTTTCAGGTATAATTGATTGTGTTCAATACTTTAAGTTTTCTTATTTGCTCAAATCATCTTCTGTAGTGAATTGGGAGCAACCGAAGACGGTAACAGAAGTCTGTAGTTTTCTTGGCTTTGCGGGATACTATAGACGATTTGTAGAAGGATTCTCTAAACTCCTAGGTCCGCTTACTCAGCTTACAAAGAAGAACGTTAAGTTTGATTAGACGGAGTAGTGTGAGAAGAGTTTTTAAGAACTCAAAACGCGTTTGACTACAACACCAGTGTTAGCTATACCATCTGGTGGAGGAGGTTTCGCTATATATAGCGATGCGTCTTATAATGGTTTGGGTTGTGTTCTCAATCAAAACAAGAAGGTTATTATCGTGTGCGGCTCTAGACAACTCAAGGACCATGAGAAGAATTATCCAACTCACGATCTAGAGTTAGCAGTGGTAATTTTTGCTTTGAAGATCTGAAGGCACTATCTATATAGTGAGACGTTTGATATCTTCACCGACCACAAAAGCCTTAAGTATCTATTCACCCAGAAGGACCTGAATATACGACAATGAAGATGGATGGATTTCTTGAAAGATTACGATTGTTCCATCCAGTATCACCCTGGGAAGGCCAATGTAGTGGCGGATGCTTTGAGTCGGAAGTCTTTGACTCAGTTATCTCATCTCATTACGAGAGTGCATCAGTGGCGCTTGCTTGAGGATATAGCCTTGTGTGAAACAACGTTCGATGTTAAAGGTTCAGGCGCTTTGATGGCCAGCCTTGTTATTAAGCTGACATTGTTTGAGAATATTCGTAAACTCCAAATGGTTGATATGAGTTTATGACCATTAGATTGGGTGTGATCAGTGGAACTTGAGCAGATTTTTCCATTAGGGAGGATGGTACCTTATTATTTCGGGATAGAGTGTGCATACCTACCAATGTTGAGCTTCGAGATACTATTTTAGAAGAGGCTCATAAATCAATGTACGCTATACATCCGGGGAGTACCAAGATGTATCAAGATTTGAAGAAAAACTTATGGTGGAGAGGCTTGAAGAAGGACGTAGCAGAGTACGTGTCTAGATGTTTGGTCTGCCAGCAAGTAAAGGGAGATCATCAAAATTCGGTAGGATTGTTACAGCCTTTGCCTATACCTGAGTGGAAATGGGAAGCCATTTCGATGAACTTTATATTAGGGTTGCCGAAGACATTGAGGAAACACAATGCCATCTGGGTCATTGTGGATAGACTGACCTAGTTTGTACATTTTTTATCGTATCGAACAACGTATACCACCAACAAGCTAGCAAAGCTGTATCTTAAAGACATAGTTAGACTTTATGGTATACCAGTCAGTATTGTGTGTGATCACGATCTGCTTTATACATCACAGTTCTGGCAGAGATTTCAAGAAGGCATGGGGTCTAGACTTGATTTCAGCTCAACGCTTCATCCTCAGACAGATGGGCAGACTGAAAGAGAGAACCAGATCATAGAGGATATATTGCGTATGTGTATTTTAGACTTTCACGGGTCATAGGATCAGCATTTGCCTCTGATTGAGTTCGTGTATAATAATTGCTATCAGTCTAGTATTGGCATGGCTCCCTACGAAGCTTTATACGGACAACGATGCAGATCTCCGTTGAATTAGGAGAAAGTCGATGAGAAACTTATTTTGGGACCAGATATCGTAGAAAGTATAACTGAGACGGTTTAGTTGATCCGCAAGAGATTGATAGTCGCTCAAAATTGCAAGAAAAGTTATGCCGATCTTCATCGAACGCAAGTCGAGTTTCAGGTATACTTGATTGTGTTCAATACTTTAAGTTTCCTTATTTACTCAAATCATCTTCTGTAGTGAATTGGGAGCAACCGAAGACGATAACAGAAGTCTGTAGTTTTCTTGGCTTGGCGGGATACTATAGACGATTTGGAGAAGGATTCTCTAAACTCCTAGGTCCGCTTACTCAGCTTACAAAGAAGAACGTTAAGTTTGATTAGACGGAGTAGTGTGAGAAGAGTTTTTAAGAACTCAAGATGCGTTTGACTACAACACCAGTGTTAGCTATACCATCTGGTGGAGGAGGTTTCGCTATATATAGCGATGCGTCTTATAGTGGTTTGGCTTGTGTTCTCAATCAAAACAAGAAGGTTATTATCGTGTGCGGCTCTAGACAACTCAAGGACCATGAGAAGAATTATCCAACTCACGATCTAGATTTAGCAGCGGTAATTTTTGCTTTGAAGATCTGAAGGCACTATCTATATAGTGAGACGTTTGATATCTTCACCGACCACAAAAGCCTTAAGTATCTATTCACCCAGAAGGACCTGAATATGCGGCAACGAAGATGGATGGATTTCTTGAAAGATTACAATTGTTCCATCCAGTATCACCCTGGAAAGGCTAATGTAGTGGCGGATGCTTTGAGTCGGAAGTCTTTGACTCAGTTATCTCATCTCATTACGAGGGTGCATCAGTGGCGCTTGCTTGAGGATATAGCCTTGTGTGATACAACGTTTGATGTTAAAGGTTCAGGCGCTTTGATGGCCAGCCTTGTTATCAAGCTGACATTGTTTGAGAATATTCGTAAACTCCAAATGGTTGATATGAGCTTATGACCATTAGATAGGGTGTGATCAGTGGAACTTGAGCAGATTTTTCCATCAGGGAGGATGGCACCATATTATTTTGGGATAGAGTGTGCATACCTACCAATGTTGAGCTTCGAGATACTATTTTAGAAGAGGCTCATAAATCAATGTACACTATACATCCGGGGAGTACCAAGATGTATCAAGATTTGAATAAAAGCTTCTGGTGGAGAGGCTTGAAGAAGGACATAGCAGAGTATGTGTCCAGATGTTTTGTCTGCCAGCAAGTAAAGGTAGATCATTGAAATTCGGTAGGATTGTTACAATCTTTGCCTATACCTGAGTGGAAATGGGAAGCCATTTCAATGAACTTTATATTAGGGTTGCCGAAGACATGTAGGAAACAAAATGCCATCTGGGTCATTGTGGATAGACTAACCTAGTTTGTACATTTTCCGTCATATCGAACGACGTACACCGCCAACAAGCTAGCAAAGCTATATCTTAAAGAGATAGTTAGACTTTATGGTATACCAGTCAGTATTGTGTGTGATCGCGATCTGCTTTATACATCATAGTTCTGACAGAGATTTAAAGAAGGCATGGGGTCTAGACTTGATTTGTGACAGCCCGGATTTCGGCACCCCGAAACCCGTGCCATCAGCACGATCATCTTGACCGTGCCCTTTAGCTAAGCACGGAACACTGGTATATCAAGCATGCAAAAAGTATAATAAACGAAATTGCAGAATCTAAATCTATATTAATTAACTATCCAAAAGACAGTTCTAACCTCATGCCTCTACATGAGTGGAGAACCGATTCGAACCATCGATGATAGCAATCATCACGGATGGTTTGTCCCAAAAGAATGATCCCAACTCTATATATATACATGGTTTAAACAGAATTAAGGCTTGACATACCAAGCCGTACAAAACTCTCTCTAAAATCTCTCAAAGTGGCACAATGGAGTCCTCTAGAAGAAGTCCTCTGGAGGTGGCTCCAACTCTTCGCCAGCCGCAAGGTCCGACTCACCAGGGTCAGCGTCTCCTGAAGCCTCAGCAGCTGCTAGTAGTGGACCTGTGACGTATAGTCTATAGGGTGAGCTACATCCTAGCTCAATAGGGAACAAACACAGTTGAACATATAAATTATGACTCACATATATTCCATGATATGCCATGCATGATGTGTCTATGCAGTTATTGATGAAACAGTTAAAAAGCATTTCGTTTTACTGTTGATTACATATGTTTTCATTTACTCATGAATGATGCTGAAAAGGCCTAAAGCAAAACTTAAACTTTCAACTTAAGTAATCCCCGAGCAATATAGCATCGAGCCCCGATGAGATACCCATCATCGTCATCTATATAGACAGTTTTAACCGTATTCCCTGGGAATACAAATAGTACCCAAGCCCCTTTCCCCTGGGGATTGATGGCGGGGTTTCACTTGTCTCAATCAACACTCCTTGGGTGTGCTTACTATGTACGGATAAGCCTCCGCACTGGCCTACGGTTTCGCCGCCGTATCGGTCACGGATATCCTGCCGTGTCAGTCGTGGATATCCCGCCACGTCGGTGGGGTACCCTATCAAACCTCAAATAACAAAAATATCGGTGCCTTATATATAGTTATTCACCGTGTAAATGTGCTATCTTATATCAGTTAGGCCCTATCAAACATGATTCAGTCCTTGGATACATCCCTGGGATGTATCCATTTACTTGCATCACACCTGATGCTCTTATCTCTTTACTTCTTCATCCCCTGGGGATGGCTCATTATGATTACTCTTATGGATGTCACACACACACACTTTTCACAAATTCTTAAGAAATAAACATTTGAATTGAATTCTATATCACTACATACATGCTCTTGTAAAATAAAGTACATGTTCAAGGTGTTCCCTACCTCAAGTCTTCATTTGATCAATGCATCAAGGTCCCACGTGGCTCCTTGTGCACTAGTCCACACGTACCACCTATGGTACCACATAACAGGTGAAACACATCACAAAGGATGCAATAAAGAAGGTATAAGACCCTCCAAGAATCTTAAAGTCAAACCCAAAAGTCAACACAATTTATCTCAGTCGATTAATCGAATTCCAAAATCGATTAATCGAGGGTCAATATCGATTAATCGAAGTAAATTCGATTAATCGAAATTCTCTGTTTCGCAAAGTCGATTCTCAGTTCGAACAGTTGAGCTTTCATTCGATTAATCGAATCCAATTTCGATTAATCGAAATTCTCCTTTTCACAAAGTCGATTCTTAGTTCGAACAGTCGAGTTTTCATTCGATTAATCGAATCCAATTTCGATTAATCGAAATTCTCTATTTCGCAAAGTCGATTCTCAGTTCGAACAGTCGAGTTTCACAAATTGATTAATCGATCCCAAATCGATTAATCGAAAACTAAAATCGATTAATCGAAATCCCATTTCGATTAGTCGATTTTTTCTCAAGCCATTTCCTCCAACCCCTGGGGTCCACTGGAGGTTCTCAGTCGATTAATCGATCCCCAAATCGATTAATCGAAATCCAAAGTTGATTAATCGAAATCAAATTCGATTAATCGAAATCGGGGTCTTCTGACTTTTCAACTTCTTGGCCAATTTCGATTAATGAGCAATTTTCGATTAATCGAAATTGTCGATTGACCCTTTTCCATACTTTTCTTCTATTTTTTCTAGCCCATTATCCTATAATTTAGCCCACTTTCAACCACAACTTAACCCCTATAATCTATGCATTTTATTTACAAAAATTTTACCTTGAATAGATCTCAAGTTGATTTCAAATCAAATGGTTGGAAGTCTAGGGTTCCAGCTTTGGCTCTAACAGATCCAAATCGTGTTGAATCCGGCTTTTATCGCTTGAATCTCCCTTCCAATCAGATGCACTAACTCCTCTCTTACTTCTCTCTCTCTCTCTCTTCTTTACTCTCCTTCAACAACATCAAACCCTTGCTTTTAGGGCTATTAAACCCTTTTATCCTCTTTCTCACTTGTGTGTTGAGCACATACACCGCGGTAGGTGTATGCGACTACATCCCCACAACACACACCACATAGGCATTCTATTTATCACATCTCATCCGTTTATTACGCCACATACTAACTGTTGGACTTCCATTTGGTCAAACCTATGACCGATCAGGCACAGATCCCGAGGTCATAGTTTAATGTGATTTTTTTCGGGCTATTACATCCTCCCCACCTTGGGAATTTTCGTCCTCGAAAATAACCTAAAGGTGCGGCGGTCTAGGTCTCCCCCCTCACATTCTCGGTGAGGTGGTCCAGTGAAGTTACACGAATTATAACAAAAACACATACGTGGTATAAAAGACAACAGTCGTAGGAGTAACAAAAGATATATATTGATCAATAGAAAATTTATACAACTGGTTACATTAATTTAAATGTCATTACAACAATTATTTTCTATACAATCAAGATAAAAAGTAAAGTATGGCTCATGCCATCCCCTCGCCAGGCTGGTCTGGTGCTGGAGCGGGCTGCTCCCTCTGAGCTGGAGGAACTATGGGTGCTAGCAGGTCTGTAGGAGCTGGCTCTGGCTGCGGTGGAGGCGTCTCAGTCGGCGGAGCGGAGGCAGATGTGGAAGGAGCCGCGTCTGTAGTGGTGGGATGGAAGACGGGTCCTCTATGGAAGGCGGTGCGTCCGACCGTCCACTCCTCCTCTTGGGCGAGGTAGCGGTGGTAGTCGGTAGGGTAGATGTGGCGGAGGGTGTGGAAGAGTAGGAAGTCCATCCGCCGGTTCATCCTCTCGTTGTTGGCCTCCATACTGGCCAACACCTCCTCGATGGTCGGCCCCGGATGAAGCTTGGCGTCGGGTGATGGGATGAGTGTGGGTGTCCGACGGTGAGGCTGCGGTGTGGGAGGGAACCCTCTCCACGGATGGCTCTGCAGGAATAGGGTGTGCCCCACCCACGGGTGGGTCCTGCTGAGGTGGTGGGGGTGGTGGCGGTGCTACTGCTGCTGCTGCTGCTGCGGCTGGGGCGGGAGCGGGACCCGGAGCTGGTAGGGTCCGCTTCAGTAGGTTGTAGCTCTGGTCCATGAAGACTTTGTAGCGTCTTCACGCGATCCGTAGCCCTCACCTCGTGAGGTGAGATGGTGTAGGAGGGCTCGTCAGTACATGCTCGAGATGAGCCGAGCATCGGCATCTTCTCCTTGGGCGCATGTTGCCCTTCATCAACTTTCCTTGATGTATTTCATCCCTTCTAGGATGACCATTGTATGTCGAACCACCGGCCACAGAAGGCCACATAAAGTGCATGTTGCACTTTGTCCACGCGCTCGGTGTCGTGGCGCATCGGGTAGAGGTTACACTTGATTATTGAATCAAGCATCCACATGTAGGGTGGAAGGTCAACCCTCTTAATGGAGGAGCCCTTTTACCATTGGTCATGCGGGTCATGACCTCCTCAAAACGGGGTTCCTCCTCAAAGGGTGGGAAGAGAGTGGTCTCCGGGGTGAAATTGAGGTAACACTCGAGTACCTCGTGGATGTGGCGACGAGTGATCGTGTATAGACGACCCTCGATCTTGGTTATAATGCAATCGTCGGTAGGGCCATCGGTTAGCCCTTGGTAGAACAGTCTAACCAATCTAGGGTAGTATGAACCCCGGATTGGTTTGAGAAGGTTGCCGAGACCGGCGTTGGTGAGGTAATTTCGAGCCCATTGGGTCTCGCCCAGTAAATCGAGATTTGTGAATAGGGTAGGGTCGATAATATACTCGACCTCGAAGGTCTTTGCCGCCCACCATTCATTTGGTTGCTCGACATTGGTGGGTGGTGGTGGCATGGGGGTGGACTCGCGGGAAGACTCGCGCGTAGACGCGCTCGTCGAACCGGAGGTGGTCTCCGATTCCGACGGTGATGGAGTCCTCACCGGCGATGGGGTAGGTGGTGGTGGCGCGGCGTTCTTACGCCTAACCGGCAACTTAGAAGTCGCCTTCTTTGAAGATAGACGGGTTTTGGGCGGCATTTTGAGAAAATCTAGGGTTTATCTAGTTTAAATTGAAGGGAAAAACACAAATCTAGGGTTTACCTTAGGTGTCGATGCGAAAATGGGTGTGAATCGCCGGAAAATCCAAACCCTAGACCGGTTGGTTGGTTGGAGAAGAAGGGAAAGTGAAACGCCCAAAAATTTCCGAAGCAAAATAATTTCGAATGGGGAATACAATCCCCAATCTTATATATATAGCCCGCGGCTCGATTAATCGAAATTCAGAATCGATTAATCGAGATTCAAAACTAGGTTAAGCCGCGTAAAATCGATTAATCAATTTCCCAAATCGATTAATCGAAAGTCAAATTCGATTAATCGAAGCCATTTCGATTAATCAAAATCGTATCTGTTTAAAATTTTCAATTTTTGAGCTCACTGGCGCGAGCCAGTCGATTAATCAAAATCCTTTTCGATTAATCGAAATTCCAAAATCGATTAATCGAATTTAATTTCGATTAATCGAAATCGTGCTGTAACTTCAAATTTTCCAGAATTTCTTAATTTATTCGATTACTCGAATCCATTTCGATTAATCGAAATTTCGAAATCGATTAATCGAAATTCACTTCGATTAATCGAAATCGTCCATTTGATTTCAAATTCTCGTAAGTCCCTTTAGTAAATCGATTAATCGAAATATAATTCGATTAATCGAAATTTCAACATCGATTAGTCGATCCCAAGTCGATTAATCGAGATTCCAATTCGATCAATCGAAATTTGTCTTCTATGTATATTCTAACTCTCCTTTAAATTTCCAGTCACTGGCACATGCCAGTCGACTAATCGAACAAAATCGATTAATCGAAATTCCAAATCGATTAATCGATTTGAAATTCGATTAATCGGTTTTGCCCAATTTCTGCAGAATTTCAATCTCTTTATTTCTTTAATTTCTTTTGGTAGTTTATGACATCAAGTGATCCATAGTTCCATAAAAATACATACACTTGGTCATATATATACAAGAAAGAAATATTCCTTTAATCATACAATCGAGCAAAATTTTTCATCGAATTACAAGGATCGTGGAAATTCCATGAACACGTTCGTGGTTTATATTGAATTCTCACGTCGTTTGAAACAAGGCTGGATATTGTTCTTTCACATCGGCCTCTCGTTCCCAAGTAGCCTCTTCTTTTGGATGATTGTTCCACCGAACAAGCACTAAGGGAATCACTTTAGTCTTGTGATGCTTGTTCCTTTCGATCCAAGATTTCCACTGGTTCCTCTATCATGCTCATGTCCTCACACATCTCTATAGGTTGCTTTCCTAATACATGAGACGGATCATTCACGTACTTCCTGAGCATCGATATGTGGAAAACATTATGTACTCGATCAAACAGCGGTGGTAAACCAATGCGATATGCAACTTCACCTACGCGTCCCAAAATTTCAAATGGTCCAACATAACGTGGACTTAACTTCCCTCTCTTGCCAAATCTCATTACACCTTTCATAGGTGACACTTTCACAAACACATGCTCGCCCACTTTATAGTCGACACTAGTCCGCTTCATGTCGGCGTAACTTTTCTGTCTACTCTATGCTGACTTCAGCCTTTCTCTGATTATTCGAATGACGGTAGCGTTATCTTCAAGTAGTTTCGGTCCTAACACAAATTTCTCACCTGTTTCCTCCCAATTGAGAGGTGACTTGCATCGTCGTCCATACAGAGCTTCATACGGTGCCATGCCAATGCTCGTTTGAAAACTGTTGTTATATGCGAACTCGAGCATCGGTAGATACTCATCCCAGTATCCTTACATATCAAGCATGCACGCCCTGAGCATGTCTTCTATTACTTGATTTACTCGCTCTGTCTGCCCATCAGTTTGAGGATGGAAAGCTGAACTAAAGTCTAGTCGTGTTCCCATTCCTTCTTGAAATTTATTCCAAAACTTGGACGTATATAGTGGATCACGATCTGAAACTATGCTGCTTGGAATCCCATGTAATCTTACAATCTCCTTCATGTATAAAGTCTCGCGGTCTTCTACTTGTATCGTAGTATTATGCACGGCAAAAAAGTCTTGATTTGGTCAATCGGTCCACGACGACCCAAATGGCATTGTGTCTCTTAGCAGTACAGGGTAATCCAACAATGAAATACATTGAGATCGATTCCCACTTCCATTCTGGGATTGGTAAAGGTTGCAATAGTCTAGCAGGATGTCTATGATCAACCTTCACTTGCTGACAAGTCAAACATCGTGACACATACTCGGCCACATCTTGCTTCAATCCTCTCCACCAGTAGTTCTTTTTCAAATCTTGGTACATTTTGGTGCTACCAGGGTGGATAGCATAATTTGACTTATGGGCTTCATCAAGAATCGTTCGTCTTAGATCGGCATTGTCCGGAATGCATAGACGGCCTTTAAACAACAACGAACCATCTTCTTTTACTGAGAAGTCCGACCTAATGCCTTCGCTCACGTCTTGATGAATCTTTGTTAATGCCGGATCTTTCATCTGTAGATCGTGGATATGCTCAAATATCACTGGCTTTACTGATATGTTAGCCAAAAAGGATCCAGTGTCCTTTGACTCAATGTTCGCATCATAGAATGCCAGGTCTTCCAATAATTTCCACCGGTGCATACCCAAAATCAAACAAGCTAACTGAGCTGAACCTTTTCGACTCAATGCATCAGCTACAACATTCGCCTTGCCTGGATGGTATTGTATGGAGCAATCATAATCCTTGAGGAATTCCATCCACCTACGTTGTCTCATGTTGAGCTCTTTCTGCGTAAACAGGTATCGGAGGCTCTTATGATTAGTGAAAATTTCAAAAGTCTCACCATACAAGTAATGTCTCCAAATCTTTAGTGCAAAAATGACTGCTGCTAGTTTCAAGTCATGAGTCAGGTAATTTTTCTCGTGTTCTTTCAGCTGTCTTGATCCGTAAGCTATCACCTTCTTGTGTTGGTTGAGTACACAACCAAGGCCATTGTGTGTGGCGTCACACACGCGTATCCTCCTTTGCTGAAGGAATCGCTAATCGGGCAAGTGAGTCTCGTTTTGAGTTCTTGAAAGCTCTTCTCGCATGCCTCACTCCACTCAAACCTTGAATCTTTTTGTGTCAGCTTTGTGAGAGGTCCCGATATCTTTGAAAACCCCTCAACGAAACGTCGATAATAGCCTGCTAAGCCCAGAAAACTTCGGACATCGGTCACTATTTTTGGTTGCTCCCATTTAACTACTGCTTCTATCTTAGCTGGATCTACCGTGACACCGTGCTTTGAGACGACATGTCCCAAGAAGCTAACCTCTTCCAACCAAAACTCACACTTGCTGAGTTTGGCGTACAATTGGTGTTCACGTAGCGTCTCGTATCAAATGTTCTTCGTGTTCCGTCTTGGATTTGGAGTATATCAGTATATCATCAACAAACACTACGACGCAGGAGTCCAAGTGTGGTTTAAACACTCGATTCATCAGATCCATAAACGACGTCGGAGCATTCGTTAATCCAAACGGCATCACAAGGAATTCATAGTGTCCATACCGTGTTTGAAAAGCTGTCTTCTGAATGTCCTCAGCCTTGACTCGCAACTGATGATACCCAGATCTCAGGTCGATCTTGGAAAAATACCTTGCTCCTTGCAGTTGGTCGAATAGATCGTCAATTCTAGGCAAAGGGCAGCGGTTCTTTACAGTGAGTTTGTTCAATTGTCGATAGTCAATGCATAGCCGTATTGACCCATCCTTCTTCTTGACAAACAAGACTGGTGCTCCCCATGGAGACACGCTTGGTCTAACAAACCCCTTATCCATAAGTTCTTGTAGTTGTTCTTTCAACTCCTTTAACTCAGCGGGAGCCATTCTATAAGGTTCTTTTGAAATAGGCTCCGTTCCTGGTGCTAAGTCAATGGCGAACTCTACTTCTCTTTCTGGAGGTAATCCAGGCACTTCCTCTGGAAACACGTCAGCGAAGTCTCGCACAACTGCTATCTCAGAAATGACATTCTTTTCTTCCTTGTCCTCCTTTAAGAAAGCTAAGTACCCACTGCAACCCTTTCTAATCATTTTCTCGGCCCTTACTGCTGAGATCAACGGCACAGATGACGACCTCACTCCTTGAAACCGAAATGATCTTCTTGTGTTGGGTCTGAAAATGACTACCTTATTCTTGTAATCGACGGTTGCACAATGCTGCGCCAACCAGTCCATGCCAAGGATCACATCAAACCCTTGCATGTCTAACAGTATCAACTTTGCTTCTAGTTCATGCACCTCTAAGTCTCGAACTGCTACAATGATGGATTTGCAAGCTAACTCCATGTCTACTAACTCTCCAGTCGGAATAGACACAGATAGGACAAAATCCAACGTCTCTGGAACAATCTTCATCTTCTTAGCGAAACGTGGAGTAACGAATGAGTGGGTAGACCCGGGGTCTATCAACACTCGAGCGTCATATCCACCGAAGCATCCTTTTTCATATATATTTAGAGTACCTATAGTATACATACATACATACAATAATTTACACATCAATTTACACTCTTAATTCACATACAACTTTTTGTATTGAGAAAAGAATCTATATAATTTCTAATGTATGCTCCTTCTCTATCTAAGATTTTAATGAAATGGAAATTTTCTTTAATAAAAAAAAATCTCACCTTGGATGACGTCATGCACGTTCCCTGCTTCCTGAGCAGTGACTGCATAGGCTCTCCCCTGGACGATCGGTTTCCTTGCTTGAATTGGTCGTGGTGCTGCAACTGAAACCGTCTTTCTCTTATCCGTCTCGGGGCAATCCTTGATTAAGTGGCCCACCTTGCCACATCGGAACAACCCCTAGTTCCCGATCTACAGTCCACCGTCTTATGAGGCTTGCCACACTTTGCGCAAGTCTCCCGAGGTGCGGAAGAAACAGTACGAGAACCCTATGTGACAGTGGCGCCAGTAGACATGGCAGGGCTCTCATAGCGAATAGGTCTCCCGGACGCAAGTAATGGAAACCTCTGTTGGTGTTGTTGTTGTTGCGCCGGTCTTCCGAAACTCCCTTGGAAATGTGGTCTCTGATTCTGGGCCATGATCCTCGGCTTTTTGTTCACCGGGTCGTAGTGCCCCGATCTTCCTTGTTCATTTCCTCCCCTCTGTTGCTCTCTCTGTCTATATCGATTTGTATTCTCCTCTTCAACCACCAGCGCTTTACTCATGACCTCTTCATAGGTCCTTAGTTGAAATGGAGCTACGCCTCCCCTAACCTCAGGCTTCAAACCTTGCTGAAACCTCTTGGACTTCATCACTTGATGGCACGTAATCCAAGCAAAGCAGCAAATCCAGAAACTCCACCCCATACTCTCTCACCGTCATTCTCCCTTGCACTAACTGTAGGAATTGTATCTCTAATTGGTTCCTCACCACTTCTGGAAAATATTGTTTGTTGAACTCCTCAACAAACTCCTCCCAAGTCCAAGGCAACTCTGGGGTCTCCTGAGCCCGAGTCCGTATCACGGACTTCCACCAAGGCCCAGCCTCCCCATCCAACATGTAAGCTGCCCATCTCACACTCTCATCTTCCCTGCACGCCGCACTTTCTCCATCTCCATCAACCGGTTCTCTCGTGACCATTGTGTCTGCCTGCCCAGAAAATGTAGGAGGTCTCATCCTTCTAAACTCTGTAAAAGATGAGGGCACAGGCAACGCAGGTCCTACAGGTGGTGTAGGTGGCTGCTGTTCTCTTGATGCATGAGCTGCAAAGGATGCGGCCTGTTGTGCCATGGCAGCTGCCATAGTCTCCATAGTGTGTATCATCCTTTGTCGCTCTTCTCTGTCTTCTTGTCTTTCTCTCAATCTTTCTTGTTCTCTTAGATCTTGATCTTGATGATCTCGATCTTCTTCATCCCGTTGTTTAATACTCGCACAGGGCCTCGGTACCTCTAAAGGCACTCTATTAGTAGGAGAGATGTAACCATCTCCACTCGTAGACTCCTCTCATTGGCCTCCCCTTGGTCGGCCTCTTCCTCTAGATGACATTTGCGGCTGCATTTGAAACTAAAGTTTCGTTAGCAGAAGCCCCTATGTTCTGACGAAAGAACCCTTGTCAGAATTGCTAGAAGAAAATTGCTTTGATACCAACTGTGACAGCCCAGATTTCGGCACCCCGAAACTCGTGCCATCAGCACGATCATCTTGACCGTGCCCTTTAGCTAAGCACGGAACACTGGTATATCAAGCATGCAAAAAGTATAATAAACAAAATTGCAGAATCTAAATCTATATTAATTAACTATCCAAAAGACAGTTCTAACCTCATGCCTCTACATGAGTGGAGAATCGATCCGAACCATCGATGATAGCAATCATCACAGATGGTTCGTCCCAAAAGAATGATCCCAACTCTATATATATACATGGTTTAAACAGAATTAAGGCTTGACATACCAAGCCGTACAAAACTCTCTCTAAAATCTCTCAAAGTGGCACAACGGAGTCCTCTAGAAGAAGTCCTCTGGAGGTGGCTCCAACTCTTCGCCGGCCGCAAGGTCCGACTCACCGGGGTCAGCGTCTCCTGAAGCCTCGGCAGCTGCTAGTAGTGGACCTGCGACGTATAGTCTATAGGGTGAGCTACATCCTAGCTCAATAGGGAACAAACACAGTTGAACATATAAATTATGACTCACATATATTCCATGATATGCCATGCATGATGTGTCTATGCAGTTATTGATGAAACAGTTAAAAAGCATTTCATTTTACTGTTGATTACATATGTTTTCATTTACTCATGAATGATACTGAAAAGGCTTAAAGCAAAACTTAAACTTTCAACTTAAGTAATCCCCGAGCAATATAGCATCGAGCCCCGATGAGATACCCATCATCGTCATCTATATAGACAGTTTTAACGTATTCACAGGAATACAATTAGTACCCAAGCCCCTTTCCCCTGGGGATTGGTGGCGGGGTTTCACTTGTCTCAATCAACACTCCTGGGGTGTGCTTACTATGTACGGATAAGCCTCACTTGGCAGCCTACGGTTTTATGCCCGTATCAGTCACGGATATCTGTAGTGTCGATCGTGGATATCCATGCGTCGGTGGGGTACCCTATCAAACCTCAAATAACAAAAATATTGGTGCCTTACATATAGTTATTCACCGTGTAAATGTGCTTTCTTATATCAGCTAGGCCCTATCAAACATGATTCATCCTTGGATACATCACAGGATGTATCCATTTACTACATCACACGATGCTCTTATCTCTTACTTCTTCATCCCACAGGGATGGCGGATTATGATTACTCTTATGGGTGTCACACACACACACTTTTCACAAATTCTTAAGAAATAAACATTTGAATTGAATTCTATATCACTACATACATGCTCTTGTAAAATAAAGTACATATTCAAGGTGTTCCCTACCTCAAGTCTTCATTTGATCAATGCATCAAGGTCCCACGTGGCTCCTTGTGCACTAGTCCACACGTACCACCTATGGTACCACATAACAGGTGAAACACATCACAAAGGATGCAATAAAGAAGGTATAAGACCCTCCAAGAATCTTAAAGTCAAACCCAAAAGTCAACACAATTTATCTCAGTCGATTAATCAAATTCCAAAATCGATTAATCGAGGGTCAATATCGATTAATCGAAGTAAATTCGATCAATCGAAATTCTCTGTTTCGCAAAGTCGATTCTCAGTTCGAACAGTCGAGCTTTCATTCGATTAATCGAATCCAATTTCGATTAATCAAAATTCTCCTTTTCGCAAAGTCGATTCTTAGTTCGAACAGTCGAGTTTTCATTCGATTAATCGAATCCAATTTTGATTAATCGAAATTCTCTATTTCGTAAAGTCGATTCTCAGTTCGAACAGTCGAGTTTCACAAATTGATTAATCGATCCCAAATCGATTAATCGAAAACTAAAATCGATTAATCGAAATCCCATTTCGATTAGTCGATTTTTCCTCAAGCCATTTCCTCCAACCCCTGGGGTCCACTGGAGGTTCTCAGTCGATTAATCGATCCCCAAATCGATTAATCGAAATCCAAAGTTGATTAATCGAAATCAAATTCGATTAATCGAAATCGGGGTCTTCTGACTTTTCAACTTCTTGGCCAATTTCGATTAATCGAAATTGTCAGATTCAGCCCTTTTCGAGTTGTTCTTCCCTATCTTTTTCCATACTTTTTCTTCTATTTTTTCTAGCCCATTATCCTATAATTTAGCCCACTTTCAACCACAACTTAACCCCTATAATCTATGCCTTTTATTTACAAAAATTTTACCTTGAATAGATCTCAAGTTGATTTCAAATCAAATGGTTGGAAGGCTAGGGTTCCAGCTTTGGCTCTAACAGATCTAAATCGTGTTGAATCCGGCTTTTATCGCTTGAATCTCTCTTCCAATCAGTTGCACTAACTCCTCTCTTACTTCTCTCTCTCTCTCTCTCTTCTTTACTCTCCTTCAACAACATCAAACCCTTGCTTTTAGGGCTATTAAACCCTTTTATCCTCTTTCTCACTTGTGTGTTGAGCACATACACCGCGGTAGGTGTATGCGACTACATCCCCACAACACACACCACATAGGCATTCTATTTATCACATCTCATCCGTTCATTACGCCACATACTAACTGTTGGACTTCCATTTTGTCAAACCTATGACCGATTGGGCACGGATCCCGAGATCATAGTTTAGTGTGATTTTTTTCGGGCTATTACATGATTTCAGCTCAACGCTTCATCCTCAGACAGATGGGTAGACTGAAAGAGTGAACCAAATCATAGAGAATATATTGCGTATGTGCATGTTAGACTTTCACGGGTATAGGATCAACATTTGCCTCTGATTGAGTTCGTGTATAACAATAGCTATCAGTCTAGTATTGGCATGGCTCCGTACGAAGCTTTATACGGACAACGATGCAGATCTCCGTTGAATTGGGAGGAAGTCGGTGAGAAACTTATTTTGGGACCAGATATCGTGGAAAGTACAACTGAGAAGGTTTAGTTGATCCGTGAGAGATTGAGAGTCGCTCAAAATTGCCAGAAAAGTTATGTCGATCTTCATCGAACGCAAGTCGAGTTTCAGGTATACTTGATTGTGTTCAATACTTTAAGTTTCCTTATTTGCTCAAATCATCTTTTGTAGTGAATTGGGAGCAACCGAAGACGATAACAGAAGTCTGTAGTTTTCTTGGCTTGGCGGGATACTATAGACAATTTGTAGAAGGATTCTCTAAACTCCTAGGTCCGCTTACTCAGCTTACAAAGAAGAACGTTATGTTTGATTAGACGGAGCAGTGTGAGAAGAGTTTTTAAGAACTCAAGACGCGTTTGACTACAACACCAGTGTTAGCTATACCATCTGGTGGAGAAGGTTTCGCTATATATAGCGATGCGTCTTACAGTGGTTTGGGTTGTGTTCTCAATCAAAACAAGAAGGTTATCGTGTGCGGCTCTAGACAACTCAAGGACCAGGAGAAGAATTATCCAACTCACGATCTAGATTTAGCAGCGGTAATTTTTGCTTTGAAGATCTGAAGGCACTATCTATATAGTGAGACGTTTGATATCTTCACCGACCACAAAAGCCTTAAGTATCTATTCACCCAGAAGGACCTGAATATGCGGCAACGAAGATGGATGGATTTCTTGAAAGATTACAATTGTTCCATCCAGTATCACCCTGGAAAGGCTAATGTAGTGGCGGATGCTTTGAGTCGGAAGTCTTTGACTCAGTTATCTCATCTCATTACGAGGGTGCATCAGTGGCGCTTGCTTGAGGATATAGCCTTGTGTGATACAAGGTTCGATGTTAAAGGTTCATGCGCTTTGATGGCCACCCTTGTTATCAAGCTGACATTGTTTGAGAATATTCGCAAACTCCAAATGGTTGATGATGAGCTTATGACCATTAGACAGGGTGCGATCAGTGGAACTTGAGCAGATTTCTCCATCAGGGAGGATGGTACCTTATTATTTCGGGATAAAGTGTGCATACCTACCAATGTTGAGCTTCGAGATACTATTTTAGAAGAGGCTCATAAATTAATGTACGCTATATATCCGGGGAGTACCAAGATGTATCAAGATTTGAAGAAAAGCTTCTGGTGGAGAGGCTTAAAGAAGGACGTAGCAGAGTACGTGTCCAGATGCTTGGTCTGCCAGCAAGTAAAGGTAGATCATCAAAATCCGGTAGGATTGTTAAAACCTTTGCCTATACCTGAGTGGAAATGGGAAGCCATTTCGATGAACTTTATATTAGGGTTGCCGAAGACATTGAGGAAACACAATGTCATCTGGGTCATTGTGGATAGACTGACCTAGTCTGTACATTTTCTGCCGTATCGAACGGCGTACACTGCCAACAAGCTAGCAAAGTTGTATCTTAAAGACATAGTTAGACTTTATGGTATACCAGTCAGTATTGTGTGTGATTGCGATCCGCTTTATACATCACAGTTCTAGTAGAGATTTCAAGAAGGCATGGGGTCTAGACTTGATTTCAGCTCAACGCTTCATCCTCAGACAGATGGGCAGACTGAAAGAGTGAACCAGATCATAGAGGATATATTGTGTACGTGTATGTTAGACTTTCATGGGTCATAGAATCAACATTTGCCTCTGATTGAGTTCGTGTATAACAATAGCTATCAGTCTAATATTTGCATGGCTCCCTACGAAGCTTTATACGGATGACGATGCAGATCTCCGTTGAATTGGGTGGAACTTATTTTGGGACCGGATATTGTGGAAAGTACAACTGAGACGGTTTGGTTGATCCACAAGAGATTGAGAATCACTCAAAGTCGCCAGAAATGTTATGCCTGTCTTCATCAAACGCAAGTCAAGTTTCAGGTATACTTGATTGTGTTCAATAAATTAAGTTTCCTTATTTGCTCAAATTGTATTGAGCTAACACCTATTTTCAGGTGGGAGACAAGGTGTTTGTCAAGATCTCGCCAACTAAGGGCATGATGCATTTTGAGAAACGTGGAAAGCTAAGTCCACGTTATATTGGACCTTTTGAAGTGCTGGGTAGGGTTGGAGAAGTCGCGTATAGGATTGCCCTGCCACCACAGTTGGCAAACATGCATAATGTATTTCATGTTTCAATGTTGAAGAGATACGTGAAAGACCCAACACACGTCCTGGATTTTCAACCGATCGAGCTTCAAGAGGATTTAACTCTGGTAGAAGAACCTATGCAGATTCTAGACCGTAAGGAGCGGGTCTTATGGACTAAGATGATTCCACTTGTGCTAGTCAAGTGGCAGGATCATTCATCTGCGGAGGCTACCTGGGAACGCGAAGTCGAAATTCATGAGCAATACCCGCATTTGTTTAACTGATATGCGAGGTAAATTTGACTTATGGTACCGTCTTTTGTTAACGCACTTAAGCATATTTTAGCATTGTATACATCACTTAACATACTACTATGACATTGTAGTATAACTGTTAGACTATGACAAGGCTCATAGGTCAGTTACACCTGTGTTGTTGGAAGACCGTTTTGCTGTCAAATTCAATTGATCAAAGTGATGATTTGATCGATCAAAAACCTTTTTGATCGATCAACCTGACTAATTGATCGATTAATTATTTATTTCATTTAAGACCTATTCGATCAATCAAATTGGGTATTTGATCGATCAGATGTGAATCTGATCAATCAAACTGGAGTGTAGATCGATCAAATAACTTTGAACTCTGTACTATTTTTGCCTCATCCGATCGATCAAACTTGTGCATTAATCGATCAATCATGTAATCCAATCGATCAATTTATGGATTGATCGATCAAACCTATCGGTTTAGGGTTTTTGAAAATTTAAATCCACTCGATCAATTTAAGCATTGATCGATCAAACCTGTCGATTTAAGTTGCGTTGGGTTTTGAAATACCCATTTGAACGATCAATGGAAACCCACTGTGTGAAGGCTCTTTGCTTCCATTGGATTCGAACATGAATTTCAACTGCTTCTAGCTACAAACACTCCTCATTTCAACTTCCATGGATCGCGGATTTAGCTCTTAACACGGTAAAACCTTAAATCTCTAAATTCTTTGGGGTTTTTTGTGTATTTTGGTCATTTTTGAACCATGGGACCACCCACGAAGAATGCTTCGCACAAAGTTCCTACGTCGCAGGTTCGTGTACCCACCTCGCACGTTGAACAGATCGTACAACCCATTGTACAACCTGAGGTGCCACCACAAACCGTTGTGCAACCCATTTGACCGTGAACTACCAAAAGAGTGGTGGGCCGCAAAGACTTTCTTGCCCGAACACGAATTTACCCCGACCATATTTGAAGATCGACCCGAAATGACGTGGGCGATCAACTATATCACTAAACTAGGGTTAAAACCCTTGCACGAGCCTTTCCATGATCACTATTGCCCACGCATAGTGAGATTGTTTTACCAACACTTTCGACGGGGAGGTAGCCGTCATCAAATGGTTACCTAGATCAATGGGTTGGAATATAAATTCAATCAATTCCACGTCTCCGCCGCCTTGCAATGCCCATCCGGGTATGTGGAGACGTGTGGTTGGAGGTACCCTACTATTGGTGCACGCTTTTCTGGGTTCCTCTCGGTCCCAGTTGAATCAGTGGCTCCAATTTTGTCCAAGTGGACTCTAGCGATGCGGCGTTTAGAATGGGGGAGATAGAATAAAAGGAGTTTTATAGGAAGATTCCTAGCTTGTTGCGATCGCCAGCTATAGATATTTATCAACGCTGCAACACGTCAATGATCACGCTTTAGAGCGGGTATGGGTTACTTCTTTACTGAATCGTTCACCTGCGAACGTCAGCAGCTATGTCCCTTTTTATAGTTTAGATAGTTTAATTTTCCTTCTCTTCCCTTGTTATCGTTGTAGCTCTGGTCAGTCTAGATTTTCCCTATTCTATCGTTATTGTTTGGTTATGTGGGTTTATTTAGTGAGTTGATCTAGTATTCTAATACTATTAGGAGTCCAATTAATTTAGTATCCTGATTGTACTAAGAGTCTAATTAACATAGTGTCCTAATACTACTAGGAATGTAGGTATATCAGTTCCAATAAAATTCTAATTAAATCATGCATGCTAATTATATTGGGATTCTGAACAACGCAAGTATACTAATTGTACTGCAATTCAAATTAGAGCAAGTATACTGATTTTACTGAAATTCTAACTAAAACAAATATAATAATTTGACTAGAACTCTAATTAAAGTAAAAGATTGATTTTTACTAAAATTCTAATTAAAGCAATAAATTAATTTGCTAAAATACTAATCGAAATAAAAGAACTGTTTTTTCTAGAATTATAATCAAAGCAATGAATTAATTATGCCAAAGTCTAATTAATCATAAGTAAACTAAATTTCCTAAAATTCTTATTTAAAGCAATTGAATAACTGAAATAAAAAAATCTGACTAAAGCAATTAAGTAATTATATTAAAGCCTAATTAATGCAATTAACTATTTATGTTGAATTAATAAAAAAAATAAAAATTAAAGTAATTAATTAATTCTAAAATTCTAAAGAAAAAGGAGGGTTTGGGCCCGTTATGCTAAGGAGGATTGGCCTCGTTCCCGAGTACCCTCCGTAAGCTCCCTTGGGCAAATCGGGTGGCTAAAATAGAAGATAAATTGCATTTTGGACTGTAAAATAATATTTTTTAGGCTTTTTAGAGTCGATTTCGGAATTATAATTATGAATTAAATTATGAACTAGAATTATAGAAACTAACATTAGTATTCAAGATTTTTGAAGATATTAAAATAGGGAGTTAAACTATAATTTTGAATTTTAGGACTGAATTCGGGTCTGAAATCAGAAAATCAGACCGTATGATTAAGGACTGAATTTGAAGTCTAAGACCTAGAACCATAAATTAATCATAGGATTGAAGACTAAGATTTTAGAACGAAATTAAAGTCTAGGATCTATGAATTGGACCGTTAGATTAAGGACTAGTTCTAAAAACAGAGAACTAGAACCAGATATAGAGGATTACGGTCTGAAAAGGGTGTTACGGTCTAAGACTGAAAATTAAAACTAGTAAAATCCCTAAATCTTGAGACTAGAAGCTACGGTCGGAAATTAAAAATTAAATTTTTACATAGGGTCGAGGCTGCGAAGAGAAATCTCGAAGATTCGGTGTTTTGACGTCATTGCTCGGTCTCTCAGTGTGTTCGTTCTATTCTCTGAGTTTTTCAATTGCTCGAATTTTCGAAACTCCAAAAAAAGATCAGCCCCCTTGGGCCGAATTAAGAAAAAGCTTTTATAGGTTTTTTTCTAATTAAATGCCATGTTTTAGGCGTTTAATTGGATTGCGCGCTAGTTCCCTGGCGCTTAATCGCTTTGAGTCGGTCTCCGACTAAGTGAGCGACCGGCTGACTTGCTCAGTGAGTTTTCCAGCTCTAACAATGTTAGGACTAATTGTGAGCGTGTTGAGGCGTGCGCAATCCGATGAAGCGTTTCTCTCGAAGCGTTTAATCAAGGAAACTTAGGGGTCAAGGATAGTAAGACAAGGTCGGGCATAGGCCAATTGTGTGCCGGTGGTGGGGCTCTCAATTCGATCGTGCATCTGCTTTCAGGTGCGTGATCAAGTCTCGAGATGGTCTAGGAAAGGAAGCTTGGTCTGAAAGAGGGACTGATTGCACGTTTGTGGTTTTGCATGCAATCAAATTACGTGTAAGGTTTCAGGCACAGAATTCAGGGTCGTTCGGGTCTGTGTCAGGTCTAAAATGCTAGACTATTATTTCAGTCTGCATTTCGACTATATACTATTGTTTTAGTATATAGTCTCCCCACGTTGGGATCTGAGCCACGGAGCTATTATTTCAGCCTGTCTTCAGCCATGTACTATTGTTTCAGTGTATTATCCCACATTAGGGTTGAGGTCAAAGGTTGATCAAATGAATTCGTTTACTCTGAGAGGACAATATGGGGGTGTCTACAGATGCCCCTCTTCGGCGCACTCTTGCAAAGTAAGAACTCATCGAAGAAGTAGACACCCCTCATTCGAGGTGTTCTCTCGTTTCTCTTAGGAATTCACAAATGTGAATTGGGGATGCTGACATGACAGACTTGGCTTTCTTATCTATCAGCGTAAGCTAAAATGGAGCATTTGAAGGGCAAATGATAGTTGTTGAAGGGTATGTTTCGGATCTGTGGGTGCATGGCGCATCCCGCCGTATGGTGCGGGCTAACAGAGGAATTTTACGCAATCAAGGTGCCGGGGCATTAATCAAATGTCCAAACCAAGGTCCATGGACCGATAATAATAAGAGAAAGTATCATGTAATATCGAAGGCTTTTACAAGTCATGTCAGACCGGGCGCGTCATTGCTCACACCAATGCGTGTTAGGCATTCCTTTTCCAATAGGCATTTGTAAGTTTTTAGATTAAATATACTCATTGTTTGGCTTCCCAGGGGAATGGTTGGTTTGGGCAAGATTAGATGGGGTCTTGTGAGGTGTGCTCAATTGAATTCTGCACAGTAGCACGTACGCTTGATTCATCTGGAATCAGCCTCTAAGTTGGGAATTCTAATCCTAATGCATCTGAACAAATGATTCTACGCAGTGGCGTGTGCGCTTGATCCAATTCTGCGCAATGGGATATGCACTTGATTGCAAGTTCAGGGGGTCTTAGGAGTTACAGGTCAAGGCTAAGTGTAATTTATTGTGCGCAAGTAATGGAGCGCTTAATCGGGTTTTGTGGTATTTAAAGAAAGGTGGGTCGGGTTTATTTATTTCGTTGCTTTGTTCTTCTTTTCTTCTGTTCTTTTATTTTTGTTTTTTTCTTCTTTTTTTTTTGAAAGTAAAAGAGTTTTTTTTTAAGTAAGGGGTTTTAAAATTTTGAAATTTAGGGATTTTAACTTAAGATCAATTCAATGGTAAACTGGCAGAAAACATGGCTTCCGAGACGTCGTTGAGTAGATTCACCGGTACGGGATTTGTTGACCCGACCATTGGTGTGGTTGTCAAGACGACACTTGGCATGTCGGATACTCTGTCTAACCTTCTCGGCGGATATTAATGATTGTCTCTTGTGGGAGGACTACAGTAATTTGCGAGTTGAGAGAGATTGGTTTTGAAAATGTTTTAACTTAATCATAGCTAACTATAATTTATAGGGAATATTGAGTAATTGCAAAAAATGAGCAGTACTTACCTATGGGTGATACTTACCTGAGTTATGCACAGCTTGAGGCAGGATTGGTGATGTTGTAGCATTGCGATGAAATTTTGTGGCCATTGCTGTGATGTAGTGTTCCAGGTGTGATGTCACGATGGGACTTGGGAGATTTCTTCCTTCCCTTCGGCTACGTGTTTGATGAGCCTTGGTGGGACGTGGGAATTCTGACAAGATGTTCACGCTGGAACTCAGCTTTGATTAGATGCGATGGGATATTGGCGTAGCGATCAATTTGGGAGGAGGGCTCTTTACTTCAGCGATGGGTTATTGGTCGAGCTTTCTCCCTTTCCATTTGGCGTGGCGGGTGTCTTCTGAGCTTTTCGAGCAATGACGTTTGCGATGGGATGCCGGCTAAGCATAGTTAGCGATGGGGCTGGTAGGGTACTTGTGCGATAGGTGTATCCCTTTTTTTTGGCAGATTATGTTGTGAAAGATTACGTCATCGATGCGTTGTGATTGGCCTCATCTTTGGCTTCTCATGAGAGGGTGTGTGATGGTACGATTGATTTATCACAGTGGGGCTGAATATTGGAATGGTATCATGTGTGTGTACCTTATCGTGATGGAATGTGTGTGACAGGGTTACGCAATCAGATAGGGGTAAGTGGAAAGTGATTTTGGTTGCGAGGAGCGGGGTAGTGTGCTGGTCGCTTTCACTGTGTTGCGATAGGGGGTGTCATCAGTGTCAGTGATATGTGTTTCCTGTCGCGAGGGGATAGGGGGGGTGCTGTTAGTGCTCCTTTCTCGTGTGAGAGTACGCGATGGGACAGGTGAATTTTGGTCACGGTGTGATAGAAAGTGTGAGGATGTAAATTTTGTCCAAAGTCAAGTATTGTGCGCAGGTTTTGGGTCACTCAATATGATTGCGCGCCTATTTTCGGGCGTGCGATCTCGGGCCTTGAGGGCAGTTTACGCGTGTGCGAGTCAGTGTGGGATTGTGTTATGCGCTATAATAGAAGCACGTGATCGGAGAATTGCTAGATTACGTTACGGGTGACCTTTCATATTGTGCGGTACGAGTTGGTCGTTTGATTGGATTGAGCGGTTCGTAGTCGGTGCGTGATCCAGGGTCGCCAGTCAATGTACGGGTGACCTTTCATATTGCGCTGTACGAGTAGGTCGTTTGATCAGATCGAGCGGTCCGTAGGAGACGCGTGATCGGAGCATCGTGCCATTGGCGCGGGCGATGGGCTCATTGAGTGCTTGGGTCTCAGCCCGTGTTTTGGGTCGCGTGTGGTGTGCATAGCGTGTGATCGAATTAAACGCATGTGTCTGAGCGCGTGATTGAGGCTGTACTCTATATAAGCGAGAGAGACTTCATTCGTTTCTCATTCTTTGGTTTAGTCTCGAGTTTTGACTTTTCTAAACGTCTTGTATTCTAAAATTCATGTTTTAATGATATTGTGTGATCCAACCATCCGATTGAGATGTCGTTTCTTCCTATATTTGTCATTTCACGTGATCTTCTTCCTTAGGTGATGCTCGAAGACAATATTGTTTTGGGAATGGGCGGTATTGGGAATGAGGGCGCTAGTCTTCACATCGATCCCTTTTAGGGAGCAGTGAAGGCAGTGTTGTGGAGGCGGTGGCAGAGGATGTGAAGATGGCGGAAAAGAAGTAAAAAGTGGAGGGATGTGTTTCCCAACCAATCCTCCCTCTCTTCTTTCGGTGGCTCGATTGGACGCTCCAAGTCTGGTGGCATTCTGCTCCTTGCTTTGTGTCTATTTCGGGTTCCCAGTCTTCGTTTTGGGTTATAAGTTAGGTTCTAGGTTTTCGTTTTGGATTGTAAGTTCAAGAGGTATGGCTCCGGTGATACTTGTAAAGTCTTAAATTATAAATAAAGGGGCATTTTTTTTGTTTTATTGTGCTTGTTTATTGGTTTAAACTTATTAATAGATTAGTTGGACTTATTTGATTTGTTTTAGCTTAAGATTTAATTTGGATTAGTGTTTTAGGATTCATTTTGGATTTATTCGAGGCTTGTCTTGAAATTAATTAGCTTTATGAGTCTCATTTCGAGGGTTTACTTTGTTCTATTGGGTTTGGCGGGGGAATTTTTTTTTATCTTTATTAGAAGGATTATTTTGCGGTGACCTCATGGTCCACATGAGCAAGGGTCTCACTTAGAAAGTTTTGTTTTGTTTAAAGTAATTTGTTTCAGTCTTTTACTAATTTTGAGATGGTACTTGGGTGAAACGTGTGAATGTTCAAACGTTCTAGATGGGTGTTAAGTGTTTGAATCTTATTGGCTTGTTTACTTTGCTTTGGATTTGTGTTTCCTTGGAGGGGTAAGTGTTGTGTGACTATTGGTTTATCCAAATTGTCATGGATTGTGGTCTTTCAAGGGGTTTATGTGTTTAGTTCTGGATATAATTAAATTGGGAGAGCTTTCAAGGTTTGACACTTGTCACTCTATGGTTTAGGAATGTATAGCTTATAAATGTGTGAGCAAAGGGGCTTTGGGTTCTTGTTGTTTGTTCTGGATTTTATTTCAAGTTTAGGGTTAAAAGTTTTGGGGCATTCTTTGTTTTTTTTTGTTTGAGATTTTAAGGCATTTTTTTTGTTCATTATTAGTCTTTTCTTCCCCTTATTTTGGATCTCGAGTATTGGACCCGAAGAGTTGTAGTTATAGATTATTGAGAATGGACAGGATTGGGAAGACAAGGTAGCAGTTGAATTGCTACCACGCTAAGAGAAGAGGTGGAGGAGAAAAAGGTGGTAGAAAGGAGACCCAAGGATAAGATAGAGTCAGAGTTCTCGTGACCGATGCCTATTTTTCCTCGGTAGGCTCTACAAATTTAGTGTTAGTTGCTCCTCCTTTTTAGGGTTTCCAAGGTGAGCTTCCAACAGTGATCCCACAGGTCCTAGGTGGCTTTTCGTGAGCCACTCTCCCTTCCTATCGGTTTGGGGCGAGGGGAAGAGGTTATCACGGTTGGAATTCGTTCAGGGTGTGTTCCTCCTCTGGGCTTCTCCGAGATTTCTAGTTTCCCGAGTATATCCGGATTCGGGCATTGCCAGGACGTGCTGGTTTTAAGTTCCTTGTTTTAAGTTGTATGTTTAGAGGGTATGCGCTCGGTGTATTTTTGTAATTATTTATTTATTTATGAAGGGATTATGTTTTCGATTTCTTTTGTAGTTTTTAGTTAATGAGTCTTGGTTTGATTTATCTTGTAACTTCTTTGATCTGTTTTGAGTGTGATGTTCATTTCTCTGAGTTCGATTTGATTTGATTTTATTTTGATTTAGGGTGTGTTAGGGGCAGTTTTTTTTTGTTTAGTTTAGTTTAGTTCTAGTATATAAATATTGGGGGGCATTTTTAGTTCAGTTCGGTATTAATTGAGGTGTGTATGATGTCGAGGCATTTTTTTTTTAATTTAGGGCATTTTCTTTTAGCTTTCGGGGTGCATATTTCCTTAAGTTTGGAGTGTTTTGAATCAGTACTAACAAGGGCGTGGTTTAGGCTTGGTAATTTGTGTCGGAGATCTCCTAATTTAGGCCTAGGAACCTGTTGTTGTGGGTATACCAAGTCTATATATTTTTGTGTTTTGGGGGGATTACGTGCTTCACTCCGGGCGCATAAATTAATTGCGCGTCGGAAAGTAGGCGCGCTTTTATTATTAAGCGCTGGCTTCCGATCGTTTAACCGAGTTAAATGCCCAGTGAGCAGCGCGGGATGAGCAGTGGTTGGTTACTGTTGAAGTGACTATTGACATTTGCAAGCGTTGGTTCAGGCGCTTTATGTGATTACGCGCATAGTAGGTTGCGCGCAACCATGTGGTCGGGTTAGTGTGAGCAGGCGACAATCTGTTTACGCGCTCCATACTAGTCGTTCGATCCTAATTAAGCGCTATGAGAGTGGTGCGTGATTGGTTTAAGCGCTTGGATTTACGTGCACGATTCAACTGTTCCCTATAAGTAGTTCAAAGTTTTTCATTTCTATCGCGCGATCCGTTTTGGTCTTCGATTCTCTAGTTTCCTTGTTTATTTACGCTCTGATTTTTGTGTTTTCGTGATATCTCGTGATCCGGTTGTCCGTTTCAGGCGTTGTTTCTTCATTCTCTTTAGTTTTTTGAGCTCTTTGTTCTAGGATGGAGCCTGGGGGTGGTGGTGGTCATGATATGACGACTTCTGAGTTGGAGAGGATGTTAGCGGCAGAGATTAGTGAGTCTTTCGAGGCTCGAACCGATGTCGTTGCTGTGGAGGAGGATGTCAGGGAGATAGTTAAAGGGGAGGTACCCGAGGGTGACCAGGTGGTGGTCAGGGAGGAGGTACCCGAGATTGAACCGGGTGTAGCTGAGGGTGAGGGCGAGATTTCTAAGGGTGAGAGTAGAGGGTGCGGCTAAGGAGCAGCAGGGTGCGGATCGTCCGGATCGCAGACACTTCCCGCTAGAGGACTTCTTCGCCCGAGGTCGGGTACGTACTCGTGAGCAAGAGTTCCTTTATTTTTCTAGGCATCTCGGTTATGACATAGTCTTATTAGGATTTGGAAACCCTTCTAATTTATATCGAACCTGCATTAATTATGGGTTGTGCTCTTGCTCATGCATCATGATCGCATATAGAGGTAGGTCACGTTTCTGTTTATTGTTCTCATCATGTTGTGTGTATTGGTTGTAAGTTGTTATTCGTGTGTTTGGATATATAGATTGTATTGTTTTTAGTTTTAGGTTTGCTTGTCGTGGGTGTGTTAGTCTTTTTTTTTTTTACAAGTGTTTCGTTCGATAGGAGCCCCTGCAGCTCGCTACCAGCTCGGCATGGACCGAATCTCATACTTGGTACCGTGCCTTGCCGGAGTTTCAGTGGGAGCGGCTTGTGTCTTTCAGCTTCGGGCCGATCCTAGAGCTGGAGCCCTTTCAGGTCGATCGTGGCCTAATCACGACGATTCCAGAGAGATGGAGGGAGGAGCATCAGGCGCTTCTCTTTCCGGTCAGTATGATGTTGTTGACTCCTGAGGACTAGATTCGCATCACCGATCTTCATTTTGAGGGTGAGCCGATCACAAGGAAGATGGCGGGAGAGTATTTGGAGGTGAGGCGATTTTAGGCATTCCATATAGGTCGAATGGATCGGGGCCGGGTGTAGTTCGTGTCACCTAGTTTTTCAATACATTTGCGAGTGGCTTTTTCCCTTCGAGGTATCATTCGGAGGTGAGGACGTCTTATGAGGCGCGTTGTGCAGTGGTGGTGGTCGAGAGCCCGTGGTGGAGCCGGGGTTGGCTGCGGATAGGGTGCTCTGAGCATTTTTGATGCACTTCCTTGGTGCAGTGCTCTTTTCTTCAACTCGGGGATGCGTCACCGAGTTGTTTTTGATGATTCTCGAGGATTTGGATCGGATCCCTACCTATGTGTGGGGTGCGATCGCGTTGGCGCATCTCTATGAGTAGCTCTACCGTCGGGGACAAGGCGTCACATCAATCGGAGGATTCCTTCCATTCATCCAGGTGAGTTTTAGTTAATTGGTGCCATGATGTCTTTAGTTTGGTTAATTTTTTATTGTAGTGATGATCTTAGTGTTTCTTCTTGTGTGTCATCGTCGTTGTTATTTTTTCAGTTTTGGGCATACGATCATTTTGCATTTCTTCGTCCGAGAGTTCCGACGGAGATTACGTTCACATTCCCGTGGATGCGTGTGTGGAGGGTGGCATTGAGGGGTCGCCGTTGGTCTTCGGATCTTCAGACTGCACAAGATCTCTTCGAGGATATGCATGCGAGACAGGTATATATCGTCGTGTTCTCGTTTTATTTTGGGCTCTTAGGATCTAAGGTTTCCTTGATGAGTTGGCTCGCTTGTTTGGTTATAGGTGACTTGGAGGCCCTACAAGGATGAGGAGGACACTGACGTGTTAATGATTCAGTCTAGCCGACCTTTCTTTGATGTGGATATATGGGTCCATTGTTTTGAGAGGATCCACACATCTCGAGTGGTACGGCAGCTGGGGCTCGCTCAGGGAGTCCCTTCAGCGATTCACCACAAAGTGGCGAAGAGGATGACCTGCCCTCCTAGCCGGAATTTTGTGGAGCAGATGGCGCTCCAGATAGCTGATTTTAGAGTCAGAGGGACCAGGTTTACAGGGGCGCATGATGAGGCAGACGTCCGAGAGTATGGGAGATGGCTTGGCGCATTAGGTGGCGAGCGCCTCTTCACACATCCTTTCCATGGGAGTGGTTCTTTTGCGGTCGGCGGGCCAGAGTCAGCGTCGGCATTAAGGGAGAGGTTGGTTGCATTTGAGCAGGGCCATCTCACCGCGAGTGTGTGAGGGGCATTAGATGCCCTCCATAGGGCGATTGAGTAGATGGGGAGTGCTCCTCGTTCGGATGCGGATATGCTGCACTCCTTGACCCTCTCTGTTGCTCAGGCTAGGGCAGCGGAGGATGAGTTGAGGGCTCGGTTAGCAGAGACCCAATAGCTGCTGGTGAGTTAATTTATTGGTTTTAATTATATTGCGTCGATTTGGTCTAGTCGTTCTGACATAGTTGTGGTGTTTCATTTTATCTTGATAGTCTGAGAGGGAGGCTGAGGTCGCGAGTCATAAGGCAATGATCGGATTGTTATGCGGTCAGCAGCAAACCGGCCGAGAGGTGGAGGCCAGTCTACATTCCGAGATTGACCGATTGGTAAGTGTCTGTATGCACCTGGTTTCGTTAACCGTTTAGCGTCGTGAGCTTGCCGACTGATGGGTCTTATTGTTATTTGCAGAGAGCCGAGCTCGCTATTGGGGGTTCCGTTCCGGCATTTGATCCATCTTCAATTGCTTCCTCCAGCTGGGAGGATCCAACGATGGCCCAGCTTCAGGATGACCTAGATCATTGGGTAAGTTCCTCATTCTTCCAATTAGTTCGTAAGTTTTACTGTTTCACTTTCTTAACAATTTACTAGCATCATGTGGTATTTCAAAGCCGAATTACCGAGGACTTGCAGACGAGGGAGGCGACTGCTGCCTCTCTACGTCCCGAGAGTCAGGTATAATTTTTAGTTTAGTGTAATTCGGTTTAGATTACTTCCTTCTATTTGTTTTGATATATTTCGCATTGGCTTGTTTTTCGTGCAGGTAGCTCCAGACTCCACTCCTAAGGCTCCCCCTCAGGGATCTATTCCTATCCCTACTTAGGTATGTTTTAGTGTCGTCAGCCGTCATCGGGACTTGTATTCTCGGATGATCAGTCTATAGACCTCCGTGATAATCTTGAGGCACGGCGGTGGTGCTCATCCACCCGGTGACGTGGTGAAAGATGTGGTGTGTGTGTGTGTTTATTTTATCCATTGAGTGTGTGTTGTATATATATAGGGGGATGCCCCTGATGACAGATGTAAAAAGAAAATTTTGACATATATATATATATGGAGATTTTTGGTTTAGATTTACCTGATTGGCTCCTTTTCTTTTAGTTACCTCTTGAGTCTACTTTTGCTTTTAGTGTCGTCAGCCGTCATCGGGACTTGGATGCTTCCTAAGCTGGCCCGGTAGTGGTTGAAGGTTGCTTTGTAACTACACATGTAAAGGTAATGCTATCAGTAATTTTTGCTCTCCCCCTTGCTAGTTATCAAGGGGGGTGAGTGTCTCAGACCGAGGTCTGGTAGTAAAAGATGGATACAAGCTCTTTTTTCCTTTTTTTTCTTTCTTTTTTTTCTTTTTTTTTTTTCTCTTTTTAAAAAAAAAAAAAATAAGAATAATGCAACAGGGATAGCAAATAGCTAAGATGGAAATAATAAAAATAATAAAATAAAAATGCCCCAGTGTAGGAGCATGGTGGCGTCAACAGTACAGTATCTTCGATAGCATTCTCCGGATGGTAACTTCATCATTCCTCGTCTTCTTTATGGAGAAGTCGGCGCTTCTAATGTGGTTCTACTTTTGACCCCAAAAAAATGCCCAAGCGTGTAGATGCAATGGAGCTTTTATGGGCTTTAGATGAGCACTTCAGGTCTATATGCTGTCATGAGTATTTGGTGAGTTAGTTTTGAAGAAAAGTTTATCAACACTGTCGTCGAAGCGGGGGAGGTCTCTTTGATTAGGTCAATAGCATACGAGGGGGGGTCTATCTTAGGATATTGGTCTTCGTATCCCGTGGTTATTAGGGAGGAGTATGGTAGGTGTAGTAGGTGATTGCATCAGTCATCATTCAGGGGTTTTTAGTTTCATTCCTAGGAGCACCCTGTGAAGTCTCTGATTTATCGTTCGAAATAAACTTAGAAGAGGGAGGCAAGGCTAAGTGATATGGGGGATAGTTTGCATCTAACACTCTCCAAAAGGGATGAGTAACAATCTTTTTCTCAGGGGGGTACAGGATGCCATGATTGAGCTCTTCGTCATGTTTCGGTACTATCAAAATCTCATATTCTATGGTCAACAAGAGTTTGTCCTCCTCCCGCCACCTTACGACAACATCTAGTAGTATGGGCACATCAAGGATGCCCTCGCAGCTTGCTTATACACTTCTAGTAAAGTTACCAGAGATGTCCTCATGTCCTGCTTATGCTTCCCTGAGTTTATTGACTTGTTCATTCATCGTAATTCTCTCACTTGACTTTTTTTTATATACGTATTTTGAAAGCATCCTGCTAGCGCAAGAATAATGAGTTTTAATTGAACCTAACATCTTTATTTTTTTGCTCTAACGTCTCCTCCAATGGCAGGGAAAGGGAATGAGAATCGGGTGTTTCTTATGCTTTTGAAAAAGGTTAGGTAGGTCACTAGTCCTTCAATCAAATTTTTCGAATGAGGAAACGTGGGTGATAAATCGGAGGTCTTATGGATATTCTGAGAATTGAGGACGCACGACCAATGAATGGGTCGTGACGACTATGGGGATGGTAAGTATAAGTATTTAACCACGGGATGTGATGATCATAAGGCTAAGGATAGTATTTTCTAAGGTACATGGCGTTCTAAGGGCTAGGGAGTTCTCCCAGTCTTGGTTCGCCAATTTGTACTCGTTCCTAGGGTATGCAGCTGTTATGACATAAGGGCCTTCCCAATTCGGCTTCAATTTTCCTTTTGGATGGGCGTGCTTGGGAGGTATGATTTTCTTTAAGACTAGTTCACCGATATTAAAGGTTCGTTCAAGGACTTTCTTATCGTAGGCTCTAGCCACTCTCCTCTAGTATTCCTGAGCATGATCAGCTGCTCTTAGACGTGTTTCATCGAGCTGCTCTAACTGCGTGAGTAGAACAATTCTCCTTTTGTCTAAGAATAGCTTATCATCGAGTTGAATTCATAAGGATGGTACTTGTATCTCATATGGTAGGACTGCCTCCATCCCGTAGGAGGAAGTAGGGAGTTTGGCCAGTGGCCATACGAATAGAGGTTCTGTAGGCCCAGAGTGCTTCTAGTAGTCGTTTGGGCTAGTAAGCTCCATTGCTTGTTTCTACTATGTGCTTCAGGATTCAAATTAGGGTTTTGTTTGTAGCTTCTTCTTGTCCATTTCCTTGAGGGTAGAACAGTGATGAGTGGCATAGATCGATGTCGTACTTCTTACATAACTTCTTCGTCTTCTCTGCAATGAACTATGGTCCATTGTCGATGACAAACATCCTGGGTACTCCAAACCTGGTGATGATATTCCAAATGATAAACCTTATGAGCATTGAAGCAGTGATTCTGACATAGGATTCAGCTTCTGCCCATTTGGTGTAGTATTCGGTCGCCGTAAGTATGAACGCATGCTTGTGAGGTGGCAAATGGGCATGACGAGGTCATGGTGTTCAATGTAACTGATAGAGATTTAATAAGTGCGACGTGTTCTTGGCATTGTTTGTAGGATTGAACATAAAGGTGGCAATCTCTGATCATTGTCGGCCAAAAGTAGCCCTGCCATGTAACTTGATCGGCGAGTCTGTCTACTAGAGTGGGTGCCGTAGGCACTGGCGTGTGCTTCTCGGATGATGTATTGTCCTTCGACGGTCGTGACGCATCGTCATAGTACTCCTTTGGTGAAGGCTTCTTTGTATAATATTTCACCAAGTATACAGAATCGGGCACATAGGTTCCTTATAGTCTTCCGTTTGATCTTCGTGGCATATGGGGGAACGTGTTGATTATTCAAGAAGTTTCAGATGTCGAAATACCATGGTTGTCCGTCGTCAGTTGGTGATTTTTCAAATCTGAACATAGCGACTTCGGTTTCTGCTTTGACATGATCTTCTTGGAGTGATTGTTTCTTTTGGTCTTGTACTTGTAGGAAGAATTGGTAATTATCTCTTAATGGTCCATGCTACCTCGTGGGCGGGTACTACCAATTTTTTTATGAAGAAGGTCTTGGTACTTTGGCCGAGGGAGATTTGGATGATAGAGGCTAATGTGGCTAAGGAATCTGCTAGCTCATTTTCTAATCTAGGGATGTGCATGAAAGAGATTTTTTCAAATTTTTTTTACCAAATATTGAGCAGTTTCTAGATATGTCATTAGTCTCCTTTCCATAGTTTTCCATTTTCCTATGACTTGTGAGATTACTAGCTTGGAATCACCAATGGTTTTCAACTATTTAATGCCTAATTGCAGTGTTGCTCGTAGTCCAACAATAAAAGCTTCGTATTTCGCAACATTATTAGTGACAGGGAAGTCAAGTTAAAAAGCCTTAGGTATGACCACTCCTTCCGGGCTTAGGAGGACTATCCCGATGCCTTTCCCTTTATGATTTAAAGCACCGTCGAAATAGAAAGTCCATGAGGTCTTATTGAGCTCTTCGTTATGAATCGTGAGTAGGTCTTCATTGGAGAAATCCGCGTATATGGGTTTATCATTCGGGAGAAGGAGATCTGCGAGGTAATCTATGATGGCTTGTCCCTTGATCGATTTCTGTGTGACATAAGTGATATCAAATTCTTGCAATAGCATATGCCAGCGAGCAATCTTTCCTGATGTTGCGGGCTTTTCGAATATATACTTCAGAGGGTCCATTCGGGCTAGTGCTAGTATCTTATGCGCTCCGAAGTAGTGTCGTAATTTGATTGAGGCCCATACCAGTGCGAGGCAGGTCTTCTCCATGGGAGTGTATTTTCATTCATACTCGACCATCATCCTACTAAGATAGTAAATGGCCTTCTCTCTCTTACCATCTTCTTCATATTGTCCCAGAATTACTCCCATTGCTTTGTCATTTGCTGGGAGATAGAGGATTAGGGGCCTTCCGAGAACTAGTGACGATAAAATTGGTGGGTTAAGAAGATACTTTTTTATGTTATCGAAAGCTTGCTGGCACTGGTCATCCCACTTGTACTCATTTCCTCCTTTAAGTAGCCTATAGAAAGGGTCGCACCTGTCTGAATACTGAGAGATAAATCTCCTGGTGAATTGCAATCTTCCTATCAAACCTCATAATTCTTTGATATTATTGAGAGGTGGCATCTCAAGGATGGCTCTGACTTTTGCGAGGTCGACTTCGATCCCTCGCTTATTGACTATGAAATTGAGTAATTTTTTGGAGGTGACTCCGAAGACACATTTCTTCGGGTTCATTTTCAATTGATATTTCTTGGCTCTTTATAACACCAGTCGAAGTGCCTCAACATGTCTTGCTCACGTTTGGGACTTCACTAATATATCATTGACGTAGACTTCTACACACTTATCCATCATATCATGAACAATAGTCATCATGGCGCGTTGGTACATGGCTCCTGGGTTCTTAAGCCCAAAAGGTATGATGACGTAGCAGTAAGTCCCCCATGGTGTGGTGAAAGAAGTCTTCTCTTAGTCGGACTCTGCTAATTTGATCTGATTATACCCAGAGAAGTCGTCCATAAAGGACAACATCTCATGTTCAGCAGTGTTGTCGACGAGAGTGTTAATACATGGAAGCGGAAAGTCATCTTTTAGGAATGCCTGATTAAAGTTTCGAAAGTCAATGTAAACCCGCACTCTGCCATCTTTCTTGGCGACCCACTTGGGGTAGAGGACAACTCGGATGAATTTGGCTTTGTGTAACTTGTCAACTTCCTCTTTGACTTGAAGGGCTATTTGGGGGTGCATCCTACGGAGTTTCTGCTTAACGGGTTTCGCATTGGTCTAAGACAAGACGATGTTCTACTAAACTTGGGCCTAGGCCGGGCATATCCTCATAGGACCATGCAAAAGAGTCAAGGTGCTCTTGTAAGACTTGTGCAATTTGTTAGCTCTCCTTAGAGTTAAGCGTTGCACTAATTAGTAGTTTCTTGGGCTTCTTGTCAGTGCCGAAATTGACTTCTTCTGTAGGTTCCGCGGTAGCTTGAGTCTGTTCATCAAATCGCGGGATAACCCGTTGGAAGTCCTTCATCTCTTCGGTGACTGGTGCTCCTTCTTCATCCTCGGTAAGCTCATATACTATGAAATTACTACAATGGGGATTTGATTTTGTGAAAGGTAACTCTTCATCGGTATAATTTATGACCGAGAGATCTTCGGTAAGGTGAAGGTCAAGGATATTAATTCTTCTCTCAAAGTCACGAAGTATCACGTCTGGGATGATCACTGGCTTGTTATTTATCCAGGATACTTTGCGTCTTTATTCGGGGAACTAGATAGAAGTCTTAAGAGAAAAGTCTCCTTGTTGGCTGCAAGCTTGATTTAGGACGAAGGGTTCTCTCTCTTTTCTGAGATTTTCTGATTTTTTGGATTTTGTATTTATGAATTTTTAGGGTTTTCAACTTTTTCTATTTTTTTTATTTTTGACAATAAATATGGTACAAGGTCGGTCACCTCAAGGGGTGCCGAGAGAGTTGCTTCCTCTAGTTGAGGGAGCGAGACGGCTGCTGGAGCTATTCGGGCGATTCTTTGAGAAATGTGGACTTGTGAACTTGACATTTTTTTTTAGTCCTTGGCTAACGAGACCTTTTGAATGAGTGATGCAAGCGATAGTGGTACTGACATTTGGATTTCCTCTATCACATTAATGGCCTCTTCCTCGAAGAAACTCTGGATATCGTAGTCGATCGAACTATCCGCTTCTGAATCATAATATGGTTGCTCTTCCTGCCAAGGGGGGTCTCCCAAGGGGTCCCCAGGGGTAGTGAATTCCTTCCCTTGAACTTCATAATACGCTAGGATGAGTACGCATGCTCGGCAGCGAGGCTGATAATGATGAGAGATGCAAGGAGATCCCCAAGGACATTCTCATCCTTCTGAGTTAGAGCCAGAGACGGTATCAAATTCATCTTCTTGATCTGATAGTGCTTGAAGTCCTAGGTTAGCTTGCTCGGCTAATTAGAGTGCAGCGAGATCTATCCAATAGTCTTTGTCATCACTCGGAGGAGGTTGCTACTCTTCCTTGAGAGATTTTTAAAATATTTAGAGTTGTGGCACATCTAGGGATGAAGAAGCATCTAATTCAAGTTCCTCTTCGAACTCTATGAGGGCAATGTGAGTTCAAATGTTAGGATTTTTTGCTCCTTGTGCTAGTGGCCGAGCTGATAAGTTATTACTTGTTTCTATTGTCACGAGGTTGGAGTGATTCGATTCTTCCACTGTAGAGCGTCGAATCCAACTAGCAAAGCGTTCTAATATACTAGTGCATGTCTTACAGCGGGGCTGGTAAGGGTGAATGATACAAGGGAAATCCCACGGGCATTCCCATCCTTCAAGGCCAAGGCCAAGGCAGATGCTATATGAGTTAAGATTCTCTTATGGGTGTCGTGCTCTTCCCATGTTGAATGCAAGTGTTCTTCGCCATCTTACAAGGCTGCTATGTGAAGGTCTTCGTTGTCAGTGGAATCCCAATCTTCTAATTGTGGCTCGATTCCTGGAGGGTCTTTCTCTCTCTCCTCTATGGACTCTTTAAGATCAAACAAGGGTTTGACTCCTTCGAGTGATTTATTAATATCGTCGTTTAGATTTGTCAAATCGTTGAATGCTTTGGCCATTCATTCAATTTCTATTTCTTGGGATCTGGTGAAGGACACCTCCCTCCGCCTTGGTACATTCACTTTCTCAGTGATCCCATAGATGAAGTAGTCATATAAGGACCATTTTGGTGAGGTAGGGAGCAAGTTGGCTTGTGGGTCGTCCAATTGATAACCTAACCCTATGTGTTTGCATATTTTTGTTGGGATGACAGGTCCTATACGACCTTGCTTATTCTTATCGAGTCCGGTGTGGGGGACGTATCCGAGTTGGTACATACGATCCCACCCTTTCATCGTGGTGGAGTTGATGTCATAAAGTTTGGCGAGGTCTGGGCCGACCTCTCTCCTCATCAATTTTTATTGACGCGTTGGGGGAGGACTAGAAAGGGTAGGGGGCGAACTTCCACAACGGTTGCCTCATCAGGGATTCGAGTATTTTGAATGTGGCCTGTGTTTAATACTAAATCATGGGCTGTCGGAATACTTGCTGCATAATCGGTATCCATTTCCTGGAGGGGTGCATCGACGTATATACGGACGATGGAGTCCTCGTATGGGGATTTAACGCATTGATGGTATGTGGACGCGAAAGCCTTCATAGACTCTAGCCACTTCCTTCCTAATATAAGATTGTACGTAGTAGCGGAATCAGAAACATGAAAGGTAACATCTTTCGTCACAAGTCCAAGGCGAACCTGGAGTTTAATAGTTCTTTTCACGAAACGACATGAGCTATCGTAGGCTGAGTGACAGGGCCGAGGGCTTGACGTCTTGCTCCGTGTATTCGAGCGCCTTCAACTTTGTGAGAGGAAAAATATTGAGTCATGCTTCTGCATCTGTAAACATAAGCGTTGGATGTTGCACCATGACCGAAGTAATTTGATGAAGCTCATCTAGGGTCGTGTCCTCGTCCACTTGTGTGTCCTCAAGTGTCCTTATCAACAGTTGGTGATGGTCGGGCGACTTCTTGATGAGTTCTAGTATGGATATCTGGGCTGAAATCTTTTAGAGATGTCGCAAAAGATCATATTTTTGTCCTTACTCGAGTGTCACTTCTTTGCCTAGCCGATGAGCCTTAAGTGCAGGTGGTTGGAGTGGTTGAGGTGCAGGAATTGGTAGAGGGATGATGTGAGGTGGGGGCAGCAAGTTAACCTCTCTTTCTCTCACGTTCCCTTTGGTGGTTGTGCGTTCATGAAATCCTTATTTTGAGGGAAAGGTGGAGGTGGATAATTGGTTCCTGACTTGAGAATTGGGCACGTTGGTTGTTGGCCGAACCCGGCGTGGCTCGACGTTGATATATTTGTGAAGCAAGTGGAATTGGAGGTTGGAGTGTGTGCCTGCACGGTGCCATTCTAAGGTGAGAGGTACTGTGTGTAATCCTCTTCTTCTAGGAACGCCGAGACTAGGGACTCGCACGGGTCGGGATGTTCTTCTCGCTCACTTTCATCTATGTTCATTACACACTCAGTATTTGTTTCACTCTCTCGGTTTGGAGTCTTTCAGGTGACACTTTCTACCTATGCAGTAATTTGGGCTGCAGTTTGAAGAACATGATCTCTATACTCAGGTTCAGAATCAGGCGAGGAGAGTGGTAATGGCGTTGGTTAGGGATTTGGAGGGGTTGAAGGTTCTGATGGGTGATTATGAAGGAATAGTCTCCTAGCCCTAAAGGAATGGACTCGGATCTGAGTGAATTTTGGATAGGGAGGTGGGTTTGGTGGGGCGATTCAAGTGATCAAGGCCGAGGGGTATAGGGGTGAGGAAGTTCTCACGGGGGTGGAAAAAGTGGCGGAAGGTTGGACACGAGTGATTAAAGTAGAGGGCTAAAAAGAAGGTTGACTGGGGAGATCCACGGTAATGACCTAGGCCGGTGTCCCTTGGTTGTGGTTAGGCATAGGGTTATTTATGATCTCTAAATTTTGTTGGGGTTGATTATTATTAGGGTTAGGATTTCTAAGTGCTTCCCAATCAATTTGATTTTGGTCATTCATATCATAGATTACGTCCCTGAGGACCCAACAGTCTTCTAGGTTGTGCCCTGCGTATCAATGGAAACTACAATATTTACTATAGTCCAGATTTGTAGGCCATGGTTGGGGGTTTTTTTACGAGAATCATAAGAGATTTTGAGCGTTAAGGAGGCAGAAAATGTTGGAGATCGTATTAGGCAGAGGGGGATGTGTTCCCTCTTCGACTGGTAAGGGCCTCTAGCTGGATTAAAGTTTTGCGGTGGGGGTACGTTATTATAATTTGGCACATGGGCTGGTCGGTTCTGTGTCGTATTTTGGTTTTGATAGGTGTTGGGGTATTAGTTTATGCTCTGGTATTGGCCTTGATTCTGGTTCTGGCCTTGGCTTTCGTTTGCGTATCTTTTTTTATTAGCGCCTGGGTTTTAGTTGGTATACCGTTGTTGGTTTTGATTTTGCCTGAAGTTTCGCGATTGGAAGTTCCTGTTATTAGAGTTTTGTCCTTGGTTGACAACGGTGTTAACTTGTTCGATTCCTGAGGCTTTCTTATTATTTTTTTATTTTGATTCGCTAGAAGAGCCTATTTTCGACGTGACTATAGATAGTGCGAGATCTCTGCCTTTAATGTGCCACGCTAGTCGGGATGCCCGGGAGTGGAGTGCAGTGAAGTCGGGGCAATCGCTTATGACAAGTGCATATTTTAGCGGCTCCCTAGTATTGTCAATAATGATGTCAACCGAGTCCTTCTCTTTCATTGAAGTGCCGGTCCTAGCAGTGAGTTTTCTCCATCTAGCGACGAAGTCAGTAAATTCTTCATCGGATCCTTTCTTGGTCGCCATCAGATCGCTGAGACTGACTGTCTCTTGGATCAAGTGCTTGTATTGGTTTAGGAATCGACTGACCAGATCATCGAAAGTTTCTATCTTATAAAGCGGGAGTCCCGCGAACCAATCTAAAGCTTCTCCTTCTAACGAGCGCTGGAAGTAGTGAATGAGGAGTCCTTGATTGTCGTATATGGGTCGACAATCGTTACAAAAGAGAGCCAAGTGATGGTTCGGGTTTCCCGTGTCATTGTACTTGATAATTTCGACAGTTTAAATCCTATGGGAAAATTGAATTCGACGTCCCAACAAAATTTTTTGAATCTGAATGAGTGATCAGGGCGCTCTCTCTTGGCCATGTACTCGTCGAGCATTTTTGGCAAATCTTCGATCTTGACAGTGTTGTCTTTTGGAGCAAGTCGTGAGCTAACCTTGTCTAGAGAGTCATCGTTAAAGAATGCACGAGCATGTTGCCTCAACGGTGTGGTGTAGGCTGACACCGTGCTCGGGGTAGGAGGTGGCCTCTCCTGTCACTCTTGTTCTTTCGAAAATTGTCATGACCTAATGGTTACATATGCAGAGGCCAATCCTCGGAGTCATCGTCTCCCCTTTGTATCCTTTGAATACTGAGCTCTACTATTTGTTGAGCAGTAAGGTTTTGTCCAACGTTACCCTCTCTTCCTTTATGATTATTATCAATGTGTGGGGTAGAGAAGAAATTTTCTTATTCGTCAGTCATATTAACCTCAAGTTGTCATGGGCTGAGATTGTCAGGTGGTTCCTCTTCGTACGCGAGGTTGTTATGATATCCCGACAATGGTGGGTCTCCTAAGCTTACTCTTCGTATACCAGACATCTTGAGTCTTTGACGAAGGCTTATATATTTAAAAGGGAATCCAAATAACACGATGGGAAGGAAAATAAGAAAGTAAAATAAAAACTATCTAAAAAAAAGGGGTTGGTAAAAGTGTCCCATCGCTATCGCCAGTCTATTGGTGCACGCTTTTTCTGGGTTCCTCTCGGTCCCCGTTGAATCAGTGGCTCCAATTCTATCCAGGTGGACTCTAGCGATGCGACGTTTAGAATGAGGGAGATAGAATAAAAGAGGTTTTCTAGGAAGATTCCTAGTTTGTTACGATCGTCAGCTGTAAATATTTATCGACACTACAACACGTCAATGATCACGCTTTAGAGCGGGGTGGGTTACTTCTTTACTGAATCGTCCACTTGCGAACGTCAGCAGCTATGTCCCGTTTTATAGTTTAGTTAGTTTAATTTTCCTTTTCTTCCCTTGTTATCGTTGTAGCTCTGATTAGTTTAGATTTCCCTATTCTATCGTTATCTTTTGGTTATGTGGGTTTATTTAGTGAGTTGATCTAGTATTCCAATACTATCAGGAGTCTAATTAATATTAGTTCCCGATCTTATTAGGAGTCTAATTAATTTAGTGTCGTGATTGTACTAAGATTCTAATAAATATAGTGTCCTAATACTACTAGGAATGCAGGTATATTAGTTCCAATAAAATTCTAATTAAATCATGTGTGCTAATTATACTGGGATTCTGAACAAAGCAAGTATACTAATTGTACTGCAATTCTAATTAGAGCAAGTAAACCGATTTTACTGAAATTCTAACTGAAACAAATATAATAATTTGACTAGAACTCTAATTGAAATAAAAGATTGATTTTTACTGAAATTCTAATTAAAGCAATAAATTAATTTGCTAAAATACTAATCGAAATAAAAGAACTGATTTTTCTAGAATTATAATCAAAGCGATGAATTAATTATGTCAAAGTCTAATTAATCATAAGTAAACTAAATTTCCTAAAATTCTTATTTAAAGCAATTGAGTAGCTAAACTAAAAAAATCTGACTAAAGCAATTAAGTAATTATATTAAAGCCTAATTAATGCAATTAACTATTTATGTTGAACTAATAAAAAAAAACTAATTAAAGTAATTAATTAATTCTAAAATTCTAAATAAAAAGGGGGGTTTGGGCCCGTCATGCTAAAGAGGATTGGCCTCGTTCCCGAGTACCCTCCGTAAGCTTCCTTGGGCAAATCGGGTGGCTAAAATAGAAGATAAATTCGATTTTAGACTGTAAAATAATATTTTTTAGGCTTTTCAGAGTTGATTTCGGAATTATAATTATGAATTAAATTATGAACTAGAATTATAGAAACTAACATTAGTATTCAAGATTTTTGAAGATATTAAAATAGGGAGTTAAACTATAATTTTGAATTTTAGGACTGAATTCCGGTTCGAAATCAGAAAATCAGACCGTATGATTAAGGACTGATTTTGAAGTCTAAGACCTAGAACCAGAAATTAATGATAGGACTGAAGATTAAGATTTTAGAATGGAATTAAAGTCTAGGATCTGTGAATTGGATCGTTAGATTAAGGACTGATTCTAGAAACAAGAACTAGAACCAGATATAGAGAATTATGGTCTGAAAAGGGTGTTACGGTATAAGACTGAAAATTAAAACTAGTAAAATCCCTAAATCTAGAGACTAGAAGCTACGGTTGGAAATTAAAAATTAAATTCTTACCTAGGGTTGGGGCTGGGGAGAGAAATCTCGAAGATTCAGTGTTTTGAAGTCATTGCTCGGTCTCTCTCTATGTTTGTTCTATTCTCTAAGTTTTTCAATTGCTCGAATTTTCAGAACTCCAAAAAAAGATCCAGCCCCCTAGGGCCGAATTAAGAAAAAAAATTTATAGATTTTTTTCTAATTAAATGCCCTGTTTCAGGCGTTTAATTGGATTGCCCGCTAGTTCATCGACGCTTAATCGCTTTGAGTCGGTCACCGACTCAGTGAGCGACCAGCTGACTTGATCAGCGAGTTTCCCAATTCTAACAATGTTAGGACTAATTGGGCGCGTGTTGAGGCGTGCGCAATCCGATTAAGCGTTTCTTCTGAAGCATTTAATCAAGGAAACTTAGGGGTCAAGGATAGTAAGACTAGGTCGGGGATAGGCCAATTGCGCGCTGGTGCTGGGGCGCTCAATCCGATCATGTTTCTGCTTTCAAGTGCGTGATCGAGTCTTGAGATAGTCTGGGAAAGGAAGTTTGGTCTGAAAGGGGGACTGATTGCACGTTTGTGGTTTTGCGTTCAATAGAATTATGCGCGGGGTTTTAAGCACGAAATTCAAGGTCGTCCGGGTCGGGTCTGAAATGGTAGACTATTATTTCAGTCTGCATTTCGACTATATACTATTATTTCAGTATATAGTCTCACCACATTGGGATCTGAGCCACAGAGTTATTATTTCAGCCTGTGTTCAGCCATGTACTATTATTTCAGTGCATGGTCCTACATTAGGGTTGAGGTCAAAGGTTGACCAAACGAATTCGTATACTCCAAGAGGGCAAAATTGGGGTGTCTACACCTATATCATGGATGTGCCGTTTGAGGACATCATCGCTAAGATGACGCAAGGGCTACATGGATCTGGCCAATCCATTAAGAGGGCCCAACTTCCCGACAATTTATGGATGCTTGGCACCTATGTCAAGTGTGTCATCTACCCATTTTTGCATCGATCTGAGCATGCGGATATCGTACAACAATTCCTCTTTTCGGCCTTCGAGAATCATTGGTTCTCCATTGCTGATGTCATCATTGATGGCATGCTTGATGTCGTCGATATGATGTCGGAGAAGAAGGCCATCTCAAAGAAAGAGATGCCTTATGCACGGTTGATCACGCAGATGGTCGAACAGTACAACGCCGTGCATGAGGTATATAGCATGGCTCCTGTGGAGCCAAGAAGGAATAATAATATAAAGGTTTTCATGCTCAAGGATTGGACTAAGAGTTATAACCTTTTGGTGAAGAGGTTACCTGATGAGGAGGAGGTTCCACCAGTTGAGGCCGGAGCCGAGGCTGCTGGGAGAGCTCCCAATGTGGGGGAGGCACAGCCTGATCTTTCACCTCAGCCTGAGGTATCTACACGACCAGCACCCGTTCCTCCACGTCGGCCTGCACGTTCTAGCACCGCACGCCGTCCCGAGCCTTCCACCATTACGCTCGAAAGTGTGCTCGCGGCGTTCAGCGAGGGCAACAAGAGGGTGCATGAGTGACTGGACATGGACGAGATGCAGGAGTTCCATAGTCAGGTGCATCGACGATTGGACTTTCATGAGGGGATGTTCACTTTACTGATGCAGCACTCGTACACGACTACGACTATCCCTATGATCGATCATGCCCGCCTACATGTTGTGGATCCACGTGATTACAGTGTCGAGCCATCCAAACCCAGTGGCGCAGCACCTATAGAGCCTGAATCATCATCTACTCCACCCGCGGGTGACCACTATACCTTGTATTTAATTGTATAATTATATATATATATATATATATATAACTCCGATTTCCATATTAAACCTCTGCTTTACATGCACGCTTATTCCTGCATGATTTCTGATTTGACTATTATGTATGCTATATGTGATCTCTATTATGCATGCTCTATACTCTATTTATCCGATATACTTCGGATCCCGGTCCTTCATACGCATGCTTAGTGAAGACTATTGCACTGTGACCCACTCTTACAGTTAGGACTAGAAAACACCGTACACCTGTCTGAGTCTGTTTGGCATTTCCGTAGGTGTGTGAAGTGATAGGTCACTTGCGACACAAGTCTGAGATGCGAGTTGATTTTTGTAGAATGTTATACGCGTGAGTTTTGTGTGTGCGCTCAACACCGAAGCGAATGAATAAGAAATGAAAATACCCTGGATATTTTCATTGGTAGCTTATAAGAGAAGGAAGGTTAGGAATACCTAATACCTCCTCTTTGGTTTGAACCTTTGCCTGCAAACCACTGCTAGAGAAATAACTCCATGAGAAAGCCGAGACTCAAGAAACCCTAGATTTCGGCTCCTCTGATTTAAAGCGAGAAGGCATCGACGTGTGTGCGTCGAAACGGTTTGGGAAGACAATACACGTGCGTGGGTTGACGTGGTGGTACACCATTAGTTCATTGGGGAGATCGAATCGGCAAAACTCTTGAATCCCGAGTCCGAAACCCACGTTGAACCGACGATGTCATGAACCGAGAAATAGCCATCAAAGAGGTGAGTTGTTAGGTATTTGTAGGAGTTTTACATGTCATAAATGTGCATTTATGTTGCTTGAATGATTTGTGTATGAATCATGAAGATTTATGGTTGAAATAGGTTCAAGATTAATGAACCTCATTAATGACAGGGACTGTCATTTCTGATCGATCAAATTGTAATCCGATCAATCAAATTTGATATTTGATTGATCGAATTGTATAAAATTATAAGGAACAAAAGGGTGAATTTTTAAGAAGTTAAGGCCCTATATGCTCGATCGATCAAGTTGATGATTTGATCGATCAAATTTGTAACTGATCTATCAAATTATAAGTGATCGATCAATTGAGAATTGATCGGTCGAACTGTGAGAATGATTGATCAAATCGGGGATTTGATCGATCGAATTTTATAAACACCCTATGAAATAGGAGGTGTGTTTTTTTTGAATTTTTGACTTTTGAAAATTCGATCGATCAAACATAAGGATTGATCGATCAAATTGAGGATCCAATCGATCAAATAGGGAGTTGATCGATCAGATTTCCTCTGTTCTATTTATGTAAAATGTTGGTTTCCGATCGATCAAACATGAAATTGATCGATCAAACTATGAATCTGATCGATCAAACAGGGAGTTGATCGATCAGATTTCTCCTATTTTGTCTATACAAGAGGAAGGCATTCGATTGATCAAATGGTGAGTTGATCGATCAGATGTGAATCCGATCAATCAAATAGAAAGGTTGACGATCGAATTCCTTGTTTTGGCTTATTTTGGTTTTTGGGAAAAACACTGTTGGGTAGTGTACCAATTACTGTTCTAACACTTTTGAACATGACTGCATGGTTTCAAAGCATTTGTATCTGAGTTCTTCTGTTTTAAAAGCATGCCTTACACATGATAAAGGTTCCGTTATTTGATTCTGTTATCTGATTCTGGCATCTGATTCGGCTATCTGATTCTGAGGTCCTTTATGTGTATTGATTTAAAGTTCATATAACGAATCCCCCTGACGTGACAAGATACCCATGATCGGTACGGTGGGATATCCATGTATCTGATTTGTAAATCGCTAGCACAAGTTGCTCATTGAATGACGATGGTCCGGGTTACCCATCGATACATATCTGACTACCACGTGCTATATTCACGGGAGTAATACTGAATGCATATATTTGATAACTCTGAGAATAAAGTCCGTTTATGTTATTTCTGCATCTGTTCTGTTCTTTAAAATTCTGCATCCGATATCTAATCATCTATCTGCATCTGTTCTATCTACATTCTTTGATTTTAATCATCTATTCTGAGTTATGTTCTATAAACTCATATTTTACATTTTAGATGCAACTTACTTGAATTTCTTCTATTGAGCTTAAATGAATAGCTCACCCTATTTCTATATAATAGGTTCTGAGGCTAGGGTTCTTGACACTGAGAGCGATCCAGACTATCAACCGGAGGCGGAGGCTGAGGCTGAGTAGAAGGATAATAATATCCCGACTGACGAGTTCTATTCGTAGCTTGGGTATTAGTTTTGTATTTTGGGATCTGGATATGTATTTTTGGATTATCTGTGTGCCTGGTGGCCACTACTATGTATTTATTTTCTGTAGATGTTTTTACTTATAGCTATATGCATTCTATAGGAACTATTGTTTTGGGTGATAGGTGCCCATCACAAGTGATTCTTCTTGGTTCCTTTTTAAGGATGTATATTCTTTTGATTTATATATATGTATTATTGTATTCTTTTCTTTCTTTTAGAGCATCATACGATGACTCGATCTGTCACTTCCGATAGTATCTGCTCTGATTTCTGCCAGACGAGCAGACACTCTTTGATTTGTTTCGGGGATCATCCTGATGACACGAATTTTTGAATGCTGAAATCCGGGCGATCACACCATCTGTTGCCATTGGGAATAAGAGAATCTTGACTTTCTTAATTTTCATCTTTTATAGCATAATGTGCAGTCAAGATTCCCCTATTCCCAAGGACGGAGAATAGGATAAGAGTCGAAATCCGATTCTACCTGATAAAACTTAACGATTGCCCGTTCTAGAAAAACAATGCTATAACATATCCAATAGATATAATTAATATTAATTTTTTATTTTTAATAGATATATCCATAATTTATATCTACATATATAATAAAATAAAATAAAATTATAATAAAAATGACATTTTATGTCTCGTAGATTGTGGCAGCATTTATTAAGAGCTGGGATTTAGTCAAAGCAACATTTAGAAAGGAAAGCCTATTGGAGATCGAATGGTGTATAGAGTATCCACCTCTACCCTACGTACAAAACCATGTTAGGTAGTTGACTTTGTAATATTAGTATAAGCGTACGCTTATTTGCAACGACAGATTCATTTTTTCACAACGAAGATTAATGTCTATATGTTTGACGGTAATTCTCATGATCTCAAGATCTAATCGTGTGAAAGATAGGAACAAAAAATAATTTCTATCAATTGATTCAAAACAATACAAAATATTCACATGCAATCCTCAATTGCCCAAAAACAACTCTCTGGCTGCAAATAAAGGTATAGCTCAAGTAATCACCAATTGCACGAAAAAAAAAATCTCTTCTTCCAAATAGAGGAGAGGTACTCTTGATACGATATCGTCTGATCTACGGACTGGACCCTCGGACTGCGATTTAAACAACAAAATGATCTTACCCTATGTAATAAATATTATGATTTAAGATTTGGGTAATCTATATCTTCAAAATGACAGAATATAAATTAGACGGCAATAAGCCCAAAAATCATATTTTTTGAGAGATTTATATCATTAAATCTATACACGCTAATACCAACCCGAGTTCTTAGAATATTAAAGATCACCAAACAGATATTCTCATGGGCATGATTCTTTATCTTAAACATATTTCAATGATGAGTTGTCACTTATTAATTTAAGTTGATTACAAATGTGTGCCACACTGTTTATTATTAAACTGCACTTCAATGGTATATAAACAAAAAATTTAATTCAATAGTGTAAAATCATTTAAACACCCTTTTAGTGTGTGAGCCATTTTCCCGTCCTCTAATACATGAAAGTCATTACTTGCACCTGAAAAGTTATCCGTTGCACATAGTTTAAAACAAAGACTTGACACATTGAGGACTTCGTCACAAGAAAACACAGTCTAAGCCTTCTGATTTAAAGTCCATCATCTAAAAATCATATGAGAAAAAGATTGGCACCAAACTCGATCTCTATCATGTTACTCAACAAAGTCAACTATTTATTCCAACAATGACCTTTGACTAAATCATGTGCAACGGCCAAATTCTTTGTGTGCACGTAATGATTCCTTTATATATAGTCAAAGCTATCTGTCCAGCCTTTTGGCACTTACTAATCGATCAGGACCATACAATAGTGTGGCGACATCATAGATGGCCCATAGCCCAAAAATTATGTTAACTGGAAGCTCCTGGCATGGGAGGCATAGTGATCAAGTATAGGTACAGGAATAAAATAGCTACGTATAAAAAAAGTAATTTTCAATAATTTTGGAGAAAAAGTGGGAACATTAATTGCAAAATTAAAAATACATTAATAATTATAAAAAAATATTTATGTTGTAAGTCTTGTGACCAAACATGGATTTTAACTGGGAAAAAACTAGGTTTAATACATATATTTCAAGTTAAAAAAAAGGGGGATTTTTTAAAAAACATTTCTTTTTTCCTGAAAAAATCGCGTAGTTAGTTACTATGGTTGGTGAGATAGTGTGTATTTTTTAATGGGCTGTGCTTATCATCAACCGCAATGATTTGAAACATCTTGTAGTCGGATTTTTTTTTTTTTTTATTTGAGTATGTTGATAGTGAACTCCACATGTTTGTGTGACTGTATGACGTGCAGGGACTTTCAATGCATGAAAGTCCATGCACATCACGTAGTAGACTAGCTCTTATGAGTCCGTGCACAACTTTACCCATTATGGGTGGCTACTCTTATAGACTAGCTCTCTCTTAGATGTACTACGTGAAGGTGGACAAACTATATGTTTAGGCCTTAGGGTAGTATTTATGAAAGATTCTTGCAACGCAAGTTACGATTCCACCACTCACACCTTTGATTACTTTAAATCCAATGCTAAAGATTGTTTTTCATCCAAGTTTCACACACGTTGGACCCTTGAAATTATGACCCACATATCAAACAATCCGATATTGATTCCATGGGGCACACATCCGTGATTATAGTGATCCATGGTATGCCATGATCACGATCACTTTCAGGATGTGTGTTTCGTTTAATCAACATTTGACCGTCTGATATGTGGTACATAATCTTAAGATCTAATTTGTGAAATATTGGAACCAAAAATGACCTCTATCATCTAACTCAAGGCAATCAACGGTATAAGTGGTGGAGCCATCCATTGTGCCACAAAAATCTTTGGTTGCAAAATTGGCTACCCTATTCTATGCTTATAAATTTTTTTTAATAATTAAGAAAGTCGAATGGGATAGGTGTAGCTAAAGTTGCCCAATCATATGATGTCTACGATTTACTATAATTATATAATTATTAGGGCAGCGGTATTTGCATATGAAGTTCTATATTTGCAGCCTCCATTAACCTCGTTGACTACCTTGAAGGTTCTATCTTTCCAAGCCTCTGTTAAAACCGTTGACTACCTTGAATCAAATGATATAGTTTTGGCCTTTTGGGCACATCTAAAGGAACTAACCAATTTCCTCAAAGCGCCAACGTCCAAAATCCATTTGACTGCTTAAAATCAAATGATGTAGATAGTTTTTCGCTCCCATATTCCACACGATGGAACTTGAGACCATGATCTTTAAATCAGCCAACAAAGGTTTTTATTCCACGTAATACATATCCCAAAAATGTTCCTAAATTCTTATTTAAGCGTGACGTGGGTCATAAGATTTTAGGGCTACTTCTTGGGTATCTATGCCACGTGAAATCAATAATTCATCGTATGATGGTACACTCATGGTCTCCATATCCATTTTGTGGAAGATCGGGATGAAAAATAATTTCTATCGTCTAATCCCAAACAATCAGTGGGTTTCAAACGTTGGTGCTTTCAGTAAACCAATTGGCATAAATAGAGGTACTATGACAGTCCGGATTTCGGCTCCCCAAAACCCGTGCCATCAGCACGATCATCTTGACCGTGCCCTTTGCTAAGCACGGAACACTGGTATATCAAGCATGCAATAGAATAATAAACGAAATTTCAGAATTTAAATCTATACTAAGCAACTCCCCAAAAGACAGTTCTACCCTCATGCCTCTGCATGAATGGAGAACCGATCCGAACCATCGATGATAGCAATCATCACGGATGGTTCGTCCCAAAAGAATAATCCCAACTCCTTATATACATGGTTTGAACAAAATCAAAGCTTGACATACCAAGCCGTACAAAACTCTCTCAAAAAGCCCTCAAAGTGGCACAACGGAGTCCTCTAGAAGAAGTCCTCAAGAGGTGGCTCCAACTCTTCGCCGGCCGCAAGGTCCGACTCACTCACCGGTCAGCTCACTAAGCCTCGACAGCTGCTAGTAGTGGACCTGCGACGTATAGTCTATAGGGTGAGCTACATCCTAGCTCAATAGGGAACAAACACGGTTGAACATATAAATTATAACTCACATATATTCCATGATATGTCATGCATGATGTGTCTATGCAGTTATTGATGAAAACAGTTAAAAGCATTTCATTTTTACTGTTAATTACTTATGTTTTCATTTATTCATGAATGATGCTGAAAAGGCCTAAAGCAAAACTTAAACTTTCAACTTAAGTAATCCCCGAGCAATATAGCATCGAGCCCCGATGAGATACCCTTCATCGTCATCTATATAGACAGTTTTAACGTATTCCCTGGGAATACCATATAGTACCCAAGCCCCTTTCCCCTGGGGATTAGTGGCAGGGTTTCACTTGTCTCAAATCAACACCCCTGGGGTGTGCTTACTATGTACGGATAAGCCTCCGCACTGGCCTACGATTTTGCCGCCGTATCGGTCACGGATATCCGGTGTCGATCGTGGATATCCATCGTGGGGTGGGGTAACCTATCAAACCTCAAATAACAAAAATATCGGTGCCTTACATATAGTTATTCACCGTGTAAGTGTGCTATTTTATATCAGTTAGGCCCTATCAAACATGATTCAATCTTGGATACATCCCTGGGATGTATCCATTCACTTGGATCACACCTGATGCTCTCATCTTTTTACTTCTTCATCCCCTGGGGATGGCTCATTATGATTGCTCTTACGAATGTCACACGCACACACACTTTTCACAATTCTTAAGCAATAAAACATTTGAGTTGAATTCTATATCACTACATACATGCTCTTATAAAATAAAGTACATGTTCAAGGTATTCCCTACCTCAAGTCTTCATTTGATCAATGCATCAAGGTCCCACGCGGCTCCTTGTGCACAAGTTCACACGTACCACCTATGGTACCACATAACAGGTGAAACACATCACAAAGGATGCAATAAAGAAGGTCTAAGACCCTCCAAGAATCTTAAAGTCAAACTCAAAAGTCAACATAACTTATCTCAGTCGATTAATTGAACTCCAAAATCGATTAATCGAATCTGATTCGATTAATCGATTTCCAAAATTGATTAATCGAAAGTTAATATCGATTAATCGATTCTCAAATCGATTAATCGAGATTTTTATTCGATTAATCGAATCCTAATTCGATTAATCGAAATTCTCTGTTCCCAAGTCGATTCTCAATTCGAGTAATCGAGTTCCTAAAATCGATTAATCGATCCCTAAATCGATTAATTGAAAATTGAAATCGATTAATCGAAATCCCATTTCGATTAGTCGATTTTCCCAAGTCATTTCCTCCAGCCCCCTGGGGCCCACTGGAGGTTCCCAGTCGATTAATCGATACCCAAATCGATTAATCGAAATCCAAGGTCGATTAATCGAATTCCAATTCGATTAATCGAAATCGGGTTCCTCTGACTTTTCAACTTCCTGGCCAATTTCGATTAATCGAAACCCAATTTCGATTAATCGAAATTGTCAGATTCAGCCCTTCTCGAGCTGTTCTTTCCAATCTTTTTCCATACTTTTTCCTCTATTTTTTTAAACCAATATCCTTTTATTTAAACCATTTTCAACTACAATTTAGCCTCTACGATCTATGCATCTTATTCACAAAATTTTACCTTGAATCAATCTCAAATTGATTTCAAATCTATGGTTGGAAAGGCTAGGGTTCCAGCTTTGCTTCTAGCGGATCCCTCGCGTCGAATCCGACGTTTCTTGCTCGAATCTCCCTTCCTCAACTAGCATTCACTCCTTGCATTAATCACTCTCTTTACTCTCTCTCTCTTCTTTACTCCTCTCTCAACAACCCAAAAACACACATTTAGGGTTATTAAACCCTTTTATCTCTCTCCTAGTTTGTGTGTTGAACACATGCACCTCAATAGGTGTATGTGACTTTAGATTTTCAATACACACCACATTGCTACACAACCCATCACATCACATTCACTCATCACACTCTATGCTAATTATCGAACTCCTAATTGGTCAAACTTGTGACCGATCAGGCACGAATCCCGAGGTCATAGTTTAGCGTGATTTTTCGAGCTATTACATCCTCCCCACCTTCGGAATTTTCGTCCGTGAAAATAACCCAAGGTTTGTCTGGCTGGTTCTCTCTCGCCCCCCCCCCCCACACTCTCAGGTGAGGCGATCCAGTTGACTCAAACGCATTAAATTAGTTACATATACTAGCATAGAATTTAAATTTGACGAATTTGAACAATGTACACAAAAAGTTTGGATTTCTATTAATATCAGCAAATTTTTTTTTACAAGGCGCCACATGAGTTGGCGTACAAAACATACATCTATACAATCATGACTCATAAAAAATAAAACTCATGCAATCCCCCCGCCAGTGTAGTCTTTGAGCAGGCTCCATCTGAGGTGACGGTACTACAATGGTCAAGGTCTCTGGAGCGGTCAGGCTGCAGTGGTGGCGACTGGGTGGAAGCGTCTCGGCCGGCGGGCGGAGATGTGGAAGGAACCGCGTCTGTAGTGGCTGGGATAGGATGGAAGACGGGTCCTCGATGGAAGGCGGTGCGTCCAGCGGTCCACTCCTCCTCCTGGGCGAGGTAGCGGTGGTAGTCCGTCGGGTAGATGTAGCGGAGGGTGTGGAACATCAAGAAGTCCATCCTCCGGTTCATCCGCTCGTTGTTGGCCTCCATGCGAGCCAACACGTCCTCGATGGTAGGACCGGATGGAGCGGCGCGCCGGCGGTATGATGAGGTGGGTGTCGCGGGCGCGGAGTGGGCAGGTGGCGTCGGTGAGGCTGCGGTGTGGGAGGGAACCCTCTCCACGGATGGCTCGGCGGGGATAGGGTGTGCTCCACCCACAGGTGGGTCTTGCTGAGGTGGTGGGGGTGGTGGCAGTGCTACCGCTGCTGCTGCTACTGCTGGGGCTGGAGCGGGACCCGGAGTCGGTAGGGTCCGCTTTAGCAGATTGTAGCTACGGGTCCATGAAGACTTCGAAAACGTCTTCACACGATCCGTAGCCCTCACCTCGTGAGGCGAGATGGGAGTAACACTCCAACATGCTCGAGATGAGCCGAGCATATGGCATCTTCTCCTTGGGCCGCATGTTGCCCTTCATCAGCTTTCCTTTGATGTATCTCATCCCTTCTAGGATGACCATGGTAGCATCAAACCATCGGCCACAGAAGGCCGCATAAAGTGCCTGTTGCACTTTGTCCACGCGCTCCGCATCGTGGCGCATAGGGTAGAGGTTGCACTTGATTATTGAATCAAGCATCCACATCTAGTGTGGAAGGTCAACCCTCTTAATGGAGGATCCCGACCCCCTTTTTCCCGTTGGTCATACGGGTCATGATTTCTTCGAATCGAGGGTCCTCCTCGAAGGGTGGGAATAGGGTGGTTTCTGGGGTGAAATCGAGGTAACACTCGAGTACCTCGTGTATGTGGCGACGGGTGATTATGTACTCCCGACCCTCAATGGTGGTCTTAACCACGTCGTCGGTAGGGCCGTCTACGAGCCCTTGGTAGAATAATCTCACCAATCTAGGGTAGTAGGAACCCCGGATTGGTTTGAGAAGGTTGTCGAGACCGGCGTTGTTGAGGTAGTTTCGAGCCCATTGGGTCTCGCCCGGCAAATCGGGATTTGTGAATAGGGTAGGGTCGATGATGTATTCGACCTCAAAGGTCTTGGCCGCCCACCATTCGTTTGGTTGCACCACGTTGGTAGTGGTGGGGGGCATTAGGATTCGGGAAGACTCACGTGAGGATGCGCTCTTGACCGGAGGTGGTCTCCGATCCGACGGTGATGGAGTCCTCACCGCGATAAGTGCGTGGTGGTGGCGCGGCGTTCTTACGCCTAACCGGGAGTTTAGAAGTCGCCTTCTTTGAAGATAACCGGGTTTTGGACGACATTTTTAGAAAACTAGGGTTTTTCTAATTCAAATTGAAGGGAAAAGCAAAATTTTAGGGTTTATCGTGGTTTTGGATGCGAAAATGGGTGTGAATCGCCGAAAAATCCAAACCCTAGACCGCTTGGTTGGATGGAGAAGAAGGAGAAGTTGAAGCGCCAAAAATCCGAAAGCTCAAATGATTTCGAATGGCAAAGAAAATCCCCAAATTTCAATATATAGGCCCCGGCTCGATTAATCGAAATTCAGAATCGATTAATCGAGATTCAAAACTAGATTAAGCCGCGTAAAATCGATTAATCGGTTTCCCAAATCGATTAATCGAAATCCAAATTCGATTAATCGAAACCATTTCGATTAATCGAAATCATATCTGTTTAAAATTTTTAATTTTTGAGCTCACTGGCGCGAGCCAGTCGATTAATCGAAATTCCAAAATCGATTAATCGACATTCTCTTCGATTAATCGAAATCGTGCAGTAACTTCTAAACTTCCAGAATTCATTAAATATTCGATTAATCGAAATCCATTTCGATTAATCGAAATTTCAAAATCAATTAATCGAAATTCACTTCGATTAATCGAAATCGTCTATCTGCCTTCAATTTCTTCCAAGTCCCTTTAGTAAATCGATTAATCGAAAACCATTTCGATTAATCGAAATCCAAAATCGATTAATCGAAACTGCTTCGATTAATCGAAATTTCATTAGTTTACTCCCAATTGTTCTAACATTCCCAGTTTGCTCGATTAATCGAATTCCCAAAATCGATTAATCGATCCCAAATCGATTAATCGAATTTATAACTCGATTAATCGAAATTGCTTTCTATTTACATTCTATCTCTCATTTCCATTTCCAGTCACTGGCACATGCCAGTCGACTAATCGAACAAAATCGATTAATCGAAATTCCAAATCGATTAATCGATTTGAAATTCGATTAATCGATTTTGCCCAATTTCTGCAGATTTTTCTATTTCTTTGGTTCTTTGATTTCTTTTGGTAGTTTATGACCTCAAGTGGTTCATAGTTCCATAGAGTTGCATACACTTGATCATGTACATATATATCTGTCCCTTAAATCAGATTGGATCAAAATTTCCATTGAATTATAAGTATAGTGGAGATTTCACAAACACGTTTGTGGTTTACATTGAATTCTCACGTCGTTGGAAACAAGGTTGGATATTGTTCTTTCACATCGGCCTCTCGTTCCCAAGTAGCCTCTTCTTTTGGATGATTGTTCCACCGAACAAGCACTAAGGGAATCACTTTAGTCTTGCGATACTTGTTCCTTCGATCCAAGATTTTCACGGTTCCTCTATCATGCTCATGTCCTCACACATCTCTATAGGTTGCTTTCCTAATACATGACGGATCATTCACGCATGCTTCACGAGCATCGATATGTGGAACACGTTATGTACTCGATCAAACAATGGTGGTAAACCAAGCGCGATCGCAACTTCACCTACGCGTCCCAAAATTTCAAATGGTCCAACATAACGTGGACTTAACTTCCCTCTCTTACCAAATCTCATTACACCTTTCATAGGTGACACTTTCATAAACACGTGCTCGCCCACTTTATAGTCGACACTAGTCCGCTTTATGTCGACGTAACTTTTTATCTGCTACATCTTTGACTTCAGCCTTTCTCTGATAATTCGAACAACGGTGGCGTTATCTTCAAGTAGTTTTGGCCCTAACACAAATTTCTCACCTGTTTCCTCCCAATTGAGGGGTAATTTGCATCGTCGTCCATACAGAGCTTCATACGGTGGCATGCCAATACTCGTTTGGAAAGCCGTTGTTGTATGAACTGAGCATCGGTAGATACTCATCCCAGATCCTTGCATATCAAGCATGCATGCTCGAGCATGTCTTCTATCACTTGGTTCACTGCTGCAATCATCCATCAGTTTGAAGATGGAAAGCTGAACTAAAGTCTAGTGGTGTTCCCATTCCTTCTTGAAATCTCTTCCAAAACTTGGACGTATATAGTGGATCACGATCTGAAACTATGCTGCTTGGAATCCCATGTAATCTTACGATCTCCTTCATGTATAAGTCCTGCCTTTGCAGATACGTAGTATTGTATGCGGCAAAAGTCTTGATTTGGTTAATCGGTCTACGACGACCCAAATGGCATTGTGTCTCTTAGCAGTACGGGGTAATCCAACAATGAAGTCCATTGAGATCGATTCCCACTTCCATTCTGGTATTGGTAAAGGTTGTAATAGTCCAGCAGGTTGTCTATGATCAACCTTCACTTGCTGACAAGTCAAACACCGTGACACGTACTCGGCCACGTCTTGTTTCAGTCCTCTCCACCAGTAGTTCTTTTTCAAATCTTGGTACATTTTGGTGCTACCAGGGTGGATAGCATAATTTGACTTATGGGCCTCATCAAGAATTGTTCGTCTTAGATCGGCATTGTCCGAAATGCAGAGACGACCTTTAAACAACAAAGAACCATCTTCTTTTACTGAGAAGTCCGACCTGATGCCTTCACTCACGTCTTGATGAATCTTTATTAATGCCGGATCATTCATCTGTAGATCGTGGATATGCTCAAATATCACTGGCCTTACTGATATGTTAGCCAAAAAGGATCCGGTGTCCTTTGACTCAATGTTCGCATCATAGAATGCCAGGTCTTCCAATAATTTCCATCGGTGCATACCCAAAATCAAACAAGCTAACTGAGCTGAACCTTTTCGACTCAAAGCATCGGCTACTACATTCGCCTTGCCTGGATGGTATTGTATGGAGCAATCGTAATCCTTGAGGAATTCCATCCACCTGCGCTGTCTCATGTTGAGCTCCTTCTGTGTAAATAGATATCGGATGCTCTTATGATCGGTGAAAATTTCAAAAGTCTCACCATACAAGTAATGTCTCCAAATCTTCAGCGCAAAAATGACTGCTGCTAGTTCCAAGTCATGAGTCGGGTAATTTTTCTCGTGTTCCTTCAGCTGTCTTGATCCGTAAGCTATCACCTTCTTGTGTTGGTTGAGCACACAACCAAGGCCATTGTATGACGCGTCGCTGTACACGGCGTACCCTCCACTGCCCGAAGGAATCGCCAACACGGGAGCGGAAGTGAGTCGTTTTGAGTTCTTGAAAACTCTTCTCGCATGCCTCACTCCACTCAAACCTTGAATCTTTTCGTGTCAGCTTTGTGAGAGGTCCCGATATCTTTGAAAACCCCTCAACGAAACGTCGATAATAGCCTGCTAAGCCCAGAAAACTTCGGACATCGGTCACTGTCTTTGGTTGCTCCCATTTAACTACTGCTTCTATCTTTGCTGGATCTACAGTGACACCATGCTTTGAGACAACATGTCCAAAAAAAGCTAACCTCTTCCAAAAATTCACACTTCTGCGACTTTTTGCATAATTGGTGTTCACGTAGCGTCTGTAGAGCAATCCTCAAATGTTCTTCGTGTTCCGTCTTGGATTTGGAGTATATCAATATATCATCAACGAACACTACGACGCAGGAGTCTAAGTGTGGTTTAAACACTCGGTTCATCAGATCCATAAACGACGCCATTCGTCAATCCAAACGGCATCACGAGGAATTCATAGTGTCCATATCGTGTCCAAAAGTCTCTTCCTAATGTCCTCTTTGACTCGTGAATCGATGATACCCGATCTCGTGTCGATCTTAGAAAAATACCTTGCTCCTTGCGGTTCGAATAGATCGTCTATTCTAGGCAAAGGGTAGCGGTTCTTCACAGTGAGTTTGTTCAATTGTCGATAGTCAATGCATAGCCGCATTGACCCATCTTTTTTCTTGACAAACAAGACCGGTGCTCCCCATGGAGATACACTTGGTCTAACAAACCCCTTGTCCATAAGTTCTTGTAGTTGTTCCTTCAACTCCTTTAACTCAGCAGGAGCCATTCTATAAGGTGCTTTCGAAATAGGCTCCGTTCCTGGTGCTAAGTCAATGGCGAATTCTACTTCTCTTTCTGGAGGTAATCCAGGCAATTCTTCTGGAAACACGTCAGCGAAGTCTCGCACAACTGCTATCTCAGAAATGACGTTCTTTTCTTCCTTGTCCTCCTTTAAGAAAGCTAAGTATCCACTGCAACCCTTTCTGATCATTTTCTCGGCCCTTACTGCTGAAATCAGTGGCACAGATGACGACCTCACTCCTTGAAACCGAAATGATCTTCTTGTGTTGGGTCTGAAAATGACTACCTTGTTCTTGCAATCGACGGTTGCACAATGCTGCGCCAACCAGTCCATGCCAAGGATCACATCAAACCCTTGCATGTCTAACAGTATCAACTTTGCTTCTAGTTCGTGCACCTCTAAGTCTCGAACTGCTACAATGATGGATTTGCATGCTAGCTCCGTGTCTACTAACTCTCCAGTCGGAATAGACACAGATAGGACGAAATCCAACGTCTCTGGAACAATCTTCTTCTTCTTGACGAAGTGATTTAATGAGTGGGTAGACCACGGTTTATCAACACTGCATATCCAATACAATTATTTACACATCAATTTACACTCTTAATTCACATACAACTTTTTATATTGAGAAAGAATCTATACAATTTCTAATGCATGCTCCCTCTCTATCTAAAATTTTAATGAAATGAAATTTTTTTTTTTCTTTAATTTTTAACGAGTCTCACCTTGGATGACGTCATGCACGTTCCCTGCTTCCTGAGCAGTGACTGCATAGGCTCTCCCCTGAATGATCGATTTCCTTGCTTGAATTGGTCGTGGTGCTGCAACTGAAACCTTCTTTCTTTTATCCACCTCGGGGCAATCCTTGATCAAGTGGCCCACCTTGCCACATCGGAAACAACCCCTAGTTCCCAATCTACAGTCCACTGTTCTATGAGGCTTGCCACACTTTGCGCAAGTCTCCCGAGGTGCGGAAAAAGCGATCTGAGAACCACAATGTGACAGTGGCGCCTGAGACATGGCAGGGCTCTCATAGCGAAAAGGTCTCCCCGACGCAAGTAATGGAAACCTCTGTTGGTGTTGTTGTTGCGCCGGTCTTCCGAAACCCCCTTGGAACTGTGGTCTCTGATTTTGGACTACGAACCTCGGCTTTTTGTTCACCGGTTCGTAGGCCCCCGTTCTTCCTTGTTCATTTCCCCCTCTCTGCTGCTCTCTCTGTCTATATCTATTTGTATTTTCCTCTTCGACCACCAGTGCTTTACTCATGACCTCTTCATAGGTCCTCAGTTGAAATGGAGCTCGCCTCCCCTAACCTCAGCTTCAAACCTTGTTGAAACCTCTTGGATTTCATCACTTGATGTGACGTAATCCGAGCAAACGGGCAAGTCGTAGAAACTCTACCCCATATTCTCTCACTGTCATCCTCCCTTGTACTAACTGTAGGAATTGTATCTCTAATTGGTTCCTCACCACTTCTGGAAAATATTGTTTGTTGAACTCCTCAACAAACTCCTCCCAAGTCCAAGGCAACTCTGGGGTCTCCCAGGCAGTCCAGTATCAGACTTCCACCAAGGCCCGGCCTCCCATCCAACATATAAGCCCATCTCACACTCTCATCTTCTGTGCAAGTTAGCACGCTAAAGACTTTCTCCATCTCCATCAGCCAGTTCTCAGCGGCCATTGTGTCTGCCTGCCCAGAAAATGGAGGAGGTCAGATCCTCCTAAACTCTGTAAAGAAGAGGGCACAGGCAACGCAGGTCCTGTGTGGTATAGGTGGTGTCATTGTTCTCTTGACTTAGCCGCAAAGGATGCGGCTTGTTGCCATAGTCTCCATAGTGTGCATCATCCTTTGTCGCTCCTCTCTGTCTTCTTGTCTTTCTCTCACTCTCTCTTGTTCTCTTAGGTCTTGATCCTGCCGATCTCGATCCTCTTCATTATGCTGTCGACTACTACTGCCCCCTGGGGCCTCAGTACCTCCTAAAGGCACTCTATTAGTAGGAGAGATGTAACTATCTCCACTACGTAGACTCCTCTTTCCGCTGGCCTCCCCTTGCCTCTTCCTCTAGATGACATTTATACGCATTTGAAACTAAAGTTTCGTTAGCAGAAGCCCCTATGTTCTGACCCAAAGAATAATTGTCAGAATTGCTAAAAGAATTTGGCTTTGATACCAACTGTGACAGCCCGGATTTTGGCTCCCCGAAACCCGTGCCATCAGCACGATCATCTTGACCGTGCCCTTTGCTAAGCAAACAGCATGCAATAGAATAATAAACGAAATTTCGAATTTAAATCTATACTAAGCACCTCACCAAAAGTCAGTTCTACCCTCATGCCTCTGCATGAATGGAGAACCGATCCGAACCATCGATGATAGCAATCATCACGGATGGTTCGTCCCAAAAGAATAATCCCAACTCCTTATATACATGGTTTGAACAAAATCAAAGCTTGACATACCAAGCCGTACAAAACTCTCTCAAAAAGCCCTCAAAGTGCTGTGAGTCCTCTGAAGAAGTCCTCGGAGGTGGCTCCAACTCTTCACGCCAGGTCCCGACTCACCGGTCGGCGTCTCCACAAGCCTCGGCAATGCTAGTAGTGGACTGCGGACGATAGTCTATAGGGTGAGCTACATCCTAGCTCAATAGGGAACAAACACGGTTGAACATATAAATTATAACTCACATATATTCCATGATATGTCATGCATGATGTGTCTATGCAGTTATTGATGAAAACAGTTAAAAGCATTTCATTTTTACTGTTCATTACTTATGTTTTCATTTATTCATGAATGATGCTGAAAAGGCCTAAAGCAAAACTTAAACTTTCAACTCAAGTAATCCCCGAGCAATATAGCATCGAGCCCCGATGAGATACCCTTCATCGTCATCTATATAGACAGTTTTAACGTATTCCCTGGGAATACCATATAGTACCCAAGCCCCTTTCCCCTGGGGATTGGTGGCGGGGTTTCACTTGTCTCAAATCAACACCCCTGGGGTGTGCTTACTATGTACGGATAAGCCTCCATGGCGCTACGGTTTTCATGCCAGTATCGGTCACGGATATCCTGTAGTGTCGATCGTGGATATCGGTGGGGTAACCTATCAAACCTCAAATAACAAAAATATCGGTGCCTTACATATAGTTATTCACCGTGTAAGTGTGCTATCTTATATCAGTTAGGCCCTATCAAACATGATTCAATCTTGGATACATCCCTGGGATGTATCCATTCACTTGCATCACACCTGATATTCTCATCTCTTTACTTCTTCATCCCCTGGGGATGGCTCATTATGATTGCTCTTACGAATATCACACGCACACACACTTTTCACAATTCTTAAGTAATAAAACATTTGAGTTGAATTCTATATCACTACATACATGCTCTTATAAAATAAAGTACATGTTCAAGGTGTTCCTTACCTCAAGTCTTCATTTGATCAATGCATCAAGGTCCCACGCGGCTCCTTGTGCACAAGTTCACACGTACCACCTATGGTACCACATAACAGGTGAAACACATCACAAAGGATGCAATAAAGAAGGTCTAAGACCCTCAAAGAATCTTAAAGTCAAACTCAAAAGTCAACATAACTTATCTCAGTCGATTAATCGAACTCCAAAATCGATTAATCGATTAATCGATTTCCAAAATCGATTAATCGAAAGTCAATATCGATTAATCGATTCTCAAATCGATTAATCGAGATTTTTATTCGATTAATCGAATCCTAATTCGATTAATCGAAATTCTCTGTTCCCAAGTCGATTCTCAATTCGAGTAATCGAGTTCCTAAAATCGATTAATCGATCCCTAAATCGATTAATCGAAAATTGAAATCGATTAATCGAAATCTCATTTCGATTAGTCGATTTTTCCAAGTCATTTCCTCCAGCCCCCTGGGGTCCACTGGAGGTTCCCAGTCGATTAATCGAAATCCAAGGTCGATTAATCGAATTCCAATTCGATTAATCGAAATCGGGTTCCTCTGACTTTTCAACTTCCTGACCAATTTCGATTAATCGAAACCCAATTTCGATTAATCGAAATTGTCAGATTCAGCCCTTCTCGAGCTGTTCTTTCCAATCTTTTTTCATACTTTTTCCACTATTTTTCTAAACCAATATCCTATGATTTAAACCATTTTCAACTACAATTTAGCCTCTACGATCTATGCATCTTATTCACAAAATTTTACCTTGAATCAATCTCAAATTGATTTCAAATCTATGGTTGGAAAGGCTAGGGTTCCAGCTTTGCTTCTAGCAGATCCCTCGCGTCGAATCCGACGTTTCTTGCTCGAATCTCCCTTCCTCATCTAGCATTCACTCCTTGCATTAATCACTCTCTTTACTCTCTCTCTCTCTTCTTTACTCCTCTCTCAACAACCCAAAAACACACATTTAGGGTTATTAAACCCTTTTATCTCTCTCCTAGTTTGTGTGTTGAACACATGCACCTCAATAGGTGTATGTGACTTTAGATTTTCAATACACACCACATTGCTACACAACCCATCACATCACATTCACTCATCACACTCTATGCTAATCATCGAACTCCTAATTGGTCAAACTTATGACCGATTAGGCACGGATCCCGAGGTCATAGTTTAGCGTGATTTTTCGAGCTATTACAGGTACCCCCTAGTTTTTCATCCCAATCTTTCACGCAATAGAATTGAGATCATTGTCCATGAGTCAATCAGGTGTTCCAAAAAGTACCATGATCATGGCATACCATGAGAAGGGTTCTAGGGTCATTTCTAGGAAAGTCTATATGGAATCAACATCTGACCATCTCATAGATGGGTCATGAACTCAAGATCCATTGTGTAGAAGATTGTGACAAAAAATAATCTCCATCATCAAATTTAAGGCAGTCAACAATGAAAACCTCATGCTTTAGAAACTAAATCTTCAGCTGCAAATACCACAACACTAATTATTATACGCATACATCTTCTCTCGACAATTATCCGAAATTGGTTGATAACTGGAGTAAAACTAAACCGATGATATAATCCCACCACATACCTGTGGAATTAGTCGGTTGCTCAAAGAGGCTGGATGCCACGTTATTAAACAAAAAATTGATGATACATCATTATTAAAAAGATTTAGAGTACCTTTAAACCCATCCACCGGATCTTTGAGTTCACCCACGCTGAAATCCATTAACTGTTTTGAATCCGACGATGCAGATTATTTTTCATCACAATTTTTCCCATGATATTAAGTTTCCAAAAATCAAATGCTATATGACATATTCATCTTTTTTTATTTTGAAAAGTGAATCGAAGACTTCCATCTCCAAGCTTAGCTCAGACGTAGCTCGCTTCTTTTTGCATGTGAAGCGGTGTCAAATCAAAATATCCAACAAACATTAGCTCTCCCTGAAAATGAGGTGATCCAGTCACACATTCAAGTGCAGCTACCTTATTAGGACTTCACTCCAGTCACTAGCGCGGCCTTCGACATCCTCTCCTTGCCTTTCTTCCTTTCTTGTTCCTTTTCTCTGCAAAACCACGTGTCATTTAATAGAAAATTTATTAAATTCCTTTCCTTATAGGATTTCCCATTACCGACATCGGAATAGAAACTTCCAATCTTGGTTTGGTAAAGTGTGAGTCCACGGGTTCTACTAATTCATGAAAGAGATTCTCATATTCTCACAATTCAATTAGATGCGATCCTATAGAATCTAATCTATTTTCTCATCCAGAGAAGGGTACGAAATAAAAAATCAATCAAATTGAGTTTTCGATCAAAAGTATTATGTGAAAAACCATCTATTTCTCAACAATATCTTTATCATTTGATCCAATAGCGCTCGGTTAGATGAGAACAAATTTGATAAATACTGATAACTCTAGGATAAGGTATTAGAACATAAAGATCCATTAGATAATGAACTATTTGCTCTAAGCTATCTTTGGCTATGAATCAACGATTCGAAGTGCTTTTCTTGCATATTCTTAATGAACCAATGTTTAAAGAGAGATTTAGGAGGATAAGGATTTGTTTAGGACAATCATATTTGCTAACCATCGATGAACTAATCGGATTAACCAACCAAAGCTGATTTCAATCATTATATATTGAACAGAGGCTCTGTACCAGTAGGACAATAGTAAAAAGTCATAGCAAAACCCACAGCTACTTTACTAAAAAACGAGTGTGATACCTCCTACACATTTATGGACCAAAGGCTAGTCATATAGAGCCTCCTATTCAACTACAACCATCTTCGGACACCTTATATTATGATATTATTAGCGCATACGATGGTTCAAACATTTATGGACCTCGTACACTACTCCTTTCAGTGGTTTGAAGATATAAATCCTGCCTTTCTATTAGGCCACAAACCGGCTTAGGTAAATCTACGAGCTCGATTCGATTATTCCTTCTATTCTGAATAATTATATGAACCCTGAATTGTCTTATGATTCATCAATCCCGTGAAATCAAATACTTTTTGTCAATTTTTTGAGATGTGGACCACGTAAATCAAACACTTTTCGTCTAATGGTACACCCATAATCTCAAGATCCATCATGAAAAAAATTATGATGAAAAATAATCCACAACGTTGGATTCAAAGCAATCAATGGCTTTCAGCGTGGATGAACTCAAAAATCTGGTGGGCGGCGCTTATTTTTGCTTATATGTTTTTTAGATTATTGTTTTGACAATATTAAAAAAGGGAAATTGGCATGAGTCATCTCACCATGCGGATACTTGAGTCAAAGGATCATCACCCATAAACAAAGGGTACCTCTGCTCACGCCTATAGGTTTACTGAAAGCGACTACATCCGAAACCCCGTTGAAACCCATCAACGGCTTAGAATCAGATGATCCCAACCTTCCACTCATCAATCTTAAGACCGTGAGTGTACCAATTTTTTATTCCAGGTGACACAGATCCTCAAAACGTGGCTCTAAAATCACATGGCACATCATGTTCAAATGTGATTTAAGGCCATTTTTTGGAGAATTTGTGCCATGTGGAATAAAAAACTGACTGTCAAATGATAAGATCATGGTCTCAAGATCCATTTTGTGGAAGAATTGGAGTGGAAAACGATTTCCATCCTCTGATTCAAAAAAATGAGTCATTACTTGCACACAATTTTTTTAATTGTTGCACCAAATTTTGAAAAATTTGTCCTTGCAGATGCATTACATGATTGCACATAAAAAAATAAAATAAAAAAGATCTCGAGGTTGGGACACTACTGCGAGTTTTTGACAAGGAAACTAACTCCAGCATTGCTGGTGAAGGGAGATACTTTGTTTTCGGCTACCAACACAATTTTTATGTCGACCATTCGCAGGGAAAACTATTCTCTGTACGAGTTTGTGCCGTGGAGCTAGGACAGAACCCTAAACCTCGAACCAACTGCAAGGGAGCAAGCACCTCCCTTCATTCTGTGGGCTAAACATGCACGAACGAGCAGTGAGGTGTCTCGCTCGCGATCTAAACATCAAGCACGAGCTCCGATATTGTGATGTGAGGCCTCGGGGTCGACCGTGGACTTGGCGAAAGCTAAGGCTTGGACACGGCAGCATCTGCCCAAAGTGCCAAAGAGTTGCTGTTTGAGTTGGGAGAATGAGTTGTTCTATGGCACCGTACAAGAGAAAAATCCTCTCATGGGTACACGTAGCATGAAGAAGTTTCGGAGATTAAAAAACCCTCAATATTGACATGGAGAAGAAGACGACCACCTGTGCTGCGTTTTCTACTTCATGCATTGAAGGGGGATTTGACTTGAGTGAAGAGTCTGGAGACAAGGTGCAACGGCAAGGGTATCCCTTGTCATTTTTTAAAAAATAAAAAAAGTGATTTTAAAAAAAAACTGTGCAACCGCAGAGGAACCCTGTGCCAGTAATGGCTCCCCAAAAAATAATACTCATGATACTTGGCCTTCTCTCATTCTAGTAGTAATGGAGATTTCATTTGTATTTCTAAATGTTCGTCCAATTGGTCAGCCAATCAATAGACAAACAGACAGATAGAAAACAACATGAGCAGGCACCACAAATCACAACATTATGTGCAAGCTGATGATATAAAGCAAACCCAAGTGGCGGAACTATTGACAGATGTAATGCCAAGTATTTTCTCTTACCTTTTTCTACACCAGAATGCCAGAAGTGACTTACGGGGATGGCCAGAGACCTCTATGTACCCACCAAAGTACACCGCTGCAGAGGAAACGACCAAGGTTCTGAAAGTTCAACAACAGAGATTCAACTCTGTGTTTGTGCTCTTCTATAGCATATAGTAATGGGCTTTCTTCATCAAGTTTCATGTTCCACTATAAGAATAAAGATATCTGCACCAGAATATATGGAAGTTGAACTTGGTTGAAAAGTAATTTAAGAATAAGTTGGAGAGGGAAAATTAGGAAAAATAAAAAACCCTTAGGATGTGGTGAACCATTAGAGGATGTTGGGCAACTCAGTCACATGCCATGCGGCACGTGATCTAACACCCAAGTCCATTTCCACATTTCTCACATATATACATATGTATATGTACTATTGCTCTTCAATTTTATATATATAATATGCATTATTATTTTAGCTTAATTTTCCAATACGTAGTATAGTATACGGTGAAAAAAAAGCGCTTTGAGGGCATCAAACCTCTTACCACAATATTATGGTATGGTAGAGATCAGTCAATGTCCTTCACTTCAGCTTCAATGTCAACAACTGTTGTCGCAGAAGAAGCTTTTCCTGTTGGCGTTTAGAAGATAACAGAATATCAGATTGGGTTAAAGATAAAGATGAACAACTGAAGCTCTACTTACGAAATCCAGAGAATAAAAAAAGAAAAAAAGCTAAAAGGAAATGAAATTAGAATTTATGACAACAAGAATACTCTATCCGAGTTTTATAATGTTTAGTTTAATTTCTGTCTCCAAATTTATGTGAACAATTGTGAAAATTTGTGTGATATTTTTGCATTTGATGATAAGAGAGAGACACGGACGGCTGACATGAAAAAGGCAATGAAGTAGGACATGAAACCAATACCTTTGTCCCTGCGGGGTGAAAACCCATTGAAGGCTTGTCCAAATTTTGAAGACTGGTTAGGGGAAAACTTCGAAGATTCCCTAACAAACTCGTTGCCCTCCACTGGAAATCGATAAATCAAATTAAAACAAGGGAATAGTGTAGATCTAAAATAACAGATTCATCAAAGAAATGCAAGGGTTGTGTTTATTTAGGGGGAAGAGTTTGTCAAAAAACATTTAAATCTAAGCTAAACGACTGTCTGAACTATATGACCATATGTTGTAAAGATAAGGGGATTTCTATATAAAGATATACAGGATCTTTCAACTTTATGCCCCATTATGATTAGGGCTGCAAATGGGTCAGGTTGACCCGATGGGTATGAAACGGATCAGATTCAGGTCGTGGGTTCATAGACCCGAACCTGACCCAAATTTACTCCCTACCTTATATCCTAACCCAACCTGGTCCAACCCGACCCAACTCGACCCGAGGTTTTGCTAATCGGGTTGGGTTCCGGTTGAGCTTAAAATAACCACGTCAGGTTGAAGTCGGGTTCAGGTTGAGGTAGACAGTAATTGGGTTGACTGGACCAGTCTCATTTTTCCGCCATAATCACACCTGACAGGACAGGCAATCTCTATATCCCAACCTGATGTCTTGCAGGCTTCTCTTAAATATCAGTGTAGCTTCAAAGTAGTTCCCTTAGAAGGGGGTATTGAATTGATCAATTGCATATATACATAAAATCCATAGATGTTGCTGGTTTCTCAAATCTGGTTAATCTTGTTAAATTCCCTAGGAAATGGAGAAATTCTCAAAAAACCAGATAAAATTCTGGCCACCAATCTCTTCTGGGCGGCAAGCAATGGCCGTCTGGTAGAGAACGCTTGCCCTTTGTACTAAATACCTAATCAGTTAAAAAGTAAATAAAAGAAGAAGACGATAAAAGAAGTTAAAACTTCAAAAAGACATAAAACTGGAGAAATTAGTTTGACTTGAAACTCGGAACCTACCAGAGAAAGGTTGACTGCAGAATGGGCAAAGCTGCATACCATCCTGTAAAGAAGATCTGAAAAAAAATCACGTTAATCACTTAAAATGGAAAGATAATAGATATAAAAGATCAGAATTATTTAAGTATTTCAAGGGTTTCAATTGTTAAACAGCTTACTTGAAAATCTGGAAATCATTCCCACAGTTGGGGCACTGCACATACAACAGACGAGCATCTAAACAAATCAACCAACGCCATTGAATAACTGAATGTAGTTCATCACTTCATTGTAAAAGTGTAAGATTGGAAATTATCCCTACTTGGCATATTTGAACTCAAAAGAATAACTAATTATATAAAGCCTAAATGGAACTTTACGAGCATCAAGGAGAACTGGTTACAACTTTAGCTAAGATAACCTTTGAAAATTGATCAGGTGGGTCAAAAGAATGATAAGCTGCACAATTTAGGATGTTATATAGATACACTTTAAAGCCTACAAACTCGAATGAGAAATTAATCACCCAAATTTCAAAGTTGAATTCAAATAACAAAGTTTTATCGTGGCGGCACTTAGTGCTAGATGGTTAAATAGAGGGTGGGGTGATGTTATATTTTTGTGTAGCTTTTAAAACATTTTACATGAATAATCGTATAAATATTCGAACTTTTTTTTATATTCTCATAGCTTTTATTTCCTTTAGTTACTTATCATTTTGTTCATCTCATATGTATACACACAAACATACTAGCAGAATGCACGTGAGTAAAAACATTGGAAATGTGAGTCTCACTGCTTATGCTGCATCACTGTTGGCACTCGTGCATTTTCATCAACATTGCATATATGCGAAAAGTATTTCAGTTAGGGAAAATTGGAAAGGAAAATACACAAAAACTAAATTGATAACGAATACGAAAAAAATGAATAAAAAGAGGAGCAATAAGAATAAAAGGTGGATTTATATAGAAAGAAAATACTTAATAGTTACCATACTGAAATGTCATTTTTATAATTAAAAAAATAGTATAGTCTCTCATAATTTTGATGTGCCGTAGTCTCATTTTATAGCATCTCATGGGTTGCTGATCATCTGCAAGTAACCAAAGAAGTTTTATTTACAAAAATATAGTTTTTATAGATATTGTTACTAAAATTGTAGTAACATAAGAAACTTTTACCTTTCTCTCTTTCTTATTTGAATATATTCAGCTACTAACTTATCAACTTCTGCAAGCATTTCTTCAATATCTTCATTTGCATTTCAATGTCTTTAATTTGTTAAATCATAATATCTTTCTAATGTTAGTAAAATTTAAATTCTTGACGTCATGCTTTGTTTACTACACATGGAAGATAGAAAATATTTAAATTAAAAATATTAAGAATTTATAATTTATTTTCTTTGCTCTTTGTTTACCTTTTGGATGAGCTTTCGTTTTTTATTAACAATGATTGATTTTTAAATGGTTCTATAACATTATAGCACAAATGAATAAAAATTAAAGAGGATGCAGAGTAAGATACCAGAACATAAAATAAATTTTCAAAATGGATAAAGTTTACTTACTTTTTTGTAGAAGGAAGAATAGTTTATCAATGTTTCTTCATCTAAAGATGAATTTGTTTTTCCACACATGTTAACTTTAAATTATCAATAAAGTATAAAAAAATTATGTACATTTTTTTTCTAAACATGAAATAGAGGAAATATATAAATTTATAAACAATTATAAAAATATATTCTCATTAACGTTCATATTCCGTTTTGATGAATTTATATTATTTATTACTGACAACGGATTACTTGATGGTTCAACAGTATTACATAAAAATGAATATAAAGTAAATATGATAAATGTTAAAGCATTAAAACATATAACATATAGTAATAAATAAGATAATTAAAATTGGCATACCTTTTGGTAGTAAAATTATTGGTCGTTAACGTCCCATCATACGAGGAACTATATAAATTCACAAATTATTTTACATTTTTTGCGTGAAGAGGGTTTTGTGGCTGTGAACCCTTATTTGGTTATTCATCTTCTCTCTGCTCTTGTTGGATCTTTTGCTGGAACCAGGTGAGTCCTCTATATAATATTTGATATTTAATTCTATCTATTCTACTCTCTTCCACGCTACATACCAACCTATAAGATGTTTATACTCATAAGGGTCAACTAATTACACCCCTCCCCCACCCACCCACCATGGGAATTTCTCATGAAGAGAGTGCTTAAAAGCCATAAGCGTGGAAACAGGCTTGCAACCAAGTATACTCGTATCCTTTAGAAAATGAAGAATATACTTCCTCTGAGAAAGAAATATCTCTTTCATCGATCTAGCTACATCTAAACCAAGAAAATATTTTAGACTGCTTAATTCCTTTAACTCAAAAATACGACCAAACTCATCCTTCACATGTGATATGAGAGTCATCTCTAGTAATCACAGTATCATCCACATAAACCAGTAAGATAGTACGACCAGCAGGTCCAGAATGGTAAATGGTAAAGTATGCTCTAAGTGACATCTCAGAAATCCCAAACCAATGATTACTCCACTTCAACATTCAAACTAAGAATGAGGCAGCCGCTTCAAGCAAAATATAAACATCTTAAGCTTACATACTTTACAGTCTCCTCGCGAAGCAGGAAGCTAGGTGGAGGATTCATATAAATCTCCTTTGTAGATCACCATCAAGAAAGGCATCTATCACATCAATTTGATAAAGGGGCTAACTCCGACTGGCAGCAATGGAAATGAGAACTCGCATCAAAATCAACTTAGCTAGTGGGGGGCATCATAATTAATTTCATATCTCAAAGTGTATCCACGAGCAAGTAAGTAAACTTTATATCTAACAACGCTGCCATCTGGATTATCTTTTACAACAAAGACCTACTTGTATCCCACAATCTTCTTTCCTGATAGAATGGCTACCATTTCCCCAAGTATTATTAATCTCAGCGGCCTTCCATGCAGGATGAGAATGGGCAAAAATGGATAGTACGAGCCTACGAGGTATAGTAACAATAGCAATCTCAGTGAGAAATGCCATATAAGAAGAGGAAACAACATGGATGCCTCTTCTTTATTCTTCTAGTTCTTTTTCTTAAGAGGATACAACATGGATGCCTCTTCTTTATTCTTCTAGTTCTTTTTCTTTTAACTTACTTTCTCTAATACTTCATCACCGTCAGAAAGTGAACCGAGGTTCACAGCTCTCCCTCTAAGGAAGAAGCTTACCTCTTCATGTGATTTACAGGTTTCTATGACAATACTGATGGTTATTATTCGGGTTTGCACTCTTGTACAAAACAATAAATTTATTGAAAGGCATTCAAGGAAGGAAAACATATGCATATGTGCTTGTTTTAAGCAAAAACATATTATTCAATATTAGGGTACCTGTGATGGATCTGGTGTAACAAATTTAAATATATGATCATTAACCAGCACTGTAAGAATTATTTCACAGCTTAGCACTGAAACCAGCCCCAATTCCTCACCCATATAGTACAAATGTAAGGTGACTTGTAGCTTGTTTGTTTTGGAAACATGCTTATTAGACTTGTGAGCTGGAAGGCATATGTGTACAACCAGAAAATATACAATATCCTTTTTCAGGTTTAGCTCAGTGAATTCTCTTGTTACCTAGGAAAATTCCTTAGGTCGTGTGATCGTAGCTTTCGGTTCCGATCTCTTAAACCTTATCAAGTGACTTAATGTATAGCATAGCACTTAAGTCCAAGTGTCGATTCCACAGGGATTGGTTCAAAATTATGCCTAACTGATTGTTACTTTCTAACGCAAAGTTTTTTTTAAATAATTAATTTTTTATGAAAGTAAAAATTGTAAACTAATTGGTGAGATCTAGGGTTGAAAACAAAGAGAGAATCTAGGGTTCGCAACTCCACGTCACTTTCATGAGCTGGATTTGAATTTGCTTGATTAGACTTCTGAAAGAAGTATCCTTCACAAAGCTATAAGCTTTGCTCAAATTTCGAGATCTTTTGATTCCTTGCTCATAGTATGAGACTCCGGATTTTGAATGACACATCAATCAATGATGACTATACTGTCTCAATCGATCTCATCCTAATCACACGACATTAAGAACCGTACACAGTAGTTGCGCACAGGTTGATTTCAAATCGCAGATCTGAGATTAACCAAAAGGCATCTATCTCCACTCTTATTTCTACAAGAAATCTCAAAGAAAAAGATAGAAATGAGCAATGTTCTACAAAAATATTATTCCATTAAAGATTAGTGTATACAAACATAACCCAAGCAAATGCAAACCCTCGACACAAAGCTACGCTTTGTTACTCCCCTAGAATGTAGATTTAGCCACGCATGACACAAGTCTCCATAGAATGTTTCATCTCTTCAAGCTTTCCTCTTCAAGAGTTAGGGTTCTCTGTTCTGTTTTTAGCCTTCAGAAGACCCCTTTCTCTACTTTGCGTATTCTATATATATATCCTTTGGTTAGGGCTCCCATTCCAAAAGTCAACAATTGAGAACAGAAGTTCAAATCGTGAGAGGTCACTCGAACTCGAGCGAGAACCCAAGTTGCTCGAGCGACTTTCACACAAGAATTTTAGTGTTATCTTTCAACATTTCTCGCTCGAGCAACCTATATCAGTTCCAACTTCCTTTAAGCACTTCTTGCAGCCAATCTTTCTCCATTCTGCTCCTTGGAGATTTATTTCCTACAAACACGCAAACACGTTAATATCCTATTCCTAACCTACTCTAAGTCCTAGCAATATAAGTTTAGGGGCTAATTTCTGTAACTAATTAACCCTGATCACACCCCAAAACCTATATTTTGCTAGTCCTAGAGCAAAACAAATGAAGAAACAAGAATGGAAACCGAAATATGCCACTTTCGTATGGAGCACGGTTACATTTAGCATATGTAACAAGCCTTTAAACCCCTAAGTGATCCCTAGAGGAGTTGGGTCTCCTGAGGGTTTCCAGCAAAGTTGCCCACAAACTTTTTCACAAATAAGGACTAATGTACCTTGATGTCCATTTCACAGCTTAGCATTCAACCAAAGGTTTTCGGGTTGAGACTAAAGAAAGATCATACAATCGTACCCTACTATCACAATCTTTGGGTTAATTTTCACTCGATCCACTACTAGCTCAAACCTCATTTTGTTTAAGTTCTTGTGCAGTGAGTAAGGTACATGTGAGTCACAACTTGTGGACTTGTTCCTAACACAATCTTTCTCCTATTAATATTTCATTGTGATTACTAGAGCGATCATTCTATTCTTTAGTTAATCTTTTTTTTTAACGGCTAGTGCAATACCGATTCCCTTAAGCTTTCTAGTTGACCCATGTAACGAGTTATAGGTCAATGACTCCCTACACCAGATGGCTCAAGGCGTTAGGTGTAAGGACACCCCTACGGATTTATTAGCTCGAATTAACCAGGCTACGAAATCGGTGTAACCATTACACAAGTGGCTCACTTCAATTTTTCTCACCTTTTGACACGAACACTCGCTGTTTACTAAGGCAGGAGGCCCGGTTACTCGATGATTAAACTTTCAATGAAATACTGTGTCATAGTATTCTCTTTTTTTTTTACAAGACTAATGGGTTGCCTCCCGTAAAGCGCTTTGTTTAATGTCATCAGCTAGACAATAAGGATCCATATTACGAATCGGGTGGGGTAGTGAGATTGGTGGAATCAATCACCCCATCGTGGTTCAATTGTTGGATTATCGGTTTCAATCTCTGCCCGTTCACCTTGAGTGTGCGGTTAGTAATTGGGCCAAAGATTTCAACGGCTCCATGGGGAAACACTTGAGTAACAATGTATGGCCCGTCCCACCAAGATCGGAGCTTTCTCGGGAAGAAATGAAGTTTTGAATTAAACAACCAAACTTCTTTATTGGGTGTGAACAATTTCCGAAGAATAGATTTCGAGTGAAAAGATCTCGTTCGCTCTTTGTAAATCTTGGAACTTTCGTAAGCTTCATTTCGCAATTCTTCCAACTCATTGAGTGGAGTTTCCGAGTCGACCCGCCTTTGTCCATTTCAAAGTTTAGCATTCGAATGACCCAAAAGGCTCGGTGTTCAAACTCTACCGGGAGGTGACATGCCTTTCCGTACACTAATCGGTATGGAGACATGCCAATTGGCTTTTTGTAAGCAGTCTGATATGCCCACAGGGCGTCATTCAATTTCTAGGACCAATCTTTCCAATTCGGGGGGACCGTCTTTTCCAAAATTCTCTTTATCTCTCGATTGGACACCTCTACCTGTCCACTAGTTTGCGGATGGTATGGAGTGGTGACACGATGGTTTACTAAATACTTCTGAAGCAAAGCGTCGAAAGAGCAGTTGCAAAAGTGAGTGCTACCATCGCCTATGATCACTCGAGAAACTCCAAATCAAACAAATATGTGGTCCTTGACAAACTGAATTACCACCTTATGTGGTCATTTGTTTTTGTGGGGGTGGCTTCAACCACTTAGACACGTAGTCCACGGCCACAAGGACATACAGATTTCCATTTGAAGGTGGAAATGGACTCATGAAGTCTATTCCCCAAACATAAAAAATTTCACAGATTAAAATAGGATGAAGAGGCATCATATCTTGGTGTGATATCGTGCCGAGACGTTGACACCGTTCACAAGACTATTGAAAGTTGTGAGCATCTTTAAAGAGAGAGGACCAATAGAATCCATATTGTAAAACTTTAGTGGTCGTCTTCTATCCTCCAAAATGCCCACCGCAAACTTCAGTATGGCAAAAAGATAAAATGCTTGCAAACTCATCCTCAGGCACACATCTCCTAATCACTTGATCAACACAGTGCTTGAACAGAACGGGATCCTCCCAATAACAGTATTTGGCCTGGCTGAAAAACTGGTCTTTGTCCTGTTTGGACCATTGGGAGGGGATCTGTCCTGTAACAAGATAGTTAGCAATGCAGGCATACCAAGGGGGAAAAACACTAGATGTAGCAAAAAGTTGCTCATCGGGGAATGAGTCATGAATAGGTTCAATGCCCGCATGGTTCCCGACCAGGATTCTTGATAGATGATCAACCACAACGTTCTCTACGCCCTTCTTATCCTTGATTTCAAAATTGAACTCTTGGAGTAGAAGGATCCACTGGATCAATCTGGGTTTTGTATATTTTTTCGATAGAAGGTGTCGCAAAGCCGAATGATCGGAAAAAATGACAATTTTAGTGCCAAATTAGGCTCTCAATTTGTCCAGGGCATAAACCATGGCAAGAAGCTCTTTCTAAGTGGTGGTGTAATTCATCTGAGAATCAGAAAGCGTCTTACTTGCATAAAGATAACGTGTGGTACTTAATCAGCTCGTTGTCCCAAAACTGCCCCAATCGCATAGTCAGAGGTGTCGCACATTACCTCAAAAGGGAGGGAATAGTTTGGGGGTTGAATGCTCGAAGCGATTGATAAGAGGGTCCGGAGCTTTTCAAATGCAACTAACATTCATCATCAAAATTGAAGACAGTATCTTGTACAAGAAGGTTGCTTAGCGAGCGCACTGTTTTACTAAAATCATTTATGAAGCGCCTGTAGAATCTGGCATGGCCCAAAAAAGACCGAATCTTCTTCACCGTGGATGGTGGTGGACTGGTGGTAGATTCGCAATAAGGTCAACCTTAGCCTTATCAACCTCAATCCCTTGTTTCGATACTATATGCCCAAGAACAATACCCTGTTGAACCATAAAATGACTCTTTTCTCAACTTAGTACCAAGTTCTTCTCTTTACATATCTCAAGGACTCTAGACAAATTTTTGAGACATTGATCAAATGATGGGCCAAAGACACTGAAGTCATCCTTGAACACCGTTGAAATGTCACTGGTGCATTGCAAAGCCCAAATGGCATTCTTCGGTACACAAACGTACCGAATGGACATGTGAATGTAGTCTTCTCTTGGTCCTAAAGGAAGACAGGTACCTGATTGTACGCAGAATAGTCATCGAGGAAGCAGTAATACTCTTGCCTGACCAATTTTTCTAAAATCTGATCAATGAATGGCAGTGGGAAATGGTCCTTCTTAGTCATGGAGTTCAATCGTTTGTAATCAGTACATACGCGCCAGCCCGTGGTTTCACGGGATGACATGAGTATGCCCTCAGAATTGCGTACAGTTGTAATTCCTGATTTTTTGGGGACCACTTGAGTGGGACTGGCCCACTCACTATCTGATACAGGGTATATAACACCTGCATCAAGGAGTTTAACTGCTTCCTTCTTCACCACCTCCTTCATATTCGAGTTTAATCGCCTTTGCATTTCTCGAGAGGCTTAGATTGCTCTTTCAAATGTATTCTATGCATACACAGAGGAATCAATTCCTTTCAGATCGGCGATTGTCCACTCAATAGCTTCCTTGTGGCGAACAAGTACCTCAATTAATTGTTGCTCCTATTTGGTGGACAAACAAGAGGAGATATAACTGGGCGAGTATCTTGTGGACCCAAAAAGGCATATTTGAGTGTAGCCGTGAGAGGCTTCAACTCAAGTTTGGGTGGAGATTCTATGGAAGGTTTCAGAATTGATTTCTCTAGTATGGGTAGTGGTTCTACCTTAACCTTCCATGATGGCGAGTCTAGGAGGGAGGAAGAAGCTAAAACCTGTTTCACTTCCTCAATAGATGTTCCTAACTCGAAATCTTCAAGTTTGGGTGGAGATTCTATGGAAGGTTTCAGAACTGATTTCTCTAGTATGGGTAGTGGTTCTACCTTAACCTTCCATGATGGCGAGTCTAAGAGGGAGGAAGAAGCTAAAACCTGTTTCGCTTCCTCAATAGATGTTCCTAACTCGAAATCTTATGTCCTGTAGTGGAACCTAGCTAGCTCTAGGGGATCATGGGACAAAATGTACGGGACAACATCCTCAATCAGCTCATCTAATGCGTCGACTAAAAACCAATCGGCTTCTAAGTCAGTAGCCAACTAATTTGAAGCATTAAAAACATTTAATTTGATTTTCATGTTCCCAAATGAGAAGCCCATCACTCCCGTTCGACAATTTATGCATGCGCTGGCCGTTGCCAAAAATGGACGGCCAAGGATAACCGGGATTTGATGGCAAAGTCTCGAAGTGGCTTCCATATCAAGAACGATAAATTCAATGGGGAAATAGAACCAATCCACTCGAATTAACACATCAACCATTCCACGAGGTTTTCGAATGGATCGATCGGCTAACTACAAAGTTAACGATGTAGGTAAAGATCGTGCAACCCCAATTTCCCATAGACTGAGAAAGGTAGCAAATTTACACTCGCACCCAAATCCAAAAGGGCCTTGTCAATGGAATGGTCTCCTATGACATAAGAAATGGTGGGTACACCAGGGTCCTTGTATTTGGGTGGGGTGTCATGTTGCAAAATCGAGCCAACTTGCTCGGTCAATAGGACCTTAGAAACATGAGTCCTTGATTTGCGTTTTTGAGTACACAATTCTTTGAGAAATTTAGCGTATGCAGACACCTGCTTAACAGCTTCCCGTAACGGGAGATTAATTTTCACCTGACAGAAGGTGTCCATTAATTTCTCAATTTTTATGCTCGTTCGGTTAAATGGGGAAGACTTATCAAGGCAATGCGATATCGGATCATTTGGGATGTAAGGTTCGTCAGACATTGCATTAGAACTAGGTACCTCCGCCAAAGGAGTGGATTGCTTCCTTTAATACACTAATGTATTTGCTCCAAACTTCGGCAGTTTATTTGTATCCTTGTTCAAATTCTCCTTTTCAGGAGTGAGAATACCTGAACAATTAGTTGTTTTCATCCTACTTCCCTCTCCACATTTTATTGTAAAGACAGCTTCTACATGTTCATTGGAGGTACCCTCCATACCGAACTATCCCTTAGGATCATGCACTGGTTGACTTGGCAACCTTCCCTCCTCTCTTAAATTAATGGCGTTAGCTAGTTGTCCTATTTGGGACTCTAGGTTCGATATCGATTGAGTGTGAGAGTGCACAATTTGAGATTGCGATTGAAGATCTTGTAATGCCGACAAGACTTTATCCTCAAAGTTAGGTGCACGAGAGGGTTGTGAATAAATCAGTTCTCACTATGTTAGCAATACCGGGTGATTGCCTTGATACTTAGGTTGAGGGGTTGGGAGAAATTTGTGGTCTAATTAGGCACAAAGTTTACGCTCTGTGGAGGTGCAAAATTCGTGCCTTGGTTCGGATTTCGCCACTACAGGTTTGGATGACTCTTCCAACCGGGATTGTATGTATTGGAAAATGGATTATTCATCTATCTTTGGAAGGTTTGTACAGCATTTATGTTCTCTTGAACAAATTCCGGATACTGGGATGCCGATGGGCATTCATTTAGAGAATGAGATGGGTTAGCACATAAAAGACATGCTTCAACATTATTTGAGACGAGTGAACGCTCCAGATTAGCAAATTGATCAAATCGTTTCGACAACAAGTCAATCTTATTAGATAATTCAATTTGATTAACGTCAATTGCATTTCCCTTGCAAGAGGCAATGGTAGGACCGAATATCCCTACATCACAACGACTTGTTGCTACATGTTGGAGCGAATTTTCGCTTAAATTCTCAAATAATTACCAAGCCTCATCTTAGTTTTTGATAAAAAAGGTGCTTCCACATGATGCATCCACCATACAGCGGTTCCTTTCTGAGAGCACATCATAAAAAGTTTGTACCAACTGCCACTATGGTACAACGTGATGTGGACACTGACGAGTAAGTTATAGCAATCTTTCCCACCCTTTATGAAATTGTTCTCCAGGCTGTTGAGTGAAAGAAATGATAGCTTTTCTCATTTCATTGGTTTTGCCAATAGGATAATACTTTTTCAAAAAATTTTGGTACATTTGTGCCCAGATAGTGATTAATCCTATTAGTAAGGAATGGAGTCAATGCTTTGCTTTATTCTTGAGAGAGAATGGGAAAAGATTAAGTCGTACTGCATCATTCGAGAGATGTTGTAACTTACTGGCGGTGAAAACCTACATAAGATCATCTAAATGTTTATATGGGTTTTCATTTGCAAGCCCATGATATGATGGCAACATTTGAATTGTGGATGGCTTAATTTGAAATTGAAGATTCCACGTGGTGGGCAGTTGGATACAACATGGTGAGACATATATAGTAAGATTCTAAAGGAGGGAGTGGCTCCCCTCCGAGTCCAGCGCCTCCTTCAACCATTAGGGGAATGGGTCGACTTACTTGGTTTTCACCCAAAAGTCGTGCAATTGTCTGATTCACACGGAGAGCCCATGACGCGGGACGAGCTCGCACGCTAACCCTAAAATAGCAAAATCCTGCGTGGAAGGACATTTAGGGTGTTTAAACCTTTCATTAAAATAAAATAAAAGAAAGAATAAGATAGGAGATCTTCGGATTCGCTGCAAAGAGGCTTCTCGGCTTCGCACCAACCGGTTTTCCAAAGCTTCACACCACGGCTGTACGTCGGCTTCGCACCAAGTCGCACGAGAAATGATTGAAGGTTTTGAAGGATTCACTCCCTCGGTTGAAAACTCTTCACAAGCTCTCTAGGGTTTTCACAAAAGCAACTCTCTTTTCATTAATCAAAATTCAACAATAAAGTGTTTACAATGCCTTTATATAGGCAAAGAAAACCCTAAAACTAAAATTCGAAATAAAATTTTAACTAACTCGGCGCGATTTCGATCGATCGAAATTTATATATCTATGAATATCGTCGTCGACATTCAATCGATCGAAATAGGGCTTCGATCGATCGAATTTGCCATGTGTTCGATCATTCTCTAGATTTTTCATCTTCACGCCTGGTTTCTCATCTTCTTCACAGGCCGTTTGAAAGCCCATTTATGAGTCCATTTCGTCCTTTGCTAATTTTCTTCGGTTGGCTCCGTCATGATCCAAACATGCGAATCTGAATTCCCCGTCAGTCCACTCAAGTTCGAGGTCGAGGGGTTCAATGCGAGGAAATTGTGAACGCCTCCCTCGTATACACACACAAACACTATTAAAATTTCCTAACCTAACCAAACACTAGACACGGATAGCGATGGAAATAGATGACTCAAAAAATGATTAAAAGAAATCAAACTGTCGCGGGTTGTCGAAGCTGCAGATGTTTCCCCAATCAGAGTGTGTCGTTGATTTCTTTAATTTGCAACAACACAAGAAAGAAAATATAACGACAAAAATGATTACGGAAAATTTTAATATATGTATATATATAATAATTATAAATAAACTATCTATAGAAAGATAACTACCAACTAGGTAGTTTCCGTTGCCAATCCGCAACAGTGACGCAAAAATTTGATCATAACTTCGGTTCCGATCTCTTAAACCTTATCAAGTGACTTAACGTATAGCATAACACTTGAGTCCAGGTGTCGATTCCGCAGGGATTGGTTTGAAATTATGCCTAATTGATTGTTACTTTCTAACGTAAAGTTTTTTTATGAACAATTAAATTTTTATGAAAGTAACAATTGTAAACTAATTGGTGAGATCTAGGGTTGAAATTAGAGAGAGAATGTAGGGTTCACAACTCCATGTCACTTTCGTGAGTTGGATTTGAATTTGCTTTATTAGACTTCTGAAAGAAGTATCTTTTACAGAGTTACAAGCTCTGCTCAGATTTTGAGATCATTTGATTCCTTGCTCATAGTATGAGACTACGGATTTTGCATGACATGTCAATCAATGATGACTATAGTGTCTTAGTTGATCTCATCCTAATCATATGACATTAAGAACTGTACACGCTAGTTGCACACAGGTTGATTTCAGATCGCATATCTGAGATTAACCAAAAGACATCTATCTCCACTCATATTTCTACAAGAAATCTCAAAGAAAAAGATAGAAATGAACAACGTTCTACAAGAATATTATTCCATTAAAGATTAAAATAGTGTATACAAACATAACCCACGCAATTGCAAACCATCGACACGAAGCTACGCTTTGTTACTCCTCTAGAATGTAGATTTAGCCACACATGACAGAAGTCTCCATAAAATGCTTCATCTCTTCAAGCCTTCCTGATGCGAGACGCCAAGATCAAGAGTCGTAGATTCGAGCCGCCACAAATTTTCCAGCCAAGAAGAAGCGGAGCGAAATCAGAACGAGGCATAAAGACAAAGGGATCGAATACCGGGCAAATTCGATCGATCGAATTTAAATTTCGATCGATCGAAGTCCTATTTCAATCGATCGAATGTCGACGGCGATATTCATAGATAAATGAATTTCGATCGATCGATTTTAAATTTCGATTGATCGATTTTCAATTTCGATCGATCGATCGAAATCGCGCCGAGTTAGTTTAAAATTTAATTTCGAATTTTAGTTTTAGGGGTTTATTTGTCTTTTATTTAATATTCTTTTTAGAGTTTTCTTTTAATGTAAGACCTCCTATATAAGGTCTTTAAAAAATGTAATTAAGGGGGTTTTTTTATTGAATAAAAGACAGTTGCTTTTGTGCAAACCCTAGAGAGCTTGTGAAGAGTTTTCAACCAAGGGAGTGAATCCTTCAAACCCTTGAGGAGTGGGCAATCGTTTCTCGTGCGACTTGGTGTGAAGCCGACGTACAGCCGTAGTGTGAAGCTTCAGAAAATCCTTGGTGTGAAGCCTTGGAATCTATCCTTTTATTTTATCTTTCTCTAGTTGTTATCAGGTAATATCTTCCTTATATCCTTTGATGAAAAGAAAAAAAAAAATCTCAAATCCTTTATTCCTTGATATCCTTGATTTTCTTTTTTGAACTAATTATTCAAGTTTCATCTCCTTCAAGATCCTCGAGGAATCAAATCCGATATTGCAACTATCGCTTGATGCCTTAAACTAGAACGAATTCCGAGTTCCTTCATCGGAGCCGTTTTTCTAGATCGGGAAGATTTACATGCATTCAGATGCTAAAATGGATTAATCTAAATTATTTTATTAATTTCATTGAATTAATTTTATGTATTGCTTGATTTGAATATTTCCGCTATTCAATTCATTCTAAAAGTTAATCTCAAATTCACATATTAGGATTTTTGCATTTGTCCTGCGTCAGTTTTGGTATCAGAGCACAGCCTTAGTTTAGGGTTGTTCGTGTCATATAGATTTTAGGGTTCAATTGATTTTAGTATATTTTGTCTTGCATAATTCCGTCATAGATACCAGTACCTTAGAGGCCCTGATTAGAGATCTTGCATCTAAGGTGACCGCTAGTCAAACCCGGTTGGATGAGCACATTGCTGATCAACAAGCCCGACATGAGGCTTTCGAGACTCGTTTCGAAGAGATCAATGAGCTCATCGCTGAGAATCACATTAGAGTCCACAACCGTGACCGTAGGAGAGATGTTCTTCCCCGACATGAGGTCAAAACCAATTTGGACGATAAAGTTATGAAGTCTGTGAAAATGGACGCCCCTACTTTTGACGGGAAAAGACGACCCAAGGTCTTTCTTGAATGGGTCGCCAGCATGGAAAACTACTTTGAGTGGTATGCCATGTCCGAAGACCGCAAGGTCAGATTTGCCAAAGTCCAGCTTATGGGTGAAGCCAGACTTTATTGGTTGGGAGCGGAACGTCGTAGGCAAATCCAGGATCTTCGTGCTATTTCCACGTGGACTGAAATGAAAGTTCAACTGCACGAAAAATGCGTTCCCATATCATATGATGAACGTATTCTTGATCAGTGGCAGTCATTGCATCAAGGAGACTCCCCAGTCACAGAGTACATCGATCGGTTTGAAGATCTGATGACCCAGGCCGATGTCGATGAAGCAGCAAAAGTTACCCTCTCCCGATTCCGAATGAGTCTTCACCCAGAGTTACAGAGGGAACTTATTCCTTATCCCGTTGCGAATCTCGAGGAATGTTTGCTAGGGTTGAAGAATTAGAATGGTATCTCGACACCCCCAGTCATGGCCGATCAAAGTCTTCCAAATTTGATCATCCATCTAATCCTATCGAAAAGGGAAATACTGCTTCTAGTCAATCCTCAAAATCCACAATTCCCCAAGTTGACAAAGGAGAGGGACCAATGGTCGAGAGTTCTAAGTGTGCCCCGTAACAATGTTATAAGTGTCAAGGTTTTGGTCACTTTACATCCCAATGTCCTAGTAAGGGTCAGACCTTGATCATTCATGAGCATTGGGATGCAAAGTGACCAATGGTCGAGAGTTCTAAGTGTACGAGCCATGTAGCACTCTAAGTGTACGAGCCATGTAGCACTCCAAGTGGTTACCTTCTCACAGCGTGAAAAGGTAAGCCACGAATAAAGCTTCCGGAGTGTGCCATCCATGGATTCCCTAACTCATCGGAGATGTGTTTTTTCCACCCAGGGAGGATGATGCGGGACGCCAAGATCAAGAGTCGTAGATTCGAGCTGCCACTAATTTTCTAGCCAAGAAGAAGCGGAGCGAAAATCAGAACAAGGCATAAAGACAAAGGGATCGAATACCTGGCAAATTCGATCGATCGAATTTAAATTTCGATCGATCGATCGAATGTCGACGGCGATATTCATAGATATATGAATTTCGATCGATCGATTTTCAATTTCGATCGATCGAAATCGCGCCGAGTTAGCTTAAAATTTAATTTCGAATTTTAGTTTTAGGGGTTTATTTGTCTTTTAATTAATATTCGTTTTAGGGTTTTCTTTTAATGTAAGACCTCCTATATAAGGTCTTTAAACAATGTAATTAAGGGAGTTTTTTTATTGAATGAAAGAGAGTTGCTTTTGTGCAAACCCCAGAGAGCTTGCGAAGAGTTTTCAACCGAGGAAGTAAATCCTTCAAACCCTTGAGGAGTGAGCAATCGTTTCTCGTGCGACTTGGTGCGAAGTCGACGTACAACCGTGGTGTGAATCTTCGGAAAATCCTTGGTGTGAAGCCTTGGAATCTATCCTTTTATTTTATTTTTCTCTAGTTGTTATCAGGTAATATCTTCCTTATATCCTTTGATAAAAAGAAAAAAAAAAAAAAAAATCTCAAATCCTTTATTCCTTGATATCCTTGATTTTCCTTTTTGAACTATTTATTCAAGTTTCATCTCCTTCAAGATCCCCGAGGAATCAAATCCAATATTGCAACTATCGTTTGATGCCCTAAACTAGAACGAATTCCGAGTTCCTTCATCGGAGCCGTTTTTCTAGATCGGGAAGATTTTCACGCATTCAGACGCTAAAATGGATTAATCTAAATTGTTTTATTAATTTCATTGAATTAATTTTATGTGTTGCTTGATTTGAATATTTCCGCTATTCAATTCATTCTAAAAGTTAATCCCAAATTCGCATATTAGGATTTTAGCGTTTGTCCCGCGTCACTTCCTCTCCAAGAGTTAGGGTTTCTCTGTTCTTTTTTTAGCCTCCAGAAGACCCCTTTCTCTCCTTTGTGTATTCTATATATATCCATTGGGTAGGGCTCCCATCCCAAAAGTCAACAATTGAGAACAGAAGTTCAAATCGCGAGAGGTCGCATGAGCGAGAACCAAAGTCGTTGGAGCGACTTTCACCCGAGAATTTTAGTGCTATCTTTCAACGTTTCTTGCTCAAGCAAGAACAAATGGTCGCTCGAGTAACCTATATCAGCTCCAGCTTCCTTTAAGCACTTCTTGCAGCCAATCTTTCTCCATTCTGCTCCTTGGGGATTTATTTCCTACAAACAGGCAACCACGTTAATATCCTATTCCAAACCTACTCTAAGTCCTAGCAACACAAGTTTGGGGGCTAATTTGTGTAACTAATTAGCCCTGATTACTGTGTTTGGCATTCTCTTTGGGAGAGTAGAAAAGAGCAGCAGCTGCTCTTTCTTATTGCAAAGAAATGTGAGGAAAGAGTAATGGAATGGAAGAAGATAAATGGGAGGCTGCTCTTTGAAACAGCAAAAACAGCCCTCTTTAAAATAGCATGATTTTTCATGCTCTTTTAAAGAGGGATGTTTTTCATGTTTCAAAGAGCAGCCCCTTCTTTCTTCCTCCAATCCTTCTCTCTCCCATATTCATTTGCAACAACAAAGAGCACCAGCTGCTCTTTTCTACTCTTCCAAAGAGCAATGCCAAACACAGCCTTAATCTCCAGCTTTGTATGATTATGCAGTGCTTTCAAGCAGCAGACATATATTAGCAAACTGTGTGTTTCAATTGTGACTTAATTGATTAAAAAGCAATTTTTTCAATGCTCATCAAATAGAAATAATAAAAAACCTTGAATTCTCCTGTTTAAGAAACCAAGTTAAAAGGAAAATCCTATTTTCTCGTCTTCTAAAAATCAAGTCAATAGCAAGGAGTTTGATAGTAAAACTCAGGGTTTGAAAAATAAAAAGCTAAAGTTTAAAACCCATTCTGTTCTTTGATTTTATTATTTTTTCACTCTTCAATTTTCCCCAGATTTAACGATTTTTACCCATTTTTGCAAAAAAAATTCTTGACATATAATCCCCGAATCCTAAATTTTTTTCTTGCTATATAACCCAAGATAAAAAATGCAGTTCTCATATTCTTATAATATTTTATGTGAACTTATTTCTGACAGCAGCTTGTGACAGTGCTCAGGTCAATCTCCCTCCACCAACCTAGGGAAATACATGGATATTTTTTAGCACCAAATCAGCAGAAGGTAAAAAACATACTTTCACTGATATTCGTGCTCATAAATAGCTGTGCATGCACCTCCTGAGTTCTGACAATTTTGGCAGAAGGAGACTGAACCGAGCATTGCTAGTGGTGCTCGAGTTGGGTACCTACACTAATTCATTTGCCAATCCAACTCTGCTTTCAATAACCTAACATTCACACAAAACTTTATGTTGTTTTTTAGGACGTAACCTGGGATTCGACGCTTCAGGAGTTTCCTAAGGCATCAACCTCTACTACTGCTGATATGTAACCCTGTCCATGTAAACCCAAAATATGAAGGAAGAAATGTAGAAGAAAAAATGAGAATTCTTATATAATGATGGGTAGGGTTTCCTTATCTTTGTTTTGAGAATCAATTAAAGAGACTTTAGTGCCCTTATTTTTACTTAAGGTGTGTTAATTGCGTTAAATATAAAACGATGAATATTTTTGTCATATAATGAAAATTAATACATAGTGATATTTGGTCTTCTCTTATTATAATACTAACAACGTCCAAATTTCCATTGATAGAGTCAATATCACAAATTAAAAAAAAATATATATGAATTCCATCTTTTAAACTGAGCAGTCCAAGTGAATCATAGCAAATAATAAAATATATTGAGAATGTTAAACTTAAAATCAATACAAAAGAATTGGAGCAGTAGCATCAAAACGAGAGTTCACATGGATAAGAGTTTCCCTTAATCTCCTTATTCACTTGTTACAACTTACAAGAATGAAAAGACATAGCAATATTATTTGTAGAGAAAATGGAATTCATAAACGGGTAAAGGTAGCCTGGTACCAAGGGCCACATAACTTACCTGGTCCCACATTTGCTTGCTGCCACATGGCACCCAATCACATGATCGGGTGCCACATAAAAGAGATCCTCGATGAAAAAAACAGAGTTGAAACCTTTTAATCATAAACTGGGAATTTTCAAGTACTAACAAAAAGAGATAAGTGAAACATCCTTACTCTGTCTTGAACAATATCTCGTCCTGCAAACCACAAGAAAGCACCTAGCCCCGCAATTGGTAGAAGAACGACCAAGAGCTGTTTGTATACAATGTCAAGCAATCAGGCAGACTCAAATCCCAAAGAATAAAACGCTTTATGAACTGATCAGGTTCATAAATAGAAACTAAACCAAGGCACTTAACCATGGGTAAATGGATAGCAATTTTGTGGCAGAAAGCACTGTAACATACATGAGATTTAGAAAAGTTCTTCCCATAAGGTAACTGATTCAGTTCCTAACTTCTACGATTCCCTAGGAAGCATAGTCACAAAGCCGGGAGTCTGGAAATAAATCGGCATGGGTCTAAGTACGGAAAAATCGGCAAAAATTGGTCAAAGTTGGTCAAAGTAAAAAAAAATCGGGGAAAATAAAAAAATTCGAAAAAATATATAAAGTATAATCATAATATATTTCAAGTTAAAAATAATGATTTTAGTGAAAAAATAGTACAAAATAGACAAAACCTAAAGGTTTGTTATCAACAAACTAAACAAATAGTATAAAACCTAAAGGCTTTTCTTCTCCTCAAGTATATGTGAAAAAAAATAATTTAAAAATTACAAAAAAAAAAAACCGGAACACACCACAAACATCGCCAATTGATCGGCAGAGTCGAAACTTTGCCAATTAATAGGGGATAAAGTCCGGAGGACTGCAAGTCGCCGATTTTTTCCGATTTTTTTATTGTAAAAAAATCGGAGACTTCTGTGACTAGGCTATGAAGGTATTTTGAAGCTTCACTTAGAGAAGATATACAGTAGAGCACATTGGTTGGCTCTGTTGTTAGCATTGGAGAGGATGGAATCAGTTCAAAATAGCGAAAGTGGCAATTTCTACATCCCACGTCTTGGTTCTGAAACATAAATTATTGACCAAATATCTTTTTGAAAAATTTAAGACTCCATCGTTTCTCAACTAAATGAAGTGCAATTAGTAGAAAAGCCATCCAAGCCTAGCATGCAGCATGAAACAGTTAGACCACTAAAAAAATATTGAAAAGCATGATTTATTCATAATATTTGAAAGCAACACTAGCCAATATTAATTTCAAAAAAAAAGAAAAAAAAAAAACACTAGCCAATATTTTTTTTTCTCATGACTTCATAATAATATTTGAAAGCAACACTTTCCAATACTTTGTTTAATGAGTAGATATTAAGTATATGTGGACAAATTTGCACCAGAAAATGTGGCCATTGATGAATATTATATTTTATGGCCAAAAGCTACATGATTTGCTGTGTGTCTGATGTGCCAACCCACACACTTTGTGCATATGTTGATTACCTAATATTTGAGATTTATTTTGATTAAAAACTATATCATAGTGAAATTTTTATTCATTTACCAAAGAATCATTTAATTTACTTTTGTTATTTTTATGCATTTGGATTTACTTTTTTGTCATCAGGCAACCTTGAGTGTGTGAAATTGTACTTTGGGTTCCTATAATATTTATTTTTCAAAATATTGATAATATATCAAATTGATATTAATTGTAAACAAAACCATATAAAGTTTCATGTAGTTAATGTTACTTATGGATAGCTCCAAATAGCATGTCTAGGATCTAAAGTATGGTCTCAAACTTTTCAGTTTTCAATAATCCATTGAGTGAGAACATACATTTATGGAAATAAAATTAAATTAAATCTATTGTATCTTCAGACAAGCATTTTGATACTGAGGAATGGGGGATAAATTTTTAGTCATACCTGCCACTAAATATAATATTCTAGATAATGCAAATGTTTGACCTTCTTACCCCCTTAGTTTTGAGTGGGAGTATTAATATGAGGTGGATATATTAAAAGACCATGTGTCCCCTAACTTGTGATTTATTGCATTACGAGGCCCTATTAGTCGGGATCATGTCTGAAGTATGCATAGAAGATCTGTAGGTGTTGGCTAGATTTGCTCCACGTCAAAGCAAGCACCTATTTATCTTAGTTCAAGGTCCTAACCTGATTTATGCAGATTACATACTTAATAGTCAAAAGCTTTCATGATTCCTTGGAATAATTGAGAATACGGGTTTTTGGTTGGTTTATTTTATATAAGCTCAGAAAATTGAGGCAATTATCTAGATCTAGAGATTTATATTTGACTTGTATAAAATGCCAATACAACCAAGCTGAACTTCTAGGTCCATTGAAAGAGATATCACCATATTGGGTCTAGGTTTTTTGAGACATAAACAGGAGTTCTTGTGTGTAGTGGGCTTTTGTCCTTATCTGTTTCTTGAGTCACTTTTATTTTTTCGCAGAGTCTTGAATTGAGGATTCAATTGGAATGGACCACGCATTGTGGGATAAGGGCAATTTCATAGATTTCAGGTTATTTTTACCGTATTTTTTAATTTCAATAATCCGCTCCTCGTTGGTGTCTTACGATAGATTATTAGAACATGTTAGTCTATCAATAAGGAGCCTGACTTCTCCCGTATAAGAGATCTGATATTTATTGGAAGGAATATTAGGTCCAAAGTTGATATGGTGCAACTAAAGTTGATATCTATCTTTCTATAATATATATTGGGAGATATTTTACTTGGTACAATTTCACTCCTGTTTTAGGGTTCCTACGATTATAGACAGAAAATGCAATGATGATGATATGACAATAGGGGTCCTTGCACCTTTAATCATTATCTTTGAGTTTCCTTGACCACACATCCGATTAAGATGAGATCTTCTTTAGAATATTAAGAACGCATTCAATTTAGTGTGAAATGTCGAGTATGCGAATCTACGTGATGCGAGACGCCAAGATCAAGAGCCGTACATTCGATCCGCAGCAAATTTTCTAGCCAAGAGGAAGCGGAGCGAAAACCAAAACTAGGTGTAAAGACGAGAATTCTGGAGAAGGGATCGAATATAAGGCAAATTCGATCGATCGAAGTCCTATTTCGATTGATCGAATGTCGACGGCGATATTTTATATATGTGAATTTCGATCGATCGAATTCCAATTTTGATCGATCGAATTTCAATTTCGATCGATCAAAATCGCGCCGAGTTAGTTTTAAATTTTTATTTCGAACTTTAGTTATAGGGGTTTATTTGTCTTTTAATTAATATTCGTTTTAGGGGTTTTTTTTATTGTAAGACCCCTATATAAGGTCTTTAAACGATGTAATTAGGAGAGTTTTGATTATTGAATGAAAAGAGAGTTGTTTTTGTGCAAACCCTAGAGAGCTTGTGAAGAGTTTTCAACCGAGGGAGTGAATCCTTCAAACCCTTGAGGAGTGAGCAATCGTTTCTCGTGCGACTTGGTGCGAAGCCGACGTACAGCCGTGGTATGAAGCTTCAGAAAACCCTTGGTGTGAAGCCTTGGAATCTATCCTTTTATTTTATCTTTTCTCTAGTTGTCAGGTATTAATTTTCTTTCTTTCCATTGATAAAAGAACAAAAATCCCAAAAGAATCGTATCCCATGATGTCATTAAGCTTCCCTCTTTGAACTATTTATTCAAGTTCATCTCCTTCAGAATCCCTGAGGAATCAAATCCGATATTGCCATTATCGCTTGATGCCCTAAACTAGAACGAATTCCGAATTCCTTCATCGGAGCCATTTTTCTAGATCGGGAAGATTTTCACGCATTTAGACGCTAAAACGGATTAATATAATGGTTTTATTAATTTCATTGAATTAATTTTATGTATTGCTTGATTTTGAATATTTCCGCTATTCAATTTTTTCTAAAAGTTAATCCCAAACTCGCATATTAGGGTTTTAGCGTTTGTCCTGCGTCACTACGGAAACCAATCCATGAAATCACGGTAACCTTGTTATTACAAGGTCACCAATTTTCTACTCAACTTTGTGACACCTTGATGCCGTCACATTGAAGTCATCCTAACATTCAATCGTGACCCACATGTCGAAAGACAAGATCACATGCTCCATGACGACTTCCACATCATGGCCAACCTTCCTCGATGCATGCTAACCTGCCATCATGTATGCTCGACACCCATGTGTTATTAGCCTAAAGGTTTCCCTTCTAATGGAAACATCAAGAATCACATGGCCTACTTCTGCTTCACCATGTGTCTCATACAATGATCTCTCATATTGAATGATCGCATGCTAACTTAACGTGTCATCTCATACTAGTATGTCTTGCCCTTGTATAAGTCTCGCTCAAGGCACCGGTCTTGTTGTTAAGCTACAAGCTAATGTGACCTCTCATGTATGCCTTGTGTCAGGCTATCGTGCATCAACATCTCCATGGAGCCTGCAAGTATATCACATGGATTTTCGAGAAGTTTCTCAAGTCCATCTTCGACGCATCGCACCTAAACCCCGCTTGTAAGCTAACCAACCATTGGTGTGACACCCACCTAAGCACTAGTGCCATAAGAGCCTCACTCTTATGTAACATATGGCATAATGCCATCCAATCATCATGCTTGGGCCACACCTAGAACCCAAGGAGACCACAGATATCCATTTTAGCATGTCATGGTCCTCCAAGAATTTGATACTTCTCTAACTTCACATGTATATAGTTATAGAGTTAAAGTAGCCAGAGAACCTCAACAGTATTGGTTTAGCAAACTCCTCATATGCCCCATCACTTGGCACATTAGGGTAGTGTGATGCCCCTGTATTCCACTCTGAGGGCCACAATACCTGGGCATGCCCACACGAGTAGCCACGCAACCCCACCAGCCACATATATGCCTTACTATGGGGACCATACAACTCGCTTGTGCCAATTCTTAGGGCCACTCGTGGACTTGTGCCTCACACCCAAATCACATGGCCAGACGACTAACTCGAGTGCCCATGCCAACCATCCGACCTCACACCTCTGTACCTCGCAACCTAGCCCTAAGGCCTACTAAGTTTTTGGCATTTATTATGAACTGAGCTTTATTAGTAAGTTGTGGATTTCTAATAAAAAAATAATCTTTCTTCTTACCTGACTTTATCTATAAAAGGGAATCTCTCTTACTATAAGAGAGAGGAAAAAGAGAATACTCACAATGAGTTACAAAGAGAGTTTGATAATATGATGAAAAATCTCTTCGCAATTCTCAACTTCCAAAGATAAAGAAAAACTAACGTATAGGACTTTACAACGTCTCCTTATTGCTCTTTGCTTTCCATCCAAGGATTGTGATCTATATGGTGGAAAATCTCTACACTCCTAAAACTCAATTAGAGCACTCCAGAAATATATCTGACCCCTTGAAATTGTTGGTTACAAACAAAAGAAACACATGTGGTTGTGATCTCAATCTTGATAATAACAACGGAAAGTAAAGAATAAAAAACTCTAGACTAAACCATTTCGCAAAAGCCCTATTTTAATCATAATACGGTCTTTGCAATTGGAAGAGCATGCCTTTTTCACAGGAATGCTCGGGAATTTTTTTAGATTAAAGAGATGATAATTCTACCATAGGAGATTGAAACTTCAATCATAAAATCATTCACCAGCAATAGAAAATCTCAAATAATTCCAAAAGAAAAAAGAGATTAGCTCCATACAAACAAACCAATTTATTCAAGGAGATTTTCATAAGTACCTCCACGAAACATTTGGCAAAAAGGTTTAAAAACCCCTATGAGAGGTTAAAAAACTTCACCTTTTCTCAAAGAAGAATGATATCTTTTGGAGCATCCCCTTATTTTTATCGTCTATATGTATTGCAAGATTCCATCCTTCAAACATGTAATTCCAAATAATTGGGGCATTAAGTTGACTTTTTGCTAACTTGTTGACAGAGTTTTGGCAAGCATCATAGGTTACAATTTTTCTCGATCTCCATTGAAGCTTTTTTGTAGTTTGAAGTCCTCCTGATGAATGTTTTGCTTTTGAAATCATACTTCTCTCATCTTCGTCTCTTGGGCTCAATCTACCCAAAAGAAATTACAAATGGAAGAGAGAGAATTCAATATCAAAATAGGAAAAGGGAAAGCAAACTACAGTTCATACCAAGTATTTCACTTAATGTTTTTAAAAGCTCCTTTACAATAACTAACATGATTCTGTTATGACAAAATACTAAACCTAGACTCATCCTTTATTTTTTTGATAACCTGGATGTACGGGCCTCTTAGAGGGGCACATGCGCACCCAAAGTTAGCACATGCCAGGTCACCACGGAATATAAAATCCCTACTAGGGTGGCCTCAAGGGGGGGATTCGAACTCAGGTCTCCCGCTTCCCGATGTGGGTACATGGCCAGTTCGCTAAACCCCTTAAGGCTAACCTAGACTCATTCTCAAAACAACTTATAGTATAAATTTATAATCTTAACACTCATTTATAAAATGACAGCATGTCTATTTCTTGCATCTTGAACTTATATATTGAGATTATCCAAAACATGTATGAGAGGGTGGTAATGAGTGTATGAACGACGTGTGGAGAGACGAGTGAGTTCCCTGTCAAGGTTGAGCTACATCAAGGATTTGCCTTGAGCCTTTAGTTGTTTGTCCTGGTTATGGATCCGTTAACAATAGATATATAAGAAGAGATCTCATGGTGCATGCTATTTACGGATGATGTGGTATTAATTGCCCAAATAAGGAAAGAAAAAAATGATAAGCTGGAATTATGGAGAAAAGCTATGGAGTCAAGGGACTTGAAAATTAGCATAACAAAGACAGAATACATGGAGTCAAAATTTAGGGAACATGATAGCCTAGAAGAGGATTTAGTTAAAATAGAAAATCATTTAGTCCACATTCCTATAAATTTCTCTATTTAGGCTCTACTTTACAATCAAATGATGGATTTGAAGAGGACGTGTCAAATAGGATTAATGCACGCTGGATGAAATGGAGGCAAACAAGCGGAATATTGTGCAACCAAGAGTTCCACTTAGATTGAAGGGACATTTTTAAAGACGGTTGTTAGATCTGCTGTATTATATGGTGCAGAATGTTGTGCTACAAAAAGCGACAAGAAGATAGAGTACATATGGCTGAGATGTGTATGTTAAGATAAATTTGTGGAATAACAAAAAAGGATAAAATTCAAAACAAGTACATAAGAGAAAATTTGAGAGTGGCACCTATAAAGAAAAAAATATGGAATGTTGCTTGAAGTGGTTTGGACATGTTCATCGGAGGCACGAAACATATATTGTACGAAGGGTTGAGAAGCTACAACACAAAAGAGTGGGAGAAGAGAAAGACCTAGAGGGAAGCCGTGAGAAGGGATACAGAGGATTGTGAAATTACAAAGAGCTTAGTGTTGATCAGAAACGAGTGGAGAAATAGAACTAGCAAAGCCAACCCCAAATAGAAGGGATAAGGCTGTGATGATGATGATAAACACCTCTATTTCAAGGGATAAGGTTGTGATGATGATGATGATGATGAGAGAGACTGTTGGAAAAGAACTTTCGATATAAAACCAAAAACCCTAAATCCTTTTAACATTTTCAAACAAACCAAACCCTTCCTTTGATCTTCATCAATCACAAAGGTGTTTTTTCTCTTCCTCCATTGATCTGGAGTTTTGTTCGTAGAATCGAGCGTGCCTGTTGTATGACAAGTGGATCGTCGTGGTGATTCGGTGATTGGAAGGCATTCAAATCGGTACATTGTAAGGACGCGTTGTGGATTCAACTCGTTGTGATTAGAAGGGTTGGATAGGATATCTATTTAAAGAGTCTGCATATCATTCATCACCTTCTTTAAGTGTTTATTTTTCATAGTGGATTTGTTGCGATCATGGATTGAATCCCGTGGATGTTTCCCTGTTAAAGGGTTTTTCCACGTTAAAAATATCGTGGCGTGATGGTTGTGGATTGTTTATTTATTCTTTGTGATTTAGGCCAATCTAGGATGCAGGGAACTATCAATAACCATGCAAAAAAAAAAACCCTTTTTTTCTATTTTACAATACAATTCAAGAGATTACCCAAATATAAGAACTACAAGAAAAAAATTCAAACTTACAAGCTTAAAAAAGAAAATTTGAATACAACCATATCAAAGAACTGAATGCAGAAAGCAAATTACATGACCAAAAAATAAAATAAAAAACCCAATTTTTCTTTTTCTTTTTTTTGTTACAATAAAATTCAAGAGATTATTACCCATATAGAAACAATAGCATCCAAAATCCAACCAAGTTGCCCAGTCATTGAAAGATAACTCAACCCAACAGCAAAAGCAAGATTGCCCAAAACTCTAGCAGTGTTGCTGTTATCTTTGTCACCACCACCATTAGAACCAAATCCATTACTGTTGAATCTAACCAAAACAACCCTCTTCTTCACCTTCTCTGTTCTAACTAAATAGGAGCATCTCCCTCCAACAACCCTCAAATTGGACCCAACTTTTCTGCGGAAAACTTCAATCTTGCTTCTTGGAAGAGAAAAATAGTGGGTGGGTTGTTGAAATTTGAGCCGGAAATTGATTCTTTTCGCGTTTAGATCGTTACTGAAGGTGTTTGAAATAGAGAAATTTATGGGAACTTGTAGTGTAGTGGTACTCATGGCAACTCTCACAGTAAGGGAAACAAAAACAAAAAAAATTAAGAGCGAGGTTTATAGATGGTTTATGATAGATGGGTTTCTTAAAAAAAATTGAAATCAGAAAACTTCATCAGGATTTTTTCATCACTTTAATCAATCACCAATCAAAAATGAAAAATCTGATGGGGTGTTTCTGTGGCCATTGGTTTTTCATCCGATGAAATTTTTATTTATTTTATTTTTTTAAGGAGCAAAACATCACTTGGAAAACGCATACGACTTAAACGCTATGGACTGGTAGGGCCATGCTACAACTGGTACTCGAGATTTGTATCGGAGCACATCCTCTTGAAAAGAAACTGATATTTTTTAAAATATGTGTCATGTGGAACACCATCTAAGTCTTTGATGTGAATTCTATAATGCAAAGATTTTTTTTGCCAAAGATTGGCATTTCTACTAGCCCATGGCATAGCAGAGCTCACCTGCTTTAGTGCGGGTTCCATCCTCTTTGCTAACATTCTATTACCTGCTTTAACAGGTACTCCTTACCCTTGTTAACTCCTTGCATAATAAGATTTTATTTAAGATTTACCTCTTTAATAATTGTATCCTCCACTCTACTCACTCTTTGATTTTTTTTGCTCTGGTAGGGAGTTTGTAGAGAGGAGGGCGGTTGTTGCTAGAGCAAGTAAATCCTCCTTCTGTAGAAAGTTAGAAAATAGAATGGGAATCAACTAAAGCAGGTGAACTCTGTAGTGACAGGGGCTAACAAAGAGCTATGTCATACGCAGCCTCAAAGACCATCATCTGATTCAATGTTGGTTCAATGGTTGATTGAGATAAATCAGATGGTAGAGATCATGTTTCGTGCCAATCTTTGGCAGAAAAGATCATCCCATCATGGCCTTCAAATTGAAAGGCTTAGATGGTGTTCCACATGTGCCACAGTATAAATTTCAGTCTTTCTTTTGGAGCAATGTGCCACAGTATAAATTTCGTGCGTAAATTGTAACTCTCTACATAAAATATAGTAGGGTACCTCTATTTGCGCCCACGCGTTCTCTGAAAGTGTTGTCCCAGACCCCCTGAAAATTGTTGATTGCTTTCGATCAGATGATGTATATCAGCTTTCACCTTGATCTTCCACAAAATGGATCTTGAGATCTTACTGCACCTCTCAGATGGTCCATTTTTTATTACATGAATCACGGATCTCCAAAAAATGGCTATTCAATCATATCGCACACCTCATGCTCAAACATGATTTTAGGGCATTTTTTTGGAGGATTTGTGACATATGGAATAAAAAATTGATTGTCTGATAGGTGAGCCATGATCTCATGATCCATCGTGTGGAAGATTGAGGTGAAACACGATTTCCATCATCTGATCTGAAGCAATCAAGAGTTTTTATGGGCGTTTTCCTAAAATGCGTGAGCATGAATAGAGGCACCCAATATAGTAAAGATAGCCTGGTAGCAAGGACCAGGTTACTCAGCCTTTGTTTGCTACCATGTGGCATCCAATCACGGGAATGGGTGTCACATAGAGAAGCAACTCGATGAACACAACACTATTATAAAAAATAAAAATAAAAAGAGTTTAAATAAGTCATATAGAACTGTGTAATCATAAGTCAACTGTATAAAAAATGAATGATAAAATCACATTTACTCTCCACACGATCAAATATATGTAATTATATTTAATGTTTTCATAACCGTGATGATCATCGAGCCTATCTCTTAGGTGGCAATCTATCATATGATGGGGTGCCTCATGGCATCAAACTAATGTATATGTGGTCCTTTATCCCATAAAATATGGGTACCTTTCAACGCACCCACCGAATCTTGTTGAGAACCTACGTACACACTAGGGAGCCAAAAACCTCTTTATTTTTGTGGCTGTCCTCAAAGGTTCAGTGGGCCATAAGTGAAGCACCCACTTATGTGGGTGCCTTGCTTTATTTTCTTCTTCTTCCCTTGGGCCATAAGTGTAGCACTCACTTATGTGGGTGCTTTGCTTTATTTTCTTCTTCTTCCCTTCTTCATCTTCTTCCACCTCCTTCATTCCAACGAGTCGTACAACCCACGCCGATGACTCCATACATTCTGACGACTCCTTCATTCCGATGGCGATTCCATATACACCGGCAACGCCGTTTATTCAACTCATGAAACCCTCTTAACACTCATTTTTTCTTACTCTTCTACTAAATGAAAACCATTAATATAGAAACCCACTTATTCTTCTTCTAATGAAACCCATAAAACCCGCTTCCCCATTTTCTTCTTCTTCTAGAACGAAACCCATAAACCTACTTCTTCATTTCCTTCTTCTCCTAAAATGAAATCCATTTAAACTCATAATTCTTTTTTGAAACCCTAAAAAGAAGAAAAATAAGAAGAAGAAGAGACTGTAGGTATGACGATGAGTGCCCACTGTCAGTGATTTAAAATTGATGGTATACTCACTGTCGATTTGAAACTACAAGCGGTGTGCACCATCGTAAAAAATTGACAAAGGGTACCCACCGTCAATTTTAAACTACAAATGATGGGCAACCACCATCATATTTATAGTTTTTTCTGTTTCATCTTCTTCCTCTTCTTTTTCTTAACTTAAGGTTTAGGGTTGGAAGAGGGTTCCATGGTTTAGGGTTTCAAGAAGTTCGTAGTCTTCTTCTTCTTTTTCTTAGGGTTTCATGGACTTCAAGAAGGTTTCATGGATTTCTTTTCTCTGACGAAGGTGTTGCCGAAGAAGAAAAGTGTTGCTGGAGAATAGAGTGATGTCGCTGGAGAAGAAAGGTGTATTCGGGGAAGAAAGGTGTTGCCATAGAAGATAGGGTGAGTGTGAAGATCGGCGGGTGTTTTAAAAGAAAGAATATTTAGTGGTTTTCCCAAATATTTTATAGTTACATGTGGAACGCCCATTTATGTAGGAGCCTAGCAAGATTTGGTGGGTGCGTTTAAAGTTACCATAAAATATTAGGATACCTCTATTCACACCTACCAGAATATTGGTGGGCGCCTTCATTGAAAACCGTTGACCATGATGAATCAGGCGATGGTGATCATTTTTCATTCCAATCTTCCACAAAATGAATCTTGAGATCATGAGCATGTCATCAAACGGTCAAATTTTTTATTCCATTGGATACAGGCCCCAAGAAGTGGCCCTAAAATTGCGTTAGTGTGATGTGTCATATAATTCTTAAGGGTCATTTTTTAATCTATGCCAGGTGGAATAAAAAATTGACTGTATGATAGCATGCCCATAGCCTCAAGATCCCTACTGTGGAAGATTGGATGAAAAACCACCGTCATCTGACTCAACACAATCAATTGTTTTTAGTATAGATGCCAACCAATAATCTAGTAGCTGCAAATAAAGGTACCCAAAAGATTAGGAGCCACTCTCTTTTGTGAAATGCTTTGTGTCTCTAATAAGTTGAAAGTTAGCATTAGGTTATGCAATGGTAGGGTTACATAAAATATTAGAAGCCACTTTTCTTTGTGGCCTGCCTTATGTGTATCTGTAATATTTTTAATTCAGCATTAGTTACAAAAGGGTTTTGGCCAAGTTCAAAAATGAACTCGAACTGGGGTTTAACTCAATGTTACCTTATTCATTGGCTCCCTCGGATCGAGTTCAACAAATTCGTTAGGGATAAGACAAGTTTTTAATAAAAAAAATTTAATCATAATTAATTTTATTATTAATATATATGACTTTTAAATTCACAATAAAATAATCTATGAATGTAGTACAAATGGCAATGACGAGTTTTGGTCATTCAAATACCCTTTTGGGCATTTTTTTCCATTATGAATAATTGAAGAAAACTTGTAGGCCAGTTTGCCTATGATGAGTGAATTGGAGTGAAACCAACTGCGAATCAGTTCGGTTCACGCTAAACCTGTTCACAAGGTTACCTAGCAAATTAGGTAACACTACTTCAACTAATTTTTAAATGGTAAGGGATTAAAAACCCTGTTCGGGAATGCTCATTCTCATTTAAAATTTACCTACAGAAAAAGAGTACATTTTCACTTGTAAAAAAGTACAAATATGATGTAAAATGATTATTTAGTTCAATATAAAATATAAGTATAAAATTTACTTTTTGGGTTGTTTTGCATTTTAGTAAAGTGAACAAAATGTGTAAAACTACTTCATAAGGGCTTGTTCAGGTGTTTCTTAGTTTTTCCGAGAAAAAGCTCAGATTCTTGGACACTCAGATTCCTGACAGATTCTTAGCAAACTCAGATTTCTGATTTTCCCATATGCGTTCTTAAGTTACTTAGATTCTTGACAGATTCTTATAAAACTCAGAATGCTTTGTTTTTAAGTTCCTCTCAGAAAATCCTCAGAATTGATTCAATCAGTGGTTATGTTATGACCGTAGAAACGTGATCTAATCATCGATTTATGTGTCGTACTCAATTTCTCTCAAAATTTATGGGCAACCAATCGAGATGGGGCTGAACATATTTGACGAAGTCTTTTTTCGAATCTGATTTAATGGTCATTACTTTTAAAATGAGCCACTAATACCCAGCGGTGTTCCCGACGATTTTATACCGTTAGCAATAAGTTCCCTTTCTCGGTAGTTATAATCGCTGGGAAAAGGTCAATCTTTCTAGCCACTAGAGTTAAACAATTTTTATGGTGGGAGTTTAAAACCGCCAAAAAATTATGATCATAAAACCAAATCAAAATAATCATGAACCAAATCAAGAGAGAAGGGTTTGAATCCTCCGAAACTACTTTACAGCTAACAGAACCATCGACGGTTCAAACTAAGCAGGGTTACCTAACGAAAAAATGAAGTATTTGGCTGCACCACTCTCCATCCATAATGAAATCCCATTTGGGAAAACAATACGTTGGTTCTTAAAAGATTAATCAATAATGCACATCTGGATCATATGTTCGCGCCAAAATTTATATCATATTAACCAACAATTCTTAAACTTCCGAAACATCAGTAATAGGGCTCTCAACGAGTTAAGTTAGAGCTCATTCAGGGTCAGCTTGAGACCGGAGCAGCTCTTTCATATTCAGAGCCTAAATTGCACATTATTCATTGGAATTTATTTCTGTAGAGATCGAGCATAGTAATATACTATATTATTTATTATTATTGGAATTTATATCTTATTATTTTTTTTAATTACATTTTAATTTATCTCTATATCTAAATAATTAAAACTTTATGGAGTGTTCTAAATAAAAAACTGAAACACTCCAAAACCATTAAAAGCTTGAAACAATTAATTTTTAGAATATTTTAGTACTTTAAATTATATATATATATATATATATATATATATATATAAGAATTAAAAATAAATACTATATAGGTAGTCGAGACACGACAACGAGCAAAGCTACAAACTACCCAAGCTCGTGGTCAACTCATTTACAAACGAGCTCTTAATGCATAGGTGGCTCAGCTTGCGAGCAGAGTTTTAGGTACTTGTGAGTGTTTTTTTAGCCAAGGCGAGAGAGCTCCCATCCTGACTCTGCTCATTGAAAGCCCTAAGTAGGATGCCCAATGAAATGATACAAATTCAATTAAACAGAGCAAGAAATTGATTACTCTACTCCAGCTCAAAAGATGTTGAATGCGGAATAGGCATATTGAAAAATATGCAACAATATACACTACAGTTACATTTCTCTAGTCACCCATTTCAGATGGGCTGGTAGCATGGGGGTGACTCTTCACATATGCATAGAGCACCTTGTCTCATATCAAAATGCTATAAAATAATTAGATGATTGGACCTAAATAAATCCAAGTAGAAATACTCTTCAATCTTCACCAATCCAAAAAATAAAATTTTGTTTGACCTATAGTAAAAATAAAGCCACTACAAAATATCAAAGGCTTTCGGCTAAATCTGCCGCAAAAAATTCAACGTAATACCAAGGTAATCCTCTATGTGGCGAAGCTTCACAACTTAAATAAAAAGCAGGCGTCGTTATCGTGATTTTACATTTTTTTTTATGTTTATAGTCATCGCACATCACTAACTGGCTCATGCTCATTTTGAAGGTTGCTCTATGGGTAACCCCAGTTGGGTAGGGAATGGTTCAACCCAATGGGATACTATTATGCTGACTCGACCCAATTGATAGCCCAAACTTCTACTATGCGTCTGTTTCAGGCTTCTATCAGACAAACATAACTCTATCTTGTAATAAGAGAGTTCTTGGCAGTTGGCTCTCAAAATTGTACTTTTAATAAGAGAGTTCTTGGCGGTTGGGTCTCAAAATTGTACTTTTGACCAAGGCTGGCACTCAAATCCCGGTTACTATACCAACTAAGCCTGGCACTCAAGTCCCGGTAACTATACCAACTCATCAGCAATATGCCTCACCCATGCCCAAACACGAACCATCGAGTCCCAAGCGTAGTACGGGCAGTGATATTATGAACCATGCTCCTAAACATAGATTTCTCCAATTTTTTTGTTCATTTTCTATTAGTGGTGTGAAGAAGTAGCTCCCAAAGTGTGATTCCAACATCTTGGAATGTACCCACAAGTGAGACACTCCTCTAAGGAGAGAACTGTTCCTGTCACCTTTAAAAGGCAAAAATATAAATATATTGGACAATAAATATATGCAACTGCTTGCATCAAACCCATATGGCATTAATTGCATTGAGGGCTAGAGATATGATTCCATGACAGATGAACATGTTTGAGGTAGCAGAAACTACTAAGAATCAAGATTGAAAGCCAAAACGGTGAACTGGGCATGTGGGAAGGAAGAGGACCAAGTATCAATTTAAAAAAAAATAATAAATCCACTATTATGATTTTTTTAAGCAGCACAAGTCAATGCAATATGAATAAGCCAAGGCAAAAAAAATACACAAATATTCAATAATATTACACTGTGAGAGCAGTCAAAATGACTCAAAAACACAAAAACATTCTTTTTCTGATGAAACCAAACTAGCTAACCTATTTTTTTCATGGTTTACAAATTACGACAAAGCAGGGAAGAAGAGCTCTGTGGTTCAGCAAATAAAGCTCCTCAATATTTGCATAAATACCCACTTTTCCAAAGAACGAGTGAATCTGATTGGCCAACCAATTCTTGGAAATTATCGAGACCGTGAACCCTCCCAAAGACTCTACAAACCAGGTAAAGCCTTCCTTAATGATGCGCTTTCTTCATATAATTCGATAGTTTCAAAGGCTCTGCGCTAGTTGAAGTTGAAGTCGTGAAAACGCCAATTCCTCCCTTAAGTTCCTTTCTCGCATGGAACCAGTGTCTTATAATCCTACAAACACTGCATTTTTCGGAAATGCAGAGGTTGGAAGAGCCATTGATGCCTAGAGAGGATGCAACCGTGGTTCCATAGAAAGTCAATAATTCGTTGCCGTCAGCTAGGCAGCGAGGGTGTTTCTTTGGCAGTTTGCTAGCTTTGATCTTTACCATCTCCCTGTATTCTTCAAACAGAGCAAGTGTTTTCTGCATGTTGTGGACCTTTAAGACCCTCTCTATACGCCCGCAGTTGTTCTCGGACTTCAACCAGCTTGTCCTGCAAATTAATTCTATGATCTTCCTAGATGAATCACCTTCGACAAGTTCGGTAACTGCAGAAGTGGTTGAGAAACGAAAAATAAGTATAATTCAGATGGAATCTGATAGTCGATTGATAAGTGGTGTAAGAGGAGATGAGGCCAAGAAGAATTTTCAGAAATAACAAGTACTACAAAGAACCAAATAAATGTAAATAACTGTAATAGATTATTAAAATTTTCAAGTAAGTCAGATTCTGGGAATTTAGAGGAGGAAATAAAATCATGATTTAAATAATTCAAGAGCCACACCAAACCAATAAAATCTATCTTATGTGCTAGGTAACCCATAAGACAGATGGCCAAGCAAGAGCCACACCGAACCACCTAATACTTCTCACGGTTCATAGTTTGCTACTACGCACCAAGTGAAATGTAGAGGAATTTGTCTGAATATGCAATAATTGTCTAATAAATCAGCTTGAATTTTGGTATAAATTTGATACCGATGAGCCAAACTACAGGATCAATTTGGCAACTTTTTTATTGTTATTCCCTTAGTCCTTCAGTTCTTTCACTAGAGTTGTGCAATGGAGGAAGGAGGGGAACTGTAGCTACAAACAATTAATTTATAGTCAACAAAAAAAAAACTATTTGTAGAAATTAAAGGTAAGAAATAAAAACAACCCATTAAATAAAGGATCAAGTTCTCTAGTTTTAGCATCTCCGCGTTCACTAATTTGATAATGAAGGAAACCAGTGTTTAACCACAACCAAAAAAAGAGGGCATGCTTTTTCAACAGAAAGTACAATCTGTTGCCCATTGTTGACTATATAGAAAAAGCTCCAATGGAGCTCAATAGACGATTACCACCTACAAGCGGTGGTTGTTGTTTACTCGAATACAATGAGATATTTAATTACACGAGAACAAAGCAGAGTTCTCGAGAGTAAATCGTGAGAATAAGTTGTTGGTACTCACACTTTCACTTAGCGTACCAGCCTAAGGAACTCACACACTTTCGCCATTCTTGTTGTTAACTCGGTACACATGATGTTACTATGGTTGGTGATGAGACAACACATAGCCTCTACAATGCTGGACCAGAAGTCACATGTCGACCATGAGCTGGGGGCTCTGTTTAACCCATAGAGCACTAGGGACTGTGGCTTGATTTAACAATTCAGTGGAAGGCAAATGTAGGTTGGGTATGGCCATAGCAATTATACTGACTACATTGACCGTAACACCTACTTCTATTGATTATCTCTCATCTTCTCATCCGTATTCTCTATTTAAAGCCTCCCTGTGACTACTTCAATTCACCATTCTGATGACTCCGGCTCTCAGGTATGAAGTTTCCTTTCTTAGTTATTATTTCATTTACTAGTTTACTTTGTTTCCCCCTTAAAAATATGCCTCTAACAATGCAAGTTGTGGGCCTTGTATTGTGTACCTTTGTGGGGGCTTTAAATCTTTTATAGTGTTGTCATTAAGGTGGGAACTCTTGGTGGTTTGCCAGTTGGTTGAATTCTCATCTGAATGATATATATATATATATATATATATATAAAGTGACTGTTTCTCAATGTGGTCAATCTAAATTGTAATTTGTTAGCTCCTATAAGCGATATGAGTCCCAAATAAATAACTCTCTTTAACTAAGAGGAGCTCCCATAGTAGAGCAATGGTGGTGATCCTTGATTATGTTTAAACTCTATTTTGTGGAGAAGCACTTTGACTTTTTGTGGATGATATTGCTTATAACTAAATTTTTTTGTCACTGATATGGCTTCTTAAAATATCATCTACAGTGATATTTTAACCCTTTATATTCTGTTCTTTCACTGATGGCACCTGAGGGAGCTCATATCTCTCCATCAGTGGAAAGAAATTGACAGTGCCATATGGTTGACTAATAGGATGATAAAGTGATAAAGTGAATTTGTTTACAGGATCACTGTATATTGACGTGTCTTTGTGTGCTGAACGTGTAAGAATCTGACCATTGCAAAGTTCTCAGCACACTTGAGATATAGTTTTCATTATAGAATGGTCTCTTTGTAGATCTTGATGCACAGCCAGTACACCTTATACACTGTACACTTTATACAAAATATTCTGTCTCAAATGCATAATAGTGTTTTAATGGTTGTTGCTCAGTCAGTTTTGTTTTTGTTTTCATTTTTTTTCATCTTCACATTTTGGTTGATTGCGGCCTTATTTTTAAAATATTTACAAGATGTGCTTCCTTCTAGGATTTGGCATTAGAAAGAGGCAAAGATGGCACAAGACATGATATGCCCATTAGAGGCTAACAAGAAGGATTTACCTACAATCTGATTGTGACAAAAGGCAGTAGTGTCATGTTTATTGTCTAAAACTCTAAATTATTTGACATATAAGTTTGAGTATCCCTAACTTCAATTAACCTATTCATAGTTGTATACTTGAAAAATGGTAATGCATCAAAGCAGGTGCATTTCGATATTAAACTAAGTATCTCTTAAATATATTACTCATTCATCAAAGCAAGTAAATTGCTTCTGCATCAAAGCTGGTGCTTGTCAAATTTTACAGAGTTTTTATTATATGCTACGATATTTGTGTAAAGCTTACAAACTTAGTAATTGATGTCTGATTTTGGTCTGGATTCTCAACACATGTGCTTTCTTTTAACTTCCAAAAATACTACATTGTTCTATTGGGTATAACAGGGAGTGGATATGCTTGGAAAATGTGTTGAATTTACAAAGTTCAAAGTTGATGTTTCAAAAGGAAAGAAGAAAGAGTGTATTGGAGCCTACATGGCATGACTTCAAATTTGATCCAACTTCCTAATAAACAATGTTACTTGTAATAATCATGATATCCACTTCCTCATGATAAATGGTTGATATTGCTATGTTGATGGATGCATTTTTGTTTCAGCCATACTTTCTTCTACCTATATATAGTGGCTTATCTTTTTTTGATTGGGTTAGTTTAGGATTGAGAACAAGGAATCAATACTGTATTTGCTCAAGGACCAGCTGTTTCCATGTTGATCCTTTTGGAGCAATATATGTATTTTAGGAAATGTCTGTATTTTAAGATGTTTAGGACCAGAATTTTAGCCAATGGTGGTTCTGAGATTCAGCAGTCAATAAAGACCCTGATTTATGTTGTTTTTAATAGATATGTAATGCGTATCTATTCTAATTAAGAAGGGAGCCATTACTTGCACACGAGAAACTCTCTTGCACATAGTTTAAAACAGAGACTTGGTTTTTTGGGGATTTCTGTCATGTGAAACACCATCTAAGCCATCCTATTTGAAGGCCATGATGTAAAGATCGTTGGTGCAAAAAATTATAAACAGTTACGCCACCATTGATTTATTACCTAAAGAAGCTCTAGGGTTAGATTGATCACCTTTTGGGTGCATAAATGGCCTAGTAAATGTCATCGAATACACCAACTTATTATTTGATAAGAGCATGAACTAGAACCTGCAGTAATAATGCGTTTTTATATGAGATTTCTAGATCTCTACACAGCAATTATGCAGCTTCAACTAATTACAAGTAACCAAAAAAAAGAAGCAAAAACAGCAATTATGTCAGTTCTAAAAGCACATATCATACAGAAAATTCAATGCTTATGAAAAATAAATCCGACATAAATTTCCAAAAATCGACCAAAAAAACAAATATATCCCTCATATCATGAAACGACTAAAAATCCTAAATCTAGTTCTATACCTCCCGACGAGAAAGCTCAACATTCCAAGTAGTCTCTCTTTCAGCCACTTCTCTTTCTCTCTCCTTGATGTAGCTCTGCATCTCCCTCTCCATCATGATCCTACCTTGGATATCGGCATCCAGAGCCTCTTTCAGCTCTTTCACAAACTTATAGACTACGAATTTGATTCTTAGGGAATCAAATCTAACAACCTAAGCATCCTTACTTAAACGAATGCTTATTACATACAGGAAAAAAAATCAATTATGGTATGTTGCAGGCTTCATGCTGGCGATGGAGAGCATACGACATCCTGCATATAGCCACCCAATCAAGCTGGTTTGGCTGCTCTTCTTCATTGAGATTTTCGAGTTCTCTTGGTGTGTCTGCTTTGTCTTTGACGTGGTATATCATTCATTTCGCTGCAACATTTCAGGTGGCTTGCAGAGGCTGCTCTTTTTTTAGTTGGTTTAAGTAGCATAGCCAATGTAGCTGTCATGCTACTGGGATTGTCCCCTGCAGTGTCTGCAGAAGGAATCTCTTATTGACAATAAACTCAGTACATAGTTTGACAATCAACAGACTTTTGATGCTTCGAACTAGAACCAAAATCTACTATAATGGTGGAAGGGAAAAAAAAATTAGGGATGGTATATATACACTTGAGAACTTCATTTTTTTCATAGGATTGTGGACACAAAGGCAGAGCAGAATAAAACAACCATTCATCATTTTTCATTAATTTACAAAAAAAGAAACTACATCCAGAATCAGCACCCCCCTCCCCCCATAATAACAACACAAACGATCAACACCCCCCTCCCCCCATAACAACCACTACGAACTAGCATCGGATTGGTCATCATCCTCCAAAGAGTAGGAGGCTGTTACAGTGCGGGCCGGTGAGTCGGTGCTAGTGGGAGCTGAGTATGACAAGGCCTCTCGATGATGGAGGGGTAGCTGGTAGTTCGAATCTGAGGTATCAGAGTCGGAGCAGAGTATGACAAGGCCGCGACGGCGACCCTCACCTCGAGCCCTCCCAACTGTAGGTTGGATCGGGCGAGTTTGATATCCCGACCGATATGGGGGAGGTGCGAGTGCATCGGGGCCGGAGCTAGTGGGAGGGCGACTACGATGTCGTCATTAACAGGGGGAGGTTGAACGACATGAACAAAGGGGGCTGGAGTATGAACCAGGGGTGGTGCAAGGGGACGAACTGTAAGGGGGCTGGGGGCCCTAAATCTGAGAGGCACACGGGGTGCCACTGGAGCAGGCTCTTCATCGTCAATAATAACTACATCAATTCGGCGCCTTGCCGACGATGCCGAGGCAGATGAACCTATCCAAGAATGAGATGAACCAGGGGTGCCTGACATTTCTGCACATTCCATATACTGAGTTGAGAATACTTTGAATTGGGATATGATACACAACTGATATGAATTGATTACATCAGAAATAATAGAATTTGAAAAGTGAGTAACTTCATATTGAGAATTATAATGAAATCACAGTAACTGCCATACATAAATAACCAAAGTGGATAGGAGAACAATAATAGCGTGCAAACATTCCACACATGCAATCTATCGCACACCAACATCGAGGCCCTATCTATCACTTTATCCATTAGTTGTGTTTGTTGGGTTATCGGAGGTACATGGTGATATGTGGGTGGGTTATATGAGGGTTCATTTAGGTGTCGTCGTAACGCATTCAATGCTTCATCGTACGAATGAAAAGAGCGATGAAGAGCCCCAGAGAAATCGGTTACTTCTCTCGAGCATTCCTCCCAGGTTCGATATATACCCGGTCTCCTACCAGCGAGCAGCGTAATATTTACCCATATCTACAAAATACGTCAATTGGTTAGTAAGTGCAAGAGTGAGAAGTGGGTCATTTAATTTATTCAAGTTCAGAGTTTACAATAAAACCATATAACCAACTGTACATTTAATATGTCAACGTGATTGCGCGTCCCACATAGTGTTGGGTATATTCTCACGGAATGTGTTCATCCATTCGCGATTTACAGGGGTTTGAGTACAATGGATGTCAGGATCTATCTCGTGAACCGAGTCGTCAGATGGCTCTACGATACGATCCTCTAGCCATTCTTCAAAGAATGGATCTTCTGGATCGTATAATTTGATAAAATTGTGTAGAATACAACATGCAGTTACTATTCTCACTTGTGATTGAATTGGAAACCTCGTGGCTGTTTTCAATATCAAAAACCGTTGTTTCAGTACCCCAAATGTTCTCTCAACTATATTACGTAAGGACGCATGTCGCTTATTGAAAAGTTCTTGTGGAGTCAATGGGGGATTCGAGGTATTGAATTCTTTAATATGGTAGCGAACCCCCCGATAGGGAGCTAGAAAGCCTCGCATGTTGGAATAACCCCCATCCACAAGGTAATACTTGTTCAGTGGCACTTGAAGTCGATTTTGTGGCCTAGAGAGAGCACTTGCTAAAACTTTTGAATGGGAAGACCCTCCCATCCGGGAGTATGTATTGGAATAGCATGTCAAGCGATACCACACACAAAACATTTTGTGATGTCGCATTGTGACGGTTTCGATATGTGAGTCCACTTTGGGAATGGTAGCGTTAACATGTGTACCATCGATAGCTCCTCTGACACCCTTGAACGAGTAAAACCTTTGTTGGCTACTAATCTCGGGGAGTTCTAGTAGTGCTGTTTCACAAAAATCGCCATTAATCGTAAGATAGCGTCAAGTACGCTATTAAAACATAGGCTAATGGTTGAGCCCGAACGTTGGAATCTATCTTGGATGGTTCTATTCTTTTGATTTTGGGCTATAGTGTACAAGAATATAGCAACTGCCTCCTCCACCTTCATCCTCTGTGAGTCCTCCAACAGACCCCTCGCCCTAAGGCCGTTACATAAACTTCTGAATGCGGGCGCACGCATTCGAAATAGTTCATATGCAACATCTGGATGCCCGCGAAGGGTTTCCTGAACGTATAACGGACCAGTGAGAATCGATGTGTGACGTCGTTGCCTTTCTGGTCGAAGTGTTAAGATGATGACAATGGCGGTAATGACGAAGCCCACTATACACATCGCAATCAATTTGTCATCGGATACGAGGGGGGGTGCCATTATACCTAATTGACAAAGCTCATTCAGTTTAATTACCATAATTTTTTTACATTAACTCACAAATTTATAAAATCAAAACAACTTTATAACATAAACATCAATAGGCCTATGGAGGTGGCCATGGCCTTCCACATAAGGCAAAGAGGTAGGATTGACGATGCTCAGGGCGCAACCCCATCACTATCTCAGCCATTCGACCGGACTGCTCAAATTTAACTAGGAGCTCCATAAACATAGAATGGTCAATAAAGTTGTTTGCTCTCATTTCTTGTAAAAATTCTAAAAATTGTTCATGATTGCTTTGAGGTGGTTGAGGTGGTTCAGGGACGGCCCGATTAGTGATGCTTTCAAGAGTTGTTCGAAATCCCGCTAGCTGCTCAAGAAGACCATCAGGGAGGTCTACACTCTTCCGTTTCCTTCCAGACCCACTTGAATTGGAGTTTCGAGTAGGGCGGGTTCGGGTGCTCGGGTTTGGACCACTCTCCGCAGTTAAGGGAGACTCCGCATTGGTAGGCCCTTCTTGGTAGGGGAACTCCTCATTATCAAATACTGGGTGGTATGAGTCCCCACTAAAGTCATCGCCAAGAGGAATAGCACGTTCTTAAATAGGGGATCGACGATCCCTAGGGTGGAACTCCTCAGCCCCAGTATATGTGCTGTTTCCAAATAGAAGACAAAGCAATTTGTAGTCTTGAACCTTCCTACCTCGATAATTTGTAGCCCAGATATTACCACAAGTCATGTATGTTAGGTTAAATGAAATGTTCAAATTATGTACATTGTTTTAGATTCACACCTCAAGCAAGGTTAAAGTTCGTAGTTACTAACCAGTGCAGAAATGAAATTGTCCCATATATCAGTTTCTGCAATGACCATTTTATTATCATTGTCCCAACCAAAACCACTAGTATCAAGAATTTTCTTCATCCTAGAGTAATTATTCCTCACTAACTTAAAGTGATTATAGCATTTATCTCTAGTGAGTTCTTCCAGTTTCCCTTCGAAGCACTCGTAAGACTTTAGCTTTTCGGCCATCTCAGGCCACACATTTTTTTGCCACGTTCCGTTAGGTAGTTTCCGACGTAGATGGTATTGCTCAACCAGTTCCTCGATATAGGCCTTGTCTTGTTGCTCATTCCACGTGAAATTTTTTGACTGACCGACATTATCGAGGGCAACACCCTTTCCCTTGCGACTACTCATAACTTATGTTCCCCTAAAAATTATCAAAGTTTTAGATTTTTTACATAAACAAGGTTTGCCTCGATATTTGGTGGTTGACATACGACGACCATATAGACTCGTCTTAATGACTCTGATGAAAGCATGGACTGATTTTGTATAAACATACATGCTCTAAACACATTAATCTATCAGATTCAGTGTTAGAAATCAATCAATGCTTATAATAGCATGTTTGAATTCTACCCAAACACATAAATCCATTCAAACTATGTGTTAATCATCGGTCCATGCTTTCAATAACATGTTGAAATTCTACCACTCATCCTACTGTACTATGGATATTATTTCACAAGAGCAGCAGCAGTTCAATCCACATTTTAGCAGCAGCAGTTTAATGGGAAGTGGAAGAACATATTATGCAAAAAAAAAAAAAAAACTCAATAAAAAGAATACAGAAATGAACTTTTAAGGCATAATCAGTGCGAACTGTTCGCTGTTGTACATAGTGTATATATACAATAGTAGTTGATGGCTGTTGTATGTATATATATATATATATATATATATATATATATATATATACAGATCAATCGTGACACATCAAATGATATCTTGTGATGCCTGATTTCTCTCCAACGCGAAAATGCGACTTGGTAGTTACTATTAGCTCGAAAATTTAAGGCTCTTCATTCAAATATGCTATATTCTATATAGAAAATGTCTCCTTCTGCTCATTTCTTTGTTCCAAAACAGTAAAAAAAATACTACAATTAAAAACACGAAATGGGACAAGAGACCAAGAAAGAAAATTTTAAGAATTTTCCAAATAAGTTATTCAAAAAATAAAATCTGACTATTCCTGCTTTGCCCCATTACCACTGTAATCAATAGGAAAATGGTGAAATTAAAAAAAAAAATATTTTCAAGAAATAGTGATAGAAATCTACCACTGCTCTATAGATTTCAATTCTCACAGCAAAATATAGAAGGTATATATGAGTTAATGTCAGCAAGAAAAACAAAAAAAAAACAGATAAGATGCCCAGAAATATCAGATTTAATATCAGCATGATAAACCAAAAAAAAATAGGCAAGTGAAGAAGAAATACTAGATTTAATATCAGCATGAAAAACAAAAAAAAAATAGACAAGATGCCCAGAAATACCAGATTTAATATCAGCATGACGCACAAAAAAAAAAGACAAGTGAAGAAATGCAGTTTAATATCGACATAATAAACAAAAAAAAATAGAGAGGTGAAGAAGAAATACCAAATTTAATATCAGCTAGAAAAACAAAGAAAAACCAGACAAGTGAAGAAGAAATCCTAGATTGAATATCAGCTAGAAAAACCAAAAAACAAACAGACAAGTGAAGAAGAAATCCCAGATTTAATATCAGCTAGAAAAAAAAAAAAAACAAGTGAAGAAGAAATACCAGATTTAATATCAGCTAGAAAAACAAAAAAAAAACAGAAAAGTGAAGAATGTAGCCCAGATTTCATATCAGCTTGAAAAAAAAAAAACAGAAAAGTGAAAATAAAAATATATATATGGATCCAAAAAAAAACAAAAAAAAACAGAGGAATAGGGATCCAAAACTGAATTCAAATATGAAAATAAATATATATATATATATATATATATATATATATATATATATATATATGTACTAAGAAAAAAGTCTCAAGTCATACAATCCATGGTCTGCATTGGAGTTTTCACTGACATCCAAGTCGTGACTTTGACAACAAATCATTCAATACTTCAATGTTCCAATACAATTCAGAATGTCTATTACCGCTTGCCAATGAACTTGGCTAGATTACTATAAAATCAACTAACAAGATCTACCTCCCAAGTCACACAGCTTGAGCACAGGCTAAGAAGCCATCTCTTCAATTTCTTTCATCTTTGATTTAGAATGAGGAAATCAAGTATGCATATCATAAAATATGCATAAGCTTCAAACAAGATAAAACTATATGATTATTCCAAAAAGATGTGGAGTGTATGGATCTATAACATTCAATTCTCTAATTGAAATTATAGAGATGGGTAATGGTTATACGTATATTCTTGAAATTTGAGTTAACAACAATTATTTACTGCATAAGCTTAAGTATGCCTTTCTGTATACACTCTCTCATCATCATTCCTAAATCCTAAGCTTCTCCAAAATAGTGTTTTGATACATACTTGATTTGATGGTTGTTGTATGTATATATATATATATATATATATATATATATATATATATATGGACGTGAGACCATAAGACCTAAATAGGCACATGAGACCTAATGGACCTAAATAGGGAACATCAGCATAACAAGAAAGAAATCAGCATAACAAGAATGAAATATTATGAGTTTACTGCCAAAGAATTGTAAACTTGAAAATGTGGGAAATCAAAAACCCAGAAATTAAAACCACATTAAAGTGAAGAAAAACATCTATTTTTTAAGAATCAAACACTTATAATGAGATTATATACAAGAATAGAGCAAATAATCCACTTCCTCTATATCTCTTGGATTTAGATTTTTATGTAATCTAATAAGGAGATGGATTCATTACCTTAAAGATTTAAATCTTAGTTTTTTGTGGATTTATGTTGGATTTTCGAAGTGGGTTTTGGAGATTGAAGATTGGTTCTGCTCATAGCCATTCAATGAAAAATGCCACTCATGTGTGTGAAAATCTAGTATATAATATGGTGATTCTTAGCACCACCAAAAATAGTAGTGCTTCAATATCTACTTGCAATTAGTTCATGGGACCTTAGATCCTTCCTATCAATTCAATGGGACTCCTTTTTTATGAATAAAAAATCAAATATTAGATTGATCAGTTTATATGATTATGATCATCTTATCAGTGTAACTTTTGGGATTAATGATTGACTCTCCTTATTATCTTTTAAATACTATTTTGGTGTTTAAAGGATCTTACACCCTTAAAAGGGTAAGATGTGAGCAATCCAAGCCGTCTAAATAATAGCTTATCCATTGAACTGAAATGAGCTCAAAATTCTGAACCATCCCATTTGTCCACTCTAAACTCAACCCTTGTTTTTACTTTTAACTAAAACCCTAAAAATCATTAATGGCCAATATTAAAGTAAAGAATAAACTCCAGATTTAATATCAACATGAAAAACAAAAAAAAAACAGACAAGTGAAGAAGAAACTCGAGATTTAATATCAACTAGAAAAACAAAAAAAAAATAGAGAAGTGAAGAATAAGGCTGAGATTTCATATCAGCATGAAAAACAAAAAAAACAGCAAAGTAAAGAAGCAACTCTAGATTTATTAACCTGTGAATCAGAAGCCATTAAATGACAAACGTTGACTCTCTTTAAATTTTATAAATTTAATGAAAAAAAAGAAGAAAGCACCAGCCGACTGATTAAAGAGTTTAACTTGGTTAGACAAAAATTTAGAGGAAATCCATCTGACAAGAGATTCAATTTTGTTGAAGACGGCTCTCTCTGGTTTGATTTTTATTATAAGAATTCTATTCAAAGAGAAGTGGAGATGAGCAAGTAAGAAAAGATCAAAGACCCAAATAGAAGACATAAAAAACACAGAAAATAGATAATTTAGAAAGCATATCATAAAATCAGTAAATTGCAAAGAACACTACCACCAACTATATACTACATTAGTGGTAGATTGTAAATAGCAAAGAAGGCAGAGTTTCTATAAAATTTACCAAAAAAAACTCACCTTGGCCTTAATTCAAACACCTTCTGTAGCGTTGGAATGCAAACACGGAGATGGTTTGAAGAGAGGCAAGGGGAGCATTTTATAGCCTTCAATGACCCCAACAATCACCTCTTTGAAGCTATGAATCAGAGTAGGAGACATGTGTCTTACCAGAGTGAGCTCTGCTTAAAGCAGTACCCCATATCTCTGCAAGCTCCCAACGATGCTAGCCCCTACTGGATTTCCACCACATTGCATTCAACTCCAACTGTAGCCATGTGAATGTAGTTCATCAGAATCGATTCTTGGACACTCCTTTTTCAATGGCTATGAATCGGAGCTGTGATCTAGGAGACAGATGTCTTTAGAATCGAGGCTGCCCCCTACCTATTGCCATGGATAGTTGGGGAAGACGATGGGTTAGCTTCAGAACCTACTACGTAGCTGTTTCGACGCCTCATGACCGTTGACAATGAAGTTTGGATCAGCTGCATACATCCAAGGAGAGGTATACTTCATCACCATTTTCTGAGCTCAGAATCTGAGCTAATCCGAGAGGATTGCTCGGACGACCAGACGTCGCTATCGCTCGGAAAAGGCTCCGATTCCCGCTTCCCCAAAATCTCTATCGAACGTGGGCTTTTGCTCAGATCTTGCAAAAAAACTCAGAATCTGCCCAGATTCTCAGCAAAATTGGCTACCGAACGACGCCTAAGATATTTCACTGTACTTTTAATGTCTCACTTAGTTTATTCAACTGTTACATCTTTTACTTGCAATTTTATAATTTTATAAGGCTATACTCTCGTAATAATAAATAATAAAAATTGCAGCTAATGTCCCTAATACCTTTATGTCATCTTTTTCAGCGAGCTGAACAAGGATAAAGTAGATTTGGGCCAATGCTCTTATATATTCAAGTAACTAAAAGTGACCCATGTTACAAAAAGCCTGAGCACGTCTCGAAAAGTGACTCGAGTACCGAGAGACAAGAGTATCACATAAGGCTCAGGTATCTAACACTAGCAGAACCAAGTATGGGCTTGGGAAGACACTTGTCCTCTAAATTTTTAGGAACTGCTATGCTAAGCCTAGTCAGGCTATAATATGGGTAACTCAGTTCAATGTCAGCTAATCCCCTTTAATGTTTGAGCTAGTATCTGGTAACTAAATGGCAACTTTGCCCCCAGTATCGACTTTGTTCTTTTTAACTGCTAATATTGAAGTTGATTGATCGATCGATTTACATCCTCTTATGGGTGGGATTCTTTAACCAAGATATGTTTCAAAGGTGGGCAACCACTTAGACTGCCTAGATTGATTATAGATATGTGTTGTACCATAATGAAGAAGTGTACTTGACTGGTGTAAGATCAAAGTCTTAATTGGGTCCGAGGGCCTTTATGCAAAATGGGCCCAAAGCCCATACTCTTTCCATTTAATTTGAATTGGGCACTTTATTGACTTGAGTTAGGCCTAAGCCTTTTATTGGCTATAGGTAGGCCCAAGGCCATATATGTTGTGAGCCAGGCCACCACTCTATCCCTATGCAATTGGGATCAATTTATTTGTATGCATAGGCCCGAGGCCCTCTTTTTTTTTTGCTAAGTAAGTCAATCAATAAAAAACGAAAATAAAAATATACAACTACTAGACTTAAGGGGACTTAAAATAACACACACCTTGCTTTTCTAACCTAACAATACTCTTAACAAGCTGAGACACATCAACCAAATGAGGGAAAGTAATGCTATTAGAATTGAGGATCGCCATTTTCGCAAGATTGTCAGCAACACTGTTCACCTCCCTTATACAATGTTTTGCTTCCCATTACAAAACTACCAGGATATCCATAATTTGGGCCAGAATTTTAGACAGATTTCAAAGGACGTCCCCACCATTAATTAAGACCCTTATAAGAAGAAAGGAATCACTTTCAATAATCAATTTCTTACTAAGAAATTTAGCTAGGCGGGCACCATCCAAAATAGCAAGAGCTTCTACTTCATTGTTCGATCTACGACTATAGAAATTGCTAAAAACGGTGATAAAGTCTCCATTATCATCTCTAATAATCCCACCACCACCGTTGGGCCAAGGTTATTATACGAAGCTCCATCAACATTAAGCTTGATACAATATTTAGGAGGATGAATCTAAAACACCTTAAGCATCACCAAAGACTTATTCCTCTGAGGAATAATGCCCAACCCTTCCAAAATAATAGCTTTGGACCGAGTAATGTTCACTTTCGAAAGAATCAGGGGAGCAAAACTCTCTCAACCAATTACAGAACTTGTTGAAGATAGTATCGATCAAACATATCATACAATCGAATCTTGCTGCATTTCTAGCTAACCATAATTCTCACCAAAGCATCAAATCATTGTTTTAAAATGCTTAGGCTTCACACCTATTTATATTTATATAGAAGGCTCATGAGTGTAACTGTGACAGCCCGACTTTTCCCCTTCTCAAATGGGAAAGGTCATGCCGTCGGATAACCTAACATGATCTTGTCATACAAGGGCATCGTGTACAAAGTGTTACATATGCGGAAGCGAATTTAATTAACTCTGATACATAGAAAAATGATAACAACTGATATTCATTCACTTATCTAAAGCAACAAACTGAATAGGAATATATGTGGAATCCTATACATGAAGTAGTAAACTATCTTAAACCACACTGCTATATTTATACATGTTTAATATTTAAAAACAAATCTCTCTCTCTCTCTCTTTCAAACCTCTCAAGGAAAGAAGTCCTTAGCAGAACCTTCCTTCCCGTCCTCCTCAGGCTGGTAGGTAGGATCAGCCTTGTGCTCAGGGTCACGGTCAATATGTGCAGCTAAGACATGAAGTCGTAGGATGAGCTATCATCGAAGCTCAATAGGAAAAATTAAAATGCTAATTTATATGAGAGCTTATCAATTCATGTCTAGATGCAAAATAAAATGAAGCACATGTTATCTTATATTATGTCTATTCTAGCATTAATATATCCTAGCAGTATATCACAAACAAGCACTAATTCATGAAATTATTGTATCATGCTGACAATGCTGACATATTCATGCTGACCAAATACGAGTACTGACAAGGAATCATACGAGATACTATCAAGGAATCATGCTGAAACAAGACATGTACATGAACAAGAAAACAACAAATCAAGCTCCTGAGGTAGCGGGATCACTTGGATAGTCAAGTCCCTGGGCTAAGTTAACAGGGTCACTTGACTCAAGAAGTCAAGCCCTTTAGCTATATTAGCAAGGTCACTTGGCACGAGACTGATCAAGCCCTTTAGCTAGGTTAGTAGGGTCACTTGGTTCAAGAAGTCAAGCCCTTGAGCTATGTTAACAAGGTCACTTGACACAAGATTGGTCAAGCCCCTGAGCTAAGTTAGCAGGGTCACTTGGCTCAACATGAAGCAAACGAGTAACAAGAATCAAGACTTGACCATATATGAGATTGAGCATGCGAGAACATTATGAACATATTGTTTTTCATGTATGTGACATCATGCATATATATCTAAAAAAAACATATTAAAAACTTGTCTAGCATAACTGAACTTCACAAGCTTGTTTATCATGAACACTAGCATACTGACATAGCACGTTCATATTAATTTAAATATGGGCTAATAGTTTTAACAAAGCTGACTTATCAAAGCTGGAATAGCAAAGCCGAGATCTTCAAGGCTGAATTTTCAAGGCTAAACTCAAAACAGAAATAGCATGGTCATACTACAGCATACTTAAACACTAAGCTTATCATCCTCAAGTCATGCTAAATCATACTTAAACACCAAGCTTATCATCCTCATTTTTTCATCTTGTTATTTCATTTAATCTAGCATATCTCTATATAAAATTTAGATATCACATCAGAATTGGTAAATTGAAGTAGCGTCATGCGCAATATTCATCAAAACCCGCTGTCTATCATCCTCATAAACAGAATTGGCATATTCATGATTAAGATGGTACTAACATATTTATTCATTAATCACACGTCAAATCTAAACTTACATCATGATCCATAAACATTTATCTAAACTGATCTAGCATCCTTCTACTATATCTAAACTGGTCTGACATGTTTGTCACATGAACACATATGTCGAGCTGCACTTAGCATGGTCCTCGCATGCATATCTAATCATTCATAGCCTATATGTCGAACGGATCTTATTAAAATCATACATCATTTCTACATCAATCTTGGACTAGCATATGCATACCTAAACATTCATCGAACCGAAATTTAGCATAGGGATTCATCGAACGGAAACTATCCTATGCCTATGTATCCATACATCAAAAACTGTCGTGAACATAGCATGCTTTTATGTACATATTTTTATTTGCTAACCAGAGATGAATAACAAGACATAATTCAACAAGATAAACTCCCTACCTTATACCAGGCTTACGTGTAACTGGTTACCCGTGCACGCATGTATTCAAGCAAAGATCCATCGATCCAAACTCATCATGTGCACCAAATACCTAGGATTTACGTTTATAGTTTTAGTATTTTTAATGGTTTATTGGGTCAATATAGACCCCAATTATAGATCATTTATGATCCCAAGTCTCATGGTCAAACTCAGCAAGTCAACCCAGCACAAACCCCTGACAGAGGTGTTACCAAGTGCTTCAGATGCAGGGTTGTCATGGCAAGCTCTTCTGTTGAGGACCTTTCTATGACTTGACACTAATTTTTTAAACATTAGATTCAGAATTTAGTTAATTCATAAAAGTTGTAGGGCTCGTTGTCCCCTTTCCAACGCATCAAGAATCATATTAATCGGAGTTTGGGGTCAAAATTTATGACCCAAATACTGAGCAGTGGTCTATGCACCATGCTTGCCGCGGCAAGCCTGAGCCCCTTACCGCGGCAAGCCTATTAGGCTTGGCTTGCCGGGGTATTTTCTGTTCCACTTTGGCTTCTTTTACTCAGGCAATTGGCTGGGTATTTTGTATACATATGGATAATATATTTCTTATATATATTGCACCAAAATATTGTTTACGGAATACCTTTTGGTGTGCTTGTAATTACCACGAGATGACGCCGAACACACGTCGGTGTCGAGTTTGCCGACCTCGTACAAACTAGGGCTTAATGACTTTTATGAGATTCAGCAATCGCTCTCGGAATCCTCTTGATTGATCCGCAGGTTACCTTGTGCTTCTAGGATCTGAATTTAAGGTTGAATTCAAGAGGTTTATGAGAGAATGGTTTGTGAACGAGTGTGTATAAAGATCTTCTTCTCTGGTTTTTAATGGCTGTGTAGATTTGAATGGGTTTGGATTTTTAGCATAGCTGGTACACAGGGTCTGGTTTGCAAAAGAATGGAAGGATGAAGAAGGAGATGTGTTGGCGGACGCTTTATAGTGTTTTCCTTCCTTGAGTGCATGAGAGTCAAGTATGACTCATGCAGTCGTGGAACTAAGCTGTGCAAGAAAACTTATAAGCTGTTTAGGGATGAGATCCGTTCTCAAGTAGATGCACCCTCGCATGGTGTAACAACAGACAAGCCAAATGTGGCTTTAGCTTAGTATAACTCTAATACACCTTTAAGTGTATTAGACAGCTGGTATTTAAATAGCTATTAACCAACAGCTGGCTGGTATTTAAACAACTGATGTTAAACAGCTGATGCGTGGCTTGAGTATATTTCTTTAAATAAATTAGTTGCGGGAAAGTTTGCGAGGCAACCTTGTATTGCTTGCCTCAAGTGGCTGAGGCAAGTTTCGAGGCAAGGTACTTGCCTCAAGTACTGAGGCAACCACACTTGCTTGCCTCAGGTGCTATAGAAACCTTTTGTTTTGTTGTCACCGATACATCAGTACTTAATTAGTGTGCTGTGCTATCGTAGTATTTCAAAATCAATATGGAAATGTTTGTTTTACTATATATATATATATATTTGCTTTATATTCGTTAATTTATTTGTAGGCTTGCCTCAGTTGCCGAGGCAACCATACGTGCTTGCCTCAGGTGCCGAGGCAACCTTACGTGCTTGCCTCAGGTGCCGAGGCAACCTTTTAGGCTTCGAAAAATTTCAAATCTTGAAGGAGTGCTCCATATATTTGAATTCGTACCAAATCAATAATCAACCATTGTTTCACTTAATAATTACTACTGGGCCACTAAGGTTCCACTATTTAACAGTCATTATTAAAATTCTAAATCAGTTCTTTGTGTCACGTTTTTGGCACAAGCCTGACCCTACTCGAGTTCATACCTGGTATTGTCAGGATAAAAATGGGGCAGATGTTACAGTAACCCACATGCAACCCACATGTAAAATGTGTCACTGGTGAGGCATGTGAATCCCGTGTGCCACTGGGCATGTATGAACGAGTTGCCACATAGGCTGTGAACTTTACTAAAGACCCTTTAGTAAATTTATATAGTGCCTCACACCCGTGTAAATTTTTCAGGCTATTCAATGATTAGAAACTTGTGTCCCTTAATAACATTAATTTTGACGTTGACCGATGATTTGGCCCTAAGAGTTTAATGTTTTGCAGAAACGGTCCTATAGTTTTGATCCTTGCATAATCGATCGGCTCCAAACCGTGCCACGTCACATACTCATTTATTCTAAATGCTTGCCTCATTCCCAATAAATGTATTTAATTTAAATCTTCCAAAAAGTTACTTTTCACTACTCTCTCCTCGCAAAAGGTTAAAGGTTACTTTCACTGCGCTCTCCACTGTAATGCTTACTTTTTCTTAGCTCTCCTAGTTGGTCGTTGGTCGTCAAGGATATCATTGCCATCTACATCGTCTTGACATCAAGTAAGCAATAATTTTCTGGAGATATTATTATGTATAAAAAAATAGATGTCAAATAAAAAATATGTAGTATCATATTTTTATATCTATGATTGTTAGTATGTCGTAGCGAGCTATGATACCATAGCGATTTCTACCATAGTGCAACGGTCACTACAATAAAGTAGCGATTGCTACACTATCATAGTTATGGTTTGGCTTTACATTTTAAAATGGTCTTTTAACTACACATTGTATTCATAGTTTTTTTTCTATATACTTTAGGGATGAGGGATGTTCCTCTCCTTTGTCACGTTGATGGTGTGCCTGCAACTAATAATTCTTATGAAGGTAGTCGTAGGAGGATTGTTGTCAACTTGTCATCACTGAAAAGATAACATTCGAACAGTTTGTGAAGAAAATGTACAAGGTGAGTAAGACCCATCCCAAAGAACTTTCAGTGTCTCTGACATTCTCCTTGCGCATTGGTAAGGGGTTAGTGTTTGTCGAAATGTTGGACTCAGATGATCTCGTGAACTTATTCCGAGCACATCGTAGTGGTGATGGGTTATTAATGTCTATGTTGAGAAATCAGGTGCCACTGCACTAATAGTGGCTAAAACTCCATTGAAGATTTCTGAAGCAAGCGATGGACCTAAGAAATCAAGTTATCCTTGCGATGGAGTATCTGGGATTGTATAGTCTTTCCAATTCTTTCAACCTTTCTTTGAAATAACCGAGGAATGAAGATCATGTAATGAAAGTACCCGCTTAAGAGATGAAGACGATGTGTCATCCGAACATATAAAGGAAGATGAAGGGAATAGAAGCAAAGAGGGGAATGACTCTGAATCGATGATAGTAGCAGAGGTGCCTATGTTGAACTTAAACGAGGAACCCATACCCATAATTTGTTCAAGGGGAGAGGGGTTCAGCCATATCAGAGTCCATCAGAGCCGATTAGCAAAGGATATGGGGAGGGATTTCATCCATACCAGAGGCCAACTGAGGGATTGAATAATGAGGTATATCGGCCAGAGAAAGCGTCATCACAAGTCATCAGATGTTCCAATGTCATAAGACAATATAGAAGGGTATTGTCCACATTTGATGCCCGAGAATGATGCATTTTTATCGAACTTTCACTCAAGTGATGAATGCATGCTCCCAAGGGAAGGTTCTGATGCATTTCAATGAAATTTTCAACCATTTAGTGAATATGTGCCACCTATGAGCGGTACTTACGCATTTGCATAAGAGTATGAATATCAATGGCCTTCTCAATCAATAGAGGACATGCAAGGTCAAAGAGTATGTGATGAAGTCCCAACCGCACCTGAAAGTCAAAGAGTCTGAGGCAAAATTCCAACCGCACGTCACTCAAGTGCAAAAGATAACGAACGAGTTGTGAAAGATACAGTTAGTGAACCTGATCAAATGGAAGCACCGAATATGGGTGTTGATACTGCCAGATGTATCGATGAACCTCTTGTAGTGCGATAGTGCACCAATAGAAATTGTAATCTTTTGCTTCCAATCTCTTCTTAATGAAGCTTTTTGTATTGACTCCAAATTAAAATATACCGTTATCCCCTATTCGAAATTGTTGAAATTGGCAAGGTTATCACTTAACGATAAATGATCATCATCGACTGATTGATATGTGTTCAAAAGTAAGAAGGTGCATACAACAAACAACAAGGTTAGTTTCATAAATTCATCGTCCTATAATTTGGGACCCTCCTCCTAAATATTGTCTTCTATAACATTGCGCTTGGACTTATCTCCCCAGAAAAATTTATATCAGATATGTAGCGACCCGAAATCTCACAACCTCTTGATTGTAAAATCTTAGGCTGTACCTTCATATCGTGAATCATAGAAATATAATAAGGTGATAAAAGCACCTTAAACAGTGGAAGATAAAATTTCTTTAAAATATTAATTAATCAAAATAAAACCCATGATAATGTTCTTATTTGAATAACAAGTCCAACATGATTAAAGCTTAAACAGTCTTGATAAAATACTAACTGATCAATGTCTCATTTATTTAAAACTAATAATAATAACTAGAAAGGAAAATAGATAATTAGGCTACGAAGCCATCGTCGTCATTCAGTTCAGTTTCTTGAGCACCACGTGCCGTCTCATCGCCATAGACCCATACATTGGCATCGGCAATACCTGTCTCATCTGATCACCCACATCAACAAGGGGTATAAGTTTACACTTGTATGGACCAGACATGCAATCCATTGAAGCATAAAATATCAGTCATAGCCATATAAATATTTCGGTGTATTTCATGTGTGTGTGCATGTGGCATGTATAATCTCAATAGCTAAAATGAACTGAACATAAATATGGATATCAACGTTACATGAATGCATCATTTCTTTTAATTTCATCGTTCTTATCATTTAATACACGTTAGACTCCATCCCGCTCAAGACGTTGGGTTGTAATCATACTTATCACTTATTTAATTAGACTCCGTAATGCTCAAGTCGCTGGGTTTAATCAATTATATCATTTATAACACGTCAGACTCCGTCCCTCTCAAAATGTTGGGTTTAATCATGCTTATCATACTCTTATTTAGTTATCCATCTTATATGAGATGTTGGGTCTAATACCTTCTTAGACTCCATCATGTACAAGATATTGGGTTTAATGCTTCTTAATCATATTTAGTTAGACACCATCAAGACGTTGGGTCTAATACTTTCTTAGACTCCATCATGTACAAGATGCTAGGTCTAATGTTTCATTAACCCTTACTTATCATTTTGTATTTTATGTATCTTATTTGTGCATTGTGTAGATCATCATAAGACATTGGAGTGCATATGAATACAATCAAGGCATATAACATTAAAGTGTGCACAATATAATCATGACATGTAGCATTGAAGAACATATGAGTATAAATGTGACATATAAACATTAACATTTAAACAACCCTTTTTGTGAGATGAACTGAATGTAAAATTTGACTGCTCAGAATCGATTGATTGAATTCCCATAATCGATCGATTGATTGAATTCCCATAATCGATCGATTGATTTCGTTCTGTGAGTTTTTAAAACATTTATCTGCTTAGAATCAATCGATCAATTTTTCTAGAATCAATCTATTGATTCTCCTAAATAAATCTATTGATTTTCTCAAAATCAATCTATTGATTTCCAACTCAATCTATTGATTTTCCTAAATCAATCGATTGACATAAATAATCAATCTATTGATTTTCCTCAAACCTAATCTATTGATTTCCAACTCAATCTATTGATTTTCCTAAATCAATCGATTGACATAAATAATCAATCTATTGATTTTCCCAAAATCAATCTATTGATTTCCTAAATCAATCTATTGATTTTCTCCAAACTCAATCTAATGGTTTCCAACTCAATCTATTGATTTTCCTAAATCAATCGATTAACATAAATAATCAATCTATTGATTTCTGTCAGAGGGTATTTAAAGCATTCTTGTACAAACTCAATCGATTGATTTTACATAATCAATCGATTGACTTCATTCCGTGCATTCTCAAACCATTTTATTTATCTCATACTCAATCGATTAATTTCCCAGAATCAATTGATTGATTTCAATCCGTGAGCACGCCTCAAAATGTATCAATCATATGGTGGAATTTAATCTGACTTCTTTTCAACCCAACATTATTAACATTAAAAATTATTAATTTAATCATCACATTATTATCTATGCAATAAAATCACTAATTTACACAAAAATCTATTTAAAAATCAATATTTTAAGTTCAATGGAAAGCATGATTTCTCCATACCTAGATCGATCGTACTACCACTATTAGATTAAGATCCCAATATGATGATGATTCTAGCAGGGGCGAAGACTGCTTGAGAATATACGTCAACGTCTCGCCGATCTTCCAAAAGAAGGGTTTTAGGAAGATAGATCTAGAATTTCTTCTTTAAGGTCTCTAGGGTTTCTGACGGCTCTATTCTTAAGAAGAACACTAAATGAGATTATGATTTAGGGTTCTCCGTGAGACACTTATTTATAACATTTTGGAGATTATTCGGTGTTAAGCTAACATACCAAGGAAGAGTGTATAGGCTTTTACCTCAAAGTCCAAAATAGAAGTTTAGAGCACACATAACAAGGTTTGATCCCTAAACCTCTTATCCAGAACTTAAAGCTTTTAACCAATAAGCTATTACATAACTTGTGTCCGTTAATGACGGAAATAACTATAAGAGCTTGAAAAACCAAAACATGTATTTTTAGATAAAACTTTTTAAAAAGTCAAGGCATGCGGTAAATATGATATTAAGCATATACACATATTTTAGGTGTATCAAAGACATAAAATTTAGATCATAACATTCTTCCCTACTTATAAAAATTTCATCATTGAAATTGAGTCATACCTTACTAGAAGAGATGGTGGTAGTCCCTCCTGATAGCATCCTTGCGCTCCCAAGTGGTTTCCTCGCGAGAGTGGTGCTACCAAATCACAAGGACCAGCGGTATAACTTTATTCCTCAGGGTCTATTTTTTCCAGTCAACAATCTGAACAGGTACCTCCACAATGAACATATCCTTATAAACCTCCAAGGGTTCCCAGTCAACAACGTGAGTAGGGTCTACCACGTATTTTTTTAACATGGATATGTGAAAAACGTTGTGCACATCGAAAAACTTTGGTGGTAGCTTGACTCGATATGTCGTTTCTCCGATTCTCTTCAAGACTACGAATGGTCTCACGAATCTCGGACTAAGTTTTCCTTTTAGCCCGAATCTCATAGATTTTCACGAAGACTTTATCCCCTTTAATCAGATCCCAATTCCTATGCTTCAAATCAGCGTAACTCTTCTGCTTGCTCTGCGCGGTCCACATTCATTCTCGGATTAACTGAACTTGTTTGGACGTGTCTTCAATAATTTGAGGTCCTAGCAAACTTCTCACACCAACCTCATCCCAGCACAACAGAGTTCTGCAACTTCTCCCATACAAGGCTTCATACGGGGTCATCTGTATAGTGGACTGGTAACTGTTGTTATAAGCAAACTCCGTGAGGGATAGATGTTCGTCCCAATTGCCTCCAAAGTCTAGTACACAAGCGCGAAGCATGTCCTCTAACACTTGATTCAATCTTTCGGTCTGCCCATCTGTCTGGGGATGAAAAGTAGAGCTAAATTTCAACTTAGACCCCATCCCATCTTAAAATTTTTGCCAAAATCTCGACGTGAATCGAGGGTCTTTATCAGATACAATATCAGCAGGTACACCATGCAATCTGACAATCTCACGAATGTAAATATCCGCCAATTGGGAAGCTGAATAGGTCATGCAATATGGAATAAAATGAGCCAATTTAGTCAATCTATCGACCACAACCTAAATATTGTCATTCCTCTTCAGGGTTCTCGGCAACTCGGTGATGAAATCCATACCAATATTCTCCCATTTCCAACCCAGAATCGGTAGTGGCTGAAGTAATCTAGGTGGTTTCTGATGTTCAGCCTTGACTTGTTGGCATGTGAGACACCTTGCCATGTAGTCAGTGATCTCTCTTCATATCATTTCACCAATAATTTTTCTTCAACCCTTTATACATCTTATTGTTTCCAGAGTGAATAGAGAATTTAGACTTATGGGCTTCGTCTAAGATCTCCCATTTCAATTCTATATTATCAGGTACACAGTAGCATCCCTGAAATAGTATCATCCCGTCATCCCTGACAGTAAATTTTGACTTTCTACTGTCCTTCAGTTTCAAAAGGGTAGGGTCTTTAAGTTGTAGTTTCCTAATTCGATCAAGTAATGAAGAGGTGATAACAATGTGAGAAAGTAATGCTCTTGGTCGAATCACCTGTTCTGGAATTAATCTGTTAAGGGCATCGGCAATAATATTAGCCTTCCTCGAATGATACTTCATCTCGCAATCATAATCGATTAGGAATTCCAACCATCTTCTATGCCTCATATTCAAGTCTTTATGCATAAAAAGGTATTTAAGACTTTGATGATCCGTGGAGATGATGAATTTCTCTCCATATAGGTAGTGTCTCCAGATCTTCAGCGCGAATATGATAGCGGTCAGTTCTAGATCGTGCATAGGATAATTCTTTTTATGTTCCTTTAGCTGTTTGGATCCGTAAGCTACAACTCTCTCATTCTGCATCAGGACACCACCTAGTCCTTTATACGACGCATCGGTATTAACGGTAAAGCCACCACTGCTAGAAGGTATCACTAGAATGGGAGCAATAGTCAACCTTTTCTTCAACTCGAGAAAGCTCTTCTCGCACTCATTGGCCCAAATGAATTTTACATTCTTCTTGGTCAGCTTGGTAAGAGGTCCTGAGATCTTTGAGAAACCTTCCACAAACCTTCTATAGTAACTAACTAAGCCAAGGAAACTCCGTACTTCAGTAACACTTTTGGGACTCGCCCAATTCACAATGGCCTCAAAATTTGCAGGATCAACAGTAATCCCTGCCTTAGAAACTCGGTGGCCCAAAAATGTCACTTCACGCATCCAAAATTCGCATTTACTCGTCTTAGCATATAATTGGTGGTCCAATAAGGTTTGTAAGATGATCTTTAAGTGCTCGACGTGTTCTTCAGACTTGGAGTAGATCAGGATGTCATCAACGAAAACCACCACAAACTGATCCAAATAGGGCTTGAAAATACGGTTCATCAAGTCCATAAAGATTGCAGGAGCATTAGTCAATCTGAAAGGCATCACCAAAAATTCAAACTGCCCATACCTCATATTGAATGTCGTCTTAGCTATATCGGACTCTCTCACCCTCAACTGGTGATATCCAGATCTCAGATCGATCTTAGAGAAATATCGTGCACCTTGCAGTTGATCAAATAGAATATCGATCCGAGGCAATGGATACTTGTTCTTAATCGTCGCCTAGTTCAACTGTCGGTAATCAATGCACAACCTCTAAAAACTGTCCTTCTTTACAAATAAAATAGGAGCACCCCATGGTGACTGACTCCTTCTAATAAAGCCCTTATCTTGTAGATCCTGTTACTGTTTCTTCAATTCTGATAATTCTGTAGGCGCCATCTTGTAAGGAGTCTTGGCTATCAGTGCAGTGCCAAGTACGAGCTCAATCTGAAATTTGACTTCCCTACTCGGCCGCAAACCCGTCACCTCATCAGGAAAAACTTCAACAAATTCATTAACAACAGGAATCGATGATATATCTCTTCGCTTTTCCTCGGCTTCCAATAAAGCAAAGAGTTTCGGAATGACACCCTTTTGTGCACCCTTGAATTTAAACGTCGGTCCATCCAAAGGGGTAAAAATCACAGTCTTGGCAAAACAATCAAGGGTCGCATGAGATTCAGCGAGCCAATTCATCCCTAGGATAACATCGAAATCTTCGAAGTCTAATTCAATTAGATCGACAACCAATGCATGGGCTCCAATCTGGATAGAACATAGAGGATAGACTCTGTCAGCAAGCACACTCTTCCCCAGAGGAGTTGCTACGGTCAAAGGAATGTTCATAGGAGATGAATCCTTATTAAGACGCTTTACGAAGTTTAAGGAGACAAACGAATGGGAAGCACCCGAATCCAAAAGCACATGAGCAAAAAGACCATCGACCAACATCGAACCTGGGCACCCGAGACATGCCACGACTTAAATTATTCAACATAAGGGTATCATTCAATTTAAAAGTTTAATGTCTACCAGATAATCATTAGTTCTTAATAAATTCATTTCATTCATTTTACAAAACATTTTTGAAAATTTATTCGTTTTACGCAAATTAATATTTATGATATTACTACTGTGACAGCTTGACTTTTCCCATTCTCTGTAACGGGAAAGGTCGCACCGTTAGATCACCTAACATGATCCTTTCATATAAGGGTTATCACTTGTACAAAGTGATACAATTGCGGAAGCAATGTGTTTACTCTGACAGCTGATAATATGGCAAAATAACTGATTTTACTTATCTAAACAGAACTAGCAACAATATAAACAAAAACAAAAGGGTCTGATGTATAGCTTTCCACCGATGACGGCCACCTGTCATCTAAACAATGAAAAGAAGACCTATACATCCTATATCAAGTATCTCAAATACCATCTAGAATTTATACAAGTTTATCTCATGTTTCTATATAAATTTCTCTCTTGTTCTCTCTCAATCCACCAGCCATAAACCTACTTTGGGAAGAATTCTTCTGCGAAATCGTCTTCCTCGTCGTCGTCGTCGTCTCCTTCCTCTTCTTCTGGTACATATGTAGGATCAGCCGCTTACTCAGGATCTGGCTCTGCAGTTAAAATATTTAAGGCGTGGAATGAGCTGTCATCAAAGCTTAGTAAGGAATATTACATTGCTAGCATAATTGACAATTTATTACATTCTCATCGAGAAGCATAAGGAATATGACTTTTGGTATTCTATGACTAATAAAATATGTTGATAATATAGTATGTTGATATACTGGATGAACACATGATGCAATAGGTATGAGGAATCAAACTGAAACAAGATATACATGCAGGCGAAAACAGGAGAACAACAAGGTCAAGCTCCCGAATTAGCGGGATCGCTTGTCAAGCTCCCGAGTTAGCGGGATCACTTGAACTAAGGAAAGCAAGCTCCCGAGTTAGCGGGATCACTTGAACTAAGGAAAGCAAGCTCCCGAGTTAGCGGGATCACTTGGATCACGAAGAAGTAATAACATTTGAACAATACCACGGATAGCAAAAATCTGAAAGATGCAATATGACTGATGCATTGGTATGAACGAACTTGCATGTTTAATCTTGAACTATATTTAGCATATCTGAAGTTATTTAATCTTCTAAGCTACTTCTGCATGTAAAAATATCAAGACTTTTCAATGTAGATATAACTGAATATATATAACTGGTTTCTTTTTCATGAAAGCGTCTTACTATAGTCTTTATTGATATACACATTAGCACATTAGAACATTAGTACTAATATTTATTGATATACATTAGCAACTGCTCTGGGTTCATGTGGTAACAAGATTTCACGCATGTGATTCACACATTAGTTTTTATAATTTTCTATATATTATGAGTACTACTTGGCAATCTTTGATGAGAATAAGACAAAACAAGTGATACAAGAACAAAGTAAATTCCCTACCTGTCTATAGATTCTTACGTGGATTGTAGTCGATGTACGTTCAAGCATCCGAGAACATCACTCTAACATATGTTTTGACAATTGCCTAAGTGCACCATGTGGCACCAATCTATGATAAATAGAATAGATCTATATTAAAAGTCGACAGATGGGCTCATGGTGTACCTGAGACCCCAAAGATATAATCATCTGGACCCTTACCCAAGGTCTGATATGCAAGAAGCACAACCCAAAACCCCATCTGCTAGAGGTTGCCGCGGCAAGCTTCCAGGGTTGCTGCGGCAAGCATCTTGCCACGACAATTCTATGAGGTTGCCGCGGCAAGCCACTCAGCAAAGTATCTTGCCGCGGCAACCCTTTGAGGTTGCCGCGGCAAGCGAGGCTTGCGGTGGTTTCAGCCTGACTTCTTTGTATTTTGTTGCTGTTGTAACCTTGCAGAGATATATAGGTTATATAGACCAATATATATATATATATATATATATATATATATATATATATATATATACACACATAAACAATAGTATAGCAATTTCAGTTCAGCAGGTTTTCAAACCTTGTGAAATGTATATAAGCCTGAGCATTTGGCTTGCCGGAGTGCAACAATCTGCACTCAGACATTATGTATTCAGAGCTAGCATACCTTTTTGGTGGATGCAAGGTTATGATACATCCAATCTACCATCAAGATCACCGAGCTCGACAATTGAGAAGCGCAATTACGTAACCGTATTTGTCGGGTTACTTTGTGCTTTTGAGTACCGGAAGCATAACAGAAAGGAAGTTCTATGGTTGATTCAACTGGAATTATGGCTATAATTTCCTAGGTGCAGGGTCAGCTTGCAAGGAACTGGAAATGGGAAGCTGAAAGGCATTCCCTTGCTTTGTTTTATACTTAGCAGTTCTTTGCGTGCATGGAGATGGAGAATGACTCATTTGAGTCGTGTAACCAACCATCCATGCAAGTACCTTACAAGCTAGTTTAAGTTAAAATCCCAGGTAAGCCAACACTACCTATGTAGTGTATTGCAAAAAAAAATAAAACAAGAAGAACTAGGGTTTTCTTGTATACAAATAAAAATAGGGTTTGAGTAGTGTGTAAAGCTATTATACTAAACCACTTTTCTTTGTACTTGTGTATAAATAAAAACAGGACTTTAGTGTTGTGCCAAGCTATTATACTACACCAAGTTTTTGGAATAATATATCCAGCATGAGGCATCTTTATTTATGATCAAAGCCTTATTCATTAGGTTCCAGTGTACCCCCTCCTTGTTCAAGTGTCTTTAGCAGTAAACCACAACCAGGGACTATCTTGTTACTGTGGCTATACCTAGTTTAGTGTCGATCAGTGTATATAGATATAGATATATATTTATAGGGACTTATTTCCATCAGACAACATATTTGACTTGAACGAACGCTTATCGATTTTGCGTAGTGTACAAATATGGGAATCGTTACATTCTCCCCTATTTAAGGAATTTTTGTCTTCGAAAATAAATTGAGACAACGATGGGCAGCAGGTGAATGCCGCAATAGCTAACATCAATAGGGTCGCACATGACAACTAGAAATATAAAAAGTAAGATAACATACAGTAGAAGCTCAAATGAACAAAACAAAATCTAACTAAAATAGAGAGAACCGCAATGATATTAACCACAACACTTATCACTCATCAATCATTGACAGGAGGTTTATAGTACACAATAAACACAAATAAACAATCTTGTTAGAGTTGAACTCAATTTAATCTGATGCAAAATTAAAATGTCATATATGAACTACTAGCTTGTGTGGTTATACTTTACCAGGCTGTGGACTTGGTTGTTGTTGTTGCCCAGCTGATGATGGACCAGCTTCCTGTTGCTGAAAATCTTGCTGGAATTTCGGCACAAGTAATGCTGCATTGCGGGTGTATTGGGAAACGTAGTTGCGCGCCCGCCCAATGTAAGGGGTTGCAGTGGTTGGGAATGTATGCTCCATCATGATGTTTGTTGCTTCTTCAATATAGTCAATTCATTGATGGAGCATATAGTGATTTTGATATAAATTATCGAATTGGATAAGGGTTTGTTCATGGTTTTCACGCATGAGTTGTACCAGATTAGCATTTGTAAATGCCCAGTGCCGAGGGAATCGACTAAGTTTGTGCTTGAGGTTGGGTCGGAGTCGGAATAGGAATTTCTTGAGTTGGAGCTGAAGGTGGTGCTTGTGGAGATGGTGGAGGATGACAGATTTGACGGGCTTGGCGGTTTCGCACCACTTGGGATGATCATTGATAAACATTTCACCAAATAGTGGGGCTAAAGACCCTCATATTATCAGTGTGGACTTCTTCACCCACGGGAACCTGGTAGGGGACTTGATTGACACTATCCGAATGCCCTTCTAAAAGATGGGTAATTAAGCGGGGATAGGGGCATGATGGCATAGGATTAGCGACATTGCTTTGCAAGTGTTCATTGGCATATTTTATGCCTTCCTATACTATTTTTGTAATATCCCAAAAAATTTGAGCGTTGAACTTTAACCTTGGGATTCGTGCCCGATTGGTTGTAGGTTTGACCAAGTGATGGTCAAACATTGAGTTCATGAAGTTATGTACTAATGTGAGATTAGTGTGACCTAAGTGTAGAGTATTGTGTTAAGTTGCAGTCACATACACCTATCTTTGGTGTATGTGTTTAACACACAAGACCAAGAGAGGATATAAGGGTTTAATAACCCTATTTCCCTTTTATTTGGTTGTTGAAGAGTTAAGAAGAGAGAGAGAGAAAGAGAGAGAAGGTAACTAATTGCAAAGGAGTTATTGTGGTTGGATTGAGGGAAAGTGGAGCATTTATTGTCGAATTCAAGGCGATTTAGGATCGTTGAAGCAAGTGATGGAACCCTAGCCATCAAACACAACAAATCAATCCCTTGAAGGGATTATTGAGGTGAGTTTTAATTAAAGTGAATGCATATATTGTAGACAAGTTTAATTCAGTCAAGTAGGGTTAAATTGGTAGATTAGAGGCATAGAAAAGAAAGGAGAAAGATTTGGAAGAACAGCCCGAAAGGGGGCTGAATCTGGCCAAATCGATTAATCAAAATTGGGATTCAATTAATCGATTTTGGCCAAGAAGTTGAAAAGTCATGACAGCTCGATTTCGATTAATCGAATTGTATTTCGATTAATCGATTTGGATTTCGATTAGTCGATTTGGAAATTGACTAATCGACTGGGTACCTCCAGTGGCTGGAGAAAAGAGACCTGGAGAAATCGACTAATCGAGTTGGAAAATCGATTAATCAATTTTGGATTTCGATTAATCGATTTGGGATCGACTAATCGATTTCAGACTTTCGACCACTCGATTTGAGAATCGATCTTATTATGTTAGAGACTTCGATTAATCGATTTGGGATTGATTAATCGAATTTGAATCTCGATTAATCAATTTTGAGAATCGATTAATCGATTTGGGTTTCGATTAATCAATTTTGGGAATCGATTAATCGACTGTGACAGTTTTACTTGGCTTTCTAAGTTTTCTTTGAGATTAATGGAGGGTCCAGGACCTTCTTCATTACATCTTTAGTGATGTATTGCGTGTGTTATGATGTACCATAGGTGGTACTTGTGAAAGCGAGCACAAGGAGCCGCGTGGGACCTTGATACTTGAACCTTCAGAGAATTGAGGTAGGAAACACCTTGAACATGTACTTTAATTTTAAGAGCATGTATGTAGTGATATAATTATCAGATTTGAAGTTGTTTTAACTATGAAAAGCTTTATGAAAATGGGTGCGTGTGTGACACCAAGAATGCGATAAAGGCATCTGTGTGATGCAAGTAATTAAGAACAAGTAATCTAATGAGATTGAGACATCCCAAGGGGATGAGAAAGTAATAAAGGCATCAGGTGTGATGCGGGTATGTATACATCCCAGGGATGTATATATATGATTTAATAATTACTGTTGAGGCCTAACTGATATAAAATAACACACTTACACGGTGAACAACTATATGTAAAGCACATGTTATTTTTGTTATTTGAGGTTTGATAGGATACCCCACCGATGTGGCGGGATACCCACGATTGACGCGGCAGGATATCCGTGACCGGTATGACGGCCAATCCATATACCAGTGCGGAGGTTTATCCGTAACAGTAAGCACATCCCAGGGATGTTGAGATGAGTTTTTAACCCCGCCGCCTAGTGAAAAGGGGCTTGGGTCGTATTCCCAGGGAATACTTTATAACAACTATCTATTTAGAAGACGATGAAGGGTATCTCATCGGGGCTCGATGTTATATTGCTCGGGGATTACTTAAGTTGAAGATTTAAGTTTTGCTTTAGGCCCGTTCAGTATCATTCATGATAAATCAGCAGTAAAGTAAGACATGCTAATTACCAGTAAATCTGAATGCAATTCATCAGCTTTTAAACTATTTTTCTAGCAAATGCATAGACACATCATGCTTAGAATATCATGAAATATATGTGAGTCTTAATTTATATGTTCATTGCGTTTGTTTCCTATTGAGCTAGGATGTAGCTTACCCCTTTAGACTATACATCACAGGTCCATTGATAGCAGCTGTCGAGGCTTCGGGAGATATTGATCCGGGTGATTCGGATTACGTGCCTAGAGACGAGTTGGAGCCTCCACCCGAGGACGTCTTCTAGGAGACTTTGCTGTGTACTTTGACAGAGAGTAGTTTTGAGAGCTAATTGTACGGCTTGGTATGTCAAGCCTTTATTTTGATAAACATGTAATTAAATTGGTTTATTCTTTTGGCGAACCATCTGGGGTGATCTGTTTATCACCGATGGTTCGGGTCGGTTCTCTGTTCATGCAGTGGCATGAAAGTAGAATTGTCTTTTGCATATGCCAGTTGGGCATATTAACTATTTCCGCTTTATGAGATTAATTGCTTTAATTATTTAATTGTGCTTGATATACCAATGTTCTGTGCATAGTTTTGGGGCACGGTCTGGAGGATCATGCTGATGGCACGGGTTTCGAGGTGTCAAAATCCGGGCTGTCACAATTTTTGGGGCATTCAACCATCTGTTCTCATGAACAGCAAATGGGGCTTGTAAGAGAGCATCTCGGCACTCTCTCTCGTGCTGCATAAGATATAAATTACAATGAAACACATAGTCAAGAAACCACATCTTCTGAGGTAATTGGTTGCGGCAGACTGAAAGGCTGTGGTCAGAAGAGGTCTGCCCATCAGTCATCTTAATAGTGATGTGATGAAATTTCACATCCCTTTGGCGAGGCATCTGCAGACCGAGACTAACATTGAAGTTTGGATTACAATCCATGGCTTGCGCTATGTCTTGTAAATTAAAATAAAATGCTCGATTATCGATTTTAGTCTCCAGTTGACCAACTGTTGATGACACTTTTTAAAATTTGATAAAATGTGTGTGAAAGGGCTGGTATAAGGCGTCTAGCTGCGCCTGTTCCCTATACCTAATGGACCATGCGGTCTGGTTGTTCGGTGTAAGTAGTCGATCATCAACGATTCACTCAGGTTCCATAGCCTTCGCATCCCACCATGGGGTGGGCTGTTCTTGCCCTACGGGTGGATCGATTGGGTCATGGGAAGTAGAAGGGGCTTTGCCCTTTACTTGGGCTGAGGCTTTTGGGGGTTTTGAAACCCCGGTCTTCCTAGGAGGCATCTTAATGAATTTAAAAGAAAATAAAAGAACAATTGGAGCTAGGATTCTGGTTTTACCTCACACAGCCACCAAATGTGCTTGGATTAGTGAACCAGCAGAAAATGAAGAGATGCTAAGAGGAGATCAGTAGCATGCAACCGATTTTGGCTTGATCTTGAGGAGTGCATGCAGGTAAAATGGCTTGGAAGGTAGGAGAAACCAGAAACCGTTTAGCAAATATAATAGAAAACCAACCTGAAGTGGTTTTCGGACCCACATAACCCGCACAGGGTTGCCGCGGCAACTCTTTATGCTTGCCGCGGCCAGCACTGTTCATTGCCGCGGCAAGAAGGTTAAAGGGGGACTGGCCCAGATTTCAAGGCCCCTTGGCTTAGTTGCATAACTTTTTGGTACCTAGGTGTACTTAGCAGAGACAGGGGCTATAGAAAAATGGGTGTTGACCTTGTTGACTTGTATTGCTATATGAAATTATTTTAGTTTGATGAATAGTAAGTGGAAAATATTGTGGCAGCCAACACATGGCCTTGTAGTGTTTAACTGGGACTTGTGGCAGTATGCTGGGATGTGTCACCATGCTTAGGTGTCAGCCCATAACATGTGACACCGTATTGCTTCTTCAAATTATCTGTAACCATTTCAAAATAAGTTTATTTTGTTTCTAAAATCAAATACTTGTATTTTAGTTCTAAAACAAATGATATTATTGTATTGTATGTTATCTATCTCAGGGTTCATAAAGCTTAGTTGATGTATTAGATTTGATGTGATTCCTTGTATACGGGCATGGGTCAAAATACCGGAAATCCGATACGTATCGTCCTGACCTCCAGGACGATACGTATCGGGTATCGTCCGATACATTCAATGTATCGGCGATACTTTGAATGTATCGGTTTGATACATTCAAAAAAAAAAAAAATTCTCAAAAAAATCTGAAAAAATACCAGAAAAATCTAAAATATTATTTTTATTTATTTTGTATTTATTTTAACTATTTTTGCTTTTATTTTTGACTTATTTAATGCATTATTTGGATGAATATATAAGTTACATGCCTATTTTGCGACTTAACCCAAGTCCCATGCCTATTTTGTGACTTATTTTTGACTTAAGATCATATTTTTGACTTAATGTAATAGATCTTCTAACATTATTTTTGATCAACTGATCACATGCCTATTTTATTAACAATATTTCATAATTTGATCGATGCAGCCACGCATAAACTAAATTACAATGTATATTGACAAAAATAAATTATATATTGTCAAAATTAATAGCTATGTTGATAAAAATAAATTTAATTGTATATGAGAAACTTGCTTTAGAGCCACATTGAATTTCGTGGTGGTTCTTGGCCCTCATGATCATCATCGTCATCGGTGCGCGAGTTTTCTGGCCTTTGCCTATAATGTTGGCCATATTGATACCCATGATCATATGTATCCCCTTGAAACTGAGGCTGTAGCAACGAATATGGCTCAGTGTAGTACGTAAAGGCCGGCCCTCCAAAAATCTGACCAACGAAGTCATATGGCACCGGGTAGGTTTGTTGTGGTTGGTGTATGGGTTACTAGTTGCTGAATCTTCGATATTTTGCAAACTGAATCCCCCGAAGCTAGAAATCATATAACCCATATCCGTATCATCTTGTGGACCTTGTGGTGGTGGTGGTGGTGTTTGATATGATTTCGACGCTCCTCTTCCTTCAACCCCTCCCATTCTAAATGTAGGAGTGTCGAACTGTGTTAACTGTGTTGAGTCATCGTCCCATGTCGCCATATCTCTATAAGGATCAGACGTACCAGCATCCTCCCCTCCACCACTAGTGCCAATGTCCCCTCCACCATCATCCTCACCACTCCCATCATCACTACCAGGCTGCGTTTCGTCATCAGATCCAACCACTGAATGACGATTCAATCTTCTTTTTCGCCTCGCTGGTTGGGAAGCCTGCTGCTCTGCTACTCTTTCAGTATTGTCCAGCCATTCAGTGCTCTCAGTATCCAAGACTGGCTCTTCTCTCTCTTCGATCCATTGATTTAAAGGGTCATCCTCCTCGAATATATAATCCAACTGGATGGGATCAAAATATTCACTGTCTGCAAGGTAGAATATGATAGATGAATTAGTATAATATGTAAGTAAGACTTCATATAATTGAGGACCTAAGACTTCATGTAATTGCTTACCACGGTTGGTCCTCTGTATATTCCTGACCCTTAATCGCATGTTGTAGTGGCAGTAGACTAACTTTTCCAATCGGTCCATAGTTAGTCTATTCCTTGTCTTAGTATGAATGAGAGAGAAAGTGCTCCAATTCCGCTCGCAGTTGGACGAGGAACACGTTTGCGATAATACCCTCATTGCTACCCGCCTCAATATCGAACCATCACCTCCATAATGCATCCACCAATCAGCGAGTTTGTCGTGTTTAATTTGGGATTGCGCCAACGGGGTCCCAAATGACCCATGTCTCTTGCGAAACATGTCAATCTATAAAAATGAAACACAGTAAGGCACATATCAATAAGTAGATTATAATATTACATGACATTTGACTTATTAGTTATAAGGTATGATACTATGATTACTCACATCTCTTATGGCTTGACCTTGGTCTGCCAACTCAGGGAGCATTCTTTGGATTACATTCAGTAAACCGGTATACACTTCATCGTCTGTCACTCATTTCGAGCGTCACGTATCGAAGGTCGATTCAAGTAGTGTGCTACACATCAAATATGAGCAATTTCATCAGTATATAAAAATAATAAATAAATAAATAAAAATCACTACATAATTGTGCAACATGTTATACCTGCTGCATGCAAGTACTGGTGAAATTGTGCATCCCACCTCTTGTCGATAATCACCCAGTATCGTTTATATTTTGTAGGGCATTTGGTTTTTATAGCCAATTTTGCCTTATCCATTGACTCATAAACGTACCTCATCGTTGGTTTCTCATCACCATCAACCAATCTCAACACTTGCACCAACGGGGAGTGACGGCGATCAGGTGGTTGACATCTGCCCAAAACTGCGTGCTGTAGATCAAGTCAGCATAAATCCTCAAGAATAAGGTCCACGCAATGAGCGGCACACGGGGTCCAGTACAGGTGAAGTCTCTTCGTCATTAGTTTTAATCTAGCGGCTTTGTAATTTACCGCATTATCTGTTACCACCTGCACAACCCGCTGCTCTCCAACCTCTTGAACTACCATATCCATTAGTTTAAAGAGGTAGTCAGTAGTCTTTACGTGTCTAGAAGCATCAACTGATTTAAAAAATATTGTCTTGGCATCGCTGTAAACCAAAAAGTTGATCAAACTCTTTTTTGTGGGACCAGTCCATCCATCGCACATAATTGTGCAACCTCTCTCATCCCATACATCCTCAAAGCTTTTTACATAGGCAGTTATCTCATCGTACTCATCTGTTAGTAAGGGCCCAGATATCTCGTATGGAGAAGGCTTTTTAACTCTTGGACCAACTTCTGCACTTCTATCAATCATGCTTTTGAAGTACGACGACTCTGCTACTTGGCTCGGAATGTGGTTGTATATAAAAAACTTGGCAATGGATTTTCCAAGCTTCTTCCCCATTTTTGTAAGTGAGATTACACTCAATTTGGTTTGTTTGGAGCTTTCAATGCGATACATGAATGGATCCATGGGGGCTGTAGTACGGCCTCTAGTAGACGGCCTATAATCCCTCCCGGATGCTGACCTACGCAACCCGACAGTCTGCTCAACATCCTCATCATCTTCAACAATATGTGGCCTATGACTAGATCCACCACCGGTAGCAGGCATGGATGGGCCCCTCAACCTGGACCGAAACCGATAATCAGCTTCTTCCTGATCTCGCCGCTGTTATGCTTCTCTGGCACTTTCTCTCATAGCTCTCGCTATCTGCTCATCCTCATCCTCATCCTCATCATCCTCAGGTGCAGTTGATGTAAACTCTGGATCTGGCCTCATGATTCTCTCATACATTTCCCTATCACGATCGGCTTCAGCTTTTTTCTTTCCCTTTGTCGCTTGTAAACTAGCTCTGATATTTTCTTTTACTTCTCTGGGTACACTGGGACACCCCCTTGTCTCTCCCTTTACTTGAGTCAGATGCTCCTTTAACCGTGTGATACCTCCTCCCAGCAGTTTTTTTCCACAAAGCTTACATTGTATCTGGAGTCTATTACCATCTATTACTGTACCGTATTGCCACGCTGGATCTGTCGATCGTACCATATTTATTTATTTCACCTGCATGAATGAGCAAATGATTGCATTAAAGTAAACATCTAATTTATACTTGAAAATAAAATTTATTTTTTAATTATTGCTATTTTAAAAATATTAGATTATATTTTATTAAATTTATTTGATATTATTCTAATTTTTATAAAATTTAGATTACATTTGAAATTTTATTTTATATTATTCTAATTTTTAAAAGATTAGATTATATTTTACCAAATTTATTTGATATTATTATAATTTTTGAATATTTATTTGATATTATTATAATTTATAAATATTTATTTGACATTATTATAATTTATAAATATTTATTTGATCTTATTATAATTTTTAAATATTTATTTGATATTATTATAATTTATAAATATTTATTTGATATTATTATAATTTTTGAATATTTATTTGATATTATTATAATTTATGAATATTTATTTGATATTATTTTATTTTTGAATATTTATTTGATATTATTATAATTTTTGAATATTTATTTGATATTATTATAATTTTTAAAAATTTATTTGAAATTTATTCCATATTATTCTAATATTTTATGAGACATATCCCATAATATTAATTATTTTAATTATATGTGACGGTCACATATAATCAATATGGGTCACATATAATTAAATTTATGATTAAAATTAATATGAGTCACATATAATTTAATATGTGACCCATAAATTTAATTATATGTGACCCATATTAATTTTAAGTTTAAATTATATGTGACCCATATTGACCTCATTATTTTATTAATTATATGTGACCCATATTGATTACATGTGACCCATAATTATAATTATTTATATTATTTTTGACCCATAATTTTAATTAATTTAAATATTTTAAATTATTTTTCTCCTCTTCTTAATTTAAATATTTTAAATATTTTAATTATTTTTTACCCATTAAATATGGTAGATCTACTCTTAAATAAGGTAGATCTACACTTATATAAGATAGATCTACCCTTAAATAAGGTAGATCTACCCTTAAATAAGGTAGATCTACACTTATATAAGGTAGATCTACCCTTAAATTAGGTAGATCTATCCTTAAATAAGTAGATCTACACTTATATAAGGTAGATCTATCCTTAAATTAGGTAGATTTATACTTAAATAAGGTAGATCTACACTTATATAAGGTAGATCTACACTTAAATTAGGTAGATCTTGATTTTTTTTCGATTCGGCGGCGATTTAGGGTACAAATAACCCAAAAATGAGAGGAAGAAGAAGGAAGAAGAGAGGAAGAAGAGAGGAAGAAGAGAGGAGAAAAATGGGTGAACCCGACCCTTTAGTCGGTTAAAGGGTGGGGCCCACGATATATTCAAATTATCGGACGATAATTTGAAATTATCGTCCGATAATTTGAATGTATCGTCCGATACGAACGATAATTTCAAATTATCGTTCGTATCGGACGATAATTTGAAACTTTTTTTTTCAAATTATCGGACGATACATTGAAATTATCGTCCGATAATTTCAATGTATCATCCGATACGGACGATTTTTTCCCGTATCGGATGATAATTTAGTTATTTTATATGAGGTACGATACATACCCTATGTATCGTATCGGTGACCTCCAAAACCGATACGTATCGTCCGATACGTATCGGTATCAGACGATATTTTGACCCATGTATACGGGTATAGGGTGCATTAAACAAAATATTAGAATAATAAAATTATAAATGTAGCATTCATTATTTTTGTCATTTATTTCTAATTAGGTGAAACTTAGAAATATTCATGAAGCATAATCATATTGTAAGTGTACTTTAAGTATGTACCTTATGTAAATAATAGAGCGTACTGAGCACGAATATCAGCTTCGCGTTCCCAGGTAGCCTCATGCGATCCATGATTCTTCCATTGGATCAAGACGAGTGGTATTCATTTTGTTTGTAAAATTTGATCTCTGTGGTCAAAAATCTGGCCTGGTTCTTCGGTCACCGTCAAATCTTCCTGGATATCTAACGGTTGATAATCCAACACATGCATTGGATCATTGACGTACTTTCTTAGCATAGACCCACGAAATACGTCATGAATACCCGATAATTGTGGAGGTAATGCTAGTCGATACGCGACCTCCCCTACTCTGCCTAAAACGAGGAATGGTCCAACATAACGAGGACTCAACTTGCCTCGTTTCCCAAACCGCATTATGTATTTTGCAGGAGAGATTTTGATAAAGACGTGCTCGCCAATCTGTATACCATTCATCAGAATGACAATATAAGTTTAGTGAATTTACAAAAGACTTATCAGTGTAGGGTATTACCTGAAAATCAACACTTGTTCTTTTGAGATCAGCGTAACTCTTCTGTCGACTCTGAGCACTCTTCAATCATTCTCGAATAACGTGAATAATGACATTGGTGTTTTTTATCAGGTCAAGGCCTAAAATCAAACGCTCTCCAGCTTCTTCCCAATTAATCGGAGATTTACACCGGCGTCCATACAGTGCCTCAAATGGTGCCATACCGATGCTTGACTAGAAGCTGTTATTGTATGCAAATTCGATCAGGGGTAAATGTTTATCCCATGATCCTTGAAAATCTAGCATACAGGCCCTTAACATATCTTCAATCACTTGATTGACCCTCTCTGTCTGCCCGTCGGTCTGAGGATGAAACGCAGTGCTGAAGTCTAACTTGTAACCCATACCTTCTTGGAAACTTTGCCAAAATCGTGAAGTATATAAAGGATCATGATCTGATACAATGCTTACGGGTATCCCATGTAATCGTACAATATCTCTCAGATAGATTTCAGCTAATTTTGATGCTGTATATCGCGTACTATAGGGTAAGAAATGCGCCGATTTGGTGAGACGATCAACAATCACCCAAATTGCATTGTAACTCTTCTGAGTACGGGGTAAACCGAGAATGAAATCCATGGAAATATTTTCCCATTTCCACTCTGGAATAGACAGTGGCTGTAACAGACCAGCAGGGTGCTTGTCCTCAACCTTTACTTGCTGACAGGTTAAACACTTCGCAACATATTCCGCTACATCGCATTTTAAACCATTCCACCAAAATGTCTCTTTGAGATCCTGGTACATCTTAGTACTACCAGGATGAATAATATATGCTAACTTATGAGCTTCTTCGAGAATTTCTTGACGTAAGGCATGATCATCAGGTACGCATACTCGCCCTCGAAACAATAGGGACCCATCGTCCTTGATCGAGAATTCTGGCTGTAGCCCACTTTGTACTCTCTGTTGGATGGAAATAAGCTCTGCATCTTGCATCTGGAGTTCTCTAATCCTATCGAAAAGTGGAGCTCGGATCATTACTGTAGCAAGTAAACCTCCAGTTGATGTTGTTCGCAGAGTAGCACTTGATGATACAATGTCATTGAGTAGTTTCCATCTTTGTAGTCGTGTCACAAGATGAGATAACTGAGCGGATGATTTGTGGCTAAGTGCATTAGCTACAACATTGGCTTTACCGGGATGATATTGAATAGAACAATCATAGTCCTTCAAGAATTCTATCCACCTTCTCTGTCTCAAATTTAACTCTTTCTGGGTAAAGAGATATTTAAGACTCTTGTGATCGGTGAAGATCCCGAAGGTTTCACCGTATAGATAGTGTCTCCAGATTTTTAACGCAAAGATGACCGATGCTAATTTCAGGTCATGAGTGGGATAGTTCTTCTCGTGATCTTTCAACTGACAGGAACCATATGCAATTACACATTCCCATTGATTCAAAACACACCCTAACCCACTGTATGAGGCATCACTGAAGACGACAAAACCACCACTGCCTGATGGTAACGCTAAAAGAGGTGCGGAAGTGAGTCTCCTTTTTAATTCTTGGAAACTATGTTCGCATGTCTCAGTCCACTCAAATTTAATATTCTTTCAAGTGAGCTTCGTGAGTGGTCCAGCAAGTCGTGAAAACCCTTCAACAAAATGTCGGTAATAACCTGTAAGACCTAGAAAACTTCGGATCTCGGTTACTGTCTGTGGTTGCTTCCATTGAACGACAACCTCTATCTTTGCAGGATCAACTATAATACCTGCTTTGGAAATAATATGACCCAAAAAACTGACTTGATTCAACCAGAAGTCGCATTTACTGAATTTAGCATACAACTATGAATCTCTCAATGTTTGCAATGCCAGACGAAGATGATCTTTATGCTCTGTCTTTGTCTTTGAATAGATGAGTATATCATTGATAAATACCACGATACACTGATCAAGATAAGGCTTGAAGACTCGATTCATCAAGTCTATAAATGCGGTAGGTGCGTTGGTCAACCTGAAGGGCATGATGAGAAACTCGTAGTGACCGTAGCGCATTCGGAAAGCTATTTTTGAAATATCTTCAGCTTTTACCTTCATCTGGTGATAACCCGATCGTAGATCAATTTTTGAAAAGAATCGGGCTCCTTGTAACTGATCAAAGAGATCGTCGAATCGGGGAAGCAGATATCTATTCTTGATCGTCAGTTTATTGAGTTGACGGTAATCAATGCAAAGGCGCATCGAATCGTCCTTCTTTTTCACAAACAACACCGGTGCGCCCCACGGAGATACACTCGTTCTGATAAAGCCTTTATCAAGAAGCTCTTGCAATTGTTTCTTGAGCTCTTTCAACTCTGCCGGTGCCATTCTATACAGTGCTTTTGATACTGGGTCGGTACCCGGAGCTAACTCAATTGCAAATTCTACTTTCCTGTCAGGTGGTAGTCCTGGCAGCTCATCAGGAAACACATCAGGAAATTCACAAGCAATTGGTACATCTGAAAGTGAAATTTTCTTCACTTCCTGTTCATCACTTTGAATGAAAGCAATATACCCTTGAGCACCTTCATCAAGTAATTGCCATGCTTGAATTGCGGATATTAACGAAAGATTAGTTGACGATACTCCATAAAATTTAGCTGATATCTTCTTTTGGGGGCGAAAAGAGACAATCTTCTTTCGATAGTCAATGTTCGCATGATGAGTAAACAACCAATCCATGCCAAGGATCACGTCATATCCTTGCATCGGTAGCAAGATCAAGTCGGCTACTGCTTCGTATCTCCAGTAGTCCTTGATCGAAACGATAATCGATCGATATACCATATCAATAGTAAGAAACTGTCCAGTCGAAAGTGTTACATCTAGAATAAAGTCAAGAGGTTCTGGAACACCTCCCAACTTCTTCAATTTTTCAGCTAACTGGGGTGTAACAAATGAGTGTGTAGATTCAGGATCTATCAAGACTCGTGCGTCATAACATAAATAAGCATCTTTTGGATATAATTGCAAGATACCTAAAACATACTAATTAGTATTAGCTAGATCACTTTTAATTATTCAAATATTAAAATAACAATATATCAATCTAGCAATTATTAATGTATCAATCTAGCTAGATACACCTTCTCTATCTAAAATGATAATTAATTGAAAATTTTTAGGTAGAAATTAATGCACAACCATACCTTGAATGATGTCATTGCTAGTTCGTGCATCCCGTGCAGTGACAGCATAAGCTCGGCCTTGTACCGTAGGCCGTACCGATCGTAACACTAGTCCTGCCTTTGTTGTTATTCCGACCATTTTCGAGCATTCTCTGATCCGATGTCCGATCTTGCCACATCGAAAACACACACTAGAAGCTTTACGACACTCATCTATTTTGTGTGCCTTCCCACATTTCCCACAAATCTCTTTAGAGGCAACTGATGAAGTCGTATAAGATCCTGTGCAAGAACCTGTCGGCCGTGCTTGAGAAAACCGAATTGTACTTCTGATCGCCGTTGGAAAAGATTGGTTCTGAACATGTGGAGTCATTGGTGGTGCTGAGAACATCGATGGATTGTAAGGCCGTGCATAGGCTCCTACAGCCTATTGAAATGTGGCCTGTCCTTGGAATCGTGGTTGTTTATTAATTTGACCAGCACTATAGGACTGAGATGGAGCTTTTCTGGCCTTCTATTTTTCTTCTCTCCGTTTGAACATGATATTAACACCGGTTTCCGCTATCAAGGCTAATTTCATCACCTCGACATAAGTCGTTGCCTAGAACAACGAGATTCGTTCTTTGATCAGGAGCTTCAAACCTCGCTCAAACTTTTGTGTTGTCATCCACTCGGTGGCTACAAGCAAAGGTGCAAAGCGAGAGAGACGAGTGAATTCTGACTCATATTCTCTAATCGTCATCTGGCCTTGTACTAAGGTCGCAAATTGCACCTCCAGTTTGTATCTCTCTGGTGCTGAGAAATATTTTTCATTGAAGGCCTCGGTGAATTCTGCGCAGGTCCATGGTACTCCCGACATTCTTGTTCATTCGACAGACTGCCACCACGGCTCTGCCTCGCTTTCCAATTTATACGCCGCCCAATGCACTTTTTCTTCCTCATTACAGGTAACTCTTTGTAGCACCTTCTCGATTTGTGTTAACCACTTTTCGGCCTCCATTGGGTCATGCTGACCATGGAAACTCGGTGGTCGAAGTCGAACAAATTCTGTAAATCCCTCGGGACGTCGGACAGCAAGCATGGCCATAGTGTTGACCATAGTTTCCATCAACTACGGATTGTGTCCCGCATTTTGCTCTACTCTAGGAGCACTTCCCATTGGAGGAGTATTGACAACTGGCGGAGTCGGTGCTCGCAGAGTATGCTCTGCAACATTTTCCATCGTTGTTCGACTTTCGGCCATATGTACATTCTCACCACTTCCCGAAGCAATGCCATTCTCATAACCGGCTACTGGAATAGTATTCGACCCAGTGCGATGGGGCAACGGTGGTCCACCCCTACCTCTTCCACGACGCGGAGCATCTCAACCTATTTCGATCAGATAACAACTTAATTAGACCACCTACTTTAATCTACTACAAACCAACTATCAGACTTTTTGCCATATTTGTACGCCAGAGTTAAGTCGCCAAATGACTTAACGCCAGAGCTTTGATACCACCTGTGATAACCTGACTTTTCCCCTTCTCTGTAATGGGAAAGGTCGCGCGGTCGGATCACCTAACATGATCCTTTCATATATGGGTTATCACTTGTACAAAGTGATGTAATTGCAGAAGCAATGTGTTTACTCTAACAGTTGATAATATGGCAAAATAACTGATTTTACTTATCTAAACAAAACTAGCAATAATATAAATAAAAATAAAAGGGTCTGATGTATAGCTTTCCACCGATGACGGTCACCCGTCATCTAAACAATGAAAAGATGACCTATACATCCTATATCAAGTATTTCAAATACCATCTAGAATTTATACAAGTTTATCTCATGTTTCTATCTAAATTTCTCTCTTGTTCTCTCTCAATCCACCAGCCATAAACCTACTTTGGGAAGAATTCTTCTGCAAAATCGTCTTCCTCGTCATTGTCGTCCTCGTCTCCTTCCTCTTCTTTTGATACATATGTAGGATTAGCCGCTTGCTCAGGGTCTGGCTCTGCAGCTAAAATATTTAAGGCGTGGAATGAGCTATCATCAAAGCTCAGTAAGGAATATTACATTGCTAGCATAATTGACAATTTATCATATTCTCATCGAGAAGCATAAGGAATATGACTTTTGGTATTATATGACTAATAAAATATGCTGATAATATAGTATGCTGATATACTGGATGAACACATGATGCAATAGGTATGAGGAATCAAACTGAAACAAGATATACATGCAGGCGAAAACAGGAGAACAACAAGGTCAAGCTCCCGAATTAGCGGGATCGCTTGTCAAGCTCCCGAGTTAGCGGGATCACTTGAACTAAGGAAAGCAAGCTCCCGAGTTAGCGGGATCACTTGAACTAAGGAAAGCAAGCTCCCGAGTTAGCGGGATCACTTGGATCACGAAGAAGTAATAACATTTGAACAATACCACAGATAGCAAAAATCTGAAAGATGCAATATGACTGATGCATTGGTATGAACGAACTTGCATGTTTAATCTTGAACTATATTTAGCATATCTGAAGTTATTTAATCTTCTAAGCTACTTCTGCATGTAAAAATATCAAGACTGTTCAATGTAGATATAACTGAATATATATAACTGGTTTCTTTTTCATGAAAGTGTCTTACTATAGTCTATATTAATATACACATTAGCACATTAGAACATTAGTACTAATATTTATTGATATACATTAGCAACTGCTCTGGGTTCACGTGGTAACAAGATTTCACGCATGTGATTCACACATTAGTTTTTATAATTTTCTATATATTATGAGTACTACTTGGCAATCTTTGATGAGAATAAGACAAAACAAGTGATACAAGAACAAAGTAAATTCCCTACTTGTCTATAGATTCTTACGTGGATTGTAGTCGATGTACGTTCAAGCATCCGAGAACATCACTCTAACATATGTTCTGACAATTGCCTAAGTGCACCATGTGGCACCAATCTATGATAAATAGAATAGATCTATATTAAAAGTCGACAGATGGGCTCATGGTGTACCTGAGACCCCAAAGATATAATCATCTGGACCCTTACTGGACCCAAGGTCTGATATGCAAGAAGCACAACCCAAAACCCCATCTGCTAGAGGTTGTCGCGGCAAGCTTCCAAGGTTGCTGCGGCAAGCATCTTGCCACGACAATTCTATGAGGTTGCCGCGGCAAGCCACTCAGCAAAGTATCTTGCCGCGGCAACCCTTTGAGGTTGTCGCGGCAAGCGAGGCTTGCAGTGGTTTCAGCCTGATTTCTTTGTATTTTGTTGCTGTTGTAACCTCGCAGAGATATATAGGTTATATAGACCAATATATATATATATATAGATATACACACACATAAACAATAGTATAGCAATTTCAGTTCAGCAGGTCTTCAAACCTTGTGAAATGTATATAAGCCTGAGCATTTGGCTTGTCGGAGTGCAACAATCTGCACTCAGACATTATGTAGTTAGAGCTAGCATACCTTTTTGGTGGATGCGAGGTTATGATACGGCCGATCTACCATCAAGATCCCCGAACTCGACAATTGAGAAGCGCAATTACGTAACCATATTTGTCAGGTTACTTAGTGCTTTTGAGTACCGGAAGCATAACAGAAAGGAAGTTCTATGGTTGATTCAACTGGAATTATTGCTGTAATTACCTAGGTGCAGGGTCGGCTTGCAAGGAACTAGAAACGGGAAGCTGAAAGGCATTCCCTTGCTTTGGTTTATACTTAGCAGTTCTTTGCGTGCATGGAGATGGAGGATGACTCATTTGAGTCGTGTAACCAACCATCCATGCAAGTAGCTTACAAGCTACTTTAAGTTAAAATCCCAGGTAAGCCAACACTACCTATGTAGTGTATTGCAAAAAAAAACAAAACAAGAAGAATCGGGGTCTTCTTGCATATAAATAAAAATAGGGTTTTAGTGTTTGTACTTGTATATAAGTTAAAACAGGGCTTGAGTAGTGTGTAAAGCTATTATACTAAACCACTTTTCTTTGTACTTGTGTATAAATCAAAATAGGACTTTAGTGTTGTGCCAAGCTATTATACTACACCAAGTTTCTGGAATAATATATCCAGCATGAGGCATCTTTATTTATGATCAGAGCCTTATTCATTAGGTTCTAGTGTACCCCCTCCTTGTTCGAGTGTCTTTACCAGGAAACCACAACCAGGGACTATCATGTTACTGTGGCTATACCTAGCTCAGCGTCGATCAGTGTATATAGATATAGATATATATATATATATTTATATGGACTTATTTCCATCAGACAACATATTTGATCTAAACGGACGCTTATCGATTTTGCGTAGTGTACAAATTTGGGAATCGTTACAACTACGTAAACATGTATAAAAGAATTTAATCATGAATTTTAAATAAACAAACATACCCTGGATGACATCGTCTGAAGCTCTAGCGTCAGCATTAGATAGGGTATATAGGCGGCCATTAGCCATAATCGTCGCAGGAGGCATAGCCCTCTATCCAGATGACTTCTTAGGCATCTTACACTCAGCTGCTTTATGCCAAAGTTGTCCACAGTTGAAATAAGCACCCATTCCTCTAAGACAGGTGCCGTAATGATTCTTGCCACAAGTATTACAGGTCAAAGTAGTCTTTACAGTCGACGTCACTGTAGAATTAGTGTTGCTTTGCTGCGGAAAGGCTAGTCTTAAGTAAGGAGTGCCCCTACACTCCGATCTCATGTTAGATTTAGAAAATACATGATCTCAGCGGCCAAATTAAAAGTTTCTAGTCGAGCTTTGACCCACATTACCCATCGGTGAAGGCGCCTTCAGTTCTCTCTCGATGGTGTAGCACCTATCAATCAGGTCCTTATATGAGTCGCATCGGTGTCCAACCACCAAGGTCCTGATCTGGGGCCTCAAACCCTTCTCAAACCTCCTGAGTCGAAAGTTCTCGTCAGAAACCAGGGTTGGTGCAAACTGGCTCAGTTCTGTAAAAAGCTTGGCATAAGCGTCAGTAGTCATCTCTCCCTATTACAGGTTCAAGAGTTCCTCAATCTTCACTTCTTGAACGCTCTGGGGGTAGTACTTATCATAAAACACCTTTACGAATTCGTCCTAGTACCATACATAATCAGGCTCTTCGACATAAGTCACTTCTTTCAATTTCTCCACTAGTTCTCGGCATCCCCCTCCAGTTTATAGGTTGCTAATCTCACTTTAGTTGTTTCATTACATTCCATCAGATCGAAGATCTTTTTCATCTGCTGCACCCATTTCATAGCCTCAGTGCTATCTCCCGTCCCGTTGAAGTATCGTGGTCGGTTCTTCCTGAATTCGTTCAATTCCGACCTAGGAGCAGGAGTAGGTTGGGAATTTGGAGTTCTGGTTGCATTGATGGCGTTCACAATTACCTCGATAAACGCATCAATATGTTTATTTGTCATTTACAGCCGATCAATCTCACGTTAAACTCCAGTTACACATAGTTCCGACGTAAGAATCAACCTTAGGCTCTGATACTAACTGTAGCGACCCGAAATCTCATAACCTTTTGATTGTAAAATCTTAGGCCATACCTTTATATCGTGAACTATAGAAACATAATAAGGCGATAAAAGTACCTTAAACAACGGAAGATAAAATTTCTTAAAAATATTAATTAATCAAAATAAAATCAATGAGAATGTTCTTATTCCAATAACAAGTCCCAACATGATTCAAGCTTAAACAGTCTTGATAAAATACTAATTGATCAATGTCTCATTATTTAAAACTAATAATAATAACTAGAAAGGAAAATAGATAATTAGGCCATGAAGCCATCATCGCCATTCAGTTCAGTTTCCTGAGCACCATGTATCGTCTCATCGCCATAGACCCATATGTTGGCATCGGCGACACTTGTCTCATCTGGTCACCCACATCAACAAGGGGTGTAAGTTTACACTTGTATGGACCAGACATACAATCCATTGAAGCATAAAATATCAGCCATAGCTATATAAATATTTCGATGTATTTTATGTGTGTGTGCATGTGGCATGTATAATCTCAATAAGCTGAAATGAACTGAACATAAATATGGATATCAATGTTACATGAATGCATCATTTCTTTTAATTTCATCGTTCTTATCATTTAATACACGTTAGACTCCATCCCGCTCAAGACGTTGGGTTGTAATCATACTTATCACTTATTTAATTAGACTCCGTAATGCTCAAGTCGCTGGGTTTAATCAATTATATCATTTATAACACGTCAGACTCCGTCCCTCTCAAAATGTTGGGTTTAATCATGCTTATCATACTCTTATTTAGTTATCCATCTTATATGAGATGTTGGGTCTAATACCTTCTTAGACTCCATCATGTACAAGATATTGGGTTTAATGCTTCTTAATCATATTTAGTTAGACTCCATCAAGCACAAGACGTTGGGTCTAATACTTTCTTAGACTCCATCATGTACAAGATGCTAGGTCTAATGTTTCATTAACCCTTACTTATCATTTTGTATTTTATGTATCTTATTTGTGCATTGTGTAGATCATCATAAGACATTGGAGTGCATATGAATACAATCAAGGCATATAACATTAAAGTGTGCACAATATAATCATGACATGTAGCATTGAAGAACATATGAGTATAAATGTGACATATAAACATTAACATTTAAACAACCCTTTTTGTGAGATGAACTGAATGTAAAATTTGACTGCTCAGAATCGATTGATTGAATTCCCATAATCGATCGATTGATTGAATTCCCATAATCGATCGATTGATTTCGTTCTGTGAGTTTTTAAAACATTTATCTGCTTAGAATCAATCGATCAATTTTTCTAGAATCAATCTATTGATTCTCCTAAAATCAATGAGAATGTTCTTATTCCAATAACAAGTCCCAACATGATTCAAGCTTAAACAGTCTTGATAAAATACTAATTGATCAATGTCTCATTATTTAAAACTAATAATAATAACTAGAAAGGAAAATAGATAATTAGGCCATGAAGCCATCATCGCCATTCAGTTCAGTTTCCTGAGCACCATGTATCGTCTCATCGCCATAGACCCATATGTTGGCATCGGCGACACTTGTCTCATCTGGTCACCCACATCAACAAGGGGTGTAAGTTTACACTTGTATGGACCAGACATACAATCCATTGAAGCATAAAATATCAGCCATAGCTATATAAATATTTCGATGTATTTTATGTGTGTGTGCATGTGGCATGTATAATCTCAATAAGCTGAAATGAACTGAACATAAATATGGATATCAATGTTACATGAATGCATCATTTCTTTTAATTTCATCGTTCTTGTCATTTAATACACGTTAGACTCCGTCCCGCCTAAGACGTTGGGTCGTAATAATGCTTATCACTTATTTAGTTAGACTCCGTCATGCTCAAGACGTTGAGTCTTATCAATCATATCATTTATTGCACATCAAGCTCCGTCCCGCTCAAGACGTTGGGTTTAATCATGCTTATTATACTCTTATTTAGTTAGACTCCATCTTACACGAGATGTTGGGTCTAATACCTTCTTAGACTCCATCATGTACAAGATGTTGGGTCTAATACTTCTTAATCATGTTTAGTTAGACTCCATCAAGTACAAGATGTTGAGTTTAATACCTTCTTAGACTCCATCATGTACAAGATGTTAGGTCTAATGTTTCATTAATCCTTACTTATAATTTCGTATTTTACGTATCCTGTTTGTGCATTGTGTAGATCATCATAATACATTGGGGTGTATATGAATACAATCAAGGCATATAACAATAAAGTGTGCGCAATATAATCATGGCATGTTGTATTGAAGAACATATGAGTATAAATGTGACATATAAACATTAACATTTAAACACACCTTTTTGTGAGAAGAACTGAATGTAAAATCTGACTGCTCAGAATCAATCGATTGAATTCCCATAATCGATCAATTGATTTCGTTCTGTGAGTTTTTAAAACATTTATCTGCTTAGAATCAATCGGTCAATTTTTCTAGAATCAATCTATTGATTTTCCTGAATAATTCTATTGATTTTCTCAAAATCAATCTATTGAATTCCAACTCAATCTATTGATTTTCCTAAATCAATCGATTGACATAAATAATCAATCTATTGATTTTTCCCAAACTCAATCTATTGATTTTCCTAAATCAATCGATTGGCATAAATAATCAATCTATTGATTTCCCCCAAACTCAATCTATTGATTTCCAACTCAATCTATTGATTTTCCTAAATCAATCGATTGACATAATAGTCAATCTATTGATTTTCCTAAAATCAATCTATTGATTTCCCCCAAACTCAATCTATTGATTTCCTAAATCAATCTATTGATTTTCCTAAATCAATCTATTGATTTTCCCCAAACTCAATCTATTGATTTCCAACTCAATCAATTGATTTTCCTAAATCAATCGATTGACATAAATAATCAATCTATTAATTTTTGTCAGAGGGTATTTAAAGCATTCTTGTACAAACTCAATCGATTGATTTTACATAATCAATTGATTAACTTCAATCCGTGCATTCTCAACCATTTTAACTCAATCGATTGATTTCCCAGAATCAATTGATTGATTTCAATCCGTAAGCATGCCTTAAAATACATTAATCGCATGGTAGAATTTAATCTGACTTCTTTTCAACCCAACATCATTAACATTAAAAATTATTAATTTAATCATCACATTATTATCTATGCAATAAAATCACTAATTTACACAAAAATCTATTTAAAAATCAATATTTTAAGTTCAATGAAAAACATGATTTCTCCATACTTAGATCGATCGTACCACCACGATTAGATTAAGATCCCAATATGATGATGATTCTAGCAAGGACGAAGACCGCTTGAGAATATACGTCAACGTCTCGTCGATCTTTCAAAAGAAGGGTTCTAGAAAGATAGATCTAGAATTTCTTCTCTAAGGTCTTTAGGGTTTCTGATGGCTCTATTCTTAAGAAGAACTCTAAATGAGGTTATGATTTAAGGTTCTCTGTAAGACAAGCTAACACACATAACAAGGTTTGATCCCTATACTTCTTATCTAGAACTTAAAGCTTTTAACTAGTAGACTATTACATAACTTGTGTCCATTAATGACGGAAATAACTATAAGAGCTTGAAAAACTAAAACATGTATTTTTAGATAAAACGTTTTGAAAAGTCAAGGCATGCGATTAATACGATATTAAGCACATACACATATTTTAGGTGTGTCAAAGATATAAAATTCAGATCATAATAGGATATTATCTTTCTCAGTTATTGGCTCAGACATAGTTCAAGGTAACAGCTTTGTCATTTTAAGGCCTAAAAGCAACTCTATGTTCACCTCCTTGAACTATGCTTCTTGGTTTTTTATTATGAAAATATTTTGTCGAACCCAAAAGCTTAAAATAGCATCACGAAGATCTCTAACAAACACAATTATGTTCGACATAAGAAATAAATGATAAAACATCGATTGATTTAGTATACTCTTTCCTGTCATATTGCAACAATGATAACAGTTTCTAACGCTAATGCCACTATAGTTTCCATACGCCTTTGGAACCTTCGACATGTTTGTAGCAAACACTGGTATTGATATTTGTAAGATCATAAAGGGAGGAAACTAATATAATAAAGGGGCGCATACCAAAATAGAAAGCGAAGCAAAGATTCCACTAACATAAAGCCAAGTGCTCACTACAATATAGTGGCGACACTACTTTATCATAGTGATGAATGATATCATCGCGATCGCTATGACAAAGTAGCTGGTTATGATAAAGTACCGATCGTTACTTTATCATGTCAATATTTTCTCAAAACGGTGAAAGACTTCATGGAAGACTGTAGCCCTGTTTCTCACATTTTGAAAAAAAAAATATCTTTTCTATAATTGCGGAATGGCCATCTCGATCGCCATGCTCTGTCGCTCCCAATCGCTGCTCAAGAACAAAACAAACAATAGAGAAAATATAAAAAGTAAATGAAAAACTAAAAGTTTAAAGTAAATAAGAAACTCAAAAGTCGGGGGCATTTCGGACATTGGGAAGGGTTAGGTGTGACATGGAAACGACTTGGCTTAGAATCGTTCGATTATGCAAAGATTGAAACTATAGGACTGTTTCTGTAAAAGATGAAATATGAAGGCCGAAAGTGCAAATTTTCCAATTCCATCGTTAGAATGACCTTAATAAGGAATCAAAAGAGTCCATGATGGACTGAGATACCAATTCTTATTCTATTGATGCCAAATCAATCTCTTCTCTTAAGGGTCGTTGGGATTGCTAGATTAAAAAGTCACAGACTTATTTTCTTCAAAAAAGGTCTCTGTACTGTGTTTGGTATCAAATTAAGGTCTGAGACTATTTTTTTCGTTGACAAAAAAATATCCATTCATATAACGAGGATTTTTTTCTTCCACCAAAATAGGTAGAATTTTTTTATCATCAAAAGTTAAGACAAATTTGTCTCTATTATAAAATTCAACCCCACACCACTCCACCACCCCCACGAATGCTACTATCACAACCACTATCTTCCCACCACCACCACCATCACACCACAACATCCACTTCATACTTCTCCTCCATCATTTGCCCATATTTCCGTCACCTTCTTCTCCACTATGACAACACATATTTTCACCACCATAAATAGTAGATAGATGGGTCGTTAAAAAGTTTCAGATTTTACTCAAACAATAAAATTATTAGTCACTGAAAAGTCCAAATATTACCCAAACAACAGACAAAATAAATAGTTCACAGACAAAATTATTTACAAATAAATTTGTCTCTAAATTAAACTTTCCCTAGATTGAAAAGTCATTGTCAGGCCCTGAAATAGAGCGAGAAAACTTTGCAATTTTCTCCTCCTTTCCTATTCTATTGCAGTCACTGGGGACTCACTTATGCAAAGGATTAGATAAAAGAAGAGGGGGTTGTATTTATTAATTATGAGAGAAAATATTAAAATAAGAAAAGAGATGAGAGACGAGAATTTATATCTATGTGATCACCACCTATGGATGTCGACGCTGTAGAACGTTTATTGCTCGCTTACTCTTTTACGAAAAATAGCGGTTCTCCTTCGATCAGGTATCGCCGACTGATCCTGACAGCTGGATTGATTGGGATGAGATGGGGAATTCCTATTTCTAAAGGCTTGCTAATCTAAGATTTCCTAGGCTAAGGGTTAAATGGGGTGGGGCTTGTTATGATCTTGAAGAGGATTGCCCATATCACCAAGTACCCCCTTTGATCTTTCTTAGGCAAAATGGTTTAAAGTCCATGTAATTTTGAAAATAGTGTGGGTGCTTAGATCTTATGTGGCTTTAGGCTAAGATGTGAGCAAGAGGATTCCTAAGAGTTGGGTCTAACTAACCTAGGGTCTACGAGTCCTCAGAGGTGCTCGAGGGATCAGGCTAGTACCTATCCTTCAAGTCGACTTCTAAGTTTTTAGAGTTTATAGGTAGACTGAGGCCAATTCTTAGAAACCGACAACTCGAAGTCGCTGTGAAGCTGTAGTTTTATCCCCCCTTAGAATGAGGCCATGACCCTCCTTTTATAATACTCCATGAATTGCACACACGTTGGCGCTTGTATAATTCAATTACACACGTGCGGGTGCCAGTGCAATTCAAATTGCACATGCTTGGGTGCTTGTGTAATTCAAATGCACATGCAGGGGTGAGTGCTCAATTTTGAGAACATTCTAGAAGTGACCGGTGATCGTCTTAAAATATAACCTTGCAAGTGCACAAGTCCGAAGTACTAGGGTGAGATGTCGAACCACATAGACTTGTTTATTGGTTTAATCTGTGTCCTATTATAAAATAATTTATATAATTAAATTTCCTAAGTTAATCTAAAAATAAATAAAAAGAAAATATAAACAATTTTGAAATAAGAAATGAGAAGGCATTTGGGATATCTCTTGGATTTTAGACTCGTAAATAATAAATCCTATTTCTTTCCTATGATGAATCCCAGGTACTCCCGCTCTAGGCTACAAGCTTTATCGCTTCATATATGAATTAGATAAATTAAACATCAAGGAATCATTGCACATAACCAACTAAAACTACCCTACAAGGCCTAGTTCGCCGACGAATATCCTATCTAATTCAACCCCAATCCCTACAAGGCCACTAGGATTAAACTAAACAGAATAAAACCTTTACAGTTGCTCGTTCTCGATGACTCTTGGAACCTCAGACATGCAATTGTACCATAAAACAGAATTCAAAACAAAAGAAAAAATATAAATTTATTATATACTTATTTAAAATTTACAAGAGATCCCAGCCTGAAACTTTTAACCTCACATCGATCGAAGGACCTTCATCATTGCTGAATCAATTTTCTCTTGATGATTACAATCAATCTCACTCTATTTTAGAACTGAAACTAACCTAAACCTACGAACTCTCACGCCAAAACTCTCTAGAAAAGTCTACCATGAGGGATCCTCTAAAACCTAACCTAGGTTCTTTATTTATAGATGTATTAGGCCCTAGCACCATGGATAAAAAAAGTCAGATTTTCGATATGTATCGTCCAAACCTCCATGACGATACGTATTGCGTATCATCCGATACATTCAATGTATCGGCGTTACATTGAATGTATCGTCCTGGTACATTTTTTTTTTATCTTAAAAAATACCTTAAACTTTTGAGATGAACAATAAATTGACCGATAATTTGGACGATACGAATGATAAATTGGACGATATGAACGATAATTTGACTGTTTCTAAGGGGTCAGAGAAAAACCCTAAAATTCTGGGACGGGCAATAAATTGATTGATAATTTGGACGATACGAACGATACAGACGATACATTGGACGATATAGACGATAATTTGACTATTTTTTAGGGGCCCGGAGAAAAACCCATTTTACTATATCGTCCAGGTCCAAAACCGTTACGTATCGGTATCGGATGATATTTTGATCCATGCTTAGTACAATTATGCATGACAAGTTACCTAGGAGATCCTAAGAAATTATGTGGAGAAGAAGAATCCGGAGAAGATCTCGAGAGCCAGAAGAAATCCGGCTAGAGCACCTTGTTTCTCGCATGTAAACTCCATTTCTAATTAGATTCAATCTCGACCGATTACCTTAAGATTGCTGAGTTGCACTTCGCAGAATTCAAATTCGACGAGTTGAACTTCGAGAGTTTTGGTAGATTATATAAATATAATCTCTCTTTTGCTCTGCTCTATCTCTACTGGTCGAACTGGACTTTGACCGGTCCATTTTATATTTTTTGAAGCTCCTGACACTCGACCGGTTGAAATAGCCATTTTGACCTGTCCAAATGGGCAGCTCTTTACTGAGCAATCTCGACTGGTCGAAAGAACCACTCAACCACTTCTTTTAATGGTTTCCCTTGGCTTACTTGCCAATGCTTTGGGTTCCTTCTAACTTAGCTCTTTTAACCACTTTTATGTTGATCCGACTTTTGAACTTGTTGCAACACAACATGAACTAAAAGTGTCTATTAGTAGTTAAGTGAGGATAACAAGGCCGAGATTTGGGTATATTTTATACCATTTGGGAGACCGATCATACCCCCAAACCTCAACTTTGCTAGTCCTCGAGCAAGGGCAACATTAAAAATATAACCTAGAAGCAAACTAACCTAATAATGTACAAGCTAATCTAGAAAGTAACAACCACTGTCGTAGGAGCATGATTGCATTCAGCATATGCAACATGCCTTTAAACCCCTAGGCGATCCCTAGTGGAGGAGTTGTATCTCCTGAGGGTTTACAGTGAAGGTACCCACGAACTTCCAAAACTTTTTTCAAAACTCGGAAAAATGAGTTTTCAAATAGATTTTTATATAACATATATACTTTTAAAATCGAAAACCAGTAGTCGTTTAGCATGCAAATTTTCATTCTCAAATATCGATGTCATATTAATTCTACTATTGCTTATTCAAACTAACTAAATGCTTCGATCCTTAGACAAATCTTTCATTCATCCTAGAGTGTCGTGTGTGCATTTACTAATGCTCAAATCATTTTATCACCGAATTAATCCAAGCAAGGAATCATCGAATCCCAAGTCTCGACTCAATCCTCACCTTAGATATACACTCAAAACAAACTTGCTCTGATGGATGATTCATTTTTCACACACATGTGAGAAGGAGTTACAATGCAAATAAAAAAGTCTCACACGATAAAAGAAACACAATGCATCAAAGAATTTAAAAGGAATCTCATAAAGAAAGATATTTGTTTCCTAACCACGTCACACCAAGCACCATAGACATTGCATTATCACTCTCCACAAGGCATTTACCAACCGAGATTGGATCACGAAGGTCTTTTTCCAGGTTGTAATGGGGCTCGGGTAAAGGTTAAGAAAAAAATGGAAGTTGGATTCAAGTTTCTCTGAGAAATTGGAAAAGAAACACATTTGATTTTCTCATTTTCACTCTCTTTTACAAATTTTTCAGAATTTTTCTTCTTACTCCTCTTTTTGAATTCGCCTCATATTTTTCATTTATTTCCAACCTTTTCTTTTTCTCTTTTTTTTTTTCTTTTTTTTTTCTCCCCTTTTTCAAATAAATTTCTGCCATATGCTCCTAGCCAATACCACTACCATGCCTCTTCACCCACTCTCCTTTCATTTTACTCTCATCCCTCATTCCCAATTTCTCAGATATTGAAGGGTAAGGCTTAAATTTTCCAAAATGGTGTTAGGGTATGATTATCATGGCTTATCAAGAAGCATATAAAAGTAAAAATTTTCAACAAGGCTCAAAAGGGGCACTAAAAAGGTAAACTATATGAGGTGGGGCATTTTAGGTTCAAACGGGCCAAAGACGGCCTTTGATCATTTCCTCATAAGGTGGTAACGATGCCTATTTATCTTGAGTTCAAATGCAATGTGTTCTAGCATAGTGGTATAAAGCATGCAAAGTAAACAAACCAAGATAAAATATATGAGATTAACAAGCAAGCATGAATTCAAGGATACTCCAAATTTTTATGCACTCTTCAAGAATGAGAAAATAGATCTAAAACTCATAGGGTGTTCCTAGGATCCTAAAATTCAAAATTTAAACTAATCCTTTGATTTCCAAACCTAAGCTTGGTAATTGTACAATTTTTTTTTCTAAACATGCCATTCAGACCAATCCTTAAATGTTCACATTGGAAATAGCAATCCAAAGCAACAGTAGTCCCAACATGACACTACTATTTTCAAAATAGAACTCACATTCATCAATGACTACAGTTTTGAAAACTACGATAAAATAAACATTGATGGTTTTAAAAATAAAACTATATACAATTAACGTATGGAGGGTGTATTCAAACAGAGGCCAAGTATAAAAATGCAGGAATTTGAAACATGAACCATACAATAAGCATAACACCCCCAAACCTGAATGGTGCAATGCCCTCATTGCACAAAATAGTAATCATCACAAAACAACAAGAGGGCACCATAAAAATATGTATCAAATTTGCACAAGCACCAATAATGGCCACCTAACGTCCCTTACACTTTTGGGAAGATGAAGGAGGAGGAGGCGGAGGTAGTGCGACTCCTTTCCTATGAGAGGAAGGAGGTGCACCACCCAATTTATCACCAATAATGGCCACTTAACGTCCCTTACGCATTTGGGAAGATGAAGGAGGAGGAGGCGGAGGTAGCGCGACTCCCTTCCTATGAGAGGAAGGAGGTGCACCACCCAAGTTTACATCATCGACGTCGAGAACAATAGGATACAATTGGTTGCACATGTTGTTCATTTCTCTCCCCCACTGTTCACGTGCCTCCGCATGTTCTTTGATAGCTAGTGCATGAGATTTGGCATCCACTTCGCAGAAATACCTCTCATAGTTCCATCGAAACTTCATCACCTCATAATCCTCCTTCAGTGTAAGCCAATTATGCCTAAGAGAAATTGTCATCTATCGTTCAATCACCAAGGCGGTGTTAGATCCATTAAGTTCCTCCTCAAGGGCATTGGTATATACGCCCAAAGCGTGGAAGAAAGTGGCATTTACGATGAACTGGGATTGAGTAGGTTTTCTCCCTGGTTAGGCACAATGGCCCAGGTTGACAGGTCGGACGCAATGAGGTCATGGAGACCCTCGTTGTGCACAACCAAAGCTAAAGTGGTCTCATCAGTGGGCACGTCCTGTACATTCCCCTCTGTGACTGAGGAGGAGGACCTGGGCTCCCCAGAATAAATTACCCCAGGAGCAATGTTGGCCCTTGGCTCTCTTGATGAAGATCGGGGAATCGAGCCAGTGGGCTCCGAAGTTGGGCCCTCAGGTGGGGCTGCGTCCAAACCCTCCTCCATGACAGGCTCATCAGATGGAGGTGGGGGAGGTGGGCTAGGTGGAGGAGCAGGTCTGTCATCATGGGGAGACCCACTCGGACCTGTCCTCGACAATAAAATGGCAATCCCTCCACCACCTCATATAAAAGCCCCCTCATGGAGGAGAGCTCAGCTCTAATCTTAGCCGGCTCCACCTCTAATGCTAGGAGACGTTGCTCCACTGTGGATTGTGAAGTACTTAGGAAAAATGAGTCCACAAATGGGCCAGCTCCCCCATGAATGGCCTCATCCATGAGGCCATTGAAACCTCCAACAACGATGTCGAAGGTGTCGGTGAAGAATGCGGTGGGGGGGGGGGTATAAGAGTGGTAGAAGTGGATGGGGCGGGTACACACTCCGGTGTGACGATAGGATCCGTGAAAAGCACGGTGACCGAAGGTGCAATTGTAGATGTCGGTATGGATGGAGTCTCGACCCATGGGAAAGGAGACGGAGGGGAGTAAGAGGTATCCCCCATCTCGAGTGGTGGTGATGGTATAGGCTGGGCAAAGGGTGGTATGGTAGTGCTGGCTACTCCAGTAGCAGATCCAACAGGGTCCAAGATAGAGACTATCAGAGTCTCTATCCAAGGTGTAGCCGTAGAGGTAGCCACAACAGCCTTCTCTGCAGCAGTGGGTAGGGCTTCCCTCCATTGGCTTGCCTCAGAGCTTTGGTAACACCTTTAAGGTCGGCTCCTTTAGGTCGATCTTAACCCTTGGAAGAGTAACAAGCGTGTGATTGCTCCCCCATATGGAAGCCTTAGCGAAGTCATGTGGTATCTCGACGACACTAGTTTCCTAAGCGTATCAAGGAACTTGTAGAAAACCAGCATCCCCGATTCAAACCACAAGCCCCGTATGACGGCATAAAGGACCTGTAGAAGGTCCCCACGACATTGGGTCTTGTGTGATATTGGAAATAATGTTTTATATAATACTACATCCGTAAAAAATAGGTCGGGTAAAAGGGCGATACGAGTGGTGTGTGAGGGACCGATTGGTGGCTTGCCAAAAACGGCACACACCAGTCCCTCAAATTTGGCGTAGTCATGACCCCTTTGCAAGTCGCACCCCATGGGAGGTGTGGCTGGGAGGCCGTAAGCCTCAGCTAGCTATACCCTATCAAACGAAATGTCGACCCTGTCGACTTTCGTTGAGAATTAGCTTGGTGCGGCAAAATTGTATAAAAGATTCTTGTAAATAGCCGGACCAGGCGAGGGTACACCAGTGCCAAGGAGGGTGTCAACCAGTCCGCGAGGCCGGCTCACCTAAAATAGCCCAGTGAAAACTGGGCCTCAAGAAGCTTGTTGAAGAATTCCATGCCGAACTTGGGTTCGACAAAGAACTCGTGGTGCATCATAGATGCGTGCGTTTCTTCCCTCCTCGGGGGTTGGGTTACATTGGTCATGGTAGCAGCCGGTGGTGGGTGCGACCCAATAGTTGCTGCCCTGGTGCCGATACGAATACTAGCACCGGGGAGGCACAATGGTTCGTGCCTTTTTCTTAGGTGGGGCATCCACCATGGGTGCCTTGCCCTTGTCGTGCCTTTTTCCCATTAAATCTAAATTTAAAATACAAACTAACCTAAAGACAATCTAAACCAACCTACACACACAATCTAGACAAAAAGAAAAAGAAAATGCACGAGGTTACCCTTGAAGCGTGAAAATTGGCGATTGCGGCCACAAGGTGTGAAGAGTCGAGCCCTTGCATTGAATTTATAGACGTGGAGCGGTGAAACGCAAAACATCAATTGACAGTGCGGTGGAAGATGGAATGGTGCTGTAAATGCACACTTAAAGAGATGCGTGTGAAATGGAATATGAAATGGTGCACAAAAGATCAATGATTTTAAAAGGTAAAACCGTGGGAGCTTGACAGCTCTATAAATTACGTTTTGTCTTAACCTATTGAAAGCGCACAATGAAATCATAGCACCAGCAATAGGATCGTTCCCACGAGGAAAGTTTGAAAATTTCTGAAGGGTTTTATCTATCTTTAAAGGTTGAGAAAAATGAATGAATAAAGAATGATTGTTAAACTAATTGCAGAAAAATAAATCTAAATCCTCCTACTTCCAAATTATGGTCGTCAATCACAATCCTTCAGTTCTCGGATGCTTACAAAATTAAAATACTGTTATACTATATCTCAGTTTCTCAGAATTTGGTCGTCAATCAAAAACTAGAAATTTTCAATATAGATTTATACTAATCAGCAATCTTTCAGAAATTTGGGCGTCAATCAAACACTAAAAAACTGAAGATGAAAAATAAAAACTGTTACACTAATATGAAAATTCTCAATCTTAGTCGTCAATTAAAATCTAGAACTTTTAGATGATTACAAAGCAGTAAAAGGAAGCAATAAATCTAAACTAGAAAGCAAATAAAAAGATCTTTCATCTCCCAGTCACATGCGTCAATTGCTCCTGAGAAACTACAGATACTCTACTATAATCTTCTAGTGTCCAATCACAGTGATCAATTGCTCTCGAAAAACCTTGGATATCTAAACTACTCTAAACTAAGGTGATCGTCAGGAAACCCAACCTCAGTCGTCAATTGATGCTAAAAATTTATTCAATAAGTTTTTCCTCTATGGCGAACCCTTTTATTTATAGATCATAAGGGGCCAGTTTACATTATTCTAATTCTAATAAAAGTAAATTACTAAAAATAAAACATTCCTAAAATAACAGAACCTCTAATCTTAAGCTTCCTTCCTTTAGATGATAAATGCATGCAAGACTTTTCTCCTTATTTTCAGTACCAGAGTTCTTCTGGATTCTTTCACCAATCTCCTCAGATTCATGGAATAGCAGACTTCTAATTCAAGAGATTTTTCTATTTCTGAATGGCTTTCACGTGATCAACAATAATTGTTCGAGATTCAATATTATACAATCGTAAATACGATTGCATTTTTCCTTTAGTATGATTTATGCTCTTTCGTTTGATCGTATTTTTACTTCACATCCTCCAATCGTTAAGCATCTGTTGAGAAATCGTAATTACGATTTCTTCTTTCTTTCTTCAGTTTTCGCTCTCTCGAGATTACAATTTCATTTGCACTTACTTCCGAATACGATTGGAATCGTATCTTCGAACGATCGTCTTTCATACTGCTTTTTGAGTTTATTTTAGCAAAGATTAGCACTTTGGCTCTATTCTGTTATCTGTTCTAAATATCTGCATATAACATCTCATTTGTAGTAAATTGGGGCCTAACATAACTAAGTTAAGGGTGATAAAATGGTAAATTATGTGATTGATCAGAGCTCAAGGAAGAAGAAAGGATTGGGGGTTCTAGGGTTTGGACCGATCAAAAGTGGGATTTAAACCGGTCTGAGGGTTTTATATAGCCCTAACACCCTTGATCTCGACCGGTTGAAACCATTTCGATCGGTCGAAATTATAAGAGAAAATAATTTCTCTTAAAACAACCTCTGGTCGGAGGCTTATTTCCCCATCTCAACCGGAGGAAACTAAACATAAACTTTGGTTTTTGTTATATATATAATTTTGACTAGCCAAAATTATGTTTCTTCCTTTATTTCCTAAGCAGTTCGACCGGTCGAAATCTGGTAGAGAACTTAGTTCTCTGCCCAAATTTCACCAATACTCACCTTTTTTTTTTTCTTTTCTTCTTTTATATTTTTGATTGTTTTAAATTTTATTTCTCTACACCTACTACCTACACCTACTACCTTGGCCTCTCGCTGCGTCCCGTGATAAGCCTTTGGTAAGTTGAAGCCTTCGATCTCCCAAGTCTATAAAATAAAAACAAAGCAAACTAGGGTTAGTATATAATACAAGGATACACTAATAAAATAGAAGTTAAATCAAATAAAGCCGACGTCCTCGGCAGCGGCGCCAAAAAATTGATCGTCTTAAAATATAACTTTGCAAGTGCACAAGTCCGAAGTACTAGGGCGAGTACAAGTGTGTCGAACCACAGAGACTTGTCATTTATCTAGTTTAACCTCTGTCCTATTATAAAATAATTTATATAATTAAATTTCCTAAGTTAATATAAAAATAAATAAAAAGAAAACCTAAATAGTTTTGAAATAAGAGATGAGAAGGCAGTTTGGGATCTCTCTTGGATCTCAAACTCATAAATAAAATCCTATTTCTTTCCCATGATGAATCTCAGGTACCCCTGCTCTAGGCTACAAGCTCTATCGCTTCGTATATACATTAGATAAGTCTAAACATCAGGACATCATTGCACATAACCAAATAAAACTACCCTACAAGGCCTAGTCCATCGGTGAATGTCCTATCTAATTCAACACCAAACCCTAAAAGGCAACTATGATTAAACTAAACAAAATTAAACCTTTACAGTTGCTGGTTCTCGATGACTCTTGGAACCTCAAACATGTAATCGCACCATAAAACAAAATTCAAAACAAAAATAAAAATAGAAATTTATTATATACTTATCTGAAATTTATAAGAGATCCCAGCCTAAAACTTTTAGCCTCACATTGATCGAAGGACCTTAATCATTGCTGAATCGGTCTTCCCTCGATGATTACAATCAATCTCACTCTATTTCAGAACTGAAAACCAATCTAAACCTACAAACTCTCATGCCAAAACTCTCTAAAACCTAACCTAGGGTCCTTATTTATAGATGTATAAGGTCCTAGCACAATTATACATGACAAGTTACCTAGGAGATCCTAAGAAATCTGGTGGAGAAGATTTCAGGAGCCAGAAGAAATCCGGTTGGAGCACGATATTTCTAGCATGGAAACTCTATTTCGACCGGTCGAGAAGAAGAATCTAGAAAAGATCTCAAGAGCCAGAAGCAATCTGGTTGGAGCACCTTGTTTCTAGCGTGGAAACTCCATTTCGATCGGTCGAGATTCAATCTCAACCGGTTGACCTTAAGATTGCTACAAGTCGCACATCGCGCTTTAGTTTGGCTCCAGAATTCAAATTTTATCAGTCGAACTCAGGTTTCGACCGGTCGAGATTATATAAATATAATCTCTCTTTTGTTTTCCTCTATCTCAATCGGTCGAACTAGACTTCGATCGGTTCATTTTATATTTTCTGAAGCTCTAGACACTCGATTGATCAAAATAGCCATTTCGATCAGTCCAAATGGGATCTTCTTTCTTCTCTCTTTTCTCATTTGGGTAGCACTTTATTGAACGATCTCGATCGATAGAAATGACCACTCAACCACTTCTTTTACTGGTTACCCGTGGATTGCTTGTCAATGCTTTGGGTTCTTTCTAACATAACTCTTTTAACCACTTTTATGTTGATCCGGCCTTTGAACCTATTGAATACAACATGAACTAAAGGCATTTATTAGTAGTTAAGCAAGGGCTAACAAGGCCGAGATTTAGGTATATTTTATACCATTTTGGAGACCGATCAACTGGTGGTGAAGAGGTTTATGAATTGCTCATACGGGGTGTCTATGCAATTTGAATTGCACAACCAATGATGCTTGTGCAACTCTAAGAATTTTCTAGAAATTGCTAGCCATAAGATGGCTTGAAAATTGCACAAGCAAGGGTGCTTGTGTAATTGAATTAGACATGCAAGAGTGCTTGTGCAATTAAACTGCACATGCAAGGGTGTCTGAGCAATTAAATTGGATATGCATGGGTGTATGTGTAATTTGAATTATGTGCACAACTCCGTAGCGTTATTCAGGGCCGTCGAAATTTGTGTTTCAAGGTCCGGGCTTGTGAAGGGTAAAATTATCCTTCACGGGTCTGCGAAGTGCACCAGGCTTAGCGATGGTGACTTGATTAACGTTTCTCGAGATGTATCAGGGCTATATATGTCGAAACTGGTTCATAAACGTGAAAGGTCGAAAATGGAATGTATATAGTCACATAATTCAAATGGGCCCTTAAAGAATTTCACAAGCACTAAGATCCAAACGAATACTCTTATCTCTCACAAAGCCTCTCGTACCCATTTTCTCTCCATCTTTCTTGATCGATGACAACTCCACCACGATCTCTAGATCTTCACTCTTCTTCCAAACACATTCTAACCCCACCACGATCTCTATATCTTCACTCTTCTTGGCCACAAAACAAGTATTATCCTTTCGCGATGAAACATGCATTTACTCACGAAAGGATGACATGTAACATAATCTCTATCACATTGTTAATATCATTTAATTTAATCAAAAGTCATCATCTGATTTCAAAGTTGACTGCATATATTACATGATCTATATCATACTTAGTACTAATCTTTTTCAATAATGATCCTTAGATGATGTTTATGTCTTCAAATCAAATGATTTAGATGATGTTTCCACATTATAGGCACCAAAAAGACCGAATCTTACCTATTTGGTGCAAGGGCCAATCTTGATGATGCAAGCAATGGCTCCCTTAAACAAATGGGTTAGGTCGGGTTAAAGAGTCAACCTGCTATTTAAACACTCAAACTGAACTGATCCAAACCCGATTATTAAAAACTCAAGTCGACCTGCTCATTTTCATTGGCCTTAAGTTGGATTAAAATATAAAAGTCAAGGCCATATCGGGTAGATAAGGAGTTGTTTTCTCTAGATTTGTGCCATATGGAATCAAAAACTGAATGCCTGATGGTACGCCAATGATCTCAAGATAAAACTGTAATGATTCACATGTTTCGTACACTTGATATAATGGGGTTAGGTGTATATACTTAATCAGAGACACACATTAGCTTTAAGACAACCCTTATATTTAATTTTGCCAATAACTATACAAGCTACGTGATAGCATATTGGCAAAGAAACTGAGTTACAGACAAGAGGTCTAAGGATCAAGCATTGGCAGATAAATTTTTAGAACTTTTATTTTAGACTTGGAAGTAAGGGCCTATACACCCTTAGGCTATGTACCGCTTTACACTGAATAATGCCCTTAAATGATAGAAAAGTGAGTCATGGAGAAACCTAGTCACAATCCTCGAAAATTCTCCTTGAGAAATACTCGTAAGAAAAACCCTTTCCTCTCCTCTCGAGAAACCCTAGCCATCACGTTTTCCTCCTCAATCCCCTTCTTCACTCTGAAACCTTTTGAGAGTTTTCCTTCATAAGAAATTTAGGATTTAGTCAATAATTGGTTGGGTTTCATGTGTTAAGTTCAGGTTTCGATTTTAGACCAAAAAAGAAATTTTTTTTTTCTTCATACTCGTACTGAGTCGCTCGAGCGAGATCCACTTTCACTCGAGTGAGAATGCTTTAGAATCGAAGGAAAACTTTCGGTCGAATCTTGCTCAAGCTAATTTGGTTCTCACTAGAGCGAGATACAGGAGATTGCACAGAAATAGTTCTGTGATGAGTCGCTTGAGCGACATCCGTTCATCTCTCGAGCGAGTCATATCAGAGTGGCTTTTCAGTTATCTCTTGTAGCAGTGTTAAGTACTTTGGTCTCGTTGTAAATTATAATCAATCGCTGACGCATCGCTTGTGTGTGTAATGTAGAGAGGAGATCAATCACTATCGAAAAGGATCTTTCCACTTCTTTCTCGTGACACTAGAACCAAGGTAGGGGAATTACAATGTTCCCTACATGTTATTTCTTAATTCATAATTATTGGTGATTAATGATTTATTGGTTATACATGTTATTTCTTAATTCATAATTATTGGTGATTAATGGATTATTGGTTATTTCTTAATTCATAATTATTGGTGAACCAAGGTAGGGGAATTACCATGTTCCCTACATGGCTCTATATTGTTAACCCTTGAATGTGAAATCAATGTTTGTTGTGCCACTAATGCGAAAATTCAAAATTTATTAATCTACGTGGAAATACTATATGTCTAGAATGTGGAACTCTTATTGTTATCGAAATTTGGGAACCTCATAATATGATTACTTCTCATTACATGATAAAACTCATTGAATAATGAAATGCATTGTCCTCTTATTGGATATTGGAAACCATCAAAAAATTACAAAACATTGATCCGCATTGAATATGTGACAGCCCGGATTTTCTAATCGTGAAACCCGGATCGTCGGATCGACACTAAGGCCGATCCCTGAAAGGAACACTTGACACATCCACACGCAAAGAGAAACTATAACTAAACAGATAGAGTCATCATAAGCAAAAGAAATCTCCAAATCAGTATCTCAAAAGACCAAATAACGATTCTAGTCTCATCTAAAACCTCATGGGCAGAAGAACCGAGAAGAACCATCGGTGATGACTGACCATCACCGAAACGTGGTTCGCAAACATAATAATACAATTACGATCAAGAATATTCATTACATCTCAAAACCATAAATTTAACCCATCCCTTTCAAAGCCGGGCCTACCCTTGCTTTGTAAATAGAAAACAATTTTTAGGATGAGGCTCTATCTCTTCCTCCAAAGGTACGTAATCTGAGTCCTCCTTATCCTGGTCTTCCGTGCCCAGATCTTTACCTGTACCTGTGGCGTATAGTCGAGGATGAGCTTCATCCAAGCTCAATAGGGAAATACTAATAGCATGCATATTCTCAATATCACACATATCTTATGACATGAACAAAACTTGATACTTCTCATAAAGATGCACAGTTGAAAAGAATAACTGAATGAAATAAAAGCATTTTTTTTTAATTTGGAAAGGTTATCAGATGCTCTTCTACTGATTCACATAACATAAGAAAGAAAACTTAGAGTGTTTCACTCAAATAGTCCCTCGAGCATATATAGCATTGAGCCCCCAATAGAATACCCACCATCGTCATTCACATGAACATTTGCACATATGGTGCCCAAGGTCCCAAAAATGATGGACACTTGTGCCGAACACAATTACCGTTGGCCGGTAGAATTCACAAGATCACAAAGGCTTGTATGGATATCCCGCTGTACCGGTCACAGATATTTCGCCGCATCGGTCACGGATATACCGCCGCCTCGGTCGGGTATTCACACATAAACCTCAAATCATCATGCATAACATCTAGTTTATCACTGTGTGATGTGGTAATTATATTTAATTTTTGAAAGCTTAAACACATTCTTTCACACACATTTGTCAGAATGAATCTTGAAAGATTCTCACATCAAAGACACAATTGCCAAAGCACACTCACACTAACACATTCACATGTTTAGAAGCATATATAAATCTCACATTTATTTGGTAACAGACATATCATATCATAATTTACATGCTAGTCATATCAAATGCATACGGTATAGAGTTTTCCCTACCTCGACACGATGCTACACGCAAGGTCCTTATTCCGTTAGCTTCTTTCACACATCAACTAGTTCACACCTAAGACATGACATATCATACGTCAGAAATAACGTAAAATGAAAAGATACAAGGTTTCCCTAGAATCCCGCAAACAAAATACAGCAGAACTTGAATCTGGCAAATTCGTTCGATCGAATCTCCAATTCTATTGATCGATTCCCAAATTCGATCGATCAAAACTATTTCGATCGATTGATTCCTTCAGAAACCAAACTTCATGCACCACAACTTTGATCGAATGATTTCTAATTCGATCGATCGAACTCCAAATTCGATCGATCAAAATATATTTCGAAAGGTCGAATTCTGTTAGAAAACCCTTAACATTCCCTGTTCTATACCTTTCGATCGAACGAGTGTTCAACTCATTCGATCGAACCTCATCTTGATCGATCAAATTTCCCCTAAAATCGTATTTCACCTTCTAAAGCCAAATTCGATCGATCGAATTCATTTTTGATTGATCGAACTTGATAGATTCCCTTTGACACTTGGTTTCTCTCTCTTCAAACCAAACTTCCTCCAAAATCTTATCTTACTTTCTCAACTTCCACCATAATCCTACAAAATTAACACAAACATTCACATCTTACCTTATTGCGATGGATCACAATGTTTGTATCAAAGAGGGTTTCAAATGAATTCGCCGATCCCTCGGCAACCAAGACGAAACCGACTCGCCGCTTTCGATCACGCTTCGTTCTTACGTACACAACATTTCTTTCAATTAAGATGGGATGGCTATAACCAAATCTCCCTTCCCTCTGTCTCTCTTTAATGCTTCAAAGACATTAATGCTAGTGAAGTAAATGCAAGAGGATTATAAACTTAGGTTTTAAACCCCTTTTCCTAACAAAGATTGTGCTTCCTTGCTAAGCACACACACACACAGCTAAAGTGTTAGCTAACTTTAGTTCCCTTATAATCTACACACACTTAAACTGGGTGTTTGTCCAAACGCTCCTAACACACTTCACAACTCATACAATGTTATATATAAAAAAAATTCTTGGTTTCCTTGTCAAGCACACATACCGTAATTGGTCTCTTTTGGGTTCGAATTTTTAGGATATTACAGAATATAAGAATCCATCGAAAATGGTAAGACATTGATCCTCATTGGATATTAGAACTCATGTTGGAGAACACATCTGAATTATGAAATTAGCTATGTGTTATGAATACAGAACTACGTATGTTTAGAACATTGCATGTGATTTAAGGTTGATGTGAACGAATCCCGTGCGAGGGCACACTTTGAACCGTTATAGTGGTATATCCGTATTTCGAACCGTTACAACGTTATATCCATATTTGAACCATGACGACGGCCTTTGAACTGCCCAAGTAATCCTCACAACACAGGAGCTTGGGTATACTAAAAAAGTGTTCATGAGCGATGATAGTTGGGATTCCTATCAGTTGCCTCTGGCTTGAACGCTATACTTGTGTTAGAGATCTTAAGCTATTATTTAAGTCACGCATGAACATAATAAGACGCATTTAATATGTAATTGAAACCTTGCTATGCTTTTGTCAGAAATGTGAACTAGAAACAAATGATGGTATGGAATCTGATCTTGTGTGCAATTAGAGTTTCAGAGTTGAAAATTTCAGGGATTAATTTTGTATTGATCATTGGAAATTATGTTTGAGTAAATAAGGTGCCAGTTTACATTGTGGTTTTTCCTACTGAGCTCGTGGAAATTATAGTTCACCCGACACTATGTGTCACAGGTATTGAGGCGGGCAAGGATCCCAAAGTAGTGTTGGGAGAAGAAGAACTATCGCCATAAAGCTATTTTCCATAGAGAAGCCCAGTCTAAACACAAGTAGGAATTGCATGATCTTCATTGACGTATTCCTTGTTCAATTCTAATAGATCCTAATGGCCCCACGCTGTTGACCAAGAAATGTTCGTACGGAGGGTACTTCACATGGCATAGGAATTGTCACAAGTCCGGATAGCTTTCCCTTGGGAGGAAATAACCCTGATCATGCCGGGCAACTACTGGAAACCATGGTTGACTCAATGGCGCAAAAAATTCACGAGGCTCTCGTGATTTGCACCACAACCTGTGACAATAGAAACAATGAAGGCCAAGAAATTCGAGCGCGGTTTGAAAGCAAACATCCAAGAGAGAATCTTGTTATTTAAGTTGAGGACCTATGCAGATGTACTAGATAGAGCCCTCATTCCTGAACGCGATATAGAAAATATGTACAAACGAAGAGAGTTGCAGAACAAGAACAAAGGAGGTCGGGCACAATCTTTCCCTGACGATCAAACAAATAAAAGGACTAAGTTCTCGACTCTAGCTCGGCTCCACCAGCACCAACCATGAACATTAGACAAGTGTCATCTACAACTGTGAAGTCCTTCCGCCCCGCACAGTCTGCAACCACCGAAGTGTCAGTGGCACAAAAGACGCCATATTCTACTACATTCGTACCCCTTGAATCATGACCCCGATGTGGAAGACATCACAAGTTAGAGAACTACAGATGGACCACGGGCGCATGTTTTCGTTGTGGCCAGAAGCGACACCTGATAAAGGATTACCCGGAGAAGGACAACGAACCGATCGCATCAGCGTCCAATCAGAGATCTTCTCAACCAATAGTACAAGGTCGCGCCTATGTGGTTTCCACATGTGATGCTCAAGCTACAAACAAAGTCATTCAAGGTATAAACCAAAAACTTCTTTATAATAGTTGAATTTATAAATTTTCATTAAACTAGCAAACATCATTGAAATTTTTTCTGATTGTGAAACTGCATACACACTTCATCATATAGTGTAGAAGTGAGCTATTTAACTACATGAATCCTAGGTACCCTACAAATGTATTAGAGTAGTGATATTTGTCAGCACAAGACACGTGTGTTAATAGACCCTGGTTCTACTCATTCCTTTGTGATCCCCCAATTTGCCATCGAATTGAGTGTCACACCTGAACCTTTGAACTTCATCATATCCATGTCAGTTCCAACAGGGAATTTAGTTAACACAGATACCATTTGTTGTATTGTCATCATTCTGATTGAAGATCATGAGATGACGGTCGATTTAATTACCTTGGTATGGATTAGTTGTCAACTTACCATGTGAGTGTGGACTGCCTCCGAAAGGTAGTCACTTTTCATCCCACAAAGGGTATGCCTTTCTGATTCTATGGCATCAAATCAAATATCTCATCATTCGTCTCAGTAATTCGAGCCCAATGATTATTGGAAAAAGATGCCAGGGGTACCCGCCTTCATGCAAAACCAACATGAAGAAAGAAATAAAATCACAGTCATTTCTGTGGTATGTGAATTTCCGAACGCTTTTCCTGAAGACCTACTTGGACTACCACCAGACAAGGAAGTCGAGTTCGCAATTGATTTAGCCCTAGGAATGGAGCTAGTATCTAAAGCTCCATACCATATGGCACCGACAGAACTAAAGGAACTCAAGGAGCAGTTATAAGAACTCCTAGATAAAGGGTTCATAAGACCGAGCATTTCCATGGGGAGCACCTGTACTATTTGAAAAAAGAAAGACACGTCGATGAGACTATGCATTGACTATCGCCAGTTGAATAAACTAACTATTAAGAACTGTTACCCTCTCCCCCAAAATGATGATCTCTGCGACAAATTACAAGGAGCGAGGTTCTTCTCAAAGATAGATTTAAGATCGGGTTACCATCAGTTGAGAGTGAAGGGCGGAGACGTTTTGAAAACCGCATTCCGCACTAGGTATGTGATCAGTCACATAATTTACCATTTTATCACCCTTAACTTAGTGATTCTAAACCCCAGTTTGCTACTAATGAGATGCTATGTGCAGATATTTAGAACATATAGCAGAATAGATCCAAAATATTAATCATTGTCAAAATGAACTCAAAAGGCAGTAAGAAAGACGATCCCAATCATATTCGAAAGCTAGTTATAAATGAAATCGTAATCTTAAAAGAGTGAAACAGAAGAAGAAAAGAATAGTATTTATGATTTTATAAAAGAAGCTTACAAGATTAGACAAAACGAAGACATGATCGAACGAAAAGCGAGAAATTGTACTGAAGGAAAAATGCAATCGTATTTATGATTGTATAATATTGAAGCTCCAATTGCTGCTGATCATGTGAAAGCCATGCAAAAAATAGAAAGATCTATTGAATTAGAAGTCTGCTATTCCACAGATCTAAGGAGATTGGCAAAAGAATCCAGAAGATCTCTACTACTAAAAATAAGGAGAAAAGTTCTACGCATTTACCATCTAAAGCAGGGAAGATTAGGATTAGAAGTTTTTGTTATTTTAGAAATCTTTTATTTTTAGTAGTTTACTTTTATTAGAATTCGAATAATATAAACCGATCCCTTATGAGCTATAAATAAGAGGGCTCGACATTGAGGAAAAACTTATCGAAGGAATTCTCAAGATCAATTGACAGCTGAGGTTGGGTTTCTTGAAGATCACCTTAGTTTAGAGTAGTTTAGATATCCAAGGTTTTTCGAGAGCAATTGACGATTGTGATTGGAGACTGGAAGATTAGAGTAGAGTATCCGTAATTTCTCAGGAGAAATTGACACCTGTGACGTTGAGATGAAAGATCTTTTGTTTTTATTGCTTTCTAGTTTAGATTTGCTATTTTCTTTTACTGTTTTGTAAATATCTAAAAGTTCTTGATTTTAATTGATGCGCAAGATTGAGAATTTGCAGATTAGTGTAACGATTTTTATTTTCTATCTTCAATTTTCTAGTGTTTGATTAACGCCCAAAATTTTGAAAGATTGCTGATTAATATAAATCTATATTGATGAATTCTAGTTTTTGATTGACGACCAAATTATGGGAAACTTAGATATAGTGTAACGATATTTTAATTTTGTAAACATCTGAGAATTGAAGAATTGTGATTGACGACCAGAATCCTAAAGTAGGAGGATTTAGATTTATTTTTCTATAATTACATTAATAATCATTCTTTATTCATTTTTCTCAATCTTTAAAGATAAATAAAAGCTTTTAGAAACTTTCAAACTTTCCTCGTGGGAACGATCCTATCGCTAGTGCTATGATTTCCATTGTGCACTTTTAATAGGTTAAGACATAACATAATTTATAGAGCTGTCAAAGTTTTTGGCATCACTATCAGGGAAAGCGAAAAAATTTCTGAAAGCCAACATTTTTCTTTTTCATTTTACTTTTCTTTATATTTTAATTTTCCTTCATCGCTTCTTGATCTTTTATAGGTTTATTCAGAGCAGCTGATCAAAAGTTTCAATACATCTTCTAACAATAGAAGCTAGAGGCTCAGATTTGTGTTATCTCCCTGCTTTCTAAATTAAAAATCAAATAAAATTAAAAATACAAAAATAAATATATGGCTATGCAAGGCCACAATGAATTATTTTGGCCAAGTTATAACCTGACCTATGCCCCAATGGAATTCCCAACTACCCCTTTATATCCAGACATAATAGAAACAGAGAAAGCCTTTGTATCTCAGTGGGATAGTTCTCGGAATTCTTATAATCCTTAGTGGAGAAATTATTTTGGCTTTTCGAGGGTAACTTAACAAGAACTATCTTATACATACCCGCAATGCCCTCAAAATTTTCAATAGTCTTATGCCTTGTATCATTCTTTTAAACAACAACTTAGTCCTCAGAGAGGTGACGATGATGCTACTATTGTTCAGATCCTCCAAGATCTGCGACAACAGGCACACCAACGTTCTAGGGAGTTATCTCAACTTACCCAAATCTCCAACGATTTACATTCTTGCACTCAATCCATTACGAATCTAGAAACTCAAATTGGGAAACTAGTTATGTGACAGCCCGAATTTCCTAACTGTGAAATTTGGACTGTCGGATCATCCCTAAGGACGATTCCCGAACGGAACACTTGTTACATCCACAGACAAAGCGGAAACAAAGCAAGTATTTTTAATAATACAGATAGAGTCATCATAAGAAATCTAAATCTCCACTTCTGTATATGACTATATCATTGACCATAACAAAAGATGGTTTTAGTTCCATGTAACAACACATGGACAAAAAAATCGAACCGGACCACCAGTGATGGCCGATCGTCACCTAACAATGGTTCACAAAATAATGCAAAAGCTATGTACCGAATCCAATATACACAACAAAAATGGTCAGACGTACCAAACCTTACTCACAAATTACAAAACAACATCCTTCTCAACCCAGTCCACTAGAAAAACTCCTCAGGAGGGGGCTCAGTCTCCTCCTCTGGGGTGTACTCTTAATCCTCTGGCTCAACGTCCTCAGTCTCAGCGTCTAAGCCTATGCCTATGACGTATAGCCGAAGGGTCAGCTAACAGCTAAGCTCAATAGGGAAAATAATCATAGCATGCTTATTTACACATCACACATATATCTCATGACATATCTCACACATGCTTATAATTTGAAGACTTGTATTAAAGAGGTAATTGAATTGAATTAAACAGATCATATGATTTCCAAAACTTTTCACATAACACATGAAAACTTAAACTGATCACTTAAATATAATCTTGAGCATATATAGCATCGAGAGCCATATATATACTGATGGGAATCCCAACCATCATTGTTTAATGAACTATTTTTCATGATGCCAAGCCCCTGAGCTACGTTAACAGGGTCACTTGTGCCTCACAATGACCGTTGGCCGTTCCATACGTACGGATATCCCGCCATACTGGATACACAAGGAATTCGTTCCACATAAACCTTAAATAAAAGTACAAAAGCTAACTTATAGTTTATCACCGTGAATTGTGATATTCTATAGCTAGGTTTGGAGTTTTGAAAATTCTCTTAGTTCACACTCACATATCCACATCGTACGAAATTCACACACACATACACACACACACACATTTTTATAAGTGAATCCGTGTACAAAGCTCAAGCATTATAAATAACAAAATCATTGTTTATACACATACACATTCATCATATCACAATATCCATACTAGTTGTAATAAATGCACATTTTATAGGATTTTCCCTACCTCAACTTGGAGTCAAAACAATATCTCCTCCTCTCAAGGCGACATTTCGGTCATTTCCCTTTGATCACAACGTAGAACACATCAATTGACATCCTATATGTCAGAAAGGATGCAAAATGGGAAGTCCTAAAGTCTCCCCGAGTCCCTTTCCTTAAAACTAAAAAATGCCAAAAACTGACCAAATCGATCGATCGGATTCCAATCCGACCGATCTGTTTCTCCCACAAACTCACATATCTCTGTTGTCACATTCGATCGATTAGTTCTCCAATTGATCGATCAATTTATAAATCGATCAATCAAAATCCAATTCGATCGATCGGTTGCTTCAAAAAAACACACACATCTCTATTTCTAGATTCCGTCCCACTCGATTGATCGGTTCATAAACCAATCGATCGGTTTCAAAATCGATCGATTGATTTACAAATCGATCGATCGGCATTTGATTTTGATCGTTCGATTTCTAAAATTGATCAATCGAATTAAATTTTGATCGATCAATTTCTCCAGAAACTCTCATATTTATATCTTGTCAAAATCGATTGATCAGTTACTTATTTCGATTGATCGATTTTGACAGACTCTCAACCTTACGGGTTTCTCTTCCTTGGTTCATTTTTCTTTTTCCCAAATCTTACCACATTTATTTCTAGTCTTTTAGGGCATTTATTTCCCAACCATAAAACATAATTACACATGATTTTAAACACATGGTCTTACCTTAAATCATAAATCCTTGCACCTCGATGACCTAATCCTCAATTTCTCATTTCTCCTTTTCCATGCATCAAAAGGGTTTGAGAACTCATGCTCTTGCAATCGAACCCGAGCGTACGCGAGATTAATCTCTCCTCTAATCAGTTGAAAGGAAGGAGTTCCCTTTCTCTCTTCTCTCTTCACAAGACTTCTTCACACGATAAAACAAGCTAAAAGTGGAATTATCTTTTCCACTTAGCCTTTATACTAAAAGGTCAATCTAAGGTGCTAAGCCAATACACCGCATGTCAGTGTACGGTATCTCATCTACGATTAACATTATCGCTCTCTCTCTCTCTTCTACTCGAGACTTATTCTTAATAGCTAATTCATTCCTAAAAATTTATACTGTCAGTTGCATGACCTGTCGGACACGCACATCGAGTCGAACTTACTCAGAAGTCAAAATTTTTGGGATGTCGCATTCTCCCTCCTTAAGAATTTTCATTCCCGAAAATTGACCTAAGTCACATGGTCATAAGACGCTAATTAAAAATGTCTGCAAAGTGACCCAAAGACCATGCAAAACAATATCCATACTTAGCAGGAGAACACATAGACGCGTCCACGAGTAGTGGAATTAACTACAGCTAATGTGGTCATCTCACTTGCATGAAAACCCATTCACAAAGCACACCTTTATACTGCTACATTTTCTATTTAGTTACCAAGCATTTACCACACACATCCAATAAGTAATTGAGACATAATTTGGATCACACATCCAAAACAACACCTGGTCAATTTGACCCAACCATCGTGTCTGCATGAAATCCACCATCTAACACACAACCATGTAACTACAGCACGTGTATAAACCATGTAAAAGGTAACATGACTATCACACAATCCAAAACAGAATTTCCCATTCACATGCAAAAATTCAATCTATGAAATCGCCGACATCCAAAATGTGTTCTATCCACAGGTGGCAACCATGCCACAATAGTTCTAAGGTTTAAAATTTCACATGTGGTAACCATACCACCATAGTTTTTGGGACTTAATTACATACAATTTCAAAATTGCATCTTTTTTACATTCCAAAATACTTTCCGATATAACCACTAGAAGTCAGAGTCTCTCATCAAACCTCAGCATCACCCGGTTGCTCGTCCTCGTCGTCAGGTCCCCTAGCTCCTGAACTGGAAGCCTCTGGTACGTAGGCTTGGGCCGCCGCCATGCGCTTTAGATAATCTATGGGGTACATATAGCGCACTGTATCGGTCATCAATGCCTCATGGTAATCCGAATGATGATTCATTTGATGATTATTCTCAGCCATAAGGGCGAGAACATCATCAATCGTCACTACTGATGCCTGTTGAGGTGGAGGTGCATGACATGGAACGTGCCACTAGGGCTGAGCCACTGATGTTGGCTGGATAGGTCCCTAAGCCACGGGTGCAGGCTGCTCCTGACCTCCCACTCTCTGACTCCTCACCAATTGATTATAGCTTTTCTTTCACTCCTTCTGTGAGTAGCTCTTTATATTATCGATTAATTTCAGCTCTGTTTCCGGGATCTCATATTCCTCCCTGCCCGGGTAATGGTCTATCATACTTGATATAAGGAGAGCATAAGGAATACTATCTGCGAGACTTTCTTCACCTTCCAACATTTTCCCACGGACATATTCCATACCCTCTCTAACCACCTCCGGGGCGTGAAACCATTGCCCCGAAAAAGCCAAAAATAGTGCTTGCTGCACAGCCTCGACCCCCTCGGTCTTGTGTCTCAACGGGTAAAGGTTGCATTTGAAGATGGTGTCTAACATCCATAGATAACAGGGCAAATCGACTCTCTTTATCGCTTGGCCTGATCCTTGCCTGCCCTGGGTCATTTTCTCGATAGCAATGTGAAAATCGATTGGCTCAAGGTTCGATTCCCCCAATTCGGTGTCCGTAGAGTACTCATTATAGCATTCTAATGCGTCTGAGATCTTATCATGGTTGAATTTGTAGACCCGACCGTCTTCTTTCGTATATATCGACTTTTCTTTCTCACCCGTGTACATATTTTGGTAGAAAAGTCTTACCAAACGTGGGTAGTAGTGGTTGACTATGGGTGCAAGCAAGCTCTCTAATCCGGCCTTTCTAAGGTATTGAAACGCTCAATTGGTCACTTCATGCTCTCGAAAAAGTTTTTGGTCGAAGGTTCATTCGGGGGTGAAATCCTTGGCCGCCCACCATGCATTAGGTCATTCAGGTGGTGGTGGTCGACGTGAAGAACCCACCTGGGTGATGGGTTGCTTCGAAGTCGAAGGATTTGTGATTTGTTTGTTCTTGGGTGTGATTAATTTCTTTAAAAGAAAGTCTAAATAAAACTAGGGCTTAAGCTTGAATTCACAGATTTGATCTCTAAGGAGTTAGGGATTACCTTTGGAAGAGATTAAACTTTGATCCCGTGAAGAATCAATGCTCCCACGGTTGCAAATCCAACGTTGTAAATCTCCAAAAGTGAGAGCAAAAGAAAAACCCAAAGAAAGCCCTAAAAAAAACCCAAAATTTTTCGTGCCAATGAAAAAAGAAAACCCGATTTTCTTTTATAATGCCAAAATCGATTGATCGATTTCAAAAATTGATCAATTGGTTTTCTCTTATAACTACGCTAGTCGATTATTTCGATCGGTTTCCCAAATCGATTGGTCGGTTACTAATTTCGATTGATCGATTTTGATCCTTTTAAACTGAGGCATGCTCAAATCGATCGATCAGTTTTAATTTCTATTGATCGGTTCCAAATTGATCGATCAATTTTCATTTTGATTGATCAATTTTCAACGAAAAATGTCATTTCTCTGTTCGGAAATTGATCGATTGGTTTACACAATCGATCGATCAGTTTTGACAGAAAACTTGGAATTTGTTGAGCAACTCTTTCTCTACTTGTTTTTGTCGGTTTGAGGTCTTAATCCCAACTGAATACTATCTTTTCAACTCCACAAGTTACATTTTAACAAGTTACATCTAAGACAAAATACTGAGTGTGAAATTTTCACTAGTATTCACAAGTACACATAATTCTCTCAACTCTCATTAGAATAAATGTGGGTATTGATCTCGAACCTGTGCTGCTCGCTTCCAAGTGGCCTTTTCTGCTGAGTGATTCTGCCACTTAACAAGCACTAAGGGAATACGTTTTGTGCGCAATACTTGTTCCTTCCGATCAATTATCTGAACCGGTTCTTCTCTCACGGTCAAATCCTCACAAATTTCAATAGGTTGATCGTCGAAGATGTGAGTCGGGTCCTTCACGTACTTCCTTAGCATAGATACGTGAAATACATTATGTACCCGATCAAGTTGTGGGGGTAAAGCGATTCTGTATGCAACTTCACCAACCCGTCCCAAAACATCAAATGGTCCAATGTAACGTGGACTTAGCTTTCCATACTTTTCAAAGCGCATCACACCCTTCATCAGTGAAATCTTGACGAACATGTGATCTCCAACTTGAAAATCCATACTCGTTCTTTTCAAATCGGCATAGCTCTTCTGTCTACTCTGAGCTACCTTGATTCTCTCACGAATCAGACGAACCGCTTTGGCATTACTTTCAATTACATCGGGGCCCAATATGAACTTCTCGTCGATTTCTTCCCAATTAATCGGAGATCTGCATCGCTGCCCATATAATGCTTCATAAGGTGTCATACCAATGCTCGATTGAAAGCTATTATTGCATGAAAATTCAATCAATGGTAAGTGTTGATCCCATGATCCTCAGAAGTATATCATACACGCTCTAAGCATGTCTTCAATGATCTGATTCACCCGTTCTGTCTAACCATCTGTCTGTGGGTGAAAAGCTGAACTGAAATCCAATCGTGTACCCATTCCTTCTTGAAACTTTTGCCAAAACTGAGAGGTATATAATGGGTCACGATCTCAGACAATGCTCACTGAAATACCATGCAATTGGATAGCTTCTCTCATATACAAATTTGCCAATCTACTAGCTGTATACGTTGTGCTATATGGCAAAAAGTGGGCTGATTTGGTTAGTCTATCTACGACCACCCAAATAGCATTATGCCGCTTTGCTGTCCATGGTAATCCCAAAATAAAGTCCATGGAGATTGACTCCCATTGCCACTCTGGTATCGGCAGAGGTTGCAATAAACCTGATGGATGCCGGTGATCCACCTTTACTTTCTGAGATACTAGGCATCGTGAGACGTACTCGGCTACGCCCTTCTTCAAACCTCTCCACCAGTAGTTCTTCTTCAGATCTTGATACATTTTGGTACCACCAGGATGTATCACATACTTTGACTTGTGGGCCTCGTCTAAAATAGTTTGCCTCAGATCAGCATCGGTAGGTATACATAGACGCCCTCTGAACAATAGCGATCCATCCTCCTTGATGGAGAAATCTGGTCTATTGCCATCTGTGATGCCCTGTCTGATCTTCACTAACTCTGTATCTTTTATCTGCAGCTCATAGATGCTACTAAAAATTATCAGTCGAATAGAGATGTTTGCTAATAAAGCTCCTGAAGCTTTTACGTCGATCCTCATGTCATACAAGGAAAGATTTTCTAGCAGTTTTCATTTATGAATTCCCATGATAAGGCTAGATAGTTGAGTCGAACACTTCCAACTCAAAGCATTTGCTATGATGTTAGCCTTGTCTGGGTGATACTGAATGGAGCAATTGTAGTCCTTGAGAAACTCGATCCATCTCCGTTGCCTCATATTCAATTCCTCCTGTGTAAATAGATACCTGAGGCTTTTGTGATCTGTGAAGATTTCAAACGTTTCTCCATACAAGTAGTGTCTCCATATCTTTAATGTAAAGATAATTGCTGCTAGTTTCAAATCGTGCGTTGGATAATTCTTTTCATGGTCTTTCAACTGTCTAGACCCATATGTAATGACCTTCAGATTTGGTTAAGTACACAGCCCAACCCACTATATGAAGCATCACTATACACAACAAACCCTCCACTGCCTGATGGAATAGCCAATACTGGTGCGAAGGTAAGTCTCTTCTTCAGTTTTTGGAAACTTTTCTCAATGCTTTAGTCAACTCAAATTTAACGTCTTTCCTAGTGAGTCTTGTGAGTGGTGTTGAGATCTTTGAGAATCCTTCTACAAACCTTTAGTAATACCTAGCCAAATTGAGGAAACTGCGGATCTTAGTCACAGTCATTGGTTGCTTCCATTCCACTACTGCCTCGATCTTTGCTGGATCTACTGTGACACCTGTCTTAGACACAACGTTGCCTAAGAAGCTCACTTGCTTTAACCAGAACTCACACTTGCCGAGCTTCGCATAGAGCTGGTGTTCACGTAGTACCTGTAGAGTCATCATCAGATGCTGCTCGTGTTCTTCCTTGGACTTTGAGTAGACTAGAATGTCATCCACGAACACAACTACACAAGTGTCTAAATATGACTTAAACACTTTGTTCATGAGGTCCATAAATGAAGCCAACGTGTTGGTCAAATCGAATGACATCACTAAGAACTCGTAATGCCCATATTTGATTTTGAACACCGTCTTCTTAATATCTTCTACTTTGACCTTCAGTTGATGGTAGCTCGATCTGAGGTCGATCTTAGAAAAGAATCTCCCCCCTTGCAACTGATCAATGAGATCATCTATTTTGGGTAAAGGGTATCGATCCACTGACGATACCCTTTACCCAGAATATTCAATTTATTCAACTGACGATAGTCAATACACAACCTCATCGACCCATCCTTCTTCACAAATAAGACCGGCGCTCCCCAAAGAGACACACTAGGTCATATGAATCCTTTATCTAGGAGTTCCTACAGTCGTTCCTTCAACTCTTTCAACTCAGTTAGAGCCATTCGATAGGGTGCTTTAGAAATTGGCTCTGTGCCTGGTGTTAAGTCGATAGCGACCTCCACCACTCTATCTGGTGGTAATCTTGACAGTTCATCTGGAAGCACATCCTCGAACTCGCAAGTAATCAGAATATCGGTTATGACATTCTTCTCTTCTTTTTACTCTTATAGAAAAGTAAGGTATCCACTGCATCCGTTCTTCATTAAGTGTTCTGCTCGGATCACGGATATAAATGGTATGATGATCGATTGCATGCTAAAGAATATGAAGGATCTATCTCCATTGGGGTGAAACGTGACTATCTTTCTTCGGCAATCAACACTCGCATTATGAGTGGATAACCAATCCATGTCAAGGATCACGTCGAATCCTTGCATATCGAATAGAATCAGGTCAGCTGTTGCCTCATGATCTGTACAATCCTTGATCGCGACAACCACTAATCGATACACCATGTCGGTGCTAACAGAGTTTCCTGTCGGAAGTGACACTGCCAAGATAAACTCTAATGGCTCGGGAATGACTTTCATCTTCCATGCAAATTGAGGTGTTACAAATGAGTAGGTAGACCCTGGGTCTATCAACACTCGAGCTTCATAGGAATAGTAGTCATCTTCCTTGTACATTTGTAAAGTTCATAAGTGTCAGACATACAATCTATTTAGATGGTTACAACACATTACATTATTCTACAGTAGCAATAGTAAAGACTATCTATCATTATGCACCTTCTTCATTTAAAATCTAATAAAATAGATTGACACTTTATATAAAGTCATACCTTGGATCACGTCGTTGGTATGCTGAGCGTCCTGGGTGGTGACTGCATACGCACGACCCTGAATCGTAGGCCTCGTAGTCCGTATAGGCCATGGCGTAGCATATGAAACGGTTCTTTCATTTTTCAAGTCTGGGCAATCCTTGATAATGTGCCCCATTTTACCACACTTAAAAAATCTTCCCATGCCTCTTCTACAATCCGTCGTCTTGTGAGCCTTGCCACACCGGGCACACTTTTCTTGTGGAGTAGATGAAGCAACCCTTGAAAGTCCCTGAGTAATGGATACTCCTATAGTAGTAGTAGGGACTTCATAATGGAAGGGTCTAACTTGAGTAGACATAGGTGGCCTAGCATAGTTTTTTTGGGTAGGTGGTCTCGAAAGTGGTGCTGTAAATCTCGACTTTTTATTCACCGATTCATAATTACTTGGTCTCCCTTGACCCCCCTTACCTTTATTCAGCTAGTCACGTCTCTGATACATCCCTTGTATGTCTTTCTCGGCAACTCGTGTCTTTCCCATGACCGCTCCGTATGTCTCCAACTCTAATATGGAGATTCTATCCCGTATATTTGGCCTTAAGCCGTGTTCAAACTTATTGGCCTTCATTAATTCTGTGGTCACGTACTTAGGAGCAAATACTTATAGTCTTGTGAATTTCATACCGTACTCCCGTACGGTCATCCCTCCTTGTTCGCCATCTAGTTCCTTACTTGCCTTGGGAAGTACTCTTTGTTGAATACTTCAACAAACTCTTCCCAGGTCTATAACCCATCTGGGTTCTCTTGCTCTTTCCTCATCAACACCGATTTCCACCAAGGATCAGTGTCTCCCTCTAATTGGAAGGAAGCCCAGCTCACCTTCTTTACCTCGGTACAAGGCAATCGTTGTAGGAGCTTCTCGATCTGATTCATCCATTTTTCTACCTCCAACGGATTTGTCTGACCGTAGAAACTAGGAGGTCTTAATCTCCTAAACTTAACGAATCTTGATGGTTGTGGTAGAGTAGGTGGAACTGGAGGTGGTGATGTCTATTGATGGCTATTGGCATTATTAACTGCCAACAACGTCGTCTGTGGAGCCATGGCATTTTCCACAGCTTCCATAGCTAAAGCCATCCTCTGCCTTTCTTCTCTCTCTTGATTTCTTTCTTGATCTCTTTCTTCATTCCCTTCTTAATTTCCTTCTTCCAAAACAATCCTAGTACCAAGTGAAACCTTATTTGAACTCATGGGAATCTTGTCCCCACTTCTCAAATTCTGTCCATGACCGCCCCTCGGTCTACCTCTACCTCTAGTGGACATAACGTTCTGCAAACATAAAACAAAAGTTTCATTAGTAGAAGGTCCTTATACTCTGACACATATCTCAAACACATAGCATATGTCTAAAATCTATCAGAAATTTCTAAAGATGTAGCTTTGATACCAACTGTGACAGCCCGAATTTCCTAATCGCGAAACTCGGACCGTCGGATCATCCCTAAGGTACATCCCCAAATGGAACACTTGGTTCATCGACACACAAAATGGAAACAAATCAAGCATTTTTAATAATGCAGATAGAGTCATCATAAGGAATCTAAATCTGCACTTCTATATATGGCTATATCATTGACCATAACAAAAGACGGTTCTAGTTCCATGTAACAACACATGGACAAAAGAACCGAACCACCGGTGATGGCCGACCGTCACCTAACAATGGTTCACAAAATAATACAAAAGGTATGTACCAAATCTAATATACACAACAAAAATGGTTGGACATACCAAGCCTTACTCACAAATTACAAAACTATATCCTTCTCAACCTAGTCCACTAGAAAAACTCCTCAAGAGGGGGCCCAGTCTCCTCCTCTGGGATGTACTATGAATCCTCAAGCTCAACGACCTCAGTCTCAGCATCTAAACCTGTGCCTGTGACATATAGTCGAAGGGTCAGCTAACAACTAAGCTCAATAGGGAAAATAATCATAACATATTTTTTTACACATCACACATATATCTCATGACATATCTCACACATGCTTATAATTTGAAGACTTGAATTAAAGAGGAAATTGAATTGAAATAAACAGATCATATGATTTCCAAAACTTTTCACATAACACATGAAAACTTAAACTGATCACTTAAATATAATCTCGAGCATATATAGCATCGAGAGCCATATATATACCGATGGGAATCCCAACCATCATCGTTCAATGAACTATTTTTCATGATGCCAAGCCCCTGAGCTATGTTAATAGGGTCACTTGTGCCTCACAATGACCGTTGGCCGGTCCACATGTACGGATATCCTATTGTACCTGATACAGAAGGAATTCGTTCCACATAAACCTTAAATAAAAGTGAAAAAACTAACCTATAGTTTACCATCGTGAATTGTGGTATTTTATAGCTAGGTTTTGGAGTTTTGGAAATTTTCTTTGTTCACACTCACATATCCACATCGTACGAAATTCACACACACATACACACTCACATTTTCATAAGTGAATCCGTGTACAAAGTTCAAGCAATTTAAATGACAAAATCATGGTTTACACACACATTCATCATATCACAATATCCATGCTAGTTGAAATAAATGCACATGTTATAGGATTTTACCTACCTCAACTTGGAGTCAAAACAATATCTCCTCCTCTCAAGGCGACATTCCGGTCATTTTCCTTTGATCACAACCTAGAACACATCAATTGACATCCTATATGTTTGAAAGGATACAAAATGAGAAGTCCTAAAGTCTCCTTGAGTCCCTTTCCTCAAAACTGAAAATACCATCAACTAACCAAATCGATCGATCAGATTCCAATCCTACCGATCGGTTTCTCCCAAAAACTTACATATCTCTGTTGTCACATTCGATTGATCAATTCTCCAATCGATCGATTGGCTTATAAAACTATCGATCGAAATTCAATTCAATCGATTGGTTTCTTCAGAAAAATAGACACATCTCTAATTTTATATTCAGTCCCACTCGATCGATCGGTTCACAAATCGATCGATTGGTTTCCTTAGAAACTCACACATCCTCATAACACATTCCGATCGATTGGTTCTCAAATCGATCGATCAAACTCTATTTTGATCGATTGATTTCTGAAATCGATGAATCGAGTTAAATTTCGATCGATCAATTTCTCTAGAAACTCTCATATTTTTGTCCTGTCAAAATCGATCGATCGGTTACTTATTTCAATTGATTGGTTTTGACAGACTCTCAACCTTACGGGCTTCTCTTCCCTGGTTCGTTTTTCTTTTTCCCAAATCTTACCACATTTATTTCTAGTCTTTTAGGGCATTTATTGCCCAACCATAAAACATAATTACACATGATTTTAAACACTTGGTCTTACCTTAAATTATAAATCCTTGCACCTCAATGACCTAACCCTGAATTTCTCATTTTCCATGCATCAAAACGATTTGAAAACTCATCCTCTTGCAATCGAATCTAAGCGTACCCGAGATTAATCTCTCCTCTAATCAGTTGAAAGGAAGAAGGAGTTCCCTTTCTCTCTTCTCTCTTCACAAGACTTCTTCACAAGATAAAACAAGCTAAAAGTGGAATTATCTTATCCACTTAGCTTTTATACTAAAAGGTCTATCTAAGGTGCTAAGCCAATACACCGCATGTCGGTGTACGGTATCTCATCTACGGTTAACATTATCGCTCTCTCTCTTCCACTCGAGACTTATTCTTAATATATAATTCATTCCTAAAAAATTATACTGTCAGTTGCGTGACCTGTCGAACATGCACATCGAGTCGGACTTACTCGGAAGTCAAAATTTTTGGGTCACCACAAGCTACACAATGGGTGGAAAGAGAAAGCAGCCAAGCATGTTTAAAATCAGTGAACAACTTGGGAGGACAAGTTCATGAGGGAAATATACCAATTTCCACAGTACACATCCAAGCTGTTCAAACCTTAAGAAGTGGAAGAACTGTTGATAATAGGGTAGAGATGCCTACACTAGTAGTTGTCCCTGAGACCAAGGAAAAAGAACAAGAAGCCACATAAGAAGTTCCACGACCAGAAAAATAAAAAAAATAGAAAATGAAAAATAAAAAAAAAATAATGACAGTGCACCTAACTCTGTAACAGAAGTACCATATGTACCTAAGTTACCCTTTCCAAACGCTTTCAGTGCACTGTCCCCCTTTGATAAAAATCCTAAAACATTAGAAGAAATTACGGAAATCTTCAAAGAGGTGAAGATTAATTTGCCCTTCATGGAGGCAACCAAACAAGTCCCAGCTTATGCACATTTTCTGAAAGAGATGTGCATTCAGAAGCGAAAATGGCGAATAATGTCTCACAAAAAGTCTTCTTAACAGAGCAAGTGAGCTCAATTTTGCAAGCCAAAACCCCACATATGCTCAAAGATCTCAGAGTACCCACAATTCCGTGTATTATTGGTGACCACACCATTAATAAGGCACTCCTGGATCTGGAAGCTAGTGTGAATCTGCTGCCATACCCCGTATATGAGAAACTAGGACTAGAAAATGAGGCCTACATCGGTAACTCTTCAGTTAACCGATAGATCGGAAAGAAGTCTAGTAGGAATCATCGAACATGTCATGGTTGGGGTTGACAAGTTTGTCTTCCCTATCGATTTCCTGATATTAGATATGGAACCAAGTTCGAAATCTCCAACATAAATTCCCGTCATACTCGGTAGACCATTCTTGGCCACGACTAATGCTTGCATAAACTGTAAAATCGAAATGATGAAAGTTTCTTTTGGAGACATGCGAATTCAGTTAAATGTCTTCTCAGCAGCCAACCAGATGGCGTCAATCGATGACGAGGAATGCTTCAGTATAGATGAAATCAAAGAAATGGTAGAAGAAGCATTGCCTCTAGTCTTATCTAAGGATGTACTTCAAACTACATTGTGGTACTTGGATGTGGGAGAACCTGAATTACAATCTGAAGACGTGGTTTATCTATTAGACAACTCCTTTTGTAATTCCCAATCAAGAACTTAGAAGCCATGGATATAACCTCTACCCACTGCTTTCAATGAACAGCTGCTACCATCTATTGAAAAAGCACCATCCTTAGATCTGAAACCACTTCTCGACACCCTTAAATATGCTTTTCTTAGGCCCAACCAAACTCTCTCGGTAATCATTTCTTTTGCCTGTACTACAAATCAAGAGAGCAAGTTATTGGCCATACTTACGAAGCACAAGTGTGCGATAGGGTGAACTGCCACTAACCTTAAAGGGCTTGATCCCTCAATATGTATGCATCGAATTCATCTGGAGGACAATGCCATGACTTCCCAAGAAAGTCAGGGATGACTAAATACAAATATGAGGGAAGTAGTACAAAAAGAATCATGAAACTATTAGACGCTGGTATCATCTATTCGATTTCTAATAGTGAGTTGGTGAGCCCCATTCAAGTAGTCCCAAAGAAATCTAGGATTACGGTTAGAGAAAATATAGCTAGTGAGTTGGTAACGCCATGAGAAACTACAGGTTGGCGTGTATGTATTGACTACCGAAAGCTGAATTCAATGACTCGCAAGGATCATTTTCCATTGCCATTTATTGACCAAATTTTGGAAAAACTTGCAGGTTAGGAGATTTATGCTTTCTAGACAGATATTTAGGATACAATCAAGTTCCAGTATATCTGAATGATTAAGAAAAGACTATCTTCACGTACCCTTTTGGAACATTCACATATCGCCGCATGCCCTTTGGGTTATGTAATGCACCGACGATGTTCCAAAGATGCATGATGGCCATATTTTATGACATGAAAGACAAGTTTCTTGAGGTATTCATGGATGAATTTTCGGTATTTGGCCGAACTTTTAATTCTTGTCTTAATCATCTTGCCCTCATTCTAGAGATATGTGAGGAGACTAATTTGGTGTTAAGTTGGGAGAAGATCCATTTCATGGTTCAAGAAGGCATAATCCTAGGGCACATGTTTCAAAAAGAGGAATAGAAGTAGACAAGGCCAAAATTGATATAATAGTGAATCAGCCTCCACCAACTTCGGTATGGCATATACGATCCTTCCTTAGCCATGCCGGCTTCTATCGCTACTTTATTAAAGATTTCTAAAAAATCTTGAGACCTCTATGCCACCTGCTAGCAAATGATGTCCCTTTTGACTTTGACGATGCATGTCGTAATGCATTTAATAAGCTACATGCACTTCTCTCATCTGCGCCCATCATCCAACCTCCAGACTACTCCCTTCCTTTTGAAGCAATGTGTGACGCTTCTGATTACGCAATAGGTATAGTTCTTGGACAACGAAAAGACAAGATCCCTCACATAATTTATTATGCGATCCGGTCCTTGATTGAAGCTCAGGTGAATTACACTACCACTGAGAAAGAACTTCTCACTATTGTGTTTGCATTAGATAAATTTTGACAGTACCTATTGGGATCGAAGATCGTGATCTTCTCTGATCATTCTGCACTAAAATATTTATTATAAAAAAAAAGATTCAAAGACAAGGCTAATTAGATGAATCCTACTTTTGCAGGAGTTCAATTTTGAAATCAAAGATAAAAAAAGAGTTGAAAATGTAGTAGCTGATCACTTGTCCCGAATAGAATTGGCAGAAACCATCAGTAAAGAATCTCTATGCGATACCTTTTCGAATGAGTAACTTTTTGCCTTCTAAGTGGCAGTACCATGGTATGAAAATATAGTAAATTATCTAGCCATAGGTAAGATTCCTTCGACCTGGTCTAAACAAGACATGTAAGTATTCTTTTTCAATGTTAAATATTATATTTGGGAGGATCCTAATTTATTTAAGATATGTCTAGACCAGTTAATTAGGAAATGTGTCCTTGATAGTGACACCCACAATATTTTATAATTTTATCATACTTATGCTTGTGGGGGCCACTTCAATGGAAAGAAAACGGCTACCAAGCTGCTGTAATTAGGATTTTATTGGCCATCATTATTTAAAGATGCCTAAAATTTTTGTTTAGCCTGTGACCAATGCCAAGAGGCAAACTCCATGTCTCGAAGGAACATGATGCCTCTACAACTGATCTTGGTAATTGAGCCCTTTGACGTCTGGGGCATAGATTTCATGGGTCCCTTTCCACCTTTCTCTGAATTTATGTATATCATTGTGGTTGTCAACAACGTTTCAAAATAGGTCAAAGCAGCAACCACAAAGACTAATGATCATAAAGTGGTAATCTCTTTTATTAGGGAGAATATCTTCTCACGATTTGGAACTCCACGAGCCATCATTAGTGATGGGGGAAGCCATTTTTGTAATAGATACTTCGAAATCTTGCTCAAAAAATATTTTGTTACACACAAAGTCGCAACCCCTTACCACCCGCAAACTAGTGGACAAGTGGAGGTTTCTAACCGGGAAATAAAGAAGATCCTCGAGAGAACTGTTCGACCAGATTAAAAAGATTGGTCTCTGAGATTGCATGATGCCCTATGGGCATATAGAACGGCCTATAAAACACCCATTGGAATGTCTCCTTACTGGCTGGTATATGAGAGAGCTTGCCATTTACCTGTGGAATTAGGGCACAGAGCTTTATGGGCTATCAAAACATTGAATTTTCAATTGTCCGCATCTAGCGAACAACAGAAACTTGAACTCAATGAGTTAGAGGAAATTCAAAATGATGCTTATGAGAATGCTCGAATTTATAAGGCTAAAACAAAGGCATTCCATGACAAACATATTCTACGAAAGAGTTTTGATCCTGGCCAACAAGTTTGGCTATTTAATTCGAGGTTAAAGCTATTCCCAGCGAAATTACGAAGTTGTTGGGACAGACCATATAATGTTGTGGAAGCATTCCCTCACGGCGCTGTAACAATTTTGGATCCCAAAGACGGTAGTACCTTTAAGGTTAATGGGCAGAGACTGAAGCTAATGATATTACAAGAAGAAAAAGAGACAGTGACCATGATGTCACTAAAAGACCTAGAGTATCGCTGATATGCTCATGAGCACCATCGAGCTATTGACTCATCTATAGCAAATTTGTGTACAATACTCTTTAGGCTAATTTATTTTCTATGGTAGATTTTATAATATTAGGGCCGTTTGGATGCTTTTTGATCGCACATAAAGCATTACGTACGACTAAAATATCATCAATATGTGTTTGTTCCATTTATGAGAACATCGTAGTGACTACGACTTCTCATAGATTGTGATTTCTCTCACGACCCATTATAGAGATTACGATTGACAAGAGAATGTTCTGTCCAGTTTGGGCACACGCATTTTGAGGGTATGATTTTCTTGTAACTTCACAAGCATCAAAGGCGACGCGTCGAACTAACACTAGGCAGTTGCGTCTAATCGTTCAAAATTTATTGCCGCCACCAAACGGTTTGTATTTTCAATGCTTATTCACATTGAACATTTATGGCAACCTTTCACATCTCTGCCTTGGGTGATTATAAATTCACATTTACACCTCCGCCCCGGTCATTCTAGTCCTTTTGCTTTCTTTCGTCACCTACACTTTCGCTTTGGTGAAACAACCAAGTTGGTTTGAGTTTTTTGATGACTTTGAGAGGCTCCTCCAACGTGAGACGGAGGAAACCTCTGCAATTTTGGAAGAACGTGCATGACTGATCAACGAAATTCTCTCTATTCCCCACTCCAGATCCCCCTGAAGCGCCTCCCACGCCTCTGCATTCACCACCACTGCCCTCTTCTCCCCCATCATCTTAATCCCTACTATTCCCCTTCCCGACTTAGGTCCTCTTCCAAGAGTGGCAAGTTGAGGATATCTCGGAGCCGAGAGGGCGGATAATCATTTTGGTGAGAAAATTTTGAAGACCCCCGAGGACCGATGTTGCGGATTTTTCAAGTGTTGATTTATTGTGTGTGATAAAAATAATTTAAATCAAAGTAAAATAGGGGATGGAATCAGCACACTAAAATTATCCTAGGCCTGCAAGATACAGGATCAATTTGTAGCAAGTTTTAATAAGTAAGAGTTTGTCCCACAGGGAGTAGTGATCTAAACCTAGAAGGTGTATAGTAGACCTCCAGATCTGGCAATTCTAGCCTAAACTAAGAAAGAAAGAGAGTTTTTCGGGTGTCACTAGATCTAATTTTACAAAACTGAAGTATAAAACTAAGTCTAAAAGATTGAGGAGGATGAATGGTAAAATAAAATAGAAAATGGTGGGAAATAGGCAGCTAGGGATTTGTTCTCATTGCAAATCAATTGGATCAAAGGCAATGCATAGGAAAGATTTGCTACAATCCTTCATCTGGCTACAAGCTCAGATGCAAGGTATAAGAATCTAATCTCAACCAAAGAATTGAAACAATCCTAAGGCTATGATTTATCCACTTGAATGGTCACAGATCATCCCAAAGATTGTTCCAACTCAAGGATCTTGATTGAAACAGGTAAGCTATTGCAGATGTTGTGGGTGCCAGGCTACAAGCTCAAGCATCCACAGGGATGGCTAATCCAGGGAAATCAAATACGAAAAAGTGAAATTTAGATCAGAATTACCTTTAAAAACCATAATTACTATAATAACATCTTACAAAATATTGTGCTCAAATTTGCAATCTGTGCAACATCCAATCCATTTACAAAGCCTTTGAAACTTTTAATTTACAATTATAAATCAGATCTGAACTGCTTATCTAGATCCAATCCAACAGGCTGGATTAGAGAGAGAAGGGGAAAGAGAAAAAGGAAAAATAAAATCTAAACTAAACCTAAATGAGCTAAGGAGAACCAAAGTTATTCTATGGATTCCTTGCTGAGAAATTATAGCAGCAAGGAGTTTTATTTAAACAATTGCAGTGATCCAAGTGCTTTGGATTGCAGCCAATCAGAGGAGAGAATTCAATTTTCATTTATGCTAATCCATGCGCTTAGCATTTCAACCAATCACAGAGAAGAGAGGGAGATCCAGTTCTGCTATGCAGCTGAAGTAGTTTGCATTCCCACCAAAACATTGAAAATCAGTTTTGCCCATGTGCAGAATTCCATTTTACTTGGAGTTCCCAAAAATGTTGAACTAGGTGAGCTATTCTCTATACATATGCTCCTTTATCTGAAATTTAAAAGTATCACAAAACCATTATAGAAATGAAAGTTTACCTTGAATAAGGTCGTTCATGTTCTGAGCATCCTCGGTGGTAACTGCGTACACTCTTCCTTGAACAATCAGTTTTCTCTGAGGTACTGATCTGGTAGGTACTGAAGTAATTTTCTCCTTCCCCATTTCTGGGCAATCCCGAATCTGATGGCCCATCTTCCCACATTTAAAGCAACCCCCAATACCTCAATGCGAATCGGTCTGACCTGTGCGGATACTGGTGGTCTTGAGAAATTTGAGTAGGCCAGCGGTCTTGTAACTAAAGTTGGTAACATGAACCTCGGCTTTTTATTCCCCGAGTCATAGTCACCCGCTCCCCCTTGAGTAAACCTGTTCTTAATCTGCTGACCTTGTCGCTTATACCTGTTCTCCATGTCTCTCTCTATGACTATAGCCTTTCCGATTACGTCAACGTAAGTTTCTAGTTCAAATGTAGAAACTTTTCCTCTCAACTTAGGTCGTAGGCCTTCTTTAAACTTGTTGGCCTTCATCTCTTTGGTGGCCACTAACTCTGGAACAAACCTAGACAACCGCATCAACTCATTTCCGTACTCTCGCACGGTCATACTACCTTGCTCCAACTTTGCAAAATCTTTCTTTAACTGATTCTTCACCTGCTTGGGGAAGTATTCTTTATTGAACGCTACTACAAACTCTGCCCAAGTCCACAACCCGTTAGGGTTGTCAATTTCTCTCTGCCGTAACACCGACTTCCACCATGGGTCGGCATCACCTTCCAACTGAAAAGAGGCCCATCCGACCTCCTCATTCTCACTTGCCTGCAATCTCTATAGAAGCTTCTCAATTTGAATCAACCACTTTTCGGCTTCCAGCGGGTCGATTTGTCCATAAAAACTAGGAGGTTTTAATCTCCTAACGTCCACAAATGAGGACGGTAGTAGTGCTGGAGGAGGTGGTGGTAGCGGTTGATGATTAACATTATTAGTTGCCATCATCGCTGTCTACTGAGTTTGCTGGGCCATAGTAGCAACAACGGCCTCCATGGCCTGAGCTAACCTATTCGTAGCTTCATCCCTTTGTTCCCTCCCTTCATGAGGCTGTCTCTGCTCTGTGCCAGAACCCAAAGGGATGTCGTCTATACTTCTGAAATTCCTCGGATGGCCACCCCTTGGGTGTCCCCGTCCTCTAGCATCCATCTCGATCTGTCAAATGAAATAAAAGTTCCATTAACAGAAGGTCCCTATATTCTCATAAAGTCTTAGACTTCTAGTCTGACCTAAGACTTGTCAGAACTTTCTAAAGCCTAGGCTTTGATACCAACTGTGACAGCCCAAATTTCGAAACCTCAAAACTTGGGCCGTCGGCACGATCTTTGGGGTCGTGCCCACGTAATTGCTGGACCTGGCACTATCAAGAGTAATGCAGCGGAAATTTCTATCTATTATATAGCCAAAACAAAAGTGAATCCAAAAGACGGTTCTAACTCCCAGGACAATCCCATGGGATGAAGAACCGAACTGGACCATCGGTGATGCCCTATTATCACCCTCAATGGTTCGCCAAAATATACACTCCCTATTACATATTACACTGTTAGAGTCTACAGGCTGGACATACCCAGCCAACCAAAATAGGTCTGAAACGCGCAGAGAAGTCTCCTAGAAGAAGTCCTCCAGAGGAGGTCCATTCTCCTCGGGAGGGACGTAATCCGTGTCTAAGCGATCTAAATCTTTAGCTGCCGACTCTTCACCTGTACCTGTGACGTATAGTCAAAAATGTGAGCTATATCATAGCCCAATAAGGAAGAACAGATCTAATATGCATATTTCATCGTAAACATATATTTCATGATATCTCACATTTCATAACTTGCAGAAAAGAATTACATGAATTCATGGTGCTAGGAAATCTACAAGAATAACCATAGAAGTGCATTCACAACTCGACGAGTCATTTGGAAATAAAAATGTTCTTCTCTCCACTCATGGACTTAAAACCCTTACTTAAATAATCCCTGATGGACTATAGCATTAGGCCATGATGGAATACCCACCATCGTCGTTCAATTGAACCCTTTTTCACATAAATACAAGTCCCCGAGACTTACTTAAATAATCCCTGATGGACTATAGCATTAGGCCATGATGGAATACCCACCATCGTCGTTCAATTGAACCCTTTTTCACATAAATACAAGTCCCCGAGAATGGAGTGACTTGTCGAACGAAGTGTTCCCCAGATGGGAACCAAAGACCGGATATCCCGCCGGGCCGGAGCACAAGTTTGTACGGATATCTCGCCGTACCGATCGCGGATATCTCCCCTCGTCGGTCGTGGTTATACCGTCGCGTCGGTCGGGTATTCACATAACCTCAAAACATTGTGCAATCATACGTATAGTTATTCACCGTGAAGTGCAATAAACATATTAGTTTTCCAAACTCTTATAGTCCACCACACGTATATTTTCACATCACTTTAGATGTCGTTTTCACACACACCCACATGCTCGTTAAACAAATTTGGTAACACATATTAGATAGTCTTCCTTACCTCGTAAGGCTCTTAGGCTTACGTAGTTCGAGCCTGCTCCCTTTTCCCCTTTAGGTTCAATTCCACCTAATATACACACGATCATGATCAGAACATCCACATTGGCGTGAAATAGGGAATAATTCATATTCCATAAGTTCCAACCCGAAAATCCCATGGTAGCCTTAACTGTCCTGAATCGACCGGTCGACTAACCATTTCTACCGGTCGGTTTCTCTCAAGATACCCAAGACTACTTCTCATCGTAAACCGACCAGTCGATTTCCAATTTCGACCGGTCGGATTCCTAAAAATATAATTTTTTATACTTTCTGTTTTGTGAGAATCGACCGATCGATTAATTGTCGACCGGTCGGTTTCTTGTAATCGACCGGTCGAATTCAATTCGACCAGTCAAATTCGTTAATGGTCCCTTTCACTTCGTCCCATAGCTAAATCGACCGGTCGATTCAGGATTCGATCAGCCGGTTTTTGCCAACCTTCCACAGTCAGGATCTGTGCCTTTCAGATCCATTTCCTCTTAATTTTCCTTTATTTACCTTCTAATTTCTCTTCCCTAACACATGTAAACCACAATCACACACCATAATTTACATATCAACGATTTTACAAGATCATACCTTTCGGATCGACCGATTCGACAAATTCGGGACTTCACACTCCAAGCTAGGGCTTGGCAGCTCGATCCCCGAATTGTGTGCGTTCCAACGCCAAGACTAAATGCGTATCCTTAATTTTCGCAAACACACAACTCACAAACCCTCATAAATGTTTCTCTCCTTCACTTCCCTTTCTCTCTTATCATCAATAGCCCTAACCACCAGAAGTTTAAGAGAATTTATTTCTCTTAACCTCTTTTACACTCATCCTAGTTTTGGGTGTAAGACACATACACACACATTAGGTGTAACAAGTCTCTCTAACACACACACTCTGCCTTATGCCCATCCTTTACTTTCCATAGACCACACACTTAACCCATCAACGATGCGCTGGTCCACCACGCGATCTGACGGTACGCATTCCAAGACATTGTTTCAAAGGTCAGGATTTTTTGGGGACGTTACAAGATTTCAATGTGTGTGTTATTGTGCTTTAGTTAAGTGATTTAAAGGGTTAAATATTGAATTAACAATCTAGAAAAGAAAGGAAAATAGAAAGAAATGAAGGCTGGAAGAAAGGCACGAAAAGGGCTGGCTTTCTGACCAAATCGATTAATCTATTTTGTCTTAAAAGTAAGTTGGGTAGTAATGCCCGAAACCGATTGATCGATTTAAAATCGATCAATCAAATTTTGGATTTCGATTAATCAATTTGAAATCGATTAATCGTCTATGCACTTCCAATTGCTGGAAAATCAAGAGCCTGGGAAATTCGATTAATCGATTTGAGAGATCGATTAATCGATTTAGTCAGTTTCTATTGACTTTTTTTTTAGACTTTGGGGTTCTGGGAGGGTCTTGTACCTTCTTTTATGCATCGTTTTTTATGCTTAGCTTATGCTATGATGTACCTTAGGTTGTACAATTGGCTGTGAGCATGGAGAACCGCAATGGACCTTGACGCTTGAGAAGTGATGCGCGTGAGGTAGGGAATGCCTTGGACATGTATTTTAATTACAAGAGCATGTATGTAGTGATATAGAAATGAGTAGTTATACCTTGAAAATGTGAATCTTAAGTGTGTGTGTGTGTGTGAACACTAAGTAATGAAATGGGTTGCAAATGAGTATGTGACGTCCCCAGGGGATGTGAATGTTATATGAGCATCTGTGTGATGCATTGAGCTAGTCACATCCCAGGGATGTATGGGAAAATGTAAAGTAAAGTAAATGAGAATTGATCATGGCCTAAGATACTATAATTAGCATAATCACATGGTGAATAACTATATGTAGTGCACTTTTGATTTAAGGTTTGGAGGAATACTCCATCGATGCCACAGGATACTCATGACTGACTTGGCAGGATATCCGTGACCAATACGGCGGCCAATCCATACACCAGTTGGACATCCCAGGGATGTATGCATGAGAATTATACCCCGTCGCTTATGAGGAAGGGACCTGGGTAGTATTAAATGAATGAAAAAGGAAATAAAAATTGTCTGATTAGACGACGATGAAGGGTATTCCATCGAGCGCTCGAGGCTATAGTACCTTGAGGATTATTTAAGTTATGATTTAAGTAATTTAGGCCAATCATTGTCTTTTGTGAGCAAGATAAGAACAAGTAATCACATGTAAAGTAACAATTACATTCAGTACATCATTTCAATCATTTAAATTGTTTTCCAGCTATTTCATTGATAAATCATGCTTCTAAATGTCATGGAATACATGTGAGAGATCAACTTATATGTTCATTCAGTTGTTTCCCTATTGAGCTATGATGTAGCTCACCCTTTAGGCTATACGTCACAGATCCGGTGCTTGCTGTGGCTACTGCTTTGAGAGACGTATATTCGGAGGATTCGGATTACGTACTTGAAGAGGATTTAGAGCCCCCTCCTGAGGACTTCTTCTAGAAGACCCCTGCATACTTTGATAGTGTTTTGTGAGAGAGTTGTACGGCTTGGTATGTCAAGCCTTATTTTGAGAAAATGTATTAAATGACGAGATAGTCTTTTGGTGAACCATCCAGAGTGACTATTGTGTCGTCACTGATGGTTCATGTCGGTTCTTCTGCTCATGCAGTGGCATGGGATTAGAACTGTCTTTTGAGTTTTTGTTATATATATCATTGATGCATGGGAGATTTATTTCAGCATCAGTTCTTATGCTTTTATTTCGCTTCATAGTTGCTTGAGTATACTAATGTTACGTGTAGGCTTATGGGGTACGACCTCGAGGGTCGTGCCGATGGCACAGATTTCGGGGTGTTGAAATCCGGGCTATCACATTGCCCCACTAATCTTAGAACCAACTCTTAAACCAATCTCCGCACCCATTTCAGAATTTGACCTCACTACCAAAATTACCACCTCACCAACTTCAAAACTAATCCTCAAACCCGAATCTATTATCGAACATACTTCCAAACCACCCATTTCACTCACTCTTAGAACCAACTCTTAAACCAATCTCCGCACCCATTTCAGAATCTGACCTCACTACCAAAATTACCACCTCACCAACTTCAAAACTAATCCTCAAACCCGAATCTATTATCGAACATACTTCCAAACCACCCATTTCACTCACTCAAGAATCAACCATTGAATCTATCGATAAGCCAATCCATGACTCTATCAAACCTCTCACTCTTGAATTAAAACAAGACTTAAATACAAACCCTGAAACTTCAATTAATATCCAAATCGATATATCGTTAGATCCCCAATTCTCACCACAAGGCAAACATAAAATTAAAATTATAACTAAGATTACCCCTGACCCTTGAGTTTAAGTTTCTATAGATCTCATGATCAAAGTTCTTGTAAAAGCCCAATCGACAACAATACCACAACATCAAACCTCTAACACTGAACTTACTTAAAAAAATATAAATAAAATTTTAAAGCAACCTCACAATAAATCTAATACTCATATCAAACAAACAAGACAAGCAAAATCCAATAAAACTAAACCTCCCCATGCCAAGGAAGGGTCCACCATGGTCTACACTTCCTTATCTTCTACTTTTTTTTAGCTTTTGTCTTGCCCTATCGCTTTCTCTACAAAGTCAACATCACCCTTCCTTTCAGTTGACTCCTATAAAACCAAAACAACACAACCCCAAAACATTCTCGAATAATCTCCGATTAAAACTAAAAATGATATTGCACAAAACCTCATGGGAAGGACCTTGTCCCGTGCTCTGACTTTACAGAATCCCTCACTCCATTGAGACACTAAAGAAGGTCCCTCCTGACAAGGAAACTCCGATCATAAAAGATTCATCAAGAGAAGAAATCAAAAGACTTCACACCTTATTTAATGAATCTTATACCATCCAAATCACAAACGTAAAATGTAAAGTCCCACATCATGTAAATTGTTGTCCTGACCTTGGGACATAAGTAACAACCCCACTCTTACATGTAGGACGCGTTTTGGGTGGGTACGACGGCCATGTGTCTGATCGACTCAGGCCAAAAATAAAACCTTGAAGGAAAAGGGCTACTGGTAAGATCAGAAAAGTTTGGTGAGACCATGTGGAGCCACCCAAAGAGGACAATATCTTGACACGTGGCATCGGGGTGTTATAAAGTGGTATCAAATCCAATGACGACTCTATTACAAGAATGAGAGAATGTAAAGTCCCACATCATATAAATTGTTGTCCTGACCTTGGGACATAAGTAACGACCCCACTCTTACATGTAGGATGCGTTTTGGGTGGGTACGACGGTCATGTGTCCGGTCGGCTCAGGGCAAACATAAAGCGTTGAAGGGAAAGGGCTACTGGTGAGACCATGGAAGTCTGGTGCGATCATATGGAGCCACCCAAAGAGGACAATATCTTGGCACGTGGCATCGGGGCGTTACATAAAAATATTTTCTCTCTTATCCTTAGTTCATCAAATTGAGGGTGATCGAGGCTCCAAAACAAATCAACAAATCGCAAATGGGCGGTCACTCCGATCGTTCAATAAGTCCCACTAGTCTCTTCTTAATAAATTGATGTTGTATCCAAGTAAAAAATAAAAAAATATATATAAACACTTAAAAACATCAAAAAAATATAACTACCTAAAAGTCGAAAAAAAATAATATATATATATATACTTAAAAATTTTAAAATTTTTTATTTTTACCCACCAACATCTCTAACCCCATATGTTAGTCCCAAAATTTCCAAACTTAAAATTTCTGTTTTGGCCGAATACTCAAAGTTGAGGAGCTAGTGCTAAAGAAATAATGCCTATGCAGCCACCTCGCCTGAGGGTAATCAAAACCTACGTGGGAAGAACTTATATTATTTTGGCAGCATGCCCAAGAAACAGCTACATGGGAAGGTTACTCAATCATAATCATGTCTCATAGCCTAAACATGCATAATTATATATTTATCATCCCCGTAGTCATCACAAATCCTTCATCGGTCATAGGTCATTATTTTCTAAATCATTTTGGGAGCCATTTGACTCATTAACTACCTTCCTATTCGGGTAAGTTGATCGAAAGGACTAGTGGATAATAATTTTTTTTTTTGAAATATAGAAAACTCTAGATTCTCACATACTATTTTCTGCCATTGGAGTCGATGTGAGAGCACAAAAAATGAAAATACAAGGTTCTATCAAATCTCATAATTCATATGATAGCAAGTTGTTTAAAATATATATACATGCTTTAAATAAAAGATAAAAAAGGGAGAAAAAAGAACAACCGAGCGAGAGCATACGACGAATAAGTCAATGAACCCAAGAAAGCATAAGCAAAATTCTCAGGGCATCCCTAGCATCTTCACACTCTGAGATGTCGTTGCACAGTGGTGGGAAGAGGACAAAACTCCTGCTAACCACAAAATTTAATGCTTTGATGGTGTCAAAACATGATGAAGAACTCAATTATGACACTGCACTACACACGAGAAGAAAGTAGTTGACTACTATTTTAGAAATTCATTGAATAAGAAGCTATCCCCACATCAACAAACCTTACGTCTTCTTCACCCTTTATTTTATTTTCGGAAAATGAGTCAAATGAATTTCAAAATTTTTTAAAGAATAAAACTATAAACTTTTGAATGAAAAACGATGCAACCACTCATTACTTACCACTCATTTCATTCTTGTTGAAAGATACGATACCTGATGATCATTCAGTACTTTCATAATCAAGCCTGACATATGGCCAAAATAATCTAATTGCTTACCATTACAAGCATATTTACATAATCAAGCCTGACATATGGCCGAAAAAATCTAACTGCTTATCATTACAAGCATACTTCATTCAAAATTTCCAGGTCACTCTAGGATATCTGCGAGGTCGAGAAAAGTCCCACTGTGACTTGATACTAGGGCATTATTTTTTTTAGCGTTAACACCTTAGCAGTGATAACCAAGTCACGAAACCAACACCCTGAAGCTGGGGCATTTTTTTATTAATATTATTTTATTATCTTTTATTCCTTCCCCCAAAGCCCCATTGTGGAACAAAAAAAAAAAAGTTTTTTTTTCACTCTTTTTATTCTTACAAAATTTATTTCCAACCTATACAAACATATATATATATATATATAAACAATAAAATACTTTATTATTTCTTAATCTCACTCTCCTTTACTACCCCCATATTATATAACTGACCTTACCAAGAATGACACCGCAGAATTACTCCTATGCAAAACATAAAGAATCTTTTCTCCAGAGAACAACTGAATATTCCTCAAACACTCTTTTTTTCGAATTGCGCCATGATGTGCTTGTTGCTGATATAATTTAACATCGTCCGATACCTTTTTTATCTTAACTTTATCTCATTATCACTTTGGTTGCACCACTTGTGCTTTGATTACGACATAGTCCCCCCTCGCAGTCGTGACATGCACTCACAGCAGCAGTAAAAGCCTCTCGATCACCACAATCAGTCTCCAGATGAATCAAACTTCTTTGCACTTCATGATAAGGAAGACAAAAGCCGTTATCAACTCCTCATTGAAGAATGTTCGTCATTCTACCCTGAGCAAAAAGTTTGCCTCTGCGCGCGAGTCTCTGCACTCATTCAGGTAAGTATCATTTCTTAAACCGATATTTTCATAAATATATAATTATTCTAACATTAAATATCAAAACCATTTCAAAATTGGACTCTCCCGATTCACGAAAGTACTGTAGTCCTCCCATAAGTGACAACCATCAGTGTGTGTGATAATGTTAAGAGTAATTTGGCATATCGAGCATCTTGACAATTCAAACAAAGGTCGGGTCTCTAAATCCCATTCCGATGGATCCGCTCAATGACGTCTTTGAGAGCCTCATTTTTTCGAGCTTTTACTGAATTGATTTAACTTAAACCCAAATTTTGAAACTCTGCATGCATATCTCCCTCATCTATCATTTTATCTGTCTATCTCTTTCTATCTTATCCCCTTTCTTTCCCTCGGAAAACCAAACATCAAGTATACCAAACTTTAAGTAATCACAAATGTCTATCGAACGCGTCATTGGTGTGAACAATGACATGCCTGGTCTAACAAGATCTGCAAGGCTTTCACCATCTTATTGTATCATTTTCCTTTTACCTTGACATTCGCTTACGCCACATGTACTTTGACTGGGTAAAATCCCCCCGTTTGGTTGCGACATGCACCCATGGCTGTGGAAACACCTCTTGATTACTAAAATCGGCCTCCGAATTATAACTTTTACTCAGTTTGTGTGGACGGATAAGAAAGCCAAGCAATTTATGTCAGCACATTTCGGTTCACACTTGTTATTTCTCTAAGAAACGAAGGCACACTTATAATGGGTGTCTACTTCTTTGACACATCCTTGCTCCGCAAGAAAGCGACGAAGAGGGGCAGCTGTAGACACCCTGTTTTCGACCTCGTAGAGTATACTGAAGTGTTCAGTCAACTAGCCCATGATTTTTGGAAAAGCCAACCTTTCCCCGGAACCCAAGACCTATTATCTCTGGGAATTATATGCTGGAACTCTAGCATATAATTGATTATATGCTGGACTCTCTAGGTATAATCGGACCCGACTCAACCCCGGTCTTCTCGTGGTTTATACGCCTGACTCTAGGCATATAATTTGTTATATGCAGGAACCTCTGTGTATAATCTGCCCATTGTTGCACCAGGACTCTCCCTTTTGAGAATTGAACTCCCCTGGATTATATGCTTGATCTCATGCGTATAATTCATTATACACAGAACTCTAGGCGTATAATCAGTCAAACTTAGACTGGATTTCTCTCTCTCTCTCTCTCTCTCTCTCTCTCCTTTCCGACTTTATAATTATACATTATACCTACAACGTACAATTGAGGAAAGTCCTACTCGAACTCTGTGTCGAGGCCAATCCGATCACCAACTAGTCACTTGACCGATTTCCTCCATAGCGTATAATTCATTGTAAGCTGGACTCCCAACGTATAATTTGGATTATACGTCAGACTTCCAGCGTATAATTTTGAATTATTTGCTGGACTTCCAATGTATAATCGGCTATATACTATAAACAGTGGCGGAACAAGGATTCTCATCTAGGCAGGGCACAAAATGAATTAGAAATAAATTTTATACAATGAATATAAATTTAAACTAATTTATATTATAAAATATAATTTTCATTAAAATCACACAATAAAAAATTAACAAAAAGGAATTGACAATTGTATATCACTACGTGGAAATGCGAAAAAAATAACAGCCGATGATTGTCATTTTTCAAAATAACGACAATTTTTATCCGTCGAGTGGGCTGTCATAAAAAACACCGTAGTATTTGTTAATGACGCATTATAGCTATCGTTTATTTTCTCAAACAACGACAGTCATCAGCTGTCGACCAATAATGACTGTTTTTAGCAGTCGTATTAAATGTCTTTTAACAAAAAAAAATATATAACGTCTTTATTTTTAAACGAAGTATTATGACAGTCGTTTTAATATTTGTTTTTTTTTTAAATAATTAAATTTCACGATACAACGATTATATACGCCGCTTATTAAAATTTTCATATGAAAAATATAAAATTAAATTAATAATAATCCAAATTCACAAATTCTCCGTAACAAAATCTGCATCTTTAGATAAATAGATGGAACATCCATCGTTCTTACAACTTATAATTCTCACATAGTTCATAAAAACATAAAATCAAAAAAAAAAAAAAACTTCTAACTGTATCATCTTCCTTTCCAGGTTATCAATCTCTTCTAGCCGGCTATCAAGTTGAACTCTCACATTTTCACATGCCTCATCGACCAATTCAATCACCTTATCGGACAGGTGACGCCCTACACAACATATAATCACAGTAAAGATCAACAACGGATTCAATACAAAGCGTGACTATAGGACCATGTAATAGCACCATATATCTGGTTGATAGTGAAAACCCAACCACCTTAAAAGCAATGCAAGGGAAATCAGGTATATAAGGTGGCCTTAATTGCAACTTCGAGCTTCCTCCTTGCTTGTGGGTTAGAATCTGTTAGTAGCTTGTGGGTTAGAATCTGTTAGTATTAAAAAGACATTAAAATCAGATACCCATATGTTTTGGGCTAAGTTTTAAGGAAGAGAAATGCACAGCTACCTAGGATCTGCTGATCTTGATTAGATGTGGTAGGAAACTCCGCTAACATCTGTTGAGATTCTTCCGGCAACTCAGCTTTTGTAATGTACCGATCTTTAAAAACTTGATTGGTACGTCTCGGTACACATGCCGATAGATCATGCGCCGAAGACCGCACCTTGAGATGATTTAATGTCTATAGATCAAATCCGACGGATCGGATCGTAGGTATGTAGGCTGGGATTGGGAGTAAGGAACTCTTATACACCAAACGTTTGTGTAGCAGTCCCGTACAAAAGCTTAGACCCTGGTTTAAAAAGGAAATAAAAGCCCATCGGTTGCATTTAACACCTAGTAATTGTTGATGTTAAGGAGTTAAGAGGAGAGAGGGAAGACCTAGGGCATTGAATGCTTATGAATGTGAGATCGAGCCGTTTGTACGGAGTGAAGCGAAGGATTGGTTGAGCTTGGAACGAACCGCTGTCACTCGGTGAACCCTAATCCAATTTAAGAGCTAGGACTGGAGATTTGGATGAAATCAAAGTGTTGAAGGTAAGTCTAAATCCCGAAAATAGCATTGGTAGTTGTTTTATAAGATTTGGATCATGAAAGCTTAGGAATCATGTTGGTTAGAAGATGAGAAGAGATCGAGGGTGAAAAACCCTAGAACGGACAAATCCGCTCATTTCGACCGATCAAAATTTGGTTCGATCGATCGAAATGGCCTTAAAGTTATGAAAAAATTAGGTTGAATGAAATTTGTTCGATCGAAGGTAGATTCGATCAAACGAAACTTTTTCGATCGATCGAATCTCACACTCGATCGATCGAATTGTATATAAACAGGGATATGGAAAAACTGTCTGAGAGGACTCGATCGATCACTCTTATTTTTAATAATATGAAGGTTTATTAATAATTTACACTCTAGAGACAAACAAAATTAAAACGCTATACAAAAAACTTAAGCAGCCACAAATGCAAAATGCCAGAGACTCCGAGGTGAAATTATCCTGAACCCATCACAAAATTATCAATCTTAATCTTCCCAAAGGAGACAATTAATGAACCACCCCGATGTCGGCTAACTTGTCAGACCTCAAAGTAGCCTCCTAGAGAATAAGATAGAACCAGTGGCCAACAAAAGCTAGTCACAAGCTATTCTACATAGCAAGAATATTCTCAAGAAGCTAATGATATCAATAGGATTTAGGCAGATACCTCTCAGGATATCCATGCAAACAGTAACAACGATCACGGTCAAGACTAGTGAGGCCATATGTGTGACAGCCCGGATTTCGGCACCCCGAAACCCATGCCATTGGCACGATCCTCTTGATCGTGCCCCATGCATCTATACGGAACATTGGTATACCAAGCAACAACAATCCAAGTAAAGCATACGAATAGAAACGAACATGCATTAATAATATATTATTCTCTATAATGAGAGCTCAAAAGCAGTTCTCATTCCATGCCAATGCATGGACAAAAGAACTGGCCCGAACCATTGGTGATAAAACCAGGTCACCCCAGATGGTTCGCCAAAAGGGAATATCACAGTATAATTACATTTCTTCTCAAAAGGGCTTGACATACCGAGCCATACAAATGTGCTCACAAAAACTCTCTCTCAAAGTGCTCAGCAGAGTCTCCTAGAAGAAGTCCTCAGGAGGAGGCTCCAACTCGTCCCCCGGCACGCAATCCGAATCACCCAAATCCACGTCTCCCGAAGCCTCGGCCGCTGCTACTAACACTGGACCTGCGACGTATTGTCTAAAAGGGTGAGCTACATCCTAGCTTAATAGGGAACAATACAATGAACATATAAGTCAAAACTCACATATATTCCATGATATTATAGCATTATGTATTTATGCACTTCGTTGAAAGAAAACAGTTTAAATGATGAAAATTTGGTATTGAAGTTTACTGGTTCATTTACTATCACCTGATCATGAATAACACTGAATATGCCTAAAGCAAACTTAAATCTTTAACTTAAGTAATCCCCGAGCAATATAGCATCGAGCCCCGATGGTATACCCACCATCGTTGTCTAAATAGACAGTTGTTATATGTATTCCCTGGGAATACTATCCAGGCCCCTTTCTCATAGGCGGGGTTTATCTCAAATCAACATCCCTGGGATGTGCTACTGCGTAAGGATAGACCGCCGTACCGGTCATGGATATCCTGCCGAGTCAGTTGTGGGTATCCCACCACGTCGGTGGGGTATTCTATTCAAACCTTAAATAACAAAAATAACATGTGCTTTACATATAGTTGTTCACCGTATAAAAGTTCTACTTTATATTAGTTAGGCCTTTTTAGTCACTATTCAATCTTACTTACATCCCTGGGATATCTATTTTACTCCCATGACACTGGTGCCTTTATCACATTCTCATCCCCTGGGGATATCTCATTCTCATATACTTTCTTGGTGTCACAAACATACCCTTTTCACAAAGATTTACATAGTTAAAATAATTTTCAATTCTATTTCTATATCACTACATATATGCTCTTGCAATTAAAGTACATGTTCAAGGTGTTCCCTACCTCAAGTCTCTGAAGGTCCAAGCATCAAGGTCCCCCACGGCTCCTTATGCTTGTGTTCACACGTACCACCTATGGTACACCATAACATATGTAAAACATCACTAAAGATGTAATAGAGAAGGTCCAAGACCCTCCATGAACCTCAAGGTCAAAATAGAAAGTCAATTGAAACAGCCAAAGTCGATTAATCGATCTCCAAAATCGATTAATCGATTCCCAAAATTGATTAATCGATCCCAAATTGATTAATCGAAAATCCCAACATGTCTAATTGATTCTCAAATCGAGTAATTGGAAATCAACAATCGATTAATCGATCCCCCAATCGATTAGTCGATTTTTCCCAAACCTTATTCCTCCAACCACCGGAGGATCTCAGTCGATTAGTCGATTCCAAATTGATTAATCAAAATATAAAATTGATTAATCGAAATTAAGATCGATTAATCGATTTCGGGCTTTTCTAACTTTTCAACTTCTGGACCAAAATCGATTAATCGATTTTCCAATTCGATTAATCGATTTTCCAATTCGATTAATTGATTTGGCCAGACTCAGCTCCTTTTCGGGCTGTTCTTCCAAATCTCTTCCTTTTCTATTTTCTATCTTTTCTAAGTCTTTAATCCTATGATTTTCATTACCCTTGACTGAATTTAAGTATGAAAACATCTATGCATTTAATTCTAACAACTCACCTCAAATCAATCTCTAATTGATTAAATATCTAGGTTGGAATGGCTAGGGTTCCAACTTTGGCTCCAACGAATCCAATCGCGTTGAATCTGACATTTATTGCTCAATCTTCCCTCCCATCCAGCCACATTAACTCCTTGCTATTACTCACCTTGGTTCTCTCTCTCTCTCTTCTTAACTCCTCTTCTCTTGACTTTTCTCACCAACCAAACAAAATAAACCTTAGGTTATTAAAGACCCTTATAACGTCTCTCCAGCTTCGGTGTTAAGCACATACACCAGAGATAGGCGTATGTGGCCCTAAACTAACACCATATACTACACTTAGGTCATGCTACATCACCTCAACACATTCTTTCACTGGTTCTACTGTTTGATCCTCACTTGGTCAAACCTACGACCAGTCGGGCACGGATCTTGAGGTCACTATTTATGCACAATTTTTTGGGATATTACAATATGGGTGATGGTGGACCTAGTCCTACTGCGTCCACGCCCTCGCCCACAACGACCACCTCTGACAGTCCCTCATTCCCCCTACCACTACCTCTAGGGGGACCTCAACCGAAAAAACAGCCCGCTCAATCTAGACTAAAGAAGAAAACGTAATTAGGGGACATAATTGTGCTTCTCCTCCGGGGAAAAGGATAAGAATACCATAGACAGTGTTGAGAAGAAGGGGGACTTGTAATGAGGATTTGGGTCCTAGTCTGCTCATATTCAAGTCAAAGGTCTCCCACGAACTTATAAATTTAGCCTCTCTCAAGTCTCTTAGCAAATTTGGCACCAAACTTGGACAATGACTCATAACGACTGAAATCCCCTCACATACTTTGAAAATTATTATAGTACTCTTACATAGAAGAATCACCTTGCTTACATTCAACAACCATTTGCTTAAGTTGATATATGGTGTACCATTCACAGCAGAGGCAAAGGTGCCAGCCTGCTTGCTCCAAAGCTTAGTGGCGCTGTCATAGAACATGCATTTTCTATAAATGAAGGGATCCATAGAATTAAAAAGCCAGCTGATAATTATGGCATTGTCCGCACCTCATTTTTCAGCATCCACTGAATTAATTTTAGGTTGTAGGGTTGTGACTGTAAGGATACCCATCTTCGTACGACCTTGATATATAAAGTAATCACCCGTTTCCAATCCAAGTCATAGTAGTATTTAATTTAATAGTGGTGATGCAGGCTAGCAAATTTTTGGAACTCGGTAGCACATAGTCCTTAAATATGAATCAACAAATTGAATTTAGTCTTGAAACAAAGACTATATAATTATAGGCACAATAACACCAGCTGACTAGCTATCATACCCAAAAACATTTAAGTAACCACCATTTGATCACATGGGGGTTATGCGCAGAATAAAGTGATTTAGAGGAAAAAAAATCATCCAAAACAAACGAGATAGCTGATAGAAAAATAGGTTTCATTACTGAGATGATGGTTTTAAAGTGGTATTTTTTTTTTTTTCATTTCAGGGGGGTGGGGTGGTTGGAATATGGTGGGTTCTAAAGTGGGTTTCATGGATAAAATGGTTGATCGAGTGGTTTCAATAGTGGTTTGAGTTTCTCTAGTTGCTAAAGATGAAGATGAAGAAGAGGAGTTGCTTGTGTTGAGTGAGAGAGAGAGCGAGAGAGGAGGGGGGGGGGACTGTCTTGGAAACAGGGGGTATTTATTTAGTCATGTAGGTAGAAAGACTAAATACTTGTGCGAAAAACTATTAAAACAAGCTGTATTTCTTAGTTGATGTCCAAATGGATAAAGTTGGTGTGAAAGAAGCAGCTCCCTCAAAAAATTCCAGATGCTCCAGGGATCTGCCAACTTATAAGGAATGGAGATAAAATATTAATTTTGACAGCATTAGTATCTACATTCCTTGGCCAACAGGTTAAGATGGTGTAATTCAAAACTAGGAATTTTCCTTTCTTTCATATGCAGGTTAAGAGTGAATACTTCCCATTAAGAGATCGAGCTAGTGTGTTAGAATTTGGTTTTTGATTTAAAAAAGTTTGATTTACTAAAATGTTAGAAATTTTATTTGTTTCATGTTCAGATGACTATAGTAAATAATGGAGTTCATTAAAAGATTTTAACATTTATTTCTTCACCTCATTTAGCTGGTCTTAATGATCTACTGTTCTGTTCTCGCAAAACAGATATTTAGACAATAACATTCTCAAAGAAACCATAAGTAGGAAATTACTCGGTAATAGCTTACAGAATGATATCCATGTGTCGGGGCACATAATGACCTCCTCCTATTTCGAGAAGGACTTTATTTCTCTCATTATTCTTGTGTCATGAAACATTCAAAGTTATAAAATTGATAATTCAAATCGTAAATAACTTATGCAAAATGTTTTAGAAAAATGATTTGATTATTTATATCTCGATCCTTATATTGCTTTCTGGAAACAAAACAGTACAGTGTGCAGAGGATGTATTAATCATCACCCCTTTCAAAATTTTGCAAGCAAAACTAGTACAATTCATTGCAGTAAAGTAGAGCACAATTGAATAAAGCATCATGAACCATGTAAAGGGAGAAAAGGAAAAAAAACTAATGGTTTTTATTATCTTTGTGTAGTAATCCATGTTTGTAGACATAGGTACAAATGGTGGAGATGTTTTGAAGTTTTTGTTTTAAAAATGATTTAAGCAATGCAGCCTTGATCCACCTAGCACCCAAAACATGTTTTGGTGCAATGTGAAGCTCTATGTGGACCTTCAGTATGATGCAGGTACTCCATTGGAGATTGGAGTACAACCCTGGAATTATATATATATTATTTCAGAATTTTTACATGACTTTGCAGATTTTTCAGAATGTTCTCCTGCCCAATTTATTCACAAACTCCTACTTTGTTACTATGGTTCTCTCCATTCAAAAAAATACACTTGGCATTCCTCGGATGACAAAAATATGTATGAGCCAGCAGCAACCAGAAAAAAAAAGGTTCTTTGCCACAACATAAATCATCCCAACCTAAAATTGACTCCGTCAACCTGCCACCATCCCCATATCCAACACCCATTGGTTATCTGTTATTGACCTACACAAATTTCTTGTAAGAAAATAGACCCTATATTTGCAGCATATTAACTGTACCTCTATCACCATATTAAGTGTGATGAGTAATATTTGCAGATTACGGAAAATCCTCCAAAATTTAGGAACGTTCGAACATAAGTTCTCTTTTTTCTTTTTAATAAAACCTATACTTTAATCATGCCTCAAAGAATCCTTTTTGAATAAGTTTCTTCTGGAAGCATTCTTCCCTCTATAAATGTTGCTTGGGTTGCTAATAATTACATCAGATCATATCTCATAGTTTGTGTTTTTTTTTTCGACCAAACATAGTGAGGAGCTTAACAAAAATGGAAATTTTTTTATGCATAAACAAGAAAATATCAAAATTAGAGTGGTCAATGGGAATTCCTTGGTTGCAGAAATGGTACTTAACACAGTCCCTCAAGAAACATCACAGGTTATGGTTGCAGGGCAGATCTCTAAAGCATGTTCCCAAGTAATCCTTGAATTATGCAAAAGTGGGACCCAGGGCACCCTCGCACATGCGCACAATGTGGACCATTCAAAGGTTCAACATGAATCCAAGTGACACTTGCAGCCCATCCTGACCACTCACTAACACAGAGGACAAGTATAGCATCTAAAAGACGGGATTTTTAAGTTGGAAATTTGACTTGAATATATGTGGAAGTTTTTTTGTTCAAGTAGGTGCCTTAAAACATATGAACCTAATAAAATGAAAGAACTCCTCAATAAAAGTTCCGTGAAACTAAAAACGCTCATTTTTTTTTATCTTTGAATATCCATTGATCATTGAACAGTAGATAACGGTCTTAGCAAATGGATGATAAATACCGAATGATGTTTTAGGAAAAGAAATTCATTTATAAAAGGTCAATAGAGAAAGAAATTTGTATAACAAATCAGTAGGTAACGGTCTTAGCAAAAGAAGACATACTTCTATCAATCAATAACACGGCATAGCTGCATATGATTGTTTAGAACATGCAATCAAAGTAAGTCAGTACGGTTCTCATATTAATTTGAAAGGGGTTGAACTCCAAGATTAAACACAAAAAAGTTGACAGAAATTTATAAAGAGGTGATAAGTTAGCATTGAGAACAGAAAAATATTGTTGCCTAAGCAAGATAAAAATTGATCATTGGATAAGTCTCGTCAAGTAGATCAAAATTGACACGTCATTTGTAAAAAATGAAATGGGTTTGAAATTGCAAACAAAGGAAGAAATGACTATCTATTAGGTAAGCGGAACTAGTGTTAGGTGATTTGGCACTAGTTTTAGTTGACTTTTGTTAAAGCGTGCCAAGTCTGATGGGTTTTAGATGATCTAAAAATCTTTATTTCGAAAGATTGAAACCAAAAAAGATCTCCATCGTTTGATTCAGAGGCATCAAATGCCATATGAAGTTAAGGGCTACCATTTAATCGACATATAGTTAATTTAAGATGGTGTTTTACTGATGGAGATAGTTTGTTCATTCCAATCTTTTTACAAATAAATTTTGAGATCATGAACATCATATCACATGGAACGCTGGTTTTTTCATGTGGCACACACCCCAAAAAGCAAGTTGAACCAAGAGAGTTGGCGCTCAAGTCAAGTACCTAATACTAACTCCAAATTAAACAGAGACAACCACCCATATCCTAGCTAGGGGAGGGGAGGATATCCTCAACTAAGTATCTTTGCTATACAATCTAACTAGGCTAGAAGGTTTAGTAACTTCTATGTGGCTCCTCCCATAGCTAGGAGTGTGTTAATTTGTTAGACCAGCTCCCGCCCTAAGAGCGAGCGAGCGAGAGAGAGAGAGAGAGAGAGAGAGAGAGAGAGAGAGCTGTTTTAAGTTAAAAAGAAGCTTCTCATCGGAGCTGATAAAATCTTATCTGGTGAGGAGTTGGCAAGGAACAGGTGGAGAGGAAGAGTAAGTGATGGAGGTCAATGCCAAATACACCCTTAAAAAACATTTTGTACTTGCGGTCTATTTGAACTTACTCTTTCTATTTGTCAACCTAGGATTACTCAATTGCTGAAAACTTTCCAGCATTACTAAATTCAATGCAACTACACTTCACGCAATGCAATACGTTTTATTAATTACTCCAAGCATTCTCCGGACAACAGACAGCAGAGATCCAATATTAAACTACAAATTAACATGTCGAGAGTAGCCATTCATAGAATACTTTATTATATGGGAAGACATATCAATCATGCATATCACTTTTTTATCATAAAAATATCAAAATAAATAAATTTTCCAAGTTGTACGTGGACCTATGGTGATGGTGTGATTCCAATGACTCCTAATATAACAGATTTAATTAGTTTGATTTGGGAATCTAATTTAAAGAAGAAAGATAGCAAGCTCAGTTGTATTTCTAAGGTTCAATGAGTAGAGCCCTCTTTCCGCTTTAATTATGTTAAGACTAAAGATACTTGAGAACAATGAAGCTTAACTTAGAATAGAGACGGAAATAAATAGAATATGAAATGCTTGTAAAACACACTACTTTATATGCTATTTTTATTGCCGCATAGCGGTTCATGGAGTCTGAAGATCTCTGTTTTTTTTTTGTGATTCATCCTTAGTTTCATTTGACCGGCCAGAGTTTGAGGCTAAATTTAAAGCATATTTACCAAAAGTTACTAAAGACTTATTCATCAAAAAGAAAAAGCAAAAAAGGTTGTGGAAGACTTATATTTGATGTTTATTCAAATAAAGAAGAGCTAAGGCTACAACACTAAGCAGGAAAGCAAAAAATTATAAAAAAGTAAGTGCCGACAGAAATCACTTTGGCTAACATTTGAATGCCTTCAGAATTTAACCTGACGAGGGTCCTTAGTTTTCTTGGCGGTTGGTTAGTACTCAAATCTAAATGAAGAGTTCTATCAAAACCAAGTTATAAATTAACCAAGCAGGCAAGCAGCAAATTTAAATACAAATCTAAATTAAAAAAAAAGCAAGAAGAATAAGAAAGGGGGCTTACCTTATCGGATGGGCGGCTCATGGACGCTCGCTTTTCGGCAGGGAGGCGAGGCTAGGGAGCCAGGAGGGTGTCGGCCAGTTCGGGTTGGCTGACTTAAGCCCGTTCAGCACTAGCGTGTCGGGTCTTTGGTCCCGTGGAGACTGTGGAGTCTAGAGAGAGAGAGAGAGATGCTGGAGAGAGGGTTTGGAGAGAGAGAGAGAGGTGTTGCAGAGAGCTAGAGAGGAGAGGGTTTGGAGAGAGAGAGGCGTTGGCCGTTGGAGAGAGAGAGATGCACTGGAAAGTGATGAGAGGAGAGGGTTTGTCGATTTGGAGAGAGAGAGAGAGGCGCTGGAGAGAGAACTCAGAGGAGAGGGTTTGCCGATTTGGAGGGGAAGAGGGTTTGTAGAAAGAGAAAGGGAGGTGCTGGATGGGGCCCTTTATATTTTTTTATTTTATTTTTTATCAACCTACTATATAAAGCAATTTTAGATTTGGGGGCTGAAAATCAGGGCCCAAGGCAGCCGCCTGGCTCACCTTGGTCCAGGGCCGGCCCTGGAGGCCGGGAGTCGGCGGGCTAGAGGAGGTAGAGTGTGACAGCCCGGATTTCGGCACCCCGAAACCCGTGCCATCAGCACGATCATCTTGACCGTGCCCCTCAACTATGCACGGAACACTGGTATATCAAGCATAAAATAAATAAGAACAACTTGCGGAATTTAAATCTACATAGAAATACTTCTCAAAAGACAGTTCTACCCTCATGCCTCTGCATGAAGGGAGAACCGATCCGAACCATCGATGATAACCATCATCATGGATGGTTCGCCCAAAAGAATACTCTGATATCCATATACACAAGGTTTAATCAAAAACCAGGCTTGACATACCAAGCCGTACAATCTCCAACTAAAACTCCTCAAAGTCGCACAGCAGAGTCCTCTAGAAGAAGTCCTCTGGAGGTGGCTCTAACTCCTCACCGCAAGGTCCGACTCACACCGGGTCGGCGCCTCCTGAAGCCTCTGCTAGTAGTGGACTGCGACGTATAGTATAGGGTGAGCTACATCCTAGCTCAATAGGAACACAATTGAACATATAAATATAACTCACATGTATTCTATGATATGCATGATGTGTCTATGCATTTATTGATGAAAAAGTTAAAATACTTCAATTCTTGTAGATTACTCATGTCTTGTAGTTAATCATGAATGATGCTGAGGAGGCCTAAAGCAAAACTTAAATTTCAACTTAAGTAATCCCCGAGCAATATAGCATCGAGCCCCGACGAGATACCCTTCATCGTCATCTATATAGAGCTTTTAAATGTATTCCACAGGAATACTAATAGTACCAAGCCCTTTCCTGGGGATTGGTGGCGATTTCACATCTCATCAACACCCACAGGGTGTGCTTACTCTGTCTGGATAAGCCTCCGTGGCCTCGGATTAGCCGTACGTCGTCACGGATATCCTGCCGCGTCAGTCGTGGTTATCCCGCCACGTCGGTGGGGTACCCTATCAAACCTCAAATAACAAAAATATCGGTGCCTTACATATAGTTATTCACCGTGTAATTGTGCTATCTTATATCAGTTAGGCCTCATCAAGCATGATTCAATCATGGATACATCCCTGGGATGTATCCATTCACTTGCATCACACCTGATGCCTTTACTTCTTCATCCCCTGGGGATGGTTCATTTAAGTTCTCTTATGAATGTCACACACACACACACTTTTCATAATCATTGAGTAGTAAAACATTTGAATTGAATTGATATCACTACATACATGCTCTTGTAAAATAAAGTACATGTTCAGGGTGTTCCCTACCTCAAGTCTTTAGCTGATCAATGCATCAAGGTCCCACGTGGCTCCTTGTGCACTCGTTCCCACGTACCACCTATGGTACCATATAACATGTGAAACACATCACTAAGGATGTAAAAGAATAGTTCCAAGACCCCCCAAGAGTCTTAAAGTCCAAGTCAAAAGCTTACAAAAAGTATCCCAGTCGATTAATCGAACTCCAATTTCGATTAATCGAATCTCATTCGATTAATCGATTTCCAAAATCGATTAATCGAAATCCAATATCGATTAATCGATTCTAAATCGATTAATCGAGATTCCCATTCGATTAATCGAATCCCATTTCGATTAATCGAATTTCCCTACTTTGGCAAGTCGATTCTCAAATCGAGTAATCGAGTTCTCAAATCGATTAATCGATCCCAAATCGATTAATCGAAATCTAAAATCGATTAATCGAAATCCCATTTCGATTAGTCGATTTCCCCTTTCATCCTCCCTCCGGGGTCCTTTGAAGTACCGATCGATTAATCGATTCCCAAATCGATTAATCGAAATCCAAAATCGATTAATCGAACTTTATTTCGATTAATCGAAATCGTGTTCCTTGACTTTTCAACTTCCTGGCGAATTTCGATTAATCGAATCTCGATTTCGATTAATCGAAATTGTCTTTTCCCATCTCTTTTCCTCTATTTTCTAAACCTTTTATCTATAATTTTAACTATTCCTAACTACAATAATTCACCCATAACTCATGCATTTAATTCACAAGAAATTTACCTCAATCAAATCTCTATTTGATTAGATCTAGTGGTTGGAAAGCTAGGGTTTCCAGCTCCTCATTTAGCGGATTCACGCCGTCGAATCCGGCGTTGAATGCTCAAATCTTCTCTTCCAATCACTTGCAATAACTCCTCTTAAATCCTCCCTTTCTCACTCCTCTCTCTCTTCTTTACTCTTTCAACAACTCAAGGCATTGATTTTAGGGTTCATTAAAACCCATTTATTCCTCTTCTAGCTCATGTGTTGAGTACATGCACCCCACTAGGTGTACGTGACTTCACACATCCATCATACGCCTCATAGGCGCTCAGTCTATTACATCCCATCCGTTCATCACACCTTATACTGACTGTTGATCTCCTAATTGGTCAAACCTATGACCGATCGGGCACGGATCCCGAGGTCATAGTTTTGTGTGATTTTTTGGGCTATTACATCCTCCCCACCTTGGGATTTTTCGTCCTCGAAAATCACCCAAGGTTCGTGGTCTGATCTCAACCCCCCCCCCACACTCTGAGGTGAGGTGGATCATTCGACACTGAGTAGAGTGTGAATTTAAATGAAACTTGCAATTACACGATACAACAATACAGACAACCAAAATTTTCATAAATACTTTTCATTTACATCCAAAAATTTCATTTGTATTAATATTTGAAACTGTTACAAAGCGCCACATAAGTTGGCGTACAAAAACTATACATGTATACTATCAAAATGATAAACAAAAATCAGGCTGTCTCCCCTCCAGTCTGGTTGAGTACTGGAGCAGGCTCCTCGGTCGGCGGTGGTGGTGCTGTGGTAGCTGGCTGGTCGATGGTAGCTGTCGGTGGCGGCGATGGTGGTGACGGTGGTATCTGGGTAGTCGGAAGTGGCTGCGGCGCGTCGGTAGGTGGAACGGCGGTGGATGTAGAGGCACCCGCGTCATGTAATTGCGTCCTAAAGACCGGGCCCTGATGAAAGGCTGTGGTGCCGGCGGTCCATTCTTCTTCGCGGGCCAGCATATCCATGTAGGTGTGAGGGTAGATGAACTTGAGGGTGTGAAACATGAGGAAATCAATTCTCCTGTTCATCCTCTCGTTATTCGCTTCCATTCTGGCCAACACGTCCTCGATGCCCGGCCCTGCTGGCGCGGCACGTCGTCGGTAGGACGAGGTAGGAGTCGCGGGCGCGGAGTGGGCGGGTGGTGTGGGTGTCGCGGCTGTCTGGGAAGTAGCCCTCCCCACGGACGGCTCGGCGGGTGCGGCAGGAGCGGGGTGTGGGTCCTGCTGCGGTGGTGGGGGTGGTGGCGGTGCGGCTGGAGCGGGACCCGGTGCCGGTAGGGTCCGCTTCAGTAGATTGTAGCTACGGGCCCATGAAGACCTAGAGAATGTCTTCACACAGTCCGTAGCCCTCTCTTCATGCGGAGAGACGGCATAAGATGCATCGTTGGAGTAGCACTCCAACATGCTCGATATGAGGCGAGCATAAGGCATCTTCTCTTTAGGGCGTAGGTTGCCCTTCATCAACTTTCCTTTAATATATCTCATCCCCTCGAGGATGAGCATGGTGGCATCAAACCACCGGCCACAGAAGGCCGAATAAAGTGCCTGTTGCACTTTCTCCACACGCTCAGTGTCATGGCGCATGGGGTATAGATTGCACTTGACTATGGAGTCAAGCATCCACATGTAGTGGGGTAGGTCGACCCTCTTTATGGAGGATCCCGACCCCTTCTTCCCACCAGTCATGCGCGTCATGACCTCCTCAAATCGAGGGTCCTCCTCGAAGGGTGGGAGTAGAGTAGTCTCGGGTGTATAGTCTAGATAACACTCGAGAATCTCGTGTATGTGGCGACGCGTGATCGTGTAATCGCGGCCCTCGATGGTGGTCCGGATCACGTCGTCGGTAGGGCCATCTACGAGCCCTTGGTAAAATAGCCTGACCAACCTAGGGTAGTAGGTACCCCGGATTGGTCGTAATAGGTTGCCGAGTCCGGCATTGTTAAGATAATTACGAGCCCATAGGGTCTCGCCCGACACATCGGGATTTGTGAATAGGGTTGGGTCTATGGTATATTCGACCTCAAAGGTCTTAGCGGCCCACCACTCATTTGGTTGCACCACATTCATAGGTGGTGGTGGCATGGGCGTGGATTCGCGGGAAGACTCGCGCGAAGGCGCGCTCGTCGAACCGGAGGTGGTCTCCGATGCCGACGGCGATTGAGTCCTCACCGGCGATGGGGTAGGTGGTGGTGGTGCGGCGTTCTTACGCCGTACCGGAAGTTTAGAAGTTGCCTTCTTCGAAGACAAGCGAGTCTTGGGCGGCATTTCGAAAGAAAAAAATAGTTCAATCTAGGGTTTATCTACTTCAAATGAAAGGAAAAGTTTGATTCTAGGGTTTACCGTGGTTTCAAAGGCGAATACGGTGGATTGTGGGCGCGAATCGACGGAAAAATCGAACCCTAGACCGGTCGGATAGTTGGAGAAGAAGAAGGAAGTCAAATCGCCAAAGTGCTCAAATGATTTTGAATGGGGAATGAAATCCCCAAACTTATATATATAGGCCTACCGATTAATCGAAATTCGTAATCGATTAATCGAGATTCAAAACTAGGTCAAACCACAGAAATCGATTAATCGATTTCCAAATCGATTAATCGAAGCCAAATTCGATTAATCGAAGCATTTCGATTAATCAAATCGCATCCGCTTTAAAATTTCAAACTTTGAGCTCATCGGCGAGCCGACATCGATCGAAATCCATTTCGATTAATCGAAATCATGCTGAAACTTCTCAAATTTTCAGAATCCCTTAATTAATTCGATTAATCGAAATTCACTTCGATTAATCGAAATCCAAAATCGATTAATCGAATCTCATTCGATTAATCGAAATCGTTCCCTTGACTTCCCATTTCTCCCAAGTTCCATTAAAAATTCGATTAATCGAATCTGTCAGTTCGATAAATCGAAATCTCAAATCGATTAATCGAAACCATTTCGATTAATCGAAATTTTTCCAAATTTCCTCCAATTTCTGCCAACATTTCTAGAATATTCGATTAATCGAAATCTCAAAATCGATTAATCGATCCTAAATCGATTAATCAAAATCATAAATCGATTGATCGAAATTTCCTCCTTTGTCTATCTTAACTCAATTTCAAATTTCCAGTCACTGGCAGTTGCCAGTCGACTAATCGAACAAAATCGATTAATCGAAATTCCAAATCGATTAATCGATTTGAAATTCGATTAATCGGTTTTGCCCAATTTCTCCAGATTTTCTATGTCATTTGTTTTCTCTACATTTCTTGATATTTTATAACGTCCAATGGTTCATAGTAGATCCATAAGCATGTTTAAACCGTACATTGATTAAAACGTCTATTACAATTATGATTGAGATTTCACGAACATGCTTGTGGTTTACATTGAATTTTTCACGTTGTTGGAAACAAGGCTGGGTATTGTTCTTTCACATCGGCCTCTCGTTCCCAAGTAGCCTCTTCCTTTGGATGATTATTCCACCGAACAAGCACTAAGGGAATGACTTTAGTGCGTAGTACTTGCTCTTTTCGATCCAAGATTTCCACTGGATCCTCAATCATGCTCATGTCCTCACACATCTCCACTGGTTGTTTTCCTAACACATGAGATGGGTCATTTATGTACTTCCTGAGCATCGATATGTGGAAAACGTTATGTACTCGATCAAATAGAGGCGGTAATCCAATGCGATACGCAACTTCACCTACGTGCCCCAAAATTTCAAACGGTCCAACATATCGTGGGCTTAATTTCCCTCTTTTGCCAAATCTCATCACACCCTTCATAGGTGACACTTTCACAAATACGTGTTCACCCACCTTGAAATCGACGCTAGTCCGCTTCATGTCGGCGTAACTTTTCTGTCTACTCTGTGCTGACTTTAGCCTTCCTCTGATGATTCGAACGACGGTGGCATTATCTTCAAGTAGCTTTGGTCCTAGTACAAACTTCTCACCAGTTTCTTCCCAATTGAGAGGTGATTTGCATCGTCGTCCATACAGAGCTTCATATGGTGCCATGCCAATGCTCGCCTGGAAGCTGTTATTATATGCGAACTCGAGCAACGGTAGATGTTCATCCCAGTATCCCTGCATATCTAGCATGCACGCTCTGAGCATGTCTTCTATCACCTGGTTTACTTCTCGCCTCGTCATTCCATCACCGAGGATGGAAAGCTGAACTAAAGTCTAGTCGTGTTCCCATTCCTTCTTGAAATTTCTTCCAAAACTTAGACGTATATAGTGGATCACGATCTGAAACTATGCTGCTTGGAATCCCGTGTAATCTAACAATTTCTTTCATGTATAAGTTTGCCAGTCTTCCTGCCGTGTACGTTGTATTGTACGGCAAAAAGTGCGCTGATTTGGTCAATCGGTCTATGACGACCCAAATGGCATTGTGTCTCTTGGCAGTACGGGGTAATCCAACAATGAAATCCATTGAGATCGATTCCCACTTCCATTCTGGTATTGGTAAAGGTTGCAATAGTCCCGCAGGATGTCTATGATCAACCTTCACTTGCTGACAAGTCAAACATCGTGACACATACTCGGCCACGTCTTGTTTCAGTCCTCTCCACCAATAATTCTTTTTCAAATCTTGGTACATTTTGGTGCTACCAGGGTGGATAGCATAATTTTACTTATGGGCCTCATCAAGAATCGTTCGTCTTAGATCGACGTTGTCCGGAATGCATAGACGGCCCTTAAATAATAAAGAACCATCTTCTTTTAATGAGAAGTCCGACCTGATGCCTTCACTCACGTCTTGATGAATCTTTGTTAATGCCGGATCTTTCATCTGTAGATCGTGGATATGCTCAAATATCACTGGCTTTACTGATATGTTCGCCAAAAAGGATCCGGTAGTCTTTGACTCAATGTTGGCATCATAGAGTGCCAGATCTTCCAACAATTTCCATCGGTGCATACCCAAAATCAAACAAGCTAATTGAGCTGAACTCTTCCGACTCAATGCATCGGCTACTACATTTGCCTTGCCTGGGTGGTATTGTATAGAGCAATCGTAATCTTTGAGAAATTCCATCCATCTGCGCTGTCTCATGTTGAGTTCTTTCTGTGTAAACAGATATCGGAGGCTCTTATGATCGGTGAAAATTTCAAATGTCTCACCATACAAGTAATGTCTCCAAATCTTCAGCGCAAAAATGACTGCTGCTAGTTCTAAGTCATGAGTCGGGTAATTTTTCTCGTGTTCTTTCAACTGTCTTGATCCGTAAGCTATCACCTTCTTGTGTTGGTTGAGCACACAACCAAGGCCATTGTATGACGCGTCGCTATACACGGCGTATCCTCCACTGCCTGAAGGAATTGCTAATACTGGAGCAGAAGTGAGTCTCGTTTTGAGTTCTTGAAAACTCTTCTCACATGCCTCACTCCACTCGAACCTCGAATCTTTTCGTGTCAGCTTTGTGAGAGGTCCCGATATCTTTGAAAACCCCTCAACGAAACGTCGATAATAGCCTGCTAAGCCCAGAAAACTTCGGACGCCAGTCCTTTGTCTTTGGTTGCTCCCATTTAACTACTGCTTCTATCTTTGCTGGATCCACAGTGACACCATGCTTGGAGACGACATGTCCCAAAAAGCTAACTTCTTCCAACCAAAACTCACATTTGTTAAGTTTGGCATACAATCGGTGTTCACGTAGCGTCTGTAGAGCAATCCTCAGATGTTCTTCGTGTTCCGTCTTGGATTTGGAGTAGATCAATATATCGTCGACGAACACTACGACGCAGGAGTCCAAGTGTGGTTTAAACACTCGGTTCATCAGATCCATAAACGATGCTGGAGCATTTGTCAACCCAAACGGCATTACAAGGAATTCATAGTGTCCATACCGCGTTCGAAAAGCTGTCTTCTGAATGTCCTCTGCCTTGACTCGCAACTGATGATACCCAGATCTCAGGTCGATCTTGGAAAAATACCTTGCTCCTTGCAGTTGGTCGAATAGATCGTCAATTCTAGGCAAAGGGTAACGGTTCTTCACAGTGAGTTTGTTCAATTGTCGATAGTCAATGCATAGTCGCATTGACCCATCTTTCTTCTTGACAAACAAGACCGGTGCTCCCCATGGAGACACGCTCGGTCTAACAAACCCCTTGTCCATTAGCTCTTGTAGTTGTTCCTTCAATTCCTTTAACTCAGCAGGAGCCATTCTATAAGGTGCTTTCGAAATAGGCTCCGTTCCTGGTGCTAAATCAATGGCGAATTCCACTTCTCTCTCTGGAGGTAATCCAGGCAATTCCTCTGGAAACACATCGGCGAAGTCTCGCACAACTGCTATCTCCGAAATGACATTCTTTTCTTCTTTGTCCTCCTTTAAGAAAGCCAAGTGTCCACTGCAACCTTTTCTGATCATCTTCTCGGCCTTTACTGCTGAGATCAGTGGTACAGATGACGATCTCACTCCTTGAAATCGAAATGATCTTCTGGTGTTGGGTCTGAAAATGACTACCTTGTTCTTGCAATCAACAGTCGCACAATGCTGCGCCAACCAGTCCATGCCAAGGATCACATCAAACCCTTGCATGTTTAATAGTATCAACTTCGCTTCCAATTCATACACTTCCAAGTCTTGGACTACTACGATGATAGATTTGCAAGCTAGCTCCGTGTCTACTAACTCTCCAGTCGGAATAGACACCGATAAGACGAAGTCCAACGCCTCTGGAATAACCTTCATCTTCTTGACGAAACGTGGAGTGACGAATGAGTGGGTAGACCCTGGGTCTATCAACACTCGAGCGTCATGTCTAAATACACTTCCCTTCTCATACATAGTTAAAGTACCTATAATATACATACACACATACCATAATTTACATATCAATTTACACTTTCAATTCACTTACAGCTTTTGTATATATAAAAAAATATATATCTATTCAATTTCTGATGCATGCTCCTTCTCTATCTAAAATTTTGTTGAAATGAAAACTTTCTTTAATTTTAAAAAGGGTCTCACCTTGTATGACGTCATGCACGTTCCCTGCTTCCTGAGCAGTGACTGCATAGGCTCTCCCCCTAACAATCGGCTTCCTTGCTTGAATGGGTCGTGGTGCTGCAACTGAAGCCGTCTTGCCCTTGTCTGTCTCGGGGCAATCCTTTATCAAGTGGCCCACCTTGCCACATCGGAAACAACCTCTAGTTCCGATTCTGCAGTCTACACCCCATGCGGGCACATCATCGCACACGCTCTCGAGTGCGGAAGATACGATGCGAGAACCCCTGTGTGACAAGATGGCGCCGAGACATGGCAGGGCTCTCATAGCGAAAAGGTCTCCCCGACGCAAGTAATGGAAACCTCTGTTGGTGTTGCTGTTGCGCCGGCCTTCCAAAACCTCCCTGAAACTGTGGTCTCTGATTCTGACCCACGAACCTCGGCTTTTTATTCACCGGTTTGTAGTTCCCCATCCTTCCTTGGTCAAGTCCTCTCTGTTGCTCTCTGCCTATATCTCTGTTGTGTTCTCTTCTTCCACTACCAAGGCCTTGCTCATGACCTCTTCATAGGTCCAAGAATCGAATGGAGCTACTCCTCCCCTAACTTCAGGCTTCAAACCTTCGAAACCTCTTGGACTCCACCACTTCAGTGGCGACGTAGTCCGGTGCAAAACGGGCAAGTCGTAGAAACTCTACCCCATACTCTCTGACTGTCATCCTCCCTTGTACTAGCTGCAGGAACTGAATCTCAAGCTGGTTCCTCACTACTTCCGAAAAATATTGTTTGTTGAATTCCTCAACAAATTCCTCCCAAGTCCAAGGCAACTCTGGGGTCTCCTGAGCCCGAGTCCTTATCACGGACTTCCACCAAGGCCCAGCCTCCCCATCCAACATATAGGCTGCCCATCTCACGCTCTCGTCTTCCGTGCATGTCAGCACGCTGAATACTTTTTCCATTTCCATAAGCCGCCATGGTGTCTCGGCCGCCATGGTATGAAAATGAAGGAGGTCTCATCCTCCTAAACTCGGTGAATGATGAGGGGCACGAATGGTCCCTGGTGGTGTAGGTGGTTGTTGCTCTCTTGATGCTTGAGCTGCAAGGGATGCAGCTTGCTGCGCCATAGCGGCTGCCATGGTCTCCATTGTGTGCATCATCCTCTGTCTCTCTTCTCTATCCTCTTGTCTCTCTCTCATTCTTTCTTGTTCTCCTTGATCTTGATCCTGACGATCTCGATCTTCTTCCCTTCTTTGTCTAATCTCGCTTACAGGGAATCAGCACCTCCTAAAGGTACTCTATTCGTAGGAGAGATGTACTCATCTCCACTACGCAAGCTCCTCTGTTGGCCTCCCCTTGGTCGGCCCCTTCCTCTAGACGACATTTGCGGCTGTAGTTGAAACTAAAGTTTCGTCAGCAGAAGCCCCTATGTTCTGACCAAGAACACTTGTCAGAATTGCTAAAGAAAATAGCTTTGATACCAACTGTGACAGCCCGGATTTCGGCACCCCGAAACCCGTGCCATCAGCACGATCATCTTGACCGTGCCCCTCAACTATGCACGGAACACTGGTATATCAAGCATAAAATAAATAAGAACAACTTGCGGAATTTAAATCTACATAGAAATACTTCTCAAAAGACAGTTCTACCCTCATGCCTCTGCATGAAGGGAGAACCGATCCGAACCATCGATGATAACCATCATCATGGATGGTTCGCCCAAAAGAATACTCTGATATCCATATACACAAGGTTTAATCAAAAACCAGGCTTGACATACCAAGCCGTACAATCTCCAACTAAAACTCCTCAAAGTCGCACAGCAGAGTCCTCTAGAAGAAGTCCTCTGGAGGTGGCTCTAACTCCTCGCCGGCCGCAAGGTCCGACTCACCGGGTCAGCCTCCTCAAGCCTCGGCATTTGCTAGTAGTGGACTGCGACGATAGTCTATAGGGTGAGCTACATCCTAGCTCAATAGGGAACACAATTGAACATATAAAATATAACTCACATGTATTCTATGATATGCATGATGTGTCTATGCATTTATTGATGAAAAACATTAAAATACTTCAATTCTTGTTAGATTACTCATGTCTTTTAGTTAATCATGAATGATGCTGAGAAGGCCTAAAGCAAAACTTAAACTTCAACTTAAATAATCCCCGAGCAATATAGCATCGAGCCCCGACGAGATACCCTTCATCGTCATCTATATAGACAGTTTTAAATGTATTCCCTGGGAATACTAATAGTACCCAAGCCCCTTTCCCCTGGGGATTGGTGGCGGGGTTTCACATCTCATCAACACCCCTGGGGTGCTACTGTCTGGATAAGCCTCCGTGATCGCCTCTGATTAGCCGTCAGATCGGTCACGGATATCCCGCCGCCACGGTTATCCCTCAAATAACAAAAATATGGGTGCCTTACATATAGTTATTCACCGTGTAATTGTGCTATCTTATATCAGTTAGGCCTCATCAAGCATGATTCAATCATGGATACATCCCTGGGATGTATCCATTCACTTGCATCACACCTGATGCCTTTACTTCTTCATCCCCTGGGGATGGTTCATTTAAGTTCTCTTATGAATGTCACACACACACACACTTTTCATAATCATTGAGTAGTAAAACATTTGAATTGAATTGATATCACTACATACATGCTCTTGTAAAATAAAGTACATGTTCAGGGTGTTCCCTACCTCAAGTCTTTAGCTGATCAATGCATCAAGGTCCCACGTGGCTCCTTGTGCACTCGTTCTCACGTACCACCTATGGTACCATATAACATGTGAAACACATCACTAAGGATGTAAAAGAATAGTTCCAAGACCCCCCAAGAGTCTTAAAGTCCAAGTCAAAAGCTTACAAAAAGTATCCCAGTCGATTAATCGAACTCCAATTTCGATTAATCGAATCTCATTCGATTAATCGATTTCCAAAATCGATTAATCGAAATCCAATATCGATTAATCGATTCTAAATCGATTAATCGAGATTCCCATTCGATTAATCGAATCCCATTTCGATTAATCGAATTTCCCTACTTTGGCAAGTCGATTCTCAAATCGAGTAATCGAGTTCTCAAATCGATTAATCGATCCCAAATCGATTAATCGAAATCTAAAATCGATTAATCGAAATCCCCATTTCGATTAGTCGATTTCCCCCTTTTCATCCTCCAGCCCCTCTGGGGTCCACTGGAAGTACCCAGTCGATTAATCGATTCCCAAATCGATTAATCGAAATCCAAAATCGATTAATCGAACTTTATTTCGATTAATCGAAATCGTGTTCCTTGACTTTTCAACTTCCTGGCGAATTTCGATTAATCGAATCTCGATTTCGATTAATCGAAATTGCCAGATTCAGCCCATTTCGAGCTGTTCTTCCCAATCTTTTTCCCATCTCTTTTCCTCTATTTTCTAAACCTTTTATCTATAATTTTAACTATTCCTAACTACAATAATTCACCCATAACTCATGCATTTAATTCACAAGAAATTTACCTCAATCAAATCTCTATTTGATTAGATCTAGTGGTTGGAAAGCTAGGGTTTCCAGCTCCTCATTTAGCTGATTCACGCCAATCCAATCTTCTCTTCCAATCACTTGTAATAACTCCTCTTAAATCCTCCCTTTCTCACTCCTCTCTCTCTTCTTTACTCTTTCAACAACTCAAGGCATTGATTTTAGGGTTCATTAAAACCCATTTATTCCTCTTCTAGCTCATGTGTTGAGTACATGCACCCCACTAGGTGTACGTGACTTCACACATCCATCATACGCCTCATAGGCGCTCAGTCTATTACATCCCATCCGTTCATCACACCTTATACTGACTGTTGATCTCCTAATTGGTCAAACCTATGACCGATCGGGCACGGATCCCGAGGTCATAGTTTTGTGTGATTTTTCGGGCTATTACATAGAGAGTCGGGCGAGAGGAGAGACTTAGAGAAAGAGCTAGAGAAGAGAATGAGGGGATCTGAATTTATATATTTGGGTTTAGAGAACCTTTAAAATCACCCGCCAAATCTTTGAGTTCACCCACGTTCAAATACATCGATTATATTGAATTCGACGATGGATATTGTTTATCGTCCCAATCTTTCACATGATGGATCTTGAGAACATGATTGTACCATTAGACGGTTGGTTTTTTATTTCATGTGTATGCACCCAAAAAACTAACGTTAAAATCAATTTTGAGCATGCACATGATCTTAAGGTCATTTTTCTGAGATGTGTGCCATGAGAAATTAAACACTAACCATCTGATGGTAGGCCCATGATCTCAAGATCCATCGTGTGAAAGATTGGGAGGATAAACGATCTCCATCATCTGATTCTACCAATTCAATGTGTTTAAGTGTGGGTGAACTCAATGATTTGGTTGGTGGATTTAAAGGTACTCTTAAGTTTAATTAGGTACTTTTAATGACACCTACAACTCTTGTTCGACACCTACACACATAATCAATGATCGCTTTAAATCAAAAGATGGAGATCGTCTTCGCTCCAATCTTCCACTCATGGGATCTCAAATCAATGAACATACCGTCAGACGGTCAATTTTCGATTCCAAATGCCACAGATCCCGAAAAGGTGGTCCTAAAGTCACTTTCGCGCATGATGTGTGTCATGCGATTTTAGGGCCACTTTTTGGGATATGTGACATGTGGAATCAAAAACTGACGTATGATAGTACGTTCATGACATCAAGATTTCTTATGTGCAAAATTGCAGTGAAACACAATCTCCATCCTCTGATTTAAAGCAATCAATGACGTTGGGTTCTATTAAAGGTACCCATTTTTTAATGAGTACAATCCATCCATCAAATCTTTGTGAGCACCCACGCTGAAATGCATTGACTGCATTTAATTAGATGATGTAGATCGTTTATCATCGCAATCTTTTACAAGATGGATCTTGATATCATGAGCATGCCATCCAACCATTCGTGTTTGAGATCGCAAGGCACATATCCCAAAAAGGGTGAAAAAATACGAACTGACACTCATTACGCCCAAACCTGATTTTAAGCTCAATTTTTTAGGATTTATGACACTTATTTCAACCCAAGCCCGACATAAGGCAGGCCGAGCTAGGCAAGGTTGTGGGATATTCTTCTCTTTTGAAATTATTTTATACGTATATACGTATTTTTTAAAACAAAGTTATTTATAAATTTAATTTTGATATATATAAGCTACGATGGTATTTATTAAAACTATTATATATTAGGAATTAAACTTTATAATATATATATATATATATATATATATATATATATATATATATATATATATATATATGGGTACCTATCTATATAGGGGCGGGTTTAATTAAGCTGGCCTCACATGGCCATGCCCTAACCTGGCCCAATTTTTACCAAGCTTCCACTACCTAAGCCTAACCATGTATATGACCCCGATTTATTGCCTAAAAAAGCACGTTTTTTTCGGGTTAGGTTGCTGACAACTCTAATTTAAAGGTACTCTTGTTATTTACAACTTGAAAAACAACTTCAATATAGTCATGATATATATAATTTATCTTTTACATAGATATACATAAAATTGACTGCTTTAGGCAGTCGATTTATTTACCACTGCTGTTTTAATTTAAACGACGAACCTAGACCGTCAAGATTTTACAGACTGATTACGTCCATCGTTTATCCCACCCCACTAATGTAGTTTTTTTCTCATTTTCACGTAATGTATTAGCCATCTACAAAAAAATCAAACTCTTAATCCATTGTCAACTGTAAAGAAAATTTCTTTTAATTGTAGCCTGTCTTTCTCTAGATGGATCTATATCTAATGAGGTTGGGACCCTCAATATATATATATATTTCAGCACAATGAAATTCTGCAAGAGATAATTAAAGAGCAGCAATAACAGTAGATGTCACCACAATCAGATCTCAGCAGCCACAATAGCCCAATAATCAGCAGCAATCATAGATGAAACAACGACTAAAAGACCTCTAAAATCAGCCACAGAATCTTAAAAGATTGTATCTTCAGCAACAATTCTAGGAAGATCAAGACCCTCTAAAAGTTTACGATCAGATATTCAAAAGCCTCTATTTTAGGCCAGAGTCATAACTATCACAACCTACAACAGACCAAAGTAAGAACCCTCGAAACCCCTTTTTATTTTTCAACAGAAACTCATTTCTCAAACGCATAAAAAGCCAATTTTATTTCTTCATTTTCTAGATCTTTTTACATGTATATAAAAGATAAAAACAAAAGCTCCCAAACACTTTCTAATTAGGCCTCCTAATTGACTTGGGACTCTAAGCAACATAAAATAGATAAAAAAACAAACACTTTCTAGATAGCCGACTCCTAAGTCCTACCATACTTGGACTCTAAATATTGAAATAGAAGTAAACAATCCCTTAAGAATACTTTGAAGTAAGTCTTAATTGCATATTAAAGTAGAAGAAAAAGAAGATGGAGATCTTACCGATGCGACTACGGTGGCTGGTGGGGTTGGGCGGCGGCGGCTGTCGGCACGATAGGAGATGGAGGCATTGGCACTGTGGGCCTTGGTAACCTTGGGTTTTAGAGAGAGAAAAGAGAGAGGGGCTTTAGAGAGAGAAATAGGTCATTGGGGGTTTTAGAGAGAGAAAAGAGAGAGAGAGAGAGAGAGAGAGAGAGAGAACAGAGGGCGCCGGCGTCGGGGTTTTAGAGAGAGAACAGAGGTGTCGGACGTCAGGTGTTTTAGAGAGACAAGAGAGAGAGAGAGAGAAGAGAGGATTTTAGTCTTTTAGAGAGAAAAAAGAGAGAATAGAGGGAGGGAGCGGGTTTTCAGAGGGCGACGAGGGTTTTAGAGAGAGAGAACATGGGTTTAGAGAGAGAAGAGAGAGAGAGAGAGAGCAGGGTTTTAGAGAGAGAGGGAGGGCGGGGGGCTTAGAGAGGGATGACTTGTCTAGTTGTGTTTTTTGAGTTTAGGGCAGGCACGCGTTGTGAGGAAGAGTTTTATATTTTTTTTTTTAAAAATTGGGTGTTTTGGGGTTTGAGTGCGGGCGCTCGCCCACACTCGACTGTATGTTGTTCTGCCACTGACTATAAATAATCGGCTATATACTATAAATAGGTCCCTTGCCCTCCCATTCTCAACACACAATTCTTTGCTTTTTCTCTTTGGAACTCTTGAGGCTGGCTCTAAGATTCCGAACTAGCGCATAATTGAATTCTATGTATCTGGCTCTTAGAACTTCCACTCTCTTCTAAGAATCTCGCTGAGTAGTCGAGCACGTTGGGGCTGACCAATCTGTTTTGATTCTTGAGCGGCCTAAAGAGAAATAAAGTTAGCCTTAGATCCAACCCTTAGGAAATCCCTACCGAAATGCCCAACTTAGAGCTAATTAGATCCACACCATCCATCATATTTTAAATATGATCATGGCCATCAAAACTGATATGTTAGGTAGATCAATTTAGGTTTAGAAAAACCCAAATTAGTTAAAACCCTAGGCAACCTTAGTTGCTAAAGTCGGCAGGCTGGCGTTTAGCATAGGAGTCCAATCCACAACCCCCCCTCCCCCCCCGCTCATCCTCGCGATCGATCAATGATGTTCTACAACGTCGATAAACATCTCTAGATGACAATCACAAATAAGGTATATTATTCAATTCGCCTATAACTAACGAATTTCTCTGTAGGTGCACCTATAAATAGCTTATCTTTATTGCTAAATCTCTTCACCCCGTTTTGGCAAATAGAGTCCCCAAGTGATCACATTGGAATTATTTTTCCCGAATTCAAGAGGGTTCCTGAAAAAATGTGTACCAACAGGAGCACCTACCTTTTCTTCTTGTTGATAAAGCATAAAACTAAGTCATGCTATTTGAATTAATACACACACACACACACACACACACACACACACACATATATATATATATATATATATATATATATATATATATATATATCGTCGGTTCCGAAGACTGCCCTAATGGAGATTAAAATGGAGATTAAGAGCGCCGGAGGCAAGAACCGTTTGACTTTTTCACAAAAATTTTAGAGACATAAACACTCCCTCCCTCTCTTCGTTTTATCTCCATTACATTGTTTTAATCCTCTTATATATTTTACATTTTTTTGGGTTATTTTTCTTGTTTATCAACATAAGAAAAATAGATAAATTAGATCTCTTTTTATATATATATATATATATATATATATTTTTTTTTTTTGAAATTTGTGTTTATATTATGGAAACGCTAAAACTGAGCCTCGGAAGGACCGATAAGAACCCAGCATAGCACCACAGGCATTACTGTCTTCTACAATGGTTTGAAAAAATCAGAGGAGGAATCCGAAATGTCAAGAAAACCTCCAACAACAACAAATGAAAACAGAAACCCCCCCGAAATAGGATGAAGTCCAGTACAAAGCTCAGCTCCAATTATAAAGTGGATATTAAATAGAGGAGATCATCCGATTCAAATCTTCGAATGGTAAGAATTGAGGGATCCTCTAAACCTTCAGAAACAGCCCAGGAGCACACTGAAAAGAGACTATCCCGAATTAGGTTGCCTTCAGAAAAAACACCATTGTTGCATCTGATGTGGTTTTTGATAAGCCAAATGTTCTAGAGTAGGGAAAAGTGGTAATGGGACCATATCCATTTCTTCAAACCACTAAATAGATTTGAATCCCAGCTGATAATAAGATTGGCCACCCTTGAAGGCAAATAACTAGCTAGATCGAACGCATTATGAAGGTTATTCCATACGGGCCAGATCTTAGGACAACTGATGAAGAGATGGTCTACATCTTCAGCCGACGAGTCACATAGGAAACAATTCTGATCAATATCCATTCCTCTTTTATTTAGGGTGATAACTGTGGGAAGTTTATTCCAAAGAACAGACCAAGCGAAGAACTTGATCTTGGAAGGGATCTTGAGCTTCCAAATGCTACACAACTCAACTTTGGTAATGCATCGATAAGGAATGGAGAAGGCGGACTTGACGGAGAACGACTTGCTATTATTATTATCCCAGATTCGACAATATTCACAGCCACTATTGATGGTTAAAAGATCGAGGATTGCTGAAAGATTGCTATACTCGGCGATTTCTAAGTCGTATAAACGTCTTTTAAATCTTATGTGCCAGCGAGAGTGAGTATCGGAGCTGAAAATGTCTGAAATGAAAGCTGTCGGATTTTCTGCTATAGCATACAGATTGGGGAATAACTTGCTTAGCGAATTGGCAAGAGTATCCCATTTATCAATAATATCTCTTTTACCAATGGAAAAAGAGATATTATTGATAAATTTTTTTCTGACAGAGATTATACCTTTCCACCACCACGAAGAAATATAGTATTTGTTGTTCTTTATCTCCCACCCATTAACGCTCATCCGATACTTTTTGATAACCACATCTTTAAGCCAACTATCTTTTCCGTCGCCAAGCCGCCACCACCATTTCATGAGGAGGGCCTGATTTATAGAACTGATAGATTTAATACCAAGGCCACCAGCCCATTTTGGCTTGGACACAATATCCCATCCTATAAGATGGATTTTTCAGGATTCTCCCAAGTCGTCCCATAGGAAGTTGCGCTCGAGTTTTTCAATTTCCCAACAGATCTTGGTGGGGCACTTGTACATTGAAAGGTAATAAGTGGGTAGGGCATTAAGGACCGATAAAATGAGAGTCATTCTACCTCCTTTCGAGAGAAGCTTGCTTTTCCACCCACCTAATCTATCATTGACTTTAGCAATAATCGGATCCCAGGCGGACATATTAAGTTTGCCAACACCAATGGGGATCCCAAGATATTTGAAGGGAAGAGAGGTGGTGACAAAATTAGCTTCAATGGCCCAATGATGTAGATAATGATCATTGACGTTAATGCCATAGATATTAGATTTCTCATAATTTACCTGCTGCCCAGAGACCACTTCGTATACCATTAATATCTTGCGCACGTAGGTGATTTGGGAGGTCTCGCCACCACACATGATAAGAGAGCCATCAGCATATTGAAGGAGATTAATGTTGAACTCGCATCTGGGATTGGAGAAGCCAATGATTTTTCCTTCAAGCTCCGCTTTTTGAAAAAGTAATGCAAGGCTTTCACTAGCAATGTAAAATAAATATGGTGATAATGGGCAGCCTTGTCTTAATCCTCTCGAAGATTTGAAATATCCGTAGGCTTTTCCGTTAATAATGATAGAAAAATGAGCACTAACCAGGCACTCGTGGATCCAAGATCTCCATTTTTCACCGAAACCCATCTTCCTCAGCATCCATAACAGATAATCCCAACTCACCCTATCATAAGCCTTTTCCATATCCACTTTAATTAGAACTCCCGCCTGCTTAGAGGAAGCCTTCGAGTGAATGCACTCTTGGGCTAGAACAGTCAAATCAAGGATTTGCTTACCTTCTATAAAGGTCCATTGAGATTTGGAAATGACCGATCTGATTACTTTCTTCAAGCGATCGGCAAGAACTTTAGCAATAATCTTGTACAAGCTGGAAACTAGAGATATTGGCCGAAACTTACTCATTTTCGAAGCACCACGCTCTTTCGGGATGAGGATGATGAACGTAGCATTCATGGATTTGTGGATGAATTCGTCCTCCCAAAACCTGTTGAGCATCTGGATCACGTCCTCTTTGACAATTTCCCAATATTTATGAAAGAAACCCATTGTAAAACCATCCGGCCCTAGTGCACGTTCGCCGCTGCAGCTCTTGATAGCGTCCCAAATTTTGTCGTGATGAACTTTCTCTTCTATGTGATCGGCTTCAACTTGGGAGATTGACCGAGGTTGGACATTGTAAAGTCTCGGGCGGTAGTGTCTAGTTTCTTTGAAAAGCTCGTCATAGAATTCAATGGCTATCTTAGCAATATCATCTGGCTGAGAATAGGAAGTACCAATCCTGGTGATAACAGAGATGGAATTGATTCTCCTGTGATTGTTAGCGTATGCGTGGAAGAAAGCTGTATTTTTGTCGCCTTCTTTCAACCAACGGATACAAGATTTCTGATGCCATTCTTTTTCCTTGGTGAGAGCTAATTGTTCAAAGCTGACCTTAGCTGCTTTTCTCTCTAATATTTCTTTGTAGGAGAGATGTCGAGATTCCTCAATGTGATCGATGCAATTGATGGTATTGGTTAAAGCAGATTTGGCGGCATTATTGGCAACTTTTTGGGCTTTGATCCAAGCAGCAATTTTGCCTTTCACGGCCCAAAATTTAGCAGAAACGGAGTGAGATCTAGTTGCTTCCGACCACCATATGGGTAAACATTCGCTGAAATCTTTGTTGTCAAGCCAGTGATTAAATAGGCGGAACGGAGACGGTCCCCATTTGATGCCATCAAGTTTCAATATTAATGGTGTGTGATCGGAGGTGACGCGAGTTGTAGCAGAACAATCAGCGGTAGGGTATAAAGCATTGAAACCTTCACTGATCAAAAATCTGTCAAAACGGCATAAAGTTGTAGGATTCCTGCCATTGAACCAGGTATACTGGGCCCCTGACATAGGAATGTTCATAAGCTCAGATTCGTTGATGAAATTAAACAAGTTCCTCATTGAGGGGGAAAGTCGGGAGTTGTTGGAGCATTCATGAGGATGTTCTATGGCGTTGAAATCCCCACACAGAACCTAGGGACCCTTGTGTAGTATTTTCTACCTATACAGATCCTCCCATAGCTCAACATCGGCCCCTCTAGAGCAAGGACCATAGACTGCCGTGAAGAGGAAGGAGGCCTTATTTCGCTTGTCCAAAACGAGCAAGGATAAATTGAAATTACCAACCCACGACCCTGTACACTCATAAACAGATGTATCCCACATAACTAATATACCACCTTTGAACCCATTTGCATTTTTGTGAAACCAGCTCCAACCAGCTGTAGGAGCAAAGGATAAAAGCTTCCTGGAAGTCATCTCCCTGCATTTAGTCTCTTAAAGAGTAATGAGATTAGCTTTGGTGCTGGCCAACACTTTTTTAACTGTTGCACATTTGCTAGGCCTCCCAAGGCCTCGTACATTCCAGGTTAATACCATCATAGAAACTGAGAGAAGCGTAGGAGCTGGAATGGCCGGGAGCTACCGGGTATATCGCAGTGACCATTGTAGTCTTTTGAGTTCGGCAATCTTCTTATTATTGGTTTCAAATTTGGATGCCGATATCAAGGAGACTTCATTGACAGTGTTGTCTTCTGTCAGCCTGAGGTCTTCAGCAACGTTGTCTTTGTGGGTGGGGACAGGGAGGACCAAATCAATATCAGATGTGTCATTGGCTGAGGGAGCATTGACCACTGCCTCAATTTCTGAGAATCTGCCGGCCCCTGAGATGAGATCCATTCCATGATCGTCAATGAGGTCATGTTTCCAACTACTGCCACTATCACTGACATCATCATCTTCCATCTCGGTCTCTCCAAAATTATGTCGCTCTTAGGCATCGTCTGCAGGAAGGGAGAGGGTAGCAAAATTGGCTATGGGAAGTTGGGTGAAACCAGGAGGAAAATCTGGTGTACTAGTTGAATAGATGATGGCTGAAGGGGCTGAATTTGGAAGTAAATTCAGCTGGTTGATAGGTGAGGCTGAAACAAATTTGGGGGAGTTGGGGTCGGTAATGGAGTTAGCAGCTAGGATGGAAGCGGGCTTGGCTAATGAAGAGGCCTCAACGCTGGGGGAAATGGGTCTGTTAGAGGGCTGAGCACTGGGGGAGATGGGTCTGTTAGAGGGGTCCAATGGGTTGCTGAAATTCATGGGGTGTATTGGCTGAATAGATGATAGCTGAAGGCGTTGAGTTTGGAAGTAAATTCAGTGGGGTGATAGGTGAGGCTGAAACAGAGTTGGAAGAATTGGGATCAGACTTGGAGTTAGCATCTTGGGTGGAAGCAGGCTTGGCTAATGGAGAGGCCTGAATGCAAATGGGTCTGTTGGAGGGCTGAATGCTGGGGGAAATGGGTCTGTTGGAGGGTTGAACGCTGGGGGAATTGGGTCTGTTTAAGGGGTCCAGTCCAATGGGACTCTGGAATTCAAAAGGTAACATCTCGTAGAGGGAGGATTTTTGGGGATTGGGAACCTCCAAATTAGGGGGAGGATTCTCAGAAGAAACAGGTAAAGGCACAGCTGGGATCTCGGAATGTAGATTGGCAATGGATCCTATTGAAGTGGGAGATTGGCGCTCTAATGTTTCCAAAAGCGGAAAGATATCGCAATTTTGAAATTCAAAATTCAAGTTTCCAAAACGAAGAGATTGGTTAGAATTTTGGCTAATTATGAGGTGCTTCCTACAACGAGAAAGGAGTCATTGACATTTTCATGGCTCCTTTCAAAGGTGATGTTGGCCGGTTCAAACAGATTAGTTACTGTTTCGACTAAGGGAGGTGATGTTGCCTGTTTCTGATCTACTTAGTTTTGAGTTTGTCATGTTTCAAATGAAACAAAGACAGTTATATCTGATTATACCTTGATGGAGAAGCATGCTAATTGAACATGGGAATTTACAAAACTAGCATCAAGAGAAGGGATTTCAAATGGTAGATCAAACAAGCCAAAAAATGTCTAATTGTTTTAAAAAATATGTAGTGACCATATACCCAAAACATTTTTGCTAGGCATTTCATCGAACCTGTGAAGACCATATACCCAACAGATGTCCACGAGAGCGAAGACGTCAATGCGATGTCCACGCATTCTTGGGATTTTTGGCCTAATGTTAGTCGTTGCTTCTCTCTCTTAGTCTCTTACCATCACTGCATCACACCCATCCAGCGATCATCTTCATCCTCATTGTGATTCTAAAGAGGGATCGACCTTGCAGTGGAAGGATCGCTGGTAGGGATCGATGAGCTGCTGATGAGCTGCAAGAGAGATGACAAGGTTTGGGACCAAAAAGAGATCGAAGTTGCAGTGGACGAATCGTCGTGATGGATGGAAAGCTGCGTAGTCTTCCTCGCAGAAGTGAGAGCAGATCGGTGTAGGGCAGTTCGGCAAGATGGTAACCATGCGAAAGAATGGAGCTAGTTCCTTTTTACCGAAGACCAAAAACCTGTGCAATCCTGATCACCAAACACTTCTCTAACGAGTATAATACCCGGGAACTTTTTGAGTTTAATCTCGTTTTGCTGAACTGCCCAAAAACAAAGAAAACCTCTCAAACCATAAAAGAAAACACCATCTCTAACGACAAAAACATTCCTACCACTATCCAACATAAACAAATAAAAAATTCTCCCATAAAGCCCAAAGCCTTAGACACCCATTTCCCAGACCCACCAAGAAACGAAAACCCTAGAGCAGAAGCCATAGATCTTCAAAGTTGTTGCTCACCTCGTCTGTCTCCGAAAGGTGCAGCCTCAAACACCCATTCGATGGCGCATCATGGTCCAGCTCATGCACTTAGAAAGTCACTTCTTTTGCTAATAATATAATCATTGCCTATATGGCTCTCGACGTGACTCTCTTCTGGCTCATCTGCCAAATGCTGATGCTTAATGCTCGAGCTGATTACTTATTAGAAGACGAGGATCCCAAAGGGGAGTATGGCCAAGTGCTTATAGCTGACTATGAAACAAGAGGAAATCCTTCGTCCAAGGTATAAAAAAGGGAAATTTACCTGATCGACCTGCCAGATACATCTTTCCCACTAGAGACCCTATATTTTCACCTTTACCCAAACCGACCAGCTCGAAGTCAAGTCGACGCTCGCCTTTATGAAATATCGAAATTACCCCCAAGGTAATAAATAACCGCCCTAAATTGAATCATTACCTTTTTACTTTTTACTTTTTCGTTGGAAGTCGGTGGAAGGTGGAGTCGTTTGAAAGTCGGTGATGCTTGGTTGTTCAATCTTCAAGCTACAAAATCTGTAAGTTAGAAATTAAATTATCTTCCATTGCTGTAGATTTTTTTCTTCTTCTTCCGACGGTCTTTATTTTGATTTTTTTAACATAAATGATAACGATTGTATTCACAGTCCGTATCGATTGTTATCTTAGCCTTACTATACATTTCAATTTTATTACAGTTCATTTATAAAAGCAGTCAAGATGGTTATACAGCGGGCTATTGCCAAATGTTCACCTACTACTATTTTGAAGCTCTACGAGGATGCTAGCCCGGAGCGGAAGGAGTTGTTGAGAGCATCAGTTTTCGATGGAATATTTCAAATGCCAAAGGGTGTGGGTTTTGTTGGAGATGTCATAGATACGATGTTGAGTTTTTGAGTTGAGAAGAATCACTTTCGAATCGGGAAGAGAGATGTCTATCTTCGAGAGATGGATGTTGCCTTAATATTGGGGCTTGCCGTGGTTGAACCCCAACGGTATACCCCTTCCGTTAAACCACTGGAAAAGGAAACCATTTGATACAAACATTTTTGTGGACTGCCTCCCAGGAAAATTCTTCGGTCTCATATAGAACATGGAATCAATCTAGCGGAAAGTGATGACGACTTCGTAAAGTTGGCTCTTCTATTTGTGTTGTGCACATTTCTTTTTCTCAGGTCCCACCATCAACTGTCAGAAAACCACGTTCAACTCGTCGATGTCGTCAAGAACTTCAACCAAATGCTGTGGGGTCTCTACGTGGTTCATGACTTGATGGAGTATATAGAGAAGGGCATGGCAAATAGAAAGATTGCCGACAAGGATAAAGCCCTTAAGCCGTATAATGTTTATGGCTGTATGTGTGTACTTCAATGGTGGGCCTATGAGATGTTGCCTAAAATCTCACCTGAAAGAATGCCTCTGAAGAACCCTTATCCACGATTATTGAATGACGAGAGAAGGCGCAAACGAGGATAAAAGGCTACACTGTTAGGAAGATGTTGGACAGCAAGGTATGATGTCTATTTAAAAGCTTCAAATTTCTAAAGGTAAGGACTGTAAAGAGTAAATGGAAGATATCAACTTTCTAACTAGTCGCTATCGACTTCTTAACAAGTCGATATCGATTTCATTTACAGTCGATACCGATTGTCTAAATAGTCTATAACAATTGCCTACACAGTCGTTATCAACTGCCTACACAGTCGTTATCGATAGCTTACAATGTCGTTATCGACTACCTACACATTCATTATTGACTGCCTACATAGTCGTTATCGACTGTGTATGTAGTCGATATCGACGGTTAATAAAGTCAATATTGACTCGTTAAGCAGTCAATATATTGCATTAATTAATAGTTCAATTTTCTATATTCGATTTGTCATATTGATAAACACATTTATTTTATGTGGTTCCTTTGTCATAATAGATTTACGCTCCCCTCAAACCCGTTTCCTTCGAGTTGGAGATACCCCTCGTAAGGGATTATCAGCGGGGTAAAAAAGTTGTTGGGGGAAGAGGAAAGAGGTTGTTGAAGAGGTCAAGAGAGCTGTGGAAGTTGATTTACGGCCCTAGAAGAAAAGAAATTACATTTCAGTCAAAGAAGTTGATGAGAAAGAGTTTAAGGACCAAACAACGTCGGACGAAGACTCGTCGTCAGAAGAGGTCCTCGAGAACAAGGGACGCCACAAAGACGAGTGGCAGCGCACCAACCTCCTCTAATGAAGTGTTGTTGAGGAGGATTGATGGTATGACATTGGAGAATTTGAAACTCAATCAAAAAGTGAGCCATTTGAAAGAGTTAGTGAAGCAGTTGGTAGAGGAGAATAAGCTCCTCCGGACACAAAGCACATCCTTTGATGACTCGCTCACTTCAAGGGATATAGAGCTACAAACGATTAATCACTCCAACAAGTTGATCCAAAAGGACCAAGGAAAAATTATTGAACTCCTTCAAACGATCTTGGAGGTGACACCTAAGGTATGGATCGTAATGTATGTTGAAAAGTCTGCTATGAGTAATACCGAAATTTATAGAGTCGATAGCGATTGTGTATAACGTCATTAACGACTGTGTTTAGAGTCGATACCGATTATGAATAGAGTCATTACCGATTGTTTTTAGAGTTGTTAACGATTGTGTTTAGGGTCATTAACGATTGTGTGTCCAAAACGATTGTTTGTAGAGTCGATACCGATTGTGTTTAGAGTCGATGCCGATTGTTTTTAGAGGGCATATCTGGTTATCGATTTGATTTCTTTTGATATTTAGGATGGTGCTGTTTCAAAGTTGTTATCGAATGTGCCTCTCACTACCGATAAGGGACCAACAGATATGGGACCACCTCCTCCCATGCAAGAGGAGGTGGCAACTGCTGACAACCAACCCGAGGATCAAGCCAATAAGGGTGGTCCGGCTGGTGATGAGCAACCCCAGCTACCATTCGATGCTCGCTTGAGGCCTAGGACTAAAACAAAATAATTTATCTAGAAACCTAGGATTGGAAGAAAGTAATCAAAGAAAAAACTTGCAACGGAGACGATACCCTCTTCTGTGGTTGAGCTGACAGCTGAACAGAGGTACAAGAATGCCCTCTGGAAAGCTTCTGTTGAGGAAGACGAGTAAGTTTTCACTTTTTCCCTTGATAGTTAGTTAGTAGTTAATTTCGTTTTGAATTTCAAAATTGGACATTATTTATGCAGCACCCAAGTGAGCATAGTCAGTGATTATACACTCCGGGTGTAGTCTTTCAGATGTTTAGAAGGCAGGAAATACCTAGACAATATTGTAAGTAAAAGAATTTGCTCTTATTGTTTCAATGACGTTATTTTTTCTATGTTTAATTGCTTTCAGTAATGATTGTCTAAACAGTTGATAAGGATTATCAAAACAATCGATAACGATTGTTTGAACAATCTATAAAGATTGTCTCAACAAACGATAACGATTGTCTAAACAGTCGATAATCTTAATTTTCTTCTTTTAGATATTGGGAGCATACCTAAGACTCTTGGAAGTCATTGATGACATTGCTCATCTTGAGTTAAAGGATAAATGCTTCCTGATGGGTCCCACCGTTTTAACCTATATGGGCTTAGACTTTAGTGATTTCAAGCAATTTATAATTTCTGAAAAACTCAACGACGAAGTGTTGGGGACACAAATTGAACGGTGGTCTGCCCATAATGATGAAGCGAACCAAGGCAAGAAGGTGCTTTAAAACTTTTTTTTCAATCGGTTGCGGGATGTCTGGGCTCACTAATGTTCCACGGAACATTACGATCGCCACCAACACTTTTTATAATTTTCAAATTATATCCTCTAACATTAGATTGTCATTTCAGATATTTATCCCAATTCATAGTCACAATCTATTACATTGGGCACTTGCGATCGTTAAGGTTGTCGAACGATCGGTAATGATCATTGACCCTACTTTAGATAAGCCCTCTAAGGAGAAGTATTCGGACCAATTAAATGTCCTGGTAAGACTCTATAATATGAAATGTCCACACTTACATATTACAAATTTTCATTGTTTGCTTATCTTATCTGATTTTTTGAAATAGCCTTATTACCTTCCCACAATTTTATATTTATACGGAGACTTCACTGCATTGAATACTGAGACCTATCCTTGGTCAAGTTCTGAATGCTAGATCAAATCTGTTCCTCGACAAACCAATGGGTGGGACTGTGGGGTATTTGTGTTGAAATATGTGGAGTATTTCATGACGGGAAAGAAATTCGACTTCACCCAAGAAAAGATGAGTCAGATCAAGACAGAAATTGGCCAGACTCTTGCTAAATTCACTGCCGATGGAGAAGCAGATGGAGATGGTGATGAAGAAGCTACTAAAGATGCACCACCATAGTAGTTTTTTTAGATGTACTTTTTGGAATGAACATTCATGGAAATTTGTAAATTTACAATCTAATTTTTGTACAAAAATATATGTGAGTAATGCAACATTCGACTGGTTTTGGAAATTTGTAATCTCAAGTATGTACAAATATATCGGGTGAACATTCGAAAATAAAATAATAATAATATATATATATATATATATATGTGACTAATGCAACATTAGACTGGTTTTGGATGTGTGGCCGACCGTATAGACAGATATTGAATGTATAGATAGTCGATATCGATTGTATAGACAGTCGATATCGACTATCTATACAGTCGTCAACGATCGTATATATAGTCGATATCGACTGTCTATACGGTCGCATCGTCTCTCTATATACAGTCGTTCTTTAAATTGTTACAGTACTATTGCTGGAAGTTCTGAGAAAATGCTGAAAGTTCTACTAAAATGTACTTCTTTACATTTTTAATGTAAATTCATCGAATATATTACATCCAAATTTATAACTATTAAATCAAAATTGCGGCCAAACTTCACCTCATAACTTTCCTTGTAAAATCTAGTCAGCTTCTTGTACTATTTTTGGATGCGAACTATCTCCATCCACTGTGCATGAATTGCAATCCTATCATCCATCGGTAGATGACTTGTGTCAAAAATCTATACCAAGGTGCCTTACTTCACAAAGGAAAATACAAACCAATCTCTATCAGTAAGCATGTAGGAGAAAAAAATCTCATTTGTTAATAGATAGAAAAATGTAAGTTACCAAACTCCTAGATAGAAAATGCAAGTTAGCAAACTCATAGATACGAAACTTTTAATGGAACACTAGGATTAGAGAGCGATGTACTATATAAAGGAGGCACGTACTATATCAACCCATCGGTCCCACTATTGTGCAACTCCTGCGATTGTGACCATACTCATTACACCTACCACACTGTAGGGGCCTAACTTCACCTTTAGACCGTATCCTTCTCTTTCTTAGATGGCCTGCTTGCTTTCTGGAATTATAGGGCGATCTCACTTTCATATTTTCTGGCAGTTGCTCAACTTGGATTAGCCATTGACTTTTATCAAGCATGGGGGCCCATTGTTGATCGCATGTTTGTCTAAAGCAAGCGGTGAAAAACCACTTCTCACAGAAGTTGGGTAATCGTAACTTCTCCGATTGATGGCCACAATGGTATGCGAACAAGGTAAGTCATGAATGTGCTAATGACGACAAGTACACATCTTGTGTTTCAAGTCGACGTGATGAATGAAATTTCTAGAATTGACTTAGAATTGATCACACCCATATGGTTGAGCTCTCTTTCTACCAGCCCATTACAACACCTTCTTCATGTGCTCGTCTGCTTTCGAGTAGAGGAGGGTGCTCGATTTCTCAGATATCTGTTGACGCTTTTGAAAATGATCGACAACTTTCTCTTTAGTAGTTTTGATTAAGTCGATAATTAGTCTCTCTCGAGTGCCTTCCTTTCATGTATGCGCATGCCCAATACTTCGGGTCTATTTTTAAAATATACTCTATGGCACGAGGATCAGCAGTATCTTTCTTCATTTTGTTAATAAAATAATCAAATCTCTCTACTAAATATGCATGCGCAACACTCTACCATAGACTCTTCACACCGTTCCTGGGATACTTGTGTACCAAATTTTGTGTCATATGTCGCATGTAGTAATTGTGGTATGCGTTAGGAAAGATATGTTTCACCACCTTTATTTAACCCTTCGACCTATCCGTGATAATAACGAAATCTTCAGTAAAATACCTGTTCACCAATTACGAACGAACCTACCGGTTCAAAAAACCACATCCAGGTATGCACTTCTTCTAACTCGACGACGACAAACGCTGATGGTAATATATGGCCATTACCGTCTTGTGCCAAGGCGATAAGTAGGATCTCTTCGAAACATCCCCGTAGGTGTGTACCATCTACAAGCAATATGCGACGAAGTGTATTATAGTAGCTTTCGATGCATGGGCCAAAACTCTAAAAAAATCTTTGAAACTTACCATCAAGCATAACTTGAAAGGATGTTCGTACATTAGGATCTACCCTCTCCATCTCCTTCATGTAGGCCGGTAGATCCATAAATTACCCTTTCCAACTGCCTCTAATATTATTCAGGGTGAGTTCTTTCCCCCTCCAAGCCTTAGCATATGTGATTTGTACATTATAAGTTTTACAATGTCAAAAATTATCGATGCAGGTGTATAATCGAATCCTTCCATAAGTTTCTCCCGTACATAGTTAGCTATGAAGGAGATTATTGTATTACGGTGACCGTGTGGTCCGATCTTAGCATCCCCGGATGTGTGAGTACTATTAAACATCTTAATTTTAAAAGAGTCGAACCCAGTCAATTTAAACGCATGTATTTGCCACAAACAATCAAGTTCGTATCATCCAGCTGTCACTTGATAACTAGCGATTTTTAAGGGCCGAATTTGAAAGTTTTTCTCCACCGCGTGTTCTTTCAATGCTCTCTGGAATGTTTGCTTGTCTCCGAAGATCTCTCCAACTTTAAACATCCAATTTCGGTATTCGGTTTCTACCTCTTGATCGAAAGACTCGCCCGATGTCTCTGACGCTTGGTAAGCTCCATCTACTAAGGGATTATCAATGTCTCTCATAAAATTTTTTGGGTCCTCTTTTATAAACCCATCCGGTTTGCCATCATATTCTTTGACGTTCTCTTCAATAGTGGTATTTTGAGGTGGTTGACTAGATCCTTCTTCACCGAAGGGGTTCGAATGTGGTTGACTAGGCCCTTCACCGAACGGGTTCTGACATGGTTGACTAGGCCCTTCACCGAATGGGTTCTGACATGGTTGACTAGGCCCTTCACCGAAGGGGTGCTTATGTGTATGGACATGGGGTTGAGCTCATTCGGTAATCCCCATCGATGACCTGGTAGAATATAATTCGTGAGTCAGCAAAGTTGCGAATTCACCGGGGAAGAAATGACGAAAATCGTCTTCATCCCCTACTCACTACAAAAAATAAGACTATTAGCGGTAGTTTTTTTAACAAAATATTGCTACTATTAGTCCTGTCGCTACCAAAAATTGCTGCTATTAGTCATGCCGCTACCAAAAACTGCATTAATGGCAAGTGCCGCTAAAAGACCTTATTTTTATAGTGACTCTTAAAGACGTGTAGTCTAACTCTTGACTACAATATTGTGACCCATGCATATGTTATAGTGGGTCATCATATGATTCAACTAGAACATCGTTTAAATCAATAGTTGCTTTCATGGCCGATATATTCACCTTAAAATCATCATCATTGCTCCGAACGGTATCATATGTAGGTCCATCCTCCTCAAACTTTCATGGCTGGAAGGAATGGTTACTCACAAAATCAGTCCGACCAAGAGGTACTTGTTCAACTTCGACTCGGAAGGAGGACGATTATTTAATGATGAATACCTTTATAATGTCCAACCCTAATTTATAAAATGAAAATAGGGTGGCCAAATCATCCGAGTCCAAAACGTCGGCAAGCACATAGGTATTCACTATCTTCATAGAGAGCTTTATGGAAATTATTTCATCTGCCCTCACAAAACTGACAGCGAAAATTCATCTTATAAATCATTCATAAGAAATACTCGTAGAAATGATAATAACCGTCCGACGGCCACCTTCATACAAGCCATCATCGTTTACAATAAGGCCATCAAAGTGACAAAGAAGAGGAATTTCTACCTTAGACATCGCCTGTTTAAGAAGGAAGGGGTCATAAGACTAATGACACAAAAGGAGGAATGACAAATTGTTAGCAAAATGACTGATACACAATCAATATCGACTGTTTAAACAGTCGATAACAATTGTATACACAATTGATATTGACTGTTTAAACAGTCGATATCGATTGTGTATAAAGTCCTTATCGACTGTTTCAAAATATTTACCCAGTAAAATTAATTTCCCAAAATAAAATTATATTTCTTTTACTGCACCATTGTATTTCTAATAAATTTAAAATGTTGAACATACCTCGCGTTGCAATGACAAACTGCAGGATCTTCAACTCCCAATAGAAAATTGTAGGGGCTACTTCTCCCAAGCATCTATTTTTTTCTTCCAAGTAGCAAATCTAACTGAGGCAGAAGACGTTGTCGCCTTCACCACCTCTAACTTCTTACTAACTCTAGCAGCTTAAAATAAGGAAGAAGGGGATGCATTCGTGGGTTAAAGAAAGGCAGAGAAGGGGGTAATTTGGACTTTTTATTCTCCCTAGGGTACTCGGCTTCGAGCTGGTCGGTTTGGGTAAAGGTGAAAATATAGGGTCTCTGGCGTGAAATATGTATCTGACAGGGTCGATCAAGTAAATTTCCCTATAAAAAATGCCTTGAGCAATGAATAAAACAACACTCAGCTTGTTATTATTTATGATATGACTCCCATATCTATATTGTGTAGCTGCTTTGATTTAAACTCTTGCTTAACATTTACATCTGTAAACCTATGACAGCCCGAATTTTCGGCACCCCGAAACCCGTGCCATCAGCACGATCATCTTGACCGTGCCCCTTGACTATGTACGGAAATATTGGTATATCAAGCAACAATAATAAACTGAAATAATAACTATAATTGCGGAAATAGGATACTATTCAAAAGACAGTTCTACCTTCATGCCCCTGCATGAATGGAGAACCGATAGACGAACCATCAATGATAGCTGATCATCACTGATGGTTCGCCCCAAAAGAATAATCCCATCATTTAATTACATCGTTTACAAAACAAGGCTTGACATACCAAGCCGAACTAAGAATCTCTCAAAAAGCTCTCAAGAATGCACAGCAGAGTCCTCTGGAGGGGCCTCTAACTCGTCACCAGGTGCAGGGTCTGACTCACCAGGGTCAACGTCCCCTGAAGCGTCAACAACTGCAAGCAATGAACCTGTGACGTATAGTTTAAAGGGTGAGCTACATCCTAGCTCAATAGGGAACAAACACAGTTGAACATATAAATTATAACTTACATATATTCCATGATATGCCATGCATGATATGTCTATGTAGTTATTGAGAAATACAGTTGAAAAGGAATCACATTTTATTGGTAATTTAGACATGTCTTTTAATTAATCATGAATGACACTGAATAGGCCTAAAGCAAAACTTAACCTTTCAACTTAAGTAATCCCCGAGCAATATAGCATCGAGCCCCGATGAGATACCCTTCATCGTCATCTATATAGACAGTTTTAAAAGTATTCCCTGGGAATACCAATAGTACCCAAGCCCCTTTCCCCTGGGGATCGGTGGCGGGGTTTCAACTTATCTTAATTCAACACCCCTGGGGTGTGCTTCCTGTGTACGGATATGCCTCCGCACTGGCTTACGGTTTCGCCGCCGTATCGGTCACGGATATCCTGTCGCGTCAGTCATGGGTATCCCGCCACGTCGGTGGGGTATCTTATCAAACCTCAAATAACAAAAATTATCAGGTGCTTTACATATAGTTATTCACCGTGTAAGTGTGGTATCTTATATCAGTTAGGCCTTATCAGACATTATTCAATCTTGGATACATCCCTGGGATGTATCCATTCACTTGCATCACACCTGATGCTTTTATTACCTTACTTTCTCATCCCCTGGGGAGGGCTCATTATCACTTCCCTTATAGATGTCACACACACACCCTTTTCACAAACTCTTAAGCAATAAAACAGTTTTTAAATTTGAGTTCTATATCACTACATACATGCTCTTGCAAAATAAAGTACATGTTCAAGGTGTTCCCTATCTCAAATCTCAGATAGATCACGCATCAAGGTCCCACGTGGCTCCTTGTGCTCATGATCACACGTACCACCTATGGTACAACATAACACATGCAACACATCATTAAGGATGCAATAAGGAAGGTCCAAGACCCCCCTCGAAAACCTTGAAGTCAAACTAAAAAGTCAACAATCTTAAGTCAGTTGATTAATCGAATTCCAAGATCGATTAATCAAAACTGATTCGATTAATCGATTTCCAAAATCGATTAATCGAAATTCAAAATCGATTAATCAATTCCCAAAATCGATTAATCGAGATCCCCATTCGATTAATCGAATCCTACATCGATTAATTGAAATTCTCTAATCTATCAATTTGATTCATAATTCGAGTAATCGAATTCCCAAAATCGATTAATCGATCGCAAATCGATTAATCGAAATTCTAAATCGATTAATCGAAATCCCATTTCGACTAGTCGATTTCCCCAAGTCACCTTCTTCCAGCCACTGGAGGTTCCCAGTCGATTAATCGACACCAAAATCGATTAATCGAAATCCAAAGTTGATTAATCGAAACTCAGTTCGATTAATTGAATTCAGGTTCTTTGACTTTTCAACTTCTTGGCAAAAATCGATTAATCGAAATCTGATTTCGATTAATCGATTTGGCCAGATTCAACCCCCCTTTGGGCTGTTCTTCCAAATCTTTCCCTACTCTTATTTCTTCATTTTTCAAAGTACTCAATCCTTCATTTAAAACATTTTTGACTGAATTAAAACCTCTATAACCTATGCATTTAATTCACAAAAATTTATCTTTTATCAATCTCAAATTGATTAACTCAAGTGGTTGGAAAGGCTAGGGTTCCAGCTTTGCTTCTAGAGGATCCCCCGCGTCGAATCCGATGTTAAATGCTCAAATCCCCCCTTCCAATCAGTTGCAATAACTCCTTGATCACCCACCTTCTTTACTTCTCTCTCTCTCTCTCTCTCTTCTTTACTCTCTCCAACAGCTCAACATTGATTTTAAGGTTATTAAACCCTTTTGTCTCCCTTCAAGCTTGTGTATTGAGCACATGCACCACAATAGGTGTATGTGACTCCAGACTTACCTCACTCTCCACACATTCACTGAAATTCTCACATCTCATCCGTTCATCATATTCTACATCAACTAGTGAACTCCTACATGGTCAACCCATGACCAGTCAGGCACGGATCTCGAGGTCACTGTTTATCATGATTTTTTAGGATATTACATCCTCCTCACCTTGGGAATTTTCGTCCTCGAAAATAACCCAAGGGTGTCGGTCGGGTCTCCCCCCCCCCACTCTTGGGTGAGGTAGACCAGTTGTTTAACACAACAGAGCACAGACACAACTCATAGCATAAAAATAATTGCACGTAAAAATTTAGAAAACATTCACATTAATTAACAGAAATTTTTACAAAATGTGTACACCAATGTAGCCCACAATATAATCAAAACTTTCTGTACAACCAAAATACAACACAAAATATAGCAGTCAAGGTCTCATGTCGTCTCCTCGTCAGGCTGGTCGGGTGGTGGAGCAGGCTGCTCCATCTGAGCTGGCAGAGCTATGGGGGCTGGTGTGTCGGCGAGAGCTGGCTGCACTGGGGGTGGATGGCTGGTCGTAGTCAATGGTGGTGGCTGTGGCGTCTCGGTCGGCGGAACTGGTGCAGAAGTGGAAGTACCAGCGTCGGTAGCCGCGGTGGTCGGACGGAAGACGGGACCCCTATGGAAGGCAGTCCTTCCCGCTGTCCACTCCTCCTCCTCCTGAGCTAAGTACCGCTGATAGTCGGACGGGTAGATGTAGCGGAGCGTATGGAACATAAGGAAGTCCATCCTCCAGTTCATCCGCTCGTTGTTGGCCTCCATACGTGCCAACACGTCCTCGATGGTAGGACCAGAGTGAGATGCGCGCCGGCGGTAGGATGACGTAGGGGTAGCTGGCGCGGACTGTGCTGGCGGTGTAGGTGAAACGGTGGTATGGGAGGGTGCCCCCTCCACTGATGGCTCAGCCGGGTGTGCCCCACCGACGGGTGGGTCCTGATGTGGTGGTGGGGGTGGTGGTGGTGTTATCGCCGCTGCTGCTGGGACTGGACCCGGAGCCGGTAGGGTCCGCTTCAACAAGTTGTAACTACGGCTCCATGAAGACTTCAAAAATGTCTTCACTCGGTCCGTCGCCCGCACCTCGTGGGGCGATATCGCATACTCGGGAGCGTTAGAGTAACACTCCAACATGCTCGAGATCAACCAAGCATACTGCATTTTCTCCTTGGGCCTCAAGTTGCCCTTCATCAATTTACCTTTTATGTATCTCATCCCTTCTAGGATGAGCATGGTTGCGTCGAACCAACAACCACAAAAGGCCGCATATAGTGCCTGTTGCACTACCTCTATCCGCTCGGTGTCGTGCCGCAACGGGTAGAGATTACACTTGATGATGGAATCAAGCATCCACATGTAGTGGGGAAGGTCGACCCTCTTGATGGAGGATCCCGACCCCTTTTTCCCGTTAGTCATGCGGGTCATAATTTATTCAAATTTAACTTCCTCTTCAAAGGGTGGGAAGAGGGTGGTCTCTGGGGTGAAATTGAGGTAACACTCGAGTACCTCGTGTACGTGGCGACGGGTGATTATGTACTCTCGGCCCTCTATTGTGGTCTTAATCACGTCGTCGGTAGGGCCGTCTACGAGCCCTTGGTAAAATAATCTAACCAACCTAGGGTAGTAGGAACCCCGGATTGGTTTGAGAAGGTTTCCGAGACCGGCATTTCGGAGGTAGTTGCGAGCCCATTGGGTCTCGCCCGGTACATCGGGGTTCGTAAAGAGGGTTGGGTCGATGTTATACTCAACCTCAAAGGTCTTCGCCTCCAACCACTCATTAGGTTGTAATACGTTAGTGGGTGGTGGTGGCATGGGGGTAGATTCACGTGAAGACCTGCGTGAAGAAGCACTCGTCGAACCGGAGGTGGTCTCCGATGCCAACGGTGATGGAGTCCTCACCGGTGAAGGGGTAGGTGGTGGCGGTGCAGCGTTCTTACGTCGGACCGGGAGTTTAGAGGTCGCCCTTGCCGAAGACAACCGGGTTTTCGGCGGCATTATGGTGAAAATTCAAGAACTTAGGGTTTTATGGCTCGAATTTGAAGAAAAGAGTGAAACTAGGGTTTACCGTAGTTTTGTGGTGAAAGTTAGCGTCCTTGGTCCGAATCGACGAAGGGAAATCCCAAACCCTAGCTCGAATGGTTGAAGGAAGAAGAAGAAGCAATGGCGCCCAATTGTAAAACTCCCAAATGATTTCGAATGAGATGAAAAAAACATTGATTCATATATATAGGCTCCGACTCGATTAATTGATTTTTGAAGTCGATTAATCGAGATTTAAAACTAGGTTAAGCCGCGCAAAATCGATTAATCGATTTCCAAAATCGATTAGTCGAAACTCAAAATAGATTAATCGAAATAATTTTGATTAATCGAAACCGTATCTGTTAAAATTTTCAAGTTTTAGAGCTCACTGGCGCGAGCCCGTCGATTAATCGAATTCCATTTCGATTAATCGAAATTCACTTCAATTAATCGAAATCATGCAGTTCCTTCCAAAATTTAGGATTCTTTAAGTTACTCGATTAGTCAAACTATGATTCGATTAATCGAAATCTCAAATCGATTAATCAAATTTCACATCGATTAATCGAAATCGTTTCTCATACTTCAAAATTTCTAATTTCCTTTAGTTAATCGATTAATCGAATTCCTCCTCGATTAATCGAATTTTCATAAAATCCCTCTAAGTTCTTCTAAAATTCTCAATTTGTTCGATTAATCGAACCTCAATTCGATTAATCGAAAACCTAAATCGATTAATCGAAACCAAGATCGATTAATCGAAATTTCACTCTGTCATTTTTCTAATCCTTATTCAAGTTCCCAGTCACTGGCACATGCCAGTCGACTAATCGAGCAAAATCGATTAATCGAATTTTGAAATCGATTAATCGATTTGAAAATTGATTAATCGGTTTTGATCAAATTCTATTGGTTTTCAAATTTCTCTTTCTATTGGATTTATCTTGGTAATTTATGATATCAGGAGATACTTGGTTCTACAAAACACATCATCATGGTCATGTGTGTAGATAAAAATTTTCTACGTCATACTTTGATCAAAATTTACATTGGATTACAAGTGTTGTCAAAATCCACAACACACATGCGGGGGTACAATTTTACTCTCAAGTGGTTGGGAACAAGGCTGGATATTGTTCCTTCACATCGGCCTCTTGTTCCTATGTAGCTTCCTCGGCCGTATGATGGTTCCATCTGACAAGTACGAGTGGAATCACTTTCGTTCACAGTACTTGTTTCTTTCGATCCAAAATCTCCACCGGCTCGTCGATCATGGTCATGTCCTCATGCATCTCTAATTCTTGGCCGCTCAACACGTGGTCAGGGTCGTTAATGTACTTCCTAAGCATTGATACGTGGAAGACATTGTGTACTGAATCGAACAACGGTGGCAATCCAATACGGTCACGACAGCACAACAAAGTAGTTCCTTATGAACTGTGCGACGCAGGAACCAAACTCATTATTCAGAATCTCGCGATGGCTTAATCGAGGCAGAATTCACTCACCCCCCAGTCCGCTGTTTGACCCTTACCAAAGGGGTGGATTCTCTCACAGACTCTCTTCCAGGGACACCCCTAGTCATTATAAAGCATTCACAATTCTTATACTCTCAAGGCAAGAAAGTCACACGTCACGCAAAGCATTCAAATCATCATTCAATCACTTAAAATTATCACACAGGGGAAGTTGGTATCAAAGTAGGCATTAAAGCACTAAACTCAAATTCCAACAAGATTGCAAACTATTCTTACAAACTGTAAAGTACATATTATACAACGATGCACAATTCTTATCATCAATTCAATGAAAGATCCCCTTCAGGTTCTGAAGATTCTTGGCCAATCAAAAATTAGCCCTTGGGATTAACCACTGATTGACTGGGCAACCTTCCCTCTTCTCTTTTGGCTTGGGTGTTTGCTAGTTGTCCCATCTGCTCCTCCATCTTCTTGATGCTCTGACCATGAGAGTTCACAGTCTGAGCCAAGGAACCCAAGTTTTGTAATGAAGCCAAGACTTGGTCCTCGAAAGAAGTATTTCTTGGTTGAGAAGGGGGTAGAACCAACTGATTTTGCTGCTGATGGGGCTACTGGTGGTGCTGGAAGGTAGACCTCGGGGCATGTCCTTGATTGAACTGCTGCTGTGGCCTTTGTGGTAAAGCCAACATCTGATGGGGCTGCATGTAGTTATCTTGCTTCCACCTCAGATTTGGGTGGTCTCTCCATTGGTAACTTGACATTTTGGTCTTTGGTATCCATATTGTTAGCCCAGTTATTCTTGGCCATAAGGCGGCGTGACGACATGTTCCAACATTAATTGAAATTGCCACAGTAGATGGACATTCCTCCGTGTTACGTGGGGGCGGCATATCGGACATGCCTACGCCACATGAGCAGCCCTTCGGGTTGCATCACGATCAATAATTTATCAAACTTCATAGAGGTTTGTCATCTGCGGTGTAGGTCATCGTTCCAGACACATCATAAATTTTTCCTTTGGATCAGGCCCACCTTTATTTCGATTCTGATGAGTTCTTGCCAGGGATGGCTTTTGAAAAGCATTCTCACTAATCACCTCAAACAATTCCCATGCCTCCTCAGCAGTCTTGTGCATGTAGGATCCACCACAAGAGGCATCGACCATATCTCCGTTTTTCTTATCAATCCCATTGTAGAAGCTTTGTACAAGCTGCCACTCAGGGATCTTGTGATGGGGGCATTGTTTGAGCATTTCTTTAAACCTATCCCAGGACTGGTTAAAATCCTCAGTTGGGGATTGAGAAAATGCAAGAATCTCTTTCCTCAACTGGCTAGTTTTGGTCTCAGGGAAGAACTTGGTTAGGAATCTGGTCTGCAGGACTTTCCATGAAGTAATGCTATTGTTGGGAAGAGTGGCCAACCAGGTACTGGCCCTATCCTTCAGAGAGAAGGGAAAGAGTCTGAGCCTAGTAGCCTCAGGTCCCAAACCAGTGATATTAAAAGTGGTGCACAAGGCCAAGAATTGGTCAATATGCTTGTAAGGGTCTTCTTTGTTAAGCCCATGGAAAGCTAGCAGCATCTGGATGATTGAAGTTTTTATCTCATAATTCCCCTGAACATCAGGGAATTGAATGCTATAAGGGGAGTTGTAGTCATCCGGAGCATTCAACTCCTTGAGGGTTCTGGGGTGTTCTTCACCCATAGTTGCTGTTGCAGATTTACCTGGGGTTTCTCCTGTGGTGTGCCTGTCGCTTCTAAGTCGCCTTCCCCTTTCTAACTCAGGGTTTAGAGGCTCTAAAGTAGGGCTGAGGGATATCCTCCCTAGCATACAAGGACACCCACAGCAAGGAAAGCTTATTACAGGCACATTGCAAAAGAATACTTATACACAACAAATTTATCTAACTATTTTACAGCTATCCAAAGAATACATTTAAACTATCCTAGATACTGCAGGAAAAATTGTTAAAAAGAAAGATAGACAGAGCTTTAAAGTCAGAGAGTTTGCAAACAGAGGTAGCTATGCTCCAATTGCATTCCAACTATCCTTCACTACTACTGTCCAGATCTGCAAGAAAGATTCACAATTATATCAGTAGTATCAATTATTCACATGTATAAAGAATACTAAGAATACAAAAACTAAGGGTCTACTATTAGATCATCTTTCCCCGGCAACGGCGCCAAAAACTTGTTGTTGATCTCAAGTGTGCTTCGCTTATTGGTTGGTGTTGAAAGTTATTTAAAAATCAAAAACAGAATAAAACAGGGGATGAATCATCACAACTCGGAAATCCTAGACCTGTAAGATACAGGGTCCTTTGTAGCAAGTTTTGATAAGTAAGAGTTTGTCACACAGGTAAAGGTGATCTAAGGCTCCAAGGGAGCCTCTAGAATCCCTCGGATCCGTCTCTGAGATCTGGCGATCCTAAAGGAGGAGAGTTTAAGGTCACTTATTCTAAGTATTCTAATAACTAAATTACAGAAAGGATTGAGAGGATGGATGGAGTGTGGAAAATAATTATAAAAAGGTGAGAAATATGTTATTGAGCCAAGGTCAGAGGAGTTTTTGTAACTCAGATTTAGATCTGATGTTATAGAAATCCTGTCCAGAGGCTACATTATCACCTCTGAGGAGAAAGGATCCAACCCATCTCTACCGCCATGACTCCACCCTTAGGGCTATAACCTGTTCACTTGAATGGTCACAGACTATCCCAGAGGGGAGCAACTATCCAGGAATGGGTCAGAACAAAACAAATAAATCATTGCATGCACTATTTCATCCAGGCTACCAGCTCAGGAATCCATAGGGAACCTCAACCTCTAAAGTTCCATATGTGGGGCTAAGGCTGGAAAACCATGATAGCCCAGACACATAGAACCAGCAAGCGATTGAGTACAACCTTCGATCCAGCTGTCCATTGCTTGAGAGAGGCTACAATGGTCCAATCACCAGCCTACAATCTCTATAACCAGATCAGATTCGACATCTGATGGCAGATCTATACAAATATGGGGGAGTCTGCCTCTGTACAATCCCTCACCAGGCTTCTACAAGCTCAGGTGAAAAGAAGAAGGATCCATCTTGGATCAGAATCACCCTAAGGCTATAATCTGTCCACTTAAATGGTCACAGACTATCCCAGAGGTTATCCTCCTCACGGAGCCCAAAACAAAACAAGATTATCGCTGGTTCCACCATGTTCACTAGGCTACCAGCTTAAGCTCCCATGGGGATTTCAGATCTAGTAGGTCCTGTGGTGGGGCTAAGGCTGGAAGACCATGATAGCCAAGACACACAGGTTACTTGGATCTGAGTAGCCCTTAAAATCACTCCTCTATTGCTTTGAAACACAGCCAAGGCAATGGGGGATCACAAGGCAGCAGCCTTGCACAGAGCATCTCATATATAAACAATAATCCCACAAAGTATAAATCATATTGCAAAACTTCCATTAATCTAACTCAAATACATATACAAAGTCATAGCTAGTAATTGCTGGACTATGGAGAGAAGAAAAGAAAAAGAAAAAGAAAAACTACTTATTGCTAAAAAGAAAGAGAAAAGAAAAGAGATCTGAGATAGGTTCCCAGATACCTAAACGTAAGCTAGGCCTGGGTATATATAGTAGTGGGGTGGCGGCGCATTAGGGTTAGGAAACCCTAATTTTAATGATGCCACGTGGCTTTCTACTGATCCTTGGATGCCTCGGGGCATGTGCACAGAGATTTGAGTGTGGGAGTGCGTGCCCTAATCACTGAAAATTTTCAGAATGCCCTCTGCTGAAGAGATGGAAGTTTAGGTTCAGAGCCTCACTAGGTAGCTGTAGTTTCCCAGACTTCTCGTGTGGTAGCTCATTGCTCTTCGCTAGGATGATTTGACACTGAAGCTTCAGCCGTCGCGAGGTTGCCTTGGTTTGCTCTTCAGGCAGTCGCGCGGTAGAGAGTTGAGCTCTCGCTCGGTTAGAGTTCATGAGGTTGAATAGAAAATACAGTCTCAAGCATCGCGAGGTCGAAATTCAATCAGTCGCACGGTAGATTAGTCTTCGCTGGGCAGCAGCGCGAGAACTGTGTAAGCTCTTCTCTTTACTTGGACTTTACGAGTTGCCTCGTGAGATTCTTTTAAGTTTTGAACTGTGCGAGGTTCTTTGTCTCACTCAATCTTCACGAGCTTGGCTTTGCCTTTTCCAGGATGCTCTCTTTCTTGAATGGCATGCGAATTGTGCGAGGCATTCTTCTTCTGAGAATTGTACCCCACGGTGACTGCGCGAGACATCTTTTGAAGCTCTCTCTCCTCAGGTTTCTTAAGTGACCTTCGCGAGATTGAGAGAGGTCTGCTTTGAACTACATGACACTGAGCGCTGTGTTCTACTCTTGAGCTTCACGAGACCTGCACGGAGTTGAGTTTCTGAAGCTCCTCAGTCATTCATCTGCGCGAGAGGTTTCTTGTAAAGCCTTGGGAAGCTCAGCTGATCTGCGTGAGGCCTCAAGGTTCATTCTTGCTGAGGGGCATCTGGTGCCAAAGCAGGCTCCATAATAGGATTCTTGGCCTTATTTTACTGCTGATTATTTTCTGCTCCGATGCCTAACCCAGAAAGAAGCGGTTGAGATCATGAAGGAGATTCATGAAGGGGTCTGCGGAGCCCACGTCAGCGGTCACATGCTTGCTAAGAAAATTCTAAGGCAAGGATACTTTTGGACAACTTTGGAGACTGATTGCTGCAAGCACGTATAGAAGTGCTACAAATGCCATACCATCGACCATCCTTGCACGTGACCACTCCTTGGCCGCTTCTCGGGTCTCGTCATCGGTAAGATCAATCCTAAGGCTTCCAATGGACATCAATTCATCCTCGTCGTTGTGGAATACTTTACAAAATGGGTAGAGGCGGCCTCCTATACGAGCATTAAGGCTAGTCATGTTGAGAAGTTCATCAGGAACAACATCATTTGCAGATTCGGCGTACCCAAAGATATCATCACTGATAATGACACTAATTTCGCTAATAGGCGCTTTCGGGCCTTGTGTGAGCAGTTCCAGATCAAGCACCATCGATCATCCCCATACAGGCCTCGATTTAATGGAGCGAGAGGCAGCCAACAAAACTCGATCCCATCCCGGAGAAGATGGTAGTTACTACGAGATTGGAGTGAGCGATTACCCTTCGCACTTTGGGCCTATAGAACGCCTATCTGCACCGCAAGGGGCAACACCATTCTCCCTTGTGTATGGGACCGAGGTCGCTACCGTTGAGGTCGAGGCATCCACCAGTATCCTTTAGAATCCCATCTACGTCGAGAGGAAAGAGCCCATTTTGAATAGCTAGACTTGATTGACGAGAAAAGACTCCTAGCCTTATGCCACACTCAGGTCTATCAGAGGAGAATTGCACATGCTTACAAAGCGCGTCATGACGAGATCTGAAGGTAGGAGACACTGTACTGAAGAAAATTTTTCCGTCTCTCCACGCCGATCCGAGAGGGAAGTTTAGGCCAAATTGGGAAGGACCCTACGTCGTTCGAGAGGTTCTGCTAGGATACGCCGTTCGCCTCGCCACCATGGACGGAGACCACTTTCCTGAGCCCATCAACGCTGGATACCTCCGTAAGTTCTACTCATAGGTCTTGGGACAAGGTAAGTTTCGATAAAAGTAGATGCGTGACCGCTTAAGGGCTCCATAAAAGAGGCCATCATTTCAAAGTCAAGTAGCCCAAAAGAAATATTCCCTAAAAACCTTCACCCTTTTTTGCTACATACTTTGGGCCAACAACCATTTCTTTCATATACCCCACCCAAAATTCCAAGTAAAAAAAAAGAGAAGAAAAAAGAGGAAAAATCCAAACCAAAAGAAGAAGAAAAAAGCAAAACCCCTCAAAAAAAAATACAAAAAAAGAGAGAGAAAGAGGGGGACCAAGAAAAAGGAAATGACTGGGGCATAATAAAAAAAAAAAAAAGGCCTTTGGAAAGAAAGAGGAGTCACCCAATCTGAAATTCACTCAAAGCTTAGATCCAAATTCCCAGAAAAACCCAACCTGTTTGAACCCCAACCACATTACAACCCGGAAGAAAGCCCTCTTTAAGGTCCACAAGCGGTTATAACATCTACTGCATCAGAACAAGCCGAGTTAATAAACCACACAGAACTTCATTCAGCCGGTTATGACTGAATCGACGCCCATGTCGTGGCTTTCTGGTTCAAAAAAAAAAAAAAAAAAAAGAGAAAAAAAAAGAGAGAAAGAAAAAAAGAAAATTATTTTGAGTTCAAAGTAAGACGGACGAGGTGAAAACCCGAAAGGGCGCCACGGGTAAAAACAGCGAACTCACGCGGACCAGGTGGAAACTTGAAAGGGCACCTGGGGTAAGAGAGCGAACCCATGGACGTGGTGAAAACCCGAAAGGGCGCTACGAGTAAAAACAGGGATGACAGGCATGGCGAAAACCCGTCTTGGGCGCTATGAGCAAAAATGTCAAGAAAAGAGAGACTAGGAGAAGATCTGTCCTAGCCTGCCTACTTTTTTTTGGAACCCTTGAGCCACTTCTCCCCTTTGATGGGCCACTCATGTTGGAAATTGGATCGGATCCCAATCAAGTATGTCGTCTCTACCGCAGCGTCAGACGCATGACCAAAGGGAAAGACAGAGGACTGAACCAATCCCAGGGCAGCTGACCTTTCCCATGTTTAAAGGAAAAAAAACCTGTGCCTCACCAACAGGGTTCGACCATGCTCAAAATAGGACCCGCTGGTTTGGCCTTGTGGTTATCGGCATCACAAAAGAAAAGAAAATTTCAAAAAAGATAATAGATTTCCCTTTCTCATAAAAAACCTCACACTGTGGAGGAGAAAATTCCAAAAAAAGAAAATAGATTTTCCTTTTCCATAAAAAAGCCTCACACTGTGGAGGAGAAAATTCTAAAAAAGATAATAGATTTCCCTTTCCCATAAAAAGCCTCACACTGTGGAGGAGAAAATTCCAAAAAAAATAATAGATTTCACTTTCCCATAAAAAGCCTCACTGTGGAGGAGAAAATTCCAAAAAAGATAATAGATTTCCCTTTCCCATAGAAAGCCTCACACTGTGGAGGAGAAAATTTCAAAAAAAGATAATAGATTTCCCTTTCCCATAAAAAGCCTCACACTATGGAGGAGAAAATTCCAAAAAAAAAAGATAATAGATTTCCCTTTCTCATAAAAAGCCTCACACTGTGAAGGAGAAAATTCCAAAAACAAAAAAAAGAAGAAAATAAATTTCCCTTTTCCATAAAAAAAAAAAAAAACCCCACTAGGTGAAAGAGAAAATCCCCATAAAAAGTCTTACATTGCAGAATTACAAAAAGAAAAATAAGAGCGCATGTATAGATTTCATTCCCTTTCTTTACAAGTGTTGCCTGCTGAGTGTCACGTCCCAAAAAGATAACGACATGACACGCTTTCTATTTTGCTGCTTCCTTTACAACAAAAAACAAAATCCAAAATGTATATAGCTGTGTACATATGAAAAAAAAAGAAAAGAACAGAAAAAGATAACCCAAAAAGAGATCTCTGTTAGGGGGCTTTCCCCCCCATGTATATGATCTATGATATGTGTAGGAACGGGTCAAGGGCAAGGAGCACACTTCAAAGCACTGATCTCTATAAGGAGAGAGTCCTCATGGGCATTTCGATCAGACAACCACCTACCATGAAGACTCTTACATGCGTCTCCATGAAGCATCAATCGCGAGATTCAGTCAAAAGCCCAGTCAATCGAAGAACCTCACTCTCAGCCGTAGCAACTCTCACCTTCAAAATCTCGGCTCTGGCCCTGTGTATGCCCCATATCAAGGCTCAGACCATCGGTTAAGCCCATGTGTCATCGGCCATGGTGCACGCATCCCCAAATGACCCTTCGAGTTTCCTTTGATTGGCCCACAGGGACTGTGCTACAATAAACAGATCTAGATCCGTAGGCGCCCACCTAATGCGCCCATAAAATCAAAAAAAAAAGAAAAAAAAAAGAGAAAAAAATAATGTAAGAAAAAAAAATAATAAAAAAATACAACACTGGTTCTCAAAAGAGCATCTCAAAGCTTGTTTGCCCCACTCCGAGAGCCGTGTTAAATCAATTCGGAATGATCGGGTTCACCCGAAAGCTCTCAAACCCCATTTCAGGCAGGGACATTTTGTACCTGACCCGGTAGGCAGGTAATTTTGCCCATCTCCGGTCACTGTTCCCTACAGAGTCCCCCAGTAAGAGTCAAGGCCTGATCCGGCAGGCGAACTAAGAACCCATCACTGGAATGTACACGTCCCTAAGGTATATCAACATGGCAAGTTGATTCGCCTAAGGATACGTGCAAAAATAAAGGCAGTTTGAGCATGCCCAGGGTCTCCATCTGACATGAAAGAAAAAAGAAAGAGAAAAGAGAAAAAGAAAAGAAAAAAAGAAGAAGAAAGAAAATGAGAAGAAATAACAACTTGTTGCTGCTTAGTGAAAACCCTGAGTAGGTTGACCCCACCTTCCGGCATTCACTCTGGTCATCCACCTTCGGATCTCTGTTCACCAGGAGTGCCCCCGACTTCAGACCATTCGAAAAGTCCATTGTCAGTCAAAATTGACCCGTCAAAAATGAAATTACAACCAACCAAACTATGTGCAAACATACAGACCAAAGGGCCCTTTTCCCTTTTTATTTCCTTTTACACAGGCTTAAAACCTGTATAGGCACGGTGTCCCTGTTGAATGTATCGCACTTACATCTGGGCATCCGCAGGATGGTCGTTGTCCTCGTAAATTGTACCTTAGGGTCGAGGCTTCCGTTCGCTCCTATTTGCTGCTTATCGCCCCTGATGGGTGTCTGTCTGTGCATAGTTAGTAGGATGTGATTTCATTAGGGACGGAGGCTAGAAATTAGCCATCTCTTTCGAGGGATGTTTGGTTCTAGCCTGATCTTTTCAGCTTTGTCTCGAGTTAAGGCATTCCGATTCATGTGAATCAGGGGCACCTCACCACTGGAACGAGCACATCCCCCAGGTGCACCTATCCCTGGCAGAGCGCACGCATTCTTAAAGCGTATCAATTGACATTTGATCCACTTAAAGAGTTGTGCAAAAATAAAATTGTCAGAGGTCATCGAGCTCTGCTTAGAGGCCTCGAAGCAAAAGAAAATTCAGAAAATGACACAAAAAAATTACTCAAAAAATGGGCATGCATTCCCAAGAGGTGTTGCGACATCAATATTCGCTCCACTCAGGTCAATCATGCTAAAACAACCTTGAGGTTGATGGGTTCACCTAGAAACTTTGAGCCTTACCTAGGTAAGGGCACCCGTGCCCAATCCAATGGAGCTGTCGATATTCCATAGGATTAGACACAGTTTGAAGGCCTTCGCTTTGTATGCTTCGCATCAATTCCAAAGCATAGATCGATCATCTGTTCATGGGTCAGTTGATTAACACTCAACATCACAAATCTATAATTTCCCTCAGGAAGTGAACGATATCCCGGCTAGCGGGCTTACACTTTCTGTGATCATCGCAGTTATGCGCAGTAATGTCGCAATGCGCTTGGGGACTGTTAGCTTTGAGGTACGGACGATATCCCGAAATGAGAGGGCTTACGTACACTCACCATCACCATGGGTGTTTGAGAATTGAGTTGAACTAGGCGGACCAATCAAACATGCCTTGGACCTCTTCGGATGTCTCTTGTCTTTAGCATCCGATCATTAGTGATCGAATACCAAAGAGGGGCATCTGTAGACACCCAAATTCAGCCCAAGGCCTGATCAATCTGTACTTTAGGAGAAATGTACCCTTGTGCTTCCGATGGCACCCCCCTACACCCTAGAATCCCTTCCCATACCTAACTTAAATCCTTCTAGCAGTTGATGGGAGGAGAGCTATAGAATTTCACATAGACCAATACCATAGATGAGCCATATACCATTGGAAAGAGGACTTCTTCAGCTTTCCAACGAGCCAAAGATCACCCAATTTGGAGTTATGATTCAAAAGTTATGGCCGATTGAAGTTTTACATAAAATCATAAAAATTTTACTCAGGCGTAGATATTACATACGCCCAGCCATTTTTACCCCAGATTAGTCAAGCGTATATATTATATACGCCTGCCTATTTTGGAGGAAATTTGGTTGGGCGTATATAATATATACGCCCAGTATAGGTGGGACCCACCACGGGCTTCATCTTCTCAAAACTCCCCTGATTTTGGTGAAAATTACTGTTCCTAAACTGGGAATATATAATATATACGTCCAGCTCAGCTACAGTAACTGTCATCAGTAGCTCGAATTTCCTCCATCTAGTTTGACCCTTTCACCATCCCCTTGGTTGAGGTGGGTGTCTTGAGATTGGTTGCACCCCCTTTGAGCTTTGTGGCAACCCTTAAGTCACCCATGGTCTCACCCCATCATCTGCCATTGAAACCAGTTTCCCAAAACCCTAGGACCTTGAAAATCCAAAAAACCTTAGATGGGGGATTACCTAATTGCTAAACTAATTAGCTCTTAAGTAAGCCCCTAACCCATCCCTTCTCTATAAATAGAGAGTCCTCCCTCTTCCTTAAGGGTTAGAAAAAATTGAAGGTTAAGGATTTGGAGCTCAAGAGAGTACCCTAGTGAGAGAAAGTGCACTCATTTTCTAGAATTCCAGCAAGCTTAGTTTATCTTTTCCAATCCATTTCAACCATTAGCTCACTCCTTTTAGCTAAAACCTAGCCTCTAGCCTCACCCTACACTTCCTATTTTACTGAATCCTAGCATTAGAACCCATTTTTACACCATTTAAGCCATCGGAAGCACGCCAAAGCGAAGGTCTTCCACGGTGCAACAAGGGCCAGTGAGCTCCGGCTCACCCCTCTCTTCCTCTACCTTCTCGGTGTCTCCTCCATCCAAGGATTCAAGCCGTTACGCCGCCGAAATTTTGGTTTGGCTCAAAGCTTGATAGGACAGTATTGCCTTCGGGCAAGGGGAAACTCCGCCCTTTTTTATTTTTATTTTGGCCATAGATAGAGACTGCTATGTGCGGGTTGATCAGGTGCCTAAACCCTTCCCGATCGATAACCGAAGCCCCTACCCTAGAGCCTTTGTCAAGGACCGGTAAATCATAGTCATATTTAGCACTTTGGTGCTCAAAATATCGGTTTGAAGGTTTCCCGGGTCACCAAAAGCTCCGGGTGGCGACTCTAAATTTTCATTAGAAAGGCGAGCGCATCGCCGCGACGGGTTCGAGAGGATCCACGATCGCACAATCAGGGTGGATAGCATAATTTGACTTGTGGGCTTCATCAAGAATCGTTCGTCTTAGCTCGGCATTGTCCGGAATGCAAAGACGGCCCTTGAACAATAAAGAACCATCTTCTTTCACTGAGAAGTCTGGCCTGATGCCTTCAATCACATCTTGATGAATCTTTGTTAACATCGGATCCTTCATCTGTAAATCGTGGATATGCTCAAATATTACTGGTCTCACTGATATGTTAGCCAAAAAGGATCTTGTAGCTCTCGACACAATGTTTGCATCATAGAGTGCCAGGTCTTCCAATAATTTCCATCGGTGCATACCCAAAATCAAACAAGCTAATTGAGCTGAGCTCTTCCGACTCAAAGCATCGGCTACTATGTTAGCCTTGCCTGGATGGTACTGTATAGAACAATCATAGTCCTTGAGAAACTCCATCCATCTGCGATGTCTCATGTTGAGCTCTTTCTGTGTAAACAGGTATCGGAGGCTCTTATGATCAGTGAAAATTTCAAACGTCTCACCATACTGGTAATGTCTCTAAATCTTCAGTGTAAAAATGACTGCCGCTAGCTCCAAGTCATGAGTCGGGTAATTTTTCTCGTGTTCTTTCAGCTGTCTTGACCCGTAAGCTATCACTTTCTTGTGTTGGTTGAGCACGCAATCCAAACCATTGTATGAAGCATCACTGTACACTGCGTATCCTCCACTGCCTAAAGGAATCGCTAGCACTGGAGCTGAAGTGAGTCTCGTCTTGAGTTCTTGAAAACTCTTCTCGCATGCCTCACTCCACTCGAATCTTGAATCCTTTCGTGTCAGCTTCGTGAGAGGTCCCAAAATCTTTGAAAACCCCTCGACGAAACGTCGATAGTAGCCTGCTATCCCAAGAAAACTTCGGACATTGGTCACTGTCTTTGGTTGCTCCCATTTAACCATTGCTTCTATCTTTGCTGGATCTATCGTGACACCGTGCTTTGAGATAACATGTCCTAAAAAGCTAACCTCTTCCAACCAAAATTCACATTTACTGAGTTTGGCATACAATTGGTGTTCATGTAGCGTCTGTAGAGCAATCCTCAAATGTTCTTCGTGTTTCATCTTGGATTTGGAGTATATCAAGATATCGTCAACGAATACTACTATGCAGGAGTCCAAGTGTGGTTTAAACACTCGATTCATCAGATCCATAAACGACGCTGGAGCATTCATCAACCCGAACGGCATTACAAGGAATTCATAGTGTCCATACCGTGTCCTGAAAGCTGTCTTCTGAATATCCTCTGCCTTAACTCTCAACTGATGGTATCCAGATCTCAGGTTGATCTTGGAAAAGTACCTCGCTCCTTGCAATTGATCGAACAGTTCGTCGATCCTAGGCAAAGGGTAACGGTTCTTGACAGTGAGTTTGTTCAATTATCGATAATCAATGCATAGACGCATTGACCCATCTTTCTTCTTAATAAATAAGACTGGTGCTCCCCACGGAGACACGCTCGGTCTGACAAACCCCTTATCCATGAGCTCCTGTAGTTGCTCTTTCAACTCCTTCAACTCAGTAGGAGCCATTCTATATGGTGCTTTTAAAACAGGCTCCGTTCCCGATGCTAGGTCAATGGCGAATTCTACTTCTCTCACTGGAGGTAATCCAGGCAACTCTTCTGGAAAGACGTCGGCGAAGTCTCGCATAACTGCTATCTCAGAGATGACGTTCTTTTCTTCCTTGTCCTCCTTTAAGAAAGCCAAGTACCCACTGCAACCCTTCTTGATCATCCGCTTGGCCCTTACTGCTGAGATCAGTGGCATACGTGATGACCTCACTCCTTGAAATCGAAATGATCTTCTTGTGTTGGGTCTGAAGATGACAACCTTGTTCTTGCAATCGACCGTTGCACAATGCTATGCCAACCAGTCCATGCCAAGGATCACATCAAACCCTTGCATGTCCAGCAGTATAAACTTTGCCTCCAATTCATGCACCTCCAGGTCTCGAATTGCTACGATGACGGATTTGCAAGCTAGCTCCGTGTCCACTAACTCTCTAGTCGGAATAGACATAGATAGGACAAAATCCAACGCCTCTGGAATAATCTTCATCCTCTTGGCAAATCGTGGAGTGACGAATGAGTGGGTAGACCCTGGGTCTATCAACACTCTAGCATCATATCCAACGAAGCATCCTTTCTCATATACAGTTAGCGTACCTATAGTATACATACATACATACAATAATTTATATATCAATTTACGCCCCTAATTCACATACAAATACAGTGTTTAGAAAAAAACTACACTATTCCAATGAATGCACCTTCTCTATCTAAAATTTCCATGAAAGTTGAATTCCTTTATTTAAAAGAGATCTCACCTTGGATGACGTCATGCACGTTCCCTGCTTCCTGAGCAGTGACTGCATAGGCTCTTCCATGAACGACCGACTTCCGTGCTTGAATGGGTTGTGGCGCTGCAACTGAAGCCGTCTTCCCCTTATCAACCTCGGGGCAATCCTTGATCAAGTGGCTCACCTTGCCACATCGGAAACAACCCCTGGTTCCCACTCTGCAATCCACGGTCCTGTGAGGCTTGCCACACTTGGCACAAGTCTCTCGAGGTGCAGAAGAAACTGTACGAGAACCCTGTGTGACGGTAGAGCCAGTAGACATGGCAGGACTCTCATAGCGTAAAGGTCTCCCCGACGTAAGTAGTGGAAATCTCTGTTGGTGGTGCTGTTGCGGCGGTCTTTCGAAACCCCCTTGGAACTGTGGTCTCTGATTTTGGGCCACGAACCTCGGCTTTTTATTCACTGATTCGTAGTTCCCCGTTCTTCCTTGATCATTGCTCCCTCTTTGTTGCTCTCTCTGTCTATATCTGTTGTTATTTTCCTCTTCCACAACTAGTGCCTTGCTCATGACCTCTTCATAGGTCCTCAACTGAAATGGAGCTACTCCTCCCCTAACCTTAGGCTACAAGCCTTGCTAAAACCTCTTTGAACGTGTCAGGCAAAGCAGAGTCAGAGAGAACTCCACTCCGTACTCTCTCACATTCATCCTCCCTTGCACTAATTGTAGAAACTGAATCTCCATATGGTTTCTCACCACTTCTGAAAAATACTGTTTGTTGAACTCCTCAACAAACTCCTCCCAAGTCCACGACAACTCTAGGGTCTCCTGGGCTCTATTCCGTATCACAGATTTCCACCAAGGCCCAGCCTCCCCATCTAGCATGTACGCTGCCCATCTTACACTCTCATCCTCCGTGCATGTCAGCACGCTGAATACTTTCTCCATTTCCATTAACCAGTTTCTGCTACCATTGCGTCTGCCTGCCCAGAAAATGTAGGAGGTCTCATCCTCCTAGACTCAGTAAAGGACGAAGGCAGAGGCAATGTAGGTCCTACAGGTGGTGTAGGTGGCTGCTGCTCTCTCGCTGCATGAGCTGCAAAGGATGCAGCTTGTTGTGCCATGGCAACTGCCATAGTCTCCATGGTGTGCATCATCCTTTGGCGCTCCTCTCTATCTTCCTGTCTTTCTCTCACTCTCTCCTGTTCTCTCAGATCTTAATCCTGACGATCTCGATCCTCTTCCTCTTGTTGTCTACTACTGCTGCCCCCTGGGGCCTCATTCCTTCCCAAGGGTGCTCGATTAGTAGGAGAGATGTAATCATCTCCACTACGTAAACTTCTCTGTTGGCCTCCTCTCGGTCGGCCCCTTCCTCTAGATGACATTGACGGCTACATTTGAAACTAAAGTTTCATTAGCAGAAGTCTCTATGTTCTGACAAAATGAATGATTGTCAGATTCGTTAAAAGAAATGGCTTTGATACCAACTGTGACAGCCTAGATTTTTGGCACCTCGAAACCCGTGCCATCAGCACGATCATCTTAACCGTGCCCCTTGACTACGCACGGAAATATTGGTATATCAAGGAACAATAATAAACTGAAATAATAACTATAATTGGGAAAATAGGATACTATTCAAAAGACAGTTCTACCTTCATGCCCCTGCATGAATGGAGAACCGATCCGAACCATCGATGATAGCTGATCATCACTGATGGTTCGCCCCAAAAGAGTAATCCCATCATTTAATTACATCGTTTACAAAACAAGGCTTGACATACCAAGGCGAGCTAAGAGTCTCTCAAAAAGCTCTCAAGAATGCACAGCAGAGTCCTCTGGAGGTGGCTCTAACTCGTCACCAGGTGCAGGGTCTGACTCAACAGGGTCAACGTCCCCTGAAGCGTCAATAGCTGCTAACAATGGACCTGCGACATATAGTCTAAAGGGTGAGCTACATCCTAGCTCAATAGGGAACAAACACAGTTGAACATATAAATTATAACTCATATATATTCCATGATATGCCATGCATGATATGTCTATGCAGTTACTGAGAAATACAGTTGAAAAGGAATCACATTTTACTGGTAATTTACACATGTCTTTTAATTAATCATGAATGACACTGAATAGGCCTAAAGCAAAACTTAACCTTTCAACTTAAGTAATCCCCGAGCAATATAGCATCGAGCTCCGATGAGATACCCTTCATCGTCATCTATATAGACAGTTTAAAAAGTATTCCCTGGGAATACCAATAGTACCTAAGCCCCTTTCCCCTGGGGATCGGTGGCGGGGTTTCAACTTATCTCAATTCAACACCCCTGGGGTGTGCTTCCTGTGTACGGATATGCCTCCGCACTGGCTTACGGTTTCGCCGCCGTATCGATCACGAATATCCTGCCACGTCAGTCGTGGGTATCTTGCCACGTCAGTGGGGTATCCTACCAAACCTCAAATAATAAAAATTATTCGGTGCTTTACATATAGTCATTCATCGTGTAAGTGTGGTATCTTATATCAGTTAGGCCTTATCAGACATTATTCAATCTTGGATACATCCCTGGGATGTATCCATTCACTTGCATCACACCTGATGCTCTTATTACTTTACTTCCTCATCCCCTGGGGATGGCTCATTATCATTTCCCTTATAGATGTCACACACACACCCTTTTCACAAACTCTTAAGCAATAAAACAGTTTTTAAATTTGAGTTCTATATCACTACATACATGCTCTTGCAAAATAAAGTACATGTTCAAGGTGTTCCCTACCTCAAATCTCAGATAAATCACGCATCAAGGTCCCACATGGCTCCTTGTGCCCATGATCACATGTACCACCTATGGTATAACATAACACATGCAACACATCATTAAGGATGCAATAAGGAAGGTCCAAGACCCCCCCCGAAAACTATGAAGTCAAACTAAAAACTCAACAATTTTAATTCAGTCGATTAATCAATTTCCAAAATCGATTAATCGAAATTCAAAATCGATTAATCGATTCCCAAAATCGATTAATCGAGATCCCCATTCGATTAATCGAATCCTACATCGATTAATCAAAATTCTCTAATCTATCAATTCGATTCATAATTCGAGTAATCGAATTCCCAAAATCGAATAATCAATCCCAAATCGATTAATCGAAATTCTAAATCGATTAATCGAAATCCCATTTCGACTAGTCGATTTCCCCAAGTCACCTTCCTCCAGCCACTGGAGGTTCCCAGTCGATTAATCGACACCAAAATCGATTAATCGAAATCCAAAGTCGATTAATTGAAAGTCAGTTCGATTAATCGAATTCGGGTTCTTTGACTTTTCAACTTCCTGGCGAAAATCGATTAATCGAAATCTGATTTTGATTAATCGATTTGGCCAGATTCAGCTCCCCTTGGGGCTGTTCTTCCAAATCTTTCCCTACTCTTATTTCTTCATTTTTCTAAGTACTCAATCCTTCATTTAAAACATTTTTGACTAAATTTAAACCTCTATAACCTATGCATTTAATTCACAAAAATTTACCTTTTATCAATCTCAAATTGATTAACTCAAGTGGTTGGAAAGGCTAGGGTTCCAGCTTTGCTTCTAGCAGATCCCCGACATCGAATTCGGTGTTAAATGCTCAAATCCCCCCTTCCAATCAGTTGCAATAACTCCTTGATCACCCACCTTCTTTAGTTCTCTCTCTCTTCTTTACTCTCTCCAACAACTCAACATTGATTTTAAGGTTATTAAACCCTTTTGTCTCCCTTCAAGGTTGTGTATTGAGCACATGCACCACAATAGGTGTATGTGACTCCAGACTTACCTCACTCTCCACACATTCAATCAAATTCTCACATCTCATCCGTTCATCATATTCTACATCAACTAGTGAACTCCTACATGGTCAACCCATGACCAGTCGGGCACGGATCTCGAGGTCACTGTTTATCATGATTTTTCAGGATATTACAAAACCAGCACACGAAGTTTGACATTGTCAATCACATAGGAGCAGTGCCATATTTTAGGGCCTTAATCTGCAATCTCAAGTCCCATTCAGGTCGAAATCTTCTCTACAATCTCGACATCCTCTCTGCACCTTTTCTAGGTTTTTTTTTTCCTAGTGTAATTGTTCACTACAAAAAATAGGGTTTAATAGAAACACCACCACTAAGATTACAAAATTGGGCCAGCCCACGAAGCAGACCCAGTCCACTTAACTTATGACCCACTCCACTTAACATATGTAGAACTTTCTACATATGTAGGTTGCATACGTACCTTATATGTAGTGGTCGTTATTGTCCATTACCTCATTTGAGGGTTATAATCAATTCATAACCTCAATAGTTTTGGATAAGCTGGACTCAGAAGATCAAAGTAGATAAATTTGCATTTCTCTAGGTTTTTTTTTTCATTTTTTAGTAGCAATTTCTTGTTCTTTGCGCTTTACACATTTTCTTTCCTTCAAGGTACTTGTGGATATTTATCTCTAAGGTAATCAGCAAGATTTCAATATAAGTGAGGCTTCATTTGGATATAAAAAAGCCTTATCATATCTTTGTGGATATGATTATGGCCAATGTTTTGATAATTTTCAATCATCCCCCAAATCTCATTGATATGCTTTCGACATAAATTCCATAAACTGAATTGGGTCTTTTGATGATAGCATTTCTGAAGTTAAGGGTGGGTTGTGCAAATTGGACAGATCCAATATATCTAGACCTTGTAATGTGTTAAAGAACTCAAGTTTCTAATCATTTTCTTGTTCTTATATTGGATTGTTCTCTATTATATATTATGTCTATCATTATATCATGTGTTGACATGAAAAATGGTATGGAATGCCTAATTAGGATATATAGAGATAGTAAACATTATTGTGTCTATCATTATATCATATCACAATGTCTACGTAGGATTTATGTATTTGAACTATTGAGGATGTGGCAGTGTTCACTTTTAATATTAGTTTCCTATGCAGTTTGAAATCCCAATTTTATAGCTCTATTTAGTTTATCCTGCCATTTTAATCTCAGTTTAGTCTAAAAGCTCAGTATTGGTACTCATAGTTTGATTGCTCATTTCAATTTTAGTCATAGTCTCGTAACAGCATATTGCATCTATAGCCTCCATATAATTGTAGGGAGAAAAATAATGCCTCAACAATCAACTTCATTAACTGGCTAATTCACATTATTTTGCAATTTACTGAAACAGAATGAGAATAAGAGTTTTATTTTCCTTGCCTTTACATTGAGGAGTACATGAGTAAATAACCGAAATCATATCAGTTGAATCCCTTAATTAGTGAGAGCCAGCCAACTATACATATACAAGAGAGGAAAGAGTTTAAAATCCTAACAAATTAGGAGCAACAAAAGAAGAGGCAAATCAAGAAATCTTATCAAACCAAATCAAGAATTTAAAATCTTAACAAATTAGGAGATTGTGCCAACATCAAAAGAAGAGGCAAATCAAGAAATCTTATCAAGCCAAATCAAGTCAAATAAAAAAATCTTATCTTTAGCATCTTCTGTGGACTTGGTCAAATGGGATGAGTCAACATGGGTGGAGGATTGATTTGGTGTGTGTTTAGTATACCCCCGCAAGCGAATGGGACGTGGGCGAACCATCAGCTTGGCCTTGAGTGTCTGAAATCGAACTGACGAAAGACCTTTAGTGAAGATATTAGCAACTTGGTCAATGGTGTGGATGTATCAGACATCCAATTCCTTCCGAACAACCTTCTCACGAACATAGTGAAAATCAACCTCTAAGTGTTTAGTCCGAGCATGAAAGACCGGATTAGAAGCGAGGCAAATCGAGCTTATATTGTCACACCAAATTAATGGAGTAAAAGACAGATGTATGCGAAGATCCCGAAACCATGATATTTTTGTTGCAGTATGTGCAAGTTGGCGATATTCGGACTCGGTGCTAGAGCGAGATATGGTGGACTGCTTTCTGGCACTCCAAGAAATAGGATTATAACCCAGGTAAATACAATATCCACCAATAGATTTTCGATCAGCCGGGCAGCCTGCATAATCATCATCGGAATAAACTTCAAGCTTGAGGGAACTTGGACAAAAGAAAAGACCATTTCTAGAGTCCCTTTAATGTAACGAAGAATACGCGTAACTGCTGCCCAATGAGTAGTTGAAGGTCGGTGCATAAACTGGCGCACTTGGCTAATGGTAAAGGCCAAATCGGGGCGCGTAGGAGTAAGATATTGCAATGCACCCACAATACTACGATATTCAGATGGATCCTTGAGAGGGTCTCCGTCACGTGGGTCCAATTTCCTTATAATAAGGGCCGGAGAAGAAATTGGTTCAGTATCTTCCATGTGTGTGCGACGAAGAAGATCAATGACATAGTTGGTTTGAGTAAGGTGAAGACCATTGTTGGACCATGCAGCCCCAATACCGAGAAAATAATGAAGACGTCTTAAATCTTTCATAGCAAAGGCCTTGCCCAACGTAGAGATCAGCCAATGAAGATGTCACTCACTATTGTCGGTAACAAGAATATCGTCCACATATACTAAAAGCAGAATTGTGATACCTTGATGATGGTATGTGAAGAGAGAGTAATCTGCCTTGGAAGATGCAAAACCAAGATCTTCAAGATAATCAGAGAAGTATTGAAACCAGGCCTGTGGAGCTTGCTTCAAGCCATAAAGAGATTTGTTTAGTAGACATATGTGATGAGGAAAATTTGGATCCTCGAATCCTTTAGGTTGGCGCATATACACCTCTTCATTTAAAAACCTGTGCAAAAATGCATTATGGACATCAAGTTGTCGTATTGGCCATTGTTCATGGACGACAAGAGTAAGAACAGGCCGAATGCTAGTATGTTTAACCACCGGGCTAAATGTCTCGGTATAATCCAAGCCGTGTTGTTGATGGAATCCATTTGTGACAAGACGAGCCCTGAATCGTTCGATAAAGCCATCGGCATGCCGCTTGATCTTATACACCCGTTTGTTAGACAAAACATTTAAATGAGCTAGTGGTGGGACAAGAGTCTAGGTACCATTTTTTTGTAATGCGTCAAACTAGAGACTCATTGCAGTTTGCCATTTGGGTTTTTTAACAACATTGCTAAAGCATGATGGTTCAGAGATAACGAGAATCAATGTGGCCAATAATGTTGGTGTGCGCTTTTTCTTGGTTCCTCTCGGTCCCCGTTGAATCAATGGCCCAATTCTGCCCAAGTGGACTCTAGCGATGCGGCGTTTGGAATGATGGAAGTAAAAAAAAGGGGGATTTCTAGGAAGATTCCTAGTTTGTTGCGATCGCCAGCTATAGATATTTAACGATGCTGCAACACGTCAGTAATCACGCTTTAGAGCGGGTGTGGGTTACTTCTTTACTGAATTGTCCGCCTGCGAACGCCAGCAGTTATGGCTCTTTTTTATAGTTTAGATAGTTTAGTTTTCCTGTTCTTTCCCTGTTATTGTCATGGTTATGATTCATTTAAGTTTGCTAGTTCTACTATGAGTCTAACCGTGCGGGTTTATTTCAGTGACCTAATCTAATATTCTAATCCTATTAGGAGTCTTGTTATTTTGATATTTTTAATCCAATTGCAAGTCTGATTAATTAGTTTCCTAATTCTATTAGGAATGCAAATTAATTATGGGAGTTGTAGCCTCATTAGAAATCTAATTAGTTTAATTTCCTAATCTTACCAGAAGTCTAATTAATATTAGTCTCCTAATTATACTAGGAATGCAAACATGTTAATTCTAAAGAAACTCTAATTAGATCAAGCATGCTAATTATATTGAAATTTTAATTAAAATAAGTATACTACTTCTACTACAATTCTAATTAGCGCAAGTATATCAATTTGACAAAAATTCTAATTAAAGCTAATATAATAATCCTACTGGACTTCTAATCAAAATAGAAGACTGATTTTACTAAAACTCTAATTAAAGCAAAAGAACTAATTTGATTAAGATTTTGATTAAAGCAAATAAATTAATTTTCTCAAAATTCTAATTAAAGCAATGAATGAACTATATCAAAATCCAATTAAATAAATGAATTAATTATACTAAAGTCCTGATCAGAGCAATAAATTAATTATACTCAGATTCTAGGAAAGCAATAATTTATTTATACTAAAATTCTAGTAAAAGTAATAGAACTGATCTTATTAATTCTAATTAAAGTAATAAAATAATCCTACTAAAAAAAAGGGTTTTAGGCCCGCTATGCTAAGGAGGATTGGCCACATTCCCGAGTACCCCCCGTAATCTCCCTTGGGCAAATTGAGTGGCAAAGATTAAAGTAAATTAAATTTTGGACTGTAATATTATACTTTTTTTATTTTTAGAGTCAATTTTGGGATTATAATTATGAATTAAATTATGAAACTGTAGACACCCAAATTTGGCCCAAGGCCCGATCGAAACACATTTCGAGAAAGGTGCACTTCCGAGCTTTTGATGGCATATATGAAACCTTTAGGAACCACCCTAGAACCCTTCCAAACCCTTAGGAATCACCCTAGATCCTGTAGGAACCTGCCTCAAACCTTTAGAAATCCATCCCAGCCCTTAGAACCCGTTCTGAACCTAAACCTAACCTTCCAAGCCTTGGAAAAGGTGCGGTGTATTGAGACTAGCTACGGCCTTCAATTATGATCAAATCTCATACCATTGAAAAGTAGAGGTCGTTAGCTTTCTAACGGTCTAAGAATCGCCCCAATCGGAGTTACACATCAAAGGATATGGCGGTCCGAACCCGGAGGGCAAAAGAGTAAATTTAAGTGGGCCCCCCCTAGGGATTTGGCGCAACTAATAGTTGTGCTAGGCCATTTCTCCCCATAAACGACCTGGCACAACTAATAGTTGCGCCAGTTACAATTTTGCCTGGCGCAACTATTAGTTGCGTCAGGCTACTTCTCCCAGGATTTAAGCCTTGCGCAATTAATAGTTGCACCAGTTTTAAAAGTGGACCACACCCTCGCAAGCCAACTTTTAGGCACTATTCTGTACTGTTTTATTGTACATTTGCCTGGCGCAACTAATAGTTGCGCCAGGCATATGAACAGTAACCATGGTTTTTGTCTCGAAATTTATGATTGGGGTTTGACTTGTTGACCACCTCGACCTTTGGGGTGTGTTCTGATAGTTCTGTTGCACCCATTCACTACCTATTTGCAACCCATTAAGTGGCTTAAGGCTCACCCTATCATCCACTATTGGAGGACCTTCTCACACATTTAAAGGCTCCAAAAATCCTAGGAAACCTTAGATGTTAGATTACTTAATTCCTAACCTTAATTAGCATCTAAACACCCTCCTAACTCACCCTTTTCCTATAAATAGAACCCGCCACCCCTTGGCTTAAGGGTTGAGAATTTTGGCCTAAGAGAGAAAGAGCTTAAAGTGAGAAGATCTTTCTCCCTTTGGTACACACTTCCCATACAAATTCCAGATTTCAAAAAGCTCCCTCAGACCTTAGCATTTCATTAAAAGCCTTTAGGTTAGGTGTGAGTAATCCCTTAGCCTTCCCTCTCTACCTCTTAACTTCAAGCCTTAGGAGTTAGAACTCCATTCCATACCATACAAGCCTTCAAAAGCTCATTGAAGGAAGCCAACGCAAGGCTCCCCAATGGTGCAACAAGTGCCCAAGAGCTCCGGCTCTCCCCTCTCTTCCTCTACCTTTTTGGTTTCTCCTCAATCCTCCCATTTATGCTGTTACGCCGCCAAATTTTCGGTAGGAACGGAGGGGAAGAAATAAGACTTTAAGACCCACTTGGGCCAAGAGGAGGCCTTTTTGTTTTCTTTTTATTATGTCTTATTTTGGCCTTAAGTAGAGACTACGTTAAGCGGGTTGATTAGGTGCCTAACACCTTCCCAATCGATAATCGAAGCCCCTACCCAAGAACCTTTGGTGTGGACCGGATTCAGAGTCATATTTTTAGCACTTTAGTGCTCATAAAAAATGATCTAGGTTTCCCGGGACACCGAAACCTCCGGGTGGCAACTCTATATTTTTGTTAGAGAGCGCATCGTCGCGACGGGATCGCCTATTTTTTATTTTACTAACCATTTTTGCTAATTTTTTACTATTTTTTTATTATTTTTCTCACCCCTACTTTTCCGTCATTTACGAGCCTTAGCCGATTGGCGGGCCTACATGCGCATTGTCTTTCAATTTCTTTACTTTTCCATTATTTTGGTGCTTCAACTGATTGGCGGGCCTACTTGAGTATTGTCTTTCAATTTCTTTAATTTTTCGTCATTTAAAGGGCCTTAGCCGTTTGGCGGGCCTACTTGTGCCCTCATGTCCTAATAGTGGACACTGGCCCGTAGTGGCGGCACGTGGTCATCACCCCCGATCTTTGAACTAAAGGAAACTTCCAAAAAAAAAAAAAAAATCTTTGAAAAAATTAAAATTGAATCAAGAATAGGGAGCTTAATTAACTGGTTTTACAGGGTAGATTTTTAAAAAGGGTTGGGTTTAGGCAAACACACAACCACCCGGGTCTTAGTATGGTAGCAGCCCCTAGTGGTGATGATCCAAAAAAGTCTCTGCCCACCTAGTATCTGAGAAGGCGCTTGGGCCAGAGGTATATCGGGTGGGTTCCCATTCCAAAGTTTAAAACCCTTGGGGAGCGCGCTAGCGAGTTATACCGGACTCAAATCCTTTTGGCGTGGTGAGGAGAGAATTGATTACAAAAAATAGCTTAGTTCCCGAAAGCCTAGCTTCCACAAAAACTAAAAAAAGAGACTTATTTCGGGTATTGTTTGCTGCTGTCATATAGATTTGGAACCCCATTTTAGCCTGGCGCAAGTATTAGTTGCGCCTGTGCAAAAAGCTGGAATTTATAACTGGCGCAACTAATAGTTGCGTTAGTTGCGCCATCTTTAAATCCCTGAATTTTACCTTGGCGCAACTAATAGTTGTGCCAGTATAAAAAGAGGGTCCTGCTAGTTGGGCGCCTATATTAGTTATGCCAGGCCTGTTCTACATAGCACCAGCCCGAATCTGTGGCCTTTTCACCTCCCGAGTCCCCCGATCAGTGTGTTTAGTGCCTTTATTTGGGCCCCGCCATCTCCGACACCCAATACGTCCCTGCCGGTCAAAAGAAGGTGACTTCTTTTTGGCTCATTCCGGGAGATCAGGTTATTCGCCTTGATTTCCGTGCCTTCAATAGATTAAAGGTTTCCTTTGATTCTTCCGAAGTGCGCCAAGATCGTCGCCGTGGGTCTCAAATCAGGGTACGAAGGCCACCCGAGAAGGGAATTTCAAGGCCTCAGAACCTTTATTTTATAAAAAGTCTTTCGAAAAAAATTAATTAAAAATCAAAAAGAGAAAAAAAACCTTAAAAAATAGAGTTCTTGTGGTGCCGGCACAACGGCATCATCTTGCCCTCCACCGTCCTGAAGGGGGAGAAGGAGGAGGATTTTTGGGCCTTATCCAAGGCACCCATACCCAACCCGTTCCTGTAGAATGTCATGGGTAGTGGACCCGGCTCACGCCAATCCCGACTCATCCCCGCCATATTCTCCAACCCACTCCCATTCAGGAGAAGTCTTTTCCACCATCCCTCTCACCCAATCACCCTTTACCGTTATCGACCCATTTGGCCCCCCCAATTTTCCAACCACTACCTCCCAAGACACCCAAAATCGAACCCCCCATTCTCCATCTTTTGCCCAAACCATACCCATGTCAAACCCAACCCATTTCCCACCTACATCCATACAAAACCCAAATCAATCCACATCAATACCCCATTTCCCATCTTCCCCCTATAGACCCGATCCGCCCTCATTTACCTATGTCACCTCCACCCTATCCAACCCCCACAAATCCCCCCATCTACCAGGGTCATGCCCATTTTGATCGGGGCCATGCCCGGTTTTTCCCAATCCCAAACACCCACACCTAACCTTTCATCATCCCCATACATGCGCCATACATCCCCCTTTCCCAGTGCCCCATCTCATCCACCCCATATCCCACCACCTACCATGGCCATGCCCGATCATACTGGGGTCATGCCCAAATTTTCCTCCACATCCCCCCCATCTACATCTCATCACCCCTTAAACCCACCATCCACGTCCGATCCCCCTTCCATGGCCATGATGGAGGAGATGTTTCAAGCCTACTCATGGAAGGCTTCCCAAAATACCTCTCCTTCACACCCCATGCCCATGAACTCATCCCATACCCTAGCCAATCTCCATGCCTCACTCCCCCATGACCCCCATCAACCCCCCATAATCCACACCTCCCAAACCCCCATTAACCACATGCCCCGAGGCCCCATGGCCCAACCTCCCACCAACCATACACCCCAAGGCCCAATGGCCCAAGCCCTAACCTCCCACATGCCCCAAGGCCCATTGGCCCTAACCCCTTTTTTTCCCATGTCCCAAGGCCCCATGGCCCAGTACCCCACCACCCAGACCCACCAAGGGCCCGTGGCCCAGACCACCAAGGGCCCATGGCCCAACTCCACCAAGGCCCATTGGGCCAGACCCACCAAGGCCCATTGGACCAAATTCACCAAGGACCTATGGCCCAGATCCACCAAAGGCCCATGGCCCAGACCCACCAAGGGCCCACCCAAACCCACTAAGGCCCATCGGGCTAGACCCACCAAGGGCCCCTAGCCCAGACCCATCAAGGCCCATTGGCCCAGACCCACCAAGGGCCCATGGCTCACACCTACCAAGGGCCCATGGCCCAAACCTACCAAGGGCCCATGGCCCAAACCTACCAAGGGCCCATGGCCCAAGCCTATCAAGGGCCCATGTCCCAAGCCTTTCAAGAGCCCATGGCCCAAACCCATTAATGGCCCATGGCCCAAAGTGACCAAGGATTCATGGCCCAAGCCCAAACCCCACACTCATACCTTCCACAATACCCCCAACATTTCACCCAACCTTCACACCCGGGTCAAACCCATGCCATACCCCAAACCCAATTTTCCCATGGTCTCAAACCCCAAGGCCATCTCCAAACCTTTTCCCATGCCCAATGGCCCCATCAGGCCCCACCCCAAAACCCAACTTCCACTCATCCCATCATCCAACAAACTTTCCCTCATCACCAATGGGCTCACCCAACCCCCACTCATGTCATTCCCATCCAACCCATGCAACACCAACAAGAGAATCTCGCCCTCACTGCACATTATGCCGACCAGCAGTATGAGGAGGACGAGATTAGGAATAGTGGAGCCTATCCTAGGGCATTGACCAACCTTAACCCTCCCCCCATAACTGCCCACCCCTTAGTGGCCCAGAGTGAAGTCTAACCAACGGCCAAGAAAGCAGCCCCTGTATTGAAAGAGTCAGAACAGCTGAAAGAACAATTGGACAAAATACAAAAGAAGTTAATGAAAATGGGTGGTGCTGAAATCCACTCCACAGACTTCACAGATTTGTGTTTGTTCGCTGAGGTCCCCCTATCCCCCAAATTTAAAATGCCGGCCTTCGATAAATATAACGACACCGACAATCCTATTTCACCTGAAGTCCTATTGTGGGGACATGTGCTAATATGGAGGGGACGAAAGACTACTAATAAAAGTCTTTCAGAAGAGTCTGACCGGTCCGGCTCTGAGATGGTTCACATCTTTGGAACCATCCATGATGAGAACATGGAAGGACTTGACGCACCTGTTCCAAGAACAATATGTCTACAATATAGACATTAAGCCGTGTAAGTCAGACTTAGCCCATTTAAGGTAGAACCCGAACGAAACCTTCAACGATTATCTAGGGCGGTGGAGAGCACTAACAGCTCAGGTCAGAAACAAAATACTCGATAATGAGCAGATAGAGATGATTTCCAAAAATACTCTACCAGTGATCTCTGACTTTTTGGTGTATCAGTAGCAGTCTAGTTTTGCTAATCTAGTGAGGAACGCCAATCGCTGTGAAGATGCCATCAGGGAGGGGCTTCTGAACAAAAATGTGCCAGGTGAAGCCAGTGGGGTTAGGAGGTTTTCAGAACAAAGGAATGAGAAGAGAACAGGGGCTTATGTTCAGAACATTGCCAATACCAGGCCCAATAATAATGTAACCCCATTTCAATTTCAGGCAGCATCGCTACCACCAGTCAGAACTGAGTAGATGTAGAGAGCAGAGAATGGGCAAGGAATAGCCCACTATGATCGAGTGTTCACACCCTTGGGGCAATCATTAAGTGTGCTCTTACCCTTATTAGTGGAAAAGGGATTAGTTGCCATCCGCCAACGACAACCTCCTCCTCACCCAATCCCAAGGAACTATGACCCAAATACCCACTGCAATTTTCATCAGGGTCCGGGTCACCTGACTGATCATTGCTTCCCATTAAAGCATGCAATCTAAGATTTGATTGACATCGAGAAAATAATTCCACCAACACCTTCTCAAGCATGCCCGCCATCATGCAAATATCCATCAAGTGTCATTGCCCCCACATTCTATCGGAGGAACAGGTCCCAGACCCACCATCGGGATGATAGAAAATGAGGAGGAATTTGAGTTTGACCTGTTCGATTACATCAGTGAGTGGGAGAACTATGTAACACCAGTACCGAGAAATGTAACCCCTGAATTTGTCAGATTATTTTCCCAATCCGACTCCACAAATTGAACTCTTGGATCTTGGGGCATACTTTCCATCACCCACACCAGTCAATTATGTGCACATAAATGTATATCAACCATACACCACCACCCCCATCAATTATCCAATAAACCAACAGGCCCCCAATCCTCCACCGCCAATAAACTACCAATGGCCTGCGCACACCCCATTACCCCTAGTTCAACCACCTATCAACTCCACCACCCCGGTCAATTACCTAATGGCCCATCAAACCCCTGATCCCCCGCCAACACCTACCAACTATCAATGGCCTACTTTTACCTCCTTCCCCCCAATACCACCACCCTCATGCTTCACCACTCCCATCTGGCCTAGTTTTACTGCTCAACCCGCTACCACCGAAATAAATTAAGTGTTGCCCACACCTCCTGAGCCCACAGTATAAGTGCCTCCGGTACCGGCAGCTATACCGTTTCAGATATTGGGACCAACCTATGATCCTCACCACGTCCCGCTGAGTTATGAACAAACCAATGCTAACGCTGACAGCAACAGTAGAGAGGGAGCCATGGACTTTGTTACCAAGTGAGGGAAGATCTCGAAACAGTCAAAAGCACCGACAGAGGTACAAGCCCAGCCAGAGGGGAAGAAAGAGAGAGCAGTGAACCCATTCGAGAAAATGATCCAAGAGCACATACTAGAGACTCAGCTGAGAAGAATGCCGGCCCACATTACTGTGTGGGATTTGTTGATGACGTCTCCACTCCATTTCCAAGCATTAATCGGGGTGTTAAAAAATGCTCATGTGTCTCTTCAAGTCAGCCCAGATGAGGTCGGGCAGATAATTGGGCAAGTGATGGCTCCAAATGCCATTTCATTCTCTGATGCTGATTTACCTGAGGAGGATGTAGCCGTTCAAAATCCTTAAACATAACCGTTGAGTCTGGAAATATGGTCATTCCCTTGGTTTTGATTGATAATGGGTCGGCGTTGAACATATGCCCACTGAGAATAGCCACCAAGATTGGGGTAGACCATGCATGTTGAGACCTACGAGAACCAGCGCCTGGGGTTTTGACAACACCAGAAGAGAGATAATGGGAGAAGTTGACCTTGAGCTATTGATTGGACCAACGGCCTTCTCCATATTATTTCAAGTAATGGACATTAAATCCTCATACAATTTATTGTTAGGGCAACCATGGCTGCACGAGGTCGGAGCCATACCTTCAACATTGCACCAAAAACTCAAGTTTGCGTCTGGGCACAAGATCATCACAATCATCGGCGAGGGGCATAGTGAGAAAGAAAAGGCTGCCAATAGCATCAAAAAACCCAATATGTTGGATGTGCCGCACACCGCTGAGGACGTCGACCTCCATAGTTTTGAATATGAGGTATTAGTGATACTGCCAGAGCCCATTGAGGGCATCATGCCTAAAACAGGAGGTGGTATGGTAGCAGCGGTGGCTATGCTCAAAAGGTGGGGCTATCAGAAAGGCCGAGGGCTCATGCCTAGATTGGAGGGCAGAAGAGAGTCAGTTGTTGCCAAGGGGCAGAAGGTCTAATTCGGGCTAGGATACAAGCCCACGGAGGAAGAGGTCTGAGAGGCCAAAGAAAAAGCCTGCGTCGCAGCAGTGTTGGGAAATTCAAGTGTGCTGATTATTATGAAGTAAAAGAAAGAAAATAAAATCAAAGTAAAATAGAGGGTGGATTCAACACATCTAAAATATCCTAGACCTGCAAGATACAGGGTCCTTTGTAGAAAGTTTTAATAAATAAGAGTTTGTCCCATAGGGAGTAGTGATCTAAACCTAGAAGGTGTATAGTGGACCTCCAGATCTAGCTACAGATCTGGCAATTCTAATAAGAAAGAGAGCTTTTCGGGTGTCACTAGATCTAATTTCTAAAACTGAAATATAAAATTAAATCTAAAAGATTGAGAAAGATGGATGGTAAAATAAAATATAAAATGGGGAGAAATAGACAGCTAGGGCCTAATTTTTATTGCAAAACAGATCAAGAGCTGGGGATTTGCAGCAATCCTTCATTTGGCTACAAGCACAAATGCATGGTATAAGAATCTGATTTAGACCAGTGGTTTGGATTGATCTTAAGGCTATGATCTGTCCACTTAAATGGTCACAGATCATCCAATATATGTCCTCCATTCCGATGGCTTCGATCAGGACAAGATAATCACTACAGATGTTGTGGATGTAAGGCCACAGGCACAGGCATCCACAGGCATATCAAACCCAGGGAAATCATATGGTCATCAAGAGATCTATCAGAGATGTGGTAGGCTTGGCCCATCTACACAAGAGCCGATTGAGAATCTAATGAGACCACAAGATCTATAGATTTAATTAAGCTCTAAAACCAACAATTTATTACCTTAAACAAAAACAACTTACAATAAACTTGTTCCCAGATCTATAGTCTGTGCATCGATCCACATTTCTTCATGCCGAAATTAAAATTACAAACTACATCTGAGCTGCTACCTAGATCTAATCCAATAGGTTGGATTAGAGAGAGAAGGGGGAAGAGAAAAGGGAAAAATAAAACCTAAAACTAAACCTAAATGAGCTAAGGAGAACTAAGGCTATTCTTTTGTTCCTACTTTCCTTGCTGAAGAAAAACAACAGAATAGATGGGTATTTATAGGTGTGCATCAATCCGTGTGCCTTGAATTGCAGCCAATCAGAGAGCAGAGGACTCAGTTCTGTTATGCACAGCTGAGGTGTCTTTATTTCGGCCAAGGAAAATTGCATGTGGACTGTTGTCCCATGTGCAGAGTTTTGTGCCCAGCTTATGTGTTTTTGTAGCTCTCAAAAATGCCCCTGTCGGCCACTTATATTTTATGCTGAAACCCGAGATAAATCCCTGAGATGTGTGGGACATTGGGATGTGAGCTCTAGAAGCATTGGAATCCCCAAAACATCCCTAAAGTGTGAAATAGATGGCTGGAACCCGTGCCTCAATAGGTTGGTGGCTGCTGCCCTTTAGACCATTCGCTAGGTTCCAAAAGTGAAGCATTGGGGGATTGCTCGATAGGATGGAAAGAGCTGTTGAGGAGTTCCATTCGACAGGTTCAAACCATTGCTCGATAGGATATAAAACTAAAGCTTCTTTTAAGCATTCGATAGGTTCCTAGCTACTGAAAAAAAAATGTCGACAGGTTCAATGGTAGTAAAAGATCCATTCGAGAGGATGGGCTCCTGCTTTATGAAAGGATCCACTCGACATGTTTACAAGAGTGAACTCGACAGGTTGGAAGCTGCATGAACTGTAAGTCGACAGGTTGGGTTTCCAGCTACATGAACCATTCGATAGGTTCAGTTCAATACTATTAAACATCTTGTGAGGTTGCTTCACAAGTAACTAAATAGTTTGTGAGGTTGAAGCTGCTGTTGGTCGATAGTTTGGTTGGTGGGCTTCCGAATTGCAGACCTCGACAGGTTCTTAGAACCATTCGAGAGGTCCATCGTTGAAGCTCTTCTTTAACTCAAATGCTTGAATATATTGCTATAGTGTGCACCTAGTGTGGTGTGCAAACAACTGCAAATGAGTTTGCTAAAGATGTAAAGCTGTTGCATTTGCTGTAATCTTGAGCTGCTACCACCATGCTCTTGAATGTGAAGCTATTGTGCAGGTGGGCTTAAACTTTCATCTTGCTGAACTGTTCAGGAGTAATATCCTGCTATTTTCTTTCTCAGCAGAAAGCCATAGCTCCACTTCATTTATCTTTTGCTCTCAGCTGCGGATTGATTCAAAAACTCTCCTTATTGGCACTTTTTGCTAGAAAATTGCACTAAGGCTGCAAATACCTCCTTACTGCAAAACAATACTAAAAACAAGTATTAAACACACTAGGTCCTGGCAAAAGCCAGGTTTAAAGGTGTGGAAAGTGGCAAAAATCAGTGCTTAACACACCCCCAAACCTAACCTTTGCTAGTCCTCGAGCAAAGTGAAATTTAAAACAACTAACCTATGAAGAAAAATACCACTTTCGTAGGGAACACGAGTGCATTTGGCACATGCATCAAGCCTTAAACCCCTAGGTGATCCCTAGTGGAGGAGTGGAGTCTCCTGAGGGTTTTCAGTGAAGGTACCCCCAAACTTCTCCAATAAAATTAGTTAATACTCATGCAACATGCTAAAATAGAATTCAAGTAAATAAAATAAATTCCACATCATGTCCAAATTTTTATTTTTTTTAGAGGATTCTCAGTAGAAAAATCATCAGTTTAAAACATGAAATTCTGCTGTAATTCCTTCAGCATCCATCAGTTCATGTCAAGGCATTGTGCCTGAAAATTAATGCAGAGCTCACCTATAATTTAAGAATTTTGCTTTGATAATGCCCCAATCAATTTAGATTTCAGACCCAAGTCTTACCAGGGCTGTTCACTCACAACAAGAATAGAAGGGCGCAACATTTCACATAGCTCAAGAGCAGTTACAGCACTCAAATAGGACTGCAAGCATGAGCATAGGCATTGCTCTAACTTCTGAAATTTTCTAACTCTTTTTACCATAGATTAAACAAATCCTCATCTCCATATGGCAGCTCAATCAAATATCATATCAGTGAGGGCTTTTTATTGGGTTGTAATGTGGCTTATGGGTGAAATTTGTAAAAGAATAAAGGGGTAAAATGGGATTCAAAATTGAGAAATCAGCCAGGTAAGGAGGTGATTTGCAACTCAACCTTCTTCATTTAAGCACAATTCCATTTACTTCTGGAACTTTCAGATTTGAAGTGATCAGTTTCTAATCCTCATTTCAATCTTTCAATGAAATGACTTTTCTTTCTCATTCTTTTTCTTTGATTTTTTGTTTTTTCCTTTTCTTTTTGTATATTTTTCTTTTTGTGTTTTTCTCCATTTTTTCTTTTTATGGGCTGGAATGCCACAATACCACCAAATGTGCTTCCTTCTCCTTCAACCAAATTTTAAACCTTGCTCCTTTAGCCTTAGTTCTCCTCCTTTTTCCTAATTTCTCAGATCGAGAGTGAATTGAAATAGGTCAAGGGGTTTTGGGTTCAAATTTTCTAATTTTTATCACAGAAAAGCTGGGATTTTTTAAGGTTCAAATGGTGTATATCAAGGGCAGTTCAAAGGTGAGAAATTTTAAGCTCAAACTGTCCAAGGGATGGCCTTACTTTATGTCTTCAATGTCATGAATGCTGTCGAGCTATTTTAATTTGGATTTGCCTAACTTCTAGTGATCGAAACTAGATCCAATCAGTCCTTAGAGCAGAAAAATTGCCAAGGTCATGAATCCCAAATCTCACTGGGTATGGCCTTCCATCAAATTTTCTGGGGTGTATCCTTACAGTTTTCTCTCCTTTCAGGTTCACTAAACATCAAATTTTGAAAATTCTTAACATTTGATTCATGAAAAATGTTAAAACTGCAGCTCATTTTAGTTTTAAAAAGTTTTTTAATTTCCTCTTTTTTTTCAAATATCAGGTGGGAAATCACTTTATTTTCAAAAACTTTTTCTTTTCAACATAGTTGCACTAGCATTAACTCATATATTGGCAAACCTGCCATACCCCCAAACCTAAGATGAACATTGTCCTCAATGTTCTACACAATGAGAAACTAGGGGCAGCAAGGTAAAAGAAGAAAGAAAACTAAGCAGAAAAATTACAGCTATGTGCGGCAGAAAAAATAAAAAAAAACAAAAATGAATATATGAGGAGGAAAATGGAAAAAAAAATGCTATACAAATGCAGGAAATTACTGGTAAAACAGAAAAAACAACAAAATAAAGCTAGAACTGCTACAAAATAAAATCTAAAACTGCATATATGGACAAAAAAATAAAAGGACTGCTATGCAAATGAAAGGAAACTATTGCTAATAACAGAAAAACAGTAAAACACAAATACAAAAACAGAATTTCAGAATTGTAGACCAACAAAAACAGGAAAACAAAATTAGAAACTGAGTACTAAACTACCAAAATGCAGAAAATTAGTAAAGTTAAGACCTAAGAAAGAAAAATCAGCAATCGAAATGCAGAAATGAAACTAAAATTCCTACAACAGAAAAAATCCTAAGACCAAAACCTAATCCACATGTGCCACAAGAAACCCCCATAGGCTGAACCAATCAGCTTTTTATGAATCTATATGATTTAAAAAATGATCAGCAGGAGTAACATACAGTGAAAAGCAAGATTCGTAAGACTGACCTAGATGATGTGTATGAATTAAAAAGAATTTCTAAGTAATGAAGCGTGGAAGCACACATTAAAAATAGGGTTCATACACAGCTGAGACCCATTAATGATGAAGGAATCTCGAAGGAAAATAAAATCAGTGGGTTCATTGAATATTCAAAATAGCATATGATCCACTGCTCATTATCCTACATGATTCCTCAAAATGAAAAATCATGATCTCAACAGGTCCAGATGGGAAAAATGAATAAAAACAAAGAAGAGCAACCCATCTGGAAGACATTTTTATGTTTTTATAATTTTCTATTTTTTATTTGTTTTAGATCAGCCCGGGCTCAACAAGAGCCTTTATTTACTATTGCTGAAAAATAATAAGAAATTTTAATTTGTATTTTCATTTTCCTATATTTTTTATTTGGTTTTGTTGAGTTATACAAAAATTACAATGACAGCAAGAACAACAAAACTGCTGGTCAAAAGAATTTAAAAATAGAAAATGAATGCAAAGGAGAAGGGGATGCAAACTGAAGCAAATCTGCTCCTGCTACAATTCATTTGCTCCTCATTTGGCAACTGCTCCATATCTGTAAAAATTCAAAAACTGCAGCAGTACCTTATTCAAACATATTGACAAAAGCACAAAGAAAAACTCAAACTGCAGCCTCATTTATGCAAAAATGCAAAAGGCTACAGCAACATTTATTCAAACATCTAGAAGGCAGAAAATGAAAACTCAGAAAAATCAGAAATTCTGCTGCAGTAAAATAGGTTTCCTGTACAAAAACTGCAGCAGACATTTAATCAAACAGGTGGAATGCACTCTAAAATTTTAAAAACTAATCAGCAATAATAACTAAAAAAAAAAATCAGATCTACAAAAAATGGAAAACTCAGATCTACTATCTAGATCAAAACTCTCCGGCAGCGGCACCAAAAACTTGTTGGCACATTAGGGAATCCTTTGTCAGTGTTGGGGTCGTAAAAATCAACCGAAATGGAGTAACCCGTTTGACCCCACACAAACCCACAACCCCAATCCACCCCACCAATCCCCAGATCTCCCTTCCCAGCCTGGAAATAGATTTGGCTGCGTTGTCCCTCTTTGAGGAACGACGACCCGTACCTGAACAAACGCCCCCTATGGTAAATCACCGCAAGACGGTATTAATGTTTGAGGACATCATCTCAGATGAAATGGGGATCAATATGATGGAAGCTGACTCCAATGAGCCATATCAGTCAGCACCCTCCATCCCAACAGGTAAAGGAGCGGCCCCTCAGGTATGCAACTAGATATCTTTACCCCAAACCCTAGAAGCAGGGAGTGGCCTAACATTCGGCACTCGTTTCCCAAAAAAAAATAACCTATAAAAAGTGAGATAAGCCCTTGGCTGGCAATACCTTGTATATATAGCAACCTGCTTTGCCAAGGGTCCGTCTCCGAAGAAAATAAAAATCTTAAAAACATTGAAAAAATATAAAATCCCAAAAACATTGAAAAAATACAAAGTCTAAAAATATTGTCATTTAAAATTCCAAATAAAATCCCACAAAAGGATGCCTTAATACCCGTCCCATGTAAAATCACCCCCTTTCCTGTAGAAATACAAGAAGAGGTAGGAGTTACGAGTCTGGACGAGGATAGTCCTTTGAAGGTGCTCCCCGATGAGCTCCTTGACCGATTTACCGACTTTGAGCATGGCCCTACCCCAATTGTCGAAGAAATAAAGGACGTTAATCTAGGGACTGAAGAGATTCCCCGCATTACCAAAATCAGAACGTCACTGTCTCCCGAGGAAAGAATGAGCATGATCGATTTCCTTCGATCATACCAAGACATTTTTGCCTGGTCGTACGAGGACATGCCTGGTCTGGACACTGATTTGGTCGAGCATGAGTTGCCTCTCTACCCTGATATGAAGCCAGTTAAGTAGAAGCTGAGACGTCTCCGACCCGAGTGGATGTTGAAAGTCAAGGATGAGGTCATCAAGCAGCATGACGTAGGGTTTCTCATGGTATCTAAATACCCACAATGGCTAGATAATATCGTGCCTGCACCGAAGAAGGATGGAAAAGTCTGCATGTGCATCGATTTCTGTAATTTGAACAGGGCAAGCTCGAAGGACGATTTCCCACTGCCACACATTGACATCTTGGTCAATAATATTGCTAAGCATGGGATGCTTTCTTTTATGGATGGATTCTCAGAATATAATCAAATCAAGATGGCAGAGGTTGATCGCAAGAAAACAGCGTTCATTACCCCTTGAGGAACCTTTTGCTACAGAGTCATGCCATTCGGGCTGAAGAATGCCGGTGTGACGTACCAGAGAGCTATGACTACGTTGTTTCATGACATGATGCACTGAGAAATTGAAGTATATGTCGATGATATGATAGCAAGTCACCAGAGCAAAGCGATCACTTAGTAAACCTCCAAAAACTATTTGAGAGGCTGAGAAAGTACAGGTTATGTCTGAATCCACAGAAGTGCGCATTTGGCGCTATGCCCGGAAAGTTATTAGAATTCATCGCCAATCGGAGAGGGATCGAGGTCGACCTACCCAACATTAAAGCTATCACTAAAATGCCACCGCTGTCTACTGAGAAAGAAGTTAGAGGGTTCTTGGGCAGAATATAATATATCAGTCGGTTCATTGCACAACTAACCCCATCTGCACGCCGATCTTCAAGCTACTAAGAAAGAACTCACCCATTGAATGGAACAATAATTGTCAGGCAACGTTAGATAAAATCAAAAGCTACCTCCTTAATCCACCTATTTTGGTACCACCCGAGCCGGGGAGACCACTCTTGATGTATCTCTTCACGACAGAAGTTTCAATGGGAAGTGTCTTAGGGCAACATGATGAGATAGGAAGAAGAGAGCAAGCCATCTACTATCTGAGTAAGAAGTTCACTGATTATGAGACGCACTATTCTCATTTGGAGAAAGCATGTCTAGCTCTTGTATGGGCTACTCAGAGGCTCCACCATTATTTGCTAACTCAGGCCATTCTACTTTTGGCCCGAATGGACCCATTGAAATACCTATTTGAGAAGCTGACTCTTACTGGACGAACTGCATGTTGACAACTTTTATTGTCTGAGTTTGACATTACATATGTCACTCAGAAGTCGATTAAGGGGCAAACACTCGGCGATTATATTGTTGATAATCCTTTGCCAGATTATGAACCTTTGAGAACCGAGTTCCCCGATGAGGACATCTTGTTCATGACGGAAGACGATGCTGAAGAAGCAGAAGAATCATGGGTAATGCACTTTGACGGGGTAGCAAATGCCGAGGGTCAAGGAGTTGGCGCCATTCTAATTTCACCGAAAGGATCCCACGTACCGGTCTCTGTCAAGCTCAACTTCCCTTGCACTAACAACATGGCTAAGTATGAAGCATGTGCCGTTGGTCTATAGGCGGCTCTCGATCTGAATGTAACTCACCTCCGGGTATTTAGCGATTAGCAGTTGATTATATGCCAGACAAATGGTGACTGGAAGATGAAAGAAGAGAAACTGATCCCTTACCATGAGCACCTCGAGGATCTGATAGCTTGCTTCCAAAATGTGACATTCTCATATATCCCCTGGATAAGGAATCATTTTGCCAATGCACTAGCAACGTTGGCATCAATGATAGAAATCCCGTATGGTGCTGAGATGAAGCCGATCATGATCGAGAAGAGGAATGAGTTAGCCTTCTGCCTCCATATTGAGGAACCTACAGAGCCGAATGATGAGCCACCTTGGTTCTCAGATATTAAGAATTTCCTTGAGACCGTAACTTTCCTTGAGGGCACGTCCAAGACGGATCGACGAACCAGTCAACATCTAGCAGCAGGCTACGTCATTTGCAGGGAAAGCCTTTACAAGCAATCCTACAATAACATCTTGCTTAGGTGCCTTAATGAGGGTGAAGCAACCAATATTATGAAGGAGAACCACGAGGGAGTATGTGGAGCTCACGTCAGCGGTCACATGCTTGCTAAGAAAATTCTGCGGCGGGGATACTTTTGGACCACTATGGAATCGAATTGCTAAAAACATGCTCAGAAATGCTACAAGTGTCAGGAACACTCCAGTTTGATACACGCTCCTGCCATCGATCTTCACTGCATGACCACTCCTTGGCCATTTGCTACCTGGGGCCTAGACATCGTCGGAATGATTAATCCGAAAGCGTCAAACATAGATCGGTTCATCCTCGTCGCCATTGAATACTTCACCAAGTGGGTAGAAGCAGCGTCATATGCCAACATCACAGCTGGTCACGTCGAGAAGTTCCTCAAGAGTAATATTGTGTGCCGGTTTGGAGTACCCAAAGACATCATCACAGACAACGACACAAACTTTACGAATAAGCGCATCCAAGCCTTCTGTGAGCAATACAAAATCAAGCACCATCGCTCGTCCCCTTATCGGCCTCAAACTAATGGAGCCGTAGAAGCTACGAACAAAATGGTCATTTGCATCCTTGAGAAGATGGTTGTCACTTATCGAGATTAGAGCGAAATACTGCCGTTTGCTTTGTAGGCCTACAGAATGTCAATCGCACCGCTACAGGGGCAACTCCATTCTCCCTTGTGTATGAAACTGAGGTCGTCCTATCAATAGAGGTTGAAGTACCCTCACTCCGAATCCTCATGGAATTAGGCTTACTCGAAGCAAAGAGAGAAAGGTCCTGCTTTGAACAGTTGAATTTATTGGACTAGAAGAGACTCCTAGCCTTGTGTCATACTCAGGTGTACCAGGGGTGAATCACACGCGCTTATAATAAATGTGTTTGCGGTCGAGATCTAAAGGTAGGAGCCACTGTGCTGAAGAAGATCTTCCCATCCTTTCACGCCGATCTGAGAGGAAAGTTCAAGCCAAACTGGGAAGGACCTTACATCATTAGGGAAGTGCTGCTAGGATACGCCATCCACCTTGCGACCATGGACGGAGATCATCTTTATGAGCCCATCAATGCTGGATACGTCCGCCGGTTCTACTCTTAGTCTATCGTGATAAGGTAAGTATTGGTAAAACAAATGCGTGACTGCTTAGGAACCACCCAAAAGAGGCCATCATTCCAAACACAGTAGCCAGAAAGCATCCCACAAAATGATGATATCCTTTGCTACCCCATTTGAGTCTGGGCCTTTCTTTCAATAAACCCCTTCCCCAAAAAAAAATGTGTGTACATATACAAAAAAGGGGAAGTAAAGTTACTGTCAAAATCCAAAAAATTGGAAAAGCAAAACCTCAAAAAGAGATTGCCTGAAATGGAGGAAAAAGAATAAAAGAAATGTAGAAGAATCACGGGACATGTACAGTAAAACCCCCAAGGAAGAAAGTATGTTGAGAAAATTGAAGTCGTATCAAGGAAACCCTTTTAGCCCAGCATACCTTCAAATCCTAACCTAACCCATGGCCAAGCTATGCCCTGAAGGAAGCCCTCTTTTTAGGTTCACAAGCAGTCATAATTTCTGTTAAGTCAACACAAGCCGAGTTGTGAGACGACATTTGAACCCCATCTGGCCGGCTATGACGGAATCGACGTCTATGTCGTGGCTCTTGAAAAATAAATGAAATAAATAAAAGAAAATAAATAAATAAAAATACAAGCTCAAAGCAAGATGGATGTGGTGAAAATTTGAAAGGGCGCTACAGGTTAAAACAATGAGTTTGTGCGGACCAGGTGAATACCCGAAAGGGCACTTGGGGTAAGAGAGCTAAAACCATGGACGTGGTGAAAACCTGAAAGGGCGCCACGGGTAAAAAAAGAAGGAAAAAAAGAAGAAGAAAAGAATAGAAAAGAGAGAAAAATAAGAAAGGTTTGAAGTGATTGATTAAATGTTTAAAGGAGCCCTCTTGGTTACTCTCCCTGTTCCCCTTTTCGGGGCCGCTCATGTAAGAACAGATCGGGTCTCGACCAGAATTGTCTTGGTGAAACTGCTTTGTCAAACGTATGACCCAAGGTAAGGAGAAAGGTTTGACCCAATCCGAAGGGATTGACATTCCGACATTGGTAAAAACTGTTGAAACTCTCTTAGAAAGGGTTCAACCATGCTCAAAAGAGGACCCCAGGGGGTTCACCCCATGATTAAGGCATCACACCAAAAAATGCACAAAACAAAAAGACCAAAAAGTCTATATATAATAAACTACCTTCCTTTTTACAAAATGCACCACTTACACCACATCCCAAAAAAATAGCCAGTGATGACTAGCCTTCCTTCCTTTTTCTACAAACAACAAAAAAAACATAAAGAAAATATATATACCAAAAAATATTGTATCTATAAAAGGGGTTTCTTACACCCCTTTTCTGTGTATTTGATCTATGCAAAAAGTTATGTGTGCAGGAAGGGATCAGCGGCCCAGCTCGCGCTTTAAGGCACTAATCTCAACACGAAAATCATCTTCACGGGAATTCCGCTCAGCTAACCAACGACTGTGCAAGCTCTTATACCTCTTTCAAAAAGTATCAGCGGCTCCGAAGGCAACGCTTAAGGATCCTTTCAAACGAAGGACCTCTCCCTCGACATTCTTTGCTCTGATCTTTTCCTGCGCTAAAAGCTCGTGCAGGGCCCTCTTCTCATCCACTAGTAGCTCAATGCGGGCTCGGAGTGTCGCCTCCTTTCTTGGCCAGGGGCCTCCAGTGTCAATGCTCTCTGCAGAATCCAGGGAATCAGCAACCGGCTGCTCTGCCAATAGTCAGGCCTCATACTCAGGAGAAGACTGAACCAAATCTCCCTGCTCCATGTCGCACATTAACGTTGACTGACGTGTCTCCCAAAGAGCAGCGAACCGATCTATGTCTCCAGAGGACCCCCTAGAAAAGATCAAGTCGTATAAAGGGGGTTTGGCCTCGCAAGGCACCTACTGAGAGCAACCAAACTGACGCAATACCCGGAATGGGAAGTAGAAGGTGATGCCAGTCAATCCTAAGAGAGTGATGCCCTCATGGTCTCTAGAGCAAACTATTGGGAAGGTCCGGTCCAACCAAGGAAGCCCCCATGTCAGCTCAGCATCGGTCAACCAAAGCTTCAAAATTGAAATATCGCCCTGCGGAAGCAAGTGGCACCTACCCAAAAAGCACTGAGTCGCCTCACCTCGGGCAACATAAAAGCGGGGAACGGGCCCCAAGATAGTGAGATGCTCACACAACCAAACTTGAAGCAGTAAGGGACACCCTCGAAAGCCCTCCACCTTGCCCAGAGCAAATGCATCAAGGCATCGATATAGCTCGGCAAGCACCAAATGCATCATAGATTGGCCCGCCTCCAACTCGGTCTAAATATCACAGATTGCCAGGGAGAAGTTCGTCCCCCTGGTTAAGAAAAGGATTTTTGAAATAAGGCTGAGAGCTAAAGCTTTTACATTAAAGATGTTCCTAATTGGCAATTTTCGGAGACTTTCATCACCAAAAAGTTCTTTGAGGAATTTTAGCGAACACCTTGTGGGCCCCCTAATAAGGCTTTTCTCGTACTCAAATTTCTTCAAGCCGAGAGTAAGATGAACTGATTTGGAGTAGCCCAGCCGCGGCGTCACTCTTGCAAGGCCCCTGTGAAGCTTCAGACCGGACATATTGGAAAGCTCCTCAAGGGTTGGAGTTAGCTCCCGCTTCCCAAAATGGAACACATGGAAATTTGCATCCCAAAATGAAGCGGCAGCATAAAGGTCCCACCGTGGAGGAACCTCAAGAAAGGAGGGAAGGCGAGATAGACCGAGGTGCTCCAAGTCGACGAGCTCACTCTCATTCAAATTCCCAACCCAAGCTATTAGGAATTTGGGCCCCAAGCCTAAGGAAGGGGGAAAATTAGCTCCGGGCCCTCCACGTAAGGGAGGGTAGGAAAGCGGATCCATAGACGTACAAAGATCTTCTGAGAAGATAAAAATAGATGTATGGTGATGGACCCGCCTTGAAAAAGCAAGAGCAAAAAGAATCGGTCAAAGGGGCCAAGCCAAACAGAAAAGGGATGATTTTTGGGCTGACTCGGGTATATAAGGACCCACAGCTCCCCAGGTTAAGCCTGGCGCAACTATTAGTTGCGCTAGTGCATTTTGTCCCCATTTTTGCCTGGCGCAACTATTAGTTGCACCAGCATATTCTTCCTGGGATTTTTGCCTGACGCAACTAGTAGTTGCGCTAGACTAAAGATCCCCCCTCCTCAGCCATCTCAGGGCCTAATTGGGGGACTTTTCATTTCGCTCACCCCTTTTTGTTTGTTTATACATTGGATAATCTTTTATCACTAACGGCTTGGAAATCACTTTATTTATGTGCAGGATTGACCCTACATCAAAGCGTGTGACCCAAAAAGTCGCTTTCTGAGAGCATGTGGCAGACACGTCCTGCAGAAAAATGGATACAAGGCAAAGAAACTATGGCATGTAATCAAGACAAAAGCGTTAAAAATATCTTCCAAGGGTGTCACATCATCCACCCAAAAAAAAAACAATCAAAAAATCCAAAACCAATCCCAAGAGTATTGAAGCAGAAACTAAAGCCCTATTCCTTGCTCATGCCCTTTGATTTCTTTCGACGGCGAGAGGAGCTCTGGAAGGTTCGCATATCCCCCACCCGAGACCACGCCTGCGAAATCTTACTAAGCAAGGAACGCGACTCCTTGGCACGGGCACGTTGCAAGGCACAGTCAAAATAAAAAATCAGGATCGGTTAAGGGACACATAATAATGGAACAAATGAGAGAAGCAGAGCTGCAAGGTGCTCACCGTCTCCACCTCCCTGAGCTCCACGATGTGGCGATGATATGCTGCATACTCCATGGCCGAGTTGAAGTCCTGCATTCAGAAAGATCCGATATCAGCTATCAGGGCAATCATAAAACATGTGCAAAAGAAGATCGAAACAAAAAGAGATGGGTTGCCAGAGGACTTACCCCCAAGATCACCTCAGGAGGGAAATCATAAAACATGGGCTGCTTTAGCTGAGAGTCACGCTTGCCTATCCACATCAGCGCAGAGGCCCGAAAGGAAGCTATCATCCAGGCGTCGGAAGGTCCCATAGACCACGAGTGGATCACCACTAGGGGCACCAACATGGGCAGTACCCGACGGTCCAACACCAGAAGAACCTCGCCCGAGGGACCCACACTAGAGGGGCCGACACCAGAAGGATCCACCTCTGACTCGTCAGCTGCACCTGCCCCACCTTTGTCATCCGAGTCGTCTCTCTGGGCAAACTGTGAATAGAATAAGGATTCACTTAGAAGGGGGAAAAAGCTGATTTAAAACATAAGGGGAATTAATCCAAGCCGAGGAGAATTACCTGACTGAGCGGGCCGCCAAATGCAAGGAAATTGGCGCTAGGTACAAAGTGCAGCAGGAGGAACTGATATGGTAGGCACTCATACCAAACGTGATAGTCTTTGGAGAAATGGAGAGCATGGGTAGGGAGCCCATGGTTAAAAAAGGCCATCGTGAGCTCCTCGACGGTGCCAACGAGATCCCAGACATCTGCAGAAGGGTCCATAGGTATGGCATAATAGCCTTGATACTGATGCACCACCCGCTCTCCCAAGTAGTAAAACTTGGCCGACGCCCCGTAAAAGAAAACGATGCAACGACTGTTAAACAGGCGAGAGGGGCCTATGGCTGCCCGATCTTAGAAGGAGGATGCAAGGTATGGGTCGTGGAGGATCTGTCCAAGTCAAAAGTGGCCAAACAGGTAGCACATCAATCAAAGATGACTTCCAAGCTGAAACAAACAAGGTTGAAAAGGGGGAGAGCTTTACCTGCTCAGGAACCATCAAATCAAGTTGGGACCTCAGGCCTATCTCCAGGTGCTTCAGGTCCACATCACGGCGCCAAGCTTGATTCCAATTGCTAAGGAGAGGATAGGTGAGCGCATCTGAATGAAGAAGCGGGCGCCCGGGGTGGAAATGATGGTACCCCCATACCTGAGAAGAGAATTAGACAAGAGAGTGGGTCAGTAGCATGAGAGACCATCCAAGTAGAACTAACAAGAATAAAAAGGGTTAGGGATTACCTCCAAGGCCGCCCAGAAGCCGACATCAGACTTAGAATCCCCAGTCGTGACCCGAGCTACATTATACATCAACCATGCATACCCGGCCCCACCCCTGTCATACCTATGGACGTCGCCTCAATTGTCCATCACACTCAATAATGCTAGGCTGACTCGACCCCCGCTTACATTGGTAAAAAGGGTCTTGCCCAGCAAAAGTAGGAGAGTGATGCAAGCAAGGACGATCGCCCTCTCGGGCGTGATATAAAGCACCCTGTCTAGTTGACCTAGATCCACTAACTCATCAGGCGTATAAAGGGCGGTCAACCAAGTCATCTTGACCTCGGTACCATGGGTCTGCCCGCAAGGGGGATAGGCCCCAATTAGTCGAATGATGTCCTCCCTACTCGGCACCGTGAGATCAGCTATCGGCATCCCTCCCATCCTAATACCGGTAATAATGGCCCAATCAACGGGCGCCAAGGTCATCTCGGCATACGGCATATGGAAGGGCATTGTCTCAGGACAAAATCGTTCGATCAGGGTCTTTAGATAGGAGGCATCAGCCCTCATAGCAGGGCAGGACAGAAACTTCCCAAAGCCCACCTGAGCAAGCAGGACCTTCACTACGGGAGGGACATAGAGGTAGAAGTTTTGGAAATTGAGCCACTCCCCGTGGAATACGATATTGGGCAGGTCCTGCATCCCAGAAAATGTGCATCAGATTACAGAAATGAAGTAAAACTGCACAAGGGAAATAAATCGAACCTACCTCTTACCTTGCCCACTATTCTGAAATTCAAAATGTGGCTATGCTGTTGATGTAGGAGGCCGACTCGGGCAGCCTCGCCCTACATTTCGAGCCATGGACCCGCTCTCCACTCTACCCAAAGGAACTGTTCCCCTCGTGGACCATACACTATCTCGGGTCCCTCCTCAGGAATATGCTCATCATCGCCTGACATGCTGGGGCAACAAAAGGCAATCACATCAGAGCAGATTAGTGATAAAGAACTATTTTTTTATGATACACACCAAGGGGAGGTAAGTATGCCTACCCTATTTCTATTCATTGTCATAAAATAAAGATACACACACATAAAAAGAAAAATCCCTTTTAGATTGAAAATGCAAAAAAATCCCTTCCTTTCTATCTCAAAAGGTAGATAAAAATAAAATAAGTTTCCCCTCTTTTTCTATGTTTAAAAATAAAAACCAGTTAAAAGAAAAAAAGAGAGTCCTTTTATGTATGTAACAAGAAAAAAGAAAGAAAGAAGAAAAGTTCAAAACAAACAATAAAAAAGGAAAGGAGTCTTATTGTTGATAAAACCAAAAAAAAAAAGAAGTCCTTCCATTTAGAAAAACTAAAAAAAAAAAATCCATCATTTTGTGTTCCTAAAAATCCTAAAAACAAAAAAAAGGAATCCTTTCTTTATGCCTCTAAAATAAATTAAAAAAACCAAAAAATCCTTCTTTTACGTTTAGAAAAACAAGAGTTAAAAACAAAAAAATCCCTTCTTCATAGTCCATAAAATAAAAAAAGAATCCTTCTTTCATACTAAAAAAAAACAACAAACACTAAAGGAAAAAACTCCCTCCTTTTGTGTCCATAAAATAAAAAAAAAGTCCTTCTTTTACAAAAAAAAACTCTTTCTCTTATAAAATAAAGAACCCCAAAAAATAAAAAAAAAATAAAAAAAAATAAAAAAAAAGAAGAAAAGAAAAGAAGAAAAAATATATATATATCAATGCCTTAGTTAGTTTTCAAACAACCAAAAAACCAAAAGTAAAATCCTTTTCCTTAATTAATTTTAAGAGAAATAAAAAAAAAACATTCTCCTTAATTAATTTTCAATATATAAAAACCAAGAATCATTTTTCTTAATTTTCAAAAAAAAAGAAGAAGAAAAAACTAAAAATTCCCTTTTCCTAACTAGTTTTCAAAAAATATATATATAAATCCTTGCTTGATATTCAAGATAAAAACAAAAAAAATAAAACCCCTTCTCTTGGCACAAATAGAAACAAGAAAATTATTATACTATGCATTAATAAAACCCATAAAACCCAAAAAATAGGGCATTATTCACAGAAAATCATTCACACATCATCAATAAACATGCTTAAAACAGAAATAAACCATTATTCATCTAAGAATGCAAGATCATGATCATATTTGCAAGGAAAAGCAAGGAAAATCAAAGGAAATAAGTTTTAAATGGTTACCTTTTGGAAATAAATGCGGTCTTTGATCTAACGCGAGCCGGCAATCGATCCACACAAATAAGCAACGACAATGAGGCACGCGTACAGGCAATTTAAAGGAACCCTAAGAGGAGTTGGTTTTCGGTATCAAGAGGAAGGGGGAGAAAATTTTGAAATGAAGCCCCCCACAGCCCGAACTCGGGCTGTTTAAATTCCTCCCCAGCCAAGCCTGACGCAACTAATAGTAGCGCCAGGCAAATTTTGTGCCATTTTTGGCTTGGCGCAACTATTAGTTGTGCGAGCAATTTCAAATATTGGCTCAACGAACTATTAGTTCGCCGCACTTAGGCCTGTTTAGGGTCTGCATCGCCGCGATAGGAAAGTCGGTCCCCCCCCCTTTTTCCCTTTTTGTTTGTTTGCCTTGTCACTCTCGACAGACGCACGCGCTCCCGAGACGGCATTTCGATCCTCCTTCGACTTGCCCGGGATGCCGTGCTAGAATAAAATTAGGCTGAGATCAATAGGCATCCTGGTCCTACACAGAAAAATATGAAGAAAAATCCAAAAAAAAAGGGGAAAGAAGAAAATGAACGATGTGACAAAATCCCCACAAAAAAAGCCAGAATTATTCATATAAAATAATAGGAATAATCCACATAAAATGATAACTTAAAAATTCCAAAAAAATCCACATAAAATGATAACTTGAAAATTCCAAAAAAATCCACATAAAATGATAACTTGAAAATTCGAAAAAAAATCCACATAAAATGATAACTTGAAAATTCCAAAATGATAGAAAAATCACAAAAATAAGACAAAAACTTATTTGTGTTTCCCCACAGAGCCACGCACAAGCATATGGCGGTAAAATGTCAATATTTTATCAACAATACAGCCGTGCCATATCAAAGCCCTGAGTCTAAGGACCGCCTTGGATCTTTGGATCCTACTTCAAAGTAGGAGCAACGGTGTCAATCGTGATCAAACCATCAATGTTTGATCAGGTTAACTCCACCGCTAAATCTTCAAGCTAAGCGCTCCGTTTTGGGATTCATATGAACCCTAGTGTCTTTAGCTTCGACTCCGTTAGAAAAGGTCAATTGTTGGTTGAGACCAACCTGACGAGAATGAGATTACATATCAATTAAACTATGTGCAACCATGAATCCAGAAGGGTTCATTTCCCCTTTATATTCCACAGGCTTAAAACTTGTATTGGCAGCGGTATCCCTGTCAAGTGTACGCCATGCATCTAGGTATCCGTATGAAGGTCATTTGTCCCTGTAAATTGTACTCTTGCGGGTCCGGGTCGGGGCTTCCATCGCCTTTGTTGCTACTTATTGTCCCTGATGGGTGTATCATTATGCATAGTTAATATATGTTTTTGACCATTGTCAGCAGAAACCAGGATCGGATGTCCCTTTTTTAGGGATGCCCAATGCTTGGATGGATCTGTTCAAGGTAGTTAAAGTTGGACGCTCTAGGTCATGTTGATTCGGGGCACATCGTTGAAAATGGCACTCCCTCCCAAAAAGTGTTGCAACCTTTATTCACTTCGCTCGGGTATTCATGCTAAATAAACTTCGGGATCAATGGGTTCACCCGAAGACCTCGAACCCTGCTTTCAGCAGGGACACCCGTGAACTGTCAGATGGGGCAATCAAATGCCTCATAGGATTGGACGTAAACTGTGGAGCCTTGCGTATTTTGCTTTGCGCCTATCTTTGAATGTGGGTCGATCACCCCTCTTACTTATGAAGCTGTTGTATTTAGAATGAATCTCGAGCATCAATCACCTTCAAATTATCTCAAGAAGTGGGCATTTTTCCTGACTAGCGGGCTTTCGCAACTCGAGAAGCAAACGTTTTTCCCAGCTATTGGGCTTTCGCAACTCATTCCACCTCGGTTATGCCCAGTAATGTCGCTAAGCGCTTAGGAACCGATTACCTGGAGAAACGAATGTTTAGCCTAACATCTAGGGCTTTCGTTTTCTCACCATGTTACTCACCTGATGTTTGAAGTTCGTTCTGAATGGAGCCGACCCGTCAGTAATGCCATGGGTCTCTTTAGATGTCTCTTTATTTGGCATTCGATCATTAGTGATCGGACACCAAAGAGGGGCATCTGTAGACACCAAAATTTGGCCCAAAGCCCTATCGAAACACATTTCGAGAAAGGTACACTTCTGAGCTTTTGATGGCATGTATAGAACCTTTAGGAACCACCCTAGAACCCTTCCAAACCCTTAGGAATCACCCTAGATCCTTTAGGAACCTGCCTCGAACCTTTAGAAATCCATCCCAGCCCTTAGAACCCATTCTGAACCTAAACCTAACCTTCCAAGCCTTGGAAAAGGTGCGGTGCATCAGGACCAGCTACCACCTTCTATTATGATCAAATCTCACACCATTGAAAAGTAGAGGTTGTCAGCTTTCCAACGGTCAAAGAATCGCCCCAATCAGAGTTACACATCAAAGGATATGGCGGTCCGTACCCGGAGGGCAAAAGAGTAAATTAAAGTGGGCCCCCCTAGGGATTTGGCGCAACTGTTAGTTGCGCCAGGCCACTTCTCCCAGGATTTAAGCTTGGCGCAACTAATAGTTGCGCCAGCTTTAAAAGTGGACCCCACCCTCGCAAGCCAACTTCCAGGCACTGTTCTGCACTGTTTTACTGTATCTTTATCTGGCGCAACTAATAGTTGCGCCAGACATATGAATAGTAATCATGGTTTTTTCCTCAAAATTTGTGATTAGAGTTTGACTTGCTGACCACCTCGACCTTTGGGGTGTGTTCTGATAGTTCTATTGCACCCATTCACTACCTATTTACAACCCATTAAGTGGCTTAAGGCCTCATCCTATCATCCACCATTGGAGGACCTTCTCACACATTTCAAGGCTCCAAAAATCCTAGGAAACCTTAAATGTTAGATTACCTAATTCCTAATCTTAATTAGCATCTAAACACCCTCCTAACCCACCCTTTTCCTATAAATAGAGCCCCCCACCCCTTGGCTTAAGGGCTGAGAATTTTGGCCTAAGAGAGAAAGAGCTTAAAGTGAGAAAATCTTTCTCCCTTTGGTGCACACTTCCCATACAAATTTCAGATTTCAAAAAGCTCGCTTAGACCTTAGCATTTCACTAAAAGCCTTTAGGTTAGGTGTGTGTAATCCCTTAGCCTTCCCTCTCTACCTCTTAGCTTCAAGCCTTAGGAGTTAGAACCCCATTCCATACCATACAAGCCTTCAAAAGCTCACCGAAGTAAGCCAACGCAAGGCTCCCTAATGGTGCAACAAGGGCCCGAGAGCTCCAACTCTCCCCTCTCTTCCTCTACCTTCTTGGTTTCTCCTCAAGCCTCCCATTTGTGCCGTTACGCCGCCGAATTTTTGGTAGGAACGAAGGGGCACAAATAGGACTTTAAGACCCACTTGGGGCAAGTGGAGGCCTTTTTCTTTTCTTTTTATTATTTCTTGTTTTGGCCTTAAGTAGGGACCACGTTAAGCAGGTTGATTGGGTGCCTAACACCTTCCCAATCGATAATCGAAGCCCCTACCCAAGAACCTTTGGTGTGGACCGGATTCAGAGTCATATTTTTAGTACTTTGGTGCTCATAAAAAATGATCTAGGTTTTCTGGGACACCGAAAGCTCCGGGTGGCGACTTTATATTTTTGTTAGAGAGCGCATCGTCACGACGGGATCATCAAAAATCCCACGGTTGCACAGAAACTAGAATTATAAAAACTAAATTAAGAATTGGGATTTTTAAAATATTAAATTAAGGAATGAAAACTAGAAGTTTAAAATTTAAGGACTGAATTCGGGTCCAAAATCAGAAAATCAGACTGTATGATTAAGGACTGGTTCTAGGAACTAAGAACTAGAACCAAAGATTAATGATAGGACTGGAGATTAAGATTTTAGAACAAAATTAAAGTATATGGTCGGTGATTTAGGCCGTCAGATTACGGACTGGTACTCAAAACAAACTAGAACCAGAGACTAAAAATTACGGTCTAAAAAGGGTGCTACAGTCTAAAACTAAAAATTTAATATTAATAATCAAGAAAACCTAAGTCTAAGAATTAAAATTAAACTACGGGTCGAGGCTAAAGGATGTATTTTTACCTAGGGCCGGGGTTGCGGAGAGGAATCTCAAAAATTCGAAGCTTGTATCTCGAAATCATGATTAGGTTCTTCTATGTGTTCGTTCTCGGAGTTCTCTGGTTTCGAAATCCTAAAAAAAATTTTGTTCTCACTCGTGTTTCTCCGCCTCTTGGCCAGATTAAAAAAAATCTTTTATAGGTTTTTCTCTAATTAAATGCCCTATTTCAGGTGCTTAACCGAATTGCGCGCCGGGTTCTCGGTGCTTAATCACTTTGAGTTGGCCACCGACTCAGTAAGAGACCGGCTGACTTGTTTAGCGAGTTTCCTAGTTTTAACATTGTTAGGACTAAGCGTGCTTCGTGTGGAGTGCACAATCCGATTAAGCATCTCTTTCGAAGCCCTTGATCGCAGAATCTTGGGGGACGAGGACGATAAGACTAGGTCGGGCATAGGCCAATTGCGCGCCGGTGATGGAGTCTCAAAGTGGTCTGGGAAAGGAAGTCTGGTTTGAAAGGGGGACTGATTGCACATGTGTGATTTAGCGTATAATCGAATTGCGCGCGTGGTTTTTAGTGTGTAATTCGGGGCTGTTCGGGTTTGGGTCAGGTCTGAAATGTCAAACTATTGTTTCAGCCTACATTCTGACTATATACTATTATTTCAGTATATAGTCTCCTTACATTAGGATCTGAGCCACAGAGCTATTGTTTCAGCCTGTGTTTAATCATGTACTATTATTTCAATGCATGGTTCCCAATTTAGGGTTAAAGGGGTCTGAAATACAAGACTATTATTTCAGTCTGCATTCTGACTATATACTACTATTTCAGTATATAGTCTCCCTACGTTGGGATCTCAGCCACAGAGCTATTATTTCAGCTTGTTTTCAGTCATATACTATTATTTCAGTATATGGTTACCCATCGGGGTTGTGAAGCTTCCAGAGAAGGTAAGTCCTTTTCAAAAAGTCACGGACGAGGTCAAAGGTTGACCGAATAGATTTGTATATTTTGAGAAGGTAAAATGGGGGTGTCTACAAATGCCCCTCTTCGGTGCACTTTTACAAAGTAACAATGCATCAAAGAAGTAGACACCCGTCATTCAAAGTGTCTTCTCGTTTCTCTTAGGAATTCACAAATGTGAACTGGGGATGTGACATGACAGGCTTCGCTTTCTTATCTATCAACGTAAGCTAAAATGGAGCATTCGGGGGCTCAATGGTAGCTGTTAAAAGGTGTATTCCATGCCGTGGATGCCTAGGGGCAATCCCGTCCTATATCGTGACCCGCTGTCATAAACAATCGACGGGGGAAGTTAGTGTATCCTATCCCACGGGTGCAAGGGGCATCCCGTCGCCGACCTACTGCGAGTGACAGTAAAACGGAAAGGAGAATCACCATATCCTAATCTATGGATGCAAGGGGCATCCCGTCGCATGTCGCGACCTGCTGCAAGGGGCAGTCAAATAGAGGGATATGGCGCAGTCGAGGTACCGGGGGGAGTCATACAAATATCCATAAATAAGGTCTAGGGACTGAAAATAAAAATGTAATATAATGTCGAAGGATTTTGCAAGTCATGTCAGACCGGGTGCGTCATTGCTCACACCAATGCACGTCAGGCATTTCTTTTCCAATTGGCGTTTGTAAGTTCTTAGATTAAATATACTCGTTGTTCGGTTTCCCAGGGGAATGGTCGGTTTGGGCTGATAATTGGGCTGGAATTTGAAGTGAGCTTTGGTAGGTGAGTCTCTTTGTTCATTTTTTCTTTAGTTTCTTTCCTCTTTTTTTTTTTTGCTTTGGGAGTAAGATTTTTGGTTTTGGAAGTAAGAGGTAAGAGGGTTTCTTTTGTGTTGTTTCTTTTTTTTTGGAAGTAAGGGGTTTTAAAATTTTGGGATTTTTAACTTAAGATCAATTCGGTAGTAAAACGGCGAAAAAAGTGGCTTCCGAGACGTTGCTAAGCAGATCCATCGATACTAGATTTGTGGACCCGACCGTTTATGTGGTTGTCAAGATGACACTTGACATGCCGGATACTCCGTCTAACCTTCTCGACGAATACTGATGATTGTCTCTTATGGGATGACTATAGTGATTCACGAGTCGAGAGAGATGGGTTTTAAAAATATTTGACTTAATCATAGCTAACTATATTTTACAAGGAATATCGAGTAATCGAAAAGTGGGTAGTACTTACCTAGGGGTGATACTTACTTGAATTATGCATGCAGCTTGTGTAGTCCATAATGGGACTGATGGGTTGTTGGGGTGATGCTATGATGAGACTTTGGAGATTTCTTTCTTTCTTTATTTATTTTTATTTTTTTTGTGTCCACTGCAGCAGTGATTGGCGATCGCTGATGTGATGTAATGTCTTGGAGAAGTGATGTCGCGATGGGACTTGGGCTGCATGTTGGATGAGTCCTGGTGGGATGTAGGGATTCTGGCAGGATGTTCGCACTGGGACTTAGGGATTGGTCGAATGTGATGGGACATGGGAGGAGTCCTGATTCTTCATGCATTTCTGCTACGGCAGTGGTGTGTAGCGACTATTTGTAGCGATCAACTCGGGAAGAGGGCTCTTTACTTTAACGATGGGACACGATCGAGCTGTCTCCCTTTACATCATATGGCATGGCAAGTGTCATTTGAGCTTTTCGGATAGCGATGTTTGTGATGGGAAGTGGGAGGAGTCCCTCTGCTTTTGTGATGGGATATTGGCTGAGCATAGTTAGTAATGGGATTTTCCAAAAGGTTTAACTCCATGCGCTATTTCATAACGAGGATTTTTGGGAGGTGTGATTGATGTAAGATGAGATGAAATTGCTGTGTCGCGATGGGGCCTGTTAGTGGTGAGAACGAGTTGTAGTCGGCTCGTGAAGGGATATATTCATGGATGCGTGGTGGGGTTGTGTCTGGTTTTCGGGTAGTAATGTTTGCGATGGGACGTTTGATGGGATATTTGTGTGATAAGTGCGCCATATTTCTTTCTTTGGCAGATCTTGGGTTATGTAAGATCACGTCGTGATTGGCTTCATCTTTTTATTTCTCATGAGAGGGTGAGCGGTGGCGTGATTCATTTATTCCGATGGGGCTAGATATTGAGGTGGTGTCATGTGTGTGCATCTTATCATGATGGGACGTGCACGACAGGGTTACATGATGGGATAGGAGGATTTTGATCGAGATAGGATAAAGAGATGTGAAAATATAAATTTTTTCTAGAGTCAGGCATTGGGTGCCTAATTTAGATCGCTCAATATGATTGCGTGCCTATTTGAGGGTGTGCAATCTCAGGTTTGAGGGGCTGTTTAGGCGTATCTGAGTGTGCGTGTGATTGTATTATGCACTCTAGTCATAGCGCGTGATCGAGGCGCCAACAGGTCACTGCGTGGGCGACCTTTCGTATTGTGCAGTGTGAGGTGGTTGTTTTGACAAGGTTGCGTCGTTCATTCTTTGTGCATGATCGGAGCATCACCGGGTCAGTGTACGGGTGACCTTTCATATTGTGCAGCTAGGGTGTGTCATTTAATGGGATTTCATGGTTCACAATGAGCACGTGATAGGAGTGTCGCGCCGTTGGCGCAGGTGATGGTTTAGTTGTGCACTCGGTTCGAAGCGCGTGTTTTGGATTGAGCGTGTTGTGTGATGCGCGCGACTGATTTAAGCGCACGTGTTTGGGCGCATGATTAAGTCCGTACTCTATATATGAGAGGGAGCCTTCATTTGCTTTTCATTCCTCGATTAAGCCTCGAGTTATACTTTTTCTGGATATTTTGTGTTCTAAAATTTGTGTTTTATAATATCGAGTGATCTAACCGTTCGATTGAGATGTCGTTTCTTTTTATGTTCGTGATTTCACGCGATCTTCGTCCTGAGGTGATGCTCGGGGATGACATTATTATGGGAATGGGAGGTATTGGGAATGAGGGCGCTAGTCTTCACATCGATCCCTGTTAGGGAGCAGTGAAGCCAACGTTGAGGAGGCGGAGGAGGTGAAGTTGGCAGAAGAGAAAGGTGTTACAAGTGGAGGGATGTGTTCCCCAACCAATCCTCCACCTCTCCTTCTGAAGTCTCCGATTGGATGCTCCAAGTCTGATGGTAATCTTTCTGAGGCCTCCGATTGGGCGTTCTGCTCCTTGCTTTGGGTTGATTTCGAGTTTCCAGTTTTCGTTTTAGGTTGTAAGTAAGGTTCTAGGTTTTTGTTCTGGGTTGTAATTTCAGGAGATATGACTTCGATGATATATGTAAAAAATTTTAAGTTATAAATGAAGAGATATTTTTATTTATTATGCTTATTTAGTTGTTTAAATTTATTTAATGGATTAGTCAATGCGTATTTGATTTGTTTGATTTATTTAGGATTTAATTTAGCTTAGAGTTTTAAATTCATTCTGGATTTATTCAGGGTTTATCCTGAGATTAATTTGTTTTATTGAGTTTTGTTTAGAGAGTTCACTTGGTTCTGTTTGGTTTGTTGGGGGCATTTTTGGTCCCGAACAAGTCAGGGTCTTATTTTAGGAGAGTTTTTTTTTTTTGTTTAAAGTTTTAAGGTATTTCTATTTTGGTCTTAGGTTTGATTTGGTTTGAGATGACACTTGTTAGAAATGTGTGAATTTAGGGTTTAATTTAAAGTTTCTAGATGGGTGTTAAGTGTTTGAATCCTATTGGTTTGTTTATTTTGCTTTGGGTTTTAATTTCCTTGGAGGGGTAAGTGTTGCATGATTATTGGTTCATCTAGGTTGCCATGGATTGTGGTCTTTCAAGGGGTCTGTGTTTGGTTTTGGATTTAATTAGATTGGAAGGGTTTAAATGGGTGACACTTGCCATTTTGTGGTTTAAGAGGTATAGCTTATAAATGTGTGAGCCAAGGGGCCTTGGGTTCTTATTGTTTTGAATTTTATTTCAAGCTTAGGATTAAAAGTTTTGGGGCATTTTTTTTGTTTGTGATTTTTGGGCATATTTTTTGTTCATTGATGTCTTTTCTTCCTTTCTCTTTTGTATCCCGGGTATTGAACCCAAGGAGTTGTGGTTATTAAGTAGATTATTGGGAATGGACGGGATTGGGAATGTGAGGTGACACTAGGGTTGGTGCCATCACTCAAACTCGAAGTGGTTTCCCGAATAAATCCGGATTTAGGCATTGCTTGAACATGCGGATTTTAAGTTTCTAATTTTAAATTGTATATTCAGAGGGTATGCCCTCGGTGTGTTTTGTAATTATTTTATTTATTTATGAAATGATTATTATTATTTTTTAATTCCATTTGTGGTTATTTATTTTGGTTTGGTTTACTTGGTAGCTTATTTGACTGGTTTTGAGTGTGGGGCGAGTTGGGAGCAATTTTTGGTTTATTTTAGTTTAGGTTCAAGTGCGTAAATGGTTGTGGGCATTTTTTTTAAAAATTTAGTTTGGTCTTAGTTGGAGTGTGTAAGTGATGGGGGCATTTCTGAATTTTTTGTTTAGTTGGGTCTTAGTTGAAGTATATAATTGATGTCGGGGAGCATTTTTCAGTTTGGTTTGTGATGTTTACGTTCTAAGTCAGGAGTGTTTTTGGATTGGTCTTATCAAGAGAATAGTTTAGGCCAATAATCAGTGTCGGAAACCTCCCTATTTGGTCCTGTGAACCTGCTGTTCTGGGTACATATTTTATGTTTCTGGGGAATTACGCATTTCACTCAGGGCGCATAAACAAATTGGGCACCGTAATGGGACCACGCGTTTTGGGGGGTCGGAGGATCATTAAGCGCCAGTGTCCGGTCATTTAACCGAGTTAAACACACGGTATGGAGTGCAGGAATAGGGCAGTGGCCAGTCAATGTTGAGGTGACTATTGGCATTTGTGCGCTGTTGTGCGGGCACTTGAGGTGATTACGTGCTTGGTAGGATGCGCGCAACCAGGTGGTCGGGTTAGTTTAAGTGGGCGACAATTTGTTTATGCGCTCAAGGATGGGCGCTTGATCCGAATTAAGAGCAAGGACCATGATGCGTGATTTGGTCGAGCACATGAGTTCACGCGCATGATTTGGGTATGTTCTATATATAGTTCAAGATCTTCATTTTCACGCTATCCATTTTTGTCTTCGATTCTCTAGTTTCCTTATTTCCTTGCGCTCTAGTTTTCGTGTTTTCACGATACTTGCAATCCGACCGTCTGTTTTGGGCGCCGTTTCTTTCATTCTCTTCAATTTTTCAAGCTCTTTCTTCTAGAATGGAGGGTGAGGGTAGTGGTAGCCATGATCATACTATTTTTGAGTTAGAGAGGATGACGATGGGGGAGATTGGTGAGACCTCCGAGGCTCTGATCGACGCCGTCACATGGAGGAGGACATCGGGGAGATGGTTAGAGAGGAGGTACTAGAGGGTGACTAGGTGGTGGTCAGGGAGGAGGTACCGAAGATTGAGCAGGGTGTAGCTGAGGATGAGGGCGAGAGGGTTGAGGAGGAGAGAGCTGAGGATGAGAGAACTGAGGATGCGGCTGAGGAGCGCTAGGATGAGGGGCGTCGAAATTGCAGACACTTCCCGCTGGAGGATTTCTTCACTCGAGGCCGGGTAGGTACCCATGAGCAAGAGTTCCTTCATTTTCCTAGGCATTTAGGTTATGACACATACTTATTAGGATCTAGAAACCCTTTTTAATTTATGTCAAACCTGCATTGATCATTGGTTGTGTGCTCACTCATGCATCATGACCGCATCTAGAGGTAGGTCACGTTTCTGTTCAGTTGTTCTTATCATGTTTTGTGTGTTTGTTATGAATTGTTATTGGGTGTCTAAGTATATTCTATTAACTTTTAGCTTTAGGTTTGCGTGTCTTTCGTCATACTTGTGTGTGTTAGTCTTATTATTTTTGTTTTGTCACTTGTGTTTCATCCGATAGGAGCCCCCGTAGCTGGTTATCAGCTCGGTGTGGACCAAGTCCCATACTTGGTACCGTATCTTGCCAGAGTTTTAGCGAGCGCTGTTAGTGTCTTTCAGCTTTGTGCCGATCCTAAAGCTAGAGCCCTTTCAAGTCGATTGTGGTCTGATTGCAGTGATCTTGGAGAGTGGAGGGAGGAGCATCAGGCGCTTCTCTTTCCAGTTGGTATGTTTTTGTCGACTCCAGAGGATTGGGTCCGCATTACCAGTCTTCATTTTGAGGGAGAGCTGATCATGGGGTGGATGGCAGGAGAGTACTTGGAGGTGTGTGAGGAGATTTTAGGTGTACCGTATAGGTTGAGTGGATCGAGGCCAGGTGTAGTTCGAGTCACTTGGTTCTTCGATACGTTCGTCAGTGGCTTCGTCCCTCTGCGGCATCATTCGGAGCTGAGGACATATTATGAGGCACGTTGTGTGGTGGTGGCGGGTCGGGAGCCCGTGGTGGAGCCAGGGTTGGCTGCAAATAGGGTGCTCTGAGCGTTCTTAATGCACTTCCTTGGTGCAGTACTCTTTTCTTCTTTGACTTTGGGATGCACCACCGAGTTGTTTTTACTGATTTTCAGGGACTTGGATTGGGTCCCTTCCTATGCTTGGGGTGCGGCCGCATTGGCGCATCTCTATGAGTAGCTTTATCGTCGGGGATGGTGCATCGCGGCGATCGGAGGTTTCCTTCCCTTCCTCCAGGTGAGTTTTAGTTAATTGGTGTCATAGTGTCTTTATTTTCTTTTAGTCGTAGCAGTTATTCAGCATTTCTTTTGTTATTTTTTTTTTAGTTTTGGGCATATGATCATTTTGCTTTTCTTCATCCGCGAGTTCTGTTGGAGGTGACATTCACATTTCCACAAATGCATGTGCGGAGGGCAGCACTGTGGGGTCGCCGTTGGTCTTCGGATCTTCAGGCCACACTAGGCCTCTTCCAGGACATGCATGAGGGGCAGGTATATACCACTGTGCATATACTTTGTTTTGTTTTATTTTTGTCTTTTAGGATCTAAGGTTTCATTGGCGGGTTGGCTCGTTTATTTGGTTAGGTGATTTGGAGGCCATACGCAGTCGAGGAAGATGCGGGTGTGCCAGTGATTCAGTCTGGCCTACCCTTCTTTGACATGGACATATGGGTTCATTATTTTGAGAAGGTGGAGAGGTTCCACCTATCTCAGGCGGTGCAGCAGCTCGGGCTCGCTAAGGGAGTCCCTCCAAAGATTTGCCACAGGGTGGCGAAGAGGATGACCGGCCCCCTTGGCCGAAACTTTGCAGAGCGGATGGCTCTTCAGATGGCTGATTTCAGAGCTGGGGGGACCAGGGTGATAGGGGCGCGTGACGAGGCGGATGTCCAAGAGTATAAGAGATGGCTTAGTGCATTGGGTGGTGGGCACCTCTTCACACATCCCTTCCGTGGGAGTGGTTCTTTTACGATCGGCGGGTTGGAGTCAGCGTCGACATTGAGGGAGAGACTGGCCGCATTGGAGCAGGGCCGTCTCACCATGAGTGTGCAGGGGGCGTTAGATGCCCTCACAGGGCGATGGAGCAAATGGGGTGTGCTCCTCGTTCGAATGAAGAGATGCTACACTCCTTAGCCCTCTCGATTGCTCAGGCTAGGGAAGTGGAGGAGGAGTTGGGGGCTCGGCTAGCGGAGACTCGACGGCTCCTAGTGAGTTAATTTATTGGTTTAATTGTTTATGTATTATGTTGACTTGGTCTTTCGGTTGTTCTGACATGGTCGTGGCGTCTCACTTTATTTTGGACAGTCTGAGAGGGAGATCGAGGTCGCCAGTCATGTGGTGATGATCGTGTTGTTACGTGGTCAGCAGCAGGCCGGCTGAGAGGTGGAGGCCAGTTTTTGATCAGAGATTGATCAATTGGTAAGTGTCTATATGAACTTGGTTTCGTTAATTGTTAGTGTTGTGAGCTTGCGAACTGATGTGTTTATTATTATTCGTAGAGAGCCGAGCAGGCAGCTGGAGGTCCCATTCCAGCATTTGATCCATCTTCGATTGCTTCCTCCAGTCGGAAGGATCCAGCGATGGCTAAGCTTTGGGTCGAGCTGGAGCATTGGGTAAGTTTCCTCAATCTTTCAACTCATTTATGTAATTGTATTAGTTTGTTGGATGTTATTGTTTCACTTTCTTAGTAGTTTACTAACATCGTGTGGTATTTCAGCGTCAGGTTGCTGAGGACCTTCAGAAGAGGGAGGTGATTGCTGCCTCTCTATGCCCCAAGAGTCAGGTATAGTTTCTCGTGTGGTGTAGTTCAGTTTAGGTTATTACATTCTATTTGTTCTAACATACTTCGGGTTGGCTTATTTGGTTTTCTACGCAGGCTGTTCAAACTCCGCTCCTGAGGCTCCCCCTCAGGGGACTGTTCCTATCCCTACACAGGTATGTTTTAGTTATTGTGTTTCGTAGTTTATTTGTCATTATAGTGTCATCTGATATATTATTTTGCTCTCGTTGCCGCCGCCTATGTTTGTTGTTCCTTTCGTGCCTCCTGCTGATCCAGTGATTGCTAAGATGGTTGAGCGACTTTTGGAGGAGAGACTGAATCTGGTATGATTCTTTCTTTTTCAAAGTTTCTTTTTTTTATGTTCATATATATATATATATATATATATTAGTTTTCTTTGACTTGGTGTGGTTACACAGGTTCGTCAGCTTGAGGAGGCGCGCTTAGAGGCGATGCGAGAGCGCGCCACTCCTGTGGTGAGACAGATCCTTAGGGAGACGCAGAGTCGCGATGACCTATTCATTGAGATGATGGTTGCAAAAAAAACTCAGGCTGAGGAATTGGAAACGACACGTCAAACGATGCGGGTAGAGATGCAGGTGTCCCTGGAGCAGCTGCAGTATCGTCTGACGAGGAGCGAGTGGGGGGTACATAGATTGGCTAGTCAGCTTGATGGATCAAAGTCGAGGGCTACGGGTTCCTCGACTGGGCAGTCTCGTCACACGTCACGTGATCATGTTAGGGGTGATGCTCATGAGGATTCTGTCATTCATGAGATTCTCGATGGGTATCCTCCTCATTCGTGATCGAGGCGATCTATTAGCCAGACAAGTGAGGGGGGTTCTATGGCGGGGCCTTATCGTCTAGAGGTTTCGAGGACTCTGGGTGCCGAGATTGTGTTTTCAGAGGACCAGTCTACGGACCTCCGAGCTGATGATACTGGGGACATCGGTGCTTGTCCATCCCAGTGGCAGCGTAGTGAGTAGGGGTGTGCGTGTGTGTGTGTGTGTTTTTTTTTTGTCCATTGTGTGTGCATTGTATATATAGGGGGGATGCCCCTAGTGACAAGTGTAAAAAGAAAAGAAAACTTTGATATATATATATATATATATATATGGAGATTTGTTTTAGTCTAGATGTACCTGATTGGCTCCTTTTCTTTTAGTTACCTCTTGCGTCTATTTTTGCTTTTAGGGTCGTCAGCCATCATCGGGACTTGGATGCCTCCTGAGCTGGCCTGGTGGTAGTTGAAGGTTGCTTTATATCTGCACATGTAAAGGTAACGCTATCAGTAATTTTTGTCCTCCCCCTTGCTAGTTGTCAAGGGGGTGAGTGTCTCAGACCTTGGTCTGGTAACAAAGGTGGATATGCGCTCTCTTTTTTGTTTATTTTTTTCTCTCTTTTTTTTTTTGAAATAAACATAATACAATAGGGAAAGAAAATAGCTAAGTTCGAAATAATAAAAATAATAAAATAAAAATGCCCCAGTGTAGGAGCGTGGTAGGATCGACAGTGTAGTATCTTCAGTAGCATTCTTTGGGTGGCAACTTCGTTATCCCTCATCTTTCTCGTGGACGGGTCGGCGCTTCTAATGTGATTCTCCTTCTTTTTCAAGAAAATGCCCCAGTGTGTAAATGCAATGGAGCTTTTCTGGGCTTTAGGTGAGCACTTTGGGTCTATAAGTAGTCATGGGTATTTGGTGAGTTAGTTTCGGAGAAGAGTTCATCAGTACTGTCATCGAACTGGGGGAGGTTGTTTTGATTAGGTCAGTTGTATACAGGGGTCTATCTTAGGGTGGTGGTCATCCTATCCTGTGGTTATTAAGGAGGAGTACAGTAGGTATAGTAGGTGATTGCATCAGTCATCATTCATCGGTTTTCAATTTCATTCCTAGGAGTATCTTGTTGGGCTTTTGATTTATCGTCCGAAATAAAAATAGAAGAGGGGGTAAGGCTCAGTGATGTGGGTAATAGTTTGTATCTATCACTTTCCAAAAGGGATGAATAATAATCTTTTTCTCAGAGGGATATGGGGTGCCATGATCGAGCTCTTCGTCATGTTTCGGTACCATCAAAGTCTCACATTCTATGGTTAGCAGGAGTTTGTCCTCCTCTCGCCACCTTACAACGACATCTAGTAGTATGGAGACATCAAGGAAGCCATCGCAGCTTGCTTATACATTTCTAGTAAAGTTACCAGAGATGTCCTCACGGCCTGCTTATGCTTCCCTGAGATCATTGACTTGTTTATTCGTTGTAATGCTCTCTCTCGATTTTTGATATATAGATATATTTGAAAGCATCCTGCTAGCACAAGAATAATGAGTTTTGATTGAACCTAGCATCTTCATTTTTTTTGCTCTAGCGTCTCCTCCAATGGCGAGGAAAGGGAAATGAGGATCGAGTGTTACTTATGCTTTTAAAAAAGGTTAGGTAGGTCAATAGTCCTTCAATCAGATTGCCCAAATAAGAAAGTGGGCGATAAATTGGAGATCTTAAGGATATTATGAGAATTGATGAAGTACGACCAATGAATGGATCGTGACGACTACGGGGGTGATAAGTATAAGTACTTAACCAAGGGATGTGAGGATCAAAGGGCTAACGATAGTATTTTCTAAGGTACATGGCATTCCAAGGGCTAGGGAGTTCTTCCCTGTCTTGGTTCACCAGTTTGTATGCATTCTCAGGGTCTGCAAGTGTTATAACATAAGGGCCTTCCCAGTTAGGTTTCAGTTTTCCTTTCGGATGAGCATGCTTAAAAGGCATGATTTTCTTTAAGACTAATTCTCTAATATCAAAGGTTCATTCGAGGACATTCTTGTCGTAGGATTTGGCCACTCTCTTCTGATATACCTGAGTATGATCAGCTGCCCTTAGATGTGTTTCATCGAGTTGCTCTAACTGTGTGAGTAGGGCAATTCTCCTCTCGTCTACGGATAGCTCATCATTGAGTTGGATCCGTAAGGATGGTACTTGTATCTCATATGGTAGGACTGTCTCCATCTCGTAGGTAAGGAGGTAGGGAGTTTGGCTAGTGGTCATACGAATAGAGGTACTATAGGCCCAGAGTGCTTCTGGTAGTCATTCAGGCCAGTCGGCTCCATTGCTTATTTCTACTGTGCATTTTAAAATTTGAATCAACGTTTTATTTGTAGCTTCTGCTTGTCCATTGCCTTGAGGGTAGAACGGTGATGAGTGGCATAGATTGATGCTGAATTTCTTGCATAATTTCTCTGTCTTCTCTACTATGAACTGCGGTCCGTTGTCGGTGACAAACATCCTGAGTACTCCAAACCTGATGATGATATTCTGAACGATGAACCTTACGAGTGTGGAAGCGGTGATTCTAACATAGGATTTAGCTTCTACCCATTTGGTGTAGTATTCGGTTGCTATAAGTATGAACGCGTGCCTGTGAGTGTTCCCAACTGTGTCTGTGAAATGTCCGATGACGTTGAAGGCCCACATAAAAAACGTCCATGGTGAGGTCATAGTGTTTAATGCAACTGATGGAGCTTTGATGAGTACGGTGTGTTCTTGGCATTGCTTGCAGAATTGAACGTAGAGGTGGCAATCTCTTATCATGGTTGGCCAGAAGTAGACTTGTCGTGTGATTTGATCGGTGAGTCTCTGTCTATCGGCATGGGCATCGCAGGCGCTGGCGTGTGCTTCTCGGATGATGTATTATCCTTTGGCGGTTGTGACACATCATAGCAGTACTCCTTTGGTGAAGGCTTCTTTATATAATGTTTTGTCGAGTATGAAGAATTGGGGCGCATCAGTTCCTTGTAGTCTTTCGTTCGATCTTCGTGGTGTATGGAGGGACATGTTAATGCTTCTAGAAGTTTCAGATGTTGAAATACCATGGTTTGTCATCGTCGGTTGGTGATCTTTCAAATATGAATATAGCAACTTCAATTTCTGCCTTGACGTGATTTTCTGGAGTGATTGCTTCATTTGGTCCTGTGCTGGTGGGGAGGCTTGGTAATTCTCTCTTGACAGTCCATGCTACCTGGTGGGCGGGTACTGTCAGCTTTTCGAAGAAGAAGGTCTTGGTGCTTTGTCCGATGGGTATTTGGATGACCGAGGCTAGTGTGGCTAGGGAGTCTGCGAGCTCGTTTTCTAATCTAGGGATGCGCGTGAAAGAGATTCTTTCAAATTTCTTTACTAAATATTGAGCGGTTTCTAGGTATGCCATTAGTCTCTTTTCCTTGGTTTTCCATTCTCCTATAACTTGTGAGATTACTAGCTTGGAATCACCGATGGTTTTTAACTGTTTAATGCCTAGTTGTAGTGCTGCTCGCAGTCCAACTATGAAAGCTTTATATTCTGCGACAGTATTAGTGACAGGGAAATCTATTTGAAAAGCCTTAGGTATGATAACTCCTTCCGAGCTTAAGAGGACTATCCCAATGCCTTTTCCTTTGTGATTTAGAGCACCGTCAAAATAAAGGGTCCATGAGGTCTTATCGGGCTCTTCGTTATGAATTGTGAGTAGGTCTTTATCGAGGAAATCCGCATGTATGGGATTATCACTCGGGAGTGGATGATCTGCGAGGTAATCGGCGATTGCTCATCCCTTGATTGACTTCTGCGTGACAAAAGTGATATCGAATTCTTGTAAGAGCATATGCCAGCGAGCGATCTTTCCTGATGTTGCAGGCTTTTCGAATACATACTTCAGAGGGTCCATTCAGGCTAGTACTAGTATCTTATGTGCTCTAAAGTAGTACTGTAATTTGGTTGAGGTCCACACCAGTGTGAGGCAGGTCTTCTCCATCGGAGTGTATTTTCGTTCGTACTCGACCATCGTCCTACTAAGGTAGTAGATAACCTTCTCTCTTATCGTCTTCTTCATATTATCCCAGAATTACTCCCATTGCTTTGTCGTTCGCTGAGAGGTATAGAATTAGGGGTCTTTCGAAAACTGGTGGCGATAGTATTGGTGGGTTAAGGAGGAATTTCTTGATATTTTCGAAGGCTTGCTGACACTGGTCATCCCATTTATACTCAGTTCCTCCTTTAAGTAGTCTGTAGAAAGGATCGCATCTGTCTGAATGCTGGGAGATAAATCTCTTGATGAATTACAATCTTTCTATCAGGCCTCATAATTCTTTGATATTACTGGGAGGTGGCATCTCAAGGATAGCTCTGACTTTAGCAGGGTTGACTTCGATCCCTCGCTTGCTGACTATAAAATCGAGTAATTTTCCAGAAGTGACTCCGAAGACACATTTCTTTGGGTTCATTTTTAGCTGATATTTCTTAGCTCTTTTTAGCACCAGTCGAAGTGCTTCAACATGTCCTGCCTACGTTTGGGACTTCACTAGTCTGTCATCGACTTAGGCTTCTACACACTTATGCATCATGTCGTGAAAAATAGCCATCATGGTGCATTGATAAGTGGCTCCTGCGTTCTTGAGCCCAAAAGGCATGACGACATGCAGTAAGTTTCTCATGGTGTGGTGAAAGAAGTCTTCTCTTGGTCGAGCTCTGCTAATTTGATCTGATTATACCCAGAGAAACCGTCCATAAAGGATAGCATCTCATGTCCAGTGGTGTTGTCGACTAGAGTGTTAATGTACGGAAGTGGGAAGTTGTCTTTTGGGCATGCCTGGTTGAGGTTTCAGAAGTCAATGCAAACCCATACTCTGCCATCTTTCTTGGCGACAGGTACTATGTTGGCGACCCACTTTGGGTAGAGGACGACTCGGATGAATTTGGCTTTGTGCAATTTGTCAACTTCCTCTTTAACTTGAAGGGTTATTTGTGGGTGCATCCTACAGAGTTTTTGCTTAATGGGCTCGCATCGAGTTCTAAGATAAGGCGATGCTCTACTAAACTTGGGTCTAAATCAGGTATATCTTCATAGGACCATACAAAGGAATCGAGGTGCTCTTGTAAGACTTGTGCAATTTGTTGACGTTCCTTGGAGTTGAGGGTGGCACTAATTAGTAGCTTCTTGGGTTTCTCTTCAGTGCCAAAGTTGATTTCTTCAGTAGGTTCTGCGGCAGCTTGGGTTTGCTCATCGAAATGCTTGATAACCCGTTGGAAGTCTGGCGCCTCTTCGGCGATTGATTTTCCTTCTTCATCATCGGTAAGCTCATATACTACAAAACTGCTACACTGGAGATTCGATTTTGCGAAAGGTAACCCTTTATCGATACAATTTATGACTGAGAGATCTTTGGTAAGGTGATGGTCAAGGCTATTGATTCTTCTCTCAAAGTTGCGAAGTATCTCGTCTGGTATGACCACTGGCTTGTTATTTAACCTAAATGTCTTATGTCCTCGAACGAGAGATGGGGCAGTAATCTTAGGAGAAAAGTCTCCTTGTTGGTCGCAAACTTTATTTGGGACGAACGGTTCCCTTTCTTTTCTGGGATTTTCTGAATTTTTTGGATTTTATACTTTTGAATTTTTAGGGTTTTCTGCTTTTCCTATTTTTTGATTTTTGATAATAAATATGGCACAAGGTCGGTCACCTCAAGAGGCGTCAGGAGAGTTACTTCCTCTAATTGAGGGAGCGAGACGGTTGCTGGAGCTGTTCGGGCGATTCTTCAAAAAATGTGGACTTGTTCTGAATTTGGCATTTTTTTTAGAGTCCTTATTTGATGAGATATTTTGAATAAGCGATGTCGATGACAGTGGTATTGACGTTCAAATTCCCTCTATCACATTGATTGCCTCTTCTTCGAAGAAGCTCTGGAGATCGTAATTGATCGAACTATCATCCTCTGAGTTATAATGTGGTTGTTCGTTCTGTCGAGGGTGATCTCCTAAGGGACCTCAGGGGTAGTGAGCTCTTTCCCTTGAACTTCATAATATGTTAAGATGAGCACACATGCTCGGCAGCGAGGTTGATAATCGTAAGAAATCTAGGGAGATCCCCAAGGACATTCCCATCCTTCTGAGTTAGAGTCAAAGTCGGTATCGAACTCATCTTCTTGATCTGACAGTGCTTGAAGTCCTAGGTTAGCTTGCTCTGCTAACTCGAGTGCAGGGAGGTCTATCCAGTAGTCCTCGTCATCACTTGGAGGGGTTTGCCACTCTTCCTCGAGAGATTTCAAGAATATCTGGAGTTGTGGCATGCTTGGGGATGGAGGAGTGTCTAGTTTGAGTTCCTCTTCAAAGTCAATGAGGGCGATGTGGGTGTTTCCCCCTGGGCCAACCAAATGACTATTGAAATTTTTTGCTTCTTGTGACAGTAGCCGAGTTGGCAGGTCATTACTTGCTTCTGTTGTCACGAGGTTGGAGTCATTCAATTCTACTATTACAAAATATCGGGTCCAACTAGTGAAGCTTTCTAATATACAGGTGCATGCCCTACAACGGAGTTGGTATGGGTGAACGATACAAGGTGAGTCCCACAGGCATTCCCATCCCCCAAGGCCAAGGCCGAGGTGGATGCTATGCGAGTTAAGATTTTCTTGTAGGGTGTCATCCTATCTCCACATTAAGCGTAAGTGCTCTCCATCATCTTGCAAGGCTGCTATGTGAAAATCTTTATTGTCAGTGGATTCCCAATCTTTTACCCACAGCTCAAGTTCTGAAGGTTCTTCCTTTCTCTCTTTTGTAGGCTCCTTAGTGTCAAACAAAGGGTTGACTCCCTCGAACGGTTTATCAATATCGTCATTCAAATTTGTTAAATCATTGAATGCTTTAGCCATTCGTTCGATTTCCACTTCTTGAGATTTAGTGAAGGACACTTCCTTCTATCTTGGTACATCTGCATTCTCAATGGTCCTGTAGACGAAGTGGTCGTGAAGAGACCATTTTGGTGAGATAGGGAACAAGTCGGCTTGTGGGCTGTCCGATTGGTAACCTAACCCTATGTGTTTGTGTATTTTCATTGGGATGACAGGTCCTACACGGCCTTGCATATTTGAATCGAGTCCGATGTGGGGAACGTATTCGAGCTGGTACATGATGTCCCAACCTTTTGTCACAATTGGGTTGATGTCATAAAGTTTGGCGAGGTCTGGGCCAACCTCTCATCTCATCAATTTTTGTTGACGCGTTGAGGGAGAACTAGGAGGGTAGGGGGACGGACTTCCTCAACAGTTGTCTCATCGAGGATTCGGGTCTTCTAAATGTGACCCATGTTTAATACGGAATCATTGGCTGTCGAAATACTTGTCGTGTAATCAGTGTCCATCTCCTGGAGGAATGCATCAGCATATATACGAACAATGGAGTCCTCGTACAGAAATTTGATGCATTGGTAGTATGTGAATGCAATGGCTTTCATTGACTCTAACTATTTTCTTCCTAAGATAAGATTGTATGTATTAGCAGAATCAGAAACATGAAAGGTGACATCATTTGTTACAGGTCCGAGGCAAACCTAGAGTTTGATAGTTCTATTGATAAAATGACACGAGCCATCATAAGCTATGAGTGATGGCGCAGAGGGCTTGACATCCTGCTCCATGTATTCGAGTGTTTTTAACATTGTGAGAGGGCAGATATTGAGCCCTGGTCTTGTATCGACCAATGCGTGGGGTACGGAGAACCCTGTAATTATGACTGTAAGGTATATGAGAGCTGCGCTTCTGCAGAGTGGCTCTTTAGGCATGTCTGCGTCTATAAATGTGAGTGTCGGAGGTTGCGCCATGACCGAGGCAATTTGATGTAGCTCATCCAAGGTTGTGTCCTCATCCACTTGTGTGTCTTCAAGTGTCCTTCTCAGTAGTCGGTGATGGTCAGGTGATTTCTTGATGAGTTCTAGTAAGATATCTGGACTGAGATCTTTTGGAGATGCCGCAGAAGGTCATATTCTTGCCCTGACTTGAGTGTAATGTCCTTGCCTAGTCGATGAGCCTTAAGTACAAGTGGTTGGAGTGGTTGAGGTGCAGGGATTGGAGGAGGGATAATGTGAGGTGGGGCAGTAAGTTAGCTTCTCTTTCTCTCACATTCCTCTCTAGTGATTATGCGTTCGTGAAATCCTTATTTCGAGGGAAAGGCGGAGGTGGGTAATTGATTCCTGATTTAAGAATCGGACAAGTTGGTTTTTGACCAAACCCGATGTGGCTCAACATTGATGTATTTGTGAAGTGAGTGAAATTCAAGGTTGGAGCGCATGCCTGCACGGTGTCACTCCAAGGTGGGAGGTACTGTGTGTAATCCTCCTCTTCTAGAAAAGAAGAGACCAGTGTCTCACACGAGTCGGGATATTCTTCTCGCTCACTTTCTTCTATGTTTAGTGAACACTTAGTCTTTGTTTCATTTTCTTGGCTTGGAGTCTTTTGGTTGACGCTTTCTACCTACGTGATAATTTGGGCTGCAGTTTGAAGAATATGATCTCCATACTTGGGTTCAGAATCGGATGAGGAGAGTGGCAATGGGGTTAGTTCAGGATTTGGAAGGGTTGAAGGTTTAGGTGAGGGACTATGAAGGAATGGTCTTCTGACCCTAAAGGAGTGGACTCGTATCTGAGTGAATTTTGGGTAAGGAGGTGGGTTTAGCGGGGTGATGCGAGTGATAAAGGCCGTGGGGTGTAGGGGTGAAGGAACTCTCACAGGGTTGGTAAAAGTGTTGGAGGATTGGATACGAGTGATTAAGGTGGAGGGCTGGAAGGAATATTCACTGGGGAGATCCACGCTAGTGACTTGGACCGGTGTCCCTTGGTTGTGATTGGGCATAGGGTTATTAATGATTCCTAAATTTTATTGGGCTTGGCTATTATTGGGGTTAGGATTCCTAAGCACCTCCCACTCTATTTGATTTCGGTCATTCATGTCGTAGATCACATCCCGGAGGACCCAACAGTCTCTTAGATTGTGTCCTGTGTATCGATGGAATACACAATATTTGCTATAATCTAGATTTGTCAGCCATGGGTGGGGCCTCTCCTACAGGAATCGGAGGAGATTTTGAGTGTTAAGGAGATGGAAGATGTTGGGGATTGTATCGGGCAAAGGGGGATAATGCTCTCGCCTCGGCTGATAAGGGCCTTTAGCTGGGTTGAAATTTTATAGTGGAGGCACATTTTTATAGTTTGGCGCCTGGGTGGGTCGATTCTGCGTTGCATTTTGGTTCTGGTAAGTGTTAGGATATTTGTTTCTATTCTGGTATTGGCCTTGATTCTGATTCTGGCGTTAGTTTTGGTTTGCATATCTTGGTTGATTAGGGCCTTGGTTTTGGTTGGTGTACCGTTGTTGATTTTGATTTTGCTCGAAGTTTCGCTATTGGAAATTTCCGTTCCCAAAGTTATATCCTTGGTTGACAATGGTATTGACCTGTTTGGTTCCCGAGGCTTTCTTATTATTTTTCGACTTTGATTCACTAGAAGAGCCTACTTTTAACGTGACTATGGATAGGGTGAGGTCTTTGCCTTTAATGTGTCGCGCTAGTCGGGATGCCCGGGAGTGGAGTGCAGTGAAGTCGGGGCAATCACTTATGACAAGTGCTCTCTTTAACGGTTCTCTAGTATTATTGATGATAATGTCAACAGAGTCTTTCTCTTTCATTGAAGTGCCAGTCCTAGCAGCGAGTTTCTTCCATCTGGCAACGAAGTCGGTGAATTCTTCATCGGGTCCTTGCTTGGCTGCCATCAGATCGCTGAGACTGACTGTCTCCTGGATGAGATGCTTGTATTGGTCCAGGAACTGAATGACTAAATTATCAAACGTTTCTATCTTATAAAGCGAGAGTCCCCGCAATCCAATCTAGAGCTTCTCCTTCTAATGAGAGTTGGAAATAGTGAATGAGAAGTCCTTGATTATCACGTATGGGTAAAAAATCATTGCAAAAGAGGGCCAAGTGATGGTTTGGATTTCCGGTGCCATGATATTTAATAAAATTTGGCAGTTTGAATCCTATTAGTAAGTTAAATTCGACATCTCGGTAAAATTTGTCCAATCCGAATGAGTGACTGGGGCGCTCTCTCTTGGCCATGTACTCGTCGATCTTGATAGTGTTGTCTTTTGGGGCAACCCATGAGCCAACCTTGTCTGGAGAATTATTGTTGAAGAATGTGTGAGAAGGCTATCTCAATGGTGAGGCGCAGGCTGACACCGTGCTCGGGGTAGGCGGCGGCCTTTCCTGTCATTCTTGGTCTTCTAAAAATTGTTGTGACCTAATGGTCTCATATGCAACGGCCAGTCCTCGAAGCAATTCTTCAGAGTTATCATCTCCTCTTTGTATTCTCTAAACACTGAGTTCTACAATTCATTGAGTAGTGAGGTTTTGTCCAGTGTTACTATCTCTCCTGTTATGGTTATCACTGGTGTGCGGGGTAGAAAAGGGATTCTCTGGTCTGCCAGCCATGTTAATCTCAGGTTGTCGTAGGTTGGGATCGTAAAGTGATTCTTCTTCGTACATGGGGTTGTCATGATATCCCCACAATGGTGGGTCTCCTAAACTCACTCTTCGTATACCAGACATCTCGAGTCTTTGACGAAGACTCATATATCTAAGGGGATTAAAGTGATGCGATGGAAAGAAAAACAGGAAAAATAAATAAAAAGTAACTATCTAAAAAAAGAAAGAGTTCAATAAAAGTGTCCCATCGCCATAGACAGTCTGTTGGTGTGCACTTTTTCTGGGTTCCTCTCGGTCCCCATTGAATCAGTGGCCCAATTCTGCCCAAGTGGACTCTAGTGATGCGGCGTTTAGAATGATGGAAGTGAAAAAAAGGACAGATTTCTAGGAAGATTCCTAGTTTGTTGCGATCGCTAGCTACAGATATTTAACGACACTGCAACACGTCAGTGATTACGCTGTAGAGTGGGTGTGGGTTACTTCTTGTGCAACTATGGAATTTTTTACGATCCCGTCGCGACGATGCGCTCTCTCATGAATATTTAGAGTCGCCACCCAGAGCTTTTGGTGTCCCGAGAAACCTATATCATTTTTATAAGAACCGAAGTGCCACAAATATAACTCTGAATCTGGTCCACACCAAAGGTTCTTGGGTAGGGGCTTCGGTTATCGATTGGGAAGGTGTTAGGCACCCAATCAACTCGCTTAATGCAGTCTCTACTAATGGCCAAAATAAAAATAAAATAAAATAAAAGAAAATGGCTTCCTCTTGCCCAAAAGGGCTTAGAATCCTATTTGTACCCCTCCGTTCCTACCAAAAATTCGACTGCGTAATGGCACAAATGGGAGAATGGAGGAATGGCCGTGAAGGAAGAGAAATAAAGGGAGAGCCGGAGCTCTCGGTCCCTTGTTGCACCGTTGAGGAGCCTTGAGTGGCTTGCTTTTGATGAGCTTTTGAAGGCTTGAAAGGTGGAAAAAGGGGTTCTAACCACTAAGGCTTACTAGTTACGAGGTAGAGAAGAGAGGTAAATGGATAGCACACACTTAACCTAGAGGATTTTTAGGAAAGGTAAGGCTTGGAATGAGGTTTTAGAATTCTAGAATTTGTATGAGTAATGGTGCACCAAAGGGAGAAAGATCTTCTCACTTTAAGCTCTTTCTCTCTTAGGCAAAAATTCTCAACCTTTAATCCAAGGGGAGGGGGGCTCTATTTATAGGAAATTGGTGGATTAGGAGGCTACTTAGATACTAATTAGGGTTAGTAATTAGGTAATCTAACATCTAAGGATTCCTAGAGTTTTTGGAGCCTTGAAATGTGTGAAAAGGTCCCCCAATGATGGATGATAGGGAGGGGCCTTGAGTCGCTTAATGGGTTGTAAATAGGGTGTAAAAGGGGGCAACAGAACTATCAAAACACACTCCAAAGACCCAAGTGGTCAACAAGTCAAACCCCAGACATGAAATTCAGGGCAAAGCCAGAGGTCACTGTTCATAAGCCTAGCACAACTATTAGTTGTGCCAGGCATATGCACAGTAAAATAGTGCAGCACAGTAGCCTGAAAGTTGACTTCCCGAGGTGGGGTCCACTTTAATGCTGGCACAACTATTAGTTGCGCCAGGCTTAAATCCTCGAATAACTAATAGTTGCACCAAGCCATTTCTGGGGAGAAATGGCCTAGCGCAACTATTAGTTGCACCAAATCCCTAGGGACACTATTTGAAATTACCTTTCTATCCTCCGAGTTCGAACCACCATATCTCTTGATGTACAACTCCGATTGGGGTGATTCTTAGACCGTTGGAAAACTAACGACTCCTACTTTTCAATGGTGGGTGATTTGATTATCGTAGAAGGCTGTAGCTGGTCCAGTGCACCACTCCTTTTCTAAGGCTCAGAAAGGTTAGGTTTAGGTTCAGAACGGGTTCTAAGGGTTGGGATTGATTTCTAAAGGTTCGAGATAGGTTCCTATGGGATCTAGGGTGATTCCTAAAGGTTTAGGGTGATTCATAAGGGTTCCATACATGCCATCAAAAACTTAGAAATGCGCCTCTCTCGAAATGTGTTTCGATCAGGCCTTGGGCCAAATTTGGGTGTTTATAGATGCCCCTCTTTGGTATCCGATCACTAATGATTGAATATAAAAGAAAAGAGACATCCGAAGAGACCCAAGGCATTACTGACGGGTTCACTACATTCAAAATGAACTTTAAACATCAGATGAGTAACATGGTGAGAAAACGAAAGCCCTGGATGTCAGGCTAAACATTCGTTTCTCAAGGTAATCGGTCTCAAGCGCTTAACGACATTACTGGGCATAACCGAGGTGGGGTGAGTTGTGAACTCCCTATAGTCGGGAAAGACATTCGCTTCTCAAGATAATTTTGAAGGTATTTGATGTTCGAGATTCATTCTAAGTACAACAGCTTCACAAGTAAGAGGGGTGATCAACCCACATTTAAAGATAGGCGCAACGCAAGTACGCAAGGCTCCACAGTTTGTGTCCAATCAGGTGAGGCATTTGATTGCCCCATTTGACTGGTCATGGGTGCCCCCGCGTGAAGCAGGGTTCAAGGTCTTTAGGCAAACCCATTAATCCCGAAATTTATTTAGCATGACTACCCGAGTGGAGCGAATGGACGTCACAACGCTTTTTGGGAGTACATGCCATTTTCAAAAATGTGCCCCAGATCCATATGACCTAGAGCATCCAACTTCAAATAATCCTGAATAGATCCAACCAAAATTGGTTGTCTACCAAAAGAGACATCCAGTTCTAATCTCTGCCAACAATGATCATAAGTATCATTTAACTATGCATAATCATGCACCCATTAGGGACAATAAGCAATAAAGGTGATGGAAGCCCCGACCCGGACTTGCCCGGGTACAATTTACGGAAACAAACGACCATCATTCGGATACCTAGATGCATGGCGTACACTTTACAAGGATACCGCTGCCAATACAGGTTTTAAGCCTACAGAAAATAAAGGGAAAATGAACCCTTCTGGATGTATGGTTGCACATAGTTTGATTGATACGTAATCTCATTCTCACCAGGTTGGTCTCAACCAACGATTGACCTTTTTTAGAGAATCTAAAGCTTAAGACACTTAAATTCATATGAATCCAAAACAGAGTGCTCATCGCAAAGATTTAGCAGTGGAGTTGACTCGATCGAAATATTGACTGTTTGATCAAGATTGACACCGTTGCTCCTATTTTGAAGTAGGATCCAGAATCCAAGGTGTACCTTAGACTTAGGACGTTACTATAGCACAGTGGTGTTGCTGATAAAATATTGACATTTTACTGTATCGGAATATGCATGTGCGTAGCTCTGTGGGGAAACACAAATAAGTTATTATTTTATGTGTTTTATTTTTGTGAATTTTCTATCATTTTATGTGATTTTTTTTGGAGTTTGAAGCTGTTATTTTATGTGATTTTTTAGATTTTTTCAAACTATCATTTTTTGTGAATTATTCCTACTATTTTATGTGAATTATTTTATCATTTTATGTGATTTTTTAGATTTTTTCAAACTATCATTTTTTGTGAATTATTCCTACTATTTTATGTGAATTATTTTATCATTTTGTGTGAATTATTCTATCATTTTATGCAAATTATTTTTGGCTTTTTTTGTGAGGATTTTTTTATATCATTTTTTGGACTTTTTTACATTTTTCTATGTAGGACCGGGATGCTTATTGATCTCGGTCTGCTTTTATTCTAGCACGGCTTCTCGGGCAAGTCGAAGGAGAATCGAGGTGCCGTTTGGGAGCACTTGCATCTGTCGGGAGTAACAAAACAAAGAGAAGGGGGGTACCGAGCCGTGCAGGAGACCCATACCAGGCCCAAGACCCGACCTAAGTGTCTGGCGCAACTATTAGTTGCGCCAGGCCAACATGGGCCCTAAAATTGCTTGGCGCAACTAATAGTTATGCCAAGCCAAAATGGGCTCAAAATTGCCTGGTGCAACTAATAGTTGCGCCAGGCTTGGTTGGGAAGCAATTTAAACAGTCCGAGTTCAGGCTATGGGGTATTATTTTCAAAAAATTTCTCCACCCTTCTCCTTAAAACTGAAAAACTATCTTTTTAGGGTTCCTTTACATTGCCTCTACACGTGCCTCATTATCGTTGCTTGTTTGCGCCAATCGACTACCAGCCCGCGCTAGATCAAAGACCCCCTTTTCTTCTCAAGGTAACCATTTAAAACTCATTTTTCTTGATTTTTCTTGTTTTTCCTTGCAAATATGATCATGATCTTGCATTCTTTGATGACTAATGATTTATTTTCGTGGTATATATGTTTATTAATCATGTGTGGATGGTTTCTTATGAATGATGCCCTATTTTTGTTGTTTTATGGGTTTTATTTAATGCATAATATATATACCTATTATATATTTTTTTTGTTGTTTTTATTTGTGCATATAGAAAGGGTTTTATTTTTGTTTCTGTTTTTATTTTTGCACATAAGGTAAAGGGATTTTTTTTCTTTTTATTTTTGCAAATAAAGTAAAGGGTTTTTTTTTTGTTTTCATTTTTGCACGTAAAGGGATTTTTTTGTCTTTGTTTTTATTTTTGCAAATAAAGTAAAGGGATTTTTTTTGTTTTTTATTGTTTGCAAATAAAGTAAAAGGGATTTTTTTTTATTTTGTTGTTTTTTTTTTTTTTTTTTTTTTGCAAATAAACTAAAGGGATTTTTTTTTATGATTTTTTTTATTTTTTATTGTTTGCAAATAAAGTAAAAGGATTTTTTTTGTTTTTGGTTTTTACTTTTGCAAATAAAGTAGAAGGTTTTTTTTATTTTTGCAAATAAACTAAAGGGATTTTTTTTATTTTTTTTGCAAATAAAGTAAAAGGATTTTTTGTTTTTTGTTGTTATTGTTTTTAGGAACACGAAGAAATGATTGTTTGTTTTTTGAACATAAGGAAAAGAGAAGGATTTTTTTTTTGTTAGAAGCATGATATTATTTATTATTGTTTCTTCTTTTTGCTTTTGCTTTTCTAAACATAAAGGAAGCATTTTTTATTTTTCTTAATGTAAAAGAAGGGCTTTTTACCCCTTTTTTCAGAAACATAAAGGAATGATTTTATTTGATTCTAACTTGCTTTATTTTCAAAGATAGGAAGGGGGAATTTTATTTATTATCATTGTATATATTTTTTTTTTGAAGAAAGGATTTTTTTTTTTGTATTTTCAATCTAAAAGGGATCTCTTTTTTTTTGTTTGTGCATGTGTATCTTTTATTTCTGAAAATAAGTAAAAGGAGGAAAGGGTGAGCATACTTACCTTCCTTTGTAGCATAGTATATCATGGTTCTTTATCATTGACCTACCCTGATATGATTGCCTTTTATTGCCCCTGCATGTCGGGCGATGATGAGCATATTCCTGAGGAGGGCCACGAGGAGGGGCCCGAGATAGTATATGGTCCGCGAGGGGAGAAGTTCATTTGGCTAGAGTGGAAAGCGGGCCCATGGCTCGAAATGGAGGGCGAGGCCGAGTCGGCCTCCTACATCAACAGCATACCCATATTTCGAATTTTGGCATAGCAGGCAAGGTAAAAGACAAGTTCAATTTCTTTCCTTTGTGCAACTTTGCTTTATTTCCATAATCTGATGCGCTTTTCTTGGGATGTAGGACCTGCCCTCTATTGCATTCCGCGGGGGGTGGCTTGATTTTCAAGACTTCTACCTCTATGTCCCCCCCGTAGTGAAGTTCCTGCTGGCGCAAGTGGGATTTGGGGAGTTTCTTACCTGCCCTGCTATGAGGGTTGATGCCACCTATCTGAAAGCCCAGATTGAATGGTTTCGCCTCGAGACGATGACCTTCCATATGCCGTACGCTGAGATGACCTTTACGCCCATTGATTGGGCAATGATTACCGGTATTAGGATGGGAGGGATACTGATAGCCGACCTCACGGTGCCGAGTAGAGAGGATATCATCTGACTGATAGGGGCCTATCCTCCTCGCAGGTAGATGCATGGTACTGAGGTCAAGATGACCTGGCTAACCGCACTTTATACGCCTGACGAGTTGGTGGACCTGGGACAGCCAGACAGGGTGCTTTATATTACACTTGAGCGGGCGATCGTCTTGGCCCGCATCACACTCCTGATCCTGTTGGGTAAGACCCTTTTTACCAATGTGAGTGGTGGCCAAGTCAACCTAGCGTTGCTGAGTGTCATGGATAATTGGGGTGACGTCCATAGGTATGACTGGGGCGGGGCTGGATACGCATAGTTGATGTATAACATAGCTCAGGTTACGACCAGGGATTCTAAGTCCGTTGTCGGCTTTTGGGCGGCCTTGGAGGTGATCCCTAACTCTTTATGTTCATGTCAGTTTTACTTGGACGGTCTCTTATGCTACTAACCTGGTCTTTTGTATAATGCTTTTCTCAGGTATGGGGGTACCATCATTTCCACCTCGGGCGTCCGCTTCTCCATTCAAATGTGCTCACTTATCCTCTCCTTAGCAACTAGAATCAAGCCCGGCACCGTGACGTGGGCATGAAGCACTTGGAGATGGGCTTGAGGTCCCAACTTGACTTGATGGTTCCTGAGCAGGTAAAGCTCTTTTTCAACCTTGTTTGTTTTAGCTCAATAATCCTCCTTGATTGATGTGCTACCTGTTTGGCCACCTTTTGACTTTGATAGATCCTCCATGACCCTTACCTTGCGTCCCCCTTCTGGGATCGGGCAGCCGTAGGCCCCTCTCGCCTGTTTAACAATCGCCATGTTATTTTCTTTTATGGGGCGTGGGCCAAGGTTTACTATTTGGGAGAGCGGGTGGTGCACCAGTACCTGGGCTACTATGCCATACCTGTGGACCCTCCTACGGATGTTTGGGATCCTGTGGGCAGTGTCGAGGAGCTCACGACGGCCCTTCTCAACAATGGGCTCCCTATCCATGCTCTCCATGTGCCCAGAGACTATCACATTTGGTACGAGTACCTGCCATATCAGTTCATCTTGCCGCGCTTTGTACCTAGCGCCAATTTCCTTGCATTTGGTGGCCCGCGTGATCAGGTAATTCTCCTCAGCTTGGATTAGCTCACCTTATGTTTTAATTCGGCCTTTGTCCTTTCTAAGCAAATTTTAATTTTGGTCACAGTTTGCTCAGAGAGATGACTCGGATGACGAAGGCGGGACAGGTACAACTGATTCGTCAGGGGTAGATCCTTCCGGTGTCCACCCTTCTGGTGTGGGTCCTTCTGGGGAGGGTTCTTTTGGCGTTGACCCGTCGGGTATATGTTGTCGCTCCAAGTGTGCCAAAAATGTGTGCAAAAAATTAAAGAATTAAAGAATGCTAAATTATATGGATGTTAACTTATGAAAGGGATATCAGCACATTGGGGCTAACACTGGCCTGCAAGATCAGGGCCAATTGTAGCAAGTTTTAAAAGTAAGTATTTCAAGATCGTCCACAGAGAAGTTTGTCTAAAATGAGAGATAAACCTCCAGATCTGTGCTACCAGATCTGGCTCTATAATTATCTAAAATAAAGAATAGATAAAAGAGAGTGTTGGGTTTTGTCACGTTTAACTAAAAGCAAATAAAGAAAAGAACTAACTACGTGATCCAGATCCGAGTTGTGGAGGTGTTTAAAATAAGACAAATGCAGAAATAATAGCTTCATGTATTTTAGCCTTTGAATTTTAATGGAGAATCAGAGTTCAACAGAGCAGATTCAATCTTCATCGCTACCAAGACAGATGTAAGAGAAATAAATCGAATTAAGGAATAGGTTTAGACTTATGGCTGTGATTTGTCATGATCATCACTATGTGGCCTATTCTTTATTTGAACATGAACATCATCGTAAATCCGCTTGAATTAGGTTACCAACGCTAATTCGCAGGGATGATGAATTAAGGGAAGTTGGATGCGGATGAGTGAATCTAAAGAAGTCTAATGCACTAAGGTGAACATTAACCCTTGACATGACTCCAATGGAGAAGACACAAATTACAAACAACCTTTTAAAATCCAACGTTACAATTACAGAGCACGGCTTTAGAGAGCCCTCGACTTACGAGCTTCTCGAGAGCCCTCGATTCTGATCCTTGAATCCGAAACTTGAAGTACAAATCACTCGAATGGCTCTCAAAGGTAAAATACAAGAAGGGATTACGGGGAATCGGATGAGCTTCGACCGAATGGGGAAACAGAGATGAAAACTCTAAAACTGGATACCCAAATTGGGCAAATGGTTCGTCTATTTATAGTTTTCCTAAGCCAGCTTTCGGATGTGTATCAACCAATCGAATTGGATAGATCTGTATCAACCAATAGGAGTCGAGCACCGAGGATCCAGATCATCGCCAATCGAAATGCTTGATCCGGTTCACCAATCAGAAGCAGAGGCATCAATTACATTATGTAATTCAAAATCTGTTTGAGCTTCTAGAAGTTCCGCCAAGTAATTTCATCTTTGGGTGTTCACATGGGGTGGAATATGCCTTTGGTTCGTGCTCGAATCTTCCGGAATGTCCTTGGGTTTTAAAATGCATTGAAGTAGCGTGCAAAGTTTCTTGAAATACCCTTGGACGAGCCGCAAATCCCGAATGCCATTTCGCATAGTTTAAGGGCTTTTCAAAGTAGTTTGGCTCGTAAGCTCTTCGCAAAGCATTTTGGCTTCAGGAGATCTTTTCGCAAAGCATTTTGGCTTCAGGAGATCTTTTCGCAAAGGACTTTTCTTTTCGCAGAGTGTTTTCTTCTTTTCGCAAAGGTCATTCTTCTATTCGAGGAGTGTTTTCTTCTTTTCGCAAAGTTCAAGGTTCTTTGCGAATAGTAGAAGTTCTTGCAATTGACTTTTTAGCTTCCATTCTTCTTTGCGAATGGATCCTTCTTCTTCGTGTCTTTTCTTGCTCTTTTAGGACCTTTTTAGCCATTCGAGGCTATTTCTTCACTCCCTCTTTGAGCTTGACATGCGTTGTCGACTTTTTGATCATTGTAGGATGGTTTTCGGATTTGGACCTGTCTTTTTGGTTAGCTGCAATATGAACCCTAAAGCACTTATTTAGTCCTCTCAAGGGTCTTTCAAGGCTCATGTTTAGGGGTGAAAAATGGTATTTTTCACTACTTATCACAAAAACCTAAGCTTTGCTAGTCCACGAGCAAAGAAACATAAAAACAAAGTAAAGAGCCACTTTTGTAGGAAGCACAGTGCATTTAGCATATGCAACAAGCCTTTTAAACCCCTAGGTGATCCCTAGAGGAGGAGTGAAGTCTCCCGAGGGTTTTCGGTGAAAGAGTACCCACAAACTTCTCCATGAAGCAGTTAACATCAAGTGCAATATTATCAAATGAGCAATCAAGGGTGGTTAGTTTCTCTTGTATCAATGATGAAACTAAAAATTTGATTATTGTTTACAGAATTTAAACATTTATAAACCTCATGAATGTTTCAATATTTCCAATCTGTGAACAGTCATAGAAAATCATACAAATGTGCGTGAAGCTCATCCTATGGATAAAAATTAGGTTATAAGTCATACTTAAGGTGCTCAAGTTCCAACCCAAACACTCACCGGGTATACTCTCATCGTGTGTTTGTTGAGAGTTACACTTTCACTCAAGCTCAAGAGCAGATACATCACCCAAATCGATCAGTAAGCATGAGCATAGGCATGATTCTTAGGCAATGGCATCATTGACATCTCCTCACCATAGATTGGGTCACTTCTCATCTCCACATGACAGCTCACTCAACTTTGGATCACAAGGGCTTTTAATCTAGGTTTGTTTGTATGGCTTATGGCTTGAAGTTTCAAGGAAAGGCAATTTGGACAGAGGTTTGAATTTGAGAACTCGGAAGTGCGGAGATGGTTCATGACTCCACCTTTTGAGTTTAGCTTCTTTCTTCTTCTTCGAGATTCTCACATTCACGGTGATCAGTTCTTTCTTTGATCTTGCATTTTTCAACATAAGGTCCCTTTTTGCCTTTTTGCTTGCAACTTTTTCACATTGTTTGTCTCTTCTTTTCTCGGCCACCATATTGCTGTTTGAGGTATTTTCTCTTCATTTTCTTGATGTTGCCCGTAAAATGGTCCATCTTGAGTTCTTTCTCCTTTACCTCTGAATTCTCGAGTGAGGAAGGCTGAATTAGTTCCATAGGTTCAGGTGCAAGTACTTTTGAGTATTTTGATGAAGAATTGTAGGATTTACTGTCAAATGGGGTACAAACAAGGCAGATTTTTCTTGGTTGGTTTCATAGGTTCAAGTTGTCCAAAGAAGGCCTTGATCTTTCCTCGATTTCATGAGTGTTACATTTGTTTTAATTTGGAGTTTCCTAACTTCTAGTGGATCTAATGCCTCACCAATCCTTTGAATCGGAAAAATTGCCTCATCACTCTTCAACAGAGATGGAAAATATATGGGCTCAATTCTCACCGGTTATAGTTTTCCTTGAGCTTTTAAGTATATCTTTACCTTTTTCTCTTCCTTTTGACTTACTACGTACGATACCAAGATGTTTTTATGGTGTAATCATCATGGAAATGTAGAATATCGCAAGGTTTAGAATGTCTAAATTTGGCAAGGGAATTTTAAATTTTCTAGTTGTCATGATTCTAAAGTAAATTAATACATTTCCTAATTACTTAGGTGATTCTCGCTGCCCTTATGTTAACTATTCCTAGGGGACTTATGCACCACACCCCCAAACCTATGGGGAGCAGTGTCCTCAACTGGTTCAAAGGTGGCATGGTCACTTTATGGAAAAAATTGAAACAAGGCGACAACAATAAGAAGAAAAAAAATAAGCAAAGAAAATGACATGGAGAATGGGAGAAAGTAAAGTTTATTAACTAGAAATATTTTACATAAAAAAAGAAAAGAAAAATAAAGAGAATAGGAGTGTTTTAGGGGAGGGGGGGGCGGTGGAGGTGGAAGTGGCGGGGAAGGTTGATTTTTGTTTTTTCTAAGGAGGCCGGAGTTGGGCCTCCTTTTCTTTGGCCAAAATCGCGAGGACCTCTTCAAATTCGTCCCGGAGGGCTGGAGCGGATCTGCACCTTCGGTGGTGGTGGGTCCAGCCACATGGGGTAAAAGCGGTGTGGTGGCTTATTGGCTTGGTCGTCGGCCATTTTGGAAGGGTGGGGAAAGATGTGGGGAATTTGGTAGAGGTTATTTATAGGTAAGGTGGGGAAGGAAGGGTGGGACTTGAATGGGGGGCATTGGTAATGCTCATGGCCCGAGAATCGTGGGTCATTAAGTAGCATTGGGCGCATCGTGTGGGAGGCGTGAAAAGTAACTCGCATTTAATTCCCCAATAAGTGAGTAACAACACAGAAATTGGGGAAGCGTGTGAGGAACCGTGTCCTCACTTGTTGTTGTAAGGAAAAACAAAGAAAATAGCAAGGCTCACTCAGAGATCTAAATGGTAGAATTTATGAAAATAGAAACCGAAAGAAAAAGAAAAAATTAGTGAAAGCGAAACTAAAGCAACGAAACTAAGAAGCAGAAACAAATGCATGCATACAATTGGGTTTAGTCCTCCTAAATCAGCAATGGTCGACCAATTGCTTTCTTGTCTTTGTTTTAGAACTACCAATGACTCCTCTTCTTGCTCCTTTGTAAGGGAGGAAGAAATAATCACTGTAGTGTTTGATGATCTCCCAAAATACATATTTCAGATTTTTGGGGAGCTGTTTGAGTTCCAATTGTGGTGAGAAAAGAGGGCAGCAAAGGTACCTTGGTAACTTGTGGAAGAGGAGAGGAGCGTGTCTCCAAGAGAGAGAACTTGTTGATTGGTGAGTGCCTTGCACAGACTCCTTTGAATTTGATCTCCTTTTCCTTCTTTTCGTGGATCCCCAAACCTAAGATGAACATTGTCCTCAATGTTCTAGACAATGAGAGACTAGGGCAAGTAGGTAAAAGAAGAAAGAAAAACTAAGAACAGAAAAAATCTAAACTATATGCAGAAAAAATAAAAATGTAAAGCGAAGATATGAGCAAGGAAAAGGAAAACATGATATACAAATGCAAGAAAAATCAACAAAACAATGCTAGAATTGCTAAATAAAATCTAACAAATAGAAGGATTACTATGCAAATGAAAGGAAACTAATGCTAATAACAGAGAAACAAAGAAAAGCAAGGTAAGGAATGAATACAAAGTTAAAAAAGAAAAGAAAAGTGTTGATACAAAACTGAATTTGTGAATGCAAAATAGGAAAACAAAGTTATAAACTAACTATACTCACGGAAAAATGACGAAAATCAAGAAACGAGGACACATTAACCTAAGAAAGAAAAAAAATCAATGATCTAAAATGTAATTTGAAACTAAAATTCCTAAAGTAAAATCTAATGCCAAATGATATATCCTAAGCCCAAAGAAACAAACCCAAAAGCGAGATACTTATGAATCTAAGTGATTATAAAATGATTAGCAGAATACGGTGAAAAGCAAGATTCATAAGATTGACCCCTTTGTTGATGATGTGTATGAAAAAAGAAATAATGAAGCATGGGAGCACATATTAAAAGCAGGGTTCACACACAGTGAGACCCTTTATGATGAAGAAATCTAGAAGGAAAATAAAATTAGTGGGTCCATTGAATATTCAAAACAGCCTATGATTCACTACTCATTATCCTACATGATTCCTAAAAAAAAAAAAATGATCTCAAAGAGTTCAGAATGGGAAAAGTGGATGCAAATGGAAAAACAGCCCATCAGGAAGATATCTATATTGTTTTTATAATTTTCTATTTTTATTATTATTATTATTATTTTTTTTTTACTTGTTTTGGATCGGCCGCTCAACAAGAGCCCTTATTTACTATGCTGAAAATAATGAGAAACAACTCGAGATTTTCTATTTGTGTTTTCGACTTCTTTTATTTTGTATTTGGTTTTGTAAAAAAAAAAAAATCAAGATGCCTAAAAGACAAGAAATTAAAATCAAAACAAACATTAAACACAAAGCAGAATCGCTGGTTCTCAAGAATTTAAAATAGAAAATGAATGCAAAGGAGAAGGATGCAAACTCAAGCGAGATCTGCTCCTTTTGGTCAGATGCTCCTTGTTGAATGGCTGCTCCAGATCTGCAAACATTCAAAAGCGTAGCGATACCTTATTCAAATATTGACAAAACTAAAAGAAAACTCAAAGCTCTTGCCCAAATTTGACAAAAGACAAAAGAGTGGCAGATTTATTCAAATAACTAGAAGGCAAAGAATAAAAACTAAAATAAAAAAAATAAAAATTCTGCGGTAAAGAACAGGTTTTCTATACAAACTGCAGAGACATTTAATCAAGCACTTGGAATGCAAAGTGCAGGTTTAAAGCAAAAATTAAAATAAATGAAAATAAACATAGGTTTATCTATTTTAGAACAAACTTCCCCGGCAACGGCGCCAAAAACTTGTTGTCGCTCCAAGTGTGCCATAATTGTGTGCATTATGAATCAAAAATTAAAGAATTAAAGAATGCTAAATTATATGGATGTTAACTTATGAAAGGGATATCAGCACATTGGGGCTAACACTGGCCTGCAAGATCAGGGCCAATTGTAGCAAGTTTTAAAAGTAAGTATTTCAAGATCGCCCACAGAGAAGTTTGTCTAAAATGAGAGATAAACCTCCGGATCTGCTATACCGATCCGGCTCTATAATTATCTAAAATAAAGAATAGATAAAAGAGAGTGTTGGGTTTTGTCACGTTTAACTAAAAGCAAATAAAGAAAAGAACTAACTACGTGATCCAGATCCGAGTTGTGGAGGTGTTTAAAATAAGACAAATGCAGAAATAATAGCTTCATGTATTTTAGCCTTTGAATTTTAATGGAGAATCAGTAGTTCAACAGTAGTAGATTCAATCTTCATCGGCTACCAAAGACAGATGTAAGAGAAATAAATCCGAATTAAGGAATAGGTTTAGACTTATGGTTGATTTGTCACGGATCATCGACTAGTCAGTAGCCTATTCTTTATTTCTAACATGAACATCATCAGAAATGCCGCTTGAATTAGGTTACCAACGCTAATTCGCAGGATGATGAATTAAGGGAAGTTGGATGCGGATGAGTGAATCTAAAGAAGTCTAATGCACTAAGGTGAACATTCGAACCCTTGACATGACTCCAATGGAGAAGACACAGACAACCTTTTAAAATCCAACGTTACAATTACAGAGCACGGCTTCTTAGAGAGCCCTCGGACTTCGATCGAGCTTCTCGAAGAGCCCTCGATTTCTGATCTTGAATCCGAACTTGAAGTACAAATCACTCGCAATGGCTCTCAAAGGTAAAATACAAGAAGGGATTACAGGGGGAATCGGATGAGCTTCGTAGGAATGGGGAAACAGAGATGAAAACTCTAAAATCTGGATACCCAAATTGGGCAAATGGTTCGTCTATTTATAGTTTTTCCTAAGCCACCAGATGTGTATCAACCAATCGAATTGGATAGATCTGTATCAACCAATAGGAGTCGAGCACCGGGATCCGTGATCTTCTCGCCAATCGTAATGCTTGATCCGGTTCACCAATCGGAAACAGAGGCATCAATTACATTATGTAATTCAAAAATCTGTTTGAGCTTCTGAAGTTCCGCCAAGTAATTTCATCTTTGGGTGTTCTCATGGGGTGGAATATGCCTTTGGTTCGTGCTCGAGAATCTTCGAGAATGTCCTTGGGTTTTAAAACGCATTAGGCGCGTGCAAAGTTTCTGAAATACCCTTGGACGGTATGCAAATCCCAGAATGCCATTTCGCATAGTTTAAGGGCTTTTTAAAGTAGTTTGGCTCCTAAGCTCTCTTCATAAAGCATTTTGGCTTGAGGAGATCTTTTCGCAAAGCATTTTGGCTTCAGGTGGTCTTTTCGCAAAGCATTTTGGCTTCAAAAGATCTTTTCGCAAAGCATTTTGGCTTCAGGAGATCTTTTCGCAAAGGACTTCTCTTCTTTTCGCAGAGTGTTTTCTTCTTTTCGCAAAGGTCATTCTTCTATTCGAGGAGTGTTTTCTTCTTTTCGCAAAGTTCAAGGTTCTTTGCGAATAGTAGAAGTTCTTTGCGAATTGACTTTTAGCTTCCATTCTTCTTTGTGAATGGATCCTTCTTCTTCAGGTCTTTTCTTGCTCTTTTAGGACCTTTTTAGCCATTGCTGAGGCTATTTCTTCACTCCCTCTTTGAGCTTGACATGCGTTGTCAGCTTTTTGATCATTTTAGGATGGTTTTCGGATTTGGACCTGTCTTTTTGGTTAGCTGCAATATGAACACTAAAGCACTTATTTAGTCCTCTCAAGGGTCTTTCAAGGCTCATGTTTAGGGGTAAAAAATGGTATTTTTCACTACTTATCAGTATATCTCAGGCTGGTGCCCCTGGGGGCAATCCGACCATAGTCTATGGGACCTTTCGACGCCTTGATGACAGTTTCCTCTTGGGTTTGTGTGCCGACGTGGATAGGCAGGCACGTCTCTCTGCTGAAGCGGCCCGCATCCCTCCTCCTGAGGTGATCTCAGGGGTAAGTCTTCTGACGACCCATCTCTTTCTTATTTCGGGCTCCTTTGGCACATGTTTATGATTGCCCTGATAGCTGATATTGTATCCTTCTGAATGTAGGACTTTGACTTGGCCATGGAGTATGCGGTGTATCATCATAACATCACGGAACTTCGGGATGTGGAGACAGTGAGTATTCTGCTGTTATGCTTTTCCTATGGGTTTCGCCATTTTTTTTCTAATTGGTCCTGATCTTTGATTTTGGCCATGACTTGCAGCATGCATGTGCCAAGGAGTCACGCTCTTTGCTTAGCAGGATTTCTCAGGCCTAGTCTCAAGTGGGGGATATGCGGACTCACCAGAGCTCCTCTCATCGTCGAAAGAAATCAGAGGGCGCAGATAAGGAATAGGCCTTAGTTTCTGCTTTTAAACCTCAATACTCTTGGGATTGATGATTTGAATTTTTTAGACAGCTTGGGATGGGTGATGTGACACTATATGGATGATTTTTATTTTGGAAATATTTTAGTGCTTTTGTCTTGATTGCATGCCATGGTTTCCTTGCACCCTATCTGTTTTTCTGCAGGATGTGTCTACCACATGTTCTCAGAAAGTGACCTTTTGGGTCGCATGCTTTGATATAGGATCAATCCTGCACATAAAGAAACAAAGTAGTTTCCAAACCGTTAGAGGTATTTAAAGATTGGTGAATGTTTGTTCATGACTACCAACAGTTTTGACCGATTTTTTTTTTAGAAGGCTGGAAAAAAATCGAAATTCCCCCCAATCAGGCCCCAAAATGGCTTAGGAGGAGGGAGCTTTAGTCTGGAGCAACTATTAGTTGCGCTAGGATAAATCCAGGGGAAAATTGTACTAGCGCAACTATTAGTTACGCCAGGCAAAGATTGGGACAAAAATGTGTTGGCACAACTAATAGTTGCACCAGTGTTAGCCTGGGGAGCTTGTGGGACCTTATATACCCAAGCCAGTCCAGAATTAATTCTTTTTTTCTTTTTGACTTGGTCCTTTGACTAATTCTTTTTGTTCCCATTTTCCTAGGGGCGGGTCCATCAACATACATCGAATTCTATATTCATCAAAGATTCTTGTATGTTTATGGACCCGCTTTCCAATCGCCCCTTACATGGAGGGCCTGGAACCAATTTACCCCCTTCCTTGGGCTTGGAACCCAAATTTCTAACAAATTGGGTTGGGAGTTTGAACGAGAGTGAGCTCGCAGACTTGGAGCGCCTTGGGCTATCTCGCCTTCCTTCCTTTCTTGAGGTTCCCCTATGGTGGGACCTTCTTCATGCCGCCGCATCCTTTTGGAATCCGAATGGCCATGTGTTCCAATTTGGGAATCGGGAGATAACTCCTACCCTTGAGGAATTGTCCAACTTGTCTGGTTTGAGGCTTCACAGGGGCCTTGCCAGAATTGTACAGAAGTCGGGCTATGCCAAAATCGTTCACCTTACCCTGGGCTTGAAAAGGAATGAATATGAGAAAAGTCTCATTGGGGGGCCCACTAGGTGTTCGATGAAATTCCTGAAAGAACTTTTTGGTGACGAAAGTCTCCGAAAATTGCCAACTCGGAACATCTTCAACATGAAAGCATTCTCTCTTGGCCTTATCTCAGAAATCCTTTTCTTTACCGAGGGAGAGAGCTTCTCCTTGGCAATTTGTGATATTTTGACCGAGTTGGAGGCAGGCCGATCTATGATGCATTTGGTGCTCGCCGAACTTGTTTTATGCCTTGATGAATTTTCCCTTAGGAAGACCAGGAATCTTGGAGGTTGCCCACTTTTGCTTCAGGTTTGGCTGGGAGAGCATCTTGCCATTTTGGGACTAGTGCCCGCTTTTATCTTGCTTGAGGAGAGGTGGTCCGATGCTTTTTGGGTAGGTGCCACATGATTTCCCATTGAGATTTGTCAGAATTGAAGCTTTGGCTGATTGGCTCGGATCTTATATGGAGAATTCCTTGGCTAGAGCGAACCTTCCCTGTGATTCGTTCTAGAGACCACGAGGGCATCACCCTTTTGGGGTTGACTGGCAGCACCTTCTACTTTCCATTTCAGGTGTTGCGTCAGTTTGGCTGTACTCAACAGGTGCCTTGCAAGGCAAAACCCCCTTTGTGTGACTTGATCTTTTCTAGAGGGTCCTCTGGGGACATAGATCGGATCGCCGCTCTTTGGGAGACACGTCAGTCGATGCTGATGTGCAATATGGAGCAGGGGGATTTGGTTCAGTCTTCTCCTGAGTATGAGGCCTGGCTGTTGACTGAGTAGCCTGTTGCTGATTGTCTGGATTCAGCAGAGAGTATTGACATTAGAGGCCCCTGGCCAAAGAAAGAGACGGCACTTCGAGCCCGCATTGAGCTGCTAGTGGATGGGAAGAGGATCCTGCACGAGCTTTTAACGCAGGAAAAGGTCAGAGCAGAGAATGCCGAGGGAGTGGTCCTTCGTTTTTAAGGATCCTTAAGCGTTACCTTTGGGGCCACTGATACTTCTCGAAAGAGGTATAAGAGCTTGCATGGTCATTGGTTGATTGAGCAGAATGCTCGGGAAGATGATTTTCGTGCTGAGATTAATGCATTGAAGTGTGAGTTGGGCCACTAATTCCTTCCTGCACACATAACTTTTTGCACAGATCAGATACACAGAAAAGGGGCAAAAGAAACCCCTTCAGATATACACACATTTTTTATATACATATTTTCTTTATGTTTTTATTCCTTTGCTATTTGTAAAAGAGGAAAGAAGAAAACTAGTCATCACACCGGCTATTTTTTGAGATGTGGTGTAAGCGGTGCATTTGTAAAAATAAGGAAAATTTATTATATATATCTACATAGACTTTTTTATTCTTTTTGTTTTGTGTATTTTTTTTGGGTGTGGTGCCTTGATCACTGGGTGAAACCTTGGGTCCTCTTTTGAACATGGTCGAACCCTCCTTCAAATGGTTGAGTCTGAGAGAGTTTCAACAGTTTTACTAATACTGGAATGTCAATCCCTTCGGATTGAGTCAAACCTTTCTCCTTACCTTGAGTCATATGTTTGACAAAGCAGTTCTGGAGACATACTTGGTTGGGACCCGATTCGAACTAGCATGAGTGGCCCAAAAAAGGGGATCAGGGAGAGCAAACAAGAGGGTTCCTCAAACATCAATCAATCAATTTGAACCCCTCTTCTTTTTCTCTTTCTCTCTCTCTCTCTCTCTTTTTTTTCTTTTTGTTTATCTCATTTTTTACCCGTAGCGCCCTTTCAGGTTTTCACCACGTCCATGGGCTTAGCTCTCTTACCCCAAGCGCCCTTTCGGGTTTCACCTGGTCCGCACAAACTCGCTATTTTTACCCGTAGCGCCCTTTCGGGTTTTCACTACGTCCATCTTGCTTTGAGCTTGTATTTTCATTTTATTTTTCTTTTTGTATTTCTTTTATTTTTCAGAAGCCACGACATAGACGTCGATGCCATCATAGCCGGCTGGATGGGGTTCTGGTGTCGTCTCATAACTCGGCTTGTGCTGTCTTAACAGATACTATGACTGCTTGTGAACCTAAAAAGAGAGCTTTCTTCATGGTGTAGCTTGGCCATGGGTCAGGTTAGGATTTGAAGGTATACTGGGCTGAAAAAGTGTCTTCTTGAAATGGCTTCAGTTTTGCACAACATACTTCTTTCTTGGGGGATTTTTACTGTACAAGCCCCCATAATTTTTTCTTTTTCCTTTGTTTTATTTCAAGCAATCTCTTTTTGAGGTTTTGTTTTTCTCAATTTTTTTTGGATCTTGATGGCAATTTTACTTCCTCTCCTTTTTTGCATGTGCATACACACATTTTTTTGGAAGAGGAGTTTATTTGAAAGAAGGGCCTAGGTTCAAATGGGGCAGCAAAGGATATCATCACTTTTAGGGATGCTTTTTTGGCTATTGTGCTTGGAATGATGGCCTCTTTTGAGTGATTCTTAAGTAGTCACACATCTGTTTCACCAAGACTTACCTTATCGCAATAGACTAAGAATAGAACCGTCAGACGTATCCAGCATTGATAGGCTCAGGAAGATGATCTCCGTCCATGGTGGTGAGGTGGATGGCGTATCCCAGTAGCACTTCTCGGACGATGTAAGGCTCTTCCCAGTTCGGCTTGAACTTTCCTCTCGGATCGGCGTGGAATGATGGGAAGATCTTCTTCAACATAGTGTCTCCTACCTTTAGATCATGATCGCGAACACGTTTATTGTAAGCGCGTGCAATTCTCCCCCGGTAAACTTGAGTGTGACACAAGGCTAGGAGTCTCTTCTCGTCCAGTAAGTTCAACTGGTCAAAGCAGGATCTCTCTCTTTCTGCTTCAAGTAAGCCTGATTCCATGAGGATTAGGAGCGCAGGTACTTCAACCTCTACCGATAAGACAACCTCGGTCCCATATACAAGGGAGAAAGGATTTGCCCCTATAGCGGTACGGATTAACGTTCTGTAGGCCCACAAGGTAAATGGCAAAATTTCTCTCCAATCTCGAAAAGTGACGACCATCTTCTCAAGGATGCGGACGACCGTCTTGTTCGCAGCTTCCACGGCTCCATTAGTTTGAGGTCGATAAGGTGACGAGCGATGGTGCTTGATCTTGTATTGCTCGCAAAAGGCTTGGATGCGCTTATTCGCAAGGTTTGTGCCATTGTCCGTGATGATATCTTTGGGTACTCCAAATCAGCACATAATATTATTTTTGAGGAACTTCTCGACGTGACTAGCAATGATGTTGGTATATGACGCTGCTTCAACCCATTTGGTGAAGTATTCAATGGCGACGAGGAAGAACCAATGTCCGTTTGATGCTTTTGGATTAATCATTCAGACGATGTCTAGGCCCCAGGTAGCAAATGGCTAAGGAGTGGCCATGCAGTGAAGATCGATGGCAGGAGCGTGTATCAGATTGGAGTGTTCCTAACACTTTTAGCATTTCTGAACATGTTTACAGCAATCTGATTCTATGGTGGTCCAAAAGTATCCCTACCGCAGAATTTTCTTGGCGAGCATGCGACCGCTGACGTGGGCTCTGCATACTCCCTCATGGATCTCCTTCATGACATTGGTTGCTTCACTTTCAGTAAGGCAACTTAGCAAAATGTTATTGTAGGATCTCTTGAAAAGGCATTCCCCACAAATGACGTAGCCTGTCGCTAAACATTGAATGATTCGTCGGTCCGTCTTAGATGTACCCTCAGGGAAAGTTAGTGTCTCGAGGAAATTCTTAATATCTGAGAACCAAGGTGGCTCATCATCAAGCTTTGTAGGTTCCTCAATCAGGAGGCAGAAAGCTGGCTCATTTCTTTGTTCAATCATGATTAGCTTCATCTCAGCATCATACGAGATTTCTATCATTGATGCCAACGTTACTAGTGCATCGGCGAAGCGATTCCTTATTCGGGGGACATATGAGAATGTCATGTCTGGCATATGATCAACTGCAAATCGCCAAATACCCGGAGGTGAGTTACATTCAAATCGAGAGCCACCTGCAGACCAACAGCACATGCTTCGTACTCAGGCATGTTGTTAGTGCAAGGGGAGTTGAGTTTGATAGAGACGGGTACATGGAATCCTTTCGGCGAAATCAGAATGGCACCAACTCCCTGACCCTCAGCATTAGCTGCCCTGTCAAAGTGCATTACTCATGATTCTTCTGCTTCTTCAGTATCGTCTTCCGTCATGAACAGGATGTTCTCATCGGGGAACTCAGTTCTCAAAGGCTCATAATCTGGCAAAGGATTGTTGGCAAGATGATCGGTGAGTGCCTCCCCCTTAATTGACTTCTGAGTGACGTACGTGATGTCGAACTCAGACAATAAAAGCTGCCATTGTGTAGTTCGTCCGGTAAGAGCCGGCTTTTTAAACATGTATTTCAACGGATCCATGCGGGCCAAAAGTAGAACGGCTTGAGATAGTAAGTAATGGCGGAGCCTCTGAGTAGTAGCCCATACAAGAGCCAGGCATGCTTTCTCTAGATGAGAATAGCTCGTTTCATAATCAGTAAACTTCTTGCCCAGATAGTAAATGGCCTGCTCTCTTCTTCCTATCTCATCATGCTGCCCTAAGACACATCCCATTGAAACTTCCGTCATGGAGAGATACGTCAAGAGTGGTATCTCCGGCTCGGGTAGTACGAAAACAGGTGGGTTGAGGAGGTAGCTTTTGATTTTATCAAATGCTGCCTGACAGTCGTCATTCCATTCAACGGGCGAGTTCTTCCTTAGTAGCTTGCAAATAGATGTGCAGATAGGCGTTAGCTGTGCAATGAACTGACTAATATACTGTATTCTACCCAAGAACCCTCTAACCTCTTTCTTAGTAGACGGCGGTGGCATTTCTGTGATAGCTTTGACTTTAACTAGGTTGATCTCGATCCCTCTCCTGCTAACAATGAATCCTAACAGTTTCCCTCACATGGAGCCAAATACGCACTTATGTGGATTCAGACGTAACCTGTACTTTCTCACCCTCTTAAATAGTTTCTGGAGGTTTACCAAGTGGTCGCTCCGCTCCGGTTACTTGGCTATCATATCATCGACGTACACTTCAATCTCTCGATGCATCATGTCATGAAATAGCGCAGTCATGGCTCTCTGGGACGTTGCACCGGCATTCTTTAGCCCAAATGGTATGACTCGATAGCAAAAGGTTCCCCAGGGGTTAATGAATGTTGTCTTCTCATGATCAACCTCTGCCATTTTGATCTAATTGTATCTGGAGAATCCGTCCATGAAAGAAAGCATCCCATACTTAGCAGTGTTATTGACCAAGATGTCGATGTGTGGCAATGGGAAATCATCTTTCGGGCTTGCCCTATTCAAATTGCGGAAGTTGATGCACATGCGGACCTTTCCATCTTTCTTCGGTACAGGCACAGTATTGGCTAGCCACTGCGGGTATTTGGAGACCATGAGAAACCCCACGTCATACTGCTTGATGACCACATCTTTGCTTTCAACATTCACTCGGGTCGGAGACGTCTCAGCTTCTGCTTAACTGACTTCATATCAGGGTAGAGAGGCAACTCATGCTCGACCAAATCGGTGTCCAGACCAGGCATGTCCTTGTATGACCAGGCAAAAAAGTCTTGGTATGACCGAAGGAAATCAATCATACTTTTTCTTTCTTTGAGAGACAGTGACGTTCCGATCTTGGTTGTTCTGGGACTCTCCTCAATCCCTAAATTGATATCTTCTATTTATTTGACAATGGGGGTAGGGCCATGCTCAAATTCGCCAAACCAGTTAAGGAGCTCATTGGGGAGCTCCTCCAAAGGGACATCCTCGTCCAGACTCGTAATACCTACGTCTTCTTGTATTTCTACAGGAAAGGGGTCGATTTTACGTGGGATTGGTATTTCGATTAAGGTATCTTTTTGTGAGACTTTATCTGGAATTTTAAATGACAATATTTTTGGACTTTGGACTTTTTCAATGTTTTTGGGATTTTGTATATTTTCAATGTTTTTGAGATTTTGTATTTTTTCAATGTTTTTGAGATTTATGTTTTCTTCGGAGGTGGACCCTTGGCAGCACGAGTTGTTATATATACAAGGAATTGCCTGCCAAGGGCTTACCTCACTTTTTATAGGTTGTTTTTTATTGGAAAATAGGTGCCAAATTGTAGGCCACTCCCTGCTTCTAGGGTTTAGGGCAATGATGCCTAGTTGCGTACCTGAGAGGTCACTCCTTTACCTGATTGGATGGAGGGGGCTGGCTGGTATGGCTCATTGGAGTCAGATTCCATCATGTTGATTCTCATTTCGTCTGAGATTTTATCCTCAAATGTCAGCAGAGTCCTGTGGTGGTTTACCACAGGAGGAGTTTGTTCCGGTACGGAATGCCGCTCCTCAAATAGGAATAGGGCATCTAGATCTATTTTGAGGTCGGGGAGGGAGATGCGGGGATTGGTGGGATGGACTGGGGTTATGGGTTTTTATGGGGTTAAACGGGTTACCCCATTTCGATCGATCTTTACGACCCCAATGCTGACAAAGGATTCCCTGATGTGCGGCCTAGGGCAGGGTTTCTCTTCTATGTTGATTCCTCGAGCTCTTGCAGCTGCAGCGACCCTAGCTTTTTCTTTGGCCTCTCGGACCTTTTCCTCCGTGGGCTTGTAACCTAGCCAAAATCTTACTTTCTATCCCTTGGCTATGACAGGCTCCGTCCTTCCTTGTAATCTGGGCCCCAACCCCCTTCCTTTCTGATAGCCCCATTTTTAGAGCATAGCCACCGCTGCTACCATTCCACCTCCAGTTTTAGGCATGATGCCCTCAATGGGTTTCGGGAGTATCACCGATACCTCATATTCGAAACTGTGGAGGTCGACGTCCTCAGTGGTGTGCGGCACATCCAACACATTGGGTTTTTCGACGCTATTGGCGGCCTTCTCTTTCTCACTATGCCCTTCACCAATGATGGTGATAATCTTGTGCCCAGATGCAAACTTGAGTTTCTAGTGCGACGTGGAAGGTATGGCTCCGACTTCGTGCAGCCATGAGTGCCCCAACAACAGATTAAATGAGGATTTAATGTCCATTACCCGAAATAATATAGAAAAGGTCATTGGCCCGATTAACAGCTCAAGATCAACTTCTCCCATTATTTCTCTCCTGGTATTATCAAAACCTCTAGCGCTGGTCCTCGTAGGCCTCAACATACATGGGTCGACCCCAATCTTGGTGGTGGTTCATATATTCAATGTGGACCCATTATCAATTAAAACCAAGGGGATTACTATGTTTTCAGACTCAACTGTTATATTTAAAGACTTCGAGTGGCTACTTCCTTCCTCTAGTAAATCAGTGTCAGAAAATGAGACATTCGGAGTCATCACTTGACCGATTATCTGCCCAACTTCATCTGGGCTGACTTGAAGTGATACATGCACATTTTTCAATGCCCTCATTAATGCTTGGAAATGGAGTGGGGATGTCATTAATAGATCCCACACAGTGATATGGGCAGGCATTCTCCTTAGCTGAGTCTCTAGTATATGTTCCCGACTCATTTTTTTGAAGGGGTTCACCACGTTATCTTTCTTCCCCTCTGGTTGGGTTTGTGCTGCTGCTGGTGCTTTTGACTGCTTTGATATCTTCTCAGATCACGTGACAAAGTCCATTGCCCCTTTTCTATGGCTATCAGCGTTGACATCTGTTTGTTCATAACTCAGCGGGACCTGGTGAGGATCATAGGTCAGTCCCGATATCTGAAATGGTATATCTGTCGATACCAGAGGCACTTGTACTGCGGGCTCTGGAGGTGTGGGCAACACTTGATTTATTTCGGTGGTAGAGGGTTGGGTGGTAAAACTGGGCCAAATGGGGGTGGTGAAGCTTGAGGGTGGTGGCACGGGGGGAAAAGGGGCAAAAGTAGGCCATTGGTAGCTGATAGACGATGGAGGATCGGGGGTTTGATGGGCCATCAGGTAATTGATGGGGGTGGTGGAGTTTGTAGGTGGGTGAACTGGGGGTAATGGGGTGGGCGCAGGCCATTGGTAGTTTATTAGTGGTAGAGGATTGGGGGCCTGTTGGTTCATTGGGTAATTGATGGGGGCGGTGGTGTATGGTTGATATGCATTTATGTTCACATAATTGATGGGTGTGGGTGACGAAAAGTATGCCCTGAGATCCAATGGTTCAATCGGTGGAGTTGGGTTGGGGAAATAATCTGACAAATTCAGGGGTTCAATCGCCCCAATATTCCTTTCTTCAACATTTATCGGAAATGGCGCTACATAGCTCTCCCGATCACTGATGTAATCGTATGGATTAAATTCAAATTCCTCACTTTCTATCATCCCGATGGTGGATCTGGGACCTGCTCCTCCGGTAGGATGTGGGGGCAACGGTACTTGATGGATGTTTGCGTGTTGGTTTGCTTGAGAAGGTGTTGGGGGAATGATTTTTCTAGCGTCGATCAAATCTTGGATCGCGTGCTTCAATGGGAAGCAACGATCCGTCGGGTAACTCGGACCCTGACGAAAATTGCAGTGGGTGTTAGGGTCATAATTCCTTAGAATCAAGTGCGGAGGAGGTTGCGGTTGATGAATAGTGACTAATTCCTTTTCAATTAATAAAGGTAAAAGTACACTCAAAGACTGCCCCAAGGGCATAAAAACTCGATCATAGCGAGCTCTCCTCTGCTCTGGAGTCATCTGCATTCCATGCCCATTCCCTATCCTCTGTATCTGCTCAGTTCTAGCCGGCACTGGTGGTGCGGCTTGAAATTGGAACGGGGTTATGTTATTACTGAGCCTTGTATTGGCAATGTTTGGAACATCAGCCCTGTCCACTTCTAAGTTCTTTCTTCTAAAAATCTCCTAACCCCACTAGCTCCACTTGACACATTTTTATTCAGACAGCCTTCCCTGATGGCATCCTCACATCGACTAGCGTTCCTTACCAGATCGGCAAAGCTGGACTGCTACTGGTGCACCAAAAAGTCTGAGATCATTGGCAGAGTATTTTTTGAGATCATTTTTATTTGCTCATCATCAGGTATTCTGTTTCTGACCTGAGCTACCAGTGCTCTCCAGCGTCTCAGATAGTCGCTAAAGGTCCCATTCGGGTTCTGCCTTAAGCGGGCCATGTGACAGCCCGGATTTCGGCACCCCGAAACCCGTGCCATCAGCACGATCATCTTGACCGTGCCCCTTAACTATGCACGGAACACTGGTATATCAAGCATAAAAAGAAATAAGAACAACTTGCGGAATTTAAATCTAATTAGAAATACTTTTCAAAGGACAGTTCTACCCTCATGCCTCTGCATGAAGGGAGAACCGATCCGAACCATCGATGATATAAATCATCACAGATGGTTCGCCCCAAAGGAATAATCCAAACTCTATACATATACATGTTTTCACAAAATAAAGGCTTGACATACCAAGCCGTACAATCTCTACTCAAAACTCCTCAAAGTAGCACAACGGAGTCCTCTAGAAGAAGTCCTGGAGGTGGAAGAAGGTCCGACTCGCCGGGATCAGCGTCCCCTGAAACCTCGGCAGCTGCTACTAATGGACCTGCGACGTATAGTCTATAGGGTGAGCTACATCCTAGCCCAATAGGGAACAAACACTGCTGAACATATAAGTTATAACTCACATATATTCTATGATATACCATGCATGATGTAACTATGCAGTTGTTGATAAAACAGTTAAAAGCATTCGTTTACTGTTGATTTCTTATGTTTTCATTTACTCATGAAAAATGCTGAAAAGGCCTAAAGCAAAACTTAAACTTTCAACTTAAGTAATCCCCGAGCAATATAGCATCGAGCCCCGATGAGCTACCCTTCATCGTCATCTATATAGAGCTTTTAATGTATTCCACAGAATACCATATAGTACCCAAGCCCCTTTCCCCTGGGGATTGGTGGCGGGGTTTCACTTGTCTCAATCAACACTCCTGGGGTGTGCTTACTATGTACGGATAAGCCTCCGCACTGGCCTACGGTTTCGCCGCCGTATCGGTCACGGATATCCTGCCGTGTCAGTCGTGGATATCCCGCCACGTCGGTGGGGTAACCTAAGGAACCTCAAATAACAAAAATATCGGTGCCTTACATATAGTTATTCACCGTGTAAGTGTGCTATCTTATATCAGTTAGGCCCTATCAAACATGATTCAATCTGTGGATACATCCCTGGGATGTATCCATTAACTTGCATCACACACGATGCTCTTATCTCTTACTTCTTCATCCCACAGGGATGGCTCATTCTGATTTTCTCTTATGAATGTCACACACACACTTTTCACAATTCTTTGATAAAGAAAATAATTGAATTGAAATTTATATCACTACATACATGCTCTTGTAAAATAAAGTACATGTTCAAGGTGTTCCCTACCTCAAGTCTTCACTTGTTCAATGCATCAAGGTCCCACGTGGCTCCTCGCACTAGCTCACACGCATCACCTATGGTACCACACAATGTAAAACACATCACAAGGGATGCAATAAAGAAGGTATAAGATCCTCCAAGAATCTTAAAGTCAAACCTAAAAGTCAACAAAATTTATCCCGATCCGATTAATCGAAATCGTAATCGATTAATCGAAGGTCAATATCGATTAATCAAGTAATTTCGATTAATCGAAATTCCTTTTCCAAAAGTCCATTCTCGATTGAGCATAATTGTCATTCGATTAATCGAATCATTTTGATTAATCGAAATTCTTCTTTTCGCAAAGTAAACTCACTCAAGCGATTGAGTTTCGTTCGATTAATCGAATCGATTTGATTAATCGAAATTCTTCTTCATAAGTACACCCATTCGAGCAGTTGAGTTTTCATTCGATTAATCGAATCCGATTTCGATTAATCGAATTTCTTCTTTTCGCAAGGTACACCTCTTTGTTGACGATTTGAATTTCACAAGTCGATTAATCGATCCCAAATCGATTAATCGAAAACTCAAATCGATTAATCAAATCCCATTTCGATTAGTCGATTTTCATAAATCATTTCCTCCAACCCTTGGGGTCCCTTTGGAGGTTCCCGATCGATTAATCGATTCTCAAATCGATTAATCGAAATCAAATTCGATTAATAAATCCAATTCGATTAATCGAAGTCGGTCTTCGACCTTTCAACTTCTCGCCAATTTCGATTAATGAAACCCAATTTCGATTAATCGAAATTGTCGATTCAACTTTCGAAATGTTTCTTCCCAATCTTTTTCCCACACTTTTCCTCTATTTTCTAAGCCATTATCCTATGATCTAACCCACATTTAACCACAACTTAACCCCTATGATCTATGCATCTTATTTACAAAATTTACCTTGGATAGATCTCAAGTTGATTTCAAATCTAGGGTTGGAAGGCTAGGGTTCGACTTTAGCTTTTTGACGGATCCTTCGTTGAATCGGCCTCTTTAATACTTGGATCCTTCCTTCCTCCTAGCCTTTACTCCTTGCATTAATCACTCTTTTACTCTCTCTCTTCTTTACTCTCCTTCAACAACCCAAAATACCCATCTAGGGTTATTAAACCCTTTTATCCCTCTCTTAGTTTGTGTGTTGAGCACATGCACCTCAATAGGTATATGCGACTTCATATTTACAACACACACCACGAAATCACTCAAGCTATCACATCTCGTCGTTCACCACATCCCATGCTAACTCTTGATCTCCTGATTGGTCAAACTTGTGACCAATCGGGCACGGATCCCGAGGTCATAGTTTTGCGTGATTTTTTTCGGGCTATTACATCCTCCCCACCTTGGGAATTTTCGTCCTCGAAAATAACCCAAGGTGTGTCTGTCTGGGTTTCTGTCTCGCTTCCCCCCACACTTTCAGGGGAGGTGGTCTAGTTGACTCAGACGAATTTAAGTAGACACAATCACATGCATGGAACGCAAATTTTTGACGAAGGCAAACAATTAACACAAAAATTTAGCTTTTCCATTAATATCAAAAGTTTTACACAGTGCCAATAAAGTGGCATACAAGATATACATATACACAACACATGACTGATACAAAAATAAAAAAAAAGACTCATGCAGTCCCCTCGCCAGATCATCGGTCTTTGGGCAGTGCTCCATTTGAGGTGGCGGCAACGGCAGTGGTTGTGTCTTGGAGCTGGCTGCGGTTGTGGGGGTGGCGGCTGGGCTGGCTGAGCGGATGTGGATGTGGAGGGAACCGCGTCCGTGGTGGGATGGAAGACTGGTCCTCTATGGAAGGCGGTGCGTCCGGCCGTCCATTCTTCTTCGCGGGCCAACATATCCATGTAGGTGTGGGGGTAGATGAACTGGAGGGTGTGAAACATGAGGAAATCAATCCTCCTGTTCATCCTCTCGTTATTTGCGTCCATTCTGGCCAACACGTCCTCTATGGTAGGACCGGATGGAGCGGCGCGCCGGCGGTAGGATGAGGTGGGAGTCGCGGGCGCGGAGTGTGCAGGTGGTGTCGGCGTGACTGTGGTGTGGGAGGGAACCCTCTCCACAGATGGCTCTGCGGCAGGGTGTGCCCCACCCACAAGTGGGTCTGAGGTGGTGGGGTGGTGGCGGTGCTACTGCTTCTTCTTCTTCTGGGCCGCTCTTTGAGCGGGGGACCGGGTAGGTAGTCCGCTTCAATAGGTTGTAGCTACGGGTCCATGAAGACTTGGTGAACGTCTTCACGCGATCCGTAGCCCTCACCTCGTGGGGTGAAATAGTGTAGGAGGGCTCGTCAGAGTAGCACTCCAACATGCTCGAGATGAGCCGAGCATACGGCATCTTCTCCTTGGGCATGTTGCCCTTCATCGCTTTACTCTTGATGTACCGCATCCCCTCAAGGATGACCATGGTAGCATCAAACCATCGACCCTGAAGGCGCGTAAAAGTGCATGTTGCACTTTATCCACGCCCGTGTCGTGGCGCATCGGATAAAGGTTGCATTTTATGATGGCGTCGAGCATCCACATGTAGGGTGGAAGGTCGACCCTCTTGATGGACGTGCCCGACCCCTTCTTCCCGTTGGTCATGCGAGTCATGACCTCTTCAAAACGGGGTTCCTTTTCAAAGGGTGGAAATAGGGTAGGTTCGGGAGTAAAGTCGAGTAGCATTCAAGCACCTCATGTATGTGACAGTGATCGTATAGAGGCGACCCTCGATTTTGGTTATAATGCAATCGTCACTAGGGCCATTGGTTAGCCCTTGGTAGAACAACCTCACCAATCTAGGGTAATAGGAACCGGATTGGTTTGAGAAGGTTGCCGAAGTCAAACCTTGGTTAGTAATTTCGAGCCCATTGGGTCTCGCCGAAATCGGGATTTGTGAATAGGGTAGGGTCGATGGTGTATTCGACCTCAAAGGTCTTGGCAGCCCACCACTCGTTTGGTTGCTCCACGTTGGTGGGTGGTGGTCGCTTGGGGGAAAATTTGCGGGAAGACTCGCGCATAGATGCGCTCGTCGAACCGGAGGTGGTCTCCGATTCCGACGGTGATGGAGTCCTCACCGGCGATGGGGTAGGTGGTGGTGGTGCGGCGTTCTTACGCCTAACCGGCAACTTGGAGGTTGCCTTCTTCGAAGACAAACGGGTTTTGGGCGGCATTTTCACTAAACTAGGGTTTATCTACTTCAAATGAAAGAAAAAGTTCGATTCTAGGGTTTACCGTGGTTTTCAAAGGCGAATACGGTAGATTGTGGGCGCGAATCGACGGAAAATCGAACCCTAGACCGGTCGGATAGTTGGAGAAGAAGAAGGAAGTCGAAACGCCCAAAGTCCGGAAGTTCAAATGATTTCGAATGGGGAATGAAATCCCCAAATATATATATATAGGCCTCGGCTCGATTAATCGAAATTCCATTTCGATTAATCGAAATTTAAAACTAGGTTAAGCCGCGTAAAATCGATTAATCGATTTCTCAAATCGATTAATCGATTTCTCAAATCGATTAATCGAAAATAAAATTCGATTAATCGAAAATATTTCGATTAATCGAAATCGTGTTTGTTTAAAAATTTAAAATTTTGAGCTCACTGGCGCGTGCCAGTCGATTAATCGAAATTCATTTCGATTAATCGAAATCTCAAAATCGATTAATCGAACTTAGTTTCGATTAATCGAAATCGTGCAAAAACTTCGAAAATTTTCCAAAATTTCTTAAGTATTCGATTAATCGAAATCCCATTTCGATTAATCGAAATTTCTTTCTATGCACTTTCTAACTCAACTTTTCATTTTCAGTCACTGGCACATGCCAGTCGACTAATCGAACAAGATCGATTAATCGAAATTCCAAATCGATTAATCGATTTGAAATTCGATTAATCGATTTTGCCCAGTTTCTCGGTAATTTAAATCTCTTTGTTTCTTTTCTTATTTTCGACAATTCATGACAGATTGGATTAAAATTTCCATTGAATTACAAGTATAGTGGAGATTTCACAACACGTTTGTGGTTTACATTGCACTTTCACGTCGTTGGAAACAAGGTTTGGTATTGTTCTTTTACATGACCTCGCTCCCAAGTAGCCTCTTCTTTAGGATGATTGTTCCATCGAACAAGCACTAAGGGAATTACTTTAGTCTTGATGCTTGCTCTTTTCGATCCAAGATCTCCGGTTCCTCTATCATGCTCATGTCCTCACACATCTCTATAGGTTGCTTCCTAACACATGAGACGGATCATTCACGTACTTTACGAGCATCGATATGTGGAAGACATTATGTACTTTCGATCGAATAGCGGTGGTAAACTAATGCGATATGCAACTTCACCTATCGTCCCAAAATTTCAAATGGTCCAACATAACGTGGACTTAACTTCCCCTCTTGCCAAATCGCATTACACCTTTCATAGGTGACACCTTCACAAACACATGCTCGCCCACTTTGTAGTCAACACTAGTCCGCTTCACATCGGTCGTAACTTTTTTCGTCTACTCTCTTTGTCTTCAACCTTTCTCGATAATTAGGACAACGGTGGCGTTGTCTTCAAGCGATTTTGGTCCTAATACAAATTTCTCACTGTTTCCTCCCAATTCGAGAGGTGACTTGCATCGTCGTCCATCTGAGCTTCATACGGTGCCATGCCAATGCTCGTTTGAAAAGTTGTTATATGCGAACTTCGAGCATCGGTAGATACTCATCGGTATCCTTGCATATCAAGCATGCAAGCTCGAGCATGTCTTCTATCACTTGATTCACATTCTCTGTCGCCCATCGGTTTGAGGATGGAAAGAACTAAAGTCTAGTCGAGTTCCCATTCCTTCTTGAAATTTCTTCCAAAACTTGGGCGTATATAGTGAATCACGATCTGAAATGATCTTGCTTGGAATCCCGTGTAGTCTTACAATCTCCTTCATGTATAATACGCAATCTTCTGCAGATATGTGGTATTATACGCAAAAGTCTTGATTTGGTCAATCGGTCTATGACCCAAATGGCATTGTGTCTCTTGCCAGTACGGGGTAATCCAACAATGAAATCCATTGAGATCCATTCCCACTTCCATTCCCGTATTGCTAAAGGTTGCAATAGTCCCGGGATGTCTATGATCAACCTTCACTTGGCGACAAGTCAAACATCGTGACACATACATACTCGGCCACGTCTTGTTTCAGTCCTCTCCACCAGTAATTCTTTTTCAAATCTTGGTACATTTTGGTGCTACCAGGGTGGATCGCATAATTTGACTTATGAGCTTCATCAAGAATTGTTCGTCTTAGATCGGCATTATCCGGGATGCATAGACGGCCTTTAAACAACAAAGAACCATCTTCTTTTTCTGAGAAGTCCGACCTGATGCCTTCATTCACGTCTTGATAAATCTTCGTTAATGTCGGATCCTTCATCTGTAGATCGTGGATATGCTCAAATATCACTGGCTTTACTGATATGTTAGCCAAAAAGGATCCAGTGTCCTTTGACTTAATGTTCGCATCATAGAATGCCAGGTCTTCCAATAATTTCCATCGGTGCATACCCAAAATCAAGGAAGCTAACTGAGCTGAACCTTTTCGACTCAATGCATCGGCCACTACATTCGCCTTGCCAGGATGGTATTGTATAGAGCAATCGTAGTCCTTGAGGAATTCCATCCATCTGCGCTGTCTCATATTGAGCTCCTTCTGTGTGAACAGATATCGGAGGCTCTTATGATCGGTGAAAATTTCAAATGTTTCACCATACAAGTAGTGTCTCCAAATTTTCAGCGCAAAAATGACTGCTGCCAGTTCCAAGTCATGAGTCGGGTAATTTTTCTCGTGTTCTTTCAACTGTCTTGATCCGTAAGCTATCACCTTCTTGTTTTGGTTGAGCACACAACCAAGGCCATTGTATGACGCGTCGCTGTACACTGCGTATCCTCCACTGCCTGAAGGAATTGCCAACACTGGAGCTGAAGTGAGTCTCGTTTTGAGTTCTTGAAAACTCTTCTCGCATGCCTCACTCCACTCAAACCTTGAATCTTTACGTGTCAGCTTTGTGAGAGGTCCCGATATTTTTGAAAACCCCTCAACGAAACGTCGATAATAGCTGCTAAGCCAGAAAACTTCGGACATCATCCTTGTCTTTGGTTGCTCCCATTTAACTCGCTTCTATCTTTCTTTGGATCTCGTGGCCGGTGCTTGAGGCGACATGTCCCAAAAAGCTAACTTCTTCCAACCAAAACTCACACTTACTGAGTTTGGCGTATAATTGGTGTTCACGTAGCGTTTGTAGAGCAATCCTCAAGTGTTCTTCGTGTTCTGTCTTGGATTTGGAGTATATTAGTATATCATCAACGAACACTACCACACAGGAGTCCAAGTGTGGTTTAAACACTTCATCGGATCGGAGCATTCGTTAACCCAAACGGCATCACAAGGAATTCATAGTGTCCATACCGTGTCCGGAAAGCTGTCTTCTGTATGTCCTCTGCCTTGACTCGCAACTGATGATAACCAGATCTTAGGTCGATCTTGGAAAAATACCTTGCTCCTTGCGGTTTAGTGAATAGATCGTCAATTCTAGGCAAAGGGTAGCGGTTCTTCACAGTAAGTTTGTTCAATTGTCGATAGTCAATGCATAGTCGCATTGACCCATCTTTCTTCTTGACAAATAAGACCGGTGCTCCCCATGGAGATACACTTGGTCTAACAAACCCCTTGTCCATCAGCTCTTGTAGTTGTTCCTTCAACTCCTTTAACTCAGCGGGAGCCATTCTATAAGGTGCTTTCGAAATAGGCTCCGTTCCTGGTGTTAAGTCAATGGCGAATTCTACCTCTCTTTCTGGAGGTAATCCAGGCAATTCTTCTGGAAACACGTCAGCGAAGTCTCGCACAACTGCTATCTCAAAAATGACGTTCTTTTCTTCCTTGTCCTCCTTTAAGAACGCTAAGTATCCATCGCAACCCTTCTCGATCATCTTTTCGCCCTCATTCTGCTGAGATCGGGCACGGATGACGACCACTCCTTGAAACCGAAATGATCTTCTTGTGTTGGGTCTGAAAATGACTACCTTGTTCTTGCAATCAATGGTCGCACAATGCTGCGCCAACCAGTCCATGCCAAGGATTACATCAAACCCTTGCATGTCTAACAGTACCAACTTTGCTTCCAATTCATGCACTTCTAAGTCTTGAACCCTTTCTGACGATGGATTTGCAAGCTAACTCCGTGTCTACTAACTCTCGGTCGGAATAGACACGAGATAGGACGAAATCCAACGCGTCTGGAGCGATCTTCATCTTCTTAGCAAAGCGTGGAGTGACGAATGAGTGGGTAGACCCGGGTCTATCAACACTTTCGGCGTCATGTCTAAATACACTTCCCTTTTCATACATAGTTAAAGTACCTATAATATATATACACATACAGGAATTTACACATCAAAATGCACTCTCAGTTTATATTAAAAGAATCTACACTATTCCTAATGCATGCACCCTTTCCATCTAAAATTCTTTATGAAACGAAATTTTTTTTTTTTTTTTTTTGTAATAAAATAAAATTTCTCACCTTGGATGACGTCGTGCACATTCCCTGCTTCTGGCGATCAGGCTCTCCCCCTAACAATCGGCTTCCTTGCTTGAATGGGTCGTGGTGCTGTAACTGAAGCCGTCTTGCCCTTGTCTGTCTCGGGGCAATCCTTGATCATGTGGCCCACCTTGCCACATCGGAAACAACCTCTAGTTCCGATTCTGCAGTCTATAGTCCTATGCGGCTTGCCACATCTGGCACACGTCTCTCGAGGTGCGGAAGATACGGTACGAGAACCCTGTGTGATAGTGGCACCGATGAGACATGGCGGGGCTCTCATAGCGAATAGGTCTCCCGACGCAAGTAATGGAAACCTCTGTTGGTGTTGTTGTTGTTGTTGCGCGGTCTTCCAAAACCTCCACAAGCTGCGGTCTCGACTCGACCCACGAACCTCGGCTTTTTATTCACGGTTCAGTAGTTCCCCATCCTTCCGTGGTCAAGTCCTCTCTGTTGCTCTCTGCCTATATCTGTTCTCTCTTCTACAACCAATGCTTTGCTCATGACCTCTTCATAGGTCCTCGGTTGAAATGGAGCTACGCCTCCCCTAACCTCGCTTCAAACCTTCTTTGAAACCTCTTGGACTTCATCCGGAGCAAAACGGGCAAGTCGTAGAAACTCTACCCCGTATTCTCTCACGGTCATTCTCCCTTGTACTAACTGCAAAAATTGTATCTCTAATTGGTTCCTCACCACTTCCGGGAAATATTGTTTGTTGAACTCCTCAACAAATTCCTCCCAAAGGCAACTCTGGGTCTCCTGAGCCCGAGTCCTTATCACGGACTTCCACCAAGGCCCAGCCTCCCCATCCAACATGTAAGCTGCCCATCTTACACTCTCATCTTCCGTGCAAGTTAGCACGCTAAAAACTTTCTCCATTTCCATCAGCCAATTCTCAGCGGCCATTGTGTCTGCCTGCCCAGAAAATGAAGGAGGTCTCATCCTTCTAAACTCAAAAGATGAGGGCACAGCAAGCAACGCAGTCCTGTGGTGTAGGTGGTCTTGCTCTTCTTGACGCATGAGCAAAAGGATCGCTTGTTGAGCCATGGCAGCTGCCATAGTCTCCATAGTGTGTATCATCCTTTGTCGTTCCTCTCTATCTTCTTGTCTTTCTCTCAATCTTTCTTGCTCTCTTAGATCTTGATCCTGATGATCTCGATCCTCTTCCTCATGATGTCTGCTACTACTGCCCCCTGGGGCCTCGTTACCTCCTAAAGGCACTCTGTTGGTAGGAGAGATGAAATCATCTCCACTCAAACTCCTTTGATGGCCTCCTCTTGGTGGCCCCTCCTCTAGGCTGACATTGCAGTGCATTTGAAACTAAAGTTTACGTTAGCGAAGCCCCTATGTTGACGAAAGAACCCTTGTCAAAATTGCTAAAAGAAAAGGCTCGATACCAAGCTGTGGCGGCCGGATTTGGCACCTCAAACCCGTGCCATCCGACGATCATCTTGACCGTGCCCTTAACTATGCGGAACCGGTATATCAAGCATAAAAAGAAATAAGAACAACTTGAATTTAAATCTAATTAGAAATACTTTTCAAAAGACGGTTCTACCCTCATGCCTCGCGCATGAAGGGAGAACCGATCCAACCATCGATGATATAAATCATCACGAGATGGTTCCCCAAAGAATAATCCGAACTCTATACATATACATGTTTTCACAAAATAAAGGCTTGACATACCAAGCCATGGTACAATCTCTCAAAACTCCTCAAAGTAACCGAGTCCTCTAGAAGAAGTCCTCGGAGGTGGCTCCAACTCGGCCACAAAGTCCGACTCATGGGATCAGCGTCCCCTGAAACCTCGGCAGCTGCTACTAATGGACCTGCGACGTATAGTCTATAGGGTGAGCTACATCCTAGCCCAATAGGGAACAAACACTGCTGAACATATAAGTTATAACTCACATATATTCTATGATATACCATGCATGATGTAACTATGCAGTTGTTGATAAAACAGTTAAAAGCATTCGTTTACTGTTGATTTCTTATGTTTTCATTTACTCATGAAAAATGCTGAAAAGGCCTAAAGCAAAACTTAAACTTTCAACTTAAGTAATCCCCGAGCAATATAGCATCGAGCCCCGATGAGCTACCCTTCATCGTCATCTATATAGACAGTTTAATGTATTCCCTGGGAATACCATATAGTACCCAAGCCCCTTTCCCCTGGGGATTGGTGGCGGGGTTTCACTTATCTCAATCAACACCCCTGGGGTGTGCTTACTATGTACGGATAAGCCTCACTTGGCAGCCTACGGTTTACATGTGTATCGGTCACGGATATCCTGCCGTGTCAGTCGTGGATATCCCGCCACGTCGGTGGGGTAACCTAAGGAACCTCAAATAACAAAAATATCGGTGCCTTACATATAGTTATTCACCGTGTAAGTGTGCTATCTTATATCAGTTAGGCCCTATCAAACATGATTCAATCTGTGGATACATCCCTGGGATGTATCCATTAACTTGCATCACACCTGATGCTCTTATCTCTTTACTTCTTCATCCCCTGGGGATGGCTCATTCGTTTTCTCTTATGAATGTCACACACACACACTTTTCACAATTCTTTGAGCAGTAAAAATAATTGAATTGAAATTTATATCACTACATACATGCTCTTGTAAAATAAAGTACATGTTCAAGGTGTTCCCTACCTCAAGTCTTCACTTGTTCAATGCATCAAGGTCCCACGTGGCTCCTCGTGCACTAGCTCACACGTACCACCTATGGTACCACACAACAGGTAAAACACATCACAAGGGATGCAATAAAGAAGGTATAAGATCCTCCAAGAATCTTAAAGTCAAACCTAAAAGTCAACAAAATTTATCCCAGTCGATTAATCGAAATCCAGAATCGATTAATCGAAGGTCAATATCGATTAATCGAAGTAATTTCGATTAATCGAAATTCTCTTACCATGAAGTCCATTCTCGATTCGAGCGATTGAATTGTCATTCGATTAATCGAATCTGTTTTTCGATTAATCGAAATTCTTCTTTTCATAAAGTAAACTCCTTTGTTGACGATCGAGTTTGTTTCGATTAATGTCGAATCGATTCGATTAATCGAAATTCTTCTTTCATAAAGTACACCTTTGTTGAGCAGTTGAGTTTTCATTCGATTAATCGAATCCAGTTTCGATTAATCGAATTTCTTCTTTTCGCAAGGTACACCTACTGTTCGAACAGTTGAATTTCACAAGTCGATTAATCGATCCCAAATCGATTAATCGAAAACTCAAATCGATTAATCGAAATCCCATTTCGATTAGTCGATTTTCATAAATCATTTCCTCCAACCCTTGGGGTCCTTTGAGAGTTCGATCGATTAATCGATTCTCAAATCGATTAATCGAAATCAAATCGATTAATCGAAATCCAATTCGATTAATCGAAGTCGTGGTCTTCTGACCTTTCAACTTCCTGGCCAATTTCGATTAATCGAAACCCAATTTCGATTAATCGAAATTGTCAGATTCAGCCCTTTTCGAGCTGTTCTTCCCAATCTTTTTCCCACACTTTTTCCTCTATTTTTCTAAGCCATTATCCTATGATCTAACCCACATTTAACCACAACTTAACCCCTATGATCTATGCATCTTATTTACAAAAATTTACCTTGGATAGATCTCAAGTTGATTTCAAATCTAGGGTTGGAAGGCTAGGGTTCCAGTTTTAGCTTTTTCAGCGGATCCCTTGCGTTGAATCGGCCTCTTTAATACTTGGATCCTTCCTTCCTCAGCTAGCCTTTACTCCTTGCATTAATCACTCTTTTACTCTCTTCTTTACTCTCCTTCAACAACCCAAAATACCCATCTAGGGTTATTAAACCCTTTTATCCCTCTCTTAGTTTGTGTGTTGAGCACATGCACCTCAATAGGTATATGCGACTTCATATTTACAACACACACCACGAAATCACTCAAGCTATCACATCTCGTCCGTTCACCACATCCCATGCTAACTCTTGATCTCCTGATTGGTCAAACTTGTGACCAATCGGGCACGGATCCCGAGGTCATAGTTTTGCGTGATTTTTTTCGGGCTATTACAGGCCAAGTCCGACTTACGCGGCTCAATGTCTATATTGTAGACATATTGTTCTTGAAAGTGGTGCGTCAAGTCCTTCCATGTTTTCATCATGAATGGTTCCAAAGATGTGAACCATCTCAAAGTCGGACCGGTCAGGCTCTTCTAAAAGACTTTTATTAGTAGTTTTTCGTCCCCTTTGTATTGGAACATGTCCCCATAGTAGGACTTCAGGTGTGCAATAGGATTGTCAGTGCCGTTATATTTGTTGAAGGCCGGCATTTTAAATTTGGGGGGCAAGGGGACCTCAGCGAACAAACACAAATCTGTGAAGTCTGTGGCGTGGATTTAAGCACCACTCATTTTCATCAACTGCTTTTGTATTTTGTCCAACTGTTCTTTCAGCTGCTTAGACTCTTTCGATACAGGGGCTGCTTTCTCGGGGCCACCAAGGGGTAGGGAGTCATGGGAGGAGGGTTAAGGCTGGTCAATGCCCCAGCATACTCCACTATTCCTAATCTCGTCCTCCTCATACTGCTAGTTAGCATAGTGTGCAGCGAGGGCGGGATTCTCCTGTTGGTATTGCATAGGTTGGATGGGAATGGCATGAGTGGGGGTTGGGTGAGCCTATTGGGGATGAGGGAAAGTTTGTTGGATGATGGGATGAGTGGAAGTTTGGTTTTGGGGTGGGGCCTTAGGGGGCCATTGGACATGGGGAACGGTTTGGAGATGGTCTTGGGGTATGGGGCCATGAGAAAATTGGGTTTGGGGTATGGCATGGGTTTGACCCAGGTGTGAAGGTTGGGTGAAATGTTAGGGATATTGTGGAAGGTATGAGTGTGGGGTTTGGGTTTGGGCCATGAAGCCTTGGTCATGATAAGTTTGGGCCATGGGCCATTGATGGGTTTGGGCCATGGGCCCTTGGTGGGTCTGGGCCATGGGTTCTTGGTGGGTCTAGCCCAATGGGCCTTGATGGGTCTGTGGTGGGTCTGGCACATTGAACCTTGATGGGTCTGGGCCATGGGCCCTTGATGGGTTTGGGCCAGTGGGCCTTGATGGGTTTGGTCCATGAGCCCTGGGTAGATTTGGGCTATGGGCCCTTGGTGGGTTTGGACCATGGGCCCTGGGTAGGTTTGGGTGGTAGGGTACCAGGCCATTGGGCCCTTGGAAAAGGGGGTTTGGGCCAATGGGCCTTGGGGCATGTGGGAGGTGGGAGCCTGGGCCAGTGGGCCTTGGGGTGTATGTGTAGTGAGAGGTTGGGCCATGGGGCCTTGGGGCATGTGGGTAGTGGGAGGTTGGGCCTTGGGGCCTTGAGGCATGTGCATAGTGGGGGTTTGGACGGTGTGGATTATGGGGAGTTGATGGGGGTCATGGGGGAATGAGGCATGGAGATTGGCTAGGGTATAGGATGAGTTAATGGACCTGGGGTGTGGAGGAGAGGATGTATTTTGGGAAGCCTTCCACATGGAGTAAGCTTAGAACATCTCCTCCATCATGGTCATGGAAGGAGGGTCGGATGGAGATGGTGGATTTAAGGGGTGACGGGGTATAGATGGGATGGAGGTGGATGAGAGGGGTCATTGGGAAAGGGGAAGGTATAGTGCATGTATGGGGATGGTGGAAGGTTAAGTGAAAGTGTTTGGGAAAAATCGGGCATGGCCCCGATAAAAATGGGCATGACCCGGGTAGATGGGGGGTTTGTGGGGGGTCGGATAGGGTGGAGGTGGCATAGGTGAATGAGGGCGGATCGGGTCTATATGGGAAAGATGGGAAATGGGGCATGGATGTGGATTGGTTTTGGTTTTGTATGGATGTTGATGGGAAATGAGTTGGATTTGGCATGGGCATGGTTTGGGCACAAGATGGAGAATGGGTGGTTGGGTTTTGAATGTTTTGGGAGGTAGCGGTTGGAAAAATGGGGGCGCCAAACGGGCCGGTAACGGTAAAGGGCGATTGGGTGAGGGGGATGGTGGAAAAGACTTCTCCCGAATGGGTGTGGGTTGGAGAATGTGGCGGGGATGAGTCAGGATCGGCGTAAGTCGGGTCCACTGCCCACGACATCCTTCAGGAGTGGGTCGGGTATGGGTGCCTTGGATAAGGCCCAAAAAATTTCCTCCCTCTTCCCCTACGGGATGATGGAGGGCAAGATGATGTCATTGTGCCGGCACCACAAGAACTCTATTTTTTAGGTTTTTTTATTTTAAATTTTTTTTGGAAAAACCTTTTTATAAAATAAAGGTTCCGAGGCCTTGGAATTCCCTTCTTGAGTGGCTTTCGTACCCTAATTTAGGACCCACGACGACAATTCCGATGCGCTTCGAAAGAATCAAAGGAAGACCTTTGATCTATTGAAGGCACAGAAATTGAGGCGGACAACCCGATCCCCCGAAATGAGCCAAAAAGAAGTTGTCTTCCTTTGACCGGCAGGGGCGTATTGGGTGTCGGAGATGGCAGGGCCTAATTAGAGATACTAAACACACTAATCGAGGGACTCGGGAGGTGAAAAAGGCCACATATTCGGGCAGATGCTGTCTAAAATAGGCTTGGTGCAACTAATGCATGCGCTAAGTCAAAATGTTCTCCTTTTTACATTGGCGCAACTATTAGTTCCGCCAAAGTAAAAGTGGTCGGGATTAAAGCTGGCGCAACTATTAATTGCGCCAGTTATAATTCTGAGATTTTTACACGGGCACAACTAATACTTGCACCAGGCTAAAATGGGGCTCAAGATGTACATGATAGCAGCAAACAGCACACGAAATGAGCCTTTTTTTTGGTTTTTATGGAAGCTAGGCTTCCCGGAACTGACTATTTATATGTGATCAATTCTCTCCTCACCGAAGCCTAAAGGTTTGAGTCCAGTATAACTCGCTAGTTCGGTCCCCAAGGGTTTTAAGTTTTGGAATGGGAACCCACTCGATATACCCCTGGCACAAGCGCCTTCTCAGATACTAGGTGGGCTGGAGCTTTTCTGGATCATCACTACTAGGGGCTGCCACCATACTAAGACCCGGGTGGTTGTATGTGTGCCTAAACCCAACCCTTTTTGAAAATCTACCCCGTAAAAACAAATTAATTAAGCTCCCTAACTTGGTTCAATTTTAATTTTTTCAAAACATTTTATTTTTATGGAAGTTTTCTTTAGTCCAAAAGCTGAGGGTGATGTCCCTGTGCCGCTACTACGGGCTGGCGTCTACTGTCGGAATATGTTTTCATAAGTAGGCCCGCAATCGGCTAAGACACTTTAAATGATGGAAAATTAAAGGAATTAAAAGACAATGCTCAAGTAGGCCCGTCGAACGGCTAAGGCACTTAAAATGACGAAAAAGTAAAGAAATTTAAAGACTATGCACAAGTAGGCCCGCGAATCGACTAAGGCTCGTAAATGACGTAAAAGTAGGGGTAAGTAAAATGACTTAATCGAAGGGGTGAGTAAAAAAATAGTAAAAATAAAATAAAAATAGCAATAAAATATTAGAAAAATAAAAAATAAAGAGGCCTAGTTCAAGGGGAAGCTTTACTAGCTACTCTCCAGCAGAGTCGCCATCTGTGTAACCGTGGGATTTTTGACGATCCCATCGCGATGATGCGCTCTCTCATGAATATTTAGAGTCGCCACCCAGAGCTTTTGGTATCTCGGGAAACCTATATTATTTTTATAAGCACCGAAGTGCCACAAATATGACTCTAAATCCGGTCCACACCAGAGGTTCTTGGGTAGGGGCTTCGGTTATCGATTGAGAAGGTGTTAGGCACCGCAATCAACCCGCTTAAGACGATCTCTACTAATGGCCAAAACAAAAATAAAATAAAATAAAATAAAAATTTTTCCTCTTACCCAAAAGGGCTTAGAATCCTATTTGTGCCCCTCCGTTCCTACCAAAAATTCGGCGGCGTAACGGCACAAATGAGAGAATAGAGGAATGACCGAGAAGGTAGAGAAGTAGAGGGGAGAGCCGGAGCTCTCGGGCCCTTGTTGAACCATTGAGGAGCCTTGCGTGGCTTGCTTTTGATGAGCTTTTGAAGGCTTGAAAGGTTGAAAAAGGGGTTCTAACCACTAAGGCTTACTAGTTACGAGGTAGAGAAGAGAGGCAAATGGATAACACATACCTAACCTAGAGGCTTTTCAGGAAAGGTAAGGCTTGGAATGAGGTTTTGGAATTCTGGAATTTGTATGAGCAATGGTGCACCAAAGGGAGAAAGATCTTCTTACTTTAAGCTCTTTCTCTCTTAGGCAAAAATTCTCAACCTTTAATCAAAGGAGAGGGGGGCTCTATTTATAGGAAATGGGCGGATTAGGAGGCTACTTAGATACTAATTAGGGTTAGTAATTAGGTAATCTAACATCTAAGGATTCCTAGGGTTTTTGGAGCCTTGAAATATATGAAAAGGTTCCCCAATGGTGGATGATAGGGAGGGTCCTGCCTTGAGTCACTTAATGGGTTGCAAATAGGGTGCAAAAGGGGACAACATAACTATCAAAACACACCCCAAATACCCAAGTGGTCAACAAGTCAAACCCTAGACATGAAATTTGGGGCAAAACTAGAGGTCACTGTTCATAAGCCTGGCACAACTATTAGTTGCGCCAGGCATATGCACAGTAAAATAGTGCAGCACAGTAGCCTGGAAGTTGGCTTCCTGAGGTGGGGTCCACTTCAATGCTGGTGCAACTATTAGTTGCGCCAGGCTTAAATCCTGAGAAAAGTGGATTGGCGCAACTAATAGTTGCGCCAGGCTAAAATATAACTGGCGTAACTATTAGTTGTGCCAAGCCATTTCTCGGGAGAAATGGCTTGGCGCAACTATTAGTTGCGCCAAATCCCTAGGGAGGCTATTTGAAATTACCTTTCTGCCCTCCGAGTTCGAACCACCATATCTTTTGATGTACAACTCAGATTGGGGTGATTCTTGGACCGTTGGAAAACTAACGAATCCTACTTTTCAATGGTATAAGATTAGATCATCTTAAAAGGCCGTAGCTAGTTCCGGTGCACCACTCCTTTTCCAAGGCTCGAAAAGGTTAGGTTTAGGTTCAGAACGGGTTCTAAGGGTTGAGATTGATTTTTAAAGGTTCGGGGTAGGTTCCTAAGGGATCTAGGGCGATTCCTAAAGGTTTAGAGTGATTCCTAAGGGTTCCATACATGCCATCGAAAGCTCAGAAATGTGCCTCTCTCGAAATGTGTTTCGATCAGGCCTTGGGCCAAATTTGGGTGTCTACACTTCTTTACTGAATTGTCTGCCTGTGAACGTCAGCAGTTATGGCTCTTTTTTATAGTTTAGATAGTTTAGTTTTCCTTTTCTTTTCCTGTTATTGTCATGGTTCTGATTGGTTTAAGTTTGCTAGTTTTACTATGAGTCTAACCGTGCGTGTTTATTATAGTGACCTAATCTAATATTCTAATCCTATTAGGAGTCTTGTTGTTTTGATATTTTTAATCCTATTGCAAATCTGATTAATTAGTTTCCTAATTCTATTAGGAATGCAAATTAATTATGGGAGTTGTAGCCTCATTAGAAATCTAATTAGTTTAATTTCCTAATGTTACCAGAAGTCTAATTAATATTAGTCTCCTAATTATACTAGGAATGCAAACATGTTAATTCTAAAGAAACTCTAATTAGATCAAGCATGCTAATTATATTGGAATTTTAATTAAAATAAGTATCCTACTTCTACTGCATTTCTAATTAGAGCAACTATATTAATTTGACTGAAATTCTAATTAAAGCTAATATAATATTCCTACTGGACTTCTAATCAAAATAGAAGACTGATTTTACTAAAACTCTAATTAAAGCAAAAGAACTAATTTGGTTAAGATTTCGATTAAAGCAAATAAATTAATTTTCCCAAAATTCTAATTAAAGCAATGAATGAACTATATCAAAATCCAATTAAATTAATGAATTAATTATACTAAAGTTCTTATTAGAGCAATAAATTAATTATACTAAGATTCTAAGAAAATAATAATTTATTTATACTAAAATTCTAGGGAAAGTTCATCTTACTAATTCTAATTAAAGCAATAAAATAATCCTACTAAAAAAAAGGGTTTTGGACCCGCTATGCTAAGGAGGATTGGCCTCATTCCCGAGTACCCTTCGTAAGCTCCCTTGGGTAAATCGGGTGGCGGAGATTAAAGTAAATTGAATTTTGGACTGTAATATTATACTTTTTTTTTGGATTTTTAGAGTCGATTTTGGGATTATAATATTGAATTAAATTATCAAACTAGAATTATAGAAACTAAATTAAGAATTGGGATTTTAAAATTTAAATTAAGGAATTAAAACTAGAAGTTTAAAATTTAAGGACTGAATTCGGGTATGAAATCAGAAAATCAGACCGTATGATTAAGTACTGGTTCTAGGAACTAAGAACTAGAACCAAAGATTAATGATAGGACTGGAGATTAAGATTTTAGAATGGAATTAAAGTCTATGGTCAGTAATTTAGGCCGTCAGATTAAGGACTTGTTCTAGAAACGGAGAACTAGAACCAGAGACTAAAAATTACGGTCTAAAACGGGTGCTACAGTCTAAAACTGAAATTTTAATATTAATAATTAAGAAAACCTAAGTCTAAGAATTAAAATTAAACTACGGGTCGAGGCTAAAGGATGGATTTTTACCTAGGGTCGGGGCTGCGAAGAGGAATCTCAAAAATTCGAAGCTTGAATCTCGAAATCATGACTAGGTTCTATGTGTTCATTCTCGGAGTTCTCTGGATTCGCAATCCCAAAAAAAATTCTGCTCTCTCTCGTGTTTCTCCTCCTCTTGGCCAGATTAAAAAAAAATCTTTTATAGGTTTTTCTCCAATTAAACGCCCTGTTTCAGGCGTTAAACCGAATTGTGCGTCGGGTTCCCAGTGCTTAATCGCTTTGAGTCGGTCACTGACTCAGTGAGCGACCGACTGACTTACTCAGTGAGTTTCCTAGTTCTAACAATGCTAGGACTAATTGTGCGCTTCGTATGGAGTGCGCAATCCGATTAAGCGTCTCTTTTGAAGCGCTTGATAGCGAAATCTTGGGGGTCAAAGACGATAAGACTAGGTTGGGCGTAGGCCAATTGCACACCGGTGATCAAGCGCTCAATCCAATCGCGTGTCTTGTCTGAGGCACGTGATCGAGTCTTGAAGTGGTCTGGGAAAGAAAGTCTGGGTCGGGTCTGATATATCAGACTATTGTTTCAGCCTGTATTCCGACTATATACTATTATTTCAGTATGTAGTCTTCCTACGTTGGGATCTAAGCCACAGAGCTATTGTTTCAGCCTGTGTTCAACCATGTACTATTGTTTCAGTGCATGGTTCCCAATTTAGGGGGGATCTAAAATACAAGAATATTATTTTAGTCTGCATTCTAACTATATACTATTATTTTAGTATACAATCTCCCTACATTGGGATATGAGCCATAGAGCTATTGCTTCAGCTTGTGTTCAACCATATACTATTATTTCAATCTATGGTTCCCCATTGGGGTTGTGAAGCTTCCAGAGAAGGTAAGTCCTTTTCGAAAAGTCACGGGCGAGGTCAAAGGTTGACAGAACAGATTTTTATATTCTGAGAGGGCAAAATGGGAGTGTCTACAGATAAGGCATATTTTTTATTTGGTTTCCTTATACCATGATGAGCACGAGTCACCATCAAATGTGGGTGGGACTGTAGGGGCGGTATTGGTGCAGCAAGCGAGAGTTATCCATGGTAGGAGATGAAGTGGTAGGTTCCAAAGTTGTGGAAGTGGTATGGGTAGTAGGTGGAGAGACCAAGGATGTGGCAGTGGGTGTTGGGAATGGAGTTGGTTGTGGCGAGAGAGGAAAATACACCCAGTATCTAAATCAAAACATCGGTAACCACAATAGTTAAGAGAGTACCCCAAAAATATACACGGTTTAGAGCGAAATTGTATTTTATGTTTGTTGTAGGGTCGTAAATAGGGGAAACATGTGCAACCAAAAACCTGAAGAGATGAGTAATCGGGAGGGTTTTGAAACAAGCACTCATACGGCGATAAGTGGCCTAGTACTTTAGCTAGAAGCCGATTAATCAGGTAAACATCAATGTTAAACGCATCTACCCAATAATAAATGGGCATCCCGACATCAACTAAAAGAGTAAGGCCCATATCAATGAAATGACAATGTTTGTGTTCTAACACACCATTTTGTTTGGTTGTATGAGGACACGATAATCAATGAAAAATCCCTTGTTGGGTTAGGTATTGTTTAAACAGAGCACTAGTGTATTCCCCTCCATCACTTTGAAAAGATTTTATGGATGTTGAAAAGAAATTTTCAACATAAGTATTAAAGTGCAAAAAATAAGTGAAGGCTTCATGTTTATATTGCATTGGATATATCCACATATATCGAGAAAAATCATCCACAAATAGTATGTGATATTTGGAACCCAAGAGAGAGAGACATGGAGAGGTCCAAATATTAGAATGAATCAATTCTAGAGGAGAAGAAGCAATGGTCAGCCGAATACTCTTTCCTACATGGCAAGAGTCACAAAAATTATTTATTTTAATAGTTCCACTGAGAGGTAAATTAGAAGAAGAAACTAAACGATGCAAAATAGAAATTGCAGGAATGCAAAGCCTTTGATGCCAGATGGATGACGTAACCCATTCCCCGATGAAAGCAAACGGTCGAGTAGATGGATGCGAAGATTTACTTGACAAATGCAATGGGTACAACCCATTTTAACTCTTCCCTTGGAAAAACATCCTCCTCGTCACAATGTCCTTTACAAGAAAACCATCGGAATTAAAGACAAAGTAATAATTATTATCATGCGAAAACTGATTGACAGATAGTAAGTTTGTTGAGGCCGATGGACAATGTAAAATATTTTGTAAATGAAATAGAGATGAATCACGGTGCAAGGAAGTAGATCCAATGTTTGAGATTTCCAAACATGAACCGTTACCAATGGTTACCTTATCTAACCCATTGTATTCATGGTAGATGGAGAGGTTTGCTAGATCAGGGGTAATATGTGTTGAAGCGCCACTATCGATGAACCAAGTTTGATCTTTAATGGCAGAATCAGAGGCAACAACCATGGCAGCAAGCTTCTTTGTAAGAACTCGCCCTTCATATGCATGGTTCAAACGATGGTAGCAATTCATAGCAGAATGCCCTAAACGACCACAGATCTGACATTGAATGCGATTAGATTTTTGAGTGCACAGGGAATCAGACAACGAAGATGATGAAGTCTTCATAGGGGGCATCTTGTCAGTTCCCCGATGTTGCTAAGGTTTGGAGGAGCTTTTCCCATGAAAGTTTTGCTTTATCTTAGGTGCATACAAAGCTTGTAACACCCCAAATTCTGCTACCGTTGAATCGTTGACTTTTGACGATGATGCAATCTGCTTTGACCAATTTGACTATGGTCAAACTTCTCACGTATGTAACACGTCCTTTGACCCACTTATCTCAATTGAGCGAGAACACCCAAATGCAAGCCTAACACCAATTGCTAATGCGAATTGATCTTTGAAACCTCGGGCCCCGAGATTGGGCCAAGTTCAATCTCTATGACCCAAGCCAATGCTAGTGTATGCGTATAGACATACAACATAAATAGCCTAACACTAACACCACGATTATGGGTGCGAGCCTAGCAGGGCATACGCTTTAACTTTTAGAATGTTAAAACTAAAGATGGACATTTAGTCACCCCATTGGTCAATGCTTTGGTATGTAACCAAGAGATCTAGGTATCTGAACACCCCAATGACATTTGACCATAGTTGGTCTTTCTATTTTGTTCCCTAGATTAGTTAGGCCAGTACACAGAAAGCAGTGTATTGACAGTACATGGTGTCGAGATCATGTATAGCACCCCGATATGGGTTAATGTGGATAGCAGACATAGAATCAAGACCCATTAAGTAATATGGACCGGGGATGTAACAGCTGATAAAAAGGTGCCCAACTATACCAGGTATGGATTTGGGTTAAGGCGGGCGTGTGCCTAACACGGGACACTAAGGACTAGTAAGCATGCACTGATAAAAATATGAGGCCTTAGTGGCCTAGTTCATTTAGTAAAATTAAACTAGGTACCACATACATTCATAACTGTGTATTAAACAATACACTTTATATTTGTACACCAGCCATATACATATAGCAGTTTATTACATAATACACTTGAACATTATACTATTATATATATATATATATATATATATAACTAGTGTAATAAAGTTACACTAAATCTAATGCATATGTTGAATAAAGTGTAGCAGCTATACATGGGAGCTATACACCAGGATATACACCCAATAAAGTGTAGCAAAATTACACTTGAATTAGTACCCAGCCATACACCCTAAACTGTGTAATGGAATTACACTAAAGCCAAACCTAAGATGAATTATATGCATATACACTGAAAAACAAATGTTGGCACAACATGGGATTTCAACCCTTTATAGCTTATAATCCTTATCTCACCTTAAGCCTCCACGACTGCATGAGTCACCTTAAGACTCCATGCTTGCAAAGTGTAAAATCCTTACAAGAACTCGCCACTACATTTCTGCTTCTTCCTGCTTCTTCCTGCTTCAAGCCTTGAAGAAATCCAAATTTCCATAGCAAATAGACCCTACAAAAATTAGTAAAATAGCATAGAGGATGAAACCCTTCTTCTAGCTCAAACCCACTTCCATTCCAACCTCTTCAAACCTTGGATTCGAACCCTTGAGTTACAAAGCAACCATACGATTCGGTCGCGAGAGTTGCGACAGACGAACCCTTGGTCTCGGAGAATCCTTGCGGCCCTAGCTTCGACATATATTTCAGAAGCTCGACGAACTCGACACCGACACCAGTTTGGCATCGTCGTAACCACAAATCTACCAAAACGTATGCCGTAAACGAGCCACGTAATAAATTAGGTCTGTGTCAATAGTGTTTAAAATAAAATTTAGATCTTTGGTGCGGATTCCATATGATCGGATCGACAGCTTAGAGATAAAGTATTGTATGAGGGTTTCAGAGTCGAAAGCTTCGGTTGTCGCACTCTGGAACTTTCATACCAAATTAATAAATATAAAAGGGGTTCTCTATGCGACGTATTCAAGAAAATATAGTGTGTATAGGGTGTAGAAGGCCCCAACAGACTAAGAAAACCAAAGATCAAGAAGTGTAAAGGGGCACCCGCAGCAAGCCGAGTGCATCAGGCTTGCTACGGCAACCCCACAAGCTTGCCACTGTAAGGTACTAGCTAAAGGGCTTGCCTCGGCAACCCTGCATCTTGCCTCGGCAACCTTGGGTATGTTGTGCTTTGACCCTGTTCAGTGTCTTGGTCATAACGTTTGACCTCGAACTCTGATTGGCATGATTCAAGATGCGTTATAAAGGGGACAACGACTCCTATAACTTTCAAGAATTAATAAATTCATGAATATAATGTTTAAAAGCTCAAATTTTAGCGACAAGTAGAGGCAAGCTGAGAAGCTTGCCTCGGCAAGAGGCAAGCTGAGAGGCTTGCCGAGGCAACTCTGTGCCTTGCTGAGCAAGCCTGTGGGTAGGTATGTGGGTTGTGTTCTGTCTAGTTAAACATGTGTTGTTCACATGAGGGGTCTATAGTGACCCAGTATGTGTGTTAAGCATGATGAACATGTTTAATGCATTTTAGGTGCTCACGAAGAGCTCGTGAAAAGAAATTTTTTCTTGGATGCATGCATGCACGTGTAACACGTAACCTTGATCGCAAGGTAGAAAAAATTTCACCACATAATTACATTTAATTTTGATTCATGGGCTTGATGATTGGAATTTAAATTTTAGTTTTTGTACTGAATTCGAAAAATAAATTATAGGAAAGAACACTTTGCCGAAACCTTGTTTTTCATGAATTCATGTTATTGATGCCATTATTAAACACTGATATTTCTCTAGAATTGCTAAATGAGAAATATTGCCATATTTTGAAGAATGAAATCTGAATTTACGCTCGTGTTTGGCATCTTTGTACTCGCATTTTGATATGATATTGCATATGACTCCTATATCAGATTTGCATCATTACTATTAGTTTGTATACTTGTCTTTGATACCTCATTATGTTTGACCTGATAAGTTTTAGTTCTCGTTTGCTTGATCTTGTATATGCCATATGACTCATGTTCTTGCTTGTGTCCCTGTGATTGTGTGATCCGGTTCAACTGACCCTCTTAATGTAGCCCAGGGGTTTGATGTCTTGGTTCAAGTGACCCTGTTAAGGTAGCCCAGGGGCATGTTTTCTTGGTTCAAGTAGCCCTGTTAACCTAGCTCAGGGGCTTGACACTTGACACCACTTGATTGAACTTGAAAACAAGCTGTGAATATGAACTTTGATTTTAAACATAACTTCCGAATCTGAATCTAAATATGGCATCCGAACTTGAATCTGAACTTCAAAAATAAGAAACTGTGGATCGAGCCGACACTGCGGTGAACCTGTGTATTTGAACATGAATATGAACATGACCATGATATCATAAAATCAAACACTGATCATCCATGTATTTGAACCGACACGGCGGTTAATCCGTGTATTTAAACCGACACGATAGTTAATTCATGTATTTGAACTGACACGACGGTTAATTCATGTATTTGAACCTGAATATGAACATGAATATGAAATCCAGAATCTGTGTATTTGAACCGACACGGTGGTGATAATCCGTGTATTTGAACTTTGAATTTGAACTTGTGAATAATGATATGAACTCTGAAACTCTGAATAAGAACCCTGAACATGATCTTTGAATTTTGAATAAGAACTATGAATCCAAATCCGAATCTTGACCCTGCATAAGAATACTGTATATGAATTCTGAATTCAATAATAAGTGGGAAACAAATGAGTGAATGAATAAGTGAATCCGAAATTATGAAATTAAATTATAAATCTGAATATATATGTATTCAAACTTGAATTGAGGATTGTGATTTTAGCTAAGATTTCGCAAAGCTCAATTTTGAATAGAATATGTCTTTGAAATAAGTTTTGTTCCAACATGTCTTTGGAGCAAGTTTTCTTCCGATATATCTTTGAAAACAAGTTATGTTTCTGATATGTCTTCGAAATAAGTTTTGTTCCGATATGTTTTTGAAGTCAACTTTGGTTTAATATGTCTTTGAAAACATTTTGTTTTTGATATGAAAGAATGTGTTCATTTCAATTTAAAAATGCCTTTGAATTATGATCATTGGATCTGTATTTTTAAAATATGAAATGTGATTAGTATGGATCTTTTTCCTACTAGGCTTAGATGAAGCTCATTCCTCAACTATACGTCACAAGTACAGGTCCTGTTCAAGAAGCTTGAAGCAGATCCGGTAGACTGCCTCTTTGAGCTTAGTGTGGAGATACTTGGGCTCTGTTTTGGATCTTTAGATTTGGTATATTACCAGACTTTGTTAGCAATTAAACCTATACTTCTCTTTTTGTACACTACTATTTAGGTGATGGTTGACCATCATTGGTGGTTTTAGATTGTAGATGGTGTTTTGTAATAAATGAGATATAATCATCTTTCTGTCATATATGTTTATGCTTTGAAGTCTGCTTTTTATGGACATACCATGTACACTGTATTTTGGATCGTGATCTGCGACCCGACGGTCCAAGTTTTCCCATGTTGTGAAAAGAAAAAAAAATTATATTGGGAAAATTCGAGTTCTCACAGTTGATATCAAAACATTAGGCGTTAGGTATTTTGGGAACTAAGAGATATGGCATTAGATCTTATCAAGACATAAGAGACCCAATTGTCACTTTGTCGCAGTTGGTATCAGAGTTTAGGCTTTAGGTCATCTAGGGGACCCAAGGCTATGGCATTAGATTCTGTCAGAACATAGGAGGGATCCATGATCCCTATAACGTAAGTCTTCCGAGGACTCGAAAACCATTTGTACTACCTCTCGATTTGGTCAAAATGTAGGAAATCCTAAACCAAGTTCGTGTGTGATTTTAGTCTTCACGATCATTTCTAACTACAACAATGTTTGATCGTGACAGGTCATTATGGCTACTCATGGTACACCAAGAACTACCCGTACCAAGGATGCATCGAGTGCCGCGATAATTGAATCGGGCACAAGTAGCACCCCTCCGGAAGGGGGAACCAATAGCGAGACCGATAGACAATTACTCGAATCCATGGTGGATACTATGGCAATACTCTCAAAGAGGGGACAACCATCTGGTTTCCAAGACTTTAGGAGGATGAGACCCCCGATTTTCTATGGTCACCTTTTGAAGCCAAACAACGGCTGAATCAGATAGAGAAGGTACTCCAGAGAATCCGTTGTACCGAAAAAGAGAAAGTGAGTTGGGCCTCATTCCAACTCAAAGGTGAAGCGGACCCATGGAGGATGTCTGTTGAGAGAACACGAGTACCAGGAACACCATGGACCTGGGCTGAATTCACCGACGTCTTCAATGAGAAGTATTTTTCCACAACCGAATGCCGTCAAATGGAAATCCAATTTGCCAATCTGGTACAAGGGTAAATGAGCGTACGAGAGTATGAATTTGAGTTCACTTGTCTATTGCGATTCGCACTGATGTTAGCGGCAACCGAATCATGAAAACTCAAAATTTTGAATATGGGTTGAACCCAGTGATTAGAGAGAGAATATCCCTATTTGAAGTGACCACATACGCTCGAATGGTACGATTAGCCCTCATTGCTGAGAGAGATGTTGACAGTATGAGCAAGAGAAGAGAAGAAAAAAATGTGAGTGGGCGAAGTCGAGCATAATCGCATGTCATCGAGCAGGCGAGCGACCAACCAGGACTGTTGACGCTAGCACCCTCGCAACCTGCTCAGATCACCCAGTCGAGACCACCTGTCTCCACATATACTAGACCTTTTCTTCTTTCACACCACGCTACGACTAAAGCAGCAAAGGTCCTACGATCTCCACGCCCCGCTCCATCTACCCCCGTCAAGTCACACTCAAGATGTGGGAAGCCACATAAGACAAAAAAGTGTCGGTGGGCAATGGGTGCCTGCTTCAAGTGTGGTTGGGTAGGACATCGGATACAGGATTGCACTGAGGGATAGAAACGGCAGACCAAAGGTATAATTTTGCTAATTATTTCCCGTTTTTCCTTTAATCATAGATGATGAATATTTTGCAAAGTGTGTTACTATACTTTTGCATGAATGTTTTAGTCATACACATATGCTTAAGTCAGTCCTACACACGACACTTTGGTACCTTGTACTTTATCGAGCGATTTAAATCACTTTAGCATACAAGTCAGATCAGGTCAGTCTTTGACACTTTAGAATTTTCTGGCAATGATAATTAGAGACCATTTAGTTCAAGCCAGTTTACATCTTTACAATGTGATGGGTGAGTGTTGAACGCCCAGTCAGTTAGACCGCCATACGTCCCATGAGGAATTTTCGAGGACTGGTTTGACCTTGGCCAAACTTCTCATGTATGTAACACGTCCTTTGACCCACTTATCTCAATTGAGCGAGAACACCCAAATGCAAGCCTAAGACCAATTCCTAATGCGAATTGATCTTAGAAAACTCGGGCCCCGAGATTGGGCCAAGTTCAATCTCTATGACCCAAGCCAATGCTAGTGTATGCGTATAGACATACAACATAGATAGCCTAACACTAACACCCTGACTATGTGTGCGAGCCTAGCAAGGCATTCGCTTTAACTTTTAGAATGCTATAATTAAAGATGGACATTTAGTCACCCCATTGGTCAATGCTTTGGTATGTAACCAAGAGGTCTAGGTATCTAAACACCCCAATGACATCTGACCATAGTTGGCCTTTCTATTTTGTTCTCTGGATTAATTAGACCAGTATACTGAAAGCAGTGTATTGACAGTACATGGTGTCGAGATCACGTATAGCACCCCGATATGGGTTAATGTGGATAGTAGACATAGAATCAAGACCCATTAACTAATATGAACTGGGGATGTAACAGCTGACAAAAGGTGCCCAACTATACCAGGTATGGATTTGGGTTAAGGCGGGTGTGTGCCTAACTCGGGACACTAAGGACTAGTAAGCATGCACTGATAAAAATATGAGGCCTTAGTGGCCTAGTTCATTTAGTAAAATTAAACTAGGTACCACATACATTCATAACTGTGTATTAAACAATACACTTTATATTTGTACACGAGCCAGATACATATAGCAGTTTATTACATAATACGCTTGAACTTTATACTATTAAATATATATATATATATATATAACTAGTGTAATAAAGTTACACTAAATCTAATGCATATGTTTAATAAAGTGTAGCAGCTATACATGGGAGCTATACACCAGGCTATACACCCAACAAAGTGTAGCAGAATTACACTTGAATTAGTACCCAGCCATACACCCTAAACTGTGTAATGGAATTACACTAAAGCCAAACCTAAGATGGCTTATATGCATATACACTGAAAAACAAATGTTGGCACAACATGGGATTTCAACCCTTTATAGCTTATAATCCTTATCTCACCTTAAGCCTCCATGCACGCAAAGTGTAAAATCCCTACAAGAACTCGCCACTGCATTTCTTCTTCTTCCTGCTTCAAGCCTTGAAGAAATCCAAATTTTCATAGCAAACAGACCCTGCAAAAATTAGCAAAATAGCATAGAAGATGAAACCCTTCTTCTAGCTCAAACCCACTTCCATTCCAACCTCTTCAAACCTTGGATTTGAACCGTGAGTTACAAAGCGACCCTACGATTCGGTTGCGAGAGTTTTGGCAGACGAACCCTTGGTCTCGGAGAGTCCTTGCGGCCCTAGCTTCAACAAATATTTTACGATCTCGGCGAACTTGACACCGACACCCGTTCGGCGTCGTCGTAACCACAAATCTACCAAAAGGTATGCCATCACCAAACCACGTAATAAATTAGGTCCATGTCAATAGTGTTTAAAATAAAATTTAGGTCTTTGGTGCCGATTCCATATGATCGGATCGACAACTCAAAGATAAAGTATTGTATGAGGGTTTCAGAGTTGGAAGCTTCGATTATCGCACTCCAGAACTTTCTTACCGAATTAATAAATATAAAAGGTATTCTCTGTGCGACGTATACAAGAAAATATAGTGTGAATATGGTGTAGAAGGCCCCAACAGACTAAGAAAACCAAAGATCAAGAAGTGTAAAGGGGCACCCACAGCAACCCAAGTGCATCAGGCTTGCCGCGACAAGGTGCTAGCTGAAGGGCTTGCCTCGGCAACCTTGCATCTTGCCTCAGCAACCTTGGGTATATGGTATTTCGATCATAATGTTTTACCTCGAACTCCGATTGTCACGATTCTTGATGCGTTGGAAAGGGTACAATGTGCCCTATAAATTTCATGAATTAACAAATTCATGAATATAATGTTTAAAAGGTCAAAATTTAGTGACAATTAGAGGCAAGTAGAAGCTTTCCTCGGCAAGAGGCAAGCAGAGAGGCTTGCTGAGGCAACTATGTGCCTTGCCGAGGCAAGCTTGTGTGTAGGTATGTGGGTTGTGTTCTGTCTAGTTAAACACGTGTTGTTTACATGAGGGGTCTATAGTGACCCAGTATGTGTGTTAAGCATGATGAACATGTTTAATGCATTTTAGTTGCTCACGAAGAGCTCATGAAAAGAAATTTTTGCTTGGATGCATGCATGCACGTGTAACACGTAACCTTGATCGCAAGGTAGGGAAAATTTCACTACGTAATTACATGTAATTTTGATTCATGGACTTAATGATTGGAATTTAAATTTTAGTTTTTGTACTGAATTCGAAAAATAAATTGTAGGAAAGAACACTTTGTCGAAACCTTGTTTTTCACGAATTCATGTTATTGATGCCATTATTAAACACTGATAATTCACTAGAATTGCTAAACAAGAAATATTGCCATATTTTGAAAAATGAAATCCGGATTTACGCTCGTGCTTTGCATGCTTGTACTCGCATTTCGATATGGTATTGCATATGACTCCTATATCAGATTTGCATCATTACTATTAGTTTGTATACTTGTCTTTGATACCTCATTATGTTTGATCTGATAAGTTTTAGTTCTATTTTTCTTGATCTTGAATATGCTATATGACTCATGTTCTTGCTTGTGTCCCTGTGATTGTGTGATCCGATTCAAGTGACCCGCTTAACGTAGCCCAGGGGCTTGATGTCTTGGTTTAAGTGACCCAGTTAACATAGCCCAGGGGCTTGTTTTCTTAGTTCAAGTGACCCTGTTAACGTAGCTCATGGGCTTAACACTTGACACCACTTGATTGAACTTGAAAACAAACTGTGAATATGAACTTTGATTTTAAACATGACTTCCGAATCTGAATCTAAATATGGCATCCGAACTTGAATCTGAACTTCGAAAATAAGAAACTGTGGATAGAGCCGACACGGCGGTGAACCCGTGTATTTGAACATGAACATGAACATGACCATGAAATCATGAAATCATACACTGATCATTCGTGTATTTGAACTGACACGGCGGTTAATCCGTGTATTTGAACTGGCACGATAGTTAATTCGTGTATTTGAATCGACACGGTGGTGGATCAGTATTTGAACCGACACGACGATTAATTCATGTTTTTGAACCTGAATATGAACATGAACATGAAATCATGAATCTGTGTATTTGAACTTCAAATTTGAACTCATGAACAATGGTATGAACTCTAAAACTCTGAATAAGAATCTTGAACATAATCTTTGAATTTGGAATAAGAACTATGAATCTGAATCAGAATCTTGACCCTGAATAAGAATACTGTATATGAATTCCGAATTCAATAATAAGTGGGAAACAAATGAGTGAATGAATAAGTGAATCCGAAATTATGAAATTAAAATTTGAATCTGAATATGTATTCAAACTTAACTTGAGGATTGCGATTTTAGCTAAGATTTCGGAAAGCTCAGTTTTGAATAGAATATGTCTTTGAAATAGTTTTTGTTCTAACATGTCTTTGAAGCAAGTTTTCTTCCGATATATTTTTGAAAACAAGTTGTGTTTCTGATGTCTTTGAAATAAGTTTTGTTCCGATATATTTTTGAAATCAGCTTTGGTTCAATATGTCTTTGAAAATAGTTTGTTTCTGATACGAAAGAATGTGTTCGTTTCGATTTGAAAATGCCTTCGAATTATGGTCATCGGATCTGTGTTTAGAAAATATGAAATGTGGTTAGTATGGACCTTTTCCCTACTGGGCTTAGATGAAGCTCATTCCTTGAATATACGCCACAGGTACAAGTCATGTTCAAAAAGCTTGAAGTGGATCTGGTAGACTGCCTCTTAGAGCTTGGTGTGGAGATACTTGGGCTCCATTTTGGGTCTTTAGATTTGGTATATTACCAGACTTTGTTAGCAATTAAACATGTACTTCTCTTTTTTGTACATCACTGTTTAGGTGATGGTTTACCATCACCGATGGTTTTAGATTGTAGATGGTATTTTATAATAAATGAGATATAATCATCTTTCTTCCATTTATGTTTATGCTTTGAAGTCCGCTGTTTGTGGACATACCATGTACACTGTATTTTCGATCGTGATCTGCGACCCGACGGTTCAAGTTTTCCCATGTTGTGAATAGAAAAAAAAAATGTTGGGAAAATCTGGGCTATCATAGTTGGTGTCAAAGCTTTAGGCGTTAGGTTTTTTGGGAACTAAGAGATATGACATTAGATCTTATCAGGACATAAGGGAACCAACTGTGAATCTGTCACAGTTGGTATCAGAGCTTAGGCTTTAGGTCATCTAGGGGACCCAAGGCTATGGCATTAGATTCCGTCAGAACATAGAGGGATCCACAATCCCTATTCCGTAAGTCTTCCGAGGACTTGAAAACCATTTGTAGTAGCCTCTCGATTTGGTCAAAATGTAGGAAATCCTAAACCAAGTTCATGTGCGATTTTAGTCTTCATGATCATTTCTAACTACAACATTGTTTGATCGTGACAGGTCATTATGACTACTCGTGGTAGACCAAGAACTACCCGTACCAAGGATGCGTTGAGTGCCGAGAGAATTGAATCGGGCACAAGTAGCACCCCTCCTAAAGGGGGAACCAATAGTGAGAACGATAGACAGTTACTCGAGTCCATGGTGGATACTATAGTAACACTCGTAGAGAGGGGGCAGCCATCTGGTTTCCAAGACTTTAGGAGGATGAGACCCCCGAGTTTCTATGGTCAGACCAACCCTTTTGAAGCCGAACAATGGCTGAATCAGATAGAGAAGGTACTCGAGAGAATCCGTTGTACCGAAAAAGAGAAAGTGAGTTGGGCCTTATTCCAACTCTAAGGTGAAGCGGACCCATGGTGGAAGTCTGTGGAGAGAACACGAGCATCGGGAACACCATGGACCTGGGCTGAATTCACCGACATCTTCAATGAGAAGTATTTTCCTATAATCGAACACCGTCAAATGGAAATCCAGTTTGCCAATCTGGTACAAGGGTAAATGAGAGTACGAGAGTATGAATTTGAGTTCACTCATCTATCGCGATTCGCACCAATGTTAGTGGTAACCGAACTCATGAAAACTTAGAAATTCGAATATGGGTTGGACCCAATGATTAGAGAGAGAATCTCCCTATTTGAACTGACCACATACGCTTGAGTGGTACGATTAGCCCTCATTGCTGAGAGAGATGTTGACGGTATGAGCAAGAGAAGAGAGGAACAAAATGTGAGTGGACGAAGTCGAGTGCAATTGCATGCCATCGAGCAGGCGAGCGACCAACCAAGACTTTTGACGCCAGCACCCTCGCAACCTGCTCAGATCACCCAGTCGAGACCACCTATCTCCACATATACTAAGCCTTTTCGTCTTTCACGCCCCGCTACGACCGAAGCAACAAAGGTCCTACGATCTCCACGCCCCGCTCCATCTACACTCGCCAAGTCATGCTCAAGATGTGGGAAGCCACATAAAACAGAAAAGTGTCGGTGGGCAACGGGTGCCTGCTTCAAGTTTGGCTGGGTAGGACATCGGATGCAAGATTGCACTGAGGGACAGAAATGGCAAACCCAAGGTATAATTTTGCTAATTATTTCCCCTTTTTCCTTTACTCGTAGATGAAGAATATTTTGCAAGGTGTGTTGCTATACTTTTTCCATGAATGTTTTAGTAATACACATACGCTTAACTCAGTCCTACACACGGCACTTTGGTACCTTGTACTTTATTGAGCGATTTAAATCTCTTATAGCATACAAGTCAGATCAGGTCGGTGTTCGACACTTTAGAATTTTATGGAAATGATAATTAGAGACCGTTTAGTTCAAGCCCGTTTTCATCTTCACAATGTGACTGGTGAGGGTCGAACGCCGAGTCAGTTACATTGCCTTACGGACCATGAGGAATTTTCGAGGACCAATTTGACCTTGGTCAAACTTCTCACGTATGTAACACGTCCTTTGACCCACTTATCTCAATTGAGTGAGAACACCCAAACACAAGCCTAAGACCAATTCCTAATGCGAATTGATCTTTAAAAACTTGGGCCCCGAGATTGGGCCAAGTTCAATCTCTATGACCCAAGCCAGTGCTAGTGTATGTGTATAGACATACAGTATAGATAGCCTAACACTAACACCCCGACTATGTGTGCGAGCCTAACAGGGCATAAGCTTTAACTTTTAGAATGTTATAATTAAAGATGGACATTTAGTCACCCCATTGGTCAATGCTCTGGTGTGTAACCAAGAGGTGGTATCTGAACACCCCAATGACATCTGACCTTAGTTGGCCTTTCTATTTTGTTCGGTGGATTAGTTATACCAGTACACTGAAAGCAATGTATTGACAGTACACGGTGTCGAGATCACATATAGCACCCCCGATATGGGTTAATGTCGATAGCATGCATAGAATCATGACCCATTAAGTAATATGGACCGAGGATGTAACTGCTGACAAAAAGGTGACCAACTATACCAGGTATGGATTTGGGTTAAGGCGGGCGTGTGTGGGCGTGTGCCTAACACGGGACACTAAGGACTAGTAAGCATGCACTGATAAAAATATGAGGCCTTAGTGGCCTAGTTCATTTAGTAAAATTAAACTAGGTACCTTATACATTCATAATTGTGTATTAAACAATACATTTTATATTTGTACACCAGCCATATACATATAGCAGTGTATTACATAATACACTTGAACTGTTTACTATTATATATATATATATATAACTAGTGTAATAAAGTTACACTAAATCTAATGCATATGTTTAATAAAGTGTAGCAGCTATACATGGGAGCTATACACCAGGCTATACACCCAACAAAGTGTAGCAGAATTACACTTGAATTAGTACCCAACCATACACCCTAAACTATGTAATGGAATTACACTAAAGCCAAACCTAAGATGGCTTATATGCATATACACTGAAAAACAAATGCTGGCACAACATGGGATTTCAACCCTTTAGAGTTTATAATCCTTATCTCGCCTTAAGCCTCCACAACTGTGTGAGTCACCTTAAAACTCCGTGAACGCAAAGTGTAAAATCCCTTCAAGAACTCGCCACTACATTTCTTCTTCTTCTTACTTCAAGCCTTGAAGAAATCCAAATTTTCATAGCAAACAGACCTGCAAAAATTAGTAAAATAGCATAGAAGATGAAACCCTTCTTCTAGCTCAAACCCACTTTGATTCCAACCTCTTCAAACCTAGGATTTGAACTCGTGAGTTACATAGCGACCCTACGATTCGGTCGCGAGAGCTTTGGCAGAAGAACCCTTGGTCTCGGAGAGGACTTGCGGCCCTAGCTTCGACAAATATTTTACGAGCTCGGAGAACTCGACACCGACACCCGTTCGGCATCATTGTAACCACAAATCTACCAAAAGGTACGCCGTAAACAAACCACGTAATAAATTAGGCCTGTGTCAATAGTGTTTAAAATAAAATTTAGGTCTTTGGTGTCAATTCCATATGTTCGGATCGACAGCTCAGAGATAAATTATTGTATGAGGGTTTCGAAGTCGAAAGCTTCAGTTATCACACTCCGAACTTTCATACCGAATTAATATATATAAAAGGGGTTCTCTGTGTGACATATACAAGAAAATATAGGGTGTAGAAGGGGCACCAACAGCAAGCCAAGTGCATCAAGTTTGCCACAGAAACCCCCCAAGCTTGCCGCGACAAGGTGCTAGCTGAAGGGCTTGCCTCGACAACCCTGCATCTTGCCTCAGTAACCCTGGGTATGCTGTGCTTTGACCCTATTCGGTGTCTCGATCATACCTTTTGACTCTTAACTCCAATTCGCATGATTCTTGATGCGTTGAAAAGGGGACAACGAGCCCTATAACTTTTATGAATTAACAAATTCATGAATATAATGCTTAAAGGGTCAAAATTTAGTAACAAGTAGAGATTAGCTGAGAGTCAAGCTGAGAAGCTTGCCTCGGCAAGAGGGAAGTTGGAAGGCTTGCCGAGGCAACTCTGTGCCTTGCCGAGGTAAGCCTGTGTGTAGGTATGTGGGTTGTGTTCTGTCTAGTTAAAAACGTGTTGTTCACATGAGGGGTCTATAGTGACCCAGTATGTGTGCTAAGCATGATGAACATGTTTAATGCATTTTAGGTGCTCACGAAGAGCTCGTGAAAAGAAATTTTTGCTTGGATGCATGCATGCACGTGTAACACGTAACCTTGATCGCAAGGTAGGGAAAATTTCACTACATAATTACATTTAATTTTGATTCATGGATTTGATAATTGGAATTTAAATTTAGTTTTTGTATTGAATTCGAAAAATAAATTGTAGGAAAGAACACTTTGCCGAAACCTTGCTTTTCATGAATTCATGTTATTGATGCCATTATTAAACACTGATATTTCTCTAGAATTGCTAAATGAGAAATATTGCCATGTTTTGAAGAATGAAATCTGGATTTACGCTCATGTTTTGCATGTTTGTACTCGCATTTTGATATGATATTGCATATGACTCCTATATTAGATTTGCATCATTACTATTAGTTTGTATACTTGTCTTTGATACTTCATTATGTTTGATCCGATAAGTTTTAATTCTCATTTGCTTGATCTGGAATATGCTATATGACTCATGTTCTTACTTGTGTCCCTGTGATTGTGTGATCCGGTTCAAGTGACCCTGTTAACATTGCCCAGGGGCTTGATGTCTTGGTTCAAGTGACCCTGTTAATGTAGCTCAGGGGCTTGACACTGGACACCACTTGATTGAACTTGAAAATAAGCTGTGAATATGAACTTTGATTTTAAACATGACTTCCGAATCTAAATCTAAATTTGGCATCCGAACTTGAATCTGAACTTTGAAAATAAGAAACTTTGGATCGAACCGATAAGGCGATGAATTCATGTATTTGAACATGAATATGAACAGGACCATGAAATCATGAAATCAAACACTGATCTTCCGTGTATTTGAATCGACACGGCAGTTAATCTGTGTATTCGAACCGACACGACAGTTAATTCATGTATTTGAACTGACACGACGGTGGATCAGTATTTGAACTGACACGAATGTTAATTCGTGTATTTGAAATGTGGTTAGTATGGATCTTTTTCCTACATGGCTTAGATGAAACTCATTCCTCGACTATATGTCATAGGTACAGGTCCTGTTCAAGAAGCTTGAAGCGGATCTGGTAGACTGCCTCTTTGAGCTTGTTGTGGAGATACTTGGGCTCCGTTTTGGATCTTTAGATTTGGTATATTACCGGACTTTGTTAGCAATTAAACCTGTACTTTTCTTTTTGTACACCACTATTTAGGTGATGGTTGATCATCACCGGTGGTTTTAGATTGTAGATTGTGTTTTATAATAAATAAGATATAATCATCTTTCTGCCATGTATGCTTATGCTTTGAAGTCCGCTTTTTGTGGACATACCATGTACACTATATTTTGGATCGTGATCTACGATCCGACGGTCCGAGTTTTCCCATGTTGTGAAAAGAAAAAAAAAATGTTGAGATAATTCGGGCTGTCACCAAGCTATAATAGGACCATCATTTTGAATCAAATGGTGATCTTCATACCGCATCTCCGCACTGAGCAAGAGACCAATAAGATCGTTGAGCGTGATTGGAGTATCACGTGCAAGAGCATAATTGATAGTGGCTTCGTACAAAGGTCCAAATCCATTCATGAGTATGGTTAGAAAGTCCTCATCATCTATAGGTTTTCCAGCAAGAGCAAGGTTGTCGGCAATGTTATTCATCTTGTTAACATAATCGAAGATAGACAGATCTCCTCGTTTAGTAGTTTGAAGTTGGTGCTTCAGTTGTATAATATGGCTGTGTGACTGAGATGAATACAGTTTCTCAAGGGATATCCAGACCTCTCGAGAGGTAGAGAGACGAGCCACCGTGGATAGAATGCTCGGTGATGGTGTAGCATTAATCCAGCTTAGGAGTTGTTGGTCATGTTGCTGCCAGAGTGGATACTGAGGGTTAGGATCAGTGGTTGGGTTTCCATCTCCAAGAAGAAACTCTGAAGGAGCTGACCTAGAACCATCCACTATGTCGATCATATTCGTGCTTTTAAGCATAGGTATGAACTAAACGAGCCAAAGCATATTGTTGGTGCAATCCAACTTGATGGACACCAAATGAGAAATATTGTTGATTGGTGCAAATTCCATGAGTAACAAAAAAAAATGAAGAATAGAACAGAATCGAAAAGCAAGTCGTTAGACTTTAATGCTCTGATACCAAGAAACAGAATGAGAATAAGAGTTTTAATTTCCTTACCTTTACATTGATGAGTACATGAGTATAAATAACTAAAATCATATCAGTTGAATCCCTTAATTAGTGGGAGCCAGCCAACTGTACATATACAAGAGAGGAAAGAGTTTAAAATTTTAACAAATTAGGAGATTGTTTCAACATCAAAAGAAGAGGCAAATCAAGAAATCTTATCAAACCAAATCAAGAATTTAAAATCCTAACAAATTTGGAGATTGTGCTAACATCAAAAGAGGAGGCAAATCAATAAATCTTATCAAGCCAAATCAAGTCAAATCAAGAAATCTTATCTTTAGCATCTTCTGTGGACTTGGTCAAATGGGATGAGTCGGCATGGGTGGAGGATTGATTTGGTGTGTGTCTATTATTTACAAAGATGAAAATCTTTCAGGAATAGAGGCCAGCAAGTCAACTAAGGAATGAAACTATTCATTAAACATGAACATGGGTTGGTTGGAGAAGTAAACTACAAATAAATCGTAAGTGTTTCAAGAGGATGATGATTACTTGTATCACAATCAGCTCAACAAGAAGTTAACAACAAAATAGAGCATCAGAACTATTTTATTTAAGAGTAATTTTTGGGCTGGAATATATTGAAGCGCTCTATTTTTCATTGCTTTGGTAAGTGATTTTTGGGTTGAGTGTGGTACAAGGGATGATCATCCTCATTGGAAACACTTATAGTGATTAATGATATATGGCTCTGATTGAATCTCTTATGTAGCCATTATTTACAGCACTAATTGGATCCTTTTTTCCAACTATACCTTTTTGCCAACACTAATTCTATCTTTGTTGTGATTGTTCATATCTTTAGCTTTCATGCCTTGCAAACTCAAAATTTTTTACTTCATTCAATATTTCTATGGTATGAGATCAAAACAACAGATGGAGGTTTAACTTCTATTATTCATAATAAGATATTATTCATAGTAGATGATCTTTCAAGCAAATTACTGCAAAAAACTCATATGCCACACTACAAAAATTAAGACTATTAGCGGTGGCCAAAAACTGCCGCTATTAAAAGAAAACTATTAAAGACTATTAGTGACAAGGGTATTAGCGGCAGTTTTTAAGTTAATAGCGGCAATTTTGGCTGCCGCTAATAGTCATACTTTTTGTAGTGCCAATAAACTTTTATTGAATACATATGTATTTTAATAGGTTTTATTCTTGTTAGGTTATTACATGGTACTAGTATGTTGCTTTCATGATCTACAATGGCTTGGTCTTTTTTTAAAAAAAATTATCTATTCTTTCTATTATCTGTCTAAAGTTGTTTGATTGCAATTTTATTTAGTAAGCAAATTGATTAAAAGATTATTATTTGTGTCAAGTTCACGAGGTAGTTAGTTAATAAACATGCTTACTTATTGTTGCGGCTTTCTTTAAGCTGATAAAAAAAATGTATTTCTTTCATTTGTTACAGATTGAAGATGGACGAGATTGGTTGCATGGAGATCTGATTTTGGCTAATCATTATATGGGACATCACCATTGTTGACATTTTATTGGTGGCAGTTGATATTGACTTTGTTATATTTAACAAGCTGTTACATCGAATATTTTGTAATTGATATGTTGAAATATTAACAAATTGTTATACATGGAAATATGGAATGAATTGTTAGTATGTTGAACATGTTATAATGAGTATTTGGTAATGGAGATGTTGGTATATTGAAAAGGTTTATGATGTGCCTATAATTGTACTTAGCCTTAACCTATTGCAAGCGCATAATGAAAATTGCAACACTAGTATAGGATTGTTCCCACAGGGAAGGTCAAAATTTCTTGTGAAAACTTTTATTTGTTTCTTAAAGATCTAATCTACTGAAGAAATAATAATAAAAGAAGGGGTATTTAAACTAGAATTGCAGAAAGTAAATTTATTCTAATCCTTCGCCATCCTGATCATAGACACCCTTTCAGTCTTTGGATGTAATGTTACACCGTATATCAACTTTTCTAGACTTTGGTTGTCAATCAACTTCTAGAATCCTCTCTATCAAGTCAACTAAGGAATGAAACTATTCATTAAACATGAACATGGGTTGGTTGGAGAAGTAAACTACAAATAAATCGTAAGTGTTTCAAGAGGATGATGATTACTTGTATCACAATCACTTAACAAGAAGTTAACAACAAAATAGAGCATCAACTATTTTATTTAAGAGTAATTTTTGGTGGAATATATTGAAGCTCTATTTTTCATTGCTTTGGTAAGTGATTTTGGGTTGAGTGTGGTACAAGGGATGATCATCTACAAATCAGAGATAATTTTACTTGATAAAAACTACTATAAGGTGATGTTCCAGAATTTCAACCTCAGTTGTCAATTGATGCTGAAAATCCTTGGATAAATTTTCTCCTAAGTCGAGCCCTCTTATTTATAGATCACAAGGGGTCGGTTTATATTATTCAAGTTCTAAGAAAAGAAAGCTACTAAGAATAAAAGATTCTACTCTTCCTTGCTTTAGATTGTAGATGCGCGCAGGTCTTTTCTCGGTATTTTCAGTAACAAAGATCTTTAGGAGTCTATCACCAATCTTCTCAGATCCGTGGATTGCCAAACTGCTATTTCAAGTGGTCTTCTAATTATGTGCATGCCGATACAATTCTCACGTGATTAGTAGTAGCAGGAGTTTTAATTTTATAAAATCGTAATTATGATTGTATCCTTTCTTTAGTACGATTTCTCCTTCTTTCGTTCTTATACACGATCGTATCTCTGCTTTGTGTCCTCCAGTCTTCAAGTGCTTTCAGAAGAATAGTAAATATGATTTCTTTTCTTTTCTTCTGTTTCGTTCGTTCGTGATTACGATTGGACATAAACTTCTTTTCTTTCTTCAACTTTCAGACTGGTTCTTAATACGATTGGTCGTATCTGTGTACGATCATGTTTCTTACTACTTTTTGAGTTTATTTTGACGAAGATTAACACTTCGGCTCTATTTTGTTATCTGTTCTTAATATATGCACATCATCATATCATTAGTACTGGGGTCTAGCATCATTGAGTTAAGGGTGATAAAATGGTAAATTATGTGACTGATCACACCCCCAAACTTGAACTTTGCTAGTCCGTAGCAAACAAGGAAAAGTAAACTATCATAAAACTCTAAATTTAAATTCCACTTTCGTAGGAAGCACGATTGCATTTAGTAGATGCAACAAGCCTTTAAACCCCTAGGTGATCCCTAATGAAGGAGTTATAGTCTCCTGAAGGTTTTCAGTGAAGTTACCTACAAATTTTAAATATTTTTGGCTTTTTCAAAAAAGTTTCTAAAACAAAAGAAAAGAAATTCTATACTACTATTTACACTAGCTAATTATCAATCAGTTATCACATGATTATTATGATTTTCAAAAATACGATTCCAACCATGCATGACCTTCCATCCTAGTAATTATCCTTGATCAAGATCCTCAACAATTTCAACTCATGTAAAGCGTGGAGTGTATACGTATCAATGACAAGTTTATTCATCATATATTTTTCTAAACTGCAGATTTAAAAAATCTTTTTATCCGAACTCTCACTAAGGCATACTCTCTAAAAGAATATTAAAATTTTTGGGTTCTCACAATATAATGTATATATGTGGAATAATATCAAGGACGAGAGACAGATAAATAAATCTCATGAAAAAGATAATCTATTCTATTTATATGCTTATTAGAGTTTTCATAGTATGTATCATACACATCTCTACTAGACTCAATTTTTTATAAATCATGAATCAGAAAGGTCTTTATTTGATTTGTAATAGGGCTTTGGGTTAAGAGGGTTCCAAAAAAAGGTAGAAAGGGTTCAAAAGTTCTGAGAATTTAGCTCATCTCTCTCCTCTCTTCTTCCGTTTTTTCCTTTTTCTACTTCAGCATGCAACCAAAAAGTTGTACAACTTCTTCCCATTTACTTTTTTTGGTAAATCCCTTTTTCTTCAATTTATTTTTCAGATATCCTCTTGAAATTTTCTTTTGCTTGGAAGATTTCTACTTCTCTATGTAGAATCGTATTTAAGATTTCTCTTCCTTTTTCTCCCATATTTTTTAGAAAGTTTATTTCTTTCAGTTGTACCCTTTTCTGGCATATCTCTTATTTGTTATTGCATACTCCTTCCACTCCCTATTTCTCTCTTATGTTCTAAATTCTCAAAAAAATAAGGATAAGAGATTGAAAGTTTTGGGTAGTACATATGATTAAGGGTTTTTAAGATTTGGGTACGAAGAAATTCGGTTTAGGCTTCTAATATGGGTTCAAGGGGTAAACATTTTTCTTGAATTTTTAGCTTTTTGGCTCAAACGAATTAAAATATGGTCTTTAATTATTTTCACAATTTACTAACAAGAATGCCACATTGCTTTGATGTATATAACAAACAGTTCTAGAGAAGCTAACAACATAATCATAGAAATCTGATTCAAATAACAGCAATTGAGATTTTTATTGGAATGTAAGTCTAGAAGTTCAAAAAAAATTAGAATTGGATAATAGCAGTCTCTCTCCAAAGAAAGAATACTAGTTCAAAAGCTCATTGAGTATATAATTTTTGAACTATTATCTAAATTCTACAATTTAAAGTAATGTATAGTTTCAAACAGTCAGTTATGATACAGTGTACAAGAAAACTAGACATGAATATTAACTACTTTATATCATTAATGTTTGAACTTCTACTACAATGATGGTTAACTGAATTTATTTCATTCATCATAATTCGCATGTAATGGTTAACTGAAAATTTTAAACAGGACAATGTCCTCATTGTTCTCAAAACAGGGGATACTCAAAAAAATGTATTAAATTATTGCATACCTATGAGGCTACAATATATAGAAATAACCTTCACTCACTAGGTGATGATGGGTAAGGGACAATTGCCACAGATGGAGCTGGTAAGGCTAGTAGTGGGGAAGGGCTGCTTGACAATTCCTTCTCAGAGTCGGACACAATATCAGTAGAACTTGTCTCAATTCTTTCTTCTTCAGGCGCAGGATCATCATATAGCCCTCAAGTCAAGCGTTCTTCTCGTGGAGAGCATCAACCCTCTCTTTCTTAGGCATCAATTCATTGTACCTTTTAGTCAGTGCTTGCAGCTCCTCGTCAATTATTCTTTTGTTTTCAAGTCATCTTGCAGTTTACAAATCATTGTAAACTTTTCTTTGCCTTTAATTCTTAGCTTATCTACTTCTGCTTTTAATTTGTCCGTAGTTGCTTCTTGGCCTTTCTTTGAGGTCTCTGTTGTCCAATGTGCATGATGATCTCTCACAATCTTTTGCCGAAGGTTTTCTGCTATTTTCGCTCTTTCCCTTGTTGTAGGTAAGACATCAAAGACTCTATTTTTCATTCTTTTAATTTCTTCGATCATCCCTCTCACCAACCCTGGTATTGGCATTAGCTGTGGACCATGTGCACTCTACCATCTTTCTACTTCTATCAATCTTCTTTCCCATTCAGCCTGCATTTCTGAATGTGTGGGGACTACTGTGGTACCAATAAGGGGCGTTGCTCCTTCATTAAGCATTTCTGTGAAACCTCCTATTGGAATTTCGACAATAGGTCCCGCTTCTGTAGCAATCATAGTCTGCTCTGTAATTGATGTTACCCTAGGTGGTGGAGTAGACTCGATAAGTGTAGGAGCATGGACAAAAGTAGCCATCTCCGGGATATTTTGTTCTACCGGCTACATGGGCATCTCCTCTGCTAAAGATATAGTTTGGATCTCAAGCCCCACTTCAGAAATAGCTGGTAGTGTTCCTACCATAGTTGAGGAGGGCATAGCTGGTCCTTTTGGAGAATCTAAGGCTGAGTCATAGATATTAATTTGTTCTTGTGTAGGTGGTAACTCAGTCACTGTTTCTGACTCAACAGTTGGTTGACATCTGAGGGAGTTAGGCCTCAATCTTTCTTGGGGAGAGGTAGAAGTATTCTCTCCTTCATCTACCAGTGGCTCAAGAGGAGCAATGGTATTATTGATGTTCTCTACATCATATGGGTCCTGATTAACAGCAACATCATCAACACCAGGTGTGTTATGATTTCCAGTACTGACTTTAGAGGGTGGAGTTGATTCAGGCAAGATAGAAGATGTCTCCCTTGTAGAGGTCGATACGCTCTTTTTGGTTGCTTTATTCAGTGTCCTTTTGTAAGCGACCGCAATTGGATCCTCATCATTTTTCTTTTTAAGGACTTTTTCATTAGGCTCCATCTTATACCCCAAATTCATGAGAATATTCATAATTAGGCCTCTAAAAGGGAGGTCCAATTTGTACTTCGCATATTTTTCTTTATTCAATTTCTCTCTAAGCACATCAATTATCTCTAAGAGGTAAGAGGGCACATCGAACCAATGACGATTAGCCATCAGGTAAAGGGCTTTTATGAAGAGAAATCTTCTCTCTGTTCCGTGGCAGGTGGGATGGATAGTTTTATGAATTAAAACATCCATGAAATGCAGTGACAGGCTTCTGGCTTCCAGATCTTTCCGCATAAGATATGACTTGGCACTTGGAGGTTTGTCCAAAAGTTTTGTGGCCATCCGAACGAAATCCAGAAGGATCGAAGGGGGTAATCTTAACATATCGACTTCTGACTTGTCTGGAGACATCTCAGGCCTCTCTAGTGGCGCATGCATAACCCCAGCAACCATTTCCTTTGTCAATTGGATTGAAAATTTATCTTTGGTTGTAGAAAGTATGGGGGTTTGCCTTGTACAAATGTTAGCATTCCTTTATAAAATAATTTTACTAGTCTAGGATAGACCAACATCTTACCAGGCTTAAGAAAATAATTAAGCCCGACATCCTTGAAATATTTGTGTAGACACCCAAATTTAGCCCAAGGCCTGATCGAAACACATTTCAAGAGAGGCGCATCCCTGAGCTTTTGATGGCTTGTATGGAACCCTTAGGAACCTTCTCAAAACCTTAAAAGCCATTCCAAACCCTTAGGAATCACCCAAGATCTCTTAGGAACCTTCTCGAACCCTTAGAAACCCATCCCGACCCTTAGAACCCATTCCGGACCTAAACCTAGCTTTCCCGAGTAATGGATGAAGAGTGATGCACCGTGACTAGCTGCAATCTTCTATTACACTCGAATCTCATACCATTGAAAAGTAGAAGTCCTCAGCTTTCCCACGGGCTAAGAACCACCCCAATCGGAGCTATGTAAGCAAAGATATTGCATTTTGAACTCGAAGGGCAAATTAGTAATTTCAAATAAACTCCCTTAGGGATTTGGCACAACTAATAGTTGTGCCAGTTATAGGTGGGTCCCCCGCGGGCAGTCGATTTCTCAAAGCTACTGTGCATCACTATTTTACTGTGCAAATGCTTGGCGCAACTAATAATTGCGCCAGGCATATGAACAGTAAACCTGGGTTTTTACCTCGAATTTCGTGATTGGGGTTTGATTTGTTGACCACCTTGACCTTTGGGGTGTGTTTTGCTAGTTCTGTTGCACCCATTTACTATCTATATGTAACCCTTTAAGTGATTTAAAGCCTCACCCTATCATCCACCATTGGAGCAACTCTTCACATTTTTCAAGGCTCCAAAAACCCTAGGAAACCTTAGATGACCCATTACCTAATTGCTAATCCCAATTAGCTTCTAAGAACCCCCCTCCTAACCTCTCTTTTTCCTATAAATAGAGAGGCACCCCCCCTTGCAAATGGCTTGAAAAAATTTGCGATTAAGAGATTAAGTAATCCCTTCTCTCTCTCTCTCCACTAGTACACCATTCCCATACAAATTCCAGAACTTAAAAAAATCCTTTAGACCTTAGGATTTCACCCAAAAGCTCTAGGTTAGAGGTGTGTTACCCCCTAGCCTTCCCTCTCTACCTCTTAGCTATCAAGCCTTAGGAGTTAGAACCTCATTCCATACCATACCAACCTTCAAAAGCTCACCGAAGCAAGCCAACGCAAGGCTCCACAGCGGTATAACAAGGGCTCGAGAGCTCCGGCTCTCCCCTCTATTCCTCTACCTTCTCGATTATTCCTCCATCCTCCTATTTGTGCCGTTATGCCACCGAATTTTCGGTAGGAACGGAGGGGCACAAATAGGATTGTAAGACCCATTTTGGTAAGAGGAAGCCTTTTTCTTTTCTTTATATTATTTTTATTTTGGCCATTAGTAGAGACCGCATTAAGCGGGTTGATTGGATACCTAACACCTTCCCAATCGATAACCGAAGCCCCTACCCAAGAGCCTTTGGCATAGACCAGATGCAAGTTATATTTGTGACACTTTGGTGCTTATAAAAATAATCTAGGTTTCCTAGGACACCAAAAGCTTTGGGTGGCGACTCTATATTTTCGTTAGTGAGTGCATCGTCGCGACGGGATCGTTAAAAATTCCATAGTTGCACAGATGGCGACTCTGCTAGGGAATAGCTAGTAAAGCTTCCCCTTGAACTTGGCCTCTTTATTTTTATTTTACTAATATTTTATTATTTTTTTTTATTTTAGTTTTACTATTTTTTTCCTCAGCGCTCTGATTACGTCATTTTAGTTACCCCTACTTTTACGTCATTTACGAGCCTTAGCCGATCGGCAGGCCTACTTGCGCATAGTCTTTTATTTTCTTTACATTTCTGTCATTTTAAGTGCCTTAGTTGATTGGCTGGCCTACTTGCGCTTTGTATTTAAATTTCTTTACTTTTACGTCATTTAAAGTGCCTTAGCCGTTTGGCGAGCCTACATGTGCACTTACATTTCTGCAATCATATTACAAACAGTGAACGCTGGCCCGTAGAGGCGGCACGGGATCATCCCCCCTGATCTTTGAACTTAAAAAAATTCCCTTAAAAGTGAAAAATAAAATTCAACCAACATAGGGGATTTAAATTGATTTTTGCGGGATATATTTTTAAAGGGTTGGGTTATTTAGGCACACATACTACCTCCCGGGTCTTAGTACGGCGGCAGCCCCTAGTGGTGATGATCCGGAAAAGTCTCAGCCCACCTAGTACCTAAGAAAAGTGCTTGCACTCGAGGTATATAGGGTGGGTGACCTTCTCGTTATCAAGCTTAAAACCCGGAAAAAAGAGAGCGGTAGTGAACCCAATGTGGCCTTAAATCCTTAGGTTTGGTGAGAAAGAGAGCAGATCATAAAACCAGTCAATCCCCGAAAGCCTAGCTTCCACCAAAAGCTATTTTAGAGACCCATTGTGGACTAAGCCTGCTGCTGTCAAGCAAATTGGAGAGCCCTTTTAGTCTGGCGCAACTACAAGTAATAGTTGCGCCAATGCAAAATGTTCCAAAAGAACACTGGCGCAACTATTAGTTGCGCCGGCTTTAAATCTGGACTTTTTGCTCTAGTGCCAATAATAGTTGCGTAGGCTAGTTTTGAGCAGCAACAGTTAGGATCTGTAGCCTATTTCACATCCCAGACTCCCCAATCAATGTGTTTTGTGCCTCTGTTTAGGCCCCGTAATTTTCAACACCCAATACGCCCTCGCCGATCAAAAGAAGGTGACTTCTCTTTTATTCATTTTGGGGGATCGGGTTGTTTACATTGGTTTCCGTGCCTTCAATAGATAGAGGGGTTTCCCTTTAATTCTTTCGAAGCGCTTCAGAACCTTTGTCGCGAGACCTATTTAGGATATGAGAGCCACTTGAGAAGGGAATTCAAGAAGGCCCCGGAACCTCATTTCTTTTTCACTTGTAAAAATTCAAAAAAATAAAAATTAATTAAAATAAAAAATAAAAATAGAGTCTTGATTGGTGTCAGCACAACGGCATCAACGTACCCTCCGTCATCCCGTAGGGGAAGAAGGAGGAAGCTTTATGGGCCCCACCCGAGGCACCCGTACCCAACCCGATACCGAGACATGTCGTGGGCCGTGGACCTGGCTTACGCCAATCCCGACTCATCCCCACCACATTCTCCAACCCATTCCCATACCGAAGAGGCCTTCAATTCCACCCCCCTTGCCCAATCAAACCTCATCATAACTGGCCCATTCGGTGCCCCCAGTTTCCCTTTCACCATTTCCCAAAATACCCAAAGCCCAAATTTTCCATCATTTTCCCAAACCATGCTTTCATCCATGGCTATCTCCAACCCATCCCACCTTCGTTCCACACCAATTTAAAACCCATCCTCTACCTTGACCAACATGCCCTATTTCTCATCCTCCCAACCCGATCCACCCACATCCCTCCATACCACATCCAATCCCCCACACATCCCTCCATTACCTAAGTCATGCTCATCTTTCCCGAAGCCATGGCCAATTTTCCTCTCTCATTTTCTACTTCCATGCCCCATACATCTCCCCCTTATATACCTAATCCATCCACCAATGCCCCACCTCATTTCTCCAATCCACCCTATATCCCACCCCTCACCCGGGCCATGCCGAATTTTATTGGGGCCATGCCCAATTTTTCCTCTTTCCACACCCTATCCACACCCCTCCAACCATCAAAAAGCCCATCTCCATTCGATCCTCCTTCTATGGCCATGATGAAGGAGATGTTTCAAACCTACAATAGGTGGAAGGCCTCCCAACACATCCCCTCTCATCCACACCACACATCCATGGATCCATCCCATACCCTAGCAAGCCTCCATGCCCCATCAACCCCCCATCATCCACACTACCCAAACCCCCACTACCCATATATCCCAAGGCCCAATGGCCCAAACCCCCATTCCCCATATGTCCCAAGGCCCTATGGCCCAAAACCTCATAACCCATATCTATCAAGGGCCTATGGCCCAGACCCATCAAGGCCCATTGGGCCAAACCCATTAAGGGCCCATGACCCAAACCCATCAATGGCCCATGGCCCAAACCTATCAAGACGAAGGCTTTGTGGCCCAACCCTCCCAAGGCTTCATGGCCCAACCCTAAGCCTAGCAAGACCTTGGAGCCTCACACCCATACCCTTCACAATTCTTCTAAAGTTTCACCCATTCACAACCCTCATACCTAGCTCAAACCCATGCCTTACATCAATCCCAATTTACCCATATCCCTACATCCCAAAGTCAGCTTCAAACCTTCCCCCATGCTCAATGGCCTCATCAGGTCCCACTCCAAAATCTAACTTCCACTCATCTCATCATTCAACAAACTTTCCCTCATCCCTAATGGACTCACCCAACCCCCACTCCTGCCATTCCCATCCAGTCCATGCAACACCAACAAGAGAATCCTGCCCTCACTACACCCTACGTAGACTAGCAGTATGAAGAGGATGAGATAAGAAATAGTGGAGCCTATGTTGGGGCTTTGACCAGCCTTAACCCTCCTCCTATCGTGTCTCACCCCCTGGTAGCCGAAAGTGAAGTCCAACCGACTGCTGAGAAAGCAGCTCACATGTCCAAAGAATCAAAGCAGCTGAAAGAACAGTTGGACAAAATACAGAAGCAGTTGTTGAAAATGGGTGGTGTGAAATTCACGCCATAGACTTCATAGATTTGTGTCTATTTGCTGAGGTCCCCTTACCTCCTAAATTTAAAATACCGACTTTTGACAAGTACAACGGCACCGACAATCCTATTGCACACCTCAAGTCCTACTGTAGGGACATGTGTCAATATGGAGGGGATGAAAGACTACTGATAATAATATGTTCAGAAGAGTTTGACAGGCCCAGCCTTGAAATGGTTCACATCTTTGGAACCTTCTATGATGAAAATGTGGAAAGACTTAACGCACTTGTTCCAAGAATAATGTCTATAATATAGACATCGAATCGCGTAAGTCTGACTTGGCTCAGTTAAAGCAGAACCCGAGTGAGACCTTCAGCTATTATTTGGGGCGTTGGAGAGCACTGGCAGCCTAGGTTAGGAACATAATACCTGATGATGAACAGATAGAGATGATCTCCAAGAACACCTTGCCATTAATCTCAAACTTTTTAGTATACCAGCAGCAGTAAGCTTTGCTGATCTGATAAGGAATGCTAATCGATGTGAGGACGCTATCAGGGAAGACCGCCTGAATAAAAATATATCAAATAGAGCCAATGGGGTCAGGAGGTTTTCAGAACAGAGGAACGATAAGTGAACTAGGGTAGACGTCTAAAACATTGCCAATACCCGGCCTAATAATAACACAACCCCGTTCCAATTTCAAGCAACGCAGCCAGCACCAGTCAGAACTAAGCAGATGCAGAGAGCAGGGAATGGGCAAGGAATGCAGATGACTCCAGAGTAGAGGAGAGCTCGCTATGACCGAGTGTTTACACCCCTAGGGCAATCATTAAGTATACTTTTACCTTTACTAATAGAAAAGGGATTAGTCACTGTTCATCAATCGCAACCTCCTCACCTGATCCCAAAGAACTATGACCCGAATACCCACTGCAATTTTCATCAGTGTCCGGGTCACCCGATTGACCGTTGTTTTTCATTGAAGCACGCAATCCAAGATTTGATTGATGCCAAAAAAATCATTCCACCGGCACCTTCTCAAGCGAACCAGCACGCAAATATTCATCAAGTGCCATTACCCCCACATCCTACCAGAGGAGCAGGTCCTAGACCCACCATCGGGATGATAGAATATGAGGAGGAGTTCGAGTTTTACCCATCAGACTACATCAATGATTGGGAGAGCTATGAGGCACCATTGCTAAGGAACTGTGAAGAAAGGAATATTAGGGTGATTGAACCCCTAAATTTATTAGACTATTTTCTCAGCCCAACACCACAAGCTGAACCCTTAGATCTTAGTGGTTTATTTTCCATCACCCACTCCTGTCAATTATGTGCATATAAATGCATATCAACCATACACCACCACCCCCGTCAATTACTCGATAGCCCATCATACCACCAATCACCCGCCGGCACCTATCAGCTACCAATGGCCTAATCTTACCCCTTTTCCCCCAGTGCCACCACTCTCAAGCTTCACTACCCCCATTTAGCCCAATTTTGCCACCCAATTAGCTATCACTGAGGTAAATCAAGTGTTGCCCACACCACCTAAGCCCGCAGTGTAAGTACCTTGGATACCAGCGGCTACACCATTTCAGATCTTGGGACCAACCTATGATCCTCATCAGGTTCCGCTGAGTTATGAACAAACGGATATCAATGCTGGCAGCCACAGAGAAGGAGCAGTGGACTTCGTTACCCAATCCGAGAAGATCTCAAAGTAGCCCGAGGCACCGGCAATAGTACAATCCCAACCGAAGGGAAAGAAAGATAGCACCGAGAATCCTTTTAAGAAAATGAGTCGAGAACATATACTGGAGACTCAGCTGAGAAGAATGCCTACCCATATTACTGTATGAGATTTGTTGATGACGTCCCCACTCCATTTCCAAGCATTAATGGGGGCATTAAAGAATGTGCATGTGTCACTTCAGGTTAGCCCGGATGAAGTTGGACAAATACTTGGTCAAGTGATGGTTCCAAATGTCATTTCATTTTCACATGCTGATTTACCTGAGGAAGGAGGTAGTCACTCAAAATCTTTGAATATAAGCGTTGAGTCTAAAAATATGATTATCCCCTTGGTTCTAATCGATAACAGGTCAACATTAAATATATGCCTGCTGAGAACTGCCACCAAGATTGGGGTAAATCCTTGCATGCTAAGACCCACGAGAACTAGCGCCAGAGGTTTCGATAACACACGAAGGGAGATAATGAGAGAAGTTGATCTTGAGCTATTAATTGGGCCAATGACCTTCTCCATATTGTTTCAAGTGATGGACATCAAATCCTCATTTAATCTACTGTTGGGGTGCCCGTGGCTGCATGAAGTTGGAGCAATACCCTACACACTGAACCAAAAACTCAAATTTGCATCTAGGCATAGATCATCACGAGGGGCATAGTGAGAAAGAAAAGGCCACCAACAGCCTTAAAAAACCCAAAGTGCTGAATGTATCGCACACTGCTAAGGACGTCGACCTCCACAATTTTGAATACGAGGTGTCGACGATACTCCTAGAGCCCATCGAGGGCATCATTTCAAGAATCGGAGTAGAATGGTAACGGCAATGGCCATGCTCCAAAAGTGGGGCTATCAAAAAGGAAGGGGTCTTGGTCTTAGATTGTAAGAAAGGAAGGAGCCCATCATAGCTGAGGGCGGTCAAAAAGTCAGGTCCAAGTTAGGTTACAAGCCAACGGAAGAAGAAGTACGAGAGGCCAAGGAGAAAGCCCGTGCGACTGCAGCTGCAAAAGCCAGGGGGATACATAGAGAGGAAAAACCCCGTCCCAAACCTCATATCAGGAATTCATTCATAAGTGTCGGGGTTGTGAAGATTGACCAGGATGGGGTAACCCGATTAATCCCACATAAGCCTACAGCACCAGTTCACCCCACCAATCCCTGCATCACCCTTCCCAGCCTGGAGATAAACTTGGTCGTGTTATCCCTCTTTGAGGAGTGATGGTCCGTACCTGAACAAACTCCCCCTGTGGTGAATCACCAAAAACTTGTGTTAACATTTGAGGATATCATCTCAGATGAAATGGGGATCAACATGATGGAGGCTGACTCCGAAGAGCCGTATCAGTCAGCACCCTCCATCCAAATAGCTAAAGGAGCGGCCTCTCAGGTACGCAACTGGGCATCTTTGTCTCAAACCCTGGAAGTGAGGAGTGGCCTAACATTTGGCACCCGTTTCCCAAAAAAAAATAACCTATAAAAAGTGAGATAAGCCCTTTGCAGGCAATACCTTATATATACAAAGACTCGTGTTGCCAAGGGTTCGTCTCTGAAGAAAATAAAATTTCTAAAAATATTAAAAAAATATAAAGTCTAAAAATATTGTCATTTAAAATTCTAAATAAAATCTCACAACAGGATGCCTTAATCAAAATATCTGTCTCACGTAAAATGGACCCCTTTCCTATGGAAATACAAGAAGAGGTAGGAGTTACGAGTCTGAACAAGGATATCCCTTTAGAGGAGCTCCCCAATTAGCTCCTTGACCGGTTTGCCAAATTTGAGCATGGCCCTACCCCCATTTTTAAAGAAACTGAGGACATTAATCTAGGGACTGAGGAGATTCCCCGAATTATCAAAATCGAAACGTCGCTATCTCCCGAAGAAAGAAAAATCATGATCAACTTCCTTCGGTCATACCAAGATGTTTTTGCCTAGTCGTATGAGGACATGCCTGGTCTGGACACCAATTTGGTCGAGCATGAGTTGCCTCTCTACCCTGATATGAAGCCAGTTAAGCAGAAGCTGAAACGTCTCCGACCCGAGTGGATGTTGAAAGTCAAGGACGAGGTCATCAAGCAGTATGACGCGGGGTTTCTCATGGTATCCAAATGCCCGCAGTGGCTAGCCAATATTATGCCTGTGCCGAAGAAGGATGGAAAAGTCTGCATGTGCATTGATTTTAGAAATTTGAACAAGGCGAGCCTAAAGAATGACTTCCCATTGCCGCACATCGACATCTTAGTCGATAACACTGCTAAGCATAGGATGCTTTCTTTTATGGATGGATTCTCAGGATACAACCACATAAGGATGGCAGAGGTAGATGTTGAGAAGACTGCATTCATCACTCCTTGGCGAACCTATTGCTACAGAGTCATGCCATTTGGGCTGAAGAATATCGGTGTAATGTACCAGAGAGCTATGACCGCACTGTTTCATGACATGATGCACCGAGAAATCGAAGTGTATGTCGACGATATGATAGCCAAGTCACCAGAGTGAAGCGATCATTGGGTGAACCTCCAGAAGCTGTTCAAGAGGTTGAGAAAGTACAGTTTATGTCTGAATCTACAGAAGTGAGCATTTGGTGCTATGTTCAAGAAACTATTGGAATTCATCGTCAGCAGGAGAGGGATCGAGGTCAACCCAGTCAAGGTTAAAGCTATCACTGAAATGCCACCGCCATCTACTTAGAAAGAGGTTAGAGGGTTCTTGGGCAGAATACAGTATATCAATCAGTTCATTGCACAACTAACTCTAATCAGCACGCGGATCTTCAAGCTACTAAGGTGGAACTCGCCTGTTGAATGAAACGATGATTGCCAGGCAGCGTTCGATAAAATCAAAAGCTACCTCCTCAATCCACCTGTGTTGGTACCACCCAATCCAGGGAGACCACTCTTGATGTATCTCTGCATAAGGGAAGTTTCGATGGGATGTGTCTTAGGGCAGCATGATGAGACGGGAAGAAGGGAGCAGGCCATCTACTACCTGAGGAAGAAATTTACTGATTATGAGGCACGTTATTCTCATATGGAGAAAGCATGCTTGGCTCATATTTGGGCTACTTAGAGGCTCCGCCATTACTTGCTATCTCAAGCCGTTCTACTTTTGGCCCGAATGGACCCGTTGAAATACCTGTTCGAGAAGCTGGCTCACATCACTCAGAAGTCGATCAAAGGGCAGGCACTCGCCGATCATCTTGTCGGCAATCCTTTGCCAGATTATGAACCTTTGAGAACTGATTTCCTTGATGAAGACATCGTGTTCATGACGGAAGATGATACAAAAGAAGCAGAGGAATCTTGGGTAATGCACTTTGACGGGGCAGTGAATGCCGAGGGTCAGGGAGTTGGCGCCATTCTGATATCGTCAAAGGGATCCTATGTACCCGGCTCTATCAAGCTCAACTTCTATCAAGCTCAACTTCCCTTGCACTAACAACATGGCTGAGTACGAAGCTTGTGCCGCTGGTTTGCAGGCGGCTCTTGATCTGAATATAACTCACCTACGGGTATTTGGTGATTCATAGTTAATCATATGCCAAACGAATGGCGATTGAAAGATGAAAGATGAGAAACTGATCCCTTACCATGAGCACCTCGAGGACCTGATAGTTTGTTTTGAAGACATGACATTCTCATTTTGTAGACACCCAAATTCGGCCCAAGGCCCGATCAATCTGTACTTCGGGAGAGATGTACCCCTGTGCTTCCGATGGCACCCCCTTGAACCCTTAAGAACCTACCTAGACCAGTAGGAATCACCCTAAGACCTTTAGAGTCATTCTCCCAATCCTTAGAAGTCACCCCTACACCCTAGAATCCCTTCCCATACCTAACTTAAACCCTTTTGGCTGTTGATGGGAGGAGAGCTACAAAATTTCACCTAGACTAGTACCATGGATGCGCCATATACCATTGGAAAGAGGACTTCTCTAGCTTTCCAACAAGCCAAAGATCACCCAATTTGGAGTTACGGCTCAAAGGTTATGGCCGTTTTAAGTTTCACATAAAATCATGAATTTTACTCAGGCGTAGATATTACATACGCCCAGCCATTTTTACCCCAGATTGCTCAGGCGTATATATTATATACGCCTGCCTATTTTGGGGAAAATTTGGCCAGGCGTATATAATACATACGCCCATTATAGGTGGGACCCACCACGGGTTTCATCTTCTCAAAACTCCCCTGATTTTGGTGAAAATTACTATTCCTAAACTCGGTGTATATAATATATCAAATTAGCTACTGATAGAATCGCCATCGTGGCTCGAATTTCCTCCATCTAGTTTGACCCTTTGACCATCCCCTGGGTTGAGGTGGGTGTCTTGAGGTTGGTTGCACCCCCTTTGAGCTTATTGGCAACCCTTAAGTCACCCATGGTCTCACCCCATCATCCGCCATTGAAACCAGTTTCCCAAAACCCTAGGACCTTGAAAACCCAAAAAACCTTAGATGGGGGATTACCTAATTGCTAAACCAATTAGCTCTTAAGTAAGCCCCTAACCCATCCTTTCTCTATAAATAGAGAGGCCTCCCTCTTCCTTAAGGGTTGGAAGAAATTGGAGGTTAAGGATTTGGAGCCCAAGAGAGAACCCTAGTGAGAGAAAATGCACACATTTTTCCAGAATTCCAGCATGCTTAGTTCATCCCTTTCGACCCATTTCCACCATTAGATCACTCCCTTTTGCTAAAGTCTAGCCTCTAGCCTCACTCTACACCCCTTACTTTAGTGAATCCTAGCATTAGAACCCATTTTCACACCATTTAAGCCATCGGAAGCACGCTAAAGCGAAGATCTTCCACAGTGCAACAAGGGCCCGTGAGCTCCGGCTCACCCCTCTCTTCCTCTACCTTCTTGGTGTCTCCTCCGTCCAAGGATTCAAGCCTTTACGCTGCCGAAATTTTAGTTTGGCTCAAAGCTTGATAGGACCGTATTGCCTTCGGGCAAGGGGAAACTCCGCCCTTTTTATTTATATTTTTGGCCATAGATAGAGACCGCTACGTGCGGGTTGATCGGGTGCCTAAACCGTTCTCGATCGATAACTGAAGCCCCTACCCTAGAGCCTTTGGCAAAGACCGGTAAATCAGAGTCATATTTAGCACTTCGGTGCTCAAAATATCAATTTGAAGGTTTCCCGGGTCACCAAAAGCTCCGGGTGGCGACTCTACATTTTATCCAAGGCGAGCGCATCGCTGCGACGGGTTCGAGAGGATCCACGGTCGCACACATATGTCCCCCAGATAAGGAATCGCTTCACCGACGCACTAGCGACGCTGGCATCAATGATAGAAATCTCGTATGGTACTGAGATGAAGCCGATCATGATCGAGCAAAGGAATGAGCTGGCCTTCTGCCTCTAGATTGAGGAACCTACAAAGCCTGATGATGAGCCACCTTGGTTCTCAGATATGATGAATTTCTTCGAGACACTAACCTTCCCTGAGGGTACGTCCAAGATAGATCGATGAACCATTCAACATTTAGCAGCATGCTATGTCATTTGTGAGGAATGCCTTTACAAGCGTTCCTACAATAACATCTTGCTCAGGTGCCTTACAAAAATTGAAGCAATCAATATCATGAAAGACATCCACGAGGGAGTATGCGGTGCCCATGTCAGCGATCACATGCTCACTAAGAAAATTCTACGACAGGGATACTTTTGGACCACTATGGAATCGAATTGTTGTAATCATGTTTAGAAATGCTACAAGTGTCAGGAATACTCCAGTCTGATACACGCTCCTACCATCGATCTTCACTGCATGACCACTCCTTGGCCATTTGCTACCTGGGGCCTTGACGTCGTCGAAATGATTAATCTAAAAGCATCAAATGGACTTCAATTCATCCTCGTCACCATTGAATACTTCACCACGTGGGTAGAAGCAGCGTCATATACCAACATCATGGCTAGTAACGTTGAGAAGTTTCTCAAGAGTAATATTATGTGCCGGTTTGGAGTACCCAAGGATATCATCATGGACAACGACACAAACTTTGCGAATAAGCCCATCCGAGCCTTCTGCGAGTAGTATAAGATTAAGCACCATCGCTCGTCAACTTATCAGCCTTAAACCAATAGAGCCATAAAAGCTACTAACAAGACAGTCGGCTGCATCCTCGAGAAGATCTTCCCATCCCTCCATGCCGATCCAAGAGGGAAGTTCAAGCCGAACTGGGAAGGACCTTAGGTTGTCCGAGAAGTGCTACCAGGATACGCCATCTGCCCTGCCACCATGGACGGAGATCATCTTCCTGAGCCCATCAATGCTGGATATGTCTGACAGTTTTACTCTTAGTCCATCACGACAAGATAAGTATTGGTGAAACAGATGCGTGACTGCTTAGGAACCACCCAAAAGAGGCCATCATTCCAAGCACAGTAGCCAAAAAGCATCCCTAAAAATGATGATATCCTTTGCTATCCCATTTGAGCCTGGGCCTTTTTCTTTCAATAAACCCCATCCTCGAAAAGAAATGTGTGTACATGTACAAAAAGGGGGGGAAGTAAAATATCAAAATCCAAAAAAATCGGAAAAGCAAAATCTCAAAAAGAGATTGCCTGAAATGAAATAAAAAGAACAAAAAAAATATAGAAGAATCATGGGGCGTGTATAGTAAAATCTCCCAAGGAAGAAAGTATGTTGTGAAAAACTGAAGCCGTATCAAGGAAACCTTTTTAAGCCAAACATACCTTCAAATCCTAACCTAACCCATGTCCAAGTTATACCCTGAAGGAAGCCCTCTTTTTAGGTTCACGAGCAGTCATAGCATCTGTTAAGTCAACGCGAGTCGAGTTGTGAGACGACACTAGAACCCCATCTAGCCGACTATGACGGAATCGAATTCTATGTCGTGGCCTTTAAAAAAAGAAGTAAAAGAAATAAAAAGAAAAATAATAATAATAAAATAAATACAAGCTCAAAGCAAGATGGATACAGTGAAAACCTACAAGGGTGGTACGGGTAAAAACAGCGAGCTTGTGCAGACCAGGTGAAAACTCGAAAGGGCGCTTAGGGTAAGAGAGCTAAACCCATGGACGTGGAGAAAACCCGAAAGGGCACCACGGGTAAAAAGAGGGCGAAATGGGTACGACGAACCCACCTTGGGCGTTGTGAGCAAAAGAGTTTTAAAAGAAAAAATTGAAAAAGAAAGGTTTGAACTGATCGACAAACACTGATGTTGGAGGAACCTTCTTGGTTACTCTCCCTGATCCCCTTTTTCGGCTGGGCCGCTCATGTAAGCTTAAATCAGGCCCCGACAAGAATTGTCTTTGTAAAACTGCTTTGTCAAAAGTATGACCCAAGGTAAGGAGAAAGGCTTGAATCGATCCAAAGGGATTGACGTTTCAATCTTGGCCAAGATGATGAAACTCACCTAGACCTGACCACTTAAAAGGGGGTTTGACCATACTCAAAGAGGGACCCGAGATCTCACTCGGTGATTAAGGCACCACACCCAAAAAAAAAACACACAAAACAAAAGAACAAAAAAGAGAAGTCTTTGTAAATATAATAAATTTTTACAACTGTCTCACTTACACCACATCCCAAAAAATAGCCGATGTGATGTCTAGCTTTCTTTCTTTCTTTCTTTATTTACAAAAGCAGGAAAAAACAAAAACATAAGAAAAATATGTATACCAAAAAGTGTGTATCTGTAAAGGGGTTTCTTACGCCCCTTTTCTGTGTATCTGATCTGTGCAAAAAGTTATATGTGTAGGAAGGAATCAACGGCCCAGCTCGTGCTTCCAGGAACTAATCTTAGCATGAAAACCATCCTCCCGGACATTCCACTCGGTCAACCAATGACCATGCAAGCTCTTGTACCTCGTCCGAGTAGCATCAGTGGCTCCAAGGGCAACACTTAAAGATCCTTTCAGACGAAGGACCTCGCTCTTTGCTATCCCTACTCTAACTTTCTCTTGTGTTAAAAGCTCGTGCAGGTCCCTCTTCTCATCAACCAATAGCTCAATGCGAGCTCGAATCACCGTTTCCTTCTTCAGCCAGGGACCTCCTATGTCAATACTCTCCGTCTGATCCAAATGATCAATAGCAGGCTGCTCAGCCAATAGCCAAGCCTCATACTCAGGAGAAGTCTAAACTAAATCTCCCTACTCCATATCGCACATCAGCGTCAACTGACGCGCCTCCCAAAGAGTGGCAATGTGATCCACATCTCCAGAGGACCTCCTAGAGAAGATCAAATCCCATAGAGGGGGTTTTACCTCGCAAGGCACCTGCTGAGAGTAGCCAAACTAACGTAACACCCAAAATAGGAAATAGAAGGTGCTGTTAGTCAATCCTAGAAGGATGATGCCCTCATGGTCTCTGGAATGAACTATTGGGAAGGTCCGGTCTGACCAAGGAAGCCTCCATATCAGCTCGGCGTCAGTCAACCAAAGCTTCAAAGCTAACGAATCGCCCTGTGGAAGCAAGTGACACCAACCCCAAAAGCATCGAGCTGCCTCACCTCGAGCAATATAAAAGCATGGCACAGGCCCAAAGATAGTGAGATTCTCACCTAACCAAACCTGAAGCAACAAAGGGCATCCCCTGAGGCTCTCCACCTTGCCCTAAGTAAATGCATCAAGGCATCGGTATAATTCAGTAAGGACCAGGTGCATCACCGATCAGCCCTCTACCAACTCGATCAAAACATTGCAGAGAGCCAGAGAGAAGCTCTCTCCCCCGGTAAAGAAAAGGACTTCCAAAATGAAACTGAGAGCAAAGGATTTTGCGTTGAAGATATTCCTAATCGATAATTTTTGAAGACTTTCATCACCGAAAAGTTCTTTGAGGAATTTGATCGAACACCTAGTGTGCCCCCCAACGAAACTTTTCTCGTACTCGAATTTCTTCAAACCGAGGGTAAGGTGAACAGATTTAGAGTAGCCCGACTTCTGCATGACTCTTGCGAGGCCCCTGTGAAGCTTCAAGTCGGATAAATTAGATAGCTCCTCAAGGGTGGGAGTTAGCTCCGCTTCCCAAAATGGAACACATGATTTGTATCCTAAAAAGAAGCTGTCGTGTGAAGTAGGTCCCACCGTGGAGGAACCTCAAGAAAGAGGAAACACGTGATAGTCTGAGCCACTCAAGTTCGATGAGCTCACTCTCTTTCAAGCTCCCATGCCAACTTTGGAGAAAATTGGGCCCCAAGCCCAAAGAAAGGGGTGAATTGATTCCAAGTCCTCCATGTAACGGAGGACTGGAAAGCCGGTCCATAGACGTACAAAGATCTTTCAAGAATATAAAATTCAATGTATGTTGATGGACCTGCCCTTAGGAAAGCAAGGAGAGAAAATATCAGTAAAAAAGGCCAAGTCAAAAAGAAAAAAGGGAGAATTTGGACTGTCTCGGGCATATAAGGCCCCATAGCTGCCCAGGCTAAAGCTGGCGCAACTATTAGTTGCGCCAGTGCAAATGTCCCCAATTTAAGCCAATAGTTGCACCAACACAAATCTCCCCCTCCATGCCATCTTTTTGAGTTTTTTGAGGGTTTTTGTGGGCCTTTGCTGGCCCCCTTTGCCAGTTAGCCTATTCACCTGTTTTATGCTTTAAAGAACATTCACAAACATAAAGGGCACCTAACAGTGAAAAGATTTGACCTTTTATGCAAGAAAAACCCGCACCATGGCATGCAACCTCGAGGGCCACTTTCATGAGCAAACATCAAGATCATCCTAAAGGCAGTCAAATATATGCAAGGGAGGGATAATGTGCAATCAAAGAAATAACGCCAAATACTTTCAAGCAGAAAAATCATCCAAAAATATATATATATAATCATCCATCACAATCTGTTTAAACATCCCAAAATTATCCCAAAAATGTGCTAAATGTTTGAATTGTTCAAAATGCAAAAACTAGGGGCCTAATCCTGGTTGGCGCCCTTTGACTTCTTCTGCCGATGTGAGGAGCTCTGGAAGGTCCATATATCCCCTACTCAGGACCACACCTGCGAAATCCTGCTGAGCAAAGATCATGACTCCTTGGCACGCACACGCTGTAAGTCATAGTCAAAATCAGAGATCATGATCAATTGAGGAACCAAGGATAGTTGAACCATTGAGAGAAGCTGAGCAGCAGAATACTCACCGCCTCCACGTCTCGGAGCTCTGCGATGTTACGGTGATATGCCACATACTCTGTAGCTGAGTCAAAATTCTACATTCAGAGGGATAGGATGTCAGTTATCGGGGCAATTACAAGACACATGCATTATAAAAGAAGCCGTGACAAAGGAGGAGTGGTCATAAGAGGGCTTACCCCTAGAATCACCTCAGGAGGAGGGACTCGGGCCGCTTCAACGGATATGCGTGCCTGCTTATCCACATCGGCACACAGGCCTGAGAGAAAGCTATCGTCCAGGCATCGGAAGGTCCCATAGACCACAGGTGGACCACCACCAAGGGCACCCGCATGAGAGGTACCCGACAGGCCAGCTCCTGAAGAACCCTCACCCGAAGGACCCACACATGAAGGACCAGCACCTGAGGGACCTGCCCCTGAAGTATCAGCGGTACCCGCCACCGCCCCACCGTCATCATCCGAGTCATCCCCTTGAGTAAACTGTGAACAAAATATAAATCTGCTCAGTAGGAACAAAAGCCGAATTAAAACAAAGAAGGAAACTAATCTAAAAAAAGAAAGGAGAATTACCTGAGCGCGTGGATACGGCAGGCACTCATACCATATATGATAATCCCCGAGCACGAGAAAGGCATTGGTAGGGATCCCATTGTGGAGGAAGGCCACGGTAAGCTCCTCAATGCTACTAACAGGATCCAAAACATTTGCGAGAGGGTCCATGGGTATGGCATGATAGCCCTAGTACTGGTGCACCACCCACTCCCCTAGGTAGTAAGCCCTGGCCCATGGCCCATAGAAGAAAATAATGTGGCGGTTGTTGAATAGGCGTGATGGACCTACGACTGTCCGATCCCAGAAAACAGAGGTGAGGTACGGGTCGTGAAGGATTTGTCCAAGTCAAGAGGTGGCCAATCAATCAAACATGCAGCATAATAAATCAGGGAGAATTCTCAAACTAGAATAAATAGAGTTGAAAAGGGCTTTACCTGCTCAGGGACCATCAGGTCGTGTTGGGGCCTCAAGCCCATCTCTAGGTGCTTCATGCCCACGTCGTGGCGTCAGGCTTGGTTCCAGTTGCTAAGAAGAGGATAGGTGGATGCATCTGAGTGGAGAAGCGGGTGCCCGGGCTGAAAGTGATGGTATCCCCATACCTGAGAGGAGCAGTATACAAAGAGCAAGTTAGTAGCATACCAAGATCATCCAAGTAAAATTGAAAAAAGCAAAAGGGTTAGGGATTACCTCCAATGCTGCCCAAAAGCCGACAATAGATTTGGCATCCCCAATAGTAACCCGGGCCATGCCATACATCAACCACGCGTACCCGGCCCCGCCCTAGTCGTACCTATGGACGTCGAGCCAGTTCTCCATAATGCTCAGCAACGCCAAGCTGACTCGACCGCCACTCGCACTCGCAAAAAGGGACTTACCCAGCAATAGCAGGAGAGTGATGCGGGCCAAGATGATCGCCCGCTCGGGCGTAATGTAAAGCTCCCTATCAGGCTGGCCCAGATCTACCAACTCATCAGCCGTATAGAGCCCGGATAGCTAACTCATCTTAACCTCGATGCCATGCATCTGCCCACGAGGGGGATAATCCCCTATCAATCTCACAATGTCCTCTCTGCTCGGCACCATAAGACTGGCTATCGAGATGTCCCCTACCCTGATGTTAGTAATCATTGCCCAATCTACGGGCGTCAATGTCATATCGGCATATGGCATGTGGAAGGTCATCGTCTCAGGGCAAAACCGCTCAATCAATGCCTTCAGGTACGCGGCATTGGCCCTCATAGGGGGGGCAAGACAGGAACTCCCCAAAGCCCACCTGCCCAAGCGAAAACTTTACCACAGGGGGGACGTAGCGGTAGAAATCGTGGAAATCAAGCCACCGCCTGCGGAATACAATAGGGGGCAAGTCCTACGTCAGAAGAGAAAAAATGCATCAGATCATGGAAATAAAGCAAAGTTGTACAAAAAGAAGGAAGAACTGAACCTATCTTTTACCTTGTCTGCTATACCAAAATTTGAGATATGAATGTACTGCTTATGAAGGAGGCCAGCTCGGGCGGCCTCACCCTGCATCTCTAGCCAGGGACCCGCTTTTTGCTCTAACACAAAAAACTGCTCCCCCCAAGGACCATAAACTACCTCAGGCCCTTCCTCATGGCCCTCCTCAAGCACATATTCTTCGTCGCCGGACATTCTGGGGCAACAGAAAATAATCACATCAGAGCAGATCAGTGATAAAGAACCATTTTTGCTACGGGCCAAGGGAAGGTAAGTACGCTCATCCTTTTTCCATCATATTCAGCAACAAAGATATACACACACATGTATAAACAATAAAAAAAAAATCCCTTTTAATAAAATGAAAATACAAAAAAGGGGTCCCTTCCTTTTTATCTCCAAAAGTAAATAAAACTATAAAACAAATTTCCCTTTTACTATGTTAAAAATAAAACAAGTTAAAAAAAAAAAAAATTCATTATCATCATTTCTTTATGCTTCAAAAATCAAAACCAAAGAAAAAGACCTTCTTTTATGTTTAGAAAAGCAAAAATAAAAAAATATATCAAGTCATTTCTTTATGTTCCTAAAAATCAAAAACCAAAAGAAAGAGAAAAAAACAAGAGAGAAGTCTTATTTTTTAGGCCCTTTTATGCTTAGAAAAACAAGAACAAAAAAATAAACAAAAAGAAAAGAAGAATCACTTCTCTATGCTTCCAAAAATCAAAACCCAAAAATCTCACTACATCAAAATGGGGTAAAAACCACTTAAGCAGAATAAAATTAACTACTGCTTAAAATAGTTGTATAGTTTTCCACTTTCTAAAATAGTAGTATTTTAACTTAAAACAGTGGTTTAATAACTAATTTCCCATCACGTGCTATCAATCACGTGCAATCCATCGGGCCGATCCCCATGCCTCTCTTTTCTCTCTTTATCTCTATTTATCTCTAAAACAAAACTCCTCTCTCCCAGTCCTTCCTTTTTTTCTCTCAGAGAGATAGGGCCTCTCTCTCTTCTTCCTCTCTCTCTTGAAAATCCCTGGATTTTGCGCAATTTCTTGCTTGTTTTGGTTGGAAATCAAGATTCGAGAGGTTCGATTCCTCAATGGATCGGAAACTTCTCTGGTGAGCTACGAAAACTAGATCTTTGATCGAAAACTTCTCTGGCGAAGCTAGGTTTTTCTCTCTGTTTTGCTTTTGTGTTGGGGAAATCGAATTTACCTTTTCCGAATTCCTTTGGAGAACCACCAGCGAGAGATTTTTAGGGTTCTAGATTTGTAGATCTCTGATCCGGCTCAAATCGATCTGCATTCTCCCAGGTTGGTTTCTTCCCCTTTTCTTTCTACTTTATTCTATTTTTTTTTTTTACTTTTTTTGAGATATTAATATGTGGATCCCGAGATTTGGAGTTGAATTAGGGCGGTTCATTGGTTTTTTTGTTGATTAGTGTTATTGATGATTTTTAATGATTTATTAGGTCTTCTTCGTCTAGTGTTTGAGCGGTTTTTTAGGGATTAATGGTCAATGTGGAATTTATTTTTGAATTTTATGATTTATATATGTTGAGTTGGAGTTTGGAAGGCTTTTTTTTTTATTGTCGCAATTTTTTATGTGTTTTGTGGTTTAATGGCAGAATTCACAACTATTTGTGCCTCTCTGGTAGTTACAGGATTGTTTGGAGTGAAAGGGGTTTTATTTATTCTTATGTAAATAGGGATTTGAATGGAAGAATATGTGGGATTTTAATATTTTAATATATTTTTCCTAAAGTTTGATTCTAGGGATATATATGATGAAGATTGCGGAATCATTGGATGATTTGATTTATATCTGCAATCTGATTGTGAATATGAGAAGTAACTGGAATTGTATTTTTTTTTTTTTAAAAGGCTGCCTATAATTTTGGTGTTTATTCCTGATAAGAAAAGTGAGATGAAGTGGTATTATTGGAGATCTCGAATATGCAATGGAGGATTTGTATGTTGCTTCCAAATTTGGTTCAATTTCTCTATGGTGATTACCATTTTAGTTTTCGAAATTTTGGTGTTCTTGTGTTTTAATTTCAGGTTGATTTGTTCAATTTTAGGAAATGTAATCTGAGTTTGTTCCTTTTGTAACGAGGATCAAGTTTACAAGTATGTATTGGATTTGCTTACATTGCTTACATTTCCATTATAGATTATTCCAAGTTATTCTTAGTACTTTTTATCAATTTTTTACCTTTCATTTTTGTTTCCTTTTAGCAAACTTGTTTGTTTCTACCCGATTTATAATTTGCACCGACATAATTTTATTGGATTTATGTTCTAATCTTCCTGTTCTTATTCTCTATCTAATTCTAGAGCTATTTAGTACTTACTCATGATCAACTGGTTTTATTGACAAATTTTACTTTCCCTATTAGTGTATGGGTGCCACGGAACCCACCAGGTTATTCATTTATCGAGTTTGATGATCGCCGCGATGCAGATGATGCAATTACTGTACATAGGGATGCACATCAAGTTAGATGGTAAGACTGGTTCACCTACTACTTCGTTTGTAATTTTCATTCGTAAGGTTTCTATACTTTCTATACATAGGGATGCACATCTAGTTATTTAATGATTTGTAATTTTGCTAGCTTGCTTGTTGAGTGTAAACAAAAAAATTTCTTGTGTTTTTAGATGACTGGTCTAACTTGCCTTTTCTCTTTCTGGATTTACGTTTTTGGTTTTTCTTTTTATCTCTTCTACTCCAACTAAAAGACTTCATGCTCGCTTTATAAAACGATAATTGGGGAAATGCGTCCGGACGAAGCCCTGAAGGGCTGCACCTAGAAGCCAGATCATATGCCACGTGGCATGATCAACCCAAAACAACACCCATTTTGAGTTGATCAGCCATGGGGCATGTGATTTAAAAAGGAAAATTTCTTTTTTTGGCCTACTTTTTATTCGGGCTTACATACCTCAGCCCATACCTTGCCCATTTCGGGCCGGGCCGGGCCACTGGTTTATATAGAAATTACCCACTACAAAAAAAGGGACTTTTGGAGACGGTTATTGGAGATGGCTTTTCGAAGCCGTCTCCAATAACCATTTATTAAAGATAACCATTAAAAAGGATACTATTGTACTAAATTTTAACAAAATGAATGCATTATTGTGTCATGCTTCTCCCCAGTTATGAGGCACAATGCTATGTCCAAGGTTCAAAATCTTGGTTTCCCAAGTATGTATCAGCCAGCTCCAGAACCGGTACATATCGAATGATACATATCATTCCGATTGATCGGCCTCTTATTTGACCCACGTAGGCATTTTTTGGTAAATCTGGGAAGAAAATGAAAAACTACAAAAATAAAAAAATTAGGAAACCTAGATTGTTTGCATTTGATGTTTAGGTGACTAAAGAAGAGATTAACTTAATGTCTATTTTTAGATTTCACTTTCCCTGTTTCAATAAAACACGGAAGAGAGAAGAATAATTGATATAGGAAAGATTGGTACCATCAGGAGGATACATTTTGAGTCAGGGCAGTAAAGCAAAGGGAAGAGTAACATGATTGTCTTAGGCAATTTGGATAGATAATGGTTTCTATCAAGTAGTTGGGTTGAGGGGATCTAAAGGGGTGATTATATTAGTAAAACACACCCATTGATCAAACTGAATTAATAAAGGAACAAGTAACGGGACCTGATAAATAGACTTTGAATTTCAGGCTTTTATAAACTCAACTGAATTTATGAAGAATGACGAACTTAACATCGACTCTTACAGATATTATCAAAAAACCATCAGTCTGCTGAGATTTTGTTACTTGGGAGTTGGGATTCAGATCTCAACCTATTAACTTGGCAAAGTTCCAAGTTTAAGTATTGACAGATTGTAATAACCCAGATTTTTAAATTTTATTTAATGATATTAGATGATGTACCACATAGTGCGTAGTGCTAACGCTACACACCAGAATCTACCCACTTTAGAAATAGTCTAATTTTTTTTATATATGTCAATATTAGACTCATTGCGGAGTACTCGTCGATACGATTCCAACGATATATAATTTGTCGATTTTCGATAAGAATATAAAAAATTATGCCCATTTGAAGAGTGAAGCGGGTTAAAGGGCACAACTGTAAATTCGGGAGAGAATCACCATTTACCTTGGTGCTTACACAAAGCGCTGGAGCAAAACCTCTTCTCAAGCTTTTCAAGTCACGTATGAATTCTACTTGCGTGTAAAAACTACTATTTTTATTAAATCTTATACCGAAAGTCTTAATTAGAGTTAACCTAGAAAGGAAATTAGATATATATTTACTTCTTCTCTCAGTTGTCTCTCTTATTCCTTCTTCTCTGCAAAAGCTCCGACAGTGCCATCTTTCACAATTTCTCGTTGGATCTCCATCGATTTTCGATCTTATCAGAGAATCTTACACCATCAAAGTTTCTCATCGCCGCGACCGATCTATCGTAAGAAAGGAATTCTCGCGAAAAGACTCGAGCATATTGCCTCTCGAATCCAATCTCTATCAACCCAAATGATCGTAGGATTCGAATCACGCTTTAATAGGTGGGTGCCTCTAAATCCATCTTAAATTATTCAGTTATTTCTTAAAAGGAAAACCCTAATTTTTTCTTAAATTTTGATAAATTTCGAGTCTTAAAAACTTAGAAATTATGCCCAAAATCGATAGGATCATTTTTCCCAGATTTTCGTGAAATTTGGCCAAACTCTTCAATAGACATAGCCTCGGTATTTTTGCCATAACGTTTTACTCCGAACTCGGATTGAAGTGATTCTTAAGGCATTGGAAAGAAGACAACGGGATCTACAACTTTGTCTGAAATAGAAATTTCACGAATCTAATGTTTTTAAGCTCAAATTTGAGCTACAAGTCGGGATACATTTTAGATGATCCAAGGTGCACGGGTTTGACATTATATTTTTCACTCTTGGGCTACCTTATGCTAAACTTATCTTCAAACTTATAAATCGCTAAAATTAAATAAAATATATTAAATAGCTTACATCGAATAACAATCTATAAGTTTAAGGGGTCAAATATTGACGCTTTTCAATACTTACTATTCTATTTCCTCCTCTAAGTCTCATACAATTCTTGAATTGACACATGCGCTCCTTTAGAATTTTAAAATAGGTCGGATCGCTATACTAGTCAATTACCAAATTTCATGGATATAATTAACCTTAATGAAGTATAATTTCAACTCTATTGCAAAATAAATATAGTTAAATATTTTTTATTTTCTGTTTTACTTTAATATTTCGTATGTTATGCTCTTTATTAATTTTCTTCAAAAAATATAAAATATTTAAGGTTTATGTTATAGTTCATTCTTATATATGTTCACCATTATCATATGACATTCATCATATAGACAATCACGATAGGGCATACACATATAAGTTAAGAATAAGATATGACACATGACATAAGCCTTCGTCATGGTGAGATTTCTTTCACAGTCACGTGGAACTTGGAATGTAGGCATCCATATACGGATGCAACCCCTCTATGGTAGTATGGGATACCACACGAAGTACATCCAGGTTACTACGGAACCCGTCCCTTGGAAAGCGTGGTTTTAGTGAAGCCTATCGTACTGTGGCCCATTCTAACTAAGTTTTAAGAAAAAATGAGAAAAGAATATGTTAAGACACATGTATGTTAAGAAAGTGGGGACTTAAGCCCACGCAAATATAAAATCGGGGCGGGGACCTAAGCCCAGAACCGAATAATGTTATGATATGCTAAGATACACTTTGAAGGCTAGCTAAATATAAATTAAGTTTCTACACATGCCATACCTTACGAGCCACCGTAAGGGCTAAACGTTTGCAGCCAAGACGGGTCTTAAGGACATTATAGCCTTGTCTCGAACTAAGGGGACATTGTGGTTACTATGCCGGTAACCTCATCTGGCTGGATAGTGGTTTATGTTATGATATGGAGGTTAGGTGGTTATCTACACGTGGACCTCGCGTGGTAGGCTCGAGCAGCGATCCTGGCACAGATCGTTTAAATAAGATAAGATGCGAAGTACGTTGTGTAGGCGTATGGAGTAATTAATAAGACTTACGATATGTCACGTATGCTAAGTTCATGAGATAAATAGGAAAAGAGATAAGAAAATAGAAGCATCATGCACTCTTCATGTTATATTAGTATATTTTTCAGTCTTGATTATGATAGTCTACGAATTATGGATAAGTTTATTTCATTTATTTAAGATGTTGGTTATATTTTTAAAATGCACCGTAATTCAAGCGATTGCACACACGACCACCTGAGTAAGTTATGGTGGATCGATTGTGCAACCCACTGAGTTTACGCGACTGAGTAAACTCACCCGCCTCACACAGAAGACAGAGATGGTATCAAAGCCTAGGCTTTACTTCCTTTAGGGACTAAGTCGTACGATAGCACTAACATACAACGTTTTGTGAAATCAGGAATTGATGGCTCCACGACGCAGGGAAGCAAATAGCTCTCAGGTGAATGAGGCCTCATCACATGAAGGTCCTCAAGAATCTGAAGCGATGCGCCTATTACGTGAGATGGCGACCACATTCAATTAGCAAATGACTCAGTTGACGCAGTCGCACCAACAAGAAAGGACTCAGCTACTGCACGAAATGGAGGTGCAAAGAGAACAACAAAGAGAAGTGGTCCAAGAGTTGGTTAATCAACGCTAGCCTACACCTCAACACGAGAACCCACCATACACCCCAGTCGGATTTCAAGTATTTAGCAGAGCTCGACCTCCCTATTTCCATGGTCAGCTTGACCCAGTCGCTGCTGAAGATTGGATAAGTACTATCGAAAAATTCTTCGGGATCTCCTCACCTGCAAAACACGAAAAAGTGAAGTGGGCAGCGTTTTATCAGGATCAAGAAGCAGAGAATTGGAGGAAGGCAGCCAAGAGAGCTGCAGATCGAAACAACGAAGAAGAGTGGACTTGGCAGCAGTTCAGAGAAGTCTACTTCAAAAAGTATTTCTCAGCGACCACCAGGGCGTAAAAGAAGAAAGAATTCATGGACCTACAGCAAGGGAACATGACGGTGGCCGAGTACGAGGCCAAGTTTGACCAGCTGTGCGACTGTGGATCCTCTCGAACCCGTCGTGGCGATGCGCTCGCCTTTAATAAAATGTAGAGTCGCCACCCGGAGCTTTTGGTGACCCGGGAAACCTTCAAATCGATATTTTGAGTACCGAAGTGCTAAATATGACTCTGAATTACCGGTCTTTGCCAAAGGCTCTAGGGTAGGGGCTTCGGTTATCGATCAGGAAGGGTTTAGGCACCCGATCAACCCGCACGTAGCGGTCTCTATCTATGGCCAAAATAAAAATAAAAAGGGCAGAGCTTCCCCTTACCCGAAGGCAATACGGTCCTATCAAGCTTTGAGTCAAATTGAAATTTTGGCGGCGTAACGGCTTGAATCCTTGGACGGAGGAGACACCAAGAAGGTAGAGGAAGAGAGGGGTGAGCTGGAGCTCACGGGCCCTTGTTGCACCATGGAAGATCTTCACTTTGGCATGCTTCTAATGGCTTAAATGGTGTAAAAATGGGTTCTAATGCTAGGATTCAATAAAATAGGGGGTGTAGAGTGAAGCTAGAGGCTAGGTTTTAGCTAAAAGGAGTGATCTAATGGTGAAAATGGACTGAAATAGGTGAAGTATGCAGGCTGGAATTCTGGAAAAATATTGGCATTTTCTCTCACTAGGGTTCTCTCTTAAGCACTCTCTAATCCTTCAACAAAAATTCAACCCTTTGGGAAGAGGGGGGCCTCTCTATTTATAGAGAAGGGGAGGGTTAGGGGCTTACTTAAGAGCTAATTGGTTTAGCAATTAGGTAATCCCCCATCTAAGGTTTTCTAAGCTTTCAAGGTCCTAGGGTTTTGGGAGATTGATTTTAATGGCAGATGATGGGGTGAGACCATGGGTGACTTAAGGGTTGCCAATAAGCTCAAAGGGGGTGCAACCAATCTCAAGACACCCACCTCAACCAAGGGGATGGTCAAAGGGTCAACCTAGATGGACGATTGGTATATATTATATATCGCCCGATTTAAAACGATAACTTCACGAAAATCAGGGGAGTTTTGAGAAGATGAAGCCCGTGGTGGGTCCCACCTATACTGGGCGTATATATTATATACGCCCGACCAAATTTCCCCCAAAAAAGGCAGGCGTATATAATATATACGCCTGACTAATCTGGGGCAAAAATGGCTGGGCATATGTAATATCTACGCCTGAGTAAAAGTCCTATGATTTTATGTGAAACTTCAATCGGCCATAACTTTTTAACCGTAGCTCCAAATTGGGTGATTGTTGGCTTGTCGGAAAGCTAGAGAAGTCCTCGTTCCAATGATATATGGCTCATCCTTGGTAATGGTCTGTGTGAAATTCTGTAGCTCTCCTCCCATCAACCGCCAGAAGGGTTTAAGTTAGGTCTGGGAAGGAATTCTTGGGTGTAGGGGTGACTTCTAAGGATTGGGGGAATGGCTCTAAAGGTCTTAGGGTGATTTCTACTGGCCTAGGTAGGTTCCTAAGGGCTCAGGGGGTGCCATCGGAAGCACAAGAGTACATCTCTCCTGAAGTACAGATTGATCGGGCCTTGGGTCGAATTTGGGTGTCTACAAATGCCCCTCTTTGGTATTCGATCACTAATGATCGGATGCCAAAGACAAGAGACATCCGAAGAGGTCCAACGCACGTTTGATGGGTCCGCCTGGTTCAACTCAATTCTCAAACACTCATGGTGATGGTGAGTGTACGTAAACCCTCTCATTTCAGGATATCGTCCGTACCTCAAGGCTAACAGTCCCCAAGCACATTGCGACATTACTGGGCATAACTGCGATGGTCACAAAAAGTGTAAGCCCGCTAGCCGGGATATCGTCCACTTCCTGAGGGAAATTATAGATTTGTGATGTTGAGTGTTAATCTGAACCAGACAGCTCCATGAAATGGGATGATCGATCTATGCTTCGGAATTGATGCGAAGCATACAAAGCGAAGGCCTTCAAACTGTGTCCAATCCTATGGAATATCGACATCTCCATTGGATTGGGCACGGGTGCCCTTACCTAGATAAGGCTCAAAGTTTCTGGGTGAACCCATCAACCTCGAGGTTTCTTTAGCATGATTGACCCGAGTGGAGCGAATATTGATGTCGCAACACCTCTTGAGAATGCATGCCCATTTTCTGAGTAATTTTTTTTGTGTCATTTTTTGAATTTTCTTTTGCTTCGAGGCTTCTAAGCCAAGCTCAAGGACCTCTGGCAATTTTATTCTTGCACAACTCTTTAAGTGGATCAAATGCCAGTTGATACGCTTTTAAGAGTGCGTGCGCCATGCTGGGGATAGGTGCACCTTGGGGATGTACTGCGTTCGGTGGTGAGGTGCTCCTGATTCACACGGACCGGAGTGCCTTAACTTGAGACAAAGCTGAAAAGATCGGGCTAGGACCAATCATCCCTCGAAAGAGATGGCCAATTCTAGCCTCCATCCCTAATGAAATCACATCATACTAACTATGCACAGACAGAAACCCATCAGGGGCGATAAGCAGCAAATAGGCGCAAACAGAAGCCTCGACCCTAAGGTACAATTTACAAGGACAAATGACCATCCTGCGGATACCCAGACGCAAGTGCATACATTCAACAGGACACTGCTATATGTGTTTTAAGCCCTGTAAAAGAAAATAAAAGGAAAAGAGCCCTTTGGTCGTATGTGCACATAGTTTGGTTGGTTGTAATTTCATTTTGACGGCCGCTTAACTGACAATAGACTTTTCAAATGGTCTGAAGTCGGGGGCACTCCTGGTCAACAGAGATCCGAAGGTGGATGACCAGAGTGAATGCCAGAAGGTGGGGTCAACCCACTCGGGGTTTTCACTAAGCAGCAACAGGTTGTTATTTCTTCTCCTTTTCTTTCTTCTTTTTTTTTCTTTTCTTTTTCTCTTTTCTCTTTCTTTTTTTTCATGTCAGATGGAGACCCTGGGCATGCTCAAACTGCCTTTATTTTGGCACGTATCCTTAGGCGTATCAACTTTCCATGTTGATATACCTTAGGGACGTGTGCATTCCGGTGATGGGTTCTTGGTTTGCTTGCCGGATCAGGCCTTGACTCTTGCCGGGGACTCAGGGAACAAAGGACGGAGATGGGCAAATTACTCACTGTCAGGTACAAAATATCCCTACCTGAAACGGGGTTCGAGAGCTTTCGGGTGAACCCGATCATTCCGAATTGATTTAACACGGCTCTCGGAGTGGGGCAAACAAGCGTTGCAACGCTCTTTTGAGAACCAGTGTTGTATTTTTATTATTATTTTTTTTTTTCTTTCTCTATTTTGATTTTGTGGGCGCATTAGGTGGGCGCCTATGGATCTAGATCTGTTTATTGTAGCATAGTCCCTTTAGGCCAATCGAAGGAAACTCGAAGGGTCATTTGGGGATGCGTGCACCGCCGCCTGATGATGCGTTGGCTCAATAGATGGTCTGAGCCTTGATATTGTGGAGGTGAGAGCTGCTACGGCCGAGAGTGAGGTTCTTTGATTGATTGGGATTTTGGCTAAATCTTGCAGCACAGCTGATGCCTCGCGGAGGCGGCAGAAGAGTCTTCATGGTAGGTGGCTGTCTGATCGAGATGCCCGTGAGGACTCCCTTCTTGCAGATATTAGCGCTTTGAAGCGTGCTCCCCGCCCTTGACCTGTTCTTATACATATCATAGATCATATACACGGGGGGGAAAGCCCCTTAACAGAGATCTCTTTTTGGGTTATCTTTTTCTCTTCTTTTTTTCATATATACACAGCTATATACATTTTGGTTTTTATTTTTGTGTTTTCTTTTTTGTAAAGGAAGTAGCAAAATGGAAAGTGTGTCATGTCGTTATCTTTTTGGAACGTGACTCTTTGCAGGCAACACTTGTAAAGAAATGGAGTGAAATCTATACATGCGCTTTTTGTTTTTCTTTTTGTAGTTCTGCAATGTAAGACTTTTTATGGGGATTTTCTCTTTCACAAAGTGGAGGCTTTTTTTTTTTGTGGAAAAGGGAAATCTATTTTCTTCTCTTTTTTTATTTTTGAAATTTTCTCCTCCACAGTGTGAGGCTTTTTATGGGAAAGGGAAATCTATTATCTTTTTTGGAATTTTCTCCTCCACAGTGTGAGGCTCTTTATGGGAAAGGGAAATCTATTATCTTTTTTGGAACTTTCTCCTCCACAGTGTGGGGCTTTTTATGGGAAAGGAAAATCTATTTTCTTTTTTGAAATTTTCTCCTCCACAGTGTGGGGCTTTTTATGGGAAAGGGAAATCTATTTTCCTTTTTGAAATTTTCTCCTCCACAGTGTGGGGCTTTTTATGGGAAAGGGAAATCTATTTTCTTTTTTGAAATTTTCTCCTCCACAATGTGGGGCTTTTTATGGGAAAGGAAAATCTATTATCTTTTTTGAAATTTTCTCCTCCACAGTGTGGGGCTTTTTATGGGAAAGGGAAATCTATTTTTTTTTTAAATTTTCTCCTCCACAGTGTGGGGCTTTTTATGGGAAAGGGAAATCTATTATCTTTTTTGAAATTTTCTTTTCTTTTGTGATGCCGGTAACCACAAGGCCAAACCAGTGGGTCCCCCCTTTCTTTTTTGAGCATGGCTGAACCCTGTTCGTGAGATGCAGGTTTTTTTTTTCTTTAAACGTGGGAAGGTCAGCTTCCCCGAGATTGGTCTAGCCTTCTGTCTTTTCCTTTGGTCATGCGTCAGACGCCGTGATAGAGATGACATACTTGATCGGGATCTGATCCAATTTTCACATGGGTGGCCCAGCAAAGAGGAGGAGAGGCTCAAGGGATCCAAACAAAAGCGGGCAGGCCAGGACAGATCTTCTCCTAATCTCTCTTTTCTTGACATTTTTTGCTCATAGCGCCCAAGACGGGTTTTTGCCATGCCTGTCATCCCAGTTTTTACCCGTAGCGCCCTTTCGGATTTTCACCATGTCCATGGGTTCGCTGTGTGCCCTTCGGGTTTTCACCGTCCGCTGAGTTCATTGCTTACCCGTGGCGCCTTTCGGGTTTTCACCACGTCCGTCTTGCTTTGAACTCAAATTAATTTTCTTTTTTCTTTTTTTCTTTCTTTTTTTTGAACGAAAAGCCACGACATGGGCGCCGATTCACATAGCCAATGAATGAAGTTCTGTGTGGTTTGTTAACTCGGCTTGTTCTGATGCAGTAGATGTTATAACCGCTTGTGGACCTTAAAGGGGGATTTCTTTCGGGTTGTAATGTGGTTGGGGTTCAAACAGGTTGGGTTTTTCTTGGAATTTGGATCTAAGCTTTGAGTGAATTTCAGATTGGGTGACTCCTCTTTCTTTCCAAAGGCTTTTTTATGCCCCAGTCATTTCTTTTTTCTTCGTCCCCCTCTTTCTCTCTCTTTTTTTTTTTAATTTTTTTTTTTGAGGGGTTATGCTTTTTTCTTCTTCTTTTGGTTTGGATTTTTCCTCTTTTTTTTCTTGGAATTTTGGGTGGGGTATATGAAAGAAATGGTTGTTGGCCCGAAGTGTGTAGCAAAAAAGGGTGAAGGTTTTTAGGGAATATTTCTTTTAGGCTACTTGACTTTGAAATGATGGCCTCTTTTATGGAGCCCTTAAGCGGTCACGCATCTACTTTTATCGAAACTTACCTTGTCCCAAGACCTATGAGTAGAACTTACGAAGGTATCCAGCGTTGATGGGCTCAGGAAAGTGGTCTCCATCCATGGTGGCGAGGCGAACGGCGTATCCTAGCAGAACCTCTCGGACGACGTAAGGTCCTTCCCAATTTGGCCTAAACTTCCCTCTCGGATTGGCGTGGAGAGAAGAAAAAATTTTCTCCAGTACAGTGTCTCCTACCTTCAGATCTCGGCTGCAGACGCGCTTATTGTAAGCACGTGCAATTCTCCTCTGATAGACCTGAGTGTGGCACAAGGCTAGGAGTCTTTTCTCGTCAATTAGGTCTAGCTGTTCAAAACAGGCTCTTTCCCTCTCAGCTTCAGGTAGATGGGATTCTAAAAGGATATGGAGTGACGGTACCTCGACCTCAACGGGTAGCACGACCTCGGTCCCATACACAAGGGAGAATGGTGTTGCCCCTGTTGCGGTGCGGGTAGACGTTCTATAGGCCCAAAGTGCGAAGGGTAACTGCTCACTCCAATCTCTGTAAGTAACTACCATCTTCTCCAGGATGCGGATAAGAGTTTTGTTAGCTGCCTCTACTGCTCCATTCATTTGAGGCCTGTACGGGGATGAACGATGATGCTTGATCTTGAACCGCTCACACAAGGCCCGGATGCGCCTATTAGCGAAATTAGTGCCATTATCAGTGATGATATCTTTGGGTACGCCGAATCTGCAAATGATGTTGTTCTTGATGAACTTCTCAACATGGCTTGCCTTAATGCTCATATAGGAGGCCGCCTCTACCCATTTTGTAAAGTATTCCACAGCGACGAGGATGAATTGATGTCCATTGGAAGCCTTAGGATTGATCTTGCCGATGACGTCGAGACCCCAGGTGGCGAACGGCCAAGGAGTGGCCATGTTGTGCAAGTCAATGGCCGAAGCATGTATTAAGCTGGAGTTCTCTTGGCATTTGTAGCACCTCCGTACGTGCTTGCAGCAATCAGTCTCCAAAGTAGTCCAAAAGTATCCTTGCCTTAGAATTTTCTTAGCGAGCATGTGACCGCTGACGTGGGCTCCACAGACCCCTTCATGAATCTCCTTCATGATCTCAATCGCTTCTTTCTGGGTTAGGCATTGGAGCAGAATATTATCGTGAGACCATCTATACAGGAGATCGCCGCAAATGACATAGTTTGTTGCCAATCGCTGGATGGTGCATTTGTCTACCTTTGATGTTCCTTCCAGGACAGTTTGGGTCTCGAGGAAATTCTTGATGTCTGAGAACCAGGGTGGTTGGTCCTCTATCTCGTAGGTCCTTCGATCAGGTGACAGAAAGCCGGTTCGTTCCTCTGCTCTATCATGATTGGCTTCATCACCACTCCATATGGAATCTCAACCATAGAGGCTAGGGTAGCCAGGGCGTCAGCAAACCGATTTCTTGCTCGCGGCACATAGGAGAAGGTGACCTCCTCAAAGTAGGTTATCAGATCCTCCAAATGTTCATGGTATGGGATCAGTTTCTCATCCTTGGTCTTCCAATCCCCGTTGGTTTGGCATATAATTAACTGTGAATCTCCAAAGACCCTAAGGTGAGTTATATTTAGGTAAACCAAGTGTCAGACCTCATACTCGACCATATTGTTGGTGCAGGGGAAGTTCAATTTGATTGAGATGGGTATATGGGATCCTTTTGGCGAGATAAGAATGGCGCCAACTCCTTGGCCCTTAACATGTGATGCCCCATCGAAGTGCATTACCCAGGGCTCCTCCATTTCCTCTGTATCCTCTTCGGTCATGAACAAAATGTCTTCATCGGGGAATTCAGTCCTTAGAGGCTCATAGTTCGGCAGAGGGTTCTCGAAGATGATCATGATGCTCGCCCTTAATCGACTTCTGGGTGACATAAGTAATGTCAAACTCGGATAGGAGTAGTTGCCATCGTGCAGTTCGGCCAGTGAGAGCAGGTTTCTCGAATAGGTACTTCAACGGATCCATCCATGCTAGAAGTAGAACGGCCTGAGATAATAGGTAGTGTCAAAGTCTCTGAGTAGCTCAAACGAGCGCCAGGCATGCTTTCTCCATATGAGAATAGCGCGTCTCGTAATCAGTGAATTTCTTGCTTAGGTAATAGATGGCCTGCTCTCTTCTTCTCGTCTCATCATGCTGTCCTAGCATATAGCCCATGGAAAACTCAGTCATGGATAAGTACATTATCAGGGGTCTATCGGGTACGGGCGGTACCAATACCGGAGGTTTCAGGAGATAACCTTTAATCTTGTTGAATGCAGCCTGGTAGTCGTCATTCCATTCAACTGGTGAGTCCTTTCTCAGCAACTTGAAGATTGGTGCGCATATTAGAGTTAACTGTGGGATGAATCGGCTGATGTACTGGATCCTGCCTAAAAAGCCTCTGACTTCCTTCTCTGTAGATGGTGGTGGCATTTCAGCGATGGCCTTGATCTTGGTCGGATCGACCTCGATCCCTCTCCTACTGACAATAAAGCCCAACAACTTTCCAGACATAGCGCCGAAGGCGCACTTCTGGGGATTCAACCGCAATCTGTATTTTCTCAACCTCTCGAATAGCTTTTAAAGGTTTACCAAGTGGTCCTCTCTTTCTGGCGATTTGGCAATCATGTCGTCGGCATATACCTCGATCTCTCGGTGCATCATGTCATGGAACCGGGCCGTCATTGCTCTTTGATAGGTTGCCCCAGCATTCTTCAGCCCGAATGCCATTACTTTGTAGCAGAAGGTTCCCTAGGGGGTAATGAACGTTGTCTTCTTGCGATCAACCTCTGCCATCTTTATCTGATTGTATCCTGAGAATCCATCCATAAATGAGAGCATTCCATGCTTTGCGGTGTTATCAACCAAGATATCGATGTGTGGCAGTGGGAAATCGTCCTTAGGGCTCGCCTTGTTGAGATTTTGGAAGTCGATACACATTCGAACCTTTCCATCCTTCTTTGGTACGGGGACGATATTGGCTAGCCACTGCGGGTACTTGGATATCATGAGGAAACCTGCGTCATACTATTTAATGACCTCATCCTTCACCTTCAACATCCATTCGGGTCGGAGTCGTCTCAGCTTCTGTTTCACCGGCTTAACATCGGGGTAGAGTGGACACTCATGCTCAACCAGATCGGTATCCAAACCAGGCATGTCCTCATATGACCATGCGAAGACGTCTTGGTATGACCGAAGGAAGTCTATCATACCTTTCCTCTCCGCAGGGGACATATGTCCGATTTTTTACAGGGGGGCCTCTGTGGTGCCCAAATTGACATCCTCCGTCTCTTCGACGATCGGGGTAGGGACATGCTCAAAATTGGCAAATTATTTGAGGAGCTCATTGGGGAGCTCGTTGGTATGGCCTTCCTCGTCCAGACTCATGACTCCTACCTCTTCTTGTATTTCTACAGGGAAGGGGTCGACTTCACATGGGACGGGTATCACGACATTGATTTTATTGGGAATTTTAAAGGACAATATTTTTGGAATTGGTATTTTTTCTATTTTTATGGACTTTTACATTTTTTCGAAAGTCAGCCCCTGGCGAGGTGGATCTCTATATATACAAGGTAGAGTGGTCCAGAGGCTAACCTCACTTTTTATAGGTTGTTTTTTTTTGAAGAGTAGGTGCCGTTTTCATGGTATTTGGCAGCTCTCAAGAGTTGGGGCAAGGATGCCCAGTTACTCACCTGCGAGGCCTGGCCTTTACCTCTTCGGTCGGTAACGGCATCGGTAGGCTCTTGCATTTCTTCCCTCAACATATTTACAGAGGGATCCTCCGGGACCTTGTCCTCTACTGTTAGGAGGGGCCCAGAGTGGTTGGTGCTGGAGTGAGGGGTGGATCGGGGAACTTCTTCCTCAAACAAGGAAAGGGCGGCTAAGTCCATTTCGAAGTCTGGGGGGATGATGTAGGGATTGGTGGGGTGGATTGAAGTAGGCTTATGTGGGGTTACCCTCGTCTCCCCATTCAGATCAATTTTTACTATCCCAGAGCTCACAAAGATTTCACGGATGTGGGGGCGAGCGTGAGGTTCCTCTTCCAAGATGATTCCTCTAGCCTTGGCGGCTGCTGCGGCTCTCATCTTTTCCTTGGCTTCTCTGACTTCCTCTTCTCTGGGCCTGTACCCTAAGCCGAATTTAGTTTGTTGCCCCTTGGCCTTGACGGGGTCTCTTCTTCCTTGAAGGCGTGGGCCCAGTCCTTTCCCTTTTTGATGGCCCCATCTGTAGAGCATGAATACAACTGCATCCATTCCTCCTCCAGTTTTATCCGTGGTCTTTTCAGTTGGTCCGAGGGTAACATTTGAGAAGTCATACTCAAATCAATGGAGATCGGCATCCTCAATTGTGTGTGGTATGTTCAGCACTTTCAGATTCTCAATGTGCAGAGCACTCTTCCCCATGTCCTCGCTGCTCTCACCTATGATGGTGACAATTTTTCCTTCTAAGATAAATCGGAGCTTTTGGTGCAGGGTAGATGGTATTGCTCCGAGCTTATGTATCCATGGCCGGCCCAATAGCAGATTGAAGGTAGACTTGATGTCCATCACTTGAAAGGGGGTGGTGAAGGTTTGCGGTCCGAGGATCAGGTCAAGGTCTACTTCTCCTATGATTTCCCTTCTAGTGTTGTCGAATCCCCGTGTGCTTGATATGGATGGCCGGAAGGTGTCGGGGTTTGCCCCAATTTTGATTGCCGTCCTTAGAGGGCATACGTTCAGCGCCGACCCGTTGTCGATCAGGACCAACGGTACCACCAAGTTCCCTACTTCCATTGTTATATTCAGGGGTTTAGAATGGTCATTCCCCTTGATCGGTAGGTCTGCATCGATGAAAGAGATGGCGTTTGTGGCCAACACTTGCCCTATTTCCCCTACTTCATCTGGAGTTACATGGGTGGAGACATGTGCGTCCTTGAGCGCTCCCATTAGGGCTTGAAAGTGGAGTGGAGACGTGATTAACAAATCCCACACAGTAATATGGGCGGGTGTTCTCTTGAGCTGTGTCTCCAGTATGTGCTCCCTGGCCATTTTTTCAAAGGGATTTCCTGTGGCATGTTCTTTCTTCTTTTCTTCTCCTCTAACTGCCCCTGATGCTTCCGACTGGGCAGAAATCTGGCCCGATCGGGTAACGAATTCAATAGCCTCTTCTTGGTTGCACCCGACATTCATGTCCGTCTGTTCATAGCTCAATGGTACCTGATGCGGGTCATAAGCAGGTTTTGGGATGAGAAATGGAGTGCGTGAGGATTCCGGAGAGGATTGGGTCGGACATACTGGTTTCTCGGGTCCGACCAGGTTAACTCCAATGGGGGGTGGAATGGTAGTGGGGAATTGTGAATTGAGTTATGGGCACGGAGGGCTTGTCTTGGTGTTACACAGGCATGGTAGGACCATGGTGAGTGGGTGATGAGGGGATTGGGTGAGGGGTTGCTTGTCCGGGTGGCGGTGGAGTTGGGTTAGGGCCAAAATAGCGAAGGGATGGCGGGAGTGTGACTAGGCTGGAGGGATGGGGAGACGTTTGAGGTGTGGTGGGCGCGGGGTGATAGGGATATGAAGGGTTTGTATATGAGGAGGTATGATGGGATGGTGATGGGTTTGTGGATGAAGTGGGGTAAATTGAGGACGATGGAGTTGTGCATTGAGCGGGATGGTTTGGATATGGCGGGATAGTGGGTGGAATGGGAGGGTATAAAGGGTTTGTGGCATGGTGGGATGATGAGGGGTTAGTAGATGAAATGGGATAGATTGGGGATGATGGAGTTGTGCATGGAGTGGGGTAATTCAGGGGTGATGGAGGGGTGTATGGGGTAAATTGGGTGGTGGGATTTGAAGGTGTGTATGGAATGGGGTAACTTGGGGATGGCGGAGTAATGTATTGGGTGGAGGGACTTGAGGGTGTGTATGGGGTAGGATAATATGGGAATGGCGGAATTGCGTAGGGAACAGGATGATTTATGTGTGACGGAGGGGTGTATGGGGTAAATTGGGCGTGGGGTGGATACGCGTATGATCGGGGCGGGGCTGTGCCCGTTTGGATTTAAGAGGCGGGAGCGGGGGTGGAAAAATACTGCTCTAAATCTAAGGGCTCCTCTTGGCAAGCCGGTGTGGGAAAATAATCGGCAAGGTACAGTGGCTCGATCACCCCAAAAAATAGTTCATCCTCGATCGGCCTGGGGAGTTAAAATTCCTCCTGATTGCTAATATAATCTCAAGGGTCAAACTCTTCTTCTTCTTCCTCTATCCAATGTATGTTAGGCCTGGGGCCTCCTGGGTGCGGTGGTAGAGGGGCTTGATGGATATTCTGGTTCTGCCCTTGGGGAAGTGGCGGGGGTATGATCTTTCCTGCCTCTATCAGATCTTGGACCGCGTGCTTTAACGGGAAGCACCGATACATAGGGTAACCTGGTCCCTGGTGGAAATTGCAATGCAGATTCGGATCGTAATTCCTCAGTATTGGGTGGGGTGGCGAGCGAGGTTGGAGTAAATTGACTAGGCCTTTCTGTAGTAATACCGGCAGTAAGACACTCAAGGATTGCCCCAACGGGGTGAATACTCGTTCAAAACGTGCTTTCATCTATTCTGGGGTAAACGGGGCTCTTGGTCCGTTGCTTGGCCTTGATACTTGCTCGAAATGGGTCGGGGTGGTTGTGTAACCTAGAGTGGTATCGGGGGGGCGTTGGTATTGGCCTGGGGGTAAACAATGTTCTGTACCTCTATCCCTGGTCTTCTTTCAATTCTTGGTTCAGTGGCTTTTCGAACCCCGATAGCCCCGTTGGCCACATTCCTTCCTAACCTGCCCTCTCTAATGGCGTCTTCGCAACGATTGGCATTTCGGACCAGATCAACAAAACTTGACTGCTGCTGATATACTAAAAAATCTGCGATGACTGGGAGGGCTCCCTTGGTTATCAATTCAATCTGCTCATCATCGGGGATCCGATGAGTTACCTGAGCGGCTAAGGCCCTCCACCTCCCCAAGTAAGCACTGAATGTTTCATCATGTCTTTGCTTTAATTGGGCCAAGTCCGACTTCCTTGGTTCTATGTCTATGTTATAGGCATATTGTTCTTGAAATAATCGTGTCAGGTCCTTCCAATTTTTTATCATGGATGGTTCCAGGGATGTGAACCATCTCAGTGCTGGGCCCGTCAAACTCTTCTGGAACACCTTGATGAGGAGTCGTTCATCTCCGCCATACTGGCACATATCCCCGCAGTAAGATTTCAAGTGGGCGATGGGGTTGCCAGTGCCATTATACTTATCGAATGATGGCATCTTGAATTTCTGTGGCAAGGGTACATCAGAGAACAGACATAAGTCTAAAAAGTCCGTTGAGTGTAGTTCCATTCCTCCCATCTTCATCAGCTGCTTCTGTATTCTGTCTATCTGTTCTTTCAGCTGCTCTGGTTCCTTTGAGGCCGCGGCGGGGACCGCTTCCCCCTGATTTGGTTCGACCCTAGGTGTGATGATGGTGGGCCCGGGAGGGTTAAAACTGGCAGCTCCTCCACTGTTGCGAATCTCATCCTCCTCGTACTGTTGGTCATGGTATTGGTGAGGGGCGAGCTCTGCTATTTGGACTTGGGGGGTGATGGGTTGGATGACCTGGTGGGGCCATATGGTTTGTAGGGGATGAGAAGGGATAAATGGGTGAGCGTTTTGTGGGTAAGTGATGTGCTGAGTTGGGTGTACGTTCTGGGGGTGATGGGGGTGTGATTGAGGTGGTGGGATGTTGTGGTTTTGAGGAATGGGATGGATTGGATTTCCCATTGGAGGTGGGATGGGGGCGTAAGGGGTATAGGTGAATGAAGGGTATTGGTGGGGGGTATGGGGTTAGTGAATGGGCTTTGATGAGCGTGGGCGGATGGGCCTTGGGTTTGAGGGATTTGGGTTTGATGGTTTTGGAAGGCTTGGACTGACGGGCCTTAGGCCTGGGTGTGGGGCTTAACATGACTTTGGGCCAATGGGCCTTGTTGAGTTTGGGTTACTGGGCCATGAGGGGGTTGGTTTTGTGTCCATGGGCCCTGGGCTTGGGTTTGATAGGTTTGGGTCCAAAGGCCCTGGGGAGCTTGGACCTGGACCTGGGTCTGATGGGCTTGGGCTTGGGCCCATGGGTTTTGAGGGTTTTGGGCCTGGGCCTGAGTCTGATGGGCTTGGGCTTGGGCCCATGGGTTTTGAGGGTCTTGGGTCTCGGCCTGGGTCTGGTGGGTTTGGGCTTGAGCCCACAGGTTTGGAGGTGCTTGGGCTGGGGCCTGGGCCTGATGGGTTTGGGCTTGGGCCCATGGGTTTTGAGGGTCTAGGCCCATGGCTCTAGAGGTGTTTGGGCTGGGGCCCATGGATTTGTGTCGATTTGGGTCTGGGAGTGAGGTGGGGGATTTTGGGAGGTATGGACGATGGGTGGTTGGGCATGGTTAGGAGGGAATGGGGTATGGAGGTTTTGGACATTTGGATGCGGGGTTTGAGAGGTAGGGTTGCGAGAAGCAGCCCACGGAGCGTACATCGTTCTCATGTCCTCCATCGAGGGCATGGATTCAGGTGTGAGATTGGGGGGTGATGGCTCACTTAAGGATGGAGGTGGTTGGGAGAAATTGGGCATGACCCGGGTAAATGGGGGGGTATGTTGGGATGTGGATGGGCCATGTGGTGGGAATGGTATGTGAGATGGGGTGGATGGGATGTAGGATGTTGGGGGCATGGGTGATGAGAGGGATGGAACGTGGGAAGTAGGCAGGGGACGGGACTCCCTAGGGGGTCTTTGGAAGTATGGGGATGCGGTAAGGGTGTTTGGATGGGAGATGGGGATGTAAGGATTGGTTGGGAAATGGGGGGTTTCAGTAGGGGATGAAAAAGGGGTATGTTGGGAGAATGTGAGGGAAGGGGATGAGGTGGAGGTGAACACGGGCGCCCCAAATGGGCCCATGATATCGAACCTGGTTTGGGTGAAGGTGTCGGAGATCGGGTCTTCTCCTATACGGGAATGGGAAGGGGATGACGGTGGGGATGTATCAGCTCTTGATATGATCCGCTGACGAGTGTTGTACCGATGTCGCGGGTAAGGGCCAAATACCTTCCTGGTTCTTCTCCTACGGGCCGGGTTTGAGGTCGCCGTAGTGACGGTCACACCAAGGTATATTTTTTATTGTTTTTCTTTGTGTGTGTTTTTTTTTTTTTGGGTTTTGGAAAATGATGATGATTTTATTTTTTTGTTTTTGAAAAGTGAATTGTTTGTTGTTATTGTTTATTTTTTATTTTGATTGATTTTTTTTTTTTTGAGGGTGGATTTTTTGAAGATGAGGATTTTCTTTCTCTCTCTTTTTTTTCAAATTGCAATTAACTCCCCTCTACTTAGATGAATGATGACCTGGTGCCCAGGGTCAACTCCCGTTTCGGGCGATATATGTACCTTTAGTAGGTCCCACGGCGGGATCCGACACACTTCAGAAGAAGCGAAAGGGAACCCTTTCGTTCTATTGAAGGCGAGGGAATCCACGCAAATGACCCGATCCCCCGGAGCAAATCAATATGAAGTCGCCTTCTTTTGACTGGGCGGGGGCATATTGGGTGTTAGAGAATGTGGGAGGCTACCGCAGACACTAATACCACTAATCGAGGAATTGGGGTGGAGGATTGGGCCTCAGGTCGTGTTGCTGCAGCCCAGTATATACTGGGCATATATATTATGCACGCCCCACCAAAAAAGTATTAGGGCGTATATATTATACCGCTTAAATCGATTTAATGGGCGATATATATATATACTGTAAATCTGGGCCTTTTATGGGCGATATATATATTATATCGGCAAAAGGTTCTCACAATTATATTTTGACAAAGGATGAAGAAGTCGAATGTGGGTCTTTGAACTGGTTTCTTGGGAGGAATGCTCCCGGGGACTGCTGTGTATGTTATCGGGTCCCTCCTTTCCGTTTCCTAGGGATACACGGCTGAATTTTGGGTTTTCTACGTTCTCACCAATGCGGGTTTTACGGCTTGATCGGAATTGGCAACCCAACCGATACACCTCCGGCGCAAGCGCCTTCTCAGGTACTGAAAGGGGTGGTTCTTTTCAGGATCATCACCACTAGGGCTGCCGCCTTACTGGGAACCGGGTAAATTGTATCTGTGCCTAAACCCCCCGAAAACTACCCAAAAACGTAAAAATAAATTCAATTATGTCCCCATACTGTTGGTTCACTTTTAATTACAAACTTTTATAGGGGAGTGAGATTAAGTCCAAAATAGGGTCGAGGATGAAAAGCCCGTACCGCCTCAACGGGCCGGCGTTCAAAGGTGAAATATGATGACCGAAATAAAGTGCGCAAGTAGGCCCGCCAAACGGCTAAGGCTTGTAAATGACCGAAATTTAAATGACGTGAAAATAAATGCGAGCGGGCCCGCCAAATGGCTAAGGCGGCTTAAATGACAAGAATCGTAAAAGCTGAAATTTAAGGCGCAAGTAGGCCCGCCAAATGGCTAAGGCACTTAAAGGACTGAATCATAGGGGTGAGTACATTAGTAAAAACAATAAAAAATAACAAAAAACAGCAGCAAATTAGAACAAAAAACAGTCATGGTTAGTAAAATAATAAAATAAAAGGAAAGGCCAACAAGAGGGGAAGCGCTAGGGTGAAATCCCCAGCAGAGTCGCCATCTGTGCGACCGTGGATCCTCTCGAACCCGTCGCGGCGATGCGCTCGCCTTTAATAAAATGTAGAGTCGCCACCCGGAGCTTTTGGTGACCCGGGAAACCTTCAAATCGATATTTTGAGCACCGAAGTGCTAAATATGACTCTGATTTACCGATCTTTGCCAAAGGCTCTAGGGTAGGGGCTTCGGTTATCGATCGGGAAGGGTTTAGGCACCAGATCAACCCACACGTAGCGGTCTCTATCTATGGCCAAAATAAAAATAAAAAGGGCGGAGCTTCCCCTTGCCCGAAGGCAATACGGTCCTATCAAGCTTTGAGCCAAACCAAAATTTCGGCGGTGTAACGGCTTGAATCCTTGGATGGAGGAGACACCAAGAAGGTAGAGGAAGAGAGGGGTGAGTCGGAGCTCACGGGCCGTTGTTGCACCATGGAAGATCTTCGCTTTGGCATGCTTTCGATGGCTTAAATGGTGTAAAAATGGGTTCTAATGCTAAGATTCAATAAAATAAGGGGTGTAGAGTGAAGCTAGAGTCTAGGTTTTAGCTAAAAGGAGTGATCTAATGGTGGAAATGGACTGAAATAGGTGAAGTATGCAGGCTGGAATTCTGGAAAAATATTGGCATTTTCTCTCACTAGGGTTCTCTCTTAAGCACTCTCTAATCCTTCAACAAAAATTCAACCCTTTGGGAAGAGGGGGGCCTCTCTATTTATAGAGAAGGGGACGGTTAGGGGCTTACTTAAGAGCTAATTGGTTTAGCAATTAGGTAATCCCCCATCTAAGGTTTTCTAGGCTTTCAAGGTCCTAGGGTTTTGGGAGATTGATTTTAATGGCAGATGATGGGGTGAGACCATGGGTGACTTAAGGGTTGCTAATAAGCTCAAAGGGGGTGCAACCAATCTCAAGACACCCACCTCAACCAAGGGGATGGTCAAAGGGTCAACCTAGATGGAGGAAATTCGAGCTACTGATGACAGTTACTGTAGCTAAGTTGGGCGTATATATTATATACGCCCAGTTTAGGACAGTAACTTCACGAAAATTAGGGGAGTTTTGAGAAGATGAAGCCCATGGTGGGTCCCACCTATACTGGGCGTATATATTATATACGCCCGGCCAAATTTCCCCCAAAAAAGGCAGGCATATATAATATATACGCGACTAACTGGGCAAAAATGGTCAAGTATGTAATATCTACGCCTGAGTAAAAGTCCTATGATTTTATGTGAAACTTCAATCGGCCATAACTTTTGAACCGTAGCTCCAAATTGGGTGATTTGTGGCTTGTTGGAAAGCTAGAGAAGTCCTCTTTCCAATGATATATGGCTAATCCTTGGTAATGGTCTGTGTGAAATTCTATAGCTCTCCTACCATCAACCACCAGAAGGGTTTAAGTTAGGTCTGGGAAGGGATTCTAGGGTGTAGGGGTGACTTCTAAGGATTGGGGGAATGGCTCTAAAGGTCTTAGGGTAATTTCTACTGGCCTAGGTAGGTTCCTAAGGGCTCAGGGGGTGCCATCGGAAGCACAGGAGTACATCTCTCCCAAAGTACAGATTGATCGGGCCTTGGGCCGAATTTGGGTGTCTACACCAGCTATCCAGATTTGCTGGGAATCTGATCACAGATGACGGCGATAAACTCTTCGCATTTCATAACGGCTTGCGACCATTCTTTCACGAGAAATTGGCCGCGATGAAGATAGAATCATATGGAGAACTTGTAGATCGTGCACAAATCCAAGAAAGAGAATCGGGTGAAATGCTTAACAGAAGGAATGCCCGATTTGAGGTTCAGAAGGGCAAAGCTATTCAAGGGGGCTCTTTTGTCCCACAGAGACCAAGCCCAACTTTCGCCCAAAGAACTTCATTTCCTCAGGCTCAGTACAAAAATAAAAGGCCATGCCTCACACCGCAGACACAAGTGGGGTTCCACTTTCCCAGGAGGAAATGTCGTTCCATGGCCACATCACCCACAACGAGAGTTCAGACCTTACGAACCTTGCACAAGATGTGGCAGGAGACATAGGCCTGGAGTATGCATGCAAGGCACCGAAAAATGTTTCAGGTGCGGAAAAGAAGGACACATGGTTAAGGACTACCCCGAGAGAGCTCTGATATTAGGCTCTCAATACAGTACTCAAGCGAATCCTACAAGCCAAGGCCGCGTCTTTGCAATGTCGCAGCAGGACACTATGGCTAGCGATGAAGTTATTCAAGGTACCTTTACTACTCCAAATCCAGTTATTTTTTTTATGTATTTCAAGTGATTATTTTCATAAACTTTGTTTTATAAAATTTCTTGTATGAATTCAATAAAATTGTAAATCAAATTGTTGCACTTGAAAATATTTTAACACGCCTTATGCTAACAGGTAATCTCTCCGTTTATCAGCATAAGTGCAACATTAAACACTTAGCTCTTGTTCTTATAGACTCAGGGTCTACGCATTCTTTCATCAGTCCAGGATTTATGTCAGAAATTCAAGCTAGTCTCGTACCCTTAGAAAGGAGATTGACTATCTCGATACCGTCCGGGAACACCATGATGGATACTTTAATCTGTCGAGACACGATAATAAATATTAAAGGCCATGATCTTCCGATAGATCTCATCGTGCTAGAATTTCAGGATTTCAATATCATTTTGGGCATGGACTGGCTAGCCACATATCATGCCATGGTTGACTGCTTCTCAAAAGTGGTCACCTTCCAACCACTCGGAGAACCTCCATTCAGATTTCGGGGAATTAAAAGAAAGGGAGTACCTTTATTGGCAGCATTAGACGAGGAGCAAGACAAGACAGTCGATCCTACAAAAATCCCAGTTGTCAGAGATTTTGTTGACGTATTTCCTGAAGACTTACCCGGTGTACCACCTGACCGAGAAATTGAGTTTAAAATCGATCTGATCCCAGGGACCACACCAATTGCCAAGGCACCATACCGAATGGCCCCTGCAGAATTAAAGGAACTGGAAATACAACTCAAGGAACTGTCAGATAAGAAATTCATCAGACGAAGTCAGTCACCATGGAGAGCCCCAGTCCTCTTCGTAAAGAAAAAAGATGGTTCGATGAGGCTATGCATCGATTACCATCAGTTGAATAGTGTAACCATCAGAAATCGATACCCTCTCCCACGTGTCGATGATTTATTCGATCATCTCCAAGGTGCCAAGTGGTTTTCTAAGATTGATCTTAGATTGGGTTGTCACCAGCTGAAAGTGAGAGAAGAAGATATTCCAAAAACGGCTTTTGCTTGCAAGAATGGGTTGTACGAATTCTTAGTCATGCCTTTCAGACTAACAAATGCCCCAGCTGTATTCATGGACCTAATGAATCGGGTGTTCAGGTTGTATCTTGATGAATTTATCATCGTATTCATAGATGACATCCTCATCTACTCACGATTAGAGGAAGAGCATGAGAAACACCTGCGTCTAGCACTTCAGACACTCCGAGATCACCAGTTGTATGCCAAACTCAGTAAGTGCGAGTTTTGGCTTAAACAAGTAACCTTTCTGGGACACGTGGTATCAGCAGAAGGAGTGACCGTCGATCCTTCAAAGATCAAAGCAATTACAGAGTGGAAAGCACCGACGAGTGTTATCGAAGTTAGGAGTTTCCTCGGATTGGCAGGTTATTACCGTCGCTTTGTTGAAGGATTTTCACTCATTGCTCTACCGCTCACCTGCCTCACACAAAAGAATGTCAAATTTGTGTGGACCGATGAATGTGAGTCAAGTTTTCTAGAACTGAAGAAGAGGCTTACTACTGCACCAATCCTCACCCTACCTTCCACTTCCAGCACTAGTGAATTTGAAATATTCACAAATGCGTCTCACCAGGGACTTGGTTGTGTGCTTGAACAAAGTAAGAAAGTTGTCGCTTATGGGTCAAGACAGCTCAAACCTCATGAAAAGAACTATCCGGTTCATGACTTGGAACTGGCTGGAGTTATCTTCGCCCTCAAACTATAGTGCCACTACCTCTACGGCGAGACGTTCATCATTTATACGGATCACAAAAGTCTTAAGTACCTTTTCTCACAAAAGGACCTGAATTTGAGACAACGTAGATGGATGGAATACATGAAAGATTACGACTGCTCCATAAATTACCACCCCGGAAAAGCAAATGTCTTCGCTGATGCACTTAGTAGAAAATCTTCGACACTATTAGCCAGATTAAAAATTTGGAAGCCCTTCAATGAACTCGCCGAAGAAGACATTTACCTCCAAGAGATTGGCGATGGTGTATATTTGGCACGAATTGTGATGAGTCCGTTCATTTTGGACAAAATCAGGGAAATACAGCGTACAAACCCAGAGATCCTCAAAATCATTGAAACCATAGGATCGAAACCCGATTTCAGCCTAAGGACGGATGGGATGTTACTCTTCAGACAAAGATTGTGCGTACCCAATGACCCTCAAGTGAAAAAGGAGATACTTGATGAAGGTCACAAATCAGGATACTTAGTACATCCAGGCAGTACTAAGATGTATCGAAATCTGAGAAATTGGTATTGGTGGCCGAATATGAAACAGGAAATAGCCGAATACGTGTCGAGATATTTAGTGTGTCAACAAGTCAAGGCAGAATATCAAAAATTGGCCGGACTTATACAACCCCTACCCATCCCGGAATGGAAGTGGGAAAACATATCTATGGACTTCATCGTAGGTCTACCAAAGACGATGAAGAAGAATGATGCAATCTGGGTTATAGTTGACAGATTGACCAAGTCAGCTCATTTCTTACCATTCAAGACTACCACAGATGGGAACAAACTTGTCGAAATATATTTGAAAGAGATTGTCAAACTACATGGGATCCCAGTCAGTATTGTCTCTGATCGAGACTCAAAATTTACTTCAAAATACTGGACAGCCTTCCAAAATGCTTTGGGTACTCGATTAGATTTTAGTTCTGCCTTCCACCCACAGACGGACGGCCAGACTGAAAGAGTGAATCAAGTAGTTGAAGATATGTTACGAGCGTGTATGCTCGACTTTTGAGGGAACTGGGACGATCACCTCCCGCTGATCAATTTCTCTTACAATAATAGCTACCAGGCAAGTATAGGAATGTCCCCTTTCGAAGCTTTATATGGCAGAAGTTGTAGAATGCCATTGTGTTGGGATGAAGTTTGAGTTAGGAAGATGCTTGGACCCGAACTAGTCCAAACTACGACTGAGAAAGTCAAACTGATGCGCGAACGACTTAAGATAGCCCAGGATCGTCAGATAAAGTATGCCAACCATCACCGTCGTAATTTAGAGTTCGAGGTAACACATTGAAAATTTTGAACTTTAAATTTCATTGTAATTGTGTTCGTGATTAAACACTAAAATTTGTTTAACAGGTTGGCGAACTAGTATTCATTCGCGTCTCTCCGACCAAGGGAGTCATGCGCTTTGGAAAGCGCAGGAAACTAAGCCCCAGATACATAGGGCCTTTCGAAGTCATAAAACGTGTGGGCGAGGTTGTGTATAAAATTGCTCTACCGCCACAATATACGGGAATCCATGACGTTTTTCACGTATCAATGCTGAGGAGATACATCTATGACCCATCACACATCGTGGAGATCGAACCCGTCGATATAAAGGAGGATCTCACTACCATAGTGAGACCGATCAAGATCCTCGACCACAAAGTTCAAGTCTTCAAGAACAAAACGATGAGATTAGTGTTGGTCCAATGGCAACATCACACGCCAAAGGAAGCGACCTGGGAAAATGAAGACGACATAAAAGAAAACCATCCTAAGCTTTTTGAATAATCGGTATGTAATTTTCGGGGATGAAAATATTATAAGGGGGAGAGAATGTAATAACCCAAAATTTTGAATTTTATTTAACGATATTAGATGATGTACCACATAGTGTGTGGTGCTAACGCTCCACACCGGAATCTACCCACTTTAGAAATATTCTAATTTTTTATATATATGTTAATATTAGACTCATTGCAGAGTACTCGTCGATACGATTCCAACGATATATAATTTGTCGATTTTCGATAAGAATATAAAAAGTTATGCCCGTTTGAAGAGTGAAGCGGGTTAAAGGGCACAACTGTAAATTCGGGAGAGAATCACCATTTACCTTGGTGCTTACGCAAAGCACTGGAGCAAAACCTCTTCTCAAGCTTTTCAGGTAAAAACTACTATTTTTATTAAATCTTATACGGAAAGTCTTAATTAGAGTTAACCTAGAAAGGGAATTAGATATATATTTACTTCTTCTCTCAGTTGTCTCTCTTATTCCCTCTTCTCTGCAAAAGCTCCGACAGTGCCATCTTTCACAATTTCTCATCGGATCTCCATCAATTTTTTATCTTATCAGAGAATCTTACACCATCAAAGTTTCTCATCGCCACGACCAATCTATCGAAAAAAAGGAATTCTCACGAAAAGACTCGAGCATATCGCCTCTCGAATCCGATCTCTATCAACCCAAATCATCGTAGGATTCGAATCACGCTTTAACAGGTGGGTGCCTCTAAATCCATCTTAAATTATTTAGTTATTTCTTAAAAGGAAAACCCTAATTTTTTCTTAAATTTTGATAAATTTCGGGTCTTAAAAACTTAGAGATTATGCCCAAAATCGATAGGATCGTTTTTCCCAGATTTTCGTGAAATTCGGCCAAACTCTTTAATAGATATAGCCTCGGTATTTTTACCATAACTATTTACTCCGAACTTGGATTGAAGTGATTCTTACGAAATTAAAAAGAAGACAACGAGATCTACAACTTTGTCTGAAATAGAAATTTCACGAATCTAATGTTTTTAAGGTTAAATTTGAGTTACAAGTCGGGATACGTTTTAGATGATCCAAGGTGCACGGGTTTGACATTATTTTTTTCACTCTTGGGCTACCTTATGCTAAACTTATCTCCAAACTTATAAATCGCTAAAATTAAATAAAATATATTAAATAGCTTACATCGAATAACAATCTATAAGTTTAAGGGGTCAAATATTGACGCTTTTCAATACTTACCATTCTATTTCCTCCTCTAAGCCTCATACAATTTTTGAATTAACACATGCGCTCCTTTAGAATTTTAAAATAGGTCGGATCGCTATACCAGTCAATTACCAAATTTCATGGATATAATTAACCTTAATGAAGTATAGTTTCAACTCTATTGCAAAATAAATATAGTTAAATATTTCTTATTTTCTGTTTTACTTTAATATTTCGTATGTTATGCTCTTTATTAATTTTCTTCAAAAAATATGAAATGTTTAAGGTTTATGTTATAGTTCATTCTTATATATGTTCACCATTATCATATGACATTCATCATATAGAAAATCACGAAAGGGCATACGCATATAAGTTAAGAATAAGATATGACACATGACATAAGCCTTCGTCACGGTGGGATTTCTTTCACGGTCACGTGGAACTTGAAATGTGGGCATCCATGTACGGATGCAACCCCTCTATGTTAGTATGGGATACCACACGAAGTACATCCAGGTTACTACGGAACCCGTCCCTTGGAAAGCATGATTTTAGTGAAGCCTATCGCACTGTGGCCCATTCTAACTAAGTTTTAAGAAAAAATAAGAAAAGAATATGTTAAGACACATGTATGTTAAGAAAGTGGGGACTTAAGCCCACGAAAATATAAAATCGGGGCGGGGACCTAAGCCCAAAATCAAATAATGTTATGATATATTAAGATACGCTTTAAAGGCTAGCTAAATATAAATTAAGTTTCTACACGTGCCATACCTTACGAGCCACCGTAAGGGCTTAACGTCTGCAGCCAAGACGGGTCTTAAGGACATTATAGCCTTGTCTCGAACTAAGGGGACGTCGTGGTTACTATGCCGGCAACCCCATCTGGTTGGATGGTGGTTTATGTTATGATATGGAGGTTAGGTGGTTATCTACACGTGGACCTCGCGTGGTAGGCTCGAGCAGCGATTCTGGCACAGATCGTTTAAATAAGATAAGATGCGAAGTACGTTGTGTAGGTGTATGGAGTAATTAATAAGACTTACGATATGTCACGTATGCTAAGTTGATGAGACAAATAGGAAAATAGAAGCATCATGCACTCTTCATGTTATATTAGTATATTTTTCAGTCTTGATTATAATAGTCTATGAATTATGGATAAGTTTATTTCATTTATTTAAGATGTTGGTTATATTTTAAAAATGCACCGCAATTCAAGCGATTGCACACATGACTACCTGAGTAAGTTATGGCGGATCGATTGTGCAACCCGCTGAGTTTACGCGGCTGAATAAACTCACCCCCTCCCAAATCAAACAGTTTCAGGTGAAGCTTCCATTTATCCTGTTCATGATGGTGCGAGAGCTGCTGTTCTGGAGGTGGCTTACGTAGATGGAGACGTTGGGTATCATCTGGAGGGGAGCGTAGATCCGACTGATTTCTACGAGCCTTGAGAGTCCTTTTGCTTTAGACTTTATTCTTTGAGAGACATATTCTAGTTATTTTGATATTTTTGTGAGTTCATGTTTAGGACCATTTTATCCTACGTAAAACTTATTTTATTTTCTATCCTAGATGCATGGTTAGAATTAAGTACTTCATTATTATTGTCTACGTTTTCTCGCTATTAATTTATGAGTCAATTATTTTTAATGCTATCTTAAATGCCTCAATCCATATGCTAAGTAAATTTATATATTATGTGTATGTCCGCTTATTGCCTTAACCAGCGTGCGGTGTTATAACACGAAATTCTAGGCCCTTGATATCGGGTAAGGATTCTGGGTCGTGACACAGATACATAGATCTTACTACTTCTGCAAAATTTTCAATTCTAATCCTGAAGTGTTAAATGGGATAATATGATGAAATGCTTCATATGCCTACAAATATTTTCTTTATTAATAAATACCTGCAATTGTTGTGGCAGCCTCTCCTGATACCACTACCAAAAGTATGCAGAGATCTTTCGCGTCCTCTGGTTGGACAATGTCTGCTAACAGAGACCTTTGGCAAAAATAGAAACAATTTACTTTTATGAATAAAAGATAAATAAAAGTCCATGGACAATTATACCAGAAAGAGAAACTACTAACTCTTCACCACAAAATATCATTAGCACAAAATGGATACCCCTATGCGAATTTCAAAGATCCCACAACTGCTGGATTAACAACCCGAGCTGCAGGAACAGAAGACAAGGAAGAAGAGGGTGGTTTAGGGTTTAGGGTTTAGGCTAGTCTTCAAATGACTAGCCTTATGCACATAGAAAAACGTTAACATCAGAATTCAGAGATATGAAAGTAGGGATTAGAGATGGAACAAGAAAACATGCAAGCTGAGATTTATTGGCAGCCAATGAAAAGGAAATGCAAGGAATCAGCATCTGTTCAAACTCTACTAACACATGTACTCATGCATACCAATGTACATGCAAGTGGTTAGTTGTTATTTATAATTATCAAGACATAAAGGTAAGACCAAAAATATAGTGCATGGAGGGTGTGCAAGCATGTGTTTTGTGGTAGTAATCCTTATACCACCTACGAGCATACCTGCGGAAATTGTGCAAGACGGTGATTGGATGGATCCTTAACTGCTGTGGAAAAGAAAAGTTCCTAGTTTTTTCTCTTCTTCGTTGCGGGAGAGGAGCCATAGCCAGAGGACCCAATCGCTCCTAGATACGTTTCTTGTATGTATAATGTGGTGTTTCCATGGTCACCATGGAAGAGAGCCCTTCTCTCATCACTGCCATCAAATTTTTTGCAGTCCATGCATTTACAATTTTCAGAGCAGAGAATGTTGGCTTGGTAGCATTCACAGTACTTCTTGAGGCATCCTAATTTCTTGCAGTGGCATCCCTTGTTGTGCTTGCCCACCAATGGGAGTTCTCCAGCCTCCTAGATTTAATTTGAATCATTCCATATACATGTTAGAAGTAGCCAGCTAAGAGTACAATTGGCTTACAAGGAAATTAATAACAAACAGGCAAGAAATTTGGATTAAACAAAAGCTGATTAAAAATTTTCTATTTGGTAGGAATATAATCAAAGTTTGGCCATGTGTGCTTGAATGTGATTTAAACCCTCAAGAAGATTTAATGGCATGCTATACAACTGGACCAAAGCAAGTAAGAAAAACTACCAAAGAGACCTGCATTTCTAGGAATTGTAAGTACACCTGAGTGACATAAGTGTAATTAATGTAATAAAGTGTGCGGATGTGTAGTTAGAGATAGTGGGTGTGTATGTAACTCTTTTCACTTAGTATATATTCTACTATTGCTAGTGAGTGAAATTAACTCACTATGCATTCTCTCTCTCTTCTCTTCTCTTCTCACTAAACCTAATACCATCGACAAACCCTATAGCCATTTCAGTAACCCTAACACCACCTATACCTAAATCCCTAAACTCTTGTGGAACAAGTGAAAACAATTTCTTTTCTTTTCTTTTTTGGCAATTCCAGAATTATAGCTGATCCTTCTTAAAAATGACAAGATTGATGAATTCTATGCAATGGTGAACCTACATTTTTAGAATTATAAGTACTAGATCAAATTTAAAATTCAAGGAGGTCCTAACATTTCATTGAAAAAGAGAAAAATGTGGTGCTATAAGTAGGTAGTTTGTTCATATGGAATCCTTGGGCCAAGAATAGCCAAAAAAAAATCAATTGAACAGGTACCCCTTCAGAAAAGATAAAAATGCTTATAAAAGTATTCTAATGAATTACATGGATTCTGATTTGTTCCAATTGTTTTTCCCCATTTCTTACAACCTACTCAAGACACGAGCACAGGCAACTATGTCAGAGAGAGGCAGGATGCATCAAACATAGCAACTTTTGGAGACCCAGCACAGAGACCACTTGATTATATAAGAAACTAGTTCTATAAAAGCATTAAGTATAAAATGTACATCTAGATAAACATATCTTAAAAAATGCTCTTAGAAGTACTTTAACAAATTACAAAAATGGATTCTACTTTTCCTAATTGTTTTGAGTCTTTTAACCCATTTCTTATAAGTTATGCAACTTAGATGTGACCACATGTGACAGCTTCAGACACAGACAAGATATGACAGAAATGGAGAATATGGGAGATCCAACACAAACACAAGTCAATAGTCATCCAAGATAAATTATTACTTTAAATTCAATTCAAATTAGATGATGCAATTACTGTATTAGATGGTAAATGATGACTCTAGCATAACTAGTTTCCCGTAGGTCAAATTTATCTACATGGACAACATTCATTTATATGATTTTATGTTGTCCACACAACCAAATGAAAGCTGCTGGGAAATTTGGTAATAATTTTATTAGTATGGGAATTTTGAATGTTTTGGCCATATTTTTTTCATCTTAGCTTGGTTTTTCAGGTAAACTTGTTTTGAGACCTATATGATGGTGTGGCTTTGTCTTGAAACCCGTGGGTTTCATGGTGGGACCTAGGAAATTAGCTGAAAGAGATGATCAAGGTTCATGCCCGAGGTACTCAATTTAAATTTTTGGTTTTGGCCAAACCCGGGTTGTCCAAGACAATATAGCTCAGAATAGTACATTGTCCCTTTTATGAAGTCTTTACCTTCTTCTGATGTGTGGGTTTTGCTGTTGAGATATTGCTATCTTTGGGAAGTTTGATATGGTGATAGGAATAAGGTTAGTTTTTGGTTTGTTCCTTACTAGTTGGTTTTCGATTTTAGGAGCTCCATCATTGTCGTTTTTTTTTATGAGCACTAATATTTATATTAAGTAAAAGAGAAAAAATTGAACAAAACAGAATATAATTCCCACAATAAAGTCCCATGTCAGCCTTTGGTCCAGGTCTGGATTTAGTTGCTGGCTCGGCAAGTCTGGTTATGGACTAAACTTTCAGCCCTGACTAATAATTGGGCCAGGCTTGTGATCAACTGTGTCAACATTTTATAGGCCCTTGCGAACCCTTCAAGCCTAACCGGTATATCACCATGTCAGTCTAGCTTAGGCATGATATTTTTGGTGAAATTATTAGATGGGTGGGGTTTGGTACTAACCTTTGGTCTTACTCATGACAGCCCTAATCGCACAAGTACTCCTGTCAGCCACATTTACTTGGTTTTCTATAGATCATTTGTTGGTAGTTTTACTTGTTGGATTCATAAAATTATGTTCACAGACTACTGACACGGTCAAATTCACTTGCTTTGTTATGGGGATCAGTTAGGGGCTCTCTGTCTGGTATAATCTTTCAAACTTATGTGATGCCAGATCTCTATAGAGTAAGGTTGAAATGTGGCCTTCATACTTCTAATTTAGAAAAATGTGGGATTTGTTCTATATTGAACTTTTTAAATTGTTGATCATATGTGTGAAGAATTTTTCAGGGTGAATGACCTAGTGTCTCCTCATCTTTTTCAAAATGTTAAAATAAGACTTTATACATATTCATATTTTCTCACTAGGATTTACTATAGAAATAAGTAAAGTAAATGAAGAACATTTTGATTAGTCACTTTTGTTAAATTTGAAAATTCGCTATTGTTTCAGTTATTTTCAATGATATGTTTGCTTATAATTTGATCTTAAATGTCATTATCAACTACAGAAATCATCTGAAGCGTACTTAAATTTACTATGTAATTTTTTCTTTATTTATTTCCAGAAACCCAAAACTGAAATCAATCCCCACTTTGGCTAATGATCTTCAAAAGGTCCTCCAGTTAAGATGTAGAACAGAAGGTGAAGAGATAGAAAAAATTGCACCCAACGAAATGTGTGGAGACGATAGAAATAACTCTTGTCAGTCAACAAGAATCCCCATATCTCATCAAGACCATTTTTCTCTTCCTCTTTCCATGGGTGCACATGGATTATCGGAGACTCAACAAATCGACGATGGTGTGCCAGGTTTGAAAATTTGTACTTTCTATTTTTTAGGGAATAGTAAATATCCAGAAACTTTCTAGGCCTAAATTGCGATATGTTATCTTACATAGGACAAGTGTTTTGGCTACAGTAATATTAGGTAAAATAAATTCCAAATAAAAGCCATGATTCATAAACAGGAAACATTTAGATTAGACTAGTAAATTGTTTCATGATTCAACGAAATTCAGTATAAGACAGAGGAAAACTGACTCTCACAAAGCAATCATACAAGTGCATTCTGAGAAATGCAGCAACCAAAGATGGAGCATTTGGTATATGCATCTTCAAAGTCTTGTATAATTTTCTCTGCTTTGGGCAGCTTTGATCTCTGTTGCAACTGTTTCAGTTGTGTTGCTACCTATAGTGGCTGGAGAACAGTGTCATAGTTGGAAACTAATTTATTGTCTTCTTCAACAGCTGCTCCACCTGCTTCTTCTTTTGGATTCAGTTACACCAAATTCAGTGGCTCTCATGACAGCATCAATTGAGCCCACTTCTGATGCCAATGCACTCGTAAATTCTGGTCATTTATCCCTCTCATCAGCGTCCCTTGGTTTGAGCCAGGTATGCTTGATTATCTGTTATCATTACTCTTTTATGTTGGACTAAAACAGAGAATATATGTGTATAAGTTACATTCCTTGTTAAATAATTTATTATTTTACTTGAACAGAATGATTCGGATGGTGCAAAACTTCATATAGTTGCTGCATGTCAGTCTCCATATGGACTAAGGTTTCAATATTCTTCCTATTTATCTTTACTATATGGACAATGTTATATGGAGGACGGGAAATGGTAGATCATTCAACGGACTGCTGATGTGGCATGATGAAGCGCAGTGAACCAGCAATGCACGTCGGGACAGCCACTTATATCGTGCCACGTAAGCATCCATTGAATGGTCTGTTGTTTCCCATCCATTCATTATAATTTTCCTTACTATATTGAAAAGAACATTGGATGGAAGTCGACCAATGGTTCACATATATAGCATTTTACTGGCAACCCCAAAACTAGGTTTGTATTTATTTATTTATTGCAAGATTGTGACTTTATATATTCAATTAAGTTTTGAAATGCCACTGTTCATTAGATTACTATTTCTCTTACTCGGATTTAAAGTCCGAGATATATCGGCATATCGGCTGGTACCCAGGCCAATACTTATCACCCCAATCTTCCATGCAAATAATCATTTATATTTAATAAGAGATAAAAAAAGGTACTCTGTTTTTCTAAAATCTAAAAGACTTTTTTTACCAACTTCTGAAAATACCAGTAAAATAAAATTTGTTTTGTTACTCCAAATTATAATCTTTTCTTTTTCATACGATTATGAAAGAGATCGACTTTGGTCACCCTCCGATATAGATAGCACTCTCATCATCCCACTTTAGGCCACACAACACACAATTTTTACGAGCCCAAGTCGTCCAAATGGCAGGCCACAATTTGGGCTGAACTCAGCCTAATAGTTAACTATCAGAACATTCATACCATTAGAATCATATGACTTTAAATATGGACCCTATAGAAGATATTAACAGTCCACATGAAAGTTGTGTGATTGGAAGGTTTGAAGCCTATGATGGTCGTGATTGATGGCTGAGCTAAGTCCAAATGGTGGCCCGCCTTTTGGACTTGAATTAGTAACAAATGTGTGCCACATAGCCTAAAAGCAGGACAATTAGTGTTATCTCAACCGGACATCAATAGTATGTATCATCTCAACCCTATGGGGAGCAAGGAGCACCACTTCATAAGATATCATTTTCGTTTCTTTCTCAGTTTTTCAACTTATAAGAGGGCAATAGAAAGTTCAAAAGGCTAAATGCTATATTTCAAACATTATTATAATAATGGATATAAGTTTGGTCATTCATTCTTTTGACCTGATATTACTGACCGGAGATAATGTACTATAAAAAAATCTCCCAATCCATTCTCATTTGGTTATTATGTTGCAAAATCTCACAAAAAAATTACCCAACAACAACGAACGTAGATACCAAATGAGCTCCTTTTGCATGGAATCTACTATGAAGCAATCTAAAGTTAAATGAAGGGATCTTATGTTCGAAGGAAAGGAGGTACACATAAGTTTCTGAAATAGTATAATTTGCAGAATTTGAAAGTTCGTTTATGTAAATAAACTGATTCGGCTCTTTTTTCAGTATCCAATTAGTTAACATATAGTTTCTTCAGCTATTTTCATTGGTTCAAAAATGAAGCTTGTATTGTTTCAGGAGCAATTACTTTTGGAACAGCTTGACCAGTCACGATTGCAGGTATACACTACTTATGGATCATTTGGCATTTTTAAATGAATTGGTTTGGTTATTTTCCAAACCGAAACCGGAAAAAACAGGTTTAGTTCGGTTCAGTTCGGTTTCAGTTTTTTCAAACCATTTTTCAGGTTTTTCAGTTATTTAGCTTTTTCAGATTTTTTCGATTTTCTAATCCTACCTAATCAGTTTCGGTTTCCGCTTCCCAAAAAAAAAATTGAACTGCAATTGGATCGGGTTTGGTTTGGGTTGGTTTTCAGGTTGTGTTCGGGTTTCAGGTCTTGCATCCCTACATCTATGCAAATATATAAGTTTATGACCCGGTAATAAAAAAAAGAAAAATAAATACCAGATATACAATAGGGTTTCCTTTACATTTTTGAGTTCCTTGTGTATATACAAAAATGTATATTAACACATATATGTTAATAAGTTGTTATTTATTATTATTTTTATATATGTTAATTAGTTTTGACAGGTGTCTGATCTAAAAACTCCTCACTTTGCACTGTCATATAGATTTGCACAGTTTGCTACCGTTTTGTGCAAGTCATAATTAGGTAAAATCTATAGCTCAAAATTTATAAGGTCATTCTACACTAATAGGTGCATATGCCCTAATTTTGAGGTTGCAATATTATCAACCTTCCATTGTGCTACAGGCCCAAGATAAGCAAATGTTATACTTGCTATATATAATTTAGTTTAGAAATCCACATAAGTGATCTTTCAACGAGATTTCTCTGCATACAGGAATTACTGCAAAAGTCAAATGCAACATATGCATCTGGCAGCAGGTTAGGTTCTTACTAGCTCAGTTTGTCACTTATATTTTTCAGATTTTAGGAAAATGAATTGCATGAGTTAATGCACCATGACCTAGACTTTAATGATGTTCTCCTTTTAATTTAAGGCGTCCGATTTCAAGCTCACCACAAACGGATCACTAGGGGTCGAGGACACTTGGCAGGAGAGGCGAAGCAAATTAATTTATTTTTTTCTTTTATTTTGGAAATGGGCCATGGGGTTCTCAAATTGTTAACACTCTTTCTTTTCTTCTTCTTTTTGTTTGAATAGAAGGATTGGACATGTAGAGTTGAAAATATTTGGCGGTATTGGCATTGAATAATTTGCATTTGAATTAAATGGATGTGTTGAATATGAGATTAATAGCTTTTTTTCTTTATATAATTTTCTTAAAAGCATTAAAAAAAAGTATTAAAAAAATAAACATTAAAAAATTGCATTAAAAAAAGCATTAAACAAGCATAAAAAAATTGCATTAAAAAAAAGCATAAAAAAAATTATTTTAAAAAAAATTGCATAAAAAACCGTCGACGTAATTTTTTTTTTTGAAAAATAGTATTTTTAAAAAACAAATTGCATAAAAAAACCACTACCAAAGGCAGTAATTTTTTCTGACTGTTAAGAGCAGTCGTTGTAAAAGTTCATAAACCATTGCCTTGTATAGTGGTAAAAAAAAAACCACTGTTTTTTTTACAACTGTTTAGGGCAGTGGTTTTTTTCAAAAAAACCACAGCCCTAAAAAACCACTGCCCCCCTAAATATTATTTTTTAAAAAATTGCATAAAAATCAACATAATTTTTTTTTTTTTAAATAGTATTTTTTTTAAAAAAATTGCATCAAAAAACCACTACCAAAAGCAATGATTTTTTCTATGACTGTTAAGAGCAGTCGTTGTTAAGTTCATAAACCACTACCATGTATAGTGGTAAAAAAAACCACTGCTTTTTTTACAACTGTTTAAGGCAGTGATTTTTTTGGATTTTTCACTTTCTTTTATGCTCCTAAAAATCAAAAACTAAAAAAAGAAGAGCCTTTCTTTTATATAAAAAAAAAAAAAACAACAAAAACTGCAAAAAAACCTTAGTTCGTGCCCATAAAATAAAAAAAAAACCAACACAAAAATAATAAATAAATCAATGCCTTAGTTTTCAAAACAACAAAAATATATAAAATCCCTTGCTTTCTTAGAGAAGTCAAAAATCATTTTTCTCAATTAAAAATTCAAAAGAAAAAAGAGAAACCAAAAATCTTTTTTTCCTGATTAATTGCCAAATAAAAAACAAAAACCAAAATCCTTGCATTATGATTCAAAATAAAAAACCAAAAACAAGAATAAAGGCCTCTTCTTATATAAAAACAAAACAAAAGAGTACATAAATATGTATATATTTAAGCACCAATAAAATCCATAAAATAACAAAAATAAGGCACCATTCATGAAAAATTGCCAACACATCATCAATAAACAAGCATACAACAAAAAGAAACTATTATTCATCAAAGAATGCAAGATTATACCCATATTTATAAGGAAAAAATAAGAAAAATCAAGAAGGATGGGTTTTTAATGGTTACCTTGTGAAGAAGAAAGGGTCTTTGATCTAGTGTAATTCGGACGATCAAACAGCGCAAGCGAATGCCGGCAATGGGGCACGCATAGAGGCGATGTAAAGGAACCCTAGGGAAGCTTTGGTGTAACGTCCCAAAAAATTAATGCTTAAATAGTGCACCTCGGAAAGCGGACCGACTAATCGTACGTCTGATCGGGTCAACTTTGACTGGATTGACTTAGGTTAGTTAGTTAGGTTGCATAAAATATGTGAGAGGAGGTGTATGGAATATAAATGAATGTGTATTCACACGCATACACTAGTTAGTTATAGGTGCTTAACACCTAAGATAAATTGTAAGTATAAGAAAGGGAAAGAGAGTTTATTTCTCTTAGGATGAGTGGTTGAGAAATAAATTGGAAGAGAGTAAATGAGAGGGAGATGTTGTGGTGAAATCTAGGATCAGTGCATTGAATGCAAGTGATTGATCTGTGATCGGAAAGTTAGCGGATCGAGGTGAAAGTAGAGATTTGGGGGTTTATGAAACCCTAGTTAACTAAAGCCTGAAGCAGGAGAAATCCAACCATTAGATATAGTAAGATCCACCATTTCAAGCTTGTTTAGTTATTAGATAGATAATCTAAACTAATTGGTATGAGAAATAGATGATGAATGGTGCGGATGATGATGAGATGGGTTTTAGAGGATGGAACACGTTCAGATCTGAGAATGAGCAAAATCGATCAAACGAAATTGGATTTCGTTCAATCGATTTTGACCAATGAAGAGAGATGAGAAATAATGAATCTGAAGAAATCGTTCGAATGATTCTAAAATCGTTCGATCGATTTGTGGAACCTGTGCGAACGAAATAAAGTCGTTCAATCGGTTTACTAGGGGACAAATATGAGATAAAATAGATTTCTGAGGAAATCGATTGAACGAAATAAATTCGTTCGATCGATTTAGGATTCCGTTCGATCGATTTGGACAAATTCAGGTTTTTGTTGAGTTTTTCATATGAGTTGTTCATGTGTTGGGATTGGGTTTCTAACCCAATGTTTTTACACTTATAGTGATGAGATATATGTGTTTGGCCAGGCCTAGTTTAAGCCGAACCTAGAAATGGTTGAATGCTAGCTCGGATTGAAGGATCCGTGGATTGAGAACGCGTGCAAGGTAGGGGGGATATCTGAACTCGTACCCTTAATTACAAGAACATGTATGTGATGATAGTATATAAATGCATGTTTCTTTAAAGCTGAGTTGAAATGAAAACGCGTTTTCTTTTAAAGTGAAATTAAAATGAGGAATGTTAAAGTAGTGGCAGTAAGAAATGGTGTGTGACGAAATAAATGAGTAAAAGAGTTCAACCATCCCAGGGATGCATGTGTGCTATGGGCATCTAAAGGATGCATCAGAGGGTGTGACATCCTAGGGATGTACGGTGGACGTAAAGATCCACGAAATAGAAGATTTATGAATGTGATTGAACAGGCTGAGAATTTGTATGTATTTAGCACAATTACACGGTGAACAACTATATATAGTGCATAATTGATTTAAGGTTTGTAGAATACCCAACCGACACGGCGGTATATCTGTGACTGACTCGGCAGGATATCCGTGACCGGTACAGTGGCTAATCCATACACTAGTAGACATCCCAGAGACGTATAGTAGTTAAGTACCCATCGCCTATGAGAAAGGGACGTGGGTCAGATTACTTAGTAAATAGTCTGATTAGACGACGATGGAGGGTATTCCATCGGGGTTCGATGCTATATTTCTCGGGGATTATTTAAGTTGATTGTTTTAAGTCGTGAGACCAGCCTTGTTGCAATCATATGAACTAATAAACATCAGACGTCTTGAGTAGAGTAACAAAAGCATTATGTTTATTTTATCGCATCTCAAACTATTTTTCAGTTAATTTACATTAATGAATTTATGCTTTATTTATGTCATGAAATATATGTGAGTAAGAAATATGTACTTGTTTAGACATTGTCCCTATTGAGCTAGGATGTAGCTCACCCTTTTGACTATACGTTACAAGTGCAGAGTTAGAGGCTGCTTCTGAAGAGGTCGATCTTGAGGATTCAGATTACATTCCAAGGGAGGAGTCTAATCCCCCTCTTGAGAGGTTCTTTTAGAAGACCCTCTGCGTGCTTTGACGTTATTTTTGAGAGATATATTTTGGCTTGGTACGTCCAGCCATGTTTTGTAAGGATAAAGTCATATGTAATATTCTTTTGTCGAACCATCTAGGGTGACCGTGATACGGCACTGATGGTTCGGGTTGGTTCTTTTGCCATGCAGAGGGATGGGATTAGAACGATCTTTTGGATTTATTATTTTGATGATACATTTTAGAACTCGAGATTTAGCTCCGCACTAGCTTGTATCTCTGTTTTAACTATTTATATGGGGATGTACCAAGTGTTCTGCTTATTATTTAGGGCACGGCCTCGAGGGCTGTGTTGATGGCACGGGTATCAGGGTGCCGAAATCCGGGCTGTCACATCTGATTTTCATTTTAGAGAGGGGGAAGAGAGCAATTTCAAAAAAACACGCTGGCTGCCCATACTCGGACTGCTTAAATTTGAAACCCAGCTATACCTGGTGCAACTATTAGTTGCGTCAGGCCATTTTGCACCCTATCTTGGCATGGCGCAACTAATAGTTGCGCCAGCCACTTATGGGTCGGGTCTTGGGCCTAGTGTGGGTCATATACATAACCCGGTACCCCCTCTCTTCATTTTGTCACCCCCGGCTGATGTACGTGCTCCCAAACGATGTGTCGATCGTCATTCGACCTACCCGGGAAGTCGTGCAAAGAATAAAGTGGACCGAGAGCAATAGGCATCCCGATCCTACATAGAAAAAATGTAAAAAAGTCTAAAAAATGCTGAAAAAATTCCACATAAAAAGCCAAAAGTAATCCCTATAAAATGATAGAATAGTTCATATAAAATGATAGAATAATTCACATAAAATAATAGTTCTAAAAAACCAAAAAATCCCAAAAAAAGATAGCTTTAAAAGATCAAAAAAACACAAAATGATAACTTAAATATCTAAAAATCCACAAAAAAGATATAAAGGAAATCCCAAAAAAATAATTCGCATCAAATAATAGAAGTAATAAAGTGATGAAATCCCATGAAATAATAACTTAAAATCCAAAAAATCACATAAAATGATAACTCAAAAACCTAAAAATCACATAAAATGATAAACACAAAAAATATCAAAAATTCCCCACATAAAATAACAAAAATATATGTTTTAAAAGGGCGGCACATACTCCAAAAAAGCATTGCGACATATATTCGCTTCGCTCGGGTAGTCGTGCTAAATAAACGTCGGTATCAATGGGTTCGCCCAAAGACCTCGAACCCTGCTTCTAGCAGGGACACCGTGACTAGTTAAGTGAGGCGGCCTATGCCTCATATAATTGGACACATATGCGTGTTCCAAGGCGGTAAAATGTCAATATTTTATCAACAATACAGTTGTACCATATCAACGTCCTAAGTCTAAGGTTTGCCTTGGATTTTTGGATCCTACTTCAAAATAGGAGCAACGGGGTTAATCCCAGTCAAACAACCAATGTTTCGATCAAGTTGACTCCACTGTTAAATCTTTATAATGAGTGTTATGTCTTTGGATTCATATGAACGTGAGTGACTAACTTGAGATTCATCACGAACTATTTCGGAGGTGTGGACTCTTGGTCTGGATAGTCTGGGAGTGCACCCTACAGGGTTTGAGGTCTGGATGAATTCGTTATGAAGAAGATCAATTATTGGTTAAGACCAACCTGTTGGGAATGAAACTACTCATCAATCAAACTATGTGCAAACATACATGCAGAAGGGTTCATTTCCCTTATTTTCGCAGGGTTAAAACCTGTATTGGCACGATATCCCTATAAAGTGTACGTCTTGCGTCTTGGTATCCGTAGGATGGTCATTTGTTCTCGTAAATTATATTTAGACCGGATCTAGGTTGAGACTTCCATCACCTTTTGTTGCTTATCACCCCTAATGGGTGCATGTTTATGCATAGTTAAATAATTTATAAGATCATTATTGACAGAGACCAGGATTAGGTATCCCCTTCGGTGGAATCCTGATTTTGGCCAGATTGTTTAATTTTATTTAAGGTTAGATGCTCTAGGTCATGATGATTCGGGGCACGTTAGAAAAATGGCACGTACTCCCAAAAAATGTTGCGGCAGCTATTCACTCCTCTCGGGTAGTCGTGTCAAATAAACTTCGGGATCAATGGGTTCGCCCAATGACCTCGAACCCTGCTTCAAGCAGGGGCACCTGTGACCAGTCAGATGAGGCAGTCAATGCCTCATATGATTGGACACAAACTGTGGAGCCTTGCGTACTTGCATTGTGCCTATCTTTGAATATGGGTCGATCACCCTCCTTACTTATGAAGCTATTGTATTCGGAATGAACCTTGAACATCAAATTCCTTTAAATCATCTCGAGAAGCGACTAATTTTTCCAGCTATTGGGCTTTCGCAACTCATTTTCCACCTCGGTTATGCCCAGTAATGTCGTTGAGCACTTGTGAACTGATTACATTGAGAAACCACTATTTTTCCCGACATACAGGGCTTTCGTTTTCTAAACATGTTACTCATCTAATGTTTGAAGTTCCTTCTGAATGTAGTGGACCCGTTAGCAATGCCTTGGGCCTCTTCAGATGTCTCTTTTCTTTGGCATTCGATCATTAGTGATCGGATACTAAAGAGGGGCATCTATAGACACCCAAATTTAGCCCAAGGCCCTAGCGAAACACATTTCAAGAGAGGAGCGTCCCCGAGCTTTTGATGGCATGTATGGAACCCTTAGGAACCTATCCAAAACCTTAGAAGCCATTCTAAACCCTTAAGAATCACCCTAGATCCCTTAGGAACCTTTCTGAACCCTTAGAAACCCATCCCAACCCTTAGAACCCATTCCAGACCTAAACCTAGCTTTCCTGAGCAATGGATGAAGAGTGGTGCACTGGGACTAGTTACAACCTTTTACTGCAATCAAATCTCATATCATTGAAAAATAGAAGTCCTTAACTTTCTCACGGGCCAAGAATCTCCCCAATCGAAGTTATGTACGCAAAGATATTGCATTTCGAACTCAAAGGGTAAATTGGTAATTTCAAATAAACCCCCTTAGGGATTTGGCACAACTAATAGTTACGCCAAGCCATTTCTCCCCAAAAATGGCTTGGCGCAACTATTAGTTGCGCCAGCTATAGGTGGGTCCCCCGCAGGCAGTCGACTTCTCAAAGCTACTGTGCATCATTGTTTTACTATGCATATGCTTGGCGCAACTAATAGTTGCGTCATGCATATGAAATTTCATGATTGAGGTTTGACTTATTGACCACCTTGACCTTTGGGGTGTGCTTTGCTAGTTCTATTACACCCATTTACTATCTATGTGCAACCCCTTAAGTGATTTAAAGCCTGAGCCTATCATCCACCATTGGAGCAACTCTTTATATTTTTAAAGGCTCCAAAAACCTTAGAAAATCTTAGATGGCCCATTATCTAATTGCTAATCCCAATTAGCCTCTAAGCAACCTCCTAACCTCTCTTTTTCCTATAAATAGAGAGGCACCCCCCCTTGCAAATGACTTGAAAAAATTTGCAATTAAGAGATTAAGGAATCCCTTCTCTCTCTCTCTCTCCTCTAGTGCACCATTCCCATACAAATTCTAGAACTTTAAAAAACCCTTTAGACCTTAGCATTTCACCCAAAAGCTCTAGGTTAGAGGTGTGTTACCCCCTAGCCTTCCCTCTCTACCTCTTAGCTATCAAGCCTTAGGAGTTAGAACCTCATTCCATACCATACTAACCTTCAAAAGCTCACCGAAGCAAGCAAACGAAAGGCTCCATAGCGGTGTAACAAGGGCCTGAGAGCTTCGGCTCTCCCCTCTATTCCTCTACCTTTTCAGTTATTCCTCCATCCTCTCACTTGTGCCGCTACGTCGCCAAATTTTTTATAGGAACGAAGGGGCACAAATAGGAGTTTAAGACCCATTTGGGCAAGAGGAAGCCTTTTTCTTTTCTTTTATATTATTTTTATTTTGGCCATTAGTAGAGACCGCATTAAACGGGTTGATTGGGTGCCTAACACCTTCCCAATCGATAACCAAAGCCCCTACCCAAGAGCCTTTGGCGTAGACCAGATTCAGAGTCATATTTGTGACACTTTGGTGCTTATAAAAATTATCTAGGTTTCCCAAGACACCAAAGGCTTTTAGTGGCGATATTTTCGTTAGTGAGCGCATCGTCGTGACGGGATCATCAAAAATCCCACGGTTGCACAATTTGATGGTGGCTTTACTAAAGTCCAAATTTTCCCAAAAGGCGACGTCCACAACAACTTCAACTCCCACAAGATGGTGTTTCATTGAGATTGGGGGCCAATCCAACACTACAAAAAATAAGACTATCAATTGCAGCCAAAAACTACCGCTAATACTCTTGCCGCTAATAGTCTTTAATAGTTTTTTGTTTATAGCGGCAGTTTTTTGCTCCAAAAAACTATCGCTAATAATCTGTTTTTTTGTAGTGCAATGTCCTATCAGAGGCACTGCCCTTTTGCCTTTATCTATCTGTTTGTCCTTTTAAGGAGCAAATATAGTTTCAGTTTCAGTATCCTTTCCCCCTTCAGGTAATTCTCTGATAGCTACCCCAGAGGTTTTAGATCTCTTCTTAGGAGGGTCTGTTGTTTTTTATTTAGCAATGAGGGCAACAGCCCATGCGATATGCCTTATCAGTGGAGAATGATCGGAGATATTAACTTCCTCTTCTTCTTCTTCCCTCTTCCGCTTGTCCTTTGATCTCGGCATGATGCTATTTTCACCTACAATAATTCACAAAACCCATTTTTTGCTCAAAAATAGATGCTAAACCAGAAGGATTTCCAAAAGAACCAACTTATTTGGAGTCGACATCATTACCATATCAAACCCTAATCTTAAAAATCAGTAAGTAAATTTTTTAGTAGGGTTTCGGATGAGAAAAGTGCAAGCTCAAGGTAAGTGAAGAAAATGGTTGGGATAGCTACAGAGAATTTAAAAAATGGAGGGAGAAGAGAACAATTAGCAAGAGAGTTCGAAAATGGGGCCGACGTATTCTCTCACGAATATGTAGGCCTTAATTTCAATGATGACATACTGAACCGGTCATCACAGGTATGTTTAACCTAGAGTCATCGTTTCAACTTTAACTTTTCAGCAATCGTAAGTTTGAACTCTCGTATCGGTTAACTCGTAATCACTACGACTTAGCCGATGGACTTAACAATCTTTATGAGTGTACGTAAATGCATACGATTTCTCGTAATAGTGTACATCAAGTAATGCATTACGATCGATCGTATTTAACTACGATTAGGCTCGTAATGTATTTCCTAGAATTTCAAAATAAGAAAAGAAGTAGTTTACATATTTTACAAAAGGTGCTATGGATGAGTCGATAGCTCGACAGGTCCATGAGGATTTCAATTCTGATTAGTGGGGGCACATGTCTCCCCCAAAAATACTTATCCTCTAGGATTACTAACTGACTGCGTCAACAATTAGCCACTTTCTATCTTTGCCACCTGTGAAGCTAGTTGGCCAATCTTGCTCTCCAACTTCGTGAAGGATTGGGTATGTGAATGAAGTACTTCAGAGAAATGAGCTAGTTGAGATAAGTCCTCTAGAATGTTGATGTGGCTGTTGTTGCAAATCCTGAAGGATCTGAACAACAGTTACATCAGGTGCATTGCTCGGTGGACCGAATTGTGGCTGCACAGTTGATATTTGAGGTCTTTGGTGAAAAACTTGGGTCGGGGAAAGTCGGAGCTGCGCAACAAATGGTGCTAGTTGTGCCCCACTCGTGGATCCATAATTAAATCCTAGGTGGTTTCACCACGACAGGTTATATGTATTCCCGTAATCTCCTCTCTAAAAGGCCATGACTTGTTCTTTTTCCACCGCATCTGAGTATGATGATGTAGCTACGCTCTTGGCTCTGGCATAGGTTATGTTCTGGCAATTTCAACAGGTTGCTATAGGTCTTTCTAGAGTGCTTGGTTTGGCAATCATTAATGATGTGTTGTTGCTCTAGCGCTGCAACCTTAGCACTCATGTCATCCTCATTCTTTACTTTTTCCTTACTGAGATCATAAAGACTGTTTTTGCTTTGAATTGTCAGCCAGTTTCTTTGTTAAATTCCAAGCTTGTTGGCCATCTTGAGCCATGAAGGCTCCTCCACTCACGGTATCAACTGTAGACTGGTTGGTCTCAGTTAACCCTTGATAAAAACTTTGCGCAATAGACCAGTTTGACACATCATGATGAGGACATTTTCTCAATGAATCCTTCATACGTTCCCAACTCTCATAGAATAATTCTCCAGGTAATTGCGTAAAGTCCTTAATTGTCTGGCGAATCTGATTAGTTTTATCAATTGGAAAGTACTCGTTCAAATATTTAGACTATAGTCCGTCTCAAGTGGTAATACTTCTGGCATGCAGCGAGATTCGTCACGCCTTTGCTCAATCCTTGAGAGAAAAGGGAAACAACCGTAATTTAATGGCCTCATCTTTAGTTGGGGACAATTATAACATAGTGCAAAGTTCTATGAAATCCCTTAAATATTGATAGGGATCCTCTTGATCAAGCCCATGAAAAGTGGGTAATGTTTGAAGTGTATTGAGCTTGATCTCATAATTTTGACCAGTCGCTACCTCTGGTATAACTATATAAGAGGGCACGGTCAAAGTAACTAGGCTGAAGTGTGTAATATCCCGATATTTTTGAATCCAAGTTTGACTGATTTCAGGCACAAATTCGGCACAGTGACCAATGTCACCATGATTTTTATTTAATAATAAGTCATTAAATAATATTTGGGTAGCTTTGTGTGGAACAGATTAGAGTTTAGACTGCGATTGGGCATTTAGTGTGAAAGCCGTGCACCAACTTGCGGTGTACCGCTTAACACCGAAACCAAGCCTATGGATAAGTTGATAAGTGGATAGAATTTAGGACCAAATATCATAGATATTTGGTTGCAAATACCCAAGATATTTTGGGCCCTTAGTTTGGTTATAAGAGAGGGGCGTGGGTTGTTTGGAGGCTAAGCATTAGCCGTTTGAAATTAAGAGAGAACGTGAGCTCACATCCTCCAAACCCTTCTTGAAATTTCGATTGTGAGATTGCGATCATGCCAGAAGCTCCGCACTCTTTGCGACCATTCCAACCCCATTTTCAAAGAGAGTTCCGTCTTGCGATCGTCTCTCGCGCTTTGAGGAGTTCAAGGATCGATACTTGCTAGTGAAGGTGTAACGTCCCAATCTTTTAAACCTTGACCGGCACATCTCGGTATGCATGCCAATAGACCGTACACTGAAGACCGTACCTTGAGATGATGTAATGTCTATAGATCAAATCCGACGGATCGGATCATAGGTATGTAGGCTGGGATTGGGAGTAAGGAACTCATATACACCAAACGTCGGTGTAGCAGTCCCGTACCAAAGCTTAGACCCTGGTTTAAAAAGGAAATAAAAGCCCATCGGTGGCATTTAATACCCTAGTTATTGCTGATGCTAAGGAGTTAAGAGGAGAAAGGGAAGATCTAGGGCATTGAATGCTTATGAATGTGAGATCGAGCCGTTCGTACTAAGTGAAGCTAGGGAATAGTCGAATTTGGAACGAACCACTGTCACTCGAAGAACCCTAATCCAATTTAAGAGCTAAGACTGGAGATTTGGATGAAATCAAAGTGTTGAAGGTAAGTCTAAATCACGATAATAGCATTGGTAGTTGTTTTATAGATTTGGATCATGAAAGAGTGTGCATCATGTTGGTTAGAAGATGAGAAGAGAACGAGGGTGAAAAACTCTAAAACGAATACATCCGCTCATTTCGACCGATCGAAATGGCCTTAAAGTTATGAAAAAATGAAGTTGAATGAAATTCATTCGATTGAAGGTAAATTCGATCGAACGAAACTTTTTCGATCAATCGAATCCCACACTCGATCGATCGAACCGTATACAAACAGGGATATGGAAAATTTGTCTGAGAGGACTCGATCGATCGAAATATGTTCGATCGATCAAATTTTGAGTTTTCGACCGATCGAAGAAAAATTCGTTCGATCAAATTATGCTGTTCTGAAATTCCTTTTGGATGACTCGACCGATCGAAATATTTTCGATCGATCGAATCATGAGTTTTCAATCGACTGAATGGGGAATTCGTTCGATCGAACTCATTCTGAGTTAGACTCCTGTGAGGGTTTGACCGATCGAATTTAAATTCGATCGATCGAAACGGGGTTTCGATCGATCGAAATAGGGATTCGATCGATCGAAATTCCCAGATTCATGCTTTTGTTGGGTTTTGACTTTGAGACTCCGAGGGGATCATTAGAAGTGTGTTTAGCATCATTTGAACTAATGAATTATGAAAATTGAATATGTTTAGGTGAACCAGTGTTGCTTGAAGAGGACCCGACCCTTGCGACAGTTTGAACGCGTGCGGTCGATATTGTGAGGTAGGGAAAAACTTAATAGCATGTGCATTTTCGACATTAGCATATGCGTTATGTTCTAATTGCAATTCTTTCAATTTATTCATGCGAAATTTGTTTATGATCATGAGTAGGAAGATATATGCCTTGATACGTTTGTGAAATGTGTGAATTGTGGAATCTTCTAGGATTCAAACGTAAGATATGTGTGCCACAACTTCACTCTTTGTTCAGATCTTTGAATTAAAATTATACTTATCACTCTACACGGCGATGAGCTATATGTATGCACCTGCATTTGAGGTTATGTGAATACCCGACCGACGCGGCGGTATAACTGTGACTGACGCGACAGGATATCCGTGACTGGTACGGTGGCCAATCCATACACCCCTTTGCTGTGTGTGATGTGACTCCTACCGTATATCGATAATTATGTTCGGCCAAGTGTCCAACTTTATGGGACCTTGGATTTATGTGAAAATGGTTCACGTGAGCGACGATGGTAGGTATTCCATCGGGGGCTTGAGGCTATAGATCCTCATTCTATTACTTTAAGTGAAGTACTTTTAAGTTTTCTTTTTATACATCATAACAAATAGGCAAAGACGTTGCACTAGTTTTCTGTACACCTTGCATATGACTCCGACCATGTGATCACGATTATGCTTATGTTTCTGCTAGCTTCATTTCGTCATGCCATGAGATATATGTTTGATGTTATAATATGCATGCTATGAGTCTTTCTCTACTGAGCTTGGATGAAGCTCACTCCATAACTCATGTCACAGGTTCAGGTGAAGGCGAGGAGTCGGAGATTCCAGAGAAGGAAGATCCGGACTACTCCCCTAGAGAGGATTTAGAGGAGACACATCCAGAGGATTGTTTCCTTTGCGCCCAACCAGAGTAGGTTCGACGTTGTTCTACATAAACAGTTTGGGTTCTTTCGATGTAAAAAAAGAGATGAATTTTGAATGGTAATTTGATGTTTTTGGATGAACCATGTTTCGGTAAGGAAAGGTCCTTACCGGTGGTTCTTAACGGTTCTTCTTCCATAGGTGTTCATATGGAATTAGAACCGTCTTTTGCGCTTTTGTGATGAATGTTATTTGTTCTCTATCTTGGTTAAGTTACCTAGTTGTGATGGTTCTATTTCATTTCCGTTATGCAAATGTTAAGCTATGTACTCCGTTTGGGGTTCGGCCTTAGCGCCAGCCCATTGACGACGCGGGTTTCGGGGAGCTGAAATCCAGGCTGTCACAGAAGGACTTCATCGTGAGCTTCGTTGAGATCAATCGTCGTAGAAATTGAGAAGTTTTGCTCCGAAACCCTCTTTGGCAACATTTCTTAAAGCAGTGGAATCAATCGACAAAAAGGTTAGTTTCCCTTTAATTTTAATGGTTTAGATTGTAGAATAAATCTTGTTTTAGTTTAGATAAATTGTATATATAGAATAGATAACAGGTTTTGTTTTTGGAAGAATAAATTGCAAGAAAGGAGACAAAATTGAACAAACACAGATCTGGAGAAATTCGAGGGTCGAATTTAGGTTTTTAAGCCTGATGCACTTTTTGGGAAATTTGAGGGTCGAATTTGAATTCGACGGTCGAATTTGGTGTGATGTGCCGCCCTTCTTTAGTATTTCAGCCATAACTTGTTATTCTGAACTCGGATTGATGCTATTGTTAAGGTGTTAGAAAGAGAACAACCAAATCTACAACTTTTATGAATTAACCAACTGATGAATAAATTATTTTGAGGATCAAAATTAAGCTGGAAGTTAGGCCAAGTTCTAAGTTAGCACGTTTTGACTGAAGTACCGATATAGCGTCGGTATTTTGGCCATAACTCTTTACTCCGAAATCTAATTAATACGATTCTTAAGGTGTTGGAAAGAAGATAACGAGATCTACAACTTTTGTGAATTAACTAATTCATGAATCAACTGTTTTAATGGTTAAAATTTAGTGGGAATTTGGGTCAAATTCTAAGTTTGCACGAACTTGCCCATTTCTGCCTTGATTTTTAGTGAACACTTAAATACACCAAGTTTAGTAGTAACTAGAATTAGTTCTTAATACATCATCGTATGTGTGGGTAGATTGAGAGTTGGAGGCCGTGGATAAGGGCTTTTGGATTATTTTGGAACGGCTCCGAACTTAAGGTAGGGGAAGCTCAACGAAAATTACATTTTATAAATTGATTCATGGTTTCTTAGATTTTCGACCTGATGCTTTGTTTCCTTTGACATATTTTGTTTCTGTCATGTTTCTGCATATGTTATGATATATTTTGTTTCCGTCCTGTTTTCGCGTATGTTTTGATTGTTCTATTTCCGCGTATGATCTAACTGTTCTGTTTCTAACCTTTGAATCTGATTCGTTCTGTTCAGTATGCTTTCATCTGATTTGTTCTGTTTTGTTATGATCCATCTTGTTTAACCTGCTTATGAACTTTGAATTTGAATGATCATGGAACTCCGTTTTTAGTAATCTGACAACTTTTGAATCTTTGAAAACTTGTGCGACTGAGTCATAGTGAGGTCTCTTTCCTGGCACGTGACACTTGGGGTGTAGGCATCCATGTACATATGCAATCCACTATGGCCCCTCAAGTGCCACATGCAGTACATCCAGGCTACTATGGATCCCGTCTCTTGACTTGCGTGCCTTGTGAAGTTATCGCACTGTGACTCATTCTAGTTAAACTAAGACAATAGGGAGTATGATTACGTTAAGAGCCTTTGTTTAGAATCAAGGATAATCGTAGACCTGAACTGTAGTTGCTGAAATTAGAGTGGATTATTGGACTTTGAGCCTTAGAAATAAGAGACTTGAGCATTGAATCCCATATCTGAGTGTGATTGTGAGTGGACATTGACAAGTGGACCGGTACGGCGGTTATCCGTACACAGTATACAGTGCATAGCATATATAGTGGGCCCGTACGGGGGTGATCCGTACGCATTGCATAGCATACATGGTAGGCCCGTACAAGGGCGATCCGTACGCATTGCATAGCATACATAAGTGAAGTGAGTGAAGTGAACACAGTGAGTGATGTGAATATGAAAATCTGAAAATTGAGTAAGGTGAATAAGAAAAATGAGCTTTTATTTCTACATCGAACATCTGCTCTGTTATCGATGTTGTTCTGCCTCAAATATCTGCCCTGTTATGAGTTTTTATTCTATCTCAAATATCTGCCTTGTTAATACTTTTGTTCTGCTATCAAACGTCTGATCTGTTAAATCTGTGAAATTTGTCTTTTAATATCTTATCTGCTTCTGCTTTGAACTCTGTCATTAGTAAGATGTAACTGCTATTGATGTTCTTCTACTGAGCTTAGATGTAGCTCACCCCCAACTATACATCCCAAGTATAGCCTTTCATCGGGACCCTAGACTTGAGAAGAATCTGAAGTTGCCTGCCAGAGGGAGAGCTCAATTGGATTGGCACAGTGACTTCTGTGTTTTGAGCTTAGTACATCCCTTTATTTTAGATGTTTTGTATAGAATTGGAGGTTTTTAGTTCTGCCATATATTTATTATCTGTTTTATTTTCCGCTTAAAGGTGTGTTTATACCAATTAAATTCTATATCAGATTGTGTTCTGCGATCTGGCGGTCCGAGTTTTCCCTTTTGGCTTTGGTTTAAAAAAAAAAAAAAATCTCTATGGAAAAGTAAGTTGGGAAAATTCGGGCTGTCACAGTTGGTATCAGAGTCTAGGCGTTAGGTCTTATGGAAAATCAGAGATATGGTATTAGATCCTGAAGAACATCGTATGAGCAGGTCATATGTGACACCATGTGTCGCAGTTGATGCCAGAGTTTAGGCTTTAAGTCTTATGGGAGACCTAAGGATATGACTTTCGGTCTTGTCAAAACGTAGGGAGCATAGAGAAGCTTAGATTATGTGACTAAGGCCTTGAATCTTCACGATCACTTTTAATGAAATTTTACTTATTCCTGATAGATCTGTATGGCTCCACATGTCAGATGAGGTAGAGGTAGACCCCGAGAGGTCAACATGATGGATGTTCCTGAAGGCGAGGGTACGTCACGTGAGAATGATAGTGGTAGTGATAGACAGGTGTTGGAAGCCTTGGCTAGCAATATGGCTCAACAGACGGCTTCAATGGCTCAACAGGCAGTCTCCATGGCCCAGCAAGCAGAGTTACTTGCAGCCAGGAACCAACTTTCTGGGTTTACAGAGTTTAGAAAGATGCATCCTCCAAGCTTTTTAGGTCAAGTCGATCCACTTGAGGCCGAGGGATGGTTGAATGAAATGGAGAAAATCTTCAAGATGCTTCAATGCACCGAAGTCGAGAAGGTTCATTGGGCAACCTTTAAGTTGAACGGAGAGGTTGACCCATGGTGGAAGTCAATGCCCAGAATTAGGGTGCTAGAATTTCCCAATACGCCATGGACTTGGGCTGAATTTGTAGAGACATTTAATGATAAATATTTCCCAAGATCATACGACATCAGTGGGAGGTATAGTTTATAAAACTTGAGCAGAATATGATGACTGTGCGAGAGTATGGGGCTGAGTTCGATAGATTATCATGATTTTCACCTCAGCACGTGGCCACCGAATTGATGAGGGCCAGGAAATTTCAGTTTGGCTTACGACCTTATATACAGGAGAGTGTGGCGATGTGGGAGATGGAAACCTTTTGGGGCGTGATATCAAAGGCTCTCATTGCAGAGGAAGAAATTTAGAAACAGTTCTTGAGGAGAGACCAACATAATAGGAGCGACGCTAGTCGAACGCAATCTTATGCATATGAGCCGACTGGCACGGGACCGAGACTACTGACACCTACATCAATTCAGCCTGCTCAGACTGCTTACTCGAAACCATCTATGCCTATGTCTTCGAGACCTTTCCGCCTTTCACACCCTACTATTGCTGCCATTTCAGGGGTGCAACAACCTTCACGCAGTACTTCATCAGCATCGGTTGAGTTCTACTTACAGTGTGGAAAGGGCCATAAGTCTGATGACTGTTGGTGGGCAACGGGCGCATGCCTTAAATGTGGGCAGGTTGGCCATCGGATAAGAGATTGTCCCCACATAAGGAACGAAACGCATTCCTAGGTGAGTTGGTCACACACTTTTGTGGACATCTTTGGAGTCATATTTTTTTTTCAGCTGTAAACTTTTGTGGTGGTGATGACTTCTTGTAACTGAATGATTTAACTTTCTTATAATTACATGGTTTCGATTTCTTGTGCTATTGGTTTCCTATTATACACACTACCGGTATCAAGATCAATTTTCGAGGGCGAAAATTCCTATTAGGAGGGGTGAATGTAATGACCCTAACTTCGAGCATGTTGAATTATACTTATACCTTTTTGAATATGGCACATCGATTTTTGAGGACGAATATTCTTTAAGGTGGGAAGAATGTAATATCCCGATATTTTCGAATCCAAGTTTGACTGATTTTGGGCACAAGTTCGGCACGGTGACCAATGTCACCATGATTTTTATTTAATAATAAGTCATTAAATAATATTTGGGTAGCTTTGTGTGGAACGGATTAGAGTTTAGATTGCAATTGGGCATTTAGTGTGAAAGCCGTGCACCAACTTGCAGTGTACCGCTTAACACCGAAACCAAGCCTATGGATAAGTTGATAAGTGGATAGAATTTAGGACTAAATATCATAGATATTTGGTTGCAAATACCCAAGATATTTTGGGCCCTTAGTTTGGCTATAAGAGAGAGGGGCGTGGGTTGTTTGGAGGCTAAGCATTAGCCGTTTGAAATTAAGAGAGAACGTGAGCTCCCATCCTCCAAACCCTTCTTGAAATTTCGACCGTGAGATTGCGATCATGCAGGAAGCTCCGCACTCTTTGCGACCGTTCAAACCCCATTTTCAAAGAGAGTTCGGTCTTGCGATCGTCTCTCACACTTTGAGGAGTTCAAGGATCGATACTTGCTAGTGAAGGACTTCATCGTGAGCTTCGTTGAGATCAATCGCCGTAGAAATCGAGAAGTTTTGCTCCGAAACCCTCTTTAGCAACATTTCTTAAAGCAGTGGAATCAATCAGAAAAAATGTTAGTTTCCCTTTGATTTTAATGGTTTAGATTGTAGAATAAATCCTGTTTTAGTTTAGATAAATTATGTATATAGAATATATAACAGGTTTTGTTTTTGGAAGAATAAATTGCAAGAAAGGAGACAAAATTGAACAAACACAGATCTGGAGAATTTTGAGGGTCGAATTTCAATTTGAGGGTCGAATTTGAAATTCGACCATCGAATATAGGTTTTTAAGCCTGATGCACTTTTTGGGAAATTCGAGGGTCGAATTTGAATTCGACGGTCGAATTTGAATTCGAGGGTCGAATTTGGTGTGATGTGCCGCACTTCTTTAGTATTTCAGCCATAACTTGTTATTCTGAACTCGGATTGATGCTATTATTAAGGTGTTGGAAAGAGGACAACTAAATCTACAACTCTTATGAATTAACCAACTGATGAATAAATTATTTTGAAGATCAAAATTAAGCTGGAAGTTACACCAAGTTGTAAGTTAGCACGTTTTGATCGAAGTACCGATATAGCTTCGGTATTTTGGCCATAACTCTTTACTCCGAAATTCAATTAATACGATTCTTGAGGCATTGGAAAGAAGATAACGAGATCTACAACTCTTGTGAATTAACTAACTCATGAATCAACTATTTTAATAGTTAAATTTTAGTAGGAATTTGGGTCAAATTCTAAGTTTGCACGAACTTGCCCACTTCTGCCTTGATTTTTAGTGAACACTTAAATACACCAAGTTTAGTAGTAACTAGAATTAGTTCTTAATACATCATCATATGTGTGATGTAAATTAAGAGTTGGAGGCCGTGGATATGGGCTTTTGGATTGTTTTGGAACGGCTCCGAACTTAAGGTAGGGGAAACTCAACGAAAATTATATTTTATAAATTGATTCATGGTTTCTTTGATTTTCGACCTGATGCTTTGTTTCCTTTGACATGTTTTATTTTCGTCATGTTTTCGCATATGTTATGATATATTTTGTTTCTGTCCTGTTTTCGCGTATGTTTTGATTGTTCTATTTCCGTGTATGCCCTGATTATTCTATTTCCGCGTATGATCTGGCTGTTCTGTTTCTAACCTTTGAATCCAATTCGTTCTGTTCAGTATGCTTTCATCTGATTCGTTTTGTTTTGTTATGATCCATCTTGTTTAACCTACTTATGAACTTCGAATTTGAATAAGCATGGAACTCTGTTTTTAGTAATCTGATAACTTTTGAATCTTTGAAAACTTGTGAGACTGTGCCATAGTGAGGTCTCTTTCCCGGCACGTGACACTTGGGGTGTAGGCATCCATGTATGAATGCAATCTATTATGGCCCCTCGAGTGCCACATGCAGTACATCCAGGCTACTACGGATTCCGTCTCTTGACTTGCGTGCCTTGTGAAGCTATCACACTGTGACTCATTCTAGTTAAACTAAGACAATAGGGAGTATGATTACGTTAAGAGCCTTTATTTAGAATCAGGGATAATCGTAGACGTGAACTGTACTTGATGAAATTAGAGTGGATTATTGGACTCTGAGCCTTAGAAATAAGAGACTTGAACATTAAATCTCATATCTGAGTGTGAATGAGAATATTGAGAACATATCTGAACATTTGATTGTGAGTGGACATTAACCAGTGGACCGGTACGACAGTTATCCGTACACAGTGTATAGTGCATAACATACATAGTGGGCCCGTACGAGGGTGATTTGTACGTATTGCATAGCATACATAGTGGACCCGTATGGGGGCGATCCGTACGTATTGCATAGCATACATAAGTGAAGTGAGTGAAGTGAACACAGTGAGTGATGTGAATATGAAAATATGAAAATTGAGTAAGGTGAATAAGGATAATGAGCTTTTATTTCTATATCGAACATCTGCTTCGTTATCGATATTGTTCTGTCTCAAATATCTGCCCTGTTATGAGTTTTTGTTCTATATCAAATATCTGCCTTGTTAATACTTTTGTTCTGCTATCAAATGTCTGATCTGTTAAATCTGTGAAATTCATCTTTTAATATCTGATCTGCTTCCGCTTTAAACTCTGTCATTAGTAAGATGTAACTGCTATTGATGTTCTTCTACTGAGCTTAGATGTAGCTCACCCCCAACTATACGTCACAGGTATAGCCTTTCATCGGGACCCTAGACTTGAGAAGAATCTGAAGTTGCCTGCTAGAGGGAGAGCTCAATTGAATTGGCACAGTGACTTTTGTGTTTTGAGCTTAGTACATCCCTTTGTTTTAGATGTTTTGTATAGAATTGGATGTTTTTAGTTCTGCCATATGTTTATCTGTTTTATTTTTCGCTTAAAGGTGTGTTTATACCAATTAAATTTTATATCAGATTGTGTTCTGCGATCTGGCAATCCGGGTTTTCCCTTTTGGTTTTGGTTTTTAAAAAAAAAAAAAATCTCTATGGAAAAGTAGGGAAAATTCGGGCTGTCACAAAGTGTGTCTGAATAGGGTGATCGTCAGCCATGGCTTAGGATTCTCTTGTAGAAGATCAGTCAGATGCTAGATTGCGCAAGAGAGTCATTTCAATATCTGGATCACACTCGAAGAATTCTAAACTTCGAGATCGAGTGTGATGCATACACTAGAAGCGTATATATTTTTGTGTTATTATTCTTATTTTTTTAATTTTTATTTTAGAAAGGAGGGAGAGAAAATAAATCTGAGCCTCTAGCTTCTATTGTCAGAAGAAGTATCGAAAGTTCGAGTAGCTGCTCCGAATAAACCTGCAAAAGTTTAAGAAGTGATTAAAGAAAATAAAAATATAAAGAAAAATAAAAAGAGACAAATATTAGCTTTCAAAAAAAATTTCGCTTCCTCGGCAACGGCGCCGACGCCAAAAACTTGATGTGGCTATAATTGTACTTAGCCTTAACCTATTGCAACACAACGAAAATTGCAGCACTAGTATGGGATCGTTCCCACAGGAAGGTCAAAATTTCTTGTGAAAACTTTTATTTGTCTTTTAAAGATCTAATCTATTGAAGAAATAAGAATAAAAGAAAGAGTATTTAAACTAGAATTGCATAAAGTAAATTTAATCTAATCATTCGCCAACCAGATCATAGATAACCTTTCAGTCTTTGGATGTAATGTTACACCGTATATCAAGTTTTCTAGACTTTGGTCATCAATCAACTTCTAGAATCCTCTCTATACAGATCTATTCGAATCTACAACTCTCTAGTGTTTTGGGCGTAAAAAAAAAATCAGAAGAATTGAAGATGGAAATTAAAATACCGTTACACTAATCTTCAAATTTAAGGCTTTAGGCATCAATTAAAATCAAGAACTTTTAGATGTTTACAAAGCAGGAAAATAAAAGTAAATCTAAACTAGAAAGCAAAATAAAATCATCCAAAGGGTCGATGTTTCAAAATTCCTTGGTCTTGGTTGTCAGGCAAGACTTTCAGAAATCTGTGGACGATTTCACTTGATAAAATTACTCTAACGTAATCTTCTAGAATTTCAACCTCAGTTGTCAATTGATGCTGAAAATTTCTTGCATAAGTTTTCTCCTAAGCCAAACCCTCTTATTTATAGATCATAAGGGGTCGAATTACATTATGCTGAAAATTTCTTGCATAAGTTTTCTAAGAAAAGAAAGTTACTAAGAATAAAATATTTCTAATATAACTAAAACTTCTAATCCTACTCTTCCCTGCTTTGTATTGTAGATGCGCACAAGTCTTTTCTTCGTATTCTCAGTAGCAAAGATCTTTGGGAGTCTTTTGCCAATCTTCTCAAATCCGTAGATTGCCAGACTTCTATTTCAAGTGATCTTCTAATTTTATTCATGGCGGTGCAGTTCTCACGTGATCAGCAGCAGCGGGAGCTTTAATGTTATACAATCATAATTATGATTGTATCCTTTCTTCAGTACGATTTTTCTTTCTTTTGTTCTTATGCACGATCGTATCTCCGCTTTGTGTCCTCCAGTCTTCAAGCACTTTCTGAAGAATCATAAATACGATTTCCTTTCTTTTCTTCTGTTTCGCTCATTTGTGATTACGATTGGACGTAAGCTTCTTTTCTTTCTTCAGCTTTCAGACTGGTTTTTAATACGATTGGTCGTATCTGCATACGATCGTATTTCTTACTACTTTTTGAGTTCATTTTGGTGAAGATTAACACTTTGGCTCTATTCTGTTATCTGTTCTTAATATCTGCAAATCATCATATTATTAGTACCAAACTGGGGTCTAGCATACTGAGTTAAGGGTGATAAAATGATAAATTATGTGACCGATTAGTTTATAATGAGTAATTTCTAATGGTCATAGTGGTATATTGAAGAGATTAGAATGAGAATTTTGTAATGCTAATATTAGCATATTCAACAGGTTGTTATAATAGACAAATAAATTTGGTCGTTGATTCTTAGCAACGAAATTTTTTCTATAACGACGAATAAATTTTATTCCATAGCGACGAAATTTTTAGCGACAATTTATTTTTAAACTTTAGCGACAATATTTTTGGTCACCGATTTTTAACATATGGCAAAAAAATATTTTTGTTGCGATATCTTACTTGTTTCTTTTCTTTAGCAACTATTTATTTCATCGTTGATTCCTAAAATATGGCGTCGAAATTTTTTCGCCGCTGAGTATTACAATATTTGGCAACGAAAATATTTTGTCGCCAAATCTCACTTGTTTCTTCCTTTTTTAAAATTTTTAGCGACAAAATTTACTTTTTAGCAATGAAATTTTCTCATCTTTAGTGACAAATTGTTTCGTCGTAAATTGCTAACCTATGGTGACGAAATATGTTTGTCACCAAATATCATCATATATATGGCGATGAAAATATTTCGTCTCTAAATCTCACTTATTTTTTCTTTTTTTAATTTTTTAACGATGAAATTTACTTTTTAGGGACGAAATTTTCTAATCTTTTGTGACAAATTTTTTCGTCGTAAATTGATAACCTATGACAACGAAGTATGTTCATCGCAGAATATCATCATATTTGGCGACAAAAATATTTCGTCTCTAAATCTCACTTATTTTTTCTTTTTTTAATTTTTTAACGATGAAATTTACTTTTTAGGGACGAAATTTTCTAATCTTTTGCGACAAATTTTTTCATCGTAAATCGATAACCTATGACAACGAAGTATGTTCATCGCAGAATATCATCATATTTGGTGACAAAAATATTTCGTCTCTAAATCTCACTTGTTTTTTCTTTTTTTCAAATTTTTAGCAACGAAATATATATATTTTTTAGTGACGAAAATTTCTCATCACACTACAAAATCTGCTGCTATTAGTCATGTCGCTACCAAAAACTGCCGCTATTAGTCTTGTCTCTACCAAAAATTGCCTTAACAGCAAATACTGCTAAAACACCTTATTTTTGTAGTGTTGTTAACAACAAATTATTTCGTCATAAACTACTAACCTATGACTACGAACTAATTTTCCCTCACGAATAACCTTTAGTGACGACCCTTTGGCGACGAACAGCTGAAATTTTTTTTTCTTCCCTTAGTATTTTAGTGACAAAATGATTGTACATGGTGAGGAAAGTTTTCCTCGCCAAATAGCTAAATTGTTGTAGTGATTGTCATAGTAGTGTATGAATAGTCACCTGAGATTTATGAACTGGAGATATATGGGTACAAATTGAAGCATATTGAATACATATGAATTATCTTATTATTAGCATATAACTCGACAAACCCATATTATTTAATCTAGGTTTTGGTGTTAGATCTGATCATGTTATTGGGCGATTTTCTATTGTTGCAAAGTAAAGAATTGTAATCAAAAGGTTAGACTTTGGTTATCCTAGAAATGTCTCACTTAGGCCCTCCTAATAGATAAGTTTTTACTTCCGGAGTGTGTGAAAAACATTTTGAAGATAACTTCTCTTCTTTACTTTTAGATTTTACCATACAGCACCAACAAGCTTTCATATGTTATAATGAGTTGGTATTAGGTCGCTACCTGGAACACCCACACTCTTGTACTTAATCCACCTTGTCATGTGAAACCACCACTTGTTTCATATGTTTCTAAGCCCATCTGTGGTATAGAAGATTGGGTTGAAAGCCGGCCTCTATTTCAAAGCGATTTGAAATTAATAATATGTTGCATATATACGCTAGCTGCCAATTTTAGATAACGTTTTACTGCTTTGACTGAGATGATGAGATCAATTTTTTATCTCAATGCACTTATTAGATAGCAAAAGTGATGATTTCAACCGTGTAGTAGAAGAGTTTTACCAACCATGCCATCTTAACCTTTATCCTGAGGATGAGGATAGGATTTACATCTGGCATTTTTATAATATATGACAGAGAGATTACTTGTCATCTCTTTTAACTAGTTTTATTAATCTAAGAATTAGAAATATATATATATATACACACACGTAAATCTCACCACCAAAGCACATTCTTTCCAGCTGCACATAAATTTAGAACCTCTAAATGTGCGAACGCAGATGGGTACGTAGGGTCAGCCTGAATCGGACTCGCCACCGTTGACCCTCAACCTAAACCTAAACCCAACAGTTCAAAAATCAGAACCAAAATTACTTGCACATGAAGTTGGCCCTTACACATAGTTTAAGAGCAAGAGTTAGTATTTTGGGATATGCGCCATGTGAATGCCCCATCTAAGCCATCCGATTTGAAGGTCATGACCTAAGGATCTGTGATGCAAAAAATAGTCACAAATTCAATGCATTCAAAGGCCACTATCTGATTTAACAATTGACTGCATTCAATCATATGAGAGAGATTGCAAATTTTTTGCATCAGGAATCTTTAGATCAGAGCCTTAAAATCATATGGTTTAGATGGTTTTTTCACATGGCAGAGATCCTCAAATACCAAGTCTTTCATTTAAACTATGAGCAAGAGCCAACTTCTTTTGTGCAACTAATGATTTATATAAAATAATATAAAGGATACCTCTATTAGCGTCCACGTGTGCAACCCCTTCAATACCATTGATTGCTTCGAATCATATAATGGGTGCTAATATTTGCACACGAGATTTGTACCATGGCACATGATTAAAATAAAAGAAAGACTTTATTATCTTTTGGATTTGTGCCCCCGGAAGTCCATCTAGGCCATCGGATTTGAAGATCATGATGGAAAGATCTTGAGGCCAAAGTTAATTTGGCACAAAACATGACCTCTATAAGTTGATTGAATACATTCAAAGGCCATCATTTGATTCAGTGGTTGAGTCTAAGAAATCAAATGATAGAGATCACCTTTCTTGTCTTTTTTTTGTCGCAAAGATATTAACTTCATGGTCATCAAATTAGACGGCTTAGATGATATTTCATGTGGTGCAGATCCAAAGAATAACATGATCTTTCTTTATGATCATGTGCAATGGTATAGATCTCGTGTGCAAGTTATGGCTCCCATATATAATATGGTATAGTTAAATAAAGGGGGCAAGCATAATGTATGAGAATTGAGGATGACCCGGAACTGACAGAGTACTTGCATTACATGATTTTGGATCAGTGTAGGCAAAATAGACCCAAAGTTGACTCATACATACAATTTATAAGAAAGATTTGGTATTTTTGAGACGCGGCATATGAAAACATCATCTAAGCCGTTTGAATTGAATGATATAATCTGAAGATTTATAGTGCAAAAGATTGGAACAAAACACAATCATTATGATAAGATTCAACACAATCAACTTCTCACACTACAAAAAATAAGACTATTCTACCGCTAATAACAAAACAACTATTACATACTATTAAGACTATTAGCGGCAAGGGTAGTAGTGGCAGTTTTTTGTTAATAGCAACAGTTTTTGGATGCCGCTAATAGCCTTATTTTTTGTAGTGTCAATCGGATGACGGCATTTGATTGCATTGAATGATACAATAAAGGTCATTTTTCATGTCAATCCTTTGCATGTAAGATCTTTAGATCATAGCGTTCAAATTAATTAGACAGTTTAGATTGTGTTTCTCATGGCACATATCTCCAAAACATCAAATCTTTCATTTAAATTATGGGCAAGGGTCAACTTCTCCTATCCAAGGAATGGCTTCTGTCTCTAAAATATCAAGGGAGCCTCTATTTGCACCAAGGACCAAAATTTCGGGTTTCATTTCGGTTTCGGAGGGGACCAGAAATGAAAATTTGAACCGAAATTTCGATCCCATACAAAATCCGACTGAAATTTCGGTCCCAAATCATCGTTTTAGTAGGGACCGAAATCAATAATTTCGGTCATTTGGCCGAAATTTTGATCCTTGATTTGCACCCACCTATGTTTTTTGAAAGCGCCCACTTAATAAGCGCCCACTTAATGATGTATGACAATGTGTTAGGCAGTGGCATGCGGCTTCATTAAGGAGGTGCTTTCAGTAAAAAAGTGGGCGCAAACATAATGTTCTCAAATATCAAATATTTCTTGCAACTTGTGTGCAAGGACTAGCATTGCGCGTGCAAGTCATTTCTCTTATCAGATAGTCAAATAATAGCGTTTATCAGGTGATCTCAACCTCCCATCAACCAGCCCAGTCGTCATGAACGTTGATGGGGTCATCAATTTGGGTCCACCTAACATTCCCTGTTATTATTATCATGATTACTAATAGTAAGCTGAGATTAGCAAGGTGTCAAAATCGGTATCACTCGGGTATCGGTCCATAGAGGACTGATACGACTCGGCCGATACATATTGATTTTTTTATTTTTAAAGAAAAAGATAATAGAGAACACAACTTTAAAGAAACCCGCATTGGCACTTATGTCACTAAATAGTCCGATACGTATACCTTACATAGAACACATCCAGGGGCATAGTCAGGATTTTCTATTGGTGGGGGATAGCAATGATCAGTAGACATTAATACTTATTTTAAGTTTTATTTGGGTGCTTGTTCAACAAAAATTTTGGAGTTTATATTAAAAGATAATTATGTAAGAAGAGCATCTAATATAAATTTAAGAACTAAATGGGGGCTTCAGCCCCCACACTCTCCTATGTGGCTATGCCACTGAACACATCTTTAAAGAAGATGAGCCGTCGAGGAAAGAAAAAGGGCCTCTCTTCACAAAACTGGCAATCGTATGTCAGTAATGACAGGCTAGATTGATCAAAGCGGCCCTTCTCAAAACTGATAAGGGTAACGCCGTTCGCACCCACCTATTTACTTAAAATTCCTACATTTTAGACTCTTGAAAACCGTTAATTATGTTGGATCTGCTGATGGAGGTCCTATTTTGTGCCTATATTTAACAAAATAGTTTTTAAGATCATGGATCAACTATCAGACGGTCAGTTTTTTATTACATGTGCCACAAATCCCTAAAATATGGTCCGTAAATCATATGACACACTTCACACTCAAACGCAATTTTAAGGCAATTTTTTGGAAATCTTTTATAGATGGAATTAATAACTAGCAGTATGATATGTGCACCATTCTCTGAAGATCTATTTTGTGAAAGATAGGGGTGAAACATGACCTCCATCATCTAATCTAATGAAATCAACGGCTTTGAAGGGTCTGACACTTGGTTGCTTTTAGTAAATAGGTGGGTGCGACGAACGATACCCTTTAAGCCTTTTACCCTTCAGTTTAAGCAAATCCCGAAAATAAACCCTGTTTTTCCATACAGCTATTGACGCGTGTCACCATGCCAGCTGCATGAAAGCGACTGCTTGTTGTAATTGCTGTAACTGAGTACTCTTCTCATCCGGAGGTCACCAGTCACCAGTCACCACTATACTACTATTTACATCACCGGGATGACCGATATCTCGATAAGCTGACACGAAACACGGCGGATACGATATGCATCGAGCCGACGTGTCGGTTGGCGGAAAAGCAGTCGTGTCATTGACACGTATCGGTATCGACCGATGTTTGATTCCTTGGAGATTAGACCTGCGACCTCAAGGTTGTAATATTGTAAACAAGGGCTTGATCTGTTCGCACCAACAAGTTTATTGAAAGTGCCTACATCCTAAATCCCTTGATGCCCATTGATGGCTTGGAATCAAACGATCGAGAACATTTTTCACCCCAATTTTCCACACAATGAATCTTGAGACCATAATTTTACAATTAGAAGGTTAATTTTATGTTGCATGACACATATCCCAAAACAAAGGCCCTAAAATCATGTTTGAGCATGATGTGTGTCATGTGATTTTAGGGCCATATTTTAGGGATCTGTGCCACGCGGAATTAAAATTGACCTTTTAATAGTAAGCTCATGGTCTCTAGATCCATTGTGCCAAAAGTTTGGGTGAAAATCGATCTCCATCGTATGATTTGAAGCAACCAATGAGTTTCAAATGTAGGTGCTTTTAGGAAAAAAAAAATTATTTTATTTTTTTATTTATATATATTTTTTTGATAATTTGGATATCCTAGCCTCTTAGAACACCCGTCTAATTTCAGGGGCACATGCGCACTTCAAATTCAGTATATGCCGGGTCAGTACAGGATATAAATCCCTAGGATGACCTCAAGGGAGGGGAGAGGATTCGAACTAAGATCTCACCTAACCCTTTGAGGTTTGCTTTTAGTAAACTTGTTAGCTCGAAAACAGAGGTGTCGTACAGTAAACCAGACAATTGAGAACTAGGCCAAGTTAACAATAGAAAATTTGGCTTTTTGCTCATTTAATATATTAGTTTGCAGTGAAGCGATTACTTTTGACATCTCCCATTGGACCTCTCAAATTTTGAAGCCTGTAATCAAATATCCAATTTTGTTTTAATATTTGGATGTCAAATGTGTACTTTTAAAAGATCTCCATGTTGCTCAAAATTTTAAGTTTGGCAGCACATGGGTCTAAAACGGTGCACTCTGTGCCAATATTTGCAAGCCACAACACGTGATTGTTTAATTTTTAAAAAAGATTAAATATTTTTTAAGGGAGCCATTACTTACACAGAAAGTTTGTCAAAACACATAATTTCAAAGAAAAGATATGGTATTTTAGAGACCTGCGCCGTGGGAAAACGCCATGTAAGCAGTGTGATTTGAAAGCTATGATCTAATGATCTTTGTTACAGAAGATTAGCATAAAACTATTGAATCAAATTTTAACATATGAATCAAAGCTGTCAACTATTGAATCAAATAATGTCATTTGACTGCATTGGATCAAATGATACAAAATATGTTTTGTGCCAATCTTTTGCAACATAGATATATAGATCATGTCCTTCAAATCAGACGGTTTAAATAGTATTTTCACTTGACAAAGGTCCAAGAAATACCAAGTTTATCTTTTAACTGTTGAGTAGGGCCAAATTTTTATTTGCAAGTAATGGCTTCTACTTTTTAAATATTTTATATTAGAGACGGTTTGGCAGTTAAACATCAGGTAACCTGTAGAGAAAGAAAGATAGCCTCTATATATATTAGAAGCTATAACCATCTCGCATACAAGTTCAAGTACAACAAGTTGAGGATTTATTTTGCAGATCCTCCCTCGATTTTCAGGTATTTCTATTTTTAAGACCTTTGAGAATTAGACCTACTTTTTTTATTGTTTTTTTTTTCCTTCTTCGTTGATAATGGTGGTTCAGCCTCTAGGACACCTACACATCACAAGTACCAGTAAGTAGGGATAAATCCCTGAAAGTTGCTAACAAGGGATGGGATTCAAACCCATAACCTCCACTTCGTGAGGCTTAGTCGAGCCCTAAAAACAAAGTGGCTGACTTTCTAATATGTTACAGCACAATTTTTACCTATTGCTGGTGTAAAAAGTACTAAAATAACCTGTCCACCTCCCTATGTTTTTTATATTTTTTCAGAGAGCAACCACACATAATTACTAATTGCACACTATTCAAAAATGGTTGTTGTTAATTTGGGTACCTCTGTTCGCACCCACACTATCTCTTAGAGCGCCTACATTCTAAACCCCTTGAAATTCGTTGATTACTTTGGATCAGATGATGGAGATCGTTTTTCACCCCAATCTTCCAAACTATGGATCTTGAGACCATAAGCGTACCATCAGGCAGTCTATTTTTTGATTCGACATGGTACAGATCCCCAAAAACTCTCGTTTGACTGTGATGTCTGTCATGTAGAATCTCGTCTCATATGCAAGTAGTTGCTAGCGATTTTTGGGGATCTACACCACATGGGATAATAAAATAGACCGTTTGATGGTATGTTCTTAGTCTCAAGATTCATCGTGTGGAAGATTGGGGCGAAAAATGACCTTTATCATCTGATCCAAAATAGTCAACGGGATTCAGGGGGTTTAGAACGTAGGCACTTTCAAAGACGACGTGGGTGCAAATAGAGGTACCCTATTACTTTTTGCATAGATTAATTAGTGCGACTTTGGTAAGGGTGAGGACAGTCCGGCTGAAGTTGATGGGTCAATCGATCCAACCCACAACAGATCGGGTAATTCAGTTGTTGAACCATTAGTTCAAGTTGGGTTGAAAATCCCAACCCGTTTATTAAATGGGTTGACTTCAAGTTGAGGTTTCTTGACCCAACGCCCTCCGATATAGTTTAACCTAGTTTGCCTAACCCGGCCGAACCTTGATTTTGCAAAACATATGGGATTGGGTTCAAGTTGAGAGGTTTCAATAAACAGATCGCGACGAGTTTGGGTTGAGGTTAAAGGTAGCAGGTTGTGATCAGATTGACACCAAGAGACCCAAACCCAACCCATCTGCACCCTTGGTCTTTGCTAATTTCAGAAGTTATTGGGCATATGATTTTTTTCACTAAATAGAGTGGATATAGAATTCATTCGTGTCATTAAAATTTTTACTGATTAGTGTTTAATAAGTAAATATTGGTGTGGCAGTACAACTTTTCCTTTTTAATCATTTGCAACATTTCCCATATCTCATGATTTTTCTATTAATCCTTGCTGGATTTTGACTCAGGGACTATGTTGGAACCCAAGGTTCAACCCACCCATTGGGTTTTAGAAAAATCAAAAGTTAGAAGTAATTTTTACATCACTCTGTTCATAACTGTTGTAAAAATTAAAATAATTGACGTTTAGTTTCACTATTCATTTCAAAACTCTAGATAATTAGGTAATTATTTTTTAAGTTCTCAAAAAATACATTTGGATTAACCCTCCATATGCTTACGTGGCACACTCTTTTCTACCCAATTGAGTGGTCCTCTTACCGAGTCAAAAAATTATATTTCTTGACTCAAGCTAGTTTTTTTTTTTTTTTTTTTTGAGAATGAGACTGGAGCTATTGTTGGTTACATGTCAATAATATTTGCCTTTCAACAATGAAAAATAATTATTATACATAATAACATTTCTATGTTATGATATAATTTTGTAAGTTCGCCTCACCTAAGTTATAATCAAAAGGCAATTAGGTTGAACTGGATTTCGAGTTCAACCACATCTCCAGCCCATGGATATGGGAGAATCTTGAATTTCATAATTTTCACTTTTTATAGGATGAAGTGTAGTCAAGATTCTGTTATTTCCAAGGACTGCAACTCAAAATTCTGTTTAACCTGCTTGGACTTGACCATTGCCCTATAATAAAATTAAAATAGGTGAAAAAAGAAAAAAAGAAAATCCATCACTACTACTGATTAGTCCCATCACCCCATCTTTTTTAAGAATCAAAAGGTAGCGTGTTGACCTTGATCAGCATCCCCGAGTTGTGGATTTTTCTTGTGCAGATTATAGGGTTGTAGCCCCATATTTCAAATTTATATGACAGGCTTCTTATAGTCTTCTTTTATGTAACCCGAGATGTGGAATTTTCACGTGAAGATTATAGGTTTGTAGACCCATATAACTTTGAAATTTATATGGTAGGCTTCTTATCGAGTCTTCTTTTATGTAAGCCCCCAAATTTATAGTGTAGTAGGCTTACCGCTTAGTAACCTATTATAAAAATTTTTCTAGTTCTTCATTATTTATTTTATTCTATGGTTGTTGTTATTAGTAAAATAAGTATGAAAAAACAATTATGAACATCTATTGACTGTTGCTAGCCCCTCTAAAAGATAATTATGGCTAGCCTCTTTATATATATATATATATATATATATATATATATATATATATTTGAGGAATGGATTTTACCTTGGAAACAATTAATCAAACTTTTCCACATTGCCATCTGAAAAACCAAATTGTTGTTATTGTTTTTGCTTCTTCATGTCAATTTCAACAAGAGGAGCTCTCTATTTGCGCCTACCGAATTATTGAGGGCGCCTACACTGAAAAATCATTAACTAAGTTTAGTCAGACGATGGACATAGATTTTCATTTTAATCTTTACACGCGATGGGTCTTGAGACCATGGGCGTGCTATTACACAGTTAATTTTTTATTCTACATGACTTTGCTATTAGAGAAGTGACTAAAAAATACTTAGCACACATCACATGGATTTAGGGTAACTTTTTTGGATTTGTGTCATGTGGAAATAAAGAATTGATCATCTGATAGTACCACTCATGGTCTCAAGATCATCATGTGAAAGATTGGGATGAAAATATATCTCCATTGTCTGATTCAAATTAATCAATGATTTTTCTTGCAGGCAGCCTCAATAATTCGACAGGTGCGAATCAAGCTACCCTTTCAACTAATTTTAACATCATTTGAAGCCTCCCCTTCTAACTCCTAATTTTTTTATTGCTCCCATTTTCCATTTTTCAGAACTATGGACAAGTTAGCGGGGTTAGTTAAAGGCATGGGAGATGGCTTAGTTAAAGACACGGGAGAGACCGACAAAGGGGTCAGCGGGGTTACCCAGTTAACGGGCTTTGTTACAGGCACGGGAGAAGGCTTAGTTCAAGCCATGGGAGAGGCCGTTAAAGCTGTTGGCGAGAACGTTCAGGCGGTGGTAGAGAAGACGGAGGGAACTTTAGGAGTAGGCGTCCCCACTGCAAATGTCACCTCCATTTACTTTTCTTCGATCAATCTGAAGACGGCCGAGATAGTGGTTGATGTGCTCGTAACGAATCCGAATCCCATTGCAATCCCTCTCAATGACATAAGCTACCTATTGGATAGCAATGAGAAGAAACTCTTGTCGGGATCAATCTCCGATGCGGGGACGATACCTGCAAATGGTTCACATACTATTAAGGTACCGGTCACAATTGTATACGAGGACATAAAGGCTATTCTTAGTGATATGAAACCCGGAAGTATAATTCCGATTCGATTCAAGGTCGAAATGATTGCCGATGTACCGGGCTTGGGCAAGATTCCTCTGCCAATGGAGCAGACAGCGGAGCTTCCGATTCCTTATACGCCCAAGGTCGAAATCGAGAGGATAACTATGGATAAATTCGCCTTTGAAGAAACGGTTATGACACTTCACCTGAAATTGGAAAGCAAGGCTGATTTCAACATGATCCTGACCGCGATGGATTACCAAGTTTGGCTTGCCGGTCATGACATTGGAGGTTCAGGAATCAGCGTGTCCACGAAAATTGATGAAAAGGGAATCAGTCACATCAATCTCCCCATGAATTTTAGGCCTAGGGATTACGGAACCGCCTTATGGGACATAATTACAGGCAAGGGTACTGGTTATGCCATCAAAGGAAATATTACTATGAACACTCCATTTGGGCCAATGAAGCTACCTGTGAATAGCGAGGGCTCTACAAGGCTCTTCAAATGAAAATAAGGGCCAAAAGGTAATCATTTTTCTTTTAAATTAACTAATTTATTTATTTATTTATTACAGCATACGTAGTTGAAATTAGGTCACATTTGGGATGTATGCCACATGAAACTATTATGTATTCAATTCATGTGATTTGACGCGCATGATCTCAAATTTTATTTTGTAAAGAGATTGGAACGAAAACAAACTCCATTGATGTAGCCACATACTCCAATGCCATCTAACTATAAAGATTATTTTTATCCCAATCCCTTATCCCAAAGATCTTTAGATCCCAATGCACCTATAAAAATGGTATGCATGTTAATTTGTCATGGCACACATCCCAAAAAGTGACCTGAGTGTAAGGTCACTAAGCATAATGTCACGTCGCATTTGTGTTGCTTACTGCCAACTCATTTTCTCTATGAACCAAAACTTGCCGCCTTGTAAGAAATTCCTACCTCCATCATGCTAAAGTTTGTGAGGAGATATTATAACTATTGTTACCAAATTTTTTGATTTTTTAAAAGAATCGCGAATAATTCACGATTTAAAAAAAATAAATAATATTATAATTATTTGTCTTTTTAAAAAAATGCAAATTTTAATAATTATTAACAAATTTTTGCATATTTCCAAAATTTTGCCCAAAATTTTTTTTTCCAATTTTTTTATAATTTTGCTTTTAATTTTGATCCTTTTTTTGGAATTTGACGTATTTTGTCATAATTTTTTCAGATTTTAGATTTTTTCCAAACCGATTTATTTTCGAACCTCGACTTGGTCACTAGGATTATAACCGGTGAGACCCATTAATTACCACTACAAACTGTAATAACGACATTTATAAAAACTATGCAATTGACTGACATATATATATATCTTGATTCTTGATTAATTTTTGCAGGAATATGGACGCTTAAATAATGCCTGATATGGAGAGAATGGTGGTCTATGACGCAATATATAATAAAGACATTTAAAGAAGATGTTGGAGTTGTATATCTAGGTTAGTTTGGATGGTTTATGTAATATATATCTATGTATTTGGATCTTTTATCGTTTTAATAAGAGAGATGCTTATTAATTAGTGTGTACATGCCTACTATTAGTTGATGATCTACAGGTCTTCAGGCTCCTTTTTGGCAAGTGAGACATGGTGAACATTATGTGTTTTCTGTGATTTAATGACCATTATCTCAAGATTTTTGGTACAAAAGATTAGGTTAAATATTAAAAGTGGTCAAAAGTATGTCGATTATATATATCGAGGATCAAAATTTCGGGTAAAATTTCTGTTTCAGGCTTGACCGAAACCGAAATTTCGGCCGAAAACCAAAAACTTGGCCGAAATTTCGGCCGAAATTTTGATTCCCATACAAATTTGGACTGAAGTTTCGGTCCAAATTATCGTTTTGGTGGGGACCGGAACCAATAATTTCAGCCAAAATTTCGGTCATTTTGGCTAAAATTTTGATCCTTGATATATATATATATATATATATATATATATATATACCAGTGGGAAGCACGTGCGTTGCACGTAATGCGATGTCTGCGATATGTACCAAATACCAACTTAAGTAACGTAATCACAATTCAATCAAACAGAAAACAATAGTTAATCAACAACCAAAACCAATCCATCAAAAGGTGTAGCACCCATGGACCAAAATTTCGTCCGATACTGATACGTATTGGTATCGGTGGTGAACGATACGGTACATTGAATGTACCGTATCGGTCAGTTGTATCAAAAGAGCCAAACGATACATTCAATGTATCGTCCGCATCGGTCCGATACCGATACGTATCGTCCGATACATACTGGTTTTGGGCTCTGACGATACGTCCCGATTTTTCGGCATTTTGATCCATGGTAGCACCTGCATGAAGTTTGTATCAAGGAAGAATCCAGATTTACACCCACTTTCTGCTCATATATATATATGCTGTTTGAATCCTCATTGCTGCAATCTCTTGATTTTTCGGGAAACTGAGGCGGAGCTGTAAGCCGAACAATCTCCGTAGCGGCTTGAGCAGCAACAACAGCAGCCTCAGCGGCACCAGCAATTGCACGTGCCACGGAATAAGCATGCTTGCTTTCCTCATGTTCCACCTCAGTCAGTTTGACCTCCTTAGAGGGAGGAGGAGGTGCCTTAACAGCTACAGCTGATGATGAACAGGGATATGACTGTTTCAACCTTCCAAAACCCCATTTCTTCAAGAAAAATCAAAGATTTAATGAACAATATATTTAACACTGCAAATTTGCGAAGCAAGTAGAACAAATTAGAAGTTCTAACCTAGTCATTCTTCTCCTTCCCTTTAGAGTTAAGAGCTCTTTTTACTGCAACAAACTAGTTTCCTTTTTTCCCCTACAAACATGTTTTCCTGTGAAGAACACACGATTTTCCATGATAAAATAATGAGATAATTACATAAACAGGATTGGGAAGAAAAAGTTTCTCAGTAATATACTGAAACATAAAGTTTCTCAAGATCAGGATGCACCCTAGTTCGGAGTCCTTGAAATTTGTGAATACCAGTTTGTACATTTTAGTGAATTGACCATTATACCTGGCTTTATAAACCTTTCATTACAGCCCTTTTCCTTCGTACATGCTCCCACCCGCGACCCAAACACTAGAGCGCCTTCTCCGGCGGGTGCTCTCGCGAAGTTCGAGAGGGTTTAGGGTGCTCCGGCGAAGTTTGGGAGGGATTTTTTGCTCCGGCGAAGTACTGGGAGGAACAAATTCAAGCTGCGGTTCGATATCGATGGTAGATTTCGATTTAAGTTGCACGAGATTGGGAGCCAGGGAATGCCGATCTAGGTATGTTTTATGGCTTTGATCTTGTGGAGCAGAGGATTTGAGATGGAATAGCTAGGAATTTTGAAAATGCCAATCCGTTTGAAGTTTTGTCCTTGTTTTTTATTCTGTTTGAAGTTTCAGATCTGGAGTTCCAGAGACTCCTATAGGCTCCCCCCTTTCTCCATGTTTCTTTCAAAGTTGCAAAGACACAAAAGAAATGCTCCTCGATTTCCGTATTTTGGTAGAACTTGTGTTTATGATTTTTGTATAAGTTCTCTATTTGCCGATTATAAAACAAGTCGTCGATTTTCATGATGGTTTTTTATAGAAGTTCTCGATTTGTCAATGTTCTTATTTGTGAATTTTTCCCTGAATCTTTTATTTTGTTTGCAGATTTGATTTGAATGATCTAAATAACGACAACAAGAACAATAAATTTTTGCTATTAAACACCTCTCCAGTTCGATCCCTCTCCACTTTGGTTGTTTTCAATTAGTAGTATTAAAATTACCCATCAGATGTTTGATATATTTCCTATAATGTTCTATTTTTTTGCTTCATTTTTTCCTCGGTTATTTACTAATAATGCTCTGTTTTTTCTTCATTCATATGATGAATTTGTGGAACTTGATGGTTCATAGAAGTTACCCTGCATATAACTTTTCAAAAATCCATCAGCAAAATTCCCATTTCATAGTTCAGTACTAAAGAAAAGAATGAAAACTATAATGAATACTTCATAAATCTATACACAAAATCTCAAATTCTAACACCAGATATAGTGGTTGAATTATCTTAGGCCATATTTCAAAAAGTTCAAATTGATCTAGGCCGTTTAAAATCGGCCATAGAATTCAATGTGCACTTTGTTCATGTTTAAAATACTGAGTTCGTGTCCCTACGAAGTGGGATAATTTCCCACTCTTTCCGAGTAGGGCCACAAAGCATCTTTTCCTCCTACAGTCCAAAGCCACTTTTCCAGTAGCAGTCTATTCAATTCTAGTCAATTTTTTACCCCAAGTCTTCCTTGTTTCATTTTGCAGAAAGTCTTCCAATTGAGCAAGTGATATTTCCTCCATGGTTCAATATTCCCTGAAACCGATACATATAGTCTGCTACGTATCGGTTTTTGGGGGACAAGTTCGAGACCTTCGAATATGTCAACCCATATATTGGTTTGTATCAATGTATCATCCAAAACCAATACGTATTGTTCAATACATATCGGTTTTGGAGCTGGGCGATATGTAACCGGAAAACCAAGATTTGAAAATTGATTTCTTCAGCTCTACCTCAATATTATACAAAGGGTTCCATTAGCTTTTTGTGGTGACTTATAACACTTGCCAGACAGCAAAACAATGATTTGTAGCAAATTGAAATACAGCTCAGTGTTTTTGTTTTATGATTAATAGCTCAGTGCATGTATTAATAAGAGAGATATGACCACTCCTAGAGATAAGAGGCGGCTTTTCCAAGCAACTAGCTTTCTTTCAACTGGTATCACTACTGAATCTCATATGACTTCGCCACATGATTTCAAGCAGTTCTAGTTAAATTGATCATAGGATTTCTCCACATTAATTTAGTAAATAACTCCTGCCTGTTTGATCTGTACGTTCTGTGAGTGCATTCATGAGCAATAATTGCCTCATCTAAGGTCTTTTCCCCTTCCGCAAACTCTCCTTTATATTGTTTGATATACATATATAGGGAGCCGGAAAGGTACTCCAGTTGGAATACCCTCACTGTACTCTAACATCAACATGGAGGTCCACGTGGCAGTCAAAGCATATTTTGGGTGTCATGTGGCGCAAGGTAAAATTGTTTAGATCATTTCTGAAAAAGAAAAATCTAAAACAACCTCTCCACCATGTATTTTTTGAGTCATAAAATCTAGATCCTTGAATCAAAGTCAAAATTGGATTTTTTAATTTAAAACTTAGTTTTGAATTCATTTGTAAATTTTTTTTTTATCTATATAGGCTGTTGAAGCTCGATGTGGCACCAAAACAGTATTTGGGTGGCCATGTGGACCTCCATGTGGACGTTGGAGTACGGTGAGGGTACTCCACCTGGAGTACCTTCACCTTTCCCATATATATATATATATATATATATATATATATATATATATATATATATATACACACGTGTATGTGGGAAAGAGATGGGGTGGGGGGTACCCGAAGGTACCATGTGGCACTCAACATGTTTTGGGTGTCACATGGAGCAAGGTTCCGTTGTTTATAGATTATCTTTTAGAAAAAAGCTCCAAAACTTCTTCTCCACTGTGTATTTTTTGAGGCTTGAAATCTTGAACATTGAAATCAGTCAATGTTTGACTTCCACCTTTAAAAATCTGTTCTTATTCTATTTTTTAACGTTGATCTATATAATGTACCCGAGCTCTACATCCCAAATAATAGTGTTTTAAGTGCCACATGGAGCTTCACGTGGAACCTTCAGAGCGCTTACCTTACCCCATTGGGGGTCTAAACAGGATCTTTTTATTGTTACTGTTACTGTGTATTGCATTATTATAGGTTTAAATCTTTCATTTAAATGTGTAGACATATAACATACATTCAGTCCACTAGATGCTAAAAGTAAAGTAAGTTAAACTTTTATTTCAAGAATTGATGTGAATTAGATAGATTGAGTAAATTTCTCTATAGTTGATACTATGCTTGAGGTTCTTATGTTTGAAAAGTATTAGTCATTAGTTGTTACCAGTAGAATTTAGCAATTCAGATATGCTATTTCCTCAATGTGCTGATCTATTAATCTGCATTTCCTTGTTATCCAACTAATTTATGCGCATTTTTATTATCCAACCAATTTTTGCTTTGGGTTTAAGGATATTTTGCTTCTTTGCAGGCAAATACAATATATGGGGCACTACGTGGGTTAGAGGTATGTATAGTGACACATGCAGAAATTTTTAAGTCAAGCAATGGTCACTGTCCTATTTTGCAGATATTTTCCTTAGAAAATTATAGGAGCATCATCTTTTTGTTAGTTTATGGTGCGGTTTTGCTTAGCTCACATTTGTGATGAAGCCAAAACCCAAGTTGTTCTTTTCATTCTCTTCTTGTCATTTGCATGTAAAGGAACCTGAAAAATTCAGACATACTGACCTTGCAATGTAACAAAAGAAACTATTTTCTTGGGTTTTCTACGAGGTGGTCTTAGAGATAGAACCCTAGGACGGTGCCCTGGCAACCAAATGCCATTTAGCACCCGTTCCCCCCAAGGGTTCACCCGTCCCTAGGGGTTTTAGTAAAAAAAGAAATTAATTTTAGGGCCTTGATCTAATGGTGTGAAAATGAAAGATGACCTGATTTTTCAAGTCAACATCCATTTTAACAATCATTGAACATTGTAGTCGATGATGATTAAAATGAAAATTTTAATTTCTTTGGATGGTTATTGATCTACCTTTTGCACAGGTCCACACAGCACACAAACATGTGTTTGGGTGCCACGTGGCCCTCAAATAACACTGTTGTAGCATTCAACTTTATGACCACATCTTGGAGTCTTGGCTTCCTACATATATATTGGGCAGCTCTGGACCTCTCAATCACAAGAACCATACAAGTTTTTTTATACCCAAAAATTACCCATGGTAAATTATTAAATTCCTATGAAAAATCTCTATGGATCCCTATGAAAATTATCAAAGTTTGAGAACCTGATTACTTTTTCCAGTTGCATAACTATCGAGTAAGTGGCATCAAAATATATCTTTGATAGCCTACTCACTGTTAGTAAAATGAATTTTCTTGTTCAAAAGTCAAATTGCACTATCTCTGCGTGTATACTGTTATGAACAAAATTCTTTTTCAGAAAATGTTGATTTATGGTAAGTCTGATTGATACTTCCACAGTTCACTTTGCAAAGTATATTAGTAACAGCATTGCTCAAAATTAATGTCCTTTTCTCCTAAGGCGTTAGAATGATATTTTAGAATTTTGTTTTTGTGAAAGATGTGTGCCTTTTAATGTCTTGGGGCCTGTTGGACTGTCATTAAAATGGATGACACCATTTTTAAACAGCATCATTCTCATTTTGGAAATGAAAGAGTGTGGAGTTTGGACTTCAGACAACACACCTATGCAGACACCAGCATTTAAAAAAACAAATTATTAGCAGTCATTTCCTTTTAATATTTGACTGTGTTTGATTATAATTGCAGTCAAAAATTCTTTTTTAAAATGAATCTTGGTTCATATCATGTCCAATCTGCAGGGGAGTCAGAAAGCACACTCAAAAGAGGTATAGTGTGGGTCCTAAGTATGGGATTCATGTTTCTTGAACTTTGTAGTCTGAACGGTGTTCTCTGTATCTTAAAACAAGTTTTATGTTTATCAAGCTACCTTCTCTATATTTGTTTTTTCTTCTAAAATTGTATCGTATTGGTAATTGGAGAGTTACATTAATGCCCTTCAATCTGTTATTGCCTGATTGAGGTTTTCTGCTTAAGCTCTACTTACAGATTGCAGTTCTGAATTTCTGATTCGAACTTTCTGTTAACTCATATTTGGTAGATCGAAATAGAAGTGTTTTTACATGACTGAATCCTACATTATGGACTAAAAATGTGTAAACATTTCTTTCATCTCATTCACTGCAGTAGTTGTTCAATTGTCCTCTTCCAATAATGATGTTCTATGAAGACATCTTTGGTATTCACATGTTTATCATCATTTTCCAAAATATTAATTGTGACAGCCTGGATTTTCGTACCCGGAAACCCGTGCCATGAGGATCATGCTCTGGATGATTCCCGGGATAAATCACAAAGTGTCTGCTCATCTAGCGAAATTCAGAGCAGACACTGTCCAGTAGTGGCAGATCGAATCATCATATATGACTTTAAAAGAGAAAAGAAATAAACAATGTAAGTATATATATATATATATATATATATATATATATATATATATATATCAAAAGAATATACATCCTCAAAAAGGAACTAAGAAGAACCACTGGTGATGGACATCCATCACCCAAAACAATGGTTCCTGATAGTGGTTCCTATAGAATGTATAATAATACAAGTGAAAAAAAATATCTACAGAAAATAAATACAGAAAGTAGCCACCAGGGACACAATAATCCAGAGTATCATACAAAAATTCCCAAAATAAATGACAACTAGTACCCAGACAGCTAATAGAACTCGTCAGTTGGGGTATCAGTATCCTCCTCCTCGGCCTCAGCCTCTGGATCAGGCTAGTGGTCAGGATCGCTCTCAGTGCCGGGAGCTCTAGCTTCAGAACCTATAATTGTTATAGAAAACAGGGTGAGCTACATCGAAGCTCAGTAAGAGAATTCCAATTAAAATTGCATCTTAATTGTAAAGCATGGTTGCAGAAGATATTCAGAACAGATAAAGTTACAAAATGTTGATAGATGCAAATAACTATTCAGATATGCAGAATTTATCAGAGTGCAGAACTGGCAAGAGTAGACATAATTTCATAGTTTTCTGGATGATATGCGTATAGTATTTAATGACTTAAAATAGTATACTTAAGTAACTCCTGTGAGTATAGCACGTGGTAGCCAGATTTGGGCCGATGGGTAATCCTGACCATTGTTGTTCACATGAACAATTTTAGGAATGCTACAATGCCTCATCTACAGAGTGCAATTGTACAGAGGATTTCTAAGCAGATGCATGATATACCGCCAAGTCGGTGGTATATCGCCAGACACGATATACTGCCGAGTCGGTGGATTTCTAAGCAGATGCACGACTGTGCCAGACACGGATATATCACCGAGTCGGTGGGATTCATCAAATTATTAAACCTCAAATCACATGTAGACATATTGTACATAACAGAAGTCAGGTGATAGGTGACAGGTATCGGATAGCAGGAGTCAGATATAATAGAGTTTTCACACATATGCTAAATATGACTTGAAAGTAAAATCAGACTATGCAGTTGAATGCAAAAAATTTGGAATCCATGAGATCAAGAATAAATGCAATTTCAGTTGAATTCACCTACCTCGGGTCAGACCTTTCTAAGCAAATCCAAAGCTTTTCAGGGAGTCATGGTCTGATCCTAGACTAGAATATAGTACACTAGGTGTCAGGTATGTCAGAACATTAACTGGTACTGTGTCCAGCAGCGTTAAATTTACAAAACCAAGACAAGCTAAAAACAGGGGTGATTGATCAATCACCTTACTTGATTGATCAATCAATCCTCCTCTTTGATCGATCAATGACCTTATTGATCGATCAACCCTTCAAAATACTTACAGGTGACAAAGGTTAATTGATCGATAAATACCTCTATTGATCGATCACTTCTTCTCATTGATCGATCAATGCTTCAATTGATCGATCACTAGCTTCTTACTCTTCACATTTGACCAAGGGAAATTGATTGATCAACACCTTAATTGATCGATCAATACATCTCATTGATCGATCAATGCTTCCATTGATCGATCACTAGCCTAAAGTTTAAATTGCCCTCTTTTTGTTCTCACATTAACTGTATATAAATTGATCGATCAACACCCTTGTTGATCGATCAATCTTTGCCATTGATCGATCAACTCATTGTTGATCGATCAACCATCAGAATTGATCGATCAATTACCAACATTGATCGATCAATGCCCTCGAGTACTGAACTTCCAGAAACTGCATCTACTGTTCCCATTTAAGTTGTATACAAATTGATCAATCAATGCTTCTCATTGATCGATCACCCTAGTATTGATCGATCAATCTTCAGGATTGATCGATCAATGATGGTAGCTCTCTGTCATTAATGGTGGTCACTTGTTTTGACCCATTTTACCCTTTTTACATTGATGGTTTCTAACAACCATTTACACACACATATACACATAGCTAAGAGGCTTTAATCTTACCCTCATTAAGCGTAAAAGCTCACCTCTAAATGGGCCCTTTCAGGGTCATGGCAAACGCAAATCCGGGAAGGTTTCAGATATAAAATCCCAGCTTCGTCGCCAACGCGACCCAGAATAGTTGATGTTTGGCTTTATTTCAACTCCTAACACTAAATCACGCCCTCATAAGACACTCGACGAACCGTCGTCGATTACACGCTCTCAAATCGAGGAATCTTTAACCTAGATCTCTCGCTCAACTGTGGTTCTTTAAGGTTGTGGCTTCAAGATTCTAGTAATGGCTTTAAACTCTTCATAAACAAGGAGTGGAGATGAAGATAGGTTTGCCCAACCCCTCTTCCTTCTCTTATAACCTAAGGAACAGAAATATCTTTGATATTTCTATTTTCCTTAAACTTAAGCTCCGGTGGGGAGCACCTACGTAGTTTCTACAGCGTATTACGCCACATCGACGTCTTTCAAGACTCGGATTTAAGTGAGAATTCATACGTTAACTCACCTAACTACTGCTTAATATTATTTCTATTAATAAAATTTCAAAATTTTAAATCTGTCTCGATTCTCATGTCGGGCATGCATATCGATGCTGTTAGGTTCTAGTTCAGACTTTTAAGGTCGTTATATTATCCCCCCCTTCAGAATTTTTGTCCTCGAAAATGTCAGGGAGGTTGTGTCAGATACGGTGTGGTATGTCCTAAAGTTAATAGGCAGAGTAAGGTAGTAAAACTAGCAGGCGATCATATCCAACAGGAATCAAAATGCAGGCAAGACAGAATGTAGGATAATATAATATACAGATATAATTAGTAAATGAACAACACGTAATAGCATAGTAAGTACCTGTCGGGACGGCGGATGGTCCGGCCTCGTCAGGCGTAGGTCTGCGGGCCGATATAGCTCAGTAGTGTAGTCTCAAGGATTGACGATATGCTAACGAGCATGGGCGAGTATTGGAGTAGACGTGGTCGTATACCAGTGCTGCATCAGAAGCTCAAGCATGCCCTCGTAGTAATCTAGTCGGCGATGCACCTGACACTGAAACACCTCGATCCTGTCAAGCCGCTCATGGATATGTTTGTTGCCCTCGACAACCACCTTAAGCACGACTTCGAGGGTAATGGTGGAAGGTGCGGGTCGACGTGACAGAAGTGAGCGTGGAGGTCGTTGTGATGTGGTAGGGACATGCCTAGGTAATACCTCAGGTTGAGGTGGCTGATCAGGTGGTGCCTCCCCCTCTCCAAGGACTCGCTCTACTGCCTCAGCACCCTTGGCAACTACAGGTTCCACGGGCTCAGCGGCCTCCTCCTCACCCTCGGGTGACCGCTTGACCAAAAGGTTATAGCTCTTAGTCCAGTCTTTCAAGTAAAACACTTTCGTGTTGTTGGTCATCTGTGGCTCATTGGGTGCCAAACTATATGCCTCTTGTAGAATAATGTATTGCTCCACCATCTTAGTGACCAGGGGCGCATAGGGGATCTATTTCTTGGACCCGATCTTAATTTTGTCTGACATTAGGTCCCTGGCGTTGATTAGGCCATCTATGACCAAATCAGCAACAGAGGACCATCGGTTCTCAACAGCAAAAAAGAGCGCCTGCTGCACGATACCAGTCCGCGAGGACTTGTGCAAAAATGGGTTGAGGGCACACTTGATATAGGTATCAAGCATCCACAACTGGTCAGGTAATTGGGCACGTGTGATGGATTGCCCCTTCCCATGTTGACCCTGGGTCATCTTAGTGACGATGTCATGAAATAGGACATCCTTCATATAGGGTGGCTCCAAGCCACACGTCACAATATAGGTCAATGTGCACTGCAGGGCAGCCGCAACATGGAACTAGTTGAATTTGTATTCAAACCCGTCAATCAAGGTGACGAGTTGATGTCGACTATCGCCTCGACGAAGGTTTTGGAAAAATAGCCGTACGACACGGGGACAATAGTGATTGTGAAACGACTTGAGTAAGGGTTTCAACCCGAGCTTTTGAATGTATCCATTGGCCCAAGTCATCTCGAGCCGATCCTCATAAAGCGTAGAGGTGAATACGTATTTGGGGAGAAAGGATTTGGAAGCCCACCACGGTTTGGGGAGTTCACGTTGGATTGGGATCAATTGGGGGTTTTTGACGGGTGGAACCACGTCCGCAATAGGTGCCAAGGGTGGCACAGAGGTTTAGGCGACCGAATCATCGGGCGGTACGGTGTACAACCCCGGGAAGTGGGTACCTTACGCGAAGCGTTCTTTGTTCGCGGTCCCATGGCTAAAAAGTTCAAAAATGGACAAAAACCCAAAAGAACCAAAAGGAAGGGTGTTACCGATCGAATGGAGTGAAATCCAAGTGAATCTCGCGGAAGAAAGAGGTCGGTTGGCTGGAAAACCCGTCGGAAGGAAGGTTGAACGCTAGGAAGCAAGAATCTCTTGATCGATCAACTCCTCGCGTCGTACAAATGAACGTTTTAAAAAACCCAATCACCACTTAAACCACTGGATTGATCGATCAATGCTCTAATTGATCGATCAATGGTGAAGCTAAAAAGCCCTAACCCGATAGCATTTATCGATCAATGACTTAATGCTGATCGATCAATATAACATTAATTGATTGATCAATACCCTATGTTGATCGATCAATTACCCAATTTGATCGATCAACCAACCTTGGTGATCGATCAATACATCATGAATTGATTGATCGATCAATAAGTAAGTTCAATGACTTGCTTGATAGCCTTGATCGATCAACGTTCTAATTGATCGATCACTCTTTCATAAATTGATCGATCAATACCTAAATTGATCGATCAATATGATAGGAAACAAATTCTTATTATATTTGTCATATTTTATTAATGCGGATCAACCGTATTTCAAGAACGAAAGCGTACCGTACCCTACATATGGCACCAGTACAAGTAAGCATGTGCACACAACAATGAATGTAAACCGACTCGTGAAAGTACCTCCGACGTCAGGTAAATAAGTGCAGGTACTACTCGCGAATCTCAGTTGCACATTCCCAAGTAGCTTCCGAAGCTGAATGATTGCGCCACTTTACAAGTACCAGTGGAATCAACTTGGTCCATAAAACTTGGTCTTTATGATCCAAAATCGCGATTGGTTCTTCTACAATGGTCAAATCCTCTTGTAATTCAATCGGTTGGAAATCTAATACATGATTTAGGTCGCACATGTAGCGTCATAGCATGGAAACATGGAAAACGTTATGCATGCTCGCCAACTGTGGTGGCAAAGCAATCCGATACGCAACTTCGCCAACCCGTCCGAGTACCTCAAAGGGGCCGATATATCTAGGACTCAGTATATCTAGGACTCAGCTTCCCTCGCTTTCCGAAGCGCATCACGCCCTTTGTTGGTGAGATTTTCACAAATACTTTATCTCCAACCTAAAAACAATTGTTAATTCCATAGCTAATTGATTTAACTAGGGAATCGTAAGTTTCTTGGAACGCATCTAAGTAAACCTGAAACTCAATGTGCGTCCGATGGAGATCGACATAGCTCTTTTGGCAACTTTGAGCAACCCGTAACCTTTCGCAGATCAATCAAACTGTCTCGGTTGCACTATCCATGATTTCAAGTCCCAAAACAAGCTTCTCACCAACTTCTTCCCAGTTTAAAGGAGATCGACATCGTCGTCCATACAAGGCCTCATATGGTGCCATCCCAATACTAGACTGATAGCTGTTATTGTAAGCAAACTCAATCAAAGGCAAATGTTAATCCCATGAACCATGAAAGTCCAACATGTATGCACGCAGCATATCCTCTATGATCTAGTTCACTCTCTCAATCTGCCCATCTGTCTGAGGATGAAACGCTGAGCTGAACTCCAGTTTAGAACCCATGCCTTCTTGAAATCGTCCCCAGAACTATGAAGTATAAAGCGGATCTCTATCACACACGATGCTGACTGGTATGCCATGTAATCGAACTATCTCTTTCATGTATAGCTCTGCAAGCTTGTTGGCTATATACGTAGTGTGGTACGGCAGAAAATGAGCAGATTTAGTCAACCTATCAATAATTACCCAGATGGCATTGTTCTTTCTCAATGTGTTCGGCAACCCCAAAATGAAATCTATAGAAATGGCTTCCCATTTCTACTCTGGCATTAGTAAAGGTTGCAACAAACCTGTTGGATTTTGATGGTCTACTTTCACCTGCTGGCAGACCAAACATCGAGAAACATAGTCCGCAACATCTTTCTTTAGTCCTCTCCACTAAAAACTTCACTTGAGATCCTGGTACATCTTGGTACTCCCAGGATGTATAGCATACGTAGACTTGTGTGCTTCCTCCAAAATAGTTTCTTTAAGATCCTTATTAGCTGGTATGCACATCCGATCTCTAAATAGCAAAGTACCATCATCCTTGATAGAGAAATCAGGCCTGATCCTGTTGATCACGTCCTTTCTAATGGCCATAAGCTCATCATCAATCATCTGGAGCTTACGCACATTATCAAACAACGTGGGCCGTATCATAATGGTAGCCATCAATGCCCCTGAACCTCTGATGTCTATCAGTGTATCGCACAAGGCCAGGTCCTCAAGTAGATGCCACCTCTGCATTCTGGTGATAAGATGTGACAACTGAGCCGAAGACTTTTTGCTCAAAGCATCTGCCATGACATTAGCCTTCCCAGGATGATACTGGATAGAACAATCATAATCCTTTAAGAATTCCATACACCTGCACTGTCACATGTTCAATTCCTTCTAGGTAAACAGATACTTGAGACTCCTGTGGTCGGTGAAGATGTCAAACGTCTCACCGTATAAGTAGTGCCTCTAGATCTTCAAAGCAAAGATAACCGCCGCTAACTCTAAATCGTGAGTAAGATAATTTTTCTCATGTTCCTTAAGCTGTCTAGAGCCATACGAGATAACCTTCTTATGCTGGTTATGGACACAACCCAAACTACTGTAAGATGCGTCACTGTATATAGCAAAACCTCCTCTGTCAGAAGGTATAGCTAGCACTGGTGCTGTAGTCAAACGCATCTTGAGTTCTTGGAAACTCTTCTCACACTGATCAGTCCAATCAAACTTAGCATTTTTCCTAGTGAGCTGAGTAAGTGGACTCAATAGCTTGGAGAACCATTCTACAAATCGTCAGTAGTATCCTGCCAAGCCAAGGAAACTACGAACCTTGGTTACCGTTCTCGGTTGTTCCCAGTTCACTACTGCTTCAATCTTTGTCGGGTCGACTGTTATACCCTTAGCAGAGACAATATGACCTAAGAAACTAACTTGGTCAAGCTAAAATTCACACTTACTGAGCTTTGCATACAACTTGTGCTCTCTGAGGGTCTATAAAGTCACGTGCAGATGTCCTTCATGTTCCTCCTTTGTCTTGGAATAGATAAGAATGTCATCCACAAAGACAACCATGGACTTACCCAAGTGTGGTTTAAACACTCGGTTCATTAGGTCCATAAACGACGCAGGTGCATTCATCAATTCAAATGGCATAACTAAAAACTCGTAGTGCCCATATCTGGTTCTGAACGCCGTCTTCTCGGCATCTTCTGCTTTGACTCTTAACTGGTGATAACTAGACCGTAAGTCAATCTTCGTAAAGAACTTCGCTCCTTGTAACTGATCAAATAGATCATCGATTCTAGGAAGCGGGTAACGATTCTTAATCGTCAACTTGTTCAATTACCGATAGTCGATGCACAGACGCATCGAACCATCCTTCTTTTAGACAAATAGTACTGGTGCTCCCCAAGGAGACACACTAGGTCGAATGAACCCTTTGTCAAGCAGTTCTTACAGTTGCTCCTTCAATTCTTACAACTCCGCAAGAGCCATCCAATACAGAGCTTTAGACACTGGCTCGGTATCCGGAATGAGATTTATCGCAAATTCAATCTCCCGATCTGGTGGTAGTCCTGATAAATCATCGGAAAACACATCGGGGTACTCACATGCAACATGAATATCAGATATCACATTTGTCTCTTCTCGTTGTTCTTGCAGGAAAGCTATATAGCCACTGCATCCATTCTTCATCATCTTTTCGACTCGAATGCCTGATATCAACGGAGCTACTTTAGACTTCACTCCGAAGAATCTGAATGACCTTTCCTTTGGAGGGCAAAAAACTATAACCTTCCAAAGGCAATCGACGCTCGCATGGTAAGCGGATAGCCATTCCATTCCAAGAATGATGTCAAACCCTTTCATATCTAGCAAAATTAAATCTGCCCTCGTCTCGTGATCTTCTACCAACACAATCACTGATTTACACACTATGACTGCATTCACTGAACTTCCCGTAGGAATAGACATCGTCAATATGAACTCTAAGTGGTCAGGAGTGATACTCAATTCCTTCGTAAATTGAGACTTAACAAATGAGTGTGTAGAACCTGGGTCTACCAAAACTCGTGCTCTATGAAAACAAATATCACAACTCTGATATACCTTCAGCTCACCTTATATGACATCATTCGATGTCAGAGCATCAGTCGCGGTAATAGCATACGCTCGACCTTGAACCACAGGTCGGGATGATCTCTGTGTAGACACTGATCTGAACCGCTCCTTGCTCTCTTTACTCTCCTCTGGGCAATTCCTAACTAAGTGACCCATCTTTCCACATCTGAAGCATGCCCCCGTATCCCTCCTACAATCCTTTGTCTTGTGTGGTTTCCCACACTTAGCACATGACAGGGCTGGAGTGAATGATGATACCCTCGAAGATCCCTGAGCTACAGAAGCCCCGCTGCTAGAAGAACCAGACGGTCGGAATGGTCTGGAAGATGCAGGTACGGCTGGCCTCTGATATGAACTAGGCCCTATAGATATCGCCGATCGGGAGTGAGTAGGATATCTCGGAGGTCTGGAGAATCTGACCCTCTTGTTTTGCTCATGGTCCTGAGATTGGCCCTGGAAAGACCTCTCTCTGTTTTGCTTGTCTCTCCAGGCAAACTGCTTATGGCATTCCCCCTCTAAAATGAGAGATTTGGACATGACTGCCGCATATGTCTCAAGCTCCCATATGGCCACCTCCCTCTAAATGTTTGGCCTCAAGCCAAGTTGGAACTTCCGAGCTTGCATCAACTCGGTGGCTACATGTTGCGGAGCAAACCTTGCTAGCTAATCGGTCAAACTCCGCTCTCTATTCTCGCACAGTCATAGCCCCCTGTTCCAATTTAATGAACTTCACTTCCCACTGGTGCCTCACAATTTTGGGGAAATATTTGTCGTTGAAGGTCTCGACAAACTCTGCCCATGTCCAAGGGACATTAGGAAGTTCTTGCTCACGGTGCCTCGATACCGATTTCCACCAAGGCCCCGCTTCCCCATCAAGTTTGAAGGTTGCCCAGTGCACCTTCTCTACCTTCGTACACTAGAGCACTTCAAACAGTTTCTCCATCTCTTCAATCCAACCCTTGGTCTCTATGGGATCCGCCTGACCAGAAAAGTTAGGAGGTCTCATTCTCCTAAACTCGACAAAACTGCCGGGTTGGTGAGGTGGTCTAGCTGTTTGCTGATTCAAAGCAGTGGTCTGCTGAGTGACGTTGGTAACCAAGGCTTCCAACACCTACTCCATTCTTCCATCACCACTTCCACTGCCTCCTCTACGTCCTACGGGAACTGCATTGTCTCCTGATAGGAACCCCAATCCCCTTGATGTACCGGTAATGTCGGGAATCTCTTGAAAAGAAATCTCTCTTTGTCCTTCTCTGCCTTCGCTGCGTCCACCTCTGAACTTAGGGCTCATACTTGTCTGTCATTGTGAAAACAATAACACCGATCAGTACATAGATTGTGAAAACAATCCAACATGAACCCGTAGTTCAACCTAAAGCCTAGGCTCTGATACCAACTGTAAAAGCCTAGATTTTGGCACCCAGAAACTCGTGCCATCAGGATCATGCTCTGGATGATCCCCGGGATAAATCACAGAGTGTCTGCTCGTCTAATGGAAATCAGAGCAGACACTGTCCAGTAGTGGCAGATCAAGTCATCATATATGGCTTTAAAAGAGAAAAGAAATAAATAATGAAAGTATATATATATATATATATATATATCAAAAGAATATACATCCTTAAAAAGGAACCAAGAAGAACCACTGGTGATAGACATCCATCACCTAAAACAATGGTTCCTGATAGTGGTTCCTATAGAATGTATAATTATACAAGTAAAAAAAACATCTATAGAAAATAAATACAGAAAGTGGCCACCAGGCACACAATAATCCAGAGTATCATACAAAAATCCTCAAAATAAATGACAACTAGTACCCAGACAGCTAATAGAACTCCTCAGCTGGGGTATCAGTATCCTCCTCCTCGGCCTCAGCCTCTGAATCAGGCTAGTAGTCAGGATCGCTCTCAATGCCGGAAGCTCTAGCCTCAGAACCTATAATTGTTATAGAAAACAGGGTGAGTTACATCTAAGCTCAGTAAGAGAATTCCAATTAAAATTGCATCTTAATTGTAAAGCATGGTTGCTGAAGATATTCAGAACAGATAAAGTTACTGAATGTTGATAGATGCAAATAACTATTCAGATATGCAGAATTTATCAGAGTGCAGAACTGGCAAGAGCAGACATAATTTCATAGTTTTCAGGATGATATGCATACAGTGTTTAATAACTTAAAATTATATACTTAATTAACTCCCGTGAGTATAGCACGTGGTAGCCAGATTTGGGCCGATGGGTAATCCCGACCATTGTTGTTCACATGAACAATTTCAGGAATGCTATAATGCCTCATCGATGGAGTGCAATTGTGCAGAGGATTTCCAAGCAGATACACGATTGTACCAGACAAGGATATACCGTCGAGTCGGTGGGATTCGTCAAATTATTAAACCTCAAATCACATGCAGACATATTGTACATAACAAAAGTCAGGTGACAGGTGTCGGATAGCAGGAGTCAGATATAATAGAGTTTTCACACATATGCTAAATATGACTTGAAAGTAAAATCAGACTATGCAGTTGAATGCAGAAAATTTAGAATCCATGAGATCAAGAATAAATACAATTTCAGTTGAATTCCCCTACCTCGAGTCAGACCTTTCTTAGCAAATCCAAAGTTTTTCAGGGAGTCATGGTCTGATCTTAGACCAGAATATAGTACACTAGGTGTCAGGTATGTCAGAACATTAACTGGTACTGTGTCCAGCGGCGTTAAATTTACAAAACCAAGACATGCTAAAAACAGGGGTGATTGATCAATCACCTTACTTGATTGATTAATCAATCCTCCTCTTTGATCGATCAATGACCTTATTGATCGATCAACCCTTCAAAATACTCACAGGTGACAAAGGTTAATTGATCGATCAATACCTCTATTGATCGATCACTTCTTCTCATTGATCGATCAATGCTTCAATTGATCGATCACTAGCTTCTTACTCTTCACATTTGACCAAGTGAAATTGATCGATCAACACCTTAATTAATCGATTAATACATCTCATTGATCGATCAATGCTTCCATTGATCGATCACTAGACTAAAGTTTAAATTTCCCTCTTTTTGTTCTCACATTAACTGTATATAAATTGATCGATCAACACCCTTGTTGATCGATCAATCTTTGCCATTGATCGATCAACTCATTGTTGATCGATCAACCATCAGAATTGATCAATCAATTATCAACATTGATCGATCAATGCCCTCGAGCACTGAACTTCCAGAAACTGCCTCTACTGTTCCCATTTAAGTTGTATACAAATTGATCAATCAATGCTTCTCATTGATCGATCACCCTAGTATTGATCGATCAATCTTCAGGATTGATCGATCAATGATGGCAGCTCTCTGTCATTAATGGTGGTCACTTGTTTTGACCCATTTTACCCTTTTTACATTGATGGTTTCTAACAACCATTTACACACACATATACACATAGCTAGGAGGCTTTAATCTTGCCCTTATTAAGCGTAAAAGCTCACCTCTAAATGGGCCCTTTCGGGGTCTCGGCAAATGCAAATTCGGGAAGGTTTCGGATCTAAAATCCCAGCTTCGTCGCCAACGCGACCCAGAATAGTTGATGTTTGGTTTTATTTCAACTCCTAACACTAAATCACGCCCTCATAAGACACTCGACGAACCGTCGTCAATTACACGCTCTCAAATTGAGGAATCTCTAACCTAGATCTCTCGCTCAACTGTGGTTCTTCAAGGGCGTGTCTTCAAGATTCTAGTAATGGCTTTAAACTCTTCAGAAACAAGGAGTGGAGATGAAGATAGGTTTGCCCAACCCCTCTTCCTTCTCTTATAACCTAAGGAACAGAAATATCTTTGATATTTCTATTTTCCTTAAACTTAAGCTCCGGTGTGGAGCACCTACGTAGTTTCCATGGCGTATCACGCCACATTGACGTCTTTCAAGACTCAGATTTAAGTGGGAATTCACACGTTAACTCACCTAACTACTGCTTAATATTATTTCTATTAATATAATTTCAAAATTTTAAATCTATCTCGATTCTCGTGCCGGGCATGCATATCCTTGCATTCAAGTTCTAGTTCAAACTTTTAGGGTCGTTACATTAATGGCATGTTTTGTCTTTTTTATGCATACCATGTCTTGAAGCTTTGCCAAAAAGAGAGGTGCGCTCCTTAATTTATTATGAAATATACTAGATGAAATTCTTTTGAACTTTCTTTCCACATTATGAGTATGGTCTTATAATGAAATCATTCAGGCTTCACCTCCTACTTTGTAGTCTCTCATTGCACTCTTTATTCTTAACCTATCCAAATGGACTTCCATTTCATTTGAGAAATTAGCCGCTTTCTTTCATGTGAGATTGTGTCTTCGTGCATGAAAAGCATAAGTTTGAGCTGTTGTCTCGAATCCTAGTACATCTGTTCAGAATGTACAAACTCATAGTTGTTTAGATTGCAGATATTGCATTTATTAATCGAGAAGATATCAAAGCATATGTTGGCCCTCCTACTCTACAAGCACACTACGAAATACTGAGGTCATGCTTACAAGAACTTCTGCGCACCAGAATTTTAATGTATCCCCAGGTATAGTTCTCATGCTTAGGATGCCAGAATTTTAAGGACTTTATTATTGAACTATTACACTACACAGTTAGGGAATCATATCACACATATTTCTGCTAATGTTCCATAAAACATTCTAATCCCTTGTAGTAAGTGGAGACAATGACTCCCCAAGTTTATTTTGATTTATTAAATCATCTTTTCTAGGACCACAATCCGCTCTTGTTTCTCGAACATGCAAGCTTACAAGAGACACTGAATAAATCTGAGGTGCAGGATCCTGATGTTTCACTTCATCTGTCCAAGCAATTGCGCGAAGCTGCTGAAGCATGTGAGGTCAGGAGTTAGTAATATATATATATATTTTATTTGCAATATATAGTAATTGAATTGATTCTAGCTGCGTTTTTTATTTCAATCCATCTATGCAGCTTTAGAAAAGAAGAAGATTCAAAGACCAGATTGAAGCATCATATTTCTAGGCTGATGGTGATTGAGAGATGGAATCAGAATGACAAGTGTGATGATCAGATGATTCTTTTGCTAAATAGAAAATAGTGATAAAAATCATGCAATGAATCTGCTCCCAATGCAGATATGGAGAAATAATCATCAGCACAAATGTAGAATTTGAACTTCTGTTTGAAGACAATAATTTTTGCCTTAATGGAAATGAAATTGCAGCAATATTCAATTTGTAAATTATTTCCTTAGTCCTCTTTTTAGTTTTCTTGTAGTGAAATTAAATTGGCTACTATGGTCAATGATCAAAATGTCCCAGAGAATTTTCTAAAATTACACTGATGAACAGAACTGTTTTTTACCAATTGATCACTGATCAACAAGTTCTACAGGTAATTTAGGCATTCACCATCAAGGGCCCGTTAAATCTTTTATTTAGACGATATCTCGGAGACACCAAAATGGTTTTGAAGGGGCTCTTATATGTTGCCATAACTTAGTGAAAATTTTTGTTTTCGACAACGTTTGACTGCGGAGGTCTTTAGATTCATTTTAGATAAATATAATATGTCACAATTAACAAAATTTCAAAAAATTTGAGGAAATCGCCTAAATTTTGCCCATAGTTTTGTCCACCTCTATTTCAACAAATTTTGAAGAAATTTGCTGAAATTTGTCACTATGCACAATTGGCACTTCCATGCAACAAGTTCACTTTAAAGTTTGGATAGATCAATCTCTCTATGCAACCAACTTTTAAATATCCAAGAAATTGCCTTCTTTAATTCGGTGGTGATAGAACATTTGAACCTTTTTATAATTTTGTAAGATAAATAAACAAAGTGAATAAAATAAATAAACAAAGTGACCTTAACATTATGTCGAAGCTCAAAAATGATATTAAGGTCACTGTTTTGGTTGGGTACCGTGTGAAATAAAAAAATAGACCGTCTGATGGTAGAACCTCCCCTATGTAGTTGACTGAAAATCTATTCAGAAATGGGTTGAGCATTTTTGTTGGTGCTGACCTTATCTTGAAGTTTGATGTGGTTAAGATTATTAAAGATGGTGTTGGATTTATTGTCCGCCTATATATCACTGGATCTTTTATCCTTATAATTTTTTGGAATGGATCAAATGCATTGGTGGATGGTCAACAAAAAATAGGCCAAAAACATCCATTGGTGGATGCATGGTTATGATTATGCAACAGGTGTAGTTTCAACTACTAAAGCTATTGAACTACTGAGGCGATGAACTACAAAACTTTAATTCTGCCAATTATAACTGTTGGATGAAAGTAGTACCAGATCCACTAAACAGTCGGATCACCAATAGAACCTTCTAACACTAGAGTGAGTACGACTTGCTAAATAAACAACACATAAACATACGATTGGCACGAGACTGAATGCTGAGATTCAGTAAGACCTACTAAAGCTATTCAACTACTGCTCGATGGCTTTATCCCGACAACGACTAGGGGTAAGACAGTTATCAATCTAGCTGACGAAGTATTGTGGGTCCTGAATGTCCTTCCCCACCAAAGAACTTGATCGGAGGCGAGCTCGTGCTTTTCTCATCCACTTCAACACCTATTCGATGTGGCATGAGTTCACCTCATGGTGGTACCTTATCTTTCATCTCCTGGTCAACATTAAAAGGGCGCATTATGCTTGACATGGAAATGAATAGTTTGATTAAATAAAATGAGAGAGTTTGAAGTAATGGATATGCTTTGTGATAATATTAACCTTCCAGTCCTTGTTATTAAGTGTGAAAATCATTGTCGAGCGTGCCACCCCCGTGAACTCCAATGTTGTTGCATCAAAGGCGTCCCGATGATCAACCATGCCAATTTTATCAGTCAACAGTGATGAGAATTTTGGAAGGATTTTTAAATATAGAAGCCTAAAATCTAAAGAAAATGAGTACAAATTATATATTCATCGATCTCGCTTTTCCCTATTATCACTTGCCCTTCGAAGAATAAGTAGCTCAATGCTTGCACGTTCCCTGCAGTTTGTTCAAAAGACAGACGGTTCAGGACTAAGTTCTCATAGATTGTTTGTCCCTTGTCCGCCAAAATTGTGAGCATCGTCGTCATGTTGGTGTGATTAGAATCCTCCATCTACATAGCCAAAAAAGGGTAATAGCGAATCATTTGAGAATTCCACAATTGTATAGTAACAACTAAATAATATATATGACTCATACGACTAAAAATATGTTTACGTACTGTAAGCAAAGGTGCAATCGGTGGTGGAGTAGTATTATACGTTGATGAAGAATGAGGGTCGAACCTGTGAGGACCTCCAATTTATAGGACTATGGAGAAACTTACGCCATTGATACTCTGTGCGACATTGATTATTGGCTACTAGTGAAACAATGGTCACCTACTGCTTGGTAGAGCATAAGATTGTAGCTCGAGATTTAGAGGGATAGCTTAATGGATTCTCTAGTCTTGTCATATTAGTCGAAGATCTTTACGGGGTGACACTGAGTACGACATTAGTTATCGCCTGCTAGAAAATCTATGTTAACCTACTGTTTGCTAGAGCATATGACTGTAGCTCGAGATTTGGAGGGGTAGCTTAATGGATTCTCTAGTCTCGTCATATCAGTGAAAGATCTTTGTGAGGTGACACTGAGTACGACATTGTTTATCGCCTGCTAGACAATCTACTACTTGGTAGAGCATAAGACTGTCGCTCGAGATTTGGAACACTACTCAGTGGATCCTCTAGTCTCGTCATATCACTCTAAGATCTTTGCGAGGTGACACTGAGTACGACATTTTATAGGTGTCAAATGGGAGATTGTTGTAATAGTGATCAGATGTACCACATACACTGCCGCAATTAATCCTACATCCGAATTTCAGAATTCTGTGACAGTGCTGCAAAGGGTTTTACTCTGGAGCATCTTCGATATTTTGTGAGTAGCAGATTGTGTTCTTTTTATTTTTAAAGATCAATCTTGACATAAAAATCTAATCGACATTTTTGTACTATTGTATTGCCACCTTAATGTTTGAGATTGACCATAAATTGAAGGGACAAATGATCTTGAGATCATGGCGCACCTATCAGACGCACAATTTTAAAGGGCCATTTTCTGGGACCTGTGACCCATGGAATAAATATTTTATCGTTTGATAGGTGTGCCATGATCTGAAGATCTATTGCGGGGAAGATCAGGGTGTAACACGATCTACATAATCTAATCCTAAGCAAGCAATGGTTTTAAATTGGTATGGGATGTGGGTGCTTTTAGAGAATGCTTGGGCGCAAACAGAGGTTCCCTTCTAATAAAGCTCCTCCTTTTTCTAGATTCGAAATCCGAAATTGAAAATGAAAAAGAAAGCTCAAAGTGGTTTTCCCGCCCAGCCACACATGTTTTCCCCGAACTTGCAAATTGAAATTTCGTCTAATCTTTTCGAACAGCGCCAAATCCACCTTCCTTCTCTTAAGAACCTCTCACTCTTTGGGCAACTATTCTGATGGGATTAAGGTGTTTCTGCTCTCTCTCTCACACTCTTTCTCTCTCTCTCTCTCTCTCTTCTTCTTCTCTCTTTTACCTATACGTTAAAACTGTATTGGTTTACTCGACCCACACGACCCATTCAACAACCCATAGGCCATAGTACCATATCCTTTCCTATAAACTCAATCAGATTCATTGGATTGCTCTTGCGGATGATCGCAGAGGTAGTTTTTTGTTTGATTCCTTGGTTTTGCAGAGGTGATTTTCGATTTCTTCATGATTTTATTGTTTTGCAGAGATTTTATATTCAATTCACTAATTTTTTCTTATGAAGTGCAAATCCGCTGATGATTTTGTCCGATCAGGTATTAATGTATTAGATTTTTACATTTTTGTTAGATCCTTTGACCAAAGCTTATAAATTTAGTTTCATTTGGCTGGATTCTTATACATCATTTGATTTGGTTATACGCAGGTTTACGTTAGGAGAAGTGCAACGAGCGATTCAGATCAATTTTATGATTCCAGTGAGTTCTTCACCAAATTATCACATAATCTTTCTTTCTTTGTTTGAATTTTTTATTATTCAAATGAGCAGAGGTTGCATAGCAGTTGAAGAGATTTGATTGTTCTTTGATCTATTTCCCCTGTGTTTGCAATGTAATTTACCTTGAGTAGTTAGCTTTATAGGTAATTATTGTGGGAGGTTCTCAAGTTTTAGATTGTAAAGGGATGTTTTCATATTGATCGAAAAAAAAGGGTTGTTCTCAAAGGGTTTAGATAGTGTTCCGTATGATAGATTTCAAAAATATCTAGTCTTCCTTTTAGACATTGTCTGCTGGTACAAATCCGGGGTGCCACTTGTAGCTCCCATTTTAAACAAAGGGTAAATTAATTTAAAGGTGCTAATCTAACACATGACTGATAAATCAATGGGTTCTTTGTTTCTTTAGGGCAAAAAGAAGAGTAACATGGATACCCTTTTATGTGCAGGTACACATTGTGTACATGGGCCAACTCCGGAGTGATGAATTCTCTGTTGAATCTCTCCACCTAAGTCTGCTAACCTAAGTCTTCTAGAACAGGTCCTTGATGGGAGGTATATATATATTCTTTTATCTATTTATTTATTTATTTTAAATTTTGGGTAAAGATAATTAATCCCTAGAAGTGATATCTAAGATTTACCATAAAAACTTGGATTTCTGAAACAAAATGCAGATTAAAAGTACCTTAGAAATTCTGATTTACAGTTGTCCCCAGATTAAAAGTACCTTAGTAACCGTACAAAAGTATGGTTAGGGGTAGCAATGGGTTGGATTGGGTTTACTATTTTGTCATTCTTTAATAGGCTCGGTCTAGCTCCGCTCTGTTTATATAGGATATTGTCGTTTGCGCCCAGCCCGTTGCCAACCATAAACATGGCATTAAGTCCATTTATAAATGAGGAATATGAGGATTTGGATCTTTTCCTTCTTAAATAACATGGATTTGGCTTGCGTGTCTAGTGTTTGATAAAATGCTTATAAGGAATATGAGGATTTGGCTCTTTTCCTTCTTAATAAGTCCTTAGTCATGATAGTGTATAGAAATGAAGACTAATGTTTCTCTTGCATCTTCTGAAATCAGTTGATTGTTCGTTTACATTTCACTAAGAAAAAGAGTCTTTTTACCCATGCCTATTTTGGGCGGTCAACTAATCACCGCTGTCAGCCATTGTGTTGGGCCACCCACGCAGCTAACCCACTCCAGTACTCAACGGATGGCCCATCAAGGAATCGTGATGACCCACTCGCCATCAACCTATTTAATTCTCGACGACCCACTCCTCACGACCCATTCCCTCATTTAATTGCTCAGCCCTAAATTCCGCTCACTCTTATATTCCTCTTGCTCAAATCCTCAGATATAATAATATTGAATTAGATTGGTGGACTGTTGAGCTAAGATTTATTTTTAGTCGAATCCTCCCTAAAACAGTTGATATTGAAGTGGCTTTCGTCTTTCGCTCTTGTCAGCCAGGTTATCTTCTTCTTGAACATTTTGTTATAATTGTTGGGTATATTGATTTGCAGGTGATCCGGATGTCATTGCAAAGGTTCCTGGGAAAAAGGACCTGAATTATTTAGATAAATGGGCTGATAATGAAAGTTTATAGCTTATGAATCTTCTGTAAGTACTAATTACCCAGGAGATGAATATTAGACTTGAAATGCCAGATTGTGCCGTCTTCGTGCTAGAGTTGTCTTTTGATTTTTCAGATAACATGCATGTCTGGCATAATAGGACTGCAGAATTCTGATCGTTTACTCCATGTAGAATTATATTTTTTTTATTTTTTGAATAATGTTCTCATGCCTAGTCAAGTTGCTGGTAATTTGGATTTTGTTGACCCGACTCAGTGAAGAGCGCCATTTCTTTGCCTCTCTGAGAAGTTTTTGGGTACTTTTCTTCTGCTGTAGCCTAACTGAGCTCTTTCTACCATTTGTAGGCTGTTTTCTTATTTTTGTGTGTTTTATTTTTTTTCATCCTTCACGATGGATCTTATGATTGGATGGAGCCATGGTTACTTTTCCCTTGAGGGTTAATGGGGTGTGTCAATTGTAGCATGATTGTTTATGAAGTGCCTTTTGGCCACCAAATCCTGTTAAAAGCTGATTTGCACATAGCTTAGTGACTTCAAATTCAGTGGGAGTAAGTGCTTGATGACTAAAAGGTGCATCATGTCTTCAAATTCAGTGCGAGTAAGTGCTTAGTGACTTCAAATTCAGAGGGGTAGTTCAGCCACTCGTGAACCATATCATTTGCTATTTAAATTGAAAATTTCCGTGGCTATCCATTGTCTTATAAATCTTCCCACTGCATCCAGTTTCTAGCATGTGCTAATTAATTAGTCTCACCTTCTCTTTCAAGATTATCAATATATATTTTCATGTCATAGGATATGTTAGAGGGTTCCAAGGGTAAAGAGAAGATGAAAGATCCTGTGCGAAGGAGCTCAAGAGTGAAATCAAGGGTTATTTCTCCAATGCCTGGAAGGAAAGGTGATATTAATTTTAATTCGTTTATTAAATAATGTAGTGCGTACATTTGATTTTCTAGCACTGGGCCGCTGAACAGGATGCAGTTATTAGAGATCTCATTGCAAGCGAGACTTCCCAAGAAGTAGCAGTTCTGCCATTTGCGAAGAGGCTTGCATTATGGGTGACAATCGAGTCGAAGAGATACATGCTTGTGGAGGTTAAAAAGTGCAGTCGTGTTATTTAATTAGGGCTACATCCTTCAAAATTGTCATGAAACTAATTGTCATGAATGGGTCTCCATTCCCTACGTTATGGAATATGGAAATAGGGCATCAATTTATTTTTGTTGCTAAGAAAAATTATTGTCAAATTGAAATTATTCCTAATTTATATGGCACCAAAGTCTGTCTGTACTATGGGTATTCCAAACCATGCCAATGTCTGGCCTTATCTTTATAAATTATCTACCTGCTACTAGTTATTGAGGTACCACTTAGCTACCAAATGGATTTGGGTCCAGATCAGGTCTGGTTGGAGTGGAATCAAAATTGGACCTAGTTTCCAACTGGGTTCCGAATTTTGGATTGTAAATCTGATCCATCAAGTCCAACCCCTGGCTCTAAACCTGGGTCAGGTCTAGGTCAACACAAGTGTACATAATGTAACTCAATTCAGATTTTGCAATCAGTCGCTGCTCCTGGAAATGGACGTCAATTTTTTATGCTGATTGTAAAATTATAAATCTATGCTATGTCAGTAGTGAATCGATGAACTTTGTTAAATATTACCACACAGACACAGAGCCAAGTCCAGACATGTTTATTGAATCAAATATGTCCAACTGGCTGGTCATCATCACCCTAAGTCTCAACCAAAAAGTTGATGTATTGCAGGATTTGGACCATCCGATTGGAGTACTGTAATTTTGGCCATAAAAAGAAATTTGAAGTACTGCCTATTTCACCGTGCATAGATTAGACGGTTCATAAAATAATCTATAGAGAAGTGGTCGTCTGATGGATGGTCTTTTTAATGTCTTTTTTCTCAAGTTTAAAGAAGTGATCATGGTGAACAGTTTGAGCACCATGTGATTTGATTTAATACTCGCATGTGTGCCACTCACATCTGATTGGTGCATAGATTAGACGGTTCATAAAATAATCTAAAGAGAAGTGGTCATCTGATGGATGGTCTTTTTAATGTCTTTTTTCTCAAGTTTAAAGAAGTAATCAGGTTGAACAGTTTGAGCACCATGTGATTTGATTTAATACTCTCATGTGTGCCACTCACATCTGATTATGCGCCATGATCTAAAGATCTGTGAATCTAAACATCGATGGTCCTAACATCATATTATAGGGGTGTGGTATCATTGTACACCATTAAAGTAATAATATAATAGAGAAGGATCGACACAAATTATTTTCAAAAAAAAAAAAAAAAAAAGTCCAATCGTTCAATTCCACTGAAAGGGCTAGAATGAGTATAGACCCCATAGACCCAATTGGAAATCAGGTCCATATCAACTTTTAAGGTCTTCTCCCATATGATGCTTGTAAACAATGAAACAAAGCTGTCTAAAATGGAATTCAGATAACAAAATAAATAATAGTACTAGCAAGTAGTCAATACTTTTGGCTCCTTTTGAAGCCATCAACCTTAGCCTTAAGTTTGTGGTATTCTAGGTTCCAGTTTCCCTACATGGTCATCAATATCCAACAAGTGGCAATAGAAACATTACTTAAAAATCAAGTTTTATATCTCGGGTATTGGGGATGTGAGCCATTCGCAATCCCGTGCCACATTTACTTGCAATAAAACAATCTTCAACCAAAAAAACTTGTTAAAACTTCCATATAATCAAACAAAAATCTCTTGTACACCCTTCGGATAAAATAGCTATCATCTCTTTGCTATGGTACCCCTCTTCTCTCGTTCAAAAAAAATAAAAATAAAGGGAGCAAAGAATTAATATAAACTATATACATATCAAAGAACATATTACCTAACTGTTGTTTTGAAGAGAAATATAGCATTTAAAAAATTGAATCATTGCAACAAAAGCTGGAAATGGTACGGAGATAATGTTTCAATGTGGGATCAATGTGAATCTTTGCAACATAAATAATGTTTCAATGCGGGATCTATAGAGTGAGATATCATAATGTTTAGTGGAGATACCTTCAAAAAATAGTCTGATTCAGAGCAGTCAATGGGTTTTGAGCATGGAACTCCTCAGATTTTCTGATCCTGTGTTTGAGATTTCTCTTTAGAGGCAAAGAGCAGCTCTTCGATGAGTGACCAAATTTTACACCAAACATGAATCTATGCTACCCCAATACTGTAACGACCTGACTTTTCCAATCCCTAAGGTATAGGAAAGGCCGGTTCATCAACTTATTGATTTCTCAATAAGCCGTAACAAACAGAAGCCGGCAACATAAACAAAGATCTAAAGACAGAGGCAACATTATAAATCCAAAAACAAAAGCTTCATATAACAAAATTTAATATATCACTGTGAGGAACCAAGAAGAATCACCGGTGATGGCCAATCCGATCACCTAAAATAGTGGTTCACAATAATGGTTCCTCGAGTGATATCAAAAGAACCAAAATAAAGGCCTAAGGCCCAATATTCCAAAATAATATCCAGACAAAAATACCAAAAAAGAAAACACAGGATCTAAGATCACGGACAGAACTCCTCAGCTGGTATGTCCAAATCCTCCTCAGGAATATAATCGGAGTCCTCCGGATCCTCTGACCCAAGGTCAGTCTCAGCACCTGTGACGTATAGTCGAGGGTGAGCTAACAGCCAAGCTCAATAGAGGAAACAAATCTATTTGCATTTCTTTATAAGTAATGGTTTTCAAAAGACGGAATCGGATCAAATATGGTTTTTCAATGATGCTTTTCAAATTAAATCTCCAGTTCTAATCCTGAGTCAAAACTGATAATATAATCTAAAGTGTTCAAAGTGTTCTGATTTAGCATGCTTCTTGTCTTAAATTTATAACTTAATTTTATCTCCCAAATTTCCTATAGCATGAGAGCGGACTACGTGACCGATGGGAAAACCCTATTGACCATCGTCGTTCATGAACCCATTTCAAAAATGCAACAAGCCCCTACGCTATGAGGGAAACTTGGGCCAAAGTATTACCGTCAACACGGTTGGTAGAATCTAGGGCATCGTACGTATGAACCCTAAATCAAATGCAAATGCTAATACATATCAAGGCTTAATATTCATAACATATACTAATTTTTCAAAGTTCTGATTCGAAGTTCTGATTCAAAAATTAACTGAGATTCTGAGGTTCGAATTACAAGGTTCTTAATCATAACAAAGTTTCCAAATTTCAGATTTGTGTCTTATATGCAGTCTTATTTATGCTATGTGTAACAGAATTTGCAAATTTATGCCTCTTAATGTATCAAATCAGGTATACTTATAGTTCAATGCAAGTTAAATATAGGGTTCCCCTACCTTAACAAGGAGTATTCAAAACCATGCACTAGCAGTCCTCACCAAGGACTTCCAACAATCAAAACCTACATATATTAACACTCTCAGTGTTAATATAAAACAAGAATTTCAACCCAAAAGCTTGCTGAGAAAATAATCTGAAAAATTTCGAAAGCCAAATACAGGACAGAATTCGACCATCGAATTCAAATTCGTTGGTCGAATTTGAAATTCGATGGTTGATTTCAAATTTGACCATCGAATTTCAAAAATCTGTCTCAGGCCAAAAAAACTCATTTCGACTGTCGATTTCCAAATCGACAGTCGAATTCCAAATTCGACAGTCGATTTTCAAATCGATAAATGAATTCCTCGTGTCTCGTGGGTCATTAACTTTTCCAAGTCCGGATTCTTTTCTTTATTTTCAACACAGCTATCAGATCTCCTCTAACATACTCCATATTATTCTAAGCAAAACAAAAATTTAAAGGACACAAGAAGGTTTTAACAGCCTACCTCTTATAGCTTAATTCGTTGCTTCCTTTGCACCGATTCACGTCCGGAATAAATCTCCAAGCTCAAAGGTTTTAGATCTTCAAATCAGTCCATCAAAAGGGGTGGCTACAGCCTCATCAATCAACAAGATCACACAGATTTTCTCACTCTCCACATCACTCTTCTCTTTCAATAATTCAAACTGATCAGAATTCAAGCACTAATCTAATCAATGGTTGAGATGGAAAGAGGAGCTCTCAAACTTCCAAGATCTGGGATCAAATGGGACTTCAAATGGGGCAAGTCCTTAGAGGTTTAATTCCAACGAGAGAGAGAAGGGAAACTTCTCTTGCACTCTCTCTTATAGCCCAAAAGCAATAATAAAATATCTAGATTTTATTATGTTACAACTTATCCACTTGAATTGAAAACCTATCTGGTGCTAAACACAAACACTAACTTTATTGTGTAAGTCATTGCTTACATGACTTACACATATCTTTCGATAATTTCCTTTTTTGCCATTTTTCTTGTCATAACCTTAGCTCACCAAAAATCTAAAAATATTCCACAATATTTCCTGACACGCTTATCGAGGTAAATGAAAATTACGTCAAAAATATCAGGGATATTACATTCACCCCTCCTTAGGAATTTTCGTCCGCGAAAATTGAATGCAACACACACCATACAACAAAAGAAAAGAAAAACATGGGCCACCGTGTTTCGATCCCACAGGGCACGCAAGCCAAGGGATGGGATCCGTAGTAACATGGATGTACTGCATGTGGCATCAAAAGGCCATAGTGGATTGCATCCGTACGTGGATGCCCACACCCCAAGCGTCACGTGCCGGGAGACCGATGCACAGTGACGTATGAAAGCCATAAAGAGAACAAAAAACCCACCAAAGCAACATAAAGAACAAAAGCGACATAGAGAGCAAACCCACACCATAGAAAAAATCGAGAGAGTAAACAAAACCAAATACATAAAGTACAGGTCCACAGAACAAAACAAAAATCAAAGCCAGATAGATAGGAAAGATGTACAAAAAAAATCAAACTCACACTGAGATCCAAAAACCCACATAGAGAAGATAACAACAAGTATCCAAAGTAACCATATATAAACGAAAATAAACAGAGTATCCAAAGCAAATCAAAGACAGGAAGATAAAAGATAACAAAAGAAGGACCACCAGGTCCTAAATAATCCAGGCTGTAAAATAAATACAGACCCATAATCATCCAAATAAACTAGTACCACCCCCCTCCCCCAAGCATGCTAAAAATCCCCGGCAGTAGATGGACCCTCCCGATCTGAATCACCATCGCCCTCAGCAGCATCATCATCACCCGCATCCGCTCTGGCCGCAGGAGGCATGCTAGTACCTACCGCGATGTCGGCGAGCTTATATAATCAAGCACGTATGTCGGCCATATATGTAGTGTAATCCTCGGGAAACGCGTGCTGCATCAAATAAGAGAGAGCGCCGCCATGGACATCCAACTCCTGACGCATAGAGCTGGTATGGTGGGTGAGCTCTTGAATCTGGTGGCTCATGGCGGTCATCTGTCGGGTGAACTCTGAGAGTGTAAGGATGTCACTCTGTGGGGGCTGAGGAGGTGCAGGGGTAGCAGTGTCAGGGGCAGAATGAGTAGGGTCCTCATCATCATCGCTAGTTGTATCAGGTGCCGCTGCATCTTTTGGAGTCTTCACAAGTCGACTGTAGTTTGACCCCAATTGACCAGGTTATAAATTTTTCGACCGACAGTGGATTTGGGTTCTATAGGGGGGATATCATAGGCGGGGCCCGCTCGGTAGTTCTCAATCATTACCGAAATTAATCGAGCATATGGCATACTCTTCATCGGTTTCTTCACATGTTTACCCATTTTCTCCCGTGCCTTGATAATCCCCTTGAAAAGGACGTCAGGAGCACTAAACCAGCGCTCCTTATAAGCCGCAAATAGAATTTGTTGTAGGGGACCCGTGTGCTTAGACTGATGACCAAAAGGGTAAAGGGTGGCCTTTAAAATTTTGTCCAATATCCACATGGACTCCGGCATATGGACCGTGACTATGGATTTACCGGATCCATGACGACCTTGCGTCATTTGGGTAATCACGTCCTCAAAGAGGACCGGTTTGGGGGAAGGAGGACCTAACCCCATGGTTTGGGAGTGATTTAAAGGGCAGCGCAGTGCCACAACCATGTCTTCGAGATCAAATGTATAATCTCGGCCATCAATTTTCGTATAAATTCTCTTCCCGTCTTCGCGGCTCATGTGCTGATAAAATAGGCGCACGAGTTGGGGATAAAAGTGGTCACTAAATGAGGTGCACAGGGAGGTTAATTTGGCTTTTTCGAGGTATTTACCCGCCCATTGTGTGGTTGTTTGTTGGTCAAACAACTCCGGGTGAAAAAGATATTCTGTGGTGAAGCCTTTGATGCTCCAAAAATCATTTGACTGTTCAGGCAAGGGAGGGGAAACAACTGGTATGGGCTGTGTGGGTGGTGGAACCGACTGAGGTGGCTCCGCGGGCTGTTTAGATCGGCTAGTAGACGCAGCTTTAGAAGCTGGTCTCTTGGAGGTTGGATTTCGAATGGGGGTTTGCTTCTTAGGCCCCATTGAACAACAATAAGAAACAAAAAAAACAAACAAGAAAATAGTATGAAAAATCCCCAAATAAGCTAGCTGTGGGAGGGTTTACCTGTAAAAAGCCCTAAATCCGGTTTCTAAAAGGTAAAATCGAAGCCCTTTTTGCAATGATCAGTGGATTCCCCCTCTGAATTCGGCCAAAATTTATGAGACACCCCCAAAATCGCCAAAAACCCTCAAAACCCTAAGCTCAAAACCCTCAAAGTTGGAACACGAATGACAAAACAATTTAAAAAACCCAAACTTAAATCGAGAAATTCGACCATCGATTTCAAATTCGATGGTCGATTTTCCAAATCGATGGTCGATTTTAAAATCGACTGTCGATTTTCTCAGGACACCTCAGGTCCTGTTTTTGGGCTTAAAACTGCTGATGACCTTTTATAAAAATTCGATGGTCGATTTTCCTTTTCGACAGTCGAATTTTGTTACACTGCGGTGTTTAAAATTTTTCAAAATTTTTGGAATTCAAACCATACCATTGGGTCTAAATGGACCTTCTTTGATCCCATTTCATTCCCATCACATTATCGGACCCTGACCGCATTTATCACAACCAAAATTGGCGTAGAAAATTAAAGAATAGGCTAAGCAATTTTTTGCCAAACTATTTCATATATCCATTCAGAAAAATAACAAGTCCGGGTCTGGTCGGGCTCGCAAAATTTTCAGGATTTCCACAACGTAACACAAACAAAAACTGTTAAACCTGTATAAAATAATATATATATATATAGGGTCATGACATCAGTATCAAGGCCAAATGGCTTAGTGAAATTTAAGGAAGTAGCTAACTATAGGGCCAATTTTTTTTTTTTATTTCACATGGCCAATAGTGTGGAACATACCAGGTTTAGGCCCAAAATTATCGAATTCTCCATAATGTAAAGACCTTTAAATATGCACAAATTAATTTGTATATTGGACTGCCAAAAATTTCTCACCAAATTATTTGTATAAATCAGTAATTACATCAAAATTCAAGGGATCGTACATTCAACACATAATTTCTCAAAATTTAATAAAAAAGGGTCGAAAATTGGTCTCGGAGATCAGCTTCACGCTCCCAAGTGGCTTCCTCCGGTGTATGATTTCGCCATTGCACAAGAACCAAAGGAATGCTTTTAGTGCGTAGGATCTGCTCCTTCAAACCATCTTGAAGCTCGATGGGTTGGTAATCAAGCACGTGAGTCGGGTCATGGATGTATCGACGCAGCATCGACACATGAAAGACGTTGTGCATGCTAGATAATTGCAGCGGTAACGCCACACGATATGCAACTTCTTCGACTCGGCCTAATATCTCAAAAGGCCCAACGTATCGAGGACTCAGTTTCCCTCATTTTTCGAACCGCATAACGCCCTTGGTAGGCGAAATCTGAACAAAGACATTCTCGTCGACCTGAAAAATCGAGTATTAGTGCCAATTTCACATGGAATTTATACCAAGTGAAGAAATACACATTGACATATCAAAAGCTACCTGAAAATCCACGTGTCTCCGTTTGAGATCGGCGTAGCTCTTCTGACGACTCTGAGCTACTCGTAGTCGCTCGCGTATCAACCGAACCGTCTCGGTAGTGCGCTCAACTATCTCAGGTCCAATAATGAGCTTCTCACCCACTTCTTCCCAGTTCAACGGTGATTGACACCGCCGTCCATATAAAGCCTCGAACGGAGCCATACCAATGCTAGCCTGAAAGCTACTTTTGTAGGCGAACTCGATCAGAGGCAAGTGTTGGTCCCATGACCCGTGAAAATCCAACATACATGCTCTCAAGATGTCCTCAATGATCTGGTTCACGCGCTCGGTCTGGCCATCCGTCTGTGGGTGAAATGCCGAACTAAAGTCAAGACGAGAACCCATGCCCTCCTGAAATCTCTGCCAAAAATGTGAAGTAAACAACGGGTCTCGATCAGACACAATACTAGCCGGTATCCCATGCAATCTAACAATCTCCTTTAGGTATAACTCTGCAAGTCTACTGGCTGTGTACGTGGTATTGTATGGCAAGAAATGAGCAGACTTGGCTAGCCGATCTACAATAACCCAGATGGCATTGTTCTTCCTCAGTGTCTTCGGCAACTCGAGTATGAAATCCATCGAAATGGCTTCCCATTTCCACTCAGGCACAGGTAAAGGTTGCAATAGGCCTGCAGGATTTTGATGATCAACCTTAACCTGTTGACAAACCAAGCACCGCGACACGCATTTCAAATGACGTCGCGTTTCAAACCTCGCCACCAAAAACTCTTCATCAAGTCCTGATACATCTTGGTGCTACCAGGATGTATGGCATACATGGATTTGTGAGCCTCTTCCAGAATGGTATCCCGAAGCTCGGTACTCGACGATGAAATAGCAAGGTCCCATCTACTCGAATGGAGAAATCCTTCTTGTTGCCATTCTCGACATCTCGTCTGATTGCCATCAGCTCATCATCGGTCATCTGAAGCTTTCGAATGTTCTCGAAGAGGGTAGGACGTAATACAAGTGTAGCCATCAATGCTCCCAAGCCTTTTACATCGAACCGTGAGCTGCCCAAAGCCATATCCTCCAAAAGCTTCCATCTCTGAATCCGGCTAACAAGATGTGACAACTATGCTGAAGACCTCCTACTAAGAGCATCAGCAATGACATTTGCCTTTCCTGGATGGTACTGAATCGAGCAATCGTAGTCCTTCAAGAACTCCATCCATCGTCGCTGCCGCGTATTCAAGTCCTTTTGAGTGAAGAGGTACTTGAGACTCTTGTGATCGGTGAATATATCAAAGATTTCATCGTAGAGGTAATGTCGCCAGATCTTCAAGGCGAATATAACTGCTGCTAGCTCTAAGTCATGCGTCGGATAGTTTCTTTCATGGTCCTTCAACTGCCTAGAACCATATGCAATGACCCGTTCGTGTTGATTAAGCACACAGCCTAATCCGCCATAAGAAGTATCATTATATACTGCGAAACCTCCACTGCTGGAAGGTATAGCAAGCACTGGTGCCGTAGTCAAACGACGCTTTAGCTCCTGAAAGCTCTGCTCACACTGCTCTGTCCAATCGAACTTAGCATTCTTTCTCGTGAGCTGTGTAAGTGGACCCGATATCTTCGAGAAACCCTCGACAAATCGCCGATAATACTCTACCAAACCAAGGAAACTTCGGACCTCTATAACTGTCGTAGGTTGTTCCCATGTCACCACAGAATCTATCTTTGTAGGATCCACTTAGATACCCGCTTCAGAGACTACGTGGCCTAAGAAAGCCCGACTGCTCAAGCCAATCACACTTACCGAAGCTTGGCATACAACCGATGGTCCCCGAGTGTTTGAAGAGCCATCTTCGTGATGTCGCAGACATGTTCTCTCTGGTTTTCGAATAGATGAGGATGTCATCTACGAAAACTACCATAGATTTATCAAGATGTGTTTTGAACACCCTGTTCATCAGGTCCATGAAAGATGCAGGCGCATTTGTCAATCCAAATGGCATCACTAGAAACTCATAGTGGCCACAACGCGTCCGTAATGCAGTCTTGGATATATCTTCCGCCTTGATCTTGAGCTGGTGATAGCCTGACCTCAGATCAATCTTCAAAAAGAACCTTGCACCCTGCAATTGATCAAACAAGTCGTCTATCCGCGGAAGAGGATAACGATTCTTAATCATCATCTTGTTGAGCTGCCTATAATCGATACACAGATGCATCGATCCATCCTTCTTTTTCACAAATAGAACCGGTGCACCCCAAGGAGAGACACTCGGTCGTATAAAGCCTTTGTCTAACAGCTCCTGAAGTTGTTCCTTGAGTTCCTTCAACTCAGCAGGCGCCATCCGATATGGAGCTTTAGATAACGGTTCTATACCCGGCGCTAGCTCAATCGCGAACTCAATCTCTCGGTCAGGTGGTAATCTAGGTAAGTCCTCTGGAAAGACATCAGGATAATCGCAGACCACCTTGATAAGAGCCAAGTCGTTCTTCTTCTCTGTAGAATCTTGCAAATAGGCTAGATACCCACTGTAACCATTCTTCATCATGCGCTCGGCCTTAATGGCTGAAACCAATGGCGCAACCTTGGATTTGACTCCACAGAATCGGAAGGATTTTCGATTTGGCAGTCGAAAGATCACAATCTTCCGCAGACAGTCCACGCTCGCGTGATAAGCTGCCAACCAATCCATTCCGAGAATGACGTCGAACCCTTCCATGCTCAACGTAATCATGTCTGTTAATGTCTCGTGCTCATCAATCATCCCAGACATATGTCAAGGCATACCGAACTTCCCGTAGGAATCTTGACGTCCAAAATAAAGGCAAGGGGTTCAGGAATAATACCCAACTTCTCTGAGAAGGAAGGAGTAATAAACGAGTGTGTAAACCCAGGGTCTATAAGTACTCGCACTTCAATTTTATCCACGTCGTCTCGACTACTCATCATAAGTGTACCTTTAGTTAAAAAGTTTGTTAATTATATGCAATGATTCCTATGTGGTTTAACATAATTGACTTGTATTTAAATTTAAACAATAATAATTGAATCAATGCATAAATGACATCTCAACTTTAATGATACCTTGGATGACGTCATTCGACGTTTGGGCATCCTGTGCAGTCACCGCATAAGCTCGACCTTGAACTGTAGGTCGCGTCGACTTCTGCGTAGAGACCGTCGTAGTCCGTCCTTTCTCAATAGCAGGACAATCCTTGATCATGTGACCAACCTGTCCACACTTGAAGCATCCTCCAGTGTTTCGCCTGCAATCCTCTGTCTTATGTGGTTTCCCACATCTTGCACACACTGGGGTAGAAATAGGAGTAACAGCTGATCCTCTCGTCGAACCCTGAGCCACAGAAGCTCCACTCGCAGTAGTGCTCCTGGCTCTGAAAGGTCGTCCTGGTGACGAACTCTGAGGTCTCTGATAGGAAGACGCCATCGGTCTGCAAAGCAACGGCGGTCTAGAATATGATGGTGACTAGGGTAGGGAGGAGGTTTAGAGAACCTCAACTTTTTGTTCACCGCTCAAGCACTCACGTCTCCCCGACCAAACCTATTTTTATTACCCTGCTCTCGCCTCAAGTACTGTTTTTGAATATCTTCCTCTGCAATGAGGGCCTTGGACATCACGCCAGCATACGTCTCCATTTCCCACATTGACACCCTCTCTTGAATGTTCGACCTCAAACCTCTCTAAAATTTCTGAGCTCTCATCAACTCAGTGGCCACATGTAGGGCTGCAAATCGGGAAAGTCTATAAAATTCTGTGCCATACTCGCGCACCGACATCTCATTCTGTTTCAATTTGATAAATTGGACCTCCCACTGATTACGTACGATCTTCGGGAAGTACTGATCGTTGAACGTCTCCACGAACTCTGCCCAAGTCCATGGAGTATTGGGGTAGTCCTGCTCTCTCATCCTGGAAACAGACTTCCACCACGGGCTGGCCTCGCCCAAAAGTTTGAAAGATGCCCAGCGTACTTTCTCGATATCGGTACACTGCAACACTTCAAATATTTTCTTTATATCATCCAGCCATGCCTCGGCTTCCATAGGATCCATCTGCCCTGAGTATGTAGGAGGTCTCATCCTCCTAAACTCTGCGAATCCTCCTGGCTGATGTCTAGTGCCAAAGATCTCTGTCGGTCAATGGCTGCAGTCTGCTGGGCCATGTTAGTAGCCAAGGCTGCCAACACCTTGTCCACATTCCCTCTGTCTTGCCTAGCAGCTCCCAAAGGCTCTGCATTAGGGTCAGAAGCAACTCGCCCTCTGCCATATGAGGTGCCTACGCCCTCATCTATCTCCTCGATGCGAGCTGTACGAGGTCCCTCTATACCTCGGCCTCTGCCTCTAAACCGTGAAGGCATGCTGATCTGTCATTGTTAAACAAACAATAACAATTGATCAGTAATGAATTGTTAGAAATAATCTAACCCCTAGTCCTAAGACTCTGAACCTAGAGCCTTGCTCTGATACCAAATGTAACGACCCGAGTTTTCCAATCCCTAAGGTATAGGAAAGGCCGGTTCATCAACTTATTGATTTCTCAATAAGCCATAACAAACAGAAGCCGACAACATAAACAAAGATCAAAAGACAGAGGCAACATTATTAATCCAAAGACAAAAGCTTCATATAACAAAATTTAATATATCACTGTGAGGAACCAAGAAGAACCACCGGTGATGGCCAATCCGATCACCTAAAATAGTGGTTCACAATAATGGTTCCTCGAGTGATATCAAAAGAACCAAAATAAAGGCCTAGGGCCCAATATTCCAAAATAATATCCAGACAAAAATACCAAAAAAGAAAACACAGGATCTAAGATCCCGGAAAGAACTCCTCAGCTGGTATGTCTAAATCCTCCTCGGGAATATAATCGGAGTCCTCCGGATCCTCCGACCCAAGGTCAGTCTCAGCACCTGTGACGTATAGTCGAGGGTGAGCTAATAGCCAAGCTCAATAGAGGAAACAAATCTATTTGCATTTCTTTATAAGTAAAGGTTTTCAAAAGACGGAATCAGATCAAATATGGTTTTTCAATGATGCTTTTCAAATTAAATCTCCAGTTCTAATCCTGAGTCAAAACTGATAATATAATCTAAAGTGTTCAAAGTGTTCTGATTTAGCATGCTTCTTATCTTAAATTTATAACTTAATTTTATCTCCCAAATTTCCTATAGCTTGAGAGCGGACTACGTGACCGATGGGAAAACCCTACTGGCCATCGTCTTTCATGAACCCATTTCAAAAATGCAATAAGCCCCTACGCTATGAGGGAGACTTGCGCCAAAGTATTACCGTCAACACGATTGGTAGAATCTAGGGCATTGTACGTATGAACCCTAAATCAAATGCAAATGCTAATACATATCAAGGCTTAATATTCATAACATATACTGATTTTCAAAGTTCTGATTCGAAGTTCTGATTAAAAAATTAACTGAGGTTCTGAGGTTCGAATTACAAGGTTCTTAATCATAACAAAGTTTCCAAATTTCAGATTTGTGTCTTATATGCAGAGTCTTATTTATGCTATGTGTAACAGAATTTGCAAATTTATGCCTCTTAACAGAAGCAGTCAAATCAGGTATACTTATAGTTCAATGCAAATTAAATATAGGGTTCCCCTACCTTAACAAGGAGTATTCAAAACCATGCACTAGCAGTCCTCACCAAGGACTTTCAACAATCAAAACCTACATATATTAACACTCTCAGTGTTAATATAAAACAAGAATTTCAACCCAAAAGCTTGCTGAGAAAATAATCTGAAAAATTTCGAAAGCCAAATACAGGACAGAATTCGACCATCGAATTCAAATTCGTTGGTCGAATTTGAAATTCAATGGTCGATTTCAAATTCAACCATCAAATTTCAAAAATCTGTCTCAGGCCAAAAAAACTCATTTCGACTGTCGATTTCCAAATCGACAGTCGAATTCCAAATTCGACAGTCGATTTTCAAATCGACAGTCGAATTCCTCAGGTTCTGTGGCTGTTAACTTTTCCAAGTCCGGATTCTTTTCTTTATTTTCAACACAGCTATCAGATCTCCTCTAACATACTCCATATTATTCTAAGCAAAACAAAAATTTAAAGGACACAAGAAGGTTTTAATAGCCTACCTCTTGTAGCTTAATTCGTTGCTTCCTTTGCACCGATTCACGTTCGGAATAAATCTCCAAGCTCAAAGGTTTTAGATCTTCAAATCAGTCCATCAAAAGGGGTGGCTACAGCCTCATCAATCAACAAGATCACACAGATTTTCTCACTCTCCACATCACTCTTCTCTTTCAATAATTCAAACTGATCAGAATTCAAGCACAAATCTAATCAATGGTTGAGATGGAAAGAGGAGCTCTCAAACTTCCAAGATCTGGGATCAAATGGGGCAAGTCCTTAGAGGTTTAATTCCAACGAGAGAGAGAAGGGAAACTTCTCTTACACTCTCTTATAACCCAAAAGCAATAATAAAATATCTAGATTTTATTATGTTACAACTTTTCCACTTGAATTGAAAACCTATCTGGTGCTAAGCACAAACACTAACTTTATTGTGTAAGTCATTGCTTACATGACTTACACATCTTTTGATAATTTCCTTTTTTGCCATTTTTCTTGTCATAACCTTAGCTCACCAAAAATCTAAAAATATTCCCCAATATTTCCTGACACGCTTATCGAGGTAAATGAAAAATACGTCAAAAATATCAGGGATATTACAAATGCCCTACACTTTTTATCTTTTTAGATCAGTAACCACATTCTACACTATTAAATCTACAGTAGAAGCCACACACCCCATCTTGTACCCGTCAATATACAATAGTTGCTTGATTGTGAATAAATAATGCATGCATCCTAAATCTACATTTAGTCACTCAGAAAATTCTATAATGCAACACCTATAATATGCTATTTGCACCTCCAATATACTATGTGAAAATGAGGAAAAAATGACTCTACCAACATAAAATAAACCACTGCTTAAAATAGCGGTATAATATTCCACTGCTTAAAATAGTGGTGTAATTTATAAAACAATGGTTTTTATAAGTTAAAATACTATCACGTGCCTTGTCACGTGGAACTCTATCGGGAACCCTAATTCCAAAACTCCTCTCATGTCTCTCTTTATATCTATTTTCCCATTTATTCTTTTCATCTTCAACCCTAGCCTCTCTCGTTCTCGCTCTCCCTCTCCCTCTCCCTCTCTAAAACATGAAACCCTAATCCATTTTCTCTATTGATCCAGCAAAGGAATGTTCTGACTACGGATTCATTCGTTTGTTGATGAATTTGAGGAGGGGCGGATGTCAGATTCATTGGAATTGAAGGAGGTTTTTGTGGAAGGATTGGGGATTCAGATTATGAGGAGTTATAGAGGTGAGATCCAGCTACTCGAAGAGCAGATTTGGAAACGAGTTGGCTCCGTCTTCGAAGCTTGCTAAATCTGGTGGAGGCAAACAGAAAAGGAAGGTTAGTGGATCTGAAAAACAGATTATGGGTTGGCTCTCCAACGACTTCTCTCTCGCTCAAACTCCCTCTTCTCAGCAATTCGTCAAAGCATTTCTAAATCTTTTCGCTCTGTTATCTCTGTATTTCTGCAAAAAGCCTTCTCAACAGGTTTTTCTACCCTCTAATTTCGTTTTGATTTTCAATTTTTTTTAATTATTGAATTTTGTTTTTTCAATCTTTCGTTGTTGTTTCGTTATTCACAGATTTCACACTCATCTTGTTTTTTTGTTGCAACTACATCTCTATTTATCTGATTTCTTTCATATTCTAAAATTCTCAATAATTGTTGATCGTTAGCTTCCGTTCTAGGTATTCCTTCCCAGGGTGGTCTAAATAGCAAATTACTGGGGATGGTATTTTGAACTTTTTAGTTTCTTTAGGGATGTATTTTGTATAGGAAACATCCAATGAAATTTATGGTCATATTTCTTTCCTCTTACTTATTTCTTTTTTATTTTCTTTCCTTTTAGTTTCAGTTGAATTTATAGCTTTACTGGATCATGGAACCTATCGAGTAAGGAGCTGCTCCACCATGCTCTATAGTCCTCAATAATATTCTATGCTAGATCCATTTTCCAATAGTTGCCATTTGTCAGTGCATGAAGGTGTTTCCTATTGAGGATATTATTGATGCTTCCCCTGTATTTTCCAGGGCCAAAGTTGGAGGCTGGTACATTCTACTTCCAAAAGTTTAAAGATGGTGGGTTTTGTCATATTTTTTCATCATCGAAAATGATGCGACATTTGCATATATTTTCCTACAAACGACAGATGAAAATATTTGGTATTGTTGAATTCCTTAGTTCCCTTTGTTTCAGGCCAGTTGTGAGCCTTTGCCCATACTATGCTGAGGGTTGGAAAAACCAGATCCATGAAAATGATCTGCTATCAAATGTCCTGATATGTGGATGCTTAAAAGGTTCTATTTCAAACCCTCCCCCTGACTACTCCATGTCTGCAGATTTACTGGAGATAATGCATAGCACTGGTATGATTGGACTATGATTAAGTGTCAATTGAGACTCTTTACCTTATAATAAAGAGCTAGGTGTTGTTAATCTAAAATTTGAGAGAATTTTTTTTGTTTTCAAAACCCAGCCTGAAGGTTTAAAGAAGTTTGTTCAGTTAATGGGGAACATTTAGACCCATACGTTTTTCGCCTCTCCCAAATTTTCAATCTTTTGTTTATTTATCTATTTTTTTTTTTAAATATTAACTAGTTTTTTGCATTTAAATTTGTATATAATTTGTTCTTGGTTCCTTTCGTTCCACTTATTTTAGTAAGTAAATGAAAAAGAACAAATTTATGACTTGTCAATGTTGAGATACAAAATTTGTTAGATTATTGCATAATCAATCCACACTAAATTATCTAAATCTCGCGGAATCTTATTCTAGTGTTTCATATGTGTTGCCATCGGAAACTGCAAAATGGCTCATATAAGGGACGATCTGTCTCGTTCATATTCTCTTTGTTTTTTGTTTTGAGCTGAGAGAGATTTATGTAGCTTGGTATTGGTGTGTTACCTTGCTTGAAATTTTCCCATTCAGTTACTTAATAGAGCTGGAAGCGGCTATGTTTCAACCTATATTACTTAATTCGCTCAATCACCTACCAAATCACTAATTGGTTACAACCACTTCGCTGTTCGATTCGGTCCGATTTGGCCCGATAAGCGTATTGATTGGTTCATGCTACATTTTTATTTAAAAACAACATTAGGGGAATTGAACCTAAGACTTCACATTTTTAAGTTTTATAACTGATCAAGGGATCATTTACAATTCGTTTACTAAAGAATGTAAAAAAATTATATTATAAAGTTAATAGATACTTTTAAAACTCTTCTTACCCTACCAACTCGTGTTTGCTTGGTAGTATCAAATTTTGAATTGCGAATCTGAATTCGAATCGAGCGAACCAGCGAACTAAGTAACTTTGGTCTGGATAACATGTAAAAATATCTAATCATCTTAGTGTGGAACGCTCATTATTTTTTTTTGGCTTGAAGTTTTTTAAGTGGTCTTATTCACTGACTTGTCTCATCTGTTAGGTGTCGGCGAAATAAGCACCAAAAAGAATCATTAGTTGCATCTTTTTCATGAGTTTGCTAGAAAAACTTCCATATATATATATATATATTTATTTATTTATATTTATATTTATATTCCCATAAGTGAATTGATAATCTCATTTATTCTCTTGTGTTTGAGTGGGTTCAATTTTAGATTATTTTGTTTTTCCTTTATTTGTTAGTCCCTTGGTGTCTAACTAAGATCTTAACAGGCTTGCATTGAAGTGCTTGATGAAGAAAACATCCAAATCCCATCTTGGATATGCTTCAACTCTATAGATGGAGAACATGCCTTTGATCAGCCAGAACTTCCAGAAGGTGCCATTTCTCGTGCTCTTTAATTGCAATGCAATGCACACACATTAAGGAAATATGATTTGACTGAATTTGGGTTTATTAGGTTTTATTTGGTTCGATGTTTGGATTCTAACTGCTTAAAGGATTATGCACTCCAAATCCTTTCTACACTAATGATCTTTGGGGTAAATTTGGGTTTATGAGTTTAATAATTGCTTTATATTGTTGCACATTTCACTCATACTAGTGAACATTGTTTATGATATTGTCTCCTTATCGCTGACTTTATGTTTGCTTACTTCATTTCCTACTTGCTAGAGTGGGTAGCTAATAAAGTTTTTATGCTTCAAATCTTATGCTTCATTTCCTACTTGCTTGAGTGGGTAGCTAATGAAATTTACAATTTGATGCATTTGCATTTTGAAGTTACAATATTGCCAGCCTTAGTAGACTACTATTTTTTTAATGTGTAAGCTGGGCACAAACCTGCGACATTGAGGTTGCAATATTGCCAACCTTCATTGTGTTGCAGGCCCAAGCCCTATAGTAGACTACTTTCTTATGTTCTATAGACGTGTTGGTGATGATGAGCTCAAATCTGTGACTGATCTTATTTCATATATCATATATGATGGTTCTATTTTCTTCAGTGGTTGTTTGGGGATCATTTTGCTTGGTGTGTAATCAGTACGTGTGCGTTTTGGAACAATTTCATTAGTTCTAACTACTGAAAATTAATTCAGTTCTATCAATAGTAGATGGAGTAAAAAAATTTTATTCAGCCATAAGTAGCAGTATACTGAAAATATTCAATGATTTTTACTGTTCTTTTGTACAATGTCATGTGGAACTACATTCAGAGTATGGTCTAGCAGTCTAGATCCTTGTTTCTCATCTGATGTGTGGTACATTTTCAGTTTTAAGCATTTGCTACATTTTTAAATGCAAAAAATGAATCTAATCCTGTGAAATACATATAGTTGGTGTTGTTGTAACAAAAGTCCACATCCCAATATGGGCCTACCATCAGATGAAGGTAGAGCTCAATACGGTATTATGTATTCTTGGTTTATTAGGGGCCTTGAAATGTGTAAAAACAGCTCTTGCACAAATTATTAGATAAAATGGTATCTTTGCAAGCTATATCCTAGGATAATGGGCAATGCTTCCCATTAAATTAATCTTTCCACGGGGCAGAGCCAAGTAGAGGCTTGGGGCAGTTGCCTCCTAAACTTAAAAAAATGATTTCAAGTTGGTATTGAAATCCCCACAAATTATCTATGGCTTTCCAATAGATCGCGATAAGTTGACTAGATCTGCCCATAGTTTTTGTCTCTCAGAAGTTATGTTCTAATCATAGATACATGTGATAAAAAATTGGAACTTGTTTCTACTTCGCTCAACACACACTGAATATCAAATGATTTGAGCTTTTGGCATATCAAATGCTTCCATTTTAGTTTTGACTATCGGAGCCTTTAGATTCTAATGGTGGTCAGAAATATGACATTCTATGTTATTTGATTATCTGGGCAGGTATTCGATGGCCATGGTGGTTCAGATGCGGCATCATTCATTCGAAATAACATTCTTAACTTCATAATTGAAGATGCCCATTTCCCCTCTTGTGTGAAGAAAGCCATCAGAAGCGCGTTCGCACCCTTATGTTAGGAAGGTGAGGACCTGATTTCGAACCCTTTTGCACACCTAAAAGTGAAGTTTATTAGTGATCTTTATAGTTGGCATCATGGTACTTGCTTTCCGTGTTTGTGCACTACGTCAAAATGACAAAAAAACCACTTTTGCAATATCAAAAAAACCACTGCCGAAGCAGTAGTATAATAATCCACGGTCAAAATCAATGGTTTATTATGTTAAGATAGTGGTTTATTTCGTTAACCCTGATCCCACGCCCAAAAATTGACTGCTTAAAAAAACCACTGCAATGCCTATATAAAAGCTCCCTCGGGCGATGTTTTTTTTCTTCTCTCGATCTCTTTTTCTCTCATCTTCCCTCCCTCGCCAAAAACCCTAACTATCGCCGACCACCCATTGCAAATCAACGAACGAATTCTCAATCTCAGATCAGGACCTCCAGATCTTCTTCTTCTCCTTCAAAGCTCTGCTAGACGACTCCATGGAAACCCTAGCTCGCCGGAAATCGAGGTTGCTCGATCTTCTGTTTCTCCTTCTTCAAATCTCTGCAAGACAACTCCGTGGAAACCCTAGCTCGCCGGAAATCGAGGTTACTCAATCTTCTTCTTCTCCTTCTTCAAATCTCTGCAAAGGCACCATTCCACCCCTCCAAAACCCTAATTCCTTTCTCAGTTGAATGTAAGAGTAGATACTCCTTGGAAACCCTAATTCCTTTGTCGTGACTATTTTATATTCAAAAACTTTTGGTTTTACCCCTGTGGTACAATAATTGGTTTTGAAGTTATGACACTTTTACCAGTAATCTAAGTTCACATACCTTTCAATCGATAAGGACCAATATTGCAACAGATGGTTATAATATGCTTTGCATTCTTTAATCTTCAAGGTTTCTATGGATTAATTAGATCTTTAACCTTCCTTTTGTAGGTATCTGATCCTGCTGTTAGTGTGTACATAGGATATTCTCTACGTAAAGAGGGAGAGGAATATATTGCTGCCAATGGGCTTAAGAATTCAATCTAATCCATCAAATCAGCAGATGTGAAAGAGGATCTATTTGGTAATCTTGTGCCTCACCCTTTTAAGGTGAGATTTTCATTCAACCCAAGTTTTTTGGATACCATTCTTTCAATGCAAGGCATTTTTATTCTGGTTTTTCTGCTAGCATTCTCCGTAGTAGATCTCTTTTCTTAATTTAAGGTTTTCTTGTTTGAAAGAAAGAATTCTACATATTTGATCATTTTTCTTTTGTGGAAGCAGATTCTATACAATGAACAAAATAAATAGTTTTCTCAACCTTGCACCTGCCCTGTATTTCCAACAGACTTGAAGAAGTTTTGTAAGTCGCTCAAAGATCAAGCTCACTTCATAGTTAGATATGCTAATCGAGTCTTGGTCCTCTGTGGAGGGATGTGATTTACATCCATTTAGGGCTATTGGCCAAAATCTTAATGTAATTATTCAAACCATTGAAATTCTTAACCTTTCAATGTACACGCTTTCTAATTGAAAGGTGGAATCCACTGAAAAATTGTGAGATATTTAGAGAATTACCCCAGGAGTATGGTCTTGACCCTACATTAGTTATTTGGTGAAAAAGAATTGTGCCCGAAAATAAGTTGGTTATTTGGTTAAATGCCAAGAAGATAGCTACATCTGGAGATGCTATTTGACAAAGATGACGCCCATCAACAATTTACAAAGTGATGAATGGAGACAATCAGACCATATAGCAATATGAGGGTGCGTTGAGAGACTGAGAAACACTAAACCAGTGACTAGAGGGGAGTCCTTTGTACTGCTGATACAACCCGAGAGCTCTCAAAATCTCTAAAGATGCACAAAAAACACATCACATGGGATGCCCGGTCACCACACTGCACGTCAAATCACCCATCTAAGCAACTTATTAGCCTATTTGTTTGCTTCTTTAAGAACATGCGAGGTGACTGATGGTGATTGACACAAATCTGCAATTTCATAAAGACACTAACAAGCCACCATGGATTACCTCTACCACTGATTGCACCTCCACACAAGCAGGACCATTAGAAGCTGGAAAAAAAGGATGGATTAAAATCTACACAAAGGATAGGATCGTAAAACTCTAGTGCTAGTGACAATCAGACCATGTAGCAATGTGAGGGTGCGTCAAGAGACTGAGAAACACTAAACCAGTGACTAGAGGGAGTCCTTTGTACTGCTGATACAACCCGAGAGCTCTCAAAAGCTCTAAAGATGCACAAAAAACACATCGCATGGGATGCCCGGTCACCACACCACACGTCAAATCACCCATCTAAGCAACTTGTTAGCCTATTTGTTTGCTTCTTTAAGAACATGCGAGGTGACTTATGATGATTGACACAAATCTGTAATTTCATAAAGACACTGACAAGCCACCACTGATTCCACCTCCACACAAGCAGGACCATTAGAAGCTGGAAAAAAAGGATGGATTAAAATCTACACAAAGGATAGGATCATATAAGTGGCTGATAATGAGTTAGCATATTTTTAGCCTCTAAATGCTGAAATTACTTGTTCTGAAAAACATGCTCTAAACTTCTATCATAATGATAATTTGATGGTTATTTTACCTCTTAAGGTTCCATATTTATATTTTATTTGCAAACATTGCTGCTCGAAATCTTATCGAGGCATTTTTTCCAGACTTTTTTCCAGTCCATGCAAGAAAACTAGCTTCAGCAGGCTCAAACACTAGCACAGGCACAAGCACAAGCACAGGTGCAGGCTCATATGCTTCATCATCAGATGCAGCATCACCACTCTTTCAATGACCAGCAGCAGCAGCAACCTCAGCCACAATAGGAGCAATAGATGCCTGACCAACAACAGATATCAAACACACTCTCAACTTTGGGATATGTTCACCAGAACGCTCCTTAATAGTATTGGAACATCATTATGTTAGTTTAACGTATATCTCTAATATCCAGTCTTATAAAAAAATAATTGACATTGCTTTTTTATCCAAATTGTGTGTTTAATTTAGGTTCATGGGTATGATTACTGGCATATGTGATTTGGATCCTGTTCGATGGCCAAATTCTCAGTGGCGTTCTGTCAAGGTAAACAATTTTGAATGGGGTTATATTGCTTTTGAAAGAGCATATTTATGTAGTAGTACCATTGTACTAGATAACCACTTACGTTATATATTTTTATGAATACATCATTTTAGGTTTAGCACTTTCCAAGTTTTGTGTAGGTGAGTGCAGGAATACATACCTATGATTCTAGGATCTAAGATGCAAGGAAGATTTTCTTGCTCTACTAATCCCAAATCTCATATCCATTTTTTGAGGGATCTAACAGCTAAAATGCATGTGTTTCATTTTCCAAAGGGAACACAGTTCTCAAAGGATCTGGTATCCATTTTCAAAGTATGACTATTAAAATAATTATTTGTTGTATTTTGATGCATAAGCTGGGCACAAACCTGTGTCGTTGAGGTTGCAATATTGTCAACCATTCATTTTTTGGGCACAACCAAGCCTTAAAATAATCATTTGTTGCAGGTACAGATAGCATGGCGCAAGCTCTAAATTGGGATCAAGGAAGAGATATTTTGAGTTAACTTGCAAATGCAATTGATGGGTAAAGCTAACGATGTCGTTTTTCTAACCAGGGGTATTAGATACACTCTCTCTCTATGATATCAACTCAATAATTGGAAGGAGAGAAACTGAACGTACTATGAACTTAGTGTGCATCTTATATCTATCAATCTTAAAATGGATGGAAATTAAATGATACTCATATATGGATGTCTTTCAACGGGTTTTTTTTCAAAGGGCAGCCTTACCTCTTTTCTTTTTCCAATCCTTCTCTCTCCCCATATTTATTTGCTGCAACAAAGAGCAGCAGTTGTTCCTTTCTACTCTTCCAATCCGGTATGTGTATGTACCAGATGGTAGTTTCTGGTTCTGGTTATGTACCAGCCAATGCAATGCATTTTTATTAAGTTTTCTTTGTAGCAGTTGCTACATTGCAGGTACCAACCATATCAGTACATACCACCTGGCCCTCATAAATAACATGTCATGGTTACCTCAGTATAGAAATGCAAATCAAGTATAGAAAGGACCTTGTGCATTAGATTGTCTAAACCTTGAAATCTTAGGCTAGGTATACAGGAAGGATCCTTTAAATTTTAATTCTAGCTTTGCTTTATTCTACATGTTTAGATTTTGTTTACTTGTAGGTTCACTTCAGTAAGAAGTTTTAATGTTAGATTTATTTTTAGGCTCAAGATCGTCACCGTCTCATCGATTCGATTTATAGCAGTTTCTCAATTTATCAGAGAGTACATTGTTCTTTTTCGGTTAATTTTTCGATTGGTGCACTTTTAATTTTTCAAAACACATGGATGTCTCTCTCTTTTTTTCTTGCTCTTTGTTTTACATGTTCTCATTTTTCTTCTCCACCCAGATTTGACCACAGTTATTTCAACAATTACAAACTATTCCTGTTGTAAGTAATTTACTCGGTTTATGCTAAACTTAGTGATGGAATGAGTAGTCTTGCTAAAACTAGTGGGCCATCCGTGCGCAGCCGTACAAATTCAAATTATCCCCGTCTCTGTTCACACCAATCATTACCAACTAATGGTCATTTTGATAATAATTCTTTGTTGGTGCTATCGCTGGTGCTTAGGCTGGGACCTAACACCAACTCTTTGCTACTCTTTGCAGATAATTGGATTATGAGAACATTGGAAAACCATTTGAGGAATTGCTAAGCATCATCAATGGTGGTGAAGCTCCATATCTATAATTATAAACCATTGGTTTTGTTTACCAATGTGGATCCATTAAGTCTCAATTTACTCTAAGCATGCCTCAACAATTCCTGGCTTCTGAAATTGCTGTCTGGACTACAGTATGAGAACTTACCCGCTTGATATCTACTTGTCATTACATATGAGGTTAGTCTTCATTTCATGGTTTGACTTGGCTGAATTGGTATTTTTTAGACTGAGGAAATTCTCTTAATTTTTCTAAGTTTGACTTTGAGTATGATTTTTTAGCTTTTTCACCTCTTTGTAGGTATTATCATGTGACTGGGTGCCACATGGCAACAAACTAACACGGGACCAGGCAAGTTACCAGGTCCTTTCTACCAGGCCTACCTTTACCTTTCTTTGAAGTAAGAACCTGAACTTATATTTTCACCTTTGGATTTCGAATGTAGCTTTCTTTTGCTGTGAGATAGATGGAAGTTCCCTTTCCTTGCAATGCGATATGATTTGCTTCAAATGGAAGGTACCTTTTATTGAGACTGACGGTTGAGATTAGTGAGTGGATGCTGTCACTCAGATCCTTTTGTTATTTCAGAGTCCTCTCAAAATCATTGTCACAAAAAACATATTTTTTTTTTTGAAATCTGTCAATGCCGCATCTACAATAGTTGAATATCAATGCTCTTCCATCGACTCTGAAACGCCTTTATTGTTGATTATGATTGAAGCTGTTGTTACTTGTTTTTATCTGCACTGGCATTTTCATTGCATATAATTATTTTCCATTGTCGATGTTTGCGACATATGTTTTTATTTTATTTTATTTTTAAAAATTTCTTCTGTTTTCTGCATTACTGCTCTGACCTATTAATGTGCTCCAGTACTTCTTGAAGACTCTAAAATGCAAGTTCAGTTTCAGATGCAAGTTCAACTATCCAAAAGATAAGGGTGTTTTGGTCAGGTCGAAACGGTTGAACTCCAAATGGGGTTCAACTAATCTTACAACCATTGCAAGAGAATCTTGGCTTTAACTTTCGGAAGTTGACACCGGCTTCTGGATCCCTTTCATCCAATGGTTTTAAAACCAATTTAACCCCATTTGGAGGTCAACCGGTTGGACTTGGGTCTTTTAGTGTAGCATCTTAAAGAGTTGATTCTCTGTTCTTCTAGAAATTAGTCAATTCACCATATTAATCTTCAATAACCGAAACTTGATGGTCTTTCAAGTTTCAATAGGATGGACTAAATGCAATACAAGTTCTGCTTGTAGTGTCTTATGGCCCAATGATCACCTATGCACAAACACAATTGATTAGAGGCTGGTAACGGGCTCAGGTCACCTGTTACCAACCCGCCGACCTGGTTTATGAACCAGGTCAGCTGGTTGGGCATATAAACTTGAGCTGTTAGGTTGAGTTACGTTAGGTCAGGCCAAGCTTCAAGCATAGAATCTTTAGCTGACGTGAACTGATGACAAAGGCCATCAACTGCAGAGAAATTTTGCATCAGAATGGTGTAGCTATTATTAGAGTGTTGCTATTGTCACGCCAACATTTTTAATCACACTAAACTAAGGGATGATTGTTGAAAAATTGCCTTAAGTTTGATATGCGGCATTAGTACTAGTCTAATATTATTTTGTCTTAAATAGTTAAGGTCTAAAGAAGAAGTCTTTAAAAAAAAGAAAGGAGAGAGAGAGAGTGAGAGGTGCAATTTTTGGTATAACTATTTTTGCCAAGTTTATATTTCTCTATATGCAAAATATGCAGGTTCTTTTGGGATTTCCAAATCAATATTGTTCATCAAGCTTATACAACCCAACAGTCTTCTTTAAGCCCAATCATTTCTTTTCTTATAAATGTAAGCATATTATGGCTTTCACACCTCACAATCTTTATAAATGTAAGCATATAAGTGCCATGCCCATGGCTGACACCTGAATGTGTATACCTGTTGTGTGACGACCCGACTTTTCCAATCCCTAAGGTATAGGAAAGGCCGGTTCACCAACTTATTGATTTCTTAATAAGCCGTAACAAACAGAAGCCGGCAATATAGCAATGATCTAAAGACAGAGGCAAAGCATAGAATAATCCAAAAACAAAAGCTTTCTACAACAAAATATATATCACTATGAGGAACCAAGAAGAACCACCGGTGATAGCCAATCCAACACCTAAAATAGTGGTTCACAATAATGGTTCCTTGAGTGATATCAAAAGAACCAAAATAATGGCCTAGGGCCAAATATTCAAAATAATATTCTAACAAAAGTACCAAAAATAAGGGATCTAGGATCAAGGGAAAAACTCCTCAGCTGGTGTGTCAAATTCCTCCTCAGGAATGTAATCGGAGTCCTCCAGATCCTCTGACCCAAGGTCAGTCTCAGCACCTGTGATGTATAGTCGAGGGTGAGCTAACAACAAAGCCCTATAGAGGGAAACAAATCTATTTGCATTTCATTATAAGTAAAGGTTTTCAAAAGACAGAAATCGGATCAAATATGATTTTCAAATGATGCTTTGCAAACTAAATCTCCAGTTCTAATCCTGAATCAAAACTGATAGCATAAATATGATGTGTTCAAAAACTAAATCTCCAATTTTTAAGCTACAATTTCTTATTGGCATAATCAGTCCATTGTGTTATCGAGAAATTGTGAAAGATATTACTGCTGTTAGATATATGTTGCAGTATTCCTTCAGCTGCCATGCTGGATGTACCTCAGGCTTTGATTCGACTCGTTTTAGACCCAATTGCTTCCTTATCTTTCTGAAATCGTCAGTTTATTTCATGAAGAAATGGAGTGACTTGACACTAAATACAAAAACTTGCTTGCGCAATGTAATAATAATATTTTAGTTTAACAGTTGTGACGCGCAAATGCAGCCATTAATATCAAAATCACGTTGTAGTTGAAAATTTACTAAATTTCTGGTTTCGCGTATCAAGACACGATGAATCCAGCAACAAACATGAAAAAATAGTAGCAATCAACAACTCTAAAAACCCTGTAGAATCAGCCACCAAAAACCAGCAAGCGGAAAAGACTTAACTCAACAGTCTGTAGCAGTCTAGCAAGACATGCAATAACACGTGGAGAAGCTTTAAAAGCCTCAAATCAACAAGCAGGGACTAAGGAGTCAAACCACCCAAAATAGGTAAAACCCCACAGTAAATTTTCTCAAAAGAGAAACACATAAGAAAATTATCTTACTCCAATATTCCATCACATAATAATTCTATCACATTTTTTTACATAGAAACAAAAATATCACGGATTTCAAACTGTCTTTTTTTCAGATGATGTCTGAAGTATATATGAGCAGAAACTTGGATTAAAATCAGCCACTTAGCTTTGGTCCATAAAGATCATACTGTATCATACTATTATGTACAAACTAAGCATACTTTAAAAAAAATCATTTGAAAACTGAAAAAGAGAAATTCATCAAAACCGTCAAAAGGCCAGAAAATCCCATACTAACCCATCAAAACCAGCAAAGCCAAACCCTTAAAAAATCTATGATTGTAATATCCCAGAAAAATTGACCGTTTGACCTTGACCTCGGGATCCATGCCCGATTGATCGTAGGTTGACCAAGTGATGGTCAAACTTTGAATTCAAGGAGTGAGGAACTGATGTGATGCAAATGGAACTCAAGTGTATTGAGTGTTATTGGTTTAGAGCCACATACACCTATCTCTGGTGTATGTGTTTAACACACAAGCAGGAGAGAGAATAAAAGGGTTTTAATAACCCTAGTTCTCTTTTGTTGGTTGTTGAGGAGAGAGTTAAGAAGAGAGAGAGAGAGAGTAAAGAGGAGTTATGGAAGTGGAGTTAATGCAAATCAAGAGGAGATTAGTGCATTGATTCCGGATTCAAAGCGATTTGGGATCGTTGAAGTAAGTGATGGAACCCTAGCCATCAAACCCAACAAATAAATCCCTTGAAGGGATTATTGAGGTGAGTTTTGATTAACGTAAATGTATATAGTGTAGACAAGTTTAATTCAGTCAAGCAGGGTTAAATGAGTACATTAAAGTCTTAGAAAAGAAAGGAGAAAGATTTGGAAGAACAGCCCGGAAGGGGGCTGAATCTAGCCAAATCGATTAATCGAAATTGGAGTTCGATTAATCGATTTTGGCCCAGAAGTTGAAAAGTCATGAAAGCCCGATTTGGATTAATCGAATTATATTTCGATTAATCGATTTGGATTTCGATTAGTCGATTTAGAAATCGACTAATCGACTGGGTACCTCCAATGGCTGGAGAAAAGAGACTTGGAGAAATCGACTAATCCAGTTAGGAAATCGATTAATCGATTTTGGATTTCGATTAATCGATTTGGGATCAACTAATCGATTTCAGACTTTCGACCACTCGACTTGAGAATCGACTTCATTATGTTGGAGACTTCGATTAATCGATTTGGGATCAATTAATCGAATTTGAATCTCGATTAATCGATTTTGAGAATCGATTAATCGATTTGGGTTTTGATTAATCGATTTTGAGAATCGATTAATCAAATTGTATTTCGATTAATCAATTTTGGGAATCGATTAATCGACTTTGATAGTTTTGCTTAACTTCATAATTTTTCTTTGAGATTCATGGAGGGTCTAGGACCTTCTTCATTATATCTTTAGTGATGTATTGCGTGTGTTATTATGTACCATAGGTGGTACGTGTGAAAGCGAGCACAAGGAGCCACGTGGGACCTAGATGCTTGGACCTTCAGAGAATTGAGGTAGGGAACACCTTGAACATATACTTTAATTTCAAGAGCATGTATGTAGTGATATAATTATGAAATTTGAATTTGTGTTAATTACGAAAAGCTTTGTAAAAATGGGTGTGTGTGTAACACCAAGAATGTAAAAAAGGCATCGGTGTGATGCAAGTTAATAAGATCAAGTAATCTAATAAGAATGAGACATCCCCAGGGGATGAGAAAGTAATAAAGGCATCAGGTGGATGCGGGTATGTATGCATCCCAGGGATGTGTACGTATGATTGAATAATTACTGTTGAGGCCTAACTGATATAAGATAGCACACTTATACGGTGAATAACTATATGTAAAGCACATGTTATTTTTGTTATTTGAGGTTTGATAGGATACCCCACTGACGTGGCGGGATACCCACAACTGACGCGGCAGGATATCCGTGACCGGTACGGCGGCCAATCCGTACACCAGTGCGGAGGTTTATCCGTAATAGTAAGCACATCCAAGGGATGTTGAGTGATATTTTACCCCGCCGCCTAGTGAGAAAGGGGCTTGGGTCGTATTCCCAGGGAATACTTTATAACAACTGTCTATTTAGATGACGATGAAGGGTATCTCATTGGGGCTTGATGCTATATTGCTTAGGGATTACCTAAGCTGAAGATTTAAGTTTTTGCTTTAGGCCTGTTCAGTGTCATTCATGATAAATCAACAGTAAAGTAAGACATACAAATTACCAGTAAATCTTGAATGCAATTACCATCTTTTGAACTATTTTCTAGCTAATGCATAGACACATCATGCTTAGGATATCATGAAACATATGTGAGTCTTAATTTATATGTTTATTGTGCTTGTTCCCTATTGAGCTAGGATGTAGCTCACCCTTTAGACTATACGTTGCAGGTCCATTGATAGCAACTGTCGAGGCTTCGGGAGACGTAGATCCGGGTGATTTGGATTACGTACCTGGAGACGAGTTAGAGCCTCCACCCGAGGACTTCTTCTAGGAGACTCTGCTGTGTACTTTGATAGAGAGTCAGTTTTGAGAGCAGATTGTATGGCTTGGTATGTCAAGCCTTTATTTTTGTCAAACAATGTAATTAGAAAGATATTATTCTCTTGGCGAACCATCTAAGGTGATCTGTTTATCACCGATGGTTTAGGCCGGTTCTCTGTTCATCCAGTAGCATGAAAATAGAACTGTCTTTTGAATGTGTCAGTTGGGCATATTAACTACTTTCGCTTAATAAAATTATTCACTTTAATTATTAATTGTGCTTGTTATACCAATGTCCCGTGCATATTTTTGGAGCATGGTTTGGAGGATCGTGCTGATGGCACGAGTTTCGAGGTGCCAAAATTCGGGCTATCACAGTTGGTATCAAAGCCATTTCTTTTAAAAACTCTGACAATCATTCTTTTGTCAGAACATAGGGACTTCTACTAATGAAAACTTTGTTTTCAAGTGCGGACCGTTATGTCTTCTAGAGGAAGGGGTCGACCTAAGGGCGGCCATAGTAGAAGCTTGTCTAGTCGAGATGATTTCATCTCGGATACCAATAGAGTACCCATAGGAGATGGAGGGGCTTCTGATAGTGGTGGCCAAGGGAGCCAAGATCAGAGAGAGAATCAAGATCGAGATCGACAGGATCAAGATCAAAGAGAACAAGAGAGGGTTAGAGAAAGAAATGAGGATAGAGAGGAGCGTCAGAGGATGATGCACACCATGGAGACCATGGCAGCTGCTATGGCCCAACAGGTAGCATCTTTGAAAGCTCACACTGCCCATGAGCAGCATCAGCCACTGACACCTCCAGTGGCTTTGACATCGCCAACATCTTCTGCTTTTACTGAGTTTAGGAGGATGAGACCTCCTAGCTTTTCTGGACAGGGAGAGCCCATGGTGGCTGAGCATTGGTTGAGTGAGATGGAAAAGGTATTCAGTATACTAACGTGCACGGAGGACGAGAGCATCCGTTGGGTAGCCTACATGTTAGACGGGGAGGCTGGGCCTTAGTGGAAGTCCGTTTCACGGACTAGGGCTCAGGAGACTCCAGATATGCCCTGGACTTGGGACGAGTTTGTCGAGGAATTCAACAAGCAGTATTTTCCAGAAGTGGTGAGGAACCAGGTGAAAATTCAGTTTTTATAATTGGTACAAGGGAAGATGAGTGTTACAGAGTACGGAGTGGAGTTCATGCGACTCGCTCGCTTTGCGCCCGACTATGTCATCACTGAGATGATGAGAGCAAAGAGGTTTCATCAAGGTTTGAAATCGGACGTGAGGGGAGGAGTAGCACCATTCCAACTGAGGACCTATGGTGAGGTCATGAGCAAAGCACTCGTAGTGGAGGAGGAGAATAATAATAAATATCGCCAGAGAGAGCAACAGGGAAGGAGGAACACTGATTAGAGCAGAACGGGGAGTTATGAATCGGTGAACAAAAAGCCGAGGTTCATACCAAACAATCAGAAACCACCGTTTCAAGGAGGTTATGGGAGACCGACGCAGCAGAGCAACCAGCAGAGATTTCCATTGTTCGCGTCGGGGAGACCGATACGCTACGAGAGCCCTGCTATCACTACCGGCGCTACAGTCACACAGGGGGCTTCTCGAGTAACTTCTTCCACACCTCGTGAGACTTGTGCCAAGTTTGGCAAGTCTCACAGGATAGCGGACTGTAGGATAGGCACTCGGGTTTGCTTTCGATGTGGCAAGGTGGGCCACTTGATCAAGGAATGCCCTGAGATGAACAAGGGGAAGACGGTTTCAGCTCCTATGCCACGACCTATACAAGCAAGGAAGCCGATCGTCCAAGGAAGAGCCTACGCAGTCATAGCCCAGGAGGCTCAGGATACAAATGACGTGATTCAAGGTGAGTTTTTCTTTTAAATAAGGAATTTCAATTCTTGAAATTTTAGATAGAGAAGGTGCATCTGCATATAGAGAATATAAGAAGAAACTTGCATGTGATAAATTCTAGTATAATGATAAAAACTATATACATGTGTATGTATGGTTAGGTACGTTACAAATATATAAGAAGGGAAGCGACGTGACATATGAAGCTCGAGTGTTGATAGACCCGGGGTCTACCCACTCATGTGTTACACCTCGCTTCACAAAGAGGATGAAAGTCGACCCAGAGGAGTTAGACTTTGTTTTAATCGTGACTGTTCCTACCGAGAAATCGATTGATACCGAAAAGGGTTACAACTCCGTGATCGTGAGGGTCATGGATGGAGATGTTTTTGAGCTACCGGCGAACCTAATTCTGTTAGACATGCAAAGATTCGACGTGATCCTTGGCATGGATTGGTTATCAACTCATTGTGCGACGGTAGATTGTAAGAACAAGGTCATCATCTTTAGACCCAACATGAGGAGATCGTTTAGATTTTGAGGAGAGAGGTCGACACACCTACCACTTATCTCGGCAGTAAGGGCCGAGCGATTGATCAGAAAAGGGTGTAGTGGATACTTGGCGTTCTTGAAGGAACAAAGAGAGGAGAAGAATGTGATCTCTAAGATAGCAGTTGTGCGAGACTTCGCCGATGTGTTTTCGGAGGAGTTACCCGGATTACCTCCAGAGAGAGAGATAGAATTCGCCATCGACTTAGCACCAGGAATGGAGCCTGTTTCTAAAGCACCAAATAGAATGGCTCCTGCTGAGTTGAAGGAGTTGAAAGAGCAGCTACAAGAGCTAATGGACAAGGGATTGGTTAGACCAAGCATGTCTCCATGGGGAGCACCGATCTTGTTTGTAAAGAAGAAAGATGGGTCAATGCGTCTGTGCATTGACTATCGACAATTGAACAAACTTACCATCAAGAACCGATACCCTTTGCCTAGGATAGATGACTTATTTGATCAACTGCAAGGAGAGAAGTATTTCTCAAAGATCGATTTGAGATCTGGATACCATCAGTTGAGAGTCAAGGCAGAGGATATTCAGAAGACTGCATTCAGGACTCGATACGGACACTATGAGTTCCTAGTGATGCCGTTTGGGTTGACAAATGCCTCGACGTCATTCATGGATTTGATGAATAGGGTGTTTAAACCACACCTAGGCTCTTGTGTCGTAGTGTTTGTTGATGACATCCTGATCTATTCAAAATCAGAGGAAGAGCACGAAAAGCATTTGAGAATAGCCCTACAGACTCTACGTGAACACCAGTTATACGCTAAGCTCAGTAAATGTGAGTTTTGGTTAAAAGAAGTTAGCTTTTTGGGACATGTCGTCTCAAAGCTTGGTGTCACTGTAGATCCAGCAAAGATCAAAGCAGTAGTGAATTGGGAGCAACCAAAGACAGTGATCGACATCCGCAGCTTCCTTGGATTAGCGGGTTACTATCGACGTTTCGTTGAGGGTTTTTCAAAAATATCAGGACCACTCACGAGACTTACACAAAAAGATGCAAGGTTTGAATAGAGTGAGGCATGCGAAAAGAGTTTTCAAGAACTCAAGAAGAGACTCACTTCAGCTCTAGTATTAGCGATTCCTTCAGGCAGTGGAGGGTTTGCAGTGTATAGCGATGCCATTATCTTTGGTGCTTAATCAACACAAAAAGGTGATAGTGTATGGGTCGAGACAGTTAAAAGAACATGAGAAGAATTATCCGACACATGATCTGGAATTAGCAGCAGTCATTTTCACGCTCAAGATTTGGAGACATGTACGGTGAGACGTTTGAAATTTTCACTGACCACAAGAGCCTAAGATATCTGTTTACACAGAAGGAACTAAATATGAGGCAGCGCAGATGGATGGAGTTCCTCAAGGACTATGACTATTTCATACAGTACCATCCAGGCAAGGCTGATGTAGCAGCTGACGCCTTGAGTCGGAAGAGTTCAGCTCAATTGGCTAGTCTAATTTTGGGTATGCACCGATGGAAATTGTTTGAAGATCTGGCATTATATGATGCAAACATTGAGTCACAAGCTACAGGAGCCTTCTTGGCTAATATCTCAGTGAGACCGGTGATATTTGAGCATATCCATGAACTACAGATGAAAGACCCGGCGCTAACAAAGATTCGTCAAAATATAACTGAAGGCATTACATCTGAGTTTTCAATCAAGGAGGATGGTTCCTTATTGTTCAAGGGCCGCCTCTGTATTCCAGACAATGCCGATCTGCAGCGAACAATTCTTGATGAATCACACAAATCAAGCTATTGTATCCACCTGGGAAGCACAAAGATGTATCAAGATTTAAAAAAGAATTACTGGTGGAGAGGCTTGAAGCAAGATGTGGCAGAGTACGTGTTGCAGTGTTTGACGTGTCAACAAGTGAAGATCGATCATAGACATCCTGCAGGTCTATTGCAGCCTCTACCTATACCGGAATGGAAGTGGGAATCAATCTCTATGGACTTCATCGTTGGGCTACCGCGTACGGCAAAGAAGTACAATGCCATTTGGGTAGTGGTCGATCGATTGACCAAGTCAGCACACTTCTTGCCTTACAACACGATGTACACGGCGGGAAGACTGGCAGAGTTGTATATGAAAGAAATTGTCCGTTTGCATGAGATTTCGAGTAGCATTGTTTCAGACCATGACCCATTGTATACATAAAAGTTTTGGAAGAAATTTCAAGATGGAATGGGAACACGACTAGATTTCAGTACGACATTCCATCCGCAAATCGACGGACAGACTGAGAGGGTCAATCAGATCATTGAAGACATCCTTAGAGCATGTATGTTAGAATTGCAAGGATCATGGGATCAGCACCTACCCTTGATTGAGTTCGCATATAATAACAGCTTTCAGACGAGCATTGGGATGGCACCATATGAAGCACTTTACGGACGGCGATGTAGATCTCCCATCAATTGGGAAGAAGCTAGGGAAAAATTTGTTTTGGGACTTGAAATACTTGAAGATAATGCCACCTATGTTCGGATGATAAGGGCAAAACTGAAAGCGGCTCAGAGCAGACAGAAAAGCTATGCCGATATCAAGCGGACGAGTGTAGACTTCAAGGTGGGTGAACACGTGTTTGTGAAAGTGTCACCTATGAAGGGGGTGATGAGATTTGGAAAGAGAGGGAAGCTAAGTCCCTGTTATCTTGGACCTTTTGAAGTTTTGGGTCGAGTAGGGGAAGTTGCTTACCGCGTTGGATTGCCACCGTTATTTGATTAAGTACACAATGTGTTCCATGTATCTATGCTCAGGAAGTATCTTAATGACCCTGATCACGTGTTGAGCGGGCAATCATTCGAGATGCATGAGGACATGACGAAGATCGAAGAGCTGGTGGAGATTTTAGATCGAAAGAAACAAGTGTTGCGAACGAAGGTAATTCCATTAGTACTTGTTCGATGGAAACACCATCCGGCCGAGGAAGCTACATGGGAACAAGAGACCGATGTAAAGGAACAATATCCGGCCTTGTTTGCGACAACTTGAGAGTCAAAATTGTATCACCGCAAGCATGTTTGTGGATTTAAACTATGTGTTGTAATTCAATATCGATCTTATGATCAATTTATTAAAAGAACAATATTATCCACAGGAAGTCTCAAATATAGTGTTGAACACGAAATTGGAATTCATCATGGCCACGACATGGCCGTGATGATATGTTTTATAGAACCAATGACCAGTTGGTATCATAAATTACCAAGAGAAATCAAGGAAATGGAAAATTTTTGAAAGTTTAAAGAACCTGATCAAAACCGATTAATCAATTTTCAAATCAATTAATCAATTTGGAATTTCGATTAATCGATTTTGGTCGATTAGTCGACTGGCATGTGCCAGTGACTGGAAATTTGATAGGGATTCAGGAAAATGACAAAGTGAAATTTCGATTAATCGATTTGGGTTTCGATTAATCGATTTGTGTTTTCGATTAATCGATTTGGGGATTTGATTAATCAAATAACTTCAGAATTTTAGAGCAACGTGAAGAAATTTTACGATTTCGATTAATCGAAGTAAAATTCGATTAATCGATTTGAGGTTTCGATTAATCGAACTGGGGGTTCGACTAATCGAGTAACTTAGGGATTTTTGAAAATTTTGGAAGGACTGCACGATTTTGATTAATCGAAGTGAATCTTGATTAATCGATTTTGGGATTTCGATTAATCGAAATGAATTTTGATTAATCGACTGGCTCACGCCAGTGAGCTCCAAAACTTAAAAGTTTTAACGGATACGATTTTGATTAATCAAAATGGTTTCGATTAATCGATTTTGAGTTTCGAGTAATCGATTTTGGAAATCGATTAATCAATTTCAAGCGGCTTAACCTAGTTTTGAATCTCGATTAATCGACTTTGGAAATCAATTAATCGAGCCGGAGCCTATATATATAAATCGAAGGGGATTTCTCCCCATTCGAAATCAAATTTGTTTTCATTTTTGCACGCCTTGCTCTCTTCTTCTCCAAACGGCTTGAAGACCTAGGGTTTTGGTGGTTTAGATCGATTTTGGAACGAAATCGTTTGCATTCGGCTCAAACACCTAAGGTAAAAACCCTAGATCATTCTTTTCATTTCAAGGCATATAAACCCTAGTTTCTCAAAATTTTCACCAAGATTCCGCCCAAAACCCAATTATCTTCGAAGAAGGCAACCACTAAACTTTCGGTATGGCGTAAGAACGCCGCACCGCCACCACCTACCCCATCACCGGTGAGGACTCCATCACCGTCGACATTGGAGACCACCTCCGGTTCTACGAGCGCGGCTTTGCGCGAGTCTTCACGTGAGTTTACGCCCATGCCACCACCACCCACTAATGTAATTCAACCCAACGAGTGGTGGGCGGCTAAGACCTTTGAGATCGAGTACATCATCGATCAAACCCTATTCACAAACCCCGATATACTGGGCGAGACCCAATGGGCTCGTAATTACCTCCAAAATGCCGGACTCGACAACATTTTAAAACCCATCCGTGTGTCCTACTACCCACGGTTGGTCCGTTTATTCTACCAAGGGCTAACAGATGGCCCTACTGACGATATCATTTTGACCAAGATAGAGGGTCGCGACTACACATTCACCCGTCGCCACGTCCATGAGGTACTTGAGTGTTACCTCGACTTTACACCCGAGACCACCCTCTTTCCACCCTTCGAGGAAGAGGTTAGATTCAAGGAAATCATGACCCGCATGACCAACGGGAAGAAGGGGTCGGGATCCTTTGTTAAGAGGGTTGACCTTCCCCACTACATGAGGATGCTTGATTCGATAATCAAGTGCAACCTTTACCCACTGCACCACGACACAGAGCGCGTAGAGAAAGTGCAACAGGCACTTTATGTGGCCTTTTGTGGCCGTTGGTTTGACGCCACGATGGTCATCCTAGAGGGGATGAGATACATTAAGGGCAAGTTGATGAAGGGCAACTTGAGGCCCAAAGAAAAGATGCCCTACGCTCGGCTCATCTCGAGCATGTTGGAGTGTTACTCCAACGCTCCCGAGTACGTGATATCGCCCCATGAGGAGAGGGCAACGGACCGAGTGAAGACATTTTTGAACTCTTGATGGAGCCGTAGCTACAATTTACTGAAGCGAACCCTACCGGCTCCGGGTCTCGTACCAGTAGTACTAGCAGCAGCAGCACCAGTGGCACCCCCACTGCCACATCAGGACCCACCCGTGGGTGGGGCACGCCCGATTGAGCCACTAGTGGAGGGGGCACCCTCCCATACCACAGCTTCACCTACGCCGCCAGCGCAGTCCGCGGCAATGACACCCACTTCTTCATATCGCCGGTGAGCGGCTCGCCAGGCTCCGATGATAGAGGACGTGTTGGCTAAGATGGAGGCCAACAACGAGCGAATGAACTAACGGATGGATTTTTTGATGTACCACACTATGCGATACATCTATCCGTTGGATTATCAGTAGTGCCTAGCTCAGGAGGAGGCATGGACAGCAGGTCGGACCGCCTTCCATACTGGTTCAGTCTTCCATGCGAGCACATCGGCTGCCGACGCATCTAGCTCGGCGCCCCAGCAGCCCGAGCAGCCACTTGAGACAGGCCACCTACAGGCCACAGAGACCACCCAGCCACCACCGGAGCCACCCGTTGTGTCAAAGCAGCCCACTCCAGCACCAGTCCAACCAGTTCCACTAGAGCAGCCTGCCCCTACATCAGATCATCCAGGAAAGGGGACGGCGTGAGCCTGGGACGAGGATATTTTTGTATGATTGATTTTGCGAGATTTGGTGTAATTGAAACGATGTAATTCAACAAGTTGTAAATTTTGGGAAGTTAATGAAATACAAAAAAATGTTGTGTATGTGCTTGAATTAATTGTCTTTACATGCTCTGTGAGAATTAGCCGTCAACTTTTGTGTGTGTGGGTACGTGTCACCCCAGAGTGTGGGGTACCAAACCAACGACATGCCCATGAGTTATTTTCGAGGACAAAAATTCCCAAGGTGGGGAGAATATAATATCCCAGAAAAATTGATCGTTTGACCTTGACCTCGGGATCTGTGCCCGATTGATCGTAGGTGGATCAAGTGATGGTCAAACTTTGAATTCAAGGAGTGAGGAACTGATGTGATGCAAATGGGACTCAAGTGTAGTGAGTGTTATTGGTTTAGAGCCACATACACCTATCTCTGGTGTATGTGTTTAACACACAAGCAGGAGAGAGAATAAAAGGGTTTTAATAACCCTAGTTCTCTTTTGTTGGTTGTTGAGGAGAGAGTTAAGAAGAGAGAGAGAGAGAGAGTAAAGAGGAGTTATGGAAGTGGAGTTAATGCAAATAAAGAGGAGATTAGTGCATTGATTCCAGATTCAAAGCGATTTGGGATCGTTGAAGCAAGTGATGGAACCCTAGCCATCAAACCCAACAAATAAATCCCTTGAAGGGATTATTGAGGTGAGTTTTAATTAAAGTAAATGCATATAGTGTAGACAAGTTTAATTCAGTCAAGTAGGGTTAAATGAGTAGATTAAAGGCTTAGAAAAGAAAGGAGAAAGATTTGAAAGAACAGCCCGGAAGGAGGCTGAATCTGGCCAAATTGATTAATCGAAATTGGAGTTCGATTAATCGATTTTGGCCCAGAAGTTGAAAAGTCATGAAAGCCCGATTTCGATTAATTGAATTGTATTTCAATTAACCGATTTGGATTTCGATTAGTCGATTTGGAAATCGACTAATCGACTGGGTACCTCCAGTGGTTGGAGAAAAGAGACCTGGAGAAATCGACTAATCGAGTTGGGAAATCGATTAATCGATTTTGGATTTTGATTAATCGATTTGGGATCGACTAATCGATTTCAGACTTTCGACCACTCGATTTGAGAATCGACTTCATTATGTTGGAGACTTCGATTAATCGATTTGGGATCGATTAATTGAATTTGAATCTCGATTAATCGATTTTGAGAATCGATTAATCGATTTGGGTTTCGATTAATCAATTTTAGGAATCGATTAATCGAATTGTATTTCGATTAATCGATTTTGGGAATCGATTAATCGACTTTGACAGTTTTGCTTAACTTTATAATTTTTCTTTGAGATTCATGGAGGGTCTAGGACCTTCTTCATTACATCTTTAGTGATGTATTGCATGTGTTATGATGTACCATAGGTGGTACGTGTGAAAGCGAGCACAAGGAGCCGCGTGAGACCTTGATGCTTGGACCTTCAGAGAATTGAGGCAGGGAAAACCTTGAACATGTACTTTAATTTCAAGAGCATGTATGTAGTGATATAATTATCAAATTTGAATTTGTGTTAATTATGAAAAGCTTTGTGAAAATGGGTGTGTGTGTAACACTAAGAATGTGAAAAAGGCATCGGTGTGATGCAAGTTAATAAGATCAAGTAATCTAATAAGAATGAGACATCTCCAGGGGATGAGAAGTAATAAAGGCATCAGGTGTGATGCGGGTATGTATGCATCCCAGGGATGTATACGTATGATTGAATAATTACTGTTGAGGCCTAACTGATATAAGATAGCACACTTACACGGTGAATAACTATATGTAAAGCACATGTTATTTTTGTTATTTGAGGTTTGATAGGATACCCCACCGACGTGGCGGGATACCCACGACTGATGCGGCAGGATATCTGTGACCGGTAAGGCGGCCAATCCGTACACCAGTGCGGAGGTTTATCCATAACAGTAAGCACATCCTAGGGATGTTGAGTGATATTTAACCCCACCACCTAGTGAGAAAGGGGCTTGGGTCGTATTCCCAGGGAATACTTTATAACAATTGTCTATTTAGACAACGATGAAGGGTATCTCATCGGGGCTCAATGCTATATTGCTCGGGGATTACTTAAGTTGAAGATTTAAGTTTTTGCTTTAGGCTTGTTCAGTGTCATTCATGATAAATCAACAGTAAAGTAAGACATACAAATTACCAGTAAATCTTGAATGCAATTACCATCTTTTGAACTGTTTTCTAGCTAATGCATAGACACATTATGCTTAGGATATCATGAAATATATGTGAGTCTTAATTTATATGTTCATTGTGCTTGTTCCCTATTGAGCTAGGATGTAGCTCACCCTTTAGACTATACATCGCAGGTCCATTGATAGCAGCTGTCGAGGCTTCGGGAGACGTAGATCTGGGTGATTCGGATTACGTACCTAGAGACGAGTTGGAGCCTCCACCCGAGGATTTTTTCTAGGAGACTCTGCTGTGTACTTTGATAGAGAGTCAGTTTTGAGAGCAGATTGTACGGCTTTGTATGTCAAGCCTTTATTTTTGTCAAACAATGTAATTAGAAAGATATTATTCTTTTGGCGAATCATCTGAGGTGATCTGTTTATCTCCGATGGTTCGGGCAGGTTCTCTGTTCATGCAGTGGCATGAAAGTAGAACTGTCTTTTGAATGTGCCAGTTGGGCATATTAACTACCTCCACTTAATGAAATTATTTGCTTTAATTGTTAATTGTGCTTGTTATACCAATGTTCCGTGCATAGTTTTGGGGCACGGTCTGGAGGATCGTGCTGATGGCACGGGTTTTGGGGTGCCAAAATCCGGGCTGTCACAATGATACCCCGCTAAAAATTTTGAACGAATTAAACCATGACATCAAGAACTTCTATATGCGATCTAATTTTATTTTTCTCTCCTACAAGAAAATTAGTTACCTAGAAGATTAGAAGCAGCTAACCTTTCAAAGAGGTATGAGCAAGAGAGTTTGCACTGTGATCATCTCAATTTGCATCTCTCTGATGTACCTGCACATGCGAACACCAACTAATGCCACGATTGAAATATATAAATGTGAAAATGATTATAATGTGTGTAATACAAAAAAACCCCATAATCTATGAAGAGGAGAGCTTAAAAACCAATACTAGCCAATGAATAATATTCCGAAAGAAATTACTGATGTGAGATATGTTGCAGTATTCCTTCATCTGCCATGCTGGATGTACCTCAGGATTTGATTCGACTCATTTTAGACCCAATTGCTTCCTTATCTTTCTGAAATCATTAGTTTATTTCATGAAAAAATGGAGTGAGTAAACACTAAATACAGAAACTCTCTTGAGCAATGTAATAATAATGTTTTAGTTTAACAGTTGTGACGCGCAAACGCAGCCACTAATATAAAAAATCATGTTGTAGATGAAAATTTACTAAATCTCTGGTTTCACGTATCAAGACACGATGACTCCAGCCGCAAACATGAAAAAACAGTAGCAGCCAACAAGTCTAAAAATCCTGTAGAATCAGCCACCAAAAACCAGCAAGCCTTAAAAGACTTAATTACACAGTATGTAGCAGTCTAGGAAGACATGCAGCAACACTTGGAAAAGGCTTGACCGCCTCAATTCAACAAGCATGGACTAAGGAGTCAAACCACCCAAAATGGGTAGAACCCCACAGTAAATTTTCTTAGAAGAAAAACACCAACAAGCCTTAAAAGACTTAAAAAAAAGGTGTAATAACCCAGATTTTTTTAAAATTTTTTAACGGTATTAGATGATGTACCACTCAGTGCTTGGTGCTAACGCTCCACACCGGAATCTACCCACTTTATAAATAGTTTAATTTTTTTATCAATGTTAGACTCATTATGAAGTACTCGCCGATACAATTTCAACGATATATAATATGTCGATTTTCGACAAGAATATAAAAAGTTACGCCCGTTTGAAGAATGAAGTAGGTTAAAGGGCAGAACTGTAATTTCGAGAGAGAATTACCATTTACCTTGGTGCTTACACAAAGCGCTGGAACAAAACCTCTTCTCAAGCTTTTCAAGTCATGTATGAATTCTACTTGCGTGTAAAAACTACTATTTTTATTAAATCTTATACGGAAAGTCTTAATTAGAGTTAACCTAGAAAGGGAATTAGATATATATCTACTTCTTCTCTTAGTTGTCTCTCTCTATTCTCTCTTCTCTGTAAAAGCTCTGATAGTGCTATCTTTCACAATTCCTCGTTGGATCTCCATCGATTTTTGATCTTATCAGAGAATCTTACACCATTAAAGTTTCTCATCACCGCGATCGATCTATCATAAGAAAAGAATTCTCACGAAAAGATTCGGACATATCGTCTCTCGAATCCGATCTCCATCAACCCAAATCATCGTAAGATTCGAATCACGCTTCAACAAGTGGGTGCCTCTAAATCCATCTTAAATTATTCAGTTATTTCTTAAAAAGAAAATCTAAATTTTTCCTTAAATTTTGATAAATTTTGGGTCTTAAAAACATAGAAATTTGGCCCAAAATCGATAGAATCGTTTTTCCCAGATTTTCGTGAAATTCGGCCAAACTCTTCAACAGACATAGCCTCGGTATTTTGGCCATAACGTTTTACTCCGAATTCGGATTGAAGTGATTCTTGCGGCATTGGAAATAAGACAACGAGATCTACAACTTTGTCTGAAATAGTAATTTAACCAATCTAAAGTTTTTAAGGTCAAATTTGAGCTGCAAGTCGGGATATGTTTTAGATGATCCAAGGTTGCACGGGTTTGACATTATTTTTTTAACTCTTGGGCTACCTTATGCTCAACTTATTTCCAGACTTATAAATCGCTAAAATTACATAAAATATATTAAATAGCTTGCATTGAATAACAATCTATAAGTTTAAGGGGTCAAATATTAACGTTTTTCAATACTTATCATTCTATTACCTCTTTTAAGCCTCATACAATCCTTGAATTGACACATGTGCTTCTTTAGAATTTTAAAATATGTCAGATCGCTATACCAGTCAATCACCAAATTTTATGGATACAATTAACCCTAATGAAGTATAGTTCCAACTCTATTGTAAAATAAATGTAGTTAAATATTTCTTATTTTCTGTTTTATTTTAATATTTCGTATGTTATACTCTTTATTAATTTTCTTCAAAAATATGAAATGTTTAAGATTTATGATATAGTTCATTCTTATATATGTTCACCATTATCATATGACATTCATCATATAAAAAAAATCACGATAGGGCATACGCATATAAGTTAAGAATAAGATATGACACATGATATAAGCCTTCGTCACTGTGAGATTTCTTTCACGATCACGTGGAACTTGGAATGTAGGCATTTATGTACGGATGCAACCCCTCTATGGTAGTATGGGATATCACACGAAGTATATCCAGGTTACTACGAAACTCATCCCTTGGAAAGCGTGGTTTAGTGAAGTCTATCGCACCGTGACCCATTCTAAGTAAGTTTTAAGAAAAAATAAGAAAAGAATATGTTAAGATACATGTATGTTAAGAAAGTGGGGACTTAAGCCCACGCAAATATGAAATCGGGGCGGGGACCTAAGCCCAGAATCGAATAATGTTATGATATACTAAGATACGCTGTGAAGGCCAGCTAAATATAAATTAAGTTTCTACACGTGCCATACCTTATGAGCCACTGTAAGGGCTTAACGTCTGCAGCCAAGACGGGTCTTAAGAACAGTATAGCCTTGTCTCGAACTAAGGGGACATCGTGGTTAATATGCCGGCAACCTCATCTAGCTGGATGGTGATTTGTGTTATGATATGGAGGTTAGGTGGTTATCTACACGTGGACCTCGCATGGTAGGCTCGAGCAGCGATCCTGACACAGATCGTTTAAATAAGATAAGATGCGAAGTACATTGTGTAGGCGTATGAAGTAATTAATAAGACTTACGATATGTCACGTATGCTAAGTTGATGAGACAAATAGGAAAAGAGATAAGAAAATAGAAGCATCATGCACTCTTCATGTTATATTAGTATATTTTTCAGTCTTGATTATGATAGTCTATGAATTATGGATAAGTTTATTTCATTTATTTAAGATATTGGTTTTATTTTAAAAATGCACCGTAATTCAAGCGATTGCACACACGACCACCTGAGTAAGTTATGGTGGATCGATTATTGTAACCCAACAGTTTACAACGAGTAAACTCACCCCCCTCCCAAAATCTAACAGTTTCAGGTGAAGAATCTGCTTATCCCGTCCTTGATGATATGGAAGCTGCTGATCCGGAGACGACTCATATAAACGAGGATGTCGGCTACCACCTTGATGAGAACGTAGACCCGACAGATTTTTACCAGCATTGAGAACCCTTTTACTCTAGTTTTTCCTTATTTCTTGAGAGATTTGTTTTAGCCTTGATACATTTTTATGAGTTTACGTTTGGGATCATTTTACCCTACGTGAAACTGGTTTAATTTTTATCCTAGATGCATGATTAGGATTAAGTACTTCATTATTATTGTTTACGATTTCCGCTACTAATTTATGAGTCATTTATCGTTTAATGCTATCTTAAATGCCTCAATCTATATGCTAAGTCAATTTATAAATTATGTGTATGTCCGCTTATTGCCTTAACCAGCATGCGGTGTCATAACACGGAATTCTAGGCCCTCGATATCGGGTAAGGATTCTGGGTCGTGACAAAAGGTCTCCTTGACTGCTACATGCAGTCCAATTTAGCGATTTTCATTAAATTAATCAACCCCAGTTGGTCCTTGAGGTAGCTGCAGAACCCCACCCTTCAACCTTGGATTCAATCAATCATAAGCATTGAAGGAAATCACACAAAAATTTCTTTACAGCAAGGCTCATAAGAAAATACTATTTGTTTTCTTATGGAAATCAGAATCATTGGTTTACTAACATGAAGAGTAAATTGTTATTTTCAAGTCAGTGGGATAGGAACTTCATATACCTGTGCAAATATTACTTTCTTAAAGGTATAGATTGTGTGGAAGAAAATCATGAGTTGTCAGCTTATCCTATGTTATACAATGGAGTTGTGGGACCTGCAAATAATGGCTCTATGAGACAACATGTTTTTAGAGTAATGAATTGCCTATTACAAAACTGAAAATGCTGCATGTTTTAAAATGTCCAAGACCACACTGCATAGAAGACCCAAAATGTAGTAATCACATTAGAGACCAAGAGAGCTGATATCATTTATCGATTTTCAATTTCTCAAGTTCTTGTAGGAAAATTTAGAAGGCTATCCATAAGGATGATGATAAGCAATTGTTCTATGCCTTTCAAAATCAATCCCAAAAGAGCCTTAAAATTTTAATTTTTTGAAAGGATTTGGTAGCTAAAAGGCATGCATAAGCTTGATTAGAAGCAACTGCACTATACCAATCAATTTGTGAAAATAAAAATTAAGGCAGCTAGTTTTTTATTTATGAGAACCATTACAACATTAAAATTAATATATATATATATATATATATATATATATATATATATATATATATATATATATAATTTATTATAAAAGTTTACCTAGTCACTAAATTTGAGAAAACCAAGGGAATGGTTAAAGCAGGGCATTTGTAGGAGTCTACAAGTCAATCTAGCATCAATAAAATTTGGTTAACCAAAATTGATTTGTTTAAGTCCAATTTCGCTCCAGGCATCATTGAACCAAAAAATGAAAAAAATTCACTTCAATTACTCCTACTGAAATCGAAAAAATAAGCACTACTTATATCCAATAAAAATTATGTGCTTGAGCCAACTTTGTCAGTGCAAGTAATGGGTCCCTAATTTTTTCTTTGAATTCAATATGATGTTGTCAAAAATAACTACTAAAGTAGTTAAAAGGCATAAAAAAAGTCGATTACTCAATGCTTGTCCCATAGATAGAGATAGAGGGGGGTGTTGAGGCCCTATGCTAGTCATAGCAAGGCAGGATTGATTGAGACGTTATATAGTGAAGAAACAAGAGAATGGAGGCTAGAGGAAGAAGATAAGAGAGATGGAGGTTCAGAATTTTTTGTCTATATTAGACCATGTACTCTTGTGGGGTATAGTAATTCTGGGTGGAAAGTTTGTTGGGAGAACCCTTCCAGCCCTCGTTTTCGCACTTCAGCCCAAACCTTTTACCATTGCACCAAGCAATGCCCCCTAATAGTTAAAAGAGATATCTAATGGATAATTTAAGATCTCTTCCCGGACAGGTCTTTGCCGTAGTTCTAATAGATTTCTGGGAAAATTATCCAAGGGAACTAAAAGAAGTAACGTATTAAACTTCTATTAAAGTTGAGAAGGTGATTTTAAACAGTGGGAAAATATTTATCAGATTATAGATCACGATTCGAATTAAACTAAATGAGGCAACAGAGTCACTAAACTTTTAACATGTTATGTTCTCAAAAACCACATTGTTCAATTCCAAAGACAATAAATGATCACATAAGCTTAGGCAATTGTAATTGCAATTGACTGAATGTTAGGGTTGCCACATATTCATCTTATTTGTAGAAAAAAATTGACTTCATGAAACATTAACTACAAAACAAGCAAAACAAAAAGACCAATTAATCCACAAAATTCTCTGTTATGTCTATCAAATACATACTACGGTTGATAAAAGTGTGTTGTGCTAAAAAATAGCACCTGATTTCTAGAGTAGACCTTGTACCAAGCAGGCCTATTTTGTAGATCCATGGGAACCAATTTTATTTGTTCCTGCAATCCCTGCTCTCAGAAAAAAAAAATAGAAAATAAAAAAATGAGCACTAAGGTACCACATAAGCCTCATATACAAAAGGGCACACCCTAATAGAGTACTCAATAGATTTGATAAAATCAGCTTGCTACCTTAAACTGAACCATCAAAAGTAGTAAAGTCACTAACCCTGATATTAACCATCCTAATCTCGGTTTGGTTGTAGGTATATTTTTTGCATTAATTAATCTAGAAATAATAAATTAATAAATAAACAAAAAAGAAGAAGAAACATGGACAACGAGCGCCCAATATCATTTTCCTTCATAACATTTGTCATCAATAAATAACAATATAGCAATAGAGGGGGTAGGTTCAGTTCTATAAAGTTTAAAGCTAAGATGGGTTACTTTTTTTTAGCACAAAGCAATGCAAAAAGATTCTTAGATCTTAGTCTTGTAATGTGGTTTTCCCTTTATAGCATTACTTACTTATATAGGATATAAAAATATGCATGTGAGCTTAATTTGGTGAGTTTGAAAATATCCAGTCTGTCTCATTCCGTGACCAGGTCCATGCAGTCCAATTTGGTGATTTTCATTATATTAACCAACCTCAGTTGGTCTGATGATTTGCTCCAGTTGATGACTGCAATGAGCACCAAAAGTCACCATAACAGAAACTATTAGTATGTAATGTATATAAAGTTTCCCAAAGAAACACCAAAGTACACACACCTTGTACTGAAAATCGAACCCCCAGGTGAAAGAGTCCATGTAATACTAACCTCTTAGATGGGCCTAGCTCAAAACATCACATGTTTGGACAGATTGATTTCTTTTGACTAATAAATAGAAATTTGTGGAATGGTTCACAAAAAAAAAAAAAAAAAAAAAGATTACTAATGGCTACTATCATCTAGGCGTGCAAATGGATAGGAAAAGTGTTATGCCAAGGGTGATCTGGTCCGAGTGGTCTAGAATCGAGTAAGGTCCAAACATAAAATAGGAATTTCATTTCAGGGCTGGGCCAGAGTCGGGTTTGGGGTCAAGTCAGATCCAATCTTGAGCCATTGAAGATATAAATTCATGATTTGAAGGTTAAATGATAAGATGAGTCAGATCTAAATCGAATCTGATTCCAGTATGTTTATGGGTTCGGATCCCAATTTGAAAGAACCAAACCTACCCAAGTAAAACACGAGTTTGTGTCTAATTGACAGTCAGGTCTGGGTTTTGAAATTGATCGGCCCCATCGGTCCACTCTTTTCGTCTAGTGGAGTCAACTCCCAATTGAGGTTCGAGTGGACCCTGAACCATTGGCACCTGTATTATCATACACCTGATGAAAATTTTTGGGCTACGATAAATCCATGAAGTGCTCAATTGCTCATTAATTGGATAAGTCATACATTCGTCCATTTGGAAAGAGTGATGCGATCAAAGATGAAGATAAGGTAAGAGAAGATAAAAGATATGAAATTAAGCTTACTTTCAAAAATCAATTCAACAAGTTAGAGAGAACAATCATAATTCTAACCCCACTAAAGGTTCGAGGTGTAGCATAACTTATCTAATAAAAAATCCAAATAAGATAGGCTAGAAAATAATCCAACATTGTAGAAGGAAGTAGCAAGTGCAACTCTTAATTTCTAATAAAATGCTGCATCTGTCATAAGTATCTTCTATGATTAAAAACACAATTGACCATATTTGCATAAAAAAAAATGATATGGCATGATACAAAAAAGAAGATTATTAATTACACAGAAATTTGCATCTTGCTGATGTAGCCGCACGCACGAACACGGCCAACTATTGGTACGACTGAAATATATAAATGTGAAATTAATTATAATGTGTGTAATGCAAAAAACCCCATAATCTATGAAGAGGAGAGCTTAAAAACCAATACTAACCAATGAATAATATTACTGAGACAGTGTAGAGCTGCTGCTATAGAAAATAAAAGTTATTGAAATCAACAAAAGAAGGATACAAAATCAATAAAAAACATATAAAATCACAGAAAAATCAGGTAACAAAATAGAAGGAACTAAGAGGAAAAATGTTCCAACAAAGGCATAAATTTTTTTTTTAATAACCCATCAAAATCAGGAAAAGCGAAACCCTTAAAAAATCCATGATACCCCACTCAAAATTTGGAACGAATCAAACCATGACATGAAGAACTTCTATATGGGATCTAAAGGAAATTAGTAACCTACAAGATTTCAAGCAACGAACCTTTCAAAGAGGTATGTGCAAGAGAGTTTCCGCTGTAATCATCTCAATTTGTGTCTTGCTGATGTAGTTGCACGTATGAACACCACCAACTATTGGGAAGCCTGAAATTTATAAATGTGAAATTGATTATAATGTGAAATGCAAAAAACTCCATAATCTATGAAGAGGAGAGCTTAAAAACCAATACTAAGTAATGAATAATATTGCCGAGACCGCGTAGAGCTGCTGCTACAGTGAAAAAAAGTTATCGAAATCAACAAAAGAAGAATAAAAAATCAACAAAGAAACATATAAAATCACAGAAAAATTGGGTAACAAAATAGCAAGAACTAAGAGGAAAAAAAGTTCCAACAAAGGCATAGAAAAAACCATTAGAAAAATAAAATCGAACTGACAAATATACTATCAGAAACAATAAAGAAGAAATAAACCAGTTAGAAATATTTAAAAGTAGTATAAACCCACTAATAAAAAACCAAACTTTTCTCCAAATATGATACAAATCAACCAAAGCACTAAATATAAATATTGCAAAATATAACAAACCCAACAAACAGTAAATGTAACTTCTCCAAGTTTTGACCTGTGAACAGTAAGCCTTGATATGCATGCTCGATTGTCCGCACGTCGAGAACCGTGCCAATAGACTTAGGAAAGAATATAGACTAGATCCTATGGTATGGATTGTGTGTGAGAAATGAGAATTATGATGTGTTAGACGGTTAGTGGACTTCATTCGCCTAACTTAGTGCAGGTGCTTAACACCTGAGACTAGGCTTGTAATAAGGGAAATAAATGCCCTTAAAAAGCTTGCATTTAATTCCTTGTTTCTTATGATTAGAAGTTAAGAGGAGAGAGGGTGAATCGAGGGCGTTGATTGCCTATGAATGCGAGATTGATTAGTTCGTGTAGTGTGAAGCGAAGGGTGTGATCGAATAAGAACAAACGCAACTCACTTACGAACCCTAGTTTGATTTGGAAGCAAAGATAAGAGAATCAAATCAATTTAAGGTATGGAACTTAGAGGTATATTGTGAATTCGTGTTAGGAAGAATTAAATTTGTCCTTGATCAAGAGAAATCAGAAGAACTAGGGACAAATTTGAGAAAGAATGGAAAGAAGATGAGAAAACCCAACTTTCAGTGAAATCTGTTGATTTCGACCGATCGAAATTGGATTCGATCGATCGAAATTGACTTGAGAGGTAAGAATACGAAATTTGAGGAAATTCGTTCGATCGAACGAAATGTGTTTCGATCGATCGAAACGTATATAATAGGGTTTTAGAAATTCTATTGACAGGATTCGACCGATCAAAATTCCTTTTCGATCGATCGAATTGTAGATCCGATCGATCGAATTATAAATCAATCGGTAGAGATTGTAATGTAAGCTTTTGGATTTAGAAGGATTCAACCGATCGAATTTGTGATTCGATTGATCGAATTGTGTTATGGGATTTTTGGTTCTGTTGAATTCGACCAATCTATATGAGTTCGATCGATCAAAATTTGGATTCGATCGATCCATTGAAATTGCTAGATTCGAGATTTTGTTGCGTTTTGAATGTGAGATTTTGAAGGGAGTTTTCATAGTATGCTTAACATCATTCCTGATATATGAACCATGGATTTGATGTGTTTAGGTGAGCAATTGACATGTGATCCAAGCTAAGCCCAAACAAGGAATTGAGCACTTATAAGTTGAGGTTTTGAGGTAGGGAAAAACTAAATATCATGTGCATTTAATACATTAGCATGTGTGTAATGTATGATGTGTTCTCTGATAAAATCATATGAGTTCTGGTTTGTTCTTTAAATAAACCATGTGAATTGTGATATGACTTCGACAAGGAAAAGAATATGCATATGTTTCTGAAAATGCGTGATTATACGGAATCTTTCAAGATTCAATCAAATGTGATATGTGCGTTTGAGAAATTGTACAGACTTTCAAACTTAGTTATAAGTATCACTTTACACGCCGATAAACTATATATATGCACTTTGATTTGAGGTTTGTATGTGAATACCCAACCGACGAGGGGGTATAACCGTGACTGATGCAACAGGATATCCATGACCGGTACAGTAGCCAATTCGTACACCCTTCATTATATGTTTGATCTATGATTCATACTGGCCAACGGTAAGCTTTGTGTCCAGCCAAGTGCCCAACTTCATGGGACCTTGGGTGTATGTGCAAATTGTTCATATGAGCGACGATGGTGGGTATTCCAGCGGGGCTCATGCAATATATTAATTAAAACACTCTTAAGTTTCTTTTCGTTGGTTAAGATCATGATGTGTACATGTGTTTACGTTTTCAAGCATCACATATGTGTTTTATTTCATGACATCACCAATGTGCATCCGTTTCAATAAGCTTTGTTCTCGCTATGTCATATGATATATGTTAGATGTTCATAATATGCATGCTATTAGTATTTCCCTATTGAGCTTGGATAAAGCTCATTCCTCGACTAAATGTCACAGGTACAGGTGAAGGCGGAGGGTCTGAGATCAAAGAGAAGGAGGATTCTGATTATTCTCCGGGAAAGCAGGACGAGGAACCTCATCCCGAAAACTGTTTCATTTGTGCTAGGCTCGGGTAGGTCCAGCCTTAGGTCATGGATATGTTTTGTCGTCTTATGATGTAAAGAATATTAATTTTTAGATCGAATATTGTAATTCTTTTTGGTGAACCATATTTCGGTAAGGAATGGTCCTTACCAATGATTCTTGTCAGTTCTTTTTCCATACGGATTCGTATGGAATTAGAACCGTCATTTTTAGTTTTGATGGATAGTAATAGCTCCTGTTCTTAGTTTGGTTGTCTTTTAGCTATGGTTTCGCTTCATTTTTGCTGTGCGATTTGATATGACTAGCATTCGTTCAGGGTTCAGCCTTAGCGTCAACCCACTGACGGTGCGAGTTTCAGAGTGCCGAAATCCAGGCTGTCACAATAAAAATCAAAGCTCATGCTTTAGAGACTTCTAATAAGTCTTAAATCGTTTAGAGATTTGAGATTTCATTGGAAACAAGGGACTGTCTGTTAACGAGACTTTTATTTCATTGTAACAGATTTTGATGGATCAGAGAAGTAGAGGATGACCTAGAGGAGGTCGTCAGAGAAGTGTGAGGAGTATAGATGATATTCCTTCGGGATCTGGAAGAGAGCAGAGACCACCTCTTGAGGCGGAGAGGGGTCATCGAGATGAGTCAACGGATAGGATGGTTAAAGACATGGAAGCCATAGCTGTTGCTATGGTTCAGCAGACCCAATAGACTGCTCTGTTGACTGAGTAGACGACATTATTAGCTGCCAATAATGTCAGTCATTAGCAGCAGCCACCACCACCACCCCTCTTGCACTATTGCCATCATCTTTTGTAGATTTCAGGAGATTAAGACCTCCAACATTTCATGGGCAGATAGATCCGCTTGAAGCAGAGAAATGGTTAAAGCAGATGGAGAAATTACTTGAAAGACTCCAGAGCCCTGAAGATGAGAAAGTTGGTTGGGCTTCCTTCTAACTTGGAGGAGACGTCGATTCTTGGTGGAAGTCGGTGTTGCGAAAGAGAGAGGTTGAGGGTCTACACGACCTGTGGACATGGACTGAGTTTGTAAGAGTATTTAACAAGGAATATTTTCTAAAACAAGTCCTAAATCAGTTGAAAAAGGACTTTGTTAATTTGGTGCAAGGCGTTATGATTGTACGGGAATACAGTAACGAATTTGTACACTTATCAAGGTTTGCTCCAAAATTAGTGGCTATCGAAGATATGAAGGCCAATAGGTTTGAAGATGGCCTTAGACCGAATGTCAAGGATATGGTATCGATATTTGAGCTTGAAACGTACGTCGAGGTGATGGGTAAGGCCATCGTAACAGAGAGAGATATAAATAACATGCATAAGCGACGTGAGTTTTAAAACAAGAACAAAGCAAGTCAAGGGAGAGCGAGACTCGGGGAACAAAAATCTAAGGTGTGCAGCACCTACTCCAATTTCAAGACCACCCTACACGAGTTATCATGGGCCTACGACATCTGCTCCTACGAGACCGTTCCGCATAGAGGGTCCTGCTCAGACTCAGACGTCTGGAGCCTCAGTTACACAGGGATCTTCAAGAGCGGCATCTTCAAGTCCACAAGTTAAATGTGCCCGCTATGCCAAACCACATAAAACATCGAACTGTAGACGGGACACGGGAGGATGTTATAAATGTGAGAAGATAGGCCATATGATGCGAGACTGTCTCGAGATGAGAAAGGAGGGCATTGTTTTGACTGCTACGGCTCAGAGGCCTACACAATCTACGAGACTTGTTATCCAAGGCTGCGCTTTTACAGTAACAGCCGAAGATGTTCACACGAGCAACAATGTAATCTAAGGTATAACCTTCTTATTATGTTTAAATTCATTTAATTATTTTCTAGATGAAGAAAGTGCATTGATAGGAAAAAACCTCTAGGCTCATTTCTATGATGGTGTGATGTAGGCATGCATAACTGAAACCTGATATATATAGGTACATTACAATTATATCAAGAAAACGACAGCGATCGTTGTGATGCACGAGTTTTGATAGACTCAGGGTCTACCCACTCGTATAAAACTCTAGAATTCACAGGGAAATTGAAAATTGTTCTCGAGGAGTTAGATTTTATCTTGGACGTGTCAGTTCCTACGGGAAGTGCAGTAACCATAGACACGTATTGCCAATCTATTATTGTTCAAGTGGAAGATCAAGAGACCATAATAGACCTCATCTTGTTGAACATGCAAGGACTTGATGTACTCCTTGGCATGAATTGGCTATCCACTTATCATGCAAGCGTTGATTGCCTACGAAAAGTAGTCACTTTTCGTCGACCAAGATAGAAAATTTTCTGATTTATTGGTGAGAAGGGAAAGATAGTGCCGATCATCTCGACGATGCGAGCTGAGCGGATGATGAAGAATGGGTGCGAAGGGTACTTAGCTTTCCTACAAGAATAGAAGGAAATGAAGAATGTTATCACCGATTTCCTGATTGTCTGAGTTTGAGGACGTATTTCCTGACGAATTACCATGATTGCCACTAGATCGAGAGATCGAATTTGTGATTGACTTAGCTAGAGGCACGGAATCAGTATCCAAAGCTCCCTATCAAATGGCTCCGACCGAGCTGAAAGAATTGAAGGAGCAAGTATAATAACTGTTGGATAAAGGTTTCATAAGACCCAGTGTGTCCCCTTAGGGAGCGCCGATCATGTTTGTTAAGAAGAAAGATGGGTCGATGAGACTTTACATCAACTATCAACAGTTAAAAAAGCTTATGATCAAGAATAAGTACCCATTACCCAGGATTGACGATCTGTTTGATCAATTACAAGGGGTAAAATTCTTTACGAAGATCGACTTGAGATCCGGGTATCATCAGTTGAGAGTGAAGGCCGACGATGTTTAGAAGATAACATTTAGAACTAGTTACGGGCATTACAAGTTTTTAGTGATGCCTTTTGGCTTGACAAATGCACCAGCTTCTTTTATGGATCTGATGAACAGTGTATTTAAACAACATTCTTGATACATGCGTAGTGGTGTTCATGGACGATATTCTTATTTATGCAAAGACCAGGGAAGAACACGAACAGTATTTGTGCATCGCATTGCAAATACTACGAGAACATAAGTTGTATGCCAAACTCAGTAAGTGTGAGTTTTGGTTAGAACAAGTGAGTTCTCTTGATCATGTAGTATCAAAAACAGGCGTGACTGTTGATCCAGCAAAGATTGAGGTTGTAGTAGATTGGGAACAACCCAAGACTATGACGGAGATTCGCAGTTTCCTCGGTCTAGCTGGGTACTACCAACGATTAGTGGAAGGATTCTCCATGATTTCAAGACCGCTCACGCGACTTATAAGAAAGAACGTTAAATTTGAGTGGGTCAGTGAATGTGAAGAGAGCTTCCAAGAACTCAAGAAATGGCTTACCTCTGCTCCAGTGTTGGCTATTCCATCAGGTAGTGGGGGATTCGCAGTTTATAGTGATGCGTCGTACGGTGGTTTGGGCTGTCTTGAATTAGAATAACAAGGTCATAGCCTACAGATTGAGACAATTGAAGGATCATGAGAAGAACAATCCAATGCATGATTTAGAGTTAGCCGCGGTGATCTTTGCACTCAAGATATGGAAACATTACTTGTACGGTGAGACCTTTGAGATCTTCACGGACCACAAGAGCCTCAAATACTTATTTATGCAGAAGGAATTAAATATGAGGCAATGAAGATGGATCGAATTTCTCAAGGACTACGACTGCACTATCCAGTATCACCCAGGTAAAGCAAACGTCGTGGCAGACGCGTTGAGTAGGAAGAATTCTGCTTAGTTGGTTAGCTTCATTACGGGACTTCGTCGATGGAAACTGTTGGAAGACCTTTCTTTATACGATAAGAACATTGAGGTCAAGGTGTCTAGTGTATTGTTGGCGAATATCACAATAAGACCAACAATTTTTTATCGCATCTATGAACTCCAGATGAAAGACGTAGAGCTCTTAAAGATTAGACAAGATGTGACTGCCAGTACAAGTGTGGATTTCTCGATTAAGGAGGATGGACCATTGCTATTCCGTGGACGTCCATGCATACCAGTTGATGTCGATCTACAACAAACGATATTGGATGATGCTCATAAGTCCAAGTATGCCATTCATCCTGGCGGTACAAAGATGTATCATAATTTATGGAAGAGCTACTAGTGGCGAGGATTGAAGAAAGACGTCGCTGAGTATGTCTCTAAATGCTTGGTGTGTCAACAAGTAAAAGTAGATCACAGACACCCAGCAGGTCTATTGCAACCTCTACCAATACCGGAATGGAAATGGGAGTCTATCTCTATGGACTTTATTGTGGGATTACCAAGGACAATGTGATGCCATAATGCTATATGGGTGGTAGTGGATCGACTAACAAAGTCGGCACACTTCCTTCCCTATAACACGACATACACTGCAAGCAAGCTCGCTGATTTGTATGAGAGAAATTGTCCGACTACACGATATTCTGACAAGCTTCGTGTTCAATCGTGATCCATTGTATACCTCGATATTCCGACATAGATTTCAAGAAGGTATGGGCACGAGATTGGATTTCAGTTCGACATTCCATCCGCAGGCCGACGGTGAGATGGAGAGAGTTAATAAGATCATTGAGAATATGCTCCGAGCATGCATGAACGACTTTCAGGGATCATGGGATCAGCACCTACCGTTGATTGAATTCGCGTATAATAATAGCTTTCAACAGAGCATTGGGATGGCTCCGTATGAAGCATTGTATGGACGGAGGTGTAGATCTCCGATCAACTGGGAGGAGACAGGTGACAAATTCATATTAGGACTAGAAGTCATAAAGAAGAATGCCGAGACCATTCGTGTTATAAGAGAAAGAATCAAGATGACATAGAGTCGCCAGAAGAGCTATGCGGATATCAAGCGATCAAGCGTTGACTTTCAAGTAGGAGATCACGTGTTTGTAAAGATTTCTCCAATGAAGGGTGTGATGCGCTTTGGGAAGCGTGGAAAGTTAAGTCTGCGCTATATTGGACCGTTCGAAGTATTGGAAAGAGTCGGTGAAGTTGCATATAGGGTTACATTACCCCCGCAGCTTCATAGGGTGCACGACGTGTTTCACATATCCATGTTACAAAAATACATGAGGAACCCGACTCATACCCTCGATGCACCACCAGTTGAAGTCTATAAGGATTTGATGGTCATAGAGGAACCAATGCAAATTTTGGACCGAACCGAACAAGTATTGTGCACAAAACGGATTCCCTTGGTGCTAGTCCAATGGAAGAATCATTCTAAAGAGGAAGCGACATGGGAACACGAAGCCGAGATTCGCGATCAGTATCCCTCATTGTTTCAGTGATTTGAGAGAGAAGAGATTTTTGTCAAAGTCAATCTGGGACTCCAATGCATGTAAACAATTTGATCAATGAATGAAGATTGAGAATTTGAAGTCTAGAAGTTGAAAAAACAAGATGAAAACTCAAAAACACAAAAATTAAGTGTTTTATGATCTATTCGATCGATCGAACATTTTCTCGATCGATCGAATATGAATTTGATCGATCGAAGTGTAAACCGATCGATTGAAATGACCAAGCAGAAGAGTCTTATTCATTAAAACAAGGCATAGTAAATTCGTTCGATCGAAAATTTTAAAGCCCTTGAGACCACTTGAGAAAATCCGATCGATCGAAACTTTTTCGTTCGATCGAATTTAGGACTCGACCGATCGAAATAATTTTCGATCGATCGAAATCGTAACTCAACTCTACTTAAGAAAAATTTGATCGATCGAGACCAAATTCGATCGATCGAAATCGCTATTTCTATCACTTAAACTGAGACTCAATCGATCAAAAATATTTTTTGATCGATTGAATCGCCCGTATATATATGGGAACTGCATTTTTAATTTCAAAATTTTTAGAAATTGGGAGTTTTCTCTTAGGGTTTTCATGGCTTTCGTTTGAGGGATCAACGAACTGACCATTTAAGCACGGATTTGCCTAGGGATTGACTTCAAACCTCATCAAATCAATAAATCCCTTACTTTGAACTCCTAATTTTCAACTTTTTGAACTAAACTTTTAGGATTTACATAGAAAACCTAGATTTTCTTTCTCAAATCCATGGCACCTAAGATGAGATTATCCTCGTCCAAAACCCCTACTTCCAAGCGACCTAAGACCGCGGCGAGTTCTTCGCAATTACCACCGAACCCTCCACCGCAACCCATTGTCGAGCCACCAGCCGCTTCTCAAACACCCCAACGCGACCAACCAACTGAGTGGTGGGCGGAAAAGGGGTTTGCATATGAATATACCATAGACCCGGCCCTATTTGAGACACCAAATGTGCCCGGCATTGACGCTTGGGCACTTGATTATTTAAGCAAGGCCGGATTGGATAACCTATTGAAACCCATCCATCAATATTATTATCCTCGCTTTGTGCGGCTCTTTTACCAGAATATGTTTGATGGTCCTAACCCATCAAAAATCACAATTTGTACCAAGGTTGACGGAAAAACCTACGTTTTTACCTATCCAATGGCATGCAAGGCCTTAGAGTGTTTTGATGGTTATGGGGCCGACATTGTTCTATTGCCCCCAAACGAAGAAGAAATACCACGCCTTGTGAACGCAGAGAAGATGACACGAGGTCGACTTGCCTTTGGTCACCCTATCAAATGAGTGGATCTACCGAGCTACATGTGGATGCTCGATATGATCTTCAAATGCAACTTGTACCCCATTCGACACAAGACAGAGAGGTTAGGGGTATTGATGCAAGCACTATTTTCTGCTTTTGAGGGCCGATGGTTCGATGTTGTTGCTATAGTTTTTGAGGGTATGAAGCATGCGAGGGTGAATATGTTGGAAGGGGCGGATAAACCCTAGGAATACATCCCGTATGCGAGCCTCATTTCGGCTATGTTTGACGAGTATTCGGCGATGACCGCACACAAGATTTCATCGCGAGAGCCTAAATCTTTCGACAATGTGGTATTCTACACTTTCAAACAATGGAGGAAAACCTACAACCGGCTTAAACCACACCTTCAGCCAGCTCCTCAAGTGCCTCCTATTCCTCCCCAAGCTCAAGAAGCCCCACCACAAGACCAGCCAGCTCAGGATATACCACAGCAGGAGTTTCCCCATCAGCAACCACCTCAGGATATGCCCCATCAGGATCAGCCCGAGATATTGCCTCCCATTCACATTCCTATGCCCCCACATCATCCACAAGCTCCTGGCATGACCATCGAGCTGTTGGCGGCCCTCATTGGGGAGAGCAATCGCCAATTGCATCTTTGCCTTGATTACCATGAGCTCATCTTGGAGGACACCTTGCACTACATATATCCGACGGATTACCTCCAGCAGATGGCTATGATGCGTGCCAGTGTATTCGGCCCCCAGATAGCTAGACCCGAAGAGGCGGATGGAGCCGACGAGGACACCGTGGGAGAGGCTGACGGGGCGGAGGCAGCAGGTGATGATGTGCAGAGGGCGGATGATCCTATCAGACCAGAGGAGGGGGGGGGGCTGATGCGTGGCGTACTTAGCAATTTTTGTGAGCTTGGGCGATTTTTTTTTTCTTTTTGTGAATTTAAATTTGGTGGATAACTATATAATTTTTCTAAACTATGGTGGCAATGTTGCCACACTTACACTTTGGTTCCTTAAGACTATAGTGGCATGGTTGCCACGATGATATGTTTAAATTTTGTTAATTTCTAAGTTAATCTTTCGATATTTTTGTATGTGGTCTAGTGTGTGTGGGTGTGTGTTGGAATTTTAGTTTAATCAATGGCTTGTTTAGCCATGTGTGGTACCTTTCAGGGTCACCCTTATGATGTCTAACCCTTTGCAGTTAGGTCAATTTTTGAGGACGAAAATTCCTAAGGTGGGGAGAATGTAACGTCTCCAAGTTTTGACCTGTGAACAGTAAGCCTCGGTACACGTTAGACGGTTACTGGACTACATATGCCTAACTTAGTGCAGGTGCTTAACACCTGAGACTAGGCTTGTAATAAGGGAAATAAATGCCCTTAAAAAGCTTGCATTCAATTCCTTGTTTCTTATGATTAGAAGTTAAGAGGAGAGAGGGTGAATCGAGGGCGTTGATTGCCTGTATATATGAGATCGATTCGTTCATGTAGTGTGAAGTGAAGGGTGTGATCGAATCAGAACAAACGCAGCTCACTTACGAACCCTAGTTTGATTTGGAAGCAAATATAGGAGAATCAAATCAATTTAAGGTATGGAACTTAGAGGTATATTGTGAATTCGTGTTAGGAAGAATTAAATTTGTCCTTGATCAAGAGAAATCAGAAGAACAAGGGATAGATTTGAGAAAGAATGGAAAGAAGATGAGAAAACCCAACTTTCAGTGAAATCTGTCGATTTCGACCAATCGAAATTAGATTTGATCGATCGAAATTGACTTGAGAGGTAAGAATACGAAATTTGAGGAAATTTGTTCGATTGAAATAAATTCGATCGAATGAAATGTGTTTCGATCGATCGAAACTTATAATTCGATCGATCGAAACGTATATAACAGGGTTTTAGAAATTCTACCAACAGGATTCAACCAATCAAAATTCCTTTTAGATCGATCGATTGAATTATAAATCGATCAATCGAGATTGCAATGTAAGCTTTTAGATTCAGAAGGATTTGACCGATCAAAATATTTTTGATCGATCGAATTTCTGATTCGACCGATCGAAATATTTTCGATCTATCGAATTTGTGATTCGATCGATCGAAATAAAATTCGATCAATATAACTGTGTTATGGGCTTTTTGGTTCTGTTGAATTCGACCGATCGATATGAGTTCGATCGATCGAAATTTGGATTCGATCGATCGAAATAGGGATTCAATCTATCGAAATTGCCAGATTCGTGATTTTGTTCCGTTTTGAATGTGAGATTTTGAAGGGAGTTTTCATAGTATGCTTAGCATCATTCCTGATGTATGAACCATGGATTTGATGTGTTTAGGTGAGCAATTGACATGTGATCCAAGTTGATCCCAAACAAGGGATTGAGCACTTATAAGTTGAGGTTTTGAGGTAGGGAAAAACTCAATATCATGTGCATTTAATACATTAGCATGTGTGTCATGTATGATGTATTCTCTGATAAAATCATGTGAGTTCTGGTTTGTTCTTTAATAAAACCATGTGAATTTTGATATGACTTCGACAAGGAAAAGAATATGCATATGTTTCTGAAAATGCGTGATTATATAGAATCTTTCAAGATTCAATTAGATGTGATATGTGCATTTGAGAAACTGTACGGACTTTCAAACTTAGTTATAAGTATCACTTTACACGCCGATAAGCTATATGTATGAACTTTGATTTGAGGTTTGTATGTGAATACCCAACAGACGTGGCGGTATAATCGTGACTGACGCGGTAGGATATCCGTGACCAATACGGCAGCCAATCCGTACACCATTCATTATATGTTTGATCTATGATTCATACTGGCCAACGGTAAACTTGGTGTCTGGCCAAGTGCCCAACTTTATGGGACCTTAGGTATATGTGCAAATTGTTCATATGAGCGACGATGGTGGATATTCCATCGGGGGCTAGAGGCTATAGTTCCTCATGCAATACATTACGTAAAGTGCTCTTAAGTTTCTTTTTGTTGGTTAAGATCATGATGTGTACATGTTTTTACGTTTCCAAGAATCACATATGTGTTTTATTTCATGGCATCACCAATGTGCATCCGTTTCGATAAGCTTTGTTCCCGTTCTGTCATAGGATATATGTTAGATGTTCATAATATGCATGCCATTAGTATTTCCCTATTGAGCTTGGATGAAGCTCATTCCTCGACTAAATGTCACAGGTACAGGTGAAGGCAGAGGGTCTGAGATCCAAGAGAGGGAGGATTCTGATTATTCTCTGGGAAAGGAGGACGAGGAACCTCATTCTGAAAACTATTTCATTTGTGCTAGGCCCAGGTAGGTCCGGCCTTAGGTTATGGATACGTTTTGTCGTCTTATGATGTAAAGAATATTATTTTTTGGATCGAATATTGTAGTTCTTTTTGGTGAATCATGTTTCGGTAAGGAATGGTCCTTACCGGTGGTTCTTTTCGGTTCTTTTTCCATAGGGATTCGTATGGAATTAGAACCATCATTTTGAGTTTTGATGGATAGTAATAGCCCATGTTCTTAGTTTGGTTTTGTCTTTTAGCTATGGTTCTGCTTTGTTTTTGTTGTGCGATTTGATATGACTAGCATTTGTTCAGGGTTTGGCCTTAGCATCAACCCACTGACGGCGCAAGTTTCGGAGTGCTGAAATCCGAGCTATCACAGTAAAAAACAAAGCTTTCCTTCCAATTTGATTCAAATAAAAAAAATCCGAAAAAACACCATTTCATGAAAGCTAAAAAAAATCAACCAACCAAAAAATCCCATAATAACCCATGAAAACTAGCAAAAGCCAAACCCTTAAAAAAGCCATGATACCCCACTCAAATTTTGAAAGAATCAAACGATGACATCAACAACTTCTATATGCGATCTAAAGTTTCGTTCTAAAAAAACATCTAAAATCACAGGAAAAAACACCATTTCAAGAAGTAAGAGGAAAAAATGTAACAACAAAGGCATAAAAAATCCCGTTCAAAAAAAAATCCAAATCATAAATATATTATCGGAAACAATAAAGAAAAAAGGAACCAATTCAAAATAATAAAAAGTAGTATAAACCTAGTAATAAAAAACCAAACTTTTCTCGAAATATGATACAAATCAACCAAATCAATAAAAATAAATATTGGAAAATATAAGAAACCCCAGAAACAGTAAAAACCAAAGGTCTATAAACATACCTTTGTGGAGAAGAGGGGTGGTGGAGAAGAAGCACTATACGAATGGAACCCTAACATCAGTCGGTGGGTAGATGCAAAAGAAAGCAAAAGACATCAGTCGGTGGAGAAGAAGCACTATACCAAAAAAACCCTCTCGTCTAAGTCCTCCACAACACAAAAGAAGATATTCTTATAGGGTTAATAATGGCAACCTACATACCTAAGAAAGGTTTCTGGCTCTTGCCCCTCTACATTTCATAATGACTAAACAAGTGATCTATTGAAAGTAAAAGACAAAAGCTAATGGAAGGCGTTTTTTGTCTTTAAAGAAAAATGACGGACCAAACTCTTGACACCAAATTTGCTTATATATATGTTGTGCTGATTAAGTGGGCCAACTATTTGAGAGGATTGTAAACCTTTGGAAGGTGAGCTAAGGCCTAACTTAAGTGTATTGGGCTTCACACTGGAACCAAACATTTTAAGTGAATAAGAACTAACACCCAAAGGGTGTGTATGTGTTTTGCAAGGGGAACCAAACACTTTTTAAATAAAAAGGCAAGCTTCCTTTGGAGGCTACTAACCGGTTGCAAAATTGAGGGTTTTGAGTTGAGAGAGTCGAGAGAGAAGTAAGAAGAAAGAGAGAGAAAGAGGGAAGTGAGGATTCAGTTATAACTGTCCCAATTAGTTGAGAGAAACTGTGGTGTGTACGTAAGAACGGAGCGTGATCGAAAGCTACTAGTGGGTTTCATCTTGGTTCCCAAAGGATCGGCGAATTCATTTGAAACCCTCTTCAACAAATTACTTCAAACGTTTGGATCGATCACGGTAAGGTTAGATGTGAATGATTGTGTTAGTTTTGTTGGATTATGGATGAGTTTAGAAAGTAAGATAAAGATTTGGGAGAAAATTTGGTTTGAAATGATAAAAAAAAATCAAGTGATTGAAGAAATCTGTCAAATTCGATTGATCAAAATTGGATCCGACCGATCGATTTTTACTTGAGAAGGTGAAATACGATTTCTGAAGAAATTTGATCGATCGAATTTGACAGAGCTTGCCAATATTGCTTCGATATTTTAGTTGTAACTTTCTACCCCAAATATGGAATCATATGATTCTTACGGCGTTCGAAAGAGGACAACGAGCTCTAAAACTTTTGTGAATTGACTAACTTGTGAATCCAAATATTTAAAGGTCAAAATTAAGTGGTAAGTTGGGTCAAATTCTGAGTTAGCACAAACTTGCTCATTTCGGCTTCGTTTTTGAGAAATCATATAAGTACACTAAATTTATTAGTAATTAGAATTAGTTATTGATACATCATCATAAATGTGATGTAGGTTGACAATACAGAGTGTATGAACGGGAAAGCTATATCGTTTTACAGATCTCATGAACAAAGGTAGGAAAAACTCCTTAACATGTGTATTTGACTACAACAAGCATGTGTGTAGTGATATGATAAGAATATGTATGTTTTTCGATTCGTCTTTGTAGACACCCAAATTCAGCTCAAGGCCCGATCAATCTGTACTCTGAGAGAGATGTACTCCTGTGCTTCCGATGGCACCCCTGAACCCTTTAGAACCATTCCCCAACCCTTAGAGATCACCCCTAAATCCTAGATTCCCTTCCCATACCTAACTTAAACCCTTCTGAGTAGTTGATGGGAGAGGAGCTATAAAATTTTATACAGCCCACCACCATGGATGAGCCAAATACCATTGGAAAGAGGACTTCTCCAGCTTTCCAACATACTAAGGATCACCCAATTTGGAGCTACGGTTCAAAAGTTATGACCGTTTGAAGTTTCACATAAAATGACAACCTTTGCTCAGGCGTATGCATTACATACGCCCAACCAATTTGGCCCCAAATTGGTCAGGCGTATATATTATATACGCCTAACATTTTTGGGCCAAATTTGGCCGGGCGTATATAATATATATGCCCAGCATAGGTGGGACCCACCACGGGCATCATCTTCCCAAAGCTCCCCTGATTTTTATGGAAATCACTGTGCATAAACTGGGCATATATAATATATACGCCCAGCTTAGCTACAGTAACTGTCATCAGTTGCTCAAATTTCCTTCATCTGGTTTGACCTTTTGACCATCTCCTTGGTTGGAGTGGGTGTCTTGAGATTGGTTGCCCCCCCTTTGAACTTATTTGCAACCCTTAAGTCACCTATGGTCTCACCCCATCATCCACCATTAAAATCAGTTTCCCAAAACCCTAGGACCTTGAAAACCTAGAAAACCTTAGATGGGGGATTACCTAATTGCTAAACCAATTAGCTCTTAAGTAAGCCCCTAACCCTCCTCTTCTCTATAAATAGAGAGGCCCCCCTCTTCCCAAAAGGTTGAATTTTTTGGTGAAAGATTAGAGAGCTCTTAAGAGAGAACCCTAGTGAGAGAAAATGCCACTTATTTTCCAGAATTCCAGCAAGCTTAGTTCATCTTTTTCAATCCATTTCCACCATTAGATCCCTCCCTTTAGCTAAAGTCTAGCTTTTGGCCTCACCCTACACTTCCTATTTTATTGAATCCTAACATTAGAACCCATTTTCACTCCATTTAAGCCATCAGAAGCACGCCAAAGCGAAGGACTTCCACGGTGCAACAAGGGCCCGTGAGCTCCGGCTCACCCCTCTCTTTCTCTACCTTCTTGGTGTCTCCTCTATCCAAGGATTCAAGCCGTTACGCCGCCCAAATTTTGGTTTGGCTCAAAGCTTGATAGGACCATATTGCCTTCGGACAAGGGGAAACTCCGCCCTTTTATTTTTATTTTTGGCCATAGATAGAGACCGCTACGTGCTGGTTGATCGGGTGCCTAAACCCTTCCCGATCGATAACCGAAGCCCCTACCCTAGAGCCTTTGGCAAAGACCGGTAAATCAGAGTCATATTTAGCACTTCGGTGCTCAAAATATCGATTTGAAGGTTTCCTGGGTCACCAAAAGCTCCGGATGGCGACTCTACATTTTCATTCATAGCGAGCGCATCGCCGCGACGGGTTTAAGAGGATCCATGGTCGCATAGATGGCGACTCCGCTGGGGATATCACCCTAGTGCTTCCCCTCTTGTTGGTCTTTCTTTTGTTTATTACTAATCATTACTTGTCTATTTTATTTTCTGCTGTTTTTTCTATATTTTTGTTGCTTTTACTAACATACCCACCCCTACAATTTAGTCCTTTAAGTGCCTTAGCCGATTGGCAGACCTACGTACGCCTTTAAATTTTAGTTTTTACGATTTTTGTCATCTAAGCTGCCTTAGCCGTTTGGCGGGCCCGCTCGCATTTACTTTTCACGTCATTTAAATTTCAGTCATTTACGAGCCTTAGCCGTTTGGCGGGCCTTCTTACGCGTTTTATTTCGGTCATCATATCTCACCATTGAACGCCGGCCCGTTGAGGCAGCACGGGCTTGTCATCCCTAACCCGATTTTGTACTTAATTTCACTCCCCTTTAAAAATCTGTAATTAAAAGTGAACCAACAGTATGGGGACATCATCAAATTTATTTTTGCATTTTTGGGTAGTTTTCGGGGGGTGTAGGCGCAGATATATTTTACCCGGTTCCCAGTAAGGCGGCAGCCCTAGTGGTGATGATCCTGAAAAGAACCACCCCTTCCAGTACCTAAGAAGGCGCTTGCGCCGGAGGTATATCGGTTGGGTTGCCAATTCCAATAAAGCCATAAAACCCACATTGGTGAGAGCATAGACAACCCAAAATTCAGCCGTGTATCCCTAGGAAATGAAAAGGAGGGACCTGATAACATACACGCAGTCCCCGGGAGCATCCCCCCCAAGAAACCAGTTCAAAGACCCACTTTTGGGCTTGCTGTTCACTGTCAAACTACACTGACAGAATTGATTTTGCCAGGCGTATATAATATATCATGACAAAAAAATCAGCTTACTCGGTATATAATATATCGCCTAGCCAAAATCCTCAGATTTAAGCGGTATATGATATATATATGACCAAAATCTGCATTTTTTTGGTCGGGCGTGCATAATATATACGCCCAGTGTATACTGGGTCACAGCAACCCGATCTGAGGCCTAATCCACCACCCCAATTCCCCGATTAGCAATATTAGTGCCCGCAGTAGCTTCCCGCATTCTATAGCACCTAACATGCCCCCGCCCAATCAAAAGAAGGCGACTTCTCATTGATTTGTTTCGGGGGATCGGGTCGTTTGTGTGGATTCCCTCACCTTCAATAGAACAAAAGGGTTCCCTTTTGCCTCTTTCGAAGTGTGTCGGATCCTGCCGTGGGACCTACTAAAGGTACATATATCACCCGAAACGGGAGTTGACCCTGGGCACTAGGTCATCATTCATCTAGGTAGAGGGGAGTTAATATCCATCTAAAAAAAAAAAAAGAAAAAAAAAAATCCTCATCTTCAAAAAAATCCACCTTAAAAAAAAAAAACAAAAAAAAAAAAAAATCATCTTCAAAAACCAAAAAAAATAGTTTTCCAAAAACCAAAAAAAAATACAGAAAAACAATCAAAAAAATATATTTTGGTGTGACTATCACTACGGCAACCTCAAACCCGGCCCGTAGGAGGAGAACCAGGAAGGTATTTGGCCCTTATCCGAGACATCGAAGCAACACTCGTCAGCGGATCATGTCAAGAGCCGACACATCCCCGCCATCATCCCCATCCCATTCTCATATCGGAGAAGACCCGATCTCCGACACCTTCTCCCAAACCCGGTTCGATATCACGGGTCCATTTGGGGCACCCCTGTTCACATCCACCCCACCCCCCTCCCTTACGTTCTCCCAACATACCCCCTTTTCATCCCCTACTGAAACCCTCATTTCCCAACCGACCCATACATCCCCATTTCCCATCCATGCACCCTTACCGCATCCCCATACTCCCAAAGACCCTATAGGGAGCCCCATCCCCCGCCTACTTCCCACGTTCCATCCATCTCATCATCCATGCCCCCTACATCCCACATCCCATCCACCTCATCTCACATACCATTTCCACCACATGGCCCATCCACATCCCAACGTACCCCCCCATTTACCCAGGTTATGCCTAACTTTTCTCAGGATATGACCAATAACCCACCATCTTCCATAGCCATACATCCATACCCCCCATACCCGGGTCATGCCCAATTTATCCTAACCCCCTCCATCCTTAAGTGAGCCATCACCCCCCAATCTCACACCTGAATCCATGCCCTCAATGGAGGACATGAGAACGATGTACGCCCTATGGGTTGCTTCTCGGAACCCTACATCTCAAACCTCGCATCCAAATCTCCAAAACCTCCATGCCCCATTCCCTCCTAACCATGCCCAACCACCCATCGTCCATACCTCCCAAAATCCCCCACCTCAATTCCAAGCCCAAACACCTCAAAACCCATGGGCCCAAGCCCAAGCTCATCAGACCCAGGTCCAGGCCCAAACCCATACAAATCCATGGGCGCAAGCCCAAACACCTTTAGAACCATGGGCCCAAGCCCATCAAACCCAAGCCCAGGCCCAAAACCCTCAAAACCCATGGGCCCAAGCCCATCAAACCCAGACCCAGCCCCATAACCCTCAAAACCCATGGGCCCAAGCCCATCAGACCCAGGTCCAGGCCCAAAAACCTCAAAACCCATGGGCCCAAGCCCAAGCCCATCAGATCCAGGCCCAGTTCCAAGCCCCCCAAGGCCCTTGGACCCAAACCTATCAAGCCCAAGCCCGGGCCCATGGACCCAAACCCAACCCCCTCATGGCCCATTAGCCCAAACCCAACAAGGCCCATTGGTCCAAAGTCATACTAACCCCCACACCCAGGCCCAAGGCCCATCAACCCAATCCTTCCAAAACCAGCAAGCCCAAATCCCTCAAACCCAAGGCCCATCCACCCACGCTCACCAAGGCCCATTCACTAACCCCATACCCCCCCACCAGCACCCTTCATTCACCTATACCCCTTACGCCCCCATCCCGCCTCCAACAGAAAATCCAATCCATCCCGTTCCTCAAACCCACAACATCCCGCCACATCAACTACACCCCCATCACCCCCAGAATGTGCACCCAGCTCAGCACATCATTTATCCACAAACCGCTCATCCATTTATCCCTTCTCATCCCCTACAAACCGTATGGCCCCACCAAGTCATCCAACCCCTTGCCCCCCAAGTCCAAATAGCAGACCTCGCCCCTCACCAATACCATGACCAACAGTACGAGGAGGATGAGATCCACAATAGTGGAGGAGTTGCCAGCTTCAACCCTCCCGGGCCCACCATCATCACACCTAGGGTCGAACAAAATCAGGGGGAAGCAGTCCCTGCTACAGCCTCAAAAGAACCAGAATAGTTGAAAGAACAAATAGACAGAATACAGAAGCAACTGATGAAGATGGGAGGAATAGAACTGCATTCAACAAACTTTTCAGACTTATGCCTGTTCTCTGATGTCCCCCTGCCACAGAAATTTAAGATGCCATTGTTTGATAAGTATAATGGCACTAGCAACCCCATCGCCCACTTAAAATCTTACTGTGGGGATATGTGCCAGTATGGCGGAGATGAACGACTCCTCATCAAAGTGTTCCAAAAGAGTCTAACGGGCCCAACTCTGAGATGGTTCACATCCCTGGAACCGGTCATGATAAAAAATTGGAAAGATCTGACACGCTTATTTCAAGAACAATATGTTTATAACATGGACATAGAGCTAAGGAAGTCAGATTTGGCCCGTTTAAAGCAAAGACATGATGAAGCTTTCAATGCTTACTTGGGAAGGTGGAGGGCATTGGCCGCTCAGGTAACTTACCGGATTTCCGATGATGAACAGATTGAATTGATAACCAAGGGAGCCCTCCCGGTCATTGCAGATTTTTTAGTATATCAGCAGCAGTCTAGTTTTGCTGATTTGGTCATAAATGCCAACTGTTGCGAAGATGCCATTGGAGAAGGCAGGTTAGGGATAAACGTGGCCAGCGGGGCCACCAGGGTTCGAAAAGTTGTCAAACCAAGAATTGAAAGAAGACTAGGGACAGAGGTATAGAACATTATTTACCCCCAGGCCAATACCAATGCCCCCCGATACAGCTCCAGGTCACACAACCACCCTTAGCCCGTTTCGAGCAAGCGCCAAGGCCAAACAATGGACCAAGAGCCCCGTTTACCCAGGAGCAGATGAAAGCACGATTTGAACGAGTGCTCATGTCATTGGGGCAATCCTTAAGTGTCTTACTGCTAGTATTGCTACAGAAAGGTCTGGTCAGTCTGCTTCAGCCTCGCCCACCACCCCATCCCATCCCATCCCAAGAAACTATGACCCGAATCTGCATTGCAATTTCCACCAGGGACCGGGTCACCCTACGGACCAGTGCTTCCCCTTGAAGCACGCGATCTAAGATTTAATGGAGGCACAAAAAATTATTTCCCTGCTGCTTTCTCAAGGGCAGAACCATAACATCCATTAAGCCCCTCTGCCACCGCACCCAAGAGGCCCCAGGCCTAACATTCATTGGATAGAGGAGGAGGAAGAAGAGTTTGACCCCTCAGATTATATCAGTAATCAGGAGGAGTTTTCACTCCCCAGGATGAATGAAGGAGGACCATTCATTGGGGTTATCGAGCCATTGTATTTGTCTGATTATTTCCCCGTGCCGGCATACCAAGAGGAGCCCTTAGATTTAGGGCAATATTTTTCTACTCCCGCTCCCACCTATCAAATCCAAACGGACACAACCCCGCCGCAATCATACACATATCCACCCCACGCCCAATTTAACCCATACACCTCCCCGTCATACCCGAATCACCCCATACCATACATAACTCCGCCATCCCCATATTATCCTACCCCGTACACACCCCCAAATATCTCCACCCAATACATTACTCCGCCATCCCCAAATCACCCCGCTCCATGCACAACTCCATCATCCCCAATCTACCCCATTTCATCCACAAACCCATCATCACCCCACCATGCCACCCCTTATACAAACCCTTCATATCCCTATCACCCTGCTCCATCCGCACATCAGACGTCTCCCCATCCCTCCATCCCGGTCACACTCCCGCCATCCCTTCATTATTTTCCCCAATCTAACTCCACCGCCACCCAAGCAAGCAACCCTTCACCCAATCCCCTCACCACCCGCTCCCAATAACCACTGGTCTTACCAAGCCTAGGTAATACCTGTACAAGCCCCCTCCGCACCCACAAATCCAACCTCGCCAATTCCCGCCACTACCATTCCGCCCCCTATTGGAGTCAACCTGGTGGGACCCGAGAAATTGGCGTGTCCAACCCAATCCTCCCCAGAATTACCATACACTCCTTTCCTCATCCCGAAACCTGCCTATGACCCGCATCAGGTGCCGTTAAGCTATGAACAGACAGACATGAATGCTGGTTGCAACCAAGAGGAGGCTATTGAATTTATTACTAGGTCAGGCCAGATTTTTGCACAGCCGAAAGCATCAAGGGCCGTCAAAGGAGAAGAGAAGAAGAAAGAACAAGCCACAGGGAATCCCTTTGAAAAAATGGCCAGAGAACACATACTGGAGACACAACTCAAGAGAACACCCGCACATATTATTGTGTGGGATTTGTTAATCACGTCCCCGCTCCACTTCCAAGCCTTAATGGGAGCACTCAAGGATGCACACATCTCCACCCACGTAACTCTAGATGAAGTAGGAGAAATAATAGGGCAAGTGTTGGCCCCATGCCATCTCATTCACTGATGCAGACCTACCGATCGAAGGGAATGACCACTCTAAGCCTTTGAATATAACAGTGGAAATAGGAAACCTGGTGGCGCCGTTGGTCTTAATAGACAACAGGTCGGCACTGAACGTGTGCCCTCTAAGGACGACAATCAAAATTGGAGCGAACCCCGACACCTTCCGGCCATCCATATCAAGCACCAGGGGATTCGATAACACCAGAAGAGAAATCATAGGAGAAATAGACCTCGACCTAATCCTTGGGCCGCAAACCTTCACCATCCCTTTTCAGGTGATGGACATTAAGTCTAGGTTCAATCTACTATTGGGTCAGCCATGGATACATAAGCTCGGAGCAATACCATCGACTCTACACCAAAAGCTCTGATTTATTTTAGAGGGAAAGAACGTCACCATCTTGGGTGAGAGCAGAGAAGACAGGAAAAGAAGCACTCTGCATATTGAAAATCCGAAAGTGCTAAACATACCGCACGCAGCAGATGACGCCGATCTCCACCGATTCGAGTATGACTTCTCGGTCGTTACACTCGGGCCAACTGAAAAGACTCCTGACAAAACTGGAGGAGGAATGGATGCAGCGGTGTTCATGCTCCACAAATGGGGCCACCAGAAAGGAAAGGGGTTGGGCCCGCGCCTTCAAGGAAGAAGAGACCCCGTCAGGGCCAAGGGGCAGCAAACCAAATTTGGCCTAGGCTACAGGCCCGATGAAGAAGAAGTCAGAGAGGCCAAAGAGAAGATAAGGGCTAGAGCAGTTGCCAGGGCTAGGGGAATCGACCTGGAAAAAGAGCCTCCCGCCTGACCCCACATCCGTGACACCTTTGTGAGCACCGGGGTAGTGAAAATTGATCTGAATGGGGAGACGAGGGTAACCCCACATAAGCCTACTCCAATCCACCCCACCAATCCCTACATCATTCCCTCAGACTTCGAGATGGACTTAGCCGCCCTTTCCTTATTTGAGGAAGAAGTCCCCCGGTCCACCCATCACCCCAGCACCAGCCACTTTGGGCCCATCCTAACCATGGAGGACAGGGTCCCAGAGGATCCCTCTGTAAACATACTTAGGGAGAAACTGTAAGAGCCTACCGATGCTGCTTCCAACCAAAGAGGTAAAGGCCAAGCCTTGCAGGTGAGTAACTGGGCATCCTTGCCCCAACTCCTGGGAGCCGCCCAATGCCGTGAATATGGCGTCGGCTGCCAAAAAAAAAATAACCTGTAAGAAGTGAGGTTAGCCTCTGGGACACTCTAGCCTATATATATAGAGATCTACCTCGCCAGGGACTGACCTCCAAAAAAATGCAAAAAGCCATAAAAATAGAAAAAATACCAATTCCAAAAATATTGTCCTTTAAAATTCCCAATAAAATTAATATTGATGTCGTGATACCTGTCTCACGTGAAGCCAACCCCTTTTCTATAGAAATACAAGAAGAGGTAGGAGTCACGAGTCTAGACGAGGAAGGTCAAACCGATGAGCTCCCCAATGAGCTCCTCAAACAATTTGCCAATTTTGAGCATGACCCTACCTCGATCGTCGAAGAGACGGAGGATGTTAATTTGGGCACCAGAGAGGCCCCTAGAATCACCAAAATCGGAACATCGTTGTCCCCTGCGGAGAGGAAAGGTATGATAGACTTCCTTTGGTCATACCAGGACATCTTCGCATGGTCGTATGAAGGCATGCCTGGTTTGGATACTGATTTGGTTGAGCATGAGTTGCTACTCTACCCCGATGTTAAGCCAGTTAAGCAGAAGCTGAGACGCCTCCGACCAGAGTGGATGTTGAAGGTGACGGACGAGGTCATTAAGCAGTATGATGCAGGTTTTCTCATGGTATCTAAGTACCTGCAGTGGTTGGCCAATATCGTCCCCGTACCGAAGAAGGATGGAAAGGTTCGAATGTGCATTGACTTCTGAAATCTCAACAAGGCAAGTCCTAAGGATGACTTTCCGCTACCACACATCGATATCTTGGTCGATAACACTGTAAAGCATGGGATGCTCTCATTCATGGATGGATTCTCAGGCTATAATCAGATTAAGATGGCAGAGGCCGACCGAGAAAAGACGGCGTTCATCACCCCCTGGGGTACCTTATGTTACAAAGTAATGCCATTCGGGCTCAAGAATGCCGAGGCAACCTATCAAAGAGCAATAACGGCCTTGTTCCACGACATGATGCACCGAGAGATTGAGTATATGTCGACGACATGATTGCCAAATCACCAAAAAGGGACAACCACTTGGTAAATCTTCAGAAGCTATTAGAGAGGTTGAGAAAGTACAAGTTGCGATTGAACCCCCAGAAGTGCGCGTTCGGCGCTATGTCCGGAAAACTGTTGGGCTTTATTGTCAGCAGGAGAGGGATTGAGGTCGATCCGACCAAGATCAAGGCCATCACAGAAATGCCGTCACCGTCTATGGAGAAGGAAGTCAGAGGCTTCTTAGGTAGAATCCAGTATATCAGCCGGTTCATTGCACAGTTAGCTCCGATATGTGCACCGATCTTCAAGCTATTGAGAAAGGACTCACCAGCTGAGTGGAATGGTGACTGCCAAGCTGCATTTGACAAGATTAAAGGTTACCTCCTAAATCCTTCGATATTGGTACCGCTTGTACCTGATAGACCCCTGATAATGTACCTATCCACAATAGAGTTTTCCATGGGTTATGTGTTAGGACAGCATGATGAGATAGGAAGAAGAGAGCAGGCCATCTATTACCTAAGCAAGAAATTCACTGATTACGAGACGCGCTATTCTCACCTGGAGAAAGCATGCTTGGCACTCGTATGGGCTACTCAAAGACTTCGACACTATCTGTTATCCCAAGCCGTTCTACTTCTAGCACGGATGGATCCCCTGAAGTACCTATTTGAGAAACCTGCTCTCATTGGTCGAACTGCATGATGGCAACTACTCCTATCCGAATTTGACATTACTTATGTCACCCAGAAGTCGATTAAGGGGCAGACACTCACTGATCATCTTGCTGAGAACCCTCTGCCGGACTATGAGCCTCTAAGGACCGAATTCCTCGATGAAGACATTCTGTTCATGACTGACGAGGATACTGAGGAAATAAAGGAGTCCTGGGTAATGCACTTTGATGGAGCATCGCATGTTGAAGGCCAAGGAGTTGGCGCCATTCTTATCTCACCAAGAGGATCACATGTACCCATCTCAATCAAATTGAACTTCTCGTGCACCAACAATATGGCCGAGTATGAGGCCTTTACAGCTGGTTTACAGGTGGCTCGTGATCTGAATATAACTCACCTCAGGGTCTTTGGAGATTCACAGTTAATTATATTCCAGACCAACAGAGATTGGAAGGCCAAGGATGAGAAACTGATCCCATACCATGAGCATCCGGAGGATCTGATAGTCTGCTTTGAAGAGGTCACCTTCTCCTATGTACCACGAGCAAGGAATCGGTTTGCTGACGCCCTGGCTACCTTGGCCTCTATGGTTGAGATTTCATACGGAGTTGTGATGAAGCCGATCATGATAGAGTAGAGGAACGAACCAGCTTTTTGTCACCTAATCGAGGGACCTACAGAGGTAGATGATGAACCACCCTGGTTCTTAGACATCAAGAATTTCCTCGAAACCCGAACTATCCCAGAAGGAACATCGAAGGTAGACAGATGCACCATCCAACGATTGGCAACGAACTTCGTCATTTACGGCGATCTCCTGTACAGACAGTCTCACGACAATATTCTGCTCCGGTGCCTAACCCGGAAAGAAGCGGGTGAGATCATGAAGGAGATCCATGAAGGAGTCTGCGGGGCACACGTCAGTGGACACATACTTGCTAAGAAAATTCTAAGGCAAGGATACTTTTGGACCACATTGGAGACCGATTGCTGCAAACACGTGCAGAAGTGCTACAAATGCCAAGAGTACTCCAGTCTAATACATGCTCCGGCCATTGATTTGCACAGCATGGCCACTCCTTGGGCGTTCGCCACCTGGGGTCTCGACGTCATCGGCAAAATCAATCCTAAGGCTTCCAACAAACATCAGTTCATCCTCGTCACGGTAGAGTATTTTACGAAGTGGGTAGAGGCAGCCTCCTATACGAGCATTAAGGCTAGTCATGTTGAGAATTTCATCAAGAACAACATCATTTGCAGATTCGGCATACCAAAAGATATCATCACTGATAATGGCACTAATTTCGCCAATAGGCGCATCCGGGCCTTGTGTGAGCAATTCCAGATCAAGCATCATCGATCATCCCCATACATAGTCACTTACAGAGATTGGACTGAGCAGTTACCCTTCGCACTTTGGGCCTATAGAACGTCTATCAGTACCGCTACAGGGGCAACGCCATTCTCCCTTGTGTACGGAACCGAGGTCGTGGTACCCGTTGAGGTCGAAGTTTCGTCACTCCGTATCCTTTTGGAATCCCATCTACCTGAAGCTGAGAGGGAAAGAGCCCATTTTGAGCAGTTGGATTTAATTGACGAGAAAAGACTCCTAGCCTTGTGCCACACCCAGATCTATCAGAGGAGAATTGCACGTGCTTACAATAAGCGTGTCCGCAGTCGAGATCTGAAGGTAGGAGACATTGTGCTGAAGAAAATTTTCCCGTCTCTCCACACCGATCCAAGAAGGAAGTTTAAGCCAAATTGGGAAGGACCCTACGTCGTCCGAGAGGTTTTGCCAGGATACGCCATTCGCCTTGCCACCATGGATGGAGACCACTTTCCTGAGCCCATCAACGCTGGATACCTCCGTAAGTTCTACTCATAGGTCTTGAGACAAGGTAAGTATTGATAAAAGTAGATGTGGGACCGCTTAAGGACCTCATAGAAGAGGCCATCATTTCAAAGACAAGTAGCCCAAAAGAAATATTCCCTGAAAACCTTCACCCTTTTTGCTACACACGTCGGGCCAATAACCACTTCTTTCATATACCCCTCCTAAAATTCCAGAAAAAGAGAAAAGAGAAGAGAGGAAAAATTTAAACCAAAAAAAAAGAAGAAAAAAAGAGAGAAGAAGAAGAAAGCAAAACTCTAAAAAAAAAAAGGGGGACCAAGAAAAAAAAAAAAGAAGTGACTAGGGCATGTACCATAAAATGCCTTTGGAAAGAAAGAGGAGTCACCAAATCTAGAATTCACTCAAAACTTAGATCCAAATCCCCAGAAAAACCCAACCCGTTTGAACCCCGACCATATTACAACCCGGAAGAAAGCCCTCTTTAAGGTCCACAAGCGGTCATAGCATCTATTGCATCAGAACAAGCTGAGTTAACAAACCACACAGAACTTCATTCAGCCGGCTATGACGGATTTGACGTCCATGTCATGGCCTTTTGGTTCTAAAAAAAAAAAAAAAAAACAACAAAAGAAAAAGAAAAAAAGAAATTAATTTGAGTTCAAAGCAAGATGGACGTGGTGAAAACCCGCAAGGGCACCGCGGGTAAAAACAGTGAACTCATGCGGACTAGGTGAAAACCTGAAAAGGCACTTGGGGTAAGAGAGCGAACCCATGGACGTAGTGAAAACCCGAAAGGGCGCTTCGAGTAAAAACAGGGATGACAGGCATGGCGAAAACCCGTCTTGGGCGCTATGAGCAAAAATGTCAAGAAGAGAGAGATTAGGAGAAGACCTGTTCTGGCCCGCCCATTTTAGTTTGAAACCCTTGAGCCTCTTTCTCCCCTTTGATGGGCCACTCATGTTAAAAATTGGATCGGATCCCGATCAAGTATGTCATCTCTACCGCGGCGTCTGACGCATGACTAAAGGGAAAGACAGAAGACTAAACCAATCCCAGGGAGACTGACCTTCCCATGTTTAAAGAAATAAAATTGTTGCTCATGAACAGGGTTCGACCATGCTCAAAAAAGGACCCACCGGTTTGGCGTCGTAATTACCGACATCACAAAAAGAAGAGGGAGGTGGGGAAGAAAATTTCAAAAAAGAAAATAGATTTTCCTTTTCCATAAAAAGCCTCTCCCTGTGGGGAAGAAAATTTCAAAAAAGAAAATAGATTTTCCTTTCCTTAAAAAGCCTCACCCTGTGGGGAAGAAAATTTCAAAAAAGATAATAGATTTCCATAAAAAGCCTCACCCTGTGGGGAAGAAAATTTCAAAAAAGATAATAGGTATCCCTTTTCCATCAAAAGCCTCACCCTGTGAGGAAGAAAATTTCAAAAAAGATAATAGATTTCCATTTTCCATAAAAAGCCTCACACTGTGTAAGAGAAAATGTAAAAACAAAAAAAGATGATAGATTTTCCTTTTCCATAAAAAGCCTTACGTTGCGAGGCGTAAAAAAAGAAAAAGTAAAAATAAAAATAAAAATATATATATATATATAACTATGTATAGATTTCATTTCGTTTCTTACACATTACGTGTGAAGTGTCACGTCCCAAAAAGATAACAACATGACACACTTTCTATGTTTTGCTTTCTGTACAAGTGAAAAAAAAAAAACCAACAAACAAAAACAAAAAGGAGAAAAGAAAACAACCCAAAAAGAGATCTCTGATAAAGGGCATTAGCCCCCTCTGTGTATATGATCTATGGTATGTGTAGGAACAGGTTAGGGGTAGGGACCACACTTCAAAGCACTGATCTCTGCAAGGAGAGAGTCCTCACGGGCATTCCGATCAGACAACCACCTACCATGAAGACTCTTACAGCCTCAGAAGTGTCACCGCATCATGAGACTCAGTTAAAAGCCCAGTCAACCGAAGAACCTCACTCTCGGCCGTAGCAGCTCTCGCCTCCGCAATCTCAGCTCTAGCGCGGTCCTTCTTTGAAGCCCACGTATCATCAGGCTATGGTGCACGCATCCCCAAATGGCCCTTTGAGTTCCCTTCAATTGGCCCAAAGGGACCATGCTATAATAGACGTATCATTGGGCTATGGTGCACGCATCCCCAAATGGCCCTTCGAGTTCCCTTCGATTGGCCCAAAGGGACTGTGCTATAATAGACGTATCATCGGGCTATGGTGCATGCATCCCCAAATGGCCCTTCGAGTTCCCTTCGATTGGCCCAAAGGGACAATGCTATAATAGACGTATCATCAGGTGATGGTGCATGCATCCCCAAACAGCCCTTCGAGCTCTCTTCGATTGGCCCAAAGGGACCGTGCCACAATAAACAGATCTAGATCTGTAAGCACCCGCTAAGTGCTCCATAAAATCATAAGATCCAAACAAAAAAGGAGAAAAAAAAAAGAGAAAAAAAAAGAGAAGAAAGAGAATTGTTGAAAATGACACTGGTTCTCAAAAGAGCGTCGCAATGAACATTTGCGCCACTCCGAGAACCGTGTTAAATCAATTCGAAATGATCGGGTCCACCCGAAAATTCTCGAACCCCGTTTTACACAGGGACAACCCACACCTGATCCGGTAGGCAAATAAACTTATCCATCACCAGTCACTCCTAGGAACATACACCTAGACCAAGATCTTCCCCAGCAGAAGTCAAGGCCTGATCTGGTAGGCAAACCAAGGACCCATCACCGGAATGCACACGTCCTTAAGGTATATCAACATGGCAAGTTGATTCGCCTAAGGATACGTGCAAAAATAAAAGCAGTTTGAGCATGCTCAGAGTCTCAAATTGACATGAAAAAAAAAAGAAGAAGAAGAAAGAAAAAGAAGAAAAAAAAAAGGAAAGGAAAAAAAGAGAAGAAATAACAACATTTGGTTATGAAGTAAAAATCCTGAGTAGGTTGACCCCACCTTCCAAGCATTCGCTCTGGTCATCCACCCTCTGATCCATGATCGACCAAGGGTGCACCTGACTTCAAACCATTCGAAAAGTCTATTGTCAGTTGAAATTGACCCATCAAAAATGAAATTATCACCAATCAAACTATGTGCAAACATACAGACCGAAGGGCTCATTCCCTTTTATTTCTTTTTACACAGGCTTAAAACCTATATAGGCACGGTGTCCATGTTGAATGTACGCACTTGCGTCTGGGTATCCGCAGGATGGTCGTTTGTCCTCGTAAATTATACCTTAGGGTCGAGGCTTCCGTTCGCGCCTATTTGCTGCTTATCGCCCCTGATGGGTGTTTGTCTATGCATAGTTAGTAAGATGTGATTTCATTAGGGACGGAGGCTAGAATTGACCATCTCTTTTGATGGATGTTTGGTTCTAGCCCGATCCTTTTTAGCTTTGTCTCAAGTTAAGGCATTTAGATTCATGTGAATCAGGAGCACCTCGCCACCGAAACGAGCACATCCCTAAGGTGTACCCATCCCCGGTAGTGCGCACGCATTCTTAAAGCATATCAACTGACATTTGATCCACTTAAAGAGTTGTGCAAAAATAAAGTTGCTAGAGGTCCTTGAGCTTTGCTTAGAGGCCTCGAAACAAAAAATTTGGAAAAAGGAAACACAAAAAAATTCACTCAGAAAATGGGCATGCATTCCCAAGATGTGTTGCGACATCAATATTCGCTTCACTCCGGTAAAACATGCTAAAATAACCTCGAGGTTGATGGGTTCACTCAGAAACTCTGAGCCTTACCTAGGTAAGGGCACTCGTGGCCAATCCAAGGGAGCTGTCAATATCCCATAGGATTGGACACAGCTTGTGGGCCTTCGCTTTGTGTGCTTCGCATCGCTTTCAAAGCATAGATCTATCACCTCGTTTTATGGAGCTGTCTGGTTCAGATTAATACTCAACATCACCAATCTATAATTTCCTTTAGGAGGTGGACGATATCCCGGCTAGCGGGCTTACACTTTTTGTGATCATCGCAGTTATGCCCAGTAATGTCGCAATGCGCTTGGGGACTGTTAGCACTGAGGTACAGACGATATCCCGAAATGAGAGGGCTTTCATATACTCACCATCACCATGGATGTTTTAGAATTGGTTTGAATCAGGCGGACCCGCCAAACGTGCCTTGGACCTCTTCGGATGTCTCCTGTCTTTGGCATCCGATCATTAGTGATTGAATACCAAAGAGGGGCATATGTAAACACCCAAATTCGGCCCAAGGCCCGATCAATCTGTACTCCGAGAGAGATGTACCCCTGTGCTTTCGATGGCACCCCTGAACCCTTTAGAGCCATTCTGCAACCCTTAGAGATCACCCCTAAACCCTAGATTCCCTTCCCAGACCTAACTTAAACCCTTCTGAGCAGTTGATGGGAGAGGAGCTACAAAGTTTTATACAGATCACCACCATAGATGAGCCATATACCATTGGAAAGAGGACTTCTCCAACTTTCCAACATGCCAAGGATCACCCAATTTGGAGCTACGGTTTAAAAGTTATGGCCATTTGAAGTTTCACATAAAATGACATCCTTTGCTCAGGCGTATGTATTACATACGCCCAGCCAATTTGGCCCCAGATTGGTCAGGCGTATATATTATATACGCCTGATATTTTTAGGCCAAATTTGGCCGGGCGTATATAATATATACGTTCAGCATAGGTGGGACCCACCACGGGCATCATCTTCCCAAAGCTCCCCTGATTTTTGTGGAAATCACTATGCATAAACTGGGCGTATATAATATATATGCCCAGCTTAGCTAGAGTAACTGTCATCAGTTGCTCGAAATTCCTTTATTTGGTTTGACCTTTTGACCATCTCCTTGGTTGGGGTGGGTGTCTTGAGATTGGTTGCCCCCCCTTTGAGCTTATTTGCAACCCTTAAGTCACCTATGGTCTCACCCCATCATCCGCTATTAAAATCAGTTTCCCAAAACCCTAGGACCTTGAAAACATAGAAAACCTTAGATGGGGGATTACCTAATTGCTAAACCAATTAGCTCTTAAGTAAGCCCCTAACCCTCCTCTTCTCTATAAATAGAGAGGCCCACCTCTTCCCAAAAGGTTGAATTTTTTGGTGAAAGATTAGAGAGCTCTTAAGAGAGAACCCTAGTGAGAGAAAATGCCACTTATTTTTCAGAATTCCAGCAAGCTTAGTTCATCTTTTTCAATCCATTTCCACTATTAGATCACTCCCTTTGGCTAAAGTCTAGCCTTTGGCCTCACCCTACGCTTCCTATTTTATTGAATCCTAGCATTAGAACTCAGTTTCACTCCATTTAAGCCATCGGAAACACGCCAAAGCGAAGGACTTCCACGGTGCAACAAGGGCCCGTGAGCTCCGGCTCACCCCTCTCTTCCTCTACCTTCTTGGTGTCTCCTCCATCCAAGGATTCAAGCCGTTACGCCACCGAAATTTCGGTTTGGCTCAAAACTTGATAGGACCTTATTGCCTTCGGGCAAGGGGAAACTCTGCCCTTTTATTTTTATTTTTGGCCATAGATAGAGACCGCTACGTGCGGGTTGATCGGGTGTCTAAACCCTTTCCGATCGATAACCAAAGCCCCTACCCTAGAGCCTTTGGCAAAGACCGGTAAATCAGAGTCATATTTAGCACTTCGGTGCTCAAAATATCGATTTGAAGGTTTCCCGGGTCACCAAAAGCTCCGGGTGGTGACTCTACATATTCATTCATAGTGAGCGCATCGCCATGACGGGTTTGAGAGGATCCATGGTTGCACAGTCTTTGCATTAGTATGGATTTTGTGATATGATAAAATATGAGTACTTTGTGAAACTGATCGTTTACTTAGCATGAATTTCTTTCATGGTTTCAAATATGAAATGTGTTCGTATGTTTGTGTAGTCAGGTTTGTATATATGTGCGTGAAATCAACTATGTGCTTACATGATATCAGAAAGATGTGAGTAAATGTGTATATGAGCTTTGAAACTTCAAATCTAATTATAAAGTATCACATTTCATGGTGATAAACTATAAGTTAATTGAGCACTTTGATTTAAGGTTATGAGTGATACTCCACCGACACGGCGGGATATCCGTGACTGACACGACGGGATATCCGTGACCGGTACAACGGGATATCCTTCACCGGTACGACGGGATATCCATACAAATTGTGCTCCGGTATAGCAAGATATCCGTTCTTTGGTTTCCAATCAGTGGACATACTTCCTTTGGCACAAGTCACCTATTTCGAAGGGACTTGGGCATCATGCAAATGGTTCATGTGAACGGCGATGGTGGGTTTTCTCATCGGGAGCTCAATGCTATATTACTCGAGGGACTATTTAAGTGATCAATTTAAGTTTCTTCTTATGTTATGTGAAAAACTTTGGAAATCATATGTTTAAACTTTGAAATCTGCATTTGATATCAGTTTTGTTTCAAGTCAAATATCTTTAAATCGTGAATCTTTAATTGAAAAGCATGTTCGATTATATCATGGGGTATATGTGAGATGTGATAATATGCATATTATTGATATTTCTCTACTGAGCTTAGATGTAGCTCATCCCTCAATTATACGTCACAGGTACAGGTGTAGATCGAGATCCGGTAGTGGAGAAGGGCTTAGGATCTCCTATTTGGGGAATTCTTCCCTAGGTGGGGATTTGGACTAGGCACGTTTTGGGTTTGTATGGTGGGTATTTAGAGGTCTTTAGATTTTGGACTTGATATGTACTGGGATCAAATCCAGTGTTAAGACTTATTTTGTAAGTACATTTTGAAAGCCACTGCTTAGGTGATGGTCGGCCATCTCCGATGGTTTTCCTTTAAGCCCATTTTATTTAATGGTTATGTATAGAAGTAATCTTTTGTTTTCATATATATATATATATATATGTGTGTGTGTGTGTGTGTGTGTGTGTGACAACTCGGATTTCTGCGCCCAAAAATCCGTGCCATCAGGATCATACACTGGATGATCCCCAGGACAAATCACGAAGTGTCTGCTTGTATAGTGAAAATCAAGCAAACACTGTCCAGCAGTGGTAGATTGAGTCAACACATAAGGCTTTGCAAAAAAAAAAAAGAAGCAATAAATAAAACATGAATATATATATATATATATATATATATTTCAAAAGAATATACATTCCCAAAAAGGAACTAAGAAGAACCACCGGTAATAGACATCCATCACCCAAACAATGGTTCCTATAGAATGTATAATAATACAATAAAAGAAAAATATCTACAGAAAGTGGCCACCAGGCACACAATAATCCAAAGTTTATACAAAATCCCAAAAAAAAATAGCAGACTAGTATACCCAGACTACGGATAAAAATCGTCTGCCTGGACGTCAGTCTCCTCGTCCTCAGCCTCAGCCTCTAGATCAGGCTGGTAGTCAGGGTCACTCTCAGTGCCTGAAACTCTAGCCTCATAACCTAAAATGTTAATGAAAATAGGGTGAGCTACATCATAGCTCAATAGAAGAATTCTAACTAAATGAATTGAATATGCAGGTCATGATATCTCAAAGCAGGAAATCAAATCAGAACATGCGAACAGGACAGATCAAATCAAATACTGAGCTTTTAAACAAGATACAGATGTTATGTAAGTATAAGATCAGTGACTTAAATTGTATATGTTTTTTTAACTTAAGAAACTCCCTTGAATATATAACAAGAAGTAAACAAGAATCTACCGATAGGAAACCCCAACCAATCGTCGTTCACATGAACAATTTCAGGGTGCGACAATGCCTCATCTATGGAGTGCAATTGTACCGAGGGTTTAACAAAGCAGATGCACAAGTGTGCCAGGCACGGATATACCGCCGAGTCGGTGGGGATTATCTTGTTAAATCATCAAATCACATACACACATAGACATCACGAATCAGATAGCAGAAATCAGGAGCAAGTTTCATAATTCAAAATCAAAAAATAGGAATCAGATATAACAGGAATTTATAATATGCTAACATGCTTATTAAAATAGAAATCAGGGTACAGGTATGCAAGAATCATGAAATCATAGTAAAAAATAGTTTAGGTTGGTTTTTCCCTACCTCAGGTCATACCTCTTTCTAAGCAAATCCAAAGCTTTTTAAAGCGTCATGGTCTAATCCTAGATAGTAAATATAGCACACTACGTGTCAGGTATGTCAGAAAGTCAACTGGCACGGTGTCTAGTAGCATTCAATTCTCATAAACAAAACAGAACAAAAATAGGGGTGATTGATCGATCACCACTTTGATTGATCGATCAATCTCTCCTATTGATCGATCAATGTCCTCATTGATCGATCAACACCCTTAAATTACTTCATAAGCAACATAGGTAGTTGATCGATCAATAGCCTTTATTGATCGATCAACACCCTTCATTGATCGATCAATACCTTAATTGATCGATCAATACCTTCTTTTTCTTCACACTTTGTCAGAGCAAAATTGATCGATCACCAACTCAGTTGATCGATCAATATGTCTTATTGATCGATCAATGACCTCATTGATCGATCAATAGTTTAAACTTTTAAATTTTCCTCTCTGTTCCCTTCTGTAACTTATACAGATTGATCGATCAATCTCCTTATTGATCGATCAATACACACAAGTGATCGATCAATGCCTTCATTGATCAATCAATACACACAAGTGATGGATCAATACCATCATTGATCGATCAACACTAGCCATTGATCGATCACTCTCTCTGTGATTGATCAATGCTCATAATTGATCGATCAATTCACTAATTGATTGATCAACACCCTTCGAGCACTGAACTTCCAGAATTTTCAGTTCCACTGTTCACTTTTAAATTTTATACGAATTGATCGATCAATGACTTCATTGATCGATCAGTCTAGCATTGATCGATCAATAATGACAGCTCCTTTATCATTTAATGGAGGTCACATATCTGACCTAATTTCAGCCCTTTTTCATTAATGGTTTCCAACCATTTCTTCACACATATTAAACACATAGTAAAGGCTTAAAACTTGCCAAATTTAGATGTAGAAACATACCTTGAATTGGGTCCTTTTGTGGTTCCGGCAAAATGATCAGAAGGAGGGTTTCGGATCCGGAACTCGGGCTGTATCTCCGATGTGACTCGGATACTTAATGTATCGACTCCGATTCAGCACCCGGAGGTCTCACACACACATAGACTATGCTTGAGTTCATTTTATTGAACTCACCTTACCCTAACTCATACTAATGCACGATCTCCGTATCTCTAACCCCATTTTCTCGCAGAACAGACTTAATCCCAACCTAGCTACAGATTTCTTTGTTTAAGAACAAGAGGAAGAAGAAGAGAGGAGATCTTTCTGGTCTCTTCCTTCCCTTATAAGCTACTTAAACTGAAATATCTCTGATATTTCAGTTTAAACTCTAAGCTAGACTCCGGTGTGAAGTGCGAACACGATCGCTACGGCGTAATGTGCCGCATCGACGTCCTACACGACTCAGACCTAAGAGAGAATTCACATGTGAATTCATCTAACTATGGGGTAACATTATTTCAACTAATATTGATTATTAATTTTAAAATCTATCTTGATTTTTGTGTCGAGCATGCATATCAAAACAGTCAGGTCCTTGTTCAGAATTTCAGGGTCGTTCCATTATCCCCCCCCTTAGGAATTTTCATCCTCAAAAATGTCAGGGAGAAATCAAAAGATATAGCAAATAGGAATGAAAATATATGCAGACAGAAATGGAAAGGGAATGCAGAATACAGAAATATACAGATAAAATGAATAAAAGAGCAGCACGTAATAGCATAGTAAGTACCTTTCAGGACGACGAATGGTCCGGGCTCGGCAGGCGTAGGTCTGGTGAGGTGGGGTGGTGGCATACGGTAATCACGAGGATCCACGATGTGCTGACGGGCGTGGGCAATCATCGGTGTGGATGTAGTGGCGTATAAGCGCTGCATGACGAGCTCGTGCATGCCCTTGTGATAATCCAACCAACGATGGATCTGTCGCTGGAACGCCTCCATGGCTTCCAAACGCTCATGAATGCGCCTGTTACCCTCCACCAGCTCACGAATCATCGCTGCTACGTCGAGTGAGGAAGGAGGTGGGGGATGTGACGTGGTGTGACGGGGCGGTCTACGGGTTGTGGTGGGGGCAGGACGGGTAGACACCTTAGGCAGAGGTGGTGGATCACGTGGTGCCTCCCCCTCTCCAAGTGCAGGCTCGGCGGGCACCGCACCCTCGGCAACGGTAGGCGCGACGGGCTCAGCTGCGCCCTCCTCATCTTCAGGGAGCCGTCTAACAAAGAGGTTGTAGCTCTTGGTCCAATCCTTTAGGTGGAAGACCTTGGTGTTGTTGACCAAGTGCGGGTCATTGGGAGCCAAGCTATACGCCTCGTGGAGAGCAGCGTATTGCTCCACCATTTTGGTAATGAGGCGCACGTACGGGATCTGTTTCTTGACCCCGGACTTAACCTTCTCAGACATGAAGTCATTGGCATTTATGATGCCATCAATGACCAAGTCAGCCATAGAGAACCAACAGTTCTCAAAGGCCGAAAACAGGGCCTGTTGCACAACACCGGTCCGTGAGGACTTGTGCAAGAACGGGTTAAGTGCACACTTGATATAGGTATCAAGCATCCACAGTTTGTCGGGAAATTGGGCCCGTGTGACGGATTGCCCCTTCCCATGTTGACCTTGGGTCATCTTGGTGACCACGTCGGGGAAAGGAACGTCTTTAACATATGGGGCATCTAAACCAGTGGTTTCAATGTAAACGGACGAGCACTGTAGTGCAGCCGCTACATGGAATTAATTGAATTTGTACTCGAGCCCATCAATGGAAGTGATGAGTCGGTGTCGACTATCACCCCAACGGAGGTTCTGGAAGAAGAGCCGCACGATCCGGGGGCAATAGTGATCGTGGAATGGCTCTAACAAGGGTTTCAACCTGAGTCGTTGAATGTAACCCTTGGCCCAAACCATTTCGAGCCGGTCCTCGTAAAGAGAGGCGGTGAACACGTACTCGGGTAGAAAGGTTTAGGAAGTCCACCATGGGTTGGGGACTTCACGTTTGATTTGGGTCGGGAAGGGGATTTGAACAGGGATTAGGACGGGTGGAACCACGTCCGAAACAGATGCCACAGGTGGCATAGAGGTTTGGGGAACTGAATCGGTGGGCGGTACAGGTGTACGAGCCCGGGAAGTGGGTACCTTATGCGAAGGGTTCTTCGTGCGAGGTCCCATGGTCAAAATTTGCAAAACAAACAAAAACAAGAATCAAAATGAACGAAAAGAAGGTGTTACCGAACGAATGGAATGAAATCCACTCGAATCACGCGAAAGGAGTTAAATGGTCAAAAAATTCGTCGGGAAGAAGGTTGAACAGTCGGTGGCAAAACCCCTTTGATCGATCACTTGTACGCTTTGTGCAAATGACCGTTCGAAATCCCAAATATAACTTAAAACCCCAGGATTGATCGATCAACACTATCATTGATCGATCAATGAAGCATCTTCATGCCCTAGCCCGATGCATAGATCGATCAACATCCATTGTTGATCGATCAATGACCTCCTAATTGATCGATCACTACCCTGTTGATCGATTAATGGCCTACTGTGATTGATCAACACCATGAACATTGATCGATCAATACACTTATTGATCGATCAATCACCCAAATTGTGAGTACTAAACCTCACCATCATTGATCAATCACCACCCTATGTTGATCGATCAATTACCAAATTGATCGATCAATCTCTTTGTTGATCGATCAATACTGACCGTGACATGGTTCCTCAACACAGTCACTTCCTTAAGGCGAATGATCCACATTTCGAGAATAAGGTTACATGTACATCACATATAGAACCCAAAAAAGCAGATTTCTCCAGTCAATGATGCGTGCTCACACATAATAACACAATCATGGTGATGAATCTTCAAGTGAACATAAAATAAAAAATATACCTCTCACGCCAGGTGAACAAGTGCGAATACTGCTCGCGAATCTCAGTTGCGAGCTCCCAAGTAGCTTCCGAAGCTGAATGATTTCTCCACTTGACTAGTACTAGTGGAATCAACTTGGTCCGCAAAACTTGATCTCTATGATCCAAGATCGCGATTGGTTCCTCAATCACAGTCAAGTCCTCTTGCAACTCAATCGGTTGGAAATCCAAGACGTGAATCGGGTCGCGCACGTATCATCGCAGCATGGAAACATGAAAGACGTTATGCATGCTCGCCAACTACAGTGGCAAAGCAATCCGATAAGCGACTTGGCCAACTCGTCTAAGTACCTCAAATGGGTCGATATATCGAGGACTCAGCTTCCCACGCTTCCCGAAGCGCATCACGCCCTTGGTTGGCGAGATCTTCACAAAGACCTTGTCTGCAACCTGAAAACAGTGGTTAAATCTATAGCCAATCATTTTAACTATGAATAGCAACTTGCTCGAGAGTATTTGAGTATACCTGAAACTCAACGTGCGTCTGATGGAGATCGGCATAGCTCTTTTGGCGACTTTGAGCAACCATCAATCTTTCGCGGATCAATCAAACTGTCTCGGTTGTGCTGTCCACGATATTAGGTCCCAAAACAAGCTTCTCACCGACTTCTTCCTAATTCAAAGGAGATCTGCATTGTCGTCCATACAAGGCTTCATAAGGCCCCATCCCAATACTCGACTGATAGCTGTTATTGTAAGCGAACTCGATCAGAGGCAAATGTTGATCTCATGAACCATGAAAGTCCAACATACATGCACACAACATATCCTCTATGATCTGGTTCACTCTCTCAGTCTGCCCATCTGTCTGAGGATGAAACGTTGAGCTGAACTCCAATTTAGAACCCATGCCTTCCTGAAATCGTCGCCAAAATTGCAACGTATAGAGCCGATCTCTATCACAGTCAATGCTAACTGGTATGCCATGTAATCGAACTATCTCTTTCATATACAACTCTGCAAGCTTATTAGCTGTATACGTAGTCCGATACAGCAGAAAATGCACAGACTTCATCAATCGATCTACAATGACCCAGATGGCATTGTTCTTCCTCAATGGGCTCGGCAATCCCAAAATAAAATTTATAGAAATGGCTTCCCATTTCCACTCTGGATTTCGATGGTCTACTTTCACCTGCTGGCAGACCAAACACCGAGAAACATAATCTGCAACATCTTTCTTCAGTCCTCTCCACCAAAAACTTTACTTGAGATCTTGGTACATCTTGGTACTCCCAGGATGTATAGCATATGCAGACTTGTGCGCTTCCTCCAAAATTGTATCTTTAAGATCTTTCGTATCAGGTATGCACATCTGATCTCTAAATAGCAGAGTACCATCATCTTTGATTGTAAAATCAGGCCTGATCTCGTTGATCACATCCTTTCTAATGGCCATAAGCTCATCATCAATCATTTGAAGCTTACACATGTTATCAAAAAATGTGGGTCGTATCACAATAGTAGCCATCAATGCCCCTGAACCTTTTATGTCAATCAGTGTATCGCACAAGGCCAGGTCCTCAAGTAGATGTCATCGCTGCACTCTGGTGATAAGATGTGTCAACTGAGCTGAAGACTTCTTGCTCAAAGCATCTGCCACAACGTTAGCCTTCCCAGGGTGATACTGGATGGAACAATCGTAATCCTTTAAGAACTCCATCCATTTGCGCTGTCGCATGTTCAAATCCCTCTGGATAAACAGATACTTGAGACTTTTGTGGTCAGTGAAGATATCAAAAGTCTCACTGTATAAGTAGTGCCTCCAGATCTTTAAAGCAAAGATCACTGCTGCTAACTCCAGATCATGAGTTGGATAATTTTTCTCATGTTCCTTAAGCTGTCTGGAGCCATACGAAATAACCTTCTTGTGCTGGTTGAGGACACAACCCAAACCACTATAAGATGCGTCACTGTAGATAGCGAAACACCCTCTGCCAGAAGGTATAGCTAACACCGATGCTGTATTCAGATGCATCTTCAGTTCTTGGAAACTCTTCTCACATTGATCAGTCTAATCAAACTTAGCATTCTTCTTAGTAAGCTGAGTAAGTGGACTTGAGAGCTTGGAGAACCCTTCTACAAACCGTCGGTAGTATCCTGCTAACCCAAGAAAACTACGGACCTCTGTGACCGTTCTCGGCTGTTCCCAATTCACGACGGCCTCGATCTTCGTCAGGTCGACTGTTATACCCTTAGCAGAGACAATATGGCCCAACAAACTAACTTGGTCCAGCCAAAACTCACACTTACTGAGCTTCGCATATAATTTGTCATCTCCAAGGGGTCTCTAAAGCTACGTGTAGATGTCCTTCATGTTCTTCCTTTGTCTTGGAATAGACAAGGATATCATCTACAAAGACAACCACGGACTAATCCAAGTGTGGTTTAAACACTCGGTTCATCAGGTCCATAAAAGACGCAGGTGCATTCATCAATCCAAATGGCATAACCAAGAATTCATAGTGCCCATATCTAGTTCTAAATGCCGTTTTCTCGACATCTTCTGGTATGACTCGTAGCTGATAATAACCTGACCTTAAGTCAATCTTCGTAAAGAACCTCGCTCCTTGTAACTGATCAAACAGATCATCGATCCTAGAGAGCGGGTAACGATTCTTAATCGTCAACTTGTTCAACTGCCGATAGTCAATGCATAGACGCATTGAACCATCCTTCTTTCTGACAAATAATACTGGTGCTCCCCAAGGAGACACACTCGGTCGAATGAACCCTTTGTCAAGCAGTTCCTGCAGTTGCTCCTTCAACTCTTGTAATTCTGCTGGAGCCATCCGATAAGGAGCCTTAGATACTGGTTCAGTGCCTGGAAACAGATTTATTGCAAACTCAATCTCCTGAGTTGGTGGTAGTCCTGGCAAATCCTCAGGAAACACATCTGGGTATTCGCACGCAACGTGAATATCGGATATTACATTCGTCTCTTCCCGTTTCTCTTACAGAAAGGCCATATATCAACTGCATCCACTCTTCATCATCTTTTTGGCCCGAATTGCTGATATCAACGGAGCTACCTTAGACTTCACCCAGAAGAATCGAAATGATCGCTCCTTTGGAGGATAAAAAATCACGATCTTCCGAAGATAATCAATGCTCGCGTGGTAAGCGGATAGTCAGTCCATTCCCAGAATGATGTCAAATCCCTTTATATCTAACAAAATTAAATCTGCCAGTGTCTCGTGATCACCTACTGTCAATATGAATTCTAACTGCTCAGGAGTGACGCTCAATTCTTTCGTAAATTGAGGCCTTACAAATGAGTGCGTAGAGCCTGGGTCTATCAAGACTCGTACTCAGTGGAAACAAATATGACAACTCCTATACACTTTCAGCTCACCTATAAGTCAGTCTCAATATTAGATCAAGTGTTTAAGATATGTGTGTCAAATGTGTATTATTATCATAACCCTAAATCAAACAATTTTATTTTTTTACTCATTTCCAATCCATCATGCTAGATATGTACTTTCTCTTGAATTTTAATCATACCTTGGATGACATCATTTGATATCAGAGCATTGGTTGCGGTAACAGCGTATGCTCGACCTTGAACCACAGGTCGAGAAGATCTCTGTGTAGATACCGATCCTGACCGTTCTTTGCCGTCTTTGCTCTCCTCTGGGCAATTCCTAACCAAGTGGCCCATCTTGCCATACCTGAAGCACGCCCCTGTCTCCCTCCTGCACTCCTTTGTCTTGTGTGATTTCCCACACTTTGCACATGACACAGCTGGAGTGAACGAAGAGACCCTTGAAGATCCCTGGGTCACTGAGGCCCCGCTACCAGAAGAACCAGACGGTCGAAATGGTCTAGAAAATGTAGGCACTACTGCTCTCTGGTATGAACTCGGCCTCAAAGAAATCACCGGTCGGGAGTGTGTAGGGTATCTCGGAGGTTTGGAGAATCTAGCCCTCTTGTTTTGCTCAGGGTCCTGAGATTGCCCCTGAAATGACCTCTCTCTGGTCTGCTTGTCTCTCCATGCAAACTGCTTGTGGTTCCCCTCCTCTGCTATGAGTGCCTTAGCCATAACTCTCTCATATATCTCCATTTCTCACATGGCGACATCCTTCTGTAGGTTCTGCCTCAGGCCAAGTTGAAACTTCCGTGCTCTCATCAGCTCAGTGGCTACATGCTGGGGTGCAAACCTAGCCAGTCGATCAAACTCAGCACCGTACTCTCTCACTAACATCGCACCCTGCTTAAGCTCTATAAACTTCACCTCCCACTGATGCCTCACAGTTTTCGAAAAGTATTTATCGTAAAACACTTTCGTGAACTCCTCCCATGTCCAAGGAGTGTGAGGAAACTCTCTCTGTCGATTCTGTGACACCGACTTCCACCAAGGTCCGGCATCACCATCTAACTTGAAAGTGGGCCAGCGCACTTTCTCTACATCATTGCATTGGAGCACTTCAAAAAGTTACTCCATCTCTTCTATCCATCCCTCTGCCTCTATGAGATCTGTCTGACCCAAGAAGTTAGGAGGTCTCATTCTCCTAAACTCCGCGAACCCGCTTGGCTGATGAGGTGGTCTAGTTGCCTACTAAGTCAGAGCAGCCATCTGCTGAGCGACGTTGGTAGCCAAGGCTTCCAACACCTGCTCCATCCTCTCCTCATTACCTCTTCTACCTCCTCTCGGTCCTACTGGGACCGCAATAGCCTGCGTGAGGAACTCTAATCCCCGTGATGTACCAACCACATCGGGGATCTCCCTCAGAGGAACTTCTCTCTGACCTTCCCTACCTCCACTGCGTCCGCCTCTAAACCTAGGGCTCATACTGGTCTGTCATTGTGAAAACAATAACACTGATCACTACTAGATTGTGAAAACAATTCACATGAACCCGCATTTCAACCTAAAGCCTAGGCTCTGATACCAACTGTGACAGCCCAGATTTTAGCGCCCAAAAATTCGTGCCATCAGGATCATACACTGGATGATCCCCAGGACAAATCACGAAGTGTCTGCTTGTATAGCGGAAATCAAGCAGACATTGTCCAGCAGTGGTAGATTGAGTCAACACATAAGGCTTTGCAAAAAAAAAGAAAGAAGCAATAAATAAAACATGAATATATATATATATATATCTTAAAAGAATATACATTCCCAAAAAGGAACCAAGAAGAACCACTAGTAATGGACATCCATCACCCAAACAATGGTTCCTAATAGTGGTTCCTATAGAATGTATAATAATACAATAAAAGAAAAATATCTATAGAAAGTAACTACAAAAAGTGGCCACCAGGCACACAATTATCTTAAGTTTATACAAAATCTCAAAAAAAAATAGTAGACTAGTATACCCAGACTACGGATAAAAATCGTCCGCCTGGACGTCAGTCTCCTCGTCCTCAGCCTTAGCCTCTAGATCAGGCTGGTAGTCAGGGTCACTCTCGGTGCCTGAAACTCTAGCTTCAGAACCTAAAATGTTAATGAAAACAGGGTGAGCTACATCATAGCTCAATAGAAGAATTCCAACTAAATGAATTGAATATGCAGGTCATGATATCTCAAAGTAGGAAATCAAATCAGAACATGTGAACAGGACAAATCAAATCAAATACTAAGCTTTTGAATAAGAAACAGATGTTATGTAAGTATATGATCAGTGACTTAAATTGTATATGTTTTCTAACTTAAGAAACTCCCGTGAATATATAACACGGAGTAAACAGGAGTCTACCGATAGGAAACCCCAACCAATCGTCGTTCACATGAATAATTTCAGGGTGCAACAATGCCTCATCTATGGAGTGCAATTGTGCCGAGGGTTTAACAAAGCAGATGCACAAGTGTGCCAGGCACGGATATACCGCCAGGTCGGTGGGGATCATCTGGTTAAATCATCAAATCACATACACACATAGACCTCACGAATCAGATAGCAGAAATCAAGAGCAAGTTTCAGAATTCAAAATCAGAAAAGAGGAATCAGATATAACAGGAATTTATGATATGCTAACATGCTTGTTAAAACAGAAATCAGGTACAGGTATGCAAGAATCATGAAATCATAGTAAAAAACAGTTAAGGTTGGTTTTCCCCCTACCTCAGGTCAGACCTCTTTCTAAGCAAATCCAAAGTTTTTTAAAGTGTCATGGTCTGATCCTAGACCATAAATACAGCACACTACGTGTCAGGTATGTCAGAAAGTCAACTGGTGCGGTGTCTAGTAGCATTCAATTCTTATAAACAAAACAGAACAAAAACAAGGGTGATTGATCGATCACCACTTTGATTAATCGATCAATCCCTCCAATTGATCGATCAATATCCTTTATTGATCGATCAACACCCTTCATTGATCGATCAATACCTCATTTTTCTTCACACTTTGTCAGAGCAAAATTGATTGATCACCAGCTCAGTTGATCGATCAATATGTCTTATTGATCGATCAATGACCTCATTGATCAATCAATAGCTTAAACTTTTAAATTTCCCTCTTTTTATACAGATTGATCGATCAATCTCCTTATTGATTGATCAATACACACAAGTGATTGATCAATGCCTTCATTGATCGATCAATACACACAAGTGATCGATCAATACCATCATTGATCGATCAACACCAGCCGTTGATCGATCACTCTCTCTGTGATCGATCAATGCTCATAATTGATCGATCAATTCACTAATTGATCGATCAACACCCTTCGAGCACTGAACTTCCAGAATTTTCAGGTCCACTGTTCTCTTTTAAATTTTATACGAATTGATTAATCAATGATTTCATTGATCGATCAATACCTCTCATTGATCGATCAATCTAGCATTGATCGATCAATAATGACAGCTCCTCTGTCATTTAATGGAGGTCACATATCTGACCTAATTTCAGCCCTTTTTCATTAATGGTTTCCAACCATTTCTTCACACTTATTAAACACATAGTAAAGGCTTCAAACTTACCAAATTTAGATGTACAAACATACCTTGAATTGGGTCCTTTCGTGGTTCCGGCAAAATGATCCGAAGGAGGGTTTCGGATCCGGAACTCGGGCTGTATCTCCGGTGTGACTCCGATACTTAATGTATCGACTCCGATTCAGCATGCGGAGGTCTCACACACAGATAGACTATGCTTGAGTTCATTTTATTGAACTCACCTTACCCTAACTCATACTGACGCACGATCTCCGTATCTCTAACCCCATTTTCTCGCAGAACACACTCAATCCCAACCTAGCTACAGATTTCTCTGTTCAAGAACAAGAGGAAGAAGAAGAGAGGAGATCTTTCTGGTCTCTTCCTTCCCTTATAAGTTACTTAAACTGAAATATCTCTGATATTTCAGTTTAAACTCTAAGCTAGACTCCGGTGTGAAGCGCGAACACTATCGCTACTGCATAACGTGCCGCATCGACGTCCTACACGACTCGGACCTAAGAGAGAATTCACATGTGAATTCATCTAACTACGGGGTAAAATTATTTCAACTAATATTGATTATTAATTTTAAAATCTGTCTCAATTTCCGTGCCCGGCATGCATATCGAAACAGTCAGGTCCTTGTTCAAAATTTTAGGGTCGTTACAATATATCTTTACTTTGACTCTACTTTTGTAGGTATAGCAAGTATTTCTGTTTTTGGATTATGAAGTGTGATCCGACGGCTTGATTTTCTCTGAGTTTTGGTATGTAAGAAAAAAAAATATATTATGTGGGTTTTTATGGAATCAGGGAAAACATAGTTGACTGTGATAGCCTGATTTCCCTTGATTCCATAAAAACCCGCACAATATTTTTTTTTTCTTACATACCAAAACTCAAGGAAAATCGGACCATCAGATCACACTTCATAATCCGAAAAAAGAAATACTTGGTATTCCTACAAAAGTAGAGTCAAAGCAAAGATATATATATATATATGGCAACAAAAGATTACTACTATACATAACCATTAAACAAAAAGGGCCCAAAGGAAAAGCACTGGTGATGGCCGACCATCACCTAAATAGTGGCTTCCAAAATATACTTACAAAACAAGTCTTAACATTGGATTTGAACCCAGTCCAAATGAAGTCCAAAATCTAAAGACCTCCAAACACCCACCTTACAAACCTAAAACGTACCTAGTCCAAATCCTCACCTAGATAGACTTCCCCAAACAGGAGATCTCAAGCCCTTCTCCACTGTCGGATCCCGATCTACACCTGTACCTGTGACGTATAGTTGAGGAATGAGCTACATCTAAGCTCAGTAGAAAAATATTAATAACATGTATATTATCACATCACACATATATCCCATGACATAATCGAACATGATTTTTAATTAAAGATTCACGATTTAAAGTTGTTTGCCTTGAAATAAAATTGATATCAAATGCAGATTTCAAAGTTTAAACATATGATTTCCAAAGTTTTTCACATAACACAAGAAGAAACTTAAATTGATCACTTAAATAGTCCCTCGAGCAATATAGCATCGAGCCTCTGATGGGAATGCCCACCATCGTCGTTCACATGAATCATTTGTATGATGGCCAAGGCCCTTCGAAATAGGTGACTTGTGCCGAAGAAAGTGTCTCCACTGATTGGAAACCAAAGAACAGATATCCCACTGTACCATAGCACAATTTGTACGGATATCCCGCCGTACCGGTCACGGATATCCCGCAGTGTCGGTCACAGATATCCCGTCGTGTCGATTAGGTATCACTCATAACCTTAAATCAAAGTGCACAATTAACTTATAGTTTATCATCGTTAAATGTGGTACTTTATAATTAGATTTGAAGTTTCAAAGCTCATATACACATTTACTCACATCTTTCTGATATCACACAAGCACATAGTTGATTTCATGCACATATATACAAATCTGAGTGCACAAACATACGAACACATTTAATATTTGAAACCATGATAGAAATTCATGCTAAGTAAATGGCCAGTTTCACAAAATACTCATATTTATCACATACAAAATCCATGCTAATGCGAAGATGAATCGGAAAATGTACATATTCTTATCATATCACTACACACATGCTTGTTGTAGTCAAATACACATGTTAAGGAGTTTTCTCTGCCTTTGTTTCCGAGATCCGTAAAATGATACAACTTTCCTGTTCACGCACTCTTGATTTTCAACCTACATCACATTCATAATGATGTATCAATAACTAAATCTAATTACTAATAAATTTGGTGTACTTATATGATTTCTCAAAACCGAAGCGGAAATGAGCAAGTTCGTGTTAACTTAGAATTTGACCCAACTTACCACTAAATTTTGACCTTTAAATATTTGTATTCACAAGTTGGTCAATTTACAAAAGTTTTAGAGCTCGTTGTTCTCTTTCCAATGCCATAAGAATCATATGATTATGAGTTTGGGGTAGAAAGTTACGGCTAAAACATCAAAGCAGCATCGACAAGCTTTGTCAAATTCGATTGACCGAATTTCCTTTCGATCGATCGAATATCATTTCGTTCAATCAAATTTCTTCAGAAATCATATTTCACCTTCTCAAGTCAAAATCGATCGATAAGATCAAATTTCGATCGATCAAGTTTGACAAATTTCTTCAATCACTTAGTTTTTTTTATCATTCCAAACCAAATTTCCTCCCAAATCTTTATCTTACTTTCTAAACTCATCCATAATCTAACAAAACTAATACAATCATTCACATCTTACCTTATCGTGATCGATCGAAACGTTTGAAGTAATTTATCAAAGAGGGTTTGAAACAAATTTGCCGATCCTTCGGCAACCAAGACGAAACCGACTCATAGCTTTTGATCACGCTCCGCTCTTACGTACACACCACTTTCTCTAAACTAATTAGGATGGTTATAACCGAATCCTCACTTCCCTCTTTCTCTCTCTTTCTTCTTACTTCTCTCTCAACTCTCTCAATTCAAAACCCTCAATTTTGCAACTGGTTACTAGCTTCCAAAGGAAGCTTGCCTTTATATTTAGAAAGGGTTTTGGTTTCCCTTGCAAAACACATACACACCCTTTGGGTGTTAGTTCTTATTCACTTAAAATGTTTGGCTCCGGTGTGAAGCCCATACACTTAAGTTAGGCCTTAGCTCACCTACCAAAGATCCACAATCCTCTTAAATAGTTGGCCCACTTAATCAACCCAATGTAATCGGCCCAATTAGTCAAAAAAGTTGTTTAACCATTTCTAAACTCTCATTTTCTCTCTAGAACTCAAAATCATAAGAGAAATAAATTCTCTTGCCTACACACCCAATTAATCATTATAAATGAAAATAAATTTTCATTTATAACCAACCTAGGCTCAACTTAGGATTAGGTGTTAAGCCAATATGCCGTAGCTAGGTGTATACAATTCTTCCAAAGGTCTGCACGCAAACCTAAGCCAATCTTTCTCACTTAAAACTTAACTCAACTAACTTAATTATTTTCACAATGTCGAGTACATGACCAGTCGAGCACGCACACCGAGGCATATTGTTCAAAGGTTAAAATTTTTGAGATGTTACATAAAGGATGACAAAATCATATGTACATCATGGAGCTCTTATATGGTTTCCCACATCGTGTACATGCTGGAGTGGGAACTGGAGTAATCGATGGTCCACGCGAGGATCCTTGAGCCACAGAGGCCCAACTCGCAGTGGTGCTCACAGATCTAAAAGGTCGTGCAGGTGAAGAATTATGTGGTCACTGATAGGAGGAAGATACATGTCCAGAAGTAATAGCCGGCTTGGAATACGATGGCTGAATAGGCTAGCGAGGAGGTTTCGAGAACCTCGGCTTTTTGTTCACCTGCTCAGACACACTAGACTGTCCTTGGCCGAACAGATTTCTATTACCCTGATCTCTTCACAGATAAAGCTTCTAGATTTCTTCTTCAGCAATGAGGGCCTTTGACATGACACCCCTAAAGATTTCCATCTCCCACATCGCCATCTTCTCCTGGATGTTTGGCTATAAGCCACACTGAAATTTCTGGGCCTTCATTAATTTGGTGGCCACATGTGGAGATGTGAATTGTGAAAGCCTATCAAACTCTGATCCATACTCGTGCACTGACATCTCATTCTATTCCAGTTTAATGAACTGGACTTCCCACTAATGACGCATGATCTTGGGAAAATACTGATCGTTGAACGTCTCCACAAACTCCGCCCATGTCCATGGAGTGTTAGGATAGTCCTGCTCTCGTGTCTAGGATACATACTTCCAGCAAGGACTGTTCTCGCCTAATAACTTGAAGGTTGCCCAGCGCATCTTCTCCACATCGGTGCATTGTAATACCTCAAATATCTTCTCCATCTCGTTGAGCCATCCCTCGGCTTCTAATGGATTTGTCTAACCCGTGAAGGTAGGAGGCCTCATCTTCCTGAACTTTGCAAAACCTCCAAGCTGATGTCGGGCTGCCAGCAACTCTGTCTGCTCAGTCATCACCGCAGTCTACTGAGCCATATTGTTGGCCAAAGCCGCCAATACTTTGTCAACATTTTGTCCTCCACCTCTACCAGCTCCCAATGGATCTGCATTAGGACCAAACACAAATCTCTCTCTGCCTCGTGAGGTACCTATGCCCTCACTAACCTCTTTGACACGAATCATTCTAGGTCCGTCTCAACCTCTGCCCCTGCCTCTGAGCCTTGGAGACATGCTGATCTATCATTGTTGAAGAACAATAATAATTGATCAGTATTGATTGTAAAGACAATCATGCCCTTAGTCCTAAGACTGAACCTAGAGCTACGCTCTGATACCAATTATGACGACCCAACTTTTCCAATCCTCATGGTATAGGAAATGTCGGTTCGCCAACTTATTGATTTCTCAATAAACCGCATATTAAATAAAAGCCGACAGCTTCAACATAGTTCTAAACAAAAACAAAACTAAAAAGACAAAACAACGTCTCATACCATCGATATATCTCAAAAAGGAATAAAAAAGAACCACCGGTGATGGCCAATCCAATCACCTAAACAATGGTTCCTTAGAATGATATTAAAAAGATCCAAAACAAGGCCTTGGGCCCATAATTCAAAATAATTCTAAACTAAAAAAATGTACCAAAATGATAAGTCTAGATCAAGGAAAGAACTCCTCTGCTGGGATCTCTCGTTCCCCCTCAGAGATATAGTCAGAGTCCTCAAGATCAAGATTGTCGGAGCCTAAGTTAGTCTCAGCACCTGTGACGTATAGTCAGGGTGAGCTAACATCGAAGCTCGATAGAGGAAACTTATCTATTCACATTTTATCATAAGTAATGGTTTTCAAAGACTCAAATTGGATCAGATATGGTTTTCCAACTATACTTTGATTTCTAAATTCCAATTCTAAATCAGTATGACAAAGAGAAATTTGACATGTCCGATGTTCTTATGGTTTCAAATTTTGATATCATGCATGCTTCTTGTCTTAAATTTGTAACTTAATTTTATATCCCAAATTAATATATCATAAGAGCGAAAGTATTACCGATGGGAAGCCCTACTAACCATTGTCGTTCAATGAACCCTTTTTCTGAAAGTGCAACAAGCCCCTGCGTCATGAGAGAAGCTTGCGCTAGGCTGATTTCCGTCAACATGGTTTGTAGAATCTAGGGTTTTATTCTAATTAATCACAAATCAAATGCGGATACTAAACATATCAGATTTTATGTAGTTAATACATTTCCAAATTTTCTGAGTTCTAACACATATTTTTGATTCAAAGGTGAGGTTCGAATGTTCCAAAATTTCAAAGTTCATGTATTATTTCAAAGTTTCAGAATTCACATAATCATGCTACATTCAAAAATTCAGAATCTATGCTTGGAAAACAATTTAACCAATGCTTAGGACAAAATGCAATAAGTTTGAAGGTTCCCCTACCTTGACTTTGATTCATCTATGTTCTCACAAAGAGGTCCTCACCGTGGACTCTTCCTACACATAGCCTACAAAGATTAACACCATAATGTGTTAATGGGGTCTAAAAGTCCAGGCAGAAGCTACCCATAAATTTTCCAAGAAAATTTTGAAGGCCAAAAACAAGAAAGAATTCGATCATCGAATTCCACCAAAAATGCATCAGTCAGAAACCCAAAATTCGATCATCGAATTTCATTTCGATGTTTGAATTTCAAACTCGAAGTTCGAATTTGAATTCAAACTTCGAATTTTTCCAGGTCTGTGTTGTTCCAACTGGCTCTTCTTAACTTGATTTTTTTCTTCCAAAAATCCAAACTGCCATCATATTTAAATTCACCTATTTCTTAATATAATCTATGTAACAATAACTTAACCCAAAAGAATTTTCAAAGCCTACCTCGTGAGGTTGATTCCTTCGGTTTTCATTGATCCAAAATCCGATTGGCGGATGAAATCCACAAGCTTCAATCAGTCGAACTCCAAAATCAGTCCTTCTCTAACATTACTGCTAAAGCAATAGTTAGCCCAGATTTTCCACACAGCTATCCACTCTCCCCTATCCTTCTTTCTCAATATATCTAACAAGTTAGAAGCTGCACTCAAGGCTTGTATACGGCTGAGATGGGGAGAGGGATTGTAATCACAAGGGATCTAAGCAAATGAAATAAGGGAGTTGCAAGAGCTTCAAGCTTTTGGTTCGCACGTGAGGGAGGAAGAATGAAACTTCTCCTTCACTCTTCTCCCTTTATAATATCAATTCCTTACCCAAAATATCATGATACTTGACCAAAATATCGTGATCTTTTATTTACAAGTCTATCCACTTAACTTGAATTTAGTTTCAGTGTTAAGCACAAACATACTTCTTAGTGTCTAAGTTATCAAAATAGGACTTCCTCAATTCCAAACCAGAAATCCTTTGACCAAATTTCTTCTTTTAGGTTTACCTACCCGAATACCCATAATTTCTCACGTAACTTTTCCAGGCATGCTTACCGAGGTAATCGAAATGAGGTCTAAAATATCTGGGATATTACATTCTCCCCTCCTTAGGATTTTTCATCCTCGAAAATGTAAAAGACAGACAAACATGTCTACAAGAGAACCCTTCCTAAACCAAAGTCTGGAAACAAAAAGAAAGTCACAAGTCTAAAGCAAAAGAACATGGGTCATAGTGTGATGGTTTCACAAGGCATGCAAGTCAAGGGATGGGATCCATAGTAGCCTAGATGTACTGCATGTGGCACCCGATGGGGCCTTAGTGGTTTGCATCCGTACATGGATGCCTACACCCCGAGTGTCACGTGTCGGGAAATGTACCTCACTATGACTCAAGGTGAACTAACTAGAATGTTATCAAATCAGGTTATCAAATTAATCAAATGCATAGTCCGGTATGGTCAAATAGGTTGAATCAAGGAACCATATTCAAAAATAGATACAGAAGCCGAAAGTAAAGAAAACCAAAAGTAATGAATCATTGAAGGCAATGCATAATCCCATAATCTATAGACATATAACCCGTATGCAAGGCACATGATCCACATGCAAAGCACTTAACCACAGTAGTAAACCCATAATCGAGACAAAACACAAAGGATAACTATCTTCCAATCACCCAGATCCCCACATGCAAGCACCCATATAATTTAGAATTTCATATGCAAGCACCCATATATATCAGATCGATAGAGTAAAACAAAGCAAAGTGAATTAACAAAATAAAGCAAACCAAAATATTATAAAAAGAAGGAAAAAGTAGAACCACCAGGTTCTAATAATCCATCAACATTTAATAATTATAATCCCAAATTAGATTGCAAAAAGTGAAATCATAAAGTCACCATAGCTGCTCTAATCCTCCCTATCCGGACCGAATCCAGCTGCCTAATTAGCCGGAGCCTGATCATCATCCCCGCCGTCATCTCCCGTATTCATAGGCACCTCATCGCCTGCTCCATAAGTAGAAGTGCGGTGCACAGACGCGCGGATATCAGCTAGGTAGGTGGCATAATCGGCAGGATAAGCATGCTGCATCAGATAAGTCAAAGCCCCCCCATGAATCTCTAACTCCCTGCTCATGGAGCTCGTGTGCTGAGTCAGCGCCTGGATCTGTTGACTCATAGCCATCATCTATCTAGTGAACTCTGACAAAGTGAGCATGTCAGTGTGTGGGGGCTGGTCTGTCTCAGGAGCGGTACGCGCAGCAGTTGGCTGGTCTTTGTCTTCCTCATCATCGTTGTCCGGAACCACAGTGTATTTAGAAGCCTTCATCAACTTGCTATAGCTTCGACCCCAATCGACCAATTTATAGGTCTTTAAACTGGCAGTGGACTTAGGCTCATCATGTGGAATCTCATAGGCCGGTCCCGCATGATAGTCCTCAAGCATCAGCGATATCAACCAGGTGTAGGGGATGCCCTTGGTTTGAGCCTTTACCTTTTTTCCCATCTTTTCACGCGCCTTGATGATACCTTCAAATACCATTGCCGGTGCATTGAACCACTGCTCTTGGAACGCGGAGAATATGACCCGCTGGATGGTGCCCGTTCGTTCCGATCAATGTCTAAAAGGATATAGGGTCGCTTTAAAAATCACGTCAAGCATCCACATTGTATCCGACAGTTGGGAATGGGTTATTGATCTGTTGGATCCATGACGTCCCTGGGTCATCTGGGCTATCACATCATGAACAGCCACGGGTTTAGTGTTTGGTGGAACCAGACCCATGGTGGGTGAATGCTTGGTTGGACAATTCATTGCCGCAACAATGTCATCGACATCAAAGGCGTAGTCGCGCCCATCGATGGTGGTGCATATTTTCTTTCCGTCGCCCCGCCGCATGCGTTGGTAAAAGAGGCGTACCAACCGGGGGTAAAAGTGATTGTGAAATGGCTGTAGCAGGGATCTTAACTGGGCTTTTTCTAAGTAATCAGAGGCCCATTGTGTGGTGTCCTGCTGATCAAACAACTCGGGATCGAAGATCCACTCGTTAGCGAAGCCCTTAGCACCCCAATACTCATTGGGTTGCTCACAGATTTTGGGGGTTGCATGGGCTGCTGATGTGGTGGAACCGGCTGTTGGGTTTGTGGTGGAGGCTGGCCTGAAGATCCAGCCCTAGAAGCTGGTCTTTTAGAAGTAGGGACCCTAGGAACTATGGTTTTCTTAGGTCCCATAGCAAAACATCAAACAAACTCGAAATTTGTAAGAGCAAGCACAATGTAGGTAGGGTTTACCCCTTTCAGATGGGAAATCAACTCCTTGGCAATGAAGAATGAAGCCCCCCTTGCAAATCTAAAGGAAAACCACCTTGGCCAAGAATGGTAGAAAATCCAAGAAACCCCAAAAACCCTCAAAGAAACCTAAGCTCGACCCTTGTAAAAGGTGTGAAATGACCAAAAATAAAAACCTTAGCCGAATATAATTCGACAAATTCGACCCTCGAATTTAAATTCGAGCCTCGAATTTAAATTCGAGCATCGAATTTCAATTCGATGATCGAATTACAATTTCCCAAAAACCTTGTCAGGTGCACTAACATTTCGAACTTTGAATTTCCATTTCGAGGTTCGAATTTTACAGAACTGTCTACTTTAAACTTTTCAAAATTTTTATCTTTTTAAAGTTGTTTTTTGTCTTATATTGACCTCTTTTAAGCCCTTACTTATTTAACACCGAATCCGGGCTATGACGTAAGTGCATAGCTCACAATTTGCTATTTCAATTCTCCAAAACATTCATGAAATGGCCTGATTGATCGTATGTTAATTAGTCAAATTTAATGCAAGTATAATCCGATTTGAAAATTGGGTATAACGATCGATATATATATATATATATATATATTGCAATCTCATAACCTCGATACATTGTACACAACCACAATTACAATTTTCTTAAAATTACTAAAACAATTTCGGGAATTGTTCTCAGAGCTCAACTTCACTCTCCCAAGTGGCTTCCTCTGATGTATGATTCAGTCATCTTACGACAACCAAAGGAACCCTCTTGGTTCGTAGGATCTGCTCCTTGCGATCTAAGATCTGCATTGGGTCCTCGATCACCATCAAACCGTCTTGAAGCTCAATGGATTGGTAATCAAGCACATGAGTCGAGTCGCAAATGTATCTCCGTGGCATGGACACATGGAATACGTTGTGCATGCTGAATAATTGTGGCGGTAATGCCACTCTATATGCAACCTCTCTGACTCGGCCTAATATCTCAAAAGGCCCAACATACCTAGGACTCAGCTTCCATCATTTGCCGAATCGCATTTTGCCTTTCGTAGGTGAGATTCAAACAAAAGTATTGTCGCCCACCTGAAATACAAGTATTAGCAACAATTTCATCACTTAGAGACGTATTAGGTGATTAATGTCATTAAGCTCACCTGAAAATCCACATGTCTCCTCTTGAGATCTGTGTAGCTCTTCTGGCGACTCTGAGCCACACGTAGTCTCTCACGGATCAACCAAACGGTCTCAGTTGTACGCTCTATGATCTCAGGGCCTAGAATGAGTTTCTCACCCACTTCTTCCAAATTCAGCGAAGACCTGCACCGTCATCCATACAAAGCCTCGAACGGTGCCATACCGATGCTAGCTTGGAAGCTATTATTGTAAGCAAATTTGATCAGAGGTAAGTGTTGGTCCTATGACCTGTGGAAATCCAACATGTAAGCACAAAGCATGTCCTCGATGATCTGATTCACTCGCTCAGTCTAGCAATCGGTCTGTGGGTGAAATGCTGAGCTGAAGTCAAGACGAGAACCCATTCCTTCTTTGGAACCATTGTCAAAACTGTGGAGTAAACAACAGATCTCTATCTGACACAATACTGGCTGGTTTACCATGCAGTCGGACTATATCCTTGAGGTACAACTCGGCGAGTTTGCTGGCGGTATATGTCATATTGTAAGGTAGGAAATGAGCAGACTTCGTTAACTGATCGATAATGATCTAGATGGCATTCTACTTCCTTAGTGTTTTCGGCAACCCCAGAACGATGTCCATCAAAATGGCTTCCCATTTCCACTCGGGTACAGGTAATGGTTGTAACAATCCCACGGTATTCTGATGGTCAACCTTAACCTACTGACAAACTAAACACTGTGATACGTACTTGGAGACGTCCCATTTCAAACCTCTCCACCAGAAGCTCTTCATCAAATCCTGATACATCTTGATACTACCAGGATGTATAGCATACATCGATTTGTGAGCCTCTTCCAAAATGGTGTCTCGAAGCTCTGAGCTCGTCGGTACACATACTCGATCTCTAAACAACAAGGTCCCATTTGTTCGAATGGAGAAATCCTTCTTTCTTCCACTAACCACATCTCACCTAATCGCCATAAGCTCATCGTCCATCATCTGTAGCTTCCTGATATTCTCGAAGAGCGTAGGACGAAGTAAAAGGGTAGCCATCAGTGCTCCTGAGCCTTTGACATCAAACTGTGAGCTGCCTAATGCCATATCTTATAGTAGCTTCCATCTCTATATCCTACTGACAAGATGCGATAATAGCGCTGAAGACTTCCTACTGAGAGCATCAACAGCGATGTTAGCCTTTCCCAGATGGTACTGGATAGAGCAATCATAATCCTTCAAGAACTCCATCCATCGTCGCTGCCTCATATTCAAGTCGTTCTGAGTGAATAGGTACTTGAGGCTCTTGTGATCGGTGAATATATCAAATATTTCACCATAGAGGTAATGTCTTCAGATCTTCAGGGCAAAGATAACTACTGCTAACTCAAGATCATGCGTCGGATAATTCCTTTCATGGTCCTTCAACTTCCTAGAACCATATGAAATGACCCGCTCATTCTGATTAAGCACACAACCTAATCCCCCAAAAGAAGCATCATTGTACACTGCGAAGCCTCCACTGCCTGAAGGTATAGCAAGTACCGGTGTTGTAGTCAATCTCTACTTAAGTTCCTGAAAACTCTACTCACATTGCTCTATCCAATTGAACTTTGCATTCTTTTTCGTAAGCTGTGTAAGCAGACCCGATATCTTGGAGAAACTCTCGACAAATCTCCTATAGTAGCCTGTCAGACCAAGGAAACTACGAACCTCAGTAACTATCATCGGCTGTTCCCAGTTCATTACGGAATCGATCTTGGTAGGATTAACAGATATACCAGACTCAAAGACGATGTGGCCCAAGAAACTAACCCGATCAAGCTAAAACTCACACTTGTTGAGTTTGGCATATAGCTGGTGTAACGACCCTAAAATCCAGAACACGAACCTAACTGTTTCGATCTACGTGCCTGGCACGAAAATCGAGGCTGATTTAAAATTTTAGAATTAATATTAGTTAAGATAAAGTTGCACTGTGATTAGATGAGTTCACATGTACATTTTCGTTTAAGTCTGAGTTGTGTAGAGGGGCAATGTGACACGTTGCGCCGTAGCAACAGTGTTCGTGCTCCATACCGGAACGTGAACTAGGGGCAAAACAGAAATATCTGTTTAGTAACTTATAAGAGAAGGAAGGGAGACTTAGGGAGAGATCCACTTCTTCTTCTTCTCCTTCTCTTGCCCTAGTTGCTCCAGTAGCTAAAGGATCTGTAGCTAGGTGGGTTTTCAAGAGGGTTTTTAGAGAGAAAACAGGGTTAGCAAGAGTGAGAGGATGAGTTTCCTAAGCTAGGGTAGGTAGAGTTCAATTAAATGAGCTTAGATATGGTCTAAGGTATGTGTGTGAAGTCTCTGCATGCTGAACCGGAGCTAAAGGGTTGCTTCGGACTCGGATTGGTGATGAACTCCGAGAGCTAGATCCGAAAACCCTCATTCGAATCGATTGCCGAAACCCCACGAGGGCCCAAACAAAGGTGAGTCTGTGTGTATAAATGGGAGCAAATGAGAAGCCCAAGTATGTGCATAGATGTTGTGTTAATGGTTGTTGAGAACCATTAATGAAAAATGGGTTAAAATAGGGTTGGAGATGAACTCCATTAATGACAGAGTTTCTGTCATTATTGATCGATCAATGAAGGCATTGATCGATCAATGAAGGCATTGATCGATCAATGACAAGTGGTGATCGATCAATGAAGATCATTGATCGATCAATCTGTATAAGATAGAAAGGGGAACAGAAGCCCCAAAATTCTGGAAGTTCAATGCCCGAAGGGCATTGATCGATCAATTTGGGCATTGATTGATCAATCCTGGGCATTGATCGATCAACAAGAGAGTGATCGATCAATGACAGTTGGTGATCGATCAACATAGGTATTGATCGATCACTGTAGGGTGTTGATCGATCAATGAAGGCATTGATCGATCAATCAGAGATAGGCGTATAATGTGATGTAAGAGGGGAAAATTTGAAAATGGGTTAGTGATCGATCAATGAGGGCATTGATCGATCAACAGGATGCATTGATCGATCAACCCAAGTGGTGATCGATCAATTTGAGTTGTGTTAAATGTAAGTAGAAGAGAGGTTATTGATCGATCAATGAGTGTATTGATCGATCAATGATGATAGGTGATCGATCAATAAGAGTGGTGATCGATCAATCACCCCTGTTTTGTTCTGTTTTGGTTTTATGGGTTAAACACCACCGGACATTGTGCCTGTTAACTTTCTGACATCCCTAACACTTAAAGTACTATGTTTATGATCTAGGATCAAACCCTGATACCTTGAAAAGGTTTTGGATTTGCTTAGAAGATAAGTGACCTGAGGTAGGAGAAAACCAACTTAAACTGCTTTTGAGTATGATTCCATGTTTATTTCATATCTATGCCCTGATTTTTGTTTTTACCAAGCATGTATGCATATCATAATTCTTGCTATTCTAATTTCTATTCCTGATTCATATTTTGAAGCCTGCTTCTGATGTCTGTTATCTGATCTGTGAGGTATATATGTATGTGATTTGATGATTTAAACCAGATGATCCCCACCGACCCGGCGGTATATCCGATGCTTGGCACACTTGTGCACCTGCTTTCAATCCTCGACACAATTGCACTCCATAGATGAGGCATTGTTGCACTTTCAAAATTATTCATGTGAACGAAGATTGGTTGGGGTTTCCTATCGGACATTCCTGTTTACTCCGTGCTATATAGTCACGGGAGTTTCTTAAGTTAAATACACACAATTTAAGTACTCTGATAATATACTTGCATAACATCTGATTTCTTGCATAAAATCTCAGCTTTTAGTTTGATTCGTCATGATTATACGTTCCTGATTTGAATTCTGTTATGAGATAGCATGATCTGCAATTCAATTCGTTTAGTTGGAATTCTTCTAATGAGCTAGGATGTAGCTCACCCTATTTTCTAAATCAATTTTAGGTTCTGAGGTCAGAGCTCCCAGTGAGGACTGACCCATCGGACTCAAAGGCTGAGGCCGAGGACGAGGAGACAGACATTTAGGCGGACGAGTTCTATCCGTAGCCTGGGTACTGGTGTCTGATGTACTGTATTTTTGTCCTTTTGGATTATTGTGTGCCTGGTGGCTACTTTTGTATATATTTTAGTAGGATTACTTATTGTATTATTTATGCATTCTATTCGGAACCACTATCGGGGACCATTGTTTGGGTGATGGATGTCCATCACCAATGGTTCTTCTTGGTTCCTTTTTGAGAATGCGTATTCTTTTGGTTTATATAGAATTAATTGCTTTATAATTATTGTTCTTTATGTTAAGTGCATTAATAGATGACTGACTCGATCTACCACTGCTGGATTGTGTCTGCTTGGCTTCCGCTTTACGGGCAGACACTTATACTTTATCCCGGGGATCATCCAGAGTATGATCCTGATGGCACGGATTTCTGGGTGCAGAAATCCGGGCTGTCACAGCTGGTGGTCCCTGAGTATTTGAAGAGCCACTCGTAGATGTTGCACATGCTCCTCTCTGGTTTTTGAATAGATGAGGATGTCATCTATGAAAACTACCACTGATTGATCAAGGTGTGGCTTGAACACGCAGTTCATCAGATCCATAAATGATGCAGGTGCATACATCAACCCAAATGGCATCACTAAGAACTCATAGTGGCTATGTTGCGTACGAAACGCAGTCTTGGATATATCTTCCACCTTAATGTTGAGCTGATGATATCCTGACTTCAGATCAATCTTCAAAAAGAACTTTGCACCCTTCAGTTGATCAAACAGGTCATCTATTCGTGAAAGTGGATAACGATTCTTAATCGTCATCTTGTTGAGCTGGCGATAATCAATGCACAGACGCATCGATCCATCTTTCTTCTTCACAAAGAGTACCAACGCTCCCCAAGGAGAAACAGTCGATCGAATAAAGCCTTTATCCAATAGCTCCTGTAGTTGTTCCTTTAACTCTTTTAACTCTGCGGGTGCCATTCGATATGGAGCCTTGGATAATGATTCGGTATCCGGTGCTAACTCGATCGCGAACTCAATCTCTCGGTCAGATGGCAATCCAAGTAAGTCTTCAGGGAAGACATTGGGATACTCACAAGCAACCGTGATAAGTGCAATGTCCTTCTTTTCTTCTTTATGATCTTGTAAGTAAGCAAGATATCCATTGCAACCATTCTTCATCATACGCTAAGCCCAAATAGCAAAAATAAGTGGTGCGACGCTCGATTTAACTCCACAAAATTGATAGGATTTCCTCTTTGGAGGTCAGAAGGTCACGATCTTCCGAAGACAGTCCACGCTCATGTGATATGCAACCAACCATTCCATCCTGAGAATCACGTTGAACCCTTCCATACTCAGCATAATCATATCAGTTAGTGTCTCGTGATCATCAACCATCATGATAATTGACTGACACACCGTATCCGTGCTCACCGAGCTTCCTGTAGGAACCGTCACAGCCAAGATGAAAGCAAGGGGTTTGGGAGCAATGCCCAACTTCTCTGAGAAAAGAGGAGTGATAAACGAGTGTGTAGACCTAGAGTCTATCAAGAATTTTCATTAGTTATATGCTATGTTTATAGTTTTCAAATTTATCTTTAAAGAATTCATAATTCAAATTAATAGAAACTAATATAGGAATTGACATTTGAACTTTAATGATACCTTGGATCACGTCATTCGACGTTTGGGCATCATGCGCAGTCATCGCATAGGCTCGACCTTGAACTGTAGGCCGTGAAGATTTCTGTGTTGAAACTGAAGTAGTCCTTCCCTTGTCCTCCTCAGGACAATCTTTGATCATATGACCGACCTTCCCAAACCTAAAGCATCCTCCAGTGTTCCTTTGACAATCCTCTGTCTTATGTGGTTTCCCACATCGTGTACATGTTGGAGTGGGAATCGGAGTAATTGACGGTCCACGCGAGGATCCTTGAGCCACAGAGGCCCCACTCGCAGTGGTGCTCACAGATCTAAAAGGTCGTGCAGGTGAAGAATTCTGTAGTCTTTGATAGCAGGAAGATACAGGTCCAGAAGTAACAGCCGGCTTGGAATACGATGGCTGAATAGGATAGCGAGGAGGTTTCGAGAACCTCGGCTTTTTGTTTGCCTCCTCAGACACACTAGATTGCCTCCTCAGACACACTAGACTATCCCTGGTTGAACCGGTTTCTATTACCCTGATCTCTTCACAGATATAGCTTCTTGATTTCTTCTTCAGCAATGAGGGCCTTTGACATGACACCCCCAAAGGTTTCCATTTCCCACATCGCCACCTTCTCCTGGATGTTTAGCCTTAAGCCACGCTGAAATTTCTGAGCCTTCATTAATTCTGTGGCCACATGTATAGGTGCGAATCGTGAAAGCCTATCAAACTCTACTCCATACTCACGCACAGACGTCTCATTCTGTTCCAGTTTAATGAACTGGACTTCCCACTGATGACGCACAATCTTGGGAAAATACTGATCGTTGAACGTCTCCACAAACTCTGCCCATGTCCATGGAGTGTTAGGATAGTCCTGCTCTCGTGTCCTGGATACAGACTTCCACCAAGGACTAGTCTCGCCTAATAACTTGAAGGTTGCCCGGCACACCTTCTCCACGTGGTGAATTGCAACACCTCAAATATCTTCCCCATCTTGTTGAGCCATCCCTCGGCTTCTAATGGATCTGTCTGACCCATGAAGGTAGGTGGCCTCATCCTCCTGAACTCTACAAAACTTCCAGGCTGATGCCGGGCTGCTAGCAACTCTGTCTGCTGAGTCATCGCCGCAGTCTGCTGAGCCATATTGTTGGCCAAAGCTGCCAATACTTGGTCAACATTTCATCCTCCACCTCTACCAGCTCCCAATGGATCTGCATTAGGACCAAACACAAATCTCTCTCTGCCCCATGAGGTATCTATGCCCTCATTAACCTCTTCGACACGAACCATTCTAGGTCCGTCTCGACCTCTGGCCCTGCCTCTGAACCTTAGAGCCATACTGATCTGTCATTGTTGAAGAACAATAACAATTGATCAGTATTGATTGTAAAGACAATCATGCCCTTAGTCCTAAGACTCTGAACCTAGAGTCGCGCTCTGATATCAACTATGACGATCTAACTTTTCTAATCCTCATGGTATAGGAAAGGTCGGTTCGCCAACTTATTGATTTCTCAATAAGTCGCATATCAAACAAAAGCCGACAGCATAAGCATAGTTCTAAACAGAAATAAAACTAAAAAGACAAAAATAACATCTCATACCATCGATATATCTCAAAAAGGAACCAGGAAGAACCACCGGTGATGGCCAATCCAATCACTTAAACAATAGTTCCTAATGATGGTTTCTCATAATGATATCAAAAATATCCAAAACAAGGCCTTGGACCCATAATTCAAAATAATTTGAAACCAAAAAAATGTACCAAAATGACAAGTCTAGATCAAGGAAAGAACTCCTCTGCTGGGATCTCTAGTTCCTCTTTAGGGATGTAATCAGAGTCCTCGAGATCAAGATCATCGAAGCCTAAGTCGGTCTCAGCACCTGTGATGTATAGTCGGGGTGAGCTAACATTGAAGCTCAATAGAGGAAACTTATCTATTCATATTTTATCACAAGTAATGGTTTTCAAAGACTCAAATCGGATCAGATATGGTGTTCCAAATATGCTTTGATTTCTAAATTTCAATTCTAAATCAGTATGATAAAGAGAAATTTAACATGTGCGATGTTCTTATGGTTTCAAAATTTTATATTATGCATTCTTCTTGTCTTAAATTTATAACTTAATTTTATCTTCCAAATTAATATATCATGAGAGAGAAAGTATTACCGATGGAAAACCCTACTAACCATCGTCATTCAATGAACCCTTTTTCTGAAAGTGCAACAAGCCCTGCGTCATGAGGGAAGCTTGGCTAGGCTGACTTACCGTCAACATGGTTTGTAGAATCTAGGGTTTCGTTCTAATTAACCTCAAATCAAATGCGAATACTGAACATATCGGAGTTTATGTAGTTAATAGATTTCCAAATTTTCTGAGTTCTAACACATATTTTTGATTCAAAGGTGAGGTTCGAATGTTCCAAAATTTCAAAGTTCATGTATTATTTCAAAGTTTCAGAGTTCACATAATCATACTATATTCACTAAAATTCAGAATCTATGCTTGAAAACAATTTAACCAATGCTTAGGACAAAATGCAATAAGTTTCAAGGTTCCCCTACCTTGACTTTGATTCATCTAAGTTCTCACAGAGAGGTCCTCACAGTGGACTCTTCCTACACATAGCCTACAAAGATTAACACCATAATGTGTTAATGGGGTCCAAAAGTTCAGATAGAAGCTACCCATAAATTTTCCAAGAAAATTTTGAAGGCCAGAAACAAGACAGAATTTGATCATCGAATTCCAAAGTCGATGTTCAAATTTGAATTCAATGTTTGAATTTGAATTTGAACATCGAATTCCACCAAAAATGCATCAGTCAGAAAACCCAAAATTCGATCATCGAATTTCATTTCGATGTTCGAATTTCTCCAGGTCTGTGCTATTCCAATTGGCTTTTCTTAACTTAACCCAAACTGCATCATATTTAAATTCACCTATTTCTTAATCTAATCTATGTAACAATAACTTAACCCAAAAGAATTTTCAAAGCCTAACTCGTGAGGTTGATTCCTTCGGTTTCCGTTGATCCAAAATCCGAGCGTCGGATCAAATCCACAAGCTTTAATTAGTCGAACTCCAAAATCAGTCCTTCTTTAACATTGTTGCTAGAGCAATAGTTAGCCCAGATTATCCGCACAGCTATCCACTCTACCCTATCTTTCTTTCTCAATATATCTAACAAATCAGAAGCTGCACTCAAGGCTTGTATACGGCTGAGATGGGGAGAGGGATTATAATCACAAGGGATCTAAGCAAATGAAACAAGGGAGTTGCAAGAGCTTCAAGCTTTTGGTTCACACGTGAGGGAGGAAGAATGAAACTTCTCCTTCGCTCTTCTCCCTTTTTAATATCAATTTCTTACCCAAAATATCATGATATTTGACCAAAATATCATGATCTTTTATTTACAAGTCTATCCACTTAACTTGAATTTAGTTTCAATGTGAAGCACAAATATACTTCTTAGTGTATAAGTTATCAAGATAGGACTTCCTCAATTCCAAACAAGAAATCCTTTAACCAAATTTCTTCTTTTAGGTTTACCTACTCGAATACCCATAATTTCTCACGTAACTTTTTCGGGCATGCTTACTGAGGTAATCAAAATCAAGTCTAAAATATCCATGATATTACACTCATATCCTAACGTATCGCACCATACCTCATAAACATACCATATCTTATTATTCCAACACATATATCCATACATCGCATCTGCGTACCTAACATACTCATAAATTTTATACAACATGTGTCTGAGTCGCTGCTCGAGCCTACTATGTGAGGGTCACTATAGTAATCTATCACCATATCATAGCACCCTTCATATCATACTCATATCATACACCCCATCCAATCACAAGGGCAGCCGGCAAACGTAACTCATATCATACTGTCTCCTAGAGGCCAGCCTTGACTGAAGGCGTTGTGACCCTTACGGAGGCTACGTAAGGAACGACATGTACAGACTTAAGTTCTTAATCTTATGTTGACCTACACAATAATTTTTTATTATCATACTCGTATCTTATCTTATAGACTCATATCTTAACGTACTTTTACAACATACATCTGGGACGAGCTATAGTGCAGTAATATCACTAAACCACGCTTTCGTAGTAACCTCGATGTACTTCGTGTGACAGCCTATACTACCATAGTGGTGTTACATCCGTATATGGATGCCGATATTCTGAGTTTCATATGACCGTAAAAGGAACATCACTACAACAAAGGCCTAAGGGTCAAACCTCATATCTTAACTCTATCATATTAAAACTTGAGGTAATAAGGTCACTGCATATGCCACCGTATACGAGGCTACACTGAATTCGCACTAACCCCACTCGTCATGATGTTTCATACCATCATGAGTTGTGAGATATGAATATGATATGTTCCTCACTTTGATATCATCTCAGCGAATTATCACGCCCAAACATAGGCATGATCTAATACACTCACATACATAGGACATAACATATCAATAACTCGTATAACATGATCAAGATGGAAGCATAGGACTATCTTACTTAATAAAAATATTTACATTTAGATTTTATTATGATTATATATATATATATATATATATTTACATAGCACACCAATACAAATATAGAATAGGGTAGTTATTAGTGTGTAAATTGTGATTTGGAGAACGTGAAGGTTACAGTTTAATTTTCAGGATGGCATCGAATTTTTAACTCTTCATGTTATCGAAGAGGTCGCATTGAAGCAACAAAATTGATATATATATATACTATAATTAGATAATTAAATTAAAGAGTATTTATAATTTCTAAGTTGAGATTTATCATGGCCATCGATCGAAAGATCTTAAGTAAGATATAATATATATAAAATTTTTTTATCATAAAATCAGAAAATAACATTAAATTTATATATTCCTGGATCATTCAAAACTGATCCCAGCTTACCGCTCTATTTTGGCCTCTAAAACATCGAATTCGTGAAATGGTTATTTCACACAAAGTTGTGAAGCTCAGAGTCTTCTTTTCAATGCCGTAAGAATCACATCAATCTGAAGTCAGAGTAAAATGTTATAGCCAAAATCCCGAGACTAGTATATCGATGGTCGTGGGCTCATGTCCATGGCCACGAGTTTGGATTTGTGGCCGCGAGTTTTGACCTGAAACTTCATGGTGGTACATTCCCAATACTTTTTAACATTGATTTCAATCTACTAACCCTTTTAAAATGTGTCATCAGGTCCTATTTCATGACAATAATCAGTGTACGAAAATCAATAAATTGAAAGGCAAATATAAAAATATTTAGATCTATAAAACATACAACTTTCAAGGAAAAGTATAATATTAAATATGTAGATTTATTAATTTATGAAATTTTATAGTTTAAATAAGATTTTAAATCCATCGATGTGCGATCGAACGCATCCTATGGAACGAGATCTGAGAATAATAAGATGGATTGATAGGTATCCATCTCTTGAAGCGTGAATGATATATCTACGATGATTAGGTTGAAGAGATCGAAGTCTAATATGATAGCTCATCCAAGGTTTCTCCTTCTTCCTCCTTGATCTTAATGATATGAAGAGATCGCGGTGGTTCTCGTGGAAGAACATGCGAAAGATTTTAGGGAAAATACTAGGGAGTTTAAAAGGAAGAGATGAGTTAAGGAAAAGAGGCTGTGATGGTTAGGGTTTCTTAAGAGAAGAAAAGAATAAGAGGCGCCTAGGGTTTTCAAAAGATTAGAATAAGGAAAGAGAAAGAGTTATATAACTTAAATAGAGTTTACCACAAATTAAGGGTGAAGTTTTTCACAATTTGGGTGGCACACCTTGCTGAGTGAGCCAATAGAAAAAATTATATTTTGGGTGGAGGTAGAGTTTTCCACAAATTGAGGGCAAAATTTTTCACAATTTAGGTGTCACATCTTGGTGAGTGAGCCAACAAAGTTTTACCTTAATCTTGCCTGTGAGTATTGGTACTCTTTTGGATTTGCTCGGAGTTAAACGTGATTAAGCACCACGTTAATAACTTCTTGTTTCGAGGATTAGGTGAAGCATTTCACAAGCTCGAGTTTTCTGGATGTCAGAACAACATTCGACAAGTATGGAGCAAGACATTATGGATTTGCACACTTTGGTTGTGCATTTTGTTCACATGTTAAATTGGTTATCATCTCTCAAATTTGTTGTTAATACAGTTTTGTGACCATGGAACTGTCTTAGTATCGATTTTAAAAAATGATATACTACGTGCATTCATGATCCATTCTTATATTTTCGTTAAATTCGGGTGATATTTGGGAATGCCTAAATTATTTCAAACAACGCTTTGTTTTCAGAGTGCACTCATTTTGGTTGTCTAATCCAGTGGGAGTTATTTTTAAAACCATAGTTTGTGTGTGGACCAAGTGGGAGACTGTTGAAATTTTTATGGAATCTCAAAATTCTTATTTTAGGTGGCCCACACACACTAGGATTTTATAAAACCCTGGATTGCAGTAGCTTGAAATAATAAAGGGCATTATTGGGAATTGAAGGAAACTTCAAGGTTTCCTGATTTACATGTGATTCTTATTCCTATTAGAATACTTTGATGGACGGTATTATAGGCAGGGCATGACTATTCATGCTATATATATAGGTGGAAGTCCCACGCTCACTACATACAAGTCTTTTGGTATCTTCCCATCAAGAGAGTGTAGCAAGAGAGGCGGGTAGAGCCACTTTCACCTTCTTCTTCTTCCTTGTAGGAAAGACTTCGGGATTGATACAATGGATTAAAGCTAAAGCGACGGTCACGATCTTTGCGATAAAGTACGCACATATATTTTAATTTATAGATTGGATCTATTGTTTTGATTGATCATACGCCTAAATCCTAGGGCAAATATTTGGATGGTCGGATCGATAGATCCAACAGCTTCTGCTACAAATCACAAATATACACTCAGTCTATATGAGAATGTCTTCTACATTACTTGACAAGCCCATTGATTAAAACAAATAAAATATAAACTACTTGTGAAAATAAAATAAAATTTTCAATGGCCATCCGATGAAAAAGGGTAAGACAGAAGATCCAATTCATTCTTTGTAGTAATGCATCTCCAAATTATAGTTGTAGCTCTTTCACCACTCTGCGAAAAAGAATTCCACCTTTTCGTCCTTGAATAAAAGATGATCAGGAGAGGTACCTCACTCCTCCATTGCATCCCCTCCTTCGATCACTTCAACTCTCCCCTTCAATGGAATAATCTTCGTAGACAGAACTTCTGTAGATATAGGAACAAAATTACAATCAGACAATCTTATGCCTCAAAGATAAATGTCTCAAATGCAGAGTGACCAAATTGTTAAAGAAACAAAATTCATGAATACTTATGCGCTGAATCAGATGTTCTGGACAGATTACATAATATGTTTGCCCAAGATGCCATTTCCATTTGATCATATACTAGACATAGATTGATGTAATCATAGTTATCTTAACTGTATGCCCTCGTAATATATAGCAGGTCTTAAAATTGACCTGAGTACTTTAGTCACTTGGCACTCAGAATCCTCCTTGAGCTGGCACCCTTTGCTTACCCAATCACCTTCTGGAACTTTATTCAGCATTATTTTCATGTAGTAGCTGGTTGACACAACAAATAAAGTATTAAATCCTTGCACTTATAAGTAAATTAATAGAATTATAATGCAAACTCAAAATAAATAAGCATAGCGTATGTGTGCTTAGCGCAATCACTACTATTACAAATAGCAAGCATCTCTTCCCGACCTGCATTCCCACAGATACCACAAACTTTTACCTATTTCCAAATGGAACATAAAAAAATATCAACATATGACCTTGCCACAGAACGGCTTGTTCCGAAAACAAAGCGAATTGCAGTCATATGGATGCATTTGGAATATCCCAAGGACAATAGAGAGGTTGCTGATCATCTTCATCATGGAGAAATGTCTTCATCACTAGTTAACATAGCATTTTGTAATCTGATGCAGTTTCTAGTTTATTTTTCATTGACTCAAACTTGGAAATTGGTCTACCTGATTCCTGAGATCCACTAGGCCAAGAAATTGAATAAGTGGCTGATTTTATACAGGAAAAAAATGAATTGATGGCCAACTGGGTCACCATTTCCCTAAAATTGGAGTTTAAACTCTGATAAATAGGTCTCCTGATTCCTGAGATTGACTGGGCCAAGAAAATGAATAAGTGACAATTTTTATACAGGAATAAGATGAATTGATGGTCAACCGGGTGACCATTTTCCTAAAACTAGAGTTTAAACTCTTAAACCAGAGCCTGACCAACCACTCGCCCAGTCAGAATCTATGTCAATCAATAAGATTTTGGACAATGGTTAGGACTTATCAAAGCAATTATTCAGCCTTAAAAAATCTTTCAGGAGTGTTTCTTTGATCTACATCAAAGGATGATGCACTATTTGACCTGAAAGTTAGAGGAGACAAAAAATTCAAACGTTATTTATCCAAAATTGCAAATTACCACCACCTTTTCACAAACAACTTGGTCGAAATTAAAATAGAGCATTCATTAAGTAAAGGGGCATCATCCTTGAGCTTATCTTGGAATTTATGACAAGGACATTTGCAAAACAAAAAAAATAAAATACAAATTAAGAACTAAACAATATTGGATAGGAGAAAAGGTGGAGGGGAGGCAGCCATAGAGAAGAGGTGAGGGGTGGTTTATGGCCAATGATTTGGATAAGCCATGATGGTGAGATGGAAGGTGGGAGATGGTGGCTGGTTTATTATTGGATAGGCCACAGGGGAAAGGAATATGAAGATGTCTGCCTGTCTTAGTGGGGAACTGTTGGAGAGCAACTTTAGTGGATGGTGTCTATAGTTGAATTCTGTTGAGCACAGGGGAACCAAGGGTTAGACTCAACCCTTGTGAAAAATGTTTTTGTTTCTTGAATAGAGATTTGACCTTGGTAAGTGGAATCAGTCACCAATTAGGGGTCAACAATAATTAGGTAAGGTTAAAATTGAAAAAATATTTAAGGCAGTCTAATTATTTGTTAAGAATTAAATGAACTTCCACTACAAGATAAAAAGATGAAACTAAAAAACTACCTTCTCACAAAATGAAAGTCAATTTGTTCTTGAGTATTGGTGGGATAAAGATGAAACTAAAAATGTAATGACCCCAAATTTCTAACCCAAAACACATGGAAATTTCGGATTGCTAGATCACAGTTCATAGTCTAATTACAGAAATTCTTTGGTATTTGATTAGAGAGTAAACCATTTAACTAAATCAATTGCATAAAAGTCTATAATGAAACTTATAAAGTAAAAAGTAAAACCGCTGGTGAAAGGCGTCCGTCACACAAACAATGACACTTAATGTCCAAAAATAATCTTAATCATCTCATAGAAGTTCACTTAAAACTATACCAAGTCAAAGTCTCCAAAGGAAATCTAAGGGTAAAACTCCTCCGGTGGAAGATCTGCTTCTTCTTTCGGTACAAAGTCAGGATCTTCTTCAAAAGCGAGATCCGGGACTACTTTTGTACCTGTGACACGTAGTGTCGGGGTGAGCTAACAGTCTAAGCTCAGTAGTGTGATGCAATAGACAATTATATTCACATGATCAAAGCATAGTTTCAATTATAGATTTGAAAGTATTCTTATAATGACAAAATAGAATTTCTGAAGTACAAAAATCGAAAACATATATTTATAATGAATTTCATTTGAGGTTCAATGGTGCTATCTCTTACAGTTCACGTGAGTATTTCTTTTATTCTTAGCGAATTTAGATGCCAAAATCTTACTCAATGTGTGGCGTAAATCGATAACTTAAGTAATTTCTAAATCGCAAATAGAGCGATATAGCCGGAGTAAATACCAATGGAAATCCTAACCATTGTCATTCTAAGAACTATGTTCCAAAGTGCCCAAGCCCCTGCGTTGTGAGGGATACTTGAGCGGTCCAAAGGTACCGAAGCATAGGATTCGTTCCACATAAATCCCTATAACTCACATGCCAAAATCTTACACATAATTCAATGTTCATATAAAAAGTCCAAAGAGTCCAAATGTCCAAAGTGTCAAGAGTCCAAAGGTTCAAAAGTTCGAAATGGATAATTATTTTAAAGAGTTCAAAATTTAGATCTAATTCTATATTAGAAATCAAATGTGAAAAACAATATCAAAATTCAGATGCAAGAAATTTCACAATTCAAAGAAGGTTCTAATATTCAATATTCAAAGTGACTCCAAGTATTGATGCTGTAAAGTTCAGCGAGATCAATACTATCATTTCACAGATTTATCTCAACAGTATCACTAAAGCCATCATTCAAAATTAAAAGAATATGATTATGCATTGAATTTTTCCTACCTCAATTTTGAAGATTGTAAGGTACAAATTGAGTTACTTCCTCTGCAATATCTCCGAATTTTTCATCTGTGGTCCATGCACAATTTACACATAAATGGAACAAATCATCAAAGGTTCGAAATTGGTTGACTGAATCGTTTGGAAAAATATTTTATTTTCTCTATTCACAGCTTGCTACTGTCATATGACACTGAGCTATAGTCTTATGCACAGCGAGTTGTGGTATGTTCATAGTGAGTTGTGGCTACACAAACGTCAGAACCTATATTCTATTTTAATATACACAACTCGCTGCTATGCTATGACAGCGAGCTGTGGTCATGTTCATAGCGAGCTATGGGTTGTTCACAGCGAACTGCGGCTGTGGATTTTCCCCAGGTGCATTCTGTTTTCGGTATCCACAGCGAGCTATCACATATATCACAGCACGCTGTGGTTATTTTCAAGCCCATTGCATGTATCGTCTAGAGCTCTGCCAAAACAATATATTATAATGATCAATCAAACTTTTCTATCAAAAGTTATGGCCTTCGAAAGATACTTTCTATTAGTGACAGTGAGCTGCGGGTCTCCACAATGAGCTGTCAAATATACCACAGCGACCTGTGGTGTTGCTCACAGTGAACTGCGGTACCTGACATCACATTGTGACTTATTGACAACGCATTGTAGTTTCTATCACAACGAGTTGTCCTTGTTGTTTTCAGCGTTTTGAACATTGCATGTTTTAGGTTCGAAAATCAAAGCCTGAACACGAATCATTGGTTCCAACTTCGAGATCATAGGTCCGTAATTTATGAAAAATAACATTGATATTAAGGAATCATAGATCCGATAATAAGAGATGGTGGATTAACCTCTCGAAGCATGAAACTATAAATCAATCGGCATACCTCGATGTTCCATGTGTTCGTTCACGTTCCTTCTTCCTCTTGCTTGTTGATCATCACGGTGTCTTGTGGAAGAACACCTTAACGATTTTATGGAGGTTGAAGAATAAGAAGAAGAATGGTTGCTAGGGTTTTCTTAAGGAGGAACTAAGAAGAATAAAAAAAGAGAAGAGGCTAGGTTCTTAATTAAAGAGAAAAATAGGTTTTATCTTACGGTTCCTTCTAATTAGAGTTTTAGAGGGTTTAGGAAATTAGAATCCTCGAGAATCCATAACTTTATAAATTCTACATGAGTTGCCTTTTCTAACTTCTTAGGCAATATTCCAGTGTTAGGTTGAAACACCTAGCTTAGGCGTTTAGGCTTTTGCCACAAGGTCCAAAATATAGTTTTTTTGAAGTCTCTAGCAAGGTTTGATCCCTAGACCTCTTGCTTAGAATTCAAGCCTCTTACTACTGGAGCTCTCACGGAGCTTGTATAACTATTTACACAATTATATATAAGAGTCCTTTTTAGGCTAAGGTGCATATTAAGTTTAAAAGTATTCTAAAAATTAATGGTCAGTGGTGTATGCCTTATTAAGCATATACTTCTATTTGTGTATTAGTGGTTTTGAAAAATTGGGGTGTTACAAAAAAACTACCTTCTCACATAACTACTTTCTCACATTTGAAATAAACAAACTTCCCAAAGAAGAACTGTAGCAATGTGTTGCTATAGAATTTGCAAATTAAGTTAGAAGCATTAGGAATAGCTTTAAAAACATAGCAAAAAGAGTAAAAACCTATGAAAATCAATATTAATCTGAAGATTTTGAACTATAAGTAAAAAAGTTTTAACCTTTTAGAATTTCAAGGTTTTGTTTATGACCTTTAACCCCATCCAACCAGTCGAGCTGAACTCAGCAGGGGAACCATGAAAAAACTAAACAGTGAATATTTGAGATCAGGGTTACCTAATTCGATAGTTGACCACAACATTGCGAACCAGTTCGCAGTTCGTTCTTTATTTTGAGAAACAATTGGTTTCACTCACTTCCACTTTGTTGCAATGTAGTATTGTTGTCCAAGTCAATTATGCCTCCAGATGTGCTCCCTACAAGGTTTTGACCAACACCATAAACTTTGCATATCATGCACGTTAGATTAGACATGAGAACAAACATGAGCAAAGGCGTTGTCAAAGTTGAAGATTGTAAATATTATTAGGGCACTTTAGAAAACAATGCCTCAAAAACAAACTTTTTAGCAAAAAAGACCTCACCTCAAACGTTTTAGAAAAATGGTGCTTTCATGGATTTTGGAACTTCAGAAAACTATGAAAGCATTACCTCAAATGTTTTAGAAAAACGGTGCTTTCACGGATTTTGGAACTTCAGAAAACTATGAAAGCATTTGTTTTTTGAAGTTTTAAAAAACATTTGAGGTTATCCACTCCCTCTGCCTCTCTCTTGAAGAACTTTTTCCTCGGTGATAGCAAATTTTTATAAAATGAAAAACATAGTACCAAGTGTGATACTAAGGCGCTGCCAAACCAAAGTAAATACAACCCAACAATAGTTGCAGAAACAAAGTAGCTGCAGAACAAGAAAATAAAAAAAGAAAAAAATTTAGTCAAATAAACTAAAGCTGCCTCAAACCAAAGAGATCAAACCTTGACAAGGAGAGAGGACAGTCCACAGAAGTTAGTGACGCTCCTCCACTTACTATTCCATAGATTTGCAATCACCTCTTAAAAATTGACTTAGACGCCACGATATCTGTTGTCAACTCTTACCTAGTTTCATGGTATTTAAATGTAGGCCAAGATATGCCTTAACAATAATTAAAATGTAATAACCCAGATTTTTGAATTTTATTTAATGGTATTAGATGATATACCACACAATGCGTGGTGCTAACGCTCCACACCGGAATATACCCACTTTAGAAATAGTTTGATTTTTTTATATATATCAATATTAGACTCAATGCGGAGTACTCGTCGATACGATTCCAACGATATATAATTTGTCGATTTTCGATAAGAATATAAAAAGTTATGCCCGTTTGAAGAGTGAAGCGGGTTAAAGGGCACAACTGTAAATTTGGGAGAGAATTCTCTGTCACGACCCAGAAATCCTTACCCGATATCGAGGGCCCAGAATTCCGTGTTATGACACCGCATGCTGGTTAAGGCAATAAGCGGACATACACATAATCTATAAATTGACTTAGCATATGGATTGAGGCATTTAAGATAGCATTAAAAATAATTTACTCATAAATTAATAACGAAAAACGTAGACAATAAAAATGAAGTATTTAATCCTAACCATGCATCTAGGATATCAAATCAAAATCAGTTTCAGATAGGGTAAAACGGTCTCAAATGTAAACTCACACAATATATCAAGGCTAAAACAAGTCTCTCAAGAAATAATGAAAACTAGAGTAAAAGGGTTCTCAATGCTGGTAAAAATCTGTTGGATCTACGCTCTCATCAAGGTGGTAGCCGACATCCTTGTTTATATGAGCCATCTCCGGATCAGCAGCTTTCAAATCATCAAGGACGGGATAAGCAGAATCTTCACCTGAAACTGTTAGATTTTGGGAGGGGGGTGAGTTTACTCAATCGCGTAAACTTCGGGGTTACAAGTCGATCCACCATAACATACTCAGGTGGGCGCGTGTGCAATCGCTTGAATTGCGGTGCATTTTTAAAATATAACCAACATCTTAAATAAATGAAATAAACTTATCCATAATTCATAGACTATCATAATCAAGACTGAAAAATATACTAATATAACATGAAGAGTGCATGATGCTTCTATTTTCTTATCTCTTTTCCTATTTGTCTTATCAACTTAGCATACGTGACATATCGTAAGTCTTATTAATTACTGCATACGCCTACACAACGATTTCAGATCTTATCTTATTTAAACGATCATGCGGGATCAGCCGAGCCTACCACGCGAGGTCCACGTGTAGATAACCACCTAACCTCCATATCATAACATAAACCACCATCCAGCCAGATGAGGTTGCCGGCATAGTAACCACGATGTCCCCTTAGTTCGAGACAAGGCTATAATGTCCTTAAGACCCGTCTTGGCTGCAGACGTTAAGCCCTTACGGTGGCTCGTAAGGTATGACACGTGTAGAAACTTAATTTATATTTAGCTGGCCTTCACAGCGTATCTTAACATATCATAACATTATTCGGTTCTGGGCTTAGGTCCCCGCCCCGATTTTATATTTGTGTGGGCTTAAGTCCCCACTTTCTTAATATATATGTGTCTTAACATATTCTTTTCTTATTTTCTTAAAACTTAGTTAGAATAGGCCACGGTGTGATAGGCTTCACTAAACCACGTTTTCCAAGGGAAGGGTTCCGTAGTAACCTAGATGTACTTCGTGTGGTATCCCATACTACCATAGAGGGGTTGCATCCGTACATGGATGCCTACATTCCAAGTTCCACGTGACCGTGAAAGAAACCCCACCGTGACGAAGGCTTAAGTCATGTGTCATATTTTATTCTTAACTTATATGCGTATGCCCTATCGTGATTTTCTATATGATGAATGTCATACGATAATGGTGAACATATATAAGAATGAATTATAACATAAACCTTAAACATTTCATATTTTTGAAGAAAATTAATAAAGAGCATAACATACGAAATATTAAAGTAAAACAGAAAATAAGAAATATTTAACTATATTTATTTTATAATAGTGTTGAAACTATACTTCATTAAGGTTAATTATATTCATGAAATTTGGTAATTGACTGGTATAGCGATCCAACCTATTTTAAAATTCTAAAGGAACGCATGTGTCAATTAAAGAATTGTATGAGGCTTAGAGGAGGTAATAGAATGGTAAGTATTGAAAAACGTCCATATTTGACCCCTTAAACTTATAAATTGTTATTCGATGCAAGCTATTTAATATATTTTATTTAATCTTAGCGATTTATAAGTCTAGAGATAAGTTTAGCATAAAGTAGTCAAAGAGTTAAAAAAATAATGTCAAACCCGTGTAACCTTGGATCATCTAAAATGTATCCCGACTTGCAGCTCAATTTTGACCTTAAAAATATTAAATTCGTGAAATTGCTATTTCAGACAAAGTTATAGATCTCGTTGTCTTCTTTCCAATGCCGCAAGAATCACGTCAATCCGAGTTCGGGATAAAAAGTTATGGCCAAAATACCGAGGCTGTGTCTGTTGAAGAGTTTGGCCGAATTTCACGAAAATCTGGGAAAAACGATCCTATCGAATTTGGGCCTAATTTCTATATTTTTAAGACCCGAAATTTATCAAAATTTAAGAAAAAATTAGGGTTTTCTTTTTAAGAAATAACTAAATAATTTAAGATGGATTTAGAGGCACCCACCTGTTGAAGCGTGTTTCGAATCCTACGATAATTTGGGTTGATGGAGATCGGATTCGAGAGACGATATGCCCGAGTCTTTTCGCGAGAATTCCTTTCTTACGATAAATTGGTCGCGGCGATGAGAAACTTTGATGGTGTAAGATTCTCTGATAAGATCGAAAATCGATGGAGATCCGAGAATTATGAAAGATGGCGCATCGAGCTTTTTGCGAGAAGAGGGATAAAGAAAGACAACTGAGAGAAAAAGTAAATATATATCTAATTCCTTGTATGAGTTAACTCTAATTAAGACTTTCCGTATAAGATTTAATAAAATAGTAGTTTTCTACGCATAGTAGAATTCATACGTGACTTGAAAAGCTTGAGAAGAGGTTTTGCTCAGCGTAAGCACCAAGGTAAATGGTGATTCTCTCCCAAATTCTGATTGTGCCCTTTAACCCGCTTCACTCTTCAAACGGGCATAACTTTTTATATTCTTATCGAAAATCGACAAATTATATATCGTTGGAATCGTATCGACGAGTACTCCGCATTGAGTCTAATATTGATATATAAAAAAAAATCAAACTATTTCTAAAGTGGGTATATTCCGGTGTGGAGCGTTAGCACCACGCATTGTGTGGTATATCATCTAATACCATTAAATAAAATTCAAAAATCTGGGTTATTACATTCTCTCCCCCTTATAATATTTTCGTCCCCGAAAATTACGTACCGATTATTCAAAAAGCTCAGGATGGTTTTCTTTGATGTCGTCTTCATTTTCCCAGGTCGCTTCTTTTGGCGTGTGATGTTGCCATTGGACCAACACTAATCTCATAGTTTTGTTTTTGAAGACTTGAACTTTGTGGTCAAGGATCTTGATCGGTCTTGCTATGGTAGTGAGATCCTCCTTTATATCGACGGGTTCGATCTCCACTATGTGTGATGGGTCATAGATGTATCTCCTCAGCATTGAGACATGAAAAACGTCATGGATTCCTGTATATTGTGGTGGTAGAACGACTTTATACGCAACCTCGCCCACACGTTTTGTGACCTCGAAAGGCCCTACCTATCTGGGGCTCAGCTTCCCGCGCTTTCCAAAGCGCATGACTCCCTTAGTCGGAGAGACGCGAATGAATACTCGTTCGCCAACCTGTTAAACAAATTTTTGTGTTTAATCACGAATACAATTGCAATGAAATTTAAAGTTTAAAATTTTCAATGTGTTACCTCGAATTCTAAATTACGACGGTGAGGGTTGGCGTACTTTCTCTGACGATCCTGGGCTATCTTAAGTCGTTCGCGTATCAGTTTGACTTTCTCAGTCGTAGTTTGGACTAATTCGGGTCCAAGCATCTTCCTAACTCCAACCGTCCCAACACAATGGCGTTCGCAACTGCTGCCATATAAAGCTGCGAAAGGGGACATTCCTATACTTGCCTGGTAGCTATTATTGTAAGAGAACTCGATCAGCGGGAGGTGATCGTCCCAGTTCCCTCGAAAGTCGAGCATACACGCTCGTAACATATCTTCAACTACTTGATTCACTCTTTCAGTCTGGCCGTCCGTCTGTGGGTGAAAAGCAGTACTAAAATCTAATCGAGTACCCAGAGCTTTTTGGAAGGCTGTCCAGTATTTTGAAGTAAATTTGGAGTCTCGATCAGAGACAATACTGACTGGGACCCCATGTAGTTTGACAATCTCTTTCAAATATGTTTCGGCAAGTTTGTTCCCATCTGTGGTAGTCTTGAATGGTAAGAAATGAGCTGACTTGGTCAATCTGTCAACGATAACCCAGATTGCATCATTCTTCTTCATCGTCTTTGGTAGACCTACAATGAAGTCCATAGATATGTTTTCCCACTTCCATTCCGGGATGGGTAGGGGTTGTATAAGTCCGGCCAATTTTTGATGTTCTGCCTTGACTTGTTGACACACTAAACATCTCGACACGTATTCGGCTATTTCCCGTTTCATATTCGGCCACCAATACCAATTTCTCAGATTTCGATACATCTTCGTACTGCCTGGATGTACGGAGTATCCTGATTTGTGACCTTCATCAAGTATCTCCTTTTCACTTGAGGGTCATTGATGCATACGATCTTTGTCTGAAGAGTAACATCCCATCCGGCCTTAGGCTGAAATCGGGTTTCAATCCTATGGTTTCAATGATTTTGAGGATCTCTGGGTCTGTACGTTGTATTTCCCTGATTTTGTCTAAAATGAACGGACTCATCACAATTCGTGCCAAATATACACCATCGTCAATCTCTTGGAGGTAAATGTCTTCTTCGGCGAGTTCATTGAAGGGCTTCCAAATTTTTAATCTGGCTAATAATGCCGAAGATTTTCTACTAAGTGCATCAGCGACGACATTTGCTTTTCCGGGGTGGTAATTTATGGAGCAGTCGTAATCTTTCATGTATTCCATCCATCTACGTTGTCTCAAATTCAGGTCCTTTTGTGAGAAAAGGTACTTGAGACTTTTGTGATCCAGATAAATCTTGAGCGTCTCGCCAGTAGAGGTAGTGGCGCCATAGTTTGAGGCGAAGATAAGCTGGCCAGTTCCAAGTCATGAACCGGATAGTTCTTTTCATGAGGTTTGAGCTGTCTTGACCCATAAGCGACAACTTTCTTACTTTGTTCAAGCACACAACCAAGTCCCTGGCGAGACGCATCTGTGAATATTTCAAATTCACTAGTGTTGGAAGTGGAAGGTAGGGTGAGGATTGGTGCAGTAGTAAGCCTCTTCTTCAGTTCTAGAAAACTTGATTCACATTCATCGGTCCACACAAATTTAACATTCTTCCGTGTGAGGCAGGTGAGCGGTAGAGCAATGCGTGAAAATCCTACAAAGCGACGGTAGTAACCTGCCAATCCGAGGAAACTCCTAACTTCGGTGACACTCGTCGGTGCTTTCCATTCATTAACTGCTTCGATCTTAGAAGGATCGACGGTCACTCCTGCTGATACCACGTGGCTAAGGAAGGTCACTTGTTTAAGCGAAAACTCACACTTACTAAGTTTAGCATACAACTGGTGATCTCGGAGTGCCTGAAGTGTGAGACGAAGGTGTTCCTCATGTTCTTCCACTCTTTATAATCCTTAACTTTTCAAAAATCAAATTCTCGTAGTCTCTTAAATTATTTATTCAAAATATACTCACTTCTCAACATCAATTACTTCTAACACTCTGTTATAGGCTATCATCATTATTATATCTTGTTGACCATAAAGTAATTCAAATAAATATGAGATTGATGATAATAATTTATTCCTCCATCTGAACTCACTTCTAATAAGTTATTCTTATAGTCAACATCTCAACCTATAATGAATATTTAAACCATCAAACCAGTCAGGATTTATCTTTTCTAATTATTCCCTAATACTCTAAAAATAAATCTTCTAATTGCTTTTCAATCTTCAAAGATTCTTCTCAATTTCTTTCACATGCTCCTAACTCATATAAGTTATCATCAAATAGATCTTTAAATCCTCAATTGAACTTTTAAATCTTACGTCATTGATCATCACACTTTCTTAAAATCCTTCAGTCCACAAAAGATCTAAAGCTTGGGGTATATCAAAATCATTATCACATCATCACTATAGTGTACTTACATGAGCCACACAGTCCTCAAGGAAATAAAGCTTGGCTCTGATACCATCTCTGTCACGACCCAGAAATCCTTACCCGATATCGAGGGCCCAGAATTCCGTGTTATGACACCGCATGCTGGTTAAGGCAATAAGCGGACATACACATAATCTATAAATTGACTTAGCATATGGATTGAGGCATTTAAGATAGCATTAAAAATAATTTACTCATAAATTAATAACGAAAAACGTAGACAATAATAATGAAGTATTTAATCCTAACCATGCATCTAGGATATCAAATCAAAATCAGTTTCAGATAGGGTAAAACGGTCTCAAATGTAAACTCACACAATATATCAAGGCTAAAACAAGTCTCTCAAGAAATAATGAAAACTAGAGTAAAAGGGTTCTCAATGCTGGTAAAAATCTGCTGGATCTACGCTCTCATCAAGGTGGTAGCCGACATCCTTGTTTATATGAGCCATCTGGATCGTGACTTTCAAATCATCAAGACGGGATAAGCGAATCTTCAGGCTGTTAGATTTTGGGAGGTGAGTTTACTCAATCGCGTAAACTCAGCGGGTTGCACAATCGATCCACCATAACTTACTCAGGTGGGCGTGTGTGCAATCGCTTGAATTGCGGTGCATTTTTAAAATATAACCAACATCTTAAATAAATGAAATAAACTTATCCATAATTCATAGACTATCATAATCAAGACTGAAAATATACTAATATAACATGAAGAGTGCATGATGCTTCTATTTTCTTATTTCTTTTCCTATTTGTCTTATCAACTTAGCATACGTGACATATCGTAAGTCTTATTAATTACTCCATACGCCACACAACGCATTTCCGCATCTTATCTTATTTAAACGATGCATGCGGGATCGGCCGAGCCTACCACGAGGTCCACGTGTAGATAACCACCTAACCTCCATATCATAACATAAACCACCATCCGGCCGGATGAGGTTGCGGCATAGTAACCACGATGTCCCCTTAGTTAGAGACAAGGCTATAATGTCTTGGTGCAGACGTTAAGCCCTTACGGTGGCTCGTAAGGTATGGCACGATGTAGAAACTTAATTTATATTTTGGCCTTCACGGTGTATCTTAACATATCATAACATTATTAGGTTATGGGCTTAGGTCCCGCCCGATTTTATATTTGTGGGCTTAAGTCCCCACTTTCTTAATATATATGTGTCTTCACATATTCTTTTCTTATTTTCTTCTTAAAACTTAGTTAGAATAGGCCACGGTGTGATAGGCTTCACTAAACCACGTTTTCAAGGGAAGGGTTCGTAGTAACCTAGATGTACGTGTGGTATCCCATACTACCATAGAGGGTTGCATCCATACATGGATGCCTACATTCCAAGTTCTACGTGAGTGAAAGAAACCCCACCGTAATGAAGGCTTAAGTCATGTGTCATATTTTATTCTTAACTTATATGTCGTATGCCTATTGTGATTTTCTATATGATGAATGTCATACGATAATGGTGAACATATATAAGAATGAATTATAACATAAACCTTAAACATTTCATATTTTTGAAGAAAATTAATAAAGAGCATAACATACGAAATATTAAAGTAAAACAGAAAATAAGAAATATTTAACTATATTTATTTTATAATAGTGTTGAAACTATACTTCATTAAGGTTAATTATATTCATGAAATTTGGTAATTGACTGGTATAGCGATCCAACCTATTTTAAAATTCTAAAGGGCATGTGTGTCAATTAAAGAATTGTATTAGGCTTAGAGGAGGTAATAGAATGGTAAGTATTGAAAAACGTCCATATTTGACCCCTTAAACTTATAAATTATTATTCGATGCAAGCTATTTAATATATTTTATTTAATCTTAGCGATTTATAAGTCTAGAGATAAGTTTAGCATAAAGTAGTCAAAGAGTTAAAAAAATAATGTCAAACCCGTGTAACCTTGGATCATCTAAAATGTATCCCGACTTGCAGCTCAATTTTGACCTTAAAAATATTAAATTCGTGAAATTGCTATTTCAGACAAAGTTATAGATCTCGTTGTCTTCTTTCCAATGCCGCAAGAATCACGTCAATCCGAGTTCGGGATAAAAAGTTATAGCCAAAATACCGAGGCTGTGTCTGTTGAAGAGTTTGGCCGAATTTCACGAAAATCTGGGAAAAACGATCCTATCGAATTTGGGCCTAATTTCTATATTTTTAAGACCCGAAATTTATCAAAATTTAAGAAAAAATTAGGGTTTTCTTTTTAAGAAATAACTAAATAATTTAAGATGGATTTAGAGGCACCCACCTGTTGAAGCGTGTTTCGAATCCTACGATAATTTGGGTTGATGGAGATCGGATTCGAGAGACGATATGCTAGGAGTCTTTTAGCGAGAATTCCTTTCTTCACGATAAATTGGTGGCGATGAGAAACTTTGATGGTGTAAGATTCTCTGATAAGATCGAAAATCGATGGAGATCCGACGAGGAATTATGAAAGATGGCACTGTCAGAGCTTTTGCAGAGAAGAGGGGATAAAGAAAGACAACTGAGAGAAGAAGTAAATATATATCTGACTTGAAAAGCTTGAGAAGAGGTTTTGCTCCAGCGCTTTGTGTAAGCACCAAGGTAAATGGTGATTCTCTCCCAAATTTACAGTTGTGCCCTTTAACCCGCTTCACTCTTCAAACGGGCATAACTTTTTATATTCTTATCGAAAATCGACAAATTATATATCGTTGGAATCGTATCGACGAGTACTCCGCATTGAGTCTAATATTGATATATAAAAAAAAATCAAACTATTTCTAAAGTGGGTATATTCCGGTGTGGAGCGTTAGCACCACGCATTGTGTGGTATATCATCTAATACCATTAAATAAAATTCAAAAATCTGGGTTATTACATAAAATAAGTAAGCTACCAACGGTTTTTTGTTTAGAAAGTTAACTTTAGTTTACAAAAAAAATTACATAATCAAAATAATTATTAAAAACTCATATCCAGTACATAAAAATATGGGACGTAAAAATATATAGATTGCCCTATATCTAATTCACATTAAGGGGCAACACACAGAGATCAATATTAGGTTCAGGCTCAGTTTCAAGGTAGGATACACGGGCCTAATTTGGGTTCAAAGTCAACTTCAAGGGCAGCATACACAGGCCAAAATTGGGCTCAGATTCTTATGGGCTGCCAAAATAATTGTGCTACACATTAATGGCCTCGTTTTAGGTGGAAGCATATAGTTGAATATGCTAATGGTCTTGTTTCATGTTCAGGTTCATGTTTGGGCAGCAATATATCTGGGTTCATGTAGGCAACAATTTCATCAATGGCTGAGATCAAATGAGTACATCACTACAAAAAAACAGATTATTAGTGGCAGTTTTTTGCTCCAAAAAACTGCCGCTATTAACAAAACACTATTAAAGACTATTAGCGGCAGTTTTTTGTTAATAGCGGCAGTTTTTGGCTGTTGCTAATAGTCTTATTTTTTGTAGTGCAATTACATGTATGTGTACAAATATATGTACGTGTATAAATGAGTACATCAATTATCTGTAGCTGGGCTCATATAAGATAAGGTTTTTCATTGGATTCGGCTTCTAGATCAGGCAGCATACATGAGCTCATTATTGAACAAGGATTAAAAACCCAAGCACACACTGGGTTAAAATAAGTAATGTGTGTGTGTGTGAGCGCACGTGTGTGTTGATTTCAGATTGAGTTTAGATATACCACTGTGTGAGCAGGGCCGTCTAAATGAAATGTTATTGAAGTTCGGGCTCGGTGTTTAGATAGGCAGCATAGGACAATTCAAAGCTTTAAATTCAGGTTTGGGTTTGGGTTTGGGAGGCAACATAATAAAAAAAGGGAAATTGGACGTCAAAAAAAAGGAATTGTTAAGTACATTTACTATTTTATCTTAGGTTCCATGAACATAAAAAAATATGTGCCTACAAGCTCAATTTTCCAATTACATAATTTCATCCAAATTGAACATATCATCTACTTAAAATAATGGGCCTACAAAAACTTAAGAGACTTTTATAGGCAATATATCAAACATCTGATGGGCAGTAATATATATATTCCTTGGCTAGATTTGATCGAGCAGCTTGGGGGATTTCAGATTTGATTTGAATGCAAATATCTAATGTAAATTGCATTATAGCCCTGATTTCATACTCAGTTTTCAGTTCCTATTCCACTCTTATCAACATTGCAGGACTCCCAAAACCTCATGAGAATCAACAGGTTCAAAGAAAAGTCAAACAGGAAGCAAAGACTGATTTCAAAGTCACAAACAAATTTAAAGGTTAACAAAGGATTGCAAAGCCCAATTGTAATGCCACCTACCCAAGTGACTTAGGCTGTGTTTGGGATTAATCTTTGGAGGCAAAGAGTAACTCTCTGCTCTGGAGCAGAGCACTTTAGTATGGAACTGTGTTTGGTAGTAAATGCTCTTAGATCTTTCAGAGAGTTAAAAAAGCTAAATTTGATTCACTTTGAAAGAGCAATTTAGACCTGCTCTTTTAAGTGGGCTGCTCTTTGCCTCCAAAGAGCAATCCCAAATTACACAACCTGAAAGTCCTTGCATGAACATGGCCATTTTCATTTTTTCATGGATGAAATGAGTGGCCCATAGGATTACCTGCACGAAAAGCGTCATAATCATGGTGTGGACTTTAGTTTCCACTAACTGTGAGCCTTCTTCCTAATAGTATCTAATCTTCCCATGATCTGCAATATTGAACATATGAAATGCATTACAAAAGATGAATATTATAAACAAAGGCTAATCAAACTTTTGTCTCAACTTATTAGTTCCTAGCAAAACAGCTAGTCCTTATTATATCAACAATGAAAATAAAAAAAAAATTACCTGGATTTTGGGATCCTTAAGCAAAGGATATTCCAAAGCAAGTTGCTTGTTGATATCCAGGCAATCAATGATATCTCCATCCTCTGTTTGCAACAAACCACATACAACACTTATTAAAGCATGTATTATGGAGGCATTAAGCGCAATACCTAGTAAAAATATAGAAGTTCAACTTGCATAAGAAACCCAATTTTTTTTTACTTTATTTCAGTTACCTAAACAATGGAGTTTATGTTAAGTGCATAGATAGCTAGTAGGTACATAGCTAGTAGTTACCTAAACAATGGAGTATATATTAAGTGCATAGATAGCCAGTTGGGCTAGAAAAAATGCAAATGCAATATATCAAATGCTTTATACCTTTATATAACCAATCGAGTGACAGTGAAAATAACAGAAGGCCTATGAAGAAACATCTGACTCAATTAGGATAGTTCATGTTGGAAAAACAACAAGTGGGAGAGGAAACTAGCATACCAAGATGATAGGGATGGGTTAAGGATATAACATGGATAAAAAACCGAACCTACCACAACACTTTATTAACACTTGGTTATTTCGGTGCTACATCCTTCCTGGCTACCTTGGGTTTTTCATCTGTGCTAGCTTTTTTAGCAAACATCAACATATGAAGCAGATTTGAAGACATCATTCCTAACTAGGAGCTGATCTGAGGTACTGACATCATCCGTACAGAAAGGATGATATCATCTATACAAACGGGATGACGTCAACACTGAAATAGATTTGAAGAGTGAAGATGAGTTCTCATTAATTATGCCCATACTCATAAACAATTACAAAAGAACAACGATTTAAGAACCCTAACACAACCAGCATGTACATACATATCCCTAAAGTATCCATCATAAGCGTGTATATACAACATAATTTCTAATAAGTATAATGAATAAGATAAACGATGGCAAGAACAAAGCATATAAAAAAAAATGGTATGGTTAACACACCAGAAGTCTCTTTGCAACAACTAGAAAAGGCTGCACATCTCCTCTAGTTCCAGCCATAAGCATTACAATCCTCAATCATGGAACTGATTTATTCAACTCAATGGAAGTTTCTTTAGTGTCAACTGGTGATGCATCAACAACATCAAGCTCTAACAAGTCTGATGCTACAAGGGAACTTCGAGCTACATCTACTTCAACTATCCCATCATTTTGGATTTTGACTAGATTCTCAATTATCTTTTTTTGAAAACCAACACACATAAGACTATTAACCAATTCAAAGATGCAAAAGAAACATTGGGATACAGTGATGAACTTCTTATAGAAAATTTACATGGTATAGATATCTCCAGCAAATTATTTAGCAACAAACATAAACAATATAAAGATTTGCAACATGTTCTAAGCATCATTTATTTATTTTGACAACAAACATTAAGAAATACAAACATATAATATGAACCAACAAGTCATTGTAGGCAGACTCATGCAAACACATACACGCATATATTAGCACTTATATATACAAATAATTATGAGAGTAGACATGAGCAGAAATACAAGCAAATAGATGCATACAAATATTCACCTGCTTTATCTCATCCACGATGCATCTCACCTGATTCTCATCAAGAAGTGGTCCAGAAATCTGGAAGAAGAACAAAAAAATATAAGGTAGATTCAAGATGTGATCGTGGACTTCAAGAATATTATGGCAGAACATAAGTGATCCACCTAGAAAAGTTCATGTTAAAGCATCAACTCCCACATCTAGCAAACATCAACATATGAAATATATACTACTTATGTGCAACATCTCTTAGCAGCAACATCAATCAATGAGTAAAAAATAATAAAACAAGATTGAAAAAAAGGAAAACAAAAAAACCAGAAAAAAGGTAGAAAAGCCATATCATGTATGCTTCTTCTCAATAGCCTCAGAGCACAATGAGAATAGACGTACCATATGCTGAGTAACCAAATATGCTTCATTACATTATGATATAGATCCACTTTTAATAAATCATGCACACCTTCCTGTTGGTATGGGCCTTTCTAGGTCCCTTTCGAGTCCTAGAATAGTAGCCCAAATTGGTCACTGTGGACTCTGTTTGTGATGGTGGGCGGTAAGTAGTAATGCAATAAAAAGAAGATATTTTTAGACGCACCTACAGGAAATCGTTAGTTGCAATCAAATCTATATATACCTATTGTGATCGCCATCTACAGATTTATCGACGCTATAGAACATCATTAATCGATCACGAGGATGAGGGGGGGGGGTTAGTGGGTTGGACTCCTATACTAAATGTCGACATGCCGACTTTAGTAGCTAGGGTTGCATAAGGTTTAAATAGTTTGGTTTCCTAATCCTACTGGGTCTTTCTAAGAAAGGGAGTTGTGGCTGATCAGTCACATAATATACCAATTTACGACCCTTAACTTAGTGATGCTAGGACTTAGTTTGCTACTAATAAGTTACTGATGCGCAAATATTAAAGAAAAACAATAAAACATAACTAAAATGATAATATTCGTCAAAATGAACTCATAAAGCAATAAAAGGACGATTGAACCAAAAGACGAATCTTCACACATTGAAAAGAGAAAATTCGTGTTTTACGATTTTGCGAAACAATGCAAATATAAAGTAGAAAATCGTAATTTACGATTCTTCAGAGAAAGTCGCTCAAAAGCGTACGATACAAGAGAAAGTGATGAATCGTAATTAAAGAATTGTTCAATAGGAAGCTTTAGAGAGAAAAGAATAGAAAATCGTGATTTACGATTTTCTAGAAAAAAAGTTTTCTGAAGCTGTTGATCATGTGAGAATCAACACCGCCATGCACAAAATTAGAAGAGTTCTTGACTTAAAAGTCTAGCCAATAACTAATCTGAGGAGATTGACAAAGAAGACTTTTAAAGGACTCTGTTGCTAAAATAAAGGAAGAAATTTAAAAGTACATCAATAGAATGAAAGCAAGGAAAAATAAGATTATAAGTAGAGTTATATTAGGATAGTTTTATTTTAGTAGTTTCTTTATTAGAATTAGGAGTTTTGTAAACTGACCCCTTATGATCTATAAATAAGAGGGCTTGGTATAAGAATAATTATCAAAGAAATTCTCAGCATCAATTGACGCCTGAGGTTGAGTTTTCTTTCAATCATTAGATTTCTAAGGTTCCTCGATCACAATTGACAACTGGATGATTAGAGTAGACATCTATAGTCTCTCAAAAGCAATTGACGACTCATGCTACGATTTGCAGATTACTATAATGGTTTTTATTTTTCATCTTTAATTTTCTAGAGTTTGATTGACGCCTAAATTTCTGTAGATTAAAGATTAGTATAAATCTATATTGAATGATGCTAGTTTTTTACTGACGCCCAAATCCTAGAAGACTGAGATATAGTGTAACGGTATTTTAAAATTGTAAACATCCGATAGCTGAAGAATGTGATTGACGACCATAATCTGAAGTAGGAGGATTTAGGATTTATTTTTTGTAAAATTTAGTTTAAGAAAATATTCTTTATTCATATTTCTCAAGTAGTTTAGGAACTTAAAAGATAAGTATAAGTTTTTAGTAAAATAATATATATACGTATTGATAAACCTATCTTCGTGGGAATGATCCTATGCTAGTACTATAATTTTCATTGTGCGCTTGCAATAGGTTAAGACTTAATTAGATGCCAATATAAGCCGCTAACAAGTTTTTAGCGCCGCTGTTGGGGATAGCGTTTTATATTTGTACTTATATTAATTTAAGAAAACAAGTATTTATCTTTTTCTTTTTATATTTATTTATATTTATAATTTCCTTTGACCACTTCTTAATCTTTTTACAGGTTTATTCGAAGTGACGAATTAGAGTTTCAATTTTCCCTAATCAAAGAAGCTCGAGGCTCAGATTTGTTCTCTCCTGCTTCTAAAATAAAAATCAGATAAAACTGAAAATAAAATAGACATTTAAAATAACTGTTTTTGCCCCCTTGCTCTATCCTAACTTCATTATGGCAGGTAAAGGCCAATATGCAGCTAAAACAATGGGGGAATACTATGCATTCACACCTCTTACACCTCCCCAATGTATTCAAATACACCCTACAGCCGATAATATGACTTTTGAGATTACGCCTAATGTGCTTCAAATATTTTCAACTTTTCATGGGCTAATGGACGAAGACCCCAATTTGCATTTAAATAAGTTTGTGAAAATGTGCACTATCATTCAAATTAAGAACTTGACAGAAGAATCCACTCGATTGAGGCTATTCTCATATTCCCTTAGAGATGAAGCAAAGTAGTGGATAAACTCTTCGCCTCATAATTCGATTGCTAATTGAGAAGGATTGGAACACATGTTTCTTATGAAATTCTTTCCAATCTGCAAAATGAATATTATTGTTGGCATCTTATTATAATATTTCACCAATTCCCGGATGAATCTCTTCAGGAATGTTGGTACCATCTTAAGGATCTTCTGTACAAGTGCCCTCACCATGGGATTACACGTTGGCAACTTGTGCTCACTTTCTATGAAGGCCTTGAAGATGCAGCCCAACATATGATTGATGTGGCCTATGATGGAATAGTTCTTATATTGACAGCAGATGATGCTTGGGAACTCTTTGAGACCCTTAGTGTAACACCCAGTCAATCCTAGCTCGTTACCACACTAGTTTGATTATCACGTGTTTGGCAAATAGAACGTATTAGGTCAAATAATCAAACTGGACCCTTTGGAACCAAGCCAGTAGATGAATAGACTATGTGTATTAGGCCCGATTGATAGCACCAAGGATCTGGCCCATTCGCCAACGGTCTAGAGTAAAGGCCCATTAGTTTGGAGATGGCACCTAAACTCAATATATAAAAAGGCCCATAAGTTGGACCCGTTAGGAAACGAACCCATGACTGAGAAAGGGGCCAGATCTATGGCTCTTAAGTCAAGTAGGTATATTGATTGAGTGTATGGGTTCCACACTTGAACAAACCCAAAGTAGGGGTTCGCTAGTTAGAAACCTAAATCTATGGTCCATTGATCTCAGAGCCCATGATTTGGACCATGCCAAGACCTATTTGAAACTCTTAGATTATTGGCCCACAACCTAGAAACAAGATCTATGACCTTTAGCTCAGCTAGTACACCTAAGTGGATGTATAAGCTTTACATGTGAGCCAGACCAGCTCATTTAAAGCCCATGCACACAATATATTTGCATAGAATTTGAGTGTCAAGCATATGTAGCGACAAGGAGAACTCTTTCTTCTCCCTCTCTTTGTCTCCACTGCAAGAAGCTCAGAACCTATGATTTGGACCCCTCCAATCTAGCAAATCGACCATAGAGGTGGGAAGAGTATTCCGCAACCACTAAACCATCGACTCGAGAAACTTTTAGGCGGGGACTAGAGTGATCAAGAGCACCTCACAGGTAAAATCATACGCGAAGCTTGGGAGCCTTAAGTGCGAGAAGTTTGTTACAGTAAACTCGCTACCCTACTTACAAATTCTAGTGTCAATTGAGTAAATGGAGTCCATGCATGTGGTTGGGAAGAATCGAACCCGTGGGATGCTTTGTAGCCAAAATCGTGGGGTCCGATGCTTTGAGCTGCATGCATGTCCAACCGCGCTAGTGTCTGAAGGGTCACTCCGCCTTAGGCTAAACCGACTGGGTTGCGTTCTAGCAATGCGTGCCTCAGAACCCCACTAAATCGAGTTCATGACCAGCTTGGGAGACGAATCCTACAATTTTTGGGGGTTTTTAGACTGTATCTCACGCGGGTTAACTATAATAAGGAACTAGTAGTTGCAAGGATTCACATTAGGCGACTGAATATGTTTCTTTCATAATGTGTGTGCACGAATCTTTGGAATCCGAGGCTAGAAGATAGAGCACAGAAGTGGCGAGTCTGTCAGGCTCGCCGCGGTGAGAAATCACCTGAAGGCCTCGCCGTGGCAAGATTTTAAGGTAAATTCTTCATTAGAAAAACTCACCGTGGTGAGATTTTTCCTACATGTGGGACCCGATCTATTCGCCACGGTGACCTTGCATCTCACCACGGCGAGATACTCTGTTTTGCTGAGCTATGGGGTTGTGTGACCTTGTGTAACAGCTACCACATTTTGATCCTGACAACATCGGGTACGGACTCGAGTAGGGTCAAGCCTATGCCAAAAACATGACACAAAGAACTGACTTAGTGGCCAGGATTAGAAACAACGGTGGATCATAGATTTAGTAAGAAGAAAAATATTCAGAGCCCTCCTAAGGATGAAAATTTGTGTAATACAATTTCAAATAATGCATAGGACTGCTAGGCACTGAGGGGTGTCAATCCTTTGACCCAAAACCCAGTAGTGCATGGAGAAAAATACCAACCAAGGCCTGATGGCCTTGCCTCAACACCTGAGGCAAGCATAGTGGGTTGCCTCAGCACCTGAGGCAAGTAAAGTAGTTGCCTCGGCACCTGAGGCAAGCCTAAGAGATTGCCTCGGCAACTAAGTCAATCCTAAAAATACAATAACTAATATAAAGCTTATATATATATATATACATGCAAGGTATTAGCTAATATAATAAAAAAAAAAGAATACTATCTTATATACATACATAGTATATTAGTGTAATTTCTTTACACTAAAGCTACACCCTGCACTATATGTTTAACTTTGTGTTAGCATTACACTATAGCCTTGCCGTTTTAACTTATATGGAGATACAATGCAAAATAAATCATGTGGGCATAACAGGGAATTGCAACCCTTGCCAAATTATAAGCTACTTTAAACCACCTACAACATCCACACATGGATGAGTCATTCTTGACTTCCCATGCACGCAAGAGCAGCTAACCTCCTACAAAACGCGACACATTCTTTCTTCTTTCCGCTGTAAGCCTTGAAGAATTTCATTTCAACTCTGCATAAACCAGAAGTTGGAACCTTCTTCTAGTTTAAACCAATTCTAACTTAATTCTTCTCAAACCCTTAGTGCCAAACTCATGACTTTAGAATCGAGGATCACAAGGTGACCTGCAATTCGATCACAAGGATTGCGAAGGCAATAGCTGGTCACGGAGAGTTCTGACTGGGACACCAATACACGTTCGACGTCATCTCATAGTAATCACGAGCACACCAAAAGGTATGCCATAAATACACAAAATTTCCTAGACTAGTTTAGTTCAGTAGTTAAGAAATTGAAATAGAGTATCCATCTGTGATGTGGTGTCGATTCACTAAGACTGAATCGGCAACACAAATCACAGTTTGAAATGGGTTTGGAACGCATATGGCTCATAAAAACTACACAAAAATTTTCGCACAAAAATGAATAAGAAAATTTAATTTTTGTGCAATATAAATATAAAATATATGATATTTATAATCATACAAAAGACCCAGTCAAATGCCTAAGTCAAAAGAGACATAGATGGACCAAAAAGCCCCTGGCAAGCCAAGCCTGCCAAGCTTGCTACGGCAAGGTGTTGGCTGAGTGGCTTGCCGTGGCAAGCATGTCCTTGCCGCGACAACCTTATGCTAAGACCACTGTTCGGTATTTTGGTTATAACTTTTGACCTCGAACTCCAATTGGCACGATTCATGATGCATTGGAAAGGGGACAACGAGCCAATAACTTTCATGAAGTAACAAATTTATGAATCTAATGTTTAAAGGGTCAAAAGATAATGACAAGTTGTGGAAAGGTGCTCAGCTGAAGGCTTGCCGCGGCAACCCATATTCTTGTCGCAACAACCCTGTGTCTGAGGCTATTTTGGAGCTATGTTTGTCCTGATTTTATATAGTATCTTGACTCCTAAGAATAGTGACCATGTAAGGCACTTATGTAAGGTCTATGGTGACCCAATACATCATTAAAAATACTAAAATGATGAACGTAAATCCTAGGTTTTTAGTGCACATGACGCGTTTGCTTGAAGACATGTGTGCACGAGAAACCAGTTACACGTAAACCTGGTATAAGGTAGGGAAATTACCTTCCTCATTTATATTGAGTTTTCTGATTCTTGTTTAGATAAGCAGGCTATTATGTGGATAATTAGAAAATTGATACGCATACCAGTTCAGTTTTAGCCATGTGATAAAGAAGTTCAGTGCATTTAAGAAGCTATTCAGGATGAATATGCTTAGTACCATCTTAATCATGAATATGCCAATTCTATTTATGAAGATGATAGATAGCGGGTGTTTTGATGAATGTTGTGCATGACGCTACTTATGCTAGTTTTGAGTTTACCAATTCTGATGTGATATCTAAATTGTATATAGAGATATGCTAGATTAAATGAAAGAAAAAGATGAAGAAATGAGGATGATAAGCTTGGTGTTTAAGTATGATTTAGTATGACTTGAGGATGATAAGCTTAGTGTTTGAGTATGCTGTAGTATGACCATGCTATTTCTGTTTTGAGTTCAGCCTTGAAGAGCTCGGCTTTGCTATTCCAGCTTTGATAAAACTATTAGCCCAGATTTAAATTAATATGAACATGCTATGTCAGTATGCTGCTGTTCACGAAAAACAAGCCTGTGAAGTTCAGTTATGCTAAACAGGTTTTTAATATGCTTTTTAAATGCATGATGTTGCATACACGAAAAATAATATGTTCATAATGTTCTCGCATGCTTGATCTCGCACATGGTCACGTCTTGATTTTTTATACTCATTTGCTTCATGTTGAGCCAATTGGCCCTGCTAACTTAGCTCAGGGGCTTGACCAATCTCGTGTCAAGTGACCTTGTTAACATAGCTTAAGGGCTTGACTTCTTGAACCAAGTGACCCTGTTAACTTAGCTCAGGGGCTTGACCAGTCTCGTGCCAAGTGACCTTGCTAACATAGCTCAAGGGCATGACTTCTTGAGTCAAGTGACCCTGTTAACATAGCCCAGGGGCTTGATTATCTCAGTTCAAGTGAATCCCGCTACCTTGGGAGCTTGATTTGCTGGTTTCTTGCTCTTATACATGTCTTGTTTCAGCATGATTCGTTGACATTATCTCTCATGATTCCTTTTCAGTACTCATATTTGGTCCGCATGAATATGTTAATATGAATATGTCAGCATGATACAATTATTGCATGATTTAGTGCTTATTCTGTTATATACTGCTAGGATATATTGATGCTAGAAAAGACATAATGTAAGATGACATGTGCTACATTTTATTTTGCATGTAGACATGAATGTATAATCTCACATATAAATTAGCATTTTAATTGGCCCTGCTGAGCTTCGATGACAGTTCATACTATGACTTTATGTCTTTGCTTCAAATATTGCTCAAGACCCTGAGCACGAGGCAGATCCTACCTACCAGCCTGAGGAGGAAGGTTCTGCTGAGGACTTCTTTCCTGGAGAGGTTTGAGAGAGAGAGAGAGAGAATAATAGTGTGTGAGATATTTTACTACGTCATGAATAGGTTTCTTTCCATTGTTTAGATGACGGGTGGCCGTCATCGGTGGAAAGCTATACATGTGTTTTAATGTTTATATTTCCTATTCCTATTTCTGTTTTAGATAAATGAATGGATATCAGTTGTGCCATATTTCTTCGTATCAGAGTTAATTTAAATCACTTCCACAATTGTAACACTTTGTACATACTACACTTGTTTGACAAGATCATGGTAGGTGATCCGACGGTGCAACCTTTCCCATATATGATAAGGGGAAAAGTCGGGTTGTCACAAGTGGTATCAAAGCTAGGCGTTAAGTCTTTGGAGACTTAACTCTGGCACGAATATATGGCACGCCGTTTGATGTTTGTTCAATGTTAAAGCCTAGGCTTTAAGTCTTCTAGGGACTCAAGGCTAAGCAGTAGGTTCTAGTTAGAACATAGATTGTGGATCTTTACGACCACATTTGATTGAAGTACTTGATCAATAGTGATCAAAGTATGCCTGTAGGATCCAAGTTAAGATGTAATTTTTGGCAAGTCATGGGCTCATGATGATCATGATCATTGTTAATTTGAACTTTTATTTCATATTGACAGATCAATATGGCAAATCGCAAAAGAGCTAAGACCACGCATGATGGGAAGAATGATCATGAACAAACTAGGCAACTACTGGAGACAATGGTCAAAACAATGGCCCAGCAGAATGAGTTACTTACAATAATAGTACAGCCCATTGCACACACTTCTTTGCATACACTCATTGAGTCATGCTCATGGTGCGGAACCCTACTATAACGGGAGCATTCGGAGTTCCACAAACTTCACGCGCCTCTTCATATATTCCATTAGCATTCTGTGGAAAATGTGGGAAGGCACAAAAGATGGACAAATGCTATAGAGCGTCTGGGGTGTGTTTTCATTGTGGTAAGATTGGACATCGGATTCAGGATTGCCCAGAGATGGTCGGAACGACATCAAAGACGGCACAAGATGCCCAAACCAACAACGATAATATCTAAGGCATGTGAACTATGTAGTTATAAGTTCGTTATGAGAAAGGTGTATCTAGGTCAATACTTTCTTGCAATTGTATCCAGAGGATGCCTAGTTGTTGTATGAGACACAAGTTTTGGTAGATCCTGGATCTACCCATTCATTTGTCATGCCTCAGATTACTGAAAAGTTGGAAAAGTTGGAAGCTACCCCAGAACCTCTCGACTTTATTTTAGACATGTCAATTCCGGCTAGACAATCTGTCACGACTGACATTGTGTATCGATCAATTATCATTCGGATCAAAGATTACTGGGAATACGAAGCAATAGTCGACTTGATCATATTCGATATGCAAGGATTCGACATAATCCTTGGCATGGAATGACTGTTTAACCACTAACCACCATGCAAACATCGACTGTTGAAAGAAAATTTTCACTTTCCGTCCCCAAGGGAGGAAATAAGCTAGCTTTTTCGGTACACAGTCAACTAATTTCAGTGATCCGAACATGGCGATTACATGATGATGGTACTCAACGGTATATCACGTTCATTCAAAGTCATGAGCAAGAGGAAAAGAATGTGTCACTTTCAGTTTTAGAGATGCCAATAGCCTGTGAATTCCTTGATGCCTTCCCTGATGAGTTGCCTGGATTTCAGCTTGGCAGGGAAGTGGAATTCGCTATTGATTTAGCCCCGTGCACCGAGCCGGTATCAAAGTTGCCATATTAAATGGCACCAGTGGAGTTGAAAGAACTCAAGGAGCAGTTACAAGAGCTTATTGGCATAGGGTTTATCAGACCGAGTGTGTCTCCGTGGGGTGCACCGGTATTGTTCGTGAAGAAGAAAGATGGATCAATGCGTCTTTGCATTGACTACCGTCAATTAAATAAGCTGACGATTAAGAATCATTATCCGCTCCCTAAAATCGATGATCTCGTTGATTAATTACAAGAAGCACGATGGTTTTTAAAGACTGATGGATGGTCGGGATATCAGAAGACGAAGGTGAAAGTTGATGATATTTCAAAGACAGCTTTTCGAACATGATATGGTCATTACGAGTTTCTTGTCATGCCTTTCGGGTTGACCAATGCTCTTGCATCCTTTATGGACTTAATGAATTGAGTCTTCAAGTCTTACTTAAATCAGCATATCGTAGTATTCATCAATGATATTCTCATCTACTCAAAGACGAAAGCAGAGCATGAAAGTCATCTACGGTTTGCTTTACAGACCTTGCGAGATTCTCAACTGTATGTGAAGTTCAGTAAATGTAACTTCTAGTTGAATCAAGTTAGTTTTCTGGGCCATGTCATTTCTGAAGCCGGCTTTACAGTAGATCCTGCGAAGGTAGAGGTTGTAGTGCAATGGAAGCAATCACAAATCGTAACCAAGATCCGAAGCTTTCTAGGTCTCGCAGGGTATTATCGACGCTTTATTGAAGGGTTTTCAAAGCATGCTGGACCACTCACGCAGCTCACTCATAAAAATAATAAATTCGAGTGGAATGAGGCATGTGAGCAGAGTTTCCAGGAGTTGAAACGAAGATGAACATCACTACTAGTCCACGCAATACCATTAGGCAGCGGAGGCTTTGCTATATTTAGTGGTGCCTCGTATAGTGGGTTAGGTTGTATATTCAATCAGAGGGAGTGTGTGATTTCATATGGTTCTCGATAGTTGAAAGATCACGAGAAGAACTACCCCACTCATGACCTGGAGTTAATAGTGGTCATTTTTGCATTGAAAATTTGGAGGCACTACCTGTATAGTGAAACCTTCAAGATTTTTACTGATCACAAAAGTCTTAAGTATCTCTTTACCCAAAAAGAGTTGAATATGAGGCAGAGAAGATGGATGGAGTTCTTGAAGGACTATGACTGTTCTATACAGTACCATCCTAGCAAAGCAAATGTAGTAGCTGATGCGCTAAATCGGAAGTCATCTGCTCAATTATCCCATCTTGTGACACGGTTATGGAGATGGAAGTTACTCAATGACATAGTGTCATCCAGTGCCATTATTAGGGCGACAACAACTGGAGGATTGCTTGCTATAGTTATGATCCGATCCACACTCTTCGATAGGATCAGAGAAGTCCAGATGCATGATGCAGAGCTTATCGCTATTAGACAGGGAGTGCTCAATGGGCTGCAGCCAGACTTTTTCGATTAAGGACGATGGGACCTTATTATTTCGAGGCAGAGTATGCATACCAGATGATAGTGCCCTGTGACATGAAATTTTTGACGAAGCTCCGAAGTCAGCCTATGTCCTTCATCCTAGTAGCACGAAGATGTATCAGGACTTAAAGAAGACGTTTTGGTGGAGTGGCTTGAAGCGTCGAAATTGGCCGACATCTATCTGAGAGAGATAGTCAGACTACACGGGATACTAGTGAGTATCGTGTCAGATCGCGATCTATTATATACCTCATGATTATGGCAGAGCTTTCAAGAAGGAATGGGTTCCAAGTTGGAATTCAGTTATACTGGTCTCTACCATATACCGTACAAATCGGCGATCATTTTGTTATCAAAATAACTCTGACAAAAGGGCATGATGCGATTTGGGAAACGAGGCAAATTGAGTCCTCGTTATGTTAGCCAATTCTCAGTTTTGGGCAAAGTTGGTGAGGTAGCATACCGAGTTGCATTACCTCCACATTTTTCCAGCGTACACGATGTATTCCACGTATCTATGCCGATGAAGTAAGTTAGTGATCCAACCCACGGGTTGGATTATCAGCCACTGGATATTCAGGAAGAGTTAACAGTGACTGAAGAGCCAGCTCAGATATTAGATCACAAAGACCAAATCTTGAGAACAAAGCGTATTCCACTCATATTGGTCTAACGGAAGAATCACAGTTCACATGAGGCTACCTGCGAATGCGAAGCTGATATTCGCACTCAGTATGCTCATTTATTTCCCTAAGGTACATCATTTATTGAATTTGTTCGAATAACTTACTATATATGATATATATAAAAGTTTCGTATGCATTGCCCATATAATTATGTATAAATTAGAAGTAGAGAAATAGATGGATATTAGATTTTCATGCATTATAAATTGGCACATGATACTGCACATGATTCAGTTTACTTTATATTGTTCTATGTTTGTTATATGTTTATTTTATTATGCATTATTACCTCGTCATGTTTACTCTATCTTATAATGGGATATGCCTTCAACATATAACCGAATCTGATCTCACATCCCCGCCTTCTTTTATTTTCGCGGACGAAAATCCCTTAAGTAGGGGAGAGTGTAACAGCTGCCACATTTTGATCTTGACAACATCGGGTATGGACATGAGTAAGGTCAGGCTTGTGCCAAAAACATGACACAAAGAATTGACTTAGTGGCCAGTATTAGAAACAGCGGTGGATCATAGATTTAGTAAGAAGAAAAATATTCGAAGCCCTCCTAAGGATGAAAATTTGTGTAACACAATTTTAAATAATGCATAGGATTGCTAAACACTGAGGGGTGTCAATCCTTTGACCCAAAACCCAGTAGTGCATGGAGAAAAATACCAACGAAGGCCTGATGGCCTTGCCTCAACACCTGAGGCAAGCATAGTGGGTTGCCTCAGCACCTAAGGCAAATAAAGTAGTTGCCTCGGCACCTGAGGCATGCCAAAAAATACAATAACTAATATAAAGCTTACATATATATATATATATATATATATATATATGTATATACATGCAACGTATTAGCTAATATAATAAAAAAAAAGAATACTATCTTATAGACATACATAGTATATTAGTGTAATTTCTTTACACTAAAGCTATACCCTGCACTATATGTTTAACTTTGCGTTAGCATTACACTATAGCCTAACCATTTTAACTTATATGGAGATACAATGCGAAATAAATTTTGTGGGCACAACAGGGAATTACAGCCCTTGCCAGATTATAAGCTACTTTAAACCACCTACAGAATCCACGCATGGATGAGTCATTCTTGACTCCCATGCACGTAAGAGCAGCTAACCTCCTACAAAACACGACACATTCTTTCTTCTTTCCACTGCAAGCCTTGAAGAATTTCATTTCAACTCTGCATAAACCAGAAGCTGGAACCTTCTTCTAGTTTAAACCAATTTAACTTAACTCTTCTCAAACCCTTAGTGCCAAACTCATGACTTTAGAACCGAGGATCACAAGGTGACCTGCCATTTGATCACAAGGATTGCGAAGGCAATAGCTGGTCACAAAGAGTTCTGACAGGGACACCAATACACGTTCAACGTCATCTCATCGTAATCACGAGCACACCAAAAGGTATGCCATAAATACACAGAATTTCCTAGACTAGTTTAGTTCAGTAGCTAAGAAATTGAAATAGAGTATCCATCTGTGATGTGGTGTGAATTCACTAAGACCGAATCGGCAAAATGAATCACAGTTTGAAATGGGTTTGGAACCCATATGGCTCATAAAAACTACACCGAAATTTTTGCACAAAAATGAATAAGAAAATTCAATTTTTTTGCAATATATATGTAAAATATATGATCTTTATAATCATACAAAAGACCCAGTCAAATGCCTGAGTCAAAAGAGACATAGATGGACCAAAAACAACCTGGCAAGCCAATCCTGGCAGGCTTGCCGTGGCAAGGTGTTGGCTGAGTGGCTTGCCGTGGCAACCTTTTGCTCAGACTATTGTTTGGTATTTTGGTCATAACGTTTGACCCCGAACTCCGATTGGCACGATTTTTGATGCGTTAGAAAGGGGACAACGAGTCCTATAACTTTCATGAATTAATAAATTCATGAATCTAATATATAAAGGGTCAAAAGTTAGTGACGATTTGTGGAAATAAACTCAGCTGAAGGCTTGCTGCGGCAACCCATATTCTGGCCGCGACAACCCTGTGTCTGAGGCTATTTTGGAGCTATGTCTGTCTTGATTTTGTATAGTATCTTGACTCCTCAGAATAGTGACCATGTAGGGCGCTTATGCAAGGTCTATGGTGACCCAATACATCGTTAAAAATACTAAAATGATGAACATAAATCCTAGGTTTTTGGTGCACATGACGCATTTGCTTGAAGACATGCGTGTATGGGAAACCAGTTACACGTAAACTTAGTATAAGGTAGGGAAATTACTTTCCTCATTTATATTGAGTTTTCTGATTCTTGTTTAGATAAGCAAGCTATTATGTGGATAATTAGCAAATTGATATGCATATCAGTTCAGTTTTAGCCATGTGATAAAGAAGTTCAGTGCATTTAAGAAGTTATTCAGGATGAATATGTTTAGTACCATCTTAATCATGAATATGCCAATTCTGTTTATGAGGATGATAGATAGCGGGTTTTTATGAATGTTGTGCATGACGCTACTTATGCTAGTTTTGAGTTTACCAATTCTGATGTGATATCTAAATTTTATATAGAGATATGCTAGATTAAACGAAAGAAAATGATGAAGAAATGAGGATGATAAGCTTGGTGTTAAGTATGATTTAGTATGACTTGAGGATGATAAGCTTAGTGTTTAAGTATGTTGTAGTATGACCATGCTATTTCTATTTTGAGTTTAGCCTTGAAGAGCTCGGCTTTGCCATTCCAGCTTTGATAAAACTATTAGCCCAGATTTAAATTAATATGAACATGCTATGTCAGTATGCTGGTGTTCACGATAAAGAAGCCTGTGAAGTTCAGTTATGCTAAACAAGTTTTCAATATGCTTTTTAAGATATATATGCATGATGTCGCATACACGAAAAATAAGGTGTTCATAATGTTCTTGCATGTTTGATCGCGCACATAGTCACATCTTGATTCTTGATACTCGTTTGCTTCATGTTGAGCCAAGTGGCCTTGCTAACTTTGCTCAGGGGCTTGACAAATTTCGTGTCAAGTGACCTTGCTAACATAGCTCAAGGGCTTGACTTCTTGACCCAAGTGACCCTGCTAACTTAGCTCAGGGGCTTGACCAGTCTCGTGCCAAGTGACCTTGCTTACATAGCTCAAGGGCTTGACTTCTTAAGTCAAGTGACCCTATTAACCTAGCCCAGGGGCTTGATTAGCTCAGTCCAAGTGAATCCCGCTACCTCGGAAGCTTGATTTGTTGGTTTCTTGTTCTTGTACATGTCTTGTTTCAGCATCATACGATGATATTATTTCTCATGATTCCTTTTCAGTACTCGTATTTGGTATGCATGAATATGTCAGCATTGTCAGCATGATACAATAATTGCATGATTTAGTGCTTGTTCTGTTATATACTGCTAGGATATATTGATGCTAGAATAGACATAATTTGTGATGACATGTGCTTCATTTTATTTCGCATCTAGACATGAATGGATAATCTCACACATAAATTAGCATTTTAATTGTCCCTGCTGAGCTTTGATGATAGCACATACTACGACTTTATGTCTTAGCTGTAGATATTGCTCAAGACCTTGAGCACGAGACTGATCCTACCTAACAGCCTAAGGAGGATGAGGAGGAAGGTTCTGCTGAGGACTTCTTTCCTTGAGAGGTTTGAGAGAGAGAGAGAGAGAATAATAGTGTGTGAGATATTTTACTACGTCGTGTATAGGTTTCTTTCCATTGTTTAGATGACGGGTGGCCGTCATCGGTGGAAAGCTATACATGGGTTTTGATGTTTATATTTCCTGTTCCTATTTCTGTTTTAGATAAATTAATGGATATCAGTTGTCACATATTTCTTCATATCAGAGTTAATTTAAATCACTTCCGTAATTGTAACACTTTGTACATATTACACTTGTTTGACAGGATCATGTTAGGTTATCCGACGGTGCGACCTTTCCCATATACGATAAGGGGAAAAGTCGGGCTATCACAAGTGGTATCAAAGCTTGGCGTTAAGTCTTTGGAGACTTAACTCTGGTACGGATATATGGCATGACGTTTGATGTTTGTTTAGTGTTAAAGCCTAGGCTTTAAGTCTTCTAGGGACTCAAGGCTAGACAGTAGGTTCTGATTAGAGCATAGATTATGGATCTTTATGACCACGTTTGATTGAAGTACTCGATCAATAGTGATCGAAGTATGCTGGTAGGATCTAAGTTAGGATGTAACTTGTGGCAAGTCATGGGCTCATGATGATCACGATCATTGTTAATTTGAACATTTGTTTCATGTGCACAGATCAATATGGCAAATCGCAAAAGAGCTAGGACCACGCATGCTGAGAAGAATGATCATGAACAAACTAGGAAACTACTAGAGACAATGGTCAAAATAATGGCCCAGCAAAATGAGTTACTTTGCATACATTCGTTGTGTCATGCTCACGGTGCGGAACCCTACTATAACGGGAGCGTTCGGAGTTCCACAAACTTCACGCGCCTCTTCATCCATTCCGTTAGCATTCTGTGGAAAATGTGGAAAGGAACATAAGATGGACGAATGCTATAGAGCGACTGGGGCATATTTTTATTGGCACAAGATGCCCAAACTAGCAACGATATTATTTAAGGCATGTGAACAATGTAGTTATAAGTTTGTTATGAGAAAGGTGCATCTAGGTCAATACTTTCTTGCAATTATATCCAGAGGATGCCTACTTGTTGTATAACGTACAAGTTTTGGTAGATCCTGGATCTACCCATTCATTTGTCATGCCTCAGATTACTTAAAAGTTGGGAAAGTTGGGAGCTACCCCAGAACCTCTCAACTTTATTTTAGACATGTCAGTTTCGGCTGGACAATCTGTCATGACTGACATTGTGTATCGATCAATTATCATTCGGATAAAAGATTATTGGGAATACGAAGCAGTAGTCGACTTGGTCATACTCGATATGCAAGAATTCGATGTAATCCTTGACATGGATTGACTGTTTAACCCCTAACCACCATGCAAAAATTGAGTGTCGAAAGAAAATTGTCACTTTCTGTCCCCAAGGGAGGAAATCAGCTAGCTTTTTCGGTATACAGTCAACTAATTTTAGTGATCCGAGCATGGCGATTACTTGATGATGGTACTCAAGGGTATATCGCATTCATTCAAAGTCACGAGCAAGAGGAAAAGAAAGTGTCACTTTCAGTTTCACAAATACCAATAGCCTGTGAATTCCCTGATGTCTTCCTTGATGAGTTGCCTGGATTTCTGCCTAGCAGGGAAGTGGAATTCGCTATTGATTAAGCCTCGAGCACCGAGCTGGTATCAAAGGCGTTGTATTAAATGGCACCAGCGGAGTTGAAAGAAGTCAAGGAGCAGTTACAAGAGCTTATTGGCAAAGGGTTTATCAGACCGAGTGTGTCTCTGTGGGGTGCACCGGTATTGTTCGTGAAGAAGAAAGATGGGTCAATGCGTCTATGCATTAACTACCGTCAATTAAATAAGCTGACGATTTAGAATCATTATCCGCTCCCCAGAGTCGATGATCTTGTTGATCAATTACAAGAAGCACGATGGTTTTCCAAGATTGATGGATGGTCGAGATATCACCAGATGAAGGTGCAAGTTGAAGATATTTCGAAGACAACTTTTCGAATACGATATGGTCATTATGAGTTACTTGTCATGCCCTTCAGGTTGACCAATGCTCCTGCATCCTTTATGGACTTAATGAATCGAGTCTTCAAGTCTTACTTAGATCAGTGTATCGTAGTATTCATCGACGATATTCTCATCTACTCAAAGACGAAAGCTGAGCATGAAAGTCATCTGTGATTTACTTTACAAACCTTGCGAGATTCTCAACTGTATGTGAAGTTTAGTAAATGTGACTTTTGGTTGAATCAAGTTAGTTTTTCGGGCCATGTCATTTCTGAAGCCGGTATTACAGTAGATCCTACGAAGGTAGAGGATGTAGTGCAATGGAAGCAACCACAAATCGTAACCAAGATCTGAAGCTTTCTAGGTCTCGCAGGGTATAATCGACATTTTGTTGAAGGGTTTTCAAAGATTGTTGAACCACTCACGCAGCTCACTCATAAAAATATTAAATTCGAGTGGAATAAGGCATGTGAGCAGAGTTTCCAGGAGTTGAAATGAAGATACACTTCAGTACCCGTCCTCGTAATACCATCAGGCAGCAGAGGCTTTGCTATATTCAGTGATGCCTTGTATAGTGGGTTAGGTTGTGTATTGAATCAGAGGGAACGTGTGATTTCATATGGTTCTCGACAGTTAAAAGATCACGAGAATAACTATCCCACTCATGACCTGGAGTTAGCAGCAGCCATTTTTGCATTGAAAATCTGGAGGCACTATCTGTATGGTGAAACCTTCAAGATTTTCCTTGATCACAAAAGTCTCAAGTATCTCTTTACCTAAAAAGAGCTGAATATGAGGCAGAGAAGATGGATGGAGTTCTTGAAGGACGACGACTATTCTATACTGTACCATCTCGGCAAAGCAAATGTAGTAGCTGATGGGCTAAATCGAAAGTCATCTAGTCAATTATCCCATCTTGTGACACTGTTACTGAGATGGAAGTAACTCAATGACATAGTGTCATTCAGTGCCACTATTAGGGCGCCAGCAACGGGAGGATTGCTTCCTACAGTTATGATCCGATCCACACTCTTCGATAGGATCAAAGAAGTCCAGATGCATGATGCAGAGCTCATCGCTATCAAACAGGGAGTACTCAATGGGCTGCAGCCAGACTTTCCGATTAAGGACTATGGGTCCTTATTATTTCGAGGCAGAGTATGTGTACCAGATGATAGTGCCTTGTGACATAAAATTCTTGACGAAGCTCCTAAGTCAGTCTAAGTCATTCATCCTAGTAGCACGAAGATGTATCAGAACTTAAAGAAGACGTTTTGGTGGAGTGGATTGAAGGGTCGAAAATTTGCCAACGTCTACCTGAGAGAGATAGTCAGACTACACGGGATACCAGTGAGTATCGTGTAAGATCGCGATCTGTTATATACCTCTCGATTCTGGCAGAGTTTTCAAGAAAGAATGGGTTCCAAGTTGGAATTCAGTTATACTGATCTCTACCATATATCGTACAGATTGGCAATCATGTCGTTATCAAAATATCTCCGACAAAAGGGCATGATGCGAATTGAGAAATGAGGCAAATTGAGTCCTCGTGATGTTGGACCATTCCTTGTTTTGGGAAAAGTTGGTGAGGTAGCATACCGAGTTGCGTTACCTCCACATTTTTCCAGCGTACACGTTGTATTCCACGTATCTATGCTGAGGAAGTACGTTAGTGATCCAACCCACGGGTTGGATTATCAACCACTGGATATTCAGGAAGAGATAATAGTGATTGAAGAGCCAGCTCAAATATTAGATCACAAAGACCAAATCTTGAGAACAAAATGTATTCCACTCATATTGGTCCAATGGAAGAATCACAGTTCACATGGGGCTACCTCAGAACGCGAAGCTGATATTCGCGCTCAATATCCCCATTTATTTCCCTAAGGTACATCATTGATTGAATTTGTTCGAATAACTTACTGCATATGATATATATAAAAGTTTCGTATGTATTGCCCGTATAATTATGTATAAATTAGAAGTAGAGAAATAGATGGATATTAGATTTTCATGCATTATATATTGGCACATGATACTGTACATTATTCAGTTTACTTTATATTGTTCTACATCTGTTATATGTTTATTTTATTATGCATTATTACCACGTCATGTTTTCTCTATCTTATAATGGGATATGCCTTCAACATATAACCGAATCTAATCTCACTTCCCCGCCTTCTTTTATTTTGAGGAGGAAAATCCCTTAAGTAGGGGAGAGTGTAACAGCCGCCACATTTTGATCCTGACAACATCGGGTACGGATTCGAGTAGGGTCAGGCTTGTGCCAAAAACATGACACAAAAAACTGACTTAGTGGCCAGTATTAGAAACAACGGTAGGTCATAGATTTAGTAAGAAGAAAAATATTCGGAGCCCTCCTAAGGATGAATATTTGTGTAACATAATTTTAAATAATGCATAGGACTGCTAAGCACTGAATGGTGTCAGTCCTTTGACCCAAAACCCAGTAGTGCATGGAGAAAAATACCAACTAAGGCCAGATGGCCTTGCCTCAACACCTGAGGCAAGTATAGTGGATTGCCTCAGCACCTAAGGCAGGTAAAGTAGTTGCCTCGGCACCTGAGGCAAGCCTAAGAGGTTGCCACGGCAACTGAGGCCAGCCTAAAAATACAATAACTAATATAAAGCTCACATATATATATATATATACACGCAACGTATTAGCTAATATAATAAAAAAAAAGAATACTATCTTATATACATACATAGTATATTAGTGTAATTTCTTTACACTAAAGCTACACCCTGCACTATATGTTTAACTTTGTCTTAGCATTACACTATAGCCTAGCTGTTTTAACTTATATGGAGATACACTGCAAAATAAATCATGTGGGCAGAACAAAGAATTACAGCCCTTGCCAAATTATAAGCTGCTTTAAACCACCTACAACATCCACGCATGGATGAGTCATTCTTGACTCCCATGCACGCAAGAGCGGCTGACCTCCTACAAAACACGACACATTCTTTCTTCTTTCCGCTGCAAGCCTTGAAGAATTTTATTTCAACTCTGCATAAACCAGAAGCTGGAACCTTCTTCTAGTTTAAACCAGTTCTAACATAGTTCTTCTCAAACCCTTAGTGCCAAACTCATGACTTTAGAACCGAGGATCACAAGGTGACCTGCTATTCAATCACAAGGATTGCGAAGGCAATAGCTAGTCATGGGGAGTTTTGAAAGTGACACCAATACACGTTCGATGTCATCTCATCGTAATCACGAGCACAACAAAAGGTATGCCATAAATACAGAGAATTTCCTAGACTAGTTTAGTTCAGTAGTTAAGAAATTGAAATAGAGTATCCATCTGTGATGTGGTGTCGATTCACTAAAACTGAATCGGCAACATGAATCATAGTTTGAATTGGGTTTGGAATCCATATGGCTCATAAAAACTACACCAAAATTTCCGCACAAAAATGAATAAGAAAATTCAATTTTTGTGCAATATATATGTAAAATATATGAACTTTATAATCATACAAACGACCCAGTCAAATGCCTAAATCAAAAGAGACATAGATGGACCAAAAAAACCCCAGCAAGCCAAGCTTGACAGGCTTGCCGTGACAGGGCTTATGTTGCCACGACAAGGTGTTGGCTGAGTGGCTTGCCGCGGCGAGCATGTCCTTGTCCTGGCAACCTTATGCTCAGACCACTAGTCGGTATTTTGGTCATAACTTTTGACCTCGAACTTCGACTGGTACGATTCTTGATGCGTTAGAAAGGGGACAATGAGACCTATAACTTTTATGAAGTAATAAATTCATGAATCTAATTTACCAAAGGGTCAAAAGTTAGTGAAAATATGTGGAAAGGTGCTCAGCTGAAGGCTTGCCACGGCAACCCATATTCTTGCCGTGAAAACCTTGTGTCTGAGGCTATTTTGGAGCTATGTCTATCCTGATTTTGTATAGTATCTTGACTCCTAAGAATAGTGACCATGTAGGGCACTTATGTAAGGTCTATGGTGACCCAATACATCATTAAAAATACTAAAACAATGAACATAAATCCTAGGTTTTTGGTGCACATAACTCGTTTGCTTGAAGACATGCGTGTATGGGAAACCAGTTACACGTAAACCTGGTATAAGATAGGTAAATTACCTTCCTCATTTATATTTAGTTTTCTGATTCTTGTTTAGATAAGCAAGCTATTATGTGGATAATTAGGAAATTGATACGCATATCAGTTCAGTTTTAGCCAAATGATAAAGAAGTTATGTGTATTTAAGAAGGTATTTAGGATGAATATGTTTAGTACCATCTTAATCATGAATATGCTAATTCTATTTATGAGGATGATAGATAGCTGGTTTTGATGAATGTCGTGCATGACGCTGCTTAAGTTAGTTTTGAGTTTACTAATTCTGATGTGATATTTAAATTTTATATAGAGATATGCTAGATTAAATGAAAGAAAAAGATGAAGAAATGAGGATGATAAGCTTGGTGTTTAAGTATGATTTAGTATGACTTGAGGATGATTAGCTTAGTGTTTAAGTATGTTGTAGTATGACCATGCTATTTTTGTTTTGAGTTCAACCTTGAAAATTCAGCCTTGAACAGCTTGGCTTTGCTATTCCAGCTTTGATAAAACTATTAGCCCTGATTTAAATTAATATGAACATGCTATGTCAGTATGTTAGTATTCTTGATAAACAAGCCTGTGAAGTTCAATTATGCTAGACAAGTTTTTAATATGCTTTTTAAGATATATATGCATGATGTCGCATACACGAAAAACAATATGTTCATAATGTTCTCGCATGCTTGATCTCGTACATGGTCATGTCTTGATTCTTGATACTCGTTTGCTTCATGTTGAGCCAAGTGACCCTGCTAAATTAGCTCAGGGGCTTGACCAATCTCGTGTCAAGTGACCTTGCTAACATAGCTCAAGGGCTTGACTTCTTAAACCAAGTGACCCTACTAACTTAGCTCAGGGGCTTGACCAGTCTCGTGCCAAGTGACCTTACTAACATAGCTCAAGGACTTTTCTTGAGTCAAGTGACCCTATTAACCTAGCCCAGGGGATTGATTTTCTCAGTCCAAGTGAATCCCGCTACCTCGGGAGCTTGATTTACTGGTTTCTTGTTCTTGTATATGTCTTGTTTCAGCATGATTCGTTGATATTATCTCTCATGATTCCTTGTCAGTACTCGTATTTGGTCTGCATGAATATGTCAGCATTGTCAGCATGATACAATAATTGCATGATTTAGTGCTTGTTCTGTTATATACTGGTAGGATATATTGATGCTAGAATAGACCTAATATGTGATGACATGTGCTTTATTTTAGTTTGCATCTAGACATGAATAGATAATCTCACATATAAATTAGCATTTTAATTGTCCCTGCTACTCTTCGATGATAGCTCATACTACGACTTTATGCCTTAGCTGCAGATATTGCTCAAGACCCTGAGCACAATAGTGTGTGAGATATTTTACTACATCATGTATAGGTTTCTTTCCACCGATGACGGGTGGCCGTCATCGGTGGAAAGCTATACAAGGGTTTTGATGTTTATATTTCTTGTTCCTATTTCTGTTTTAGATAAATGAATGGATATCGGTTGTGACATATTTCTTCTTATCGGAGTTAATTTAAATCACTTCCGCAATTGTAACACTTTGTACATACTACACTTGTTTGAAAGGATCATGTTAGGTGATCCAATGGTGCGACCTTTCCTATATACGATAAGGGGAAAAGTCGGGCTGTCACACCTTGTGTGCCTCGCGAAGATCGTGACTTACGACTAGGATGGCTAGTTAGTATCTGAGGACGTGTGTGATGTGTCTTCTAGGATTTACTTGAAGGACATTTGAGAGGAATTTAGCTTCGATCCGTACGTGTTTAGTCATGAGGTCCAACACTTGAGGTAGGTAAAATACCTTTGCCAACTATATGTTTACTCGAATTCACATTTATGATGCAATTATCAAATGAGCTATATTCTTTCAGCAATGATGTATACATACATATGTATTTGAAATTCTTGAATGTTAAAGACTTGACTTTCACGCACATGATTTGATGATTCATGAACATGCATCTTGATCTCGTATTGTCTTACATTGTTGTGTTCCTGTTCTCGTAGCTGACTCGGTCTACATGTACTTGATATGAGCCTATGCTATGTGTGATCATGTGCAATGAGGAGTGGAGCCTCCATGAGAGGGGTGGAGTCCCCGGGATAGCAACCCTGTGTCCTAATACGGGCTGCTCTGTTCTCTAATATGGCCAGGATGCATTACCATGTGACTTGTTCTATGTGTGTTAGAGGTAAGGGGAGTGGATTCTCCATGAGAGGGGTGGAGTCCCTGGGGTAGCAACCCTGTGTCATAGTACGGGCTGCTCAGTTCCCTAATACGGGATACTTACTCTAATTCCATATGATATAATATGTTTTGATTCATGATATGTAATCTGTCTTGACTATGATTCTATCCTCGATATATGTGCTCATGACTTGTTTCGTCTATGTGTTTCGGTTCGTGTTTGAAGTTGGTCTCTCTCTTAATGCATTGTTTTAGAATGCTTATCTATTATCATGATTTGTTGGAGCATTTTATTCATGTTTAGACCTCGCACTTGATATATTTTCATATAATGTGAATGCTAATTTACTTTTAATTATGCATCGAGAACATGAATTAGTAGGATAAAGTGTTACTTAGCAATGTATTTTCTCTATTGAGCTTGGATGAAAGCTCACTCCCAACTATACGTCATAGCTGCAGGAGCTGGATTGGATTGTGATCCGGAATAGGAAGAAGATCCGGATTACCATCCTATGGAGGAGGTCTTGCCAGAGGAGCACTTTCCTTATTGTAGAGGCATTTGAGTGTTTTTTTTTTGGGGATTTTTGAGTGGACGGTATATGTTCTGACTTTTGTAATTAAATACTAAGTATGTTTAATCCACTGTTTAGATGGAGGTCGACCTTCATCGGTGGATATTTACTTTGTGCATATGGTAGTTAGCTTTGTGAGTTATGATTGCGATTTGTTTTTTACGTATGCTCTATATTTTATTCCGATTTGCGCACTTTATTTTCCATTCTTGTAAGCTTACCCTATTGAGAGGTAGCCCAATCCTTCCAATGGTTAAATGTGGGGAAATATCGAGCTATCTAGTGGTGAAGCTTACATTTGATACCATAGCATCACTGTATATCGGATCTCTCACATGATTCAACAATACGAGTTTTTGGGTAAGGAAACCCGGGCTGTCACAGGTGGTATCAGAGCCCAAGCGGTACATTGTACGAGCATATAGGGCTATGACGTTAGTTAGTAACAATGGCATTAGGTTCTACTAGTAAGTTCAAACTATGACCTTAGTCTTAGAGTCAACCTGACTTAGCTTTTGCTTGGTCATTACAGGTCAGCATGCCTCCTAGAAGGGGAAGACCAAGGGTTTTGTGCACCGATGGTCGAATTACTGGCAAAGGAGTCGCCACACCTCCGAACGCAATTCCCCTTGGCAATAACAACAACCATGCCTCAGGAGTTGACAACAATTTAGGTAATGCTTTGGATGGAGGGAATCAAGACACGAATAACATGGGGAATAACCAGCAGCTGCTTGAGACCATGGTGAATACCATGGCAATGCTGGTGGAGAGAAGACCCCCATCTGGTTTCCAAGAGTTTCGACGACTGAGACCGCCGAGTTTCTATGGCCAAGCCGACTCGATGGAGTCTGAAAAATGGCTCATCCAGATAGAGAAAGTGTTACAACGAGTCCACTATATGGAAGAAGAAAAGGTGAGTTGGGCTTCGTTCCAACTCGAGGGCAAAGCAAACCTGTGGTGGAAATCAGTGGAGAGGACAAGAGCTCTAGGAACACCCTGGACTTGGGCTGAATTTATAACAGTTTTTCATGAGAAGTACTTTCCTACGACTGAGAGGCATCAGCTAGAGATTCAATTTGCAAATTTAGTGCAAGGATAAATGAGTGTTCGGGAATATGAGACGGAATTTACGCGGTTGTCATGGTTTGCACCAGCATTGGTCGCCACCAAATTAATGAAAATACATAAATTTGTGTATGGGCTTAAATAGGCTATCAAGGGGAGAATATCATTGTTCGAAGCAACCACATATGAGAGAGTAGTAAGACTAGCTCTCATTGCATAAAGGGACTTAGAGGAGTTATACAAGGCAAGGGATGGCAGGCGAAGAATAGGGAAGCTCAGTATCCAGCGTCAAGTGTTGAGCAGGCCAGCAAAAGGCCAAAATATTTAATGCCGCTGCCTACACAACCAGTTCCTGTAGCGTCGATGAGGCCTTATGAACAAACAGCTTTACCCCCAAGGCCACCGATACCGTTCAATACGTCAAGTCCGGCAAACCCGAGTGCCACAAGAACACCATCAATGGCATCTCGCACCGCTTCCTCTGCACCAACAATGACTTGTGCGAAATGTGGGAAGCCACATAAGACTGAGGAGTGTCGTAAGAACATCGTAGCTTGCTTCAAATGTGGTCAAATGGGGCATCGCATCAGAGATTGCCCGGACATGAAAGGTGTTACAACCATGACTACACCGAACCTGAAATTCTCAATACCTACTATACCAGGCCGACCATATGCCGTATCGGCCCATGATACCCAAGCAACTAATAATGTGATTCAAAGTATGAAATTTCTGATTTTAATAAAATTATTTTTCTCGCATTTTAGATAAAGAAGGTGCATAAATAGGAATGATCTCTACAGCCATTATACTTCATGCCATAACATGCCACACAATGCAACTAACTCTAAAAAGTCTATTTAATTTAGGTGTCATCAGTTTGAGCAAACCATACGATATATGTTGCTATAGGGCCCTAGTGTTGATAGACCCTAGGTCCACACATTCATTCATTACACTGGCCTTTGCCAGGGAGATCGGCTACACACCTGAACCCTTAGAGTTAGTTTTAGTCATATCTACACCAACAGGGGGTTCAGTAAGTACGGATATGGTATGACGATCGGTTGTCGTCACCATGGCTCACCGCCAAACTAAGGTTGACCTCATCCTACTGGAAATGCAAGGATACGGTGTGATACTAGGCATTGACTGGCTACCAGATTTTGAGCCAAGGTAGATTGTTCAGAGAAGACCGTTAGTCTCTATCCTAAGAAGGAGAAGCCATTCATATTCATTGGCATTCGATCTACCGTCGTACCCTTTATATCAGTAGTTCGAGCCGAACGACTGATTAACAAAGGATGCCAAGGGTACCTTGCTTTCGTACAAGGGCACAAGGATGAGAAGATTGATATTGCCAGCATCGCGATCGCCTATAAATTTCTTGGTGTATTCCCTGAGGAATTATCAGGATTACCACTAGAAAGAGAAGTTGAATTTATAATCGACTTAGCTCCCGACATGGAACCGATATCGAAGGCTCCATACGGCATGACACCGGCCAAGTTGAAAGAGTTAAAGGAATAGTTGAAAGAATTATTGGATAAAGGATTCATTAGGCCGAGTGTGTCTCCATAGGGAGCACCTGTGTTGTTCGTCAAAAAGAAGGACGGTTCATTGCGATTGTGCATAGATTACCGGTAGTTGAACAAGTTAACCATAAAGAACTGGTATCAGCTCCCTAGAATAGATGACCTCTTCGACTAGTTGCAAGGAGGGAAGTTCTTCTCTAAGATAGATTTATGGTCCAGTTACCATCAAATGAAGGTAAGAGCTAAAGATGTCCCCAAAACAGCCTTCCGCATAAGATATGGCCATTACAAATTCCTCGTGATGCCATTTGGGCTGACCAACACACTAACATCCTTCATGGATCTTATGAATTGGGTATTCAAGCTCCACCTTGACCGATTCGTGGTAATCTTTATAGATGATATACTCATTTATTCCAAGTCGAGAGAAGAGCATGAGCAGCATCTGCGGTTAGCACTCCAGACACTCTGAGACCATTGTCTATATGCCAAGCTCAATAAATGTAAATTCTAGTTAGAGCAGGTGAGCTTTCTGGGACACATCATTTCATAATCGGGTGTGATAGTAGACCCATCCAAGATTGAGGCCATAGTCAAGACTGTCACCAAAATTCGTAGCTTTCTTGGACTCACTGGCTACTATCGAAGATTTGGAGAAGGATTCTCGAAGATTGCTGGACCACTCACACAACTTATTAGAAAGAGCGTCAAATTTGAGTGGACTAAGGTGTGTGAGAAGAGCTTCCAAGAGCTCAAGAAAAGATTAACCTCTGCACCTGTACTTATCATACCATCTGGCACTGGAGGATTTTTGGTATTTTCCGATGCATCTCACACAGGTTTAGGTTGTGTATTGAACCAACATGAAAGAGTGGTAGCATATGGGTCAAGACTGTTGAAGGACCGTAGGAAAAACTACTCTACACATGACCTCGAGCTTACAGCAGCTATCTTTGCCTTGAATATCTGGAGGCACTACCTCTATGGTGAAGCTTTTGAAATTTTCACCGACCACAAAAGCCTCATGTACTTATTTATACAGAAAGATCTAAATTTGAGGCAGAGGAGATGGATGGAATTCTTGAAGGATTATGATTGTACCATCTAATACCACTCAGGCAAGGCAAACGTAGTGGCTGATGCACTGAGCCACAAATAATCTGCGCATCTATCACACCTAGTGGCCATATTACATAGGTAGAAGCTACTGGAGAACCTAACCTTAGCTGACACATGGTTTGAAATGAAGGAGGCTGGAGCACTCTTTGCAAATATTAAGATCAAATCGATCATCTTTGAAAGGATCAGAGAAAGCTAATTAAAAGATCCAGAGCTTATGACCATCAGACAAAGTGTAAACGATGGAGATTAGCAACACTTCTCAATTAATGGCAATGATTCTCTATTGTATAAAGGCTGACTCTGTGTACCCATTGATACCGGGTTACGGCAAGAGATATTGGAAGAAGCTCATAGGTCTGCTTATGCTATTCATCCGAGCAGCACTAAGATGTACCATGACTTAAAGAAAAATTTCTGGTGGAAAGGAATGAAAAGAGGCGTCGCTGAGTTTGTTGCCAAGTGCTTGGTCTATCAACAGATTAAGGTGGACCATAGGCACCCTGCTGGTCTCTTACAGCCCCTACCGACTCTCGAGTAGAAATGGGAAGACATTTCAATGGATTTTATACTCAGGCTACCAAGAACACAGAAGGGTTATAATGCAATTTGGGTTATTATTGACCGATTAACCAAATCAACTCACTTCCTACCATATAGCACAAGGGATACAGCTGATAAACTTGTCGAGGTATACTTGAGAGAGATAGTTCGATTGCATGGCATACCAGCAAGCATTGTATCAGACCGGGACCCACTTTACACATCTAAATTCTGACAGCGATTCCAAGAAGGAATGGGTTCCAAACTTGAATTCAGCTCAGCCTTTTACCCATAAACCGACGGGCAAACCGAAAGGGTGAATCAAGTGATAGAGGATATGCTCAAAGCTTATATGTTAGACTTTCAAAGATCATGGGAGAAACATTTACCTTTGATTGAGTTCGCGTACAACAAAAGCTATTAGGCAAGCATAGGCATGGCACCTTTTGAAGCATTATATGGGTGCCGATGCAAGTCTCCACTCAATTGGGAGGAGATTGGAGAACAATTACTATTGGGACTTGAGCTTATAGAAAGCACAAATGAGAGTCTGTCTCATTCGGGACTAATTAAAAGTATCTCAAAGTCGTCAGAAGAGTTACGCCAACCTTAAAAGATCGACTGTAGAATTTCTGGTAACTTGTATGTACAACTGCATCTTACAATTTAGTATAGCTTGCCTAAGGCTAACAACCATGTTATTTGTCAGATTGGAGATCACATGTTTGTGAAAATCTCACCAACCAAGGGTGTGATGCGATTTGGACGCTGAGGAAAACTGAACCCCCAATATATTGGCCCTTTTGAAATTTTGGGTCGTGTCGGTGAAGTGCCATACTGCATCGCATTGCCGCCAGAGATAGCTAGCATCCACAATGTCTTTCACGTGTCGATGATCAGAAAATTCATGAAGGATATGTCACATATACTGGACTATCAACCAATTGATGTGCAAGAGGACCTGACGCTAGTTGAGAAACTGCTAAGGATATTGGATCGCAAGGAACAAGTCCTACGAACCAAGAGAATTCCATTGATCTTAGTTCAATGGCGAAATCATTCCCCTGCCGAAGCAACATGGGAACGTGAAATGGAAATCAAGGAACAATACCCCCCTCGCTGTTTGAATAAGGTTATTTAAGTACAACATGCTACCATATTGGTAATCAGAATAATTCTCACATGTACAATATCGATCATAATTTCAGTGCATATTAAAACCCAAACAACATCATCATATATACTGTCACATATGTGTATATACCGCATAATCCCATTTGTAGTGATCAGTTGTGAGCAACCCGCATTCAATCTATACTTAGTGCACATTACTTAGGAATATGTCAATAAGGGGCTCAACTATGAACATGTACAAAATTCCATAACGTATGAATGAGACCACCACAAGATTCAATAGAATCTGCATATACGATATCATCTATACCTAACACAAGTCTATATCACTACCTACCCAACGTGTTGTTGCACAGTGAGTCAAAACACCCCAAAAGACAACCAACTTTGTTCTGTACCCTCGACGCGGTGAGATTTTATGAAGGTGACTCACTGCCGTGGGAACTTAAGTAGCCGCGGCGACTGGGAAAAAATATAAAGGGGACCGCGAAGCCCTCATTTCTCATTTTCAAGCATTTCAAGTCTGGGTCCCTCTCTCTTTTCACCTCTCCCACATGAACCAGGGACTTTCGCATCTGAATCGCTATGATTTCTCGCGCCAATTTCTTCAAGCTCGTGCATCATCGTGTGCGAAGCTCCATCGATTCGATTTTCGCCCCAATTCATATTGCTGTAAGGTAAAACCTTGAACCGTTCCATTTTCAATCCCTATTTTATGTTTCTTCTCGTATCTATGGGACTGAAGAAGCAAACTGCTTCTAAACTCCCCACAGCTTGACCTAATCCTCTGCTAGTGCTAAGGGTTAGGCCCCGGCTACCTTGAAATCCCTACCAATGCAAGACCAACCCGGCCCATGGTGGGATACGAAAATGTGCAAACCGGAGTGAACCTTTGACCAAGCATACTTCAGTGATGAAGGACCACTTTGGCGGTCAATAATTACCTTGAAATAGTAGGCTACACCACCCTCTTCAGACCGTTTCACGAGCATTATTACCCGCGAATTGTTAAACTCTTCTACCAAAACCTTAGTGTAGACCAAAATGGAACCCTTTGCACCAATATCAATAACTGAAAGTTTTGATTCTATCACAACTTATTCGCCATAGCCATGGGTGTTCCATTAGGATATGGAGAAAACTAGGGGCTACTGCCACCAAACCCTACCAAGGTGCCCTTCCATCGAATAGTTACGGAAATGACCAATGGACAACACGGTCTTGGCCAATCAGTCAAGGGTTCACAACTATCGCCAGATATGTGGTGGATCGATATAGTTATCAGAGGTAACCTTTACCCTTTAGCAAGAGAAGACGATAGGCATGGAGTGCTTTTGCAAGCCTTGTTCTCAGTTTTCGAGGGAAGATGGTTTGATGCGGCAGAACTGGTCATCAATGGACTGATTCACGCCCACAACTGTATGCTAGAGACTAGAACACTGACCACCATGCCATGTGCACGCCTCATATCGCGAATGGTGGAAGAGTACCAAGATGAAGTTGGAGGATTCGCGATAAGGACCGATGAGCCGCATGATACCGACAACATGAAGTACTTTGGATGTGAACAATGGAAATCGGCTCAAAACAGAATAAGTAAGAAAGTGCGAGGCCTACCGCCAACGGCAGACATGCACTTCAACCACTCCTCCAGTTACGTAGACATTGCCAAGCGAATGGACTTCCAAGAAGCCATGCTCATGGAAATCATGCACCATTGCTTTCTGAATGATGCCGCATAGAGAATCGCTAGAACACGAGGGTCTACCTCCCATGCCACAGAGCCTTCTGGTAATATCTCTAAGCCTTAACCTATTACTTTCTTTTTAGCAGTAAAATTATCTCAATTAAATGAATGCCTAAATTTTTACTCGTTGACGATTCATTCCAATATGTAGATCATGTAGTATACCGGTCACACCTTCAATATTGTCATCTTTGCAATATAATGCACTCCCGCATGTAAGATGCATACATACATATATATATATATAGGACTGATGAAACCCAATAAGCTAGCTATGACCAAGCAACACCCGACTCCCCACGTACTTGACACCAATGTTAGAATAACTCCCCACCTTCACGTAACATACAAACTACTACTATGTAGTATAAGCAATAACCACCTTGATGCACCTCTCAAACCCTCTCAGATTTCATCAATTTTCGAGGACGAAAATTTATTTAAGGGGTGGGGGAGGATGTAACACCCGGCCAATCCAGGCTTGTTACCACATTGGTCTGATTATCATGTGTTTGGTAAGCAGAACGTATCGGGTCAAATAATCAAACTAGACCCTTTGGAACCAAGCCAGTAGATAAATAGACTGTGTGTATGAGGCCCGATTGATAGCACCAATGATCTGACCCATTAGCCAACGGTCTAGAGTAAAGGACCATTAGTTTGGAAATGACACCAAAACTCAATATATAAAAAGGCCCATAAGTTGGACCCATTAGGAAATGAACCCATGACTGAGAAAGGGGCCAGATCTATGGCCCTTGAGTCAAGTAGGTATATTGATTGAGTGTATGGGTTCCACACTTGAACAAACCCAAAGTAGGGGTTCAGTAGTTAGAAACCCAAATCTATGGTCCATTGATCTCAGGGCCCATGATTTGGACTGTGCCAAGACCCGTTTGAAACTCTTAGATTATTGGCCCACAACCTAGAAACCAGATCTATGACCTTTAGCTCAGCTAGTACATCTAAGTGAATGTATAAGCTTTACATGTGAGCCAGACCAACTCATTTAAAGCCCATGCATGCAATGTATTTGCATGGAATTTGAGTGTCGGGCATCTGTAGTGAAAAGAAGAACTCTTTCTTCTCCCTCTCTTCGTCTCCACTGCAAGAAGCTCCAAACCTATGACTTGGATCCCTTTGATCTAGCAAATCGACCGTAGAGGCAGGAAGAGTATTCCGCAACCACTAAACCATCGACTCGAGAAACTTTTAGGCGGGAACCGGAATGATCAAGAGCACCTCACGGGTAAAATCATACACGAAGCTTGAGAGCCTTGAGCGCAAGAAGTTCGTTACAGTAAACTCGCTACCCTACTTACAAATGCTAGTGTCTATAGAGTAAATGGAGTCAATGCATGTAGTTGGGAAGAATTGGACCCGTGGGAGGCTTTGTAGCTAAAATCGCAGGGTCCGATGCCTTAACCTACATGCATGTTTAACCGCGCTAGTGTCCGAAGGCTCATTCCGCCTTAAGCTGAACCGATTGGGTTGCGTTCTAGCAATGCGTGCCTCGAAACCCCACCAAATCGAGTTCATGACCAACTTAGGAGTCGAATCCTATGATTTTTAAGGGTTTTTGGACCGTATCTCACGCAGGTTAATGATAATAAGGAACTAGTAGTTGCAAGGATTCACATTAGGTGACTAAATATGTTTCTTTCATAATGTGTGTGCATGAATTTTTGGAATCCAAGGCTAGAAGATAGAGCACAGAAGTGGTGAGTCTATCAGGCTCGCCGCGGCGATAAATCACCTGAAGGCCTCGCTGCATTGAGATTTCACGGCAAATTCTTCACTGGAAAAACTTGTCACGGCGAGCTTGTTCCTACATGTGGCACTTGATCTGTTCGCCGCAGCGACCCTGCATCTCACTGCAGTGAGATACTCTGTTTTGTTGAGCTTTGGGGTTGTGTGACCTTGTGTGCCTCGCGAAGATCGTGACTTACGACTAGCATGGTTAAGTAGTATCTAAGGACGTGTGATGTGTCTTCTAGGATTTACATGAAGGACATTTGAGAGGAATTTAGCTTCGATCTGTGTGTGTTTAGTCACGAGGTCTGACACTTGAGGTAGGGAAAATACCTTTGCCAATTATATGTTTACTCGAATTCACGTTTATGATGCAATTATCAAATGAGATATATTCTTTCAGCAATGATGTGTATATATATATATGTATTTGAAATTCTTGAATGTTGAAGACTTGACTTTCACGCACATGATTTGATGATTCATGAACATGCATCTTGATCTCGTATTGTCTTGCATTGTCGTGTTCCCGTTCTCATAGCTTACTTGGTCTACATGTACTTGATATGTGCCTATGCTATGTGTGATCATGTGCAATGAGGAGTGGAGCCTCCAGGAGAGAGTTGGAGTCCGCAGGGTAGCAACCTTGTGTCCTAATATGGGCTGCTAAGTTTTCTAATACGGGATGCATTGCCATGTGACTTGTTCAGGGTGTGTTAGAGGTAAGGGGAGTGGAGTCTCCATGAGAGGGGTGGAGTCCTCAGGGTAGCAACCCTATGTCCTAATATGGGCTACTCAGTTCACGAATACAGGATACTTACTCTAATGTCATATGATATGATATGTTTCGATTCATGATATGTGATTTGTCTTGATTATGATTCTATCCTTGATATATGAGCTCATGACTTGTTTCGTCTACGTGTTTCGGTTCGTGTTCGAAATTGGTCTCTCTCTCAATGCATTGTTTTAGCATGCTTATCTATTATCATGATTTGATTCGTTGGAGCATTTTATTCATGTTTTGACTCGCACTCGATATATTTTCATATAATGTGAATGTCAATTTACTTTTAATGATGCATCGAGAACATGGATTAGAAGGATAAAGTGCTACTTAGCAATGTATTTTCTATGTTGAGCTTGGATCAAAGCTCACTCCCTACTATACATCACAGCTGCAAGAGCTGGATTAGTGCGTGATCTAGAACAGGAAGAAGATTAGTATTACCATCCTACGGAGGAGGAGCACTTGCTAGAGGAGCACTTTCCTCAGTGCAGGGGCATTTGGGTGTCTTTTTTTTGGGATTTTTGAGCGGACGGTATATGTTTAGATATTTGTAATTAAATACTAAGTATGTTTGATCCACTGTTTTGATGGAGGTCCATCGGTGGATATTTACTTTGTGCATATGGTAGTTAGCTTCGTGAGTTATGATTGCCATTTGTTTTTTACGGTTGCTCTATATTTTATTCCGATCTGTGTACTTTATTTTCCGCTCTTGTAAGCTTACCCTATTGAGAGGTAGCCTGATCCTTCCAATGGTTAAATGTGGGGAAAGATTGAGCTGTCTAGTGGTGATGCTTACATTTGATACCATAGCATCATTGTATATTGGATCTCTCGCATGATCCAACGACACAGGTTTTTGGGTACGGAAACTTGGGCTATCACACTTAGCGAGAAATTGGTGCAACACCACACATCGGGTGAGGTTGATTTGGAGACATTAACAAGCATTCTTCCTAAGCAAGGAGAATTATATAAATTAAAGTCAATGATGAAAGGTTTTCCAAGGCTGAAGCTATGGAAAGCAAAAATTCAATCTCTGGTGGGTATAAAATCATACCCAACATCTATAAAAGGAGAAGCTTGTGGTCCTAACCGTAGCCTAACTCAAGCAGTTTCCCATCCTCCAACTGTTTCTCCTTTCCCCACAGAAGCCCAAAACTATACTACTATAGAGGGTGCCTTGTTGCCAATAGCTAAAAGCTGGATGCAACATGGCCATATCCAGGCACAATTACTCAACCACCTTCGGCAATCTATTGAAATGTTAGAAACTCAAATTGAGCAACTAGCCCTTTTTGAAAGAGAGAGTAACTTATTCCCATCACATGTAGTTGGTACGTCTAGAGGACGTATATTTATGGAGGCACACCAGCTCCCCCTAATTTAGAATGAATTCCTCTAGAACCTGTCGAGCTACCAACTCACCCATAGAAAACACCTGTAACATATGTATATAATTTAATATTAGAGAGTATTTTACGATCTACAGTGTGCAAAGGTACAGGCAATCGTAAAGACTCCTTTTTCAGGTCACAATCACTTTAAGCGTATGGATTTATAATTTCATGTGATTTGTAGAGTTAAATCATAGCGAGTACGATTTGAACCGTCATAGAATCTCATTTTCATTCTACAAGAATTACAAATGACAATTCTAAGGAACAAGAGATTCTAGTGTTCGATCTTATCGACTACGTTGGAATTGAAACCCATTCAATTCATAGAGGAAGCGGACACGCATCACATTCAATATCTCCACTTGCCAACTACCCAAGCCTATGAGCTATACCTTTACACATGAACCCTTTCCTTCCCTAAAAAACCAGTCTTCACCTTCCCAACAACTCATCACTTTTGTCTTCCTTTCATACCCTAATCCTTATGGTGGAAGAACCTAACTAGAGCAATTTTAATAAACAACTTGTTAGAATCGTTGAGATACACAAGGCTGAGCTCCTGGCTACAATACAGAGAGTAGAGAATCTGAAGCGCAAACGATTTGCACCAGATGCTGAATCATCCACTGAAACTACCATTTACCCTAAACCTAACCCAAATCTGATATCACATTCAAAGAACCCATTTTCCCCCACTTCCTAACCTTTATACCATCACAACCCACCTCTAATGCGAGCTCTTATTTGATGATGGTAGGTTGAGCCGTCCCTCGCTACCCCTCTCTATTGCTTATCCTCTCCCACTGCCTACGTTACAATCTCTTCATAGAATCTTTGCAAGGGAGTAGTATAGGTGAAGGGTGATCCGGACATGTGTTCACTTCCCCACACTTCACAGAACCTCCACTATGGCAGTGCATTTCTTCTAAGGAAGACCTGTGATGTGATCTGCTCGAGGGAGGAATTTTGAAGGACAGTGGGAAGTGTTTCGACAACTCTTGGAGTAGCGACTCTGCCAAGGTGTGGATACTCCTTTGGTAGGAAGAAATGAGAGACTCTAATCAGACAGGGATTAGAAGCTGAGGAGCGATCTTTATCGAAGACATTTTCTATCAGACGTTGCTGTCAGTATAATTGATAGTGTGTCTAGATTTTTCCTAAGTGTGCAACCATGGATTCGGGTCGAACCCGTCACAGCGTTGCGCACTCTCTAAAAGAAAAAATTTAGAGTCGCCACCCGGAGCTTTTGGTGTCTAGGGAAACATCAAACCAATATTCAATGCACCGAAGTGCTAAATTTGACTTTGATTCCGGTCTATGCTAAAGGCTCTTGGGTAGGGGCTTTGGTTATCGATAGGGAAGGTGTTTGGCACCCGCTATAGAGCGGTCTCTACTTATGGCCAAAAATAAAATAAAAAATGAAAAGGAAAGAGCACTTCCCCTTGCCCTAAGGTACTTGGATCCTATTTGTGCCCCTCCATAGTTGCTGAGATTTCGACGACGTAACGGCACAAACTAGAGGATAGGAGAACATCTAAGAAGGTAGAGGAGTAGAGGGGAGAGCCGGAGCTCTCGGGCCCTTGTACCACCAATGTGGTCCTTCACGTGATGGCACTTCGGTGAGCTTTTGATAGCAAACGGGTTGTTGGATGGGTTCTAAACTCAAAGTCTAGGAAGCTAGAGGGTAGGAGTAGAGGACTAAGGCGTAGTTTCTACCAAAACCGAGAGATTGACGAAGGAAAATGGGATTGAAAGAGATGAACTCACTTATGAAATTTTATGGGTTTAGTGCTCACAAGGGAAGAGGGAACTCTCTAATATTTTCTCTTTTGAAATTTTTGCAAGCCCCTAATCTAAGGGGAGGGGTTCTCTATTTATAGGAAAAGGGTAGGTTAGGAGGCTACTTAGATGCTAATTAGGGTTAGCAATTAGGTAATCTCTTAATCTAAGGTTTTTGAAGATTTTGAGAGCTTGGAAAAGTGAGCAAAGGGGCTTCAATGGTAGATGATACGTTGAGGTTTCAAATGACTAGAGGGTTGCAAATAGGGTAAACATGGGTGCAACAATCCTAATGAAACCAACCCTTCACATTGAGATAGTCAATAAGTCAAACCCCAAAAGTTAAATTTGAGCCAAAACCATCAGGTCATTGTAGCTAAGCCTAGTGTATGTATTACTCGTGCTAGGCATAACTACAGTACCTAGAAGTCTAGAGCCCGCGGGGGGACGCACCCATACTTGGCGTAAGTATTGGAAGCGCCAAGCCATTTTTGGGAAAAAAATGGATTGGCACATGTAATACATGCGCCATGCACCTATTTTCTCATGAGGTTCTCACATGGTTCATTCCCCTCACGAGGATCTCGCGAGTCTCTGAACCTATCGCAAGGTTCAATCCTTCTTCGCGAAATGGGGCCACCTCGAGTCCAGAACTTCGGGTTGCCGTAACTTTTGATGCGTAACTCAGATTGAGGTGATTCTTAGCTTGTTGGAAAGCTAGAAACCTTTACTTGTCAATGGTTTATATTTCAATCTCAGTAGAGGTCCCTACCATCCCTGGTACACCTCTCTCTAACCATTGCCCAAGAAGGTTAACTATGGGTTCGGGCAGGGTTTCTAAATGTCTGGGTTGGTTTCTAATGTTTTGGGGAGGGTTTTAAAGGATCTAGGGTGATTCCTAAGGGTTCGGAGAATTCTATCGAAAGCTCGAGGGTGCGCCTCTCTCAAAGTATGTCTCGATCGGGCCTTGGGCCAAATTTGGGTGTTTATAGATGCCCCTCTTTGGTATCCGATCACTAATGATCGAATGTCAAAGACAAGAGACATCCGAAGAGGCCCAAGGCATTGCTGACGGGTCTGTTGTATTTTAAATGAACCTCAAACATCAAGTGAGTAATATGGTGAGCAAATGGAAGCATTGTATGTAAGGAAAAACGTCCGTTCCTCAAGGCTAACGGTCCCCAAGCGCTTAGTGACATTACTGGGCATAACTGAGGTGGAGCGAGTTGTGAAAGCCCAATATAATGGGAAAAACCTCTGCTCCTCAAGATGATTGAAGATGTTTGATGTTCAAGTTTTATTCTGGAATGAACATCTCGGTAAGTAAGAGGGTGATCGACCCATACTTAAAGTTAGGTGCGAAGTAAAATGCGCGAAGGTCCACAACTTGCGTCCAATCTCTTAAGGCATTGATTGCCCCATTTGACTGGGCACAGGTGCCCCTACATGAAGCAGGGGCAAACCCAACGGTCTCAAAGTTAATTTAGCAAGACTTTTCGAGCATAGTGAATAGATGTCGCAATGCTTTTTGAGAGTACGTGCCACTTTTGATAATGTGTCCCAGATCAACATGACCTAGAGCATCCAACTTCAAATAACACTGAACAGATCCAACCAAAATTGGGTGCCTACCAAAGGAGACACCCAATCCTGGTCTCTACCAAGAATGATTTTATAAATCTTTAACTATGCATAAACATGCACCCATTAGGGGCGATAAGCAACAAAGGCGATGGAAGTCCCGACCCAGAACCCGTCCGAGTACTATTTACAGGAACAAACGACCATCTTATGGATACCCAGATAGATGACGCCTATCTAAGGGATACCGCACAAATGCACATTTTAAGCTTGCAAAAATAAGGGAAAAGAATCCTTCTACATGCATGTTTGCACATAATTGATCGATACAGTTTCATTTCCAATAAGTTGGTCTCAATCAACAATTGACCTTTTTCAACGAAGTTACCTGGACCTCAAACCCCGTAGGGTGCACGCCTAGACTGCACAGACCAAGAGTCCACACCTTTGAAAAGTTTGTGAAAAATCTGAAGCTTAGACACTCACATTCATATGAATCTAAAGAAAGAGCGCTTAGCTCAAAGATTTAGCAGTGGAATCAACCTGATCGAAATATTGATCGCTTGATCGGGATTGACACCGTTGCTTCTACTTTACAGTAGGATCCAAAGATCCAAGGTGAACCTTAGAATTAGGATATTAATTTAGCACAGTTGCGTTGTCGATATAATATTGACATTTTACCGTATTAAAACACGCTTGTGCGTAGCTGTGCATGGCGAAAGTACCACAAAAATATGGCTATCTTTGTTTCTTTTTCAAAATGATTTTCTTAACTGTTTTTTTTAATAGACCGAACGTCAGTGGTGAGATGCTTTATCTGACATGTCCATCGCCGAGAGGTTGCCTGCTTTGAGGCTTCGGACCTTTTGATATTCCTTCTCATCTCGAGAAAATGTCAGTCCCTTTTTTGTTTATATATAAACATGAATCCTAATCAACAGAAGGAGAAGGAAACTTTTACCTATATTTTTTTATTTTTCAAGATTTATATATATATATATATATATATATTTTTTTTGGATTTTTATTTTCAGAGAGATTTTTTTTTGTTCTTTTTCTTCAATTTCTGAGATGGAAGTATGATGTTGTACATATGCAAACTAGTAGAAATATATACAATTTTTTTTGTATTTAGATTTTTCTTGATCTTTTTATTCTTTTTTGCTTTTCTCATTTTTTTTATGCCTTAATAGTGAGACGAAGTAACATGTCCCTTTCTTAGCATAGCAGAGCTCGTTCATGCGGTCGGACCTGAGTGAGGTTCAAAATTTTTCAAGGTCGAAACGTCCATCCCTTTGGATTGAATTAACCTTTTCTCCTTACCTCGAGTCATATCTTTGACGATGTAGCCTGAAGATATTCCTAGTCAAAACCTGATTTGAGCTATCATGAGCGACCCAGTGGGCGACCAGATAATTGAAAATTGTAACCAAAGGAGTACGTGAAGATTTTCTTTTTCTTTTTCCTCTGAACATTTTTACTCACAGTGCCCAAGACGATTTTTTGTCGTGCCAGTTGTTGCCCTCTTTTTTATCCGTAGCGCCCATGGACGTAGTTTTAACTATGCCCATGGGTTTGCATTTTTATCCTAGGCGCCTTTTCAGATTTTCACCTGGTCCACACAAGCTCGCACTTTTTACCTGTAGCGCCCTTTTGGGTTTTCACCACTTCCATCTTGCTTTGAGCTTGTATATTTTTATGTTTTTTTTATTTTCATTTATTTTATCAAAGGCCACGACATGGGCATAAATTCCGTCATAGCCAGCCGGGTGGACTCTTTTGTCTAATAGCTTGACTCGTGCCGATCCAACGGACACTGTGCCTGCTCATGAACCTTAAGGAGGGCTTTCTTCTGGGATGTATCATGGCCATAGGTAATGTTAGAATTTTTTATGATATTCTGGGTTTTAAAAGGTTTTCTTGATAGGGTTCCAGTTGCCCTAATACGCTTCTTCCTTGGGGGACCATGACTGTACATGCCCCACTTTTTATTTTCTATTTTTTTGTTCTTTTGCTTGGTTTAGACATCATCTTTTTGGGATTTTGCTTTTCTATTTTTTTGATGTTTGGTAGTAACTTTTTCCTTCTTTTTTTTTATTAGTATTATATGCACATGCATTTTTTTGGAGGGGTTTATGAAAGAAAGGCCTCTGGCTCAAATTGGGTAGCAAAAGGTATGAGTGTTCAGGGATACTTTTTGGCTACTTGGATTTTAAAATGATAGCCTCTTTTACTGGGTCTTTGAGCAGTCACGTATCCGTTTTATCAATACTTACCTTGCCGGGGGAAATTATGAGTAAAACCGTTGGACGTACCCAACGTTGATGGGCTCAGGAAAGTGATCTCCGTCCATGGTGGCGAGGTAGATTGCGTATCCCGAGAGCACTTCTTGAATGACGTAAGGTCCTTCCTAGTAAGGCTTGAATTTCCCTCTTGGATCGGTGTGGAAGGATGGGAAGATCTTCTTGAGTACCGTGTCTCCTACCTGCAGATCTCGATCGCGAACATGTTTGTTGTAAGCGCGTGCGATTCGCCTTTGACAAACCTGGGAAAAGGCTCCTGGCCCATAGAGCAAACTGTAGTGGTACGGATTGACATTCTGTAGGCCCATAGAGCAAACGACAACATCTCGCTCCAATCTCGATAGGTGATGACCATTTTCTCGAGGATGCGGATGACTGTCTTGTTAGCAGCTTCTATGGCTCCATTAGTTGTGGTCGATAAGGCAATGCACGATGGTGTTTGATCTTATACTGCTCACAGAATGCTTTGATGCGCTTGTTCGCGATGTTTGTGCCATTATCCGTGATGATGTACTTGGGTAAGCCAAATTGACAGAAAATATTACTCTTGATGAATTTCTCGACGTGCTGGGCCATGATGTTGCCGTAGGACACTGCCTCTACCCATTTGGTGAAACATTCAATGGCGACGAGGATGAACTAATGCTCGTTTGAGGCTTTCGGATTTACCATTCCGATGCCGTCGAGGCCCCTGGTGGCGAAGGGCCATGCAGTGGCCATGTTGTGTAGGTCAATAGCCGGAGTATGTATCAAACTGCATTTGTAGCATTCTGAACGTGCTTGCAACAGTCAATTTCCATAGTGGTGAAAAGAGTTAGAAAATTTCATTAATTAGAGCAATTCCCATGCTCATGCTTGCAGTCCTATTTGAGGGTTGTAACTGCTCTTGAGCCGTGTGAAATGATGCACCCTTCTATTTTTACTATGAGTGACAACCCTGGTAAGACTTAGGTCTGAAATTGGATTTGTTTGGGGCAATATCAAAACAGAATTCTCAAAACTATTGTGAGCTTTTCATTAATTTTCATACACAATGCCTTGACATAAGCTCAATGATGGTGAAGGAATTACAACAGAATTTCAGAATTAAATTGGTGTTTTACTATTGAAAATCCTCTAAAAAGTTGAATGAGTATGGTGTGGAATGAATTTTATTTTGTTTAAACTCTGTTTTAACATGTTGCACTGAAATTAACTTATTTTATTGGAGAAGTCTGTGGGTACCTTCACTAAAAACCCTTAGGAGACTCCACTCCTCCACTAGGGATCACCTAGGGGTTTAAAATGCATGGTGCATGTGCCAAATGCACCTGTGTTCCCTACGAAAGTAGCATTTAGTTTTGTAGGTTAATTGTTTTAAATTTCACTTTGCTCGAGGACTAGCAAAGGTTATGTTTGACGGTGTGTTAGTCACTGATTTTTACCATTTTCTACCCATTAAAACCTGGCTTTTGTTAAGACCTTGAGCTGTTCATAATTGCTTTTAATATTGTTTTGTAGTTTAGGAATAAAATTTGCAACTATCCATGTTTATGTGCTAAGAAGAGGAGATTAGAGCAACCAAGTGCTTCCGTCTACATCAGCAACTGCACACTTTGGAAGAAATGACAGAGCAAAGCAGCCCAGGTCTAAGCATGCTCAGAAATTCAGCTTCGTGTCTATAAGAACAGCTACACTTTCAGTTTGGGCACACAAGCTATACAGCCATGAGATGATGGTTTACATCTTTGAGCAAGTTAATGTGCTTGGCACCTTAGAAGTCTTGCTGAAAATGAGGGGTGAAGCTCAAAGGTCAATAGAGTGCAGAGGAATTGCTAAAGCTACTGAGAAACCAGCCCTTCAAACATGCCAAATGCTGCTGCAATACTTGAAGATTGGAAGCCAGCAGCTACAGAATTATAGAGCTGCAGATATATATATATATATGTGCTCAATTGAATGCACACTCCAGTAGTCCCTTGAATCTCTCAAAATAATCATGTGTTGGAGCCATCCAACCTGTTGAGAGAACTAGTGCAGCAGTTCAATGAATCCATCGAATGGTTGCCCAATAGCTCCTACAACACCTGTCGAATGGATAAGTTAGAGCTTCAGCAACCTATCGACTAGAAGCAGCATCCTGTCGACTACATGCACTTGCATTCAACACATCTCGAGCAGAACTTTGCATCCCTTCGAGCAGTATTGAAGCTGCATCCCAACCTATTGAAAGGATAACAGCAGCAGTCCCTTCAATCCTCTCGAATGCAAACTCCCCAGCCCTGCAGAACCTGTCGACACCTTCTTCAGCAACTCTAGCCTATCCTGTTGAGCAGTCCACCCTTTAAACCAATCCTCTCGAGATACTCTCATGCAGATTCACATCCTCTCGATCAGCAACTTGTAACCTCCCATCAAACCTCTCGAGCCTTAGCCACCCTACCTTCAGAACCTATCGAAATAGCCACCAACCTGTCGAGATTAACTCCCAACCTCTCGACACCTTAACTGGAGCTGCTGTCCTTTAAGTCTTCAGCTTCCATCCTATCGACAGTAGCTCATACCTCCCACAACCTGTCGAACACCAACTACCCCAATTATCTATCCTCTCGAAATTCACTTACCAACCTCTCGAAACCCAGCTGCCATCCTCACGAGAATGCACCTGAAGCTGCTGCACTCCATTCCTTTAGCCCGAGTTCATCTTCTCCACCTCACTACTAAAGCTGCAGATTTTTCCATTAGCCTACATGTCTGCAACTCATCAACAAATATAGAGGTTGGTTATATGAGGGGCTATGATAGAAATTTAATAAAGAAAAAGGGGGCTGTTTTGGTAATAGCTACACCAAGAATACTTTGGGATTTCAGCAGTAAAATATTTTTGGTTGGCAAGGGCACTTTTGGGAACTGCAAAAAGAGATCGCTGCACATGAGCAATAACTGAGTTTCAAATCTTTGGCGGGAATGCAAACTACTTCAGTTTAGTTTGACAGAACTAGATCTATTTCTTCTCTCTGATTGGTTGAAATGCTAAGAACATGGATTAGCATAAATTGAAATCAAACTCTCTCCTCTGATTGGCTGTAATCCAAAGCACTTGGATCACTGCATATGTATAAATAAGCCTCCTTGTTGCTGTAATTTCTCAGCAAGGAAACCATAGAATAGCCTGCGTTCTCCTTGACTCATTTAGGTTTAGTTTTAGCTTTATTTTCCCTTTTCTCTTCCCCCTTCTCTCCCTAATCCAACCTATTGGATTAGATCTAGGTAGTAGCTCAGATCTGGTTTCTAATTGTAACTAAATCTGTAAATTCATTGTGAAGAGCTCCGGATCCTGCACAGACTATAGGCTTGAGGTAGATCATTGTAAGTTTTATTGAGTCAATGAAATGCTATTTTTAAAGTTTCATTTGATCTGTAATTTTTCTATTCAATTGCTTTAGGAGTTTCCAGATCTGACGCACCTATGGTTGCCTGAGCTTGTAGCCTTGCAACCATAGTGCTTGCAGTAATTTTCATGTTTTAATCTTCATCGTCACAGGTGGAATAACTCTCTAGGATGATCTGTGACCATTCAAGTGGACAGATCGTACCCTTAGGACCAATCCAGAAGTGAAGGTGAACTTGGATCTTTCCTCTTTGCACTTGTGCTTGTAGCCAAGTGAAAGATTATAGCAGATTCAACTCTTGCTTTGATTTCTAGATTTGTTTTCAGTGAAGCGATCTGGAATTATGCAGAGATTGTAGCCTTGTGAGCACGGTCATTGTAGCTATTTGAAGCAATGACCAGCTGAGTTTAGATCCCCAAATAATCTGTGATTTCTAGTGGTTCTCACCAAATCTACATAGATTATTTAATCCTATGGTTGTAAGTGCTTGTAACCTTACAATCATAGTGGCTGCAATGGTTTTATTATTTCAATTTCAACCTTTGGATTGGATGAAGTCTATAGGATGATCTGTGACCATTTAAGTGGACAGATCATACCCTTAAGATCAGTTCAAGCTCTTGATTTAATCTGAATTCTTCTACCTTGTACTTGTGCTGGTAGCTAAGTAAAGGATAGCTACAAATTCACATATCTTGATCTATTTTGTAGTAAGAACTAGTCCCTAGCTATCTATTTCGCCCCATTTTTCAGTTTATTTCACCATTCATCTCCTTCAATCTTATAGATTTAGTCTTATATTTCAGTTTTGTAAATTAGATCTAGTGACCCCCGAAAGCTCTCTTTCTTCTTAGAACTAGGCTAGAATTGCTAGATCTGGAGGTCTACTATACACTTCTAGGTTTTAGATCACTACTCCCTGTGGGACAAACTCTTACTTATTAAAACTTGCTATAAATGGACCCTGTATCTTACTGCTCTAGGATAATTTTAGGATTGTTGATTCCATCCTCTGTTTTACCTTGATTTTAGTTTATTTCCACACACATAAATAATCAGCACTGAAATATCCACAATAGCCTGCTCTCTTCTTCCTGTCTCATTATGTTGCCCTAGGACACATCTCATCGAAACTTCCGTCGTGGATAGATACTTAAGAGTGGTCTCCCCGGCTCAGGTGGTACTAAAACTGGTGGGTTGAGAAGGTAGCCTTTGATCTTGTCGAATGCTGCCTGACAATCATCGTTTCACTCAACGGGAGTCTTTTCTCAGTAGCTTAAAAATTGGCATGCAGATAGGAGTGAGTTGCACAATGAACCGAGCTCTGACCTCTTTCTCAGTAGACGGCGGTGGCATTTCTGTTATGACTTTCTCCTTAATCGGGTCAACCTGGATACCTCTCCTGTTGACGATGAAGTTCAATAGTTTCCCGGACATGGCGCCAAATGCGCATTTTTGAGGATTTAGCCGCAATCGGTATTTTCTCAGCCTCTCAAATAGCTTTTGGAGGTTTCTCAGATGGTCACTTAGCTCTGGTGAAGTCATGGCTCTTTGATATGTTGCGCCGGCATTCTTCAACCCGAATGGCATGACTCGATAACAAAAAATTCCCCAGGGAGTGATGAACGTTGTCTTTTCTCGGTCGACCTCAGCCATCCTAATCTAATTATATCCGGAGAATCCGTCCATGAATGAGAGCATCCCGTGCATAGCAGTTTTATTGACCAAGATGTCGATGTGTGGCAACGGGAAATCATCTTTTGCGCTCGCCTTGTTCAAATTTCTGAAATCAATGCACATACGAACCTTTCCATCCTTCTTCGATACTGGAATGATATTGGCTAACCATTGGGGGTACTTGGAGACCATGAGAAATCCCGCGTCATATTGCTTGATGACCTCATCCTTAACTTTTAGCATCCACTCGGGCCGGAATCGTCTCAACTTCTACCCGACCGGCCTGATATCAGGGTAGAGTGGCAACTCATGCTTGACCAAATCGGTGCCCAAACCAAGCATGTCCACATATGACCATGCGAAGACGTCTTGATATGACCGAAGAAAATCAATCATGCTTTTTCTTTCTTCGGGAGATAGCGATATTTCGATCTTGGTTATTCTTGGAACCTCCTCGATCCCTAAATTAACGTCTTCTGTTTCCTCAACAATAGGGGTAGGACCATGCTCAAAGTTAGCAAACCATTCTAAGAGTTCATTGGGAGCTCCTCCGTAAGGATCTCCTCATCCAAACTCGTGACTCCTACCTCTTCTTGTATTTTTACAGGAAATGGGTTGATTTCACGTGGGACGGGCTTTAAGGCATCATTTTCTTTAACTTTATTCAAAATTTTAAAAGACAATATTTTTGGGTTTTGTATTTTTTCTATGTTTTTGGGATTTTTGTTTTCTTTGGAAACAGACCCTTGGCAAAGCAAGTCCCTATATATACACGGTATTACCTGCCAAGGGCTCATCTCACTTTTCATAGGTCATTTTTTTTAAGAAACTGGTACCAAAATTCAGGCCACTCGTCGCTTCCAGAGTTTGGGGCATAGATGCCCAATTTCATACCTAGGGTGCTGCACCTTTACCTGTTTGGATGGAGGGGTTGACCGATATGATTCCTCAGAGTCAGCCTCCATCATATTGATCATGGGTTCGTTTGAGACTCTATCCTCAAACTTCAGTAAAGTCCTGTCGTGGTTTACCACAGGAGGGGATTGTGCAAGGATGCAAACCTCTTTTTCAAAGAGGGACAGAGCAGCCAGGTCTATTTCTAGGTTGGGAGGGATAATTTGGGGATTGGGGGGTGGATAGGGACTGCTGGTTTGTGTGGGGTTAACTATGTTACCCCATTTTGATCTATCTTTATGATCCCGACGCTCACAAAGGTGTTCTGGATTTGAGGCCTAGGACGGGGTTTCTCCTATAGGTTTATTCCCCTGGCTCTTACTGCTGTCATGGCTCAGGCTTTCTCTTTAGCCTCTCGGACTTCTTCTTCTGTGAGCTTGTAACCTAGCACAAATCTAACCTGTTGTCCACCCTTGGCCTTGACCGGTTCTCTCCTACCTTGTAATTGGGGTCCTAGTCCTTTACCCTTTTGATAGCCCCATTTTTGGAGCATGGCCATTACCGCTACCATTCCGCCTCTGGTTTTTGAAGTGATGATTTTTGGGGGATTCGAGACTACAGCTGATACCTCATATTCAAAACTATGGAGGTCGGTATCTTTAGCTATGTGTGGCACATCCAGCACTTTTGGGTTCTCAATGTTGTGGGTGGCCTTTTTCTTCTCATCATGCCCCTCACCTATGATGATGATAATCTTCTGCCTGGACACAAACTTGAGCTTCTAATGTAGCGCTGGTGGTATCGCTCTGACTTCATGCAACCAAGGTCACCCTAATAACAAATTGAAGGAGGACTTGATGTCTATTACTTGAAATAGTATGAAAAAGGTCATTGGCCTAATTACGAGCTCAAGGCCAACTTCTCCCATTATCTCTCTTCTTATGTTATCTAAACCTTTGGCGCTGGTTCTAGTTGTCTCAACATGCAAGGGTCTACCCCTATTTTGGTGGCGGTTCTTAGAAGGCATACATTCAAAGCAGACCCATTATCAATTAATACCAATGGGATTATCCTATTTTCAGATTCCACAGTGATGTTGAGGGATTTGGATGATTATTTCCCTCTTCCGGTAAATCTGCATCAAAAAATGAGATGGCATTGGGAGGCATCACCTGCTCAAATATTTGCCTGACTTCATCTGGGCTTACTTGAAGAGACACATGTGCATTCTTTAACGCCCCCATTAGTGCTTAAAAATGAAGTGGAGACGTCATCAATAGGTCCTAGACAGTGATGTGGGCTGACATTCTTCTCAACTGAGTTTCCAGTATGTGTTCTCTGCTCATTTTCTCGAACGGGTTCACTGCACTTGTATCTTTCTTCTCCCCTAGTTGGGCTGGTGTCGGTGCAGGCGCATCCGGTTGTTTTGAGATCTTTCCTGACCGAGTGACAAAATCAACTGCCCTTTCCTGGTTGCTGCCCGTATTGACGTTCATTTGATTATAATTGAGGGGGACCTAATTAGAATTGTACGTTGGTCCCGAGATCTGGAATGGGGTAGCAAGGGGTACGAAGATATTGGTGTTGATGGACTGGGATGGGTGGGCCAAACATGGTTAACATCTATAAGAGGCGAGTAGGTGGAAAAAGTGGGGTTGGCTAGGATTGTGGGTGACTGCATCGGGGGTGGTATGGCAGGGGTGGGCCATTGAAAACTGATAGGTGGTGGAGGGAGATGGGGGACATAATCAGCCATCGGGTAACTGGTGGAGGATACAGCGTATGGTTGGTAGGAGTTTATTTGGACATAATTAGCGGGAGATGACGCTGGGAAATATGCCCTAAGATCTAAGGGTTCTATTTGTGGTGTGGGGTTGGGGAAGTAATCTACCAAATTCAGAGGTTCAATCACCCCAATACTTCTATCTGCCCAATCTCTCTGCAATGGGGCATAAAAGTTTCCTGACTGCAAATGTAATCTGACGGGTCAAACTCAAATTTTTCATCACCCTCTTCGATCATACCGACAATGGGTCTCGGACCTGCCCCTCCAGGAAGGTGTGGGGGTAGCAGTACTTGGTGTATGTTGGCATGCTGGGTGGCTTGAGGAAGTGCCGGGGGGATGATTTTACTGACCTCGATCAAATCCTGTATTACGTGCTTCAATGGGAAGCAGTGATCAGTTGGGTGACCCGGTCCCTGGTGGAAGTTATAATGAGTGTTGGGGTCATAGTTCCTTGGGATGGGATTTGGCAGAGGTCATGGTTGGAGTGTTGTGACTAATCCCTTTTCTATTAGTAAGGGCAACAAGATAATCAGTGATTGCCCCAAGGGTGTGAAAACTTGGTCAAAGCAGGCCTTTCACTATTCTAGGGTCATCTGTGCCCCCTGTCCATTCCCGGTTCTCTGTGTCAGCTCACTTCTGACTGAAGCTGGTTGTGCGACTTTAAATTAGAATGAGATTATACCAGTGTTGGGCCTGGTATTCATGACATTCTGCACGTTTGCCCCAGTTCTTCTATCATTTCTCTGCTCAGAAAATCTCTTGGCTTCTCCGGCCCCACCAGATACATTTTTGCTCAAACGCCCTTCTCTGATAGAGTCCTCACAACGATTGGTGTTCCTCACCAAATCAAAAAAGTTGGACTGCTGTTGGTAAACGAGAAAGTCTGAGATGACTGGCAAGGTATTTTTTGAGATCATCTCAATCTACACATCGTCAGATATTCTATTTCTTACCTGAGCTGCCAGTGCTCTCCAATGCCCAAGGTAATCGTTGAAGGTCTCATTAGGGTTCTGCTTTAATCGGGCTAGATATGACTTGCGAGGTTCAATGTCTATATTGTAGACATACTATTCTTAGAATAAATGTATCAGATCTTTGCATGTTTTTATCATGGATGGTTTTAGGGATGTGAACCACCTCAAGGTCGGGCTCGTCAAACTTTTCTGAAAGACCTTTATAAGCAGGCGCTCGTCCCCCATATTGGCACATGTCTTCACAGTAGGACTTGAGGTGTGCAATAGGGTTGCCCGTGCTGTTGTATTTATCAAAGACTGACATTTTGAATTTTGGGGGCAGGGGGACTTCTGCAAACAAACACAAGTCTGAGAAGTTTGTGGCATGGATTTTGGCTCCACCCATCTTCATTAGTTGCTTCTGAATATTGTGCAATTGTTCTTTCAACTGCTCAGACTCTTTAGATAGTGGGGCTGTTTTTTCAACGGTCAACCTTGTTTCACTTTGTGCTACCTAGGGGTTAGTGATTATGGGTGGGAGATTGATGCTGGCAAACGCCTTAGTATAAGCCCTGCTATTCTTGATCTCATCTTCCTCATATTATGAGTCTACATATGGTGCACTGAGGGTGAGATTTTCTTGTTGGTACTGGCTAGGCTGAATGGGTGCCGGGTGGGACCATTGGAGGTGAGGGAAATTTTGTGGAGTGATAGGATGAGTGGAATTTAGATTTGGGTTGGGCCCTGATGGGGCCACTATGTTTGAGGGAAAGCTTGGAGATGGCTTTGGGGTGCTGGGACATGGGTGAATTGAGGTTGATGGAAGATAGGCGCTAAGCTCCCGCCTTGGGTCAGGTGGGAGGTTTGTGTGTGTGGGTGATACTGAGGGAATTGTGGAGGGTATGGGGTATGAAGACCCAAGATTTGGGCCCTGGTGGGCTTGGGTATAGGGTAAGGAGCTTGGAGGGGTTTGCGCCATAAGGCCTTGGAAATTTTGGCCCATTGGGCCTTGATGGGTCTGGCTGATTAGGCCTTGGTGGGTCTAGCCCATTGGGCCTTGATGGGTCTGACCCGTTTGACCTTGATGGGCCTGGCCCATGGGGCCTTGGTGGGTCAGGCCTATGGGGCCTTGATGGGTGTGGATGACGGGGATTTGGGCCATTGGGCCTTGGTGGGTTTGAGGTAATGAGGCATGGAGGCTTGGGAATGTGTATGATGGGTTGAAAGATGTGTGGTGAGAATGAGGGGGCATGCTTTGGGAGGCTTTCCAACTAGTGTAAGCCTGGACCATCTCATCTGTCATGGCCATTGGAGAGGGATCGGATGGAGGTGGTTCATTTGATGGTATTTGGGGTGTGGATGATGTAGATGTGTGAAAAAAATTGGCCATGGCCCTGGTAAAATTGAGCATGACCTGGGTAAATGGGGGGATATGGGGGGATTGGAGAAGTTGGGCGTAGTATGGGTAAATGTTGGTAGATTGGGTACATGTTGGGAGGATGAAAAATGAGGTATGTTGGTGAAGGGGGGAAATTGAGTTGAGTTTTGGATGGATGTGAGTGGAATGTGTGATGAATTGGGCATGGGCATGGGGGGAGAAATAGGCATGGTTTGGGAGAATCATGAGGAATGGGGTGTTGGATCTTGGGTGTTTTGACAGGTGGTGGATGGGAAGATGGGGGCACCGAAGGGGCCGGTGACGGAAAAGGGAGGTTGGGTGAGGGGGATGGATGTGAACATCTCTTCCATATGGGAATGAGTCAGGGAATGTGGCAGGGATGAGTCGAGATCGGCATATGCCGGATCCACTACCCACGACATGGCTTGGTAGTGGGTTAGGTATGGGTGCCTCGGATGGGGCCTGTAAGTTTCCTCCTTCTTCCCCTACGGGATGATGGAGGGTAAGGCGATGTCGTTGTGTCGACACCACAAATCTACTCTTTTTTCATTTTTTTGTTTATTTAATTTTTTAAAATTTTATAAATGGATTTTTATGATGAACAACTCTGGGCCTTTGAATTCCTATTTTTGGTGGCTTTTATACCCTAAATAAATCCAGCGATGGGACCCCAACACGCTTCAGAAGAATCAAAGGGGAACCCTTTGATCTATTGAAGGCATGAGAATCAATGCAAACAATCTGATCCCCCAGAGCGAGTCAATAAGAGGTTACCCTCTTTTGATCGGTAGAGGCGTATTGAGCGTCGGATAATGCGGGACCTAATCAGTGGTGCTAAACCACTAAGCGGGGCACTCGGGGATGTGAAAAAAGGTCTCAGATTTCAGGCTGCACTTCTCAGTGGGGACTAATACACTTGGCGCTTGTATTACCTGCGCCAGGCCAAACTGGGCAAATTTATGCTTGGCGCATGTATTACATGCGCCAGAGCAAATCTGGGATTTTCAGGCTTGGCGTGTGTAATAGATGCACCAGGTATATACAGTGGGGTCAATTTTTTTGATAGCAGAAGAGCAAGCCCGAATTTAGTCTATTTTCTGATTTTTTGGCAGCAATGCTTCCGGGGACTGATCTCTTAATTGCAACGGGTCTCTCCTCACCTAATCCTTGGGATACAATGTTGATTCGGGACTACTAACGCTCTCCCCGAGGGTTTAAAGCTTTGTAATAGGATAGGTTCCCCAACCTATATACCTCCGGCATAAGCGCCTTCTCAAATACTGGATAGGGTGGTACTTTTCTGAATCATCACCACTAGGGGCTGCCACCATACTAAGAATCGGGTGTTTGTATCTTTGCCTAAAAAATTCTAACTCCTGAAAATCTACCCCCGTAAAAATTCAATTAAGTCCCCCTTCTTAGTTCAATTTTAATTTCAGATTTTAAGGGAGTTTTCTTTTAAGTCCAAAAACGGGTGGTGATGGTCCCGTGCCACTTCTACGGGCTAACGTCCACTAGTAGGATATGATTGCGAAAATTTAAATGCTCATGTAGGCCCACCAATCGGCTAAGGCGTGTAAATGATGGAAAGTAAAGAAATTATAAAGACGATGCGGAAGTAGGCCCACCGATCTACTAAGGCACATAAATGATGAAAAAGTAGATGAAATATAAAGACAATGCACAAGTAGGCCCGCCAATCGGCTAAGGCACATAAATGACGGAAAAGTAGGGGTAAGAAAAACTGATGAAATTGTAGGGGTGAGTGAAATAATAAAAAAATAGTTAGACGTTACTAAAAATAAAAAATAAGGCCAAATTTCAAGGTGAAGCTCTTAAGCATCCCCAGTAGAGTCGCCATCTGTGTAACCGTGGATTCAGGTCGAACCCGTTGCAGCGATGCCTACTCTCTAAAAGAAACAATTTAGAGTCGCCACTCGGAGCTTTTGGTGTCACAGGAAACCTCAAATCAATATTGAATGCACCGAAGTGCTAAATATGACTATGATTCCGGTCTACGCCAAAGGCTCTTGGGTAGGGGCTTCGATTATCGATCGGGAAGGTGTTAGGCACCTGATCAACCCGCTCTAGAGTAATCTCTACTTATGGCCAAAAATGAAATAAAAAAAGAAAAGGAAAGAGCACTTCCCCTTGCACTAAGGCACTTGGATCCTATTTGTGCCCCTCTGCACTTGCCGAGATTTCGGCAACATAACGACACAAACTAGAGGATAGGAGAAAAGCTAAGAAGGTAGAGGAGTAGAGGGGAGAGCCGGAGCTCTCGGGCCCTTGTCGCACCGCCATGGTCCTTCGCGTGAGGGCACTTCGGTGAATTTCTTATAGCAAACGGGTTGTTGGATGAGTTCTAAACTCTAAGGCTAGAAAGCTAGAGGGTAGGAGTAGAGGACTAAGGCCTAGTTCCTACCAAAACCGGGAGATTGGTGAAGGAAAATGTGATTGAAAGAGATGAACTCAGTTATGGAATTTTATGGGTTTAGTGCTCACAAGGGAAGAGGGAACTCTCTAATGTTTTCTCTCTTTTGAAATTTTTGCAAGCCCCTAATCCAAGGGGAGGGGCTCTCTATTTATAGGAAAAGGGTAGGTTAGGAGGCTACTTAGATGCTAATTAGGGTTAGCAATTAAGTAATCTCTTAATCTAAGGTTTCCTTGGATTTTGAGAGCCTGGAAAAGTGGGCAAAGGGGCTTCAATGATAGATGATAGGTAGAGATTTCAAATGACAAGCAGGTTACAAATAGGGTAAACATGGGTGCAACAGTCCTAATCAAATCCACCCTACACATTGAGATGGTCAACAAGTCAAACCTTAAAAGTGAAATTTGAGCCAAAACCATCAGGTCACTGTAGCTAAGCCTGACGCATGTATTATTCGCGCCATTCATAACTACAGTACTTGGAAGTCCAGAGCCTGCGGGGGACCCACCCATACTTGGCGCAAGTATTAGAAGCGCCAAGCCATTTTTGGGAAAAAAATGGCTTGGCGCATGTAATACATGTGCCATGTACCTATTTCCTCATGAGGTTCATTCCCCTCGCGAGGATCTCACGAGGCTCTGAACCTGTCACGAGGTTCAATCCTTCTTCGCGAAATGGCCACCTCAGGTTCGGAACTTCGGGTTGCCGTAACTTTCGATGCGTAACTCGGATTGAGGTAATTTTTGACTTGTTGGAAAGTTGGAAACCTCTACTTTTCAATGTTATATGATTCAATCTCAGTAGAGGTCCTTGCCATCCTTGGTTGACCTCTCTCTAACCATTACCCAGGAAGGCTAACTATGGGTTCGGCTAGGGTTTCTAAGTTTTTGAGTTGGTTTCTAATGGTTTGGGGAGGGCTTTAAAGGATATAGGGCAATACCTAAGGGTTTGAGGAATGTTATCGGAAGCTCGAGGGTGCACCTCTCTCGAAGTATGTCTTGATTAGGCCTTGGGCCAAATTTGGATGTCTACACTTGGTTTATACTTTTATGTAATTCGTTTATACTTTTTTTAGTACTTTAGATGTCTTTTTCATGTTCTTTGTAAATATTCAAATAATATATATTATTTTCTTTTGACTAACTTTCTTTTTCACTAACTGTGTAATTGTTACTAACTTTTCTTTAATTTTTGTTATTGATGTCTCTGGGAATAAAACGGTTGTGTTTTCTTCAATTTTGGGGAAACATTCTTTAAAGAATTTTTTTCACATCCTATAAACAATCAGTAATATTAGTAATTTTTAGGTAAATAAATTTTAAGTATCCCTTTTTTTTGTGCCAAGGAGGGCTTTGTCCGACTTTAGTTTGAGGGGATACACAACTCTTGTGCACAGTATTAGTTTTAGTTTCTATAGAAGTAGTTAATTAGTATAATTAATTTTACTTAGTTGTTTTTGCATAATTTTTTTAAACATAATATAGTTTATAGTTAATCATTATATATGAATTACGATAGAAAAAACTGAAAATCTTGAAAACTTACGATTCATCATAGTAGAAGTTCAATAATCAGAATATAGAACATTACAATTCATGCTTAGCTCTTTGAACACTGTATTAGAATGAATGTTTGAAACAATAGATTGATCTAAACTGTAATATTTTAGACTATAGTTTCAAAATTATCAGCCACTGAGCATTCGAGACAAATTTTCCTTTCTTTGAGATAGAGACTGCTTCTATTCAAGTCATACTTTCTTTGAACTCGTATGCTTTTATGAAATCTCATATTGCTGAATTTAGAATCAAAATATTCTATGACTATGATAACCAGATTTTTTGTCTAGAACTATCTGTTAGAAATATCAAAACAATAAGGCATCTATGTTAGTAAATTGTAAAGATGATTAAAGACCATATTTTATTTAAATTAGAGCCAAAAGGCTAAAATCTCATAAAATAACTTATCCTTTGAACCCATATTAGAAGCCTACACTAAATTTCTTTGTGCCAAAATTTTAAAAACCCTTAACCATATGTACTATCCAAGCTTTCAACCTTTAACCCTTACAATTTGTAAGAATTTAGAATACAAAAGAAGGGAAGAAGAGGGAGTGAAAGGAGTAAAAAGTAAAAACAAATAAAGGAGAATGCTAAAAGAGAGTATAGCTGAAGAATTGAAGAATATGGGAAAGGAGTGAAAAATAGTAAAAGGGCGATTTAAAAAGATAATTTAGAAAAGAAAGAAAGAAAAATCGTAAAATACGATTTTACAAATCAATTGAAGAAATGGGATTTGCAAAATAAGCAAAAATAGGAAATGGGAAGAAGTTATCCAATCCGTGGATGCTTACTGATGAAGAAAAAGATAGGAGAAAGAAAAGCTAAATTACTCAGAAAAAACTTTGAATCCCCTTCTACCTTTCTTTGATAACTTCTGAAACCCAAAGCCCCATTACAAGCCGAAGAAAAGACCTTTTTGATTTACGATTTGTAAAAGTATAAGCCTAGTAGAAATATGAAAAACAGATATTATGGATTACACTGGGAATCATATAAATAGAATAGATTATCTTTTCTATGAGATTGAAAATTTTTGCAATTATCCTTTGACTGAGTTTTTATGAAATAATATACTGTGAGAACCGAAAAGTTTTGATATTTTTGAGAGTATGTCAATAGTGAGTTTTTGAATGAAAACATTTTCTAAAACTACAGTTATGAAAAATTTATGAAGAATAAACTGTTCACTGATGCAAACACTCCCTGCTTACTGTGAATTGAAATTGTTGGAGTTCTAATTAACGATAATTGCTGTAATGGAAAGTAAGGTTAAAGGATTGAGTCATTTTAGAAAATCATAACAAACTATGTGATGACCAACTTAATCAATTTAGTTAACTTAATTAGTGTACAAAATTAGTTTAGATTTTTAATTTTTGTAAAATATTTGAAAAATCCAAAAATAACTGAAGCTTGTAGTTAACTTCACTGAAAACCTCCAGGAGACTACAACTCCTCTAGGGATCACCTAGGGGTTTTAAAGGCTTATTACATCTGCTAAATGTAATCGTGCTCCCTAGGAAAGTGGCATTTAAATTCTTAGTTTAAGATGTTTAATATTTCCTTGTTTGCTAGAGACTAGCAAAACTTAAGTTTGGGGATGTACACTAAAATCCCAGAAAATAACTTATCCTTTGAACCCATATAAGAAGCCAAAACTGAATTTCTTTGTACCAAAATTTAAAAAACCCTTAACCATATGTACTATCCATGCTTTCAACCTTTAACCCTTACAATTTCTAAGAATTTAGAATATAAAAGAAGAGAAGAAGAGGGAATGAAAGGAGTAAAAAGAAAAAACAAATAAAGGAGAATGCTAAAAGAGAGTATAGCTGAAGAATTGAAGAATATGGGAAATGAGTGAAAAATAGTAAAAGGGCGATTTAAAAAGATAATTTAGAAAAGAAAGAAAGAAAAGTCGTAAAATACGATTTTACAAATCAATTGAAGAAATGGGATTTACAAAATAAGTAAAAATAGCAAATGGGAAGAAGTTATCCAATCCGTGGATGCTTACTGATGAAGAAAAGAAGAAAAAGATAGGAGAAAGAAAAGCTAAATTCTCATAAAAAACTTTGAATCCCTTTTTACCTTTCTTTGACAACTTCTGAAACTCAAAGCCCCATTACAAGCCGAAGAAAAGACTTTTTTGATTTACGATTTACAAAATCATAAGCTTAGTAGAGATATGAAAAATAGATATTATGGATTACACAGGAAATCATATGAATAGAATAGATTATCTTTTCTATGAGATCAAAAATTTTTGCAATTATCCTATGACTGAATTTTTATGAAATAATATACTGTGAGAACTCAAAAGTTTTGATATTTTTGAGAGTATGTCAATAGTGAGTTTTTGAATGAAAATATTTTCGAAAACTGCAGTTAACAAAATTTATGAAGAATAAACTGTTCACTGATGCAAACACTGCCTGCTTACTGTGAATTGAAAATGTTGGAGTTCTAATGAAGGATAACTGTTGTAATGGAAAGTAAGGTTATAGGATTGAGTCTGTAATATCCCGAAAAATCATGTTAAGCAGTGACCTCGAGATCCATGCCCAATTGGTCAAAAGTTTGACCAATTAGGAGATCAAGGGTTAGCATAGAGTATGATAAACGGACGAGATGTGATGGTATGAGTGATTATGTGGTGTGTGATGTGAATGAGAAGTCGCATACACCTATCCCGGTGCATGTGCTCAACACACAAGTGAGAGGAGAGATAAAAGGGTTTAATAACCCTAAAATTAATGGTTTTTGGTTGTTGAAGGAGAGTAAAGAAGAGAGAGAGAGAGAGAGGAGTAAAGAGAGGAGTTATTGCAACTGATTGGAAGGGGGATTCAAGCGATAAAAGCCGGATTCGACACGGTTTGGATCCGTTAGAGCCAAAGCTGGAACCCTAGCCTTTCCAACCATTAGATCTAATCAAATTGAGATTTGATTGAGGTAAATTTCTTATGAATTAAATGCATAAGTTATGGGAGATTAATCGTAGTTAGGAATGGTTAAAATCATAGATTAAAGGCTTAGAAAAAGAAATAAAATAAATGGAGAAAGATTTGGAAGAGCAGCCAGAAGGAGACAAAATCTGGCAATTTCGATTAATCAAAATTGGGTTTCGATTAGTTGAAATTGGCCAAGAAGTTGAAAACTCAGAGGACCCCGATTTCGATTAATCGAATTGGGTTTCGATTAATCGACTTTGGATTTCGATTAATCGAATTTAGAATCGATTAATCGACTGGGAGCCTACAGTGGACTCCAGTGGAGAAAAGAAATTAGCTTGATGAAATCGACTAATCGAAATGAAAATTCGATTAATCGATTTATAATTTCGATTAATCGATTTGGGATCGATTAATCGATTTTGGGAATTCGATTACTCGAATTGAGAATCGACTGGATAGAGCAGAGAATTTTGATTAATCGAATTGGGATTCGATTAATCGAATGGGAATCTCGATTAATCGATCTGAGAATTGATTAATCGATATTGAATTTTGATTAATCGATTTTGGAAATCGATTAATTGAATCAGATTCGATTAATCGATTTTGGAGTTCGATTAATCGACTGGGCCAGTTTATGTTGACTTCTGAGGTTGACTTTAAGATTCTTGGGGGGGTCTTGGACCTCCTTTATTGCATCTTTAGTGATGTGTTTCACATGTTATGTGGTACCATAGGTGGTACGTGTGAGCTAGTGCACAAGGAGCCACGTGGGACCTTGATGCATTGATCAAACGAAGACTTGAGGTAGGGAACTCCTTGAACATGTACCTTATTTTACAAGAGCATGCATGTAGTGATATAGATTTAAATTCAAATGGTTTATTGCTTAAAGAGTTTGTGAAGAAGTGTGTGTGTGTGACATCAATAAAAGTAATCATAATGAGCCATCCCCAGGGGATGAGGAAGTAAAGAGATAAGAGCATCAGGTGTGACGCAAGTGAATGGATACATCCCAGGGATGTATCTAAGATTGAATCATGATTGATAGGGCCTAACTGATATAAGATAGTACATTTACACGGTGAATAACTATATGTAAGGCACCGATATTTTTGTCATTTGAGGTTTGATAGGGTACCCCACCGACGTGGCGGGATATCCACGACTGACACGGCAGGATATCCGTGACCGATACGGCGACAAAACCGTAGGCCAGTGCGGAGGCTTATCCGTACACAGTAAGCACACCCCAGGGGTGTTGATTGAGATTTGTGAAACCCAGCCACCAATCCCCAGGGGAAAGGGGCTTGGGTACTATTTGTATTCCCAGGGAATACGTTAAAACTGTCTATATAGATGACGATGATGGGTATCTCATCGGGGCTCGATGCTATATTACTCGGGGATTACTTAAGTTGAAAGTTTAAGTTTTGCTTTAGGCCTTTTCAGCATCATTCATGAATAAATAAAAGACATGAGTAAACTACCAGTAAAATGTAATGCTTTTTAACTATTTTCATCAGTAACTGCATAGACACATCATGCATGGCATATCATGGAATATATGTGAGTAATAATTTATATGCTCAACTGTGTTGTTCCCTATTGAGCTAGGATGTAGCTCACCCTATAGACTATATGTCGCAGGTCCACTACTAGCAGCTGCCGAGGCTTCAGGAGACGCTGACCCCGGTGAGTCAGACCTTGCGGCCGGAGACGAGTTGGAGCCACCTCCGGAGGACTTCTTCTAGAGGACTCCGTTGTGCCGCTTTGAAGGTTTGGAGAGATTTTGTATGGCTTGGTATGTCAAGCCTTGTTTGATTAAACAATGTATATGTATAAATTCGTGATTTTTCTTTTGGGCAAACCATCTGTTATGATTAGCTATCATCGATGATTCGGATCGGTTCTCCCTTCATGCAAAGGCATGAGGGTAGAACTGTCTTTTGAGAAATGCTTATATAGTGATTTAATTCCGCAGTTTTATTTACTATTTCAATTCTGTGCTTGATATACCAATGTTCCATGCTTAGCTAAGGGGCACGATTAAGATGATCGTGCTGATGGCACGGGTTTTGGGGTGCCGAAATCCGGGCTGTCACAGTCATTTTAGAAAATCATAACAAACTATGTGATGACCAACTTAATCAATTAGTTAACTTAATTAGTGTACAAAATTAGTTTAGATTTTTAATTTTTGTAAAATTTTTGAAAAACCCAAAAATAATTGAAGCTTTTAGGTAACTTCACTGAAAACCTCCAGGAGACAACAACTCCACCACTAGGAATCACCTAGGGGTTTTAAAGGCTTATTACATCTGCTAAATGCAATCGTGCTCCCTACGAAAGAGGCATTTAAATTCTTAGTTTATGATGTTTTATATTTCCTTGTTTGCTAGAGACTAGCAAAACGTAAGTTTGGGGATGTACACTAAAATCCCAGAAAATAACTTATCCTTTAAACCCATATTAGAAGCCTAAACAGAATTTTTTTGTACCAAAATTTTAAAAACCCTTAACCATATATACTATCCAAGCTTTCAACCTTTAACCCTTACAATTTCTATGAATTTAGAATACAAAGGAAGGGATGAAGAGGGAGTGAAAGGAGTAAAAAGTAAAAACAAATAAAGGAGAATGCTAAAAGAGAGTATAGCTGAAGAATTGAATAATATGGGAAAGGAATGAAAAATAGTAAAAGGGCGATTTAAAAAGATAATTTAGAAAAGAAAGAAAGAAAAATCATAAAATACGATTTTACAAATCAATTGAAGAAATGGGACCTGTAAAATAAGCAAAAATAGTAAATGGGAAGAAGTTATCTCCAATCCGTGGATGCTTACTGATGAAGAAAAGAAGAAAAAGATAGGAGAAAGAAAAGCTAAATTCTCAGAAAAAACATTGAATCCCTTTCTACCTTTCTTTGACAACTTCTGAAACCCAAAGCCCCATTACAAGCCGAAGAAAAGACCTTTTTGATTTACTATTTGCAAAAGCATAAGCCTAGTAGAGATATGAAAAACATATATTATGGATTACACCGGGAATCATATGAATAGAATAGATTATCTTTTCTATGAGATTGAAAATTTTTGCAATTATCCTTTGACTGAGTTTTTATGAAATAATATACTGTGAGAACCGAAAAGTTTTGATATTTTTGAGAGTATGTCAATAGTGAGTTTTTGAATGAAAACATTTTCTAAAACTACAGTTATGAAAAATTTATGAAGAATAAACTGTTCACTGATGCAAACACTCCCTGCTTACTGTGAATTGAAATTGTTGGAGTTCTAATTAACGATAATTGCTGTAATGGAAAGTAAGGTTAAAGGATTGAGTCATTTTAGAAAATCATAACAAACTATGTGATGACCAACTTAATCAATTTAGTTAACTTAATTAGTGTACAAAATTAGTTTAGATTTTTAATTTTTGTAAATTTTTTGAAAAACCTAAAAATAACTTAAGCTTGTAGGTAACTTCACTGAAAACCTCCAGGAGACTACAACTCCTCCACTAGGGATCACCTAGGGGTTTTAAAGGCTTATTGCATTTGCTAAATGCAATCGTGCTCCCTACGAAAGAGGCATTTAAATTCTAAGTTTAGGATGTTTTATATTTCCTTGTTTGCTAGAGACTAGCAAAACGTAAGTTTGGAGATGTACACTAAAATCCCAGAAAATAACTTATCCTTTGAACCCATATTGGAAGCCTAAGCTGAATTTTTTTGTACCAAAATTTTAAAAACCCTTAACCATATGTACTATCCAAGCTTTCAACCTTTAACCCTTACAATTTCTAAGAATTTAGAATATAAAAGAAGGGAAGAAGAGGGAGTGAAAGGAGTAAAAAGTAAAAACAAATAAAGGAGAATGCTAAAAGAGAGTATAGCTGAAGAATTGAAGAATATGGGAAAAGAGTGAAAAATAGTAAACGGGCGATTTAAAAAGATAATTTAGAAAAAAAAGAAAGAAAAATTGTAAAATACAATTTAACAAATCAATTGAAGAAATGGGATTTGCAAAATAAGCAAAAATAGTAAATGGGAAGAAGTTATCCAATCCGTGGATGCTCACTGATGAAGAAAAGAAGAAAAAGATAGGAGAAAGAAAAGCTAAATTCTCAGAAAAAACTTTAAATCCCTTTCTACCTTTCTTTGACAAATTCTGAAACCCAAAGCCCTATTACAAGCCGAAGTAAAGACCTTTTTTATTTACAATTTGCAAAAGCATAAGCCTAGTAGAGATATGAAAAACAGATATTATGGATTACACAAGGAATCATATGAATAGAATAGATTATCTTTTCTATGAAATCGAAAATTTTTGCAATTATCCTTTGACTGAATTTTTATAAAATAATATACTGTGAGAACCCAAAAGTTATGATATTTTTGAGAGTATGTCAATAGTGAGTTTTTGAATGAAAATATTTTCTAAAACTGCAGTTAAGAAAAATTTATGAAGAATAAACTGTTCACTGATGCAAAGACTCCCTGCTTACTGTGAATTGAAATTGTTGGAGTTCTAATTAAGGATAACTGTTGTAATGGAAAGTAAGGTTAAAGGATTGAGTCATATTAGAAAATCATAACAAAATATGTGATAACCAACTTAATCAATTTAGTTAACTTAATTAGTGTACAAAATTAGTTTAGATTTTTAATTTTTGTAAATTTTTTGAAAAACTCAAAAATAATTGAAGCTTGTAGGTAACTTCACTGAAAACCTTCAGGAGACTACAACTCCTCCACTAGGGATCACCTAGGAGTTTTAAAGGCTTATTGCATCTGCTAAATGCAATCGTGCTCCCTACAAAAGAGGCAGTTAAATTCTTAGTTTTGGATGTTTTATATTTCCTTGTTTGCTAGAGAGTAGCAAAACGTAAGTTTGGGAATGTGATCAGTCACATAATATACCAATTTACTACCCTTAACTTTATGATGCTAGGACTTAGTTTGCTACTAATAAGTTACTGATGTGCAGATATTAAAGAAAAATAGCAAGAAATCAAAAATAATAATATTATTCATCAAAATGAACTCATAAAATAATAAAAAGATGATTGAACCAAAAGACAAAGCTTTACATACTGAAAAGAGAAAAATCGTGTTTTATGATTTTGCGGAGTGATGTAAATATAAAGTAGAAAATCATAATTTATGATTCTTCAGAGAAAGTCGTTCAAAAGAGTACGATACAAGAGAAAACGATGAATCGTAATTAAAGAATTATTCAATAGGAAGCTTTAGGGAGAAAAGAATAGAAAATCGTGATTTACGATTTTCAAGAAAATAAGTTTTCTAAAGCTATTGATCACGTGAGAATCAACACCGCCATGCACAAAATTAGAAGAATTCTTGACTTAGAAGTCTGGCCAATCACGGATCTGAGGAGATTGACGAAGAAGACTTTTAAGGGACTCTACTGCTGAAATAAAAGAAGAAATCCAGAAGTGCATCAATAGAGTGAAAGAAAGGAAAAATAAGATTAGAAGTAGAGTTATATTATGATAGTTTTGTTTTAGTAGTTTCCTTTATTAGAATTAGGTGTTTTGTAAACCGACCCCCTATGATCTATAAATAAGAGGGCTTGGTATAGGAATAATTATCGAAAAAATTCTCAGCATCAATTGACGCCTGAGGTTGAATTTTCTTCCGATCATTAGAGTAGTTTAGTTTAGATATCCAAGATTTCTCGATCACAATTGATGATTAGGATTGAGAGCTGAAAGATTAGAGTAGATATCTGTAATTTCTCAGAAGCAATTGACGACTACAGATGAGGGGTGAAAGATATAATTTTATTGCTTTCTAATTTAGATTTATTTTATTGCAATTTCCTTCTTTGTTAGCATCTTTAAGTTTTAATTTGAGTTGATAACTCAGGTTGAGATTACAAATTAGTGTAATGGTTTCTATTTTTCATCTTTGATTTTCTAGAGTTTGATTGATGCCCAAATTTCTGATAGATTAAATATTAGTATAAATCTATATTGAATAATGCTAGTTTTTGATTGACGCCCAAATCCTAGAAGATTGAGAGATAGTGTAATGATATTTTAAAATTGTAAACATCCGATAGCTAAAGATTGTGATTGACGACCATAATCTGATGTAGGAGGATTTAGGATTTATTTTTTGCAAAATTTAGTTTAAGAAACCATTCTTTATTCAAATTTCTCAAGTAGATTAGGAACTTAGAAGATAAGTATAAATTTTCAGGAAAATAATATATATACGTATAGATAAACTTATTTTAGTGGGAACGATCCTATGTTAGTACTATAATTTCCATTGTGTGCTTGCAATAAGTTAAGACTTAATTAAATGCCAATATAAGCCGCTAATTGTGGCCCATTATGCTTGGGAGGATCGGCCCCGTTCCCAGGTACCCTCTGTTGGTTCCCTTGGGCAAATCAGTTGAGGTAATGATAGTTTTGTAAATACTGAGAATGGTTAGGGACCTAATTGGCACTGGGCTAAGAATTTTGGCTGTGGTTTCCTAGGGGTAGGATCTAAGGCTAAGCTTTTCTCCCTCTTGTACTCCTTCGAGAATCAGAGTGAGTAGGCTAGCCTCACTTGTTCGATTACCCTTAAGATTTCTAGAGCAAAATCTACAGTTCTAAGAATCAGAAACTTAGAGTGTAGTTCAACTCCTTTTTTTCAAAATCTCAGAGAGAACCTTGAGTCTTCCAAAAGGAATAAGCAAAGAATAATTGGTGTGTAGAATGGGAGGTTAGAAGCCCTATTTGTACTAATCGGAGAATTATATGCCATAAATTCAGTGCATAATTCTGAATTATTCGCTGCAAAGACAACGCATAATCTGAATTGTGGGTAGAACAAGTAGCATAAAGAATTATACGCAGTGATTTCAGCGTATAGTTTAGGCGACAAATCGGTCGCCACGATCAAGTGACCGGGTGACCGGATGGATTCCAAGTTAGAGTCTGAGAAGGAATTCCTACAATTATGCGTCCTTTTTATAGTGCATAATCAGGAAGTTCAAGATGGTTAAAGAGGAGAAACCTAGTCCAAACTGGACTGCTAATGCGCATGGTGTCCAACGCATAATAGAATTATCCACAGGAAATCTAGCATATAATCCGGGGGAGTTGGTCATTGAGGTAGAGAGTCCTGGTGGGTCACTCGAGTGATTATGCCCATGATCCTATGTGCATAATCGATTATACGCCGAGATTCCAGTGTATAATTCTCGAGTTATGGTTTTTCGGGAATTTTTGGAGAGGGCTAGCCTTTCCAGAAATCGTGGGCAGGATCAATGGTTGACCAAATATGTTTGTATACTCTGAAGGGGTGAAAATGGGGTGTCTATAGATGCCCTTCTTTGGTGCATTCTTGTAGAACAAGAGTGCGTCGAAGAAGTAGACACCCTATTCAAGGCGCCCTCTCGTTTCTTTGGAAAATCAAAAGTGTGAACCGGAGAGACATGAAATGCTTGGCTTTATTATCTGTCAGCGTAAGCTAAATAGGATATTATTCAGAAGCCTTTCGATAGCAATCGAGAGGTGTTCCCACAGTCGTGGGTGCATATCGCATCCCGTGACATATTGCGACCCGCCGCATATCGCGATCAGACAAAGGGATTAAACCCAAACGAAGTACGGGTGGCACAAACGAATGTCAAGATACAAGATTATTGATGATGTAATAGGATGGTGAAGGTTTTGCAGTCCATGTCAGATCGGGCGCGTCATTGCTCACACTAAAGACGAGTCAGGGGTCTCTTTCCAGTAAACATTTGTGATTTCTCAAAGTTGAGTATAATCGGTGTTCGATTTTCCAGGGGAAAGAACATATTGGGGTGGTGAGATATAGAAAGTTTGATAGAGAGTTTTGAAAATTTGAGTTTTTAACTAAAAATCAATTCGGTAAAAACTTCAGAAAATGTGGCTCTTGAGACGTCACTGAGCAGATCCATCAGAAGAGGATTTGGGGACCCGACCTTTGTTTGGTTGTCAAGACGGCGCTCGATATGCCGGATACTCCTTCTAACCTTCTCACTTTTACTAATGATTGTCTCTTATGGGAGGACTATAATAGTACCGTGAATCGGGAGAGTTGGGTTTTGAAAACATTTGATACTTAATATTAGTTAACTATACTGGTGAGATGATCTCATATAGGAGATAGCTGGGCATGTATTTTTATTCTTATATATATATATATATATATATATATATATATATATATATATATATAGAGTACCTTTAAATCCACCCACCAAATCTTTGAGTTCACCCACGCAGAAACATATGGACTACATCGAATCAAACGATAGAGATTTTTTATCATCCCAATCTTTCACACAATGGATCTTGAGATCATGGGTGTACCATCAGACAGTTAGTATTTTATTTCATGAGGTACACACCCAAAAAAGTGACCTTAAAATCAATTTTGAGCGTGCATGTGATGTTAAGGTCACTTTTTCGAGATGTGTGCCACGTGAAATAAAATATTGACCGTCTGATGGCACTCTTATGATCTCAAGATCCATCATGTGCAAGATTGGGAGGAAAAATGATCTCCACCTTCTGATTCAACGTAGTTAATGTGTTTCCGCGTGGGTGAACTCAAAGATTCAGTGGGTGGATTTAAAGGTATTCATATATAAATTGGGTTTTATGATTTTGATAACTTTTGTTAAAAAAAAATTTTGGTTAGGGACAGAGGTTTTTTTTTTTGCCAGTCGTAGTTACGATGAGATTTTGGGAGATGATTGTCTTTCTCTTTGTTTTTTCGTCTATGCCACCTGAATGTGTTCGCAGTGGGGCATGTACTAGATTTTTTTTTTTGGTTGTGGCCATACGGTGGGGAACAAATAGTGTTCACGGTGGGACATGAGTGAAAGTTTATTTTTATGGTTTATTATGTATTTTTAGCTTGGATTACACGGTGGGACTAATCTCAGTTTTTTTTTGGAACTTTTTTGGTTGTTTTGGTGATGATTTACTTTGTTTTCTTTTGTATTTGTTTGGCTTACTATTCTTTTGTTTTATTCTGCTCTTTTATATTTGTTTTGTGCCACAGTGGGACCCCTTTTTTTTGGGTTATATATTTTTGTGTTATCAGATATACGGTGGGACTTATTTTATATAGTTTAGTATGTGTGTTTTTCGTGTTTTGCGTTTTCTCTTTTTGTTTTATCTTAAGTTTGAATATTATTATGTCTGCCAATTTTATTTTATTTTTTTTTAGGTTTTTGATTTCTGTGTTTTCATGTTGTGTTCATGGTTTTGGGCTTTAAGGTATCATGCTTCTCTTGCTTGGTATAGTTTTGGTGTGAATGCTCATGTCATTTTCATGGTTTGTCATGTATTTGGCATTCGAATTATACGCTACATGTATGGTGCATAATTCAATTATACACTCTGGGGCAACATATAATCGAACCGTCGACTAGACACTGTGTGTACCTGACCGGGTGTCTATTGGATTTTGCTCGGCAGTGGCCACACGGGGCAAATTCGAAGGCATGCCGGTGACAAGCCAGATGCTACCTAACTACCAGGAGGTGTGCATGGTGATGTTTTGGCGCCATTACCCATTCATCTCTCGGTCTGAGATTGGGGTGATCCAGACCACATGGTTTCTTGATGAGTTCGGTGGGGGGTTTGCCCCGCCGAAGCGCCACAGTGAGTCTGCGGAGAATTACACGGTGTGCTGCCAGGCGGTGAGTGCTCGGGCAGTGGCGATGACTTCGAGCGCAGCGGTTGACAGAGATATCAAGGCCTTCTTGATGCATTTTCTTAGGGGCATTTTGTTTTTGTCCTCGACAAGGGGAGCAGTGAGTGGGTTGTTCCTCACTCTCCTCAGGGGCTTTGACCGTATCGGTGTGTAGGCACCCAAATTCGGCCCAAGGCCCGATCGGAACACATTTTTGAGAGAGAGGTGCACTTCCGAGCATTTGATGGCATGTATGGAAGCTTTAGAAACCACCTTAGAATCCTTCTAAACCTTTAGGAATCACCCTAGATCCCTTAGAAACCTGCCCTGAGCTTTAGAAATCAATTTCTACCCTTAGAACCCATTCTAAACCTAAACCAAACCTTATCAAGCAATGGATGAGGAGGGGTGCACCGGGACTGGCCACGGCCTTCCACACTGATCAAATCTTATATCATTAGAAAGATGACTTCTCTAGCTTTCCAACGGTCTAAGAATCGCCCCAATCGGAGGTGTACATCAAAAGATATGGCAGTTCGAACTCGAAGGGCAAAAATATAAATTCAAGTGGGCCCCCCTAGGGATTTAGCGTAACTAATACTTGCGCCAGGTATAATTTTGCCTGCCGCAACTATTAGTTGCGCCAGGTCACTTCTCCCAGATTTTAAGCCTGGCGCAACTAATAGTTACGCCAATTTTAAATGTGGACTCCACCCTCACGAGTCAACTTCCAGGCACTGTTTAAACTGTTTTACTGTACATTTTCCTGGTGTAACTATTAGTTGCGCCAGATATATGAACAGTGACCTCTGATTTTTACCTCCAAAATCATGATTGGGGTTTGACTTGTTGACCACCTGAACCTTTGGAGTGTGCTTTGATAATTCTATTGCACCCATTCACTACCTATTTACAACCCTTCAAGTGGCTTAAGGCCTCACCCCATCATCCACCATTGGAGGACCTTCTCACACCTTTCAAAGCTCCAAAAATCCTACGAAACCTTAGATGTGAGATTACCTAATTTCTAATCCCAATTAGCCTCTAAGTGGCCTCCTAATCCACCCACCTCCTATAAATAGAGCCCCCCACCTCTTGGTTTAAGGGTTGAAAATTTTGGCCTAAGAGAGAAAGAGAAAACTCCAAAGAGAAAAATCCCTGTTTGATAGCAATGAAACTCCAAAGAGGAAATGAAATCAATTTCTTAGTTGATTTCTTGGGAAATGATTTCCTCTAGAAATGGATTTCCACTGTTTGATTAGTGTGCTTGAGAAACAAATTTCATTGGAAATTGATTTCTCTTGTTTGATTAGTATCTTTAAAAATGAATTTGAAAATGAGTTTTTAACTTTTGATCATTTATTATTAAAATCATAATTAAAGTCAAATATTAACCAATAACTTTTTTAATGATATTTTATTACGTTACAAATTAATACTATAGTAATCACTATTTATTACTAGTAATCACTACGTTTAAAATTTTAGTAAAAAAAATATGTAAAGTTAAATACCAAAGTTGTAAATGCTAGCATCTAATGTAAGTTTATACGTTGAAATTAAATTAGATCTTTATAAAAGTCAAACTTTGACCAAAATTTTAACTTTGACTAAGAGAATTTTGTAATGTACCAACGAGTTACAAAAGTCCAACTACAAATAAGTATAACAGTATTCATATGCATCGTTAGGTTACACGAGTCAAAATTTGATCAAATAATAAAAGTCAAACTTTGACCAAATGTAAAACTTTGATTAATAAAAAATTTGAAGACTAAAGTACAAAGTTATATAGTAAATGCTAGTATGTACTATAAGGTTACATGTTGAAATAAAATTCAATTTTTAAACTTCAAAGAAAATTCAATTTTTCAAAAAAGTCAAACTTTGATCAAAATTTTTAACTTTGACCAATAAAAAATTCGGCAATCTACCACCAACCTACAAATTAATATATCAGTGTATTCGTATCCATCACTAGGTTATACTAGTAAAAAATTTGACTAAATATCAACTTTTAAAAAAGCCAAACTTGACCAAATGTAAAAAAAAGTAAAATAAAATTTGGTAATATACTACAATGTAATAAATTAAAAAAATAATATCTTATTGGGGATACAGAAGTTTAAAAAAATCAAATTGTGTTTAAAAGTCAAAGTTTGACCAAATATCAAACTTTGATCGATAAAAATTTACATTACCAAAATACAAATAATAACATTAATAATCACTACCTACTGTCAAGATACACTTCTCAAATTTTGACTACAGTCAGAATTTGAATAAAAGTTAAACTTTGACCATTAAAAATGAGGTAATATATTTTCAAGTTATAAATTAAAATAATGATAGATATTTTTAATTATAATATTTCACTAATAAAAATTTATAACATTTTATAAAAAATCAAACTTTGACCAAGAAAAAATTGCACTGATACGATATAAATTTATGTAGTACTAGACTCTATCAAAAAGCAGGTTTTGAGTTTGACTAAAACTAAATTTTTTGTAAAAGTCAAAGTTTGACCAAAAGTCAATGTTTGACTAAAGGTCAAATTATTGAGTAATACAATTGAGAATCTAGTATCAAATTATACATCAACGTGGCAGTATCCTTTTTTTGCCATCAAATTATTGGAATCAGTTTAATAAAAAGTAAAATTTTAATTAAAAGTCAAAGTTTGACATTAAAATCAACCTTTGACTCCTAAAAATTTGATAATATATTATTAACTTACAACTTATTATCATGTTTTAGAAGTCAAAGTTTGATCAAAAGTCAAACTTTATATAGCATATAAATTCAATTAAAGTTTACATAAATTCAAACTTTGACCAAAGTCAAATATTAGCTGAAAAGAGTATGACGTAGATAATATGGTGGTCATAGTGATCGTGATGGTATAATGGTCATAGAAATTGAAGTTACTTTTTAATAGTCAAAAAATAATTTTTTTTGCTTTTAGGTTTTTTACAAATAACTTTAGTTTTGAAATAACAAAAAATTATTATTTTGTTAGTAGAACACTCAATTTCAGCCACTTAAGAGGTTGAAATGATTTCCTCCTAAAATGATTTAGTGTATGGAAATTCAATTTCTATGTGGGGCGACTTAATTTTATTTCCATCTCCTTAAATAGCTATCAAACAACAACAATTGAAAACTAAATTTCATTTCCACAATGAAATTACATTTTCATGTTATCAAACAAGGCCTAAAGTGAGAAGATCTTTCACCCTTTGATGCACACTTCCCAAACAAATTCCAAAATTCTAAAACCTCATTCCAAGTCTTAACTTTTATGAAAAGCCTCTAGGTTAGGTGTGTGTTATCCTTTAGCTTCCCTCCTCTACCTCTTAGCTTGAAGCCTTAGGAGTTAGAACCCTATTCCCCACCATACAAAGCCTTCAAGAGCTCATCAAAGCAAGCCACGCAAGACTCTCCTACGGTGCTATAAGGGCCCGAGGGCTCCGGCTCTCCCCTTTCTTCTCCTATATCTTTTTAGCTCCCTTTAACCTCCCATTTGTGCCGTTACGCCGCGGACTTTTCAGTAGGAACGGAGGGGCACAAATAGGATTCTAAGCCCTTTTGGACAAGAGGAAGCTATTTTCTTTTCCTTTGCATTATTTTATTTTTGGTCATTAGTAGAAACCATGTTAAGCGGGTTGATTGGGTGCCTAACACCTTCCCAACCGATAACCAAAGCCCCTACCCAAGAGCCTTTGGTGTGGACCGGATTTAGAATCATATTTTTAGCACTTCAGTGCTCATAAAAATGATCTAGGTTTCCTGAGACACCGAAAGCGCTGGGTGGCGACTCTATATTTTCATTAGAGAGCGCATCGTCGCGACGGGATCGTCAAAAATCCCACGGTTGCACACGGTGCCTATGCCTGGGGAGCGACAGCTCTTGCTCATTTGTATGAGCAGGTGTTCAGGCGAGGGAGAGGTGCGCGCACCATTGGCGGCTTCATCCTATTTCTTCAGGTGATTTGAGTTAGGTTAAGTGATTTTTTATTTTATTTGTTCGCCATTAATATTTTTCTTTCAATTGATAGAGTGTCTGTTTTGTTTGTCTCTTCGTAGATTTGGGTTTACGATCATTTTGTGTTCCTACTCCCTCAGTTCCCTGTGGGGACTGTACATGTGTTCCCTCACATGAGGGCATGGTGAGCGGCCATTGGGATCCGCAAGTAGGTGACGGATCTCCACGTAGCCCGAGGGATTTTGAGGACATGCACTCCGGTCAGGTAAGGTTTTGTTTGGTTCCTCGTCTGTTTTGTATTTTTGGGTTTCAATCATGTCTTGTATTTTTTCTCTGACAGGTTTATTTTGCAGGTCATCTGGAGACCTTATGGGGCTGATGAGGATGCAGACCAGGACATCATTCGGTCAGGTTTGTCATACTTCCAGCAGGATATTTGGGTCCTATGTTTTGAGAAAGTTATTCGAATCCATGTGTCACCGGTCGTCATTCAGCTAGGGCTTCATCAGGGAGTCCCTCCAGAGCTTCACATGCTCGTTGCGAAGAAGATGACCAGTCCCTCTGGCTGGAACATTAGTGATATATTGGGGGTTCAGCTTTGTGATTTTGAGGCTGTAGGGACCCCAGTCATGGGCACGCGCGACAAAGCAGACGCTCAAGAGTTTCATGTCTGGTTTTGCCATCTTGGTGGTGGTCATCTCTTTAGGCAGGCCCCCTTTCAGGGGAGCCGCTTGTTTAGCGTTGGTGGGCTCAAGTCCACTTCTACTCTCAGAGAACAACTACCTGAGATGGAGAGAGAAGAGATGAGGTTGCACCACATTGGACGTGCTCCATAGGTCTCTAGGGGAGATGGGTTTTGCGGCCCGCCCTGTTGAGGCCCTGCTGGCTTCCCTGGCCAAGATCATAGCCGATGCTAAGGAGGCCGAGCATCTGACTGCCACCCAGCTTAAAGCGGCTCACCAGGACCTAGTGAGTATCGTTTGTGATTTTGTTATTTTATTTAGTCATGTTTATGCTTTCATGGACATATTTTCTTCTTCAGTTTTTGTTGAGTATGATGCTTTGGTGGCCGAGGTCACCCGACTGACCCAGTATGTTGCCTTTCTGGAGCGTGAGTGGTCGGGTCATGGCTAGATGAGAGCTAGCTTGGCCTCAGAGATTGACAGGCTGGTATGTATCTGATATTGGGTCTTTTTCTCATTTTATTTTTGGTGGTTCTTATTTTTTATGAGTCTTTGACTGAATTTGTGTTTGCAGAGAGCGGAGCTTGCATCTATTGACACTCCTGCTCCAGCCTTCGATCTGTCATCCGCGGCTTCCTCCAGTAGGGAGGACCCGGAGATAGCCCGGCTTCGTACCGAGCTAGAGCATTGGGAAAGCTTTCATTTGATCTTCTGTTGTTTATTTTTGTATTATGTTATCATCTTTCTAATGCTGTGTTCGAATTATTTTCTGCGAAAGATTGTCAAGGATTGGTAGACAACCGACGCTGTAGCTGCCTCACTCCACCCAGAGAGTCAGGTATGGGGGTTATTTGTGTATTTGTATATCATGCTGTTACATGTATGTTTTTATCTGACAGTTTTTGTGTTGCTTCTGTTGTTTGTTTGGTTTGTGTGTAGCCTGTTCCTGACTCTGCTCCTAAGGCTCCTCTTCGGGATCCCTACGATATCTCCACTCCTCCCCTCCAGGTATGATTAGTTAACATAATTGTTTGTATTATATATTTCTTTTGTTCTTGTTTATTATTTTGTCATACCCCTGACGCTTGTTGACAACCTACCACCGAGATACCGCCTCTTCCTACTCCACTTGCCGATCCGATTACTGTCGAGACCGTCGAGCGCCTTCTTTAGGAGCGAGCCCACCTGGTACGTTCCCTTAGTTTTTGTTCTTGCATGTCTTCGTTATATCATAGATACATGTCTTCTTAGTTTGATATTGTATTTCTGCGTATGTCAGTCAGTTGGAGGAGTCACGCTTGGAGATTGTGAGTGTCCACATGAGCCAGGAGGTTTGTGAGGTTGCTCTAGACCACCCGAATTGGAGCTACCCGGATGTGGTGGTCGATCTTATGGTTGAGTAGATGGCTCAGTTGGTGAAGTTAGAGAGCGCTCGAGCTGTGCTTCGGGCTGAGATGTAGGTGTTGATATAACTCTTGCAGCACAAGCTGGCGAGAGTGAGTGGTGGGATGTAGAGCGTATTTACTCATCTTGCTAGAGAGGGATCGAAGGCTACTGGCTCCCTGGCTGGTATACGTCGTACGACCTGTGAGCGTATGAGGGCCTACGTTCAGCAAGATGCGGCCCTTCGGGACCTATTTGTTTTTAATCCTCTACGTTCATGATCGAGGTGGTCGGCTAGTCAGGCAAGTGAGGGAGGTTTTGTTGCTAGGTATTCTTCATCTAGGAGGCTTCCCGTTGCTCCTCAGCCTTCAGTTGAGGCCTCAGTGGATCAGACACTAGATCCACGGGTCGAGGAGACTAGAGATAGTAGTGAGCACCGCCCAACCCAGAGGCAGAGGATGGAGTAGTTCTTTTATATTTTACCTTTTTTCTCCATTGTATATTCAGGGGGTATGCCTCTGGTGACATATGTACAAACTCTTCTTTTTATATATATACAACATTTTCTTTTCAGATGTACTCTCTTATTTCCTTTTATCTCTTACTTCCTTAGATATCGTCAACTGTTATTGGGACTTGGATGCTCTTAAGCTGGACTAGTAACAGTTGAAGATTATTCTTTCCTGCGCATGGAAATAAAATAGTTAGTAATTTTTATTTCCCCCTTGCTAATAGTCAAGGGGTGGTGTCTCAAACCGAAGTTTGGTAACAATGGAAAGAAAGATATCATCATTTTTTTTTCTTTTTTTTTTTTATTACTAGTACTATCATTACATGGTGGGATTAAAGGAGATAAAGTAACAGGGAAAGAAAATAACTTAAATGAAATAAAATAAATGCCCCAGTGTAGGAGTTTGATGGTGGTGGCAGTTGTGAGGACTTTAGTAGTCCTGTTGGATCAGTGATCTTGTTGTTCTGCATCCAATTCATCATTTAATTTGATAGCCATCATTCAATTTGGAAAGGGTGTTCACATATGACTCGGCCTTTGCCAACTTGGTGTAGTATTCGGTTGCAGTGAGGATGAAACCATGTTTATGGGTGTTCTCGACTGTATCTGTAAATGGCCCAATTATATCAAAGGCCCACATTGTGAATGGTGATGGTGATACCATGGGATTTAGTACGATCGATGGTGTGCAATCGTGGGATTTTTGACGGTCCCGTCACAACAATGCGCTCTCTAATGAAAATATAGAGTTGCCACCTGGAGCTTTCGGTGTCCCGGGAAACCTAGATCATTTTTATGAGCACCTAAGTGCTAAAAATATGACTCTGAATCTGGACCACACCAAAAGCTCTTGGGTAGGGGCTTTGGTTATCGATCGGGAATGTGTTAAGCACCCGATCAACCCGCTTAACGCGGTTTCTGCTAATGGCCAAAACTAAAATTAAGTAAAAGAAAGGAAAATGGTTTCCTCTTGCCCAAATGGGCCTTAAATCCTATTTGTGCCCCTCCGTTCCTACCGAAAATTCGGCGGCGTAACGGCACCGTAGCAGAGTCTTGCGTGGCTTGTAGCACCGTAGCAGAAGGGGAGAGCTGGAGCCCTCGAGCCTTGTAGCACCGTAGCAGAGCCTTGCATGGTTTGCTTTGAAGAGCTTTTGAAGGCTTATATGGTAGAGAGTGGGGTTCTAACTCCTAAGGCTTGAAGCTGAGAGGTAGAAAGGGAAGGCTAAGGGTTACACACACCTAACCTAAAGGCTTTTAGTGAAATGCTAAGGTCTAATGGAGTTTTTTGAAATTTGGAATTTGAATGGGAATTTGAAATGCTAAGGTCTATTGGGTGCCTAACACCGTCCCAATCGATGACCAAAGCCCCTATCCAAGAGCCTTTTGGTGTGGACCGGATTCAGAGTCATATTTTTAGCACTTCGGTGCTCATAAAAATGATCTAGGTTTCTCGGGACACCGAAAGCTCCTGGTGGCGACTCTATATTTTTCATTAGAGAGTGCATCGTCGCGATGGGATCCCATCGGATCTCACGGTTGTACAGATGGCGACTCTACTGGGGACAGCTTGTAGAGCTTCTCCTTGAAATTTGGCCCTTTATTTTTTATTTTACTAACCATTTTTACTATTTTTTTATTATTTTACTCTCCCATACTTTTCCGTCATTTACGAGCCTTAGCCGATTGACGGGCCTACATGCTCATTGTCTTTCAATTTCTTTACTTTTCCGTCATTTTGGTGCCTTTGCCGATTGGCGGGCCTACTTGAGCATTGTCTTTCAATTTCTTTAATTTTTCGTCATTTAATGTGCCTTAGCCATTTGGCAGGCCTACTTGTGCACTCATATCCTAACAGTGGACGTCGGCTTATAGTGGTGGCACGGGGCCATCACCCCCGGTCTTTGAACTAAAGAAAACTTCCAAAAAAAAAAGAAAAGCTTTGAAAAATTAAAATTGAATCAAGAATAGGGAGCTTAATTAATTTATTTTCACAGGGTAGATTTTTAAAGGGATGGGTTTAGGCACACATACAACCACCCGGGTCTTAGTATGGCGGCAGCCCCTAGTGGTGATGATCCAGAAAAGTCTTAACCTACCTAGTATTTGAGAAGGCGCTCGCACCGGAGGTATATCGGGTGGGTTCCCATTCCAAAGCTTAAAACCCTTGGGGAGCGCGCTAGCGAGTTATACCGGACTCAAACCCTTTAGGTGCGGTGAGGAGAGAATCAATCACCAAAAAACAACTCAGTTCCCGGAAGCATAGCTTCAACAAAAACTAAAAAAAGAGACTCATTTGGAGTGTTGGTGCCTGTTGTCATCAATTCTGGAGCAACTATTTTTGCCTGGTGCAAGTATTAGTTGCGCCAGTGCAAAAAGCTGGAGTTTGTAATTGGCGCAACTAATAGTTGCGCCAGCTTTAAATCCTCACTTTTTACCTTGGCGCAACTAATAGTTGTGCCAGTGTAAAAAAAGGCCCCTCCAACCTGGGCGCATGTATTAGTTGCACTAGGTCTGTTCTGCACAGCACCAGCCCGAATCCATGGCCTTTTCACCTCCCGAGTCCCTCGATCAGTGCGCTTAGTACCTTGTTTGGGTCCCGCCATCTCCAACACCCAATAGCCCCTATCGATCAAAAGAGAGCAACTTCTTTTTGGCTCATTCTGAGGGATCGGGTTGTTTGCCTCGATTTTGGTGCCTTCAATAGATTGAAGGTTCTCCTTCGATTCTTCTGAAGTGTGTCAAAATCATCACTGCGGGTCTTGAATTAAGGTATGAGAGCCACCCGAAAAGGGAATTTCAAGGCCTTGGAACCTTTGTTTTTCAAAACATTTTTTCAAAAATCAAAAAATAAAAAGCAAAGCAAGAACCCCCCAAAAAAAATAGAGTTTGTGGTGCCGGCACAACGGCATCATCTTGCCCTCTGCCGTCCCATAGGGGAAGAAGGAGGAGGATTTTTGGGCCTTATTCAAGGCACCCTTATCCAACCCGTTCCCATAGAATGTCGTGGGTAGTGGACCCAGCTTATGTCAATCCCGACTCATCCCTACCACACTCTGCAATTCACTCCTATTCGGGAGACATTTCCACATCCATCCCCCTCGCCCAATCACCCTTACCGTTACCGGCCCATTTGGCGCTCCCATTTTCCCAACCGCTACCTCTCAAAACATCCAAAATCCAACCCACAGCTCCCCATCTTTTGCCCAAACCATGCCCATGCCAAATACAACACATTTCCCATCCACATTCATGACAAACCCAAACCCATTTCTCAATCCACATCCATGCCCCATTTCCCATCTTCCCCCTATAGGTCCAATCCACCCACATTCACATACACCACTTCCTCCCTATCCAACCCCCCACACATCCCCCCATCTACCCAGGTCATGCCCATTTTTACTGAGGCCATGCCCGATTTTTCCCAAACATCCACACCTTACCCTTCATCATCCTCATACATTCCCAACCCATCCCCCTTTTTCAGTGCCCCACCTCATTCCTCCAATCCACCTCATATCCCTCCACTTATCCAAGCCATGCCCCATCATATCGGGGCCATGCCCAAATTTTCCTCTTCCTCCACCCCATCCATGCCCCTCCAAACCCCAAATAATCCACCTCCATCCGACCACCCTTCCATGGCCATGATGGAAGAAATGGTCCACGCCTACCATAGTTGGAAGGCCTCCCAAACCATCCCCTCTCATCCACACCACACATCTATGGATCCATCCCATACCCTAGCCAATCTCCATGCCTCACTCCCCCATGACCCCCATCAGCCCCCCATAATCCATACCATCCAAACCCCCATGACCCACATGCCCCAAGGCCCCATGGCCCAACCTCCCACTACCCATATACCCCAAGGCCCATTGGCCCAAACCCCCTTTTCCCACACATCCAAGGGCCCCATGGCCCAGTGCCTCACCACCCAAACCTACCAAGGGCCCATGGAGCAAACCATCAAGGCCCAATGGGCCAGACCCATCAAGGGCCCATGGCCCAAACCCATCAAGGACAAATGGCCCAGACCCATAAAGGGCCCATGGCGTAGACCCATCAAGGTCCAATAGCCCAGACCCACCAAGGGCCCATGGCCCATACTCACCAAGGGCCCATGGCCCAGACCAATCAAGGGCCCATGGCCTAAACCCATCAATGGCCCATGGCCCAAAATGACCAAGGCTTCATGGCCCAAACCCAAACCCCACACTCATACCTTCCACAATACCCCCAACATTTCACCCAACCTCCACACCCAGGTTAAACCCTACTCCAAACCCAATTTTCCCATGGCCCCACACCCCAAGGCCATCTCCAAACCTCCCACCATATCCAATGGCCCCATCAGGCCCCACCCCAAAACCAAACTTCCCTTTATCCCATCACCCAACAAACTTTTCCTCATCACCAATGGGCTCACCCAACCCCCACTCATGTCATTCTCGTACAACCCATGCCACACCAATAAAAGAATCCCGCCCTCACTGCACACTATGCCGACTAGCAGTACGAGGAGGACGGGATTAGAAATAGTGCGGCCTATGTTGGGGCATTTACCAGCTTAAACCCTCCTCCTTTAATTGCCCACCCCCTGGCAGCCCAAAGTGAAGTCCAACCAACTGTCGAGAAAGCAGCTTCTGTGTCCAAAGAATCAGAATAGCTGAAAGAAAAGTTGGACAAAATACAGAAGCAGTTAATGAAAATGGGTGGTGCTGAAATCCACTCCACGGACTTCACAGATTTGTATTTATTCGCTGAGGTCCCCTTGCCTCCCAAATTTAAAATGCCAGCCTTCGATAAATATAATGGCCCCGACAATCCTATTGTTCACCTGAAGTCCTACTATGGGGACATGTGCCAATACGGAGGGGACGACAGACTACTAATAAAAGTCTTTCAGAAGAGTCTGACCGACCCGACTTTGAGATGGTTCACCTCTTTGGAACCATTCATGATGAAAACGTAGAGGGACTTGATGCATCTTTTTCAAGAGCAATATGTCTACAATATAGACATTGAGCTGCGTAAGTCAGACTTGGCCCATTTAAGATAGAACGACAGGACCTTGAAGATGACTACTTGGGACTATTTGGAGAGCCTTTGGCTCAACAGTCGAATAAAATACCTGATGACGAGCAGATAGAGATGATCTCAAAAAATACTCTGCCAATGATCTCAGACTTTTTGGTGTATCAGCAGCAGTCTAGTTTTACTGATCTAGTGAGAAATGCCAATCGCTGTGAAGATGCCATCAGGGAGGGGCGTTTGAGCAAAAATATGCCAAATGGAGCAAGTGGGGTGAGGAGGTTTTCAGAACAAAGGAATGAGAAGAGAACAGGGGTCGATGTTCAAAACATTGCCAATACCAGGCCCAATAATAATGTAACTGTGACAGCCCAGATTTCAGCACCTCGAAACCCGTGCCATCAGCACGATCATCTTGACCGTGCCCCTTAGCTAAGCACAGAACATTGGTATATCAAGCAAAAATGAAGTAGTAAATGAAACTACGGAATGTAAATCTATATAAAAGCATTTCTCAAAAGACAATTCTACCCTCATGCCTCTGCATGAATGGAGAACCTATCCGAACCATCGATGATAGCAATCATCACGGATGGTTCGCCCCAAAAGCATAATCCCAAAACCCAATATATACATTGTTTAACAAAAACAAGGCTTGACATACCAAGCCGTACAAATCTCTATCAAAAAGCCCTCAAAGCGGCACAACGGAGTCCTCCAGAAGAAGTCCTCAGGAGGTGGCTCCAACTCTGCACCGGCCGCAAGGTCCGACTCACCGGGGTCAGCCTCTCCTGAAGCAGCTGTTAGTAGTGGACCTGCGACGTATAGTCTATAGGGTGAGCTACATCCTAGCTCAATAGGGAACAAAACATAGTTGAACATATAAATTATTACTCACATATATTCCATGATATGCCATGCATGATGTGTCTATGCAATTATTGATGAAAACAGTTAAAAAGCATTGCATTTTACTAGTAGTTACTTATGTCTTCATTTATTCATGAATGATGCTGAAAAGGCCTAAAGTAAAACTTAAACTTTCAACTTAAGTAATCCTCGAGCAATATAGCATCGAGCCCCGATGAGATACCCATCATCGTCATTTCTATAGACACTTTTAACGTATTCCCTGGGAATACAATATAGTACCCAAGCCCCTTTCCCCTTGGGATTGGTGGCGGGGTTTCACTTGTCTCAAATCAACACCCCTGGGGTGTGCTTACTGTGTACGGATAAGCCTCAGACCGCCTACGGTTTCGCACAGACGTCAGTCATGGATATCCCGCGTGTCGTGGATATCCCGCCACGTCGGTGGGGTACCCTATCAAACCTCAAATAACAAAAATATCGGTGCCTTACATATAGTTATTCACCGTGTAAGTGTGCTATCTTATATCAGTTAGGCCCTATTAAACATGATTCAATATTGGATACATCCCTGGGACGTATCCATTCACTTGCATCACACCTGATGCCCTTACCTCTTTATTTCCTCATCCCCTGGGGATGGTTCATTATGTTTACTCTTATGGATGTCACACACACACTTTTCATAATTCTTAAGCAATAAAAGCAATTTGAATTGAATTCTATATCACTACATAAATGCTCTTGTAAAATAAAGTACATGTTCAAGGTGTTCCCTACCTCAAGTCTTGTTTGATCAATGCATCAAGGTTCCACGTAGCTCCTTGTGCACTAGCTCACACGTACCACCTATGGTACCACATAACATGTGAAATACATCACTAAAGATGTAATAAAGAAGGTCCAAGACCCTCCAAGAATCTTAAAGTCAATCTCAAAAGTCAACAAAAACTAGCCCAGTCAATTAATCGAACTCCAAAATTGATTAATCGAATCAGATTCGATTAATCGATTTCCAAAATCGATTAATCGAAAGTCAATATCGATTAATCGATTCTCAAATCGATTAATCGAGATTCCCATTCGATTAATCGAAACCCAATTCGATTAATCGAAAATCCCTACTCTATCTTGTCGATTCTCAATTCGAGTAATCGAATTTCCAAAATCGATTAATCGATCCCAAATCGATTAATCGAAATTCTAACTCGATTAATCGAATTCTCATTTCGATTAGTCGATTTCTCCAAGTCATTTCCTCCAGCCCCTGGGGTCCACTGGAGTTTCCCAGTCGATTAATCAATACCCAAATCGATTAATCGAAATCCAAAGTCGGTTAATCGAAACTCAGTTCGATTAATCGAACTCGGGTTCCTTGACTTTTCAACTTCTTGGGGAATTTCGATTAATCGAATCTCAATTTCGATTAATCGAAATTGCCAGATTCAGCCCCTTTTGAGCTGTTCTTCCCAACCTTTTTCCACTCTTTTTCCTCTATTTTTCTAAACCATTATCCTATAATTTAAACCATTTTTAACTACAATTTACCCTCTACAACTTATGCATTTTATTCACAAAAATTTACCTTTAATCAATCTCAACTTGATTAAATCAAGTGGTTGGAAGGCTAGGGTTCCAGCTTTGGCTTGAACGGATTCTTTGCGTTGAATCGGCCTCTTTAATGCTTGAATCCCCCTTTCAATCACCCACAATAACTCCTTGCTTAATCACCCTCTTTACTCCTCTCTCTCTCTTCTTTACTTCTCTCTCAACAACCAAATATCTATTTTAGGGTTATTAAACCCTTTTATTTCCCCTCTAGCTTGTGTGTTGAGCACATGCACCGCGATAGGTGTATGTGACTTCAGATTTACAACACACACCACATAGACATTCAATTTATCACATCTCATCCGTTCATCACACCCCATGCTAACTATTGGACTTCTATTTGATCAAACCTATGACCGATCAGGCACGGATCCCGAGGTCATAGTTTAGCGTGATTTTTCGGGCTATTAAAGTAACCCCCTTCCAATTTCAGGCAGCGTCGCTAGCACCAGTTAGGCCTGAACAAATGTAGAGAATAGGGAATGGGGAAGGAATGCAAATGACTCCGGAGCAGAGAAGAGCCCGCTATGATCGAGTGTTCACACCCTTGGGGCAGTCCTTGAGTGTACTCTTACCTTTGTTAGTAGAAAAGGAATTAGTACTATCCGTCAATCGCAACCTCCTCCTCACCCGATCCTAAAAAACTATGACCCGAATACTCATTGCAATTTTCATCAGGGTCCGGGTCACCCAACTGATCGCTGCTTTCCATTGAAGCACGTGATCCAAGATTTGATCGACACCGAAAAAATCATCCCCCCCCCCCGCACCTTCTTAGCATGTAAATATCCATCAAGTACCATTGCCCCCACATCCTATCGGAGGAGCAGGTCCCAGACCCACCATCAGAACAGTAGAAAGTGAGGAGGAATTTGAGTTTGACCCGTCCGATTACATCAGTGAGCGAGAGAACTATGTAACACCAGTACCAAGAAATGTTGAAGAATGGAGTATCGGGGTGATTGAACTCTTGAATTTGTCAGATTATTTCTCCAACCCAACTTCGTAAATTGAACCCTTTGATCTCAAGGCATACTTTCCATCACCCACCCCCGTCAATTATGTGCATATCAATGCATACCGACCATACACCACCACCGCCATCAATTACCCAATGAACCAACAGGCCCCCAATCCTCCACCACCAATGAGCTACCAATGGCCTGCGCCCACCCCATTGCCCCCAGCTCAGCCACCTACAAACTCCATCACCCTGGTCAATTATATAAGCCCATCAAACCCCCGATCCCCCGTCGGCACCTACCAACTATCAATGGCCTACTTTTACCTCCTTCCCCCCAATGCCACCACCCCCATCTGGCCCAATTTTTCCACCCAACCTGCCACCACCGAAATAAATCAGGTGTTGCCCACACCTCCTGAGCCCATAGTGCAAGTGCCTCTAATACAGGCCGCTACGCCTCTCCAGCTCTTGGGACCAACCTATGACCCTCATCAGGTTCTTCTAAGCTACAAGTAAACAGATGTTAATGCCAACGGCAGCAGTAGAGAAGGGACCGTGGACTTTGTTACTAGGTCAGGGTAGATATCAAAATAGTCAGAAACACCGGCAGCAGCACAAGCCCAGCCTGAAGGGAAGAAAGAGAGCGCTGTGAATCCATTCGAGAAGATGAGTTGAGAACATATACTGGAGACTCAGCTGGGAAGAATGCTGACCTATATTACTGTATGGGATTTATTGATGACGTCCCCACTCCATTTCCAAGCATTAATGGGGGCATTAAAAAATGCTCATGTATCGCTTCAAGTCAGCCCAGATTAAGTTGGGCAGATAATTGAGCAAGTGATGGTTCCAAATGCCATTTTGTTCTTTGATGCTGAGTTACCTAAGGATGTAGCCATTCAAAATCCTTAAATATAATCGTTGAGTCTGGAAATATGGTCATTCCCTTGGTTTTGATTGATAACAGATCCGCATTTAATAAATACCCATTAAGAACCACCACCAAGATCAGGTTCGATCCATGCATGTTGAGGCCCACGAGGACTTTCGCTAGAGGTTTTGACAATACCAGGAGAGAAATAATGGGAGAAGTTGATCTTGAGCTGTTGATCGGGGCCAATGACCTTTTCCATCTTATTTCAAGTAATGGATATTAAATCCTCGTTTAATCTATTGTTAGGGCGCCCGTGGCTGCACGAGGTCAGAGCCATACCTTCCACTTTGCACCAGAAGCTCAAGTTTGTGTCTGGGCACAAGATCATCATGATCATCGGCGAGGGGCATAGTGAGAAAGAAAAGGCCGCCAATAGCATCGAAAAACCTAATGTACTGGATGTACCACACACCACCGAGGACATCGACCTCCACAATTTTGAATACGAGGTGTCGGCAATACTCCCAGAGCCCATTGAGGGCATCATCCCAAAAACTGAAGGTGGTATGGTAGTGGTAGTAGCTATGCTCCAGAAATGGGGCTATCAGAAAGGCAGAGGGCTCGGGCCTAGACTGCAGGGCAGAAGAGAGCCAGTTGTTGCCAAGGGGTAGAATGTTTGATTCGGGCTAGGATATAAGCTGACAGAAGAGGAAGTGAGAGAGGCTAAGGAGAAAGTCCATGTGACAGCAGCTGCAAAAGCCAAGGGGATCCACAGAGAAGAGAAACCCCCTCCCAAGCCTCACATTAGGAACTCATTCATAAGTGTTGGGGTCGTGAAGATTGACCGGAATGGGGTAACCCGATTGACCCCACACAGGCCCATGACACCAGTTCACCCCACTAATCCTCAGATCTCCCTTCCCAGCCTTGAAATAGATTTAGCTGCATTGTCCCTCTTCGAGGAACAACGACCCATACCTGAACAAACCCCCCCTATGGTGAATCACCACAAAACTGTGTTAACGTTTGAGGATATCATCTCAGACGAAATAGGGGTCAACATGATGGAGGCTGACTCCAAAGAGCCATATCAGTCAGCACCCTCCATCGAAAAAGGAAAAGGAGCGGCCTCTCAGGTACGCAAGTGGGCATCTTTACCCCAAACCCTGGAAGCGGGGAGTGGCCTAACATTTGGCACCTGTTTCCTAAAAAAAAACAACTATAAAAAGTTAGATAAGCCCTTGGCAGGTAATACCTTGTATATATAGCAACCCGCTTTGCCAAGGGTCCGTCTCCGAAGAAAACAAAAAATTGAAAAAAAATTGAAAAAATACAAAATCTCAAAAACATCGAAAAAATACAAAGTTAAAAAATATTGTCATTTAAAATTCTAGATAAGGTCCTATAAAAAGATGCCTTAATTGAAGTACCTGTCCCAGGTAAAATTGACCCTTTTCCTGTAGAAATACAAGAAGAGGTACGAGTTACGAGTCTAGACGAGGAGCTCCCCGATGAGCTCCTTGACCGGTTTGTCGACTTTGGGCATGGCCCTACCCCAATTGTCAAAGAAACAGAGGACGTCAACCTAGGGACTGAGGAGATTCCCAGAATAACTAAGATCGGAACGTCGTTGTCTCCCGAAGAAAGAAAAAGCATGATCGACTTCCTCCGATCATACCAAGATATTTTTGCCTGGTCGTACGAGGACATGCCTGGTCTGGACATCGATTTGATCGAGCATGAGTTGCCTCTCTACCCTGATATGAAGCTAGTTAAGCAGAAGCTGAGACGTCTACGACCCGAATGGATGCTGAAAGTCAAGGACGAGGTCATCAAGCAGTATGATGCGGGGTTTCTCATGGTATCTAAATGCCCGCAGTGGCTAGCCAATATTGTGCCAGTACTGAAGAAAGATGGAAAGCTCCACATGTGTATTGATTTTCATAATCTAAACAGGGCATGCCCAAAGGACGATTTCCCATTGTCGCACATCGACATCTTGGTCGATAATACTGCTAAGCACGAGATGTTGCCTTTTATGGAAGGATTCTCAGGATATAACCAAATCAAGATGGCGGAGGTTGATTGCGAGAAGACAACGTTCATTACCCCTTGGGGAACCTTTTGCTATCAAGTCATGCCATTTGGGTTGAAGAATGCCGGTGCGACGTAACAGAGAGCTATGATTGCGCTGTTCCATGACATGATGCATAGAGAAATTGAGGTGTACGTCGATGATATGATAGCCAAGTCACTGGAGCAGAGCGACCACTTGGTAAACCTCCAGAAACTATTTGAGAGGCTAGGAAAATATCGGTTACGTCTGAATCCACAAAAGTACGCATTCGGTGCTATGTCTAGAAAATTACTAAGATTCATCGTCAGCAGGAGAGGGATCGAGGTCGACCTAGTCAAAGTCAAAGCTATCACTGAAATGCTGCCACCATCTACTGAGAAAGAGGTTAGACGGTTCTTAGGGAGATTACAATATATCAGTCGGTTCATTGCACATCTAACTCCAATCTGCACGCTGATCTTCATGCTACTAAGCAAGAACTCATCCGTTGAATGGAACGACAATTTTCAGGCAGCGTTCGATAAAATCAAAAGCTACCTCCTTAATCCACCTGTTTTGGTACCACCTGAGCTTGGGAGACCACTCTTGATGTATCTCTCCACGATATAAGTTTCGATGGGATGTGTGATAAGTAGTGAAAAATACCATTTTTTACCCCTAAACATGAGCCTTGAAAGACCCTTGAGAGGACTAAATAAGTGCTTTAGTGTTCATATTGCAGCTAACCAAAAAGACAGGTCCAAATCCGAAAACCATCCTAAAATGATCAAAAAGCTGACAACGCATGTCAAACTCAAAGAGGGAGTGAAGAAATAGCCTCAGCAATGGCTAAAAAGGTCCTAAAAGAGCAAGAAAAGACCTGAAGAAGAAGAAGGATCCATTCGCAAAGAAGAATGGAAGCTAAAAGTTCAATTCGCAAAGAACATCTACTATTCGCAAAGAACTTTGAACTTTGCGAAAAGAAGAGAAGTCCTCATAAAAGACCTCTGAAGCCAAAATGCTTTTGAAAAGAAGAGAAGTCCTGCTAAAAAGATCTCCGAAGCCAAAGTCCTTTGCGAAAAGATCTCCTGAAGCCAAAATGCTTTGCGAAAAGAGATTCTGAGCCAAAATGCTTCATAAGAGAGATTCGAGCCAAACTACTTTTGTAAAAAGCCCTTAAACTATGCGAAATGGCATTCTGGGATTTGCAGCCGTCAAGGGTATTTCAGAAACTTTGCACGCCCCAATGCGCTTTAAAACCCAAGGACATTCCGGAAGATTCTCGAGCACTAACCAAAGGCATATTCCACCCCATGTGAACACCCAAAGATGAAATTACTTGGCGGGAACTTCTAGAAGCTCAAACAGATTTTTGAATTACATAATGTAATTGATGCCTCTGCTTCCGATTGAACCAGATCAAGCATTTCGATTGGCCGTAACAGATCCGGATCCCGTGCTCGACTCCTATTGGTTGATACAGATCTATCCAATTCGATTGGTTGATACACATCCGAAATGGCTTAGGGAAAACTATAAATAGACTAACCATTTGCCCAATTTGGGTATCCAGATTTTAGAGTTTTCATCTCTGTTTCCCCATTTGGCCGAAAAGCTCATCCGATTCCCCGTAATCCCTTCTTGTATTTTACCTTTGAGAGCCATTGCAGGTGATTTGTACTTCCAAGTTCGGATTCAAGATCAGAATCTGAGGGCTCTTCGAGAAGCTCAGATCAGAAGTCCGAGGGCTCTCTAAGAAGCCGTGCTCGTAATTGTAACGTTGGATTTTAAAAGGTTGTCAGTAATTTGTGTCTTCTCCATTAGAGTCATGTCGAGGGTTCAATGTTCACCTTAGTGCATTAGACTTCTTTAGATTCACTCATCCGCATCCAACTTCCCTTAATTCATCATCCTGCTAATTAGCGTTGGTAACCTAATTCAAGCAAGATTTACTGATGTTCATGTTCAAATAAAGAATAGGCCACTAGTCGATGATCCGTGACAAATCACGCCCATAAGTCTAAACCTATTCCTTAATTCGATTTATTTCTCTTACATCTGTCTGGTAGCCGATGAAGATTGAATCTGCCTGTTGAACTCTGATTCTCCATTAAAATTCAAAGGCTAAAATACATGAAGCTATTATTTCGCATTTGTCTTATTTTAAACACCTCCACAACTCGGATCTCCGGATCACGAGTTAGTTCTTTTCTTTATTTGCTTTTAGTTAAACGTGACAAAACCCAACACTCTCTTTTATCTATTCTTTATTTTAGATATTATAGAGCCGCATCCGTAGCACGATCCGAGGTTTATCTCTCATTTTAGACAAACTTCTCGTGGACGATCTTGAAATACTTACTTTTAAAACTTGCTACAATTGGCCCTGATCTTGCAGGCCAGTGTTAGCCCCAATGTGCTGATATCTCTTTCATAAGTTAGCATCCATATAATTTAGCATTCTTTAATTCTTTAATTTTTTGCACACATTTTTGGCACACTTGGATCGACAACAAGTTTTTGGCGCTGTTGCCGGGGAAGTTTGTTCTAAAATAGGTAGACCTAAGTTTTTTATTTTGTAGATTTGATTTTATTTTAATTTTTCTTTAAACTCGCACTTTGCATTCCAAGTGCTTGATTAAATGTCTACGTAGCTTTTGTATAGAAAACCTGCTTTTACCAGCAGAATTTTTTTTTTTTTTCCAGTTTTATTCTTTGCCTTCTAGTTATTTGAATAAATGTCACGCCACTCTTTTGTCTTTTTGTCAAATTTGGGTAGTAGCTGAGTTTTCTTTTTTTATTTTTGTCAATACTTGAATAAGGTATCAGCAGCTTTTTGGATGTTTGCAGATCCGAGCAGCCATTCAACAAGGAGCATCTCGACCAAAGCCGGAGCAGATCTGCTTGAGTTTGCATCCTTCTCCTTTGCATTCATTTTCTATTTTTAAATTCTTGAGAACCATAGCTCATTGTGTTTAATGTTTGTTTTGATTATAATTTCTGTCTTTTAGGCATCTTGATTTTTTACAAAACCAAATACAAAATAAAAGAAGCCGAAAACACAAATAGAAAATCTCCGAGTTGTTTCTCATTATTTTCAGAAGAGTAAATAAGGGCTCTTGTTGAGCCCGGCCGATCCAAAACAAGTAAAAAACAAATTTGGATAGCAATATGGTCATTGATTTACATCGTAAAATTCAAAAATGAAAATGTAAAAATAACAAAATTGTTGAAAAGATGAGGAGGAGAAATTTGTTCCTCACCTCCCATTTCCCCATGCAATGAAGTCGTTTCTCCTTTTGACAAAGGAAACACAAAATTGAGGAAATGATGGAGACATTCAAGCAAGTTAAAATTAATCTACCGCTTGATGCAATCAAACAGTCCCTCGCTATGCAAAATTTCTCAAAGAGGTGTGCACCCACAAAAGGCAATCTAGGATACATTTATCCAAGAAGGCCTTTGTCAGGAGAAAATCAACCAAGTGCTATCAATTGCAACACCACCTAAGATGCAAGACCTCGAATCCCCACAATCCCTGCATCATTGGGGAGCACACCATTGAGAAAGCCTTGCTAGATCTGGTGCTAGTGTCAACTCGCCTGCTTATGAGAAGCTAGGTTTGGGAGAATTGAAACCCACTCAAGTGGTGTTACATGAATGACAGTGATCCGAAAGGAAACCTATGGGGTTGATTGAAGATGTTTTGGTAGGAGTAGACAAGTTTTTCTACCTCACGACTTTTTGGTGTTGGACATGGAACCAACCAAAAGTACCACCGCCATCCCCGTCCATTATGGGAAGACCATTCCTGCTACTAATGCATGCATTCAATGCGTGTCCGCATCATGGAGGTGTCTTTGGAAATATGAAAGTTAAATTGAATGTGTATAATGTCATACTCAACCTCAATTCTCTCACGAGGAATGTTTCCATGTTGACATCATTGATGAGTGGTGGAGGAGTCTTTACAAACATTTCGCAAGGTAAAGACTCCACCATCTATTCTAATCCTCTGCGCCTTTTCTCTTGTCGAAATCAAAGGTGTAGATCACAATGCGATCTTTTCAGAAAAAGAAACTCACATGTAGGAAACCCTCGATCATGCAGAATCGCTTCTACTCTTATTCTTTCTGTGATTTGGTACTTAAGCTACATTTGAGGCCATTTTAAATATGGGAAAACCGAGAAATCTCACGCCATGTTCCCTAAATCTTCACCAAGAAGACATTAAAACACCCCCAAAGCCAAAGGCAAAGCCAAGAAGTCTCAAAGAGAAAACTTTCAATGGACAAAGCAGATAGGGTTGAAAAGAAAAAAATACGCCATGAGGAGCCCACCTCGCCTCGAGCCCAGTCCGATGTGCCCCATTACCCATTCCTTTGGTTTTGCCTAACCCATTCATTGATGCCCAAGCTCATACCGAGCTATTGGTGGATGAAACTTTTTCTCCTCCAAACCCTGATTGCATATCTTTAAGATATCTCGTGGAGGCTTCCTCAAAGACCATCCTCACTCCATTACCCGAGAAAATTTACCCAAGGATGACAAAGGCGTGGTATCGTAACCTCACCGTCACAGAGGAACATGCCGATGTGCCAACCCTAGTTATTTTTATAGACAACTGTGACTTAATCAGGATCATGCCGAGGACATTGGACATGCCCTAGGGATACCTTTTCAATTCAATCGATGGACCCTTGATCGCTTCCCTCAAGTTGCCTCTTTCAGAGATATGGCTGCCCATTTGACACAGGGCATGGTGGGTTCTGGGCAATCAATAGTGAGAAGAGATCTGCCCGCAATATCTATCGATGGATTCCATACTCCGAGAGAGTTTTATGTTATGGGCACACCCAAGAGAGGCGAACCCCATCTTAGAAGCCCTCTTTCACTTCTCTAAGGGGCAATTCTTCAATGCCCCATGTGATCCCGAAGCAATGGGTGATGGAGTGCTAAGGTAAAAGGAATGAAGATTGTTGGCCTCCCTTTGGAAGACTCATTATGACCCTCTTAAGAGCCAAGTTTGACATTGATAGGAAGAGCCCTTTGAGGTACTCCCTCACAACTTTGGCAAGAAAGCTCGACCACAAGTCGTGCCATGTTAAGAAGAATGAGGGAAGTAGGAGAATCACCCTACCGGTTTAAGCCCAATTTCACAATTGTCTCTTTCTTATTTTCTTATTTTCGCTTTTATTCTATTGCAATTTTTTCTCGTTATAAGTGGCTAACCAAATTGCTTTTTGTTCTCCCCTATTTTAAAAACTTACAACCCCTCCCCTACTCCCTTTCCCCTTTTTTCCTTTTATTTTCTATCCAAATTTCGATGTGCTTGTCAGAATCGTCTGTGATTATTGTTGTTTCATTGCCTTCCCTAATAATTGTCCACCACCCTGCTCCCATAGGTTTGGGGGTGTGTGCATAAGTCCCTTAGGAATAGTTAACATAAGGGCGCAGAATCACCTAAGTAATTAGGAAATGTATTAATTTACTTAAGATTCATGACAACTTGAAAATTTAAAATTCCTTTGCCAAATTTAGACATTCTAAACCTTGCGATTTTCTTCATTTCCTTGATGATTACTCCATAAAAACATAATCGGTATCAAAGACGTAGTAAGTCAAAAGGAAGAGAAAAGGTAAAGATATACTTAAAAGCTCAAGGAAAACCATAACCAGTGAGAATTGAGCCCATATATTTTCCATCTCTGTTGAAGAGTGATGAGGCAATTTTTTCTCGATTCAAAGGATAGGCTGAGGCATTAGATCCACTAGAAGTTAGGAAACTCCAAATTAAAACAAGTAACAAGACTCATGAACCGAGGAAAGATCAAGGCCTTCTTTAGACGCTTGAACCTAACAGTAACCAACCAAGAAAAATCTGCCTCGTTTGTACCCCATTTGAGTCAGAATCCTACAATTCTTCATCAAAATACTCAAAAGTACTTGCACTGAACCTATGGAACTAATTCAGCCTTCCTCACTCCGAGAATTCAGAGGTAAAGGAGAAAGAATCAAGATGGACCATTTCGGGCAACATCAAGAAAATGAAGAGAAAATACCTCAAAACAAAGTAATATGGTGACCGAGAAAAGAAGAGACAAACAATGTGAAAAGTTGCAAGCAAAAAGGCAAAAAAGGGACCTTATGTTGAAAAATGCAAGATCAAAGAAAGAATGATCACGTGAATGTGAGAATCTCGAAAAGAAGAAGAAAGAAGCTAAACTCAAAAAGGTGGAGTCATGAACCATCTCTGCACTTCACAGTTCTCAAATTCAAACCTCTGTTCAAATTGCCTTTCCTTGAAACTTCACTCCATAAGCCATACAAACAAACCTAGATTAAAAGCCCTTGTGATCCAAAGTTGAGTGAGCTGTCATGTGGAGATGAGAAGTGACCCAATCTATGGTGAGGAGATGTCAATGATGCCATTGCCTAAGAATCATGCCTATGCTCATGCTTACAGATCCATTTGGGAGATGTAAGCGCTCTTGAGCTTGAGTGAAAATGAACCCTCAACAAAAACAACGATGAGAGTATACCGTGAGTATTTGGGTTGGAACTTGAGCACCTTAAGTATGACTTATAACCTAATTTTATCCATAGGATGAGCTTACTGCTGGCACATTTGTATGATTTTCTATGACTGTCAGATTGGAAATATTGAAACATTCATGAGGTTTATAAATGTTTAAATTCCTGCAAACAATAATCAAATTTTCTGTTTCATCATTGATTCAAGAGTAACTAACCTCGCCTTGATTGCTCATTTGATAATATTGCTTGATGTTAAGCTTCATGGAGAAGTTTGTGGGTACCTTCTGAAAACCCTCGGAGACTTCACTCCTCCTCTAGGGATCACCTAGGGGTTTAAAAGGCTTGTTGCATATGCTAAATGCACTGTGCTTCCTACAAAAGTGGCTCTTTACTTTGTTTTTATGTTTCTTTGCTCGGGGACTAGCAAAGCTTAGGTTTGGGGTGTGATAAGTAGTGAAAATACCATTTTTACCCCTAAACATGAGCCTTGAAAGACCCTTGAGAGGACTAAATAAGTGCTTTAGTGTTCATATTGCACTAACCAAAAGACAGGTCCAAATCAAAACCATCCTAAAATGATCAAAAAGTCGACAACGCATGTCAAACTCAAAGAGGGAGTGAAGAAATAGCCTCAAGAATGGCTAAAAGGTCCTAAAAGAGCAAGAAAAGACACGAAGAAGAAGAAGGATCCATTCGCAAAGAAGAATGGAAGCTAAAGTTCAATTGCAAAGAACATCTACTATTCGCAAAGAACTTTGAACTTTGCGAAAAGAAGAGAAGTCCTTGAAAAGACCTCTGAAGCCAAAATGCTTTAAAAGAAGAGAAGCCCTTTGCGAAAAGATCTCCTGAAGCCAAAGTCCTTGCGAAAAGATCTCCTGAAGCCAAAATGCTTTGCGAAAGAGATTCTGAGCCAAAATGCTGCGAAGAGAGATTCTGGAGCCAAACTACTTTGCTAAAAGCCCTTAAACTATGCGAAATGGCATTCGGGATTTGCAGTCGTCCAAGGGTATTTCAGAAACTTTGCACGCGCCCCAATGCGTTTTAAAACCCAAGGACATTCCGGAAGATTTCGAGCACGAACCAAAGGCATATTCCACCCCATGTGAACACCCAAAGATGAAATTACTTGGCGGGAACTTCTAGAAGCTCAAACAGATTTTTGAATTACATAATGTAATTGATGCCTCTGCTTCTGATTAATTTGAACGGATCAAGCATTTCGATTGGCGAGAGATCTGGATCCCCGTGCTCGACTCCTATTGGTTGATACAGATCTATCCAATTACGATTGGTTGATACATCTCCGAGTGGCTTAGGAAAACTATAAATAGACGAACCATTTGCCCAATTTGGGTATCCAGATTTTAGAGTTTTCATCTCTGCTTCCATTCCGGCCGTAAAGCTCATCCGATTCCCCTGTAATCCCTTCTTGTATTTTACCTTTGAGAGCCATTGCAGTGATTTGTACTTCCAAGTTCGGATTCAAGATCAGAAATCGAGGGCTCTCGAGAAGCTCGGATCGTAAGTCGAGGGCTCTCTAAGCCGTGCTCTGTAATTGTAACGCGTTGGATTTTAAAAGGTTCATTTGTGTCTTCTCCATTGGAGTCATGTCGAGGGTTACGAATGTTCACCTTAGTGCATTAGACTTCTTTAGATTCACTCATCGCATCCAACTTCCCTTAATTCATCATCCCTGTCGAATTAGCGTTGGTAACCTAATTCAAGCAAAGATTTACGATGTTCATGTTCAAATAAAGAATAGGCCACTAGGCGATGATCCGTGACAAATCACACCATAAGTCTAAACCTATTCCTTAATTCGATTTATTTCTCTTACATCCTGCTGTAGCCGATGAAGATTGAATCTGCCTGTTGAACTACGATTCTCCATTAAAATTCAAAGGCTAAAATACATGAAGCTATTATTTCTGCATTTGTCTTATTTTAAACACCTCCACAACTCGGATCTGGATCACGTAGTTAGTTCTTTTCTTTATTTGCTTTTAGTTAAACGTGACAAAACCCAACACTCTCTTTTATCTATTCTTTATTTTAGATAATTATAGAGCCAGATCTGGTAGCACAGATCTGGAGGTTTATCTCTCATTTTAGACAAACTTCTCTGTGGACGATCTTGAAATACTTACTTTTAAAACTTGCTACAATTGGCCCTGATCTTGCAGGCCAGTGTTAGCCCCAATGTGCTGATATCCCTTTCATAAGTTAACATCCATATAATTTAGCATTCTTTAATTCTTTAATTTTTTGCACACATTTTTGGCACACTTGGAGCGACAACAATGTGTCTTAGGGCAGCATGATGAGACAGGAAGAAGAAAGCATGCCATCTACTATCTAAGCAAGTAGTTTATTGATTATGAAACGTGCTATTCTCATATGGAGAAAGCATGCCTTGTATGGGCTACTCAGTGGCTTCGCCATTATTTGCTATCTCAGACCGTTCTACTATTGGCCTGAATTGACCCAATGAAATACCTGTTTGAGAAGCCGACTCTTACTGGACGAACTGCACGTTGGTAGCTTTTATTACTCGAGTTTTACATCACCTATGTCACTCAGAAGTCGATCAAGGGATAGGCACTCGCCGATCATCTTGCCGATAATCCTTTGCCAGATTATGAACCTTTGAGAATTGAGTTCCCTGATGAGGACATCCTGTTCATGACTAAAGACGATACAGAGGAAGCAGAAGAATCATGGGTAATGCAGTTTGACGGGGCAACAAATGCCGAGGGTTAGGGAGTCAGCGCCATTCTGATTTCACCGAAAGGATCCCACGTACCCATCTTTATCAAACTCAACTTCCCTTGCACTAACAACATGGCTGAGTACGAAGCTTGTGCCGCTGGCCTACAAGCTGCTCTCGATCTAAATGTAACTCACCTCCAGGTATTTGGCGATTCGCAATTGATCATATGCCAAACGAATGGTGATTGGAAGACGAAAGATGAAAAACTGATCCCTTACCATGAGTACCTCGAGGATCTAATAGCTTACTTCAAAGATGTGACATTCTCATATGTCCCCCGGATAGGAAATCGCTTTGCTGATGCATTAACAACGTTGGCATCAATGATAGAAATCTCGTACGGCACTGAGATGAAGCCGATCATGATCCAACAAAGGAATAATTTGGCCTTCTGCCTCCAGATTGAGGAACCTGCAAAGCCTGATGATGAGCCACCTTGGTTCTCAGATATTAAGAATTTCCTCGAGACACTAACTTTCCATGAGGGTACATCTAAGGCGGACCGACGAACCATTCAACGTTTAGTAGCAGGCTACATCATTTGCAGGGAATACCTTTACAAGCGATCATATGACAATGTTTTGCTTAGGTGCCTTATAGAAGGTGAAGCAGTCAATATTATGAAGGAAATCCATGAGGGAGTGTGCGAAGCCCACGTCAGCGGTCACATGCTCGCTAAGAAAATTCTGCGGCAAGGATACTTTTGGACCACTATGGAATCAGATTGCTACAAACATGTTTAGAAATGCTACAAGTGTCAAGAACACTCCAGTCTGATACACGCCCCCACCATCGATCTTCACTGCATGACCACTCCTTGACCATTCGCTACCTGGGGCCTCGGCATCGTCGGAATGATCAATCTGAAGGCATCAAATGAACATCAGTTCATTCTCGTCACCATTGAATACTTCACCAAGTGGGTTGAAGGAGCATCATATGCCAACATCACAGCTAGTCACGTCGAGAAGTTCCTCAAAAATAATATTGTGTGCCGATTTGGAGTACTCAAAATATCATCACGAACAACGGTACAAACTTTGCAAATAAGCGCATCTGAGCCTTTTGCGAGGAATACAAGATCAAGCACCATCACTCGTCACCTTATCGACCTCAAACTAATGGAGCCGTAGAAGCTGCTAACAAGACGGTCATCCGCATCCTTGAGAAAATGGTCATCACTTACCGAGACTATAGAACGTTGATTCGTACCGCTACAGGGGCAACACCATTCTCCCTTGTGTATGGAACCGAGGCCGTCCTACCGGTGGAGGTCAAAGTACCCTCGCTCCGAATCCTCCTTGAATTAGGCTTACCAGAAGCAGAAAAAGAGAGATCCCGCTTTGACCAATTGAACTTATTAGGCGAGAAAAGACTCCTAGCCTTGTGTCATACTCAAGTTTGCCAATCGCACGCACTTATAATAAACGTGTCTGCGGTCGAGATCTAAAGGTAGGAGACACTGTGCTAAAAAAGATCTTCCCATCCCTCCACACCGATTCGAGAGGAAAGTTCAAGTCGAACTGGGAAGGACCTTACGTCATTCGAGAAGTGCTGCCGGGATATGCCATTCACCTCGCCACCATGGATGGAGATCATCTTCTTGAGCCCATCAATGCTGGATACGTCCGACGGTTCTACTCTTAGTGTTTATCGCGATAAGGTGAGTATTAGTAAAACAAATGCGTGACTGCTTAGGAACCACCCAAAATAGGCCATCATTCCAAACACAGTAGCCAAAAAAGCATCCTTAAAAATGATAATATCCTTTGCTACCCTATTCGAGCCTGGGCCTTTCTTTCAATAAACCCCTTCCCAAAAAAAAGAAGAGAGAAAAAGTATGCACATATACAAAAGGGGAAGTAATGTTATTGTCAAAATCCAAAAAAATTGGAAAAGCAAAACCTAAAAAAGAGATTGCCTAAAATGGAGTAAAAGAATAAAAAAAATGTAGAAGAATCACGGGGCATGTACAATAAAAATCCCAAAAGAAGAAAGTATGTTGAGAAAACTAAAGCCGTATCAAGGAAACCCTTTTAGCCCAGCATACCTTCAAACCCAACCTGTGGCCAAGCTACACTCTGAAGAAATCCCTCTTTGTAGGTTCACAAGCAGTCATAGTATCTGTTAAGCCAACACAAGCCAAGTTGTGAGACGATACCAGAACCCCATCTAGTCGGCTATGATGGAATCAACGTCTGTGTCGTGGCTCTTGAAAAAATGAAAAAGAAAAAGAAAAATAAAATAAAATACAATCTCAAAGCAAGATGGAAGTGGTGGAAACCTGAAAGGGCGCCACGGGTAAAAACAACGAGCTTGTGCGGACTAGGTGAAAACCCGAAAGGGCGCTTGGGGTAAGAGAGCTAAACCCATGGACGTGGTGAAAACCTGAGAGGGCGCCATGGGTAAAAAGAGGGAAAATCTAGCACGACGAGCCCACCTTGGGCTTTGTGAGTAAAAAAGGATTAAAAAAAAAGAAAAAAGAAAGGTTTGAATTAATTGATAAGATTGTTGTTGAAGGAGCCTCTCCCTGATACCCTTTTCCGATTGGGCCGCTCATGTTAGTTCAAATCGGACCCCGACCAGAATTGTCTTTGTGAAGCTGCTTTGTCAAACGTATGACTCAAGGTAAGGAGAAAGGTTTGACTCAATCCGAAGGGATTGATGTTCCGGTCTTGGTAAAGCTGTTGAAACCCACCCAAGATCCGACAACTTAAAGAGGGGTTCGATCATGCTCAAAAGAAGACCCAGGGTTTCACAAGGTTTCACCCGGTGATTAAGGCACCACACCAAAAAAATGCACAAAACAAAGCCAAAAGACCAAAAGATACGCGTAGATGTATATAATAAACTATTGCTTACACCACATCCTAAAAAATAGCTGGTGTGATAACTAGCGTACTTTTCTTTTTTAAAAAATAACAATAAAAACAAGGAAATATGTATACCAAAAAATGTGTGTGTATCTGTAATGGGGTTTTTACGCCCCTTTTATGTATTTGATATGTGCAAAAAAAGTTCTGTGTGCAGGAAGGAATCAGCGGCCCAGCTCGCGCTTCAATGCACTAATCTCGGCACGAAAGTCATCTTCCCGAGCATTCCGCTCCATCAACCAGCGACCATGCAAGCTTTTGTACCTCTTCCGAGAAGAGTCAGCGGCTCCAAAGGCAACACTCAGTGATCCCTTCAGACAAAGGACCTCGCTCTCCGCTATCTCTGCTCTAACTTTTTCCTGCGCCAAAAGCTCATGCACAACCCTCTTCTCATCCACCAGTAGCTCAATGCGGGCTCGAAGTGCCGTCTCCTTCTTTGGCTTGGGGCCTCCAGTGTCAATGATCCCTGCAGAATCTGAACCATCAGCAACAGGCCACTCAGTCCATACCCAGGCCTCATACTCAGGAGAAACCTGAACCAAATCTCCCTACTCAATATCGCACATCAGCGTTGACTGACACGTCTCTCACAGAGCAGCAATCTGATCTATGTCTCCAGAGGACCCCCTAGAAAAGCTCAAATCACACAGAGGGGGTTTGGCCCTACAAGGCATCTGCTGAGGGCAGCCGAACTGACGCAACACCCAGGATGGGAAGTAGAAGGTGCTGCCAGTCTATCCTAGGAGGGTGATGCCCTCATGGTCTATGGAGTGAACTACTGGGAAGGTCCGGTCCAACCAAGGAAGCCTCCATGTCAGCTCAACATCGGTTAACCAAAGTTTCAGAGCTGACACATCGCCCTATGGAAGCAAGTGGCACCTACCCAAAATGCACTGAGCCACCTCACCTCGGGCAATATAAAAGTGGGGCACGACACCCAAGGTAGCAAGATGCTAGCACAACCAAACCTGAAGCAGCAAGGGGCACCCCCGAAGGCCCTCCACCTTGCCCAAAGCAAATGAATCTAGGTATCGATATAGCTCGGCGAGCACCAAATGCATCATAGATTGACTCGCCACCAGCTCAGTCAAAATTTCACAAATTGCCAAATAGAAGCTCTTCCCCTAGTAAAGAAGAGGATTTCAGAAATGAGACTGAGTGCTAGAGCTTTCACGTTGAAAATATTCCTAACTGGCAGTTTTCGGAGACTTTTGTCACCGAAAAGTTCTTTGAGGAATTTTAGCGAACACCTTGTCGGCCCCCCAATGAGACTTTTCTCATACTCGAGTTTCTTCAAACCGAGAGTAAGGCGAATGGATTTAGAGTAGCCCGGCCGAGGCGTGACTCTTGCAAGGCCCCTATGAAGCTTTAGGCCGAACAGGTTGGATAGCTCCTCAAGGGTTGGGGTTAGCTCCCGCTTCCCAAAATGGAACACATGGAAATTCACATCCCAAAATGAAGCAGCGGCATAAAGGAGTTCCCACCGTGGAGGAACCTCTAGAAAGGAAGGAAGGTGAGATATCCCAAGGCGCTCCAAGTAGGCGAGCTCACTCTCATTCATGCTCTCGAACCAAGCTGTTAGAAATTTGGGCCCCAAGCCCAAGGAAGTGGGTAAATTGGCTCCAAGCCCTCCACGTAAGGGAGGGTTAGAAAGCTGGTCCATAGACGTACAAAGATCTTTTGAGAAGATAAAAATCAATGTATGGTGATGGACTCACCTTGAAAAAGCAAGAAGCAAAAGACCTGGTCAAGGAGGCCAAGTCAAACAAAAAAGGAAATGATTCTTGGGCTAACTCGGGTATATAAGGACCCACTGCCCCCCAGGTTAAACAGGACGCAACTATTAGTTGCGCCAGTGTTTTTCTCCCCCAGGTTAAGCCTGGTGCAACTATTAGTTGCGCCAGTGCATTTGGTCCCCACTTTTGCCAGACACAACTAATAGTTGCGCCAAACTAAAGGTCCCCCCCTCTTTAGCCATCTCGGGACCTAGCTGTGGGGACTTACACCCTTTATACACCTCCTATCACTAACAGTTTGGCAATTACTTCATTTATTCATGTGCAGGACTGATCCTACACCAAAGCATGCGACCCAAAAAAGTCGCTTTTTAAGAGCATTTTGGGCAAACACATCCTGTAGAGAAATGGATCCGATGAAAAGAAACCATGGCAAAAAATTAGAACAGAAACACAAAATTTTTTTTCTAAAAAAATAATCCAAGGTATCACATCAACAATCCCCAAAAGGTTTAGACAAATCCAAATCAAATCCCAAAGAGTACTAAGTTTTTAAGCAAAAACTAAAAGCCTATTCATTGCTCGCGCCCTTTGATTTCTTGCGACGATGAGAGGAGCTCTGGAAGGTCCGCATGTCCCCCATCCTAGACCACGCTTGCGAGATCCTACTAAGCAAGGAGGGCGACTCCTTGGCACGGGCACACTGCGAGGCACAGTCAAAAGCAAGAGTCAGGATCAATTCAGGGACAAATGATAATGAAATAAATGAGAAAAGTAGAGTAGCAAGGTACTCACCGTCTCCACCTCCCTAAGCTCCGCAAGGTGATGATGATACTCTGCGTATTCTATGGCTGAGCTAAAGTCCTACGTTCAGAACGATACAATATCAGCTATCAGGACAATCTTAAAGCATGTGTAGGAGACTGAAATAGAGAGAGATTGGGCCATCAGAAGACTTACCCCTGAGATCACCTCAGGAGCAAGGATACGGGCCACCTCAATAGAAAGCCATGCTTGTCGATCCACGTCAGCGCAAAGGCCCGAAAGGAAGCTATCATCCAGGCGCTAGAAGGTCCCATAAACCACGAGCGGATCGCCACCAGGAATATCAGCATGAGAGGTACCCGACGGACCAGCACTCGAAGAGCCCCCGCCTGAGGGACCCACACCAGAAGGGCCAGCACCGGAGGGATCCACCCCTGACATATCAGCCGCACTTGGCCCGCCTTCACCGTCCGAATCATCTCCCGGAGCAAACTGTGAATAAAATAAAGATCCTCTTAGAAGGGACAAGGGCCGAATTAAAACATAAGGGAAACCAATTCAAGCTGAGAAGAATTACCTGACCAAGTGGGCCACCAAATATTAGAAAGTTGGCGCTAGGCACGAAGCGCGACAAGATAAATTGGTAAGGCAGGCACTCATACCAAACATGATAGTCCTCGGGCACATGGAGAGCATGGATAGGGAGCCCAATATTGAAAAAGGCTGCCATGAACTCCTCGGTACTGCCAACGGGATTCCAAACGTCCACCGGAGGGTATACAGGTATGGCATAGTACCCTTGGTACTGGTGCACCACCCGCTCTCCCAGATAGTAAAACTTGGCCCACGCTTCATAGAAGAAGATGACGCGGCGGTTGTTGAATAGGCGAGATGGGCCTATGGCTGCCCGGTCCTAGAAGGGCGATGTGAGGTACGGGTCAGGGAGGATCTGTCCAAGGCAAAAAAGAGGAAGAAGAGGGGGGGACCAAGCAGTTAGCACATCAATAAAAAGGGATTTTCGAGCTAGAACAAATGAAGTCAAGAAAGAGTTTTACCTGCTTAGGAACCATCAAGTCAAGTTGGGACCTCAGCCCCATCTCCAAGTGCTTTAGGCCTACGTCACGGTGTCGGGCCTGGTTCCAGTTGCTGAGTAGGGGATAGGTAAGCTCCTCCGAGTGAAGAAGCGGATGCCTAGGGTGAAAGTGATAATATCCCCATACCTAAAAAGGGGGCAGTACATAAGAGCAAGTCAGTAGCATATAAAGACCATTCAAAGAAAATGGCAAAGGCAAAGGAATGAGGAATTGCCTCCAGGGCGGCCCAAAAACCTACAGTAGACTTTGAATCCTCGGTCGTGACCCGAGCAAAGTTATACATTAGCCAGGCGTACCCGGCCCCTCCCTATTCATACTGATGGATGTCACCCCAGTTGTCCATCACACTCAGCAAGGCTAGGCTAACTCGGCGACCGCTCACATTGGTGAAAAGGGTCATACCGAGTAAGACTAGGAGAGTGATGCGGGCTAGGACGATTGCCAGCTCTGACGTGATGTAGAGCACCCTGTCTGACTGACCGAGATCCACTAACTCATCAGGTGTATAAAGTGAGGTAAGCCAAGATATCTTGACCTCGGTACTATGTGTCTGCCCACGAGGGGGATAGGCCCCAATCAATTGGGTGATGTCCTCTCGACTCAGCATCGTAAGATCGGATATCGGTATCCCCCCTATCCTGATGCTGGTAATCATGGCCCAATCGACGGGTGTCAAGGTCATCTCTGCATACGACATATGGAAGGTCATCGTCTGGGGCGAAACCACTCGATCAAGGCCTTCAGATAGGCAGCGTCGGTCCTCATGGCAGGACATGATAGAAACTCTCCAAAGCCCAGCTGTGCCAGCAGGACCTTCACTACAAGAGGGACATAAAGGTAGAAGTCTTGGAAGTCAAGCCACCCCTCGTCGAATACGATGTTGGGCAGGTCCTGCACCCAGAAAAATGTGCATCAGATCAGAGGCAAAGCAAAACTGCCTAAAGGAAATAATTTGAACCACTTTTTTTACCTTGCCTGCTATTCCAAAATTTGAAATATGGATATGTCGTTGGTGAAGCAGGCCGACTTGAGCGGCCTCGCCTTACATCTCAAGCCATGGGCCCGCTCTCCGCTCTACCCAAATGAATTACTCCCTTCGCGGGCCGTATACTATCTTGGGCCCCTCCTCGTGGCCCTCCTGAGGAATAGGCTCATCACCGCCCGACATGCTAAGACAACAAAAGGCAATCACATCTGGTTAGGTCAATGACAAAGAACCATGATATACTATGCATCAAGGGGAGGTAAGAATGCTCACCATTTTCCCATTTATTTTTTTGGAAATGAAGATACACATGCAACAAATTTTTTATAAAAAAATTTTTTACAAAAAAAGAAAGAAGAGAAAAAAGAGAAGAAAAAAAAAAATCCTTTTACTTTGTTTACAAAAATAAAAAGTCCTTGTACTCCAATCACCAAAATCAAAATAAAAAAAAAAATCCCTTTTTACATTGTTTACAAAAATAAAGGTCCTTATACCTCAAACCAATAAAAAAAAAAACAAAAGAAAAAAATCCTTTTACTTTGTTTAATAGTCCTTATACTTCAAACAAAAAAATCAAATCAAATCAAAAATCAAAACACAAAATCCTTTTGTTTTGTTTAGACCAAAAAAAGAGAAGAAAAGCAAAAGTCCTTATACTTCAAAAGATAAAAAAGATCACTTCTTTTGTGTCCATAAAAAAGAAAAAAAAAATCCTTCCTTTACAAAAAAAAACAAAAAAAAAAAAAAAAAAAAAATCAAAGCCAAAAAAAAGAAGAAGAAAAATCCTTTTCCTTAGGAAAAAATCATCATAAAAAAAAATAGAAAAGAAGAAACAAAAAAAATCCCTTGTCCCTAATCCTTGCTTTGTATTCAAAAAAAAAATAATATATATATATATATATAAAATGAAAAAATAATAACAAAATACAATCCCTTTTCTAGGCACAAAAAGAAAAGAAAAGTGTAATTAATTACATTATGCATTATTAAAATCCATAAAACCACAAAAATAGGGCATTATCCATAGAAAAGCATCCACACATTACCAATAAACATGCTTATAACTCAAATAAACCATTTTTCATCTAGAAATGCAAGATCATGATCACATTTGGATGAAAAAATAAGAAAAATCAAAGAAAACAGGTTTTAAATGGTTACCTTTTGAGAAAAACAATGGGTCTTTGATCTAGCGTGAGCCGACAATCGATCCACAAGAAAAACGACGACAATGGGGCACGCGTAGAGGCAATGTAAAGGAACCCTAGAAAGAGGTCGATTTTCAGTTTCAAGAGGAAGGGGGGAAAAATTTCAAAATTCTGCCCTCCGTTTGCTTGGCGCAACTATTAGTTGCGCCAGGCTATTTTGAGCCCCTAGTGGCCTGGTGCAACTAATAGTTGTGCCAGGCACTTAGGCCGGGTCTTGGGCCTGGTACGGGCCAGATAGGAAGGCCGATTCCCCCATTTTTTTGTTTGTTTTGTCACTCCCGGCAGATGCATGCGCTCCTATGGTGGCATTTCGACCATCCTTCGACTTGCCAAGAAAGCCGTGCTAGAATAAAGGCAGACCGAGATAAAAAAATACCCCGGTCTTACACAGGAAAATATAAAGAAAAATCCAACAAAACTAAAACAAAAAATCCCCACAGAGAAGTCGGAAGTATTCACGAGAAATGATTCCAAAAAATTCACATAAAATAATAGCTTCAAAATTCCCAAAAAAAAAAAAAATCACATAAAATAAAAGTTCAAAAATCCAAAAAATCACATAAAATGATAGAAAAAAAAAAAGAAAAGAAAAGAAAAGAAATAAATTTATGTCCCCCTCCCCGCAGAGACGCACAAGCATATGACGGTAAAATGTCAAATATTTTATCAGCAATGCAGCTGTGCCATATTAAAATCCTGAGTTGGAGGTTCGCCTTGGATCTTTGGATCCTGCTTTAAGATAAGTGCAACGGTGTCGGTCTCAGTCAAACAGTCAATGTTTCGATCGAGTCAACTCCCCTGCTAAATCTTTGCGTTGAGCACTCTGTTTTAGATTCACATGAACTTAAGTGTCTTAAGCTTCAGATTCCCTATTGGAAAAGGTCAATCGTTGGTTGAGGCCAACCTGTTGAGAATGAGATTATGTATCAATCAAACTATGTGCAGCCATGCATTCAGAAGGGTTCATTTCTCCTTTATTTTTTGCAGGCTTAAAACCTGTATAGGCAGCGGTATCCCTGTAAAGTGTACGCTATGCGTCTGGGTATCCATATGACGGTCGTTTGTCTCCGTAAATTATACCCGAGTGGGTCCGAGTCGGGGCTTCCATCGCCTTTGTTGTTGCTTATTGCCCCTAATGGGTGCATAATTATGCATCGTTAATTAATGTTTATGATCATTGTCGACAGAGACAAGGATTGGATGTCCCTTTAGGGAGACACCCCAATGTTTTGTTGGGTTTGTTCAAGGTAGTCGAAGCTGGGTACTCTAGGTCATGTCAATCTAAGGCATGCTTTCAAAAAATGGCACGTCCTCCCCAAAAAGCGTTGTGACTTCTATTCACTTTGCTCGGGCAGTCATACTAAATAAACTATGGGATCATCGAGTTCGCCCAAAGACCTCAAACCCTGCATTCAGCAGGGGCACCTGCGAATAGCCAGATGTGGCAATCAAATGCCTCATAGGATTGGACACAAACTGTGGAGCCTTGCGTACGTTTACTTCGCGCCTATCTTTAAGTGTGGGTCGATCACCCCTCTTAGTCACAAAGCTGTTGCATTCAGAATGAAATTTAAACATCAAAAACCTTCAAAATCATCCCGAGAAGCGAATGTCTTTCCCGACTATAGGGAGTTTGCAACTCATTCCACCACGGTTATGCCCAATAATGTCGCTAAGAGCTTGAAACCGATTACCTCGAGAAATGAATGTTTAGCCTGGCGTCCAGGACTTCGTTTTCTCACCATGTTACTCATTTGATGTTTGAAGTTCACTCCGAATGAAGTGGACCCGTCAGTAATGCCTTGGGCCTCTTTGGATGTCTCTTTTCTTTAGCATTCGATCATTAGTGATCGGATACCAAAGAGGGGCATCTATAAACACCCAAATTCGGCCCAAGGCCTGATTGGAACACATTTTTGAGAGAGGAGCACTTTCGAGCTTTTGATGACATGTATGGAACCTTTAAGAACCACTCTAGAACCTTTCAAAACCCTTAGGAATCACCCTAGATCCCTTAGGAACCTACCCTGAGCTTTAGAAATCAATCCCGACCCTTAGACCATTCTAAACCTAAACCTAACCATATCAAGCAATGGTATAAAATTTGAACCATATCAAATTTTATACCATTGGAAAGAGGACTTCTCCATCTTTCCAACGGTCCAAGAATCGCCCCAATCAGAGGTGTATATCAAAAGATATGGCAGTCCAAACCCGGAGGGCAGAAATGTAAATTCAAGTGGCCCCCCCTAGGGATTTGGTGCAACTAATAGATGCGCCAGGCTATTTCTCCCCAGAATTGGCCTGGTACAACTAATAGTTGCGCCAAGTATAATTTTGCCTGGCACAACTATTAGTTGCGCTAGGCCACTTCTCTGAGATTTTAAGCCCGGCGCAACTAATAGTTGCGCTACTTTTAAATGTGGACCCCACCCTCGCGAGTCAACTTTCAGGCACTATTTAAAACTATTTTACTGTATATTTTCCTGGCGCAACTATTAGTTTCACCAGGCATATGAACAGTGACCTCTGGTTTTTGCCCTGAAAATCGTGATTGGGGTTTGACTTGTTGACCACCTTAACATTTGGGGTGTGTTTTGATAGTTCTGTTGCACCCATTCACTACCTATTTGCAACCCTTCAAGTGGCTAAAGGCCTCACCCCATCATCCACCATTGGAGGACCTTCTCACACCTTTCAAGGCTCCAAAAATCCTAGGAAACCTTAGATGTGAGATTACCTATTTCCTAATCCCAATTAGCCTCTAAGTGGCCTCCTAATCCACCCATTTCCTATAAATAGAGTCCCCCACCCCTTGGTTTAAGGGTTGAGAATTTTAGCCAAAGAGAGAAAGAGCTTAAAGTGAAAAGATCTTTCTCCCTTTGGTGCACACTTCCTATACAAATTTCAGAATTCCAAAACCTCATTCCAAGCCTTACCTTTCATGAAGAGCCTCTAGGTTAGGTGTGTGTTATCCTTTACCTTCCATACTCTACCTCTTAGCTTCAAGCCTTAGGAGTTACAGCCCTATTCCCAAGGGCTCCGGCTCTCCTACTGTGCTACAAGGGCCCGAGGGCTCCGGCTCTCCCCTTTCTTCTCCTATCTCTTTCTAGCTCCCTCCATCCTCCCATTTGTGCCATTACGCCGCCAACTTTTTAGTAGGAATGGAGGGGCATAAATAGGATTCTAAGCCCTTTTGGGCAAGAGGAATCTATTTTCTTTTCCTTTGCTTCATTTTATTTTTGGTCATTACTAGAGATCGCGTTAAGCGAGTTGATTGGGTCCCTAACACCTTCCCAATCGATAACCAAAGCCCCTACCCAAGAGCCTTTGGTGTGGACCGGATTCAGTCATATTTTTAGCACTTCGGTGCTCATAAAAATGATCTAGGTTTCTCGGGACAAAGAAAGCTCCGGGTGGTGACTCTATATTTTCACTAGAGAGCGCATCGTCATGACGGGGTCGTCAAAAATCCCACGGTTGCACACGGTGCCTATGCCTAGGGAGCGATAGCTCTTGCTCATCTGTATGAGCAGGTGTTCAGGAGAGGGAGAGGCGCGCGCACCATAGGCGGCTTCATCCCATTTCTTTAGGTGATTTGAGTTAGGTTAAGTGATTTTTTATTTTATTTGTTCGTCATTAATATTTTTCTTTCGATTGGTAGAGTCTGTTTTGTTTTGTCACTTCGTAGATTTGGGTTTACGATCATTTTGTGTTCCTGCTCCCTCACTTCCCTGTGGGGACTGTACATGTGTTCCCTCACATGAGGGCATGGCGAGCGTCCATTGGGAGTCGCAAGTAGGTGACGGATCTCCACGTAGCCCGACGGATTTTGAGGACATGCACTCCAGTCAAGTAAGATTTTGTTTGGTTCCTTGCTTGTTTTGTGTTTTTGGGTTTCAATCATGTTTTGTATTTTTTTCTGACAGGTTTGTTTTACAGGTCATCTGGAGACCTTATGGGGCTGATGAGGATGCAGACCAGGCCATCATTCGGTTAGGTTTGTCATACTTCTAGCAGGATATTTGGGTCCTATGTTTTGAGAAAGTGATTCAAATCCATGTGTCCCTGGTCGTCAATCAGCTAGGGCTTCATCAGGGAGTCCCTCTAGAGCTTCACACGCTCGTTGCGAATAAGATGACCAGTCCCTCTAGCTGGAACTTTAGTGATATATTGGGGGTTCAGCTTTGTGATTTTGAGGCTGGAGGGACCCCAGTCATGGGCACGCACGACGATTTGGACGCTCGAGAGTTTCATGTCTGGTTTTGCCATCTTGGTGGTGGTCATCTCTTTAGGCGGGCCCCCTTTCAGGGGAGCCGCCTATTTAGCGTTGGTGGGCTCGAGTCTGCTTCTACTCTTAGAGAACGACTGCCTGAGATGGAGAGAGAAGGGATGAGGTTGCACCACGTTGGACGTTCTCCATAGGTCTCTAGGGGTGATGGGTTTTGCGGCCCGCCCTGTTGAGGCCCTGCTGGCTTCCTTGGCGAAGATCATAACCGATGCTAAGGAGGCCGAGCATCTGACTGCGAACCAGCCTAGAGTGGCTCAGCTAGACCTAGTGAGTATCGTTTGTGATTTTGTTATTTTATTTAGTCATGTCTATGTGTTCATGGACATATTTTCTTCTTTAGTTTTTGTTGAGTATGATGCTTTGGTGCCCGAGGTCACCCGGCTGACCCAGTATGTTGCCTTTCTGGAGCGTGAGTGGTCAGGTCATGGCTAGATGAGAGCTAGCTTGGCCTCAAAGATTGACAGTCTGGTATGTATATGATATTGGATCTTTTTCTCATTTTATTTTTGGTGGTTCTTATTTTTTATGAGTCTTTGACTGAATTTGTGTTTGTAGAGAGCGGCGCTTGCAGCTACTGACACTCTTGCTCCAGGCTTCTATCTGTCATCCACGACTTCCTCCAGTAGGGAGGACCCGGAGATAGCCCAACTTCGTGCCGAGCTAGAGCATTGGGAAAGCTTTCATTTGATCTTCTGGTGTTTATTTTTGTATTATGTTATCATCTTTCTAATGTTGTGTTTGAATTATTTTCTGCGAAAGATTGTCTAGGATTGGTAGACAACCGACGCTGTAGCTGCCTCACTCCACCCAGAGAGTCAGGTATGGAGGTTATTTGTGTATTTGTATATCATGTTGTTACATGTTTGTTTTTATCTGACAGTTTCTGTGTTGCATCTGTTGTTTGTTTGGTTTGTGTGCAGCCTGTTCCTGACTCTGCTCCTAAGGCTCCTCTTCGGGATCCCTACGATATCTCCACTCCTCCCCTTCAGGTATGATTAGTTAACATAATTGTTTGTATTATATATTTCTTTTGTTCTTGTTTATTATTTTGTCATACCCCTGACGCTTGTTGACAGCCTACCATCGAGATACCGCCTCTTCCTACTCCACCTGCCGATCCGATTACTGTCGAGACCGTCGAGCGCCTTTTTTAGGAGCGAGCCGACCTGGTACGTTCCCTTTATTTTTGTTCTTGCATGTCTTCATTATATCATAGATACATGTCTTCTTAGTTTGATATTGTATTTCTGCGTATGTCAGTCAGTTGAAGGAGTCACGCTTGGAGATTGTGCGTGTCCACACGAGCTAGGAGGTTTGTGAGGTTGCTCTAGACCACCCGGATTGGAGCTATCAGGATGTGGTGGTCGATCTTATGGTTAAGTAGATGGCTCAGTCGGCGTAGTTAGAGTGAGCTCGAGCTATTCTTCGGGCTGAGATGCAGGTGTTGATAGAACTCTTGCAGCACAAGCTGGCGAGAGTGAGTGGTGCGATGTAAAGTGTATTTACTCGTCTTGCTAGAGAGGGATTGAAGGCTACTGGCTCCCTGGCTGGTATACGTCATACGACCCGTGAGCGTATGAGGGCTTACGTTCAGCAAGATGTGGCCTTTTGGGACCTATTTGCTTTTAATCCTCTGCGTTCATGATCGAGGTGGTCGGCTTGTTTGGCAAGTGAGGGAGGTTTTGCTACTAGGTATTCTTCGTCTAGGAGGCTTCCGGTTGCTCCTCAGCCTTCAGTTGAGGCCTCAGTGGATTAGACACTAGATGAGGAGACTAGAGATAGTAGTGAGCGCTGCCCGGCCCAGAGGCTGAGGATGGAGTAGTTCTTTTGTATTTTACCTTTTTTTCTCCATTGTATATTCAGGGGGTATGCCTCCGGTGACATATGTACAAACTCTTCTTTTTATATATATATAATATTTTCTTTTCAGATGTACTCTCTTATTTCCTTTTATCTCTTACTTCCTTTGATATCGTCAACTGTTATTAGGACTTGGATGCTCTTAAGCTAGACTAGTAATAGTTGAAGATTATTCTTTCCTGCGCATGGAAATAAAGTAGTTAGTAATTTTTATTTCCCCCTTGCTAATAGTCAAGGGGTGGTGTCTCAAACCGAAGTTTGGTAACAAAGGAAAGAAAGATGTCATCATTTTTTTTTCTTTTTTTTATTACTACTACGATCATTACATGGTGGGATTCAAAGAGATAAAGTAACAGGGAAAGAAAATAACTTAAATGAAATAAAATAAATGCCCCAGTGTAGGAGTTTGATGGTGGTGGCAGTTGTGAGGACTTTAGTAGTCCTATTGGATCAATGATCTTGTTGTTCTGCATCCAATTCATCGTTTAATTTGATAGCCATCGTTCAATTTAGAAAGGGTGTTCACATATGACTCGACCTCTGCCAACTTGGTGTAGTATTCGGTTGCAGTGAGGATGAAAGCATGTTTATGGGTGTTCTCGACTGTATCTGTAAATGGCCCAATTATATCAAGGGCCCACATTGTGAATGGTCATGGTGATACCATGGGATTTAGTATGATCGATGGTGTGCAACCGTGGGATTTTTGACGGTCCCGTCGCAACGATGCACTCTCTAACGATAATATAGAGTCGCCACTTGGAGCTTTCGGTGTCCCGGGAAACCTAGATCATTTTTATGAGCACCTAAGTACTAAAATATGACTCTAAATCCGGTCCACACCAAAATCTCTTGGGTAGGGGCTTTGGTTACCGATTAGAAAGGTATTAGGCACCTAATCAACCCACTTAACGCGGTCTTTACTAATGGCCAAAAATAAAATGAAGTAAAAGAAAGGAAAATGGTTTCCTCTTGCCCAAATGAGCCTTAAATCCTATTTGTGCCCCTCCATTCCTACCAAAAATTCGGCGGTGTAACGGCACCAATGGGAGGGTAGGAAATGATAAAAAGAGATAGGAGAAGGAAGGGGAGAGCCGAAGCCCTCGAGCCGTTGTTGCACCATAGCAGTGCCTTGCGTGGCTTGCTTTGAGGAGCTTTTGAAGGCTTGTATGGTATGGAGTGGGGGTTCTAACTCCTAAGGCTTGAAGCTGAGAGGTAGAAAGGGGAGGCTAAGGGATTACACACACCTAACCTAAAGGCTTTTAGTGAAATGCTAAGGTCTAATAGAGTTTTTTGAAATCTTGAATTTGAATGGAAAGTGTGCACCAAAGGGAGAAAGATTTTCTTACTTTAAGCTCTTTCTCTCTTAGGCCAAAATTCTCAACCCTTAAACCAAGGGGTGAGGGGACTCTATTTATAGGAAATGCGTGGATTAGGAGACCACTTAAGTGCTAATTGGGGTTAGCAATTAGGCAATATCAAATCTAAGATTTTCTAGGGTTTTTGGAGCGTTGAAATGTGTGAGAAGGTCCTCCAATGGTGGATGATAGGGTGAGGGCTTAAGCCACTTGAAGGGTTGCAAAAATAGGTAGTGAATGGGTACAACAAAACTATCAAAACACACCCAAAGGTCTAAGTGGTCAACTAGTCAAACCTCAATCACGAATTTCAGGGCAAAAAACCATGATCACTATTCATATGCCTGGCGCAAGTAATTGTTATGCCAGGCAAATGTACAGTAAAACAATGTTAAACAGTGCTTGGAAGTTGGCTCGTGAGGGTGGGGTTCACTTTTAAAACTGGTGCAACTATTAGTTGCGCCAGGCTTAATTTCTGAGAGAAGTGGCCTGACACAACTAATAGTTACACCAAGCAAACTTATAACTGGCGCAACTATTAATTGTGCCAAATCCCTAAGGGGCCCACTTGAATTTTCATTTTTGCCTTCGGGGTTTGGACCCCCATATCATTTGATGTACACCTTCGATTGGGGTGATTCTTTGACCGTTGGAAAGGTGACGACTTCTACATTTCAATGGTATGAGATTCGATCATAGTAGATGGTCATAGCTAGTCTTGGTGCACCACACTCCTTCTGAGGCTTTGAAAGGTTAGGTTTAGGTTCAAAACGGGTTCTAAGGGTTGGGATTGATTTTTAAGGGTTTCAGGCGGGTTCCTAAGGGATCTAGGGTGATTCCTACGGGTTTGGAAGGGTTCTAGGGTGGTTCCTAAAGGTTCCATACATGCCATCAAAAACTCGGAAGCGCGGCGTGTATTTGGCATTGCTTACAACTTTGAACTTAAAGGTGGTAATTCCTCATCATCATGGGCCAATAATAGCCTTCCCGCATGATTTTCTCTAAAAGTCTTTGGCTGCCGGCATGAGCGCCGCAAGCACTCGCATGTGCTTCACGGATGATATATTGTCCTTTGACTTCTGTGACGCAACGCAGTAATCTCCCTAAATATAGAATCTAGCACATCGATTCCTTATGGTTTTCCGTTTGATATTTGATGCGTAAGGAGGGATATGTTGGTGATTTAGAAATTTCCAAATGTCATAGTACCATGGTTGTCCATCGTTGGTCGGAGATTGTTGGAATCTAAAGGTAACGACGGTAGCCTCTTTCTTCGTAAGACTTTCTGCAAGAGATTCTGCTTCATGTTCAATAGTTTTTAGTTTAATTAGCAGTTCTGGCTTAACTTTCCAGGATGCCTCATGTGTAGGAATGCTAAGTCTCTTGATGATAAAGGATTTCATACTTTGTCCGACCGGTATTTGTATGACAGAGGCTAAGGTGGCTAAGGAATCTGCTTGCACATTCTCTAATCTTGGAATGTGAGTGAAAGAAATTCTATCAAACTTCTTTACTAGAAATTGAGCAACTTCTAAGTAAGCCATTAGCATTCTTTCCTTCATTTTCCATTCTCCGATTACCTGTAATATCACAAGTTTGGAATTGCCGATGGTTTTCAACTGCTTGATTCCCTAGTTATAAGGCAACTCGTAATCTGACGATCAATGCCTCATATTCAGCAATGTTGTTAGTAACCGAGAAATCAAGTTGAAAGCTTTAGGTATGATGACTCCTTTCAGGCTTAGAATGACTATCCCGATTCCCTTCCCTTTGTGGTTAGGAACCCCGTCTAAATATAATGTCCATGAGGTCTTGTCGGGTTCTTCTTCTTGAATTGAGAGCAAGTCTTCATTGGGAAAGTTGATGCATACTGGTTCGTTGCCCGGGAGTGGAAGGTTAGCGATTTGATCGGCGATCACTTGTCCTTTAATTGATTTCTGAATGACATAAGTTCTATCAAGTTCTTGAAGTAGCATGTTCCATCGAGTGATCTTTCCAGACGTCACAAGATTTTCAAATATGTACTTCAGGAGGTCCATTCGGACTAGTACTATTATTTTGTGTGCCCCGAAGTAATGACGTAGTTTTATTGAAGTCCATACTAGCATTAGGCAAGTTTTCTCCATTGCTATATATTTCTGCTCATATTCAACCATCTTCCTGCTGAGATAGTAGATGATCTTTTCCTTCTTTCCATCTTCATCATGTTGTCCTAGGATTACCGTCATTGCTTTGTCATTGGCAAAGAAGGATAGGATTAAGGGTTTTTTGGGGATCAGTGGTAATAAAATCGATGGGTTAAGAAGGTACTTCTTGATATTGTTGAAAGCTTGCTGGCACTGATCATCCCATATGTACTCGACTCCTCTTTTTAGTAGTCTGTAGAAAGAATCACATCTGTCTGAGTGATGAGAGATAAACCTCTTGATGAACTGTAATCTTCCTATCAGGCCGCATAGTTCTTTGATGTTGCTAGGAGGTGGCATTTCAAGTATGGCATTGACTTTTAACGGGTCGACTTCAATTCCTCACTTATTAATCATGAAGCCTAGTAACTAGGTTACCCCAAATACACACTTCTTCGGATTTATCTTTAGCTGGTATTTCTAGGATCTCTCTAGTACTAGTCAGAGTGCTTCTGCATGGCCTCCCCGAGTGTGTGATTTTACTATGATGTCATCGACGTAGACTTCGACACATTTGTGCATCATATCGTGAAAGATAGCCATCATGGCACGTTGGTAAGTGGCACCTAAAATTTTCAGGCCTAATGGCATGACAACGTAGCAATAGTTTCCCCATGGCATAGTGAACGAGGTCTTTTCTTGATCAGGTTCGGCTAATCGAATCTGATTGTATCCCGAGAAACCATCTATGAAGGATAATATATCATGTCCTACAACATTGTTGACTAGAGTGTCGATGTGTGGAAGTGGAAAATCACCTTTTGGGCATGCTTGGTTGAGATTTCAGAAATCAATGCATACTCGCATTCTGCCATCTTTCTTAGCGACTGACAATATGTTGGTGACCCATTTAGGGTAGAGGACAACTCTGATAAATTTGGCTTTGTGCAACTTATTAACCTCTTCTTTAACTTGTAGGGTGGTTTGAGGGTGCATTTTCCTTTGTTTCTACTTGATGGGTTTAGCATTAAGTTCCAAGATCAAGCGATGTTCTACCAAGCTCGGGTCCAAACCGGGCATGTCTTCATAGGACCATATGGAAGAACTGAGGTGCTCTTGGAGGACACGGATTATCTATTGACGTTCCTTGGGATTAAGCATTACGCAGATTAGTAGCTTTTTAGGCTTTTCCTTGGTATCGAAATTGATTTCTTCTATTGGTTCAATGGTGGCCTGAGTTTGTTCGACGAAGCGCTTGATGATTCATTGGAATTTATGGGTTCCCTCAATAATTTGTCCTTCCCCTTCACCATCAGTAAATTCATATATTATAAGATCATCATTCAAAAGGTAACCCCTTCATCGGTGCAGTCGATGACTGCGACGTCATTGGTAAGGTGGAGTTCGAGGCTATTCATCCTACTCTCGAAATCAGAAAGTACCCCGTCTAGTATGATTACCGGATTGTACTTTCGGTGAGATGCTCTATGATTTTGTGAGTGGGTGACAATAAGGTTTTGTTGAGGGAGATCAAGAAGTGATGCTATTGTGTCAAAAGTAGTGACATGATTCGGCTGGGGTTTACCAATTGTTATTACTTCCTTGATTCCGTTAGCATGAACATTACTCGTAGCCTTGAGAGAAAATTCTCTCAAGTTTATGTGTTGGTTAGAAGGTATGTCAGCGATGAAGGGTTCCCTGTCTTTTTCAAAAACAAATTATTCTTGTGGATTTTTAATTTTTAAATTTTTAGGCATTTCGGCATTTTCTATTTTTTGATTCTTTAATTTAAATAGGATATAGGGTCGACTTCCTAGGGAGGAGTCGACAAAAATTGCTCTCTTAATTGGGGCAGAGTGACGATTGGTGAAGTCGTTCGTGCGAGCTTTCGAATTGTGTGGATTTGTTTGAATTTTGGTAGACTTCATCTAGTGTAATCCTTTGGATGAGCGAGGAAGGAGGTGGACCGCTTGAAGAACCGGTCTCTTCTACCATATGTTACCTCGTTTTCCAATTTGCTTTAGTTTCAAAGAGATATTGGAGATTGTAGTCTTTTAGTTCTTCCTCCTTAGATTTGGGGGGATTCGGCTGAATATCTTGTGGCAAATTTTCCTCTCCTCACGGTTCCCAATATCTTTGAAAGTAAAAGCATGTTCTACAGGGAGGATCGTCCTGATGCAAAACGCACGGGTCTTCCCATGAGCATTCCTAGTCCGGCAAAGGAATTATGGAATGATAGAAATATTCTTCCCCGAGCAACTGTCTAAGGTCGAAGTCGTCGTTAGAGATTAAGTCTTCTTGTTGATGATCACTGAGTTCTTCTTCTAGGAATAACCTTTGGAGATCTTCTCCTAGTTGTTCTGCCAACTAGGGAGCAAGAAGGTCTAACCAATAGTCCTCATCCTCACTTGGAGGTGGTTGCCACTCTTCTTCTTTCGATCTCCAGAAGACCAGAACCCGCGATGAACCTGGAGATTAGGGAACATCCAACTCTAGTTCTTCATCGAACTCTATAACAACGATATGGAAGTCTTGTACACTGTATCAGAATTGAATGTTTGAAATTATACTTTGATTTAAACTGCAATATTTAGATTATGGTTTCGAAATCATATAACCAGTGAGCTTTTGGGGCTTAATTCCTTTCTTTTTGAGAGAGACCGCTACCTATTTGAACAAAATTTTCTTGAACTTCTTGACTGTATGAAATCTAATATTGCTGTAATTTGAATAAAATATTCTATAATTATGATGACTTATTTTTCTAGAACAGTCTATTTTATGCATCAAAACAATAACATTCTTTTTAGTAAATCGTGAAAATGATTATAGGCGAGCTTTTGATTCATTTGAGCCAAAATGCCAAAAATCCTAGAGATATATTTATCCCTTGAACCCATATTAGAGCCTAAGCCGACTTTCTTTGTACCAAAATCTTAAAAACACTTAATCATATTTACTACCCAAAGCTTTCAATCTTTAACCCTTATTTTTTTGAGAAGTTAGAATAAAATGGAGAAATTGGAGGTGAAAGGATGCAATAACAGATAAGGGATATGCTGAAAAAGGGTACAGTTGAAAGAAATGGACTTTCTAAAGAAAAATATGGGAAAATAAGAAAAATCGTAAATATGATTCTATGAAAAAGAGAAGCAAAGAGCTTCTAAACCGAAAGAAGAAGGGATCTTTTGAAAAAAAAAAAGTATGTGGGAAGAAGTTATCCAAATTTTTGGATACTTACTGAAGCAAAAAAAAAAAAAGAGAAGATAGGAGAGGAATGAGTTGCATTCTCAGAACTTTTTAATCCTTTCTAGCTTTCTTTGGAACCCCTTTTAACCCAAAGCCCCATTACAAGCTGAGTAAAGACCTTTCTAATTGATACTTTGCAAAAACATATAAGAGATATTGTGGATAAATAAGAAAGCATATGAATATAATTTATTATCTTTCTTTATGAGATTCATTCTTTTGTCAATTATCCTTTGAATTATTCATTATATACATCATATTGTGAGAACCCAAAAAAAAATATGATATCCTTTTTAGAGTATGTCACCAGTGAGAGTTTGGATGAAAATATTTTCTAAATTTGTAATTTAGAGAAACCTATGATGAATAAACTGTTCACTGATACGTATACACTCCAAGCCTAATACGAATTGAAATTGTTGAGTTCTGATCAAGGATAACTGCTAGGATGTAGAGCAAGGGCTAATGAAATCATACTTTTGAAAATTACAACAATCATGTGATGATTAACTAAGTAATGTACAGAATTAGTCTAGAAATTTCTTTTTGTTTCCTTTAGTTTTGAAAATCATTTTGAAAAAGCCAAAAATATTTAAAGTTTGTAGGTAACTTCACTGACAACCTTCAGGAGACTATAACTCCTCCACTAGGGATCACCTAGGGCTTTAAAGGCTTGTTGCATCTGCTAAATGCGATCGTGCTTCCTACGAAAGTGCATTTAAATTCATAGTTTTAGATTAGTTTATCTTTCCTTGTTTGGTAGGGACTAGCAAAGCTTAAGTTTGGGGGTGTGATCAGTCACATACGCTACCATTTTCTCACCCTTAACTTAGTGCTGCTAGACCTTAGTTTGCTACTAATGAGATGTTAATGTGCAGATATTTAGAATAGACAACAGAATCGAGGCAAAGTATTAATCTTTTCCAAAATTAGCTCAAAAAGCAGTAAGAAACATGATCATATACAGATATGATTCAACCGTGTTTGATGACAGTCTATAAGCGGAAAGAAAGAAGAGATACGATCCATTGTAAGAGAAATCGTAATCTTGAGAGTGCGAAAGAGGAAGAAAAGTAGAGAAATCATCTTTACGATTCTTCAAAAGTTGCTCAAGATTGCAGGATACGAAGCAAGGATACGATCGATCGGGTTGATGAAATCGTTCTGAATGAAGAGAGAAATCATAATTTACGATTGTATAAATAACAAAGCTCGTTGTTGCTGAGCACATGAATATATACGCCACCATATACAGAATTAAAAGGTCACTTAAATAACAAGTCTGGCAACCCACGGATCTAAGAAGATTGGCATTGAAAGAATCCTATAGATCTCTCTTGCTTAAATAGGAACAAGTCTTACACGCATCTACCATCCAGAGCAAGGAAGATTAGGATTAGAGGTTTAGCTTTATTAGGAAACTTTTCTTCTTAGTAGTTTACTTTTATTATAATTTGAAAAATAGAAACCAACCCCTTATGATCAATAAATAAGAGGGCTTAGCATATGAGAAAAACTTATTGTGCAACCGTGGACCTTGCGGGCTCGTCGCAACGATGCGCACTCTCTAGAAAATGATGGAGTCCCCACCTAGAGCTTTTGGTGACCCGAGATTCTTCAAAAATCAATACATAAGCATCGAAGTACCAAAATATGACTCTGATTTATCGGTCTTTGCCAAAGTCTCTTGGGTAGGGGATTCGATTATTGATCGGGAAGGTATTAGGCACCCAATCAACCCGCTCGTAAGCCATCTTTACTTATGGCCAAATGATAAAAAAAATAAAATGAACGACATTCCTCGCCCGAAGGCACAACGATCCTATTTGAGCCCCCCCGCAATCACTAGAATTTTGGCGGCGTAACGGCTCAAATTCTAGGATGGAAGGAAAGCAAAAGAAGGTAGAGGAATAGAGGGGAGAGTCAGAGCTCTCAGACCCTTGCAGCACCGCTGTGAACCTTCGTGTTAATGCGCTTTCGGTGAGCTTCTAATGGCAAATGGGTTGAGGAATGGGTTTGAACCTCTAAGGCTTCGAAGCTAGAAGGTAGGAGAAGAAGGCTAAGGCCTAGTTATATCCAAATATAAGGGTTTGGTAATGGAAAATGTGATCTGGAACGGTGAACTCAATTCTGAAATTTTGGAGGTTTAGTGCTCAAAAGGGAAGAGGGAACTCTCTTGGATTTTCTCTCTTTTGGAAATTTTTCAAGCCCTTAAAGAAAGGGGGAGGTGGCTCTCTATTTATAGAGTTGGATGGGATTAGTGAAGGGTTAAAGTGCTAATTGGGTTAGCAATTAGGTAATAGGGATTTAAGGTTTTTTAGGTTTTTGGGAGCTTAGATTGGTGGGAAATTGGTTTAATGAAAGATGATAGGGTGGGGCTTTAAATGGCTAAAGGGTTGCAAATATAACTAATGGGGGAGCAACAATCCTAAAGAAACCCACCCTGGACTTTGGGGTGGTCAACAAATCAAATCCCAAATTCGAAATCTAGACATTTTCCCAAAAAATACTATTCCTAAGCTTAGCTTGTATATTATACACGCTAGGCTTGGGAACAGTGTTCCAAAAATAGGGAAGTCTGGGGCCCGCTTTAGAGCTCAATTATGGAGGAAGAAGCCAATTTTGCCTAGCGTGTATAATATGCTTGCTAGGCCAATTTCAATAAAAAATTGGCCTAGTTTGTATAATATACACGCTAGTGTAATTTCCTGCATTTGTGCATAATTTTCAAATTGCCATTTTTTTTATATACCCCTCGGATTGAGGCGATTATGGGCTTATTGGAAAGATGGGAACATCCACTTTCTAATGGTATATGACTGAGCTCCAGTAGAGGTCTAAATAAACTTTAGGACTCCTCTTTATATCCACTGCTCAAGAGGGTTCAAATCGGGCCCGAGAAGGTTTCTAATGGGTTGGGAAAGGCTAGGGTTGATTCCTAAGGGTTTTGAGATAATTTGTAAGGGTTTGGGAGATGCTTTTGGAAGCTCGAGGGTATGCCTTGCTCGAAGTATGTGTCGATCGAGCCTTAGGCCAAATTTGGGTGTCTACAGATGCCCCTCTTTGGAATTCGATCACTAGTGATCGCATGCCAAAGAAAGAGTCATTCGAAGAGGCCCAAGGCAAAGCTCACGGGTCTTCTGTATTTAAAGAGAACCTCAAATATCAAGAAAGTAAAAGAAAAAAACAAAATGGAGAGTGACGTAAGCCCAACACTTGGGAAAATGTCCATTCATCAAGGCTACCGGTCCCCACGCGCTTAGCAACATTACTGGGAAAAACCTTGATGGTGTATTTGAAAATGCATGATGTTTGAGATTCATTTCGCACAAGACTGCCCTGTGAGTGGGAGGGTCATCGACCCATACTTAAAGATTCGAGTAACACAATGAAGCAAAGATCCACAGTTTGTGCCCAAGCTCATGAGGCATTGATTGCCTCTTTTGATCGGCCACAGCTGCCCCTACGCGAAGTAGGGTTTGAGATCTTTGAGTGAACTCATCGATCCCGGAGATAATTTATCACAACTACCTAAGCGGAGCAAATATTGATGTCGCAACGCTTTTTGGGAGAGTGTGCCACTTTTGTGACAGCGACTTGTCACCATTTTTTTTCTTTTTTTTTCTTCTTCTTTTCGTTGTGTTTGTTTTTTTGTCTTTATATTTATTTTTATATATTTTATATTTTTTTAATTATTTTTTTGAGTTTATATATTGTTATATTTATACGAGAGTCCGGCGTCTCGTGTGCACAACATGCCTGCCAGGCTTACCCTGGGTACAAAGAACAACCGCTTGGAGGAAACGTAAGCCTTGCGCGTAAATCATACATGCTAGGCCAATTCCGAGAAAAATATGTTTAGCGTGTATATTATACAAGCTAGGCAAAATCTGGGAAAAATAAGCCTAGCTTGTATATTATACACGCTAGGCCACTTTATGGTTTAAAATGGCTGAGTACGAATCGAGACCCGAAAAAAAGGTTGTTTTTCAAAATTCTTCCTCCTCCCTCTCTCCAAATCGAAACGGGAGCCCTTCCTTGTGTTCCATTGATTGGATTCAAACCTCGACAATGCGCCGATGTTGACATTTCCGATCAATCGCGTATCCCATGCCGGATCTAGGGTTTTATTTTTCAACCAAGGTAACCATTTAAAAACCCTTTTTTTCTTGAATTTCTTGCTTTTTCCCCAATGTAGTTAGGATTTTTGTCTCTAGGTGATAGAATGATGGTTTTTCTTGCAGATATGTAACTATTTGTAAGCCATTTGATTAATTTGTATGTATTCTTGCATAGATTTTGGTGAAACCTTGATCAATTTGTGCCTACTTTTTTATTTTCTTAATTTATTTCATTAGTGTAATTAGGGGTTTTTGCAAAAATGATATCTTTTTTTTTATATTATTTTTGAATGTAAGCTCCTACGGATGCTTTTCTCGATTAGTATGCATGCTTTTATGAGGATTTTGGTCAAGGAAATGTGAGGATATTTTTGCTTTAAAATTTGAAATTTGATCGCCCTTCCTCTTGACAAAAAAAAAATGGGCTTTTTCTAAAACTGCCATTTGACACCCCCCCGCCCCGTTTTTGAACTTAATATGAACATGTATGTGCAGGTTTTTTTTTATGAAATGCAGGGGGGGAGGGGGTGGGCTTTTTGCCATCACCTTAACCTCTTTTTGCACTTATGTGTATGTAGATTTTCTTAATTTTTCTTGGCAAAGATTTTGAAAGGTAAACAACCCGATTTTTGCTTTGCTTACTTTATTATTATTATTATTTTTTGTTGAAATTAAATGATGGGACGTGTCCGCCTTTGATTTTTTGGAAATTTTGGCAGGAATGAGGCATACTTACCTTCCTTTGGTCCGATGTTTCTAGCAAAGCGCTTGATTTCCTTTTGCTTATCATCTCCTAATGCTTGTCATTTGTATCTCTTTTCAAGATGCCATGTAGTCACTCAAGTGAGGAGGACTAGGACCGATAGGGTAGCCCTGACGTGATCTTCGGTACAGGGATGAGCGACTCATTCAGGTGCAACTCTCTTCTCGTTGTTGGTACGAGATGCCGGGTGAGGCGGTTAGCAATGGGTTGCTCAATCAACAATACACCCACATTTCCAACTTTGGGATTGCTAGCTAGGTAAAAAAAGAGTAGTCCTTTCTTTCGTGCCTCTTTGTTCTAGGATCTGACATTTCCCCTTCTTTTGATGCAGTCCTTGCCTCCAATCATGTTCCGTGGATGATGGTTCAACCTCCAGTGCTTTTACATCCATCTCCCTCATGTCATGAGGTTCCTTCTAGCTTAGGCCGGCTTTGGGGTCTTATTATCTTGCCTTGCTATGAGGGGTGATTCGGCCTACTCGAAGGCCTTGGTGGAGATGTTTCGTCCAGAGATGATGACCTTCCACATGTTCGTGGCTGAGATGACCGTCCCTCCTGTTGACTGGTCTATGATCATGGGGATTGCGATAGGAGGGTTTCCAGTAGTCTTTCCTCGCATTCCTGATCATGAGGAGTTGAACCAATTGATTGGGGACTACCCCCCCTCCAACCATATGACTGGATCTGAGGTCAAGTTGTCTTGGTTGGAAGATCTGTTCGAGGCCGATGAGTTGGTTGATCCGGACCAGCCCGATATTGATATCGTCGTCGAGCTTGAGTGTGCCCTGATCCGTGCTCGTATCGCTCTTCTTTTTATTCTGGGCAAGACTATCCTTGCCAAGGCCAGTGGTGGTTGTGCTATGTTGTCCCTCCTCTACCTAATGGAGAACTAGGAGGATGTACACCGTTTCGTTTGGGGCGGTGCCGGGTATGCGGTGCTGATGGGCAGCTTGGCAAGCGTTTCTGTTGGGGAGGTTGCTTCTATCCTTGGCTTTTGGCCCTTGATTGAGGTCCATTGGTTTTGCTCTTTCATCCCTCTTGGTTCATAATTTCTGGCCTTTTTGTCTTTGATTTGACATATTTTCTTGTTTGTCCATCTTTTAAGGTTTAGGGGTATTTCACTTCCAACCTTGCTGCCCCCTCCTCTATTTTGATGAGTGCACATACCCACTTATGAGTTGCTAGCATAAGGACCATCGCTGGGGCCTGGGGATGAAGCATTTGGAGGTGGGTTTGAGGTCCCAATTTGATTTGATGATTAGGGAGCAGGTTTGACACTCCCCTCCCTTCGTTGGTTAAATTTTTGAGTTTTGATTGTATTGCTTGACTAATGGGATTTTCCTTTATTGGGCAGATTGTATGTGATCCTTATGTTGGCTTCCCCTTCTTAGACCGCGCCACTGTTGGCCAGTCACGATTGTTTGTCGATCGTCACGTCGTCATCTTCTACGGTTCTTGGGTCCAAGCCTACTATTTGGGGGAGAGGGTAGTGCATCAGTATCGGGATTGCTTCAACATGTCGTTGGGTCCCCCTGAAGATGTTATGACACCAGAGGGTACGGTCGAGGAGCTTACAGGGAGGCTGCTCCAATATGGGATTCCTGCTGATGGCCTTCTTGAGCATGGGGGGTATCAATTGTGGGATGAGTCTCTCCCCTATCTGTCCATCCTCCCATGTTTTGTGCCTGGTGCAAATTTTTTGTCGTTCGGAGGTCCATGATCCCAGGTACCTTCTTTCTTTCCCTTGCTTGTGGGTTTCTTTCCGAGTACCATGTTTTTGCTTTACTAACAAAATTTCTTCCTCTCCTTAGTTCGAGGAGAGAGAAAAAAGAATGTTTGACCCTTCCTGTGGGAACGATCCTATACTAGTGCTACAATTTCCCTTGTACGCTTTCAATAGGTTAAGACTAAGTACACTTAAATCCACACCAAGTTTTTGGTGCCGCTGCTGGGGAAATTAATTGCGTTATTCAGTCTCCCACCATCTAAGCGCTTTAGATATTTGGCTAATTCCTTTATAGCGCTTTCATACCTTCTCGACCATACCATCCCATCCCGACCCATACCAATGGCAGGCGACAAACCCAAGGTTATCCCAATAAAGTTCCTTTTAGTCTGGGGGACTCGCAGCCACCAAAAGAGCGAGATCCTCTATAGTTTCTATGGGACGAATATGAGGAAGTGCAGCAAATACTGGTGAAAGAGAAGAAGAAAAAGAATAAGAAAAAGAAGATGAGGAAGACGAAATCGTCCGATTCATCCCCATCTCGTACACCTCATCCCCCATCACCCTCCTCCTCTTCTTCCTGCCAACCAACAACTGCTCAGCCTGCCCCTCAATCCTAATCCCTACTATCCCCTTTCCCGGCTTGCAGTTCCTCTTCTAAAGTGTAGCAGGATGAGGACGACCTGGAGCTAGGAGGCGGTTCATCTTTTGGCAGGACCATTTTGGTTAGAAGCTGAGGGTCGATCTTTATCGAAGAAATCTTTTGCCTCAGACGTTGCAGCCGGTGTTGTAGTTAGTCCATGTCTAGATTTTTTCTAGGTTTAATCTTTTATGTAATTACTTTTTCTTTTCATGAACTCTGTAAATATTTCGTTCGATATATGAAAATTTCTTTTGATTATTTTTGTTGTTTATAACTATTTCCTTTATGGTGCTCTTTCTATGTGTTTATGTCGGAAGTGATTTCTCATAAATTTGGGAGAGATCTTTGATTTACTTTGCAGATTATATGCCTGGTACGCTCGCAGCCCCAATGGTAAAAATTTTTGAGTATCCCCTTGTATCATCTTTAAAATTTTGACTTTGAATAGTGTGCCTTGGTGTGCGTGCCTGACTGGTCACGTGCTTCATTTTGTGAAATTAATTAAGTGACTTATTTCAGGTTGGATCTTAAGTGGAAAAAGACCGATTTAGATTGTGTGTTGAGCATTAGATGATTTCTTATGCACCATATTTGGTGTATTGGCTCAACACCGAGTCCGATTTGTGGATAGTTTGGGTGTGTAGGCCCACACCTAATCAAAGAAAATAGTTTTGTATGAGATAACACCTAAATAGGTACGTTTGTTTCACACGGGAGCTAGATTCTTAGAAGAGAACTAATACGCCCAAAGACAAGTATATGTGTTTTGTATGGGAACCAATCCCATTTAGTTAAAGAAGGCAATTTCTTCTTTTGGGAGCTAACACCCGGTTTGCACAAGGGGTTTTTGGGTTTTGGGTTTTTGAGGAGAGAAGGAAGAGAGAAAGAGGAGGATATGAAATGAACGTGTTGAATCCATGTGTGCCGAGCCTTAGATTTGCGTGAAAAATATTTGTGAGATCGTGTAAGGGGAAGATCGCTGTTGGTTTCGACATTTGGTTGTGGTTTTGTGGGTTTTGGAGCCGTTTGGGGGTTTTGAAACCCTCTTCTTGCGAAGAGATCATGGGTTTTGATCCGCAAATCGCGTGTGAGTATTTTGAACTTGAGTTAGAGTAACCCCATGTGCGTATTCAGCTCGGCGACCGACGTCGCCATTTGTTTTGGACTTTTATCTAGATGTGATTGTGCGGACAGATTCTAATTTAGAGCCCATTTGGACCCTCATGCGAAAGTCGGGCACTAACCTCGGTATGGCCGCTCAATACCGGGCATGAGTTTTAAAATTTAAAGTGTATAACACACAAGAGGTGTGTGTGTGCTTAACTTTTTGGGCAATCCTATTATAAAAAGAATTTGCATTCCCATATTATACTAGGTTTTGTTTAAGAGAAAAAGTGACGTGAGTGCCGTGAAGAACCGCAGTCGTTTGATAGACACCCAACCACGCGAAACTCCGTCTTCTCTTTTCTTCAACCATCGTAGGAGATCGGTTTAGAAAAGCTCCTCCTCTAGAACCCTCTTTTGTTGAAACCCTTGAACCTTAGAAAGAACTTTCATCAACCTTGGATTCGTAGTTGGCTATTCGGAGAGGTCGAGATCATTGGGGACGTGTTGGAGTTGTCTCTGTGAACTCGGGGGATCGATCGCAGCGCAAATCGTCGAGGAAACCCGCCGGTTTCGTTCCGAAGCTCCGTTTGCGTGACTCATTTCTAATCAAGAAATCCTTAGACTAAAGGTACGTTTCTATTAAATTTATTAATTAAAGTAGTTGGATTGGCCATGGGTTTTTGTTTTGTGATGTATGGGATTCGATTTGGGTGAAAACGAGTGAAATCCCATCGCTGTAGCTCGCTCGAGCGAGCTATTTTAATCGCTCGAGCGAGATGGCACCAAAGGTTTGACTTTAGAAGTCATATACTTGAAAAATATTCTCTGTCCTCACTCGAACGAGCTTAAGTCATCGCTCGAGTGAGAAATTTCTGAAGGATCTCGCTCGAGCAAGGTATTTTAGTCGCTCGAGCGAGGTATCGCTGAACTCCGATACTGTCATAGTGTTTTAGTTATAATGTTTTACTCTAAACTCTGATTGAGATGATTCTTTTTTGCGTTGGAAAGATAACCGAAATCTCTACAACTTTCATGTTTTAACAAACTCATGAATCAATCGTCTTCAGGGTCAAAAATGTATTAGAGGGTTACATCAAATTCTAAGATTGGCGCAACTTGCCCGTTTCGACTTGTTATCGAGGAAACACTTAAATAGATTTATATTATTAGTGACTAGAGTTAACCCTTGATGCCTCAATGTATGTGTGAATGTGGGCGAGGATGGTAGAGAGTTGAGAAGGATCGAGAGAAGATAAATGATAGATCTGAGACATTTTTGTTTGTCACTCGCGCGACGTTTATAGCTCGCTCGCGCGCGAGATAAATATGGGGACATTTGTTCTGTGCTTGCTCGCGCGAGGCCTTAGGTTAAATAAGGATTGCTCATGCGAGGGCTCGCGTGAGTTTCAGAGGGCTCGATTATAATCGATCCAGAGAGGGTTGTGCTCGCTTGAGCCAGGCTAAAGGCTCGATCGAGCGAGGTACAAAGTATATATTTTGTTTAGTTTTGTTTGAGCTCCTTAGAGATGTGTTCCTTGGATCCTTTAGAAGATTTCTAAGGAAAATTTGGGTATTTTGAATGTAGGAGTAAAGTGTTGAACCATGCATGGAACGTGGATTGTGTTGAGCGTGCCTTGAGGTAGGGAAACTTCAACACAAACTTGCATGTTTAACTTTGATTCATAGCTTCTTTGAGGTATTTATATGAAAAAAATTGATAAGTTTCCTTGATGTATTAAGATGAAAAATAATAAGTTTTCTTGATGTATTTTGATGGAAGTTTGATAAATATTTGAATTATAACTTGAACGCCTTGCAAAATAGAAATTTGAAATCCTTGAGTCGAAAATGGTGAATTCTAAACTGTGAACTTAACCTGGAATTTATACTATGGTATTCGATTTTAAACTTGATTTTTAAATTGTGAGTTTTAAAACCTTTGAACCAAGAATGTGAGCTTTGGATTGTGATTTAGAAATCTAAACTAGAATGTGAACTCGGAATCCTTGAGTCAGATAGATTTATGAGAAGGTATATACCCTTGGACCGCTGTAGCGGGATGTATGTACACCCTTGGACCGCTGTGGTAGGATTTATGTACGCCTTTGGACCGTTTTTACAGGATTTTACGTACTCCTTTGGACACTGTTGTGAGTCATGTACGCCCTTAGACCATTTTTGCGGGATTTTATGTACTCCTCTGGCTAATTTTGGGATTCCTGTATGCCTTTGGACCGTTTTTAAGGGATTTACGTACACCCTTAAACTTTGATGTAACCATGTACGCCTTTGGACCGCTTTTGCGAGATTTTACGTACTCCTTTGAACCTTGTTGGGACTCGGTACACCCTTGGACCGCTGTGGCAGGATTCATGTGCGCCTTTGGACCGCTTTTGTGGGATTTTACGTACTCTTCGGATGTTACTCATAAATCAAATGAGAAGTCATGAGATTAAGGTGGATCACTATGGGTGAATTTATGTATGTGGACCGCTATGGGCGGATTTTGTGTATGTGGACTGCTGTGGGCAGATTATGCTTGTCGTGGACTGCTATGGGCGGAGTATAAGTACCATGTGGGCCTCTGGGGCAGATTTAAAATCATTTTTTATGTGATAAGTAAATGTTTTAAAAATCAGTTTTTATGTGAGAAGCAAATGTTTTGAAATCAGTTTTGGATGATAAGGAAATCAGTTTTGAAACCAGTTTTGTGTGATAAGGAAATCAATTTTGAAATCAGTTTTGGTGTGTTAAAGAAATGTCTTTGAAATCAGTTTTGTGCAATGAGGTAATGTTTTGGAAATCAGCTTGGTGCAACAAGAAAAAGGTATTTTAAAAAAATCAGTTTTGTTTGATAAGAAAAGTGCTTGAAATTAGTTTCAGATTTAAATATTTAAATGTTTGATTTTGACATTGAATCTATGCTTCTTTATGGTAAGATGTGGATTTGTATTGAGTTTCCTCTACTGAGCTAGGATGTAGCTCACCCCTCGACTATACATCACCGGTATGGCTTCTATGTGGACACCAGACTTGCAGATTGAGGAATTGAGGAGGGCTATGATGTTCGGGGTCGTAGATTGAGTACTTTGTGGAGTTTGGTGAGTTCAGACTTGGCACCCTTTGACCTCGTATATAATTTTTTTGTACAAGACCTTGGTGAGGTTGGTACATCACCGGTGGTCATTGTTCGTTACTGTAATATTGGGTATTAGAATTGGAGATTTATTTATGCCATATGTATATGTGCTTTGATTTCTGCATGTATGTGGATGTACCAAGTATTCTCTATATTCGGATCGTGTTTTACGACCCGACGGTCTGAGTTTTTCCATTGGTTTTGGTTTAATTAAGTTTAAGAAAAAAAAATGTCCAGAAAATTCAGGTTGGGAAAATCCGGGCTGTCACAGTTGGTATCAGAGCTTAGGCATTAGGTCTTCTAGGGACGTAAGAGACCCAACTGTGACTCTGTGACAGTTGGTATCAGAGCTTAGGCATTAGGTCTTCTAGGGACGTAAGAGACCCAACTGTGACTGAGTCACAGTTGGTATCAAAGCTTAGGCATTAGGTCTTGTTAGGACCCAAAAATTTGGGACTCAATGGCAATGGCATTAGATTCCGTCGGAACTTACGAGGGGTTCGTAATCCATATTCTGAAATCTTCTAGAAATTATGAGTCATGTCTCTCAATGACATTAGGTTGCCATATTTTAGGTGTTAAGTCTCTCATGAGATGGTGAGTCTTAGTTATGTGTGCGGAGCGTGATTGTAGGTCCATAGATGTGACATTAGATTTTGTAAGAGTACATTTTGTGAGCTTTTGAAAGTCATGTCTGAGTATAATAACCGATCGCTAATTGAAACTTTTGTTTCATTGTTATAACAGATCACTATGTCAGGTAGAGGTCGACGACCCAGAGATGGTCGAGGTGGTAGAGGTTCCCAGTCAAATGCAAATAAAGTACCGTTGGGGAATAGAGATGCCCCAGGAGGCAGTGGTCTGGGGAACAAAGACCAAGAGGAGAACCAAGATAGAGATCAAAGAGAACAGGAAAGAGTAAGAGAAAGAAATGAAGAAAGAGAAGAACGTCAGAGGATGATGCATACCATGGAAACCATGGCAGCCGCCATGGCTCAACAAGCGGCATTGTTGGCAACTCATAATGCCAATGACCAGCATCAGCCAGCTCCTACTCCTCCACTGGGTACCACTCAGCAGATACATTCTGCATTCACCGAGTTTAGGAGGATGCGTCCTCCGAGTTTTTCAGGGCAAGCAGAGCCAATGGACGTAGAAAATTGGCTAAGCAAAATGGAGAAGGTATTCAGTATACTTATGTGCACTGAGGATGAGAGTGTACGTTGGGCGGCCTATATGCTAGATGGGGAGGTAGGCCCATGGTGGAAGTCCGTGTCGCGGACTAGAGCGCAAGAGACCCAGGATTGCCTTGGACATGGGAGGAATTCGTGGGAGAATTCAATAAACAGTAATTTCCTGAGGTAGTGAGAAATCAAATGGAAGTGAAATTCCTACAGCTTGAGCAGGGGAGGATGTCTGTGAGAGAGTATGGAGTCGAGTTTATGAGGCTTGCTCGCTTTGCTCCTGAGTTCGTGGTGACGGATCTAATGAAAGCCAAGAAATTTCAACGCGGCTTAAGGCCGGATATCAGGGGAAAAGTCGCTGCTTTTGAGTTGAAAACTTTTGGCGCAATAATGAGCAAGGCTCTTGTGGTGGAACAAGACGTGGAAGAAATGTATAAGAGAAGGGACCAACAGCGTAGAGAAAGAACAAGTCAAATACAGTCATATGCCCATGTGCAAGCACCCGAGATACCAAGACTCTTATTGCCAGCACCCCCTCAGTCTACTCAGACTGTTTATGCAAGACCACCTACGTTTGTGCCTGTAGCAACCTTTCCTCCTTCAACTCTTATGACAACTGGAGTGCCACAAACACAACAGGCTCCACTCACCTCATCATTTGTAGTTGGTAAATCATGCCCAAGATGCGGGGGACGACATCGAGCAGCCAAGTGTAAGTGGACCACAGGTGCATGTTTCAATTGTGGTCAGATGGGACATCAAGTACGGTATTGTCCGGCGCCGAAGAAGGACAAGACACCTTCGACATGAGAACCCATCGATCAATACAAGTGTTGCATATATCGAGTTCTTGTGTGTTCAATCTCTGGAACTGTTAATCCTTGTGTTTTAGATGTATGATCGATGCTATTAGCTCATCCGTTGATATATGTATGTGGGGATCCTTATTATAATTAATGGTACATGTAGGCAATTAATGGTTGGACGGTTTTCTTTTCCTTTATGGCGATGGTTAAATTTCAATTATGATCCATATGGTTAGTTGTAGGTTAAAAATTTCATTGATGATATATGTTGTAGTTAATTTTGTAGAAATATAGTTTAACAAATGATTATCTTACTGGATAATCGGTGGTGCGCCGATCTAGTGATATGTGGATTTTCATGCAGGATGATGGATCATTTGGTTGGGCAAATTCAGTCTTTTGTTGGGAACCCAATGTGGATCGTTAATTGAATGATTATGGGAAATTCATTTCTTCGTTCAGGATGCGTGCGTTGTTTCATCATTTTGGGTCAGTTCTTGTCAATCGAAATCGTTGTTAGTGAGTTAGCGTTCGAAAGTGTCGTCGTCAATTTTCGAGGACGAAAATTGTGACAGCCCGAATTTTATCATCCTGAAATCCGTGCCATCAGCACGACCTTCAAGGCAGTGCCCTGGGTTCTTTACAAAACATTGATATATACAAGCCAAAACTGTAATTGAGGCACACGTAGCTACTCTAAATAAAATCTCAAAAAAATAATCATGGTATCGCAAGGCAGTCCTTGTCCCATGCCAATTCATGGGCATAAGAACTTACCCAAACCATTAGTGAGAACAGTTCATCCTAGACGTTTTGTCAAAGAAACGGTATTTAAAAACATTCGAAATAAAGAGGCTTGACATACCAAGCCGTACCTAATACTCTCAACTCACTCTCAAAGTATGCAGTGGGTTTCCTAGAAGAATTTCTCAGGAGGAGGTTCTGACTCTTTCCAGGCACGTAATCAAACCCCACGGATCACTCTCCAGTCTCTTGCCGCTAGTCCCGGACTGCCGCGTATAGTCTAAGGGGGGTGAGCTACATCCTAGCTCCGTAGGGAAACAAAAAGAACATATAGATTGACCTTCACACATATGTCAGCAGTTTAAAAAGCATAAAATTATCAAGTAATCACTTATGGACAACAATTGAAATAACTGGAAATAGAAATAATGGTTTTGTTTAATCTCCTTATTAGTTTAGTTGTGAATTTGCCCTAATCACTTAAATCTTAACTTAAGTAGTCCCCAAGCAATATAGCATCGAGCCCCGATGGAATACCCACCATCGTCGTCTAACTAGACAGTTATTATATGTATCCCCTGGGAATACTGTCGAAGCCCCTTTCTCATAGGTGGCGGGGTCTATTTTTAGATCTATATCCCTGGGATGTGCTATGAAAGTACGGATCTGCCGCCGTACCGCTCACGGATATCCTGCCGAGTCAGTCGTGGGTATCCCGCCACGTCGGTGGGGTATTCTAATCAAACCTTAAATAATAAAAATATCAAATGTGCTCTACATATAGTTATTCACCGTGATTGTGCTAATTATATTACATCAGGCCTTATCACATTACTTACGTTTCTCTGTTAGTTTTCATCTGCATCCCTGGGATGCCCCTTATTTCCATCGCATCCTTCTTTGTTTAACTATATGATTTTTCGTCCCCTGAGGACCTCAAGACTTTCACGTTTTAAACTCACTCACACACCCTTTTTCATGAGGATCATGCAGTATTTGACTATTTAAATGGATTACACTAGATATATGAATTTCACGGAATAATGCACATGTTTCAAGAATATTCCCTACCTCGACGAATTTCAAAGCACTCCTTTTCATAGAGGTTTATACTTCATGATCATGCGTCAAACCTATATTTCAATTTAGCATAGGCTTAGAAAGGTCACTAGAACCATTGGGGTGTACAACCCCCAAGTTTCTTGTATCCGAAAATTTCAAGAACTGAGTGGTCACTTGACCTCGCTCGAGCGGTCACTTGACCTCGCTCGAGCGGTCACAGACCTCACTCGAGCGGTTAAATCGAGGTCGCTCGAGCGGTTAAATAGAGCCACTGAAGCATTATTGGGGACCTCGCTCGAGCGAGCTTCCCCTTAGATTTGGGGACCGCTCGAGCGAGCCCAGAGCTATATTTTTCCTATTCATCCTCGCTCGAGCGAGGAGCGATGAGTTTTACTCCTCGATCCGATTGAGAACACAATTCCTCTCTTCATTCAAACCTTAATATCATTAAAAACATTCAACCAACATCCTTCCTATTATTTAAAACATGCCTATGCATCTATCATGCCTTTTACATACCTCCGACGATGAGTCTTGCACAAGTTTGATGATTTAAGATTCAAAATTCTACTAGGCAAACAGGCCTCCAATGTTCCTCCTCCTGCCTTTTCTCCAACTCATCTGCTGATTTGAGTCCCAACGAAACCCTAGTTCTTTACTAGGCTCTTCTTCTCTTTCTCTTTGTATTCTCCTTCTCTCTATTTAGGTTAAAATAGAGTTACGCAAGGGTTCTTCTCTCCTCTCTCTTTCACTTTTATACATATAAGTTAGGGAAATACTAGTGTGTTTCCCACGTACACACATAGTGTCTATGGTTCGTTTTGGTCTCCTTGTGAAACACATATACCTATATGTAATGCATGACGTGCACTCATCCCAAAAATCTGGGGTTGTGACAAAAATTCTTATGGAGGGAAGAAGGTAATAACCCTGAATTTATGTTGGGTATAAATCGATTCATATCTGGACATGAGTGCTCAACTTGAAGTGCATGGTAAGACCTGGTTACTTAGGGCAATTTTCGAGGACGAAATTTTTTAAAGGTGGGAAGAATGCAACATCCTGAAAATTTCGACTTTAAATAGTGTGCCTAGGTGTGCATGCCTGACTGGTCACGTGCTTGATTTTGTGAAATTAATTAAGTGAGTTATTTCAGGTTAGATCTTAAGTGGAAAAAGATCGATTTAGATTGTGTGTTGAGCATTAGATGATTTCTTATGCACCAAGTTTTGGTGTATTGGCTCAACACCGAGTCCGATTTGTGGATAGTTTGGGTGTGTAGGCCCACACCTAATCAAAGAAAACAGTTTTGTATGAGATAACACCTAAATAAGTACGTTCGATTCACACGAGAGCTAGATTCTTAGATGAGAACTAATACGCCCAAAGACAAGTATATGTATTTTGTATGGGAACCAATCCCATTTAGTTAAAGAAGGCAATTTCTTCTTTTGGAAGCTAACACCCGGTTTGCACAAGGGGTTTTTGGGTTTTGGGTTTTTGAGGAGAGAAGGAAGAGAGAAAGAGGAGGAGATGAAATGAATGTGTTGAATCCATGTGTGTCGAGCCTTAGATTTGCGTGAAAACTATTTGTGAGATCGTGTAAGGGGAAGATCGCTGTTGGTTTCGACGTTTGGTTGAGGTTTTGTGGGTTTTGGAGCCGTTTGGGGGTTTTGAAACCCTCTTCTTGCGAAGAGATGATGGGTTTTGATCCGCAAATCGCGTGTGAGTATTTTGAACCTGAGTTAGACTAACCCCGTGTGCATATTCAGCTCGGCGACCGACGTCGCCATTTGTTTTGGATTTTTATCTAGATGTGATTGTGCGAACAGATTTTGATTTAGAGCCCATTTGGACCCTCATGCGAAAGTCGGGCACCGACCTCGGTGTGGCAGCTCAATACCGGGCATGAGTTTTAAAATTTAAAGTGTATAACAGACAAGAGGTGTGTGTGTGCTTAACTTTTTGGGCAATCCTATTATAAAAAGAAATTGCATTCCCATATTATACTAGGTTTTGTTTAAGAGAAAAAGAGACGCGAGTGCCGTGAAGAACCGCAGTCGTTTGATAGTCGCCCAACCGCGCGAAACTCCGTCTTCTCTTTTCTTCAACCATCGTAGGAGATCGGTTTAGAAAAGCTCCTCCTCTAGAACCCTCTTTTGTTGAAACCCTTGAACCTTAGAAAGAACTTTCATCAACCTTGGATTCGTAGTTCGCTATTCGGAGAGGTCGAGATCATTGGGGACGTGTTGGAGTTGTCTCTGTGAACCCGTGGGATCGATCGCGACACGAATCGTCGAGGAAACCTTCCGGTTTCGTTCCGAAGCTCCGTTTGCGTGACTCATTTCTAATCAAGAAATCCTTAGACTAAAGGTATGTTTCTATTAAATTTATTAATTAAAGTAGTTGGATTGGCCATGGGTTTTTATTTTGTGATGTATGGGATTTGATTCGGGTAAAAACAAGCGAAATCCCATCGCTATAGCGCTCTCGAGCGAGCTATTTTAATCGCTCGAGCGAGGTGGCACCAAAGGTTTGACTTTAGAAGTCATATACTCGAAAAATATTCTTTGTCCTCGCTTGAACGAGCTTAAGTCATCGCTTTAGCGAGAAATTTCTGAAGGATCTCGCTCGAGCGAGCTATTTTAGTCGCTCGAGCGAGGTATCGCTGAACTCTGATACTGTCTTAGTATTTTAGTTATAACGTTTTATTCTAAACTCTGATTGAGATGATTCTTTTTGCGTTGGAAAGATAACAGAAACCTCTACAACTTTCATGTTTTAACCAACTCATGAATCAATCGTCTTCAGGGTCAAAAATGTATTAGAGGGTTACATCAAATTCTAAGATTGGCGCAACTTGCCCGTTTCGACTTGTTTTCGAGGAAACACTTAAATAGATTTATATTATTAGTGATTAGAGTTAACCCTTGATGCCTCAATGTATGTGTGAATGTGGGCGAAGGATGATAGAGAGTTGAGAAGGATTGAGAGAAGATAAATGATAGATCTGAGACGTTTCTGTTTGTCGCTTGCGCGACGTTTGTAGCTCGCTCGCGCGTGAGATAAATATGGGGACATTTGTTCTATGCTCGCTCACGCGAGGCCTTAGGTTGAATAAGGATTGCTCACGTGAGGGCTCGCGTGAGTTTTTGAGGGCTCGATTATAATCGATCCAGAGTGGGTTGTGCTCGCTTGAGCCAAGCCAAAGGCTCGATCGAGCGCGGTACAAAGTATATATTTTGTTTAGTTTTGTTTGAGCTCCTTAGAGATGTGTTCCTTGGATCCTTTAGAAGATTTCTAAGGAAAATTTGGGTATTTTGAATGTAGGAGTAAAGTGTTGAACCATGCGTGGAACGTGGATTGTGTTGAGCGTGCCTTCAAGTAGGGGAACTTCAACACAAACTTGCATGTTTAACTTTGATTCATAGCTTCTTTGAGGTATTTATATGAAAATATTGATAAGTTTCCTTGATGTATTAAGATGAAAAATAATAAGTTTTCGTGATGTATTTTGATGGAAGTTTGATAAATATTTGAATTATAACTTGAACTCCTTGCAAAATAGAAATTTGAAATCCTTGAGTCGAAAATGGTGAATTCTAAACTGTGAACTTAACTTAGAATTTATACTATGGTATTCGATTTTAAACTTGATTTTTAAATTGTGAGTTTTAAAACCTTTGAACCAAGAATGCGAGCTTTGGATTGTGATTTAGAAATCTAAACTAGAATGTGAACTCGGAATCCTTGAGTCCGATAGATTTGTGAGAAGGTATATACCCTTGGACCGCCGTGGGGGGATGTATGTACACCCTTGGACTGCTGTGGCAGGATTTATGTACGCCTTTGGACCATTTTTACAAGATTTTACGTACTCCTTTGGACACTGTTGTGAGTCATGTACGCCCTTTGACCATTTTTGCGAGATTTTACGTACTCCTCTGGCTAATTTTTGGATTCCTATATGCCTTTGGACCATTTTTACGGGATTTACATACACCCTTAAACTTTCATGTAACCATGTACGCCTTTGGACCGCTTTTGCGAGATTTTACGTACTCCTTTGAACCTTGTTGTGACTCGGTACACCCGTGGACAGCTGTGGCGGGATTCATGTGCGCCTTTGGACTGCTTTTGCGGGATTTTACGTACTCTTCGGATGTTACTCATAAATCAAATGAGAAGTCATGAGCTTAAGGTGGACCGCTATGGGCGGATTCGTGTATGTGGACCGCTATGGGCGGATTTTGTGTATGTGGACTGTTTTGGGCAGATTATGCTTGTCGTGGACTGCTATGGGCGGAGTATAAGTACCATGTGGGCCTCTGGGGCGGATTTAAAATCATTTTTTATGTGATAAGTAAATGTTTTAAAAATCAGTTTTTATGTGAGAAGCAAATGTTTTGAAATCAGTTTTGGATGATAAGGAAATCAGTTTTGAAACCAGTTTTGTGTGATAAGGAAATCAATTTTGAAATCAGTTTTGGTGTGTTAAACAAATGTCTTTGAAGTCAGTTTTGTGCAATGAGGTAATGTTTTGGAAATCAGCTTGGTGCAACAAGAAAAAGGTATTTTAAAAAAATCAGTTTTGTTTGATAAGAAAAGTGCTTGAAATTAGTTTCAGATTTAAATATTTAAATGTTTGATTTTGACATTGAATCTATGCTTCTTTATGGTAAGATGTGGATTTGTATTGAGTTTCCTCAACTGAGCCAGGATGTAGCTCACCCCTCGACTATACGTCACCGGTATGGCTTCTATGTGGACACCAGACTTGCAGATTGGGGAATTGAGGAGGGCTATGATGTTCGGGGTCGTAGATTGAGTACTTTGTGGAGTTTAGTGAGTTCAGACTTGGCACCCTTTGACCTCGTATATAATTTTGTACAGCACTGTTTGGTGAGGTTGGTACATCACCGGTGGTCATTGTTCGTTACTGTAATATTGGGTATTAGAATTGGAGATTTATTTATGCCATATGTATATGTGCTTTGATTTCTGCATGTATGCGGATGTACCAAGTATTCTCTATATTCGGATCGTGTTTTACGACCCGACGGTCTGAGTTTTTCCATTGGTTTTGGTTTAATTAAGTTTAAGAAAAAAAATGTCCAGAAAATTCAGGTTGGGAAAATCCGGGCTGTCACAGTTGGTATCAGAGCTTAGGCATTAGGTCTTCTAGGGACGTAAGAGACCCAACTGTGACTCTGTCACAGTTGGCATCAGAGCTTTGGCATTAGGTCTTCTAGGGACGTAAGAGACCCAACTGTGACTCAGTCACAGTTGGTATCAGAGCTTAGGCATTAGGTCTTGTTAGGACCCGAAAATTTGGGACTCAATGGAAATGGCATTAGATTCCGTCGGAACTTACGAGGGGTTCGTAATCCATATTCTGAAATCTTCTAGAAATTATGAGTCGTGTCTCTCAATGACATTAGGTTGCCATATTTTAGGTGTTAAGTCTCTCATGAGATGGTGAGTCTTAGTTATGTGTGCGGAGCGTGATTGTAGGTCCATAGATGTGACATTAGATTTTGTAAGAGTACATTTTGTGAGCTTTTGAAAGTCATGTCTGAGTATAATAACCGATCGCTAATTGAAACTTTTGTTTCATTGTTATAACAGATCACTATGTCAGGTAGAGGTCGACGACCCAGAGATGGTCGAGGTGGTAGAGGTTCCCAGTCAAATGCAAATAAAGTACCATTGGGGAATAGAGATGCCCCAGGAGGCAGTGGTCTGGGGAACAAAGACCAAGAGGAGAACCAAGATAGAGATCAAAGAGAACAGGAAAGAGTAAGAGAAAGAAATGAAGAAAGAGAAGAACGTCAGAGGATGATGCATACCATGGAAACCATGGCAGCCGCCATGGCTCAACAAGCGGCATTGTTGGCAACTCATAATGCCAATGACCAGCATCAGCCAGCTCCTACTCCTCCACTGGGTACCACTCAGCAGATGCATTCTGCATTCACCGAGTTTAGGAGGATGCGTCCTCCGAGTTTTTCAGGGCAAGCAGAGCCAATGGACGCAGAAAATTAGCTAAGCAAAATGGAGAAGGTATTCAGTATACTTATGTGCACTGAGGATGAGAGTGTACGTTGGGCGGCCTATATGCTAGATGGGGAGGCAGGCCCATGGTCGAAGTCCGTGTCGCGGACTAGAGCGCAAGAGACCCAGGATTGCCTTGGACATGGGAGGAATTCGTGGGAGAATTCAATAAACAGTAATTTCCTGAGGTAGTGAGAAATCAAATGGAAGTAAAATTCCTACAGCTTGAGCAGGGGAGGATGTCTATGAGAGAGTATGGAGTCGAGTTTATGAGGCTTGCTCGCTTTGCTCCTGAGTTCTTGGTGACTGATCTAATGAAAGTCAAGAAATTTCAACGCGGCTTAAGGCCGGATATCAGGGGAAAAGTCGCTGCTTTTGAGTTGAAAACTTTTGGCGCAATAATGAGCAAGGCTCTTGTGGTGGAACAAGACATGGAAGAAGTGTATAAGAGAAGGGACCAACAGCATAGAGAAAGAACAAGTCAAATACAGTCATATGCCCATGTGCAAGCACCCGAGATACCAAGACTCTTATTGCCAGCACCCCCTCAGTCTACTCGGACTGTTTATGCAAGACCACCTGCGTCTGTGCCTATAGCAACCTTTCCTCCTTCAACTCTTATGACAACTGGAGTGCCACAAACACAACAGGCTCCACCCACCTCATCATTTGTAGTTGGTAAATCATGCCCAAGATGCGGGGGACGACATTGAGCAGCCAAGTGTAAGTGGACCACAGGTGCATGTTTCAATTGTGGTCAGATGGGACATCAAGTACGGTACTGTACGGCACCGAAGAAGGACAAGTCACCTTCGGCATGAGAACCCATCGATCAATACAAGTGTTGCACATATCGAGTTCTTGTGTGTTTAATCTCTGGAACTGTTAATCCTTGTGTTTTGGATGTATGATCAATGTTATTAGCTCATCCGTTGATATATGTATGTGGGGATCCTTATTATAATTAATGGTACATGTAGGCAATTAATGGGTGGACGGTTTTCTTTTCCTTTATGGCGATGGTTAAATTTCAATTATGATCCATATGGTTAGTTGTAGGTTGAAAATTTCGTTGATGATATATGTTGTAGTTAATTTTGTAGAAATATAGTTTAACAAATGATTATCTTACTGGATAATCGGTGGTGCGCCGATCTAGTGATATGTGGATTTTCATGCAGGATGATGGATCATTTGGTTAGGCAAATTCAGTCTTTCGTTGGGAACTCAATGTGGATCGTTAATTGAATGATTATGGGAAATTCATTTCTTCGTCCAGGATGCGTGCGTTGTTTCATCATTTTGGGTCAGTTCTTGTCAATCGAAATCGTTGTTAGTGAGTTAGCGTTCGGAAGTGTCGTCGTCAATTTTCGAGGACGAAAAATCTTATGGAGGGAAGAAGGTAATAACCCTGAATTTATGTTGGGTATAAATCAATTCATATCTGGACATGAGTGCTCAACTTGAAGTGCATGGTAAGACCGGGTTACTTAGGGCAATTTTCGAGGACGAAAATTTTTAAAGGTGGGAAGAATGCAACATCCTGAAAATTTTGACTTTGAATAATGTGCCTAGGTGTGCATGCCTGACTGGTCACGTGCTTGATTTTGAGAAATTAATTGAGTTATTTCAGGTTGGATCTTAAGTGGAAAAAGACCGATTTAGATTGTGTGTTGAGCATTAGATGATTTCTTATGCACCAAGTTTTGGTGTATTGGCTCAACACCGAGTCCGATTTGTGGATAGTTTGAGTGTGTAGGCCCACACCTAATCAAAGAAAACAGTTTTGTATGAGATAACACCTAAATAGGTACGTTCGTTTCATACGGGAGCTAGATCGTTAGATGAGAACTAATACGCCCAAAGACAAGTATATGTGTTTTATATGGGAACCAATCCCATTTAGTTAAAGAAGGCAATTTCTTCTTTTGGAAGCTAACACCCGGTTTGCACAAGGGGTTTTTGGGTTTTGGGTTTTTGAGGAGAGAAGGAAGAGAGAAAGAGGAGGAGATGATGAACGTGTTGAATCCATGTGTGCCGAGCCTTAGATTTGCGTGAAAAATATTTGTGAGATCGTGTAAGGGGAAGATCGCTGTTGGTTTCGACGTTTGGTTGTGGTTTTGTGGGTTTTGGAGCCGTTTGGGGGTTTTGAAACCCTCTTCTTGCAAAGAGATCATGGATTTTGATTCGCAAATCGCGTGTGCGTATTTTGGACCCGAGTTAGTCTAACCCCGTGTGCATATGCAGCTCGGCGATCGACGTCGCCATTTGTTTTGGATTTTTATCTAGATGTGATTATGTGGACAGATTCTGATTTAGAGCCCATTTGGACCCTCATGCGAAAGTCGGGCACCGACCTCGGTGTGGCCGCTCAATAACGGGCTTGAGTTTTAAAATTTGAAGTGTATAACACACAAGAGGTGTGTGTGTGCTTAACTTTTTACGCAATCCTATTATAAGAAGAAATTGTATTTCCGTATTATACTATGTTTTGTTTAAGAGAAAAAGAGACGTGAGTGCCGTGAAGAACCGCAGTCGTTTGATAGTCGCCCAACTGCGTGAAACTCCGTCTTCTCTTTTCTTCAACCATCGTAGGAGATCGGTTTGGAAAAGCTCCTCCTTTCGAACCCCCTTTTGTGGAAACCCTTGAACCTTAGAAAGAACTTGAATCAACCTTGGATTCGTAGTTGGCTATTGGGAGAGGTTGAGATCATTGGGGACGTGTTGGAGTTGTCTCTGTGAACTCATGGGATCGATCGCGGCGCGAATCATCGAGGAAACCCGCCGGTTTCGTTCCGAAGCTCCATTTGCGTGACTCGTTTCTAATCAAGGAATCCTTAGACTAATGGTACGTTTCTATTAAATTTATTGATTAAAGTAGCTGGATTGGCCATGGGTTTTTATTTTGTGACGTATGGGATTCGATTCGGGTGAAAACGAGCGAAATCACATCGTTGTAGCTCGCTCGAGTGAGCTATTTTAATCGCTCGAGCGAGATGACACCAAAGGTTTGACTTTAGAAGTCATATACTCAAAAAATATTCTCTGTCCTCGCTCGAGCGAGCTTAAGTCATCGCTCGAGCGAGAAATTTCTGAAGGATCTCGCTCCAGCGACCTATTTTAATCGCTCGAGCAAGGTATCGCTGAACTCCGATACTGTCTTAGTATTTTAATCATAACATTTTACTCCGAACTCTAATTGCGATGATTCTTTTTGAGTTGGAAAGATAACAGAAAACTCTACAACTATTATGTTTTGACCAACTCGTGAATCAATCGTCTTCAGGGTCCAAAATGTATTAGAGGGTTACATTAAATTCTAAGATTGGCATAACTTGCCCATTTCGACTTATTTTCGAGGAAACACTTAAATAGGTTTATATTATTAGTGATTAGAGTTAACCCTTGATTCCTCAATGTATGTGTGAATATGGGCAAAGGATGGTAGAGAGTTGAGAAGGATCGAGAGAAGAAAAATGATAGATCTGAGACGTTTCTGTTTGTTGCTCGCGCGACGTTTATAACTCGCTCGCGCGCGAGATAAATATGGGGACATTTGTTCTATGCTCGCTCGCGCGAGCCCTTAGGTTAAATAAGGATCGCTCACGTGAGGGCTCGCGTGAGTTTTAGAGGGATCGATTATAGTCGATCCAGCGAGGGTTGTGCTCGCTTGAGCCAGGCCAAAGGCTCGATCGAGCGAGGTACAAAGTATATATTTTGTTTAGTTTTATTTGAGCTCCTTAGAGATGTGTTCCTTGGATCCTTTAGAAGATTTCTTAGGAAATTTTGGGTATTTTGAATGTAGGAGTAAAGTGTTGAACCATGCGTGGAACGTGGATTGTGTTGAGCGTGCCTTGAGGTAGGGGAACTTCAACACAAACTTGCATGTTTAACTTTGATTCATAGCTTCTTTGAGGTATTTATATGAAAAAAATTGATCAGTTTCCTTGATGTATTTAGATGAAAAATAATAAGTTTTCTTGATGTATTTTGATGGAAGTTTGATAAATATTTGAATTATAACTTGAACTCCTTGCAAAATAGAAATTTGAAATCCTTGAGTCGAAAATAGTGAATTCTGAACTGTGAACTTAACCTAGAATTTGTACTATGTTATTCGATTTTAAACTTGATTTTTAAATGGTGAGTTTTACAAGCTTTGAACCAAGAATGTGAGCTTTGGATTGTGATTTAGAAATCTAAACTAGAATATGAACTCGGAATCCTTGAGTCTTATAGATTTGTGAGAAGGTACACCCTTGGACCGCCGTGGCGGGATGTATGTACACCCTTGGACCGCTGTGGCAGGATTTATGTACGCCTTTGGACTGCTTTTGCGAGATTTTACGTACTCTTCGGATGTTACTCATAAATCAAATGAGAAATCATGAGATTAAGGTGGACCGCTCTAGGCGGATTTGTGTATGTGGACCGCTATGGGATGATTTTTTGTATGTGGACCACTGTGGGCGGATTATGCTTGTCGTGGACCGCTATGGGCGGAGTATAAGTACCATGAGTGCCACTGGGGCGGATTTAAAATCAATTTTTATGTGATGAGTAAATGTTTTAAAAATCAGTTTTTATGTGAGAAGCAAATATTTTGAAATCAGTTTTGGATGACAAGGAAATCAGTTTTGAAACTAGTTTTGTGTGATAAGGAAATCAATTTTGAAATCAGTTTTGGTGTGTTAAAGAAATGTCTTTGAAATCAGTTTTGTGCAATGAGGTAATGTTTTAGAAATCAGCTTGGTGCAATAAGAAAAAGGTATTTTAAAAAAATCAGTTTTGTTTGATAAGAAAAGTGCTTGAAATTAGTTTCAGTTTTAAATATGAAAATGTTTGATTTTGACATTGAATCTATGCTTCATTATAATAAGATATGGATTTGTATTGAGTTTCCTCTACTGAGCTAAGATGTAGCTCACCCCTCGACTATACGTCATAGGTATAGCTTCTATGTGGACACCAGACTTGCAAATTGGGGAATTGAGGAGGGCTATGATGTTCAGGGTCGTAGATTGAGTACTTTGTGGAGTTTGGTGAGTTCAGACTTGGCTCCCTTTCAACTCGTATATAATTTTGTACAGCACTGTTTGGTGAGGTTGGTACATCACCGGTGTTCGTTGTTAGTTATTGTAATATTGGATATTAGAATTGGAGATTTATTTATGCCATATGTATATGTGCTTTGATTTCTGCATGTATGCAGATGTACCAAGTATTCTCTGTATTCGGATCGTGTTTTACGACCCGACGGTCCGAGTTTTCCCATTGGTTTTGGTTTAATTAAGTTTTAGAAAAAAAAAAAAATGTCCAAAATATTCAGGTTGGGAAAATCCGGGCTGTCACACCCCTATTTTGAGAACAATGAGGACATTTTCCAATTTTAGTTTTGGGGGGGAGGGGAGTACACACCTTTTATAGTAATTCTTTTTTCTTAGAGCATAATTTTTTTTTTTTTTCTTTTTTTGGTTTTAGAATAGTTTTAATTCTGTTTTTTTCTTTGAATGTATTTTGATTTTTAATTCTTAACCATCACATGTGAGTTACGATTCCATAAATCTTACGACCCCTCGTAAGAGGAGTTCAACTATAAGAAATTGAGCACTTACGATTCATGTTTAGCCCTCTTGTTCACTGTATCAGAATTGAATGTTTGAAATTATACTCTGATTTAAACTGCAATATTTAGATTATAGTTTTGAAATCATATAACGAATGAGCTTTTGGGACTTAATTCCTTTCTTTTAAGGGAGACTGCTACATATTCGAACAAAATATTCTTGAACTTCTTGACTGTATGAAATCTAATATTGGTGTAATTTGAATAAAATATTCTATGATCATGATGACTTATTTTTCTAGATTTGTCTATTCTATACATCAAAACAATGACATTCTTTTTAGTAAATCGTGAAAATGATTAAAGGCCAACTTTTGATTCGTTTGAGCCAACATACCAAAAATCCCAGAGATATATTTATCCCTTGAACCCATATTAGAGCCTAAATCGGCTTTCTTTATACCGAAATCTTAAAAACCCTTAACCATATGTACTACCCCAAGCTTTCAATCTTTAACCCTTATTTTTCTGAGAATTTAGAATAAAATGAAGAGTGAAAGGAGATTGCAATAACCGATAAGGGATATGTTGAAAAATGGTGCAGTTGAAAGAAATAGACTTTCTAAAGAAAAATATGGGAAAACAAGAAAAATCGTGAGTACGATTCTACGAAAAAGAGAAGCAAAGAGCTTCTAAACCAAAAGAAAAAGGGATTTACTGGAAAAAAAAAAGAAAGTATATGGGAAGAAGTTATCCAACTTGTTGGATACTTACTGAAGAAAAAAAAAAAAAAGGAGAAGATAGGAAAGAGATGAGTTGAATTCTCAGAACTTTTGAATCCTTTCTACCTTTCTGTGGAACCCTTTTAACCCAAAGCCCCATTGCAAGCTGAATAAAGACCTTTCTGATTGATGGTTTGCAAAAAAATGAGCCTCGAAGAGATATGTATAATAGATACTATGGATAAACAAGAAAGCATATGAATATAATTTATTACCTTTCTTTATGAGATTTATTCTTTTGTCAATTATCCTTTGAATTATTCATTATATACATCATATTGTGAGAACCCAAAAAATATTTTGATATCTTTTTTAGAGTACGCCACCAGTGAGAGTTTGGATGAAAAGATTTTCTAAATTTCCAGTTTAGAGAAACCTATGATGAATAAACTGTTCACTGATACACACACACTCCAGGCCTAATATGAATTGAAATTATTGAGTTCTGATCAAGGATAAGTACTAGGATGGAGAGCAAGGGCTAATGAAATCATACTTTTGAAAATTACAACAATCATGTGATGATTAACTAAGTAGTGTACAAAATTAGTCTTGAAATTTTTTTTTGTTTTCTTTAATAAAATTATTTTGAAAAAGCAAAAAATATTTGAAGTTTGTAGGTAACTTCACTAAAAACCTTCAGGGGTGTGCAACCGTGGGATTTTTGACGATCCCGTCGTGACGATGCGCTCTCTCATGAATATTTAGAGTCGCCACCCAAAGTTTTTGGTGTCTCGGGAAACCTAGATCATTTTTATAAGCACCGACGTGCCACAAATATGACTTTGAATCTGGTCCACCCCAAAGGCTCTTGAGTAGGGGCTTCGGTTATTGATTGGGAAGCACCCAATCAACCTGCTTAATGCAGTCTCTACTAAAGGCCAAAATAAAAATAAAATTAAAGCAAAGAAAATGACTTCCTCTTGCCCAAAAGGGCTTAGAATCCTATTTGTGCCCCTCCGTTCCTATCAAAAATTCGATGGCGTAACGGCACAAATGGAAGGATGAGTATAGCTAAAAAGAGATAGGAGAAGTAAGGGGAGAACCGGAGCCCTTGGGCCCTTATAGCACCGGAGGAGAGCCTTACGTTGGCTTGCTTTGATGAGCTTTTGAAGGCTTTGTATGGTATGGAATGGGGTTTTAACTCCAAAGGGTTGAGGTTAAGAGATAGAGGAGGGAGGCTAAAGGATAACACACACCTAACCTAGAGGCTTTTTGTGAAAGGTAAGGCTTAGAATGAGGTTTTGGAATTCTAAAATTTGTATAAGCAATGGTGCACCAAAGGGAGAAAGATCTTCTCATTTAAGCTCTTTCTCTCTTAGGAAAAAATTCTCAACCCCTAAACCAAGGGGTGGGGGGCTCTATTTATAGGAAATGAGTGGGTTAGGAGGGTGTTTAGATGCTAATCAAGATTAGGAATTAGGAAATCTAAATCTAAGGTTTCTTAGGATATTTGGAGCCTTGAAATGTGTGAGAAGGTCCTCCAATGATAGATGATAGGGTGAGGCTTTAAACCACTTAAGGGGTTGCACATAGATAGTAAATGGGTGCAACAGAACTAGCAAAACACACCCCAAAGGTCAAAGTGGTCAACAAATCAAACTCTAATCATGAATTTCAGAGTAAAAACCAGAAGTTACTATTCATATACCTGGCGTAACTATTAGTTGTGCCAGGCAAATGTACAGTAAAACAGTTCTGTATAGTAGCCTGGAAGTTGGCGTCCCGAGGTGGGGTTCACTTCAATGCTGGCGCAACTATTAGTTACGCCAGTCTTAAATCCTGGGAAAAGTGGCTTGGCGCAACTAATAGTTACGCCAGGTCAAAATATAACTAAATAGTTGCGCCAACCCATTTCTAGGGAGAAATGGCCTGGTGCAACTATTAGTTGCACCAAATCCCTAGGGGGGGCCACTTGAAAATACTCTTTTGCCCTCTGGGTTCGAGCCGTCATATCTTTTGATGTACAACCCCGATTGGGGCGATTCGTAGACCGTTGGAAAGCTGGCAACTTCTACTTTTCGATGGTATGAGATTAGATCACAGTAGACGGTTGTAGCTGGTCCTGGTGTACCACTCCTTTTCCAAGGCTCGGAAAGGTTAGGTTTGGGTTCAGAACGAGTTCTAAGGGTTGGGATTGATTTCTAAAGGTTCGGGATAGGTTCCTAAGGGATCTAGGGTGAATTCTAAGGGCTTGGAAGGGTTCCTTAAGGGTTCTAGTGTGGCTCCTAAAGGTTCCATACATGACATCAGAAGCTCAGAAGTGCACCTCTCTCAGAATGTGTTTCGATTAGGCCTTGGGCAAAATTTGGGTGTCTACAGATGCTCCTCTTTGGTATCCAATCACTAATAATTGAATGCCAAAGAAAAGAGACATTCGAAGAGGCCGAAGGCATTACTGGCAGGTCCACTGTATTAAGAACGAACTTCAAACATCAGATGAATAACATGGTGAGAAAATAAAAGCCCTTGATGTCAGGCTAAACATTCGTTTCTTAAGGTAATCGGTCCCCAAGCGCTTAGCGACATTACTGGGCATAACCGAGGTGGGGTGAGTTGCGAACTCCCTATAGTCAGGAAAGACATTCACTTCTCGGGATGACTTTGAAGGCATTTTATGGTTAAGATTCATTCTGAATGCAACAGCTTCGTAAGTAAGAGGGGTGATCGACCCACATTCAATGATAGGCGCGAAGTAAATATACGCAAGGCTCCATAGTTTGTGTCCAATCCTATGAGGCATTTGATTGCCCCATCTAACTATTCGCGGGTGCCCCTGCTGAAAGCAGGGTTCGAGGTGTTTGGGCGAACCCATCGATCCCAAACTTTATTTAGCATGACTGGCCGAGCAAAGTGAATAGATGTCACAACGCTCTTTGGGAGCACGTGTTATTTTCGATGATGTGCCCTGGATCAACATGACCTAGAGCATAGCTTTAACTACCTTGAACAGATCCAACCAAACATTGGGCATCTCTCAAAAGGGACATCCAATCCTAGATTCTGCCAATAATGATCATAAACATTGTTTAACTATGCATAAACATGCACCCATTAGGGGCGATAAGCAATAAAGGAGATGGAAGCCCCGACCCGGACCTGCCCGGGTATAATTTACGAGAACAAACAAACATCATACGGATACCCAGACGTATGGCATACACTTTACAAGGATACCACTGCCAATACAGGTTTTAAGCCTGTAGAAAATAAAGGGGAAATGAACCCTTTTGGATGCATGGTTGCACATAGTTTGATTGATACGTAATCTCATTCTCAACAGGTTGGTCTCAACCAATGATTGACCTTTTCCAACAGAGAATCTAAAGCTTAAGACACTTAAGTTCATATGAATCCAAAACAGAGCGTTCATCGCAAAGATTTAGCAGTGGAGTCGACTCGATCGAAATATTGACTGTTTGACTGGAACTGACACTGTTGCTCCTACCTTAAAGCAGGATCCAAAGATCTGAGACGAACCCTAGACTCAGGACTTTAATATGGCATAGCTGCATTGCTGACAAAACATTGACATTTTACCGCATTATGCATGTGTGTGACTCTGCAGGGAAATACAAACAGGTCTTATGTGTTTTATTTTTGTGATTTTTCTGTCATTTTATGTGATTTTTTTTTTTTGGTTTTTAAAGTTATTATTTTATGTTAACTTTTTTTTTTTTTTAATTTATTATTTTATGGATTTTTTTGGTTGTTTTTTTTCGAGGTTATTATTTTTACTATTTTTTTGGCTTTTTTAGAGTTTTTATTTTATGCGAATTACTCTAACATTTTATGTGAATTATCTTTTTGGCTTTACTGTGGGGATTTTTTTCTTCTCTTTTTTTCCATCATTTTTGGACTTTTTATATTTTTCTCTGTAGGATCGGGATACCTATTGTTCTCGATTTACTTTATTCTTAGCACGGCTTCTCGGATAGGTCGAATGAGGATTGACACACCACCTAGGAGCACGTGCATCTGCCGGGACTAAATAAAACGAAGAGAGGGAGGGACCAGGTTACACATCTGACCCGTACCAGGCCCAATACCCGACCTAAGTGTTTGGCGCAACTATTAGTTGCGCCAGGCCAACAGGGGCCCTAAAATTGCCTGACGCAACTAATATTTGCTCCAAGCCAAAAGTGGGCTCAAAATTGCCTGGCACAACTAATAGTTGCGCTAGGCTTGGCTGGGGAGCAATTTAAACAACCTGGGTTCGGGCTGTGGGGTATTATTTTTGTTCGAATTTTTCTCCCCCCCTTCTCCTTAAAATCACAAAACTACCTTCTTAGGGTTCCTTTACATTGCCTCTATGCGTGCCTCATTGTCGTTGCTTGCCAGCGCTAATTGATTATTGGCCCGCGCTAGATCAAAGACCCCAAGTATCCATCTTTAAATAAAACTGAACAAATCTGACCAAAATTGGGTGCTCCCGAAGGAGGCACTCAATCTTGGTCTCCATCAACGATGATCTTATTATCGAACAATTATGTAAAAACATGCACTCATCAGGGGTATATAAAACAAAGGGGAATGGAAGGCCCGACCCAGAACCCATCCAGATATAATTTACGTGAACAAACAACCGTCCAACAGATACCCAGACGAAAGGTGTACACTTTATAGGGATATCGTACAAATGCAGGTTTTAAGCTTGCACCCTAAAATGAGCCTTTCAGAATGCAAATTTGAACATAGTCATTCAATAGATAATTTCCTTTTTGACAGGTTGGTTTTAATCAACAATTGACCTTCCTCAGGAATCTGAAGCTAAAGACACTTAAGTTCACATGAATCCAAAAACAGAGCGCTTAGCTCAAAGATTTAGCAATGGAATCAACCCGATCGAAACATTGACCGCTTGATCGGGATTGACACAGTTGCTCCTACTTTAAAGTAAGATCCCAAGATCCAAGGCGATCCTTAGACTCAGAACGTTAATGTAGCACAGCAGCGTTGCCGATAAAATATTGGCATTTTACCGCATTGGAGCATGCATGTGCGTAGCGGTGCGTGGTGAAAGTACCGCTATGCACGTGAATCTTAATTAACAATATGAATCTTAATTAATAGAAGGAGAATCTTAATTAGGTAACAATATGAATCTTAATTAACAGAAGGAGAATCAAACTTTTACCTATATTTTTTTACTTTCAAGGTTTATATATATTTTAGGGATTTTTATTTTTAAAGATTTTTATTTTTATTCTTTTTCCTTATTTTGACATGGAAGTACGATGCTGTAACTATGTACATGAGAAAGAGTAGAATTTTTTTGATTTTTCTTTTTCAGAGATTTTTTGTTATTTTTCTTCATTTTTGAGATGGAAGTACGATGCTGTACCTATGTACATGAGAAAGAGTAGAATTTTTTGGATTTTTCTTTTTCAGAGATTTTTTATTATTTTTCTTCATTTTTGAGATGGAAGTACGATGCTGTAACTATGTACACGAGAAAGAGTAGAATTTTTTAGATTTTTCTTTTTCAGAGATTTTTTGTTATTTTTCTTCATTTTTTGAAATGGAGGTACGATGCTATAACTATATACATGAGAAAGAGTAGAATTTTTTGAATTTTTCTTTTTCAGAGATTTTTTGTTATTTTTTTTCATTTTTTGAAATGGAGGTACGATGCCGTACATATGGAAAAGAGTAGAAACATATACCATTTTTTTTATATTTAAATTTTTTTGTGATTTTTTTGTTCTTTCTTTTTTTTTGGCTTTTCTTTCTTTTCCTTTTTTGGTGTGGTGCCTTAATCACAGGGTTAGATCTCGGGTGCCCTTTTGAGCATGGTCGAACCCCCTTTAAGTAGTCGGATCTTTGGTGAGTTTCAATAGTTTTACCAAGACTGGAACGTCAATCCCTTCGGATTGGGTCAAACCTTTCTCCTTACCTTGAGTCATACGTTTAACAAAGCAGTTTCACAAAGACAATTCTGGTTGGGATCCGTCTTGAACTAACTTGAGCGGCCCAATCGAAAAAAGGGTATCACAGAGAGTAACCAAGAGGGCTCCTCAAGCATCAATCTTCTCAATTAGTCCAAACCTTTCTTTTCTTTTTAATTCTTTAATCAGTTTTTACTCACAACGCCCAAGGTGGGTTAGTCGTGCCCATTTTTACCCTCTTTTTACCCATGGCGCCCTTTCGGGTTTTCACCATGTCCATGGGTTTAGCTCTCTTACCCCAAGCGCCCTTTCGAGTTTTCACCTGGTCCACCCAAACTCGTTGTTTTTACCCATAGTGCCCTTTCGGGTTTTCACCATGTCCATCTTGCTTTGAGCTTGTATTTTTATTTTTTTATTTTTATTTTTTTTTCCTTTTATTTCTTTCATTTATTATTTTTTTCAACAGCCATGACATAGACGTCAATTCAGTCATAGTCAGCTGGATTGGGTTCTGGTGTCGTCTCACAACTCGGCTTGTGTTGACTTAACAGATATTATGACTGCTTGTGAACCTAAAAGAGGGTTTTCTTCAGGGTGTAGCTTGGACATGAGTTTGGTTAGGATTTGAAGGTATGCTGGGCTAAAAGGGTTCCTTGATACAACTTCAATTTTCTCAACATACTTTCTTCCTTGGGGGTTTCACTGTACATGCCCCGTGATTATTCTATATTTTTTTTTATTCTTTTTGCTCCATTTCAGGCAATCTCTTTTTGAAGTTTTGCTTTTTTGATTTTTTTTGGATTTTGATAGTAACTTTACTACCCCTTTTTTGTATATGTACAGACACATTTTATTTTTTTGGGAAGGGGTTTATTGAGGCCCAGGCTCAAAATGGGGTAGCAAAGGATATCATTATTTTTAGGGACGCTTTCTGGCTACTGTGTTTGGAATGATGGCCTCTTTTGGGTGGTTCCTAAGCAGTCACGCATCTGTTTTACCAATACTTACCTTATTGTGATAGACTAAGAGTAGAACCAACAGACGTATCCAGCATTGATCGGCTCAGGAAGATGATCTCCGTCCATGGTGGCGAGGCGGATGGCGTATCCTGACAGCACTTCTCGGACGACGTAAGGTCCTTCCCTGTTCGACTTGAACTTTCCTCTCGGATCGGCGTGGAGGGATGGGAAGATCTTCTTCAGCACAATGTCTCCTACCTTTAGATCTCGACCACGGACACGTTTATTGTAAGCGCATGCGATTCACCCCTGGTAAACTTGAGTATGACATAAGGCTAGGAGTCTCTTCTCGTCTAGTAAATTCAATTGTTCGAAGTGGGATTTCTCTCTCTCTCTCTACTTCGGGTAAGCCTGATTCCATGAGGATTCGAAGTGAGGTTACTTCAACTTCTACTGGTTAGACGGCCTCAGTTCCATACACAAGGGGGAATGGTGTTGCCCCTGTAGCGGTATGGATTAATGTTCTATAGGCCCATAAAGCAAATGGTAGCATTTCACTCCAATCTCGATGACGACAATTTTTTCGAGGATGCGGACGACCATTTTGTTAGCAGCTTCTACGGCTCCATTAGTTTAAGGCTGATAAGGTGACGAGCGATGGTGCTTGATCTTGTATTACTCGCAGAAGGCTCCGATGCGCTTATTTGCAAAGTTTGTGCCATTATCTGTGATGATATCTTTGGGTACTCTAAATCGGCATTCAATATTATTTTTGAGGAACTTCTCGACGTGACTAGCCATGATGTTGGCATATGATGTTGCTTCAACCCATTTGGTGAAGTATTCAATGGCGACGAGGATGAACCAATGTCCGTTTGATGCTTTTAGATTAATCATTCTGACAATGTCTTGGCCCCAGGTAGCAAATGGCCAAGGAGTGGTCATGCAGTGAACATCGATGGCAGGAGCATGTATCAGACTGGAGTGTTCCTGACACTTGTAGCATTTCTGAACATGTTTGCAGCAATCTGATTCTATAGTGGTCAAAAAGTATCCCTGCCACAGAATTTTCTTAGCAAGCATGTGACCGCTGACGTGGGCTCCGCATACTCCTTCGTGGATCTCTTTCATGATATTAATCGCTTCACTTTCTGTAAGGCACCTGAGCAAGATGTTATTGCATGATCGCTTGTAAAGGCATTCCTCGTAAATTATGTAGCCTGCCGCTAGATGTTGAATGGTTCGTCGATCCGACTTAGACGTGCCATCAGGGAAAGTTAGAGTCTCGAGGAAGTTCTTAATATTTGAGAACCAAGGTGGCTCATCATCAGGCTTTGTAGGTTCTTCAATCTAGAGTCAAAAGGTTGGCTCAATCCTTTGCTTGATCATGATTGACTTCATCTCAACGTCGTACGAGATTTCTATCATTGATGCCAACGTTGCTAGTGCATCGGCAAAGTGATTCCTTATATGGGGGACATATGAGGATGTCACGTCTTTGAAGCAAGCTATTGGATCCTCATGGTACTCATGGTAAGGGATCAGTTTCTCATCTTTTACCTTCCAATCTCCATTCGTCTGGCATATGATCAACTGTGAATCGCCAAACACCCGAAGGTGAGTTACATTCTGAACGAGAGCCGCTTGCAAACCAGCAGTATAAGTTTCATACTCAGCCATATTATTAGTGCAAGGGGGGTTAAGCTTGATAGAGACTGGTACGTGGGATCCTTTTGGCGAGATTAGAATGGCACCAACTCCCTGACCCTCGGCATTTGCTGCCCCGTCAAAGTGCATTACCTAAGATTCTTCTACTTCTTCTGTATCAACTTCCGTCATGAACAGGATGTCCTCATCGGGGAATTCAGTTCTCAAAGGTTCATAATCTGGCAAAAGATTGTTGGGAAGATAATCAGAAAATGCCTGCCCCTTGATGCACTTCTGAGTGACGTGCGTGATGTCAAATTTAGATAATAAAAGCTACCAACGTGTAGTTCGTCTAGTAAGAGCCGGCTTCTCAAACAGGTATTTCAACGGGTCCATTTGGGCCAAAAGTAGAATGGCCTGAGATAGCAAATAATGGCAGAGCCTCTGAGTAGCCCATACAAGAGTCAGGCATGCTTTCTCCAGATGAGAATAACGTGTCTCATAATCAGTAAACTTCTTGCTTAGATAGTAGATGGCCTGCTCTCTTCTTCCTGTCTCATCATGCTGCCCTAAGACACATCTCATTGAAACTTTCGTTGTGGAGAGATACATCAAGAGTGGTCTCCCCGGCTCGGGTGGTACCAAAATAGGTGGATTAAGGAGGTAGCTTTTGATTTTATCGAACACTGCTTGACAATAGTCGTTCCATTCAATGGGTGAGTTCTTTCTTAGTAGCTTGAAGATCGGCGTGCAGATAGGCATTAGTTGTGTAATGAACCGACTGATATATTATATTCTGCCTAAGAACCCTCTAACTTCTTTCTTAGTAGATAGTGGCGGCCTCAGTGATAGCTTTGAATTTGACTGGGTCAACCTCGATCCCTCTGCTGCTGACAATGAATCCTAACAATTTTTTGGACATAGCGCTAAATGAGCACTTCTGTGGATTCAAACATAATCTATATTTTCTCAGTCTTTCGAATAGCTTATGAAGGTTTATCAAGTGATCACTTCACTCCGGTGACTTGGCTATCATGTCATCGATGTATACTTCAATCTCTCGGTGCATCATGTCGTGAAATAGTGCAGTCATAGCTCTCTGGTATGTCGCACCGGCATTCTTTAGCCCAAATGACATGACTCGATAGCAAAAGGTTCCCTAGGGGGTAATGAACATTGTCTTCTTGCAATTAACCTCTACCATCTTGATTTGATTATATCTGAAGAATTCGTCCATAAAAAAAAGCATCCCGTGCTTAGCAGTATTATTGACCAAGATGTCGATGTGTGGCAATGGGAAGTCATCCTTCGGGCTTGCTTTGTTCAAATTTCAAAAATCTATGCACATGCAGACCTTTCCATCTTTCTTCGGTACAGGTACAATATTAGCTAGCCACTGCGGGTACTTGGATACTATGAGGAACCTCATCCTTGACTTTCAGCATCCACTCGGGTTGGAGACGTCTCAGCTTCTGTTTAACTGGCTTCATATCAAGGTAGAGAGGCAGCTCATGCTCGACCAAATCGGTGTCCAAACCAGGCATGTCCTCATATGACCAAGCAAAAATGACTTGGTATGACCAAAGGAAATCGATCATGCTTTTTCTTTGCTCGGGAGACAGCGACATTTTGATTTTGGTAATTCAAGAAATTTCCTCAATCCCTAGATTAACGTCCTTAGTTTCTTCGACAATGGGGGTAGGGTTGTGCTCAAAGTTGGCAAACCGATCAAGAAGCTCATTGGGGAGCTCCTCAAAATGGATATCCTCATCCAAACTCGTAACTTCTACCTCTTCTTGTATTTCTATAGGAAAGGGGTCGATTTTACATGGGACGAGTATTTCAATTAAGGCATCTTTTTGTCGGGCTTTATCTGGAATTTTAAATGACAATGTTTTTGGACTTTGTATTTTTTCAATATTTTCGAGATTTTGTATCTTTTCAATGTTTTTGAGATTTTATATCTTTTCAATGTTTTTAAGATTTTGATTTTCTTTGGAGATGGACCCTTGGCAACACGAGTCTGTGTATATACAAGGTATTACCTGCCAAGGGCTTGTCTCACTTTTTATAGGTTATTTTTTTTTGGGAAACGGGTGCCAAATGTTAGGCCACTCTCCGTTTCCAGGGTTTGGGGTAAAGATGCCCAGTTGCATACCTAACTTGCTGCCCCTTTACGTATTTGGATGTAGGAGGCTGGCGAATGTGACTCTTCTGGACCGGCCTCCATCATATTGATCATAGGTTCGTCTGAGATTTCATCCTCAAATGTCAGCAAAGTCTTATGGTGGTTTACCACAGGAGGGGTTTGTTCAGGTATAGGTCGTCGCTCCTCAAAGAGGGATAACACGGCCAAGCCTATCTCTAGGCTTGGAAGGGTGATGTAGGGATTGGTGGGGTGAACCGGTGCTATAGGCTTTACTGGGGTTAATCGAGTTTCCCCATTCCGGTCAATCTTCACGACCCCAACACTTATGAATGAGTTCCTATTGTGAGGACTAGGAGGGGGTTTCTCTTCTATGTGGATCCCCTTGGCTTCTACAGCCACTGTCACACGGACCTTCTCCTTAGCCTTTCTCACTTCTTCTTCTGTGGGCTTGTAACCCCGCCCAAACCTGACCTTTTGACTGCCCTTAGTTATGACGGGTTCCTTTCTGCCTTACAATCTGGGTCCAAGACCCCTTCCTTTTTTATAGCCCCACTTTTGGAGCATAGCCACTGCTGCTCCCATTTCACCTCCAGTTCTGAGAATGATGCCCTCAATGGGCTCTGGGAGTATTGCCGAAACCTCGTATTCGAAGCTGTGGAGGTCGACGTCCTCGGCGATGTGTGGTATATCCAACACATTGGGCTTCTCAATGCTATTGGTGGCTTTTTCTTTCTCACTGTGCCCCTCTCCGATGATCGTGATGATCTTATGCTCAGATACAAATTTGAGTTTCTGGTGCAATGTGGAGGGTATGACTCTGACTTCATGTAGATTGAATGAGGATTTAATGTCCATTACCTGAAATAATATGGAGAAGGTCATTGGCCCAATCAACAGCTCAAGGTCAACTTCTCCCATTATCTCTCTCCTGGTATTGTCAAAACCTCGGCCACTAGTTCTCGTGGGTCTCAGCATGCATGGATCTACCCCAATCTTGGTGGCGGTTCTTAAGGGGCATATATTTAATGCTGACCCATTATCGATCAAAACTAGGGGGATAATCATATTTCCTGACTCAACGGTTGAGTGACTACCTCCTTCCTCTGGTAGGTCAGCATCAGAAAATGAAATAGCATTTGGAGCCATCACTTGCCGATTATCTGTCCAACTTCATTTGGGCTGACTTGAAGTGACACATGCGCATTTTTCAACGCCCCCATTAATGCTTGGAAATGGAGTGGGGGCGTCATCAATAGATCCCACACAGTGATATGGGCAAGCATTCTTCTTAGCTAAGTCTCCAGTATATGTTCCCAACTTATTTTTTCAAAAGGATTCACTGCACTTTCTTCCCTTCTGGTTGGGCTTGTGCCGCTATCGGTGCTTCGGGCTGGTTTGAAATCCTTCAAAATTAGGTGACGAAGTCCATTGCCCCTTCTCTGTTGCCGTTAGCATTGATGTCGGTTTGCTCATAACTCAGAGGAACCTAATGTGGATTAAAGGTTGGTCCCGGAATCTGAAATGACATGGCTACTGGTATCGGAGGTATTTCTATTATGGCTTCATGAGGTGTGGGCATCACATGTTTTACTTCGGCGATAGTTGGTTGGGTGGCAAAATTGGGCAAAACAGGGGTGGTGAAGCTTGTGAGTGACGGTGTCGGGGGAAAAGGGGCAGGGGTAGGCCATTGGTAGCTGATAGGTGATGGAGGATCGGGGGTTTGATGGGCCATTAGGTAATTGACGGGGGTGGTGGATTTTGTTGGTGGTTGAAGTGAGGATAATGGGGTGGGTACAGGCCATGGATAACTGAACTGACGGGTGCAGGTGTAGGATTGGGGCGCTGATGACCTATTGGATAATTGACGGGGGTGGTGGTGTATGGTTGGTATACATTGATATGTACATAATTGATAGGAGTGGGTGCTGGAAAATAAACCCTAAGATGTAAGGGCTTGATCTATGGCGCGGGGCGGGGAAAATAATCAGATAAATTCAGGGGTTCAATCACCCCAATTTCCTTTCTTCATCATTCCTTAGCAATGGTGTAACATAACTCTCTCGATCATTGATGTAATCGAATGGATCAAATTCAAATTCCTCCTCACTTTCTATCATCCTGATGGTGGGTGTGGGACCTGCTCCTCCGATAGGATGTGGGGGTAATGGCACCTGGTGAATATTCGCATGCTGGTTCGCTTGAGAAGGTGCTGGGCGAATGATTTTTTTGGTGTTGATCAAATCTTGGATTGCATGCTTCAATGGGAAGCAGCAATCAGTCGGGTGACCCGGACCCTGATGAAAATTACAGTGGGTGTTAGGGTCGTAATTCTTTGGGATCGGGTGAGGAGGGGGTTGCGATTGACGAATAGAAACTAATCCCTTTTCAATTAATAAAGGTAAGAGTACACTCAAAGACTGCCCCAAGGGCGTAAAAACTCGGTCATAGCGGGCCCTCCTCTGCTCTGGAGTCAACTGCATTCCTTGCCTATTCCCTATTTTCTATATCTGCTTAGTTCAAGCTGGCGCTGGTGGTGCGGCTTGAAATTGGAACAGGGTTATGTTATTACTGGGCCTGATATTGGCAATGTTTTGAACATTGGCCCCTGTCCTCTTCTCAGTTCTTTATTCTGAATATCTCTTAATCCCACTGGCTCCACCTGGCATGTTCTTATTCAGACGACCTTCCCTGATGGCATCCTCACATCGACTAGTGTTCCTTACCAGATCAGCAAAGCTAGACTGCTGCTGGTACACCAAAAAGTCCGAGATTACTGGCAGAGTATTTTTTGAGATCATCTCTATTTGCTCATCATCTGGTTTTTTTTTTTTTGACTTGAGCTACCAGTGCTCTCCAGCATCCCAGATAGTCGTTGAAGGTCTCATTCGGGTTTTGCCTCAAGCGGGCCAAGTCTGATTTACACGACTCAATGTCTACATTGTAGACATATTGTTCTTGAAAAAGGTATGTCAAGTCCTTCCATGTTTTCATCATGGATGGTTACAAAGATGTGAAATGTTTTCATCATGGATGGTTACAAAGATGTGAACCATCTCAAAGTCGGACCTGTCAGACTCTTCTTAAAGACTTTTATTAGTAATCTTTCGTCCCCTCTGTATTGACACATGTCCCCACAGTAGGACTTCAGGTGTGCAATAGGATTGCCGGTGCCGTTGTATTTGTCGAAGGCCGACATTTTAAATTTGGGGGGCAGGGGGGACCTCAGCGAATAAACACAAATTTGTGAAGTCCGTGGCATGGATTTCAGCACCACCCATTTTTATCAACTGCTTCTATATTGTCCAACTATTCTTTCAGCTGCTCTGACTCTTTCAATACAGGGGCTACTTTCTCGGCCAATGGTTGGACTTCACTTAGGGCCACCAAGGGGTGGGCAGTTATGGGAGGAGGGTTAAGGCTGGTCAATGCCCCAGCATAGGCTCCACTATTTCTAATCTCGTCCTCCTCATACTGCTGGTTGGCATAGTGTGTAGTGAGGGCGGGATTTTATTGTTGGTGTTGCATGGGTGGAAGTTTGATTTTTGGGGTGAGCCCATTGGGGGTTGGGTGATGACATGAGTGGGGGTTGGGTGAGCCCATTGGGGATGAGGGAAAGTTTGTTGGATGATGGGATGAGTGGTTTGATTTTTGGGGTGGGGCCTGATGGGGCCATTGGGCGTGGGGAAAGGTTTGGAGATGGTCTTGGGGTATGGGGCCATGAGAAAATTAGGTTTAGGGTATGGCATGGGTTTGACCTGGGTGCGAAGGTTGGGTGCAATGTTGGGGGTGTTGTGGGAGGTATGAGTGTGGGGTTTAGGCTTGGGCCATGAAGCCTTGGCCATGATAAGTTTGGGCCATGGGCCATTGATGGATTTGGGCCATGGGCCCTTGATAGGTTTGGGCCATGGGCCCTTGGTAGGTTTGGGCCATGGGCCCTTGGTGGGTCTGAGCCAATCTGCCTTGATGGGTCTGACCCATTGGGCCTTGATGGGTCTGGGCCATGGGCCCTTAGTGGGTCTGAGCCAATGGGCCGTGATGGGTCTGACCTATTGGGCCTTGATGGGTGGGCCCTGATGAGTTTGGGCCATGGGCTCTTGATGGGTCTGACCCAGTGGGCCTTGATAGGTTTGGTCCATGGGCCCTTGGTAGGTTTGGATGGTGGGGCACTGGTCCATGGGGCTTTGGGACATGTGGGAAAAGGGGGTTTAGGCCAATGGGCCTTGGGGCATGTGGGAGGTTGGAGCTTGGGCCATTGGGCCTTCGGGCATGTGGGAGGTTGGAGCTTGGGCCATTGGGCCTTGGGGTGTATGTGCAATGGGGGGTTGGGCCATGGGGCCTTGCGGCATGTGGGTAATGGGGGTTTGGATGGTGTGGATTATGGGGGGTTGATGGGGGTCATGGAGGAAGGAGGCATGGAGATTGGCTAGGGTATGGGATGGGTTAATGGGCATGGGGTATGGAGGAGAGGAGATATTTTGGGAAGCCTTCCACATGGAGTAGGCTTGGAACATCTCCTCCATGATGGTGATGGAAGGAGGGTCGGATGGAGATGGTGGGTTTAAGGGGTGATAGGGTATAGATGGGATGGAGGTGGAGGATAAATTGGGCAAGGCCCCAGTAAAATCGGGCATGACCCGAGTAAGTGATGGAATATGGGTGGATTGGAGGAATGGGGGGATGTATTGGGTATGTTTTGGGGTGATGGGGGGTATGGTGTGGATGGGTGAGAAAAACCGGGCATGACCCCGATAAAAATGGGCATGACCCGGGTGGATGGAGGAAATTGTGGGGGGTTGGATAAGGCGAAAGTGGTATATGTGAATGTGGGTGGATCGGGCCTATAGGAGGAAGATGGGAAATGGGGTATGGGTGTGGATGTGGAAATTTGGGTTGGGTTTATCATGGATGTGATGGGGAATGTGTTGGATTTTGAGGGGATGTGGATGGAATGGGTGGTTGGTTTGGCATGGACATGGGGGGAAATTTAGCTTGGGAAAAAGATGGGGAATGGGGGATTGGATTTTGGATGTTTTGGGAAGTGGTGGTTGGGAAAATGGGGGCGCCAAACAGGCCAGTAACGGTGAAAGGGGATAGGGTGATGGGGATGGATGTGAAGGCTTCTCCCGAATGGGAGTGGGTTGGAGAATATAGCAGGGATGAGTCAGGATCGGCGTAAGCCGGGTCCACTACCCACGACATCCTTTGGGAACAGGTCGGGTATGGGTGCCTTAGATAAGGCCCAAAAACTTTCCTCCTTCTTCCCCTACTGGATGATGGAGGGCAAGATGATGCCGTTGTGCCCACACTACAAGAACTCTATTTTTTAGGTTTTTTTTTTAATTTTTAATTTATTATTTTTTTTGGAAAGACCCTTTTTTTTGTAAAACAAAGGTTTCGAGGCTTTAAAATTCTCTTCCGGGTGGCTTTCGTACCCTAATTTAAGACCCACAGCGACGATTTTGATGCGCTTCGGAAGAATCAAAGGAAGACCTTTGATCTATTGAAGGCACAGAAATCGAGGTGGACAACCTGATCCCCCGAAATGAACCAAATAGAAGTTGCCTTCCTTTGACTAACGGGGGCGTATTGGGTGTTGGAGATGGCGGGGCCTAATCAGAGGTACTAAACACACTAATCTAGGGATTCGGGAGGTAAAAAAGGCCACAGATTCGGGCAGCAGCTATCCAGAGCAGGCTTAGCTCAACTAATACATGCGCCAAGTCAAAATGCTCCCCTTTTTATACTGGCACAACTATTAGTTGCTCCAGTTATAATTCTGAGATTTTTGTACTGGCGCAACTAATACTTGTGCCAGGCTAAAATGGGGGTCTAGATGTATATGACAACAACAAACAACCACCGAAATGAGTCTCTTTTTTTGGTTTTAATGGAAGCTAGGCTTCCGGGAACTGATTGTTTATATGTGATCGATTCTCTCCTCGCCGAAGCCTAAAGGTTTGAGTCCGGTATAACTTGCTAGCGTGCTCCCCAAGGGTTTTAAGCTTTAGAATGAGAACCCACCCGATATACCTTCGGCGCAAGCGCCTTCTCAGATACGAGGTGGGCTGGAACTTTTCTGGATCATCACCACTAGGGGCTGCCGCCATACTAAGACTCGGGTGGTTGTACGTGTGCCTAAACCCAACCCTTTTAAAAAATCTACGCCGTAAAATAAATTAATTAAGTTTCCTAACTTGGTTCGATTTTAATTTTTTCAAAGCCCTTTTTTTTATGAAAGTTTTTTTTAATTCAAAGACCGAGGGTGATGATCCCGTGTCGCTACTATGGGCCGGCGTCGACTATTAGGATATGAGTGCACAAGTAGACCCGCCAATCAGCCAAGGCACTTTAAATGATGGAAAAGTAAAGAAAAGTAAATGGCAATGCGCAAGTAGGCCCGCCGATCGGCTAAGGCACTTAAAATGACGGAAAAGTAAAGAAATTTAAAGACTATGCGCAAGTAGGGCCGCCCATCGGCTAAGGCTCGTAAATGACGTAAAAGTAGGGGTAAGTAAAATGACTTAATCGGAGGGGTGAGTAAAAAAATAGTAAAAATAAAATAAAATAAAATAGTAATAAAATGTTAGGAAAGTAAAAAATAAAGAGGCCTAGTTCAAGGGGAAGCTCTACTAGCTACTCCCCAGCAGAGTCGTCATCTGTGCAACCGTGGGATTTTTGACTATCCCGTGGCGACGATACACTCTCTCATGAATATTTAGAGTCGCCACCGAGAGCTTTTGGTGTTCCGGGAGACCTAGATCATTTTTATAAGCACCGAAGTGCCACAAATATTACTCGGAATCAGGTCCACACGAAATGCTCTTGGGTAGGGGCTTCGGTTATAGATTGGGAAGGTGTTAGGCACCCAATCAACCCGCTTAATACGGTCTCTACTAATGACTAAAATAAAAATAAAATAAAAGAAAAGAAAATGGCTTCCTCTTTCCCAAAAGGGCTTAGAATCCTATTTGTGCGCCTCCGTTCCTACCGAAAATTTGGCGGCGTAATGGCACAAATGGGAGGATGAGAAGAGCTAAAAAGAGATAGGAGAAGTAAGGGAGAGCCAGAGCCCTCGGGCCCTTGTAGTATCGGAGGAGAGCCTTGCGTTGGCTTGCTTTGATGAGCTTTTGAAAGCTTTGTATGGTATGGAATGGGGTTCTAACTCTTAAGGCTTGAAGCTAAGAGGTAGAGGAGGGAGGCTAAAGGATAACACACACCTAACCAAGAGGCTTTTATGAAAGGTAAGGCTTGGAATGAGGTTTTAGAATTCTGAAATTTATATGAGCAATGGTGCACCAAAGAGAGAAAGATCTTCTCACTTAAGCTCTTTCTCTCTTAGGCAAAAATTCTCAAGCCCTAAACCAAGGAGTGGGGGGCTCTATTTATAGGAAATGGGTGGCTTAGGAGGGTGTTTAGATGCTAATCAAGATTAGGAATTAGGTAATCTAACATTTAAGGCTTCTTAGGGTTTTTGGAGCCTTGAAATATATGAGAAGGTCCTCTAATGGTAGATGATAGGGTGAGGCTTTAAACCACTTAAGGGGTTGCACATAGATAGTAAATGGGTGATACAGAACTAGCAAAATACACCCCAAAGGTCAAGGTGGTCAACAAGTCAAACCCCAATCACAAATTTCAGAGTAAAAACTAGAGGTTACTGTTCATATGCCTGGCACAACTATTAGTTGCGCCATGCAAATGTACAGTAAAACAGTTTTGTATAGTAGCCTGAAAGTTGGCTTCCCGAAGTGGGGTCCACTTCAATGCTGGCGCAACTATTAGTTGCACCAGGCTTAAATCCTAGGAAAAGTGGCTTGGCGCAACTAATAGTTGTGCCAGGCCAAAATATAATTGGCGCAACTATTAGTTGCGCCAAATCCCTAGGGGGGGCCACTTGAAAATATGCTTTTGCTCTTTGAGTTCAAGCAGTCATATCTTTTGATGTACAACTCCGATTGGGGCGATTCTTGGACCGTTGGAAATCTGACGACTTCTACTTTTCAATGGTATGAGATTTGATCATAGTAGAAGGCTATAGCTGATCCTGGTGTATCACTCTTTTTCTAAGGCTCGAAAAGGTTAGGTTTAGGTTCAGAACGGGTTCTATGGGTTGGGATTGATTTCTAAAGGTTTGGGGTAGGTTCCTAAGGGATCTAGGGTGATTACTAAAGGTTCCATACATGCCATCAGAAGCTCAGAAGTGCACCTCTCTCGGAATGTGTTTCGATCAGGCCTTGGGCCAAATTTGGGTGTCTATAAGGAGACTATAACTTCTCCACTAGGATTAACCTAGGGGTTTAAAGGCTTGTTGCATCTGCAAAATGAGATTGTGCTTCCTACAAAAGTGGCATTTAAATTTATAGTTTTAGATTAGTTTATCTTTCCTTGTTTGGTAGGGACTAGCAAAGCTTAAGTTTGGGGGTGTGATCAGCAACATACTTTACCATTTTATCACCCTTAACTTAGTGCTGCTAGACCCCAGTTTGCTACTAATGAGATGTTAATGTGCATATATTCAAAATAGACAATATAATAGAGGCAAAGTATTAATCTTCGCCAAAATTTACTTAAAAAGCAGTAAGAAACACGATCATACACATATAGGATTCAACCGTGTTTGATGACAGTCTATAAGCAGAAAAAAAGAAGTGATACAATCCATTGTAAGAGAAATCATAATCTCGAGAGAGCGATAGAGGAAGAAAAGTAGAGAATTCATCTTTACGATTCCTCAAAAGATGCTCAAGACTGTAGGACATGAAGCAAACATACGATCGATCGGGTTGATGAAATCGTTCTGAATCAAGAGAGAAATCGTAATTTACGAATGTATAAAAAACAAAGCTCGGTGCTGCTAATCACATGAAGATATGCACCACCATATATAGAATTAAAAGATCACTTAAATTAGAAGTCTGGTAACCCACGGATCTAAGAAGATTGGCATTGAAAGAATTCTATAGATCTCTGTTACTGAAATAGGAACAAGTCCTGCACGCATCTACCATCCAAAGCTATGAAGATTAGGATTAGAAGTTTAGCTTTATTAGGAAACTTTTATTCTTAGTAGTTTACTTTTATTGGAATTTGAATAATATAAACCGACCCCTTATGATCTATAAATAAGAGGGCTCAGCATATGAGAAAAACTTATTGTGCAACCATGGATCTTGCACGCCCATTGCAAGGATGCACACTCTCTAAAAAATGGAGTCACCACCTAGAGCATTTGGTGACCCAGTCTTTGCCAAAGGCTCTTGGGTAGGGGATTCAGTTATTGATCAGGAAGGTGTTAGGCACCCGATCAACCCGCTCGTAAGCCTTCTTTACTTATGGCCAAATGAAAAATAAAATAAAATGAATGGCGCTCCTCCTTGCCTAAAGGAACCATGATCCTACTTGAGCGCCCCTGCAATCACCCAACTTTCGACGTCGTAACGGCTCAAATTTTAGGATGGAAGGAAAGAAAAAGTAGATAAAGGAATAGAGGGGAGAGTCGGAGCTCTCGGGCCCTTGTAGCGCCACTGTGGACTTTCGAGTTAATGTGCTTCTAGTGAGATTCTGATAGCAAATGGGTGGAGGAATGGGTTTGAACATCCAAGGCTTGGAAGCTAGAAGGTAGGAGAAGAAGGCTAAGGCCTAGTTCTAGCCAAATCTAAGGGTTTGCTAATGGAAAATGGGATCTAGAAGGGTGAACTCAGTTCTGGAATTTTGGAGGTTTGGTGCTCAAAAGGGAAGAGGAACTCTCTAGGATTTTCTCTCTTTTGAAAAACTTTCAAGCCCTTAAGCAAGGGGGGGTGGCTCTCTATTTATAGAGTTGGATGGGATTAGTGAAGGATTAAAGTGCTAATTGGGTTAGCAATTAGGTAATAGCGATCTAAGGTTTTCTAGGTTTTTGGGAGCTTAGATAGGTGAGAAATGGGTTTAATGGTAGATGATAGGGTGGCGCTTTAAATGGCTAAAGGGTTGCAAATAGAACTAATGGGGATGCATCAATCCTAAAAAAACCCACCCCAGAATTTGGAGTGGTCAACAAGTCAAACCCCAAATTCGAAATCTGGACATTTTCCTAAACAATACTATTCCTAAGCTTATCGTGTGTATTATGCACGCTAGACTTGGGAACTGTGTTCCATGAGAAAATAGGGAAGTCTGAGGCCCGCTCTAGAGCTCCATTCTAGAGGAAGAAGCCTATTTTGCCTAGCGCGTATAATATGCATGCTAGGCTAGTTTCAGTCAAAAATTGGCCTAGCATGTATAGTATACACGCTAGTGTAATTTCCTGCATTTGTGCACAATTTTCAAATTGCCATAAGTTTTTATATACGACTTGGATTGAGGTGATTCTGGGCTTGTTGGAAAGATGGGAACATCCACTTTCTAATGGAATATGACTTAGCTCTAGTAGAGGTTTATATAAACTTTAGCACTCCTCTTTCTATCCACTGCTCAAGAGGGTTCAAATCGGGCCTGGAAAGGTTTCTAATGGGTCGGGGAAGGCTAGGGTTGATTCCTAAGGGTTCAGGATGATTCCTAAGGGTTTTGAGATAATTTCTAAGGATTTGGGAGATGCTCTTGTATGCTCAAGGGTACACCTTGCTCTAAGTATCTATCGATCATTGCTTGGGGCAAATTTGGGTGTCTACAGATGCCCCTCTCTGGTATCCGATCACTAGTCATAGCATGCCAAATAAAGAGACATCCGAAGAGGCCCAAGGCAATGTTCATGGGTCTGCTGTATTCAAAGAAAACCTCAAACATCAAGAAACTAACAGAAAAATAACTAAATGGAGAGTGACGTAAGCCCAACACTTAGGAAAACGTGCGTCACTGAAGAGTAGTGGTAGCCCAATACTTGGGAAAATGTCCGTTCATCAAGGCTACCGGTCCCCATATGCTTAGCGAAATTATTGGGAAAAACCTTGATGGTGTATTTGAAAATGCACGATGTTTGAGATTCATTTCGAATAAGACTGCACCGTGAGTGGGAGGGTTATCGACCTATACTTAAAGATTAGTGTAACAAAATGAAGCAAAGATCCACTGTTTGTGCCCAAGCTCATGAGGCATTGATTGCCCCTTTTGATCGCCCATGGTTGCCCCTACGCGAAGTAGGGTTCGTGATCTTTGAGCGAACTCATCGATCCTGGAGATAATTTGGCAAAACTACCCGAGCGGTGCGAATATTGATGTCGTAACACTTTTTGGGAGAGTGTGCCACTTTTGTGACAGCGACTTGTCACCATTTTTTTTCTTCTTCTTTTCTTTGTGTTTGTTTTTTTTGTCTTTATATATATTTTAGATTTATTATTATTATTTTTCTTTGAGTTTATATATTGTTATATTTATACAAGAGTCTGGCGTCTCGCGTACATAACATGCCTGCTAGGCTTACCCTGGGTAAAAAGAACAACCACTTGGAGGAAATGTATGCCATGCGCGTATATCATACATGCTAGGCCAATTCTAAGAAAAATATGCTTAGCATGTATATTATACACTGGTCGGGGGAGGAAGGGTCGTTCGTCGGTTCCAAAATGAGAGATGAGAAGAGGGCAACGATTTCACTGATTAATCACCCCCTTTCTTCTAACAGTGCAATTACTTCATCTTCATGGCGTTGTATGAGGCGTGAAAATGCCTAAGTTATCTCTGACCAGTTTGGTTGTCTTGCCATGGTAAAAAGGCTGGTTTGGAAAGAAGTTGAAGGTAATGGAATGAATTGATAATTTATCGCCCTTCGTTTGTATATTTATAACCAAACCAAGAATTCGAAGAGGTGTCTTAAATAGACGCTATGGTTTACGTTGAATCAAGCGAATCGGTTGGTAGGCCTAATAAATCCTAAGGACGTATCTGTTTAGCGTGAATCGAGGTGACGTCTTTGGTATCGTAGGTTGTGCCCATTAGATAACAAAATATGCGGCCTTAATAACGCGCTCTCTCAGTAATCGTAATCACTATGATTTTTCGCACCGGTGTAACACAGACTCAATTATCTCTATATCTAATATTGTACAGTTACGCTTGAAGAAATAATATACACGAAAATTTACTACGGATGAGTTAGTAGTTCGACAATGCCCTAGATTATATCAGTTATATACATTGTCTTTTAATGATATTGTGGTCACTGCCCCTTTTTCTTCAAAAGATATCATCAATTTAAGTCTCTGTCCATTAATTTTAAAAGTACAGTCGTCCTTGGGATCTCTGACGGTGACAGCCCCATGAGAGAATGTTTCTATAACTGTGTAGGGACCATCCCAACGACTTCGTAGCTTTCCTGGGAATAGCTTTAACCGCGAATTATACTGCCAAATTTGTTGGCCTGGCTCTAAACTTTTTCTCAGAATATGTTTATCATGGAATGCCTTGGTTTTGGCCTTATAAATTCAAGCATTTTGGTAAGCATCATTACGAATTTCCTTGAACTAATTGAGTTCGTGCTTTCATTGCTCTCCAGATGCAGTCAGCTCAAAATTGAGTATTTTGATAGCCCAGAGAGCTCTATGTTCTAGTTCCGCGGGTAAGTGGCAAGCTTTACCATACACCAGTCAGAAAGGTGACATGCCAATGGGAGTTTTATAAGCCGTTCTATATGCCCACAGAGCATCATGCAATCTAATGGACCAATCTTTTTTATCACGGCGAATAGTTCTTTCCAATATTTTCTTTATTTCTCGGTTGGAAACCTGAACTTGTCCACTAGTTTGAGGGTGGTAGGGGGTCACGATTTTATGTGAAACACCATATTTCTTGAGCAAGCTTTTGAAATATCTGTTACAAAAATGGCTACCCCATCACTTATGATAGCTCATGGGGTTCTAAATCATGCAAATATATTTTCCCTGATAAATGACACTACCACCTTGTGATCGTTTGTTCTTGTGGTTGTGGCTTCAACCCATTTTGAGACATAGTCTATAACTACAAGTATATATATCAATCTGAATGAAGGTGGAAATGGTCTCATGAAGTCTACGCCCCATATATCAAAGGGTTCTATAACCACAATTGATTGTGGGGGCATCATGTTCCTTCGGGACATGGCTCCTGACGTTTGACAATGGTCGCAGGCCTAAAAAAAATGTTGGGCATCCTTAAATAACGATGGACAATAAAATCTTGATTATAGCACCTTGGCAGCTGGTTTCTTTCCGCCAAAGTGGCCCCCACAAGAGTAAGTATGACAAAATTTTAGAATATCGTGGATGTCACTATCGGGTACACATTTTATAATTATTTGGTCAGGGCATATTTTAAATAAATCACGGTCCTCCTAGATATAGTATTTGACATTAAAAAAGAAAATATATCTATCCTGGTTGGACCAAGTTGGAGGAATCTTATCGGTGGCCAAATAATTCACAATATTTGCATACCATGGAACTATTGTTTGGATGGCAAAAAGTTTCTCATCCGAAAAGGTATCAAGCAAAGATTCTTTACTGGTGGCTTCAGGGTTTTTGATTCTGGACAGATGATCAGCTACCACATTTTCAACTCCCTTCTTATCCTTGATTTCGAAATTGAACTCCTGCAAAAGAAGAATCCATCTTATTAGTCTTGGTTTAGCATCTTTTTTAGACAGTAAGTACTTCAGTGCGGAGTGTCAGAGAAGATGACGATTTTTTATCCCAATAGGTACGGCCGTAATTTATCCAAAGCAAAGACGATCGCAAGAAGTTCCTTCTCGGTGGCGGTATAATTGACCTGTGCTTCAATCAAAGTCCGACTTGTATAATAAATTACATGAGGGACCTTATCTGTCCGCTGTCCTAAGATGGCACCTATCGCGTAATTAGAGGCATCACACATTACATCAAAAGGTAAGGAGTAGTTAGGTGATTGAATAATTGGTGCAGATGAAAGGAGTGCTTTAAGCTTGTTAAATGCGTCAAGGCAGGTATCATCAAAGTCAAAAGGTACGTCGTTTGCTAACAAGCGACAGAGGTCTTGAGATTTTTGAAAAATCTTGAATAAAATGTCGGTAGAAGCCAGCATGGCCAAGGAAAGATTGAATCTGCCGCACCGAAGTAGGTGGCGAAAGGTTTGCTATTACATCGATTTTGGCCTTATCAACTTTTATTCATTTTTTAGAGACGATGTGCCCTAAGACTATGCCTTCCTTAACCATAAAATGACTTTTTTTCCAACTTAGTACTAAGTTGGTCTTTTCACATCTTTCTAGCATGAGGGAAAGGTGATTAAGGCAAGAAACGAAAGTTTGGCTGAAAATCAAAATATCATCCATAAATACTTTCAAAAACTTATCTATCATATTGAAAAAAATCACCATCATGCACCTTTGGAATGTTGGAGGTGCATTTCAGAACTCAAAGGGCATACGACAATATGCAAACATTCCAAAAGGACACGTGAAGGTGGTTTTTCCTTGATCTTCCGAGAAGACCAAAACTTGGTTGTACCCTGAATATCCGTCTAGAAAGCAAAAATATTTCTGACCCGCAAGTTTCTTTAAAATTTGGTGAATGAATGGTAATGAAAAATGATCTTTGTGGGTCATCGAGTTAAGTTTCCTATAATCAATGCATATGCGCCAACCCATAGTTTCGCGTAATAGTACTAGCTCTCCAGCTGCATTTTCTTTAACCATAATCCCAAATTTCTTTGGGAATACCTAAATGGGACTCACCCACTCACTATCGAAAATCATGTAACTAATACCCGCATGTAATAGTTTCATGATTTCCTTTTGAACAACTTCCCTCATATTTGGATTTAACTGTCGCTGGCTTTCTCGTGAAGTTTTAACATTGCCCTCCAAATGTATACGATGCATTCACTTCGAGAGGGGTCAAGTCCTTTAAGGTTAGCGACAATCCATCCTATTGCATGCTTATACTTAACGAGTGTGGCCAGTAACTTACTCTCTTGTTCCTTGTTAAGAGCAGATGAAATAATTATGGGGAGAGTTTAGTTAGGCCCAAGAAACACATATTGTAGGGTGTCAGGGAGTAGTTTCAAATCTAAGGATGGTACTTTTTGGATAGATGGTTGTAATGGTTCATTGGGAATAATGGGTAGTCTATCCATGGTTTCCAAGTCTTAGATTGGACTTCACAGATAGAGGTATCCACAGGGTAAATTTCCTCCTTTCGTTGGTGATCTGGTTCTTCCCAGTCCGTGTACCACAATGCAGTATGAGGCACATCCCTTGATAAAATATGAGGTAATGCTTCCTCTACTAATTCTTCAATTTCATCTATACTGAAGAATTCCTCATCATCTATCAAAGCCATCTGGTTGGCTGTAGTGAAGATATTTAACTAGATTCGTATATCTCCAAAAGAAACCTCCATTACCCCAGTTTTACAATTTATACAAGCATTTGCAGTGGTAGTGGCCAAGAATGGTCTACCGAGTATAACGGGGATCTACGTTGGAGATTTCGAACTTGGTTCCATATCTTGACCCCAACCATAACATCTTCAATGATTCCTACAAGCTTTCTTTATGATCTATCAGCTAACTGAAGAGTTATCGAAGTAGGCCTCATATCTCCTAGTCCCAATTTTTCGTAAACAAAGTATGGTAGCAGGTTTGCACTGGCTCCTAGATCTAAAAGTGCTTTAGTTATTACATGGTTACCTATGATACATGGAATTGTAGGCACCCTAGGATCCTTAGCAATGGCGCCAAAAACTTGACCGGCTTATAGTATGTATATATTTAAATTTAAATTAAGGCTTAACCTATTGCAAGCGCACAATGGAAATTATAGCGTAGCGATAGGATCGATCCCACAAAGAAGTGATTATCTTCGTTTAAATTTTTATATTCCTACTTTAAAAACTTATCTTTATCTTTTAAGTCTTAAACTACTGGGGAAATATGAATAAAAGAATATTTTCATTAATCTAATTGCAGAAAAAAAAATCCTAATCCTCCTTCTTCAGATTGAGGTCGTCAATCTCAACCTTTAGCTATCGAATGTTTATAAATTTAAAATACCGTTACACTGTATTGTAGCCTTCCAGAATTTTTTCGTCAATTAAAAACTAAAATTCTTCAACACAGATTTAATCTAGTCAATAATCTCCTAAAATCTGGGCATCAATCAAATTCTAGAAAATTTAAGATGGAAAAGTAAAACCGTTACACTAATCTGCAAACTTCAACCTGAGTCATCTATTCAAATCAAAATTCAAAGATGTTTACAAAGCAAATAAAATCTAAACTAAAAATCAAAAATAAAATCTAAACTAGAAAGCGAAAGTAGAATCATCCAAAGGGTTGATCTTTCAGCTTCCTCAGTCTTATTTGTCAGACAAGACCTCAGAGAATTGTGGACAATGTTACTTTATAAATCCTAAACTACTTTGATCAGGAGAAAACACAGACCTTAGTTGCCAATTGATGTTGTGAAATCTCCAATGATTATTCCTATGTCAAGCCCTCTTATTTATAGATCATAAGGGTCAGTTTACAGAGATCTAATTCTAATAAAAGAAACTAATAAAATAAAAGATTCCTAGTATAACTCTAATTCTAATTTTATTCTTCCTTGCTTTTGGATGTTTGATGTGTTCCGAATTTCTTTCCTTGATAGCAGCAGCAGAGTCCTTTTAGGATTCTTCTTCATCAATCTCCCAGATCTGTGATTAGCCAAACTTCTAATTCAAGGGTTCTTCTAATTCTGTTCATGGTGGTGGAAATTCTCACGTGATCAGCAGTAATAGCGGCAATAGGAAAGCTTATACAATCATAATCGTAAATCACGATTATCCCTTTCTTTAGCTCCCATGACTTTCATACTAGATAATTCTCTATAACGAACGATCACTTTCTTCTGTTTCTCCATTTACTCATTTGTCACTTTATGAAGAATCGCCTTTTGAAGAATCTTAAATAATGATTTCTCATATTTCTCTTCTTTGGTTTCAGTAGTAAAGCTCAATCAAAAAATACGATTTCTAAGCTTTCAATAGGTGGCAAATCGTCTTCTTATGCTCAATCGTCCTTTTACTGCTTTTTGAGTTTATTTTGATGAATATTAATACTTTGGCTCTCTTTTACTATTTTTCTATAGCATCTATACATTATCAACTTGTTAGTAGCAAACTAAGTCCTAACATCACTAAGTTAAAGGTTATAAAATGGTAAATTATGTGACTGATCATACACGCTAGGCCAAATCTGGGAAAAATAAGCCTAGCATGTATATTATACACGCTAGGCCACTTTATGGTTTAAAATGGCTGGGTACGAATGGAGACCCAAAAAAAAGTCAATTTTTCAAAATTCTTCCTCCTCCCTCTCTCCAAACTGAAACGGGAGCCCTTCCTTGTGTTCCATTGATTTAATTCAAACATCGACAATGCACTAGTGTTGACATTGCCGATCAATCGCATATCCCACGCCGGATCTAGGATTTTATTTTTAAACCAAGGTATCCATTTAAAAACACCTTTTTCTTGAATTTCTTGCTTTTTCCCCAATGTAGTTAGGATTTTTGTCTCTAGGTGATAGAATGATGGTTTTTCTTGTAGAAATGTAACTATTTGTAATCCATTTGATTATTTTGTATGTATACATGCATAGAGTTTGGTGAAACCTTGATCAATTTGTGCCTACTTTTTTATTTTCTTGATTTATTTCATTGGTGTAATTAGGGATTTTTGCAAAAATGATATCTTTTTTTTATATATTATTATTTTTGAATGTATGCTCCTATGGATGCTTTTCTCGATTTGTATGCACGCTTTTATGATGATTTTGGTCAAGGAAATGAGAGGATATTTTTGCTTTAAAATTTGAAATTTGAATACCCTTACTCTTGCAAAAAAAAATGGGCTTTTTCTAAAACTGCCATTTGACACCCCACCCCCTTTTTGAACTTAAAATGAACATGTATGTGCGGGTTTTTTTCTTATGAAATGCGCGGGTGGGGGGGGGGGGAACTTTTTGTACATATGTGTATGTAGATTTTCATAATTTTTATTGGCAAAGATTTTGAAAGGTAAACAACCCAATTTTTGCTTTGCTTACCTTATTATTATTATTATTTTTTTGTTGAAATTAAACGACAAGACGGGTCCTCCTTTGATTTTTTGGAAATTTTGGCAGGAATGAGGCAAACTTACCTTCCTTTGGTCCGATGTTTCTGGCAAAGCGCTTGATTTCCTTTTGCTTATCATCTCCTAATGCTTACCGTTTGTGTATCTCTTTTTAGGATGCCACGTGGTCACTCAAGTGAGGAGGACTAGAACCGGTAGGGGAGCCCTGACGTGATCTTCGATATCAGGGGTGAGCGCCTCATTCAGGTGCAACGCTCCTCTCGTTGTTGGTACGAGATGCAAAGTAAGGCAGCTCGCAATGGGTTACTTCATCAGCAGTACACCCACATTTTCGACTTTGGGATTGCCAGCCAGGTAAAAAAAATGTATTCCTTTCTTTCGTGCTTCTTTGTTTCAGGATCTAACATTTCCCGTTCTTTTGATGTCGTCCTTGCCTCCGATCATGTTCTGTGGAGGCTGGTTCGACCTCCAACGCTTTTACATCCATCTCCCTCATGTCGTGAGGTTCCTTCTAGCTCATGCCGGCTTTGGGGACTTCTTATCTTACCCTGCTATGAGGGGTGATTCGGCCTACGTGAAGGCCTTGGTGGAGAAGTTTCATCCGGAGATGATGACCTTCCACATGTTCGTGATCGAGATGACCGGCCCTCCAATTGACTGGTCCATGATCACGAGGATTACGATAGGAAGGTTGCCGGTGGTCTATCCTCACATTCCTGATCATGAGGAGGTGAACTGATTGATTAGGGACTACCCCCCCTCCAACCATATGACCGGCTCCGAGGTCAAGTTGTCTTGGTTGGAAGACTTGTTCGAGGTCGATGATTGGTTGATTCGGACCAGCCCGATATGGATATCGTCGTCGAGCCTGAGCACACCCTGATGCTTGCTCGTATCGAGCTTCTTTTTGTTCTGGGCAAGACGATCGTTAGCAATGCCAGTGGTGATCGTGTTGCGCTGTCCCTCCTCTACCTGATAAAAAACTAGGAGGATGTGCACAATTTCGATTAGGGCTATGCCGGGTACGTGGTGCTGATGGACAGCTTGGCTGGAGCTTCAGTTGGGGAGGTTGCTTTTGCCCTTGGATTTTGGCCCGTGATTGAGGTAACTTGTTGGTTTTACTCTTTCATCCCTCTTGGTTCATCATTTATGGCCTTTTTGTCTTTGATATGACATATTTTCATGTTGGTCCATCTTTTCAGGTTTGGGGGTATTTTCACTTCCAACTCTGCCGCTCCCTCCTCTGTTTTGATGAGTACATGTACCCCTTATGAGTTGTTGACATAAGGACCGTCGCCGGGACCTAGGGAAGAAGCATTTGGAACTGGGTCTGAGGTCCCAATTCGATTTGATCATTTCAGAGTAGGTTTGACCCCTCCCTTTGTTAGTTAATTTTTTTAGTTTTGATTGTATTGCTTGACTAATGGGATTCTCCTTTATTGGGCAGATTGTATTTGATCATTATGTTGGCTTCCCCTTCTTAGACCCCACCACTGCTGGCCAGTCACGACTGTTTATCGATCATCGTGTCGTCTTCTTCTACAGTTCTTGGGTCCGAGCCTACTATTTGGGGGAGAGGGTAGTGCATCAGTATCGAGATTACTTCACCGTTCAGTTGGGTCCTCCTGAAGACGTTATGGAACCAAAGGGTACGGTCGAGGAGCTTACAGGGAGGCTCCTCTGGTATGGGATTCCTGCTGATGGCCTCTTTGAGCATGGGGGGTATCAGTTGTGGTATGAGTCTCCCCTATCGGTCCATCCTCCCACGTTTTGTGCCTGGTGCCAATTTTTTTGCGTTCGGAGGTCCACAATCCCAGGTACCTTTTTCTTTCTTTCCCTTGGTTGTGGGTTTCTTTTCCAACTACCATGTTTTTGCTTTACTAACCAAATTTCTTCCTCTCCTTAGTTCTAGGTGAGAGAGGATTCTAATGTGGGAGCAGACACGGGTCCTTCAGAGGTGCAAGGTGCAAGGCGTTGAACCCTCGAGGATTTTTGGTGTGGGGCTTTCAGGGACATCTACTACAGGGACTCAGGGGACTTTTAGGCATCTTGACGATAGGTTCCTCTCAGATTTGTGTGTTGATATGACTGAGCGTGCTTGCCTCTCTACCACGACAGTTAGAGTACCTCCCCCTGAACTGATCCCAAGGGTGAGTTCTTTTCCCAAATATTTTTTTAGGGACATGCTTGCTCTTATCTATTCTTCTGCACTGCAAACTTCTCCCTTCCCCCCTCGCGGATTGATGGTCAGTTGTTTAGGAGGCGGAGTATTACCGTCGTATTGCTGACCTTTAGGGAGTTGAAGTGGTAAGTATGACGTTGGTTTGCCCCATCTATTTCTTTGTTGCCATATGCTTTCCCTTAATTGATCTTTCTAGTGGGATGCTTTCAGCGCGCTCATGAGAAGGAGTCGCGTTCACTACTTAGCCAGCTGTCTCAAGCATGGTCACGGGTGGGGGATGTTTAGACATATCAGAGGACTTTGCGTTGATGGCGGACTCTTGAGGACTGGAAGCAGCTTTCGTTTTTTCCTTTTATGAACATTCAAACTTTTGAGTACTTTTGGAAGCAATGTAATAACAATGATTGATTGGCGTCTTTGGATAATTCATGGAATGAATGTATTTATTTTTCCTTTCTATTTGTTATCTCCCAGTTTGGATGTGATATGTTTGTCTTCAAAAAATAGGCTAGATGGGTGTTAGTCACTATTTTGTACCACATTTTACCCTTTTAAACCTAGCTTTTGCTAGGACCTAGAGTGTTTAATACTTGCTTTTAGTGTTATTTTGCAGCAAGGAGGTCATTGTGTCCTTAGTGCAGTTTTCAGTTAAAAAATGCCAATAAGGAGAGTTGAGAATCAATCCACAGTTGAGAATGAGAGATGAATGGAAAGGCTTCAATCATAAGCACACTAGGGGTGTTTTAAGGGTTACTTCCAGTTCAGCAACAGTTTGGGTCGTGCACCATTTAACGCAACAGTAGCAGATCTACTCTAAACTGAGCTCCAAGCCTTGCAACTTCCAAGCTATGCAAGTTGCACATATGCAGCAGCAACCTCCCATGCATCTACCTGTCGAGCAGATGAAGAGCCTCTTTAAAACCTCTCGACTTGAACTGCCTTGCAGCCTTGAACCCATCAATATAGTTGCTGAAGTCTCAAGATGAAGTGAACCCATCGAAAGCCTGGGCAGCAGCAACCTCCCACCAAACCTGTCGACTGGTTTGACTCCCAAGAGCATCTCGAGCAGCTCCGATTCTCCTCAGTGAACCCCTCGACTTTTGCATGCAACTACTCCCAAACCTCATGACAAGCAGCTCCCTATCCTTGAACCTATCGAGGCCTTGAACTCTCCATCCTCCCATTGATCCTGTCGGCAGCTATCCTTATACTCAACTACAACCTCTCGAAGTGTTGTGCACCCAACCCTATTGACTAGCAAGTAGGAGTAGCCCCATGCAACCTCTCGACAGCATCAGCAGCTCCAATGCACCAGATTCAGCCAACCTGTCGAGGAGTCCTTTGCTGCTTCCAAACCTATCGACCAAGCTGCACCTTCATGCCTTTAATCCTCTCGATCAGCAGTATTGCATCCCTCAAACCTCTTGACAACACTACAGAAAACACCAAATCCCATCCTCTCGACTTGGAACTTGTTACCAGCTCCAATCCTCTCAAAAAGCAAGATGTCCAACCTATCGACAACAATAGCAGCATAGCCCCCGTGCACCAACCCGTCGATAGCTCCATTCAGTTTAATTCTACATTCTGTCGACGTGCACCCCACAAATCTGCAGAACTTGTCGACTAGTTCAGCAAACTCCAAAGCCCATCCTCTCGACTGCATATAGCTTCAATCTTATCGAGGTATACTTCCCTGCACTCGGCCTGACCTCGCGAACTTCATCTTCCCCGCCTCACAGAGGAAACTGTAGTTGACCCACATCTCTAAATTAATCTGGCTCAGACCCCATCTACATTGAGCTGCAGCCATGAGATTTAATATCAGAAGTTTAGCAAAACGGGTCCCTCGTGGGCCTGTTTTGGTACCAAACAATAGAAGTACATTGGGCTGTTTAGAAATTATTGGAAATAATTATAGTAGGGGTATTTTGGGGCAGCCAAATAGAATGATTTCTCTGGGGCATTCTAAGCAGTTGGGTGCAATCACTTGAGGTGTACAGCTGGGTATTTTTGGGCTGCAAGGGCAGATTTGGAACTTTAATGCACAGTAAATTCTGCAACTGCACATGGATGTGAACTGATTTTTGGCGGGAATGTAAATTAGCTTTAGCTGAGCACAAAACCAGATCCATATCTGCTCTCTGATTAGTTGAAATGCTAAAATAGGGATTAAGCTTCAAATCCTCTCTTCTGATTGGCTGCAATCTAAAGCACTTGGATTACTGCAAATGTATAAATAGAACTCCTTGCTGCTGTAATTTCTTAGCAAGAAATCCATAGAATAACTTTGGTTCTCCTTAGCTCATTTAGGTTTAGTTTTTAATTTTATTTTTCCTTTTTCTCTTCCCCCTTCTTTCTCTAATCCAGCATGTTGGATTAGATCTAGATAAGCAGTCCAGATCTATTTTGTAATTGTATTTTGAAGGCTTTAAAGCTTTGTGAATAGATTGATGTTGCACAGATTGCAGATTTGAGCTCAATAGGCTATTATTACAGTCATTGTGGGTTTTAAAGGTGATTCTGATCTATATTTCACTTTTTCGTATTTGATTTCCCTAGATTGGATATTCCTGGGGATGCCAGCCAGAATGGGGAGCTTGTAGCCTGGCATTCGCAGCATCTGTAATGGTTAACCTGTTCTAATCGAGACCATTGGATTGGAACAATCTCTGGGATGATCTGTGACCACTTAAGTGGGCAGATCATAGCCTTAGGACTGCATTGATTCATTGGTGGAAATTAGATTTTTATACCTTGCATCTGCTGGGGTTGAACCTGGGGAGCTTGTAGCCAGATGAAGGATTGTAGCAAATCAGTTCTATATAATGCCTTTGATTCAATTGATTTATAATAAGAACCAGGCCATGGCTGCCTATTTCTCACTATTTGATCTTTATTTTACCATCCATCTTCCTCTATTCTTTTAGATTTAGTTTTATATTTCAGTTTTATAGATTAATTAAATCTAGTGACACCCAAAAAGCTCTCTTTCTTCTTAGAATTACCAGATCTGTACCCAGATCTGGAGGTATACTATACACCTTCTAGGTTTAGATCACTACTCCCTGTGGGACAAACTCTTACTTATAAAAACTTGCTATAATGGGCCCTGTATCTTGCAGGTCTAGGATATTTTAGTTGTGTTGAATCCATCCTTTATTTTACTTTGATTTTACTTTGCTTTTATCATTACACAATAATCAGCACACTAGAATTCCACAACAATGGGCCACATGGCCAGGAATTGCCCTGAGGAGAGCAAGGAAAGTAAGGAGAGGGCTGAATCGGTATCTACTTATAGATCCTCTCGACCCATTGTGCAAGGTCAAGCATATGCCGTCACCACAACAGATGCCCTAACATCAAATGACGTCATCCAAGGTATCTTTATGCTTTGAGAGTTAAATTAATTAGTTGATATTCATATACTATAGTATGTTTTGATGATTTGATGCATATGCATATTTATAATTGTTGTACACTTACTTTGTATGTTAAAATATATCAATAAAAAGGTACCCTTGTTATGCGTCATAAAGGCGATGAGATTCAAGTAGATGCTCGAGTATTGATAGACCTCGGGTCTAGTCACTCGTTTATCACTCCATCATTCTCAAAGAAGCTAGGCATCGTCCCCAAGACCCTTGATTTTATCTTGGCTGTATCTGTACCTACGGGAAACTCAGTAAACGCAGATATGGTATGCCAGTCAGTTATTGTGATGATTGAGGATCATGAGATGATGATGGATATGATTACGTTAAATATGGAAGGGTTTGACGTGATCCTTAGAATGGATTGGCTGTCAGCATACCATGCAAGCATGGATTATCTTTGGAAGATTGTAACCTCCGACCTCCAAAGAGAGTCTTTTCGCTTCTGTGGAATCAAATCCAAAGTCGTGCCGTTCATTTCAGCTATTCGAGCGGAGCATATGATGAAGAATGGTTGCTGTGGATATCTTGCTTACTTGCAAGATCATCAGGAAAAGAAAAGGGACGTCGCTCTTATCTCAATTGCATGTGAATACCCTAATGTTTTCCTTGAAGAATTACCCAGATTGCCACCTAATAGAGAGATCGAGTTCGCAATTGATTTAGCACCGGGTACTAAATCGTTGTCAAAGGCTTCGTACAGAGTGACGCTTGAGGAGTTAAATGAACTGTTGGACAAGGGTTTTATTAGGCCGAGTGTGTCTCCTTAGGGAGCACCGGTATTATTTGTGAAGAAGGACAGTTCGAGGCGTCTCTGCATCAATTATCGCCAGTTAAATAAGATTACAATTAAGAATCATTACCCACTACTGTGGATTGACGACCACTTTGATCAGTTGCAAGGTGCAAGGTTCTTTTCAAAGATTGATCTAAAGTCGGGTTATCATCAACTGAAGATTAAGGTCGACGACGTTTTCAAAACTGCCTTCTACATGAGGTATGGTCATTACGAGTTCTTGGTTATGCCTTTTGGGCTAACAAATGCACCTGCATTATTCATGGACTTGATGAATCGGGTATTCAAGCCACACCTTGATAAATCAGTGGTGGTATTTGTTGACAACATCCTCGTTTATTCAAAGACAAGGGAGGAACATGTTCAACATTTACAAGTTGCTCTTCAAACATTTAAGGACAACCAACTATACGCCAAGCTGAGCAAGTGCGAGTTTTGGCTTGATCAGGTCAGTTTCTTAGGCCATGTTGTTTCTGAGGAAGGTATAGCAGTTGATCCTACAAAGATCGAATTTGAAGTGAATTGAGAGCAATCGAAGATGGTAACGAAAGTCCGTAGTTTCCTTGGCTTGGCGGGATACTATAGACGATTTGTAGAGGGGTTCTCGAAACTCGCAAGTCCGCTTACTCAACTTACAAAGAAGAACGCTAAGTGTGATTGGACAGAGCAGTGTGAGAATAGTTTTCAAGAACTCAAGATGCATTTGACTATAGCACCGGTGCTAGCAATACCTTTTACTGGAGGAGGTTTTACGATATATAGTGATGCATCTTACAGTAGATTGAGTTGTGTTCTCAATCAACATAAGAAGGTTATCGCTTACGGCTCTAGATAACTCAAGACCACGAGAAGAATTATCCAACTCATGATCTGAAGTTAGCAGTGGTAATTTTTGCTTTGAAGATCTGGAGGCATTGTCTGTATGGTAAGATGTTTGATATCTTCATTGATCATAAAAGCCTCAAGTACCTTTTTACTCAGAAGAACCTGAACATGCGACAATGACGATCGACGGAATTCTTGAAAGATTATGATTGTTCCATCCAATATCACCTTGGGAAGGCCAATGTAGTGGCGGATGCTTTGAGTCAAAAGTCTTCGGCTCAGTTTTCACATCTCATCACGATAGTGCATCGATGGCACTTGCTTAAGGTTATAGCCTTGTGTGCTACGAGGTTCGATGTTAAAGGTTCAGGACTTTGATGGCCACTCATGTTATCAGGTCGACATTATTTGAGAATATATGAAAACTCTAAATGGTCGATGATGAGCTTATGACCATTAGACAGGGTGTGATCAGTGGAACTCGAGCAAATTTCTCCATTAGGGAGGATAATACCTTGTTATTTCGGGATAGAGTGTGCATACCTACCATTGTTGAGCTTCGAGACACTATTTTAGAGGAAGCTCATAAATCAATGTATGCTATACATCTTGGGAGTACCAAGATGTATTTGGACTTGAAGAAAAGCTTCCAGTGGAGAGGCTTGAAGGACCTAGCAGAGTACGTCTCCAGATGCTTGCTCTGCCAACAAGTAAAGGTAGATCATCAGAATCCAGCGAGATTGTTGCAACCTCTCTCGATACCTGAGTAGAAATGGGAATCCATTTCTATGGATTTTATATTAGGGTTGTCAAAAACGTTGAGGAAACACAATGCCATCTGGGTCATTGTGGATAAATTGACCAAGTCTGCACAAGTCTGCACATTTTCTGTTGTATCGAACGACGTATACCACCAGCAAGCTAGCAGAGTTGTATCTTAAAGAGATAGTTAAGTTCATGGTATACCGGTCAGTATTGTGTGTGATCGTGATCCGCTTTATATATCACACTTTTGGCAGAGATTTCAAGAAGGCATGGGGTCTAGATTTGATTTCAGCTTAGCGTTTCATCCTCAGACAAATGGGCAGACTGAAAGAGTGAACCAGATCATAGAGGACATATTGTGTGCATACATTTTAGACTTGCATAAGTCATGGGATCAACATTTGCCTCTGATTGAGTTCGCGTATAATAACAGTTATCAATCTAGTATTGGTATGGCTCCCGACGAAGCTTTATATGGATGGTGATGCAGATCTCCATTGAATTTGGAGGAAGTCTATGAGAAACTTATTTTGGGACCTGATATCATGGATAGTATAACTGAGATGGTTTGGTTGATCCACGAGAGATTGAGAGTTGCTCAAAGTCGCTTGAAAAGTTATGTCGATCTTCATCGAATGTAAGTCAAGTTTCAGGTATACTTGATTGTGTTCAATACTTTAAGTTCCTTGTCTACTCAATTAGCATAGAGTTAACACCTATTTTTAGGTCGGAGACAAGGTCTTTGTCAAGATCTCACCAACCAAGGGCGTGATACATTTCGGGAAACTGGGAAGCTAAGTCCACGTTATATTGGACCTTTTGAAGTGCTCGGTCGGGTTGGAGAAGTCGCGTATCGGACTGCTCTGCCACCACAGTTGGCAAGCTTGCATAATGTATTTCATGTTTCAATGTTTAAGAAATAGGTGAAGGACCTAACACACGTCTTGGATTTTCAACCGATTGAGCTTCAAGAGGATCTGACTCTAGTAGAAGAACCTATGTAGATTCTAAACCGTAAGGAGTAGGTCTTACGGACTAAGATGATTCCACTGGTGCTAGTCAAGTGGCTGAATCACTCTTCTGTGGAGGCTACCTACAAATGTTAAGCTAAAATTCGTGAGCAATACTCGCATCTGTTTAACTAATATGCGAGGTAATTTTGATATTCAATTTAATTCTTTATTGTACTGTGCCCTTGTTAAATCACTTGAGCGTATGTTAAATTAGTACATAGTGCTTAACATAATGGTATGACTAGACGGTTTAACTGTTGCACTATGATGATGCTTACAGGTCATTTAAGCCTGTAAATTAGAAAACAGCTTTGCTGTTACATTCGATCGATCAAATTGAGGGTTTGATCGATTAAGTTATAGTCTGATCGATCAAATTGAGACATTGATGATCAACCATACATTCTATTTTAGACCTATTGATTGATCAAAGGGAGTATTTGATCGATCAAATGTGAATCCGATCGATCAAACTACAGGGTTGATCGATCAACCAACTTTGAACTTGTGCTATTTTTGACCTATCCGATCGATCAATATAGGAATTGATCGATCAAACCTATCGGGTTAGGGCTTTTTCATTTTGAAATCCGATCAATCAAATTAGCATTGATCGATCAAATTTGTCGACTTAAGTGGCACTAGGTTTTAAAATACCCATTTGAACGATCTGAGGAAACTCATCGTGCGAAGGCTCTTTGCTACCATTGGATTCGAACTTGATTTTTGGCTACTCCCGGCTGCCAGAGCTCCGCGTTTTTGCTTCCTTGGATCGCGTATTACTTACTTATCACGGTAAACCCTAAAAATTTTAGTTTCTTTTAGGGTTTTTGATCATTTTTGTCATTTTCACATCATGAGACCGCGAACGAAGAACGCTTCACGCAAAGTCCCTACCTCGCGGGTTCGTGTACCCGTACCATAAGTTGAACTGGTCGTACAACCCGTTGTGCCACCCGTTCAACCACCCCAACCTCCACTCATCAAACGAGAATTGCTAAAAGAGTGGTGGGTAGCCAAATCATTCTTGCCCGAGTGTGAGTTTACTCCGACCCTTTTCGAAGATCGACCCGAGATGACATGGGTGATCAACTATATCACTAAACTAGGGCTCAAACTAATGCACGAGCCTTTCCATGATCACTATTGCCCACACATAGTGAGATTGTTTTACCAACACCTTCGACGGGGCGGTAGCCGTCATCAAATGGTTACCAAGATCGATGGGTTGGAATATAAATTCAACCAATTCCACCGCTCCGCCGCCTTGCAATGCCCATCCGGGTATGTGGAGATGTGTGGTATGGAAGCACCCTACCTTAAGGATGTACCATTTGGGGACGTCATCGCTAAGATGACACATGGGCTACATGGATCGAGCCAATCTATTAAGAGGGCCCAACTTCCCAACAATTTATGGATGCTTGACACCTATGTCAAGTTTATCATGTACCCGTTCTTGCATAGATTCGAGTTTACGGGTATCGTACAACAATTCCTCTTTTTGGCCTTCGAGAACCATTGGTTCTCCGTTGCTGACCTTGTCATTGATGGCATGCTTGATGGCATGGAGAGGATGTCGGAGAAGAAGGCCATATTAAAGAAAGAGATGGCTTATGCGTGGTTGATCACACGGATGGTTAAGCAGTACAATGCCGTGCGTGAGGCATATAGCATGGCTCCTGAGGAGGCAAGAAGGAATAATAATATTAAGGTTTTCAAGCTCAAGGATTAGACCAAGAGCTTTAACCTTTTGGTGAAGAAGTTACCTAATGAGGAGGACGTTCCGCTGGTCGAAGCTGGAGCAAAGCTTGCTGCACAAGCTCCAGATGTGGGGGAGGCACAACCTGATCTTCCACCTTAGCCTGAGGTATCTATTAGTCTGGCACCCATTCCTCCACGTCGGCCTACATGTGCTAGCACCGCACGCCGTCCCAAGCCTTCCACCACTATGCTTGAAAGTGTGCTCACGGCATTCAACTAGGGTAACAAGAGGCTAGATGAGATGCAAGAGTTCCATCGTCAGGTGCATCAACAATTGGACTTTCATGAGGGGATGCTCACTTTAATGATGCATCACTCGTATGCAACCACAACTACCCCTATGATCGGTCATGCCCACCTACATATTGTGGATCCTCGTGATTACATCGTCGATCCATCCAGACCTAGTTGACTAGACATACCTACAGAGCCTAGATCATCATCTGCTGCACCTGCAGGTGGCCAATTTATCTCTTTTATTTGATTGTATACTTATAAATATATATATATATATATATAAATATTTCTACTTCCATAATTAACTTCTGCATTGCATGCTCGACTGTTCCTGCATGATTTCTATTTTGATTGTTTCTGCCTGCCATATTTAATATATATTTTACATGCTCTACTCTTTGTACATTTTGTATATGTTACATCTACCCTATACTCTGTCTATGCTTGATACCTGATTAGATGATGTGTGTGTGTTTTGTATGTGTGATTAGTTGAGTCACGGTGGAGTATTGATGGATGCATCCATGTACGGATGCAATCCTCTATGGCATTCTCGGATGTCACACGCAGTACATCCAGGTTACAACGGATCCCGGCCCTTCCTACGCGTGCTTAGAGAAAACTATTGCACTGTGACCCACTCAAACAATTAGAACTGTTTGTTTCTGCTTTGTTCTAAGAGTTAGGATTATGAAACACTGTAGACCTGTCTGCATTTATCTGACATTTTCGAGGATGAAAATTCCTAAAGGGGGAAGAAACCCTAAAAATCTGAAGCACACCTAACTGCTTCGGTATATGTGCCTGGCATGGAAATCAAGATGAGTTTAAAATTTCTTAATTAGAATATTAATATCAAAATTATTAACCTGTAGGCATGTGAAGTGATATGTCCCTTGCGACGCAAGTTTGAGATGCGATGAAATTCAGTGTGAAATGTCATACACGTGAGTGTAGCGTATGCGCTTAGCACCGGAGCGAATGAATTAGGAATGGAAATATCAAAGATATTTCCAAGGGATAGCTTATAAGAGAATGAAGGATCTGGAATGCATTTCCTCTACTCCTCCTTACTGCTTGTAAATCTCTGGCTAAAAGAGTTTGGTTCTGAAGTTTTCTGTTGTGAAACCAAGGTGTGAGAGAAACCCTAGGTTACGAAACCTCTGATTTAAAATGTGAGTGAATTGACGTGTGTGCGTCAATCTGTTTGAGAGAGTAAAGCACATTTGTGTGTTAGTGTGGAGTGGTACTTCTGGTTCATCGGAGAACTCACCTTGACAAACTCTCGAGTTTCGAATCTGAAGAACCGCCTTGGGCCGAGGGTTCCTTGGACGAGGAATCAACTAAAGGAGGTGAGTTACTATGTTTTTGTAGAGTCTTTGATGTCATAAAGATGTGTTTATGTGTACTTGAATGATTCATGGAGAATCATAAAGGCTAGGGTTGAAATGGGTTTGAAATCAACGAACTGTATTAATGACAGAGACTGTCATTTCCAATCGATCAAATTTAATATTTGATCGATCAAATTATAATCTGATCGATCAAATTTGATATTTGTTCTATTGAATTATATAAACCCCTATGAAATAGAAGGGTGAATTTTTAAGAAGTTAAGGCCCGATATGCTCGATCGATCAAATTGGGAACTGATCGATCAAATTGTAAGTGATCGATCAAGTGATAGAATGATCGATAAATTGAGAATTGATCGATCGAATTGTAAGTGATCGATCAAGTGATAGAATGATCGATCAATTGAGAATTGATCGATCGAATTGTGAGAATGATCGATCAAATTGGGGATTTGATCAATCGAATTTTATAAACACCCTATGAAATAGGAGGTGTGTTTTTTAAAATTTTTAACTTTGAAAATCCGATCGATCAAACATGAGGATTGATCGATCAAATTGAGGATCCGATCGATCAAATAAGGAATTGATCAATCAGATTTCCTCTATTCTGTATGTGTGAAATGTTGTTTTTTTATCGATCAAACATGAGAATTGATCGATTAAACTATGAATTCGATCGATCAAACAGGGAGTTGATCGATCAAATTTTCTCTATTCTGTCTATATAAGAGTAAGGCATCCGATCAATCAAATGATGAGATTGATCGATCAGATGTGAATCTGATCAATCAAATAGGGAAGTTGATCGATCGAATTCCCTGTTTTATCTTGTTTCAATTTTCTGAGAAAAAAATTGTTGGGCAGTGTACCATTTACTGTTCTGACACTTAGTACACAATACATATAGTCTAGATCAAGACTAGAACATCTTAAAAAGCTTTGGATTTGCTTAGAAAAACCTGATCTGAGGTAGGGGAAATTCAACTTAACTTGTATTTAATTATGACTACATGGTTTCCTAGCATATGTTATCTGATTCTACTATCTGATTCTGTTATCTGATTTTGCTATCTGATTCTGCTATCTGCTCTCTGCTATCTGAGTTCTGAGGTTCTGTATATGTATTGATTTAAAGTTCATCTGACGAATCCCCCTGAAAGGGCAGGATACCCATGACCGGCACGACAGGATATCTGTGTATCTGATTTGTAAACCCCCTGACACAAGTTGCTCTCCTTTGAAGAGGCTTGATGTAAATATCTAAAATTATTCATTGAACGATGATGGTCGGGATTACCCATCGGCATGCATCTGGCTACCACGTGCTATATTCACGGGAGTTATTTAAGTATAGAATTTAAGTCACTAAATACTGTATGCATGCATCTGAAAACTCTGAGAATAAAGTCTGTTTTCGATAATTCTGCATCTGTTCTATTTATTAAAAGTTCTACATCCGATATCTGTTCATTCTGTGTGCATTCTCTGATTTGAATATCTATTCTGAGTTATGTTCTGCAAACCATGTTTTACATTCTTAGATGCAATTTACTTGAGTTTCTTTTGTTGAGCTTAGATGAATAGCTCACGCTGTTTCTATATAATAGGTTCTGAGGATAGGGTTCCTAACACTGAGAGTGATCCAAACTATTAGCCGGAGGTGAAGGCTGAGGCTGAGGAGGAGGATACAGATATCCCTACTGACGAGTCCTATAGGTAGCTTGGGTATTAGTTTTGTATTTTGAGATCTGGATATGCATTTTGGATTATCTGGCCACTACTCTGTATTTATTTTTTGTAGATGTTTTACTTATAGTCATATACATTCTATAGGAACCACTATTGGGAACCATTGTTTTGGGTGATGGATGTCCATCATCAGTGGTTCTTCTTGGTTCCTTTATGAGGATGTATATTCTTTTGATTTACATATATGTATTGTTTTAGTCTTTTCTTTCTTTTAGAGCCTTATATGATGACTCGATTTGCCACTTTAGATAGTGTATGCTCTTATTTCCGCTAGATGAGCAGACACTCTTTGGTTTGTTCCAGGGATCATCCAGAGTTATGATCCCGATGGCATGGGTTTCTGGGTGTGAAAATCTGGGCTGTCACACTACTGTTATAAATATTTAATTCTTTCATTTAGAACTCCTCTTACCTCTAGAGAAGTCGGTTCTTTAGAATTTGTGAACTGCGAACCTGAACTTGAACCGAGGAAATCAGCAAGTCAGGTGACTTTGGGGAAAACTTCTATAGGGTTGATGGGTGATTATGACAATAGCAAGATAGTTTGTGTCTTCAATGTTTAGGTATGTTTGTTAGTCCTGTCGCTACCAAACAATGTTGTTGAGGGATATCTAATCAATGTTCAAGACTATAACCATTAGTGTTCCAGAAAAAAACTCAAACATGCCATTGAGATGATTGGAAAAATGGTGATGCATTTCAAAGGAGAATAAGAAAGCATGAAAAAAAAAGAAAAAAAAAAAACTAACAAAGCAAGATTGCTTTAACTAAGTAAACAAGTTATGACTTGGCAAGATCATGATCTGAGTAGGAATTTGGGACACAACTCCTCCAGATCTAAACGTACTTGGTTTGACTCACATTTTATCAGTAAACATAAAAATCAAATTTAATAATGCTACAAAAAATCAGATGTAACATTTCTTTTCTGATCTTTCCAATTTATTATATTCTTTAAGTGTTTTCTTTTATCCAATATATTTTCACAATTTCTATTTCTGGAATCTTGAAGACCAAAAAAAGATTTGTGTATGGATCAACATCGTGCGGTCCATTGACAGCATGCCAACGCTAATCATTTCATCTTTAAAAAGTATTAAATGGACTAAATTTAACAAGAAAACTCTGTTTTTCAAGAATTCTTCGTACAAGAAATACATATTGCGCACACGTGTGGAGCACTTGTCAACATGGTTCAAAATCCCAGTAAACTGATATGTATCAGTCACCCCCAAAACCGATATTTATCAGTGTATCAGCCTATAGATATCAATGTATCAGCTGATAGGTATCAATGTATCGGCTGCTACATTGATCAATGTATCATCCAAATTATCAGCCAAAATGTTCAATGCTGTAACAAGTTCCGTGATTTCATGAGTTCCCTTACTTTATAAGGATTGGAGTTTAGTTGATCTGGATTTAAGAACAAGAAATTTATTATTTGAGTTGGTAACTTGGTATAGGGAACATGTCAATCTCCTTCCCAAGGTTTGACCATTTTAGCATAAGATTGACCAGTTCACACTGGAGCATGAATAGCTTGGTTTCCATATACCTACTCTTATTATTTTAAAGTTGTTTCCTTGATATTTGGGCTGACTACTCCACATGAAAACTCTGTTCTTTTTTTCTATAAATTTCTCCATGAAAACTCTTGCAAGCCACTAAATATCAACTTAGCATTAGAGCATATTCTTTGATCCACCACTATATCTCTAGTCTTTGATCAGAGCAAATAAGATCAATTGTTATACCATTCATAGTCGATCAAAGTAGATCACAGTCATAGTTGGTCATTCATTTTCAAACAAAGCATTTCTGACTTGTTGCACCATTCTTGGTAGTCAGAGTAAACCCACCCAGCCATGGTGTTGTTCATCATTAATCACCATCACTTGATCCAATAGCTAGAGGCTTTCATCTAAGAAAAGCTTATGTAAGCTGTGACGTTTTCCTCACAACAATTTATCTAACAAAGAATAGTCATGAACGTCAATACACAATCACAATAACCCTTGTATTAGAAGGTTTTTAATTAACTAATGCACCAACTAGCCGGCATACTTCAAAAGTTTGCCCTTTACACTACAAAATAAGGGGTTTCGACAGCACTTGCTGTTAAGGCAGTTTTTGGTAGCGGCATGACTAATAGCGGCAATTTTTGTGTCTTTCTCACTTTTCAGGTCTTCGTGCTCATCAGGTCAATAACTAAGCACTGAACAACTTGAAGATCTGCTTTCCTCTAAAACGGATATGCACATCTTGAAACACCAGTGGCCTATCTTTTTGTTTTTGTTTTTTATAAGAACCATTTAGAGTAATTTAGCCCCTAGTTGTTACCCTGTTTAAGGCCCAATGAATCCCCTTATTAAACTTTGTCTGGGCCTTTTGAATCTGAACCTGCCTAGCCCAAGTTTAGAAAGTGGGAATTGATTTTTGTGGACTAATTTTAGAAAATAAAATAATATTAGGAATGAAAGTGGAATGTACAAACTCATTTTTGGAGAAAGCTTATTAGAAAACCTGGTCCGACGGGTTCACAGGTACACACTATTAGAGAGGACATGGTTAACTGTAAAGTGTCCTGCTTTGAGCCAATTAGTATAATGACTGAAAGTTAAGCAGAGGCATTGGTGCTTAAAGGAATTATAGTTCTCTGTTGATGGAGAGAAGCCCTTGTATATGTTCAAGGAGATTAGCTTAATGTCATTAGATGAGTTTATAGGGATGCCAATCATTTGTAGAAGCTTGCTTCAATTATAGATGAGATTAGTAACAATTCTAAAAATCTTAATATAAATTTCAATTATGTTTGAACAAAACACATAAGATTGCAAATTTATTAGATAAAGGAGTGACAAGACCATCTGTACTCTCTAGTGATTAGTTCCTTGTAAAGTAGTTTTCACACATGGTCACCAAATTGGAGTTTGGGAATAAGTCGACAAGAGGAAATTCGGGACAAATCAGAGAACAAAAAAAGAAAACAAAAGGAAAAAAGGATTAAAAATTATGAAAAAATATATTGAAAAATTAAAAATTATTTACCAAAGTCACAAATTTATCACGATTTAACTGCAGATTTTTCAACGCTTCCAAAAAGTTGGGGACTTTGGTGACTATGTTTCTGCATTGCAATTTTCTTATATAAATGTTTTCTATTGAAGGTTTTTGGGTATAAAATGTCACTTTTTTTCTTTTCTATGATAAAATTATTAATTATAAAAAAAGGAAAGTTTCAGAAACCCCATTTAAAAATTTCCATCAATACACTTATTTTTCAACGCTCATCTAATAATAATCATAGAATCACCTTCCCACATGTGAGTGAGGGTATATTTTGATGCCTACTTGAAGAGCTCTTTCATTGGAGTATTGCACATCCATTGGCTCACATAAACTTATATCTACCCTCATCATCACTAAAGATACTACTTTTTCCTACCAATCCAGGGTTACCCAATGAACCACTGTCACCATCAAAATATCGTTTTATGATCCTTTAAGAGGCTTCATCCAACTGGCTCCAACTTTGTATTTATGCCTACTGCTTTAGATAAATCACCGCATTTTAATCTCGCACCACTGCCTGCTAATCTTGCACCAAATTTTGATAAAGTACCATGCAAGTCTTGGATAACAATACTCTATAAGAGGCACCTGTTATGAAATTTGTATAAAGTGGCAAATGATGACTCCAGCGTAACTAGTTTCCCATAGGCCAAATTTATCTGCATGCACAACATTCATTTGTATGATTTTATGTTGTCCACACAACCAAATGAAAGCTGCTGGGAAATTTGGTAATAATTTTATTAGTCTTGGAATTTTTAATGTTTTGGCCATATCTTTTTCATCTTAGCTTGGTTTTTCAGGTGAACTTGTTTTGAGACCTATCTGATGGTGTGGCTTTGTCTTGAAACCCATGGGTTTCATGGTGGGACCTAGGAAATTAGCTGAAAGAGATGATCAAGGTTCATGTTTGAGGTACTCAATTTAAATTTTTGGTTTTGGCCAAACCCGGGTTGCCCAGGCAATATAGCTCAGAATAGTACATTGTCCCTTTTATGAAGTCTTTACCTTTTTCTTATGTGTGGGTTTTGCCGTTGAGACATTGCTATCTTTGGGAAGTTTGATATGGTGATAGGAATAAGGTTAGTTTTTGGTTTGTTCCTTACAAGTTGGTTATCGATTTCAGGAGCTCCATCATTGTAGTTTTTTTTATGAGCACTAATATTTATATTATGTAAAAGAGAAAAAATTGAACAAAGCAAAATATAATTCCCACAATAAAGTCCAAATATCTTGTTCCACATAGTGCTTTCAACAGGTCGGCCCAACCTGTCAGGCCTCTGGACCAAGTCTGGATTTAGGTGCTGGCTCAGCGAGTCTGGCTATCGACTAAACTTTCAGGCCTGACTAATAATTGGGCCAGGCTTGGGATCAACTGTGTCAACATTTTATAGGCCCTCGTGAACCCTTCAAGCGTAACCGGTATATCACCATGTCAGTCTAGCGTAGGGATGGTACATGAACTTGTACAATTTAAGGTTTAGAAGAGTACTTTCAAAAATATTCCTATTGTTTTATAGATTAGTTTTGCCAAACAAAAGTATTTTTTATATTATATATTGAAATTTTAGTCAGGTGTATGATTTTAGGAATTAGTTGGGTGCCGCCTACATCAATAGATGGAATGCTCACTAGTGCACTCGTCTTGTCATGTGGCACACATCCTCGACCAGTTCAAGTTGCAAATAATCAGGTGAACTAATGTTGGAGTAAAATTAGTGCCCATTCAAAGATTCTAATTGCTTGATTTAGGTTCTTCAATATAGAAAGATGTTTATATCTTACATTAATATATGTATTGAAGTGCTAGGATTGGATGGTACAGATCACAGATGGGCATATTTTTTGCCTGAATGAAGTTCACAACTTCACATGATGTCAAACCACTTGGACGAAGTAGATTGGCAAAAAAATGTGCTCCAAGTAGCACCACATGTTCTAAAAGTGTGCCAGAGAGGGGTGTCGTTTATTGATGTAGGTGACCAAAGAGACTCATGATTTTGTTGTTCTTTGTTTTGTAGCTAATGGTGATAAATCAAGCTTCAAGTTTTGTCAGGTTTTAGTTTGCCCTGCTTCTGCATATCATTGGTTGTGTTTACATTTAACCTATTATGGTTTATCCTGGTTTGGTTAATTATTTACTTCAGGTTTTTTGACAACTTGACATCCTGATTTTAACTTTGCAATGTTTCTCTTCAGGGCATTGAATTCCTTAATGATCCTCATAGGCTGAATGTTGGGCTGACTTGAACTCGTTACGGCATGGTTATTCTAGGAAATCATAAAATCTTAAGCAAACAGCCTTTATGGAACAACTTATTGACTCACTACAAGGTATATTGTGCCTCTCATTTTCTAGTCTAGTTATGTTTGATCAGGGAATATTAGCAAAAAAAATCGTTCGTGTTTCTTTACTACTTATCCAATTTTTAATGCTAACATAGCTAGGGGGAGGTAATGGACGACTTGGCATTTTGTTTCAACATTTTATATTGGAGAACCAATTGGTTTCCTTTAGTTGTATTGCTTGTCTTTAATAAAATTCGATCTTCTCAAAATGGAAACAAAAAAATCACTGGGAAAGTAAATAATGTACGTTTGTTTTTACATGTGTTGTACATCACTACATGCTTAATTAGGTTAGCTCATGTTTAAATTTTAAATTGTATGATGATGCATTTATTTTTACTGGACAAGCTTTTGGTTGTTAAGGATATTAAATAATGGTTGCTGAATTTGTTACCTATCTAATTAGGAACATGAGTGCTTGGTAGAAGGACCACTAAGTAACTTTATGTAATATCCCAAAAAATTGAGCGTTAAACAGTGACCTCGAGATTTGTGCCTGACAGGTCGTAGGTTTGACCAAGTAATGGTCAAATAATGGACTCATGAAGTGATGAACTGATGTGATGTCAATGTGACCCAAGTATAGAGTTAGAGTTTAGTTAATGGTCATGTTCATCTATCTCTGGTGTATGTGCTTAACACCGAAGCTTGAGGGAAGATATAAGAGTTTAATAACCTAGGAAAAGTTATTTTCCTTGCCTAGGTTGGTGAAAGAGTTAAGAAGAGAGAGAGAGAGAGAGTGTGTGTGAGGAAGGGGTTAATGACAAAGGGGTTAATGTGGCTGGATTGAAGGGCTGATTGGAGCATTGAATGCCAGATGCAACGCGTGAGGAGCCGTTGAAGCAAAAGCTAGAACCCTAGCCACTTAACTAACCAATCCATCTTTGTAGAGATTGATTTGAGGTGAGTCCTTATTAGATTTAAATGCATAAGTCTTGATGGCTAAAATTAGTCAAATGTAGTTAAAAAGATAGATTAAAGGCATAGAAAAGAAAGAAAAATAGGATGAAAAAGATTTAGAAGAACAGCCCGAAAAGGGGCTGAGCCTGGCCAAATCGATTAATCGATTTTAGCCTGGAGGTTGAAAATAGTACAAGGGCCCGAAATCGATTAATTGATCTGAATTTCGATTGATCGATTTTTGATTTCAATTAATCAATTGGGAATCGACTAATCGACTGAGAACCTCCAGTGGCTGGAGGAATAAGGTTTGGGAAAAATCAACTAATCGATTGGGGAATCGATTAATCGATTTTGGTTTTTTGATTAATCAATTTTTGATTTTCGACTACTCGATTTGAGAATCGATTAGCCATTTTGGAAATTTCATTTAATCGATGTGGGATCGATTAATCGATTTTGGGAATCGATTAATCGATTTATGATTCAATTTATGATTCGATTAATCGATTTTGGTGATCGATTAATCGACTGTGGCTGTTTCAGTTGATCTTTTATTTGGACCTTGAGGTTCATGGAGGGTCTTGGACCTTCTCTATTGCATCTTTAGTGATGTGTTGCATATGCTATGGTGTACCATAGGTGATACGTCTGTGAGCAAGCATAAGGAGCCGTGTGGAACCTTGATGCTTGGACCTTCAAAGGCTTGAGGTAGGGAACACCTTGAATATATATTTTAATTGCAAGAGCATGTATGTAGTGATATAGAAATCAAATTGAAAAAATATTTTAACTGCGTAAATCATTTTAAAATGGGTGTGTGTGACACCAAGAAAGTGAATGTGAATGAGACATACCGAGGGGATGAGAAAGTGCTACAGGCATTAGTGTGATGCGAGTAACTGAGACCAAGTTAGCTAATGAAAATGAGGCATCCCCAGGGAATGGGAAAGTGATAAAGACATTAGTGTGATGTGAGTAATTTAGATATCCCAGGGATGTAAGTAAGATTGAGTAACTACTGATAAGGCCTCACTGTTATAAAGTAAGATGTTTACACGGTGAACAACTATATGTAAAGCACATGATATTTTTATTATTTAAGGTTTGAATAGAATACCCCACTGATGTGGCAGGATACCCACGATTGACTCAGCAGGATATCTGTGACCGGTACGGCGGTCAATCCGTACACCAGTGCGGAGGTCTATCCTTACAAAGTAAGCACATCCCAGGGATGTCGAGATAAGATTTAACACTGCCGCCTATGAGAAAGGGGCTTGGGTAGTATTCCCAGGGAATACATATAACAACTGTCTATTTAGACGACGATGGAGGGTACTCCATTAGGGCTCGATGCTATATTGCTCAGGGACTACATAAGTTGAAGTTTTAAGTTTTGCTTTAGGCCTATTTAGAATCATTCATGAACAGTTAATAATAAAGTGAAACATGCAAACTACCAGTAAATTTCAACATAAAGTGTCATCATTTAAACTGTTTTCTATCAAGTTTATAGATACATCATACTTAGAATATCATGAACCATATGTGAGATTTTGACTTATATGTTCATTGTGTTGTTCCCTATTGAGCTAGGATGTAGCTCACCCTTTAGACTATACGTCGCAGGTCCTGTATTAGTAGCGGCCGAGGTGTTGGGAGACGTGGATCCGGGTGATTCAGATTACGTGCTCGGGGATGAGTTAGAGCCTCCTCCTGAGGACTTCTTCTAGGAGACTCTACTGAGCACTTTGAGAGAGACTTTTTGTGCACATTGGTACGGCTTGGTATGTCAAGCCCTTATTGAGAAGAAATGTAATTATGCTTCGATATTCCCTTTTTGCGAACCATCTGGGGTGTCCTGGTTTTATCACCGATGGTTCAGGCCTATTCTTTTGTCCATGCATTGGCATAGAATGAGAACTGATTTTGAGCTCTTATTATAAAGAATAATATATCATTAATGCATGTTCTTTCAGTTCATACATTTTACTTATTTGTTTTGCTTATTATACCAATGTTCCGTATAAATGCATGGGGCACAGTAAAAAGGATCGCGCTGATGGCACGGGTTTTGGGGTGCCGAAATCTGGGATATCACAATTGGTATCAAAGCCATTTCTTTGAAAAATTATGACAATCATTTCTTTTGTCAGAGCATAGGGACTTCTGCTAACGAAACTTTGGTTTCAAAAGTAGTCGTCAATGTCTTCTAGGGGAAGAGGCCGACCCAGGGGCGGTTATTATAGGAATCTGTGTAGTCGAGATGATCTCATCTCGGATACCAATCGAGTGCCGTTGGGAAATGGAGGCACTTCAGGTAGTGGTGGCTAAGAGGGCCAAGATCAGAGAGAGAATCAAGATCGAGATCGTCAGGATCAAGATCAAAGAGAACTAGCAAGGGTTAGAGAAAGGAATTAAGAGAGAGAGAGGAATGTCAGAGGATGATACACACCATGGAGACCATGGCAGCCGCCATGGCACAACGGGTAGCATCCTTGGCAGCTCATACTGCCCGAGAGCAACAACAGCCACCTACGCCTCCAGTAGGACCTACACTGCCAGTGGCTGCAGCGTTTACCGAGTTTAGGAGGATGAGACCTCCTAGCTTTTCAGGATAGGCAGACACCATGGCAGCTGAGAACTGGCTGAGTGAGATGGAGAAAATGTTTAGTGTACTCATGTGTACAGAGGACGAGAGCATCCGTTGGGCAGCCTACATGTTAGACGGCGAGGGTGGGCCTTAGTGGAAGTCCGTTGCTAGGACTAGGGCTCAGGAGACCTCAGACTTCCCTTGGACATGGGAAGAAGTCGTCGAGGAGTTCAACAATCAGTACTTCCCAAAAGTGGTGAGGAACCAAATGGAGATCCAATTTTTTCAACTAGTACAAGAGAGGATGAATGTGAGAGAATCCAGAGTGGAGTTTATGCGACTCGCTTGCTTCGCTCCCGATTATGTCATCACCGATGTGATGAGAGCAAAGCGGTTTCAACAAGACTTGAAACCTGAGGTTAGAGGAAGATTGGTACCATTCTAGTTGAAGACCTATGGAGAGGTCATGAGCAAGGCTCTAGTGGTAGAAGAAGAAAACAATAATCACTACCGCCAGAGGGAACAACAAGGGAGAGGGAACTCGGACCAGAGCAGAACGGGAAACTACGAGCCAGTGAACAAAAAGCTGAGATTCAAAGCAAACAATCAGAGACCAACATTCCAAGGAGTTTATGGGAGACTGGTGCCGCAGGGCAACCAACAGAGAATTTCATTGCTTACGTCAGCAAGACCGATAAGCTACGGGAGCACTGCTATCACTATCGGAGCTACCGTTACACAGGGTTTCTTGCGAGCAGCTTCTTTCACACCTTGTGAAACTTGTGCCAAGTGTGGCAAGTTTCACAGAACAGTGGACTGTAGGATGGGAACTCGGGGTTGTTTCAAGTGTGGCAAGGTAGACCACTTGATCAGAGATTGCCCTGAGGCAAACAAGGAGAAGACGACTTCAGCTTCCATGCCACGACCTATACAATCACGGAAGCCGGCCATCCAAGGGAGAGCTTATGCAGTAGCTGCTCAAGAAGCAGGGAACGTGCATGACGTCATCTACGGTGAGATTCCTTTTTAAATAAAGAATTTCAATTCAATAAAAATATAGATAGAGAAGGTGCATTCATTAGAAAGGCTTATAGATTCATTTTGTACGTTGAAATTCTAAAATAAAGAATGTGCAATATATGTATGTATGTATGCTATAGGTACGTTAGACATATACGAGAAGGGACGTTATGAAGTGCACGACGCTAGAGTGTTGATAGACTCAAGGCCTACCTACTCTTTTGTCACTCCTAGATTTGCAAAGAAAATGAAGATTGTCCTAAAGACATTAGACTTTGTCCTATCAGTTTCTATTCCAACTGGAGAGTTAGTGGACACAAAATTAATTTGCAAATTGGTAGTAGTCGCGGTTCAGGATGTTAACGTCTATGAGCTGGACGCAAAGTTAATATTACTGGGCATGAAAGGATTCGATGTAATCCTTGGCATGGACTGGCTGTCACAGCATTGTGCGATGGTAGATTGCAAGAAGGTCGTCACCTTCAGACCCAACACAAGGAGATCGTTCCGATTTGAGGGGAGAGACCGAAGCATGTACCACTTAACTCTGCAGTCTGGGCCGAGCGTCTAATCAGAAAGGGATGTAGTGGTTACTTGGCGTTCTTGAAAGAAGAGGAGGGGAAGAATGACATCTCAAAGATCGCAGTCGCTTGTGAATTTCCAGATGTATTTCTGAAGGAGTTACCCGGATTACCTCCAGAAAGAGAAGTGGAATTCACCATCGACTTAGCGCCAGGAACGGAGCCAATTTCAAAAGCACCAAATAGAATGGCTCCTGCTGAGTTGAAGGAGTTGAAAGAGCAGTTGCAAGTGCTCATGAATAAGGGGTTTGTGAGACCGAGCGTGTCTCCATGGGGAGCACCGGTCTTGTTTGTCAAGAAGAAGGATAGGTCAATGCGGCTATGCATTGACTATCGGCAATTGAAAAAACTCACTGTGAAGAACCGATACCCTTTGCCTAGAATAGATGACCTGTTTGATCAACTGTAAGGAGCGAGGTATTTTCCCAAGATCGATCTGAGATCTGGATACCATCAGTTGAGAGTCAAGGCAGAGGACGTCTAGAAGATCGCATTCAGGACACGATATGGACACTATGAATTCCTAGTGATGCCGTTTGGGTTGACGAACGCATCGACGTCATTTACGGATTTGATGAATCGGGTGTTTAAACCACACCTGGACTCCTACATAGTCGTGTTCGTTGACGACATCTTGATATATTCCAAATCAGAAGCGGAACACGAAAAACACTTGAGGATTGCTCTATAGACTCTACGTAAACACCAACTGTACGCCAAACTCAGCAAGTGTGAGTTTTGGTTGGAGGAGGTTAGCTTTTTAGGACATATCATCTCAAAGCATGGTGTCACAGTAGATCCAGCAAAAATAGAAGCAGTGGTGAACTGGGAGCAACGAAAGATCGTGATCGACGTCCATAGTTTTCATGGATTAGCGGGTTACTATCGACGTTTCGTTGAGGGGTTTTCAAAGATATCGGGGCCTCTCATGAGGCTTACACGAAAGGATTCAAGATTCGAGTGGAGTGATACATGCAAGAAGAGTTTTCAAGAACTCAAAAAGAGACTCACTTCAGCTTCAGTACTAGCGATTCCGTCAGGCAATGGAGGATTCGCGATATACAGCGATGCTTCGTATAATGGTTTGGGTTGCGTGCTTAATCAACACAAAAAGGTGATAGCATACGGATCAAGACAGTTGAAAGATCATGAGAAGAATTATCTGACTCATGACCTGGAACTAGCAGTGGTCATATTTGCGTTAAACATTTGGTGACATTACTTGTACGACGAGACCTTTGAGATCTTCACCGACCATAAGAGTCTTAGATACTTGTTTACACAGAAAGAACTCAACATGAGGCAGCACAGATGGATGGAGTTCATCAAGGACTATGACTGTTCCATACAGTACCATCCAGGCAAGGCTAATGTAGTAGCCGATGCCTTGAGTCGAAAGAGTTCAGCGCAGTTGGCTAGCTTGAACTTGGGTATGCACCGATGGAAGTTATTAGAAGATCTGGCACTATATGATGCAAACATTGAGTCGAGAGCTACAGGAGCCTTTTTGGATAACATATCAGTGAGACCGGTGATATTTGAGCACATCCATGAGCTACAGATGAAAGACTCGGCTCTAACCAAGATTCGTCAAGATGTGATTGAAGGCATCAATTCAGAATTCTCAGTGAAAGAAGATGGTTCCTTATTGTTCAAGGGCCGTCTCTGCATTTCGAACAATGTCGATCTACGGTGAACAATCCTTGATGAAGCCCACAAGTCGAATTATGCTATCCACCCTGGTAGCACAAAAATGTACCAAGATTTAAAAAAGAACTACTGGTGGACAAGTTTGAAGCAAGACGTGGCAGAGTACGTGTCACGGTGTTTGACATGACAATAAGTAAAGATTGATCATAGACATCCTGCTGGACTATTACAGCCTCTACCTATACCAAAATGGAAGTGGGAATCAATCTCTATGGACTTCATTGTTGGACTACCGCGCACTGCAAAGAGATACAATGCCATTTGGGTAGTCATAGACCGATTGACCGAATCAGCTCACTTCTTACCTTACAACACGATGTACACGACAGGGAGACTGGCAAAGTTATATATGAAGGAGGGTGTGCAATTACACGGGATTCTGAGCAGCATTGTTTCAGATCGTGATCCATTATACATGTCAAAATTTTGGAAGAAATTTCAAGAAGGAATGGGAACGTGACTGGACTTCAGTTCAACTTTCCATCCTCAAACTGAGGGGTGAACAGAGCGAGTACACTAAGTGATCGAAGACATGCTCAGAGTGTGTATGCTAGAATTGCAAGGATCATGGGATCAACACCTGCCATAGATCGAGTATGGATCCAACAACAATTTTTAGACTAACGTTGGGATGGCACTGTATAAAGCTCTATATGGAAGGAGATGTAGATCGCCCATAAATTGGGAGGAAATCAGGGAGAAATTTGTTTTGGGACCCAAAATACTTAAACATAATGCCACCTATGTTCGTATGATAAGGGCAAAACTCAAAGCAGCTCAGAGCAGACAGAAAAGCTACGCCGATATCAAGTGGGCCAGTGTAGACTATAAAGTAGGAGACCATGTGTTTGTAAAAGTGTCACCGATGAAAGGCGTGATGAGATTTGGGAAGCAAGGGAAGTTGAGTCCTCGCTATCTTGGACCCTTTGAGATTTTGGGTCGAGTAGGTGAAGTTGCTTATCGCGTTGGACTACCACCGATAATTGATCGCGTGCATAACGTTTTCCACGTATTGATGCTCAGGAAATATGTGAATGACCCATCTCATGTGTTAGGAAGTCAACCTTTGGAAATGCATGAGGATATGAGCATGACCAAAGAGCCGGCGGAGAAATTTTAGATAGAAAAGAGCAAGTACTGCATACCAAAGTTATTCCATTAGTGCTTGTTTGATGGAAGAATCATCCGACCGAAGAGGCTACGTGGGAACGAGAGGCCGACGTGAAGGAACAATAGTAGGACTTGTTTGCAACAAACTGAGAGTCAAAATTGTATCACCGCAAGCATGGTTGTGGATCCAAACCGTTCATTGTAGTCCAATATTAACCATTTGGCCAATTTATCCAATGAAGAAACAAAATTTTATCGGAGATTGTGCAGTGATACGATGTAGATTGCATAGTAAGGATTCACCATGCGACACAATGGCTGTGAAGTCACTCTTCACAAAACCAATGACCAACTGGTCATATGTTACCACGAAAATAAAAGAGACAAGAAACAACAATAATTCGTGAGGTCTGACCAAAACCGATTAATCGAATTTCAAACCGATTAATCGATTTGGGAATTCAATTAATTGATTTTGGTCGACTGATCGACTGGCATATGCCAGTGAATGGAAAAATTAGAAAAATAAATAAAGTGTAATTTCGATTAATCGAGAGTAATTCGATTAATGGATTAGGGAAAGTCGATTAATCGATTTTGTTTTTGATTAATCGACTAGTACATGCCAGTGAGCGGAGGAAATTGGAATATCTGAGGGTTTAAAAATTCGATTAATCGAGGTGAAGTTCGATTAATCGATTTGGTTAATCGATTAATCGACTGGCATAGGCCAGTGAGCTGGAAAGCCAGGAAATTTGATGTGAATAAGAATTCGATTAATCGAAATAAATTCGATTAATCGATTTTGCTTTTCGATTAATCGATTTTAGAAATCGATTAATCGATTTTGCGTGGCTGGGAAATTTTTTTAAATCGATTAATGGATTTTAAGAATCGATTAATCAACTTGGGCCTATATATATGAAAAAGGGGAATTTTTCTCCCCATTCAAAATTTTTGGGTTTTTCTTCTTTGCGCGCCTTTTCTTCTTCCTCTTCGAGCGGCTCTACAAGCTAAGTTTTGGTAGGGTTTTTTCATCGATTGAACCCAAAATCATCGCACATTTGGATCAAAACCTAAGGTAAACCCTCAATCCGAGCTTTTTCTTCAAATTGAGCCAAAAAACCCTAGCTTTTCTTCAGTTTTCACCAACATGCAACCTCGAACTCGCTTGACCAGGAAGCAAGCGGCATTGAAGCTACCGGCACGGCGTAAGAATGCGGCACCGCCACCACCAACACCATCACCCGTAAGAACCCCATCGTCATCGGATACCACATCCGGTTCGACGAGTGCATCTTCACGCGAATCTTCACCCATACCACCACCACCCGTGAAATTGCTCCAACCAAACTAGTGGTGGGCAACGAAGGAGTTCGAAGATGAGTACATCATCAACGATGACCTGTTCATTGACTCGGATGTCGAGGGCGAGACCCAATGGGCCTGATAGTACCTCCAAAAGGCGGGTCTCGACAATCTTTTAGAGCCATTGCACGGGTCCTATTATCCTCGACTTGTGCGCCTATTTTACCAGAATTTAGAGGAGGGCCAAGTCGATGGCACAGTCACGACCAAGATAGACGGTCGTAGATATACCTTCACTCGTCGCCATGTGCACGAGTCACTTGAGTGTTATTTGGACTTTATGCCCGAGACCACCCTATTCCCACCTTTCCCTGAGGAGGTCAAACTTGATGACATTATGGCTGACATGACCAACGGGAAGAAACGATCGGGAAACTCGATACGGAGGGTAGACCTACCTCCTTACATGTGGATGCTTGATTCTATAATCAAGTGTAATTTGTACCCTATGCGTCACGACACTGAGTAGGTCGAGTTGCTCCAGCAGGCCTTATAATCAGCATATTACGGCCGCTGGTTCGATGTGACCAAGATCATCATTGAGTGGATGACGTATATCAAGGGAAAGCTGATGAAGGGCCCGTTGAGGCTGAAGGATAAGATGCCATACGCTCGTCTCATATCGAGCATGCTAGAATGCTACTCTAACGCCCCAGAGTATGCCATCTCAATGCACGAGCAGAAGGATATGGACCACGTGAAGCATTACTCCATTACATTGTGGGGTCGTAGCTACAGATTGTTGAAGAAGGCCCTACCAGTTCATGGGCCAGCAGTAACACCACCGCCACCCCCTCCACCACAGCAGGACTCGCCAGCGGGGGGAGCACCACCAGCCATTCGAACCGCTGAGGGAGCCCCATCTCAGACATTCATACTAGTTGGGAGGCAACCCAGCATGACCTCGGGAGCCATGCCCAACTGGTCATAGGTTTGACCAAGTGATGGTCAAACAGTGGACTCATGAAGTGATAAACTAATGTAATGTCAATGTGACTTAAGTATAGAGTTAGAGTTTAGTTAATGGTCACGTACATCTATCTCTAGTGTATGTGCTTAACACCGAAGCTTGAGGGAAGGTATAAGAGTTTAATAACCTAGGAAAAATTATTTTCCTTGCCTAGGTTGGTGAAAGAGTTAAGAGGAGAGAGTGAGGAAGGGGTTAATGACAAAGGGGTTAATGTGGCTGGATTGAAGGGCTGATTGGAGCATTGAATGCCAGATTCAATGTGTGAGGAGCCATTGAAGCAAAAGCTGGAACCCTAGCCACTTAACCAACCAATCCATCTCTGTAGAGATTGATTTGAGGTGAGTCCTTATTAGATTTAAATGCATAAGTGTTGACGGTTAAAATTAATCAAATGTAGTTAAAAAGATAGATTAAAGGCATAAAAAAGAAAGAAAAATAGGATGAAAAAGATTTGAAAGAAGAGCCCGAAAAGGGGCTGAGTCTGGCCAAATCGATTAATCGATTTGAGAAATTGATTAATCGATTTTTGCCTGGAGGTTGAAAAAAGTACAAGGGTCCGAAATCGTTTAATCGATATGAATTTTGACTGATCGATTTTGGAGTTCGATTAATCGATTGGGAATCGACTAATCGACTGAGAACCTCCAGTGGCTGGAGGAATAACGTTTGGGAAATTTCGACTACTCGATTTGAGAATCGATTAGCCATGTTGGAAATTTCGATTAATCAATGTGGGATCGATTAATCAATTTTGGATTTCGATTAATCAATTTTGGGAATCGATTAATCAATTTTGTATTTCGATTAATCAATTTTGAGAATTGATTAATCGATTTATGATTCGATTAATCGATTTTGGTGATCGATTAATCGACTGTGGCCTTTTCAGTTGACTTTTTATTTGGACCTGAGGTTAATGGAGGGTCTTGGACCTTCTCTATTACATCTTTAGTGATGTGTTGCATATGTTATGGTATACCATAGGTGATACATGCGAGAGCAAGCATAAGGAGCCATGTGGAACCTTGATGCTTGGACCTTCAAAGGCTTGAAGGAGGGAACACCTTGAACATGTATTTTAATTGCAAGAGCATGTATGTAGTGATATAGAAATTAAATTGAAAAAATGTTTTAACTACGTAAATCTTTGTAAAATGGGTGTGTGTGTGACACCAAGAAAGTGAATGTGAATGAGACATCCCAAGGGGATGAGAAAGTGCTAAAGGCATTAGTGTGATGCGAGTAACTGAGACCAAGTAAGCTAATGAAAATGAGGCATCCCTAGGGAATGAGAAAGTGATAAAGGCATCATTGTGATGCAAGTAATTTAGACATCCCAGGGATGTAAGTAAGATTGAATAACTATTGATAAGGCCTAACTGATATAAAGTAACATGTTTACACGGTGAACAACTATATGTAAAGCATATGATATTTTTGTTATTTAAGATTTGAATAGAATACCCCACCGATATGGCGGGATACCCATGACTGACTCGGCAGGATATCCGTGATCGGTACCGCGGCCAATCCGTATACCAATGCGGAGGTCTATCCGTACACAGTAAGCACATCTCATGGATGTTGAGATAAGATTTAACCCCGCCGCCTATGAGAAAGGGGCTTGGGTAGTATTCCCAGGGAATACATATAACAAAATAGACGATGATGGATGGTACTCCATCGGGGCTCGATGCTATATTGCTCGGGGACAACTTAAGTTGAAGATTTAAGTTTGGCTTTAGGCCTATTCAGTATCATTCATGAACAGTTAATAATAAAGTGAAGCATGCAAACTATCAGTAAATTTCAACATAAAGTGTCATCATTTAAACTGTCTTCTAGCAAGTGCATAGATACATCATGCTTAGAATATCATGAAATATATGTGAGATTTTGACTTATATATTCATTGTGTTGTTCCCTATTCAGCTAGGATGTAGCTCACCCTTTAGACTATACGTCGTAAGTCTAGTATTAGCAGCGGCCAAGGCTTCGGGAGACGTGGATCCGGGTGATTCGAATTATGTGCCTGGGGACGAGTTGGAGCCTCCTCCAGAGGACTTCTTCTAGGAGACTCTGCTGAGCACTTTGAGAGGGACTTTTTGTGAGCACATTGGTACGGCTTGGTATGTCAAGCCCTTTTTGAGAAGAAATGTAATTATGCTTCGATATTCCCTTTTTGCGAACCGTCTGGGGTGACCTAGATTTATCACCGATGGTTTGGGCCTGTTCTTTTGTCCATGCATTGGGATGGAATGAGAACTACTTTTGAGCACTTATTATAGAGAATAATATATCATTAATGCATATCCTTTCAGTTCATACATTTTACTTGATTAGTTTTGCTTGTTATACTAATGTTCCGCATAAATGCATGGGGCACGGTCAAAAGGATCGTGCTGATGGCACGGGTTTCGGGGTGCTAAAATTTGAGCTGTCAGAATTGGTATCAAAGTCATTTCTTTTAGAAATTTTGACAATCATTTCTTTTGTCAGAGCATAGGGACTTCTGCTAACGAAACTTTGGTTTCAAATGCAGCCGTCAATGTCTTCTAGGGGAAGAGGCCGACCTAGGGGCGGTTATTATAGGAATCTGGGTAGTTAAGATGATCTCATCTCGGATACCAAACGAGTGCCGTTGGGAGATGGATGCGCTTCAGGTAGTGGTGGCCAAGAGGGCCAAGGTCAGGGAGAGAATCAGGATCGAGATCGTCAGGATCAAGATCAAAGAGAACAAGCAAGGGTTAGAGAAAGGAATGAAGAGAGAGAGGAGCGTCCGAGGATGATACACACCATGGAGACCATGGCAGCCGCCATGGCACAACAGGCAGCATCCTTGGTAGCTCATACTGCCCACGAGCAACAGCAGTCACCTATGCCTCCAGTAGGACCTACACTGCCAGTGGCTGCAGGGTTTATCGAGTTTCAGAGGATGAGACCTCCTAGCTTTTCAGGACAGGAAGGCACCATGGCAGCAGAGAACTGGCTGAGTGAGATGGAGAAAATGTTTAGTGTACTCATGTGCACAGAGGACGAGAGCATCCGTTGGGCAGCCTACATGTTAGACGGCGAGGCTGGGCCTTCGTGGAAGTCTGTTTCTAGGACTAGGGCTCCGGTGACCCCAGACTTGCCTTGGACGTGGGAGGAATTCGTCGAGGAGTTCAACAAGCAGTACTTCCCAGAAGTGGTGAGGAACCAAATGGAGATCCAATTTTTACAACTAGTATAAGGGAGGATGAATGTGAGAGAATACAGAGTGGACTTTATTTGACTCGCTCACTTCGCTCCCAATTATGTCATCACCGATGTGATGAGAGCAAAACGGTTTCAACAAGACTTGAAACCTGAGGTTAGAGGAGGAGTGGCACCATTCTGGTTGAAGACCTATGTAGAGGTCATGAGCAAGGCTCTAGTGGTAGACGAAGAAAACGATAATCGCTACCGCCAGAGGGAACAACAAGTGAGAGGGAACTCGGACCAGAGCAGAACGGGAAACTACGAGCCGGTGAACAAAAAGCTGAGATTTATAGCAAACAATCAGAGACCACCATTCCAAAGAGGTTATGGGAGACTGGCATAGCAGGGTAACTAGTAGAGAATTCCATTGCTTGCGTCAACGTGACTGATACGCTATGAGAGCCCTGCTATTAATACCGGAGCTACCGTTACACAGGGTTTCTCGCGAGTATCTTCTTCCACACTTCATGACACTTGTGCCAAGTGTGGCAAGTCTCACAGAATAGTGGACTGTAGGATGGGAACTTGGGGTTGTTTCAAGTGTGACAAGGTGGGCCACTTGATTAGAGATTGCCCTGAGGCAAACAAGGAGAAGACGACTTTAGCTTTCATGCCACAACCATACAATCGCGGAAGGCAGTCGTCCAAGGGAGAGCTTATGTAGTAACTGCTCAAGAAGCAGGGAACTTGCATGACGTCATCTAAGGTGAGATTCCTTTTAAAATAAAGAATTTCAATTCAATAAAAATTTAGATAGAGAAGGTGCATTCATTAGAAAGGCTTATATATTCATTTTGTACGTTGAAATTCTAAAATAAAGTATGTGCAATATATGTATGTATGTATGCTATAGGTACATCAGACGTATACGAGAAGGGACATTATGAAGTCCACGACGCTAGAGTGTTGATAGACCCAGGGTCTACCTACTCTTTTGTCACTCCTAGATTTGCAAAGAAAATGAAGGTTGTCCCGGAGACGTTTGACTTTGTCCTATCAATTTCTATTCCAACTGGAGAGTTAGTGGACACAGAATTAATTTGAAAATCGGTAGTAGTGGCGGTTCAAGATGTTATCATCTATGGGTTGGACGCAAAGTTAATATTACTAGACATGAAAGGATTCGATGTAATCTTTGGCAAGGACTGGTTGTCACAGCACTGCGCGATGGTAGATTGCAAGAACAAGGTCGCCACCTTTAGACGCAACACAAGGAGATTGTTTCGATTCCGAGGGGAGAGATCGAAGCATGTACCACTTATCTCTGCAGTCAGGGTAGAGCGTCTAATTAGAAAGGGATGTAGTGGTTACTTGGCATTCTTGAAAGAAGAGAAAGAGGGGAAGAATGACATCTCAAAGATCGCAGTCGCTTCTGAATTTGCAGATGTATTTTCGGGGGAGTTACCCAGATTACCTCCAGAAAGAGAAGTGAAATTCGCCATTGACTTAGTGCCAGGAACGGAGCCTGTTTCGAAAGCACCATATAGAATGGCTCCTGCTGAGTTGAAGAAGTTGAAAGAGTAGTTGCAAGAGCTCATGAATAAGGGGTTAATGAGACCGAGCGTGTCTCCATGGGGAGCACTGGTCTTGTTTGTCAAGAAGAGGGATGGGTCAATTCGGCTATGCATTGACTATCGGCAATTGAACAAACTCACTATGAAGAACCGATTCCCTTTGCCTAGAATAGATGACCTGTTTGATCAACTGTAAGGAGCGAGGTATTTTTCCAAGATCGATCTGTGATCTAGATACCATCAGTTGATAGTTCAGGCAGAGGACGTCCAGAAGATAGCATTCAGGACACGGTATGGACACTATGAATTCTTAGGGATGTTGTTTGGGTTGATGAATGCACTGGCGTTATGTAAGGATTTGATGAATTGGGTGTTTAAACCACACCTGGACTCCTACATAGTCGTGTTCGTAGACGACATCCTGATATATTCCAAATCAGAAGTGCAACATGAAGAACACTTGAGGATTGCTCTACAGACTCTACGTGAACACCAACTGTATGCCAAACTCAGCAATTGTGAGTTTTAGTTGGAGGAGGTTAGCTTTTTGGGACATGCCATCTTAAAGCATGGTGTCACTGTAGATCCAGCAAAAATAGAAGCAGTGGTGAACTGGGAGCAACCAAAGACCATGACCGACGTCCATAATTTTCTTAGATTAGCGAGTTACTATCGACGTTTCGTAGAGGGGTTTTCAAAGATATCGGGACCTCTCACGAGGCTTACACGAAAGGATTCAAGATTTGAGTAGAGTGAGATATGTGAGAAGAGTTTTCAAAAACTCAAAAAGAAACTCACTTCAGCTCTAGTACTAGCGATTCCGTCAGGCAGTGGAGGATTCGCGGTATACAGTGATGCTTCATATAGTGGTTTAGGTTGCGTGCTTAATCAACACAGAAAGGTGATAGCATACGGATCAAGACAGTTGAAAGAGCATGAGAAGAATAATTCGACGCATGACCTGGAACTAGCAACGGTCATATTTGCATTAAAGATTTGGTGACATTACTTGTACGATGAGACCATTGAGATCTTCACCGACCATAAAAGCCTCAGATACTTGTTTACACAGAAAGAACTCAACATGAGGCAACGCAGATGGATGGAGTTCATCAAGGACTATGACTGTTCCATACAGTACCATTCAGGCAAGGCTAATGTAGTAGCCGATGCCTTGAGTCGAAAGAGTTCAGCGCAATGGGCTAGCTTGATCTTGGGTATGCACCAATGGAAGTTGTTTGAAGATCTGGCACTATATGATGCAAACATTGAGTCGAGAGCTACAGGAGCCTTTTTAGCTAACATATCAGTGAGACCGGTGATATTTGAGCACATTCATGAGCTACAGATGAAAGACCCGGCTCTAACCAAGATTTGTCAAGATGTGATTGAAGGCATCAATTCAAAATTCTCAGTGAAAGAAGATTGTTCCTTATTGTTCAAGGGTCGTCTCTGCATTCTGAACAATGCCGATCTACGACGAACAATCCTTGATGAAGCCCACAAGTCAAATTATGCTATCCACCCTGGTAGCACAAAAATGTACCAAGATTTGAAAAAGAAGTACTTGTGGAGAGGTTTGAAGCAAGACGTGGCAGAGTACGTGTAACCGTGTTTGACATGACAGCAAGTGAAGATTGATCATAGACATCCTGCAAGATAATTACAGCCTCTACCTATACCGGAATGGAAGTGGGAATCGATCTCTATGGACTTCATCGTTGGACTACCGCGCATTGCAAAGTGATACAATGCCATTTGGGTAGTCATAAACTGATAGACCGAATCAGCTCACTTCTTGCCTTACAACACGATGTACACGGTAGGGAGACTGGTAGAGTTATATATGAAGGAGGTTGTGTGATTACACGGGATTCCGAGCAGCATTGTTTCAGATCGTGATCCATTATGCATGTCCAAATTCTGGAAGAAATTTCAAGAAGGAATGGGAACGTGACTGGACTTCAGTTCCGCTTTCCATCCTCAAACTGACGGGCAAATAGAGCGAGTAAACCAAGTGATCAAAGACATGCTCAGAGCGTGTATGCTAGAATTGTAAGGATCATGGGATCAACACCTGCCATTGATCGAGTTTGCATACAACAACAATTTTTAGACGAGCATTGCAATGGCACCGTATGAAGCTCTATATGGAAGGAGATGTAGATCGCCCATAAATTGGGAGGAAATCAGGGAGAAATTTGTTTTGGGACCCGAAATACTTAAACATAATGCCACCTATGTTCGTATGATAAGGGCAAAACATAAAGCAGCTCAGAGCAGACAGAAAAGCTATGCCGATATCAAGCGGACCAGTGTAGACTATAAAGTGGGTGACCATGTGTTTGTAAAAGTGTCACCGATGAAAGGAGTGATGAGATTTGGGAAGCGAGGGAAGTTGAATCCCCGCTATCTCGGTCCCTTTAAGATTTTGTGTCGAGTAGGTGAAGTTGCTTATCGCGTTGGACTACCACCGATACTTGATCGCGTGCATAATGTTTTCCACGTATCGATGCTTAGGAAATATGTGAATGACCCATCTCATGTGTTAGGAAGTCAACCTTGGAAATGCATGAGGATATGAGCATGACCGAAGAGCCGGCAGAGATATTAGACAGAAAAGAGCAAGTACTGCGTACCAAAGTGATTCCATTAGTGGTTGTTCGATGGAAGAATCATCCGACCGAAGAGGCTACGTGGGAATGAGAGGCCGACGTGAAGGAACAATACCCGGACTTGTTTGCGGCGAACTGAGAGTCAAAATTTTATCACCGCAAGCATGGTTGTGTATCCAAACCGTTCATTGTAGTCCAATATTGACCATTTGGCCAATTTATCCAATGAAGAAATAAAATTTTATCGGAGATTGTGCAGTGATACGATGTAGATTGCATAGTTAGGATTCACCATGCCACGCAATGGCTGTGAAGTCATGCTTCACAAAACCAATGACCAATTGGTCATATGTTACCACAAAAATAAAGGAGACAAGAAACAACAAGAATTCGTGAGGTCTGATCAAAACTGATTAATCGATTTTCAAATCGATTAATCAATTTGGGAATTTGATTAATCGATTTTGGTCGACTGATCGACTGGCATACACCAGTGAATGGGAAAATCAGAAAAATAAGAAAAATAAATAAAGTGTAATTTCGATTAATCGAGAGTAATCTGATTAATCGATTTGGGAAAATTGATTAATCGATTTTGTTTTTTGATTAATCGACTGGTACATGCCAGTGAGTGGAGGAAATTGGAATATATGAGGGTTTAAAAATTCGATTAATCGAGGATAAGTTTGATTAATCGATTTTCTCGATTTTGAAAATCGATTAATCGATTAATCGACTGGCATAGGCCTGCGAGCTGGAAAGCCAGGACATTTGAAGTGAACAAGAATTCGATTAATCGAAATAAACTTGATTAATCGATTTTGCGCGGCTGGGAAATTTTTTTAAATTGATTAATCGATTTTTGGAGTCGATTAATCAACTTGGGCCTATATATATGAAAAAGGAGGATTTTTCTCCCCATTCAAAATTTTTGGGTTTTTCTTCTTTGCGCGCCTTTTCTTCTTTGCGCGCCTTTTCTTCTTCCTCTTCGAGCAGCTGTGCAAGCTAGGTTTTGGGATGGTTTTTGCACCGATTGAACCCAAAATCATCGCACATTGGGATCAAAACCTAAGGTAAACCCTAGATCTGAGCTTTTTCTTCAAATTGATCCAATAAATCCTAGCTTTTCTTAAGTTTTCACCAACATGCCACCTCGAACTCGCTTGACCACGAAGCAAGCGGCGTCGAAGCTTCCGATACGGCGTAAGAACGCTACACCGCCACCACCAATACCATCGCCCGTAAGAACCCCATCGTCATCGGATACCACATCCGATTCGACGAACGCGTCTTCGCGCGAATCTTCACCCATACCACCACCACCCGTGAAATTGCTCCAACCAAACGAGTGGTGGGCAGTGAAGGAGTTTGAAGATGAGTACATCATCGACAATGTCCTATTCACTGACTCGAATGTCGAGGGCGATACCTAATGGGCCCGACAGTACCTCCAAAAGGCGGGTCTCGGCAACCTTTTAAAGCCATTGCACGGGTCCTATTATCCTCGACTTGTGCGCCTATTTTACCAGAATTTAGAAGAGGGTCAAGTCGATGACACAGTCACGACCAAGATAGATGGTCATAGTTATACCTTCACTCGTCGCCATGTGCACGAGTCACTTGAGTGTTATTTGGACTTTGTGCCCGAGACCACCCTATTCCCACCTTTCCCTGAGGAGGTCAAACTTGAGGATATTATGGCTGACATGACCAACGGGAACAAAGGATCGGGAAACTCGATACAAAGGGTAGACCTACCTCCTTACATGTGGATGCTTGATTCTATAATCAAGTGTAATTTGTACCCTATGCATCATGACACCGAGCAGGTCGAGTTGGTCCAGCAAGCCTTATACTCAGCATACTGCGGCCGCTGGTTCGATGCGACCAAGATCGTCATTGAGTGGAAGACGTATATCAAGGGAAAGCTGTTGAACGGCTCGTTGAGGCCGAAGGATAAGATGCCGTACACTCGTCTCATATCGAGCATGCTAGAATGCTACTCTAACGCCCCATAGTATGCAATCTCACCACACGAGCAGAAGGCTATGGACCACGTGAAGCATTACTCCATTACTTCATGGGGTTGTAGCTACAGATTGTTGAAGAAGGCCCTACAAGTTCATGGGCCAGCAGTAGCGCCACCGCCACCCCCACCACCACAGCAGCATCCGCTAGCGGGGGGTGCACCACCCGTCATTCCAACCGCTGAGGGAGCCCCATCTCAGACCTCCGTACCAGCTGGGAGGCAACCCAACATGACCTCAGGATCCGTGCCCGACATGTCATAGGTTTGACCAAGTGATGGTCAAACAGTGGACTCATGAAGTGATGAACTAATGTGATGTCAATGTGACCTAAGTATAGAGTTAGAGTTTAGTTAATGGTCACGTACATCTATCTCTGGTGTATGTGCTTAACACCGAAGCTTGAGGGAAGATATAAGTGTTTAATAACCTAGGAAAAGTTATTTTCCTTGCCTAGGTTGGTGAAAGAGTTAAGAGGAGAGAGTGAGGAAGGGGTTAATGACAAAGGGGTTAATGTGGCTGGATTGAAGGGCTGATTGGAGCATTGAATGCCAGATTCAATGTGTGAGGAGCCGTTGAAGCAAAAGCTGGAACCCTTGCCACTTAACCAACCGATCCATCTTTGTAGAGATTGATTTGAGGTGAGTCCTAATTAGATTGAAATGCATAAGTCTTGATGGTTAAAATTAGACAAATGTAGTTAAAAAGATAGATTAAAGGCATAAAAAAGAAAGAAAAATAGGCTGAAAAAGATTTGGAAGAAACGACTGAATTGATTCATCGATTTTGGTCTAGAAGTTGAAAAGTTAAAGGTTCCGAAATCCAGTTAATCGACCGAATTTTGATTAATCAATTTTGGATTTCGATTAATCGATTTGAAATCGAATTAATCGACCGAGAGCCTATCTAGTGGTGGAGGAATGAAGATGCGGAGGAAAAATAGAAAACTAATCAATTGGGGAATCGGGATTAATCAATTTTGGTTTCGATTGATCGAATGGAATTTGGGATTGATTAATCGATTTTTGATTTTCGACTACTCGATTTGAGAATCGATTAGCCATGTTGGAAATTTTGATTAATCGATGTGGAATCGATTAATCAATTTTGGATTTCGATTAATTGATTAATCGATTTTGGATTTTGATTAATCAATTTTGGGAATCGATTAATCGATTTATGATTCGATTAATCGATTTTGGTGATCGATTAATCGACTGTGGCTCTTTCAGTTGACATTTTATTTGGACCTTGAGGTTCATAGAGGGTCTTGCACTTTCTCTATTGCATCTTTAGTGATGTGTTGCATATGTTATGGTGTATCATAGGTGATACGTGTGAGAGCAAGCATAAGGAGCCGTATGGAATCTTGATGCTTGGACCTTCAAAGGCTTGAGGGAGGGAACACCTTGAACATGTATTTTAATTGCAAGAGCATGTATGTAGTGATATAGAAATCAAACTGAAAAAATATTTTAACAGCATAAATCTTTGTAACATGGGTGTGTGTGTGACACCAAGAAAGTGAATGTGAATGAGACATCCCCAGGGGATGAGAAAGTGATAAAGGCATTAGTGTGATGCGAGTAACTGAGACCAAGTAAGCTAATAAAAATGAGGCATCCCTAGGGAATGAGAAAGTGATAAACGCATCAGTCTGATGTAAATAATTTAGACATCCCAGGGATGTATGTGAGATTGAATAACTACTGATAACCCCTAACTGATATAAAGTAAAACATTTACACAGTGAACAACTATATGTAAAGCACATGATATTTTTATTATTTAAGGTTTGAATAGAATACCCCACCAATGTGGCGGGATATCCACGACTGCCTCAGCAGGATATCTGTGACTAGTACGGTGGCTAATCCGTACACCAGTGCGGAGGTCTATCCGTACACAGTAAGCACATCCCAGGGATGTTGAGATAAGATTTAACCCCGCCGCCTATGAGAAAGGGGCTTGGATAGTATTCCCAAGGAATACATATAACAACTGTCTATTTAGATGACGATGGAGGGTATTCCATCGGGGATCGATGCTATATTACTTGGGAACTACTTAAGTTGAAGATTTAAGTTTTGCTTTAAGCCTATTCAGTGTCATTCATGAACAGTTAATAATAAAGTGAAACATGCAAACTACCAGTAAATTTCAACATAAAGTGTCATCATTTAAACTATTTTCTTGCAAGTGCAAAGATACATCATGCTTAGAATATCATGAAATATATGTGAGATTTTGACTTATATGTTCATTGTGTTGTTCCCTATTCAGCTAGGATGTAGCTCAGCCTTTAGACTATACGTCGTAGTTCCAGTATTAGCAGTGGCCGATGCTTCGAGAGACGTCGATCTGGGTGATTCGGATTACGTACCTGGGGACGAGTTGGAGCCTCCTCCTGAGGACTTCTTCTAGGAGACTCTGCTGAGCACTTTGAGTGAGACTTTTTGTGAGGACATTGGTATGACTTGGTATGTCTAGCCCTTTTTTGAGAAGAAATATAATTACGCTTCGATATTCCCTTTTTGCGAACCATCTGAGGGACCCTGGTTTTATCATGGATGGTTCGAGCCTGTTCTTTTGTCCATGCATTGGCATGGAATGAGAACTGCTTTTGAGCTCTTATAATAGAGAATAATATATTATTAATGCATGTTCTTTCAGTTCATACATTTTACTTGATTAGTTTTGCTTGTTATACCAATGTTTCGTATAAATGCATGGGGCACGGTCAAAAGGATCATGCTGATGGCACGGATTTCGGGGTGTTAAAATCTGGGTTGTCATAGTTGGTATCAAAGCCATTTCTTTTAGAAATTCTGACAACCATTTCTTTTGTCAGAGCATAGGGACTTCTGCTAACGAAACTTTGGTTTCAAATGCAGTCGTCAATGTCTTCTAGGGGAAGAGGCCGACCCAGGGGCTGTTATTATAGGAATCTACGTAGTCGAGATGATCTCATCTCGGATACCAATCGAGTGTCGTTGGGAGATGGAGGGACAATGAGGATCGAGATCGTCAGGATCAAGATCAATGAGAACAAGCAAGGGTTAGAGAAAGGAAAGAAGAGAGAGAGGAGTGTAAGAGGATGATGCACACCATGGAAGCCATGGCAGCCACCATGGCACAATAGGCAGCATCCTTGGCAGCTCATACTGCCCGCGAGCAATAGTAGCCACCTACACCTCTAGTAGGGCCTACACTGCCAGTGGCTGCAGCGTTACCGAGTTCAGGAGGATGAGACCTCCTAGCTTTTCAAGACAGGCAGACACCATGGCGGCTGAGAACTGGCTGAGTTAGATGGAGAAAATGTTTAGTGTACTCATGTGCACAGAGGACGAGAGCGTCTGTTGGGCAGCCTACATGTTAGACGGCGAGGTTGGCCTTAGTGGAAGTCCGTTTCTAGGACTAGGGCTCAGGAGACCCCAGACTTGCCCTGGACGTGGGAGGAATTCGTCGAGGAGTTCAACAAGCAGTACTTCCCAGAAGTGGTGAGGGACCAAATGGAGATCCAATTTTTAGAACTAGTACAAGGGAGGATGAATGTGAAAGAATACGGAGTAGAGTTTATGCAACTCGCTCGCTTCGCTCCCGATTACGTCATCACCGATGTGATGAGAGCAAAGCGGTTTCAACAAGGCTTGAAAGCTGAGGTTAGAGGAGTGGCACCATTCCAGTTGAAGACCTATGGAGAGGTCATGAGCAAGGCTCTAGTGGTAGAAGAAGAAAACAATAATTGCTACCGCTAGAGGGAACAACAAGGGAGAGGGAACTCGGACCAGAGTAGAACGAGAAACTACGAGCCGGTGAACAAAAAGCTGAGATTCGTAGTAAACAATCAGAGACCACCATTCCAAGGAGGTTATGGGAGACTGGAGCAGCAGGGAAACCAGTAGAGAATTCCATTGCTTGTGTCAGCGAGACCGATATGCTACGAGAGCCCTGCTATCACTATCGGAGCTACCGTTACACAGGGTTTCTCGCGAGCAGCTTCTTCCACACCTCATGAAACTTGTGCCAAGTGTGGCAAGTCTCACATAACAATGGACTGTAGGATGGGAACTCGGGGTTGTTTCAAGTGTGGCAAGGTGGGACACTTGATCAGAGATTGCCCTGAGGCAAACAAGGAGAAGACGACTTCAGCTTCCATGCCACGACCTATACAATCACGGAAGCCGGCCATCCAAGGGAGAGCTTATGCAGTAGCTGCTCAAGAAGCAGGGAACGTGCATGACGTCATCTACGGTGAGATTCCTTTTTAAATAAAGAATTTCAATTCAATAAAAATATAGATAGAGAAGGTGCATTCATTAGAAAGGCTTATAGATTCATTTTGTACGTTGAAATTCTAAAATAAAGAATGTGCAATATATGTATGTATGTATGCTATAGGTACGTTAGACATATACGAGAAGGGACGTTATGAAGTGCACGACGCTAGAGTGTTGATAGACTCAAGGCCTACCTACTCTTTTGTCACTCCTAGATTTGCAAAGAAAATGAAGATTGTCCTAAAGACATTAGACTTTGTCCTATCAGTTTCTATTCCAACTGGAGAGTTAGTGGACACAAAATTAATTTGCAAATCGGTAGTAGTGGCGGTTCAGGATGTTAACGTCTATGAGCTGGACGCAAAGTTAATATTACTGGGCATGCAAGGATTCGATGTAATCCTTGGCATGGACTGGCTGTCACAGCATTGTGCGATGGTAGATTGCAAGAAGAAGGTCGTCACCTTCAGACCCAACACAAGGAGATCGTTCCGATTTGAGGGGAGAGACCGAAGCATGTACCACTTAACTCTGCAGTCTGGGCCGAGCGTCTAATCAGAAAGGGATGTAGTGGTTACTTGGCGTTCTTGAAAGAAGAGGAGGGGAAGAATGACATCTCAAAGATCGCAGTCGCTTGTGAATTTCTAGATGTATTTCTGAAGGAGTTACCCGGATTACCTCCAGAAAGAGAAGTGGAATTTGCCATCGATTTAGAACCAAGAACGGAGCCTATTTTGAAAGCACCATATAGAATGACTCTTGCTGATTTGAAGGAGTTGAAAGAGCAGTTGCAAGATCTCATGAATAAGGGGTTTGTGAGACCGAGCGTGTCTCCATGGGGAGCACTGGTCTGGTTTGTCAAGAAGAAGGATGGGTCAATGCGGCTATGCATTGACTATTGGCAATTGAGTCAACTCATTGTGAAGAGCCGATACCCTTTGCCTCGAATAGATGACCTATTTGATCAACTGTAAGGAGCAAGGTATTTTCCAAGATCGATCTGAGATCTAGATACCATCAGTTGAAAGTCAAGGCAGAGGATCTCCAGAAGAGAACATTCAGGATACGATATGGACACTATGAATTCCTAGTGATGCCGTTTGGGTTGACGAACGCACCGGCGTCATTTATGGATTTGATGAATCGGGTGTTTAAACCACACCTGGACTCCTACGTAGTCCTGTTTGTTGATGACATTCTGATATATTCCAAATCAGAAGTGGAACACAAAGAACACTTGAGGATTGCTCTACAGACTCTACGTGAACACCAACTGTACACCAAACTCAGCAAGTGTGAGTTTTGGTTGGAGGAGGTTAGCTTTTTGGGACATGTCATCTCAAAGCATGGTGTCACTGTAGATCTAGCAAAAATAGAAGCATTGGTGAACTGGGAGCAACCAAAGACCGTGACCGACGTCCACAGTTTTCTTAGATTAGCGGGTTACTATCGACGTTTCGTTGAGGGATTTTCAAAGATATCGGGACCTCTCATGATGCTTACACGAAAGGATTCAAGATTCGAGTGGAGTGAGACATGCGAGAAGAGTTTTCAAGAACTCAAAAAGAGACTCACTTTAGCTCCAGTACTAGCGATTCCGTCAGACAGTGGAGGATTCGCGGTTTATAGCGACGCTTTGTATAGTGGTTTAGGTTGCGTGCCTAATCAACACTGAAAGGTGATAGCATATGGATCAAGACAACTGAAAGAGCATGAGAAGAATTTTTCGACGCATGACCTGAAACTAGCAGCGGTCACATTTGCGTTAAAGATTTGGAGACATTACTTGTACAGCGAGACCTTTGAGATCTTCACCGACCATAAGAGCCTCAGATTCTTGTTTACACAGAAAGAACTCAACATGAGGCAGCGCAGATGGATGGAGTTCCTCAAGGACTATGGCTGTTCCATATAGTACCATCCAGGCAAAGCTAATGTAGTAGTCGATGCCTTGAGTCAAAAGAGTTCAGCGCAGTTGGCTAGCTTGATCTTGGGTATGCACCGATGGAAGTTGTTTGAAGATCTGGCACTATATGATGCAAACATTGTGTCGAGAGCTACAGGAGCCTTTTTAGCTAACATATCAGTGAGACCGGTGATATTTGAGCACATCCAAGAGCTATGAATGAAAGACCCGGCTCTAACCAAGATTCGTCAAGATGTGATTGAAGGCATCAATTCAAAATTCTCAGTGAAAGAAGATGGTTCCTTATTGTTCAAGGGCTGTCTTTGCATTCCGAACAATGCCGATCTACGACGAACAATCCTTGATGAAGCCCACAAGTCGAATTATGCTATCCACCCTGGTAGCACAAAAATGTACCAAGATTTGAAAAAGAACTACTGGTGGAGAGGTTTGAAGCAAGATGTGGCAGAGTACGTGTCACGGTGTTTGACATGTCAATAAGTGAAGATTGATCATAGACATTCTACTGGACTATTACAGCCTCTACCTATACCGGAATGGAAGTGGGAATCGATCTCTGTGGACTTCATCGTTGGACTACCGCGCACTACAAAGAAATATAATGCCATTTGGGTAGTCATAGATCGATTGACCAAATCAGCTCACTTCTTACCTTACAACATGATGTACACAATAGGGAGACTGGCAGAGTTATATTTGAAGGAGGTTGTGCGATTACACGGGATTTTGAGCAGCATTGTTTCAGATCGTGATCCATTATACACGTCAAAATTCTGGAAGAAATTTCAAGAAGGAATGGGAACGCGACTGGACTTCAGTTCAGCTTTCCATCCTCAAACTGACGAGCAAACAGAGCGAGTAAACCATGTGATCGAAGACATGCTCAAAGCGTGTATGCTAGAATTGCAAGGATTATGGGATCAACACCTGTCATTGATCGAGTTTGTATACAACAACAATTTTCAGACGAGCATTGGGATGGCACCGTATGAAGCTCTATATGGAAGGAGATATAGACTGCCCCTAAATTGGGAGGAAACCGGGGAGAAATTTGTTTTAGGACCTGAAATAAAAACATAATGCCACCTATGTTCATATGATAAGGGCAAAACTCAAAGCGGCTTAGAGCAGATAGAAAAGCTACGCCGATATCAAGCAGACCATTGTAGACTATAAAGTGGGTGACCAGGTGTTTGTAAAAGTGTCACCGATGAAAAGCGTGATGAGATTTGGGAAGCGAGGGAAGTTGAGTCCCCGCTATCTCGGACCCTTTGTGATTTTAGGTTGAGTAGGTGAAGTTGCTTATCGCGTTGGACTACCACCGATACTTGATCGCGTGCATAATATTTTCCACGTATCGATGCTCAGGAAATATGTGAATGACCCATCTCATGTGTTAGGAAGTCAACCTTTGGAAACACATGAGGATATGAGCATGACCAAAGAGCCGGCGGAGATATTAGATAGAAAAGAGCTAGTACTGTGTACCAAAGTGATTCCATTAGTGCTTGTTCGATGGAAGAATCATCTGACCGAAGAGGCTATGTGGAAAAGAGAGGCCGACGTGAAGGAACAATACCCGGACTTGTTTGCGACGAACTGAGAGTCAAAATTGTATCACTGCAAGCATGGTTGTGGATCCAAACTGTTCATTGTAGTCCAATATTGAAAATTTGGCCAATTTATCCAATGAAGAAACAAAACTTTATCGGAGATTGTACAGTGATACGATGTAGATTGCATAGTTAGGATTCACCATGCCACGCAATGGCTGTGAAGTCATGCTTCACAAAACCAATGACCAACTGGTCATATGTTACCATGAAAATAAAGGAGACAAGAAACAACAAGAATTCGTGAGGTCTAATCAAAACCGATTAATCGATTTTCAAATCGATTAATCGATTTGGGAATTTGATTAATCGATTTTAGTCGACTGATCGATTGGCATATGCCCGTGAATGGAAAAATCAGAAAAATAAATAAAGTATAATTTCGATTAATCGAGAGTAATCCGATTAATCGATTTGGGAAAATTGATTAATCGATTTTGTTTTTCGATTAATCGACTAGTACATGCCAGTGAGCGGAGGATATTGGAATATATGAGGGTTTAAAATTTCAATTAATCAAGGTGAAGTTCGATTAATCGATTTTGAAAATCAATTAATCGATTTGGTCAATCGATTGATCGACTGGCATAGGCCAACGAGTTAGACAGCCAGGAAATTTGAAGTAAACAAGAATTCGATTAATCAAATTTGCTTTTTAGATTAATCGATTTTGGAAATCGATTAATTGATTTCGCCAGTTGGGAAATTTTTTTAAATCGATTAATCGATTTTAAGAATCGATTAATCGACTTGGGCTTATATATATGAAAAAGGGGGATTTTTCTCCCCATTCGAAATTTTTGGGTTTTTCTTCTTTTCGTGCCTTTTCTTCTTCCTCTTCGAGCGGCTGTGCAAGCTAGGTTTTGGGAGGGTTTTTGCACCGATTAAACCCGAAATCATCACACATTTGGATCAAAACCTAAGGTAAACCCTAGATCCGAGCTTTTTCTTCAAATTAAGCCAATAAACCCTAACTTTTCTTAAGTTTTCACCAACAAGCCGCCACGAACTCGCTTGACCACGAATGTGACAACCCGAATTTTAGCATCTCGAAACCTGTGCCATCAGCACGACCCTCGAGGTCGTGCCTGTAATTCTGTACGGAGCATTGGTATATACAAGCCAAAGACTACAAATAAGGCACATGCATCTACTCTAAACAAGTACTCATGCATTTAAAGTAAAAAGAGTCTCTAAAGACAGTTCTTGTCCCATGCTAATTCATGGGCATAAGAACTGACCCCAACCGTTGGTGATAACTGTTCGCCCCAGACGGCTTGTCAAAAGAATAAAGGTATTTAATTACATTCAAATAAAGAGGCTTGACATACCAAGCCATACCTAATACTCTCAACTCACTCTCAAAGTACGCAATGGGTCTCCTAGAAGAATTCCTCAGGAGAAGGCTCTGACTCTTCTGTGGGCACGTAATCCGAATCCCCTGGATCAACGTCTCCAGAAGTCTCCGCTGCCGCTAGTCCTGGACCTGCGACGTATAGTCTAAGGGGGATGAGCTACATCCTAGCTCAATAGGGAAACACAATGAACATATAGATTAAGCTCTCACATGTATGCTAAAAATAGTTTAAAAGCATAATTTTATCTGGTAGAACTGCTGAAAGACAATTGAAACAATCAGAAATAAAATGATGGATACACTGTTACTTTGCATGACTTTGTTCATTCTCATCTTACTATTATGATAACGGATTCAGCCTAATCACTTAAAATCTTAACTTAAGTAGTCTCCAAGCAATATAGCATCGAGCCCCGATGGAATACCCACCATCGTCGTCTAAATAGACACTTGTTATATGTTACAATTCAATACTACCCAAGCCCCTTTCTCTTAGGCGGCGGGGTCTATTCTCAATTCAACATCCTTGGGATGTGCTAGGGTGTACGGTTTGGCCGCCGTACCGGTCACGGATATCCTGTCGAGTCAGTCGTGGGTATCCCGCCACGTCGGTGGAGTATTCTAATTAAACCTTAAATAACAAAAATATAAAGTGTGCTCTACATATAGTTATTCACCGTGATTGTGCTAATTTTATTACATTAGGCCTTATCGTTCTTCTTTTGTTTCATCATTTGGTTTCATCTGCATCCCTGGGATGCTACTGGTTTAATGCATCATTCAAATACCCATTATTACAATTCTACGTCCCCTAGGGACTTCATGATCTCCAATTAAATTCACACACACACACATGTTGGAAACACATTTAACATGACTGTTCTCTTGAGCTACTCTATATGATTGAAATACTCTACATACATGGTTTTGACGAATTAAAGTACATGTTTCAAGATATTCCCTACCTCAAGTAAAATCCAATGCGCTCCTTTCTCGTAGAGGTTTATGCGTAACAACTGACGTCGCACCTACATTGCATGTGACACGAATTTACTCAGAAAGGTCTCTAGAACCCTTGGAAACACAACTCTCATAAATTACACTAAAAGAAATGAGAAAGCTGGGTAATTCCTCGCACGAGCGGTTATTTAGCCTCGCTCGAGCGAGCACTTGACCTCGCTCGAGCGGTTATAAATCCTCGCTCGAGCGATCATTATTCATCGCTTGAGCGAGCACTATTCATCACTCAAGCGAGCACTATTCATCCCTCGAGCGGTTATAATTTGAGATACCTAGAGCTCTAAGCGATGCCTCGCTCAAGCGATCTCCTCCTTCACTATGGGTCTCACTCGAGCGAGTCCAGAACGTGAATATGCTTAGAATATTCTCTCAGCCCTCGCTCGAGCGAGCCATTTAGACTGCTCGAGCGAGCCACGAAAAGATGTATGTTCTCCTTCTGTTCGAGAACTATCACCTTCTTCATGAGAGATTTAATAGTGTCAAGGATCATTCGTCCACTAGTTTATACTCTACTTAAAATGCATGTAAACATCTAAAATCATACCTTACTCGATAGATCTCCTATAGTTTGATCCAAGCTTCATCTAATCGTGAAGATTCAAGGTTCTCTATTGCTTAAAACCAATTGACCTCTCCTCCTCTTTTGCAACCCTTCTCTTCTCTCTCTCTATTTTACCTTCTCTCTAACTATGCTTAATTTAGGTTACGTAGGAGAGACTCTCCTCCCCTCTTTCACTTATATAGTGAAAACTAGAAAGTTTCTCATATACACACATAGTGTGTATATGTAGTATTCGGTTTTATTGTGAAACACAAATACATGCGTATGATATGTGATGTGCGCGGTTTCCAAAAATCTGGGGTTATGACATTCACTCCACCTTATAAATTTTTCGTCCTCTGAAATTGACGACACACTAGGAATCAACTACGACTATTAAAAAAACTTCCGAACAAACATTCGTAGCAACACAACCAAACAATCATAATCAGATAATTCAATATATGGTCAAATGACCCGAGATCATACCTGCATGGAGAATTATTATTATTATTTTTTTTTAATCTTTACAAAATAAGAAGGCCGTCGTATCAATCAACCTAATTATTCTAGAACTCTCTTAACGGCTATAAGCAGAATGGCATTCATTCTATTCCAATTTATGAGAACCTGCACAAGGATTTTTATACAACTACACAATCAATTTATGAGAACCTGCACATTGTACCAAATGGACTCATTTAATCAAAATTTATTCATTTCTATATTAAGTCACTACTATGTCCGCCCTAGATATTGTGACAACCATGTCACAATTGTTTCAAACAAAAATTTTCACCTCATAATCACGAATTATTACATTGATAATCACAAAATTTTAAATGATAGATGACGGCCTAGTCGTCACTCTTCTCATACTCATCATCGTCGTCATTGTCCTCGTCATCATCATCATCGACAACTCCCCTGGTGATAGCGGCACTCGCTGTAGTGCTCCTCGTAGCAGGGCCCAAGACAGAAGCTCCAAAAATAGCACCTCGCATAGCACCGATGCACTCCCTATATGTCTGCGGGTACGCATGGCCCATGAGGTCTATGAGTAGCACCTCCTAGAACCGCCGATGTAATCTGATCTCCCGCCCCTACTGGAGGATCTCTCGCATCATACCGCTGTCGGTGCTAGGTAGGGGCTGTAAAGATGAAGTAGAGGGAGCAGTCGGTCCCGCCGGTGCTTGCTGTATTGCTTGTTGGGAAATCTGATGATCTCTCTTCTTATTGACACTAGTTTGAAGACTATAGATTTTGGCTTAGGTCTTGGGCGAGGAATGGAATGATGTTGTAGGTGAGCACAAGTTCATTCGTCTTGATTTGAAATCCCTCCTTCCCATTTCATGAATCGAGGAGTCGGGAAATCAAACGTGCAAAGGGTAATCGGTTTATCGATGGAGGAATAGCACCCCTTAGGTTTCTTTTATGGGCATGCACCATGCCCTTGATGACCACCATCGGAGCGCTAAACTACCTATTGTGGAAAGTGGAGTGTAGAGCCCGCAAAATCGTCTCGCGGCGTTCTTGGTCATGACCGATTGGGTGTAGATTTTTTTTAAATATAATATCTAGAAACCACATATGTGGCGGTAATTGGGATTGATTGGCCTGATGCGGTGGTGCCGTCGATAATGTCGGCGATAATGGTCGGGAAACCTACGTTCCTAGAAAAAGGTGGCAGAGAAATCAAGGATCGTTTCAGTACGACATTCCATCCACAAATCGATGAACAGACTGAGAGGGTCAATCAGATCATTGAAGACATGCTTAGGGCATGTATGTTAGAATTGCAAGGATCGTGGGATCAATATGTCATGAAAAAACACGACGACGCACGAGTCCAGGTGTGGTTTAAACACCCGATTCATTAAATCCATAAATCGCGTCGATGCGTTTGTCAACCTGAACGGCATCACTAAAAATTCATAGTGTCCATACCGTGTTCTGAATGCCATTTTTCGAATGTCCTCGGCCTTGACTCTTAACTGATGGTATCCAGATCTGAGATCGATCTTGGAAAAGTACTTCGCTCCTTGCAACTAATTGAACAAGTCATCTATTCTTGGCAAAGGGTATCGATTCTTCACAGTGAGTTTGTTCAATTGTCAATAGTCAATGCACAACCGCATTGACCCATCTTTCTTTTTCACAAACAAAACTTGTGACGACCCGACTTTTCCAATCCCTCAGGTATAGGAAAGGCCGGTTCGCCAACCTATCGAATAAACGATAAGTCGGACAAACAGGGCACATATTAGAGTAAAGCGCAATAAATATCCGTAGCAAAAATAAATGCGGAAGCAATTAAAAGTAAAGAACCACCGATGATGGCCGACCATCATCGAAACATGGCTCATAACAGAAATCAACGTCAAATATAAAACTATGGTATCCAACTAAAATGGGCCCACAAATTCAAGTCTAACTCTCACCACAAATAAGAAAATCAGTAAGTTCTATACTGGTAAAAACTCCTCAGGAGGAACCTCAAGCTCTTTCTCAGGCACGTAGTCGATCGCCTCACGTACTCGAATAGCCACGTCAATACGAACATGATGTATAGTCGAGTGAGCTAACCAACAAAGCTTCGATGAAGAAAGACATCTACATTTACTTTAACTAACATGGTTTCAAAACAAATATCGAATATAGCTTGTCAAACATATAAGCGGATAATAAACCTGAATTTAGGTGCGGAAATCATATGTAAGATTTATATCTAAATGTGTGAAACAGCAGTTTCAAGAACAGATGCAGTGTTTCAATGTCTTAGTTTCTCTAACTTCTATATGCAAAGTTCAGTAATTCATGACTTAATCCTCAACTTAAAATACCTCCCGAGTAAACTATATCTCGAGAGCAGGAATATAGCCGATGGGAACCCCTACCTACCATCGTCGTTCATGAACCCTTTTTCAGGATGCAACAAGCCCCTGCGTAATGAGGGAAACTTGTGCCAAGAAGTTGTTCAGGAATTTTTGAGGGGTCGTTCAGGTCAATCATAAAACAAATGCAGATACTAATATAATCAGATGGAAGTCTCTTATACATAGTTCAGGTTCTTGATTTCAGATCTTCAGAGCTTAAGCAGATTCAGGTTTCAGGATTCAGGTAGATTTAGATTTTTAGTCATTCATATCAATTTTAATTTACAGATGTGATTTCAATGGCATATGCAAGTTCAAAGATTTTAATTCAAAATATCCATGCGAATTAAAATAAAATACTGTAAAGATGAGATTCTCCTACCTAAAACTCGGAGTTATGCGAAGTCAAGCAAGGTCATATTGATGGCCTCTCGCTCTCAATCTACATCACAATATACGTTCATGCATTAAGATAAACTCTAATTACTAATAATATAGACCTATTTAAGTGTTTCCTCAAAAACAAGTCAAAACAGGCAAGTTGCGCCAATCCTAGAATTTGACGTAACATTCTCATATTTGTTTGACTATGAAGACGATTGATTCATGTATTGGTCAAAACATGAAAGTTGTAGATTTTTATATTAGCTTTCCAACGCAAAAAGAATCGTCTCAATCAGAGTTTGAGATAAAAAGTTATGACTAAAATACTAAGGCAATGCTGGAGTTCGGTGATACCTCGCTCGAGCGATGATAATAGCTCGCTCGAGCGATTTGACGTAACAGTCTCATATTTTGTTGACCATCAAGACGATTGTTTCATGAGTTGGTCAAAACATGAAAGTTGTAGATTTTTCTATTAGCTTTCGAACGCAAAAAGAATCGTCCTAATCGGAGTTCGGGATAAAATGTTATGACTAAAATACTAAGGTAATATCGGAGTTCGGTGATACCTCGCTCGAGCGATGATAATAGCTCGCTCGAGCGATTTGACGTAACATTCTCATATTTTTTTAACCATCAAGACGATTGATTCATGAGTTGGTCAAAACATGAAAGTTGTAAAATTTTCTATTATCTTTCCAACGCAAAATGAATCATCTTAATCAGAGTTCGGAATAAAAAGGTATGACTAAAATACTAAGGCAATGTCGGAGTTATGTGATACCTTGCTCGAGCGATGATAAAAATCGACGGGTTTCCTCAACGATTCGCGCCGCGATCGATCCCACGAGTTCACAGAGACAACTCCAACACGCCCCCAATGATCTCAACCTCTCCCAATAGCCAACTATGAATCCAAGGTTGATTCAAGTTCTTTCTAAGGTTTAAGTGTTTTCAACAAAGAGGGTTCTAGAGAAGGAGGTTTTCTAAACCGATCTCCTACGATGATTGAAGAAGAGAGAAGAAGGAGTTTCACACGGTTGGATAACTATCCTCTCTTAACAAAACCTAGTATAATACGGGAATGTAATTCCTTCTTATAATAGGATTGCTCACAAAGTAAAACACACACACACATCTTATGTATTATACACTTCTAATTTTAAAACTCAAGTCCGGTGTTGAGCGGCTACACCGAGGTCGGTGCACAACTTTCGCACAAGGGTCGAAATGGGCTCTAAATTAAAATATGTCCACACAATCACATCTAGATAAAAATCCAAAACAAATGGTGACGTCGGTTGCCGAGCCGAATACACACACAGGGTCAGTCTAACTCGGGTTCAAAATACGGGTCTTTACATTCTACCCTCCTTAGGAATTTTCGTCCTCGAAAATATACGGATAGCTAAACCGAACTGTGGTAAGTCCTTATCCTAACACCAGTATAAAGCAAAATCGAAACAGTCTAAAGTCAAAGAACTTTGGTTGCGATGCGGTAGGCTTCACCAAGCACGCTTTCAAGGGTCGGGATCCGTAGTAACCTGGATGTACTGCGTGTGGCATCCCATACTGCCATAGAGGATTGCATCCGTACATGGATGCATACCTTCCCAAGTGTCATGTGCCTGGAAATATACTTCACCATGACACAAACCTAGCAGACACACCTACCTCACCCTTTTGGTAATTATTTGAGCAAAAATTTCATATGTCAGAATCGAACACTTATTCAAAAGCATGATCACGTGCCTGGTAACATGTTCTAACTGATGACACGGGTTCCAACAGACATACGGTTCTAACCGAGAATGAATAAATATGACATTTAAGATTTTATTGTGTGATCGTTATAGATATATATGTAAAGCATCGATGTTATGAACCAATTTAACATTGAAGAATTTGAAGAAATTCTCCTTTTTTTTTTTAGAAGCAAATTCAAGAATTTAAAGGTACGTATGGTTTTCTTACATAACTATAGTTTACAATATACCTTCACTCGAAAAGTTGTGGAAATTGCTCGCGAATCTCCGCTTCACGCTCCCATGTGGCTTCCTCTGAAGAATGGTTCCGCCACTTCACGAGTACTAAGGGAATGTTCTTTGTCCGTAAGATTTGTTCTTTACGATCCAAGATTCGTATCGGTTCCTCAACCAAGGATAGGTCTTCTTGGAGCTCAATGGGCTGGTAGTCCAATACGTGAGTCGGGTCCTTAACATATCTTCGTAACATGGACACATGAAACACGTTGTGCATTTCCGATAGCTGCGGTGGCAAGGCTACTCGATAGGCAACCTCGCCGACTCGGCCCAATACCTCGAAAGGTCCAACATAGCGCGGACTCAGCTTCCCACGCTTTCCAAAACGCATCACGCCTTTTGTAGGAGAGATTTTGACAAATACGTTATCTCCCACCTTAAACTCAACATGGTTTCTTTTCAGATCGGTAGCTCTTCCGACGACTTTGAGCAATTCGTAGTCTCTCACGGATTAACGAATCGTCTTGGTTGTATTCTCCACGATCTCGGGACCTAAAATGAGTTTCTCACCCACTTCTTCCCAATTAAGCGAGACACTGCGTCGTCCATATAAAGCTTCAGTAGGGTGCCATGCCGATGCTAGCACAGTGTATTATTGTGGCGAACTCGATCAGCGGTAAATATTGGTCCCATGACCCCTGAAAATCCAACATGCAAGCACGTAACATATCTTATATAATCTTATTCACCCTCTCAGTCTGCCCATCGGTCTGAGGATGGAATGCTGTACTATAATCGAGCCTAGAGCCCATTCCTTCTTGAAATCGTTGCCAAAACTGAGATGTGTACATCGGGTCTCTATCGGAGACGATACTGACCGGTATACCATGCAACCTAACTATCTCCTTGATGTATAATTCTGCGAGCTTGTTGGCGGTATACGACGTATTATAAGGAAGGAAGTGTGCGGACTTAGTCAATCGATCCACAATGACCCAGATGGCATTGTATTTTCTTAATGTTCTTGGCAATCCCAAAATAAAGTCCATAGAAATAGCCTCCCATTTCCACTCAGGTATCGGTAGTGGTTGCAACAGTCCTGCCGGATTTCGATGATCCACCTTTACTTGTTGACACACAAGACATCTCGAGACATACACAGCGACATCTTTCTTTAAACCTCTCCACCAGAAGCTTTTCTTTAAGTCTTGGTACATCTTGGTACTGCCAGGGTGAATAGCGTACATAGACTTATGAGCCTCTTCCAAAATAGTGTCCCGAAGCTCAGTACTAGTTGGTACGCATACCCGGTTTCTAAACAACAAAGTGCCATCATCTTTGATAGAAAAATCTATTTTGCTTCCCCCAATCACATCCCGTCTGATAGCCATAAGTTCATCATCCGTCATCTGAAGTCTGCGAATGTTCTCATAGAGGTGAGCGAATCACCGGTATAGCCATTAATGCACACTGAATCTTTTCGTCAAATCTCATGCTACTTAGAGCCATATCTTCCAAAAGATGCCATCGTCGCACCCTTGTGGTGAGATGTGATAACCGACAGAACTTTCGACTTAACGCATCTGCCACTACGTTTGCTTTCCCGGGTTGGTACTGGATGGTATAATCATAATCTTTCAAGAACTCCATCCATCGACGCTGTCTCATATTCAACTCCTTTTGTGAGAAGAGATACTTGAGGCTCTTATGATCGGTAAATATATCAAGGTCTCCCCATAAAGGTAATACCTCCGGATCTTGAGCAAAAATCACCTAACTCAAGATCATGCGTCGGGTAATTCTTCTCATGGTCTTTCAAATTGTCTAGACCCATAAGCAATGACTCTCTCATTACGGTTAAGCACACCCTAAACCCATATGATGCATCACTGTATATTGCAAAGCCTCCCCTGCCTGATGGTATAGCAAGTACTGGCGCAGTAGTCAATCGTTTCTTGAGTTCCTGAAAACTTTGCTCACACTGCTCTGTCCAATCAAATTTAGTATTCTTCTTCGTAAGTTGTGTAAGAGGACCTGATATCTTGGAGAAGCCCTCCACAAACCTTCTGTAGTATCCTGCCAAACCGAGGAAACTACGAACCTCTGTAACGGTCTTTGGCTGTTCCCAATTCATCACTGACTCAATCTTGGCTGGGTCAACTGTAATACCGGTCTCAGAGATAACATGGCCTAGGAAACTGACCTGCTCAAGCCAAAACTCACACTTACTAAGTTTTGCATATAACTGATGGTCTCTAAGGGTTTGTAGAGCCACTCGCAGATGTTGCTCATGTTCTTCTCGCGTCTTTGAATAGATGAGGATGTCATCTATAAAAACTACTACAGACTTGTCCAAATGTGACTTGAATATCCGGTTCATCAAGTCCATAAATGGCGCGGGTGCATTTGTCAACCCAAATGGCATGACCAAGAACTCGTAGTGCCCATATCAGTTCTAGCGCATCTTACAATGTCTTCAGACTTAACTTTCAACTGATGGTAGCCTAACCTCAAGTCGATCTTCGAGAAGAACCTTGCTCCTTGTAACTGATCGAACAGATCATCAATTCTTGGAAGTGGATAACGGTTCTTAATTGTCAACTTATTTAGCTGGCGGTAATCGATGCAAAGCCGCATTGAACCGTCTTTCTTCTTTACAAATAGAACCGGTGCTCCCCAGGGTGACACACTCGGTCTAATAAAGCCCTTATCTAGCAGTTCCTGAAGCTGCTCCTTCAACTCTTTCAATTCTGCAGGTGCCATTCGATACGGAGTTTTTGATACTGGTTCAGTAGCCGGCACTAACTTAATCGCAAACTCAATCTCCCTGTCAGGTGGTAATCCAGGTAGATCTTCAGGAAAAAACATCTGAATACTCGCAAGCAATCGTAATATCTGTAATATTTTTCTTCTCCTCCTTATTATCTTACAAGTAGGCCAGATAACCATAACACCCGTTCCTCATCATACGGTCTGCTCGAATGGCAGAGATAAACGGTATCACACAAGATTTGACTCCGCAAAATCGAAAAGATTTTCTCTTCGGCGGGCGGAATGTTACAATCTTTCGAAGACAATCCACGCTCGCATGGTAAGTAGATAACCAATCCATCCCTAGTATCACGCCTCAAAATGATCAAATCAGCCACTGTCTCGTGGTCTTCGATCATCACAATCACTGATTGACACATGGTATCGGTGCTCACTGAGTTGCCCGTAGGAATTGACACTGCCAAGATGAAATCAAGGGCCTTGGGAATGATTCCCAACTTCTCAGCGAACAATGGAGTAACAAAGAATGTAGACCGGGTCTATCAACACTCGCACTTCGGTTTTGCTTACATCGCTCCCCCGATGCATAAAAAGGGTACCTTAGTTTAGACAAGCGTTTCAATTAAAAGTTTCTAAGCATGTGTATTCATCCATAACTTATTAACAAAATTTATTAAATATCAAGCAATTATATAAAACATAAAATAAGAAGACATCTCAACTTTTAATAATACCTTGGATCACGCCGTCGATTCGTTTGACTTCTTGAGCCATCACGGCATAAGCTCGACCTTGAGCAGAGGTGGTCGATCTTTGAGTAGAAGCGAACTAGTTCTTCCCTTGTCCTCCACGAGAACAATCCTTAACCATGTGTCCGATTGCCACACGAAAACATGCTCCAGTGTTCCTCCTACAATCCTCGGTCTTGTGTGGTTTCCGCACCTTAGGCACATAGTGGACCGAAACAAAAGATGGTGCACGAGAGGATCCCCCGAAGCTCCACTAGCATTAGAACCCATTGGTCGCATTTGATTGCATAGGTGATGATCTTGCCAATCTCACGATAAGGGTCGGTCTAGAAGAAAATGTTGGTCTAGAAAATGCAGGTTGAGTAAGGTTCACTGGCGGCTTTGTAAACTTGGCCCACTTATTTTCATAAGTACTGGCGCCTTGTACAACCCCCTGTCCTTGTTAACGCTTCTCAAAACCGCTTTTGAATTTCTTCCTCTGCTATGAGGGCCTTTGACAGTACTCCTCCATATGTTTCCATTTCCCACATAGCCACGCTCTCCTGTATACTCGGCCTAAGACCCAGCTGAAATTTTCTGGCCTTCATCATATCGGTGGCCACATGTTGAGGTGCAAACCTTGAAAGTCGCGTGAACTCATCTCCATACTCACGCACTGGCATTGTCCCCTGCTTCAGCTCGATGAACTGAACTTCCATCTGATTCCTAACGATCTTGGGAAAGTACTAATCGTTGAACGCCTTGATAAACTCAGCCCATGTCCAAGGAGTATTGGGAAACTCCTGCTCCCGGTGTCTAGCCACGGACTTCCACCATGGTCCAGCCTGTCCATCCAGTTTGAAGGTTGCCCATCTAACCTTCTCGACATCGGCTGCTTGAAGCACCTCAAGATCTTTTCCATCTCATCCAACCAACCTTGACTTCCATCGGCCTGGTCTGTCCAGAAAAATTTGGAGGTCTCATCCTCCTGAATTCGGCAAATCCTGATGATTGTTGTTGTTGTCCAACAGAAATAAGCTCTGCTTGCTGGGCGATTGCAGTAGTCTGCTGAGCCATAGATGCGGTCTGCTGAGCAATGTTGGTGGCCAGACTTTCCAACACTTGTTCCATTCTTTCACCCTGACCTCTATCAACTCTGGCTCCTATAGGGACTGCATTAGAACCGGATGCGAAGGCAACTCCCCTTGATGTACCGACACCTTCAGGAATGTCCTCTAAAGGCACCGTCCTACCTCTGCCTCTGCCTCTAAATCTTGGGGCCATACTGATCTGTTATTGTGAACACCACAACATCAGTCAACATTGATTGTAAAGACAATTACAAACAGTACTAGTGATTCTGGACCTAACGACATGACTCTGATGCGAACTGTACCGGGTCACGGTTAGTTCTCATGGGTCCTTAGAGAATCTAAAAACCATGGCTCTGATACCAACTGTGACGACCCGACTTTTCCAATCCCTCAGGTATAGGAAAGGCCGGTTCGCCAACCTATCGAATAAACGATAAGCCGGACAAACAGGGCACATATCAGAGTAAAGCGCAATAAATATCCATAGCTAAAATAAATGCGGAAGCAATTAAAAGTAAAGAACCACCGATGATGGCCGACCATCATCGAAACATGGCTCATAACAGAAATCAACGTCAAATATAAAACTATGGTATCCAACTAAAATGGGCCCACAAATTCAAGTCTAACTCTCACCACAAATAAGAAAATCAGTAAGTTCTATACTGGGAAAAACTCCTCAGGAGGAACCTCAAGCTCTTCCTCAGGCACGTAGTCGATCGATCTCACGATACGAATAGCCACATCAATACCTGAACCTGTGACGTATAGTCGGAGTGAGCTAACCAACAAAGCTCAGTAGAAGAAAGACATCTATGGCATTTTACTTTAACTAACATGGTTTCAAAACAAATATCGGAATATAGCTTGTCAAACATATAAGCAGATAATAAACTGAATTTAGGTGCGGAAATCATATGTAAGATTTATTTCTAAATGTGTGAAAACAGTTTCAAGAACAGATCGATGTTTGATGTCTTAGTTTCTCTAACTTCTATATGCAAAGTTCAGTAATTCATGACTTAATCCTCAACTTAAAATACCTCCCGAGTAAACTATATCTCGAGAGCAGGAATATAGCCGATGGGAACCCCTACCATCGTCGTTCATGAACCCTTTTTCAGGATGCAACAAGCCCCTGCGTAATGAGGGAAACTTGTGCCAAGAAGTTGTTCAAGAATTTTTGAGGGGTCGTTCAGGTCAATCATAAAACAAATGTAGATACTAATATAATCAGATGGAAGTCTCTTATACATAGTTCAGGTTCTTGATTTCAGATCTTCAGAGCTTAAGCAGATTCAGGTTTCAGGATTCAGGTAGATTTAGATTTTTAGTCATTCATATCAATTTCAATTTACAGATGTGATTTCAATGGCATATGCAAGTTCAAAGATTTTAATTCAAAATATCCATGCGAATTAAAATAAAATACTGTAAAGATGAGATTCTCCTACCTAAAACTCGGAGTTATGCGAAGTCAAGAAAGGTCCTATTGATGGCCTCTCGCCCTCAATCTACATCACAATATACGTTCATGCATTAAGATAAACTCTAATTACTAATAATATAGACCTATTTAAGCGTTTCCTCAAAAACAAGTCAAAACAGGCAAGTTGCGCCAATCCTAGAATTTGATGTAACATTCTCATATTTTTTTGACTATCAAGACGATTGATTTATGTGTTGGTCAAAACATGAAAGTTGTAGATTTTTATATTAGCTTTCCAACGCAAAAAAGAATCGTCTCAATCGGAGTTTGAGATAAAAAGTTATGACTACAATACTAAGGCAATTCCGGAGTTCGGTGATACCTCGCTCGAGCGATGATAATAGCTCGCTCGAGCGATTTGATGTAACATTCTCATATTTTTTTGACCATTAAGACGATTGATTCATGAGTTGGGCAAAACATGAAAGTTGTAGATTTTTCTATTAGCTTTCCAACGCAAAATGAATCGTCTTAATCGGAGTTCGGGATAAAAAGTTATGACTAAAATACTAAGGTAATGTCGGAGTTCGGTGATACCTCGCTCGAGCGATGATAATAGCTCGCTCGAGCGATTTGATGTAACATTCTCATATTTTTTTAACCATCAAGACGATTGATTCATGATTTGGACAAAACATGAAAGTTGTAAATTTTTCTATTAGCTTTCCAACGCAAAAAGAATCGTCTTAATTAGAGTTCGGAATAAAATGTTATGACTAAAATACTAAGGCAATCTCGGAGTTCGGTGATACCTTGCTCGAGCGATGATAAAAACCGGCGGGTTTCCTCAACGATTCGCGCCGTGATCGATCCCACGAGTTCACAGAGACAACTCCAACACGCCCCCAATGATCTCAACCTCTCCCAATAGCCAACTACGAATCTAAGGTTGATTCAAGTTCTTTCTAAGGTTTAAGTGTTTTCAACAAAGAGGGTTCTAGAGAAGGAGGTTTTCTAAACCGATCTCCTACGATGATTGAAGAAGAGAGAAGAAGGAGTTTCACACGGTTGGGTAACTATCCTCTCTTAACAAAACCTAGTATAATACGGGAATGTAATTCCTTCTTATAATAGGATTGCTCACAAAGTAAAACACACACACACATCTTATGTATTATATACTTCTAATTTTAAAACTCAAGTCTGGTGTTGAGCGGCTACACCGAGGTCGGTGCATAACTTTCGCACGAGGGTCCAAATGGGCTCTAAATTAAAATCTGTCCGCACAATCACATCTAGATAAAAATCCAAAACAAATGGTGACGTCGGTTGCCGAGCCGAATACACACACAGGGTCAGTCTAACTCGGGTTCAAAATACGGGTCTTTACAAAACTGGTGCTCCCCATGGAGACACGCTTGGTCTTATGAACCCTATATCCATGAGCTCTTGCAACTATTTTTTCAACTCCTTCAACTCAGTAGGAGCCATCCTATATGGTGCTTTTGAAACAAGCTCCGTTCCTGGTGCTAAGCCGATAGCGAATTCCACTTCTCTCTCTGGAGGTAATCTCGACAATTCTTCTGGAAATACGTCTTCGAACTCTCGCACTACATATCTCGAAAATAACATTCTTTTCTTCTTTATCTCCCTTCAGAAATGCCAAATAATCGCTACACCCCTTTTTGATTAAACGTCCGGCTCTGACTGCAGAGATGAGTGGCACCTGTGTCGATCTCTCTCCTCGAAATCGAAATGATCTCCTCGTGTTAGGTCAGAAAATAACAACCTTGTTCTTGCAATCCACTGTTGCACAATGATGAGACAGGCAATCCATGCCAAGGATCATGTCGAATCCTTGCATGTCCAATAATATTAATTGCGCGTCTAATTCGTAGACAACGCCATCCCGGACGCTCACTACTACCGATTTGTAGACTAACTCTGTGTCCACTAATTCTCCCGTTGGGATAGACACTGATAACATAAAGTCCAATGTCTCCGAAACAATCTTCATTTTCTTTGCAAATCTAGGGGTGATAAAGGAGTGGGTAGACCCTGGGTCTATCAACACTAGTGCGTCACGAGCTACATAGCATCCTTTTTCGTAGACTTGTAAAGTACCTACATCACCCACACATACATATATAGTACGTACTTTATTTAGAATTTTTAACGTACAAAATGAATCTACACGTTGTTCTAACGAATGCACCTTCTCTATCTAAAATTTGTATCAATTTGAAATTCTTTGTTTAAAAGGAATCTCACTTTGAATGACGTCATGTACGCTCCCTGCTTCTTGGGCAGTGACTGCATAGGCTTTCCCTTGAACAATTGGTTTCCGTGATTGAATAGGTCATGGCATGGAAGCTGAGGCCGTCTTCTGCTTAATTGCCCTAGGGCAATCTCTAATCATGTGGCCTATCTTACCATATTTAAAACAACCACGCATTCCTTGCCTGCAATCCACCATTTTGTGGGACTTGCCACACTTGGCACAAGTCTCTCTTGGTGTGGAAGAAGCAGCTCATGAAAAACCTTGTGTAACTGTGGCTCTAGTGGAAATAGCAGGACCCTCATACCTCATTGGTCTCCCTGACGCCGGCAATGGGAATCTTTGATGAGTAGTCTGTTGTGCGGCTCTCCCATACCCAGTCTGGAATGGTTGCCTCTGATTCGGTGCTACAAACCTTGGCTTCTTATTCATTGATTCATAACTCCCAGTCCTACCTTGATCTATGCTTCCTCTTCCCTGCTGTTTCCTCTGACGGTATCGGTTATTGTTTTCTTCTTCGACCACTAATGCCTTACTCATGACCTCTCCATAGGTCTTCAGCTGAAATGGTGCAACTCCTCCTCGGATGTCTGACCTTAAACCCAGTTGGAACCTCTTCGCTTTCATCACATCAGAAATTACGTAGTCTGGAGCAAAACGAGCCAGTCTCATAAATTCTACTCCGTACTCTCTTATGGTCATCTTTCCTTCCATTAGTTGTAAAAATTGAGTCTCCATCTGATTTCTCACAACCTCTGGAAAATATTGCTTATTGAACTCTTCAACGAATTCATCCCAAGTCCAGGGCATATCTGGAGTTTCTTGAGCCCTAGTCAGCGAAACATATTTCCACCAAGGTCCAGCTTCTCCATCTAGCATATATGCTGCCCAACGGACGCTCTCGTCCTTTATGCATGTCAGTACACTAAATACCTTCTCCATTTCACTCAGCCAATTTTTGGCTGCCATGGTGTCTACCTGCCCTGAAAAGCTAGGAGGTCTCATCCTCCTGAATTCGGTAAATGCTGAATCCACTGGTAGTGTAGGTCCTACTGGGGGCGTAGGTGTCTGATGTGACTCTTGGGCGGCATGAGCTACCAAGGATGCTACCTGTTGTGCCATGGCAGTTGCCATGGTTTCCATAGTATGCATCATCCTCTGATGCTCCTCTCTTTCTTCATTTCTTTCCCTCACTCTATCTTGTTCCCTCTGATCTCGATCCTGATTTTTTGCTTGATTTTGGGTCTCTCCTTGGCCACTGCCCTCGAGAACCTCCCTATTTCCCAAGGGCGCCCTGTTCGTAGGCGAGATGAACCCATCTCTGCTATGCAAATTCCTATCATGACCACCCGTGGGTCGGCCTCTTCCTCTAGGAAACATAATTGTCTGCATGAGATACCACAGTTTCGTTAGCAAAAGTCCCTATGTTCTGACAAAATAATTGTCAGAAATTTAAAAAATGGCTTTGATACCAACTGTGACAGCCCGGATTTTGACACCCCGAAACCTGTGCCATCAGCACGACCCTCGAGGTCGTGCCTGTAATTCTGTACGGAGCATTGGTATATACAAGCCAAAGAATACAAATAAGGCACATGCATCTACTCTAAACAAGTACTCATGCATTTAAAGTAAAAAGAGTTTCTAGAGATAGGTCTTGTCCCATGCCAATTCATGGGCATAAGAACTGACCAAAACCGATGGTGATGACTGTTCGCCTCAAACGGTTTGTCAAAAGAATAAAGGTATTTAATTATATTCAAATAAAGAGGCTTGACATACCAAGCCGTACCTAATACTCTCAACTCACTCTCAAAGTACGCAATGGGTCTCCTAGAAGAATTCCTTAGGAGGAGGCTCTGGCTCTTCTGTGGGCACATAATCCGAATCCCCTGGATCAACGTCTCTAGAAGTCTCTGCTGCTGCTAGTCCTAGACCTGCGACGTATAGTCTAAGGGGGGTGAGCTACATCTTAGCTCAATAGGGAAACACAGTGACCATATAGATTAAGCTCTCACATGTATCTTAAAAACAGTTTAAAAGCATAATTTTATCTGATAGAACTGCTGAAAGACAATTGAAACAATAAAAAATAAAACGATGGATACACTGTTACTTTGCATGACTTTGTTCATTCTCATCTTACTATTATGGTAACGGATTTGGCCTAATCACTTAAATCATAACTTAAGTAGTCCCTGTTGTTGATCTCAAGTGTGCTTCGCTTATTGGTTGTTGTTGAAAGTTATTTAAAAATAAAAAAACAGAATAAAATAGGGGATGAATCAGCACAACTCGGAAATCCTAGACCTGCAAGATACAGGGTCCTTTGTAGCAAGCTTTGATAAGTAAGAGTTTGTCCCACAGGGAAAGGTGATCTAAGGCTCCAAGGGAGCAGTCTCTAGTAGTCCCTCAAGATCTGTCTACAGATCTGACAGCCCTAAAAGGAGTGGAGTTTAAGGTCACTTATTCTAAGTATATTCTAATAACTAAAATAAAGAAAGGATTGACAGGATGGATGGAGTGTGGAAAATAATTATAAAAAGGTGAGAAATATGTTATTGAGCCAAGGTCAGAGGAGTTTTTGTAACTCAGATTTAGATCTGATGTTACAGAAATCCTGTCCAGAGGCTACATTATCACCTCTAAGGAGAAAGGATCCAACCCATCTCTATTGCCATGACTCCACCCTTAGGGCTATAACCTGTCCACTTGAATGGTCACAGACTATCCCATAGGGGAGCCACTATCCAAGGATGGGTCAGAACATAACAAATAAATCATTACAGGCACTATTTCATCCAGGCTACCAGCTCAGGAATCCATAGGGAACCTCAACCTCTAAAGTTCCATATGTGAGGCTAAGGCTGGAAAACCATGATAGCCCAGACACATAGAACCAGCAAGCGATTGAGTACAACCTTCGATCCAGCTGTCCATTGCTTGAGAGAGGCTACAATGGCCCTGTCACCAGCCTACAATCTCTATAACCAGATCAGATCCGACATCTGATGGCAGATCTATACAAATATGGGGGATTCTGCCTCTGTACAATCCCTCACCAGGCTTCTACAAGCTCAGGTGAAAAGAAGAAGGATCCATCTTGGATAGGTGGATGAGAATCACCCTAAGGCTATATTCTGTCCAATTAAATGGTCACAGACTATCCCAGAGGTTATCCTCCTCACGAAGCCCAAAATAAAACAAGATTATCGCTGCTACCACCATGTTCACCAGGCTACCAGCTCAAGCTCCCATGGGGATTTCAGATCTAGTAGGTCCTGTGGTGGAGCTAAGGCTGGAAGACCATGATAGCCCAGACACACAGGTTACTTGGATCTGAGTGGCCCTTAAAATCAGTCCTCCATTGCTTTGAAACACAGCCAAGGCAATGGGGGATCACAAGGTAGCAGCCTTGCACAGAGCATCTCACATATAAACAACAATCCCACAAAGTATAAATCCTATTGCAAAACTTCCATTAATCTAACTCAAATACATATACAAAGTCATAGCCAGCGATTGCTGGACTATGGAGAGAAGAAAAGAAAAAGAAAAAGAAAAACTACTTACTGCTAAAAAGAAAGAGAAAAGAAAAGTGATCAGAGATAGGTTCCCAGATAACTAAACCTAAGCTAGGTCTGGGTATATTTAGCAGTGGGGTGGCGGTGCATTAGGGTTAGGAAACCCTAATTTTAACGATGCCACATGGCCTTCTACTGATCCTTGGATGCCTCGGGGCGTGTGCATAGAGATTTGAGTGTGGGAGTGCGTGCCCTAATCACTGGAAATTTCCAGAATGTCCTATGCCGAAGAGATGGAAGTTTAGGTTCAGTGCCTCGCTAGGTAGCTATAGTTTCCCACACTTCTCACGTGGTAGCTCATTGCTCTTCGCTAGGATGATTTGACACTGAAGCTTCAGCCGTCGCGAGGTTGCCTTGGTTTGCTCTTCAGGCAGTCGCGCGGTAGAGAGTTGAACTCTCGCTGGGTTGGAGTTCACGAGGTTGAATAGATTAGTCTTGGCTGAAGCGCATGAGAATCGATGCTCTTCTCTATACTTGGACTTCACGAGTTGCCTCGCGAGATTCTTTTAAGTTCTAAACTATGCGAGGTTCTTTGTCTCACTCAATCTTCGCAAGCTTGGCTTTGCCTTCACCAGGATGCTTTCTTTCTTGAATGGCACGCAAATTGCGCGAGGCATTCTTCTTCTGAGAATTGTATCCCGCGGTGACTGCGCGATAGCTGCGTGAGACATCTTCTGAAGCTCTCTCTCCTCAGATGTCTTAAGCGACCTTCGCGAGATTGAGAGAGGTCTGCTTTGAACTGCGCAACACTGAGCGCTGTGTTCTACTCTTGAGCTTCGCGAGAGCTGTGCGGAGTTGGTTTTCTGAAGCTCCTCAGTCATTCATCTACGCGATAGGTTGCTTGTAAAGCCTTGGGAAGCTCAGCTGATCTACGCTAGGCTTCAAGGTTCATTCTTGCTGAGGGGCATCTGGTGCCAAAGTAGGCTCCATAACAGGATTCTTGGCCTTATTTCACTGCTGATTATTTCCTGAAGAAAATACTTAAGACGAGTTTATTAGGTGGCTAAGGGTCTAATCAACGGTTAAGTTAATGGGTGAAAAGTGGTACTTTTCAGGTCTTAACACACCCCCAAACCTAATCTTTGCTAGTCCCTTTGCAAAGCTATATTAAATCTACTCTAAAAATTAGATGCCACTTTCGTAGGGAGAACGGATACATTTAGCATATGTACCAAGCCTTTTAAACCCCTAGGTGATCCCTAGTGGAGGAGTGAAGTCTCCTGAGGGTTTTCAGTGAAGACACCCACAAACTTCTCCAATGAAATAGTTAACTAAAGTGCACTGTCTTCCAATGAGCAGTTAAGGAATCAGATTTAGTCTACTCATGAATCAGCATAAAAGAAGTTTAATTTATTGGTTGCACAGGAACTTAGACAGCATAATTCGCATATTTGCACAGCATTTCCAAATAATTTGTGATCACAGAAAACTGCACAAGTGCATGTCAGCACTGAGTTTACCCTTATGTCAGAAAAATAGGTTAAGGTCATACATAATGCATTCATGTTCAGACCCAAAAGAAAGCTTTACAGGGCATACTCTCATCAAGGTTTGTTGAGGGGTTCAGTTTCTCACAGGCTCAAGAGCAGTTACATCCCCCAACTAGGTTTCTAAGCATGAGCATAGGCAGAGTTCTTAAGTGCTGGCATCATTGTCAGTTTCTCACCATAGATTGGATAATTCCTTATCTTCACATGACAGCTCACTCAATCTTTGGATCACAAGGGCTTTTAACTGGGTTGAAATGTGGCTTATGGTGTATGGTTAAAAAGAATGGAAGGTTTGAAAAGGGGTTCAAAAATTGAGAACTCAGTGGGTGCAGGAGGTGGTTTATGACTTCACCTTCTTGAATTCAGCTCCCTTCATCTTCTTTGAGATTTTTCGATTTGAAGTGATCAGTTTCTCTTCTTGATTTTGATTTTCCAATGAAGGTTCCTCTTGACTTCTCTCTTATTCCTCTTCATTATTATTTTTTTATTTCTTTTTGCTGGAGTTTTCTTCTTTTTTATTTTGTTTTTGCTTCTCAGAAATGCCACCATGTCCTCAGTTACCATTCTGCTATAATAGATGCTTCTTCTCCATTCACCTAATGCTGACCATAGCTAGTCCATCTTCAACTCTTTCTCCTTTACCTTCTGAATTCTCAGAGTGAGGGTAGGTTGAATCAGGTTCATAGGTTCAGGTTCAAGTACTCAGGTGTATTTTGAAGAAATTTAGGATTTAAAGCTCAATGGGGGTATGGACAAGGGCAGTTGCTTTAGGATTGATCATTTTAGGCTCAAACTGTCCAAGAGAAGGCCTTGATCCTTTCCTAGGTCTCATGAGTACTGTCAGTTGTTTCAACTTGGAGTTACCTAACTTCTAGTGAGCACAGCGACTCAGCCAGTCCTTAGAACTAGAAGAAATGCCTTAGTTACTCCTCAAAAAAAAATTTTGTAGGCCCAATTCTCACTGGTTATGGTCATCCTTTGAACTTTTAAGTATGTCCTCACCTCTTTCTCTCTCTAATGATTCACTAAGTGCAAATACAAGTGTGTTTCCTTGGTGAAATTATTATGGAAATGTGGAATATTAGAAGTCTATAATGTTTAATGTTTGCATAAATTTTAAACTTCTTAATTTCATGATTCTTAAGTGAACAGAGGCCCATTTCCATATTGCTCAGATGAGTCTGCTGCACTTATGTTAACTGTTTCATTAGCAGGGTCTGCCTGCCATACCCCCAAACCTATGAGGAGCAGTGTCCTCACTGATTCAAGGTCAATGTGCAGCAGATTTATTACAACATAAAAGAAAAGAACAAGAAATAAAGATTCCAACAATAGAAAATAGGGCAGCACATCAGAAAAGGAAGATATTATTATGCTTAAAAGAAAAGTACAAAAAGAAAGAGGGAAAGGGAGAAAGATCAAGGGTGTGGGGGTTGAGAAGGAGGGGGGGTGGAGAATGTGGGGGAGGGGGTGGAGTGGAGGGGGATGGCTCGGTCTTGCATTTCTTCTTCTGCGGCTGGAGCTTTTCCTCCTCCTTCATAGCAAGGGTTTGCAGAACCTCCTCGAATTCATTCCAGAGGGGTTGGAGGGGATCTGGCTCTTTAGGGGGCGGTGGGTCCAACCACATCGGGTAAAACTTATTAGGCAGTGCGTTTGGCTTGTCATCTGCCATGATGAGGAATAGGGAAGGACCGCGAGGGTGAGATAGGATGCTGTGAAGATGAACATGGCCTCCCTATGTATTTAAAGGCGAGGGATTGTGGAAGATGAAACGGTTGAGCAACATTCAAGTCGCCGCCATTAAATGAGAGTGACTTGGGAAACGTCAAGTCCTAGCAGTCAATGTGGGAAATGACAAATGCATTAGGTTCGCACAGCTGGGTAAGGGAGTCACGAGAGACCAGAATCACGTGATTATGGGAGTTAGCGCTGGAAGTGCGCATGATATTCTGCAGCATTGAAACTCGTGACAGTGAAAGAATTGGGCCATGCGAATTGCGCGAGCCTTCCCAAATCAACATGTGGAACTCGCGAGGGCCAAATCAGAAATTCACAGAAGAAGAAGAAATCATACCGATCCCCCCATAAACATTAGCAAGCACAACAATATCAAACTCCACTTATCTCCTAGAATTTCCTAAAATTTAAGGTAAAAACAAAAGTAATATAGTACAATATGGACACAACTGCGGATCAGGTAGATGTAGGGGTCCCATGAAAATGAACAGTGCACATAGGATCTGCAGGTCGTTCAATGCAAGGCTTCAGCCTTTGACCATTCACTTTGAAGGTCCTCCCAGATTTGGGGTCCTGGACTTCTGCAGCACTAGATGGGGAAACATTTACGACAATATAGGGACCATCCCATTTGAATTTTAATTTGCCAGGAAAGAACTTTAGTTTGGAGTTGAATAACCAAACCTTACCACCCGGTTCGAGGCTTTTCCTCAGCAAGCCTTTGTCGAAGAAAGCTTTAGCTCGTTCCTTTTAGATCCTGGCATTGGCGTAAGCATCCATCCGCAGCTCATCCAATTCTGATTGTTGTAATGACCTGTGTTACCAGCAGAAGTTAGATCCATGTTCAAGTTCTTAATGGCCCAATAGGACCTGTGTTCTAACTCGACTGGGAGATGGCAGGCCTTGCCATAGACTAGTCTGAATGGGGACATTCCGATAGGGGTCTTATAGGCGATCTATAGGCCCACGGCATCATCCAGCCACCAATCTTTCCGGTAAGTCCTAACTATTTTCTCAAGGATGTGCTTAATCTCCCTATTGGAAATTTCAACTTTCCCACTTGTTTGTGGGTGGTAGGGAGTAGCAATCCTATGGGTCACAGAATATCTCTTGAGCAAACTCGCGAAATTCCTGTTGTAGAAGTGGCTACCCCCGTCACTGATAATAACTCTAGGGGTTCCAAATCTTGAGAAAATGTTGTGCTTTATGAATTTGAGGACTACCTGGTTATCATTGGTTCTTGTGGCAATGGCTTCTATCCATTTGGAAACATAGTCCACTACCACTAAGATGAACTGGTAACCATTAGAGGGGGGAAAGGGGCCCATGAAGTCTATTCCCCATATATCAAATAGTTCTACAATAATGATGGGCTGTAATGGCATTGAATTCCTTTTCGACAGCCCTCCTAATTTATGACATCTCACACATGCCTTGCAGTGTGTGTGCATCCTTGAATAAGGATGGCCAGTAAAAACCACACTGCAGGACTTTGTCAGCAGTTTTTCTCCCATTAAAGTGGCCTCCACAGGCATTTTCATGGCACATAGCTAGAATACTAGGGAAATCACTTTCGGGAACACATCGTCGGATGATCTGGTTGGCACGGTACTAGTATAGGCAAGGTTCCTCCCAGAAAAAATACTTGACCCTTGAGAAGAACAGGTCTTTATCCATTTTGGTCCAGTGGGGACGAATCTTTCCTATAACCAGATAATTAACTATGTGTGCAAACCAAGGGACTACGGATTGGATGGCAAATAATTGCTGATCAGGGAAGGCATCATTTGTAGGGCCATCCAGGCATTCCTCCAAGATAATTCTGGACAAGTGGTCAGCCATTACATTCTCCACACCCTTTTTGTCCTTGATTTCGATGTCAAACTCCTGTAACAGGAGTATCCATCTAATCAACCTCGGCTTAGCATCTCTCTTGGACAGTAGGTACTTCAGTGCCGAATGGTCAGTGAAGATCACAGTTTTAGATCCTAGTAGGTAGGCTCTAAATTTGTCAACAGCGTAAACCACTGCTAGATGCTCTTTCTCAGTTGTGGTATAGTTCAGCTGAGCTTCAGCAAGTGATTTGCTGCTATAAGCAATGACCACAGGCAATTTATCTTTTCTTTGGCCCAACACAGCACCTATTGCCAAGTCTGATGCATCACACATCAGCTCAAAAGGCAGGGTATATTCTGGTGTTTGGAGTACAGGAGCAGAGGTGAGGCATATTTTCAATGTTTCAAAAGCCTTTAGACATTCAGCAGAAAAGTTGAAGGGGACATCCTGACAGAGTAGGTGGCATAATGGCTTGGCAATTTTGCTGAAGTCCTTAATGAACCTCCTGTAAAATCCTGCATGCCCAAGGAATGATTTGATTTGCTTGACTGTTTTTGGAGGGGGTAAATTGGCAATGAGATCCACTTTGGCCTTGTCTACCTCAAGCCCTTCTTTAGAGACTACATGGCCCAATACAATGCCTTGTGTTACCATGAAGTGGCTCTTTCCCAGCTTAAAACCAAATTGGTTTCCTCACATCTTTGCAAAACTAGGCTGAGGTGCTGTAGACATTGGCCAAAGCTGTCTCCATAGACAGAAAAGTCATCCATAAAAATCTCCAAAAACTTGTCAATCATGTCAGAGAATATGGCATACATACACCTCTGAAAAGTGGCTGGTGCATTACAGAGTCCAAAAGGCATCCTTTTGTAAGCGAAGGTGCCAAAAGGACAGGTGAAGGTGGTTTTTTCTTGGTCTTGAGGATGCACAGGGATTTGGTTGTACCCCGAGTATCCATCAAGAAAATAGTAAAAAGCTTTTTCAGCCAATTTGTCCAGGATTTGATCAATGAAGGGGAGAGGGAAATGGTCCTTTCTAGTTTTAGAGTTGAGCTTCCTATAATCAATGCACACTCTCCAGGCAGTGGTTGCCCTGGCTAGCCTCAACTCACCGCCAGCCTCAATCATCATTATGTTGATTTCTTGGGCACCACTTGGATATGTGCCACCCAATGAGAATCAGAGATGGGGTAAATCACCCCTGCATCTAGCAATTTAATGATTTCCTTTAGGACCACTTCCTGCATGTGAGGATTTAGCTTCCTCTGCATTTCCCTGGAGGGTAATGCGCCCTCCTCAAGATGGATCCTATGCATGCAAATTGATGCATCAATTCCTCCCAGATCGGCAATGGTTCAACCAATTGCCTTCTTGTGCTTTCTCAAAACTGTGAGTAATTCCTCTTCCTGCTCATTGGTAAGGGAGGAAGAGATAATTACAGGAAGCTTCTCACCTTTCTCAAGGAAAGCATATTTTAATGTTTCTGGAAGCTGCTTAAGTTCGGATCGGGGCTCTGGGTGGATGGCAAAATGGGTGCATTGGGGGTTTGAGGAAGAGGTAGCAGTGTAGGTCTCCAACTGAGGCCGAGACCGAGCCCACAGTGAGCCTCCGATATTGGCATGTCTTTTGATCTCCTATCCGGGCTCTCTTCCTCCACCATGTCCCAAATGTCAACTAAATTCTCGACAATGTTGCCCCACTCCGGTAGTGGGCAATTCTTCTTCTACAATTTCCTCTAGTACATCCGCAGCTCTCCTCATTGTCCATCCGAGGGTACTTTGCCTTTGTCAGCACATTCAGCTCAACTTTCATATGTCCAAAGGTTACCTCCATTACTCCAGACCTACATTGGATGCAAGCATTGGCAGTGGCCAAGAAAGGCCTGCCTAGTATAACGGGTATGGGGTTTGGGCTAGTGCTGCATCCCATATCCAAAACTAAGAAGTCAGCAGGGTAGAAAAACTTATCCACTCCTACTAAGACATCCCCAACCATCCCCAGAGGTTTTCTCTCAGACCTGTCAGCCATCATCAGCACAATGGGGGTAGCCTTCAGCTCCCCCAAACCTTATTGCAGATATACATTGTATGGCAACAGGTTAACACTGGCTCCAAGGTCTAAAAGGGCTTTTCCAATTGTATGATCGCCAATTACACAGGGAATAGGGGGTATACCTGGATCTTGCAACTTCTCAGGCATTGCTATGTTAAATACAGAATTCACTATATCGGTTGCAAAGATATTCTTGGACACATGGCCTCTAGCCTTTCTCTTTTGGGTGCAGAGGTCTTTCAGGAACTTTGCATAGGCTGGGACTTGTTTAATTGCCTCAAGCAGGGGTAAATTGATTTTTACCTGCCTGAAAGTCTCCATCATTTCCTTCATCTAGGCATTCCCTTTTTCAAAAGGGACAGCACTATTCAGAGCCTGAAGAAATGGCAGCTGAGGTACTGCAAGTTCCTCAGCTGCAAGCCCATGATTAAACTTCTATTTTTTTCTTTTTTCATGTTTATCTTCCTGCTGAGGCTCAACTACAGCCTCTTTATTTTTCTCCTGCTGCAAGGTGGCAGGCAATTCTTGGCTTGGTGGCCTAACAACATCTCTTTCATGATCATTTGCATCATCTGTGGAAATTGCCTCAGCAGGTCTGTTACCCACTTGGTTATTTACCAGCCTGCCAGACCTTAGGGTAGTGACAACATTGGTGTCCTCAAACTCTGAGGAAGCTTCCTTAATGAAAAACTGACCCTTGTGGTTAGCAATTAGCTGGCAGGACAATTTGCCTTCATCTCCCCTAGCCAAGGTTTTGGACATTTGGCTCAGTTGCTCTTCCATTTTCTGGAGGCTCTGACCATGAGAATCCACAGTCTGAGCTAAGGAACCCAAGTTTTATAATGAAGCCAAGACTTGGTCCTCGAAGGAAGTATTTCTTGGTTGAGAAGGGGGTAGAACCAACTGATTTTGAAGCTGATGGGGCTGCTGGTGGTGCTAGAAGGTAGACCTCGGGGCATGCCCTTGATTGAACTGCTGCTGTGGCCTTTGTGGTAAAGCCAACATCTGCTGGGGCTGCATGTAGTTATCATGCTTCCACCTCAGATTTGGGTGGTCTCTCCATTGGTAACCAGCATTTTGGTGCTGGTATCTATATGGTCACTGTTAGCCCTGCATCTGTTCGCCATAAGATCGAGCAAGAAAGATGTTCCAACATTAATTCGTGAAATTGCCTCAGATGGACATTCCTCCACTGTGTGCTGTGGGGACTGGCATATCAGACATGCCTCCGCCACATGAGCAGCCCTTCTGGGTTGCATCACAGTCAATAATTTATCAAACTTCATAGAGAGGTTTGCCATCTGCAGCCGTAGGTCATCGTTCCCAGACACATCATAAATTTTTCCTTTGGATCCAGCAGCAGGCCCCACCTTTGACTCAGATTCCTGATGAGTTCTTGCCAGGGATGGCTTTTGAAAAGCATTCTCACTAATCACCTCAAACAATTCCCATGCCTCCTCAGCAGTCTTGTGCATGTAGGATCCACCACAAGAGGCATCGACCATATCTCTATTTTTCTCATCAATCCCATTGTAGAAGCTTTGTACAAGCTGCCACTCAGGGATCTTGTGATGGGGGCATTGTTTGAGCATCTCTTTAAACCTATCCCAGGACTGGTTAAAATCCTCAGTTGGGGATTGAGAAAACGCAAGAATCTCTTTCCTCAACTGGCTAGTTTTGGTCTCAAGGAATAACTTGGTTAGGAATCAGTCTCGGGTCTTTCCATGAAGCAATGCTATTATTGGGAAGAGTGGCTAACCAGGTACTGGCCCTATCCTTCAGAGAGAAGGGAAAGAGTCTGAGCCTAGTAGCCTCAGGTCCCAAACCAGTGATATTAAAAGTGGTGCACAAGGCCAAGAACTGGTCAATATGCTTGTAAGGGTCTTCTTTGCTAAGCCCATGGAAAGCTGACAGCATCTGGATGATTGAAGTTTTTATCTCATAATTCCCTTGAACATCAGGGAATTGAATGCTATAAGGGGAGTTGTAGTCATCCGGAGCATTCAACTCTTTGAGGGTTCTGGGGTGTTCTTCACCCATAGTTGTTGTTGCAGATTTACCTGGGGGCTCTCCTGTGGTGTGCCTGTCTCTTCTAAGTCTCCTTCCCCTTTCTAACTCAGGGTTTAGAGGCTCTAAAGTAGGGCTGAGGGATCTCCTCCCTAGCATACAAGCACACCCACAGCAAGGAAAGCTTCTTGTAGGCACATTGCAAAAGAATACTTGTACACAAACAAATTTATCTAATACATTTAAACTATCCTAGATACTGCTGGAAAATATTTTTAAAAAGAAAGATAGATAGAGCTTTAGAGTCAGAGAGTTTGCAAACAGAGGTAGCTACGCTCCAATTGCAGTCCAACTATCCTTCACTGCTGCTGTCCAGATCTGCAAGGAAGATTCACAATTATCTCAGCAGTATCAATTATTCACATGTATAAATAATACTAAGAATACAAAAACTAAGGGTCTACTATTAGATCATCTTTCCCCGGCAACGGCGCCAAAAACTTGTTGTTGATCTCAAGTGTGCTTCGCTTATTGGTTGGTGTTGAAAGCTATTTAAAAATCAAAAATAGAATAAAACAGGGGATGAATCAGCAAAACTCGAAAATCCTAGACCTGCAAGATACAGGGTCCTTTGTAGCAAGTTTTGATAAGTAAGAGTTTGTCCCACAGGGAAAGGTGATCTAAGGCTCCAAGGGAGCCGTCTCTAGTAGTCCCTCCAGATCTGTCTACAGATCTGGTAGTCCTAAAAGGAGGGGAGTTTAAGGTCACTTATTCTAAGTATTCTAATAACTAAATTACAGAAAGGATTTAGAGGATGGATGGAGTGTGGAAAATAATTATAAAAAGGTGAGAAATATGTTATTGAGCCAAGGTCAGAGGAGTTTTTGTAACTCAGATTTAGATCTGATGTTATAGAAATCCTGTCCAGAGGCTACATTATCACCTCTGAGGAGAAAGGATCCAACCCATCTCTACTGCCATGACTCCACCCTTAGGGCTATAACCTGTCCACTTGAATGGTCACAGACTATCCCATAGGGGAGCCACTATCCAGGGATGGGTCAGAACATAACAAATAAATCATTGCAGGCACTATTTCATCCAGGCTACCAGCTCAGGAATCCATAGGGAACCTCAACCTCTAAAGTTCCATATGTGGGGCTAAGGCTGGAAAACCATGATAGCCCAGACACATAGAACCAGCAAGCGATTGAGTACAACCTTCGATCCACCTGTCCATTGCTTGAGAGAGGCTACAATGGCCCTATCACCAGCCTACAATCTCTATAACCAGATCAGATCCGACATCTGATGGCAGATCTATACAAATATGGGGGATTCTGCCTCTGTACAATCCCTCACCAGGCTTCTACAAGCTCAGGTGAAAAGAAGAAGGATCCATCTTGGATCGGTGGATCAGAATCACCCTAAGGCTATAGTCTGTCCAATTAAATGGTCACAGACTATCCCAGAGGTTATCCTCCTCACGGAGCCCAAAACAAAACAAGATTATCGCTGCTACCACCATGTTCACTAGGCTACCACCTCAAGCTCCCAAGGGGATTTCAGATCTAGTAGGTCCTGTGGTGGGGCTAAGGCTGGAAGACCATGATAGCCCAGACACACAGGTTACTTGAATCTGTGTGGCCCTTAAAATCAGTCCTCCATTGCTTTGAAACACAGCCAAGGCAATGGGGGATCACAAGGCGGCAGCCTTGCACAGAGCATCTCACATATAAACAACAATCCCACAAAGTATAAATCCTATTGCAAAACTTCCATTAATCTAACTCAAATATATATACAAAGTCATAGCCAGCAATTGCTGGACTATGGAGAGAAGAAAAGAAAAAGAAAAAGAAAAACTACTTACTGCTAAAAAGAAAGAGAAAAGAAAAGCGATCTAAGATAGGTTTCCAGATACCTAAACCTAAGCTAGGCCTGGGTATATATAGCAGTGGGGTGGCGGCGCATTAGGGTTAGAAAACCCTAATTTTAACGATGCCACGTGGCCTTCTACCGATCCTTGGATGCCTCGGGGCGTGTGCATTGAGATTTGAGCATGGGAGTGCATGCCCTAATCACTAGGAATTTCTAGAATGCCCTCTGCTGAAGAGATGGAAGTTTAGGTTCAGAGCCTCGCTAGGTAGCTGTAGTTTCCCAGACTTCTCACGTGGTAGCTCATTGCTCTTCGCTAGGATGATTTGACACTGAAGCTTTAACCGTCGTGAGGTTGCCTTGGTTTGCTCTTCAGGCAGTCGCGTGGTAGAGAGTTGAGCTCTCACTGGGTTGGAGTTCGTGAGGTTGAATAGAAAATACAGTCTCAAGCGTCGCGAGGTTGCAATTCAAGCAGTCGCGCGGTAGATTAGTCTTCACTAGGAAGCAGTGCGAGAACTGCGCAAGCTCTTCTCTTTACTTGGATTTCGCGAGTTGCCTCACGAGATTCTTTTGAATTCTGAACTGCGCGAGGTTCTTTGTCTCACTCAATCTTCGCGAGCTTGGCTTTGCCTTCGCCAGGATGCTTTCTTTCTTGAATGGCGCGCGAATTGCGCTAGGCGTTCTTCTTCTGAGAATTATATCTCACGGTGACTGCGCGACAGCTGCGCGAGACATCTTCTGAAGCTCTCTCTCCTCAGCTGTCTTAAGCGACCTTCACGATATTGAGAGAGGTCTGCTTTGAACTGCGTGACATTGAGCGCTATGTTCTACTCTTGAGCTTCGCGAGAGCTGTGCGGAGTTGAGCTTCTAAAGCTCCTCAGTCATTCATCTGCGTGAGAGGTTGCTTGTAAAGCCTTGGGAAGCTCAGCTGATCTGCGCGAGGCTTCAAGGTTCATTCTTGCTGAGGGGCATCTAGTTCCAAAGCAGGCTCCATAACAAGATTCTTGGCCTTATTTCACTGCTGATTATTTCCTGAACAAAACACTTAAGACGAGTTTATTAGGTGGCTAAGGGTCTAATCAACGGTTAAGTTAAGGGGTGAAAAGTGGTACTTTTCAGGTCTTAACAGTCCCTGAGCAATATAGCATCGAGCCCCGATGGAATACCCACCATCGTCATCTAAATAGACACTCGCTATATGTTACAATTCAATACTACCTAGGCCCCTTTCTCTTAGGCGGTGGGGTCTATTCTTAATTCAACATCCTTGGGATGCGCTAGGGAGTACGGTTTGGCCGCCGTACCGGTCACGGATATCCTGTCGAGTCAGTCGTGGGTATCCCGCCACGTCGGTGGAGTATTCTAATTAAACCTTAAATAACAAAAATATAAAGTGTGCTCTACATATAGTTATTCACCATGATTGTGCTAATTTTATTACATTAGGCCTTATCGTTCTTCTTTTGTTTCATCATTTGGTTTCATTTGCATCCTTGGGATGCTACTAGTTTAATGCATCATTCAGATGCCCATTGTTACAATTATACGTCCCCTGGGGACTTCATGATCTCCAATTAAATTCACACACGCACACACATGTTGGAAACACATTTAACATGACTGTTCACTTGAGCTACTCCATATGATTAAAATACTCTACATACATGGTTTTGACGAATTAAAGTACATGTTTCAAGATATTCCCTACCTCATGTAAAATCCAACGCGCTCCTTTCTCATAGAGGTTTACAGGTAACAATTCGCGTCGCACCTATATTGCATGTGACACGAATTTACTAAGAAAGGTCTCTAGAACCCTTGGAAACACAGCTCTCATAAATTACACTAAAAGAAATGAGAAAGCTGGGTAATTCCTTGCGCAAGTGGTTATTTAGCCTCGCTCGAGCGAGCACTTGACCTCGCTCGAGCGGTTATAATCGCTCGAGCGGTCATTATTCATCGCTCGAGCGAGCACTATTCATCACTCGAGCGGTTATAATTCATCGCTCGAGTGAGCACTATTCATCGCTCGAGCGATTATAATTTGAGATACCTGGAGCTCTAAGCGATGCCTCGCTCAAGCAATCTCCTCCTTCACTATGGGTCTCGCTAGAGCGTGTCCAAGGCGCGAATATGCTTAGAATATTCTCTCAGCCCTCGCTCAAGTGAGCCATTTAGACCGCTCGAGTGAGCCACGAAAAGATGTATGTTCTCCTTCTGTTCGAGAACTATCACCTTCTTCATGAGAGATTTAATAGTGTCAAGGATCATTCATCCACTAGTTTATACTCTACTTAAAATGCATATAAACATCTAAAATCATACCTTACTCGATAGATCTCCTATAGTTTGATCCAAGCTTCATCTAATTGTGAAGATTCAAGATTCTCTGTTGCTTAAAACCAACGAACCTCTCCTCCTCTTTTGCAACCCTTCTCTTCTCTCTCTCTATTTTACCTTCTCTCTAACTATGCTTAATTTAGGTTACATAGGAGAGACTCTCCTCCCCACTTTCACTTATATAGTGAAAACTAGAAAGTTTCACATATACACACATAGTGTGCATATGTAGTATTTGGTTTCATTGTGAAACACAAATACATGTGTATGATATGTGATGTGCGCGGTTCCCAAAAATATGGGGTTATGACAATGAAGCAAGCGGCGTCGAAGCTTCCGATACGGCATAAGAACGCCGCACCGCCAACACCAACACCATCGCCTGTAAGAACCCCATCCCCATAGTCATCGGATACCACATCCGGTTCGACGAGCGCGTCTTCGCGTGAATCTTCACCCATACCACCACCACCCGTGAACTTGCTCCAACCAAACGAGTGGTGGGCAGCAAAGGAGTTCGAAGATGAGTACATCATCGACGATGTCTTGTTCACTGACCTGGATGTCGAGGGTGAGACCTAATGGGCCCAACAATACCTCCAAAAGGCTGGTCTCGACAACCTTTTAAAGCCATTGCATGGGTCCTATTATCCTCGACTTGTGCGCTTGTTTTACCAGAATTTAGAGGAGGGCCAAGTCGATGACATAGTCACGACCAAGATAGACGGTCATAGTTATACCTTCACTCGTCGCCATGTGCACGAGTCACCTGAGTGTTATTTGGACTTTGTGCCCGAGACCACCTTATTTCCACCTTTCCCTGAGGAGGTCAAACTTGAGGACATTATGGCTGACATGACCAACGGGAAGAAAGGATCGAGAAACTTGATACGAAGGGTAGACCTACCTCCTTACATGTGGATGCTTGATTCTATGATCAAGTGTAATTTGTACCCTATGCGTCACGACACCGAGCAGTTCTAGTTGGTTCAGCAAGCCTTATACTCAGCATACTGCGGCCGCTGGATCGATGCGACCAAGATCGTCATTGAGGGGATGACGTATATCAAGGGAAAGCTGATGAAGGGCCCATTGAGGCCGAAGGAAAAGATGTCATACGCTCGTCTCATTCGAGCATGCTAGAATGCTACTCTAATGCCCCAGAGTATGCCATCTCACCGCATGAGTAGAAGGCTACGGACCACATGAAGCATTACTCCATTACTTCGTGGGGTCGTAGCTACAGATTGTTGAAGAAGGCCCTACCAGTTCATGGGCCAGCAGTAGCACCACCGCCACCTCCACCACCACAGCAGGACCAGCCAGTGGGGGGAGCACCACCCGTCATTCGAACCGCTGAGGGAGCCCCATCTCAGACCTCCGTACTAGCTGGGAGGCAACCCATCATACCTCCTCCAACCACATCCACTACACCACCTTCGTAGTCAGCGGCTGCCACACCTACATCATCATACTGCCACCGAGCAGCTCTCCCAATGCCTACGATTGAGGACGTGTTGGCCCGGATGGAGGTCAAGAACCAATTGATGAACCGACGGATGGACTTTCTGATGTACCACACTATGTGGTACATCTACCCTCATGACTATCAGCGCCGTCTGGTAGAGGAGCAGGCGTAGACTGCTTGCACTACCGCATTCCACACGGGTTCGGCTTTCCACCCGGGTGCCCCTGACGCCGGCACTTCTAACTCAATGTCACCATAGCTAGCTGAGACGAGTCAGCCAGCACCAAATCAGCCAGCACCAGACTAGCCTGGGGAGGGGACCGCATGAGCGAGACTGGGTCACCTTTTGAGCGATGTATGATGATCTTTTTGAGCTTTATATTGTAATTAAATGTATACATTGGAACCTTTTTGAGAACTGAATAGATAACATGTAAATGAAATTTTTGGAATGCTCTTTATTCGAGTGCACTTCTGTTTCCTTTCTTATATTTGTCAGTTGTCTACTAGTAAACCTTTTGTCATTGGGTACGTAACATCACCTGGGTGTGGGGTACCCAATCGATGCACTTTTGGGTTTATTTTCGAGGATAAAAATTCCCAAGGTGGGGAGAATGTAATATCTCAAAAAATTGATCATTAAATAGTAACCTCGAGATCCGTGCCTGACTGGTCGTAGGTTTGACCAAGTGATGGTCAAATAGTGGACTCATGAAGTGATGAACTAATGTGATGTCAATGTGACCTAAGTATAGAGTTACAGTTTAGTTAATGGTCACGTACATCTATCTCTAGTGTATGTGCTTAACACCGAAGCTTGAGGGAAGATATAAGAGTTTAATAACCTAGGAAAAGTTATTTTCCTTGCCTAGGTTGGTGAAAGAGTTAAGAGGAGAGAGAGAGAGTGAGGAAGGGGTTAATGACAAAGGGGTTAATGTGGTTGGATTGAAGGGCTGATTGGAGCATTGAATGTCGGATTCAATGCGTGAGGAGCCGTTGAAGCAAAAGCTGAAACTCTAGCCACTTAACCAACCAATCCATCTTTATAGAGATTGATTTGAGGTGAGTCCTTATTAGATTTAAATGCATAAGTCTTGATGGTTAAAATTAGTCAAATGTAGTTAAAAAGATAGATTAAAGGCATAGAAAAGAAAGAAAAATAGGATGAAAAAGATTTGGAAGTACAGCCCGAAAAGGGGCTGAGTCTGGCCAAATCGATTAATTGATTTGAGAAATCGATTAATCAGTTTTGGCTTGGAGGTTTAAAAAAGTACAAGGGCCCGGAATCGATTAATCGATCTGAATTTTGATTGATCAATTTTGGATTTCGATTAATCGGTTGGAATTGACTAATCGACTGAGAACCTCCAGTGGCTGGAGGAATAAGGTTTGGGAAAATTTGACTAATCGATTGGGGAATCGATTAATCAATTTTGGTTTTTCGATTAATCGATTTGGGATCGATTAATCAATTTTTGATTTTCGAGTACTCGATTTGAGAATCGATTAGCCATGTTGGAAATTTCGATTAATCGATATGGGATCGATTAATCGATTTTGGATTTCGATTAATCAATTTTGGATTTCGATTAATCAATTTTGGGAATCGATTAATCGATTTATGATTCGATTAATCGATTTTGGTGATCGATTAATCGATTGTGGATATTTCAGTTGACTTTTTATTTAGACCTTGAGGTTCATGGAGGGTCTTGGACCTTCTCTATTGCATCTTTAGTGATGTGTTGCATATGTTATGGTGTACCATAGGTGGTACGTGTGAGAGCAAGCATAAGGAGCCGAGTGGAACCTTGATGCTTGGACCTTCAAAGGCTTGACGTAGGGAACACCTCGAACATGAATTGTAATTGCAAGAGCATGTATGTAGTGACATAAAAATCAAATTGAAAAAATATTTTAACTGCATAAATCTTTGTAAAATAGGTGTGTGTGTGACACCAAGAAAGTGAAAGTGAATGAGACATCCTCAGGGGATGAAAAAGTGCTAAAGGCATCAGTGTGATGTGAGTAACTAAGACCAAGTAAGCTATTGAAAATGAGGCATCCCCAGCGGATGAGAAAGTGATAAAGGCATCAGTGTGATGCGAGTAATTTAGATATCCCAGGGATGTAAGTAAGATTGAATAACTACTGATAAGGCCTAACTGATATAAAGTAACACGTTTACACGGTGAACAACTATATGTAAAGCACATGATATTTTTGTTATTTAAGGTTTGAATAGAATACCCCACCGACGTGGTGGGATACCCACGACTGACTCGGCAGGATATCCGTGATCAGTACTGTGGCCAATCCGTACACCAGTGCGGGGGTCTATCCATACACAGTAAGCACATCCCAGGGATGTTGAGATAAGATTTAACCCCATCGCCTATAAGAAAGGGGCTTGGGTAGTATTCCTAGGGAATACATATAACAACTGTCTATTTAGACGACGATGGAAGGTATTCCATTGGGGCTCGATTCTATATTTCTCGGGGACTACTTAAGTTGAAGATTTAAGTTTTGCTTTAAGCCTATTCAGTGTCATTCATGAACAGTTAATAATAAAGTGAAACATGCAAACTGCCAGTAAATTTCAACATAAAGTGTCATCATTTAAACTATTTTCTAGCAAGTGCATAGATACATCATGCTTAGAATATCATGGAATATATGTGAGATTTTGACTTATATGTTCATTGTGTTGTTCCCTATTAAGCTAGGATGTAGCTCACCCTTTAGACTATATGTCGCAGGTCCAATATTAGCAGCGGTCGAGGCTTGAAGAGACGTGGATCCGGGTGGTTCGAATTACGTGCCTGGGGACGAGTTGGAGCCTCCTCCTGAAGACTTCTTCTAGGAGACTCTACTGAGCACTTTGAGAGAGACTTTTTGTGAACACATTGGTACGGCTTGGTATGTCAAGCCCTTTTTGAGAAGAAATGTAATTATGCTTCGATATTTCCTTTTTGCGAACCATCTGGGGTGACCTGGTTTTATTACCGATGGTTTGGGCTTATTCTTTTGTCCATGCATTGGCATGGATTGAGAACTGCTTTTAAGCTCTTATTAGAGAGAATAATATATCATTAATGCATGTTCTTTCAGTTCATACATTTTATTTGATTAGTTTTGTTTGTTATACCAATGTTCTGTATAAATGCATGGGGAACGGTCAAAAGGATCGTGCTGATGGCATGGGTTTCGGGGTGCCGAAATCTGGGCTGTCACACTTGAAGCAGAGTATGGTTCAATATGGTTAAATGTCAAAAGCCTAAGAAGGTCATTTATCTATCAGAATGCTTACCATTTTATCTGTTATCTCCCCTTCCTCTCATTTTTTTTAAAAAAATGTACTATGTTGGAAATAACTAGTGATTGAGAATACTTGTTAATGTAATGTGATGACTCCATTCTTTGTGTAAAACATATATACAACTCCTATAGGCTTTTATTTGGCAGTGGGACTGGTATTGTGCCTAATGATCACTTCGTCTTCCTCGGTTCATCAAGCTCAAATGCTGATAAAAGAGGCAGCCGCACTAATAGTTTGAAATTAGGTTAACCTAGTTTTTTTAATTCTATTTTCTTTTTCCTTCTAGTGATTCGATTCCTAGAGTCGAAGAATCAGATCTTTCTACTTTAGAAGCAGAAAATAGGTTTCTTTTTCCATTCTCTGTAGACCGATTTGTAAATGATAATTTGACAATGATATTTCAGTTATGAAACTTTATTTATCACTTAAAAGAAGATCTATCTTGTTTCTTTTTGTGTTTTTACTGCTTGTGTAATGGTTACTGGGCCTCATTTGGATGCTTATTCAGAGATCGGAATCCGATCATTGATCGGAAGCATTAATTTTTATATGCAGGTGAAAGATTCTGTGTAAATTTTGTTCTGAACTTAATTTATATTATTATTATTTCCTAAATTAATGTATTATTTTTTTTGAAAAAAAATATATAAAAATGACGGCCGAAAATCATCGTTCTTCTTCTCATCTATGACCGTCATTGTATGAGAGAAAAATGACAATCATAATGGGTTGTAAAAAAAATGGGGTGAGTATTTTTTTTTTTTTAAATGACATAAAAAATAATATGTCAAAATCGTTGTTTGTGGTTGACAGCCAAAGACAGTCATTATTTTGATGTAATAAACGATGATTTAAATATGTCATTGAAAAATACTACTATTTTTTTAAGGACAGCTCACTCGACTGTCTAAAATTGTCGGTTTTTTAGGAAAATGACAGTCATGGGCTGTTGTTTCTTTTACATTTTCACGTTGTGATTGCTTAGTTCCCATGTGTTATGACAGTATCCAAGCACCACAATAAATGGTTTTTTGTGGGTTTTGAACTGTCTATATAATAGAGTTGATGGACCCAATTGAGATGTGAAAAATACAATGGTAAACATTGATCCAATGGTGGAAAGTAGCGATGAAGATGGATTAGGAGAAACATTAGCTAAAGGCGGTCACTAGCCTCGCGGCAATTCCCTTTGTAATCCAGTGATGGTAGGCAATCAATCAACGGTCAAAATTTTTAGGACTAACAGGCATAGTGTGTCGCTTACAGGGGAACCCCCTAGCAAACATTGCCTCGTTTACAGGGACGTCCAAGCCAACTCCTGTCGATTTGTCTCTACAATTGGGATCTATTGTAGAGTGTCGCTTAAAACAGGGGCACCCTTGCTTACTTCTCATTCCAATCGTGTAGGGCGTCACCTTCAGGGAACACCATAAATTGTTTTTCGTAGTAGGTCTTATCACAAGGATTTGAGAAGGTTTTTAAAGTTGGTTGTCAACCTGACACCAACCCTCCTTTCTCATCCTGGCTCTCGACCAATGATTGCAAACTTCATTATAATATATTATATGATAATCAATATTATTTAAAACAACCAAATGCATATTACTAATATAAACCATATTTACATGGTTCTTACAGGAAAGGGATACAATTAAAAAAAAAAACCCTCAAAGGATGGGAGAGATGCTTGCTGTGAGTAAGGTCTTCATCAGGAGAATGAAGGTTAGTTCCTCACTCAAATCTGGGAATTGCCCTTCAACAGTGCATGACCAGTGAAAGGTGCTGATCAGATTGGCAATAACAAGAGCAATATGAAGCTTCCCAGTCTCCATTCCTACACAAACTCGCATACCATCCCCAAATGGAAGAAAAGATCGCTCCGTGGCTCTTACGATAGTATTCCCAGCAGAAGGCAAAAACCTCTCAGGCATGAACTTGTTTCGCTCAGGCCAGATCTTTGAGTCATGGTGTATGGCATAAAGATTCACAAAAACTTGTGTACCTTGAGCCACTCTTGATCCCATCAACGTGGTCTCCTTGCTGGCCTTGTGAGGAATTCCTAAAGGCGCTATTGGCCTCATTCTCATAGTCTCTTTCACTATTGCATCAAGATACTGTAGTTTACTTGACACCTTAGTACTCACCAATTGACTTTCTTTTTTAACGTTAGCCCCCTTAATCTCATCATAGAGCTTTTGTTGGCTCTGTGGGTTGTGAATCAGAAATGCAAGTGCCCATGTAGCAGTTTCATAGGTGCTATCGATGCTAAGAAAGAACAACTCGAAGATGCAAAAGATGAAGACCTTTTATGGGAGGTTTTGAGATTGAAGAAAGTGAGGGTAGCACTGAGGAGGAGGATTCAGGGAGAGGAAAGGACGTATAAATTGCTCAATCCGATGCTTTATTTCATACGCTTTCTTGAAGGTGCCGTTCAGCCCAGGATGTGTTTTGTTAATGGAAAAATATCGACTAGACGGGCATGGCCATTGATGTCTATGGTGTCTTCAACTGCTGCATTTATTCTTCAAAAAAATGTCTCATCTTTAAAATCGTGTCCAAAACAGAGGTAGGCTATTAGCTGAATTGTAGATCGTCTAATGTGAGGGAGAGGCTTGACAATCCCATCATTCATTGACGCTTCTTCTCACATGCTCTCTATCATTTAGAATATGTCCCCCTCTTGTAAGTCAGTTTGCGCGGAGATATTGAGAGGGCTGAGGGCGCCATTTTGAAGGCCCCTACGGAGGGTGCGCCAATGTTGGCCAGAGTTGGAGCTGCTAATCAAATTCCAGCTTGCAGTGTAGATTTGGATGATGAGAGGGATGCTTCGCGATGCGTAATGGGAGGACTTGTTAACTAGCACCTCCCATGCTAGTTGCTCATCGCTAACGACAATTACGGGTTGCCAGCTCCCAAGCCAAATTGTCATCGCTCATCCATATACTCGAGCTAATTTCATCAGGGTGACGTGGAGTAAATCGCCTCCTCTTCCTACCTGCTGTAGGTTCCCGATAACCGGAATTTTTTGTGGCCCAGCTAGCCATTCTGTTGACTTCGCTATGACACTTCTTCGCCTCAATATTGCCAACATTACTAGTCCAACTACCATGCTCATACCTACATACCATACACTTTCTTCCGTCTCTCTCTCTCACCTCTATAATTTGTTCTCCCTTCTAGGTTTAAGAAGGCCCTATTATATATATATATATATTTCATTTAGTAGATAGATGATGTTGGTAAATTTATTTTAATAACTACTACAAGTGAAACAAGAAATAACATGCTAGGATGTGAAAGATATGCTGTGAAACACATAGGTAATATCCGGTGAGGCTAGGTGGGTGCTTTTAGAGTTTTGATTGGCTGTCGATTGGCTTGAATCCGAAAATGAGATCGTTTTTCATTCCAAGTCTTTTATACCATATATCTTGCAGCCGTCAATTAGATGATCGGATGATGATTACGTTAGAAAAATAATAGAAGGATATGAAGATCAATATAGAGGCAAATAATGAAAAAATGATCACAGTGATTTGGACTCCAAGGCTCTATCTTCAAGACAATTTTTTGAAAATGCATTAGTCTCCCATTAACTAAGGAATAATGGCTCCTGGCCAACATTTAAATACTAAATGGTGTTTAAGTGATCTTGCACCAATAAAATGTCACTTTTTATGTCACACCATTGAAGTGTGATTAATTATTGTCATTTGTGCCATGTGGCTCACATATATAATCAATCTAAATTTCCCAAGTGGCAAACCATCGTTCGAACATGTTCCGGCCAAATGGTGATCTAATTGACAGCTGCAAGATCTATAGCGTAAAAGACTGGAATGCCAAACCATCTCATTTTCTGATTCAAGGCAATCAAGACCCAACCAAAACTCTAAAAGCACCCACCGACCCTCACCTAATATTAGCTATATATGCGTTTCAGGAGATATCTTTCATATCCTAGCATGTCTTTTTCTTGTTTCACTTTTAGTAGTTATTGAAATATATTTATTACCATCTTCATCTTTCTACTAAAAGAAATATATATATATATATATATATATATATATATATATATATATGCACAAAATTTATTATAACCAAAATGGATTTTTTTATATAGAAAAATAGTAAAAAAACTTAAAAAATTGTAACGCCATCGGAAAGATGAAAGTATAGGAGTAGGGCTGTCTAGAAAACCAACCAAACCAACTCGACCGACCGAAATTTATATTCGGTTTCGGTTTTAGGGCATATCGGTTCAGTTTTAGATATGGAAACACTACAAAAAATAAGACTATTAGCGGCAGCCAAAAACTGCCGCTATTAACAAAAAAAACTACAAAAGGCTATTAAGATGGTTAGCAGCAAGGGTATTAGCAACAATTTTTTATAGCAGAAAACTGCCGCTAATAGTCTTATTTTTTGTAGTGAAAAGTGGCTTATCGGGTTATCGGTTCGGTTTCGATTTTGACGTAAAAACCCCAAAATCGAGCCGGTAAGAAACTAATAATAGGGTATTACTTAGGTGCTTCCAAAAGTAAGTATTCATTTAAAAAAAAATAATAATAAGATTTACCTAAATAATAGGCATTATTTTCTTTTACTTTTTACAAATAATAGATATTATTTCTTTTGGTAGATAGATGAAGTTGGTAATAAATATATTTCAATAACTACTACAAGTGAAACAAGAAAATGACAAGCTAGGATGTGAAAGATATGTCTGAAACGCATATATAGCGAATATTAGGTGTGAGTAGGTGGGCGCTTTCAGAATTTTGGTTGGGTGTTTATTGCCTTGAACCAAAAAATTAGATGGTTTTTCATTCCAGTTTTTTACACTACAGATCTTGCAGTTGTCAATTAGATGACCATTTGGCCGGAACATGTTCAAACGATGGATTGCCACTTGGGCAATTTAGATTCAATGGTGCACCTATCAAATGGTCAGATCTTGATTCAACGTGGCACACATACCCAAAAGTTATAGTTGATCAGAACCCTTTCTCATGGTACGCCCATGATCATAGTCACTTTAGGGGATGTGTGGCACATGGAATCAACATGTGGCGGTCTATAGGTGCGCCATGATCTCAAGATCTATTATGTGAAAGATTGGAATGAAAAAAGATGTCCATCGTCTAATTCAAGGCAATCAACAATTTTTCATTGTGGAAATGCAAGTGTTCTTCACAAGAAAAAAGTGGTGTAAATAATGCTACCCATATAATTCATTCCCTTAAGATTCAATTTCCTCCATGCACTACAAAAAATAACACTATTAGCGGTGCCAAAAACTGCCGCTATTAACAAAAAACTATCACTACTAAAACAAAAAAAAATTTTGTTAATAGCGGCAGCTTTTGGCACCCCTAATAATCTTATATTTTGTAGTGATGTGAGAATGATGTTTGAATTGCTCGTCCACAACTTGATCATTTGCAAACATGAGTCATTATAGCAGCCAGATAAATAAATAAAGTTAAAAAAATTTATTATAAGCACATCATAATATGATACAAATCTATGATCAGATTACGGCTCAATATAATTGTGACGACCTAACTTTTCCAATCCTCCTGGTATAGGAAAGGTCGGTTTGCCAACTTATTGATTTCTCAATAAGCCTATTATCAGAATAAAGCTGGCAACATGTACATAATTCAAAAACAAAAGTGAACTAATAAAACAAGAACAATAGCTCAGGCAAAATATATCTCAAAGAGGAACGAAGAAGAACCCCCGGTGATGGCCAATCCAATCACCTAAACAATGGTTTCTAATGATGGTTCCTCAGAATGATATCAAAAATATCCAACCAAGGCCTTAGGCCCATATTTCAAAATGATTCTAAACCAAAAATATACCCAACAACAAGTCTAAATCAAGGAAAGAACTCCTCTGTAGGGATCTTTGGCTCCTCCTCAGGGATGTAGTCAGAGTCCTCAAGATCAATATCATCGGAACCTAAGTCAGTCTCAGCACCAGTGACGTATAGTCGGGGTGAGCTAACATCGAAGCTCAGTAGAAGAAACTTATTTATTCATATTTTATCACAAGCAATGGTTTTCAAAGACTAAAATCGGATCAGATATGGTTTTCAAAATATGCTTTGATTACTAAATTCCAATTCTAAAACAGTATGCCAAAAGAGAATTTTAACATGTCTGATGTTCTTATTGTTTCAAATTCTGATATCATGCATGCTTCTTGCCTTAAATTTATAACTTAAGATTATCTCCCAAATTAATATATCATGAGAGCGGAAGTATTACCGATGGGAAACCCTACTAACCATCGTTGTTCAATGAACCCTTTTACTGAATTGCAACAAGCCCCTGCGTCATTAGGGAAGCTTGTGCTAGACTGATTTACCATCAACATGATTCATAGAATCTAGGGTTTCATTCTAATTAACCTCAAATCAAATGCGGATACTAAACATATCGGATTTTTTGTAATTAATACATTTCCATATTTCAGAGTTCTAATACATATTTCAGATTCAAAGGTGAGGTTCGAAAGTTTCAAAATTTCGAAGTTCATGTGTTATTTCAAAGTTTCAGAGTTCACATAATCATTCTATATTCACTAAAATTCAAAACTTATGCTTGAAAACAAATTAACCAATACTTAGGAAAAATGTAATAAGTTTTAAGTTCCCCTACCTTGACTTTGAATTGGTCTAAGTTCTCACAAAGGTCCTCATAGTGTACTCTTTCTACACACAGCCTACAAGGATTAACACCACAATGTGTTAATTGGGTCTAAAAGACCAAGCAAAGGTTTCCACAAATTTTCCAAGAAATTTCAGATGGCCAGAAAAAGGACAAAATTCGATCATCGAATTTCAAATGCGATGTTCGAATTTGAATTCGAACATGGAATTCCTTCAGAAGTGCATCAGACAACAGCCCAAAATTCTATCATCGAATTTCATTTCGATGTTCGAATTTCTCTAGGTCTGTGTTGTTCGAAAATTGTTCTTAGCTTGATTTTTCTTCCAAAAAACCAAACTGCCATCATATTCTATTTTCACAGTTTATCTAATCTAATCTAGGTATAAGAAAATTAATCAAAAGAATTTTAAAGCCTCTTCCGTTGATCCAATATCCAAGCGCCAGGTCAAATCCCCAAGCTTCAATAAGTCGGACTCCAAAATCAGTCCTTCTCTAACATTGCTGTTAGAGCAACCGTTAGCCCAAATTTATCCATACATGTATCCACTCTCCCCTATCCTTCTTTCTCAATATAACTAAACAAATTAGAGGCTGAACACGAGCTTTGTCTACGGCTAAGATGGGGAGAGTGAGTGTAATCACAAAGGATCTAAGCAAAGGAAACAAGGGAGTTGCAAGAGCTTCAAGCTTTGGTTCTCACGAGAGGGAGGAAGACAGAAACTTCTCCTTCACTCTTCTCTCGTTATAATACAATATCAAACCCCAAAATATCATGATATTTGACCAAAATATCATGATCCTTTATTTACAAAGTCTATCCACTGAACTTGAATTTATTTTCAGTGTTACACACAAACATATACTTTAGTCTATAATTAACTAATTATAGGACTTTCCCAAGTCCAAACCTGAAATCTTTTGGCCAAATTTCTTCTTTTAGGTTTACCTACCCGAATACTCATAATCCATCACGTAACTTTTCCAGGCACGCTTATCAAGGTAATCGAAATCGGGTCTAAAATATCCGGTATATTATAATAATAATGAAGCTAGCTGAATAACAAATCCCAATGAGTGTAAGGGACAAAATTTAACTATGGTGAATGGCAAGTCCGTAGTGAACAACATGTGAGTTTTGACGCACACGAACCACGAGACTCTTAAAGTCCTAGGGTTTCAAGGTCCATTTAAGCAAACCCGAGCCGCCCCAAGTAGCAGGCCCTAGATGTGCTTAGAACTCTCCGCCCGACCCTTATCTGAACCTAAATGTACTTAGCCAAACTGTAGGCAGAGTTGGGCTTCACTACAAAAATACGGTGTTTCAGCGGCACTTGCCGTTAAGGCATTTTTTGCTAGCGACAAGACTAACAGCTGCAGTTTTTTGTAGTGACAGGACTAATAGCAACAACTTTTTGTTAATAACGGCAATGTTTTGCTATCGCTAATAATCTTATTTTTTCTAGTGTTGGGTCTGAACTAATTGTAGAGTACTATTTTTCAAATCATTTAAACTATTTTTTACATCACGAATATAAGAGAGAATGAAAGAGAAAGAGTGACATTGAGAGAGTGAGAATGAGAAAGAAAATATGCGAACAACTCACTCGAGAGTTGAGAAATTTTAGTCATGAACATGTCAAATATTAGGGTTTTGTTCAAGTGGTTTAGATATTAATTGGCTTGTAGGGGACATTTATATTAATATCGTACAAATTCAACTATTGAACCGTTTATTCGTGAATTACTTTGTGAAATTTTATATATTAAGTACTTGTTTCATTGCTATAGTGTTGAGATCACATGCCACATGGTTTGTGATCCCAAAATAAACACATGTTTTAGAATCATTAGCCACGAGGCATGTGATTTTTTTTTTCTTCATTTTTATTACCTTTTTGCCCCTAAAAAATAGGGTTAAAGATTGACCTCTGCCCCTTAACCTGGCGCATTGAATTTTTTTCAACTTTGACCATATTTTGTACGGTGGATAAGATGTACATTTTAATTATTTTTGGGAGGCATGAAGCTGATCGATCTTATTCATGTTGTCTTGGCACTTGATCTTCGGATTAGATGACACTTGACACTCAAATGACCTTAGCGCAGCATTGAACGTTATGTCGCAAATGTAGCGTTCAGTAGTCCTATATGTATGTGTATATGTATATATATTAGGCCTGACTGTGTTTTGCGTATCTAGTCCAAGCTCAACGCAAGATAAATTGGGTTGGATCATGCTTAGCTGAGTCCATGTTCTGGTCGAGCTTACACACACTAAACACAACTTTTCTTTTTGGTTTCAGTCCGAGTAGGATTCTGAGCCATTGAGACTGAGGGCACCACTTTGATAATGATTGAAATGTCTTTTGGTCTTTTATTATTAGGTGTTATTAGTAAGGGTAGTTATATTTGCACCCCAATGAATCTCTAATAGCACCCACCTGACACCTTTAGCTACGATTTTACATGTTATTTGTTCATAGTGGGTGCACTAAGAGATTGAGTGGGTGGAAACAAAGCTAATATTAATTTTAGAGCTTTTTGCATATACCCCCCTGAGATATGTCGATATTACACCAAACCCCCTGAGTTATGGGTATTTATTCTGCAGGCCTTACTTTTATTTTTTGGTTTCATATACCCCCCTGCCATTAGTCGCCATAAGCTGCCGTAACCCAATCTATTCGTTTGAACACTAACCCACGGTTAGTATTTACGGAAAAATGAAAATGCCCCTAGGAAAGAAACCATTGTTCCCAATGGTACTCTCCAGTGCCCAAATGAAACCCATCGTTCCGAATGTTTATCTCCAGTGCCTAAAAAAAAAAATCATTCCCCTTTGAAGTTCCATCGCAAGCTCCATCTCCAGTGCCATAAAAACCCATTGTTCCCCTTTGAAGCTCCATCGCAGATGCCCTTTGAAGCTCCATCGCCAACATTCTTTGAAGCTCCATCTACAATGCCATAAAAACCCATCATTCCCCTTTGAAGCTCCATCTCCGACGCCCTTTGAAGCTGCATCTCTAGCGCCCTAAAAACCCATCGTTCCCCTTTTTCTCCATCGTTCCCAGCAGCCACCTCTGAAGCGTCATCTCCAGCGGCCATTGTCGTTTGAACTCGGTATACCAAGCGAATTGAATAGAACGAATCAAACTCGGTATAACAAGTGAATTGTCGAATTAATCTCTGCGAATTGGTTTCAGTTCCAGTTTTAAAAGCACAAAGAGATGATTTAAACTTTAGATTTTATGTAATTAGTAAATATTTATAAAACTCATCCTCCCCTAGCGTATTGGATTAATTTAAAAATAATGATTTTTGTGAATTGCGAACCCAAATTCGAATAAAGCAAACCAGCGAACTAAGTAACTATTGGGCATGATCAAATATGTGCACCACGTAAGAGAAAGTAGATAGTCAAAGCATAATGTGTTTAAGTCAGTTCTAAGAATCGGCCGCTTTTGAAAAGAATAATGGTGTAAAACTTACTCCAAACCAAGGTATCAATATCAGTATCGGGGTAACATTTCATCTTGGACCAATACGTCTCAATCAATGCAGGTACGATATCGCCGATACCGTCTCAGCTAATATTTATTTTACTTCACAAAAAAACACAAAAAAAATTAAATCATATTGATTGGTATACTGCCAATATCCATCGACACCAATACAGTTACAAATAGCATCCCGATACTTGTATCAGGACAAAATCGGTTCTCAATGAAACTGATACGTATCGGTAACGGTTCTTGTTGAAATCGATAGGTCTTGGTATCAGCCAAGTTTTGATACCATAGTCTAAACACATTATCCCAGTACTATTGTTTACTTTTTAAGGCCAAGCAGCATGCCTGCTATGCACTATCTATTCATGTTCACAAAAGATATTCTGTGCTATGTCACCTCAACATCTGAATCACTGTGTTGATAAAAATAAGTGGTACTATATGTCTTATTATATCGCTATTGGTTATACCAAACCTAGAAAGAGAGAGGTTTTTCAATAATTTTGGAGAGAGAATGAATTTTATTGTGATGGGTTCAACCCTAGATTATTTCTTTTCTACTCAAATTGCACGTGTTAAATCCTTTGGCTTCTCCCAACCAAACGATGACCACCCAATTTTCACATTAGGAGGTTATGGTCCTTCCATCGAATGTCCCAATTTTCACTTTATGAGGTTATGGCCCTACCACTGAATGGTCAGATTTCTATTACATGTGGCCCTCATGCAACCGTGGGATTTTTGATGGCCCCGTCTCGACGATGTGCACTCTCATGGATATTTAGAGTCGCCACCCAGAGCTTTTGGTGTCCCGGGAAACCTAGATCATTTTTATGAGCACCGAAGTGCTAAAAATATGACTCTGAATCCGGTCCACACCAATAGCTCTTGGGTAGGGGCTTCGATTATCGATTGGGAAGGTGTTAGGCACCCAATCAACCCGCTTAATGCGGTCTCTACTAATGGTCAAAATAAAAATAAAATAAAATAAAAGAAAATGGCTTCCTCTTGCCCAAATGGGGCTCAAATCCTATTTGTGCCCCTCCGTTCCTACCAAAAATTTGGTATCGTAACGGCACAAATGGGAGGATAGAGAATGCTAAAAAGAGATAGGAGAAGGAAGGGGAGAGCCGGAGCCCTCAGGCCCTTGTAGCACCGTAGGAGAGCCTTGCATGGCTTGCTTTGATGAGCTTTTGGAGACATGTATGGGGGAAAATGGAGTACTAACCTCTAAGGCTTGCTAGCTAAGAGGTAGAGAGGGAAGGTAAATGGGTACCATACACCTAAACTAGGGGATCTAAGGTGAAAAATATCACTCAAAGGGGGTTTTGGAATTCTAGAATTTGTATGAGCAATGGAGCACCAAAGGGAGACAAATCTCACTTTAAGCTCTTTCTCTCTTAAGATAATTTTTTCAACCTTTAATCCAAGGGGAGGGGGGCTATATTTATAGGAAATGGATGGGTTAGGAGACCACTTAGAGGCTAAGAAAGATTAGGAATTAGGTAATCTAGCATCTAAGGTTTCCTAGAATTTTTGGAGCCTTGAAATGTGTGAGAAGGTCCTCTAATGGTAGATGATAGGGTGAGGCTTTAAACCACTTAAGGGGTTGCACATAGATAGTAAATGGGTGTAGCCAAACTAGAAAAATACACTCCAAAGGTCAAGGTGGTCAACAAGTCAAACCCTAATCACAATTTTCAAGGCAAGAACCAGTAGTTACTGTTCATATGCCTGGCATAACTATTAGTTGCGCCAAGCATATGTACAGTAAAATAGTGGGTGATATTTCCTAGAAGTTGCAAGCCCGTGGGGAGGGGGAGACCCATTTATACCTAGCACAACTATTAGTTGTGCCAGGCCATTTTTGAGGGAAAATAGCTTCGCATAACCATTAGTTGTGCCTGACAAAAATTCCTTCAAAATAGCCCAATATTTAAATAGTCATAACTTTTGATATACAGCTCCGATTGAGGCAATTCATAGCTTGCTAGAAAGATGGAGAAGTCCTCTTTCCAATGGTATATGACTTGATAGCACTAGAAGATTTCACTTAGTCCCAGTGTACCACTATTCATCCATTGCCTGGGAAGGTTAGGTTTAGAGTCCGGAAGGGGTTCTAAGGGTTGGGATCAGTTTCTAAAGGTTCGGGGTAGGTTCCTAAGGGATCTAGGGTGATTCTTAAGGGTTTGAGGTGATTCCTAAGGGTTCCATACATGCCATCAAAAGTTCAAAAGTGCGCCTCTCTCGAAATATATTTCGATCAGCCCTTGGGCAAAATTTGGGTGCCTACAGATGCCCCTCTTTGGTATCCGATCACTAATAATCAAATGCCAAAGGAAAGAGACATCCGAAGAGGACCAAGGCATTACTAATGGGTCTGTGCATTCAGAACGAACTTCAAACATCAGATGAGTAACATGGTAAGAAAATGAAAGCCCTGGACGTCAGGTTAAACATTCGTTTCTCAAGGTAATCGGTCCCCAAGCACTTAGCGACATTACTGGGCATAACCGAGGTGGAATGAGTTACGAAAGCCCTATATGTCAGGCTAAACATTCGCTTCTCAAGATGATTTGAAGGTATTTGATGTTTAAGATTCATTCTGAATACAACATCTTCGTAAGTAAGAGGGGTGATTGACCCATACTTAAGGATAGGCGCTAAGCAAAACTACACAAGGCTCCACAGTTTACGTCTAATCCTATGAGGCATTTGATTGCCCCATTTGACTAGTCGCGGGTGCCCCTGCCTGAAGTAGGGTTTGAAATCTCTGGATGAACCCAACAATCCTAAAGATTATTTAGCATGACTACTCGAGTGGAGTGAATAGAGGTCACAATGCTTTTTGGGAGCACGTGCCATTTTTGAAAACATGCCCCAGATCAACATGACCTAGAACATCCAGCTTCAACTACCTTGAACAGATTTAACCAAACATTGGGTATCACCCAAAAGGGACATCCAATCCTGGTCTCTGCTAACAATGATCATAAACATCATTTAACTATGCATAATCATACACCCATTAGGGGCGATAACCAACAAAGGTGATGGAAGCCCCGACCCAGACTTGTCCGAGTACAATTTACGGGAACAAACAACCATCATACGGATACTCAGACACATAGTGTATACTTTACAGGGATCCCGCTGCCAATACAGGTTTTAAGCCTGCAGAAAATAAATGAGAAATGAACCCTTTGGGATGCATGGTTGCACATATTATGATTGATATGCAATCTCATTTTCAACAAGTTGGTCTCTACCAAAGACCATCATATGTAATCTCATCTGAAGCTAAAGACGCTAGAGTTCACATGAATCCAAAATAGAGCGCTCATCGTAAAGATTTAGCAGTGGAGTCGACTCGATCAAAACATTGATTGTTTGACTGGGATTGACGTCGTTGCTCCTACTTTGAAGCAGGACCCAGAGATCCAAGGCGAACCTTAGATTCTAGACTTTAATATAGCACAGCTGCATTTTCGATAAAATATTGTCCTTTTACCGCATTATGCATGTGCGTAGCTTTGTGGGGAAACACAAATAAGTTATTATTTTATGTGTTTTAATTTTGTGATTTTTCTATCATTTTATGTGATTTTTTTAGAGTTTGAAGCTGTTATTCTATGTGATTTTTTGGATTTTTCAAACTATCATTTTATATGAATTATTCCTATTATTTAATGTGAATTATTCTATCATTTTATGTTAATTATTCTATCATTTTATGCAAATTATTTTTTTAGCTTTTCTGTGGGGGATTTTTTTTTATCATTCTTTAGACTTTTTCACATTTTTCTGTGTAGGACCGGGATGCCTATTGATCTCGGTTCGCTTTTATTCTAGCACGGCATCCCGGGCAAGTCGAAGGAGGATCGAAATGCCGTTTGGGAGCACGTGCATCTGCCGAGAGTAACAAAACAATGAGAAGGGGGGTACCAGGCTGTGCAGGCGGTCCGTACTAGGCTCAAACCCAACCCATATGGGGCTGGCGCAATTATTAGTTGTGCCAAGCCAAAAGGGGCTCTAAAATTGCCTGGCGCAACTATTAGTTGCGCCAGCTTTAGCTGGGTTTGGAATTTTAAATGCCCGAGTTCGGGCAGCAGGGGTGTATTTTTGAAAAACAATTTCTCCCCCTCTCTTCAAACCGAAAACCGGCCTCCCCTAGGGTTCCTTTATGTCGCCTCTACGTGTGCCTCATTGCCGGCATTTGCTTGCACCGATTGAACAGATCCGACCAAAATTGGGTGTCTACCGAAGGAGGCACTCAATCTTGGTCTCCATCAATGATGATCTTATTATCGAACAATTATGCAAAAACATGCACTCATCAGGGGTAGATAAAATAAAGGGGAATGGAAGTCCTGACCCAGAACCCGTCCGGGTATAATTTACGAGAATAAACGAGCATCCAATGGATACTCGGACGCAAGGCGTACACTTTATAGGGATACCGTACAAATGTAAGTTTTAAGCCTGCACCCTAAATCCTCTAAGGAATCTGAAGCTTAAGACACTTAAGTTCACATGAATCCAAAAACAGAGCGCTTAGCTCGATGATTTAGCAATGGAATCAACCCGATCGAAACATTGACCACTTGATCGGGATTGATACAGTTGCTCCTACTTTAAAGTAGGATCCCAAGATCCAAGGCGATCCTTAAACTCAGGATGTTAATGTAGCACAGCTGCGTTGCCGATAAAATATTGGCATTTTACCGCATTAGAGCATGCATGTGCTTAGCTGTGTGTGGCGAAAGTACCACAAAATATGGCTATCCTTTTTTATTTTTCAAAATAATTTTCTTCTTTTTTTTTAATAGATTGGACGTCGGTGGTGAGATGCTTTATCTGATCTGTCCATCGCTAAGAGGTTGCATGCTTCGCGGCTTCGGACCATTTGATGTTCTTGCACATCCAGAGAAAACATCAGTCCCTTTTTTATTTATATAGGTAATAATATGAATCTTAATTAACAAAAGGAGAAACAAACTTTTACCTATATTTTTTCACTTTCAAGGTTTATATATATTTTTTGGATTTTTATTTTCAAAGATTTTTTTTTTGTTCTTTTTCTTTATTTTTGACATGGAAGTACAATGCTGTAATTAATTATGTACATGAGAAAGAGTATAATTTTTTGGATTTATCATTTCCAGAGATTTTTTTTGTTATTTTCTTCATTTTTGAGATGGAAGTAAGATACTGTAACTATGTACATGAGAAAGAGTAGAAATATAAGCATACACTTTCTTTTGTTTTTTGATTTTTTTTAATTTTTTTATTCTTTTTCTGGCTTTTTTCTTTTTTTTTTTATGATGCCTTCTCAGTGAGGTGAAGTCTCGGGTCCCATTTTGAGCATAGCCAAACCCTTTCATATGGTCAGGCCTGAGTGAGTTTCAGCAGTTTTACCAAGGCCGGAACATTAATCCATTTGGATTGAGTCAAACCTTTCTCCTTACCTTGAGTCATACGTTTGACAAAGCAGTTTCACAAAAGCAATTCTGGTCGGGGCCCAATTTGAACTAACATGAGCGGCCCAGTTGGACAAGGGAGTAACAGGAGAGAGAGAACCAAGGTTTCAAATATTTCTTCATTCCTTTCCTCAAATAATCTTTCTTTTTAATCTCTTTTTACTCACAACGCCCAAGGTGGGTTCGTCATGCCCGCTTTTGCTCTCTTTTTACCCGTGGCGCCCTTTCGGATTTTCACCACGTCCATGGGTTTAGCTTTCTTACCCCAAGCGCCCTTTCAGGTTTTCACCTGGTCCGCACAAGCTCGCTATTTTTACCCGTAATGTCCTTTCGGGTTTTCACTATGTCCACCTTGCTTTGAGCTTGTATTTTATTATTATTTTTTTTTTCTTTATAAAGCTACAATATAGATGTCGATTCTGTCATAGCTAGCTAGATGGGGTTCTGGCGTTATCTCATAACTCAGCCACGTTGACTTAACAGATACTATGACTACTTGTGAGCCTAAAAAGAGGGCTTTCCTCAGGGTGTAGCTTGGCCATGGGTTAGGTTAGGATTATAAGGTATGCTGGGCTAAAAAGGTTTCCTTGATGCGGCTTCAGTTTTCTTTACAACATACTTTCTTCCTTGGAGGTTTTACTGTACATGCCCCACAATTCTTCTATATTTTTTATTCTTTTTGTTTCATTTCAGGCAATCTCTTTTTGGGATTTTGCTTTTCTGATTTTTTTTTTGGGGATTATGATAGTAACTTTACTTCCCCCTTTTTTGTATATGTACACATTTTTTTTGGGGAAGGGGTTTATTGAAAGAAAGGCCCAGACTCAAATGGGGTAGCAAAGGATTATTATCATTCTTAGGGATGCTTTTTGGCTACTATTTTAGAATGATGGCCTCTTTTAGGTGGTTCTTAAGCAGTCACGTATCTGTTTCACCCATACTTACCTTATCGAGATAGACTAAGAATAGAACTGGCAGACGTATCCAGCATTGATGGGCTCAGGAAGATGATCTCCACCCATGGTGGAAGGCGGATGGTGTATCTCGGTAGCACTTCTCGAATGATGTAAGGTCCCTCCCAATTCGGCTTGAATTTCCCTCTCAGATCGGCATGGAGGGATGGGAAGATCGTCTTCAACACGGTGTCTCCTACCTTCAGATCTCGACCATGGACACGTCTATTGTAAGCGCGTGCGATTCGCCCCTGGTAAACTTGAGTATGACACAAGGCTAGGTGTCACCTCTCGTCTAGTAAATTCAATTGTTCAAAGCGGGATTTCTCTCTCTCTGCTTTGGGTAAGCCTGATACCATGAGGATTCAAAGCGAGGGTACTTGAACTTCTACTGGTAGGATGGCCTCAGTTCCATACATAAGGGAGAATGGAGTTGCCCTTGTAGCGGTATGGATTAACGTTCTGTAGGCCCATAAAGCAAATGGTAGCATTTCACTCCAATCTCGATAAATGACGACCATCTTCTCAAGGATGCGGACGATCGTCTTATTAGCAGCTTCTACAGCTCCATTAGTTTGAGGCCGATAAGGTGACGAGTGATGGTGCTTGATCTTGTACTGCTCACAGAAGGCTCGGATGCGCTTATTCACAAAGTTTGTGTTGTTGTTTATGATGATATCCTTGGGTACTCCAAATCGGCCCACAATATTGTTCTTGAGAAACTTCTCGACGTGACTGGCCGTGATGTTGGCATATGATGCTGCTTCAACCCACTTGGTGAAGTATTCAATAGTGACGAGGATAAATTGATGTTCGTTTAATGCCTTCGGATTGATCATTCCGACGATGTCTAGGCCCCAAGTAGCAAATGGCCAAGGAGTGGTCATGCAGTGAAGATCAATGGCAGGAGTGTGTATCAGACTAGAGTGTTCCTGACACTTGTAGCATTTCTGAACATGTTTGCAGCAATCTGATTTCATAGTGGTCCAAAAGTATCCCTGTCGTAGAATTTTCTTAGCGAGCATGTGACCACTGATGTGGGCTCCACATACTCTCTCGTGGATCTCCTTCATGATATTGGTCGCTTCACTTTCTGTAAGGCACTCGAGTAAGATGTTGTATGATCGCTTGTAAAGGCATTAACCGCAGATGACGTAGCCTGTTGCTAAACGTTGAATGGTTCGCCGGCCCGTCTTGCACGTACCCTAAGGGAAGGCTAGTGTCTCGAGGAAATTCTTGATATCTAAGAATCAAGGTAGCTCATCATCAGGCTTTGTAGGTTCCTCAATCTGGAGGCAGAAGGCCGGCTCATTCCTTTGCTCAATCATGATCGGCTTCATCTCAGCGCCATACGGGATTTCTATCATTGATGTCAGCGTCGCTAGTGCATCGGTGAAGCGATTCCTTATCTTGGGGACATATGAGAATGTCACATTTTGGAAGCAAGCTATCACATCCTCGGGGTGCTCATGGTAAGGAATTAGTTTCTCATCTTTCATCTTTCGATCACCGTTCGTCTGGCATATGATCAACTGCGAGTCGCCAAATACTCGGAGGAGAGTTACGTTCAGATCGAGGGCTGCCTGCAAACCAGCGGCACAAGCTTCATACTCGGCCATGCTATTAGTGCAAGGAAAGTTGAGCTTGATAGAGACTGGTACGTGTGATCCTTTCGGTGAAATCAAAATGGCACCAACTCCTGGATCCTCGGCATTCGCTGCCCCGTCAAAGTGCATTACCCATGATTCTTTTGCTTCTTCAACATCATCCTCTGTCGTGAACAAGATGTCCTCATCGGGGAACTCAGTTCTCAAAGGTTCGTAATTTGGTAAATGATTGTCGGCAAGATGATCAGCGAGTGCCTGCCCTTTGATCGACTTCTCAGTGACATATGTGATGTCAAACTCAGACAATAAAAGCTACCATCATGCAGTTTACCCAGTAAGAGCCGGTTTCTCAAAAAGGTACTTCAATGGGTCCATTCAGGCAAAAAGTAAAATGGCTTGAGATAGTAAGTAATGGCAGAGTCTCTGAGTAGCCCATATAAGAGCCAGGCATGCTTTCTCCAAATGAGAATAACACATTTCATAATCAGTAAACTTCTTGCTCATATAGTAGATGGCCTACTCTTTTCTTCCTGTCTCATCATGCTGCCCTAAGACACATCCCATCGAAACTTCCATCGTGGAGAGATACATTAGGAGCGGTCTTCCCGGCTCAGGTGGTACCAAAACAGGTGGGTTAAGGAGGTAACTTTTTATTTTATCAAACGCTGCCTGACAAACGGCGTTCCATTCAATGGGCGAGTTCTTCCTTAATAGCTTGAAGATCAGCATGCAGATAGGTGCTAGCTGTGCAATGAACCGACTGATATATTATATTCTGGCCAAGAACCCTCTAACTTCTTTCTCAGTAGATGGTGGCAGCATCTCGGTGATAGCTTTGACTTTGACTGGGTCAACCTCGATCCCTCTCCTGTTGACAATGAATCCTAACAATTTTTTAGACATAGCGCCAAATGCGCACTTCTGTGGATTCAGAAGTAATCTATACTTTCTCAACCTCTCGAACAACTTCTGAAGGTTTACCAAGTGATCGCTTTGCTTCGATGACTTGGCTATCATGTCATCAACATACACCTCAATTTCTCTGTGCATCATGTCATGAAACAGCGCAATCATAGCTCTCTGGTATGTCACACCGACATTCTTCAACCCAAATGGCATGACTCGATAGCAAAAGGTTCCCCAGGGGGTAATGAACGCTGTCTTCTCACGATCAACCTCTGCCATCTTTATCTGATTGTATCCGAAGAATCCATCCATAAATGAAAGCATCCTGTGCTTAGCAATATTATCGACCAAGATGTCCATGTGTGGCAATGGAAAATCATCCTTAGGCTCACTTGGTTTAAATTGCAGAAATTGATGCACATGCGGACCTTTCCATCTTTCATTGATACAGGCACAATATTGGGTAGCCACTGTAGGTATTTGGATACCATGAGAAATCTCGCATCATACTGCTTGATGACCTTGTCTTTGACTTTCAGCATCCACTCAGGTCAGAGACATCTCAGTTTCTATTTAATCGACTTCATATCAGGGTAGAGAGGCAACTCATGTTTGACCAAATCGGTGTCCAGACTAGGCATGTCCTCATACGACCAGGAAAAAAAGTCTTGGTATGACCGAAGGAAGTCGATCATGCTCTTTCTTTCTTCGAGAGATAGCGACGTTCCAATTTTGGTAATGCGGGGAATCTCCTCAGTCCCTAGATTAACGTCCTTAGTTTCTTCGACAATGGGGGTAGGGCCATGCTTAAAGTCGGCAAACCGGTCAAGGAGCTCATTGGGGAGCTCCTCGAAAGTGACATCCTCGTCCAAACTCGTGATCCCTACCTCTTCTTGTATTTTATAGGGAAGGGATTGATTTCACGTGGGACGAGTATTTGAACTAAGGCATCCTTTTCTTTGATTTTATTTGGAATTTTAAATGACAATATTTTTGGACTTTGGTTTTTTTCAACTTTTTTGAGGTTTTTTATTTTTCTAATGTTTTTGAGGTTTTGTATTTCTTCTGAGACGGACCCTTGGCAGCGCGAGTCTGTGTATATACAAGGTATTGCCTGCCAAGGGCTTATCTTACTTTTTATAGGTTATTTTTTTTTAGGAAATGGGTGCCAAATGTTAGGCCACTCCCCGCTTCTAGGGTTTGGGGCAAAGATGCCCAATTGCGTACCTGAGAGGCCGCTCCTTTACCTGATTGGATGGAGGGGGCTGACTGATATGGCTCATTGGAGTCAGCTTCCATCATGTTGATCCCCATTTTGTCTAAGATGATGTCCTCAAATGTTAACATAGTTTTATGGTGATTCACCATAGGGGGAGTTTGTTCAGGTATGGGCCATCGTTCCTCAAAGAGGGATAACGTGACCAAGTCTATCTCCAGGCTGGGAAGGATGATGTAGGGATTGGTGGGGTGAACTGGTGCCATGGGCTTGTGTGGGGTTAATCGGGCTACCCCATTCCGGTCAATCTTTACAACCCCAACACTTACAAAGGATTCCCTGATGTGCGGTCTGGGATGAGGCTTCTCCTCTTCAAAGTGTATCCCCCTGGCTCTTGCAGCCGCCGTCTCACGGGCCTTCTCCTTGGCCTCTCAGACCTCTTTGTTTGTGGGCTTATAACCTAACCCAAAATGAATTTTTTATCCCTTGGCTATTACTGCTCTTTCAGCCACTACGTGAAAGCCCAAAACCACGCCTTAAACAGGGTTTTTCAAAAACTACTGCCTTTGATAGTGGTTTTTTCAAATTATCGCCTAAACAATTGTAAAAAAGGAGTGAGTTTACCACTATATGCATGATGGTTTATGAAGTTCATAAACCAGCCTTGTATAGTGGTAAAAAACCACTCCTTTTTTACAACCTGCTTAGGGCAAGGGTTTTTATGCAAAATTTTTTTTAAAAAAAATTAGGTCCACAATTTTTTATGCAAATTTTTTTAAAATAATATTTTTTTTATGCTTTTTTTTAATGCAATATTTTTTATGCTTTTTGTAATACTTTTTTTTAATGTAATTTTTAATGCTTTAAAAAAAATTATATAAAGAAAAAAAGCTATTAATCTCATATTCAAGCACATCCATAAATAAAATAGATGCCAAATTCTTTTATTCAAACAAAATATTGCATTTCAACCTATGATCCAACCTTTCAAATCAACCAAATATTTTATACTTTACATGCTCAATCCTTTTATTCCAAAAAAAAAAAAAAGAGTTAACAATCTAAGGACCCCATGACCTAATTTCATAATTAAAAAAAATATATATATATATATATATGCTTCGCCTCTCCTGCCAAATATCCCCGTCCCTTAGTGATCCATTTGAGGTGAGCTTTAAATCGAAAAGCTTCGCCTGAAATCAAAAGGAGAACGTAATTAAATATTTATGATATTAAGCAATTAAATTGAGATATTGATGATATTAAGCAATTAAACTGATAATACTCCAAGCACATAATAAATTTCAAACACATACTTCACATAAGGACAAAAGAGCCATAGAATCAGTCTTACTTTTGCGATACAATTGAAATCCCCACAAACAATTACAGCGTGAGCTCGATCCAGGAGCACTCGAACCTGCTCACATGGTTATTATTGTAATTAAATTGTCTGATATAACTAAATTATATGAAGGCATTTTATGCAATTGGAGTAAAACAATAGGCAAGTTTTATCTTGCCTAAATAGGCTTCAGTTGTTCATCTGATAGCATATCAAATTTATGACTAGAATTAATTACCATGCACAAGAAACAATCAACTGCCACTTCTACGGCAATGCGATGACCATTAAATTTTGGATAAATATGATTTCTATAGTAAATGCAACTATGCAAATAATTCTCAAACCTTAGCCCGGCCAGATTTTGCTTCACTGACGATAAATGGTACAAAATGCATATCTCCAGGTCCAAAGGCATTGCTGGGACGTAGTGCACATGTTAATAGCCCATTACTAGTATTAGCGAACAGAACCAATGACTCTGCCTGGGACTTCAAATCACTCAACATATCTTCAAACTGTGGAGTTGTGTTCAATAATAGAAATGAGCATTTGTATGTTAAAGAAGGTTCAAGGAAATTCAAATAAAAACCAAGCAACTTTTTACCATAGGCATGAAAAAAGAAAAGAAAAAACTCTGAAAAAAGACATACTCTCCAAGGGTATGGTAAGGACTCATCTCCATCATGTATATCATGTATACCATCAAAAACTACATCTGCGAAACTGTTATAAATAAGCCTTTTGATTTTGCATTCTTGGCAAGCATGGATTACATTTTTCGTACCTGAAGATGGATTCATCATCAATGACTTGATCTAAATGTTTCTAATAGTGAGGAGACCAAAAGTCAATGGAGTTCTCATCCATGACTAATTTAATGGGTCAGAACTTCTAACAAAGAAGCGGTCCCAAAATTCAATAAGATTAGTCTTGTGCATAAAAAAGTGCTTTGCCTTCGGTGAACTTGTATTGCCGATAAAAATCTCGTACATAAGGGGTCCAAGCATCCATGTGGATGACAATGAGGAACCTTTGATTGCTGCAAATGAAGGACATCATGCGTAATCGTAAAATGTAATCCTCATTTTGTCACCCAAAATGTGAACAATTAAGGATAAATAATGAAATATCCATCGATCACCAAAATGTTGACAATTAAGGTTGACGATGCATCCCCAAAATTGCATCTTCGAGCTCGTGTTACCCATCAAATAAAATAAAATGCCATTTCATGTAAATAACATGAAATAAATTCACTACTTTGGTGTTAGCTAAATAGGAGTATTGGTGTCGTGAGTCTAGGAGATTGACTCATCACTCGAACTATCGCAATATTTATGTGTATCGGTGTTAGCATAATATTTACTAACACATATTTATGTGTATCTGAGTTTTAACAAATAACATCAACAAAATTTCCCAAGTTTACGAGCACGGAGACAGTTCTAATAATACTATTGGTATTTTCTTCGACACACTACACATGTCCTCACATATTCATCCACATTGTGTAAGTTGAATCAAAGAGTGTCCCCATTTTAATCGGGCACCGTCAGTGCACATTGTCCACATCGTTGAATATATGTACATAAAATTGTAAAACATTAATTCAAGCTAAAAAAAACTTGAAGTTCATAAAATATGATTATAATAAGCTACTAAGAACCATATGCCGCAGATTGATGTATTGAACATCCCCATTAAGCATATCAAGAGAACTAAATAAAGGCTATTATAAATCAAACCAAGAAATCAGAATTTTACCCAACAACAGGGCTACCAATAGATAACCCATAAACTAACTATTTAAAAGAAGAAAAAGAAAAGTCGATACAACCCAACAAAAGTTAATCAAATCGATTAAGCATATAACACATTTGTGGACCTTTATTACCACAAACTCAAATCAAACTGTACTCTTCTCCAAACAATATATATATATATATATATATATATATATTACGAAATTATGAAAATTAGTATAATAAAAATAAATAATCCTAAGAGTGACAAGTAAAATATAACCAAAACACAGCACTTCAATAAAAATACAGAGAAAACATACATTGATATTAAAGAGAAACGCTAACAAAATCCGTTACATAATAATAGGCTTTCAAAGCGCTTTTTTCTTCATTCCCCTGCTCACATTCTCAGATACGCAAAATAATAATAATAATAAAAATCATCCATAATTCCATAATCCCATATTGATAAGCATCCATAATTCCATATTGATAAGCAAACTCATTATTGAGCTACACAGACTCAAACTATTTTCTTGTGATTTGTACATGGTGAACCAAAATACAAATCATTAAGAGGCCCTGTGTAATTAGATAAGGTAAAATAGAGTAAGTAAACAACATGCACATGAATCTTTAATTAGGAGAAATGCGGAAAGATTCAGGGAAAAATTCGAAGGTACTCAGAGATTATAAAATACTATATAGTCCATATGTATTAACAATTTATAATTAAAAAAAAATCGATGCATGATTAAAGCATGTATCACCATGATGAAAATTTGGAAAATCGAGAAAATTTAGGGAATCGACAAATCAAGCGAATATTTGGCAAAAGGTTCAACGGACTACCAATTCGAGAACTTTTCCAAAATTTTGATTAATCGAGAATTTTGTAACGTGGTTGTTAAGAGCCCTTTATAAAAAGGGAGTGTATCTTACATGCAGAGCTCCATGAACATTTGGCTTCCACATATTTCAATTTAAAAAAATAAAAGAATGAATTGTCCACTCTCGAGATCTGTGAAATCCCTTTTACCGCATTAAACCTGTCCAAATCGGATTTCTACAAACGTCAGGGCCCATATAAATCTATAAAATTCATCAATTGAAACAAATTTGGAGGCTATATAAAGGCTATTCATAACCTTAGGATCCGAGAGAGTCAAGTCGGACATAGCACCAAAGATTGCTTTTAGAAATATGATATGAAGTCAACATAAACAAGAAATTTGCAAGTCCATTTTAACTTGGGAAGCTCAAAATATAATTAAGGTCAGCTTTTGTCATAATTTGGTAGCTAAAAGGCTGTCCTTAAGCTTGATGATCGTTGATTGGTGAGAAGATTGATATATTTTATAGGTAGTCAGATAATATCCATGGAATCTTGGAAGACACCTATGCCAAAAACCATTGAATGCTTTGACTCAGAAGATGGAGATTTTTTTTCACCCCAATCTTCCACAAAAGGGATCTTAAGATCATGGGCGTACCATCATACAGTCAGATTTCGATTCCACATGGAAAAAATCACCAAAAAAGGGCCCTAAAATAACCTTTGAGCATGATGTGCGCCATGTGATTTTAGGGCCATTTTTTGAAATCTATGCCATGTGGAATAAAAACTGTCCGTCTGATAGTACTCACATGGTCTCAAGATCCCTTGTTTGGCAAGGCGAAAACAATCTCCATCATCGATTCAAAGAAATCGATGATTTTGGCGTAGTCCCTCAAGACTACGTGTTAACAAAACTACCCTATTTTAAAATAGCAGGGACAGCCATAGCAGCATTCCTTTTGTGCAAGACAGTATGAAGTCAACAATCATGCACAAGACTTACAAGACTAACAAGACTAACAACAATCATGCACAAGACTAGCTGAACACAAATCACTTAAAGTTCTTGCAAATCGCAAATCACAAATCACAGCTAATCAAGTAGTGAAAGGCTGGGACCATAAAAAATTTAATGCCTTCTATTTTTTGTGCAAAAGGTATGTACCTTTATATTTCGGAAATGTGGGTGATCATCAATTCCGATCAAATATTGCCATTTTCACCTTTGCACCAAGATATCCTTTATCCCAAAGAACCTCGGCTCCAAATAATGATGTAATTTGGGATTTCTGTAGCAAACTGATGGATGTTAATCTATCATTAACAAAAGCTACGACTATGGATAATAAAAATAGGAAATGCTGCAAAAGTTTAATGTAGACGGTCCGGTGCTGGAGAAAGTGCTAGGTCATCATCAGAAAGGGACTCAGCTCAATCGTCATGCTCGATAGAAGCTTTTATGGAACCCTGCATCGTCCAAACAGCTTACATAGGCACTACTAATCTAGACACTCCACTATAATTTGTAATAATTTGTTTTAAATAAGTTGGAAATGGAATATCATACCAGAACAATGATAGCCACTTCACCTTTTCTGACTCAACATTTTCTGATGTCACTTTGAAACGTCCTTTTTGTTGGACAACTGGCTTCTTCGATTTTTCATCTAATTCATCAGCATTAGATGCTGCAACAACACACATCAGCTAAGTTAGGGAAACAGTAAATTCCTTAACACACTCATAGTCACTAAGTCAGGGTGCAGTAAATTCCCTAACATAGTCACTAAGTTAGGGAAGCGAGAAATTCCTTAACACACTCGGTAATTAAAGGTTATCTTGGTGGTACTACTACCTATTGGCAGAATGCAGCCCTGTTTTAAGGGGGTTGTGATTGGAGGTCTTCCCAGCGATAAAAGGTGCTAGTTCATTTCAAGTGATTGGTGGTACTACTACCTATTGGCAGAATAGTGTTCAAATAGATAGAATTACCTCCGACTCAATACAAGAAAAGTCAATATTGGATCAGGGAATAAAGCCATGCATACCTTTTCAGCGGCCAATTTTTCAGCCCTAAAGTAGGAGATGAATAAGATATTTAAAAAAAAAGATTGATGACTAGTTCATTTCATGTATTGCTTTTTTTTCAGCCCTAAAGTAGGAGATGAATCATCTCAATTTTCTCCAAATACAAAAAAAAAAAAATCCTCTGAAAAGCTATGGCATGTTAAAAATCGACCATTGATGTTCTTAAATCATCTCATTTGATCGCAGTTCTTCATTTGATCTTTATTGTTCTTCCTTTGCCTTTTGGGTCTTGGGCTACAACAAGAAAAGTGAGAACTTCAACTTTTGCTTTATTTTATAATTGAAAATGTGAGTAGGCTAGATGGAAATATAAACATATTTATGAAAATAAAATCACTTAGTAAAATAGAATCAAATTTACCCCTAAACAAGATCAAATAAAATCTACAAGTCCCTTGGGCCAAGTAATAATATCACCAATTGTAACATCGCCAAATGTTCCTTCGCTCGCATATAATTCTGTATTGACCTCGAAAATATTATCAATTATGATGGCGTATGAAACTCTTGACGTTGTCGCCTCTCTATGCATTCGCCCTAAGCTTTTTACCTTAGCACCAAGCACACTACAAAAAGTAGGACTGTTAGCTAAGAATAGAACTGGCCATTAAATTATAAAATTTGGATTTTGACTCCAATTTGAACTGGCCATTAAATTATATAAAGAACTGGTTTCTAATTGTCTGCCATGATAACACTAATATATATGTTACCTAGAGGGCCTAATGATGCCACTGACACCTTTTATGATGCTGATCTTGGTTTCTTGAGAATTGAAACCTGATAGCTTTGCAAAAACCTGGTCCATAGAAAAATCCATTACCAATAAATCTTTCAAATTACTTCTTTGAAAAGTTCAATCAAATTACTGTTCTAGTAATTTTTATTTAGGATGAACTTGTCCTTAGCTGGCCCACTAAACCCATTTAAAACTGGACTGGCCAAACTCAGCTGGACCCAACAACCCGTTTAATTACTTAACGCAATCCTAAGTTGGACTGTATTGGTCAATTTAATTTGAAAAGTTCTGATTGGAACCTTAATTTGTTCATTAAAATTGATTGAACCAAAGTGGATAAAACAGGACCAAATACACGTGGACTCACTTGGCGCGGCCCAACCAAACCTTATCTAGCATTTAACTCGAATGGGCCAGGTCCAAAATGCACACGAGTTTGAAATCACCCTTGTCATGAAATAGACAAACACCACTGGATTTCCAATCTACTTTTAACTCGATTATAATAGCAAAATAGATAATCTATTGTCCAACGAATTTTACAAGTTTTCATTCAAGGCGTTGAAATGTACTTTTGACTCACTTTTACACCACTGGATTTACAATATACTTTTAACTCACTTGGCGTGGCCCGACCCAACCTTATTGGGCCTTTAGCTCGAATGAGCCAGGCCCAAAATGCACACGAGTTTGAAATCACCCTCGTGAAATAGACAAGCACCATTGGATTTACAATATACTTTAAACTCAGAATATTACCGACAAACAAAATAGATAATCTATTGTCCCACAAATTTTACAAATTTTCAGGTTCCCATCGAACGTGCAGATCTGGCTCAAGTCGCTATTTGAACTGTAGTAATTAAACATTCAAGCAAAGATCATCATTTATGCATCACCATAAGAACAAAACTTAATAAATTTTCTTAACAAAAATAGCTATAGGTTTCATATAGATCTGAAAAACTTGCATGCATGGTCCTAGATCATAGCAGAAAATTGCATGAAAAGATCACAAACATAAATCAATTAGGCGAACATTCCCTAGATTCGTTGAGGATCAGATACTTGCCCAAAATTAAATACACTAATTCATATGATTGAAGTCTTATATACATGCAAGCCTGAGATTAACAGTGTTATCTCGTGTACAAAATCCTCAAATAAAACCACTAGAGCAACTAATTTCTTTATTATATAGTAACCATATTCAACAAGACGAGTCTAGATTTAACATGAGTCAATATGGTTTTGAAATCTAAACAATCATGAGCATAAAATCTCTAGTTGATTCATTAAAGCTTAACCTACCATAGCCACGTTCTAGATTTTACAAGGGTCAGAATACTTGCCTGGATTCCGAACCGGCTTGGATTTCAATGCTTGAGAGACGACGCAGATTCATCGAACATTATTCAACAAGCTCAAAGGTTACAGTAGCAGAGGTTGTTGCGATGGGGTTGCAGAAGTTTAGACGGAGCTGCATCAATGGACATTGGGTGTGATTTCAGCGAACGAAGGAAGAACGCAATCAGCGATTGCCTTGGTGGGAGGTGTGTGATAGCTGAATTGGTAAGGATGCGACAATGCCATGGTGGAGATGGTAGACCTACATATAGTAGTGAGGCAATGCTAGTGACGCACTACAACAAACCCCGATTGTAGTGAGGCAATGGTTGACTAAGTTGTCCCCTGTTTTAAGAGATTGGCTACAACAAATGCCGGTTGTAGTGAAAATAGGCAAGGGTAGGGCGTTCCTATAATTTTTGGCCTATAAATATTTGGCCCGGCTCAATGGGCTCAAAAGTAGGGCTCTAGCACTTTTCTAGACCGAACCAAGCATTCAAGCCAGCCCGACCCATTGAAAGCCCTAGCCACCATGTTTATTGGCTATATCAGTTTCTCTAAGGTTGAGTACTAAGTTCTTCAGAAACTCAACTAAATCCGATGAGTTTTTTTTAATTCTACTTACTAGACTTGAATTCTAACTACCAATTTCTGGAACAGTTTTGGTTCTAAGCCTTGATACTACAAAGAGAACAAAACCTACCAAATTTTGAAACATGCTATAGATTTAAAGTCAGTAATTCATAGATAAAGAAATATTATCCGACAAGATGGGCTTCATGACCTATTTGGACTCCAAACCTTGATATAAACAATAGAAAACAAAATATATCAAATACTTGAACCAAATATCCATTAAGAAGCAGTAACACCAAAGTCAAAATTTGGTAACAAAATATCCATCAAGATGCAACACCAAAGTTAATCTACCTTAAAACAAAAGAAACCGAGACAACGTAAGTATTACTATTTTGGTTGATAACTGTTTTTTTTTTTTTTTGATAGGTAAGCGAGGTTATGGGGTCCTCACCCCTTATTATTAGAAAAGATCAATGACGAATGTGCATGCAAATCAAATGTTTTAAATTGTGTATGTGCATACATGGATAGAGTGTGTGGAGAGAGGATTAGGAATTTTTATGATACAGGTTTTCTTTTGTTTTTTCTTATAGGTTATTTACAATTGGGATATAAAACAGAGTCAAGGATTTGGCCTAATAATACTTTGCATTAAAAACAACAATTAAAAGAAACAAAGTACTATAATCTTTCATTAACTTAAACAATTAAATCAAGTTAATTTTTTTCTTTCCAACTATTGAAATTAGAAATTTTAGTGAGCACAAAAGTGTCGGTGCAATCACATGGCCATCTTGAGATTGGAGCCCTTAGTTCTCTATGACAATATTAATTTCGTTTTATAAAGTCAATTCTAAGGGGGTATATAGCTTCGAATTGAAGATTAATGTTAAGTAATAAATTGCATTTAAAACATAATAGATGACCTGGAAACAAAATATCAAAAACTAATAGACATGAAAATAATAGACATGAAAATAACCAAAGGGCACAATTTACAACCACCATAGGTAGGTATTTGAAAGTAAGAAAATAGCCAATTATTACGAATACTGACTACAACGGACATCACAAAATTGCAAACTGAGCATTTCACAGATCATGCTCCATATTGGTACATCAACAACGTACGGCAAGTTCCACAGTTAACATGTGCAACCTGATTTGCTGCCAAAAAAATACATGCAGTTTACTTGGTATATAAAGGTACATAATCAATTTTTTTACCTTCAACGATCTTAGATTCTTCTTGAGCATATAATTAGTTATGTAGTTGGTAGGTAGATATACAATCAAATTTACACTAGAAAATCATACATCTTCATTGAATCCAAAACAAAAAACCACTCACACGATCTATTTTTGATATGTGATTTCGTGTTCGAGATTTGTACGGAGAAACCAATTGTTCTAACTTCTAATTCAAAAGCAAAAAAAGGAGCAAAGAAATTTGGATTTAAGAAAGGTGAAAACATGTGAAAAATTTAGGAAAAACCTAAATACAAGTTTTATGCGACTTAAAATTACTTACTTGATGAGAGATTTCTTCTTCTCTGATTGATCTGAGGTTCAGTAGAGATGACTCTAGGGTTGCGTTGTGGTAGGGAAGTAGGGAAAATGGCGCAAGACACAGATTTGAGAATCAAAGCTGAATCTGATTGAACGAGAGAGATTGGCGAGAGATCGGTGAGAACGAGACAGATTTGGGAGAGATCGGCTAGAACAAGAGATTGTTTAGGAACGTGGTTGGGCGGCGCGGGGGTTTAGTTGAGACTCACCGATTCTGACTCTGCTCTTCGAGGACCTGGATCTCACCTCTACAACTCCTCACAATCTGAGCCCCAATCCATCCACAAAAACCTCCTTCAATTCCACTAGAAAGATTGAAAAAATAAAATTCAATAATTAAAAAAAACTAAAAATCAAAATGAAATTAGAGGGTAGAAAATTCTGTTGAGAAGGCTTTTTGCAGAAATACAGAGATAACAGAGCGAAAAGATTTAGAATTGCTTTGACGAATTGCTGAGATGAGGGAGTTTGAGCGAGAGAGAAGTCGTTGGAGAACCAACCCATAATCTGTTTTTTCATATCCACTAACCTTCCTTTTTTGTTTGCCTCCACCAGATTTAGCAAGCTTCGAAGACGGAGCCAACTCGTTTCCGAATCTGCTCTTCAAGTAGCTGGATCTCACCTCTAACTCCTCACAGTCTGAATCCCCAATCCTTCCACAAAAACCTCCTTCAATTTCATTGGATCTGACATCCGCCCCTCAAATTCATCAACAAACGAATGAATCCGTAGTCGGAGCATTCCTTCGCTGGATCAATAGAGAAAATGGATTAGGGTTTCATGTTTTAGAGAGGGAGAGAGAGAGGGAGAGGGAGAGAGGCTACGGTTGAAGATGAAAAGAAAAAATGGGGGAAAATAGATATAAAGAGAGACAAGAGAGGAGTCTTGGAATTAGGGTTCCCGATGGAGTTGCACGTTATGAGGCATGTGATAGCAGTTTAACTTATAAAAACCACTATTTTATAAGTTATACCACTATTTTAAGCAATAGAATATTATACCGCTATTTTAAGCAGTAGTTTATTTTATGTTGCTAAAGTGGTTTTTTCCTTATTTTGACGTAGTGTTTGGGCCCGTGTCCTCTGCCTTTTTGATAGCCCCATTTCTGAAGCATCACCACTGCTGCTTCCGTTCCACCACCGGTTTTGGAGACTATGCTTTTTGGAGGTTCTGAGCCTACTGCTGACACCTCATATTCGAAACTGTTGAGGTCAGTGTCTTCCTCAGTATGTGGGACATCCATTACTTTGAGATTTTCAATGCTATGGGTGACCTTGCCTTTGTCATCATGCCCTTCACCAATAATAGTGACCACCTTCTGCCCGGATATGAATTTTAATTTTTGATGGAGGGTAGAAGGTATCGCCCCAACCTCATGCAGCCAGGGGCATCCTATTAGTAGATTAAATGAAGATTTTATATCCATCACTTGAAAAGGTATGGAAAAGGTCATGAGCCCGATTACTAACTCAAGGTCGATCTCTCCCATTATTTGTCTTCTTGTGTTATCAAAACCCCGAGCACTTGTTCTTGTCAGCCTCAACATACAAGGGTCCACACCGATTTTGGTGGCAGTCCGCAACGAGCACACATTCAGAGCTGGCCCGTTATCAATTAAACTAAGGGAATTATCATATTTCTGGATTCAATAGTAATATTGAGGGATTTAGCATGATTGTTTCCCTCCTCTGGCAGATCTGCGTCCGAAAATGAAATGGCATTGGGTGCCATTACTTGTTCAATTATTTGCCCAACTTCATTTGGACTCACCTGCTAGGATACATGGGCATTCTTTAACGCTCCCATTAAAGATTGAAAATGGAGTGGGGACATCATTAATAGATCCCAGGCAGTGATATGGGTCGACATTCTTCTTAGTTGGGTCTCAAGGATATGCTCCCGGCTCATCTTTTCAAATGGGTGGACTGCACTATCTTTCTTTCCCTCCGACCGTGCTAGTGCGGCTGCTGTTGCTGTTGTTGTTGTTGTCGTTACTGCCTCAGGCTGTTTCAATATCTTTCCCGATCTAGTAACGAAGTTCATGACCCCTTCCCTGTTGCTCCTGTCGGCATTAGCATTGGTATGTTCATAGCTCAGCGAGACCTGATGAGGATCATAGGTTGGCCCCGTGATCTAGAACGGTAGGGCTGCTGGCTCTTGACGTGAATGTGCTGCTGGCTCGGGCAAGGTAGGTAAGACTTGGTTTACCCCAGGGAAGGATGGGTGGGTGGCAAAATTAGGCCAGGTAGGGGTGGTGAGGTTTAACGGTGGTTGCACCGGGGGTAATGGGGTGGGCATAGGCCATTGATAGCTAATGGGTGCGAGTGGATTGGGAGTTTGATGGGCCATTAGGTAATTGACGGGGGTGGTGGAGTTTGCGGGTGGTTGAACCAGGGGTAATGGGGTGGGCATAGGCCATGGATAACTGATGGGTGCGAGTGGAGGATTGGGGGCCTGATGGCTTATTGGGTAATTTAAGGGGGGGTGGAATATGGTTGATACACATTTATTTATACATAGTTAATGGGGGTGGGTTGTGAAAAATAGGCCCTAAGATCTAGGGGTTCGATCTACGGTGCAGGGGTGGGGAAGTAATCTGTCAGATTTAGGGGTTCAATCACCCCAACAGTTCCTTCTCCTAGATTTCTTTGCCTTGGTTCCAAAAATATTTCTTGATTACAAATGAAGTCTGACAGATCAAACTCCAATTTTTCTTCAAATTCCTCTACCATCCCTATGGTGGGTCTGGGACATGCTATTCCGATAGGGTGTGGTGGTAAAGGCACCTGATGGTTATTTGCATGCTGGTTTTCTTGGGTGGGTGCAGGGGGAATGATCTTCCCTGCATTGATTTAAGTCTTGGATTGCGTATTTCAATGGGAAGCAGTGATCAGTTGGGTGACCCGAACCCTAATGGAAATTGCAATGAGTATTGGGGTCAAAATTATATGGAATCAGATTGGCAGGAGGTCGTAGTTGGAGAATAGTTATTAAACCCTTTTCAATTAATAATGACAAAAGTACACTCAGGGATTGCCCTAAGGGCATAAAAACTCGATCATAATGGGCTCTCCTCTCTGGGGTCATTTGCATTCCCTGACCATTCCCCTCTCTCTGTACTGGCCCTGTCCTGACGGGAGCTGGTTGTGCTGCTTTAAATTGGAAGGGGGCTACATTGTTATTGTTGGACCAGGTGTTTGCAATATTTTGTACCTTTGCCCCTGTTCTTCTATCATTTCTCTGTTCGGCAAACCTCCTAACCCCATTGGGTCCCCCTGATGCATTTTTATTCAACCGCCCTTCCCTGATGGCGTCCTCACAGCGATTGGTGTTCCTTACCAAGTTAGCAAAACTGGATTGCTGTTGGTGTACCAAAAAATCTAAGATCACTGGCAGGGTATTTTTCGAGATCATTTCTATCTGCTCATCATCAAGTATTATATTTCTTACTTGAGCTGCTAATGCTCTCCACCGCCCTAAGTAATCGTTGAAGGTCTCATTAGGGTGTTCAATCGGGCTAGATTTGACTTGCGTGGCTCAATGTCCATGTTGTAGAGATATTGCTCCTAGAATAAGTGGGTCAGATCTTTCCACGTTTTAATCATGGATGGTTCAAGAGACGTGAACCATCTTAAGGCTGGGCCAGTTAAACTTTTCTGGAACACTTTGATGAGGAGTCGTTCATCTCAGCCGTATTGGCACATGTCCCCACAGTAGGACTTAAGGTGGGCAATAGGGTTGCCTGTGCCGTTATATTTATCAAAGACCAGCATTTTAAATTTGGAGGGTAGGGGGACCTCGGCGAACAGGCATAAATCTGTGAAGTCTGTGGCATGGATTTCAGCAGCACCCATCTTCTGTAATTGCTTCTGGATTTTATCCAACTATTCTTTCAGTTGTTCCGACTCCTTGGGCATGGGGGTCGTCTTCTCAATTATTAGCCTGGACTCGCTTTGTGCTATCGGGGGTGGGGTAATTACAAGTGGGGGATTGGTAGTGGTCAATGCCCCGACATAGGCACCACTGTTTCTGATCTCGTCCTCCTCATGCTGCTGATCTATGTAAGGTGCAGTGAGGACGAGATTCTCAGGTTGTTGTTGCACGGACTGGGTGGGCATGGTTTTAATGGGGGCGGGGTGAGACCATTGGATGTGGGGGAAGTGTTGTGGGGTGATGGGGTGAGTGGTAGTTTGGTTTTGGGGTGGGGCCTGATGGGGTCATTAGACATGGGGGAAGGTTTGGAGATGGCCTTGGGGTGTGGGGCCATGGGAAAATTGGGTTTGAGGTATGGTTTGAGTTTGACTTGGGTGTGAAGGTTTGGGGTGGGTGAAATTTTGGGGGTATTATGGGGGGTATTGGTGTGGGGTTCCAAGGTATTGGGCTTGGGTTTGGGCCATGAAGCCTTGGGAGGGTTGGGCCATGGGCCCTTACTGGGTCTGGCCCATTGGGCCTAGGTGGGTCTGGGCCATGGACCCTTGAAACAAGTGGGGAGTGGAGGTTTGGGCCATGGGGCCATGAGGCATGTGGGAAATGGGGGTTTGGGCCGTGGGGCCTTGAGACAAGTGGGAAATGGAGGTTTGGATGGTGTGGATTATGGGGGGTTGATGGGGGTCATGGGGGAGTGAGGCATGGAGATTGGCTAGGGTGTGAGATGGGTTCATGGACATTGGGTGTGGAGGAGAGGAGGCATTTTGGGAAGCGCCTTCCACATGGAGTAGGCTTGGAACATCTCCTCCATCATGGTCATGGAAGGAGGGTCGGATGGAGATGGTGGATTTAAGGGTGATGGGGTATAGATGGGATGAATGTGGAGGATAAATTAGGCATGGCTCCAGTAAAATCGGGCATGACCCGGGTAACTGATGGAATATGGGGTGGATTGGAGGGATGGGGGGATGTATTGGGTATATTTTGGGATGATGAGGGGTATGGTGTGGGTGGGTGAGAAAAATCGGGCATGGCCCCAATAAAAATGGGCATGACTGGGATCGATGGAGGGATTTGTGGGGGGTTGGATAAGGCAAAAGTGGTATATGTGAATATGGGTGGATCGGGCCTATAGGGGGAAGATGGGAAATGGAGCATGGATGTGGATGGGGAATGTGTAGGATTTGACATGGAAGTGGATGGAATGTGGGATGGGTTTGGCATTGATATGGGATGGAAAATGGGCATGGTTTGGGCAAAAGATGAGGAATTGGGGGGGGGGGGGGGGGATTTTGGATAATTTAGGAAGTGGTGGATGGAAAAATAGGGGCGCCAAAGGGGCCGGAAATGACAAAGGGGGATTGGGTGAAGGGGACGGTGGTTAAAATTTCTCCCGAATGGGAATGGGTTGGAGACTGTGGTGGGGATGAGTCGGGATCGGCGTAAGCCTAATCCACTACCCACGACATCCTTCGGGAACGGGTTGGGTACGGGTGCCTTAGATAAGGCCCAAAAAATTTCCTCCTTCCCCTACGGGATGATGGAGGGTAAGATGATGCCGTTGTGCCGGCACCACAAGAACTTTTTTTTTTAGCTTTTTTGATTTTTTATTTTTTTTGGAAAGACTTTTTTTGTAAAATAAAGGTTCCGAGGCCTTGAAATTTCCTTCTCGGGTGGCTTTCATACCCTAATTTAGGACCCACGATGACGATTCTGACGCGCTTCGAAAGAATCAAAGGAAGACCTTTGATCTATTGAAGGCACAAAAATCGAGGTAGATAACCCGATCCCCCGGAATGAGCCAAAAAGAAGTTGCCTTCCTTTGACCGGCGGGGGCATGTTGGGTTTCAGATATGGCAGGGCCTAATCAGTGGTACTAAACACACTAATCGGGGGACTCGGGAGGTGAAAAAAGCCACAGATTCGGGCAGCTGCTGTCCAGAACAAGCTTGGCGCAACTAATACATGCGCCAAGTCAAAATGCTCCCTTTTTACACTGGCGAACTATTAGTTGCACCAAGGTAAAAGTGGTCGGGTTTAAAGCTGGTGCAACTAATAGTTGCGCCAGGTATAATTCTAGGATTTTTACACTGGCGCAACTAATACTTGCGCCAGGCTAAAATGGGGCTCCAGATGTATATGACAACAGCAAACAGCACCCGAAATGAGTCTCTTTTTTGGGTTTTATGGAAGCTAGGCTTCTGGGAACTGACTGTTTATATGTGATCGATTCTCTCCTCACCGAAGCCTACAGGTTTGAGTCCGATATAACTCTCTAGCGCGCTCCCCAAAGGGTTTTAAGCTTCAAGGAATGGGAACCCACCCGATATACTTTCGGCGCATGCGCCTTCTCAGATACTTGGTGGGTTGGGACTTTTTTGGATCATCACCACTAGGGGCTGCCGCCATACTAAGACCCGAGTGGTTGCATATGTGCCTAAACTCAACCCTTTTAAAAAATCTACCTTGTAAAACAAATTAATTAAGTTCCCTAACTTGCTTCAATTTTAATTTTTCAAAGCCCTTTTTTTTTATGGAAGTTTTCTTTAGTTCAAAGATCGGGGGTGATGATCCCGTGCTGCCACTACGAACCAGCATCTACTGTTAAGATATGAGTGCACAAGTAGGCCCACCAATCGGCTAAGGTACTTTAAATAGCGGAAAAGTTAAGAAAAGTAAATGACAATGAACAAGTAGGCCCGCCGATCGGCTAAGGCACTTAAAATAACAAAAAAGTAAAGAAATTTAAAGACCATGTGCAAGTAGGCCCGCCAATCGGCTATGGCTCGTAAATGACGTAAAAGTAGAGGTAATTAAAATGACTTAATTGGAGGGGTGAGTAAAAAAATAGCAAAAATAAAATTAAAAAAATAGCAATAAAATGTTAGAAAAATAAAAAAATAAAGAGGCCTAGTTCAAGGGGAAGCTCTACTAGCTACTCCCAGCAGAGTCTCCATATGTGCAATCGTGAGATTTTTGACGACCCCGTCGTGACGATGCGTACTCTCATGAATATTTAGAGTCACCACCCAGAGCTTTTGGTGTCCTGAGAAACCTCGATCATTTTTATGAGCACCGAAGTACTAAAAATATGACTCTGAATCTGGTCCACACCAAAGGCTCTTGGGTAGGGGCTTCGATTATCGATTGGGAAGGTGTTAGAATCCAATCAACCCGCTTAATGCAGTCTCTACTAATGGCTAAAATAAAAATGAAATAAAATAAAAGAAAATGGCTTCCTCTTGCCCAAAGGGGGCTCAAATCCTATTTGTCCCCCTCCGTTCCTACCAAAAATTTGGCGGCATAACGGCACAAATGGGAGGATAGGGAATGGTAAAAAGAGATAGGAGAAGGAAGGGGAGAGCAGGAGCCCTCGGGCCCTTATAGCACCGTAGGAGAGCCTTGCATGGCTTGCTTTGATGAGCTTTTGAAAGCTTGTATGAGGGAAAATGGAGTACTAACCTCTAAGGCTTGCTAGCTAAGAGGTAGAGAGGGAAGGTAAATGGGTAGCATACACCTAAACTAGGGGATCTAAGGTGAAAAATATCACTCAAAGGGGGTTTTAGAATTCTAGAATTTGTATGAGCAATGGTGCACCAAAGGGAGAAAGATCTCACTTTAAGCTCTTTCTCTCTTAGGCCAATTTTCTCAACCTTTAATCCAAGGGGAGGGGGGCTCTATTTATAGGAAATTGATGGGTTAGGAGACCACTTAGAGGCTAAGCAAGATTAGGAATTAGGTAATCTAGCATCTAAAGTTTCCTAGGGTTTTTGAAGCCTTGAAATGTGTGAGAAGGTCCTCCAATGGTAGATGATAGGGTGAGGCTTTAAACCACTTAAATGGTTGCACATAGATAGTAAATGGGTGCAACTAAATTAGCAAAACACACTCCAAAGGTCAAGGTGGTCAACAAGTCACCCCCAATCACAATTTTCGAGGCGAGAACCAATAGTTATTGTTCATATGCCTAGCGCAACTATTAGTTGTGCCAGGCATATGTACAGTAAAACATTGGGCGATATTTCCTAGAAGTTGCAAGCCCGCGAGGAGGGGGGGGACCCATATATACCTAGCGCAACTATTAGTTACGCCAGGCCATTTCTGGGGGAAAAAGGCCTGGTGCAACTATTAGTTGTGCCAGGCAAAGTCTGGGGGAAGTCCTCTTTCAAATGGTATATGATTTAATAGTAGTAGAAGATGTCAGCTAGTCTCGGTGTACCACTCTTCATCCATTGCCCAGGAAGGTTAGGTTTAGGGTCCGGAAGGGGTTCTAAGGTTTGGGGTAGGTTCCTAAGGGATCAAGGGTGATTCCTAAGGGATTGGGGTGAATCCTAAGGGTTCCATACATGCCATCAAAAGCTCGAAAATGTGCTTCTCTCGAAATATGTTTCGATCAGGCCTTGGGCCAAATTTGGGTGTCAACACCCTCATCTCAAAAAGTGTTCCAAGAAGAGTGTTTGATGTACGCCATTATCATGTTCACTTCTTGATCAGATTTGTGCCAGGTGGAATAAAAGTATGATCGGTTTATGACATGCACAAGATCTTAAGATCTATTGTCTGGGAGTTTGGAGTTAAAAACGATCTCCCTACTTGTAGACACCCCCATTTTCCCTCTCGAAATATGCAAATTTATTCGATCAACCTTTGACCCCTTTTAACCCTAACATGAGAACCATGCACTGAAACAATGGTACAGGACTGAACACAAGCTGAAACAATAGCTATGTGGCTCAGATCCCAACTAGGGAGACTATATACTGAAATAATAGTATATAGTCGAAATGCAGACTGAAACAATAGTATATGGCTGGACACAGGCTGAAACAATAGCTCTGTGGCTCAGGCTCCATAACCCCAACGTGGAAATCATGTACTAAAATAATAGTACATGACTGAACATAGGCTGAAACAATAGCTCTATGGCTTAGGTCCCAGCACAGGGAGGCTATATATTGAAATAATAGTATGTAGTTGAAATGTAGGCTGAAACAATAGTCTAGCCTTTCAGACCCGACCCGAACCCAGACAACCCCTAATTTCGTGCCTGAAATCTTACACGTAATTTGATTGCACGCAAAACCACAAATGTGCAATCAGTCCCCCTTCAGACCAGACTTCCCTTCCCTAGACCACTTTGAGACTCGATCATGCGCCTGACACCAGATGCGTGATCGGATTGAGTGCCCCACCACAAGCGCGCAATTGGCCTATGCCCGACCTAGTCTCACTGTCCTTGACCCCCAAGTTTCCTTGATTCAACGCTTCAGAAAAGATGCTTAATCAGATCGCACACTCCACACCATGCACTTAATTAGTTCTAACGTGATTAGAACTGGAAAACTCACTGAGCAACTCAACCGATCGCTCACTGAGTCGGTGACTGACTCAAAGCGATTAAGGACTAGGAAATCGGCGCTTAATTCAGTTAAACGCCTGAAACAGGGCGTTTAATTGAAGAAAAACCTATAAAAGCTTTTTTTCTCGAAAACTGGAGGGGGATGACTATGAATTTCGAGAGGAGAGACTACAAATTTCGAAACCAGAGAATTCCGAGGATGCATCCACAGAGAAACCTAGACATAACTTTGAGATTAAAACTCCAAACCTCCGATGATTCCTCTCCACAGCCCTAACCTTAGGTAAAAAAGCTAGTTTTTGTTAGTTTTAGAATTAGGGTTTATACCAGTCTTAATTATTAGTTTTAATTTTCAGTTTGATACCGTAGTACCCCTTTTTAGACCGTAAATTTTTATGTATGGTTCTAATTCTCCAAATCTAGAACCAGCCCTTAATCTCACAGTCCAATCCACCGACTCTTGAGACTTAATTTAGCTTTGAAATCTTAATTTCTAGTACTATCATTAATTTCTAGTTCTAGTTCTTAGGTTCTAGACCTAGTCTTTGATCATACGGTCTGATTTCCTGATTTCGGATCCTAATTCAGAACTAAAATTCCAAGTTTTAGTTTAATTCCCTTAATTTAATATCTCTAAAATTTCAGTTTATAATTTAGTCCATTTTAATTCTAATTCCTTAATTTAATCTATAATCATAGTCCAAAATCAATTCCAAAAATACAAAAAAATAATATTATCATCCAAAAAGCCAATTTGTTTTCAATCACAGTTACCCGATTTGCCTAAGGGAGCTTACGGAGGGTACTCGTGAATGAGGCCAATCCTCCTTAGCATAGCAGGCCCAAAACCCTTTTTTTTAGAATCTTAGAATTAATTAATTACTTTTCTTAGCCTTTTTAGTATAATTAATTAGTTTATTTCTTTTCATTTCAGCATAATTAATTAATTAAATTAATTAGATTTTGAGTATGATTAATTAATTTCTTTAACTCAGATTTTTAATTAGTCAATTCTTTGCTTTAATTAGAATTTTAGTCTAACTAATTCATTGCCTTAATTAGAGTTCTAATACAATTAGTATATTTACTTTAGTTAGAATTGCAGTAGAATTACTATATTTGTCTCAATTAGAATTTCAATACAATCAATATGCTTGATTTAATCAGAGTTTCACTAGAACTACTACATGTGCATTCCCAGTACAATTAGAAATTTAATTGGACTTCTAATAGAATTAGGAAACTAATAATAATTAGACTCCTAGTACAATTAGGAAACTAATTAGACCCCTAACAGGCTTAGAATGAACTCACACAGTTAGTTTTAGGTTTGTTTGTCCCTAGTGTAGGTTAGTCTTATTTTTTCATGTTTTATCGGCCTGACAAGATGGACGAGTCCCATACTTAGTACCGTTCCTTGCCGAAGTTTCAATGAGAGCGGCTGGTGTCTTTCGGCTTTGCACCGATCCTGGAGTTTGAGCCTTTTCAGGTCGATCGTGGCCTGATTGCGGCAATTTTGGAGAGATGGAGGGAGGAGCAACAAGCGCTTCTCTTTCCAGTTGGTATGATGTTACCGACTGCTGAGGATTATGTCCGCATTACCGGTCTTCATTTTGAGGGTGAGCCGATCACAGGGCGGATGGCAGGAGCATATTTGGAGATATGTGAGGAGATTTTGGGCATTCCGTATAGGTCGAGTTGTTCGAGGCCAAGCGTAGTTCTAGTCACTTGGTTCTTCGATACATTCACCAGCGGCTTCATCCCTCCGAGGCGTCACTCGGAGTCGGGGGCATCTTACGAGGAGCATTGTGCGGTGGTGGCGGGTCGGGAGTCTGTGACTGAGCCAGGGGTGGCTGCAGATAGGGTGCTCCGAGCGTTCTTGATGCACTTCCTTAATGCAGTTCTCTTTTCTTCTTCAACTCAGGGATGCGTCACTAGGTTATTTTTTATGATTCTTAGGGACTTGGATCGGGTCCCTACCTACGTATGGGATGTGGCCGCATTGGCGCATCTCTATGAGTAGCTTTATCGTCGGAGACAGGGCGTCTCGACCATTAGAGGTTTCCTTCTGTTCCTCCAGGTAAGCTATAGTTAATCGGCGTCATGGTGTCTTTAGTTTCATTAATTTTTGGTCATAGTTGTTCTTAGCATTTCTTCTTGTGTGTCGTCGTTGTTTTTTTCTTCAGTTTTGGGCGTACGATCATTTCGGTTTTCTTCGTCCGGGGTTCCAGTGGAGATTAAGTTCATGTTTCTGCAAATGCGCATGTGGAGGGAGGCATTATGGGGTCTCCATTGGTCTTCTGATCTTCAGACCGCACGAGGCCTCTTCGAGGGCATGCATGAGGGACAGGTATATATCACTGTGTTATCTGTTTTGTTTCTTTTGTTTGGTGTTTCATTTCGGGCTCTAAAAATTCATTGATAGCTCGGCTTGTTTATTTGGTTAGGTGATTTGGAGGCCATACGAGGCCGAGGAGGATGCCGGGGTGCTAGTGATTGAGTCCGATCAGCCTTTCTTTGATGTGGACATATGGGTCAACTATTTTCACAAGGTGGAGAGGATCCACATATCTCAGGCAGTACGGCAAGTGGGGCTCGCTCAGGGAATCCCTCCAGAGATTCGCCACAGGGTGGCGAAGAGGATGACCGGCCCTCCTGGCCAGAATTTTGCGGAGCGGATGGTGCTTTTGATGGCCGATTTTAGGATTGGAGGGACCAGGGTGACAGGGGCACATGATGAGGCAGACGTGTGAGAGTTTAGGAGATGGTTTAGTGCATTGGGTGCGGGCACCTCTTCACACGTCCCTTCCATGGGAGTGGTTCTTTTGCGATCGGTGGGCCGATGTCGACATCAGCATTGAGGGAGAGATTGACCACATTGGGTGAAGAGGCCCTCCATAGGGTGATGGAGCAGATGGGGAGCGCTCCTCATCCGGATGAGGAGATGTTGCACTCCTTATCCCTCTCGATTGCTCAGGCTAGGGCAGCAGAGGATGAGCTGGGGGCTCGGCTAGCGGAGACCCGGGAGCTCCTGGTGAGTTAATTTATTAGTTTAATTATTTATATATTACGTTGACTTGGTCTTCCAGTAGTTCTGACGTAGTTGTGGTGTCTTGTTTTATTTTTTGACAGTCTGAGAGGGAGGCTGAGGTCGCTAGTCATGTGGCGATGATCGAGCTATTTATCGGTCAGCAGTAGGCCGACTGAGAGGTGGAGGCCAGTCTGCGATTTGAGATTTACCGCTTGGTAAGTGTTCGTATAAATGTGGCTTTGTTTTTAGTGTCGTGGGCTCACCAACTGATGTGTTTATTGGTTATTTGTAGGGAGCCGAGCTTGCTGCTGGAGGTCCTATTCCAACATTTGATCCATCTTCAGTTACTTCCTCCAGTCGGGAGGATCCAACGGTGGCTCATCTTCGGGCTGAGCTGAAGCATTGGGTAAGTTATTCAATCTTTCAACTTGTTTGAGTAATTGAAATTGTTTGTCAGGTGTTATTGTTTCTCTATTTGTCATAGTTTACTAACGTCAGGTTGTATTTCAGTGTCGGGTTGTCGAGGATCTTCTGACGAGGGAGGCGGCTGGTGCCTCTCTACGACCCGAGAGTCAGGTATGATATTTTTTTGGTGTGATTTAGTTTAGGTTAATTCATTTAATTCTGTTCTAATGTATCTTGTGTTGGTTTATTTGGTTCTTTGTGCTGGCTGTTCCAGATTCCGCTCCTGAGGCTCCTCCTCAGGGGTCTGCTCCTATTCCTGATCAGGTATGTTTTAGTTATTGTGTTCACAGTTTTTTTGTTATCATAGTATCTTCTTATGTATTTTTTGGTTCTTGTTGGAGCCATTCCTTATTGATTATAACGTTAAGTGATGGCGCGGCTTTTGGAGGAGAGGTTAGATCTAGTATGATTCCTTCTTTTCAAAGTTTTTCTTTTTATATTCATATATATATATATATATATATTGGTTTGTGGCTTAGTGTGATTACGCAAGTTCACCACCTTGAGGACGCGTGCCTAGAGGTGGCGCGAGCGCATGCCACTCTCGAGGCTAGACAAATCCTTGGGGAGAGGCGGAGTTGCGATGACCTGCTCGTCGAGATGATGGTTACATAGCAGACTCAGGCTGAGGCATTGGAGGCTACGCATTGGATGACGCGGGTAGAGATGCAGGCGACAATGGATTGGCTACAGTATCGTCTGGTGAGGAGTGAGTGAGGGGTGTGTAGATCCACTAGTCAGCTCAATGGATCAGAGTCGAGGGCTACTGGCTCTTCGACTGGGCAGTCTCGTCATACATCACACGATCGTGTTAGGAGTGATACTCATAAGGATTCTGTCATTCATGGGGTTCTCAGTGGGTATCCTCCTCGTTCTCGATCGAGGCTGTCTGTCATCCAGGTGAGTGAGGGGGACTCTGTAGCGGGGTCGCGTCGTCTAGAGGTTTCACGAACTCTAGGGGATGGGATTGTGTTTTCAGATAACCAGTCTACGAATCTTCGAGCTTATGATATTGGCGATAGTGGTGCTCGACCGTCCCAGCGACAACGTAGGGATTAGGTGGGTGTGTGTGTTTGTTTTTGTCCATTATGAGCGTGCATTGTATATACAGGGGGTATACCCCCGGTGACAAGTGTAAAAAGAAAATTTTGACATATATATATGGAGATTTATGTACCTGATTGGCTCCTTTTCTTTTAGTTACCTTTTGCATCTGCCTTTCGCTTTTCTTTTTTATGCCGTCAATCATCATCAGGACTTGGATGCCACCTTCAGCTGGCCTGGTGATGGTTGAAGGTTGCCTTGTATCTGCACATGTAAAGGTAATACTATCACTAGTTTTTGTCCTCCCCCTTGCGAGTTGTCAAGGGGGTGAGTGTCTCAGACCGGGGTCTGGTAATAAAGGTGGATATGTGCTCTCTTTTTTTTTTTTTTCTTTTTTTTTTTTTTTTTTGAAATAAAAATAATGCAATAGGGAAAGGAAATAACTAAGACATGAATAATAAAGATAATAAAATAATTAAATAAAATGCCCCAGCGTAGGAGCGTGGTAGAATTGGTAGTATGGCATCTTCGGTAGCATTCTCCGGATGGTAACTTGGTCATTCCTCATCTTCTTTGGGGATGAGTTAGTGGTTCTGATGCGATTCTTCTTCTAATCTAAAAAAAATGCTCTAGTGTGTAGATGCAATGGAGCTTTTTTGGATTTTAGATGAGCATTCTGGGTCTATAAGTAGTCATGGGTATTTGGTGAGTTAATTTTGAAGAAAAATTGATCAATACTGTCACTGAACCGGGGAGGTCTCTTTTGTTTAGGTTAGTTGTATACGGGGGTCTATCTTAGGGTGGGGGTCATCCTATCCTGTGGTTATTAGGGAAAAGTATGGTAGGTATAGTGAAATTGCATCAGTCATCATTCATCAGTTTTCGGTTTCATTCCTAGGAGTATCCTGTAAGGCTTCCAGTTTATCATCCGAAAATGAAAATGGGTGAAGAGGGGATAAGGTTCAATGATGTGGGGAGTAGTTTGCAACTAATGCTCTACAAAAGGGGTGAGCAACAATCTTCTTCTCAGTGGGGATATGGGCTGCCATGATTGAACTCTTTGTCATGTTTCGGCACCATCAAAATCTCACATTCTATGGTTAGCAGGAGTTTATCCTCCTCCCACCACCTTACGATGATATCTAGTAGTATGGGGACACCAAGGATGCCATCGCAGTTTGCTTATACATTTTTAGTGGAGTTACCAGAGATGTCCTCACGGCCTACTTATGCTTTCCTGAGCTCATTGACTTGTTCATTCGCCGTAATGCTCTCACTCGATTTTGATGTGTAGATATATTTTGAAAGCATCCTGCTAGCGCAAGAATAATGAGTTTTGATTAAACCTAGCATCTTTATTTTTTTGCTCTAATGTCTCCTCCAATGGCGGGGGGAAGGTAATGAGGATTAGGTGTTACTTACACTTTTGAAAGAGATTAGGTAGGTCACCAGTCCTTCAATCAGATTGCCCGAATAAAAAGTGGGCGATAAATTGGAGGTCTTCAGAATATTCGGAGAATTGATGACGTACGACTGATGAATGGGTCATGACGACTACGGGGTGGTAAGTATAAGTATTTAACTACGGGATGTGATGATCACAGGGCTAAGGGTATTATTTTCTAAGGTACATGGCGTTCCAAGGGCTAGGGAGTTCTTCTCCATCTTGGTTCACCAGTTTTTATGTATTTCCAGGGTATGCAGCTGTTATGACATAGGGTCCTTCCCAGTTCGGTTTCAGTTTTCCTTTTGGATGAATGTGCTTGAAAGGCATGATTTTCTTCAAAATTAATTCTCCAATGTTAAAGGTTCATTCGAGCACTTTCTTATCTCAAAAAGTGTTCCAAGAAGAGTGTTTGATGTACGCCATTATCATGTTCACTTCTTGATCAGATTTGTGCTAGGTGGAATAAAAGTATGATCGGTTTATGACATGCACAAGATCTTAAGATCTATTGTCTGGGAGTTTGGAGTTAAAAACGATCTCCCTACTTGTAGACACCCCCATTTTCCCTCTCGAAATATGCAAATTTATTCGATCAACCTTTGACCCCTTTTAACCCTAACATGAGAACCATGCACTGAAACAATGGTACAGGACTAAACACAAGCTGAAACAATAGCTATGTGGCTCAGATCCCAACTAGGGAGACTATATACTGAAATAATAGTATATAGTCGAAATGCAGACTGAAACAATAGTATATGGCTGGACACAGGCTGAAACAATAACTCTGTGGCTCAGGCTCCATAACCCCGACGTGGAAATCATGTACTAAAATAATAGTACATGACTGAACATAGGCTGAAACAATAGCTCTATGGCTTAGGTCCCAGCACGGGGAGGCTATATATTGAAATAATAGTATGTAGTTGAAATGTAGGCTGAAACAATAGTCTAGCCTTTCAGACCCGACCCGAACCCAGACAACCCCTAATTTCGTGCCTGAAATCTTACACGTAATTTGATTGCACGCAAAACCACAAATGTGCAATCAGTCTCCCTTCAGACCAGACTTCCCTTCCCTAGACCACTTTGAGACTCGATCATGCGCCTGACACCAGATGCGTGATCGGATTGAGTGCCCCACCACAAGCGCGCAATTGGCCTATGCCCGACCTAGTCTCACTGTCCTTGACCCCCAAGTTTCCTTGATTCAAGCGCTTGAAAAGATGCTTAATCAGATCGCACACTCCACCATGCATAGTGGTTCTAACGTGATTAGAAGCGGAAAACTCAGAGCAACTCAGCGATCGCTCCTTTGGTGTGGTGACTCAAAGCGATTAAGGACTAGGAAATCGGCGCTTAATTCAGTTAAACGCCTGAAACAGGGCGTTTAATTGAAGAAAAACCTATAAAAGCTTTTTTTCTCGAAAACTGGAGGGGGATGACTATGAATTTCGAGAGGAGAGACTACAAATTTCGAAACCAGAGAATTAGAGATGCATCCACGGAGAAACCTAGACATAACTTTGAGATTAAAACTCCAAACCTCCGATGATTCCTCTCCACCCTAACCTTAGGTAAAAAGCTAGTTTTTGTTAGTTTTAGAATTAGGGTTTATACCAGTCTTAATTATTAGTTTTAATTTTCAGTTTGATACCGTAGTACCCCTTTTTAGACCGTAAATTTTTATGTATGGTTCTAATTCTCCAAATCTAGAACCAGCCCTTAATCTCACAGTCCAATCCACCGACTCTTGAGACTTAATTTAGCTTTGAAATCTTAATTTCTAGTACTATCATTAATTTCTAGTTCTAGTTCTTAGGTTCTAGACCTAGTCTTTGATCATACGGTCTGATTTCCTGATTTCGGATCCTAATTCAGAACTAAAATTCCAAGTTTTAGTTTAATTCCCTTAATTTAATATCTCTAAAATTTCAGTTTATAATTTAGTCCATTTTAATTCTAATTCCTTAATTTAATCTATAATCATAGTCCAAAATCAATTCCAAAAATACAAAAAAATAATATTATCATCCAAAAAGCCAATTTGTTTTCAATCACAGTTACCCGATTTGCCTAAGGGAGCTTACGGAGGGTACTCGTGAATGAGGCCAATCCTCCTTAGCATAGCAGGCCCAAAACCCTTTTTTTTAGAATCTTAGAATTAATTAATTGCTTTTCTTAGCCTTTTTAGTATAATTAATTAGTTTATTTCTTTTCATTTCAGCATAATTAATTAATTAAATTAATTAGATTTTGAGTATGATTAATTAATTTCTTTAACTCAGATTTTTAATTAGTCAATTCTTTGCTTTAATTAGAATTTTAGTCTAACTAATTCATTGCCTTAATTAGAGTTCTAATACAATTAGTATATTTACTTTAGTTAGAATTGCAGTAGAATTACTATATTTGTCTCAATTAGAATTTCAATACAATCAATATGCTTGATTTAATCAGAGTTTCACTAGAACTACTACATGTGCATTCCTAGTACAATTAGAAATTTAATTGGACTTCTAATAGAATTAGGAAACTAATAATAATTAGACTCCTAGTACAATTAGGAAACTAATTAGACCCCTAACAGGCTTAGAATGAACTCACACAGTTAGTTTTAGGTTTGTTTGTCCCTAGTGTAGGTTAGTCTTATTTTTTCATGTTTTGGTCAATAGGAGCCCCCGCAGCTGGCTATCAGCACAGCATGGACGGAGTCCCATACTTAGTACCGTTCCTTGCCGAAGTTTCAATGAGAGCGGCTGGTGTCTTTTGGCTTTGCACCGATCCTGGAGTTTGAGCCTTTTCAGGTCGATCGTGGCCTGATTGCGGCAATTTTGGAGAGATGGAGGGAGGAGCAACAAGCGCTTCTCTTTCCAGTTGGTATGATGTTACCGACTGCTGAGGATTATGTCCGCATTACCGGTCTTCATTTTGAGGGTGAGCCGATCACAGGGCGGATGGCAGGAGCATATTTGGAGATATGTGAGGAGATTTTGGGCATTCCGTATAGGTCGAGTTGTTCGAGGCCAAGCGTAGTTCTAGTCACTTGGTTCTTCGATACATTCACCAGCGGCTTCATCCCTCCGAGGCGTCACTCGGAGTCGGGGGCATCTTACGAGGAGCATTGTGCGGTGGTGGCGGGTCAGGAGTCTGTGACTGAGCCAGGGGTGGCTGCAGATAGGGTGCTCCGAGCGTTCTTGATGCACTTCCTTAATGCAGTTCTCTTTTCTTCTTCAACTCAGGGATGCGTCACTGGGTTATTTTTTATGATTCTTAGGGACTTGGATCGGGTCCCTACCTACGTATGGGATGTGGCCGCATTGGCGCATCTCTATGAGTAGCTTTATCGTCGATGTAGCAGGCGTCTCGACCATTAGAGGTTTCCTTCTGTTCCTCCAGGTAAGCTATAGTTAATCGGCGTCATGGTGTCTTTAGTTTCATTAATTTTTGGTCGTAGTTGTTCTTAGCATTTCTTCTTGTGTGTCGTCGTTGTTTTTTTCTTCAGTTTTGGGCGTACGATCATTTCGGTTTTCTTCGTCCGGGGTTCCAGTGGAGATTAAGTTCATGTTTCTGCAAATGCGCATGTGGAGGGAGGCATTATGGGGTCTCCATTGGTCTTCTGATCTTCAGACCGCACGAGGCCTCTTCGAGGGCATGCATGAGGGACAGGTATATATCACTGTGTTATCTGTTTTGTTTCTTTTGTTTGGTGTTTCATTTTGGGCTCTAAAAATTCATTGATAGCTCGGCTTGTTTATTTGGTTAGGTGATTTGGAGGCCATACGAGGCCGAGGAGGATGCCGGGGTGCTAGTGATTGAGTCCGATCAGCCTTTCTTTGATGTGGACATATGGGTCAACTATTTTCACAAGGTGGAGAGGATCCACATATCTCAGGCAGTACGGCAAGTGGGGCTCGCTCAGGGAATCCCTCCAGAGATTCGCCACAGGGTGGCGAAGAGGATGACCGGCCCTCCTGGCCAGAATTTTGCGGAGCGGATGGTGCTTTAGATGGCCGATTTTAGGATTGGAGGGACCAGGGTGACAGGGGCACATGATGAGGCAGACGTGTGAGAGTTTAGGAGATGGTTTAGTGCATTGGGTGCGGGCACCTCTTCACACGTCCCTTCCATGGGAGTGGTTCTTTTGCGATCGGTGGGCCGAAGTCGACATCAGCATTGAGGGAGAGATTGACCACATTGGGTGAAGAGGCCCTCCATAGGGTGATGGAGCAGATGGGGAGCACTCCTCATCCGGATGAGGAGATGTTGCACTCCTTATCCCTCTCGATTGCTCAGGCTAGGGCAGCAGAGGATGAGCTGGGGGCTCGGCTAGCGGAGACCCGGGAGCTCCTGGTGAGTTAATTTATTAGTTTAATTATTTATATATTACGTTGACTTGGTCTTCCTGTAGTTCTGACGTAGTTGTGGTGTCTTGTTTTATTTTTTGACAGTCTGAGAGGGAGGCTGAGGTCGCTAGTCATGTGGCGATGATCGAGCTATTTATCGGTCAGCAGTAGGCCGACTGAGAGGTGGAGGCCAGTCTGCGATTTGAGATTTACCGCTTGGTAAGTGTTCGTATAAATGTGGCTTTGTTTTTAGTGTCGTGGGCTCACCAACTGATGTGTTTATTGGTTATTTGTAGGGAGCCGAGCTTGCTGCTGGAGGTCCTATTCCAACATTTGATCCATCTTCAGTTACTTCCTCCAGTCGGGAGGATCCAACGGTGGCTCATCTTCGGGCTGAGCTGAAGCATTGGGTAAGTTATTCAATCTTTCAACTTGTTTGAGTAATTGAAATTGTTTGTCAGGTGTTATTGTTTCTCTATTTGTCATAGTTTACTAACGTCAGGTTGTATTTCAGTGTCGGGTTGTCGAGGATCTTCTGACGAGGGAGGCGGCTGGTGCCTCTCTACGACCCGAGAGTCAGGTATGATATTTTTTTGGTGTGATTTAGTTTAGGTTAATTCATTTAATTCTGTTCTAATGTATCTTGTGTTGGTTTATTTGGTTCTTTGTGCTGGCTGTTCCAGATTCCGCTCCTGAGGCTCCTCCTCAGGGGTCTGCTCCTATTCCTGATCAGGTATGTTTTAGTTATTGTGTTCACAGTTTTTTTGTTATCATAGTATCTTCTTATGTATTTTTTGGTTCTTGTTGTAGCCACCTACATTCACTGTTCCTTCTGTGCAGCCTACCGATCCAGTGACTGTTATAACAGTGGCGCGGCTTTTGGAGGAGAGGTTAGATCTAGTATGATTCCTTCTTTTCAAAGTCTTTCTTTTTATATTCATATATATATATATATATTGGTTTGTGGCTTAGTGTGATTACGCAAGTCCACCACCTTGAGGACGCGTGCCTAGAGGTGGCGCGAGCGCATGCCACTCTCGAGGCTAGACAAATCCTTGGGGAGAGGCGGAGTTGCGATGACCTGCTCGTCGAGATGATGGTTACATAGCAGACTCAGGCTGAGGCATTGGAGGCTACGCATTGGATGACGCGGGTAGAGATGCAGGCGACAATGGATTGGCTACAGTATCGTCTGGTGAGGAGTGAGTGAGGGGTGTGTAGATCCACTAGTCAGCTCAATGGATCAGAGTCGAGGGCTACTGGCTCTTCGACTGGGCAGTCTCGTCATACATCACACGATCGTGTTAGGAGTGATACTCATAAGGATTCTGTCATTCATGGGGTTCTCAGTGGGTATCCTCCTCGTTCTCGATCGAGGCTGTCTGTCATCCAGGTGAGTGAGGGGACTTCAGAAGCGGTCGTCTAGAGGTTTCACGAACTCTAGGTGCTGGGATTGTGTTTTCAGATAACCAGTCTACGAATCTTCGAGCTTATGATATTGGGGATAGTGGTGCTCGACCGTCCCAGCGACAACGTAGGGATTAGGTGGGTGTGTGTGTTTGTTTTTGTCCATTATGAGCGTGCATTGTATATACAGGGGGTATACCCCCGGTGACAAGTGTAAAAAGAAAATTTTGACATATATATATGGAGATTTATGTACCTGATTGGCTCCTTTTCTTTTAGTTACCTTTTGCATCTGCCTTTCGCTTTTCTTTTTTATGCCGTCAATCATCATCAGGACTTGGATGCCACCTTCAGCTGGCCTGGTGATGGTTGAAGGTTGCCTTGTATCTGCACATGTAAAGGTAATACTATCACTAGTTTTTGTCCTCCCCCTTGCGAGTTGTCAAGGGGGTGAGTGTCTCAGATCGGGGTCTGGTAATAAAGGTGGATATGTGCTCTCTTTTTTTTTTTTTCTTTTTCTTTTTTTTTTTTGAAATAAAAATAATGCAATAGGGAAAGGAAATAACTAAGACATGAATAATAAAGATAATAAAATAAATAATTAAAATGCCCCAGCGTAGGAGCGTGGTAGAATTGGTAGTATGGCATCTTCGGTAGCATTCTCCGGATGGTAACTTGGTCATTCCTCATCTTCTTTGGGGATGAATTAGTGGTTCTGATGCGATTCTTCTTCTAATCTAAAAAAAATGCCCTAGTGTGTAGATGCAATGGAGCTTTTTTGGATTTTAGATGAGCATTCTGGGTCTATAAGTAGTCATGGGTATTTGGTGAGTTAATTTTGAAGAAAAATTGATCAATACTGTCACTGAACCGGGGAGGTCTCTTTTGTTTTGGTTAGTTGTATACGGGGGTCTATCTTAGGGTGGGGGTCATCCTATCCTGTGGTTATTAGGGAAAAGTATGGTAGGTATAGTGAAATTGCATCAGTCATCATTCATCAGTTTTCGGTTTCATTCCTAGGAGTATCCTGTAAGGCTTCCAGTTTATCATCCGAAAATGAAAATGGGTGAAGAGGGGATAAGGTTCAATGATGTGGGGAGTAGTTTGCAACTAATGCTCTACAAAAGGGGTGAGCAACAATCTTCTTCTCAGTGGGGATATGGGCTGCCATGATTGAACTCTTTGTCATGTTTCGGCACCATCAAAATCTCACATTCTATGGTTAGCAGGAGTTTATCCTCCTCCCACCACCTTACGATGATATCTAGTAGTATGGGGACACCAAGGATGCCATCGCAGTTTGCTTATACATTTTTAGTGGAGTTACCAGAGATGTCCTCACGGCCTACTTATGCTTTCCTGAGCTCATTGACTTGTTCATTCGCCGTAATGCTCTCACTCGATTTTGATGTGTAGATATATTTTGAAAGCATCCTGCTAGCGCAAGAATAATGAGTTTTGATTAAACCTAGCATCTTTATTTTTTTGCTCTAATGTCTCCTCCAATGGCGGGGGGAAGGTAATGAGGATTAGGTGTTACTTACACTTTTGAAAGAGATTAGGTAGGTCACCAGTCCTTCAATCAGATTGCCCGAATAAAAAGTGGGCGATAAATTGGAGGTCTTCAGAATATTCGGAGAATTGATGACGTACGACTGATGAATGGGTCATGACGACTACGGGGTGGTAAGTATAAGTATTTAACTACGGGATGTGATGATCACAGGGCTAAGGGTATTATTTTCTAAGGTACATGGCGTTCCAAGGGCTAGGGAGTTCTTCTCCATCTTGGTTCACCAGTTTTTATGTATTTCCAGGGTATGCAGCTGTTATGACATAGGGTCCTTCCCAGTTCGGTTTCAGTTTTCCTTTTGGATGAATGTGCTTGAAAGGCATGATTTTCTTCAAAATTAATTCTCCAATGTTAAAGGTTCATTCGAGCACTTTCTTATCGTAAGCCCTGGCCACTCTCCTCTGATATACTTGAGCATGATCAGCTGCCCTTAGACGTGTTTCATCGAGTTATTCTAGCTGCGTGAGTAGGGAAATTCTCCTCTCGTTTAAGGATAACTCATCATCGAGTTAAATCCATAAGGATGGTACTTGTATCTCATAGGGTAGGACTGCCTCCATCCTGTAGGTAAGGAGGTAGGGAGTTTGGCCAGTGGCCGTACGAATAGAGGTCCTGTAGGCCCAAAGTGCTTATGGTAGTCGTTCAGGCCAGTCGGCTCCATTGCTTTTTTCTACTATGCATTTCAGAATTTGAATCAGCGTTTTATTCGTAGCTTCTGCTTGTCCATTTCCTTGAGGGTAGAACGGCGATGAGTGACGTAGATCGATGTCGAATTTCTTGCATAACTTCTTTGTCTTCTCTATGATGAACTGTTGTCCGTTATCAGTGATAAATATCCTGAGTACTCAAAACTTGGTGATAATATTCCAAACGATAAACCTTACGAGTGTTGAAGCGGTGATTCTGCCATAGGATTCAGCTTCTGCCCATTTAGTGTAGTATTCGGTCACTGTAAGTATAAACGCATGCTTGTGAGTGTTCCCAACTGTGTCTGTGAAGGGCCCGATGACATCGAAGGCCCACATCGAAAATTTTCATGGCGAGGTCATAGTGTTCAATGCAACTGATGGAGCTTTGATAAGTGCGGCGTGTTCTTAGCATGGTATGCAGAATTGGATGTAGAGGTGGCAATCTCTTGTCATTGTCGGCCAGAAGTAGCTCTGTCGTATGATTTGATTGGCGAGTCTCTGTCTACCGGCGTGGGCGTCACAGGCTCTGGCGTGTGCTTCTCAAATGATGTATTGTCCTTCGGTGGTTATGATGCATCGTAGCAGTATTCCTTTGGTAAAGGCTTCTTTGTATAATGTTTCACTGAGTATGCAGAATTGGGTACATCTGTTCCGTATAGTCTTCCATTCGATCTTTGTGGCATATGGGGGAACATGCTGATGCTTCAGGAAGTTTCAGATATCGAAATACCATGGCTGTCTGTCGTCGGTTGGTAATTTTTCAAATCTGAACATAGCGACTTCGGTTTCTGACTTGACGTGCTTTTCTGGAGTGATTGCTTCATTTGATTTCGTGTTCATGGGGAGGACTGGTAATTCTCTCTTGACGGTCCACGCTACCTTGTGGGTGGATACAGTCAGCTTTTCAATGAAGAAGGTCTTGGTCTGTTGTCCAACGGGTATTTGGATGACTGAGGCTAATGTGGCTTCGGAATCTGCGAGTTCATTTTCTAATCTAGGGATGTGTGTGAAAAAGATTCTTTCAAATTTCTTTACCAAATATTAAGCAGTTTCTAAGTATGCCATTAGTCCCCTTTCCTTAGTTTTCTATTCTCCTATGACTTGTGAAATTACTAGTTTGGAATCACCGATGGTTTTCAACTGTTTAACACCTAATTGTAGTGCTTCTCATAGTCCAGCTATGAAGGCTTCGTATTCTGCGACGTTATTAGTGAGAAGGAAATCTAGTTGAAATGCTTTAGGTATGACAACTCCTTCTGGGCTTAGGAGGACTATCCCGATGCCTTTTCCTTTGTGATTTAGAGCGTCATCGAAATAAAGGGTCCATGAGTTCTTATCGAGCTCTTCGTTATGAATGGCGAGTAGGTCTTCATCAGGGAAGTTCGCATGTATGGGCTTATCATCCGGGACCGGGAGCTCTGTGAGGTAATCAACAATTGCTTGTCCTTTGATCGATTTTTGTGTGACGTAAGTGATATCAAATTCCTATAATAGCATATGCCAACGAGCGATCTTTCCTAAGGTTGCGGGCTTTTCGAAAACATACTTCAGAGGGTCCATTCGGGCGAGTACTAGTATTTTATGTGCTCTGAAGTAATGTCGTGGTTTGGTTGAGTCCCACACCAGCGTGAGGCAAGTCTTCTCCATAGGAGTGTATTTTCGTTCATACACGACCATCGTTCTACTAAGGTAGTAAATGGATTTCTCTCTCTTGTCGTCTTCTTCATATTGTCCCAAGATTACTCTCATTTCTTTATCATTTGCTGAGAAGTATAGGATTATAAGTTTTTTGGGAACTGGTGGTAATAGTATTGGCAGGTTAAGGAGGTACTTTTTGATGTTGTCAAAGGCTTGCTGGCATTGGTCATCCCACTTGTACTCAGTTCCTCTTTTAAGTAGTCTATAAAAAGGATCACATCTGTCTGAATGTTGGAAGATAAATCTCCTGATGAATTGCAATTTTCCTATCAAACCTTGTAATTCTTTGATATTACTCAGAGATGGCATCTCAAGGATAGCTCTGACTTTTGTAGGGTCGACTTCAATCCCTCACTAGCTGACTATGAAATCAACTAATTTTTTAGAGGTGACTCCAAAGACACATTTCTTTGGATTCATGTTTAGCTGATATTTCTTAGCTCTTTGCAACACCAGTCGGAGTGCTTCAACATATCTTGCCCTTGTTTGGGACTTCACTAATATGTCATCGACGTAGACTTCTACACATTTATGCATCATGTCGTGAAAGATAGCCATCATGGCACGTTGATACGTGACTCCTGCATTCTTGAGCCCAAAAGGCATGACAACGTAGCAATAAGTTCCCCATGGTGTGGTGAAGGAAGTCTTCTCTTGGTCAGACTCCGCTAATTTGATCTAATTATATCCTGAGAAATCGTCCATAAAAGATAACAACTCATGCCCAGCGGTATTGTCGACTAGAGTGTAAATATGTGAAAGCGAGAAATCATCGTTTGGGCATGCATGGTTAAGGTTTTGAAAGTCAATGATGACCCGTACTCTGTCGTCTTTCTTAACGATAGGTACTATGTTGGTGACCCACTTAGGGTAGAGGATGACTCGAATGAATTAACTTTGTGTAATTTGTCAACATCCTCTTTAACTTGAAGGACAGTTTGTGGGTGCATCCTACGGAGTTTCTACTTAATGGGCTTCGCATTGGGTTGTAAGACAAGGCGATGTTCTGCTAAACTCGGGACTAGACCAGGCATATCCTCATAGGACCATGCAAAGGAGTCAAGGTGCTCTTGTAGGACCTGGGCAATTTATTGTCGTTCCTTGGAGTTGAGCGTTGCACTAATTAGGAGCTTTTTAGGTTTCTCTTTAGTACCGAAATTAATTTCTTCTGTGAGTTTCGCGATAGCTTGGGTTTGCTCGTCGAAATGCTTGATGACCAGGTGAATGTCCTATGCCTCCTCAGCTACTGGTGTTCCTTCTTGATCCTCCTCAGTAAGTTCATATGCTGCGAAGTTACTACACTAGAGATTCAATTTTGCAGAAGGTAACCCTTCATCAGTACAATTTTTGACTAAGAGATCTTTGGTAAGGTACAGGTCAAGGCTATTGATCATTCTCTCAAAGTCGTGAAGTATCTCATCTGGTATGATCACCGACTTGTTGTTTAGCCTGGATGCTTTACGTCCTAGTGCGGGAGATGGGAGAGTAGTCTTAGGAGAAAAGTCCCCTTGTTGGTCTCAAGATTGACTCGAAACGACAAGTTCCCCTCCTTTACTGGGGTTTTCTGATTTTTTAGGATTTTGTATTTCTAGATTTTTAGGGTTTTCTATTTTTTCTATTTTTTTAATTTTGGATAATAGATATGGTACAGGGTCGGTCTCCTCAAGAGGCGCCGGGAGAGTTGCTTCCTCTAGTTGAGGGAGCGAGACGGCTGCCGGAGCCGTTCGAGCGATTCTTCAGGAAGTGTGGGCTTGTTCGGATTTTGGAATTTTTTTTTTAGAGTCTTCAGCTAATGAGACCTTTTAAATAAGCAACGCGGGTGACAGGGGTATCGGCATTCGGATTCCCTCTATCACATTGATGGTCTCTTCTTCGAAGAAGCTGTGGAGATCATAATCAATCGAACTATCATCCTCTGAGGTATAATAGGGTTACTCTTCCTACCAAGGGGGATATTCTAAGGGGTACCTAGGGGCGGTGAGTTCCTTCCCTTGAACTTCATAATATGTTAGGATGAGCACACATGCTTGACAGCGAGGTTGGTAATGGTGAGAAATGTAGGGGGATCCCCAAGGGCATTCCCATGCTTCTGAGTTAGAGTCGAGGATGGTATCAAACTCCTCTTCTTGATCTGACAGTTCTTAGAGTCCTAGGTTAGCTTGCTCTGCTAATTCGAGGCAGGGAGATCTATCCAGTAGTCTTCGTCATCACTCGGGGGAGGCTGCCACACTTCTTCGAGAGATTTCCAAAATATTTGGAGTTGTGGCGCATTTGGGGATGGAAGATTGTCTAGTTCAAATTCCTCTTCGACCTCTACGAGGGCGGTATGAGTGATTCCTGTGGGGTCCACCAGATGACTGTCGGGATTCTCTTCTTCTTGCGCTAGTAGTCGAGTGCATGAGCTATTACCTGTTTCTGTTGTCACGAGATCGGGGTGATTTGGCTCTACTATCGTAGGATATTGAATCCAATTAGCGAAGCGTTCTAAGATGCTGGTGCATGCTCTAGAGCGGGGTTGGTATGGGTGAGCGATGCAAGGGGAATCCCACGGGCATTCCCATCCATCAAGGTCGAGGCCTAGGCGGATGCTATACGAGTTAGGATTTTCTTGTGGGGTGTCGTCTTCTTCCCATGTTGAATGCGAGTACTTTTTGTCATCCTGAAGGTGGCAATGTGAAAGTCTTCGTTGTCAGTGGATTCCCATTCTTCTAATTTCGATTCGAGTTTTGGGGGTTCTCCCTTTCTCTCTTCTGTAAGCTCTTTAGTGTTAAACAAGGGTTTGACTCCTTTGAGCGGCTTATCGATGTCATCATTTAGATTCATTAGATCGTTGAATGCTTTCGCCATTCATTTGATCACCGCTTCTTGGGATTTGGTGAAGGACACTTCCTTCTGCTTTGGTATATTTTCTTTCTCGGTGGTCCCATAGATGAAGTGGTCATGTAGAGACCATTTTGGTGAGGTAGGGAACAAGTCGGCTTGTGGGCCGTCGGATTGATAACCTAGCCCTATTTGTTTGCGTATTTTTATTAGGACGATGGGACCTACACGACCTTGCTTGTTTTTATTGAGTCTGGTGTGGGGGATGTACCCAAGCTGATACATAAGATCCCATCCTTTTGTCGCGGTTGGGTTGATGTCTTAAAGCTTGGCGAGGTCTAGGCCAACCTCTCTTCTCACCAATTTTTGTTGACGCGTCGAGCAAGAGCTTGGAGGGATAGGGGGACGAACTTCTGCAATGATTATCTTATCGGGGATTCAAGTCTTTTGAATATGACCCATGTTCAACATAGAATCATGAGCAGTTGGTATGCTCGCCTCGTAATTAGTGTCCATTTCTTGGAGAGGCCCATCAACATATATTCGGACAATGGAGTCTTCGTAGGGAAATTTAACGCATTAGTGGTATGTGGATGCGACGGCTTTCAGTGACTCTAATCATTTTCTTCCTAAGATTAGATTGTACGTACTAGCATAATTAGAAACATGGAAAGTGATGTCTTTTATCACTGGTCCGAGGTGAACTTGTAGTTTGATAGTTCCTTTGACAAAGCGTCGTGAGCCATCATAAGCTATGAGTGATAGTGCAGAGGGCCTGATGTCCTACTTCGTGTATTCGAGTGTCTTCAACATTGTGAGAGGGCAAATGTTAAGTCCTGCTCCCTTGTCAACTAGTGTGTGCGGTATGGAGAATTCTCTAATGATGACCGTAAGATATAAAGGGGCTGGACTCCCGCGGAGTGACTCCTTAGGCATGTCCACGTCCATGAAAGTGTGTTGGAGGTTGTGCCATTACGGAGGCGATTTGATGTAGCTCATCTAGCATTGTATCCTCGTCCACTTGTGAGTCTTCAAGTGTCCTTATCAACAACCGTTGATGATCAGGTGATTTCTTAATGAGTTCCAATATAGATATCTGAGCTAGAATCTTTTGAAGGTGTCGCAGAAGGTCATATTCTTGCCCTGGCTCAAGTGCAGTTTCTTTGCCTGGCCAATGGGCGTTAGGTGCAGGTGGTTGGAACGGTTGACGGGCAGGAATCGGTGGAGGGATAATGTGAGATGGGAGCGGCAAATTAACTTCTCTTTCTCTCACATTCCCCTCTGGCGGTTGCACATTCGTGAAATCCTTATTTCGAGGGAAAGGAGGAGGTGGATAGTTTGTTCCAGACTTAAGGATTGGGCAAGTCGGCTACTGACTAAAGTCGGTGTTGTTTGACATTGAGGTGCCTGTGAGGTGAGTAAAATTCAAGGTCGGAGTGCGTACTTGCACTGCTCCATTCCAAGGTGGGAGGTACTGTGTGTAATCCTCTTCTTCTGGGAACACCGAGACCAGGGTCTCGCACGGGTCGGGATATTCTTCTCGCTCACTCTCTCTTATGTTTAGACGACACTCAGTCCTTGTTTCATTTTCTAGGTTTGAAGTCTTTCAGGTAACACTTTCTACCCATGCGCCAATTTGGGCTGCGGTTTGGAGAACGTGATCTCCATACTCAGGTTCAGGATTAGGCAAAGGGGGCAGTAATGGCGTCGGTTCAGGATTTGGAGGGGTGGAAGTCTCTGGTGGGCGACTATGGAGGAATGCTTTCCCGGCCCTAAAGTAATGGATTCAGATCTGAGTGAATTTTAGGTAAGGAGGTGGGCTCGGCAGGGTGATTCGAGTGATCAGGGCCGAGTGGTGCGGGAGTGGAGGTGCTCTCGCAGGGATAGCAAAAGTGTGGGAGGGTTGGATAGGAGTGATTAAGGTGGAAGATTGGAAGGAGGACTGACCGGGGAGATCCACGATAGTGACCTGGACTGGTGTTGCTTGGTTGTGATTAGGCATAGGGTTATTAACGATTCCTAAGTTTTGTTGGGGTTGATTATTATTGGGGTTAGGATTCCTAAGCACTTCTTAGTCGATCTAGTTTCGATCATTCATATCATAGATTACGTCCTAGAGGACCCACCAGTCCTCTAGATTGTGTCCCTCGTATCGATGGAATGCGTAATACTTGCTATAGTTTAAGTTTGTCGGCCATGGCCGAGGTCTTTCTGGTGGGAATCGAAAAAGATTCTGGGTGTTAAGGAGACGAAAGATGTTGGGGATCATATCAGGTAAAGGGGGATAGTATTCTTGCCTTGGCTGATAAAGACCTTTGGCTGGGTTGAAGTACTGCGGTGGGGGTACATTATTATAGCTTGGCACGTGGGCCGGTCGATTCTGCATTTTATTATAGTTCTGATAAGTGTTAGGGTATTGGTTTCTATTCAGATATTGGCCCTGACCCTGGTTTTGTCCTTAGCTCTGATTTGCATATCTTTGTTGATTAGTGCCTTGATTTTGGTCTATGTACCGCTGTTGATTTTGATTATGCTCAAAATTTTACGGTTGGAAGTTTTTGTTCTTGGAGTTTTATCCCTGATTGACAACGGTGTTAACCTGTTCAGTTCCGAAGTCTTTCTTATTACTTTTCGACTTTGATTCACTAGCGGAGCCTACTTTTGACATGATTATAGATAGGGTGAGGTCTCCACCTTTTATGTGTCATGCTAGTCGGGACACTCGGGAGACAAGTGAGGTGAAGTCGGGGCAATCACTTATGACAAGTGCGCTCTTTAATGGTTCCCTAGTGTTGTCGATGATGATATCGACCGAGTCTTTCTCCTTCATTGAAGTGCCAGTCCTAGAGGCGAGTTTCCTCCATCTAGCAACGAAGTCAGTAAATTCTTCATCGGGTCCGTGCTTGGCCACCATCAGATCACTGAGACTGACTGTATCTTGGATGAGAAGCTTATATTGGTCCAGGAACTGGCCGCGACTAAATCATTGAACGTTTCTATCTTATAAAGCGGGAGTCCCGCAAACCAATCTAGAGCCTCTCCCTTTAACGAGTGTTGGAAATAATGAATGAGCAGTCCTTGATTATCGCGTATGGGTCGACAATCTTTACAAAAGAGGGCCAGATGATGGTTTGGATTTCTCATGTCGTTGTATTTAGTGAATTTGAGCTGTTTGAACCCTATTGGTAAGTTAAATTCGACGTCCCAGAAAGATTTTTCGAATCTGAATGAGTGACCGAGGCGTTCTCTCTTGGCCATGAATTCATCGAGCATTTTAGGGAGATCTTCGATCTTGATAGTGTTATCTTTGGGAGCAACCCACAAGCAAACCTTGTTTGGAGGATCCTCGTTAAAGAATGTATGTGTAAGTTGTCTCAATAGTGAGGCGCGGGCTGACATCGTGCTCTGGGTCGAAGGTGGCCTTTCCTGCCGGTCCTGTTCTTTTGAAAATTATCGTGCTCTAATGGTCTCGTATGCAGCAGCTAGTCCTCAAAGCAATTATTCAAAGTCATCATCTCCCCTTTGTATTCTCTGAATGTTGAGTTCTACGATTTGCTGTGTAGTGAGATTTTGTCTAGTGTTACTATCTCTCCAGTTATGATTACTACCGGTGTGTGGGGTAGAGAAGGGATTTTCTTGTTTGCCCGCCATGTTAATTTCAGGTTGTCGTAGGTTGGGATTGTAAAATGATTCTTCTTCGTATATGAGGTTGTCATGATATCCCCACAAGGGTGGGTCTCCCAAACTTACTCTTTGTATACCAGACATTTCGTGTTTTTGACGAAGACTCATATATTTGAAAGAGATTCAAGATGAGGTGGTGGGAAGAAAACAAGGAATTAAAAATAAAAATTGCCTACCTAAGAAAGCAAGAGTTTGCAAAAGCGTCCCATTGCGATTGTTAGTCTGTTGGTGCGCGCTTTTTCTGGGTTCCTTTTGGTCCCCGGTGAATCAGTGGCCCAATTCTGTCCAAGTGGACTCTAGCGATGCGGCGCTTGGAATGTTAAAAACAAAATAATAAATGTGCTAAAGCAAAGTATTTTCTAGGAGGATTCCTAGTTTGTTGCGATCGCCAACTGCAGATATTTAACAACGCTGCAACACGTCAGTGATCACGCTTTGGAGCGGGTGTGGGTTACTTCTATACTGAATCGACGGCCTGCGAACATCAATAGCAGTGCTCTTCCTTATAGTTTAGGTAGTTTAGTCTTCCTTTTATTTCCCTGTTATTAGTGTAGTTCTAATTGGTTTAGGTTTCCTAGTTCTACTATGAGTCTGACTGTATGAGTTTATTCTAGTCCTTTTAAGAGTTTAATTAGTTTTACTATTTTTTTATTACTATCGCAAGTCTAATTAATTAAGTGCCCTAATCCTATTAGAAGTCAAATTAATTTTAGTCACCTAGTCCTATTAGAAGTCTAATTATTATCAGTTTCCTAATCCTATTAGGAGTCCAATTAAGTTTAGTCTCCTAGTCCTACTAGGAGTGCACATGTAGCAGTTCTGGTGAAACTCTAATTAAATTAAGCATGCTAGTTGTACTGAAATTCTAATTGAAGCAAATATAGTAGTTCTACTGCAATTCTAATTAAAACAAAGATGCTAATTATATCAGAATTCTAATTAAAGTAAAATAACTAATTCTACTGAGACTCTAATTGAGGTAATGAATTGATCAAACTAAAATTCTAATTAAACCAAGGAATTAACTAATTAAAATCTGATTTAAATAAATTAATTAATCATGCTCAAAATCTAATTATTTCAATCAATTAGTTATACTGAAATAAGATAAATTAACTAATTAATTATACTAAAAGGATAAGAAAAGCAATTAATTAATTCTAAAATTCTAAGAAAAGGGGTTTTAGGCCCGCTATGCTAAGGAGGATTGGCCTCATTCCTGAGTACCCTTTGTAAGCTCCCTTGGGCAAACCGGGTGGTTGAGATTGAAAACAACTTGAAATTTTGGATTATGATATTGTTTGTTGGATTTTTAGAAGTGATTTTGGTCGGTAGTTATAGATTAAATTAAGGAATTAACATTTAAAAGGACTAAATTATAAACTAAAATTTTGGAGATATTAAATTAAGGAAATTAACCTAGAATTTAAAGTTTTTAGGGCTGAATTAGGGTCCGAAATTAAGAGATCAGACCGTATGATTAAAGATTGGTTCTAGAACCTAAGAACTAGAATAAAAAATTAATGATAGGACTGGAAATTAGGATTTCAGAACTAAATTATGTCTTAAAAATTGGGGGATTACACCGTGAGATTAAGGATTGGTTCTAGATTCGGAGAATTAGAACCAGTTATGAGAATTACGGTCTAAGAAAGGGTGTTACGGTCTCAGACTAAAAATTAAAAACTAATAATTAAAACCTAGGTAAATCCTAATCTTAAAAACTAAAGTTTTACCTATCGTTGGGGCTGTGAAGAGGAATCATCGGAGGTTTGAAGTTTGAATCTCAAAGTCACGTTTAGGTTTCTCTATGGATTCGACCTCGAAATTCTCTTGTTTCAAAATTTTGCTGTCTCCTCTCTCAAAATTCGCAACCTCTTCTTCTCTTTTCGAGAAAAAAAGCTTTTATAGGTTTTTCTCCATTTACGTGTCCTATTTCAGGCGTTTAACTGAATTAAGCGTCAGTTTCCTGGTGCTTAATCGCTTTGAGTCGGTCACCGACACAGTGAGCAACCGGCTGACTTGCTCAGCGAGTTTCCCAGTCCTAATCACGTTAGAACTAATTACGCGTGCGGTGTGGAGTGCACAATTTGATTAAGCATTTCATCTGAAGCATTTAATCAAGGAAACTTGGGTGGGTTAAGGATAGTGAGAATAGGTCGGGCGTAGTCCAATTGCGCGCCAGTGATTGGGCACTCAATCCGATCGCATGTCTGGTGTCAGGCGTGTGATCGAGTCTCGAAGTGGTCTGGGGAAGGGAAGTCTGGTCTAAAGGGGGACTTATTGCACGCGTGTGGGTTGGCGTGCAATCGAATTACACGCGGGGTTTCATGTGCGGAATTCGGGGTTGTCCGAGTTCGGTCGGGTCTGAAATGCTAGACTATTGTTTCAGCCTACATTTCGACTATATACTATTGTTTTAGTATTTAATGTCTCTACGTTGGGATCTGAGCCACAGAGCTATTGTTTCAGCCTGTGTTCAGCCATGTACTATTGCTTCAGTGCATGGTTTCCATATCGAAGTTATGGGGCCTGAGCCACAGTACTATTGTTTTAATCTGTTTTCAACCATATACTATTGTTTCAATATATAGTCCCATATTAGGATTAAAAGGGTTAAAATACAAGACTATTGTTTCAGTTTGCATTTTGACTATACACTATTATTTTAGTATATAGTCTCCCTGGTTGTGATCTGAGCCACAGAGCTATTGTTTCAGCCTGTGTTCAGCCATGTACTATTGTTTCAGTGCATGGTTCGCATGTTAGGGTCAAAAGTGGTCAAAGGTTGACCGAATAAATTTATATATTCTGAGAGGATAAAATGCGGGTGTCTATACTAGCGACCTACCTAATCTCTTTTAAAAGCGTAAGTAACACCCAATCCTCATTCCCTTTCCCCCGCCATTGGAGAGACGTTAAAGCAAAAAAAATATGAAGATGCTAGGTTCAATCAAAACTCATTATTCTTGCGCTAGCAGGATGGTTTCAAAATGTATCTACACATCAAAATTGAGCGAGAGCATTACAACGAATGAACAAGTCAATGAGCTTAAGGAAGCATAAGCAGACCGTGAGGACATCTCTGGTATTTTACTAGAAGTGTATAAGTAAGCTGCGAGGGAATCCCTGATGTCCCCATACTACTAGATATAGTCATAAGGTGGCGGGAGGAGGACAAACTCTTGCTTACCGTAGAATGTGAGATTTTGATGGCGCTGAAACATGACGAAGAGCTCAATCATGGCACCTTGTATCCCTCTAAGGAAAAGATTGTTACTCATCCCTTTTACAGAGCATTAGCTACGAACTACTCCCCACATCATTGAACCTTAACCCTCCTTCCCATTTTTATTTTTATTTTTGGATGATAAATTGGAAGCCCTGCAGGATACTCGTAGGAATGAAGCCAAAAATCGATGAATGGTGATGGATGTAATCACTCACTATACCTACCATGCTCCCTCCTGATAACCACGGGATAGGATGACCACCACCCTAAGATAGACCCCCGTATACAACTGACCTAATCAAAAGGATTCTCCCCGTTCAGCGACAGTACTGACCAACTTTTCTTCAAAATCAACTCACCAAATACCCATGACTACTTATAGACCCAGAATGCCCGCCTCAAATCCTGAAAAGCTCCATTGCATCTACACACTGGGGCATTTTTTTTGGATCAGAAGAAGAATCGCATCAGAAACACTGACTCGTCCACAAAGAAGATAAGAAATGACCAGGTAACCATCCAAAAAATGCTATCGAAGATATCGTACTGCCAATTCTACTATGCTCCTACGCTGGGGCATTTTTATTTTATTGTCTTTATTATTCCTATCTTAGCTATTTGCTTTCCCTGTTGCATCATTTTTATTTTTAAAAAAAGAAAGAGAGAAAAAGGAGAGAACACATACCTACCTTTGTTACCAGACCCCGATCTGAGACACTCACCCCCTTGACAACTTGCAAGGGGGAGAACAAAAACTACTGATATCGTTACCTTTACATATGCAGATACGAAGCAACCTTCAGCCATCACCAAGCTAGCTCAAGGTAGATGCGAAAGGTAACAAAAAAAGAGGGAGCTAATTAGGTACATCTAAACCAAGAATCTCAATATATATATATATATATATATATAAATTTTCTTTTTACACTTGTCACTGGGGGCATACCCCCTATATATACAATGCACACTCACAACAAAAAAAACACACACACACGCCCCAACTCCCTACGTTGCCACTGGAATAGCCGAGCACCGCTATCCCCGGTATCGTCAACTCGGAGATCCGTAGACTGGTCCTCCAAAAACACAATCCTAGCACCCAGAGTCCACGGAACCTCTAGACGACGAGGCCCTGCTACAAAGTCCCCCTTGCTCGCTTGACTAACGGACTGCCTCGATCGAGAACGAGGAGGATACCCACCGAGAACTGATAAGTAGTGAAAAATACCATTTTTCACCCCTAAACACGAGCCTTGAAAGACCCTTGAGAAGACTAAATAAGTGTTTTAGTGTTCATATTGCAGCTAACCAAAAAGACAGGTCCAAATCCGAAAACCATCCTAAAATGATCAAAAAGCTGACAACGCATGTCAAGCTCAGAGAGGGAGTGAAGAAATAGCCTCAGCAATGGCTAAAAAGGTCCTAAAAGAGCAAGAAAAGACCTGAAGAAGAAGAATGGAAGTTAAAGCTCAATTCGCAAAGAACTTCTATTATTCGCAAAGAACCTTGAACTTTGCGAAAAGAAGAAAACACTCCTCGAATAGAAGAATGTCCTTTGCGAAAAGAAGAGAAGTCCTTTGCGAAAAGATCTCCTGAAGCCAAAGTCCTTTGCGAAAAGATCTCCTGAAGCCAAAATGCTTTGCGAAAAGATCTCTCAAGCCAAAATGCTTTGAAGAGAGATTCGGAGCCAAACTACTTTCTAAAAAAGGCCCACGAACTCTGCGAAAAGGTATTCGGAGATTCGGCTTTAACAAGGGCAATTCCAAGAATCTGCGACGTGCCCCAATGCAATTAAAAGACCAGGAACATTCCGGAAGATTCTGAGCACGATCCGAAGGCATATTCCAACCCATGTGAGCGCCCAAAGTTAAATTACCTGGCGGGAACTTCCAGAAGCTCAAACAGAATTTCAAACCCATAACATAATTGATGCTTCTGGCACCTGATTGGCCGAACCAGATCGGAGTATTTCCATTGGCCAAAACAGATCTGGATCCCCGTGCTCAACCCCCATTGGGCAATCCAGATCTAAAGCATTCCTGATTGGTCAATCCAGCCATGCGCAGGATGGAGGAAAAAGTATAAATAGAGGAACCATTTGCCCAAATTGGGTATCCAGATTTTAGAGTTTTCATCTCTGCTTTCTCATTCCCGATAGCTTATCCGAACCCCTGAATCCTTCTTGTAGTTTACTTTTGAGAGCCATTGTGAGTGATTTGTACGTCCAAGTTCGGATTCAAGACTGTAAATCTGAGGGCTCTCAAAGAAGCTCAGACTGTAAGTCTGAGGGCTCTTTAAGAAGCCGTGCTCTGTAATTGTAACGTTGGATTCTAAAAGGTTGCTGTAATTTGTGTCTTCTCCATTGGAGTCATGTCGAGGGTTCTGAATGTTCACCTTAGTGCATTAGACTTCTTTAGATTCACTCATCCGCATCCAACTTCCCTTAATTCATCATCCCTGTGCGAATTAGCGTTGGTAACCTAATTCAAGCAGATTTCTGATGATGTTCATGTTCAACTAAAGAATAGGCCACATGATGTGATCTGTGACCATTTAAGTGGACAGATCACAGCCATAAGTCTAAACCTATTCCTTAATTCGGATTTATTTCTCTTACATCTGTGCTGGTAGCCAGATGAAGATTGAATCTGCTCTGTTGAACTACAGATTCTCCATTAAAATTCAGAGGCTAAAGTACATGAAGGTATTATTTCTGCATTTGTCTTATTTTAAACACCTCCCCAACTCGGATCTGGATCATGTAGTTAGTTCTTTTCTTTATTTGTTTATAGTTAAATGTGACACAATTCAACACTCTCTTTTATCTATTCTTTATTTTAGATAATTATAGAGCCAGATCTGGTAGCACAGATCTGGAGGTTTATCTCTCATTTTAGACAAACTTCTCTGTGGACGATCTTGAAATACTTACTTTTAAAACTTGCTACAACTGGCCCTGATCTTGCAGGCCAGTGTTAGCCCCAATGTGCTGAGATCCCTTTCATAAGTTAACATCCATATAATTTAGCATTCTTTAATTCTTTAATTTTTGATTCATAATGCACACAATTATGGCACACTTGGAGCGACACCAAGTTTTTGGCGCCGTTGCCGGGGAAGTTTGTTCTAAAATAGATAAACCTATGTTTATTTTCATTTATTTTAATTTTTTTTTTAAAAACCTGCATTTTGCATTCCAAGTGCTTGATTAAATGTCTACAGCAGTTTTGTATAGAAAACCTGTTTTACTACAAAGAGTAATTTTTTTTTTATTTTTTCCGAGTTTTTATTCTTGCCTTCTAGTTATTTGAATAAATGCCGCCACTCTTTTGTCTTTTTGTCAAATTTGGGCAAGAGTTTGAGTTTTTCTTTTATTTTTATCAATACTTGAATAAGGTATGCTGCAGCTTTTGGATGTTTGCAGATCCGAGCAGCCATTCAACAAGGAGCATCTGGACCAAAGTCGGAGCAGATCCGCTTGAGTTTGCATCCTTCTCCTTGGCATTCATTTTCTATTTTTAAATTCTTGAGAACCAGATTCTTGTGTTTATTGTTTGTTCCGATTATAATTTCATTGCCTTTTAGGCATTTTTTTTTCACAAAACCAAATACAAAATAAAAGAAAATGAAAACACAAATAGAAAATCTCTTAGTTGTTTCTCATTATTTTCAGCAGTAGTAAATAAGGGCTCTTGTTGAGCCTGGGCTGATCCAAAACAAGTAAAAAATAAAAAAAAATAGAAAATTATAAAAATAAAAAATATATATATATCTTTCAGATAATGCTTTTTCTCCATTTGCATCCACTTTTCCCATCTGGACCTGCTGAGATCATTTTTTTTTTTAGGGAATCATGTAGGATAATGAGTAGTGAATCATAGGCTGTTTTGAATATTCAATGGACCCACTTATTTTATTTTCCTTCGAGATTTCTTCATCATAAATGGGTCTCAGCTGTGTATGAACTCTGTTTTTAATAAGTGCTCCCATGCTTCATCAACAAAGGGGTCAATCTTATGAATCTTATGACTTTGTTTTCCTATTTTGCATTCACAAATTCAGTTTTTGTATCAACACTTTTCTTTTTCTTTTTTAACTTTGTATTCAGTCCCTTACCTTGCTTTTACTGTTTCTCTGTTATTAGCATTAGTTTCCTTTCATTTGCATAGTAATCCTTCTATTTGTTAGATTTTATTTAGCAGTTCTAGCATTGTTTTGTTGATTTTTCTTGCCTTTGTATATCATGTTTTCCATTTCCTTGCTCATATCTTCAGTTTTACAATTTTATTTTCTGCTGCATATAGTTTAGATTTTTTCTGTTCTTAGTTTTTCTTTCTTCTTTTATTCTACCATTTAGATCTGTAGTGAGCCTGCTATTTTCTTTGTTTTTCCCTTACAACAACAAGTGAGGACACGGTTCCTCACACGTTTCCCCCCAATTTCCAGGTTGTTACTCACTTATTGGGGAATTAAATGCAGAAAGTTACTTTCTGCCGCCTCCCACACGCATGCGCCCAATGCTACTTAATGACCCACGCTGATTCCTGGGTCATGAGCATTCCCAATGCCCCCCCATTCAAGTCCCACCCTTTCGGCTTCCCCACTTTACCTATAAATAACCAACCTCTACCAAATTCCCCCACATCTTTCCCCACCCTTCCAAAATGGCCGACGACAAAGCCAATAAGCCACCACACCGCTTTTACCCCATGTGGCTGGACCCTCCACCACCGAAGGTGCCAGATCCGCTCCAGCCCCTCTGGGATGAATTTGAAGAGGTCCTCGCGATTTTGGCCAAAGAAAAGGAGGCCGAACTCCAGCCTCCTCAGAAAAAACAACAAAATCAACCTTCCCCTGCCACTTCCACCCCTCCACCGCCCCCACCCCCCCTCCCCTAAAAACACCTGTCCTATTCTGTCTTTATTTTTCTTTTTATGTAAAATATTTCTAGTTAATAAACTTTACTTTCTCCCATTCTCCATGTCATTTTCTGCTGTTTATTTTTTTTCTTATTGTTCTTTGTTTCAATTTTTTGGTATAAAGTGACCATGCCACCTTTGAACGGTGAGGACACTGTTCCCCATAGGTTTGGGGGTGTGGCAGACAAGTCCTGCCTAGGGAATAGTTAACATAAGGGCAGCAGAATCACCTAAGTAATTAGGAAATGTATTAATTTACTTTAGAATCATGACAACTAGAAAATTTAAAATTCCTTTACAAGAATTTAGACATTCTAAACCCTACAATATTCCACATTTCCATGATGTTAACACCATAAAAACATACTGGTATCAGCACGTAGTAAGTCAAAAGGAAGAGAAAAAGGTAAAGATATACTTAAAAGCTCAAGGAAAAACCATAACCAGTGAAAATTGAGCCCATATATTTTCCATCTCTGTTGAAGAGTGGTGAGGCAATTTTTTCGATTCAAAGGATTGGGAGGCATTAGATCCACTAGAAGTTAGGAAACTCCAAATTAAAACAAGTAACAGACTCATGACACGAGGAAAAGATCAAGGCCTTCTTTGGACAGCTTGAACCTATGAGAACCAACCAAGAAAAATCTGCCTGTTTGTACCCCATCATAAATCCTACAATTCTTCATCAAAATACTCAAAAGTACTTTTTGAACCTATGGAACCAATTCAGCCTTCCCTCACTCTGAGAATTCAGGAGGTAAAGGAGAAAGAACTGAAGATGGACCATTTCTGGGCAACATCAAGAAAATGAAGAGAAAATACCTCAAAAACAGGCAATATGGTGACTGAGAAAAGAAGAGACAAACAAGGTGAAAAAGTTGCAAGCAAAAAGGCAAAAAAGGGACCTTATGTTGAAAAATACAAGATCAAAGAAAGAACTGATCACTGTGAATGTGAGAATCTCGAAAAGAAGAAGAAAGAAGCTAAACTCAAAAAGGTGGAGTCATGAACCATCTCCTGCACTTCCTGAGTTCTCAAATTCAAAACTCTGTTCAAACTGCCTTTCCTTGAAACTTCACTCCATAAGCCATACAAACAAACCTAGATTAAAAGCCCTTGTGATCCAAAGTTGAGTGAGCTGTCATGTGGAGATAAGAAGTGACCTAATCTATGGTGAGGAGATGTCAATTATGCCATTGCCTAAGAATCATGCCTATGCTCATGCTTACAGATCCATTTGGGAGATGTAACTGCTCTTGAGCTTGAGTGAAAATGAACCCCTCAACAAAAACACTGATGAGAGTATACCCTGGTGAGTGTTTGGGTTGGAACTTGAGCACCTTAAGTATGACTTATAACCTAATTTTTATCCATAGGATGAGCTTACTGCTGGCACATTTGTATGATTTTCTATGACTGTCCACAGATTGGAAATATTGAAACATTCATGAGGTTTATAAATGTTTAAATTCTGCAAACAATAATCAAATTTTCATTTCATCATTGATTCGAGAGTAACTAACCTGCTCCTTGATTGCTCATTTGATAATATTGGATGTTAACTGTTTCATGGAGAAGTTTGTGGGTACCTTCATGAAAACCCTCAGAGACTTCACTCCTCCTCTAGGGATCACCTAGGGGTTGAAAAGGCTTGCTGCCTATGCTAAATGCAACTGTGCTTCCTACAAAAGTGGCCCATTACTTTGTTTTTTATGTTTGTTTGCTCGTGGACTAGCAAAGCTTAGGTTTGGGGTGTGATAAGTAGTGAAAATACCATTTTTCACCCCTAAACACGAGCCTTGAAAGACCCTTGAGAGGACTAAATAAGTGTTTTAGTGTTCATATTGCACTAACCAAAAAGACAGGTCCAAATCCGAAAACCATCCTAAAATGATCAAAAAGCTGACAACGCATGTCAAGCTCAAAGAGGGAGTGAAGAAATAGCCTCAACAAAGGCTAAAAAGGTCCTAAAAGAGCAAGAAAAGACCTGAAGAAGAAGAATGGAAGTTAAAGCTCAATTCGCAAAGAACTTCTACTATTCGCAAAGAACCTTGAACTTTGCGAAAAGAAGAAAACACTCCTCGAATAGAAGCATGACCTTTCCGAAAAGAAGAGAAGTCCTTTACGAAAAGATCTCTAGAAGCCAAAGTCCTTTGCGAAAAGATCTCCTGAAGCCAAAATGCTTTTCGAAAAGATCTCCTGAAGCCAAAATGCTTTGCGAAGAGAGATTCTGGAGCCAAACTACTTTGCGAAAAGGCCCCTGAACTCTGCGAAAAGGTATTCTGGAGATTCGCAGCTTTAACAAGGGCAATTCAGTAATCTGCTGCACGTGCCCCAATGCAATTAAAAGACCAGGAACATTCCGGAAGATTCTGAGCACGATCCGAAGGCATATTCCAACCCATGTGAGCGCCCAAAGTTAAATTACCTGGCGGGAACTTCCAAGCTCAAACAGAATTTCAAACCCATAACATAATTGATTGGCACGAACCAGGATCGGAGTATTTCCATTGGCCAAAACAGATCTGGATCCCCGTGCTCAACCCCCATTGGGCAATCCAGATCTAAAGCATTCCTGATTGGTCAATCCAGCCATGCGCAGGATGGAGGAAAAAGTATAAATAGAGGAACCATTTGCCCAAATTGGGTATCCAGATTTTAGAGTTTTCATCTCTGTTTCCCTCATTCCGGTCAGATAGCTTATCTGAACCCCCTGTAATCCCTTCTTGTAGTTTACTTTTGAGAGCCATTGTGAGTGATTTGTACGTCCAAGTTCGGATTCAAGATCAGAATCGAGGGCTCTCAAAGAAGCTCGATCGTAAGTCTGAGGGCTCTCTAAGAAGCCGTGCTCTGTAATTGTAACGTTGGATTTTAAAAGGTTGCTGTAATTTGTGTCTTCTCCATTGGAGTCATGTCGAGGGTTCTGAATGTTCACCTTAGTGCATTAGACTTCTTTAGATTCACTCATCCGCATCCAACTTCCCTTAATTCATCATCCCTGTGCGAATTAGCGTTGGTAACCTAATTCAAGCGACATTTCTGATGATGTTCATGTTCAACTAAAGAATAGGCCCTGACTGAATGAGATCTGTGACCATTTAAGTGGAAGATCACACCATAAGTCTAAACCTATTCCTTAATTCGATTTATTTCTCTTACATCCGTCTGGTAGCGGATGAAGATTGAATCTGCTCTGTTGAACTACAGATTCTCCATTAAAATTCAGAGGCTAAAGTACATGAAGCTATTATTTCTGCATTTGTCTTATTTTAAACACCTCCCCAACTCGGATCTGGATCATGTAGTTAGTTCTTTTCTTTATTTGTTTATAGTTAAATGTGACACAATCCAACACTCTCTTTTATCTATTCTTTATTTTAGATAATTATAGAGCCAGATCTGGTAGCACAGATCTGGAGGTTTATCTCTCATTTTAGACAAACTTCTCTGTGGACGATCTTGAAATACTTACTTTTAAAACTTGCTACAACTGGCCCTGATCTTGCAGGCCAGTGTTAGCCCCAATGTGCTGATATCCCTTTCATAAGTTAACATCCATATAATTTAGCATTCTTTAATTCTTTAATTTTTGATTCATAATGCACACAATTATGGCACAGTTGGAGCGACACCAAGAACCCCATGAATGACAGAATCCTCAAGAGTATCACTCCTGACACAATCACGTGACGTATGACGAGACTGCCAGCCAAAGAATTAGTAGCCCTCGACTCTGATCCATCTAGCTGACTAGTTGACCTATGCACCCCTCGTTCGCTCCTCGCCAAATGATACTGCAGCCGATCCATGGTCGCATGCATCTCTGCCCGCGTCGTCTGACATGCTGCCTCCAACGCCTCAGCCTGAGTCTACTGTGCGACCATCATCTCGACGAACAGGTCATTGCGACTCCGCGTCTCCCCAAGGATCCGTCTTGCCTCAAGCTGAATAGAAACCAATACTGTGCGACCATCACACCAAGTCACAAAAACTAATATATGTATGAATATAAAAAAGGAGACTGAAAGAAAAAAAAATCATACCAGATCCGACCTCTCCTCCAAAAGTCGCTCCACTGTCATAGCAGTCACTTGATCAGCAACCTGCACTGAAGGAACTACGAACGTAGGTGGCTACAACAAGAACCAAACAAATACATCAGATGACACTATAATAACAAATAAACTACTATCACAATAACTAAAATATACCTGAGAAGGAATAGGAGCAGACTCCTGAGGGGGAGCCTCAGGAGCTGAATCCGGAACAACCTGCGTAAAGAACTAAACAAACCAACACAAATTATGTTAGAACGAATAAAATGAAATAACCTGAACTAAATCACACAAAATTAGAAACCATACTTGATTCTCTGGACGTAGAGAGGCAGCATTCGCCTCCCTCATCTGAAGATCCTCGGTAACCCAATGCTGAAATACCACTTGACATTAGTAAAAAATGAAAAAAAGAGGAACAATAACGCCCAATGAACTACCATAACGAAAGATTAAGGGAAACTTACCCAGTGCTCCAGCTCGGCCCGAAGATGAGCCATCGCTGGATCCTCCCGACTGGAGGAAGCAACTAAAGATGGATCAAATGCTAGAACGAGACCCCCAGCAGCAGGCTCGGTTGTCTACAAACAACAACAAATACATCAGTTCGTGAGCACACGACACTAATAAAACCATGTTCGTATAGACACTTACCAAGCGATCAATCTCGGATCATAGACTGGCCTCTACCTATCAACCGGCCTGCTGCTGGCTGCATAACAGCTCGATCATTGCCACATGACCGGCGACCTCGGCCTCCCTCTCAGACTGTCCAAAATAGAACAAGACACAACAACTACGTCAGAATGAATGGAAGACCAAGTCAACATAGAACGTAAGCAATTAAACCAATACATTAACTCACCAGCAGCTCTCGGGTCTCCGCTAGCTGAGCCCCCAGCTCATCCTCTGCTACCCTAGCCTGAGCAACTAAGAGGGCTAGGGAGTGCAGCATCTCCTCATCCGGACAAGGAGCACACCCCATCCGCTCTATATCACCCTATGGAGGGCATCTAGTGCCCCCCACACACTCGCGGTGAGATGGCCATGCTCCAACGCAGCCAGTCTCTCCCTCAACGCCAATGCCGACGCCGACTCTGGCCCACCGATAGCAAAAGAACCACTCCTGTGAAAGGGACGTGTGAAGAGGCGCCCGCCACCTAATGCACTAAACCACCTCCTAAACTCTCACACGTCTGCCTCATCACGTGCCCCTGTCACCCTGGTCCCTCCAACCCTAAAATCGACCATTTGAAGCACCATCTGCTCTGTAAAATTCCAGCAAGGAGGGTCGATCATCCTCTTCGCCCCTGTGGCGAATCTCAAGAGGGACTCCCTGAGCGAGCCCCAGCTGTCGTACTGCCCGAGATACGTGGATCCTCTCCACCTTCTCAAAGCAATGGACCCATATGTCTACATCAAAGAAGGGCCGGCCAGACTCAATCACTGGCACCCCAGCATCCTCCTCGGCCGTATATGGCCTCAAAATCACCTAACCAAATAAACAACCCAATTTATCAATGAATCTTCAGAGCCCAAAACAAAACACCAAAAAAAATAAAACAGTGATATATATACCTGCCCCTCATGCATGTCCTCGAAGAGGTCCCGTGCGGTCTGAATATAAGAAGACCAACGGTGACCCCATGATGCCTCCCTCCACACACGCATCTGCGGAAATGTGAACGTAATCTCCACCGAAACCCCCGGACAAAGAAAAGCAAAATGATCATACACCCAAAACTAAAGAAAAACAACAACAACAATGACACACAAGAAGAAATGCTAAGAACAACTACGACCAAAAATTAACGAAACTAAAGACATCATGATGCCGATTAATTACTGCTCACCTGGAGGAACGAAAGGAAACCTCCGATCGTCGTGACGCCTTGTCCCCGACGGTAAAGCTGCTCATAGAGATGTGCCAATGTGGCCGCACCCCACGCGTAGGAAGGGACCCGATCCAAGTCCCTAAGAATCATTAAAAATAACACGGTGACGCATCCCCGAGTTGAAGAAGAAAAGAGAATGACACTGAGGAAGTGTATCAAGAACGCTCAGAGAACCCTATCCACAGCCAACCCAGGCTCAGTCACGGACTCCCGACCCGCCAGAACTCCACAACGCACCTCATAAGACTCCCCCGGCTCCGAGTGATGCCCCAGAGTGATGAAGCCGCTGGCAAATGTATCAAAGAACCAAGTGACTCTAACTACACCCGGCCCCGATCCACTCGACCTATACGGAATGCCCAAAATCTCCTCACATATCGCCAAATACTTCCCTCCCATCCGCCCTGTGATCGGCTCGCCCTCGAAGCGAAGACTGGTGATGCAGACTTAGTCCTCAGGAGTCGGCAACATCATACCAACTGGAAAGAGAAGCGCCTGATGCTCATCCCTCCACCTCTCCAAAATTGCCACAATCAGGCCATGATCGACCTGAAAAGGCTGTAGCTCCAAGATCGGCCCGAAGCTGAAAGACACTAGCCGCTCTCGCTAAAACTCTGATAAGGCACTGTACCAAGTATGAGACTCGGTCCATGTCGAGCTGATAGCCAGCTACGGGGGCTCCTATCGAACGAAACACATGCAAGAAAATAAGATTAACACACACCTATGACAAGCAAACCTAAAACTAGAAGTGAATAGAATCTATATATTAAGACACATGAATAATAGTCCATAACAAGCACACAAAACATGATGAGTCACAACTGAAAAAAAAACAAATGTGACCTACCCCTAGATGCGATCATGATGCATGAGTGAGCACACAATTAACAATCAATACATGTTTGACATAAATTAAAAGGGTTTTCAGATCCTAACAGGTCTATGTCATAACTTAAATGCCTAGAAAAATGAAGGAACTCTTGCTCACGGGTACCTACCCGGCCTCGAGTGAAGAAATCCTCCAGCGGGAACTGTCGGTGATCCGGACGCTCTACACCCTGCTGCTCCACTACTCTCTCATCCTTTGCTCTCTCATCATCACCTCTCTCACCCTCAACCCTCTCACCCTCATCCTCAACTACACCCTGATCAATCTCAGGTACCTCCTCCCTGACCACCACCTGGTTACCCTCAAGTACCTCCCCTCTAATCATCTCACCGATGACCTCCTCCGCGACGACCACACCGGTCTGAGCCTCATAAGTCTCACCTATCTCTGCCCCTAACATCTTCTCTAACTCAGAAATAGTCATATCATGTCCACGACCACCCTCGAGCTCCATCCTAGAACAAAGAGCTCGAAAAACTGAAAAGAATGAAAGAAACGACGCCTAAAATGGACGGTCTGATCGTGAGATATCGCGAAAACATGAAACCCCGAGCACACAGAAACAAGGAAACAGAGAATCGAAGACCAAAACGGATCGCACGGCAAAAATGAAATTTTTTGAACTATATATAAAACATACTCAGATCGCGCGCGTGAAGTCGCACGCTCAAACGAATCAAGCACCACTTCCCCTGTGCGTAATTTGGATTAAATGCCCATGTTCAAGCGCACAAACGAATCATCCCCCGCTCGTACTAACCCGACCACCTAGTTGCGCGTAGCCTACTAGGCGCGTAATCGCTTCAAGCGCGCGAACCGCTGTGTGCGAATGCCAACGGTCACCCGTACAGTGACCAGCCACCACCCTGATCCCACGCCTCGTACCTTGCATTTAACCCGGTTAAACAACCAACAACTAGTGCTTAATGACCTTCCGACCTCCTGAAACGCGCGTCCACTTCCCGGTGTGCAATTAATTTATGCGCCCAGAGTGAAGCGCATGATCCCTCAGAAACATAAAAAAATATGTACACTTAATCTGCCTAGAGTAGCAGTCTCATATGCCTAAACCAGGAGATTCCCGACAATAATTACTAAACCTAAACCACGCCCTTGTTAAGCCCGATCCAAGGACAACTCCTAACTCAAAGACATATACACCCCGAAGACTGAAAAAAATGCCCCAACATCATTTACACACTCCAACAAAACTAAACAAAAATTTGCCCCAATTAAGTTCAAACTAAACTAAAAAAAAATGCCTCCATCGTTTATACACTGAAGCTAAACTAAACTAAACTAAAACGAAAACTATCCTTAGCATACCCCAACTCCAAATGAATAAACCGAATCAAACCAAAACTTAAACAAATGAACCTCACACTGAAAACAAATAAAGTAAGCTACAAAGTTATTCAAATCAAAATTCACTAAATAAACACAAGAATCATAATCGCTTCATAAATGGATAAAATAATTACACATACACCAAGGGCATACCCTCTGAATATAAAATTTAAAATAGAATTTTAAAACTAGCAAGAGAAGCCCGGAGGAGGAACACACCTTGAATGGATCCTTCCAACAAGAATCCCATCTTTCTACCACCTTTTTCTCCTCCACCTCTTCCCTTAGCATGGTAGCAATTCGACCGCTACCTTACATTCCCAATCCCATCCATTCTCAATAATCCACTTAGTAAACGCAACTCATACAAAATAAAAGGGAAGAAAAGACATTCATGAACAAAAGAATGCCCCAACCCACAAACCAAAAATGCCCCAAAACTTTTAATCCTAAACTTGAAATATTATTCAAAACAACAAGAACCCAAAACCCTTAACTCACACTCATATAAACAATGCCCCTTTAAGCTACAGAGTGACAAGTGTCACACTCTTAAACCCACCTAATCTGAAAAAATCTAAACCAAACACATACCTCTGAAAGACCACAATCCATGAAAATCTAGATAAACCAATAGTCACACAACACTTAACCCTCCAAGAAAACACAAAATCAAAACAAAATAAATAATCCAATAGGATTCAAACACCTAACACCCATCTAGAAACTCTAAATTAAACCCTAAAATTCACACATTCTAACAAGTACCATGTTGAATCAAACAAAAGACTAAAACATACACCTAACTTTCTAAAGATTAAAACCTTGACTTGTTTGAGAACACAAAAGAGTGCCCCAATAAACCCAGTAAAACCAACTGAACCCCTTGAACAAAACTCACTGAAATAAATTAACTTCGAGACAAAAAAAAACACCTGAATAAATCCCGATGAATCCTAAAACTCTAAAGCTAAATTAAATCCTAAACTAGATCAAACAAATTAAGTATGTTTGACCATTCCATTAAACAAACTAAAACAAATAAATAGGCACAGCAAACAAAACAAACAATAAAAAATCTTTTATTTATAACTTAAAATTTTACAAGTGTCACCGGAGGCATACCTCCTGAAATTATAACCCAAAATGAAAACCTAAAATACTAACTTACAACCCAAAATGAAAACTAGAAACCTAAAACGGATACAAGGCGAGGAGCAGAGCGTCCAATCGGAGGCTTCAGATGGAGCATTGGTTGGGGAACACATTCCTCCACTTTTTACACCATCTCTTCTACCATCTTCACCTCCTCTACTGCTGCCTCCTCAACACTGCCTTCACTGCTCCCTAAAAGGGATCGATGTGAAGACTAGCACCCTCATTCCCAATACCGCCCATTCCCAAAATAACGCCGCCCCCGAACATCACCTCAGGACGAAGATCAAACGAAATCATAAATATAGGAAGAAATGACATCTCAATCGGACGGTTAGATCACCCGATATCGCTAAAATATGAATTTCAGAACCTAAAATATCTAGAAAAAGTAAAACTTGAGACTTAACCAAGGGATGGAGATCAAATGAAGGCTCCCTCGCTTATATAGAGTACGGACGTAATCACGCGCCATAACACGTGCGTTTAAATTGGTCACACGCTCCACCCACTACGCTCAATCCAAAACACGTGCTCTGACTTGAGCGTGCAATTAAACTATCTCCCACGCAATGTTCCGATCACACACTGCCTATCAATCGCGCAAGCCCATCAAACGACCACCACTAGACGCGTAATATGAAAAGTCACCCACACAGTAACTGGGTGGCGCTCCAATTATGCGCAGACCATGAGCCGTGCAAATATATTAAACGACTCACTCGAGCCACGCAATACCGAAAGGTCGCCTGCATAGTGACCTGGTGACGTTTTGATCACGCGCTATGATTAGAGCGCGCGATAAAATCACACGCACACACAGCCACGCGTAAACAACCCTTCAAATATGTGATCGCACACTCAAAAATAGGCGCGCAATTGTCTTGAGCGACAGATATCAAGCGCGCAATACTCGAATTCACCACTTTAACGCCTTTCTACCCTGTCTTGATAAAATTCTCCTGTCCCATCGTGTGGCCTCACATGCTATTCAGAAAGAAAGAGCGACACCACTTATCCTTCAACCCCGTCACGCACGTCCCACCACGATGAGATGCACACATGTGACACCACCCCAATATCTAGCCCCACCGCGATAAACCGATCGTGCCACCATGCACTCTCTCATGAGAAGCCAAGAATGAAACCAATCACGACGCAACTACAATGTGACCTCATACGACCCAAGATCTACCAAAGAAAGAAACTCGATCACACCTATCCCATCAACGCACCCATCACGCAAAGATAACATCACTACCCAAAAGCCAAATTCGACCCCACCATGATATAGCAACCTCAAATTACAACTTCTACATTAATCACATCCCCCCTAAATCCCCGTCACGAAACAACGCATAGGGGTCAAGCCTTTAAAAGTCCCATAGCTGATTATGTCCAGCCAACATCCCATCACAAAAGTAAAGGGGCTCATCCCACATCCCATCTCAAAATCACTCCTTAAAAAGCTCAGACAACACCTATTGTGCCAAAAGAAGAAAGGGAGAAAGTTGTATCGTGTCCCATCACTAAAGTAAAGAGCCTTCCTCCCGAATTGCTCACTACGTAATAGTCGCAAGACGCCACTGCAGCAGAAACGCACAAAGATCCATGACTCCTCCCATTACCCATCGCATCCGACCACTGACCAGCACACAATCGGAAAGGCCACCACGTCCCGTCACGACATCACTTCTCCAAGGCACTACATCACACCGTCGACCGCCAACCACTGCCACAGTGAACAAAAATGAAAAGGGAGAGGAAAGAAATCCCCAAAGCCCCATCGCAACAGCACCCCAATGACCCATCGCGACACTACGACATCACCAGTCCCGTTGCACAATTCAGGTAACTATCACCCCTAAGTAAGTATTACCCACTTTTCAATTACTCGAAATTGCTTATAAATATAGTTAGCTATGATTAACTTAAAATGTTTTCAAAACCCATCTCTCTCAACTCGCGAATCATTGTAGTCCTCCCATAAGAGACAATCATCAGTATTTGTCGAGAAGGTTAGATGGAGTATCAGGCATGCCAAGTGTCGTCTTGATAATCACATAAACGGTCGGGTCCATAAATCCCGTACCGGTGGATCTGCTCAGCGACGTCTCGGAAGCCACATTTTCCGCCGTTTTACCATCGAATTGAAGTTAAATCCCCCAAAAATTCCAAAAATCTCTTCTAAAAAGAAAAAATAAGTCTCTTACTTACTTTCAAAAAAACTTTTACTTCCAAGACCAAAAACCTTTTACTGCCAAAACCAAAAGACCTCTTACTTCCAAAACTATAAAAAAATAAACCAAAGAAAAGAAAAATGAAAAAAGAGACCCTACCCACCAAAATATTACTTCAATTACCAGCCCAAATCGGCCATTCCCCTAGGAAACTGAACAATGAGTATACTTAATCTAAGAACTTACAAACGCCTATTAGAAAAGGAACGCCTGACGCGCATTGGTGTGAGCAATGATGCACCCGGTCTGACATGACTTGCAAAAGCCTTCAACATTACATTATATTGTATTTTTATTATCTGTCCCTGGACCTTCTTTATGGACATTTGTATGACGCCCCTAGGTATCTCGACTGTGTCATACCCGTCTATTTGACTGCCCCTTGCAGCAGGTCGTGACATGCAGCGGGATGCCCCTTGTACCTACAGATTAGGATATGGTGTTTCTCCTTTCCGTTTGATTGTCACATACAGCAGGTCACGCCACGCGACGGGATGCACCTTGCACCCATGGAATAGGATACGCTGACTTCCCCTATCGACTATCTATGACAGCGGGTTGTGATACACGATGGGATCGCCCATGGGCATCCATGACATGGAATACGCCATTCGATAGCTACCACTGGGCCCCCGAATGCTCCTTTTTAGCATACGCTGATAGATAAGAAAGTCAAGCATGTCATGTCAGCATCCCCAGTTCACATTTGTGAATTCCTATGAGAAACGAGAAGACACCTCGTATGAGGGGTGTCTACTTCGACGTGTTCTTACTTCGCAAGAGCGCGCCGAAGAGGGGCATCTATAGATACTCCCATTTTGCCCTCTCAGAATATACAAATTTGTTCGATCAACCTTTGACCACTTTTAATCCTAACATGGGAACCATGCACTGAAACAATAGTACATGACTGAACACAAGCTGAAACAATAACTTTGTGGCTCAGATCCCAACTAGGGAGACTATATACTGAAATAATAGTATATAGTCGAAATGCAGACTGAAACAATAGTCTTATATTTTAGACCCCGTTATCCTAATATGGGACCATATGCTGAAACAATAGTATATGGCTAGACACAGGCTGAAACAATAGCTCTGTAGCTCAGGCCCCATAATACCGACGTGGGAATCGTGCACTGAAACAATAGTACATGGCTGAATGCAGGCTAAAACAATAGCTCTATGGCTCAGGTCCCAGCGTAGGGAGGCTATATACTGAAACAATAGTATATAGTCAAAATGCTGGCTGAAATAATAGTCTAGATTTCAGAGCCAACCCAGACCCGAACAACCCCGAATTTTGCGCCTGAAACCATTCACATAATTTGATTACACGCAAAACCACAAATGCACAATCAGTCCCCCTTCAGACCAGACTTCCCTTCCCCAGACCACTTCGAGACTTGATCACACGCCTGACACCAGATGCGCGATCGGATTGAGCGCCCCCCATTGGCGCGCAATTGGCATACGCCCAACCTAGTCTCACTGTCCTTGACCCCCAAGTTTCCTTAATTAAATGCTTCAAAAGAGACGCCTAATCAGATCGCGCACTCCACACCACGAGCAATTAGTTCTAACATGATTAGAACTGGGAAACTCGTTGAGCAAGTCAGCCAGTCGCTCACTGAGTCGGTGACCGACTCAAAGCTATTAAGCACCGAGAAACCGGTGCTTAATTCAGTTAAACACCTGAAATAGGGCGTTTAATTGAAGAAAAACCTATAAAAGCTTTTTTTCTCGAAAACTGGGGGGACTGGCTGTGAATTTCGAGAGGAGTGACTGTAAATTTCGAAACCAGAGAATTTCGAGGATGAATCCACAGAGAAACCTAGACATGACTTCGAGATTCAAACTCTGAACCTCCGATGACTCCTCTCCAAGCCCCAACCTTAGGTAAAAAAGCTAGTTTTTGTAAGTTTTAGAATTAGGGTTTATACCAGTCTTAATTATTAGTTTTAATTTTCAATCTGAGACTGTAGTACCCCTTTTTAGACCGTAAATTTTTATGTGAAGTTCTAATTCTCCAAATCTAGAACCAGCTCTTAATCTCACGGTCCAATCCACTGAATCTTGAGACTTAATTTGGTTCTGAAATCTTAATTTCCAGTCCTATCATTAATTTCTGGTTCTAGAACCAGTCTTTGATCATACGGTCTGATTTCCTGATTTCGGATTCGAATTCAGTCCTAAAATTCCAAGTTTTAGTTTAATTCCCTTAATTTAATATCTCTAAAATTTCAGTTTATAATTTAGTCTATTTTAATTCTAATTCCTTAATTTAATCTATAATCATAATCCAAAATCAATTCCAAAAATATAAAAAAATAATATTATAATCCAAAAAGCCAATTTGTTTTCAATCTCAACCACCCGATTTGCCCAAGGGAGCTTACGGAGGGTACTCAGGAACGAGGCCAATCTTCCTTAGCATAGCGGGCCGAACCCTTTTTTTTAGAATCTTAGAATTAATTAATTGCTTTTCTTAGCTTTTTTAGTGTAATTAATTAGTTTATTTCTTTTCATTTCAGCATAATTAATTAATTGAATTAATTAGATTTTGAGTATGATCAATTAATTTCTTTAACTCAGATATTTAATTAGTTAATTCTTTGCTTTAATTAGAATTTTAGCCTGACTAATTCATTGCCTTAATTAGAGTTCTAATACAATTAGTATATTTACTTTAGTTAAAATTGTAGTAGAATTACTATATTTGCCTCAATTAGAATTTCAATACAATTAGCATGCTTGATTTAATCAGAGTTTCACCAGAACTACTACATGTGCATTCCCAGTATAATTTACAAATTAATTGGACTTCTAATAGGATTAGGAAACTAATAATAATTAGACTCCTAGTACAATTAGGAAACTAATTAGACCCCTAACAGGATTAGAATGAACTCACATAGTTAGACTCACAGTACAATCAGGAAACTTAAACCGATTAAAATTACTGTAATAACAGGGGAAGGAAAACAAAAGAGAACTAAACTATATAAACTATAAGAAAGAGTATTACTGCTAACGTTCATAGGCGGATGATTCAGTATAGAAGTAACCCACACCCGCTTTAAAGCGTGATCACTGACATGTTGCAACATCGTTAAATATCTACAGCTGGCGATAGCAACAAACTAGGAATCCTCCTAGAAAATCCTTTGTTTTAGTATTTTTCTATCTTATTTTCAACATTCTAAATGCTGCATTGCTAGAGTCTACTTAGACAAAATTGGGCCACTGATTCACCGGGGACCGAAAGGAACCCAGAAAAAGCGCACCAACAGACTGGTGATTACGGTGGGACATTTTTTGCAAACTCTTACTTTCTTAGATAGTTAGTCTTTATTTTATTTTCTTGTTTCCTTCCCACAACATCATCTCAAATCTTTTTAAATACATGAGTCTACATCAAAAGCTTGAAATGTCTGGTATATGAAGAGTGAGTCTAGGAGACCCACCATTATGGGAATAACATGACAACCCCATATACGAAGAAGATTCACTTTACAATTCTAGCCTACGACAGCCTGAGATCAACATGGCTGGTGAACAAGAGAACCCCTTCTCTACCCCACACACTGGTAATAATCATAATGGGGGAGATAGTAACACTGGACAAAACCTTACTACTCAGCAAATCGTAGAACTCAGTGTTCAGAGAATACAAAGAGGAGATGATGACTCTGAAGAGTTGCTTCGAGGACTAGCCGCCGCATACGAGACCATTAGAGCATGACAATTTTCAAAAGAACAGGAGTGGCAGGAAAGGCCACCTCCAACCCCGAGGACGGTGTCGGCCTGCGCCTCACTATTGAGACAACCTGCACATACATTCTTTAACGAGGATCCCCTAAATAGGGTTTGCTCATGAGTTGCTCCCAAAGATAACACTATCAAGATCGAAGATCTCCCTAAAATGCTTGACAAATACATGGCCAAGAGAGAACGCCCTGGTCACTCATTCGGATTCGACAAATTTTGTCAGGATGTTCAATTTAACCTACCAATAGGATTCAAACCGCCAAAATTTACTAAATATAATGGCACGGGAAATCCGAACCATCATTTGCCCCTCTTTTGTAATGATTGTCAACCCATACGCGATAATCAAGGACTTCTCATTCATTATTTCCAGCTCTCATTAGAGGGAGAGGATCTAGATTGGTTTGCCGGACTCCCGTTGTATACGATAGAAATGTTTGAAGATTTAGTCGGCCAGTTCCTAGACCAATATAAGCATCTTATCCAAGAGACAGTCAGTCTCAACAATCTAATGGCGGCTAAGTAACGACCCGATGAAGAATTTACTGACTTCGTCGCCAGATGGAGGAAACTCGCCGCTAGGACTGGCACTTCAATGAAAGAGAAAGACTTAGTCGACATCATCATCGACAATACTAGGGAACTATTAAAGAGTGCACTTGTCATAAGTGATTGCCCCGACTTCACTGCACTACACTCCCGGGCATCCCGATTAGCGTGACACATCAAGGGCGGAGATCTCGCCCTATCCATGGTTACATTAAAAGTAGGCTCTTCTAGTGAATTAAAGTCAAAAAATTAATAAGAAAACCTTAGGAACCGAACAGGTCAACACCGTTGTCAACCAGGGACAAAACTCTAAGAACAGAAACTTCCAACCGCGAAGTTTCGAGCACAATCGAAACCAACAACGGTACACAAACCAAAATCAAGGCGCTAATCAACAAAAATTTGCAAACCAGAACCAAGGCAAAAATCAGGGTCAGGGCCAATATCTGAATAGAAACCAGTACCCTAACACCTATCAGAACAACAATACAACGCAGAATCGACCGGCTCACGCACCAAACTATAATAATGAACCCCCACCGTAGAACTTCAACCCAGCTAGAGGCCCCTATCAGCCTAGGCAAGAGCATTATCCCCCTTTACCTGATATGATCCCCAATATCTTATGTCTCCTTAACACCCAGAATCTTCTCTGATTCCCATCGGAAACACCCCGGCCTTGGCCAACGAATAGCAAGTATTATGCATTTCATTGATACGTGGGACACAATGTAGGCAGAGTTGGGCTTCACTACAAAAATAAGGTGTTTCAGCGGCACATGCCGTTAAGGCAATTTTTGGTAGCGATAGGACTAACAGCTACAGTTTTTTGTAGTGACAGGACTAATAGCAGTAGCATTTTGTTAATAGTGGCAATGTTTTGCTATAGCTAATAATCTTATTTTTTGTAGTATCGGGTCCGAACCAATTGTAGAGTACTATTTTTCAAATCATTTTAACTATTTCTTACATCACGAATATAAGAGAGAATGAAAGAGAAAGAGTGACATTGAGAGAGAGAGAGAATGAGAAAGAAAATATGCGAACAACTCACTCGAGAGTTGAGAAATTTTATTCATCAACATGTCAAATATTAGGGTTTTGATCAAGTGGTTTAGATATTAGTTGGCTTGTAGGGGACATTTATATTAATGTCGTACAAATTCAACTATTGAACGGTTTATTCGTGAATTACTTTGTGAAATTTTATATGTTGAGTACTTGTTTCAATGCTACATTCGTGTTGAGATCACATGCCGCATGGTTTGTGATCCCAAAATAAACACATGTGTTAGAATCATTAGCCACGGGGCATGTGATTTTTTTTTCTTCATTTTTATTACCTTTTTGCCCCTAAAAAATAGGGTTAAAGATTGACCTCTGCCCCTTAACCTAGTGCATTGAATTTTTTTCAACTTTGACCATAATTTGTATGGTGGATAAGAAGTACATTTTAATTATTTTTGGAAGGCGTGAAGTTGATCGATCTTATTCATGTTGTCTCGGCACTTGATCTTCAAATTAGATGACACTTAACACTCAAATGACCTTAGGGCAGCATTGAACGTTATGTCGCAAATGTAGTGTTTAGTAGTCCTATATGTATAAGTATATGTATATATACTACACCTGATTGTGTTTTGCGTATCTAGTCCAAGCTCAATGCAAGATAAGTTGGGTTGGATCATGCTTAGCCGAGTCCATGTTCTGGTCGAGCTTACACACACTAAGCACAACTTTTCTTTTTGGTTTCAGTCTGAGTAGGATTCTGAGCCATTGAGACTGAGGGCACCACTTTGATAATGATTGAAATGTCTTTTGGTCTTTTATTATTAGGTGTTATTAGTAAGGATAGTTATATTTGCACCCCCAATGAATCTCTAATAGCACCCACCTGACACCTTTAGCTACGGTTTTACACGTTATTTGTTCATAGTGGGTGCACTAAGAGTTTGAGTGGGTGGAAACAAAGCTATTATTAATTTTAGAGCTTTTTGAAATATTACACCAAACCCCCTGAGTTATGGGTATTTATTCTGCAGGCCTTACTTTTATTTTTCTGTTTCATATACTCCCTTGTCGTTAGTCGCCAGAAGCTGCCGTAACCCAATCTATTCATTTGAACACAAACCCACGGTTAGTATTTACGGAAAACCGAAAATGCCCCTAGGAAAGAAACCATTGTTCCCAATGGTACTCTCCAACGCCAAAACGAAACCCATCGTTCCAAATGTTTATCTCCAGCGCCTAAACAAAAAAAATCCTTCCCCTTTGAAGTTCCATCTCAAGCTCCATCTCCAGCGCCATAAAAACCCATCTTTCCCCTTTGAAGCTCCATCGATGGCATTCTTTGAAGCTCCATCTAAAGTGCCCTAAAAACCCATCATTCCCCTTTGAAGCTCCATCTCTGATGTCCTTTGAAGCTCCATCTCTGATGTCCTTTGAAGCTCCATCTCTAGCGCCCTAAAAACCCATTGTTCCCCTTTTTCTCCATCGTTCCCAGCAGCCACCTCTGAAGCGTCATCTCTAGTGGCCATTGTCGTCTGAACTCGGTATAACAAGCAAATTGAATACAACAAATCAAACTTGGTATAACAAGCGAATTGTCGAATTAATCTTTGCGAATTGGTTTCAGTTCCAGCTTCAAAAGCACAAAGAGATGATTTAAACTTTAGATTCTATGTAATTAGTAAATATTTATAAAACTCACCCTCCCCTAGCGTATTGGATTAATTTAAAAATAATGATTTTTATGAATTGCGAACCCAAATTCGAATAAATCAAATCAGCGAACTAAGTAACTATGGGTCTGATCAAGAGCCTAAGTACGGTAGTTGAACTATTAGGCTTAATCAAATATGTGCACCACGTAAGCGGAAGTGGACAGTTAAAGCATAATGATTTTAAGTCGGTTCTAAGAATCGACCTCTTTTGAAAAGAATAATGGTGTAATACTTACGCCAAACCAAGGTATCAATATCGGTATTGGGTAACATTTCATCTTGGACCAATACGTCTCAATCAATACAGGTACGGTATCGCCGATACCGTCTCGGCCAATATTTATTTTACTTCCCAAAAAAACAAAAAAACAATAAAACTATATTGGTTTGTATACTGCCAATATCTGTTGACACCAATACTGTTACAAAGAGCACCCCGATACCTGTATAAAAATAGAATCGGTTCTCGATGAAACTGATACGTATCAGTAACGGTTCTTGTTGAAATCGATCGGTCTTGGTATCAGCCGAGTTTTGATACCATAGTCTAAACACATTATACCAGTACTATTGTTTACTTTTTAAGGCCAAGCAACATGCCCGCTATGCACTGTCTATTCATGTTCACAAAAGATATTCTGCGCTATGTCACCTCCACATCTGTATCACGGTGTTGATAAAAATAGGTGGCACTATATGTCTTATTATATCGCTAATGGTTATACCAAACCTAGAAAGAGAGAGTTTTTACAATAATATTGGAGAGAGAAATAATGTTTATTGTGATGGGATCAACCCTAGATTATTTCTTTTCTACTCGGATTGCACGTGTTAAATCCTTTGACTTCTCCCAACCAAACGATGACCTCCCAATTTTCACATTATGAGGTTATGGTCCTTCCATCGAATATCCCAATTTTCACTTTATGAGGTTATAGCCCTACCATTGAACGGTCGGATTTCTATTACATGTGGCCCTCATCTCAAAAAAGTTCCAAGAAGAATGTTTGATGTATGCCATTATCATGTTGACTTCTTGATCAGATGTGTGCCAGGTGGAATAAAAGTATGATCGGTTTATGACATGCACAAGATCTCAAGATCTATTGTCGGGGAGATTGGAGTTAAAAACAATCTCCCTACTCGCATTCAAAGCAATCAATGATTTTCGCATGTGAAGCCGAGGTTAAGAAGGAAGAATCTTAGGATCCTATTCTTGGCGTGTTGGCATTTTATTCATCAGTACATATTTGCAATTAGAGATTCTTTCTCGGCAATCAGGGGTTGTACGTCCAAAAGGTTGATTGATTTGAATCAGACAATGGAGATTTATTACGTCTCAATCTTCCATAGAACAGATTTGTATTCCATGTTTATTGACATGGGTAGACCATCACAATGTCATATTTGTATTCCATGTTATATTGGAACCAAAAACCATCTCCACCTTCGCATTCAAAACAATGAATGACTTTTGCACTCGCAAACTCTACTTGCATAGAATCTCTAATTGTCAATAAAAGTACTCTTATTTATTGAAGATGATATGGGAAGTGATGGTCCACGTAATGATCTACCTAGAACGTTGACACCTTCTCCAAAGTATCAAAATCGATATCGGTCTCGGGTATCGGTTTTCCTAAGACCGATGCAACTCGGCCGATACATACCGGCCGATACCAATATGTAATGGCCTATTTTATTTTTATTTTAAAAAAAACTACAAAACTGAGGGCAAACTGATATGTATTAGGTATCCAAGTTGGGATACCAATACGTATCGGGACCGATATGTATTGGTTTGTCGAAATACTGATGCGTATCGCCGATATGTATCGGTATTAGCCAATTTTTGATACGTTGACCCTCTCTCCAATTAATTTGCAGAATGGTCAGACCACCCCAATTGAACAGATTTTTAATTTTTTTTAGATAGATAATTTGAGGATTAAGGGACCTCACCCTACCATTAGAAAAACCAAAAGGAAAGTATCTTGTTGTCTTCATTGCTTGGTTCCCATGTGTTATTATGGTATCCAAACACCACAATAACTAGTTTTTTATGGATTTTGAACTGTCTATATAATAGAGTTGATGGACCCAATTGAGATGTGAAAAATACAATGGTAAACATTGATCCAATGGTGGAAAGTTGCGATGAAGATGGATTAGGAGAAACATTAGCTAAAGGCGGTCACTAGCCTTGCGGCAATTCCCTTTGTGGTCAAGTGATGGTAGGCAATCAATCAACGGCCAAAATTTTTAGGACTAACAGGCAGTGTGTCTCTTACAAGGGAACCCCCTAGCCAACAATGCCTCGTTTACAGGGACGTCTTAGCGAACTCTTGTCAATTTGTCTCTACAATTGGGATCTATTGTAGAGTGTCGCTTAAAACAGGGGCACCCTTGCTTACTTCTCATTCCAATCGTGTAGGGCGTCACCTGTAGGGAACATGATAAATTGTTTTTTCGTAGTAGGTCTTATCATAAGGATTTGAGAAGGTTTTTAAAGTTGGTTGTCAACTAGACACCAACCCTCCTTTCTCATCCGGGCTTTGGACCAACGATTGGAAACTTCATTATAATATATTATATGATAATCAATATTATTTAAAACAACCAAATGCATATTACTAATATAAACCATAATTACATGGTGTTTATAGGAAAAGGATACAAATAAAAAAAAAAAAAAACCCTCAAAGGATGGGAGTGATACTTGCTATGAGTGAGGTCTTCATCATGAGAACGAAGGTTAGTTCCTCACTCAAATATGGGAATTGCCCTTCAACAGCGCATGACTAGTGGAAGGTGCTGATCAGATTGGCGATAACAAGAGCAATATGAAGCTTCCCAATCTCCATTCCTACACAGACTCGCATACCATCCCCAAATGGAAGAAAGGATCGCTCCGTGGATCTTACGATAATATTCCCAGCAGAAGGCAAAAACCTCTCAGGCATGAACTTGTGTGGCTCAGGCTAGATCTTTGGGTCATGGTGTATGGCATAAAGATTCACAGAAATTTGTGTACCTTGAGCCACTCTTGATCCCATCAACCTGGTCTCCTTGTTGGCCTTGTGAGGAATTCCTAAAGGCGCTATTGGCCTCATTCTCATAGTCTCTTTCACTATTGCATCAAGATACAGCAGTTTACTTGACACCTTAGTACTCTCCAATTGACTTTCCTTTTTAACATTAGCCCCCTTAATCTCATCATAGGGCTTTTGTTGGCTTTATGGGTTGTGAATCAGAAATGTAAGTGCCCATGTAGCAGTTTCAGAGGTGCTATCGATGTTGAGAAAGAACAACTCGAAGAAAGTGAAGGTAGCACTGAGGAGGAGGATTCAGGGAGAGGAAAGGACGTATAAATTGCTCAATCCGGTGCTTTATTTCATACGCCTTCTTGAAGGTGTCGTTGAGGCCCGGGATGTGTTTCGTTAATGGAAAAATATCGACTAGACGGGCGTGGCCAATGATGTCTACGGTGTCTTCAACTACTCCATCTATTCTTTGAAAAAATGTCTCATCTTTAAAATCGCGTCGAAAACAGAGGCGGGCAATTAGCTGAACTGTAGTTCGTCTAATGTGAGGGAGAGGCTTGACAATCCCATCAGTCATCGATGCTTCTTCTCGCATGCTCTCAATCATTTGGACGATGTCCCCCTATTGAAAGTCGGTTTGCGCGAAGATATTGAGAGGGCTGAGGGCGCCATTTTGAAGGCCCCTGCGGAGGGTGTGCCAATGTTGGCCGGGGTTGGAGCTGCTAATCAAATTCCAATTTGCAGTGTAGATTTTGATGATGAGAGGGATGCTTCATAATACGTAATGGGAGGACTTGTTAACTAGCACCTCCCATGCTAGCTACTCATCGCTAACGACAGTTACGGATTGCCAGCTCCCAAGCCAAATTGTCATCGCTCGTCTATGTACTCAAGCTAATTTCATCAGGGCGACGTGGAGTAAATCGCCTCCTCTCCCTAGCTGGTGCAGGTTCCCGATAACCAGAATTTGTTTTGGCCCAGCTGGCCATTCTGTCGACTTCGCTATGACACTTCTTCTGTAATGTCCTGATCTTTTAACAACCTTCACCGGTACGTCTCGGTACGCATGCCGATAGATCATGCGCCGAAGACCCTACCTTGAGATGATGTAATGTCTATAGATCAAATCCGACAGATTGGATCATAGGTATGTAGGCCGGGATTGGTGTAGCAGTCCCGTACTAAAGCTTAGACCCTAGTTTAAAAAAAAAAGGGAAATAAAAGCCCATCGGTGGCATTTAATACCCTAGTTATTGCTGATGCTAAGGAGTTAAGAGGAGAAAGGGAAGATCTAGGGCATTGAATGCCTATGCATGCGAGATCGAGTTGTTCGAACTAAATGAAGCGAAGGATTAGTCGAAATTGGAACGAACCGCTGTCACTCGGTGAACCCTAATCCAATTTAAGAGCTAGGACTGGAGATTTGGATGAAATCAAAGTGTTGAAGGTAAGTCTAAATCATGAAAATAGCATTGGGAGTTGTTTTATAAGATTTGGATCATGAAAGCTTAGGAATCATGTTGGCTAGAAGGTGAGACGAGAACGAGGGTGAAAAACCCTAGAACAGACAAAATCTGCTCATTTTGACCGATCGAAACTTAGTTCGATCGATCGAAATGGCCTTAAAGTTATGAAAAAATGAAGTTGAATGAAATTCTTCCGATCAAAGGTAAATTCGATCGAACGAAACCTTTTCGATCGATCGAATCCCACACTCAATCGATCAAACCGGGTATACAAGCAGGGATATGGAATTCGATCAATTGAAATATGTTCGATCGATCAAATTTTGAGTTTTTGATCGATCGAAGAAAAATTTGTTCGATCGAATTATGCTGTGGTGAAATTCCTTTTGGGTGACTCGATCGATCGAAATATTTTTGATTGATCGAATCATGAGTTTTCGATCGACCGAATGGGGATTCGTTAGATCAAACTCATTCTGAATTTGACTCCTGTGAGTGTTCGACCGATCGAAATAGGGATTCGATCCATTGAAATTCCTAGATTCTTAGTTTTATTTGGTTTTGACTTTGAGACTGCAAAGGGATTATTATAAGTATGTTTTAACATTATCCTAACTGATGAATTATGAAAAATGAATATGTTTAGGTGAACCAGTGTTGTGTGAAGAGGACCCAACCCTTGCGACAGTCTGAACACGCGCGGTGGGGAGTGTGAGGTAGGGAAAAACTTAATAGCATGCGCATTCTTGACATTAGCATATGCATTATGTTCTGATTGCAATTCCTTCAATTTATTCATGTGAACTTTGTTCATGATCATGAGTAGGAAAATATATGCCTTGATACGTTTCTGAATTGTGCGAATTATGGAATCTTCTAGGATTCAAACTTAAGATATGTGTGCCCAACGTCACTCTTTGTTCAGATCTTTGAATTAAAATTATACTTATCACTCTACATAGCGATGAGCTATATGTATGCACTCTGATTTGATGTTATGTGAATATCCGACTGACGCGGCGGTATAACTGTGACAGACGCGACAGGATATCCGTGACTAGTATGGCGGCCAATCCGTATACCCCTTTGCTATGTGTGTGATGTGACTCCTAATGTATATCGGTAACTATGTTCGGCCAAGTGTCCAATTTTATGGGACCTTGGATTTATGTGAAAATGGTTCACGTGAGCGACGATGGTGGGTATTCCATCGGGGGCTTGAGGCTATAGATCCTCATTCTATTACTTTAAGTGAAGTACTTTTAAGTTTTCTTTTCATACATTAGAACAGATAGGAAAACACGTTACACGAGTTTTCTGTATACCTTGCATATGACCCCAACCCATGTGATCACGATTATGTTTATGTTTCTACTAATTTCATTTCGTCATGCCATGAGATATATGTTCGATGTTATGATATGCATGCTATGAGTCTTTCTCTACTGAGCTTGGATGAAGCTCACTCCATGACTAATGTCACAGGTTCAGGTGAAGGCGAGGAGGTGGAGATTTCGGAGAAGGAAGATCCGGACTACTCCCCGGGAGAGGATTTTGAGGAGACACATCCAGAGGATTGTTTCCTCTGTGCCCAACCAGAGTAGGTCCGGCCTTGATCTACATAAATGGTTGGGCTCTTTCGATGTAAAAAGGTAGATAAATTTTGAATAGTATTTTGAGGTCGTTGGTTGAACCATGTTTCGGTAAGGAAAGGCCCTTACCGGTGGTTCTTATCGGTTCTTCTTCCATAGGTGCTCATATGGAATTAGAACCATCTTTTGCACTTTTGTGATGAATGTCATTGTTCTCTATCTTGGTTAAGTTACCTAGTTCGTGATGGTCCTACTTTGATTCCGCTGTGCAATTGTTAAGCTACATACTCCGTTTGGGGTTTGGCCTTAGCGCCACCCCATTGACGGCGCAGGTTTCGGGGCGCCGAAATCTGGACTGTCATAGTTGGTATCAAAGCCTGGCTTTAGAGACGTCTAACAAGTCTTAAATCGTATGAGATTGAGATTTGTTGGATACGAGGGATCTTCTGTTAATGAGACTCTTGTTTCATTGTAACAGATTCTAATGGAACATCGTGGGAGAGGTCAACCTAGAGGAGGTGGCCAAAGAAGAAAGACGTGCAGAGGATATTCCTTCAGGATTCGAAGGAGATTTAAGACTGCCTCTTGAGGTAGAGAGAGGCCATCGAGATGAATCTTCCGATAAGATGGCTAGGGCGATGGAGGCGATTGCCACTGCGATGGCTCAGCAGACGACATTACTTGCTGCAAATAACAACAACCAGCAGCATCAGCCACCACCACCACAACCTTCGGCACTGCTACCTTCATCTTTTGTGGATTTCAGGAGATTGAGACCTCCTGTATTCCATGGGCAGATTGACCCGCTTGAAGTGGAAAGGTGGTTGAACCAAATGGAGAAATTGTTGGACAGATTACAGATCTCTGAGCATGAGAAAGTCGGTTGGGCTTCTTTTCAATTGGAAGGTGATGCAGACGCGTGGTGGAAGTTTGTATTACGAAAAAGAGAAGTTGAGGATCCATACACTCAATGGACGTGGATGGAGTTTGTGACGGCATTCAACAAGGAATACTTCCCTAAACAAGTTCGGAACTAGTTGAAGAAGACTTTACAAATTTGGTGCAAGGAAACATGACTGTATGGGAGTACGACAATGAGTTTGTACAATTGTCGAGATTTGCTCCAGAGTTGGTAGCCATGGAGGAAATTAAGGCCAGTAGATTTGAAGAAGGCTTGAGACCAAATATTCAGGAGAGAGTGTCCATTTTTCAACTTGAGACATACGCGGAGGTAATGGGAAAGGCTATTGTGGCAAAGAGGGATATAAATAAGAGGCAAGATTGGAAGGGCAAACCAAGTTCAGAGGGAGTGAATGACCATGACTATTCGAGGAACAAAAAGTTGAAGTTGTCTATGCCTGCTCCGAGGTCTAAATAAGTCTACACCAATTTTCAAGGACCTACTTCGTCTATCCCCACGTGACCGTTCCGTAGCGAAGGCCCTAATCAGACTCAAGCATCAGGGGCATCGGCTACACAAGGACATTCAAGGACGACATCTTCGAATCTGCCATTGAAGTTTTCTCATTGCAGCAAACCGCATAAGACGTCCGACTATAGAAGAGACACGGGCGGATGCTTTAAATGCAAAAAAGTAGGCCACATGATATGTGAGTGCCCTGAGATGAGGAAGGAGGGCTCCGTTTCGACCACTACGGCATCAAGACCTACACAGTCTACGAGACCGGTTGTGAAAGGTCGTGCATTTGTTATAACCGCTGAAGACGCCTATGCAAGCAACGATGTAATCCAAGGTATAACCCTCTTGTTATGTTTGAATTCATTTAACTGTCTTCTAGATGAAGAAAGTGCAATGCTAGGGAAAATCGCTAGATTCATGTGATCATGATATGCATTTCTAAATGTAGCGAGTATAATAAATGATATATAGGTACACTACACCTTTATCGAGAAAATGACGGAGATCATTGTATGGCACGAGTTTTGATAGACCCAGGGTCTACCCACTCATATATAACTCCAGAATTCACGGGGAAATTATAGATTGTTCTCGCGGAGTTAGAGTTCGTACTGGATGTATTAGTTCCTACGGGTAGCACAGTGACTGCAGACACATGTTGCCGATCAGTCATCGTGCAAGTGGAAGATCAGGAGACTATCACGGACCTCATTTTGTTGAACATGTGAGGACTTGATGTTCTCCTTGGCATGAATTGGCTATGTGCTTATCATGCCAGTGTGGATTGTCTACAGAAAGTAGTCACTTTCCGTCCACCGAGATAGAAATCCTTCTGATTCATTGGCGAAAAAGGGAAGGTAGCGCCGATCATCTCCGCAGTGCGAGCTGGGCAGATGATGATGAGCGGATGTGAGGGATATCTAGCATTCTTACAAGAGCAAAGGGAAGCAAAGAATGTTATTTCCGATATCCCGATTGCCTGTGAGTTTGAGGATGTATTTCCTGATGAATTACCAGGCTTACCACCTGACCGGGAGATCGACTTTGCAATTGACTTAGCTCCAAGCACAGAACTTGTCTCCAAAGCTCCATACCGAATGGCCCCATTTGAACTGAAAAAGTTGAAGGAACAATTGTAGGAACTGTTGGATAAAGGTTTCATAAGACCCAGTGTGTCTCCTTGGGGAGCACCGGTCTTATTCGTTAAGAAGAAAGACGGGTCGATGAGAGTTTGCATTGACTATAGACAATTGAATAAACTTACGATCAACAACAAGTACCTGTTACCTAGGATCGATGATCTATTTGACCAGTTGTAGGGAGCAAAATACTTTTCAAAGATTGACTTGAGATCTAGGTACCATAAATTAAGGGTGAAGGCCGAAGATGTGCAGAAGACCGCATTCAGAACTAGGTATGGGCATTACGAATTCTTAGTGATGCCTTTTGGCCTGACGAATGCGCCAGCTTCATTCATGGACCTCATGAATCGGGTCTTTAAACGATACCTTGATACATGTGTAGTGGTGTTTGTGGACGACATTCTCATTTATTCAAAGACCAGAGAGGAACATGAACATCATCTGCGCATGGCTTTGCAGACCCTTCGTGAGCACCAGCTGTATGTTAAACTCAGTAAATGTGAGTTTTGGTTAGAGCAAGTGAGTTTCCTTGGTCATGTATTATCTAAAGCAGGCGTGATAGTTGACCCAACAAAGGTTGAGGCAGTGTTGGATTGGGAACAACCCAAGACCGTGACGGAGATTCGTAATTTCCTCGGTCTAGCTGGATATTACTGACGCTTTGTGGAAGGTTTCTCCAAGATTTCGGGACCACTTACCCGACTCACAAGGAAGAACACAAAATTCGAGTGGACTAAGGAATGTGAGGAGAGCTTCCAAGAACTCAAGAAATGGCTTACTTCTGCTCCAGTGTTGACTATTCCATCAGGTAGTGGAGGTTTTGCTGTTTACAGTGATGCGTCATATGGTGGTTTGGGGTGTGTACTGAATTAGCACAGTAAAGTTGTTGCCTATGGTTCGAGGCAATTGAAAGAGCACGAAAAGAATTACCCAACGCACAATTTAGAGTTAGCCACAGTGGTTTTTGTGATTAAAATTTGGAGGCATTACCTGTATGCTGAAACCTTTAAAATTTTCACGGACCACAAAAGTCTCAAGTATTTGTTCACACAGAAAGAGTTGAATATGAGGCAACGACGGTGGATTGAGTTTCTTAAAGACTATGACTACACAATACAATATCACCCAGGTAAAGCTAACGTCGTGGCTGATGCACTGAGCCGAAAGCATATGACCCAGATAGCTAGTCTCATTGTAGGACTTCGCAGATGAAATTATTGAAAGACCTTTCACTGTATAATAAGATTATTACAGCCAAGGATACCAGAGTACTATTGGCAAGCCTTACAATCAGGCCAACTATCTTTGATCGCATTTATGAGCTTCAGATGAAAGATGAAGAGCTTGTGAAACTCCAACAAAAGGCAATTGCCAGTGAAAATGGGGACTTTACTATTAAGAAAGATGGATCATTACTTTTTCGTGGACGATTATGCATACCGTTTGATGTCGAGTTGAGACAAACCATCTTGGACGAGGCTCATAAGTCCAAATATGCCATTCATCCGAGTGGTACTAAGATGTACCAATATTTACGAAAGTGCTATTGGTGGAGAGGATTGAAGAAAGACAACGCAGAATGTGTTAAAGTGCCTGGTGTGTCAATAGGTAAAAGCAGGTTTATTGCAGCCTCTACCAATTCCGAAATGGAAATGGGAGTCTATTTCAAAGGACTTCATTGTGGGATTACTAAGAACTTTGAGACGCCACAATGCTATATGGGTGGTAGTGGATCGAGTGACCAAGTCGGCACACTTTTTACCCTATAACACGACATACACTGCAAGTAAGTTGGCGGATTTGTATATGAAAGAAATTGTCCGACGGCACGGTACTCCTACAAGCATCGTGTCCGATCGTGATCCATTGTACACATCGATATTCTGGCAAAGATTTCAAGAAGGCATGGGCACGAGATTAGACTTTACTTCTGCATTCCATCCTCAGACTGATGATCAGACATAGAGTCAATCAGATCACTGAGGACATGTTACGAGCGTGCATGATCAATTTTCAAGGATCATGGGATCAGCATCTTCCGTTGATAGAATTTGCGTACAACAATAGCTTTCAGTAGAGCATTGGGATGGCTCCGTATGAAGCTTTATATGGACGGAGGTGTAGGTCTCCGATCAATTGGGAGGAAATAGGTGACAAATTTGTGTTGGGATCGGAAGTCATTAAGAAAAATGCTGATACCGTCCGTCTTATATGAGAAAAAATCAGGACGGCACAGAGTTGCTAGAAGAGTTACGCGGATATTAAGAGTATGAGCACGGAATTTCAAGTGGGAGATCACGTGTTTATAAAGATATCTCCAATGAAGGGTGTGATGCGCTTTGGAAGGCATGGGAAGTTAAGTCCTCGCTATGTTGGACCATTCAAGGTATTGGGGAGAGTTGGTGAAGTTGCATATAGGGTTGCATTACCCCCGCAGCTTGATAGAGTGCACGATGTATTCCATGTTTCTATGCTGTGGAAGTACGTGCGACATCTAGCTCATATCCTCGATGCACCATCAATTGAAGTCTACCGGGATTTGACGGTCATAGAAGAACCAATGAAAATTTTAGACCGAACTGAGCAAGTGTTACACACACGACGGATTCCTCTGGTGTTAGTCCAATGGAAGAACCACTCTAGAGAGGAAGCGACGTGGGAGCGCGAAGCTGAGATTCGCGCCCAGTATCCCTTTTTGTTTACTGAGTGAGAAATGAGAGGCTGTTATAAAAGTCAAATTGTACTTCGATGTATGTAAGCAAGCTGAATTATGAATGATAAGCATGATTTTCAGGATGAAAGTGCCTAAATGTTAAAGAGAACTTAAAAACACAAGGAACAAGTGTTTTCTGCAAATTCGACCTATTGAAATTCAGTTTCGATCCATCGAATATCATTTCGATCGATCTAGGTGTAAATCGATCGATCAAAATATCTTGACAGGGGCTGAATAAAAATTTTAATTAAGGCTAAATGAATTCGTTCGATCGAAAAAAATTTCGATCGATCAAATTATGATTTCGACCAGACGAAATTTATTTCGTTCAATCAAAAGTTTTAAAGCTTGAGAAGTTGGACCGATCAAAATAATTTTCGATCGGTCGAATTAAGATTCGTTCGATCGAAAATGTGGGACCCAGTTGAAATTAAATGAGTTTTGACCGATCGAAATGGATTTCGATCGATCGAAATCGGATCTTTTCCTGTCGAGGTCAATTTTCGACCAATCGAAATGGATTCGACCGATCGAATTTTGCCTATATATATATAAACTGATTTTTTGTTTTTTCAAAATTTCTAAAATCTCTGAGACTTTCGTTAGGGTTTTCGGGGGTTTTGCATTAGGGAAGCTGATGGACATCCGATTGCACATATTTTTCTACGGGAATCGAATCCAATCGACTCAAAATGGTAAGACTTTCATTTTTGGGTTCCTGATTTTCCATTTTGACCTAAAAATTTTGAGATTCCACTCAAACCCTAGTTTTCTTCCATGGCACCTAAGAGGAAAGCTGCCACATCGAAATCCCAGGCATTGAAGAGACCCAAGATTACCCTGGGTCCTTCACAACCACCCATTCCACCACCACAACCACCCATTCCACCACCAAAACCGCCTGTCGAGCAACCTATTGCTTCGCAAGCTCCCCAAAGCGACCAACCCAGCGAGTGGTGGGTAGGCAAGGGTTTTGCTTATGAATATACTATCGACCCAACCTTGTTTGAAACGCCAAATGTGCCCGGCATTGACGCATGGGCACTTAGTTATTTGGGCAAGGCAGGTTTGGATAACCTCTTGAAACCTATCCGCCCGTACTACTACCCGCGCCTTGTGCGCTTATTTTATCAAAACATGTTTGATGGCCCTAACCCAAACACCACAATATGTACCAAGGTTGACCGCAAGACCTATACCTTTACCCATGAAATGGCCTATAAGGCCTTAGAGTGTTTTGATGAGTATGGCGATGGCATTAACTTATTACCCCCAAACCCTCCAAATGTGACCCATCTTTATGTAGCAGAGAGGATGACCCAAGGGCGGGTTGCACCTGGTCGAGCCATAAACCGAGCCCACTTGTCCAGCCATATGTGGATGCTCGACACTATTTTCAAGTGCAATCTGTACCCGATCCGCCATAAAACTCAGAGACTGGGAGTATTGATGAATGCCCTATTTGCCGCTTTTGAGGGCAAATGGTTCGACGCCGCTGCAATTGTGTTTGAGGGGATTATTCATGGCAGGAAGAAACTGCTACCGGGGGCAGAGAAGGTTGAAGAGTATATCCCTTATGCCGGGTTCATATCGGCCATGTTTGATGAGTTTTCTGCCACGTCCTTACACAAGGTTTCTCCGAGGGAACCTAAATCTTCTGACAACGTGGTTCTCTATACGTTCAAGCATTGGAAGAAGACCTTTAATCGACTGAAACCACACTTCCCGCCTGTTCCTCAAGTACCTCCTGTTCTTCCTCAACCTCAACAAGCGCCGGCTCAAGAGGTACCTCCTCCTGAGCAGCCACAGCCAGAGATCATTCCACCTCCTCCACCAGAGTATGTGCATGCCCCACCTGCACCTCGAGTTGGTGAGCCAGCTCGGATAACCAATGAGCAATTGGCCGCTCTCATCCAGGAGAGCAATCGCCAACTCAACCAATGCCTCGATTACCATGAGCTTCTACTGGAGGACATTCTACACGCTATGTACTCGACAGATTACCTCCAACGGATGGCGATCATGTGTGAAGGGGTGTTCGGTGCCTCTACATCGGGTTGTGATGCAAAGGACACGCAAACCGATGAGGCAGCCAGCGAGGACCACGCTGATGTCGAGGTGGGAGATGCAGTGGGACCGAATGATGTGACGACACTACCGATGCAGTAGATCCTGCTGGAGCGATGGGGGACAGCTGGCGTTCGACAGTTGTGAGCTTGAGAGTCTTCTTTTTGAAAATTTAAAATTTTGATGGAATGTATAAATTTTGAATTATTGTGGCATGGTTGCCACTTTTGTTTTATTTTACTCCTCAGACTACAGTGGCATGGTTGCCATGATGACCTGTTTCGTACATAATTTTGTTAACTTTTGATGTATAATATGCCAACTCTTGCTTTATTGTGTATAAACTGTGTGTATGTGTGGAGGCTGAGATCCGGTAACTACATAGATTGTTTAGCCATGTGTGGAGCCTTACGAAGAAACTCTTCGGGTGCTTTGCCACACGTTAGGACAATTTTCGAGGATGAAAATTCCTAAGGTGGGGAGGATGTAACATCCCGATCTTTTAACCTTGACCGGTACGTCTCGGTACGCATGCCAATAGATCATGTGCCGAAGACCCTACCTTGAGATGATGTAATGTCTATAGATCAAATCCGATGGATCGGATCGTAGGTATGTAGGCCGGGATTGGGAGTAAGGAACTCTTATACACCAAACGTTGGTGTAGCAGTCCCGTACTAAAGCTTAGACCCTAGTTTAAAAAAAAAGGAAATAAAAGCCCATCAGTGGCATTTAATACCCTAGTTATTGCTGAACTAAGGAGTTAAGAGGAGAAAGGGAAGATCTAGGGCATTGAATGCCTATGCATGCGAGATCGAGCCATTCAAACTGAGTGAAGCAAAGGATTAGTCAAATTTGGAACAAACCGCTATCACTCGGTGAACCCTAATCCAATTTAAGAGCTAGGACAGGGGATTTGGATGAAATCAAAGTGTTGAAGGTAAGTCTAAATCAGGAAAATTACATTGGGAGTTGTTTTATAAGATTTGGATCATGAAAGCTTAGGAATCATGTTGGCTAGAAGGTGAGAAGAGAATGAGGGTGAAAAACCCTAGAACAGACAAAATCCGCTCATTTCGACCGATTGGAACTTGGTTCGATCGATTGAAATGGCCTTAAAGTTATGAAAAGATGAAGTTGAATGAAATTCGTCCGATCGAAGGTAAATTCGATCGAATGAAACCTTTTTGATTGATCAAATCCCACACTCGATCGATCGAACCGTATACATACAGGGATATGGAAATTTGTCTGGGAGGATTAGATCGATAGAAATATGTTCGATCGATCGAATTTTTAGTTTTTGACCGATCGAAGAAAAATTCGTTCGATTGAATTATGTTGTGATGAAATTCCTTTTGGGTGACTCGACCGATCAAAATATTTTCGATCGATCAAATTATGAGTTTTCGATTGACTGAATGGGGATTCGTTCGATCGAACTCATTCTGAGTTTGACTCTTGTGAGGGTTCGATCGATCGAAATAGGGATTCGATCGATCGAAATTCCCAGATTCTTGGTTTTGTTGGATTTTGACTTTGAGACAGCAAAGGGATTATTAGAAGTATGTTTAGCATCATCCTAACTGATGAATTATTAAAAATGAATATGTTTAGGTGAACGAGTGTTGTGTGAAGAGGACCCGACCCTTGCGACAGCCCGAACGCGCGTGGTCGAGAGTGTGAGGTAGGGAAAAACTTAATAGCATGCGCATTTTCGACGTTAGCATGTGCATTATGTTCTGATTGCAATTCCTTCAATTTATTCATGCGAAGTTTGTTCATGATCATGAGTAGGAAAATATATGCCGTGATAGGTTTTCGAAATGTGTGAATTATGGAATCTTCTAGGATTCAAACTTAAGATATGTGTGCCCAACTTCACTCTTTGTTAAGATCTTTGAATTAAAATTATACTTATCACTCTACATGGCAATGAGCTACATGCATGCACTTTGATTTGAGGTTGTGTGAATACCCGACCAACGCGGCGGTATAACCGTGACTGACGCGACAAGATATCCATGACCGGTATGGCGGCCAATCTGTATACCCCTTTGCAATGTGTGTGATGTGACTACTACCGTATATCGATAACTATGTTCGGCCAAGTGTTCAATTTTATGGGACCTTGGATTTATGTGAAAATGGTTCATGTGAGCGACGATGGTGGGTATTCCATCGGGGGCTTGAGGCTATGGATCTTCATTCTATTACTTTAAGTGAAGTACTTTTAAGTTTTCTTTTCATACATCGGAACAGATAGGCAAACACGTTACACGAGTTTTCTGTATACCTTGCATATGACCCCGACCCATGTGATCGCGATTATGTTTATGTTTCTGCTAATTTCATTTCGTCATGCCATGAGATATATGTTCAATGCTATTATAGGCATCCTATGAGTCTTTCTCTACTGAGCTTGGATAAAGCTCACTCCATGACTAATGTCGCAGGTTCACATGAAGGCGAGGAGGCGGAGATTCCGGAGAAGGAAGATCTGGACTACTCCCCGGGAGAGAATTTGGAGGAGACACGTCCAGAGGATTGTTTCCTTTGCGCCCACCCAGAGTAGGCCCGGCCTTGATCTACATAAACATTTGGGTTCTTTCGATGTAAAAAGGGAGATAAATTTTGAATAGTATTTTGATGTCGTTGGTTGAACCATGTTTCGGTAAGGAAAGGTCCTTACCGGTGGTTCTTATCGGTTCTTCTTCCATAGGTGCTCATATGGAATTAGAACCGTCTTTTGCGCTTTTGTGATGAATGTCATTGTTCTCTATATTGGTTAAGTTACCTAGTCCCTGATGGTCCTACTTTGATTTCGCTGTGCAATTGTTAAGCTACGTACTCCGTTTGGGGTTTGCCCTTAGCGCCACCCCATTGACGGTGCGGGTTTCGGGCCGCCGAAATCTGGGTTGTCACATCTTCGCCTCAATATTGCCAACATTACCAGTCCAACTACAATGCTCATACCTACATAACATACACTTTCTTCCATCTCTCTCTCACCTCTAAAATTTGTTCTCCCTTCTAGGTTTAAGAAGGCCCTATTATTTATATATATATATATATATATAGATATATATTTCATTTAGTAGATAGATGAAGTTGGTAAATTTATTTTAATAACTAGTACAAGTGAAACAAGAAATAACATGCTAGGATGTGAAAGATATGCCGTGAAATGCGTAGGTCATATCCGGTGAGGTTAGGTGGGTGCTTTTAGAGTTTTGATTGGGTGTTGATTGGCTTGAATTTGAAAATGAGATCGTTTTTCATTCCAAGTCTTTTACACCATAGATCTTGCAGTCGTCAATTAGATGATTGGATGATGATTATGTTAGAAAAATAATAGAAGGATATGAAGGTTAATATAGAGGCAAAGAATGAAAAAATGATCACAATGATTTGGACCCCAAGGCTCTATCTTCAAGACAATTATTTCAAAATGCATTAGTCTCCCATTATCTAAGGGATAATGACTCCTAGCCAACATTTAAATACTAAATGGTGTTTAAATGATATTGCACCAATAAAATGTCACTTTGTATGTCACACCATTGAAGTGTGATTAATTATTGTGATTTGTTCCATGTGGTTCACATATATAATCAATCTAAATTGCCCAAGTTGCAAACCATCATTCGAACATGTTCCTACCAAATGGTGATCTAATTGACAGCTGCAAGATCTATAGTGTAAAAGACTGGAATGAAAAACCATCTCATTTTCTGATTCAAGGCAATCAAGACCCAACCAAAACTCTAAAAGCACCCACCTACCCTCACCTAATATTAGCTATATAAGTGTTTCGGGTGATATCTTTCACATCCTAGCATGTCTTTTTCTTGTTTCACTTTTAGTAGTTATTGAAATATATTTATTACCAACATCATCTACCTACTAAAAGATATATATATATGCGCAAAATTTATTATAACCAAAAGGGATTTTTTATATAGAAAAATAGTAAAAAAACTTAAAAAATTGTAACGCCATCGGAAAGATGAAAGTATAGGAGTAGGGCTGTCCAGAAAACCAACCAAACCAACCCGACCGACCGAAATTTCTGTTAGGTTTCAGTTTTAGGGTATATCGGTTCAGTTTCAGATTTGGAAACACTATAAAAAATAAGACTATTAGCGGTAGCCAAAAACTGCTGTTATTAACAAAAAAAACTACAGAAGGCTATTAAGATTATTAGCAGCCATTTTTTATAGCCAAAAACTGCCGCTAATAGTCTTATTTTCTGTAGTAAAAAGTGGCTTATCAGGTTATCGGATCGGTTTCGAATTTGATGTAAAAACCCCAAATTCGAACCGATAGGAAACTAACGATAGGGTATTACTTCGGTGCATCCAAAAATAAGTATTCATTTAAAAAAATAAAATAATAAGATTTACCTAAATAATAGGCATTAATTTCTTTTATTTTTTACAAATAATAGATATTATTTCTTTTAGTAGATAGATGAAGTTGGTAATAAATATATTTCAATAACTACTACAAGTGAAACAAGAAAATGACATGCTAGGATGTGAAAGATATGTCTGAAACACATATATAGCTAATATTAGGTGTGGGTAGGTGGGTGCTTTTAGAGTTTTGGTTGGGTGTTTATTGCCTTGAATCAAAAAATGAGATGGTTTTCATTCCAGTCTTTTACACTATAGATCTTGCAGCTGTCAATTAGATGACCATTTGGCCGGAACATGTTCGAACGATGAATTGCCACTTGGGCAATTTAGATTCAATGATGCACCTATCAAACGGTCAAATCTTGATTCAACGTGGCACACATACCCAAAAGTTATAGTTGATCAGAACCCTTTCTCATGGTACGCCCATGATCAGAGTCACTTTAGGGGATGTGTGGCACATGGAATCAACATGTGGCGGTCTATAGGTGCGCCGTGATCTCAAGATCTATTATGTGGAAGATTGGAATGAAAAAAGATGTCCATCATCTAATTCAAGGAAATCAACAATTTTTCATGGTGGAAATGCATGTGTTCTTCACAAGAAAAAAGTGGTGTAAATAACGCTACCCATATAATTCATTCACTCAAGAGTCAATTTCCTCCGTGCACTACAAAAAATAACACTATTAGCGGCGCCAAAAACTGTCGCTATTAACAAAAAAACTATCACTACTAAAACAATAAGTTTTTTGCTAATAGCGGGAGTTTTTGGCACCCCTAATAATCTTATATTTTGTAGTGATGTGAGAATGATGTTTGAATTGATCGTCCACAACTTGATCATTTGCAAACATGAGTCATTATAACAGCCAGATAAATAAATAAAGTTAAAAAAATTATTATAAGCACATCATAATATGATACCAATCTATGATCAGATCACGGCTCAATATAATAATGAAGCTAGCTGAATAACAAATCCCAACGAGTGTAAGGGATAAAATTTAACTGTGGTGAATGGCACGTCCGTGGTGAACAACATGTGAGTTTTGATGTACATGAACCATGAGACTCTTAAAGTCCTAGGGTTTCAAGGTCCATTCAAGCAAACCTGGGTCGCCCCAAGTAACAGGCCCTAGATGTGCTTAGACCTCTCCACCCGACCCTTATCTGAACATAAATGTACTTAGCCGAACAATAGGCAGAGTTGGGCTTCACTACAAAAATAAGGTGTTTCAGCGGCACTTGCCGTTAAGGCATTTTTTGGCAGCGACAGGACTAACGGCTGCAGTTTTTTGTAGTGACAGGACTCAGCTTTTTGTTAATAGCGGCAATGTTTTGCTATCGCTAATAATCTTATGTTTTGTAGTGTCGGATCCGAACCAATTGTAGAGTACTCTTTTTCAAATCATTTTAACTATTTTTTACATCACGAATATAAGAGAGAATGAAAGAGAAAGGGTGACATTGAGAGAGAGAGAGAGAATGAGAAAGAAAATATGCGAACAACTCACTTGAGAGTTGAGAAATTTTAGCCATGAACATGTCAAATATTAGGGTTTTGATCAAGTGGTTTAGATATTAGTTGGCTTGTAGGGGACATTTATATTACTATCGTACAAATTCAACTATTGAATGGTTTATTCGTGAATTACTTTGTGAAATTTTATATATTAAGTACTTGTTTCAATGCTACATTAGTGTTGAGATCACATACCACATGGTTTGTGATCCCAAAATAAACACATGTTTTAGAATCATTAGCCACGGGGCATGTGATTTTTTTTTTCTTCATTTTTATTACCCTTTTGCCCCAAAAAAATAGGGTTAAAGATTAACCTCTGCCCCTTAACTTGGTGCATTGATTTTTTTTCAACTTTGACCATATTTTGTACTGTGGATAAGATATATATTTTAATTATTTTTGGGAGGCATGAAGCTGATCGATCTTATTCATGTTGTCTCGGCACTTGATCTTCGGATTAGATGACACTTGACACTCAAATGACATTAGGGCAGCATTGAACATTATGTCGCAAATGTAGCATTCAGTAGTCCTATATGTATATGTATATATACTAGGCCTGACTGTGTTTTGTGTATCTAGTCCAAGCTCCACGCAAGCTAAGTTGGGTTGGATCATGCTTAGCCGAGTCCATGTTCTGGTCGATCTTACACACAGTAAACACAACTTTTCTTTTTGGTTTCAGTCTGAGTAGGATTCTTAGCCATTGAGACTGAGGGCACCACTTTGATAATGATTGAAATGTCTTTTGGTCTTTTATTATTAGGTGTTATTTGTAAGGATAGTTATATTTGCACCCCAATGAATCTCAAATAGCACCCACCTGACACCTTTAGCTACGGTTTTACTTTTTATTTGTTCATAGTGGGTGCACTAAGAGTTTCAGTGGGTGGAAACAAATCTATTAATAATATTAGAGCTTTTTGCATATACCCCCCTGAGATATGTCGATATTACACCAAACCCCCTGAGTTATGGGTACTATTCTGCAAGCCTTACTTTTATTTTTCTGTTTCATATACCCCGCTGCCGTTAGTCGCCATAAGCTTCCATAACCCAATCTATTCGTTTGAACACTAACCCATGGTTAGTATTTATGGAAAACCGAAAATGCCCCTAGGAAAGAAACCATTGTTCCCAATGGTACTCTCCAACGCCAAAACGAAACCCTTCGTTCCGAATGTTTATCTCTAGTGCCTAAAAAAAAAAATCGTTCCCCTTTGAAGTTCCATCGCAAGATCCATCTCTAGCGCCATAAAAACCCATCATTCCCCTTTGAAGCTCCATCTACAGTGCCCTAAGAACCCATCATTCCCCTTTGAAGCTCCATCTCCGATGCCCTTTGAAGCTCCATCTCTAGCGCCCTAAAAACCCATCGTTCCCCTTTTTCTCCATCGTTCCCAGCAGGCACCTCTGAAGCGTCATCTCCAGCAGCCATTGTCTTCTGAACTCGGTATAACAAGCGAATTGAATACAACGAATTGAACTTTGTATGACAAGCGAATTGCCGAATTAATCTCTGCGAATTGGTTTCAGTCATGGATCAAAATACTGGAAAACCGATACATATCGTCCGAGCCTAAAACCGGTATGTATCAGACGATACGTATCAGTATTGGACCGTACCGGACGATACATTCAATGTATCGTCCGGGTAAATGCATATATAAGAACGATACCCCCCTTTCAAAATACCGTATCGTTCGGGTCTAATACCAATACGTATCGGTATCGGATGAAATTTTGATCCATGGTTTCAGTTCCAGTTTTAAAAGCACAAAGAGATGATTTAAACTTTAGATTTTATGTAATTAGTAAATATTTATAAAACTCATCCTCCCCTAGCGTATTCGATTAATTTAAAAATAATGATTTTTACGAATTGTGAACCCAAATTCGAATAAAGCAAATCAACAAACTAAGTAACTATGGGTCTGATCAAGAGCCTAAGTACGGTAGTTGAATTATTGGGCTTGATAAAAAATGTGCACCACGTAAGCGATAGTAGACAATCAAATCATAATGTTTTTTAGTCGGTTCTAAGAATCGGACGCTTTTGAAAAGAGTAATGGTGTAAAACTTACTCCAAACCAAGGTATCAATATCGATATCGGGTAACATTTCATCTTGGACCGATACGTCTCAATCAATACAGGTACGGTATCGCCGATACCATCTTGGCCAATATTTATTTTACTTCACCAAAAAACACAAAAAAAAAAAAAATTATATCAGTTGGTATACTTCCAATATCCGTCAATACCAATACTGTTACAAATAGCACCCCAATACCTGTATTAGGACATAATTGGCTCTCGATGAAACTGATACATATCGGTAATGGTTCTTGTTGAAATCGATCGGTCTTGGTATTAGCCGAGTTTTGATACCATAGTCTAAACACATTATGCTAGTACTATTGTTTTCTTTTTAAGGCTAAGCAGCATGCCCGCTATACACTATCTATTCATGTTCACAAAAGATATTCTGCGCTATGCCACCTCCACATCTGGATCACTGTATTGATAAAAGTAGGTGGTACTATATGTCACCTCCCATTCAAAGCAGTCAACGATTTTCGCATGTGAATCCAAGGTTAAGAAGGAAGAATCTTAGGATCTTTTTCTTGGCGTGTTGGCATTTTATTCATGAGTACATATTTGCAATTATAGATTCTTTCTCGGCAATCAGGGGTTGTACTTGCAAAAGAATGTTGATTGATTTTAATCTGACAATGGAGATTTATTACGTCTCCATCTTCCACACAACAGATCTGATATCATGGGTAGACCATCACACTGTCATATTTGTATTCCGTGTAATATTGGAACCAAAAACCATCTCCACCTTCGCATTCAAAACAGTGAATGACTTTTGCACTTGCAAACTCTACTTGCATAGAATCTCTAATTGTCAATAAAAGTACTCTTATTTATTGAAGATGATATGGGAAGTGATGGTCCACATAATGATCTTCCTAGAACGTTGACACCTTCTCCAAGGTATCAAAATCGGTATCGGTCTCGGGTATCGATTTTCCTAAGACCGATGCAACTCGGCCGATACGTACCGGTCGATACCGATATGTATTGGCCTATTTTATTTTTATTTAAAAAAAACTACAAAATTGAGGGCAAACAGATACGTATTTGGTATCCGAATTGGGATACCGATATGTATCGGGACCAATATGTATTGGTTTGCCGAAACACCGATACATATCGCTGATATGTATCGGTATCGGCCAATTTTTTATACATTGACCCTCTCTCCAATTAATTTGCAGAATGGACAGACCACCCCAATTGAACAGTTTTTTTTTTTTTTTGGATAAATAACTTGAGGATTAAGGGACCTCACCCTATCATTAAAAAAACCAAAAGGAAAGTATCTTGTCGTCTTCATTGCTTGGTTCCCATGTGTTATTATGGTATCCAAACACCACAATAAATGGTTTTTTATGGATTTTGAACTGTCTATATAATAGAGTTGATGGACCCAATTGAGATGTGAAAATTACAATGGTGGAAAGTTGCGATGAAGATGGATTAGGAGAAACATTGCTAAAGGCGGTCACTAAACTCGCGACAATTCCCTTTGTGATCAAGTGATGGTAGGCAATTAATCAACGGTCAAAATTTTTAGGACTAACAGGCATAGTGTGTCATCTACAGGGGAACCCCCTAGCCAACATTGCCTCGTTTACAGGGACGTCCTAGCGAACTCCTGTGGATTTGTCTCTACAATTGGGATCTATTGTAGAGTGTCGCTTAAAACAGGGCCACCCTTCCTTACTTCTCAGTTCAATCATGTAGGGCGTCACCTGCAAGGAACACAATAAATTGTTTTTTTGTAGTAGGTCTTATCATAAGGATTTGAGAAGGTATTTAAAGTTGGTTGTCAACCTGATACCAACCCTCCTTTCTCATCCGGGCGTTGGACCAACGATTGCAAACGTCATTATAATATTTTATATGATAATCAATATTATTTAAAACAACCAAATGCATATTACTAATATAAACCATAATTAGATGGTTCTTACAGGAAAGGGATACAATTAAAAAAATAAAAAAACCCTCAAAGGATGGGAGTGATGCCTGCTGTGAGTGAGGTCTTCACAATGAGAACGAAGGTTAGTTCCTCACTCAAATCTGGGAATTGCCCATCAACAGCGCATGACCAGTGGAGGGTGTTAATCAGATTGGCGATAACAAGAGCAATATGAAGCTTCCCAGTCTCCATTCCTGCACAAACTCGCACACAAGCCCCAAATGGAAGAAAAAGATCTCTCCGTAGCTCTTACGATAGTATTCCCAGTAGAAGGCAAAAACTTCTCAGGCATGAACTTGTATGCTCAGGCCAAATCTTTGGGTCATGGTGTATGGCATAAAGATTCACAAAAACTTGTGTACCTTGAGCCACTCTTGATCCCATCAACCTGGTCTCCTTGTTGGCCTTGTGAGAAATTCCTAAAGGCACTATTGGCCTCATTCTCATAGTCCCTTTCACTATTGCATCAAGATACTGCAGTTTACTTAACACCTTAGTACTCACCAATTGACTTTCTTTTTCAACGTTAGCCCCCATAATCTCATCATAAAGCTTTTGTTGGCTATGTAGGTTGTGATTCAAAAATGCAAGTGCCCATGTAGCAGTTTCAGAGGTGCTATCGATGCTGAGAAAGAACAACTCGAAGATGCTTAAGATGATGACTTTGTAGACACCCAAATTTGGCCCAAGGCCCGATCAAAACACATCTCGAGAGAGGCACACCTCCGAGCTTTTGATGGCAAGTATGGAACCCTTAGGAATCACACTAGATCCCTTAGGAACTTTTTTGAACCCTTTAGAAACCAATCCCGACCCTTAGAACCCCTTTCGAACCCTAAACCTAACGTTCTCAGGTAATGGATGAAAAGGGCTGCATCGGGACTAGCTGCGACCTTCTACTACAATCGAATCTAATATCATTGAAAAGTAGAAGTCCTCAGCTTTCCAACGAGCCAAGAATCACCCCATCGGAGCTATGTGTGCAAAGATATCACATTCCAAACCCAAGGGGCAAAGAAGTAATTTCAGGTGGCCACCCACAGGGATTTTGTGCAACTATTAGTTGCACCAGGCTATTTCTCCCCAGAAATAACTTGGCGCCACTAATAGTTGTGCCAGGCCATTTCTCCCCTGAAATAGCTTGGCACAACTAATAGTTGTGCCAGGCCATTTCTCCCCAGAAGTGGCTTGGCGCAACTAATAGTTGCGCCTATTTCAAATGGGCCCCACCTCGGGGAGCCAACTTCTAGGCTACTATGCATGCACTATTTTACTGTGCATATGCCTAGTGAAACTAATAGTTGGCCAGGCATATGAACCGTGACCTCTGGCTTATGCCTCGAAATTCGTCATTGGGTTTGACTTGTTGACCACCTTGACCTTTAGGGTGTGTTTTGCTAGCTCTGTTGCACCCATTTGCTATCTATGTGCAACCCCTTAAGTGGTTTAAAGTCTCACCCTATCATCAACCATTGGAGCATCCTTTCACATGTTTCAAGGCTCCAAAAATCTTAAGAAACCTTAGATGCTAGATTACCTAATCTTTCTTAGCCTCTAAGTGGTCTCCTAACCCACCCATTTCCTATAAATAGATCCCCCCTCCCCTTGGATTAAAGGTTGAGAAAATTACCTAAGAGAGAAAGAGCTTAAAGTTAGAAGATCTTTCTCCCTTTGGTGCACCATTTGCTCATACAAATTTCAGAATTGAAAAACCTTCTTCCAAGCCTTACCTTTCATAAAAAGCCTCTAGGTTAGGTGTGTGTTATCCATTTGCCTTCCCTTTCTACCTCTTAGCTAGCAAGCCTTAGAGGTTAGAACCCCTTTTTCCACCATACAAGCCTTCGAAAGCTCATCGAAGTAAGCCAACGCAAGGCTCCCCAATGGTGCAACAAGGGCCCGAGAGCTTCGGCTCTCCCCTCTATTCCTCTACATTCTCAATTTCTCCTCTATCCTTCCATTTGTGCCGTTACGCCACCGAATTTTCAATAGGAACGAAGGGACACAAATAGAATTCTAAGCCCTTTTGGGCAAGAGGAAGTCATTTTCTTTTCCTTTATAATATTTTTATTTTGGCCATTAGTAGAGACCGCATTAAGCGGGTTGATTGGGTGCCTAACACCTTTCCAATCAATAACCGAAGCCCCTACCCAAGAGCCTTTGGCGTAGACCAGATTTAGAGTCATATTTGTAGCACTTCGGTGCTTATAAAAATGATATAGGTTTCCCGAGACACCAAAAGCTCTGAGTGGCGACTCTATATTTTTGTTAGCGAGTGCATCATCGCGATGGGATCGTCAAAAATTCCACGGTTGCACAAATGGCGACTCTGCTGGGGACAACTTGCAGAGTTTCTCCTTGAAATTTGGCCATTTATCTTCAATTTTACTAACCTTTTTGCTATGTTTTAATATTATTTTTTATTTTACTCACCCCTACTTTTCCGTCATTTACGTGCCTTAGCCGATTGGCATGCCTACATGCGCATTGTCTTTTAATTTCTTTACTTTTCCGTCATTTTAGTGCCTTAGCCGATTGGTGGGCCTACTTAGTCTTTTAATTTCCTTTAAATTTTCATCATTTAAAGTGTCTTAGCCGATTCGCGGGCCTACTTGTGCAAGCATATTCCAACAGTAGACGCCGGCCCATAGTGGCATTACAGGATCATCACCCCCGATCTTTGAACTAAAGAAAACTACCATAAAAAAGGAGGCTTTGAAAAACTTTTAGAATTGAACCAAGATAGGGAAGTTAATCAATTTTTTCTACGGGATAGACTTTTAAAGGGTTGGGTTTAGGCACACATACAACCACCCGAGTCTTAGTATGATGGAAGCCTCTAGTGGTGATGATCTAGAAAAGTCCCAGCCCACCTAATATCTGAGAAGGCGCTTGCGCCGAAGGTATATCCGGTGGGTTCCCATTCCTACAAAGCTTAAAACCCTTAGGGAGCGTGCTAGCGAGTTACACCGGACTCACATCCTTTAGGTGCGGTAAGGAGAGAATCGATCATATAAAATTAGTCAGTTCCCGGAAGCCTAACTTCTACAAAAAATAGTTTGGAGACCCATCTTGAACTCAGGCTACTGCTGTCACAAAAATTGGCAATCCATTTTACTCTGGCGCAAGTATTAGTTGCACCAATGCAAAATTTCCCAGAAATGCATTGGCGCAACTAATAGTTGCACTAGCTTTAAAAACTGGAGCTTTGCTCTGGCGCCACAAATAGTTGCGCCAGTATAGTTCTGAGCAGCCCAGTTCAGATTTGTGGCCTTTTTCCACATCTCGAGTCCCCCAATTAATGACTTAGTACCTCTGTTTGGGCCCCGCCATCTCCGACACCCAATAAGCCCCCGCCGGTCAAAAGAAGGAGACTTCTCTTTGACTCTTTTCGAGGGATTGGGTCATTTCCTTTAATTTTCGTGCCTTCAATAGATCGAAGGTGTGCGACCGTGGATCCTCTCGAACCCGTCGCGGCGATGCGCTCACTTTTAATGAAAATGTAGAGTCACCACTCGGAACTTTTGGTGACCCGGGAAACCTTCAAATCGATATTTTGAGCACCGAAGTGCTAAATATGACTCTGATTTACCTGTCTTTGCCAAAGGCTCTAGGGTAGGGGCTTCGGTTATCGATTGGGAAGGGTTTAGGCACCCGATCAACTCGCACGTGGCGGTCTCTATCTATGGCCAAAATTAAAGAAAAAAGGGCGGAGTTTCCCCTTGCCCGAAGGCAATACGGTCCTATCAAGCTTTGAGCCAAACCAAAATTTCGGCGGCGTAACGGCTTGAATCCTTGGACGGAGGAGACACCAAGAAGGTAGAGGAAGAGAGGGGTGAGGCGGAGCTCACGGGCCCTTGTTGCACCGTGGAAGATCTTCGCTTTGGCGTGCTTCCGATGGCTTAAATGGTGTGAAATGGATTCTAATGCTAGGATTCAATAATAGGAAGTGTAGGTGAAGCTAGAGGCTAGACTTTAGCAAAAGGGAGTGATCTAATGGTGGAAATGGGTTGAAAGGGATGAACTAAGCATGCTGGAATTCTGGAAAATTGTGTGCATTTTCTCTCACTAGGGTTCTCTCTTAAGCTCCAAATCCTTAACCTCCAATTTTTTCTAACCCTTAAGGAAGAGGGGGGCCTCTCCATTTATAGAAAAGGGGAGGGTTAGGGGCTTTCTTAAGAGCTAATTGGTTTAGCCATTAGGTAATCCCCTATCTAAGGTTTTCTAGGCTTTCAAGGTCCTAGGATTTTGGGAGATTGATTTTAACGGCAGATGATGGGGTGAGACCATGGGTGACTTAAGGGTTGCCAATAAGCTCTAAGAGGGTGCAACCAATCTCAAGATACCCACCTCAACCAAGGGGATGGTCAACGGGTCAAACCAGAAGAAGGAAATTTGAGCAACTGATGACAAGCATTCAGATAAGTCACGATGTATATATATACGCCCAATTTAGGAACAGTAAATTTCATCAAAAACAGGGGAGCCCTAGGAAGATGAAGCCCATGGTGGATCCCACCTATACTGGCTGTATATATTATATACGCCCGACCAAATTTTCCCCAAAATAGGCGGGCGCATATAATATATATGCCTGACTAATCTGGGGCAAAAATGGCTGGGCGTATGTAATATCTACGCCTGAGTAAAAGTCCTATGATTTTATGTGAAACTTCAATCAGCCATAACGTTTGAACCGTAGCTCCAAATTGGGTGATTTTTAGCTTGTTAGAAAGCTAGAGAAGTCCTCTTTCCAATGATATATGGCTCATCCTTGGTAATGGTCTGTGTGAAATTCTATAGCTCTCCTCCCATCAACCGCTAGAAGGGCTAAAGTTAGGTTTGGGAAGGGATTCTAGGGTGTAGGGGTGACTTCTAAGGATTGGGGGAATGGCTCTAAAGGTCTTAGGGTGATTCCTACTGATCTAGGTAGATTCCTAAGGGTTCAGGGGGTGCCATTAGAAGCACAAGGGTACATCTCTCCCGAAGTACAGATTGATCGGGCCTTGGGCCGAATTTGGGTGTCTACAGATGCCCCTCTTTGGTATTCGATCACTAATGATCGGATGCCAAAGACAAGAGACATCCGAAGAGGTCCAAGGCACGTTTGATGGGTCTGCCTGGTACAACTCAATTCTCAAACATTCATGGTGATGGTGAGTGTACGTAAGCCCTCTCATTTCGGGATATCGTCCGTACCTCAAGGCTAACAGTGCCCAAGCGCATTGCGACATTACTGGGCATAATTGCGATGGTCACAAAAAGTGTAAGCCCGCTAGCCGGGATATCGTCCACTTCCTGAGGGAAATTATAGATTTGTGATGTTGAGTGTTAATCTGAACCAGACAGCTCCATGAAACGGGATGATCGATCTATGCTTCGGAATTGATGCAAAGCATACAAAGCGAAGGCCTTCAAACTGTGTCCAATCCTATGGAATATCGACAGCTCCATTGGATTGGGCACGGGTACCCTTACCTAGGTAAGGCTCAAAGTTTCTGGGTGAACCCATCAACCTCGAGGTTGCTTTAGCATGATTGACCTGAGTGGAGCGAATATTGATGTCGCAACACCTCTTCGGAATGCATGCCCATTTTCTGAGTAATTTTTTTTGTGTCATTTTCTAAATTTTCTTTTGCTTCGAGGCTTCTAATCTAAGCTCAAGGACCTCTGGCAATTTTATTCTCGCACAACTCTTTAAGTGGATCAAATGCCAGTTGATACGCTTTAAGAATGCGTGCGCTCTGCTAGGGATAGGTGCACCTGGGGGATGTGCTCGTTCCAGTGGTGAGGTGCCCCTGATTCACATGAACTGGAATGCCTTAACTCAAGACAAAGCTAAAAAGATCGGGCTATAACCAAACATCTCTCGAAAGAGATGGCCACTTTCTAGCCTCCGTCTCTAATGAAATCACATCCTACTAACTATGCACAGACAGACACCCATCAGGGGCGATAAGCAGCAAATAGGTGCGAACGGAAGCCTCGACCCTAAGGTACAATTTACGAGGACAAACGACCATCCTCATGGATACCTGCACGCAAGTGCATACATTCAACAGGGGACACCGTGCCTATACAGTGTTTTAAGCTGTAAAAGGAAATAAAGGAAATGAGCCCTTTGGCCGTCAGATGTTTGCACATAGTTTGGTTGGTGGTAATTTCATTTTTGACGGGTCAGTTTCGACTGACAATAGACTTTTCGAATGGTCTGAAGTCGGGGGAACTCTTGGTCAATATCAATCCGAAGGTGGATGACCAGAGTGAATGCTTGGAAGGTGGGGTCAACCCACTGAGGGTTTTCACTTAGCAGCAACAGGTTGTTATTTCTTCTCCCCCATTTTTGTTATTGTTTTTTCATGTCAGGTTGAGACTCTGGGCATGCTCAAACTGCCTTTATCTCTGCACGTATCCTTAGCTGAATCAACTTGCCATGTTGATCCTCTTTAGGGACGTGTGCATTCCGGTGATGGGTTCTTGGTTTGCCTGCCGGATCAGGCCTTGACTTCTGCTGGGGGAGATCTGGGGCTAAGTGTATGCTCCCGGTGATGAATGAAATTCATTTGCCTGCCAGATCAGGTACAAAATGTCCCTACCTGAAATGGGGTTCGAGAGCTTTCGGGTGAACCCGATCATTCCGAATTGATTTAACACGGCTCTCGGAGTAGGGCAAACAAGCGTTGCGACGCTCTTTTGAGAACCAGTGTTGTATTTTTTATTATTATTATTTTTTTTTCTTTCTCTTTTTTGATTTTGTGGGCGCATTAGGTGGGCGCCTACGAATCTAAATCTGTTTATTGTAGCACGGTCCCTTTAGGCCAATCAAAGGAAACTCAAAGGGTCATTTGGGGATGCATGCACCTTCGCCTACTGATACGTGGGCTTAACCGATGGTCCGAGCCTTGATATGCGGCATACACAGGGCCAGAGCCAAGATTGCGGAGGTGAGAGCTGCTACAGCTGAGAGTGAGGTTCTTCGATTGACTGGCCTTTTGACTGAGTCCCGCAGCGCAGTTGAAGCTTCACGGAGACGGCAGAAGAGTCTTCATGGTAGGAGGATGTCTGATCGAGATGCCCGCGAGGACTCCCTTCTTGCAAAGATTAGCGCTTTGAAGCGTGCTCCCCGCCCTTGACCTGTTCCTGCACATATCATAGATCATATACACGGGGGGAAAGCCCCCTAAAAGAGATCTCTTTTGGGTTATCTTTTTCTCTTCTGTTTTTTTTTTTTTTTTTTTTTTTCATACATACACAGCTATATACATTTTGGTTTTTTTTTTTGTGTTTTGGTTTTTTTTTTTGTAAAGGAAGCAGCAAAATAGAAAGTGTGTCATGTCGTTATCTTCTTGGGACGTGACACTCTGCAGGCAACACTTGTAAAGAAATGGAACAAAATCTATACATGCGCTTTTTGTTTTTCTTTTTGTAGTTCTGCAATGTAAGACTTTTTATAGGGATTTTCTTTTTCACAAAGTGGGGGGATTTTTATGGGAAAGGGAAATCTATTTTCTCTTTTTTTTTGGAATTTTCTCCTCCACAGGGTGAGGCTTTTTATGGGAAAGGGAAATCTATTATCTTTTTTGGAATTTTTCTCCTCCATAGTGTGAGGCTTTTTATGGGAAAGGGGAATCTATTATCTTTTTTTAGAAATTTTCTCCTCCACAGTGTGAGGCTTTTTATGGGAAAGGGAAATCTATTATTTTTTTTAGAATTTTTCTCCTCCACAGTGTGAGGCTTTTTATGGGAAAGGGAAATCTATTATCTTTTTTTGGAATTTTTCTCCTCCACAGTGTGAGGTTTTTTATGGGAAAGGGAAATCTATTATCTTTTTTTTTTGGAATTTTTCTCCTCCACAGTGTGAGGCATTTTATGGGAAAGGGAAATCTATTATCTTTTTTGGAATTTTTCTCCTCCACAGTGTAAGGCTTTTTATGGGAAAGGGAAATCTATTATCTTTTTTTTGGAATTTTTCTCTTCTTTTTTTTTTGTTGGACCTTTTGTGATGCCGGTAACCACAGGGCCAAACCAGCGGGTCCCTCTTTTGAGCATGGCTGAACCCTGTTCGTGAGATGCAGGTTTTTTTTTTTTTCTTTAAACGTGGGAAGGTCAGCTTCCCCGAGATTGGTCTAGCCTTCTGTCTTTTCCTTTGGTCATGCGTCAGACGCCGTGGTAGAGACGACATACTTGATCGGGATCTGATCCAATTTTCACATGGGTGGCCCAGCAAAGAGGAGGAGAGGCTCAAGGGATCCAAACAAAAGCAGGCAGGCCAGGACAGATCTTCTCCTAATCTCTCTTTTCTTGACATTTTTGCTCATAGCGCCCAAGACGGGTTTCCGCCATGCCTGTCATCCCAGTTTTTACCCGTAGCGCCCTTTCGGGTTTTTACCACGTCCATGGGTTCGCTCTCTTACCCCAGGTGCCCTTTCAGGTTTTCACCTGGTCCGCGTGAGTTCGCTGTTTTTACCCGTGGCGCCCTTTCGGGTTTTCACCACGTCCATCTTGCTTTGAACTTAAATTAATTTTCTTTTTTTTCTTTTTTTTTTTCTTTTCTCTTTATTTTTTTGAACCAGAAAGCCACGACATGGGCATCGATTCCGTCATAGTCGGCTGAATAAAGTTCTATGTGGTTTGTTAACTGGGCTTGTTCTAATGCAGTAGATGTTATAACCGCTTGTGGACCTTAAAGAGGGCTTTCTTTCAGGCTGTAATGTGGTTGGGGTTCAAACAGGTTGGGTTTTTCCTGGAATTTGGATCTAAGCTTTGAGTGAATTTCAGATTGGGTGACTCCTCTTTCTTTTTAAAGGCTTTTTTATGCCCCAGTCATTTCTTTTTTCTTGGTCCCCCTCTTTCTCTTTTTTGTTTTTTTTTCTGAGGGGTTTTTCTTTTTTCTTCTTCTTTTGGTTTGGATTTTTCCTCTTTTTTCTTCTCTTTTTTTCTTGGAATTTTGGGTGGGGTATATGAAAGAAATGGTTATTGGCCCGAAGTGTGTAGCAAAAAAGGGTGAAGGTTTTTAGGGAATATTTCTTTTTGGCTACTTGACTTTGAAATGATGGCCTCTTTTATGGAGCCCTTAAGCGGCCACGCATCTACTTTTATCGAAACTTACCTTGTCCCAAGACCTATGAGTAGAACTTACGGAGGTATCCAGCATTGATGGGCTCAGGAAAGTGGTCACCGTCCATGGTGGCGAGGCGAACGACGTATCCTGGCAGAACCTCTCGGACGACGTAGGGTCCTTCCCAATTTGTCTTAAACTTCCCTCTCGGATCGGCGTGGAGAGACGGAGAAATTTTCTTCAGTACAATGTCTCCTACCTTCAGATCTCGGCCGTGGACGCGCTTATTATAAGCACGTGCAATTCTCCTCTGATAGACCTGAGTGTGGCACAAGGCTAGGAGTCTTTTCTCGTCAATCAAGTCTAGCTGTTCAAAACGAGCTCTTTCCCTCTCAGCTTCAGGTAGATGGGATTCTAAAAGGATATGGAGTGACGGTACCTCGACCTCAACGGGTAGCACGGCGTCGGTCCCATACACAAGGGAGAATGGTGTTGCCCCTGTGGCGGTGCGGATAGACGCTCTATAGGCCCAAAGTGCTAAGGGTAACTGCTCACTCCAATCTCTGTAAGTAACTACCATCTTCTCCAAGATGCGGTTCAGAGTTTTCTTGGCTACCTCTACTGCTCCATTCGTTTGAGGCCTGTACGGGGATGAACGATGATGCTTGATCTTGAACCGCTCACACAAGGCCCGGATGCGCCTATTAGTGAAATTAGTGCCATTATCAGTGATGATATCTTTGGGTACGCCGAATCTACAAATGATGTTGTTCTTGATGAACTTCTCAACATGGCTAGCCTTAATGCTCGTATAGGAGGCCGCCTCTACCCATTTTGTAATGTATTCCACAACGACGAGGATGAATTGATGTCCATTGGAAGCCTTAGGATTGATCTTGCCGATGACATCGAGACCCCAGGTGGCGAACGGCCAAGGAGTGGCCATGCTGTGCAAGTCAATGGCCGGAGCGTGTATTAAGCGGGAGTGCTCTTGGCATTTGTAGCACCTCTGTACGTGCTTGCAGCAATCAGTCTCCAAAGTAGTCCAAAAGTATCCTTGCCTTAGAATTTTCTTAGCGAGCATGTGTCCACTGATGTGGGCTCTGCAGACCCCCTCATGAATCTCCTTCATGATCTCAATCGCTTCTTTCTGGGATAGGCATCGGAGCAGAATATTGTCGTGAGACCGTCTATACAGGAGATCGCCGCAGATGACGTAGTTTGTTGCCAATCTCCGGATGGTGCGTCTGTCTACCTTTGATGTTCCTTTCGGGATAATTCGGGTCTCGAGGAAATTCATGATGTCTAAGAACCAGGGTGGTTGATCCTCTTTCTCCGTAGGTCCTTCGATCAGGTGACAGAAAGTCGATTCGTTCCTCTGCTCTATCATGATCGGCTTCATCACCACTCCATATGGAATCTCAACCATAGAGGCCAGGGTAGTCAGGGCGTCAGCAAACCGATTTCTTGCTCGTGGCACATAGGAGAAGGTGACCTCCTCAAAGCAGGTTATCAGATCCTCCAGATGTTCATGGTATGGGATCAGTTTCTCATCCTTGGTCTTCCAATCCCCGTTAGTCTGGCATATAATTAACTGTGAATCTCTAAAGACCCTAAGGTGAGTTATATTTAGATCAAGAGTCGCCTGTAAACTAGCTGTACAGGCCTCATACTCGGCCATATTGTTGGTGCAGGGGAAGTTCAATTTGATTGAGATGGGTATATGGGATCCTTTTGGCGAGATAAGAATGGTGCCAACTCCTTGGCCCTTAACATGTGATGCCCCATCGAAGTGCATTACCCAGGGCTCCTCCGCTTCTCCTCAGATTCTTAATGGTCATGAACAAAATGTCTTCATTGGGGAATTCGGTCCTTAGAGGCTCATAGTCCGGCAGAGGGTTCTTAGCAAGATGATCAGCGAGTGCCTGCCCCTTAATCGACTTCTGGGTGACATAAGTAATGTCAACTCGGATAGGAGTAGTTGCCATTGTGCAGTTCGACCAGTGAGAGCAGGTTTCTCGAATAGGTACTTCAACAGATCCATCCGTGCTAAAAGTAGAATGGCCTGGGATAACAGGTAGTGTCGAAGTCTCTGAGTAGCCCAAACGAGCGCCAGGCATGCTTTCTCCAGATGAGAATAGCATGTCTCGTAATCAGTGAATTTCTTAGGTAATAGATGGCCTACTCTCTTCTTCCCGTCTCATCATGCTGTCCTAACACAGCCCATGGAAAACTCAGTCATGGATAAATACATTATCAGGGGTCTATCAGGTACGGGTGGTACCAATACCGTAGGTTTTAGGAGATAACCTTTAATCTTGTCGAATGCAGCCTGGCAGTCATCATTCCATTCAACTGGTGTGTCCTTTTTCAGCAGCTTGAAGATTGGTGCGCATATCGGAGTTAATTGTGCGATGAATCGGCTGATGTACTGGATCCTGGCTAAAAAGCCTCTGACTTCCTTCTCTGTAGATGGTGGTGGCATTTTAGTGATGGCCTTGATCTTGGTCGGATCAACCTCGATCCCTCTCCTACTGACAATAAAGCCCAACAACTTTCCGGACATAGCGCCGAAGGCGCACTTCTGGGGATTCAACCGCAATCTGTATTTTCTCAACCTCTCGAATAGCTTCTGAAGGTTTATCAAGTGGTCCTCCCTTTCTGGTGATTTGGCAATCATGTCGTCGACGTACACTTTGATCTCTCGGTGCATCATGTCATGGAACAGGGCCATCATTGCTCTTTGATAGGTTGCCCCAGCATTCTTCAGCCCGAATGGCATTACTTTGTAGCAGAAGGTTCCCCAGGGGGTAATGAACGCCGTCTTCTCGCGATCAACCACTGTCATCTTTATTTGATTGTATCCTAAGAATCCATCCATAAATGAGAGCATCCCGTGCTTTGCGGTGTTATCGACCAAGATGTCGATGTGGGGTAATGGAAAGTCATCCTTAGGGCTCACCCTGTTGAGGTTTCAGAAATCTATGCACATTCAAACCTTTCCATCCTTCTTTGGTACGGGGACAATATTGGCTAGCCACTGTGGGTACTTGGATACCATGAGGAAACCTGCGTCATACTGTTTAATGACCTCATCCTTCACCTTCAACATCCATTCGGGTCGGAGTCGTCTCAGCTTCTGTTTCACCGGCTTAACATCGGGGTAGAGTGGCAACTCATGCTCAACCAGATCGGTATCCAAACCAGGGATGTCCTCATACGACCATGCGAAGACGTCTTGGTATGACCGAAGGAAGTCTATCATACCTTTCCTCTCTGCAGGGGACAGTGACATTCCGATTTTGGTGATTCTGGGGGCCTCTGTGGTGCCCAAATTGACATCCTTCGTCTCTTCGACGAACGGGGTAAGGCCATGCTCAAAATTGGTAAATTGTTTGAGGAGCTCATTGGGAAGCTCGTCGATTTGTCCTTCCTCGTCCAGACTCGTGACTCCTACCTCTTCTTGTATTTCTACAGGGAAGGGGTCGACTTCACATGGGACGAGTATCAAAACATTGATTTTATTGGGAATTTTAAAGGACAATATTTTTGGAATTGGTATTTTTTCTATTTTTATGGTCTTTTGCATTTTTTCGGAAGTCAGCCCTTGGCGAGGTGGATCTTTATATATACAAGGTAGAGTGGTCCAAAGGCTAACCTCACTTTTTACAGGTTTTTTTTTTTTTTGAGTCGGTGTCGTTTTCACGGTATTTGGCAGCTCTCAAGAGTTGGGGCAAGGATGCCCAGTTACTCACCTGTGAGGCCTGGCCTTTACCTCTTCGGTCTAGGCTCTTGCATTTCTTCCCTCAACATATTTATAGAGGGATCCTCTGGGACCTTGTCCTCTACGGTTAGGAAGGGCCCAGAGTGGTTGGTGCTGGAGTTAGGGGTGGATCGGGGAACTTCTTCCTCAAACAAGGAAAGGGCGGCTAAGTCCATTTCAAAGTCTGGGGGGATGATGTAGGGATTGGTGGGGTGGATTGAAGTAGGCTTATGTGGGGTTACCCTCGTCTCCCCATTCAGATCAATTTTTACTACCCCGGCGCTCACAAAGGTTTCACGGATGTGGGGGCGAGCATGAGGTTCCTCTTCCAAGATGTGGGCTCATCTTTTCCTTGGCTTCTCTGACTTCCTCTTCTCTGGGCCTGTAGCCTAAGCCGAATTTAGTTTGTTGCCCCCCCTTGGCCTTGACGGGGTCTCTTCTTCCTTGAAGGCGTGGGCCCAGTCCTTTCCCTTTTTGATGGCCCCATATGTGGAGCATGAATACAGCTGCGTCCATTCCTCCTCCAGTTTTATCCGGGGTCTTTTCAGTTGGTCCGAGGGTAACATTTGAGAAGTCATACTCAAATCGATGGAGATCGGTGTCCTCAGCTATGTGCGGTATGTTCAGCACTTTCAGATTCTCAATGTGCAGAGCGCTCTTCCCCATGTCCTCTCTGGTCTCACCTATGATGGTGAAATTTTTTCCTTCTGAGATGAATCAGAGCTTTTGGTGCAGGGTAGATGGTATTGCTCCGAGCTTATGTATCCACGGCCGGCCCAACAACAAATTGAAGGTAGACTTGATGTCCATCACTTGAAAGGGGGTGGTGAAGGTTTGTGGTCTGAGGATCAGGTCAAGGTCTACTTCTCCTATGATTTCCCTTCTAGTGTTGTCGAATTCCCATGCGCTTGATATGGAGGGCCGGAAGGTGTCGGGGTTCACCCCAATTTTGATTGTCGTCCTTAGAGGGCATAGGTTCAGCGCCGACCCATTGTCGATCAGGACCAACGGTACCACCAAATTCCCTACTTCCACTGTTATATTCAGGGGTTTAGAATGGTCATTCCCCTCGATCGGTAGGTCTGCATCGGTGAAAGAGATGGCGTTTGGGGCCAACACTTGCCCTATTATTTCCCCTACTTCATCTGGAGTTACATGAGTGGAGACATGCGCGTCCTTGAGCGCTCCCATTAGGGCTTGAAAGTGGAGTGGAGATGTGATTAACAAATCCCACATGGTAATATGTGCGGGTGTTCTCTTGAGCTGTGTCTCCAGTATATGTTCCCTGGTCATTTTTTCAAAGGGATTTCCTATGGCCTGTTCTTTCTTCTTTTCCTCTCCTCTGACTGCCCCTGATGCTTCCGGCTGGGTAGAAATCCGACCCGATCGGGTAACGAATTCAACAGCCTCTTCTTGGTTGCACCCGACATTCATGTTCGTCTGTTCATAGCTCAATGGTACCTGATGCGGGTCATAAGCAGGTTTTGGGATGAGAAATGGAGTGCGTGAGGATTCCGGGGAGGATTGGGCCGGATATACTGGTTTCTCGGGTCCGACCAGGTTAACTCCAATGGGGGGTGGAATGGTAGTGGGGGGAATTGACAGAATTAGAGTTATGGGCACGGAGGGGGCTTGTACTGGTGTTACCTGGGCATGGTAGGACCAGTGGTGATTGGGTGATGAGGGGATTGGGTGAGGGGTTGCTTGTCCGGGTGGCGGTGGAGTTGGGTTAGGGCCAAAATAGCGAAGGGATGGCGGGAGTGTGACTGGGCTGGAGGGATGGGGAGACGTTTGAGGTGTGGTGGGCGCGGGGTGATAGGGATATGAAGGGTTTGTATATGGGGAGGTATGATGGGATGGTGATGGGTTTGTGGATGAAGTGGGGTAAATTGAGGACGATGGAGTTGTGCATTGAGCGGGATGATTTGGATATGGCGGGGTAGTGGGTGGAATGGGGGGGTATAAAGGGTTTGTGGCATGGTGGGATGATGAGGGATTAGTAGATGAAATGGGATAGATTGGGGATGATGGAGTTATGCATGGAGTGGGGTAATTCGGGGGCGATGGAGGGGTGTATGGGGTAAATTGGGTGGTGGGATTTGAAGGCGTATATGGAATGGGGTAACTTGAGGATGGCGGAGTAATGTATTGGGTGGAGGGACTTGAGGGTGTGTATGGGGTAGGATAATATGGGGATGGCGGAATTGCGTAAGGAACAGGATGATTTATGTGTGACGGAGGGGTGTATGGGGTAAATTGGGCATGGGGTGGATACGCATATGATCGTGGCGGGGCTGTGCCCGTTTGGATTTGATAGGCGGGAGCGGGGATGGAAAAATACTGCCCTAAATCTAAGGGCTCCTCTTGGCAAGCTGGTGTGAGAAAATAATCGGCAAGATACAGTGGCTCGATCACCCCAACAAATAGTTCATCCTCGATCGGCCTGGGGAGTGAAAATTCCTCCTGATTGCTAATATAATCTGAAGGGTCAAACTCTTCTTCTTCTTCCTCCAGCAATGTATGTTAGGCCTGGGGCCTCCTGGGCGCGGTGGTAGAGGGGCTTGATGGATATTCTGGTTCTGCCCTTGGGGAAGTGGCGGGGGTATGATCTTTCCCGCCTCTATCAGATCTTGGACCGCGTGCTTTAACGGGAAGCACCGGTCCGTAGGGTGACCCGGTCCCTGGTGGAAATTGCAATGCAGATTCATATCATAATTCCTTGGTATTGGGTGGGGTGGCGGGCGAGGTTGGAGTAAATTGACCAGGCCTTTCTGTAGTAATACCGGCAGTAAGACACTCAAGGATTGCCCCAATAGGGTGAATACTCATTCGAAACGTGCTTTCATCTGTTTCGGGGTAAACGGGGCTCTTGGTCCGTTGCTTGTCCTTGGTACTTGCTCGAAACTGGTCGGGGGTGGTTGTGTAACCTGGAGTTGTATCGGGGGGGTGTTGGTATTGGCCTGAGGGTAAACAATGTTATGTACCTCTGTCCCTGGTCTTCTTTCAATTCTTGGTTCGGCGGCTTTTCGAACCCCGGTGGCCCCGTTGGCCACATTCCTTCCTAACCTGCCCTCTCTAATGGCGTCTTCGCAACGATTGGCATTTCGGACCAGATCAGCAAAACTTGACTGCTGCTGATATACTAAAAAATCTGTGATGACTGGGAGGGCTCCCTTGGTTATCAATTCAATCTGCTCATCATCGGGAATTCGATGAGTTACCTGAGCGGCTAAGGCCCTCCACCTCCCTAAGTAAGCACTGAATGTTTCATCATGTCTTTGCTTTAATCGGGCCAAATCTGACTTTCCTGGTTCTATGTCCATGTTATAGACATATTGTTCTTGAAATAATTATGTCAGGTTTTTCCAATTTTTTATCATAGACGGTTCCAGGGATGTGAACCATCTCAGCGCTGGGCCCATTAGACTCTTCTGGAACACTTTGATGAGGAGTCGTTCATCTCCGCCATATTGGCACATATCCCCACAGTAAGATTTTAGGTGGGCGATGGGGTTGCCAGCGCCATTGTATATATCAAATGATGGCATCTTGAATTTCTGTGGCAAGGGGACATCAGAGAACAGACATAAGTCTGAAAAGTCCGTTGAGTGTAGTTCCATTCCTCCTATCTTCATCAGCTGCTTCTGTATTCTGTCTATCTATTCTTTCAGCTGCTCGGGTTCCTTTGAGGCCACTGCGGGGACCGCTTCCCCCTGATTTGGTTCGACCCTAGGTGTGATGATGGTGGGCTCGGGAGGGTTAAAACTGGCAGCTCCTCCACTGTTGCTAATCTCATCCTCCTCGTACTGTTGGTCATGGTATTGGTGAGGGGCGAGCTGTGCTATTTGGACTTGGGGGGTGATGGGTTGGATGACCTGGTGGGGCCATATGGTTTGTAGGGGATGAGAAGGGATAAATGGGTGAGTGTTTTGTGGGTAAGTGATGTGCTGAGTTGGGTGCACGTTCTGGGGGTGATGGGGGTGTGATTCAGGTGGTGGGATATTGTGGTTTTGAGGAATGGGATGGATTGGATTTCCCATTGGAGGTGGGATGGGGGCGTAAGGGGTATAGGTGAACGAAGGGTATTGGTGGGGGGGGTATGGGGTTAGTGAATGGGCTTTGATGAGCGTGGGCCGATGGGCCTTGGGTTTGAGGGATTTGGGTTTGATGGTTTTGGAAGGCTTGGACTGACGGGCCTTGGGCCTGGGTGTGGGGCTTAATATGACTTTGGGCCAATGGGCCTTGTTGAGTTTGGGTTACTGGGCCATGAGTGGGTTGAGTTTGTGTCCATGGGCCCTGGGCTTGGGTTTGATAGATTTGGGTCCAAAGGCCCTGGGGGGCTTGGACCTGGACTTGGGGTCTGATGGGCTTGGGCCCATGGGTTTTGAGGGTTTTGGGCCTGGGCCTGGGTCTGATGGGCTTGGGCCCATGGGTTTTGAGGGTCTTGGGCCTGGGCCCATGGCTCTAGAGGTGTTTGGGCTGGGGGCCATGGATTTGTGTGGGTTTGGGTCTGGAATTGAGGTGGGGGATTTTGGGAGGTATGGATGATGGGTGGTTGGGCATGGTTAGGAGGGAATGGGGTATGGAGGTTTTGGAAATTTGGATGCACGGTTTGGGAGGTAGGGTTGTGAGAAGCAGCCCACATGGCATACATCGTTCTCATGTCCTCCATCGAGGGCATGGATCCAGGTGTGAGATTGGGGGGTGATGGATCACTTAAGGATGGAGGTGGTTGGGAGAAATTGGGCATGACCCTGGTAAATGGGGGGGTATGTTGGGATGTGGATGGGCCATGTGGTGGGAATGGTATGTGAGATGGGGTGGATGGGATGTAGGATGTTGGGGGCATGGGTGATGAGAGGGATGGAACGTGGGAAGTAGGCGGGGGATGGGACTCCCTTGGGGGTCTTTGGAAGTATGGGAATGCGGTAAGGGTGTTTGGATGGGAAATGGGGATGTAGGGATCGGTTGGGAAATGAGGGGTTTCAGTAGGGGATGAAAAAGGGGTAAGTTGGGAGAATGTGAGGGAAGGGGATGAGGTGGAGGTGAACATGGGCGCCCCAAATGGGCCCGTGATATCGAACCTGGTTTGGGCGAAGGTGTCGGAGATCGGGTCTTCTCCTATACGGGAATGGGAAGGGGATGACGGTGGGGATGCATCGGCTCTTGACATGATCCGCTGACGAGTGTTATACCGATGTTGCGGGTAAGGGCCAAATACCTTCCTAGTTCTTCTCCTACGGGCCGGGTTTGAGGTCGCCGTAGTGACGGTCACACCAAGGTATATTTTTGATTGTTTTTTTTTGGGTTTTGGAAAATGATGCTGATTTGATTTTTTTTGTTTTTGAAAAGTGAATTTTTTGTTATTATTTTTTATTTTTCATTTTGATTGGTTTTTTTTTTTTTAAGGTGGATTTTTTGAAGATGAGGATTTTCTTTCTCTCATTTTTTCAAATTGCAATTGACTCCCCTCTACTTAGATGAATGATGACCTGGTGCCCAGGGTCAACTCCCACTTCGGGCGATATATGTACCTTTAGTAGGTCCCACGGCGGGATCCGACACACTTCGAAAGAAGCGAAAGGGAACCCTTTCGTTCTATTCAAGGCGAGGGAATCCATGCAAATGACCCGATCCCCCAGAGCAAATCAATAAGAAGTCGCCTTCTTTTGACTAGGCGGGGGCATATTGGGTGTTAGAGAATGTGGGAGGCTACCGCGGACACTAATACCGCTAATCGGGGAATTGGGGTGGTGGATTGGGCCTCAGGTCGGGTTGCTGCAGCCCAGTATATACTGGGCATATATATTATGCACGCCCCACCAAAAAAGTATAGATTTGGCTGGGCGTATATATTATATACGCCTAGCTTAAATCTGGGGATTTTGGCTGGGCGTATATATTATATACGCCTGTGTAAACTGGGGCCTTTTTGCGGGGCGTATATATTATATACGTCGGGCGAAAGGTTCTGTCAATTATATTTTGACAGTGGATAGCATGCCCGAATGTGGGTCTTTGAACTAGTTTCTTAGGAGAAATGCTCCCGAGGACTGCTGTGTATGTTATCGGGTCCCTCCTTTCCGTTTCCTAGGGATACATGGCTGAATTTTGGTTTTTCTACGCTCTCACCAATGCGGGTTTTACGGCTTGATCGAAATTGGCAACCCAACCGATATACCTCCTGCGCAAGCGCCTTCTCAGGATCATCACCACTAGGGCTGCCGCCTTACTGGGAACCGGGTAAATTGTATCTGTGCCTAAACCCCCCGAAAACTACCCAAAAATGCGAAAATAAATTCAATTATGTCCCCATACTGTTGGTTCACTTTTAATTACAAACTTTTATAGGGGAGTAAGATTAAGTCCAAAATCGGGTCGGGGATGACAACCCTGTGCCGCCTCAACGGGCCGGCGTTCAAAGGTGAAATATGATGACCGAAATAAAGTGCTCAAGTAGGCCCGTCAAACGGCTAAGGCTTGTAAATGACCAAAATTTAAATGATGTGAAAATAAATACGAGCGGGCCCGCCAAATGGCTAAGGCGGCTTAAATGACAAGAATCGTAAAAGCTGAAATTTAAGGCGCAAGTAGGCCCGCCAAATGGCTAAGGCACTTAAAGGATTGAATCGTAGCGGTGAGTATGTTAGTAAAAATAGCTAAAATATATAAAAAAATAGTAGAAAATAAGAAGGAAACAGCAGGGGTTAGTAACAAAAAAATAAGGCCAACAAGAGGGGAAGCGGTAGGGTGATATCCCCAGCAGAGTCGCCATCTGTGCGACCGTGGATCCTCTCGAACCCGTCGCGGCGATGCGCTCGCTTTTAATGAAAATGTAGAGTCGCCACCCGGAGCTTTTGGTGACCCGGGAAACCTTCAAATCGATATTTTGAGCACCGAAGTGCTAAATATGACTCTGATTTACCGGTCTTTGCCAAAGGCTCTAGGGTAGGGGCTTCGGTTATCGATTGGGAAGGGTTTAGGCACCCGATCAACCAGCACGTGTCGGTCTCTATCTATGGCCAAAATTAAAGAAAAAAGGGCAGAGTTTCCCCTTGCCCGAAGGCAATACGGTCCTATCAAGCTTTGAGTCAAACCTAAATTTTGGCAGCGTAACAACTTGAATCCTTGGACGGAGGAGACACCAAGAAGGTAGAGGAAGAGGGGTGAGCCAGAGCTCACGGGCCCTTGTTGCACCGTGGAAGATCTTTGCTTTGGCGTGCTTCCGATGGCTTAAATGATTTAGAAATGGATTCTAACACTAGGATTCGGTAAAATAGGAAATGTAGGGTGAGGTTAAAGGCTAGACTTTAGCAAAAGGGAGCGATCTAATGGTGGAAATGGGTTGAAAGGGATGAACTAAGCATGCTGGAATTCTGGAAAATTGTGTGCATTTTCTCTCACTAGGGTTCTCTCTTAAGCTCCAAATCCTTAACCTCCAATTTTTTCTAACCCTTAAGGAAGAGGGGGGCCTCTCTATTTATAGAAAAGGGGAGGGTTAGAGGCTTACTTAAGAGCTAATTGGTTTAGCCATTAGGTAATACCCTATCTAAGGTTTTCTAGGCTTTCAAGGTCCTAGGGTTTTGGGAGATTGATTTTAATGGCAGATGATGGGGTGAGACCATGGGTGACTTAAGGGTTGCCAATAAGCTCTAAGAGGGTGCAACCAATCTCATGACACCCACCTCAACCAAGGGGATGGTCAACGGGTCAAACCAGAAGAAGGAAATTTGAGAATCGATGGCGATTCTATCAGCTAAGCTGGGCGTATATATTATATACGCCCAGTTTAGGAACAGTAAATTTCATCAAAAACAGGGGAGCCCTGGGAAGATGAAGCCCGTGGTGGGTCCCACCTATACTGGGCGTATATATTATATACGCCCAACCAAATTTTCCTCAAAATAGGCGGGCGTATATAATATATACGCCTGACTAATCTGGGGCAAAAATGGCTGGGCATATGTAATATCTACGCCTGAGTAAAAGTCCTATGATTTTATGTGAAACTTCCATCGGCCATAACTTTTGAACCGTATCTCCAAATTGGGTGATTTTTGGCTTGTTGGAAAGCTAGAGAAGTCCTCTTTCCAATGATATATGGGTCATCCTTAGTAATGGTCTGTGTAAAATTCTATAGCTCTCCTCCCATCAACCACCAGAAGGGTTTAAGTTAGGTCAGGGAAGGGATTCTAGGGTGTAGGGGTGACTTCTAAGGATTGGGGGAATGGCTCTAAAGGTCTTAGGGTGATTCCTACTGGTCTAGGTAGGTTCCTAAGGGTTCAGGGGGTTCCATCGGAAGCACAGGGGTACATCTCTCCCGAAGTAGAGATTGATCGAGCCTTGGGCCGAATTTGGGTGTCTACAGAAGGTCTTCCTTTGAAGCTTTTGAAGTGCTTTAGAATCATCGCCGTGGGTCTTAAGTTAGGGTACGAAAGTCACTCGAGAAGGGAATTCCAAGGCCTCGAAACCTTTGTTTTTAAAATCTTCTTCCAAAACATTTTTAAAAAATCAAGTCAAAAAACCAAAAAAATAGAGTTGTTGTGGTGCTAGCACAACGGTATCATCTTGCCCTCCATCATCCCATAGGGGAAGAAGGAGGAAATTTTTTGGGCCTTATCCAAGGCACCCATACCCAACCTGCCAACAAACAATGTCGTGGGTAGTGGACCCGGCTTATGCCGATCTCATCCCTACCACATTCTCCAACCCACTCCCATTTGGGAGAAGTCTTTTCCACCTTTCCCCTCACCCAATCACCCATTACCATTACCGGTCCATTTGGCGCCCCCATTTTCCCAACCACTACCTCCAAAAACATCCAAAGTCTAACCCCCCATTCCCCATCTTTTGCCCAAACCATGCCCATGCCAAATCCAACACATTTTCCATCCACATCTATACAAAACCCAACCCAATTTTCCCCATCCACATCCATGCCCCATTTTCCATCTTCCCCATATAGGCCCCATCCACCCTCATTCACCTATGTCACCTCCACCTTATCCAACCCCCCACAAATCCCACCATCCACTAGGGTCATGCCCGTTTTTACCGGGGCCATGCCCAGTCTTTCCCAAACATCCACACCTACCCTTCATCATCCTCATACATACCCAACCCATTTACCAATACCCCACCTCATATCCTGCCCCTCACCCGGGTCATGCCCAATTTTATCAGGGCCATGCCCAATTTTTCCTCTTCCCACACCCTATCCACACCCCCAACCATCAAATGGCCCATCTCCATCCGATCTTCCTTCTATGACCATGATGGAGGAGATGTTTCAAACCTACTCCATGTGGAAGACTTCCCAAAATGCCTCCTTTCCTCCACACCCCATGCCTATGAACCCATCCCACACCCTAGCCAATCTCCATGCCTCACTCCCCCATGACCACCATCATTAACACTACCCAAACCCCCACTACCCATACATCCCAAGCCCCAATGGCCCAAACCCCCAATTCCCCACATATCCCAAGGCCCCATGGCCCGAAAACCCACAACCCATGCCTACCAAGGGCCCATGGCTCAGATCCATCAAGGCCCAATGGCCCATACCCACAAAGGGCCCATGGCCCAGATCCATCAAAACCCAAATGGGCCATACCTATCATGGCCCATGGGCCAGACCCACCAAGGGCCCATGGACCATACCTATCATGGCCCAATGGGCCCGACCCATCAAGGGCTCATGGCCCATACCCACCATGGCCCAATGGGCCAGACCCATCAAGGGCCTATGGGCCAAACCCACCAATGGCCCATAGCCCAATCCTACCATGACCAAGGCTTCACAACCCAACCATCCCAAGGCTTCATAGCCCAAGCCTAAAACCTTGGAACCTCATACCAATACCCTTCACAATTCCCCCAAAATTTCACCCATTCACCACCCTAATACCTAGCTCAAACCCATGCCCATTTTACCCATACCCCTACGTCCCAAAGTCAGCTTCAAACCTTCCTTCATGCCCAATGGTCTCACCAGGCCCCACCATAAAATCCAACTTCCACTCATCCCCTCATCCCCAATGGGCTCACCCAACCCCCACTCATGCCATTCTCATCCAACCCATGCAACACCAATAAGAGAATCCCGCCCTTACTGCACACTATGCCGACCAGTAGTACGAGGAGGACGAGATTAGGAATAGTGGAGCCTATGATGGGGCATTGACCAACCTTAACCCTCCTCACATAACTGCCCACCCCTTGGTGGCCTAGAGTGAAGTCCAACCAGCGGCAGAGAAAGCCGCCCCTATATCGAAAGAGTCAGAGCAACTGAAAGAACAGTTGGAGAAAATACAAAAGCAGTTGATGAAAATGGGTGGTGCTGAAATCCATGCCACGGACTTCACAGATTTATTTTTATTCGCTAAGATCCCCTTGCCCCCTAAATTTAAAATGTCAGCCTTTGACAAATATAACAGCACCGGCAATCCTATTGCTGTAATATCCCAAAAAATCACGTTAAACAGTGACCTCGAGATCCATGCCTAATTGGTCATAGGTTTGACCAATTAGGAGTTCAATGGTTGACATAGAGTGTGATGAACGGATGAGATGTGATGGGTTGAGTGATTGTGTGGTGTGTGATGTGAATGTGAAGTCGCTTACACCTACAGCGGTGTATGTGCTCAACACACAAGGAAGGGGAGAGATAAAAGGGTTTAATAACCCTAAAATTTGTATCTTGGTTGTTGAGAGAGGAGTAAAGAGATTGAGCAAGAGTTATTGTAAGTGATTGGAAGGGAGATTCTAGCATTAAAGAGACCGAATCGACGCAGAAAATCCGTTCAAGCTAAAGCTAGAACCCTAGCCTTTCCAACCACTCGATTTGAAATCAATTTGAGATTGATTGAAGGTAAGATTGTTGTAGTCTAAATGCATGAATTAAAGGGCTAAATTGTAGTTAGAAATGGTGTAAAATGTAGGGTAAAAAGCTTAGAAAAATGGAGGAAGAAGTAAGGAAAGAGAGTGAGAAGAGCAGCCAGAAGGGGGCTGAATCTGGCAATTTTGATTAATCGAAATTGGCCAAGAAGTTGAAAAGTCAGAGGACCCCGATCTCGATTAATCGAATTGGGTTTCGATTAATCGACTTTGGATCGATTAATCGAATTGAGAATCGATTAATCGACTGGGAGCCTACAGTGGACTCCAGTGGAGAAAAGAAATGGGCTTGATGAAATCGACTAATCGAAATGAAAATTCGATTAATCGATTTGTAATTTCGATTAATCGATTTGGGATCGATTAATCGATTTTGGAAATTCGATTACTAGAGTTAAGAATCGACTTGATAGAGCAAAGAATTTCGATTAATCGAATTGGGTTTCGATTAATCGAATGGGAATCTCGATTAATCGATTTGAGAATTAATTAATCGATATTGACTTTCGAGTAATCGATTTTGGAAATCGATTAATCGACTGGGACAATTGATGTTGACTTCTGAGTTTGACTTTAAGATCTTTGGGAGGGTCTTGGACCTCCTTTATTGCATCCTTAGTGATGTGTTTCACATGTTATGTGGTACCATAGGTGGTACGTGTGAGCTAGTGCACAAGGAGCCACGTGGGACCTTGATGCGTGATCAAACGAAGACTTGAGGTAGGGAACTCCTTGAACATGTACCTTATTTTACAAGAGCATGTATGTAGTGATATAGATTTGAAATTCCAAATGTTTTATTGCTTAAAGAGTTGGGAAAAGTGTGTGTGTGTGACATCAATAAAAGTAATCATAATGAGCCATCCCCAGGAGATGAAGAAGTAAAGAGATAAGAGCATCAGGTGTGATACAAGTGAATGGATACATCCCAGGGATGTATCCACGATTGAATCATGCTTGATAGGGCCTAACTGATATAAGATAGCACATTTACACGGTGAATAACTATATGTAAGGTACCGATATTTTTGTTATTTGAAGTTTGATAAGGTACCCCACCGACGTGGTGGGATATCCACGACTGACACGGTAGGATATCCGTGACCGATACGGCGGCAAAACCGTAGGCCAGTGCGGAGGCTTATCCGTACACAGTAAGCACACCCCAGGGGTGCTGATTGAGATTAGTGAAACCCAGCCACCAATCCCCAGGGGAAAGGGGCTTGTGTACTATTTGTATTCCCAGGGAATACGTTAAAACTGTCTATATAGATGACGATGATGGGTATCTCATCGAGGCTCGATGCTATATTGCTCGGGGATTACTTAAGTTGAAAGTTTAAGTTTTGCTTTAGGCCTTTTCAGCATCATTCATGAATAAATAAAAGACATGAGTAAACTACCAGTAAAATATAATGCTTTTTAACTATTTTCATCAATAACTGCATAGACACATCATGCATGGCATATCATGGAATATATGTGAGTAATAATTTATATGTTCAATTGTGTTTTGTTCCCTATTGAGCTAGGATGTAGCTCGCCCTATAGACTATACGTCGCAGGTCCACTACTAGCAGCTGCCGAGGCTTCAGGGGACGCTGACCTCGGTGAGTCGGACCTTGCGGCTGGAGAAGAGTTGGAGCCACCTCCTGAGGACTTCTTCTAGAGGACTCCGTTGTGCCGCTTTGAGGGCTTTTGGATAAAGATTTGTACGGCTTGGTATGTCAAGCCTTGTTTTGGCTAAACAATGTACATGTATAAATTGGGATTATTCTTTTGGGGCAAACCATCCATGATGATTTGCTATCATCGATAGTTCGGATCGGTTCTCCATTCATGCAGAGGCATGAGGGTAGAACTGTCTTTTGAGAAATGCTTTTATATAGATTTAAATTCTACAGTTTCAATTACTATTTCATTTTGTGCTTGATATGCCAATGTTCCATGCTTAGCTAGGGGGGCACGGTCAAGATGATCGTGATGATGGCATGGGTTTCGGGGTGCCAAAATCATGGCTGTCATAATTGCACACCTGAATCCTACTGTGGGGACATGTGCCACTACGGTGGGGACGAAAGACTACTGATAAAAGTCTTTCAAAAGAGTCTGACCGGTCCGACTTTGAGATGGTTCACATCTTTGGAACCATCCATGATGAAAACATGGAAGGACTTGACGCACCTCTTTCAAGAACAATATGTCTACAATGTAGACATTGAGCCGCGTAAGTCAAACTTAACCCGCTTGAGGCAGAACCCGAATGAGACCTTCAACGACTATTTGGGGCGCTGGAGAGCACTGGCAGCTCAAGTCAGAAACGGAATACCTGATGATGAGCAAATAGAGATGATTTTAAAAAATACTCTGCCAGTGATCTCAGACTTTTTGGTGTATCAGCAGCAGTTCAGCTTTACAGATCTGGTAAGGAACGCTAGTTGATGTGAGGATGCCATCAAGGAAGGCCGTCTGAATAAAAATGTGTCAAGTGGAGCCAGTGGGGTTAGGAGATTTTCAGAACAAAGAACTGAGAAGAGGACAGGGGCTGATGTTCAAAACATTGCTAATACCAGGCCCAATAATAACATAACCCCGTTCCAATTTCAAGCCGCACCACCAGTGCCAACTAGAACTGCGCAGATACAGAGAATAGGGAATGGGCAAAGAATGCAGATGACTTTGGAGTAGAGGAGAGCCCGCACGACCAAGTTTTTATGCCCTTGGGGCAGTCTTTGAGTGTACTTTTACCTTTATTAATTGAAAAGGGATTAGCCACTATTCGTCAACCGCAATCTCCTCCTCACCCGATCCCAAAGAATTACGACCCTAACACCCATTGTAATTTTCATCAGGGTCCGGTTCACCCGACTGAATGCTACTTCCCATTGAAGCACGAGATCCATGATTTGATCGACATCGAAAAAATCATTCCCCCAGCACCTTCTCAAGCGAACCAGCATGCGAATATTCACCATGTGCCATTACCCCCACATCCTACTAGAGGAGCAGGTCCCAGACCCACCATCAGGATGATAGAAAGTGAGGAGGAATTTGAATTTGATTACATCAGTGATCGAGAGAGTTATGTAGCACCATTGGTAAGGAATGATGAAGAAAGGAACATTGGGGTGATTGAACCCCTGAATTTATCTAATTATTTTCCCAGCCCCGCAGCACAAGTTGAGCCCTTAGATCTATCTGATTATTTTCCATCATCCAATCCTGTCAATTATGTACATATCAATGCATACCAGCCATACACCACCACCCTCATCAATTACCCGATAGCCCATCATACCCCCAATCCCCCGCCGGCACCTAGCAACTACCAATGGCCCAATCTTACCCATTTTCCCCTAGTACCACCACCCTCAAGCTTCACCACCCCCATTTGGCCCAATTTTGCCACCCAACCAACTATCATTGAAATAAGCCATGTATTACCCACCCCTCCAGAGCCCGCAGTGCAAGTACATTCGATACCAGTAGCTATACCATTCCAGATTTTGGGACCAACTTATGATCCTCATCAAGTCCCCTTAAGTTATGAACAAACATATATCAACACTGGTAGCCACAGATAAGGGGCAGTGGACTTTGTTACCTGATCCGGGAAGATCTCAAAGCAGCCTGAAGCACTTGTAGCAGCACAAGCCCAACCAGAGAGGAAGAAAGATAGCGCAGTGAATCCGTTTGAGAAAATGAGTCGAGAACATATACTGGAGACTCAGCTGAGAAGAATGCCTACCCATATTACTGTATGGGATTTGTTGATCCCCACTCCATTTCTAAGCATTAATGGGGGCATTAAAGAATGCGCATGTATCACTCCAAGTTAGCCCTGATGAGGTCAGGCAGATAATTGGTCAAGTGATGGCTCCAAATGCCATTTCGTTTTCTGATGCTGACTTACTAGAGGAAGGAGGCAGCCACTCGAAGTCTTTGAATATAATAGTTGAGTCCGAAAACATGGTAATACCCTTGGTTCTAATCGATAATGGGTCTGCATTGAATATATGCCCGTTAAGGACCGCCACAAAGATGTGGGTAGACCCGTGCATGTTGAGGCCCATAAGAACCAGCGCCCGAGGTTTTGACAACACTAGGAGAGAGATAATGGGGGAAGTTGACCTTGAGCTGTTGATTGGGCCAATGACATTCTCCATATTGTTTCAGGTAATGGACATTAAATCTTCATTTAATCTACTGCTAGGACGCCCATGGCTACATGAGGTCGGAGCCATACCCTCCACGTTGCACCAGAAACTCAAATTTGTATATGGGCACAAGATTATCACAATCATTGAGGAAGGGCATAGTGAGAAAGAGAAGGCCACCAATAGTATTGAAAAGCCCAATGTGCTGGATATACCACACATCGCTGAGGATGCCGACCTCCACAGTTTTTGAATACGAGGTATTGGCAATACTCTGAAGCCCATTAAGGGAATCACTCCAAGAATCGAGGGTGGAATGGTAGCAGCAGTAGCCATGCTCCAAAAATGGGGCTATCAAAAAGGAAGGGGACTTTGGTCCAGACTCCAAGGCAGAAAGGAACCCATCATAGCCATGGGGGTCAGAAGGTCAAATTTGGGCTTGGTTACAAGCCCACAAAAGAAGTAAGAGAGGCTAAGGAGAAAGTTTGTGTGACGGAGGCCGCAAAAGCCAAGGGGATCCACATAGAAGAGAAACCCCGTCCCAGGCCTCACATCATAAATTCATTCATAAGCATCGGGGTTATGAAAATTGACCGGAATGGGGAAACCCGATTAACCCCACACAAGCTTATAGCACCAGTCCACCCCACCAATCCCCACATCACCCTTCCCAACCTGGAGGTAGACTTGGCCGCGTTATCCCTCTTTGAGGAACGACGGCCTGTACCTGAACAAACTCCCCCTGTGGTGAATCACCACAAAACTGTGCTAACATTTGAGGACATTATCTTAGACAAAATGGGGATGAACATGATGGAGGCTGACTCCAAAGAGCCATATCAGTCAGCATCCTCCATCCAAATAGGTAAAGAAGCGGCCTCTCAGGTACGCAACTGGGCATCTTTGCCCCAAACCCTAGAAGCGGGAAGTGGCCTAACATTTGGCACCCGTTTTCTAAAAAAAAACAACCTATAAAAAATGAGACAAGCCCTTGACAGGCAATACCTTATATATACATAGACTCGTGTTGCCAAGGGCACGTCTCCAAAGAAAACCAAAATCTCAAAAACATTGAAAAAATACAAAATCCCAAAGACATTGAAAAAATATAAAATCCCCAAAACACTGAAAAAATACAAATTCTAAAATCATTATCGTTTAAAATTCCAAATAAAGTCCTATAAAAAGATGCCTTAATACTCGTCCCACGTAAAATCAACCCCTTTCCTGTAGAAATACAAGAAGTAAGAGTTACGAGTCTGGACGAGGATATCCCTTTAGAGGAGCTCCCCAATGAGCTCCTTGACCGATTTGCCGAAATTGAGCATGGCCCTACCCCCATTGTCAAAGAAACGAAAGATGTTAATCTAGGGACTAAGGAGATTCCCCAAATTACCAAAATCGGAACGTCGCTGTCTCCCAAAGAAAGAAAAAGCATGATCGACTTCCTTCGATCATACCAAGACATTTTTGCCTGGTCGTACGAGGACATGCCTGGTCTGGACACCGATTTGGTCAAGCATGAGTTGCCTCTCTACCTTGATATAAAGCCAGTTAAGCAGAAGCTGAGATGTCTCTGACCCGAGTGAATGTTGAAAGTCAAAGACGAGGTCATCAAGCAGTATGACGCGAGATTCCTCATAGTATCCAAATACCCGCAGTGGCTAACCAATATTGTGCCTGTACCGAAGAAGGATGGAAAGGTCCGCATGTGTATCGATTTCTGCAATTTAAACAAGGCAAGCCGGATGTACCACACATCGACATCTTGGTCGATAGCACTGCTAAGCACGGGATGCTTTCTTTTATAGATGGATTCTCAGGATACAATCAGATTAAAATGGTAGAGGTTGATCACGAAAAGATCGTGATCATTACTCCCTGGGGAACCTTTTGCTACAGAGTCATGCCATTCAGGTTGAAGAATGTCGAGGCAACGTACCAGAGAGCTATGACTGCACTGTTTCATGACATGATGCACCGAGAAATTGAAATGTATGTCGAAGATATGATAGCAAGTCACCGGAGTGAAGCAATCACTTAGTAAACCATCAGAAACTGTTTGAGAGGTTGACAAAGTATAGATTATGTCTAAATTCACAGAAGTGCGCATTTGGCGCCATGTCAGGGAAACTATTAGGATTCATCGTCAGTAGGAGAGGGATTGAGGTCGACCCAATCAAAGTCAAAGCTATCACAGAAATGCCGCCACCGTCTACTAAGAAGGAAGTTAGAGGATTCTTGGACAGAATACAATATATCAGTCGGTTCATTGCACAGTTAACTCCAATCTGCACGCAAATCTTCAAGTTACTAAGGAAGAACTCACCCGTTGAATGGAATGACGATTGTCAGGCATCATTTGATAAAATCAAAAGCTACCTCCCCAATCCACCTGTTTTGGTACCACCGGAGCCAGGGAGACCAATCTTGATGTATCTCTCCATGACTAAAGTTTTGATGGGATGTGTCTTAGGGCAGCATGACGAAACAGGAAGAAGAGAGCAGGCCATCTACTATCTGAGCAAGAAGTTTACTGATTATGAAACATGTAGAAAGCATGCTTGGCTCTTATTTGGGCTACTCAGAGGCTCTGCCATTACTTGCTATCCCAAGTCATTCTACTTTTGGCCCGAATGGACCCGTTGAAATATTTGTTCGAGAAGCCAGCTCTCACTGGATAGACTACATGATGGTAGCTTTTATTATCTGAGTTTGATATAACATACGTCACTCAGAAGTCGATCAAGGGGCAGGCACTAGCCTATCATCTTGCCGACAATCTTTTGCCAGATTATGAACCTTTGAGAACTGAGTTCCTCGATGAGGACATCCTATTCATGATGGAAGATGATGCAGAAGTAGAAGAATCATGGGTAACGCACTTTGACGGGACACGGAATGTCGAGGGTTAAGGAGTCGGTGCCATCCTGATTTTGCCGAAAGGATCCCATGTACCAGTCTCTATCAAACTCAACTTTTCTTGCACTAACAACATGGCTGAGTGTGAAGCATGTGCCGTTGGTCTGCAGGCGGTTCTCGATCTGAATGTAACTCACCTCCGAGTTTTTAGCGATTCACAGTTAATCATATGCTAGATGAATGGAGATTGGAAGATAAAAGATGAGAAACTGATCCCTTACCACGAGCACCTCGAGGAATTGATAGCTTGCTTTCAAGATGTGACATTCTCATATGGCCCCCGGATAAGGAATCGCTTTGCCAACGCATTAGCCACTTTGGCGTCAATGATTGAAATCCCGTATGGTGCTGAGATGAAGCCAATCATGATCAAGCAAAGGAATGAGCCGGCCTTCTGCCTCCAGATTGAGGAACCTACAAAGCTTGATGATGAGCCACCTTCCCTCTCAGATAGCAAGAATTTCCTTGAGACACTAACTTTCCCTGACGATACGTCCAAGGCAGACCGACAAACCATTCAACATTTAGTAGCAGGCTATGTCATTTGCCAGGAATGCCTTTACAAGCGATCCTACAATAATATCTTACTTAGGTGCCTTACAAAAAGTGAAGCGATCAATATTATGAAGGAGATCCACGAAGGAGTATGCGGTGCCCACGTCAGCGGTCACATGCTCGCCAAGAAAAATCTATGGCAAGGATACTTTTGGACCACTATGGAATCAGATTGCTGCAAACATGTTCAGAAATGCTACAAGTGTCAGGAACACTCCAGTCTGATACACGCTCCTGCCATCGATCTTCATTGTATGACCACTCCGTGGCCATTTGCTACCTGGGGCCTTGACGTCATCGGAATGATTAACCCAAAAGCATCGAACGGACATCGGTTCATCCTCGTCGCCATTGAATACTTCACCAAGTGGGTAAAAGCGACGTCATATACCAACATCACAGCCAGTCATGTCGAGAAGTTTCTCAAGAATAATATTATGTGCCGATTTGGAGTACCCAAAGATATCATCATAGACAACGGCATAAACTTTGCTAACAAGCGCATCCTAGCCTTCTGCGAGCAGTATAAGATCAAGAACCATCGCTCATCACCTTATTAGACTCAAACTAACGGAGCCGTGGATGTTGCGAACAAGACGGTCGTCTGCATCCTCGAGAAAATGGTCGTCACTTACCGAGATTGGAGCAAAATATTGTCATTTGCTTTGTGGGCCTATAGAACATCGATCTGTACCGCTACAGGAGCAACACCATTCTCCCTTGTGTATGGAACTGAGGTCGTCCTACCGGTAGAGGTTGAAGTACCCTCACTTCAAATCCTCATGGAATCAAGCTTACACGAAGCAGAGAAGGAGAGATCATGCTTTGACCAGTTGAACTTACTAGACGAGAAAAGACTCCTTGCCTTATGTCATACTCAAGTTTACTAGGGGTGAATCACACGCACTTATAATAAACATGTTCACGGTCAAGATTTGAAGGTAGGAGACACTGTGCTGAAGAAGATCTTCCCATCCCTCCACGCCGATCCGAGATAAAAGTTCAAGCCAAACTAGGAAGGACCTTACTTCATCCAAGAAGTGCTATCGGGATACGCCATCCGCCTCACCACTATGGACGGAGATCATCTTCTTGAGCCCATCAATGCTGGATACGTCCGACGATTCTACTCTTAGTCTATCATGAAAAGGTAAGTATTGGTGAAACGGATACGTGACTGCTTAAGAACCACCCAAAAGAGGCCATCATTCCAAACACAGTAGCCAGAAAGCGTCCTCAAAAATGATGATATCCTTTGCTACCCCATTTGAGCCTGGACCTTTCTTTCAATAAATCCCTTCCCCCAAAAAAAATGTGTGTGTACATATACAAAAAAGGGGAAGTAAAGGTACTATCAAAATATTAAAAAAATCGAAAAAGCAAACCCTCAAAGGAAGAAAGTATGTTGAGAAAACTGAAGTCGTATCAAGGAAACCCTTTTAGCCCAGCATGCCTTCAAATCCTAACCTAACCCATGGACAAGCTACACCCTGAAGAAAGCCCTCTTTTAGGTTCACAAGCAGTCACAATATCTGTTAAGTCAACACAAGCCGAGTTGTGAGACGACACCAGAACCCCATCCAGCCGGCTATGACGGATTCGACGTCTATGTCGTGGCTATTGAAAAAAATAATGATGAAAGAAATAAAAAGAATGAAAAAATAAAATAAAAATACAAGCTTAAAGCAAGATGGACGTGGTGAAAACCCATAAGGGCATTACGGGTAAAAACAACGAGCTTGTGCAAACTAGATGAAAACTCGAAAGGGCGCTTGGGATAAGAAATCTAAACCCATGGATGTGGTGAAAACCCGAAAGGGCGCCACGGATAAAAAAGGAGATAAATAAAAAAAAAAGAAAAAAAGAAAAGAAGAAAGGTTTGAAATGATTGATTGATGTTTGAGGAACCTTTTTATTACTCTCCCTATTGCCCGTTTTCTGACTGGGTCGCTCATGTTAGTTCAAGAAGGGTCCCGACCAGAATTGTCTTTGTGAAACTGCTTTGTCAAACGTATGACCCGACCATATGAAAGGTAAGGAGAAAGATTTGACTCAATCCAAAGGGATTAACATTTCGGCCTTGATGAAACTGCTGAAACTCACTAAGGCCCGACCATATGAAAGGGTTCGGCTATGCTCAAAACGGGACCCGTGACTTCACCTCACTGATAAGGCATCATCAAAAAAAAAAAAAAGAAGAAAAGCCAAAAAAAAGAACAAAAAAGAAAAAAATCAATCAAGAAAAATCCAAATACAAAAAATGTATTTATTATTTATGCTCTTTCTCATGTACATAGTTACAGCATCTTACTTCCATCTCAAAAATGAAGAAAAAGAATAAAAAATCTTTGAAAAAGAAAAATCTAAAAATTTTTACTCTTTCTCATGTGCATAGTTACAGCATCGTACTTCCATATCAAAAATAAAGAAAAAGAACAAAAAAAATCTTTGAAAATAAAAATCTAAAAAATATATATAAATCTTGAAAATAAAAAAATATAGGTAAAAGTTTATTTCTCCTTCTGTTAATTAGGATGCATTTGCTACTTATATAAACAAAAAAGGGACTGACGTTTTCTCGAGAATGTGTAGGAACATCACACGGTCCAAAGCCTCGAAGCGGGCAACTTCTTAGCGATGGACAAATCAGATGAAGCATCTCACCACTGACGTCAGGTCTATTAAAAAAAAAAGAGAATTATTTTGAAAAAGAAAGAAATCTGCATTTTTTTTATTTGAACTTTTTGTAACGTACATGCATAAGGCGGTAAAATGTCAATATTTTATCGGCAATGCAACTATGCCATATTAAAATCCTAAGTATAAGGTTCGCCTCGGATCTTTGGATCCTACTTTAAAGTAGGAGCAACGGTGTCAATCCTGGTCAAACAGTCAATGTTTTGATCAGGTTGACTCCACCGCTAAATTTTTGCACTAGGCACTCCATTTTTGGATTCATATGAACTTTGGTGTCTTTAGCTTCAGATTCATTGAAAAAGGTCAAGCGTTGGTAGAAACCAACCTGTGGAGAATGAGATCACATGTCGATCAACTATGTGTAAACATGCATGCAAAAGGGATCATTTTCGCTTTATTTTTGGTAGGCTTAAAACCTGTATCGGCACCGGTATCCCTATAAAGTATATGCCTTGCATCTGGGTATCTGTTTGATAGTTGTTAGTTCTCGTAAATTATATCCGGACCGGTTCTGGGTCGAGACTTCCATCGCCTTTGTTGCTTATCGCCCCTAATGGGTGCATGTTGATGCATAGTTAAATGAGATGTAAGATCATTATCAGCAGAGACTAGAATTAGGCATCCCCCTTCTGGGGGCACCAGATTTTGGCCGGATCATTTCTGTGATATCTGAGGTTAGATGCTCTAGGTCATGTAGATTTGGGGCACGATTTTTTAAATGGCACGTACTCCCAAAAAGCGTTGTGATGTCCATTCGCTCCGCTCGGGTAGTCATGCCAAATAAACGTCGAGATCGATGGGTTCACCCAAAGACCTTAAACCCTGCTTCAGGTAGGGGCACCCGTGACCAGTCAGATGAGGCGGTCAATGCCTTAAAGGATTGGACACAAACTGTGGAGCCTTGCGTAGTTTTGCTTAGTGTCTATCTTTATGTGTGGGTCAATCACCCCTCTTACTCACGAAGCTGTTATATTTGGAATGAATCTCGAATATCAAGTACCTTCAAAATCATCCCAAGAAGTGAATGTTTTTCCTGGCTATAGGGCGTTCGCAACTCATATCACCTCAGTTATGCCCAGTAATGTCGCTAAGAGCTTAGGGACCGATTACCTTGAGAAACGACCATTTTTTTCGACATACAGGGCTCTCGTTTTCTCACCATGTTACTCATCTGATGTTTGAAGTTTATTCAAAATGCAGGAGACCGGTCAGTAATGCCTTGGGCCTCTTCGGATGTCTCTTTTCTTTGGAATTCGATCATTAGGGATCGGATACCAAAGAGGGGCATCTGTAGACACCCAAATTCGGCCTAAGGCCCGATCGAAATACATCTCGAAAGAGGCGCACCTCCGAGCTTTTGATGGTATGTATGGAACCCTTAGGAACCCTTTCGAACCCTTAGAAATCACCCTAGATCCCTTAGAAACTTTTTCGAACCCTTAGAACCCCTTTCGAACTCTAAACCTAACCTTCTCGGGCAATGGATGAAAAGGGGTACACTGGGACTAGATGTAACCTTTTACTATAATCAAATCTTATACCATTGAAAAGTAGAAGTCCTCAGCTTTTCGACGGGCCAAGAATCACCCCAATCGGAACTATGTGCGCAAAGATATAACATTCTGAACCTAAGGGGCAAAGAAGTAATTTCAGGTGGCCCCTCACTGGGATTTAGCGCAACTATTAGTTATGCCAAGCCATTTCTCCCCTGAAATAGTTTGGCACAACTAATAGTTGTGCCAGGCCATTTCTCCCCAGAAATGGCTTGGCGCAACTAATAGTTGCACTAGGCCATTTCTCCCCTGAAATAGTTTGGCGCAACTAATAGTTGCGCTAGGCCATTTCTCCCCAGAAATGGCTTGGCACAACTAATAGTTGCACCAGGCCATTTCTCCCCTGAAATAGTTTGGGGCAACTAATAGTTGTGCCAGGCCATTTCTCCCCATAAATGGCTTGGCGCAACTAATAGTTGCACCAGTTTCAAATGGGCCCCACCTCGGGGAGCCAACTTCTAGGCTACTGTGCATGCACTGTTTTACTATGCATATGTTTGATGCAACTAATAGTTGCGCTAGACATATGAACAGTGACCCCTGGTTTTTGTCCTAAAATTCTTGATTGGGGTTTGACTTGTTGACCACCTTGACCTTTGGGGTGCGTTTTGCTAGTTCTATTGCACCCATTTACTATATATGTGCAACCCCTTAAGTGGTTTAAAGCCTCACCCTATCATCCACCATTGGAGCATCCTTTCACATATTTCAAGGCTCTAAAAATCCTAGGAAACCTTAGATGCTAGATTACCTAATCATGCTTAGCCTCTAAGTGGTCTCCTAACCCATCCATTTCCTATAAATAGAGCCCCCCCCCCTTGGATTAAAGGTTGAGAAAATTACCTGAGAGAGAAAGAGCTTAAAGTTAGAAGATCTTTCTCCCTTTGGTGCACCATTTGCTCATACAAATTTTAGAATTAAAAAACCTTCTTCCAAGCCTTACCTTTCATAAAAAGCCTCTAGGGTAGGTGTTTACTATCCATTTGCCTTTCCTCTCTACCTTTTAGCTAGCTAGCCTTAGAGGTTAGAACCCCTTTTTCCACCATACAAGCCTTCGAAAGCTCATCGAAGCAAGCCAAAGTAAGGCTCCCCAACGGTGAAACAAGGGCCCGAGAGCTCCGGCTCTCCCCTCTATTCCTCTACCTTCTCGATTTCTCCTCTATCCTCCCATTTGTGTCGTTACGCCGCCGAATTTTCGGTAGGAACGGAGGGGCACAAATAGTATTATAAGCCCTTTTGAGCAAGAGGAAGCCATTTTCTTTTCCTTTATATTATTTTTACTTTGGCCATTAGTAGAGACCGCATTAAGCAGGCTAATTGGGTGCCTAACACCTTCCCAATCGATAACCGAAGCCCCTACCCAAGAGACTTTGGCATAGACCGGATTCAGAGTCATATTTGTGGCACTTTGGTGCTTATAAAAATGATCTAGGTTTCCTTGGACACCAAAAGATCCAGGTGGTGACTCTATATTTTTATTAGAGAGCGCATCATTGTGACGGGATCGTAACAAATCCCACAGTTGCACATACTTGTTATGGGAGGTTTTGAGATTGAAGAAAGTGAAGGTAGCACTGAGGAGGAGGATTCAGGGAGAGGAAAGGACGTACAAATTGCTCAATCCAGTGCTTTATTTCATATGCCTTCTTGAAGGTGCCGTTGAGGCTCAGGATGTGTTTTGTTAATGGAAAAATATCAACTAGACGGGCTTGGCCAATGATGTCTTTGGTGTCTTCAACTGCTCCATCTATTCTTCGAAAAAATGTCTCATCTTTAAAATCGCATCTGAAATAGAGGCGGGCTATTAGCTGAACTGTAGTTCGTCTAATGTGAGGAAGAGGCTTGACAATCCCATCATTCATCTAATGTGAGGGAGAGGCTTGACAATCCCATCATTCATCGACGCTTCTTCTCGCATGCTCTCAATCATTTGGTTGATGTCCCCCTCTTGTAAGTTGGTTTGCGCGGAGATATTGAGAGGGCTGAGGGTGCCATTTTGAAGGCCCCTATGGAGGGTGTGCCAATGTTGGCTGGAGTTGGAGCTGCTAATCAAATTCCAGTTTGCAGTGTAGATTTGGATGACGAGAGGGATGCTTTGCGATGCGTAATGGGAAGACTTGTTAACTAGCACCTCCCTTGCTAGTTGCTCATCGCTAACGACAATTACGGGTTGCCAGCTCCCAAGCCAAATTGTCATCGCTCATCCGTGTACTCGGGCTAATTTCATCAGGGTGACATGGAATAAATCGCCTCCTCTTCCTAGCTGGTGTAGGTTCCCGATAACCAGAATTTTTTATGGCCTAGCTGGCCATTCTGTCGACTTCGCTATGACAACTCTTCACCTCAATATTGCCAACATTACCAGTCCAACTACCATGCTCATACCTACATACCATACACTTTCTTCCATCTCTCTCTCACCTCTATAATTTGTTCTCCCTTCTAGGTTTAAGAAGGCCCTATTATTTATATATTTATATATATATATATATATATATATAGATAGATAGATATTTCATTTAGTAGATAGATGAAGTGGGTAAATTTATTTTAATAACTCCTACAAGTGAAACAAGAAATAACATGCTAGGATGTGAAATATATGCCGTGAAACACATAGGTAATATCCGGTGAGGCTAGGTGGGTTCGTTTAGAGTTTTGATTGGGTGTTGATTTGCTTGAATCCGAAAATGAGATCGTTTTTCATTCCAAGTCTCTTACACCATAGATCTTGCTGCTGTCAATTAGATGATCGGATGATGATTATGTTAGGAAAATAATAGCAGGATATGAAGATCAATATACAGGCAAAGAATGAAAAAATGATCACAGTGATTTGGACTCCAAGGCTCTATCTTCAAGACAATTTTTTCAAAATGCATTAGTCTCCCATTAACTAAGGGATAATGGCTCCTGGCCAACATTTAAATACTAAATGTTGTTTAAATGATCTTGCACCAATAAAATGCCAATTTTTATGTCACACCATTGAAGTGTGATTAATTATTGTGATTTGTCCCATGTGGCTCACATATATAATCAATCTAAATTGCCCAAGTGGCAAACCATCGTTTGAACATGTTCCGGCCAAATGGTGATCTAATTGACAATTGCAAGATCTATAGTGTAAAAGACTGGAATGAAAAACCAACTCATTTTCTGATTCAAGGCAATCAACACCCAACCAAAACTCTAAAAGCACCCACCTACCCTCACCTAATTTTAGCTATATATGCGTTTCAGGAGATATCTTTCGCATCCTAGCACGTCTTTTTCTTGTTTCACTTGTAGTTGTTATTGAAATATATTTATTACCAACTTCATCTATCTACTAAAAGATATATATATATATATATATTTATATATATATGCGCAAAATTTATTATAACCAAAAGGGATTTTTTTATATAGAAAAATAGTAGAAAAACATAAAAAATTGTAACGCCATTGGAAAGATGAAAGTTTAGGAGTAGGGCTTTCTAGAAAACCAACCAAACCAACCTGACCAACCGAAACCGACCGAAATTTCTATTCGGTTTCAATTTTAGGGCACATCGGTTCGGTTTCAGATTTGGAAACACTATAAAAACTAAGACTATTAACGGTAGCCAAAAACTGCCGATATTAACAAAAAAAACTACTAAAGGCTATTAAGATTATTAGCAGCAATTTTTTATAGCCAAAAACTCCTACTAATAGTCTTATTTTGTGTAGTGAAAAGTGGCTCACCAGGTTATCGGTTCGGTTTCAATTTTGATGTAAAAACCCCAAAATCGAACCGATAAGAAACTAGTAATAGTGTATTACTTAGGTGCATCCAAAAATAAGTATTCATTTTTTTAACAAAAATAATAAGATTTACCAAAATAATAGGCATTATTTTCTTTTATTTTTTTCAAATAATAGATATTATTTCTTTTAGTAGATAGATGAAGTTGGTAATAAATATATTTCAATAACTACTACAAGTGAAACAAGAAAATGACATGCTAGGATGTGAAAGATATGTCTGAAACGCATATATAGCTAATATTAGGTGTGAGTAGGTGGGTACTTTTAGAGTTTTGGTTGGGTGTTTATTGCCTTGAATAAAAAAATGAGATGGTTTTTGTTGGGTTGTTTGCCTACCCTCAAATGAGGGTCTAAAATCATCAATAAAACTAGGCAGACACACTCATACAGACCTGCAAGTATTCAAGATCTGTTGTAGCAAACTTTAAAAGAATGGTGAGTAAGGGAATGTCCACAGGGAGGTTGGTTAGAAATATGATAAATCTTCAGATCTGTGTCAAATCTGGCACTCTAACTATTACTAATTTAGCTAAAAGACAGGGGAGAGGTTTGAAATGGATTGTCACTTAAACTAAGCTAAAATTAAACATAAACTAAATTAGATTGAGTTTGGTAGCTTAGATCTGGCCGGGGAAGAGTGTAAAAAGCAGAAAATGGAGAAGAGTAGCTTGGAGGTTGGTTTTCACTGAAATCGGATTTGATTAATCATGCTACAGAGGTTCTGAGTGCACAATTCCCTCAACTGGCTATAAGCACAGCTGCTGAGTATAAATTCCACTTCAAATCACGGGATCCACCTGGTCATAAGGTTATGATCTTTCCACTTTAATGGTCACAAACCATCCTATAGACTTTATCGAATCCGTGGATTACAGCAGATGAATCCAATTGGAGCCTGAGCTTAGATTCATCTTAAGGTTATGATCTGTCAACTTTAATGGTCACAGACCATCCTAGGGATCTCCTTCAAAGTCAGAGCATCAATTAAAACAATTAAAACTACTACAGATGCTACAATTCCTATGTTATAGACTCAAGGAATCACAGGAGCATCAGATCCAGGGAGATCAGATGGTATCCAAGAGGTCTACCAATTAAGTGGGTGAGCTGATATACAGACTCCTCTACACAGATCCGATCGATCACCAAATGGAACCAAAGGAAATTTAAATCTAATTAAAGCATTAAAAATAGCATTATCATTGCAGACAAGGTCACTCTACAATGGAAATACTCTCAGATATGTAGTCTGTGCAGCTAGGAACCTACAATAGCACTCTTACCCTTACCCAATTATAGATCTAACTTTACTCCTCGCTACTCCAAGGGACTTAGCCAACCATGGTTGGGCTAAAGGAGGGAAATGGAATTTCTCTGCAAGCTCTAATCTCAAGAATTTTGGCTCAAAGCTCCAACCCCCCCAATCGCAATTAGGGATCTCTATATATAGCTTTCTCCTCAATTTTTCCCGCCAAAAATCTCTTCGAGAAGGTCGTCAGAGTTTGTTAGAGTTCTGTTAAAGCACATGGGTCGGTTAGGGCTTTCTAGGGCATCTTTTGGAACCGTCGTGTCAGTCACCAAGTGCCTCGGGTTGCATGCAGCAGGTCACTGAATCACAACATGTGCACAGCTGAATTTCTGAGAAGTTCTGTACACGATTTTGACAGGTTCAGGAAGCTTTCGACAGGTTGGAATTGAGCATTTTGGTCCTTTCACTAGGTTCTCAGATCCATTCGATAGGTTCCGATAGGATGAATCTTCGCTTAGAGTTCTAGCCTTCTCAGGGCTTGGTTTGGAGTCTTTGACAGGTTGGAGAAACTCTTCGACAGGTTGGAAAACCATTTCGATAGGTTCCGCTATGCATTTCGCTATTTCGATAGGTTTAAGAAACCATTCGATAGGTTCCTTTGACACTTCAGGCAGGTTTTCGATAGGATGGTTTCTTCTTTCCTTTCAGCTGCTCGATAGGTTCTGAGATCCTATCGAGCTCCTTAATCCACACGAATTCATCTTTCTTCTGCCTTCAGATCCTATCGAAGACCTCTTCAACTGCACGAATTCTCCCTTTCTTTGCTTTCAGCTCCTATCAAAGTCTTCAGGTGACCAATCGATAGGACGTTCTCAGCCTGTTTTCACTTCCTCCACCTTGACCTGCTGTAGCCATGCGCTCCAAGGGTCCAGTGCTGTGCTACCCTCTGGTGTGTTGATGCTAGGTTTTTCCTGTACTGAGAGATAGCTCCTTTTTGGGCATTCTTGAGTGCTTTTCTGTATTAGTATCTTCTTTTGTTGTTGTCTACAAAATGCACTTGACAAGAGCTTATTATTGTGCTCGCAGGTCTATCAAGGGTCAAGTTATAGGGTGAAAAGTGGCATTTTTCACCACTTAACACACCCCCAAACCTAAGCTTTGCTAGTCCTTGAGTAAAAGAGAATTCAAAGAAAAATAAAAAGGCCACTTTCGTTGGGAGCACGGATGCATTTAGCATATGCACCAAGCCTTTTAAACCCCTAGGTGATCCCTAGTGGAGGAGTGAAGTCTCCTGAGGGTTTTCAGTGAAGGTACCCACAAACTTCCCCAATAAAGTTAGTAAATAATAATACTAGAATAAATTCTCATCATGTCTTTTCAGTTCTAGAGGGTTTTCAGCAGAAAAACCACCAACTTAAAACATGAATTTTTGCAGTAATTCCTTCATAATCAATCGGTTCATGTCAAGGCATTATGTTTAATGATTGATGCATAGCTCACCCTTCACTTGAGAATTCTGTTTTGATACTACCCCCTTCAAATTGGATTTCAGGCCCAAGTCTCACCAGGGCTATTAACTCTCAACAATAATGAAGGGTGTAGAATTTCACACAGCTCAAGAGCAGTTACAGTCCTCAAATAGGGTTGTAATTATGAGCATAGGCATTGCTCTAATTTCTGAAATTTTCTAACTCTTTTCACCATAGATTAGATAGATCCTTATCTCCACATGACAACTCAATCCATTCCAGATCTGTAAGGACTTTTCATTGGGTTGTAATGTGGCTTATGGATGAGGTTTGTAAAAGAAAGGGTAAAAGGGGTTCAAATTGAGAAATCAGTAAAGGTAAGGAGGAGGTCTAGACATCTCCTTCTTCATATCAGCACCTTTTGAATTTCTTTTTGAATTTTCAGACTTGAAGTGATCAGCCTCTTATTTTCTTGTAGATTTTCAGATGAGATGATTTGTCTTTATCATCCTTTTTGCTCTTTTTTTTTTTTTTTTTTTAAATGGAATACCACAACACCACAGAATGTGTTCTCCTTTCTTTCAACCAGATTTAACATCTTCCTCTAACCTCACTTCTCCTTCCTCTTCCTGATTTCTCAGATTGGGGGTGAACTGAAATAGGTCAAAAGGTTTTGGGTTTAACATTTTTGGTTTTCCTCAAAGAAAGTTGGGACTTTTAAGGCTCAAGTGGTGTGCATCATGGGCAGTTCAAAGGTGGGACATTTTAAGCTCAAACTAACCAAGGGGTGGCCTTACTTCATGTCCTCAATGTCATGAGTGCTGTCAAGCTGTTTCAATTTGGAATTGCCTAACTTCTAGTGATTAGAATTAGATCCAATCAGTCCAAAAAGCAGAAAAATTGCCAAGGCACTCTTCAAGGAAACTTTTTCAGGGCCAAATCTCACTGGGTATGGCCTTCCATCTCATTTTCAGGGGTGTGTCTTCACAATTTCCTCTCATTTCAGGTTTACTACACATCAAAAATTATTTTTCACAAATTGTTGACATTTGCCTCATAAAAAATGTTAAAACTACAGCTCATTTCAGTTTTAAAAAGTTGTTTTCTTAATATCCTCTTTTTACAAAAATTCCAGTGAGAATTTACTCTAATTAATTCCAAACACTTCATTTTAGCCTAGCTGTACTAAAATTAACTAATTTATTGGCAAACATACATGCCATACCCCCAAACCTAAACTAAACAGTGTCCCCACTAATAACAGCATGAGATTAGGGGAGAGGTATGGGGGGGGGAAAGAGAGATACAGAAAAACTACATGAAGACAGAATGTATTACAATGCCAAATATATACATGAGAAAATGAGGAAGAAACTAAAACAACAAGTTTCCATAGCTATTTGCAAGTGTCATTTGGCCAATCGTAGAGGTCAGCCAAGTTTTTCAGCTCATCCTTGGATAAGGGAGCTTTGCCTTTAGATTTAGCCCTCGGTTACTGTTTCTTTGTTGCCTCCTCAAACTGGGCAGCGGGCTGTTTTCCTTTGAGGTCAACAGCAACAACAGAATCGGAATCTGAATCGAAAGGAAAAATGACAGTGGGGTCCAATCCAAGAGCTGCAGCAGTCTTCCTTCGTTCTTCCTTTGTCATTAAGGTGTAAGGGGCAGCAGGTTGGGTAGGGGGCTGAGTGGGAGAGGTTGTTTTAGACTGGGCAACAGGCCTCTTTCCTTTCTTGGCAGGGGCAGCAGAGGGGGCCTAGGAGGTGGGTGGAGGTAAAACAGGTTCAGAGGTGGATGGGGGGAGGTCTGGTTGAAGAGGGACTGATATAAATAGAAAAAGCAAAGTGGGTGGAGGTGTGGGTAGTGGGACAGGTATTGTGGGTGGGGGGGTGGCTAAGGGTATCTCTGCAGGAGTCTCTGCTGCCACAGAAGTGGTTGTCTTCTCAGCCACCTCCCTTCCAACTGGTTGGCCTTTCTTAATCAATGTGAGGCTGGTTGACCATTCTCGCTTACCATACAATTTAAAGGTCAGCTTCTCCATTGGTTCAGATTGCTTAATCACATATTTTCCAGTCCTGAGCAGACATGTGATGAGTCTGCAAAAAGGCAGGCCACCTCCTTTAGCAAAAGCTTGCCTCTTCAGCACCTTGTCATTGATATCCACCATTGTCTCAAAAATCAGCTTAGGTGCATTCACAAATTGCCCCTTTGAACAAAAGTATAGTGCATCCACTAAAGGGGTCCTTCTCTCTTGCAAATGGCCAGAGACATAGACATTTTTTCTCAGAATGGTATCAATGAGTCGGAGGGTAGGATGGAGGTCTCTTCTCATCAAGGATTCACCAGAGCCCACTATTCCATTAGTAAGCTGTTTAGCCATTTCCTGAAATGTGGCCCCTGTAGGTGCTCCCTCAGCTCTGGTGGAGTCAAATTGATATGGGACTCCCAAAGCCATCCCAATATCTCTATAATCGACAGCCAACTGCCAATCATCAATCGAGATTTCCAGTGTATCCTCAGCTCCAGGTACCACCTTCTTTGTCAGGTTCTGGTACCACAATTTCACTAACCTGGGATAGACATTTTCCTTCAAGGGTGAAAGCAGGGGTAGCAGACCTTTTTTTAAATATTCCAATGTAACCTGGCACTCCCCAATGTTGGCAAAATATGCTAGATATAAATCCGTCTCAGGAACAAGACTCAATTTTTCTACAAACTCATTGGGGGTAGTTAACCCCACAGGCAGTTCTACTGGAGGGGCAGCTCTCGCTAAGGTTTCTTCTACTCTAGGTTCTTGAATCTCAATAGCTTTGGATTTCTTAGCTTTAGGGGTCTTTTTGGGTGACATTTCAATGAGCTTCCTCTTGACAGGTGGTTTGCCAGCTGGCTTCGACTTTTTGGAGGATTTGGGGGTGGAAGCAGTTGTTCTCCGACGTATGTTCGCAAGAATTTCCTCTGGCTCATCCATTTTACTCTTCAAAAATTAAGCACTCACCAACTTGAAGCGGAGTTTGAGATTTAAAAATTAGAGGAGTGACAGATTGCTTGTGGGAAGGTAACCGACCTCGAAATACCTAGGGTTTAACAGAAATCGCACTGCACAGCTTCATTTTTTCAGAATTAGGGGCAAAATGCTCCTATGTGCAAGCTGAATGTACTGACAAAAAGGTAGACTAAACAGCTAAAGGTTCTATGAGGATTTAATGGAAAAAGAGGGAGGCAAAAGAGAGAGGAACAAGAGGTAGGGTTTGCAGAAGGTATGGAATGAGGCACAAATGACCTATCGACGGGTATATAAAAGGTGAAATACGATTCTGATAGGATGAACTGGATGGTTTCGATAGGTTCGTGCGTCCTGCCAAAAACATAGCAGACAAAATGTTGAAAGAGGATGATTCGATAGGATCTCGATAGGTGGAACTATCCTTTCGATCAGTTTAAACGACAGCTGAATCTTCATTTCGATAGGTTCCTGATTGGTATCTAGAACCTATTGAAATCTCCATTTTTCCTATCGAAAAGTTAGTTTTACCTATCGAGAGGTTCAATATCTATCGAAACCATCTAACATCCTACCGAAATCACCAAGTGACCTATCGAAAGGTGAGCTTGACCTATCGAAGACTTCTAAAAATCAAATAAAGCTGTATTTCTGGGTATTTGCAGTCGCAGTTCTCAGCAGGCTATGTTGATGTGGTGCCCCATGATTAGATTCTCTTATGAAGAGCTCCCATTACCTCAGGACGGCTGAGAATGACGGTCTAGTATTGAGCATGACAATTTTGTTATTTTCTTTTAATTATGGCAAAGAAAAAAAAAATCAAATAACAACTAAATAAACACCTACAAATAAAAACAGAGTATGGTGCATATGATACATACTGACTACAGGGGTTAATCTGGAGGGTCTGGCAGGTCCATGGTCTCCTCAGGCTCATCAAACTTGGCACTTTTCATAGATCTTTTGCTCAGTCAATGTCCATTCCTTGGGTGCAGTCTTCCAGCTGCGAGCCAAGCCTTGTCCTGCACCAGCCAATGTGGATTATCATGCATCATTTTCTTTTGGGTATTAATGGAAAAACAAGCCTCTTCAGGAGAGGGTTGATAGCCAGTGTTATACCCATTCAGCTTAACCTTCATGTTTTCAAATGACACTTCCATAATCTCATACCTGCATTGTATGTGGGCATTGGCTGTGGCCAAAAAGGGCCTGCCTAGAATCACAGGTATGGAAGAAGCACATTTGCTTGGTTCCATGTCCAATACCAAAAAATCAGCAGGATAAAAGAATTTGTCAACTCCAACCAAAACATCCTCAATTATCCCCAGAGGTTTCCTTTCAGATCTGTCAGCCAGCTGGAGAACCACATGTGTGAGCTTCAATTTGCCTAAGCCCAGCTTCTCATATACTGAATATGGAAGAAAATTTACACTGGCTCCTAGATCTAATAAGGCTTTGTCAATGATGTGATCCCCAATGATGCAGGGGATTGTGGGTTCCAGGGTCCTGGAATTTGATTGGGGTTGCAATGGACAAAATTTATTTCACTTTCTCTGTTGAAAAGACTTTCTTGGATAGGCGTATCCTAGATTGTCTTTTATGGGCGCATAGTTCTTTTCAAAACTTGGCATAGGCTGAGACTTGTTTAATGGTATCAAGTAAAGGCAGATTGATCTTTACTTGCTTGAAAGTCTCCATTATTTCCTCAATTTTTCCTTACCCTTTATTAAAAGGGGAAGGTGCTTGTAGTACCTTAGGAAGTGGCAAGTGTGGGATTGCTCCCTCACTTGCAGCTTTAGCCAATGGGGTCTCTTTCTTTTTGATTTTTTTCTTTTCTTGAGGATCCTCATTATCCTCATTATTTACAGGAGCTTGTTGGTGTCTGCAGGTAGAAATCTCTTCATTTCCTTCCTCCAAGTTCCTCATAGGCTCACATCCCACTTGGTTGTCCACTAACTTACCATTTCTCAAAGTTGTAGCAAATTTAGCTTCCTCATAAGTGGAGGAAACTTCACCCACTACAAACTGCCTTCATGGATTGTCTTGTGGTTGGCTAGGCAACCTTCCTCCCTCTCTCCTAGTCAGAGCATCAGACAGCTGACCAAGTTGGTCCTCTATCTTTTTGATGCTCTGATTATGAGAGTGCACAGTTTGGGTTAAGGTGTTCAAGCTCTGTAATGAAGATAGAACTTATTCCTCAAAGGATGGTGCTCTCACAGCTGGAGGGGTTGTAGATTGCTGCACAGGAGGAGCCACAGGTTGGGCCATGGGTTGTCGACATCGAGGTCTTGGGGCAAAAGCATGCTGTCAGCCGTCAGGGGTATCCATCTTGTCTCCACCTCGATTGGGGTGGTTCCTCCATTGATAGCCTATAAGATCGAGCCCATACATGCTCGGTTATAAAATCAGGAAATTGGTCAGCAGATGGGCATTCTTCCAAGGGATGAGCAGGGGACTGGCATATGGCACATGCCTCCTCCACTCTGGCAGCTACAGGTGACTGCATTTCTCCCATTAGCCTATTAAATTTAGAGTTAAGCTATCCACTTTCCTTTCCAACTCACTTGGTACACTCACTTCATATATCTTTCCCCTTGAGGTGTTCTCCTTCATCAATCTAGGAGGCTCTAAATCTCTTGCTAAGGTTTCCCTTTGCATAGAGTTCTCACTAATGATGTCAAAGAGCTCCCATGCCTCCTCAGCAGTTTTATGGAGATAGGTGCCACCACAGGAGGCATCTATCATATCTCTGCTTTTAGCATCAATTCCCTGATAAAAGCTTTAAACCAATTGCCATTCAGGGATTTGATGGTGGGAGCATTTCTTGAGGAGTTTCTTAAATCTCTCCTAGGATTGATGAAAGTCTTCAGTTGGATCTTGGGTAAAAGAGATGATACCCTTCCTTAACTGGCTGGTCTTTGACATAGGAAAGAATTTCGCCATAAACTGATATTGGAGATCACTCCAGGACTGAATACTATTAGGTGGAAGCAAGGACAACCAGGTCCTGGCTCTGTCCTTCAATGCAAAAGGAAAGAGTCTCATCCTAATGGCCTCCTCCCCCAAACCTGTGATATTAAATATAGTGCACAGTCCCAAGAACTCATCAATGTGCTTATAGGGGTCTTCTTTGGTCAGGCCATAAAATGAGGGCAGCATTTGAATGATGGATGATTTTATCTCATTATTTCTCTGAGTAGCTGGGAATTGAGTGCAAAAGGGGGAATTGTAGACCCCTGGTGCATTAAACTCCGTAAGGGTTCTCGGCTGTTGTTGCTCACCCATTTCTACAAAATCAAATGCAACAGAAGTGGGTGTAGTTGGTCGGGATCTGAGAAGTCTCTCAACCTCTGGATTTAGTGGAATAATCTGAGGTTACAGAGTTCTACCAAACATACAACACTCAGATTCTGAATGTAAAACTGATCTTCAACACAGCAAGCAGAATCAACCTAATTTTCTAACTACTCTAACAAAATTATCCACAGATCTGAAAAAAAAATAGGAGAGTAGAGGGATGTAAACTACATAGCCGTCTCCAGCATGATTCTCCTCTCACTGGTATCCTTAAATCTGATGAAATGCACACAAGCTACTAAAAAACACAAAAGTTACAAATGCAGTTAGTAAAATCAAACAAAAACTATAGATCTATGATCAAAACTTAGATCTATCAATTTTTAAACATGCCTCCCCGGCTATGGCGCCAAAAACTTGTTGGGTTGTTTGCCTACCCTCAAATGAGGGTCTAAAATCATCAATAAAACTAGGCAGACACACTCATACAGACCTGCAAGTATTCAAGATCTGTTGTAGCAAACTTTAAAAGAATGGTGAGTAAGGGAATGCCCACAGGGAGGTTGGTTAGAAATATGATAAATCTTCAGATCTGTGTCAAATCTGGCACTCTAACTATTACTAATTTAGCTAAAAGACAGGGGAGAGGTTTGAAATGGATTGTCACTTAAACTAAGCTAAAATTAAACATAAACTAAATTAGATTGAGTTTGGTAGCTTAGATCTGGCCGGGGAAGAGTGTAAAAAGCAGAAAATGGAGAAGAGTAGCTTGGAGGTTGGTTTTCACTGAAATCGGATTTGATTAATCATGCTACAGAGGTTCTGAGTGCACAATTCCCTCAACTGGCTATAAGCACAGCTGCTGAGTATAAATTCCACTTCAAATCACGGGATCCACCTGGTCATAAGGTTATGATCTTTCCACTTTAATGGTCACAAACCATCCTATAGACTTTATCGAATCCGTGGATTACAGCAGATGAATCCAATTGGAGCCTGAGCTTAGATTCATCTTAAGGTTATGATCTGTCAACTTTAATGGTCACAGACCATCCTAGGGATCTTCTTCAAAGCCAGAGCATCAATTAAAACAATTAAAACTACTACAGATGCTACAATTCCTATGTTATAGACTCAAGGAATCACAGGAGCATCAGATCCAGGGAGATCAGATGGTATCCAAGAGGTCTACCAATTAAGTGGGTGAGCTGATATACAGACTCCTCTACACAGATCCGATCGATCACCAAATGGAACCAAAGGAAATTTAAATCTAATTAAAGCATTAGAAATAGCATTATCATTGCAAACAAGGTCACTCTACAATGGAAATACTCTCAGATCTGTAGTCTGTGCAGCTAGGAACCTACAACAGCACTCTTAACCTTACCCAATTACAGATCTAACTTCGCTCCTCGCTACTCCAAGGGACTTAGCCAACCATGGTTGGGCTAAAGGAGGGAAATGGAATTTCTCTGCAAGCTCTAATCTCCAGAATTTTAGCTCAGATCTCCATCCCCCCTAATCGTAATTGGGGATCTCTATATATAGCTTTCTCCTCTATTTTTCCCACCAAAAATCCCTTCGAGAAGGTCGTCAGAGTTTGTTAGAGTTCTGTTAAAGCACATGGGTCGGTTAGGGCTTTCTACGGCATCTTCTGGAACAGTCGTGTCGGTCACCAAGTGCCTCGGGTTACGTGCAACAGGTCACTGAATCACAACATGTGCCCAACTGAATTTCCGAGAAGTTCTGTAGACAATTTTGACAGGTTCAGGAAGCTTTCGATAGGTTGGAATCGAGCATTTTGGTCCTTTCACTAGCTTCTCAGATCCGTTCGATAGGTTCCGATAGGATGAATCTTCGCTTAGAGTTCTAGCCTTCTTAGGGCTTGGTTTGGAGTCTTCGACATGTTGGAGAAACTCTTCGACAGGTTGGAAAACCATTTCGACAGGTTCTGCTCTGCATTCTGCCATTTTGATAGGTTTAAGAAACCATTCGATAAGTTCCATTGACACTTCAAGCAGGTTTTCGATAGGATGGTTTCTTCTTTCCTTTCAGCTTCTCGATAGGTTCTGAGATCCTATCGAGCTCCTTAATCCACACAAATTCATCTTTCTTCTGCCTTCAGATCCTATTGAAGACCTCTTCAACTGCACGAATTCTTTCTTTCTTTGCTTTCAGCTCCTATCGAAGTCTTCAGGTGACCAATCGATAGGACGTTCTCAGCCTGTTTTCACTTCCTTCATCTTGCCCTGCTATAGCCAAGCGCTCCAAGGGTCCAGTGCTGTGCTACCCTCTGGTGTGCTATTGCTGGGTTTTTCTTGTGCTGAGAGATAGCTCCTTTTTTGGCATTCTTAAGTGCTTTTCTGCATTAGTATCTTCTTTTATTGCTGTCTAAAAAATGCACTTGAGAAGAGCTTATTAGTGTGCTCACAGGTCTATCAAGGGTCGGGTTATAGGGTGAAAAGTGGCATTTTTCACCACTGAACAGTTTTTCATTCCAGTCTTTTACACTACAGATCTTGCAGCTGTCAATTAGATGACCATTTGGCCGAAACATGTTCGAACGATGGATTGCCACTTGGGCAATTTAGATTCAATGGTGCACATATCAAACGGTCAGATCTTGATTCAACGTGGCACACATACCCAAAAGTTATAGTTGATCAGAACCCTTTCTCATGGTATGTTCTTGATCATAGTCACTTTAGGGGATGTGTGGTTATGGAATCAACATGTGACGGTCTATAGGTGCACCATGATCTCAAGATCTATTCTGTGGAAGATTGGAATGAAAAAAGATGTCCATCGTCTAATTCAAGGCAATCAACAATTTTTCATGGTGGAAATGCATGTGTTCTTCACAAGAAAAAAGTGGTGTAAATAATGCTACCCATATAATTCATTCACTCAAGATTCAATTTCCTCCGTGCACTATAAAAAATAATACTATTAGCGGCGCCATGCCGCTATTAACAAAAAAACTATCGCTACTAAAACAATAAGTTTTTGGCACCCCTAATAATCTTATATTTTGTAGTGATGTGGGAATGATGTTTGAATTGCTCGTCCACAACTTGATCATTTGCAAACATGAGTCATTATAGCAGCCAGATAAATAAATAAAGTTAAACAAATTTATTATAAGCACATCATAATATGATACAAATCTATGATCAGATCACGGCTCAATATAATAATGATGCTAGCTAAATAACAAATCCCAATGAGTGTAAGGGACAAAATTTAACAGTGGTGAATGGCACGTCCGTAGTGAACAACATGTGAGTTTTGATGCACACGAACCACGAGACTCTTAAAGTCCTAGGGTTTCTTAGGTCCATTCAAGCAAACTCGGGCCGCCCCAAGTAGCAGGTCTTAGATGTGCTTAGAACTCTCCACCCAACCCTTATCTGAACCGAAATGTACTTAGCCGAACTGTAGGCAATGTTGGGCTTCACTACAAAAATAAGGCGTTTCAACGGTACTTACCGTTAAGGCATTTTTTGGTAGCGATAGGACTAACAGCTGAAGTTTTTTGTAGTGACATGACTAATAGCAGTAGCTTTTTGTTAATAGCGGCAATGTTTTGCTATCGCTAATAATCTTATTTTTTGAAGTGTCGAGTTCGAACCAATTGTAGAGTACTATTTTTCAAATCATTTTAACAATGTTTTACATGAAGAATATAAGAGAGAATGAAAGAGAAAGAGTGACATTGAGAGAGAGAGAATGAGAAAGAAAATATGCGAACAACTCACTCGACAGTTGAGAAATTTTAGTCATGAACATGTCAAATATTAGGGTTTTGATCAAGTGGTTTAGATATTAGTTGGCTTGTAGGGGACATTTATATTAATGCCATAGAAATTCAACTATTGAACGGTTTATTCGTGAATTACTTTGTGAAATTTTATAGGTTAAGTACTTGTTTCAATGCTACATTAGTGTTGAGATCACATGCCACATGGTTTGTGATCCCAAAATAAACACATGTTTTAGAATCATTAGCCACAGGGCATGTGATTTTTTTTTTCTTCATTTTTATTACCTTTTTTCCCCTAAAAAATAGGGTTAATGATTGACCTCTGCCCTTAACCTTGTGCATTGAATTTTTTTCTACTTTGACCATATTTTGTACGGTGGATAAGATGTACATTTTAATTATTTTTGGGGGGCATAAAGCTGATCGATCTTATTCATGTTGTCTCGGCACTTGATCTACGGATTAGATTACACTTGACACTCAAATGACCTTAGGGCAGCATTGAACGTTATGTCGCAAATGTACCATTCAGTAGTCCTATATGTATATGTATATGTATATATATTAGGCCTGACTGTGCTTTATGTATCTAGTCCAAGCTCAATGCAAGATAAGTTGGGTTGGATCATGCTTAGCCGAGTCCATGTTCTAGTCGAGCTTACACACACTAAACACAACTTTTATTTTTGGTTTCAGTCCGAGTAGGATTCTGAGCCATTAAGACTGAGGGCACCACTTTGATAATGATTGAAATGCCTTTTAGATTTTTATTATTCGGTGTTATTAGTAAAGATAGTAATATTTGCACCCCAATGAATCTCTAATAGCACCCACCTGACACCTTTAGCTACGGTTTTACATGTTATTTGTTCATAGTGGGTGCACTAAGAGTTTGAGTGGGTGGAAACAAAGCTATTATTAATTTTAGAGCTTTTTGCATATACCCCCCCTGAGATATGTCGATATTACACCAAACCCCCTGAGTTATGGGTATATATTCTGCAGGCCTTACTTTTATTTTTCTGTTTCATATCCCCCCTGCCGTTAGTCGCCATAAGCTGCCATAACCCAATCTATTCGTATGAACACTAACCCACGGTTAGTATTTATGGAAAACCGAAAATGCCCCTAGGAAAGAAACCATTGTTCCCAATGGTACTCTCTAGCGCCAAAACGAAACCCATCGTTCTGAATGTTTATCTCTAGCACCTAAAAAAAAAATCGTTCCCCTTTGAAATTCCATTGCAAGCTCCATCTCCAGCACCATAAAAACCCATCGTTCCCCTTTGAAGCTCCATCGTCAATGCCCTTTGAAGCTCCATCGCCGACATTCTTTGAAGCTCCATCTGCCGTGCCCTAAAAACCCATCATTCCCCTTTGAAGCTCCGTCTCCGACGCCCTTTGAAGCTCCATGTCTAGTGCCCAAAAAACCCATCGTTCCCCTTTTTCTCCATCATTCCCGGCAGCCACCTCTGAAGCATCATCTCTAGCGGCCATTGTCTTCTGAACTCGATATAACAAGCGAATTGAATATAATGAATCGAACTCGGTATAACAAGTGAATTGTCGAATTAATCTTTGTGAATTGGTTTCAGTTCCAGTTTTAAAAGCACAAAGAGATGATTTAAACTTTAGAATTTTATGTAATTAGTAAATATTTATAAAACTCATCCTCCCCTAGCGTATTGGATTAATTTAAAAATAATGATTTTTATGAATTGCGAACCAAAATTCGAACAAAGCAAATCAGCGAACTAAGTAACTATAGGTTTGATCAAGAGCCTAAGTACGGTAGTTGAACTATTTGGCTTGATCAAATATGTGCACCACGTAAGCGAAAGTAGACAGTCAAAGCATAATATTTTTAAGTCGGTACTAAGAATCAGCCTCTTTTGAAAAGAATAATGGTGTAGAACTTACTCCAAACCAAGGTATCAATATCGGTATCGGGAAACATTTCATCTTGGACCAATACGTCTCAATCAATACAGGTACGGTATCGCCGATACCATCTCGGCCAATATTTATTTTACTTCACAAAAAAAACACAAAAAAAATAAAATTATTTCGGTTGGTATACTGCTAATATCCGCCGACACCAATACTGTTACAAATAGCACCCCGATACCTGTATCAGGACAGAATCGGTTCTCGATGAAACTGATACGTATCGGTAACGGTTCTCGTTGAAATCGATAGGTATTGGTATCAGCCGAGTTTTGATGCCATAGTCTAAACACATTATGCCAGTACCATTGTTCACTTTTTAAGGCTAAGTAGCATTCCTGCTCACTATCTATTCATGTTCACAAAAGATATTCTGTGCTATGTCACCTCCACATCTAGATCACTGTGTTGATAAAAGTAGGTGGTACTATATGTCTTATTATATTGCTAATGGTTATACCAAACCTAGAAAGAGAGAGAGGTTTTACAATAATTTTGAAGAGAGAAAAAATGCTTATTGTGATGGGTTCAGCCCTAGATTATTTCATTTCTACTCGGCTTGCCCGCGTTAAATCCTTTGACTTCTCCCAACCAAACGTTGCCGTCCTAGTTTTCACATTATGAGGTTATGGTCCTACCATCGAACGTCCCAATTTTCACATTATGAGGTTATGGCCCTACCATTAGATCGTCGGATTTCTTTTACATGTAGCCCTCATGTCATAAAGTGTTCGAAGAAGAGTGTTTGATGTACGCCATTATCATGTTCAATTCTTGATCAGATGTGTGCCAGGTGGAATAAAAGTATGATCAGTTTATGACATGTAGAAGATCTCAAGATCTATTGTCTGGGAGATTGGAGTTAAAAACGTTCTCCCTACTCCCATTCAAAGTAGTCAACGATTTTCGCATGTGAAGCCAAGGTTAAGAAAGAAGATGTGACGACCCGACTTTTTCAATCCTCTAGGTATAGGAAAGGCCGGTTCGCTAACTTATTGATTTCACAATAAGCCGCATATCAAACAAAAGCCGGCAGCATAAGCATAGTTCTAAACAAAAATAAAACTAAAAAGACAAAAACAACATCTCATACCATCGATATATCTCAAAAAGGAACCAGGAAGAACCACCGGTGATGGCCAATCCAATCTCCTAAACAATGGTTCCTAATGATGGTTCCTCAGGATGATATCGAATATCCAAACAAGGCCTCGGGCCCATAATTCAAAATAGTTCTAAACTACAAATGTACCAAAAATGACAAGTCTAGATCAAGGAAATAACTCCTTTGTTGGGATCTCTGGTTCCTCCTTAGGGATGTAGTCAGAGTCCTCAAGATCAAGATCGTTAGAGCCTCAGTCAGTCTTAGCACCTGTGACGTATAGTCAGGGAGAGCTAACATCGAAGCTCAATAGTGGAAACTTAACTTTTCACATTTTATCACAAATAATGGTTTTCAAAGACAAAAATCAGATCAGTTATGGTTTTCAAAAGATGCTTTAATTACTAAATTCCAATTCTAAAACAGTATGTCAAAAGAAAATTTTAACAAGTCTGAAGTTCTTATGGTTTCAATTCTGATGTCATTCATGCTTCTTGTCTAAAATTTATAACTTAATTATATCTCCCAAATTAATATATCATGAGAGCGAAAGTATTACCGATGGGAAACCCTACTAACCATTGTCGTTCAATGAACTCTTTTTTTAAAAGTGCAACAAGCCCCTACGTCATGAGGGAAGCTTGCGCTAGGTTGATTTACCGTCAACACGACTGATAGAATCTAGGGTTTCGTTCTAATTAACCTCAAATCAAATGCGGATACTAAACATATCAGATTTTATGTAGTTAATACATTTCTAGATTTTCTGAGTTCTAATACATAATTCACATTCAAAGGTGAGGTTCGGAAGTTCCAAAATTTCAAAGTCATATGTTATGTCAAAGTTTCAAAGTTCACATTATCATGCTATATTCACTAAATTCAGAGTTTATGCTTGAAAACAGATTAACCAATGCTTAGAAAAAAATGTAATAAGTTTTAAGGTTCCCCTACCTTGACTTTGATTCGTCTTAATTCTCACAAAGAGGTCCTCACAGTAGTCTTTTCTACACAAAGCCTACAATGATTAACACCACAATGTGTTAATGGGGTCCATAAGTCCAAACAGATGCTACCCATAAATTTTCCAAGAAATTTCCCAAGGCCAGAAAATAGGACAAAATTCGATCATTGAATTCCTCCAAAAGTGCATCAGTCAGAGAACCCAAAATTCGATCATCGAATTTCATTTTGATGTTTGAATTTTGAATTTGATGTTCGAATTTGAATTCGAACTTCGAATTTCTCCAGGTCTGTGTTGTTCGAAATTTGTCCTTCTTTACTTGATTTTTCTTCCAAAGACCAAACTGCCATCATATTCTATATTCAAAGCTTATTTAATCTAATTTAGGTACAATTTATTTAATCAAAAGAATTTAAAAGCCTACCTCTTGAGATTTATTCCTTTGGCTTTCGTTGATCCAAAATTTGAGCACCGGATCAAATCCACGAGCTTCAATCAGTTAGACTCAAAAATCAGTCCTTCTCTAACATTGCTGCTAGAGAAACTGTTAGCCCAGATCATCCACAGAATTATCCACTCTCCCTTATCCTTCTTTCTCAATTTATCTAAACAATCAGAGGCTGTACTCAAGGCTTGTATACGGCTGAGATAGGGAGAGGGATTGTAATCACAAGGGATCTAACAAAGGAAACCAATGAGTTGCAAGAGCTCAAGGTTCTGGTTCTCACGTGAGGGAGGAAGAATGAAGCATCTCCTTCACTCCTCTCTCTTTATAATACCAAGTTCAAACCCAAAATATCATGATATTTGATTAAAATATCATGACCTTTTATTTACAAGTCTATCTACTTAACTTGAATTTAGTTTCAGTGTTAAACATATACACACATCTTAGTGTATAAGTTATCCAAATAGGACTTCCTCAAGTCCAAATCAGAAATCTTTTGACCAAATTTCTACTTTTAGGTTTACCTATCTGGATACCCATAATTCCCCCTGTAACTTTTTCGGGCACGCTAACTGAGGTAATCGAATCAGGTCCAAAATATCTCGGATATTGCATTCTCCCCTCCTTAGGAATTTTCGTCCTCAAAAATGTAAATGACACACAAACAGGTCTACAAAGAAACCCTTCCTAACCAAAAGTCTGGAATTGAAGCGAATGCAACAAGTTTAAAGCAAAGGAACATGGGTCACAGTGCGATGGCTTCACAAGGCACGCAAGTCAAGGGACAGGATCCGTAGTAACCTAGATGTACTGCTTGTGGCACCCAATGAGGCCGTAGTGGATTGCATCCGTACATGGATGCCTACACCCCAAGTGTCACGTGCCAGGAAACAAACCTCACTGTGACACAAGGTTAACTAACTAGAGTGTGATCAAATCAGAATATAAAAGTACTCAAATGTACACATTGGAACACCGAGGTAGTCTATCTGGTAGGGTCAAATAGATCAAATCATAGAACCATATTCAAAATAAAGATAGAAGCCGAAAGCAAAGAAAACCAAACATAACGAACCAGGGAAAGGCAACTCATAATCCCATTATCCATAACCATATGAAAAGCAAAATAATGCATAAGCAAAGTAAGAACAACCATATGTAATGCAACCACATATCCATATGCCAAGCATCCATAGATCTCATAATGCATAAACAAAATAAAACAGATCTAACCATCAAAATAAAAGAAATCGAAATTTATAAAGAGTAGCAAAAATAGAACCACTAGGTTCTAAATAATCCATCAACAGTGAAATAATTACAATCCCAAATAGATTGCAAAAAAAAGTGAAACCATAAAGTCCCCAGAGCTGTGCTAATCCTCCCTATCCGCATCGGATCCAGCCGCCTGATCAGCCGGAGCCAGATCATCATCATCCCCGCCGTCATCACTCGCATCCGTAAGCACCTCATCACCTGCTCTAGAAGTAGAAGCACGGTGCACAGACGCACGGATATCAGCTAGATAAGTCGCATAATCGGCAAGAAAGGCATGCTGCATCAGATAGGTCAAAGCCCCACCACGAATCTCTAACTCCCTGCTCATGGAGCTCATGTGTTGAGTCAGCGCCTGGATCTACTGACTCATAGCAGTCATCTGTCGTGTGAACTCCGATAAAGTGAACACATTAGTGTGTGGGGGCTGGTCTGTCTCGGGAGTAATATTTTCAGCAGCTGGTTGATCTTCATCCTCCTCATCATCGTCAAGGACTACAGTGTCCTTAGGAGCCTTCATCAACTAGCTATAGCTTCTACCCCAATCGACCAATTTATAGGTCTTTAAACTGATAGTGAACTTAGGCTTATCATGCAGAATCTCATAGGTCGGCCCCGCACGATAGTCCTCAAGCATCAGCGATATCAATCTGGCGTAGGGAATGCCCTTGGCCGGAGCCTTGACCTTTTTACCCATCTTCTCACGGGCCTTGAAGATACCTTGAAATACTACCGTTGGTGCATTGAACTACTGCTCTTGGAACACAGAGAATAATACCCGCTGGATGGAGCCTGTTCATTCTGATCGATGTCCAAAAGGATATAGGGTTCACTTTAAAAATCACGTCAAGCATCCACATTGTATCCAGCAGTTGGGAACGGGTGATTGATCTATCGGATCTGTGACATCACTGGGTCATCTGGGCTATCACATCATGAACCACCACGAGTTTAGTGTTTGGTGGAGCCAGACCCATGGTTGGTGAATGCATTGTTGGATAATTCATTGCCGTGGAAATGTTATCGATGTTAAAGGCGTAGTCACGCCCATCGATGGTAGTATAGATTTTCTTCCCATCTTCCCGTCGCATGCGTTGGTAAAAGAGGCATACCAACCGGGGGTAAAAGTGACTATGGAAGAGCTGTAACAGGGATCTTAACTGGGCTTTTTCTAAGTCATCAGAAGCCCATTTTGTAGTGTCCTGCTGATCAAACAACTCGAGATCGAAGATCCATTCATCAGCAAATCCCTTAGCACCCCAATACTCATTGGGTTGCTCACGGATTTGTGGGGATTGCATGGGTGGTTGAACCGACTGTTGAGGTTTTGGTGGTGGTTGGCTAGAAGATCCAGCTTTAAAGGCTGGTCTTTTTGAAGTAGGGACCCTAGGAACTGTGGGTTTCTTAGTTCCCATTGTAAAATGAAAAAAAAACACAATTTTGCAAAAATAATCCACAAAAGGGGTGGGGTTGTACCTCTTTGGAATGAATAAATCAACCCCTTGTCAATGAAACCCAATCTCCTTGCAAATCCGAATGTAATCCCTTCGATTTTTGTTCAAGAATGGAAGAAAATCAAAGAAACCCCAAAAACCCTCAAAGAAACCCAAGCTCGGCCTTTGTAAAAGGTGTGAAATGACAAACATAAAGACCCCCAGCCCAATAGAACCCGACAAATTCGATCATCGAATTTGAATTCGACCCTCGAATTTCCCAAAAACGCTGTCAATTTGCATAAAGTTTCAAACTTCGAATTTTGATTTCGAGGTTTGAATTTGGCAGAACCTGTGTCCTTCAAAATTTTCAAAATTTTTATAGTTATAAAGTTGTTGTTGGTCCAATATTGACCTCCTTAAAGCCCTTACATATTTAATGCCAAATTCGGACTATACGTAAGTGCACAAACTATAATTTGCGATTACCAATTATTAAAACAATTAAGTCAAAGCCCGATTAATTAGTCGTCATTTAGCCAAAAACTTTTAATGCAAGTACAATCCAATTCAAAAATTGGGTGTGACAATAGATATTTATATATATAGGAATCTCAAAACCTGATACATTGTGTATACAACCACAATTTCAAATTTCCTAAAATTCCTAAAACAATTGCGAAAATTGTTCACGGAGCTCGCCTACGCGCTCCCAAGTGGCTTCCTCCGATGTATGATTTCGCCATCTTATGAGAACCAAAGGAATCCTCTTGGTTCGTAGGATCTGCTTCTTCCGGTCTAAGATCTGTACCAGGTCCTCGATTACCGTCAAACAATCATGAAGCTCAATGGGTTCGTAATCACGTACATGATTCGAGTCATGAATGTATCTGTGTAGGATGGGCACATGGAACACGTTGTGCATGCTGGATAATTGCGGAGGTAACGCCACTCTGTATGCAACATCTCCGACTCGACCCAATATCTTAAAAGGCCCAACTTACCTAGGACTCTGCTTCCCTCCCGTATAAGACATTCCACAACGAATTTCACCGCATCTCAGACTCGCGTCATAAGTGACAAATCACTTCACATGCTCACGGATTAAAAGTCTTGGTATTAATAATCTTATTTTCAAAATTTTAAATTTATCTCGATTTTTGTGCCAGGCACGAATACCAAAGTAGTTAGATGTTCTCGGAATTTTAGGGTCATCACATCCCCAAGGAAAGAAAACTTACGTCGGATTAAAAAAAAATTACGAAACGATAACCCAAGTGGAATCTACCCAAGATGAAGCAAATGTGGTCTTCTACTCCTTGTTGAATTCACTACAGGTGTAGAGGAAACTTCTTCAAAGATCTTGGCTCTATTTAGCAAAACTCATAAAGGGAGACTAACCTGAGCCGGACGGGACAAAACTCCCAAACCAAAAGCCCACTGAAATTTAGCCCAAAAAGAATACTACATTTAACCTGCTCTCTATGGAACACACTACAGAGTAGAGAAAACCTCACGAAAGTACTTGAATAAAAAATTTCATTTCCTTCAATTTCAGCATGCTCAGAAGTGCTAATTACCTTTCTCGAAATGGGGTTGATGCTAGCACTATCTTCCGATGGAGTGGTAATGAGTATCCTATTCTCTTCTGTCTTTTAAAAGGATATCTCTACTCCAATATTTCCATTTGAAATCTTCTTTTATTTTAATGAAAGGGTAGGGGACCCTCCTGCCCCGCTTATTCTTCAAGAAAGAAAAAATAGAAACAAGACACTGAGTTTAGTTCTAAGATTACAAAAGTCTATGCTCTTAAAAAAATATGGACTAAAAAAAAGCTTTGCAATTAATTTTAGGTTCAACTAAAGTAAAAATAAGGAATTGACAAGAAGCAAAAGCCATAGGTACTAACCAAAGATCAGCAGAATTACTAATACCCACAATTAAATTTTGTACATATTTCCCTTTTTCTTTTTCTTTGTTTCTTGGGCTACATGCTCTGGGATGACTATTGTTCATCGTCAGGAACACGAATCGGGAACAAAATACAAGAAGTTAATGACTATTGTTCATCATCATTATGAAGTCTTGTCACTACAACAATCTCTCCCTCTGCATCTATTCTAACCCACTCAGTGTCATCGTCACAATCATCATTTACATCTCCACTATCATTGAAATTTTGGTCACTCATTAACAGTTCACAATCTTCTATTCTCAACTCATAGGCTCCTTTAGGCTTGACTTTAAAAACAACCTTCCAATTTGGGTCAATAGGATCATCTACATAGAAAACCTGTTTGACTTGGGAAGCCAACACATATGGTTCGTCAGAAAACGTCAATCGTGTGAAATTCACAAGTGTGTTCCCCAAATGATCTTGCTTTATTCCCCTCCCTTCTACGCGAACATCTACCCATTCGCATTTGAACATTGTACCCTTCAGTTTATCAGAATATGTTAGCTAAATTATGTCGATCAACCGGCCAAAATATTCCACATTGCCAATAATCGGATTGATATCCCATCCAGTTGAAAAGCTAGTAGTCGCTGCCGATAGATAGACTCCACTATTTTGCATTTTAGTCTTTGATTCTCTTACAACTGTTCGGAAAATGTATCCATTAATAGGATAGCATTCTAGCTTTTTAGCAATATGATGAGGTCCCTTGGCTAACAGCTGAAGCTCTTTTGACAACATAAATCTAATTTTCGTTTCATCTCGTATCTATTAAGAATAGGAGAGAAAGTATTAATCATGAGAAAAAACGAACTATATTGATGATGGATTTAGAAATATATAGTTACTATGACGACCCGATTTTTTTAATCCTCTAGGTATAGGAAAGGCTGGTTCGCCAACTTACAAATTTCTCAATAAGCCGCATATCAAACAAAAGCCGGCAACATAAACATAGTTCTAAACAGAAATAAAATAAAAAACACAAACACAGCATCTCATACCATCGATATATCTCAAAAAGGAACCAGGAAGAACCACCAGTGATGGCCAATCCAATCACCTAAATAATGGTTCCTAATGATGGTTCCTCAGAATGATATCAAATATCCAAACAAGGCCTCAGGCCCATAATTCAAAATAGTTCTAAACCACAAATGTACCAAAAATGACAAGTCTAGATCAAGGAAAGAGCTTTTCTGTTGGGATCTTTGGTGCTTCCTCAGGGATGTAGTCAGAGTCCTCAAGATCAAGATCGTTAGAGCCTAAGTCAGTCTCAGCACCTGTGACGTATAGTCGGGGTGAGCTAACATCGAAGCTCAATAGAGGAAACTTAGCTATTCACATTTTATCACAAGTAATGATTTTCAAAGATAAAAATCAGATCAGTTAAGGTTTTCAAAAGATGCTTTAATTACAAAATTCCAATTCTAAAATAGTATGTCAAAAGAAAATTTTAACAAGTCTGATGTTCTTATAGTATCAAATTCTGATATCATACATGCTTCTTGTCTTAAATTTATAACTTAATTATATCTCCCTAATTAATATATCATGAGAGCGAAAGTATTACTGATGGGAAACCCAACTAACCATCATCGTTCAATGAACCCTTTTTTTGAAAGTACAGCAAGCCTCTGCATCATGAGGGAAGCTTGCTCTAGGCTGATTTACCGTCAACACGGTTGGTAGAATCTAGGGTTTCGTTCTAATTAACCTCAAATTAAATGCGGATACTAAACATATCAGATTTTATGTAGTAAATACATTTCCAGATTTTCTGAGTTCTAATACATAATTCACATTCAAAGGTGAGGTTCGAAAGTTCCAAAATTTCAAAGTCATATGTTGTGTCAAAGTTTCAAAGTTCACATAATCATGCTATATTCACTAAATTGAAAGTTTATGCTTGAAAACAGATTAACCAATGCTTACAACAAAATGCAATAAGTTTTAAGGTTCCCCTACCTTGACTTTGATTCATCTAAGTTCTCACAAAGAGGTCCTCATAGTGGACTTTTCTACAAAAAGCTTACAAAGATTAACACCACAATGTGCATAAGTCCAAACAGAAGCTACTCATAAATTTTCCAAGAAATTTTCGAAGGCCAGAAAACAGGACAATTCGATGTTCGAATTTGAATTTGAACATCGAATTCCATCAAAAGTGCATCACCCAGAGAACCAAAAATTCGATCATCAAATTTCATTTCGATGTTCAAATTTGAATTCGAACTTCGAATTTCTCCAGGTCTGTGCTGTTCTAAATTTGTCGTTCATAACTTGATTTTTCTTCCAAAGACCAAACTGCCATGATATTCTATATTCAAAGCTTATCTAATCTAATCTAGGTACAATTAATTTAATCAAAAGAATTAAAAAGCCTAACTCTTGATATTTATTCCTTCGGCTTTCGTTGATCCAAAATTCGAGCACCGGATCAGATCCACGAGCTTCAATCAGTTGGACTCCAAAATCAGTCTTTCTCTAACATTGCTGCTAGAGCGACTATTAGCCCAGATCATCCACAAAATTATCCATTCTCCCCTATCCTTCTTTCTCAATTTATCTAAACAATCAAAGGCTGAACTCAAGGCTTGTATACGGCTGAGATGAGGAGAGGGATTGTAATCACAAGGGATCTAACAAAGGAAACCAAGGAGTTGCAAGAGCTCAAGTTTCTGGTTCTCACGTGAGGGAGGAAGAATAAAGCTTCTCCTTCACTCCTCTCTCTTTATAATGCCAATTTCAAACCCAAAATATCATGATATTTGACAAAAATATCATGATCTTTTATTTACAAGTCTATCTACTTAACTTGAATTTAGTTTCAGTATTAAACACATACACACAGCTTAGTGTATAAGTTATCCAAATAGGACATCCTCAAGTCCAAATCAGAAATTTTTTGACCAAATTTCTCCTTTTAGTTTTACCTATCCGGATACCCATAATTCCTACCGTAACTTTTTTGGGCACGCTAATTGAGGTAACCAAAATCAGGTCTAAAATATCCAGGATATTACATTCTCCCCTCCTTAGGAATTTTCGTCCTTGAAAATGTAAATGACACACAAATAGGTCTACAAAGAAACCCTTCCTAACCAAAAGTCCAGAATCGAAGCTAAGACAACAAGTTTAAAGCAAAGGAACATGGGTCACAGTGCCATGACTTCACAAGGCACGCAAGTCAAGGGACGGGATCCGTAGTAGCCTGAATGTACTGCATGTGGCACCCGATGGGGTCATAGTGGATTGCATCCCAACATGGATACGTACACCCCAAGTGTCACGCGCCGGGAAACATACCTCATTGTGACTCAAGGTGAACTAACTAGAATGTGATCAAATCAGACTATCAAAGTACTCAAATGCACACATTAGAACATCGAGGTAGTCTATTTGGTAGGGTAAAATAGATCGAATCGTAGAACCATATTCAAAATAAAGACAGAAGCCGAAAGCAAAGAAAACCAAAAGTAACGAACCAGGGAAAGGCAACTCATAATCCCATAATCTATAACCATATGCAAAGCAAAATAATACATAAGCAAAGCAAGAACAACCATATGTAATGCAACCACATATCCATATGCCAAGCATCCATAGATCTCATAATGCATAAATAAAATAAAACAAATCAAAATTTATAAAGAGTAGCAAATATAGAACCACCAGGTTCTAAATAATATATCAACAGTGAAATAATTACAATCCCAAATAGATTGCAAAAAAAAGTGAAACCATAAAGTCACTAGAGCAGTGCTAATCGTCCCTATCCACACTGGATCCAGTTGCCTAATCAGCCGAGGCCTGATCATCATCATTCCCGCCGTCATCTCTCGCATCCGTAGGCACCTCATCACCTGCTCCATAAGTAGAAGCGCAGTGTACAGACATGCGGATATCAGCAAGATAAGTTGCATAATCGGTAGGAAAGGCATGCTGCATCAGATAGGTCAAAGCCCCCCCCCATGAATCTCTAACTCCCTGCTCATGGAGCTCGTGTGTTGAGTCAGCACCTAGATCTGCTGACTCATAGCTGTCATCTATCGTGTGAACTCTGATAAAGTGAGCACATTAGTGTGTGGGGGCTGGTCTGTCTCGGGAGCAATATTTACAGCAGCTGGTTGATCTTCATCCTCCTTATCATCGTCAGGAACCACAGTATGCTTAGGAGCCTTCATCAACTTGCTATAGCGTCTACCCCAATCGACCAATTTATAGGTCTTTAAACTGGCAGTGGACTTAGGCTCATCATGCGAAATCTCATAGGTCGGCCCCGAATGATAGTCCTCAAGCATCAGTGATATCAATCTGGCGTAAGGAATGCCCTTGGCCGGAGCCTTGACCTTTTTACCAATCTTCTCACGGGCATTGATGATACCTTGAAATACTACCGCCGTTGCATTGAACCACTGTTCTTAGAACGCAGAGAATTGGATCCGCTGGATGGGGCCTGTTCATTTTGATCGACGTCCCAAAGGATATAGGGTCGCTTTAAAAATCACGTCAAGCATCCACATTGTATCCGACAGTTGGGAACGGGTGATTGATCTACCAGATTCGTGACATCCCTTGGTCAACAGGGCTTTCACATCCGGAACCGCCACGGGTTTAGTGTTTGGTGGAGCCAAACCCAAGGTTGGTGAATGCTTTGTTGGACAATTCATTGCCGCGACAATGTCATCGACGTCAAAGGCGTAGTCATGCCCATCGATGGTAGTATAGATTTTCTTCCCATCTTCCCGCCGCATGCGTTGGTAAAAGAGGCGTACCAACCGGGGGTGAAAGTGATTGTGGAAGGGCTGTAACAGGGATCTTAATTGGGCTTTTTCTAAGTAATCAGAAGCCCATTGTGTAGTGTCTTGCTGATCAAACAGCTCGGGATCGAAGATCCATTCATCAGCAAATCCCTTAGCACCCCAATACTCATTGGGTTGCTCATGGATTTGTGGGGGTTGCATAGTTGGTTGAACCGACTGTTGAGGTTGTGGTGGTGGTTGGCTAGAAGATCCAGCTTTAGAGGCTGGTCTTTTAGAAGTAGGGACCCTAGGAACTGTGGTTCTCTTAGGTCCCATTGTAAAATATATAAAAAACACAATTTTGCAAAAATAATTCACAAAAGGGGTAGGGTTTTACCTCTTTGGAATGAATAAATCAACCCCTTGTTAATGCAACCCAATCTCCTTGCAAATACGAATGTAATCACTTTGATTTTTGTTCAAGAATGGAAGAAAATCAAAGAAACCCCCAAAACCCTCAAAGAAACCCAAGCTCGGCTTTTGTAAAAGGTGTGAAATGGCAAACATAAAAAAACCCTGCCCAATATAACCCGACAAATTCGACCTTCGAATTTCCCAAAAACCCTATCAGTTCACATAAAATTTTGAACTTCGAATTTTGATTTCGAGGTTCGAATTTGGTAGAATCTGTGTCCTTCAAAATTTTCAAAATTTTTATAGTGCTAAAGTTGTTGTTGGTCCTATATTGACCTCCTAAAAGCCCTTACTTGTTTAACACCGAATTCGGGCTATAACATAAGTGCACAAACTATAATTTGCGATTACCAATTACGAAAATAATTTAGTCACAGCCCGATTAATTAGTCATCATTTAGCCAAAAACTTTTAACGCAAGTACAATCCAATTCGAAAATTGGGTATGGCAATCGATATTTATATATAGCAATCTCAAAACCTGATACATTGTGTATACAGCAACAATTTCAAATTTCCTAAAATTACTCAAACAATTTCAAAAATTGTTCTTGGAGCTCGGCTTCGCGCTCCCAAGTGGTTTCCTCCAATGTATGATTCCGCCATCTTACGAGAACCAAAGGAATCCTCTTGGTTCGTAGGATCTGCTCCTTGTGGTCTAAGATCTATATCGGGTCCTCGATTACCATCAAACCATCCTAAAGCTCAATGGGTTGGAAATCAAGTACATGAGTTGGGTCGCGAATGTATCTTCATAGCATGGACACATGGAACACGTTGTGCATGCTAGATAATTGTAGCAGCAATGCCACTCTGTATGCAACCTCTCTGACTCGGCCTAATATCTCCAAAGGCCTGACATACCTAGGACTCAGCTTCCCTCATTTGTTGAATCACATTACGCCTTTCATAGGCGAGATAAGGACAAAAACATTGTCTCCTACCTAAAATATGAGTATTAGCAATAAATTTATCGCTTAGAGACGTATAAGGTGATTAATGCAATTAAGCTCACTTGAAAATCCACATGCCTCCTCTTGAGATCTGTGTAGCTCTTCTGGAGACTCTGAGCCACACGTAGTCTCTCCCAAATCAACCTAATGGTCTCGGTTGTATGCTCTACAATCTCAGGGCCTAGAATGAGTTTCTCACCACTTCTTCCCAATTTAGCTGAGACCTACACCCCCGTCCATATAATGCCTCGAACGGTGTCATACCGATGCTAGCTTGGAAGCTATTATTATAAGCGAACTCGATCAAGGTAAGTGTTGGTCCCATGACCCGTGGAAATCCAACATGCAAGCACGAAGCATATCCTCGATGATCTGATTCACTCGCTCAGTCTGGCCATCGGTTCGTGGGTAAAATGCTGAGCTGAAGTCAAGACGAGAACCCATTCCTTCTTGGAACCATTGCCAAAATTGCGAAGTAAACAACAAATCTCTATTTGACACAATACTGGCTGGTATACCATGCAGTCTAACTATCTCATTGAAGTACAACTCGGCGAGTTTGCTGGCAGTATACGTCGTATTGTAAGGTAGGAAATGAGCGGACTTCGTTAACCGATCGACAATGACCCAGATGACATTATTCTTCCTCAGAGTTTTCGACAATCCCAGAATGAAGTCCATTGAAATGGCTTCCCATTTCCACTCAGGTATAGGTAATGGTTGTAACAACCCCGTCGGATTCTAATGGTCACCCTTAACCTGCTGACATACCAAACATCGCCATACGTACTCGGCGACATCCCGTTTCAAACCTCTCTACCAAAAGGTCTTCATCAAATCTTGATACATCTTGGTACTACCAAGATGTATGGCATACATCAATTTGTGAGCCTCTTCCAAAATGGTGTCCCGAAGCTCTGAGCTCGACAATACACATACTCGGTCTATAAACAGCAAGGTCACATATGCCCGAATGGAGAAATCCTTCTTGCTTTCACTAACCACATCTCGCCTAATTGCCATAAGCTCATTGTCCGTCATCTATAGCTTCCTGATATTCTCAAAGAGCATAGAGTGAAGCACAAGGGCAGCCATCAGTGTCCCTGAGCCTTTCACATCAAACCGCGAGCTGCCTAAGGCCATATCTTCCAGTAGCTTCCATCTTTGTATCCGACTGACAAGATGCGATAATAGCGCTGAAGACTTCCTGCTGAGAGCAGCAATGACATTCGCCTTTCCCGGATGGTACTGGATAGAGCAATCATAATCCTTCAAGAACTCCATCCATCGTCGTTGCCTCATATTCAAGTCCTTCTGAGTGAATAAGTACTTGAGGCTCTTGTGATCGGTGAATATATCAAATATTTCACCGTAGAGGTAATGTCTCCAGATCTTCAGGGCGAAGATCACAGTTGCTAACTCGAGATCATGCATCAGATAATTTCATTCATGGTCCTTCAACTACCTAGAACCATATGCAATGACCTGCTCATTCTGATTAAGCACACAGCCTAATCCCCCATAAGAAGCATCACTGTACACTGTGAAGCCTCCACTGCCTGAAGGTATAGCAAGTACTGGTGCTGTAGTCATTCTTCGCTTAAGTTCCTGGAAGCTCTGCCCACACTGCTCTGTCCAATCAAACTTCATGTTCTTTTTCATAAGCTGTGTAAGCAGACCTGAGATCATGGAGAAGCCCTTGACAAATCTCCGATAGTATCCTGCCAGACCAAGGAAACTATGAACCTTAGTAACTGTCGTTGGCTATTCCCAATACACCACAGTGTAAATCTTTGTAGGATCAATAGATATACCAGTCTTAGAGACAACGTGGCCTAAGAAACTGACCTGAACAAGCCAAAACTCACACTTGCTGAGTTTGGCATATAGATGGAGGTCCCTGAGTGTTTGAAGAGGCACTCGTAGATGTTGCACATGCTCCTCTCTTGTTTTAGAATGGATGAGGATGCCATCTATGAAAACTATCACTGATTTATCGAGGTATGGCTTGAACATGCGGTTCATCAGATCCATAAATGATGTAGGTGCATTCGTCAACCCAAATGGCATCACTAAGAACTCATAGTGACCATATCTTATATGAAACGCAATCTTAGATATATCTTTCGCCTTAATCTTGAGCTGATGATAGCCTGAACTCAGATCAATCTTCGAAAAGAACTTTGCACCCTGCAGTTGATCAAACAAGTCATCTATTCGCAGAAGTGGATAAAGATTCTTAATCGTCATCTTGTTGAGTTGGCGATAATCGATGCACAGATGCATCAATCCATCTTTCTTCACAAAGAGTACCGGCGCTCCCCAAGGAGAAACATCGATCGAATAAAGCCTTTATCTAATAGCTCCTGTAGCTGTTCTTTTAATTCATTCAACTCCGTAGGTGCATCTGATATGGAGCCTTGGACAACGGTTCAGTACCCGACGAAACCATAGATTCTACAAACCATGTTGACGGTAAATCAGCCTAGCGCAGCTTCCCTCATGACACAGGGGCTTGTTGCACTTTCAGAAAAAGGGTTCATTGAACGACGATAGTTAGTAGGGTTTTACATCAGTAATACTTTCGCTCTCATGATATATTAATTTGGGAGATATAAATAAGTTATAAATTTGAGATAAGAAGCATGCATGATATCAAAATTTGAAACCATAAGAACATCGGACTTGTTAAAATTTTCTTTTGACATACTATTTTAGAATTGGAATTTAGTAATTAAAGCATCTTTTGAAAACCATAATTGATCCGATTTTTGTCTTTGAAAACCATTACTTGTGATAAAATTTGAATAATAAGTTTCCTTTATTGAGCATCGATGTTAGCTCACCCCGACTATATGTCACAGGTGCTAAGACTGACTTAGGCTCGGGCGATCTTGATCTTGAGGACTCTAACTACATCCCTGAGGAGGAGCCAGAGATCCCAGTAGAGGAGTTCTTTCCTTGATCTAGACTTGTCATTTTTGATACATTTGTGGTTTAAAACTATTTTGAATTATGGGCCTGAGGCCCTGTTTGGATATTTGATATCATTCTCAGGAACCATTGTTTAGGTGATTAGATTGGCCATCACTGGTGGTTCTTCCTGGTTCCTTTTTGAGATATATCAATGGTATGAGATGTTGTTTTTGTCTTTTTAGTTTTGTTCCTGTTTAGAACTATGCTTATGCTACCAGCTTTTGTTTGATATGCGACTTATTGAAAAATCAATAAGTTGGCGAATCGGCCTTTCCTATACCTAGAGGATTTGAAAAGTCGGGTTGTCACAATTGGTATCAGAGTGCAGCTCTAGGTTCAGAGTCATAAGACTAAGGGCATCATTGTCTTTATAATCAATATTGATCAATAGTTATTGTTCTTCAACAATGACAGATCAGCATGGCTCCAAGGTTCAGAGGCAGGGGCAAAGGTCGAGACGGACCTAGAACGGTTCGTATCGAAGAGGTTGATGAGGGCATAGGTACCTCACAAGGTAGAGGGAGATTTACGTCTGGTCCTAATGCAGACCCTTTGGGAGCTGGTAGAGGTGGAGGAGGAAATGTTGGCCAAGTATTGGAGGCTTTGGCCACCAATATGGCTCAGCAGACAGCAGCGATGACTCAACAGACTACTGCTATGGCTCAATAGACAGAGTTGCTGGCAACCAGGCATCAACCAAGAGGTTTTGCTGAATTCAGAAGGATGAGACCTCCTACCTTCATGGGTCAGATTGATCCATTAGAAGCCAACGGATGGCTCGACGAGATGGAGAAGATCTTTGAGGTGCTGTAATGCATCGATGTGGAGAAGGTGCACTGAGCAACCTTCAAATTATTAGGCGAGGCCAGTCCTTGGTGGAAATCTATATCCAGGACACGAGAGCAGGACTATCCTAACACTCCATGGATCTGGGCAGAGTTTCTAGAGACGTTCAACGATTAGTATTTTTCCAAGATCGTGTCATCAGTGGGAAGTCTAGTTCATTAAACTGGAACAAAATGAGATGTCTATGCGGGAGTATGGGGTAGAGTTTGATAGGCTTTTACGATTCGCACCTCTACATGTGGCCACTGAATTAATGAAGGCCCAACAATTTTAGCATGGCTTAAGGCCAAACATTCAAGAGAAGGCGGCGATGTGGGAGATGGAAACCTTTCGGGGAGTCATGTCAAAGGCCCTCATTGCTGCAGAAGAGATCCAAAAGCTGTATCTGAGAAGAGACTAGGATAATAGAAATCGATTCGACCAGGGACAGTCTAGTGTGTTTGAGTAGGCAAATAAAAAGTCGAGGCTCTTGAAACCTCCTCACTATCCTATTCAGCCATCATATTCCAGACTGACTGTTACTTCTGGACCTGTATCTTCCTCCTATTAGAGACCACAGAATTCTTCACCGCCATGACCTTTTAGATCTGCGAGCACCACTGCGAGTGGGGCCTCTGTGGCTCAGGGATCATTGGGTCTACCATCTATTACTCTGGTTCCAGCTCCAGCATGTACACAATGTGGGAAACCACATAAGACAGAGGATTGTCAAAGGAACACTGGAGGATGCTTCAGGTGCAGGAAGATTGGTCATATGATCAAGGATTGTCCTGAGGAGGACAAGGGAAGGACTACTTCGATTTCTATGTAGAAATCGTCACGACCTACTGTTCAGGGTCGAGCCTACGCGGTGACTGCACATGATGCCCAAACGTCGAATGACGTGATCCAAGGTATCATTAAAGTTCAGATGTTAATCCATGTATTAGTTTACATTGATTTTAATTGTGAATTCTTTAAAGATAAACTTGACAATTACAATCATTGCATATAATTAATGATAATTATGATAAAAGGTACCCTTGGGATGAGTCGTGAAGGCGACTTGAGTAAAACCGAAGCACAGGTATTGATAGACCCTAGGTCTACGCACTCGTTTATCACTCCTCTTTTCTCTAAGAAGTTGGGCATTGCTCCCAAGCCCCTCACTTTCATCTTGGTTGTGACAGTTCGTATGGGAAGCTCGGTGAGCACGGATATGGTGTGTCAGTCGATTATCGTGATGGTTGATAATCAGGAGACACTAACTGATATGATTACACTGAGTATGGAAGGGTTCGACGTGATTCTAAGGATGGATTTGTTGTCTGCATATCACACGAGCGTGGACTGTCTTCAAAAGATCGTGACCTTCTGACCTCCAAAGCGAAAATCCTTTCGATTTTGTGGAGTTAAATCGAGCGTCGCGCCAGTTATTTCTGCTATTCGAGCTAAGCGAATGATAAGGAATGGTTACAGTGGATATCTTGCTTACTTGTAAGATCATAAAGAAGAAAAGAAGGACATTACACTTATCACGGTTGCTTGTGAATATCTCAATGTCTTCCCTGAAGACTTACCTGGATTGCCAGCTGACCAAGAGAACGAGTTCTTGTTCGAGTTAGCATCGAGTATCGAACCGTTGTCCAAGGCTCCATATCGAATGGCACCTGTGGAGTTGAAAGAATTAAAAGAATAGCTACAGGAGCTATTGGATAAAGGCTTTATTCGATCGAGTGTTTCTCCTTGGGGAGCACAGGTACTCTTTGTGTAGAAGAAAGATGGATCGATACGTCTGTGCATCGAATATCGCTAGCTCAAAAAGATGACGATTAAGAATCGTTATCCACTTCCACGAATAGATGACATGTTTGATCAACTGCAAGGTGCGAAGTTCTTTTCGAAGATTAATCTGAGGTCAGGCTATCATCAGCTTAAGATTAAGGCGGAAGATATATCCAAGACTGCATTTTGTACGAGATATGGTCACTATGAGTTCTTAGTGATGTCATTTGGGTTGACGATTGCACCTGCATCATTTATGGATCTGATGAACCACGTGTTCAAGCCATACCTCGATAAATCAGTGATAGTTTTCATAGATGGCATCCTCATCCATTAAAAAACCAGAGAGGAGTATGTGCAACATCTATGAGTGGCTCTTCAAACACTCAGGGACCACCATCTATATGCCAAACTCAGCAAGCATGAGTTTTGGCTTTATCAGGTCAATTTATTAGGCCACGTTGTCTCTAAGACTGGTATATCTATTGATCCTATAAAGATTTACCCTGTGGTGTATTGGGAACAGCCAATGATAGTTTTTAAGGTTCGTAGTTTCCTTGGTCTGGCAGGATTCTATCGGAGATATGTCAAGGGCTTCTCCATGATATCAGGTCTGCCAACACAGCTTATGAAAAGGAACGTGAAGTTTGATTAGATAGAGCAGTGTGAGCAGAGCTTCCAGGAACTTAAGCATAGATTGACTACAGCACCAGTACTTGCTATACCTTCAAGCAGTGGAGGCTTCACAGTGTACAATGATGCTTCTTATAGGGTATTAGGTTGTGTGCTTAATCAGAACGAGCAGGTCATTGCATATGGTTCTAGGTAGTTGAAGGACCATGAAAGAAATTATCCGACGCATGATCTCAAGTTAGCAACTGTGATCTTCGCCCTGAAGATCTGGAGACATTACCTCTACGGTGAAATATTTGATTTATTCATCGATCACAAGAGCCTAAAGTACCTATTCACTCAGAAGGACTTAAATATGAGGCAGCGATGATGGATGGAGTTCTTGAAGGATTATGATTGCTCTATCCAGTACCATCCGAGAAAGGCGAACGTCGTTGCTGATGCTCTCAATAAGAAGTCATCAGTGCTATTATCGCATCTTGTCAGTTGGATACAAAGATGGAAGCTACTTGAAGATATGGCCTTAGGCAGCTCGTGGTTTGATGTGAAAGGCTCAGGAGCACTGATGACTACCCTTGTGCTTCGCCCTACGCTCTTTGAGAATATCAGGAAGCTACAGATGACGAACGATGAGCTTATGGCGATTAGGTGAGAAGTGGTTAGTGGAAGCAAGAAGGATTTCTCCATTCGAGCAGATGGGACATTACTGTTTAGAGATCGAGTATGTGTGCCGACGAGCTCAGAGCTTTAGGACACCATTTTGGAAGAGGCTCACAAATCAATATATGCCATACATCTTGGTAGTACCAAGATGTATCAGGATTTGATGAAGAGCTTTTGGTGGACAGGTTTGAAATGGGACGTCGTCGAGTATGTATAGCGATGTTTGGTATGTTAGCAGGTTAAGGTTGACTATCATAATCCTGCGGAGTTGTTACAACCATTACCTGTACCCGAGTGGAAATGGGAAGCCATTTCAATGGACTTCATTCTCGGATTGCCGAAAACACTGAGGAAGAATAATACCATCTGGGTCATTGTCGATTGGTTATCGAAGTCCGCTCATTTCCTACCATATAATATGATGTATACCACCAGCAAACTCGTCGAGTTGTACTTCAAGGAGATAGTTATATTGCACTGTATACCAGCCAGTATTGTGTGAGATAGAGATCCATTGTTTACTTCGTACTTTTGGCAATGGTTCCAAGAAGGAATGGGTTCTCGTCTTAACTTCAGCTCAGCATTTCACCCACAGACCGATGGCCAGACTGAGTGAGTGAATCAGATCATCGAGGACATGCTTCATGCTTGCATGCTAGATTTCCACGGGTCATGGGACCAACACTTACCTCTGATCGAGTTCGCTTGCAACAATAGCTTCCAAGCTAGCATCGGTATGGCACCGTTTGAGGCGTTATATGGACGGCGGTGGAAGTCTCCGCTGAATTGGGAAGAAGTGGGTGAGAAACTCCTTCTAGGCCCTGAGATCGTAGAGCGTACGACCGAGACCGTTAGGTTGATTCACGAGAGACTACGTGTGGCTCAGAGTCGCCAGAAGAGCTACACAGATCTCAAGAGGAGGCATGTGGATTTTCAGGTGAGCTTAATTGCATTAATCACCTTATACGTCTCTAAGCAATAAATTTATTGCTAATACACGTATTTCAGGTAGGAGACAATGCTTTTGTCTGAATCTTGCCTACAAAAGGCATAATGTAATTTAGCAAACTAGGGAAGCTGAGTCCTAGTTATGTCGGGCCTTTTGAGATATTGGACCGAGTTGGAGAGGTTGCATACAGAGTGGCGTTACCGCCGTAATTATCCAGCATGCACAATGTGTTCCATGCATCCATGCTACGAAGATACATTCGCGACCCGACTCATGTACTTGATTACCAACCCATTGAGCTTCAGGATGGTTTGACGATAATCGAGGACCCGATACAGATCTTAGACCGCAAGGAGCAGATCCTATGAACCAAGAGGATTCCTTTGGTTCTTATAAGATTGCGGAATCATACATCGGAGGAAGCCACTTGGGAGCGCGAAGCCGAGCTCCGAGAATAATTTCCAAAATTGTTTGAGTAATTTTAGGAAATTTGAAATTGTAGTTGTATACACAATATATCAGGTTCTGAGATTGCTAAATATATAAATATCGATTGTCATACCCAATTTTCAAATTGGATTGTACTTGAGTTAAAAAATTTTGGCTAAATGATGACTAATTGATCGGGCTGTGACTTAATTTTTTTGGTAATTTGTAATCGCAAATTATAGTTTGTGCACTTACGTTATAGCCCGAATTCGGCGTTAAAAATGTAAGGGCTTTAAGGAGGTTACTATAGGACCAACAATAACTTTAGAACTATAAAAATTTTGAAAATTTTGAAGGAAACAGGTTCTGCCCTTGGATTTTCTTGGATTTTCTTCCATTCTTGAATAAAAATCAAAGGGATTACATTCGGATTTGCAAGGAGATTGGATTGCATTGACAAGGGGTTGATTTATTCATTCCAAAGAGGTAAAACCCTACCCCTTTTGTGGATTATTTTTGCAAAATTGTGTTTTTTTTCATTTTACAATGGGACCTAAGAAAACCACAGTTCCTAGGGTCCCTACTTCTAAAAGAACAGCCTCTAAAGCTGGATCTTCTAGCCAACCACCACCACAACCTCAACAGCCGGTTCAACCACCCATTCACCCCCACAAATCCGTGAACAACCGAATGACTATTGGGGTGCTAAGGGATTTGTTGATGAATTGATCTTCGATCCTGAGCTGTTTGATTAGCAGGACACTACACAATGGGCTTCTGATTACTTAGAAAAAGCCCAGTTAAGATCCCTGTTACAGCTCTTCCATAGTCACTTTTACCCCCGATTGGAATGCCACTATTACCAATGCCTGCGACGGGAAGATGGGAAGAAAATCTATACTACCATCGATGGGCGCGACTACGCCTTTGACGTCGATGACATTGCCGCGACAATGAATTGTCCAACAAAGCATTTACCAACCATGGATCTGGCTCCACCAAACACTAAACTCATGTCGGCTCATGATGTGATAGCCCAGATGACCCAGGGACGTCACGGATCTAGCAGATCAATCACCCGTTCCCAACTATCGGATACAATGTGGATGCTTGACATGATTTTTAAAGTGACCCTATATCCTTTTGGACATCGATAGGAATGAGCAGGCCCCATTCAGCGGGTATTATTCTCTGGGTTCCAAGAGAAGTGGTTCAATGCACCGGCGGTAGTATTTCAAGGTATCATGAAGGCCCGTGAGTAGATGGGTAAAAAGGTCAAGGCTCCGACCAAGGGCATTCCCTACGCCAAATTGATATCGCTGATGCTTGAGGACTATCGTGTTGACTGGCCTATGAGATTTCGCATGATGAGCCTAAGTCCACTATCAGTTTAAAGACCTTTAAATTGGTCGATTGGGGTAGAAGCTATAGCAAGTTGATGAAGGCTCCTAAGGATACTGTGGTTCCTGAAGATGATGAGGAGGATGAAGATCAACCAGCTGCTGAAAATATTACTCCCAAGATAGACCAGCCCCCACACACTGAGGTGCTCACTTTATCAGAGTTCACACGACAGATGACAGCTATGAGTCAACAGATCCAGGCGCTGACTCAACACACGAGCTCCATGAGCAGGGAATTAGAGATTCAAGGGGGGGCTTTGACCTATCTGATGCAGCATGCCTTTCCTGTCGATTATGCGACTTATCTAGCTGATATCCGCACGTCTGTGCACCGCGCTTCTACTTCTAGAGTAGGTGATGAGGTGCCTACGGATGCGGGAGATGACGGCGGAGATGATGATGATCAGGCTCCGACTGATTAGGCAGCTGGATCCAGTGCAGATAGGGAGGATTAGCACAGCTCTAGTGACTTTATGGTTTCACATATTTTTGCAACCTATTTGGGATTATAATTATTTCACTGTTGATGGATTATTTAGAACCTGATGGTTCTATTTTTGCTACTCTTTATAAATTTTGATTTGTTTTATTTTGATGGTTAGATCTGTTTTATTTTGTTTATGCATGATGAGATCTAGGGATGCTTGACATATGGATATGTGGTTGCATTACATATGGTTGTTCTTGCTTTGCTTATGCATTATTTTGCTTTGCATATGGTTATAGATTATGGGATTATGAGTTGCCTTTCCCTGGTTCGTTACTTTTGGTTTTCTTTGGTTTCGGCTTCTGTCTTTAATTTGAATATGGTTCTATGATTCGATCTATTTGACCCTACCAGATAGACTACCTCGATGTTCCAATGTGTGCATTTGAGTATTTTGATAGCCTGATTTGATCACATTCTAGTTAGTTCACCTTGAGTCACAGTGAGGTATGTTTCCCGGCACGTGACACTTGGGGTGTAGGCATCCATGTACAGATGTAATCCACTATGACCCCGTCGGGTGCCACACGCAGTACATCCAGGCTACTACGGATCCCGTCCCTTGCCTTGCGTGCCTTGTAAAGCCATCGCACTGTGACCCATGTTCCTTTGCTTTAAACTTGTTGCATTCACTTCGATTCTAGACTTTTGGTTGTTTCTTTGTAGACTTGTTTATGTGTCATTTACATTTTCGATGATGAAAATTCCTGAGGGGAGAATGTAATATCCTGGATATTTTAGACCTGATTTTGATTACCTCGGTTAGCATGCCCGAAAAAGATACGAGAGAAATTATGGGCATCTGGATGGGTAAACCTAAAAGAAGGAATTTGGTCAAAAGATTTTTGATTTGGACTTGAGGAAGTCCTAGTTGGATAACTTATAAACTTAGATGTGTGTATGTGTTTAACACTGAAAGTAAATTCAAGTTAAGAAGATAGACTTGTAAATAAAAGATCAAGATATTTTGGGTTTGAAATTGGTATTATAAAGAGAGAGGAGTGAAGGAGAAGTTGCATTCTTCCTCCCTCACGTGAGAACCAGAACCTTGAGCTCTTGCAACTCCTTGGTTTCCTTTGTTAGATCCCTTGTGATTACAACCCCTCTCCCCATCTCAGCCATATACAAGCCTTGAGTGCAACCTCTGATTGTTTAGATAAATTGAGAAAGAAGGATAGGGGAGAGTGGATAATTCTGTGGATGATCTGAGCTAACAGTTGCTCTAGCAGCAATGTTAGAGAAGGACTGATTTTGGAGTCCAACTGATTGAAGTTCATGGATTTGATCTGGTGCTCGAATTTTGGATCAACGGAAGCCGAAGGAATAAATCTCAAGAGGTAGCACTACGTGAAAATCGACAAAAAACAACGGCCCAAAACCCTTGTAAATGTCATAAGCAACGGTTTTGAACCGTTGCAAGGGCCGCTGTTTAGAACAGTGGTTTTTATAAACAACGGTCTGAAACCGTTGTTTATTTATTAGATAAACCACGGTCCATGTCCGTTGCAAAAGAACAACGGTTTTAAGCCGTTGTTTTAATGGAAAAAAGGGTTGTCATTTTTCTTCTGAAACCACTGTCTAAATCAGTGGTATATGTATACAACGGTGACAAACCATTGTTAATTTCCTCTCAGAAACAATGGTTATGGGCCGTTGTTTGTGGCTGCTGCAAAATAACAACAATGTTGAGCCGTTATTCCTAATGGGGAAAGGGTTATTTTTTTTTATTCCGAAACCACGGCCTAAATCAGTGGTATATGAAAACAACTGTTATGGACCGTTTTTTTTTTTTATAAATTGAAAAGCTTCAAATTTTTTTACTGCAATGAGAGCTATTTTACCTATTACAAATATTGTATCAACCACATATCACTCTACAAGGGACAAAATTCATAATCCATTCAACTAAATGAAAAAATAATAAGCCAAAAATAAAATCAACATTATATTAATACATTCAACACCATCTCATTAAAATATTCAAAGATATTATATTAATATATTCAACAATATCCTATAAATACATTCAACAACGCCCTATTCGAGCATGACTCGAGTTGCCAATAAGCCCAATGACAGAGAATTTTAATGTCTCATTGCTTGACACCTTTGATTGAGCACCTTTCAACTCGTTGTCGATATGACTTTTCTTTTATGATTTGTCTGCCCACTTCTTGTGTGTTTTCAGCTTGCGCTCAGCTCCCATACCACGAGTTTTCCTGCCAAAAAATAAACTCAGTCACATTAACAAATTTTATAATAAAATGATACTCAAAGTTTGCATGTGTGTTCAAGAAAATGGTTTATTGCCGACTTTGACCGATTTTCCCTACTTAGACCCTTGCTTATTTATTGCCGACTCCTGACTTTGTGTATTATTGTCAACCTTTAGTTGAGCTACAGGCCCAACCCCTTTTTCATTCCTTTCTAATTTCGGAAACTTAAACAAAACATGAAGGGGAAAACAAATAAATAAATAAATAAATAACAATAAGAGAAATGCAACACAGCCAAATATCAAGCTACAATTTAAATCACTAAGAATTAGAACGACAACTTGTTTGTAAATTATAAAATAAAGCAATCGAAAATGCAAAATTAAGCCAAAGCATCTTACACTAGACTCCCTGGCCGAAAACTCGGTTTCGGTCCCCCACCGAAATGATAAGTTGAATCGAAATTTCAGTCCAAATATATATGGATGGGAAATTATCAGCCAAAATTTCAGTCAAAATTTCGGTTCAAATTTTCGGTTTCGGTCATGCCCAAAACCAAAAACGTAACTGCTATTTTGATCCTTGGAGAACAACCAGTTGCAATAATGAATCCAACATCAAAATTCTTCAAAACAAACTTTCATATACCAGCCCTTCAAATTAAACATGTTATTGCAAGGACCAGTTCTCATTGGTCATTATATCCACGATAAACTATCACTATTGTTTTTTTTTTCAGATAATGGGTTCCCATCCCAAATCAGCAAATTTAAAATTTTTTGATCCATAAATTAATAAATAAATAAAATTCGTGTCTAAAAATAATATGCAGATAACAAACACGTCACCTAAGCAATATTGTTCGGATCTGGAGAGCTGGACTCCACTTGCCTTTGAGAATATCAAGGCATATTCTTCTAAGCTGCACACATCAAACCATTTAAATGCTAAATTCATTACCTCCGTGCAATAAAAAAAGAGAGGAAAAAAAGAGCTGCTTGCCTTGTCAATGTTAGGATGATATATTTTGGTGAGGAAGCGAACCTATTTCAATGACAACATAAAAATTATATTTAAAAAAAGAAGAGGTTAATTGATAAGTTGATCAGTCGAACTGACCGAAAAAGTAGCAGAACAAAAGCATGTGCATAGGATGGCATGGCATGCATGATTTTTAATGGCTAGGTGCCTAGGCTTACCCTTCGCTTTGAGATCGATTTGCAGTAGGCCAAGAGATCACTAAATCAAGTCAGGTTTGGGTCAAGAAACCTCAATCCGAATCGAACCCGTTCAATCAAGATTTTCAATTCAACCCAACCTGGACCGACGGGTCAGAATGTCATTTATAGCATCAAAATCAAATGTTGGTAATAAGACATGAGCAAAACCAATATATAAAATAACCATAAGAATCCGCATCTCCATAGACCCCATAGCAAAAGTTCAAACTTTGAAGAAAATAAAACAACTAAAAAATTAATATAAGATGAAATATAAAATTGATAGAAACTAATAGGCTACAGAGAAAAATTTGACCCTCTCTGGGTTGCATTACTTCTTTATAATTGATAGAAATATACCTCGCAATCATCACTACCAAATACGAGCATTGAGGGTTCTGAGTGTGAAAAATCAACACTCCGCGCTCGTTTTTCATGCTCTTCATGTTCCATCACACTAGTAATCCAAAAACATCATAAAATTCGAACACATTCAAAGGGATCAATATGGGGTTATAACTGTCACCAAAGAAAGGGTAGCTCATAAAATGAAAGGGACCAAACTCAGAAGCATTCTTACCTGCTGAGTAGTTACATCCCAAACGGTAACAATTCCCTCATAATCACTACTTGCTATATGGTTCTTAGTGAACTTGTTCCAACTTAAGCAACTAAGTTTAGAACGAGTAGGCATCTCTATAACAGGGCAGTGCACATGTGTAGGTTCATTTACATCCTGGAAAACGATCATACAGGCTACAAATCAACCAACCAGTCGAAGCAAAAGGTTTTATATCATGCCAAAGCAGAAAAATTCTGAAAGCAAGGGATTATTGTGGAAAATTCAAAAACTTTAATGCACCTGCAGACTCCAGCAGTAGCAAAAAATTCATCATCACGGTCAAATTCTATGTTGTATTAACAAATGGACACCATATAATTGTTAGCATATTCAGTTGCTACACAACACTGGAAAGAGGAAAAAAAGAAAGATAAGAGTAAGAAAGAGAGAGAATAATACAAAGGCACAAGCTGCCTGTCAGATAACAACCGTGTATGACTGTGAACTAACACCTGATAACGGAATAATGGCTCCTCACAAGTCCACTATTAAGCCATGAGAGAAAATGAGCATTATATAAACTGCCAAAAAAAAGGTGAGCAATAATCTCCCAAGTGTATCATCTCAATCTTTAACCTTTTAATCCAAACCAAAACTCCATCCAAAATAAACAAGGCAATATGTTCTTTAACATATTTAACTAAGAGAACTCATATTTCACTGGGATAAAATTAAACAAGAAATGTTGGTAGGCTGAGCTGGAGTTTTCCTAAATCATCGCTCCGGTTCGGAGAAGATGGGCGAACAGACCTCCTTTGCCTCTCTCTTTCCAATAACTAAATATTAAAACCAACTTGTCAAATCACCACGCATGTGGTTTTAGCAAAGTTAAAAGGAAAAAATTTATATTTATTATAAATAAAATAAAACTCATCCTACCCCTAGAGAACTGGGTCATTGGATAGTGGCGAAGTGTGAACCGCAAACCTAAATCCAAACCAACGATGCACTTGAATGACCTAACCCATCCAATAAAATGTTTGCATTGGGCCGATCATCAATAGTGAACAGCTACTTTGATCCATGGTTCATCTGAAATGTATCAGTTTTAGAGGTCACCAGGTTTATACATTACAATGTATCAACCCCCTCTGTGTCGCCCAAATTAATAGCCGACACATTCAATGTATTGATTGTATGTCATTAATACAATTATTAAATTTATCAGCCGATAATTTTGATAATTTGAAAATAAGTGCATAGTGTGACACTATGCACTTATTTCTACTAAACAACTTTTTGGTCATGATTTAACTTACCATGAAATGTGCTAACTTACCCAAGCCATTATTAGAAAGCGTCCATGTATTATTACCTGGATTTTGAACAATGGTTTGACTACTTTCCATTAACCTCTTCCATCATTATGATTTTATCTGTTACTCAAACACTGACAAAATGTGTCTCTTAATAATGTTTGATGCTTCAATTTTGTGTAAAATAGTGTACCCATAGCATATTCATCGGATCCTAGTGTAAGTTAGGATGCACCAATAAAAGCAGTAAAAACAAAGGGTAAAGGAAAATTTGAAGGCACATTGTCTCCAATATGTTAAAAATCCTTGCAACATTCTCCCTAGCTAAGTACTCTGCCACACCATTTGAAGTTTCTGGTCTCTTGACTATATGAATTCACATACTAACTGAAATATAGTTGCTATTGGGTGCTCAACCTGTGCACAAGCGCATAGAATGCAGGCATTCGTAGTGTAATAAAAGGAAATTAAATGCGATAACCAAGTTCATAATATTGAAAACACACAAACAAAAATGCTGATAAGAAATACATATAGAAATACAAACACCTGGTGTACAAAATTGAAAAAGAACTAATAAGCTTGATAGAAATTTCATAAACTTGACATCGGTTATCACAAAGCTAGTAAACACTCACGTGTAGGCCGATGCACACACAAGAAAATGTGATTGTAGCAATGTAATTGAAGCCAATTAAGTGTGAGAACTAAGCTAATAAAAAGCGGCATCCCATCTATTTGGGATTGGCTTTCCGAGTTCTATTTCTCCAGGTCATGACTTGTCTTCCTCTTCTCTTACTTCCTTGTGGTTGTAGCATCACGAGAAAAAGGAATTAAATAAACTAGATAAAAATATTTTCCCATGCTCGGAAGGAAAGGAGGTCAAAGTCAAATCTCTCTATTTCAGCCTCAGCTCTAGCAGTTCAGGGTTGTAAAAGTAGCAAGGTAAATTTAAAAGCCAGATGTCAATCTATGCACATAAAACACGTGAATTTTAGCAGTATGTGTACCGTATTAAATATTTATTAAAATGAGCAATATGATTGACATTAGTAATGCTACTAAAGATAATTGACAATGAGAACCAGACTCATAAAAATGTAAAAAATATATAGAGAAACACAAACAAATGGCATGCAAAATTTAAAAAAAAAAACATATAAACTAGAGAATATTATCATTATTTTTTAAATATAAAGTTAATTAGCTTTACATTATTTATATATGGAAGAAATAGCACTACATGCATGACCCGTGAATAAACAAGCTCTTGCACATGTGCATGCACAACAATGACACAAACAAGCAGGACATAGCAACAATGGACAAGGCAAATGAACTTGAAGAAAACCTGATATAGGAAGAGCAGCAATCCATGTGCAAAATGTACCCATCTCGGCAGAACTGTATCTAAACGAGGCGAATATATCTGCATTCCAAAATACAAATGATGTGAGTGGTTATCTAATATTGAAGAAGCCAAAATGGTCATTCTAAACTTCAATGCCATTTTCTTAAATTCAAAGAGGAATGTCCCAGCAATGGCCACTCTATGGGCCAGCTTGCATCCCTAAGTCCAACCAGGCGTTGAGTAGGAAAGAATTCTACTCGGGCCTTAATAAGTCGAACCAAGCGTTGATTTAGCACAAATTTCATAACATAACAAAAACATGCACAACCGATGCACATAGAATCACCAAATTCCTCTAAACTCCACCAACTTTAATCCAAACATCATATAATCAGAATCATAATAAAAGGCACTTAAAAATGATGCATCTTCTGCAATAAACCACTAAAAAACTAACCTGAATCGATTGAGATAACAGATCAAGGAAAAAACCCGAGAAAATCAGGTCATAACACTCTTTACAAATTGCATATATAGTGCACCACGGATGAAACTAAACATCAATAAAATAAAGGAAGAAGATGTCTCAATATCATTTTTTTTATTGGTAAGCAAGGTTAAGGGGCCCCACCATGTTTTATTGATTAGAAAAGATTACAATATAGTATGAATGTAGTGCAAATCTTTTCTACTAAGAGAGAGTAACTCAATCGGCAAGCTATCACCTAGTCTCCATCAAACAGCTGTATTAGGATTAAGTCCCATCTTAGAAAGGAAGTCAGCACACTCATTAACTTCTCGCCAAATGTGGTTGAAAGAAATCTGCCCGAAGTTTGCAGTGAGTGCTTTGATATCTTCCATCAGGTAGAAAGCTCTCCAAGGCTCTTTAAAATGGTTATTCAAAAAAGTAATAACTTTCCTAGAATCGGATTCGCTACATAAGGTTCATTACATCATAGCAGATACTAAACTGGAAATGGCATTTTGAAGTCTAAATTCCGACAGTAATTAACTTCACACCATAAGGTGTTGTTCAAAACTACCACTACGACAGAAAAACAATGCAAATAAAACAGCCCAAACTTTCTTCATAGGAGTGTTTCAATCAATTTTGTTAGACCAAGAAACGATGCACAAAATAAATGAGAAAAACATCTCATTTAGAACATTATTATACCTTTATCTAGATGCATAAAACGTATGCGAGAAACATAGGTATTTATAGGAGAAACATGTTTGTCAATGTCAAGCACATTTAAGGTATCCAATACTATAATTTTTCAAAATACTGGGTGTATTTTTTTATAGATATTTTCAGAACATGGAGTTCCTTGTTAATAATTTTAACTATATATTTTCTAAGCACTCAAGGTAGCGGCTTTTTTGTTGTTGATATTTTTCAGAATATGGAGTGTCATTATTAATTATTTCAACTATTTATATCTAAACAAACATTCAACTATCTATATCTAAACAAACATTCAAGGCTAGTCTTCCCACATCTTTTATAATTCAACCAAGTCCTTCAACACTTGACTAATCTGAGTGATCTCTCTAGATTTAAACCAAGATGTGGATGAACTACGTTGGAAAAAAGTTTATTAACTCGAGATCGAGTTCGAATGGGTGTAGGAATCTAGAGCATCTAGGGTTACTCCCAACCCTCAATCAACATCAGAAAATTTCAATTTACTCATCAGGCTTTTAAGCTGGTCAGTATTGCATTAAGGTAAAAAGGAATTCCATTAAGTAACTCGGGTACAAGTTCTTCAAAACTTGACTAATTTGAGTGATTTCAACCAAGATGTGGATAATGCGAGGTAAAAAAAGTTAACTAAGTAACTCAACATGAGTTCGAATTGAGCTGAGGTTGACTTAGGCATCTAGATCATCTAGGGTTACTCTCAACTCTCAATTAACTCCGGAAGATTTCAATCAAATCAAGCTTTTAAGCTGGTCCGTATTGCATTGAGGTAAAAAGGTAACTCACCCTAAGTTCAAGTTTAACCAAGTTATCTTGGGCTTGTCATCAGTCTAGATTATCTAAGCTTTAGTTATTTAATATTTTTTTCCAAGAAATTCAAAAAATGCAAGTACATTCAACAAAAGGAAGAAGATCAATAAAGAATTTAAGAAGTATTCAGTTTGTGTCGCATCAAATTGATCTATCATCCATGTCTGTACAAAAATTTTAAGGCCAAAAATTCTGTAATATATAGAAGCGTGGACGCTAATTGAGATTTGTGTCAAGTTTAAACTAATAAGAATGATTAAAAGGACGATCTTATAAAATAGGGTAAGACCTTCCATAGTTATAAAATAGGGCTGCACTTGGGCTCATTGACACCCAGAATCCGAAACAATAGCGTAAAGCAAGCATCAGAATCTAGTTAATGGCACTCCTAGAATCCTATTGTCTTCTTCAATCTTCAAAATCAATAAAAAAATTTGAAGAATCGAACCGCAGAGAAAAAAATAGACACGAAACAGATTGAAACCGAAACCGGTTTTGTATCACTTCAGTTTAAGTTTTTGATGCCGAAAACCAGTTGGGTAGGAAGCGAAAACCAATAAAAACCTAGAGAAAAAAAAAATTATGGCAAGACCCAAATATCGAGCCAAAACCTAAAAACTGATGCTAAAACCGGTTTGTGAAACCGAAACTCACCGATTCGGTTCATGCGAACCGCCCCTGCTCCTGCTCACCCAAATGACCAAGAACCTCAGGCCCAGACCTACTCTTATATCTCAATCACCCTAAAATAACTCTCTCTTACTCTCTCTCCAGCCTTTGGTTTTTAATAACTTTCTGTCCAAATACTATTGTTTTTTTGAAAAATATATATATATAACAACATATCGGCCTGATTCCAAGCCGACACGTATTGAATATAGGGAATACATACCGGCCAAATTAGCAGATATTAAAGTATTTAAAAAAAATAAATTCTCAATGGACAATTTTTGTATTATTTCTGGTTCATATCAAATAACCATAAACAAGAGATAACAATACTTTCCTTCCTCATTGGTCTTTTATCGAACACCTACTGTGCAGCCATCATGCAGCACTAACATCATGTACGTAATCCATATACATCAGCAAAAATCATTCTAGTAGCTTACTGTCCATATATCACAGCATAAGTAACTCAGATCCTAACACAAATAATAAGAATAAAGCACTAAAATATAATGTAAATTTGTATAAATTAATGGTTTTAAAAAGTAAAAAAAATTCTCGCAGCAAGATGCATAACATATAATAAGAATTTTATGTTATACGAAATAAATAAAAAACAAATTTTGCAGAAAAATAGACAATAAATCTTTAATTTATTTATGGATATAATAAAAACAAATAGTAAATCGACGATAAGGAAACATATACCTTGTCCGGTGACGGCATCTGAGATGGCCAGATCGGAATCTTAACAGACCTTCAAGTTCTTCTGCTCGATGATCTTAACCCTAAGATCATGAACAGATATGGATGGAAGGCATCGAAATCAACGGAGCTCCTGAATCTCTCAATCTGCGATGGGGATCAGAACACTTAAAGGATCAGCAACGATCCTCTGATCTCTCAGTATTTAGGCAAACATGCCAAACAGAGATTATGGCGCGATGATGATGGAAACGTTGTTTGATCTTTCAATCTGCGATGGGGATCAAATGTTCTACGAGATACTCCTCCGATCTCTCAGTATTTGGGTGAACAGAGATTAGGGCGATGAAGAAGGGTTAACGCTGGGAAATAGATAGAGACTTGGACGAGTAGAGATCACTTCCACGGCTAGGGTTTTCCCTGGGAAAAGAAGATGAAGAAGAAGAAGGGTTTTTGGGAAAAGAAGATGAAGTGAGACTCCCGCGCCAATTTTTTTTAGAAGGGTCTCGCGGGGAAAGTGATTGTTTTGGGCGCCATAATCCTCTTAATAAGAAGGTCATGGGTTCGAACTCGCCCACTTACAAATAAATCATTTAAGTGGGCTATTGTATTGGTTTAACAACTTATATGGGCTGTTGTATAGGTGAATTGTTTTACAACGGCTAATGTCTGTGGTATTTTAAAAGTAAGTGGTGTTGTTGTTTCTTTGTTTTCACGTAGTGTAGGCTTTTAAATTCTTTTGATTAAATTAATTGTACCTAGATTAGATTAGATAAGCTTTGAATATAGAATATGATGGCAGTTTGGTCTTTGGAAGAAAAATCAAGTTACGAAGGACAAATTTCTAACAGCACAGACCTAAAGAGATTCAAAGTTTGAATTCAAATTCCAACATCGCATTCAAAATTCAAACATCGAAATGAAATTTGATGATCGAATTTTGGGTTCTCTGACTGATGCACATTTTTAGGAATTCAATGTTCGAATTAAAATTCGAACAACGAATTTGTAATTCGATGATCGAATTTTGTCCTGTTTTCTGGCCTTCGGAAATTTCTTGGAAAATTTATGGGTAGCTTCTGTTTGGACTTATGAACCCCATTAACATATTGTGGTGTTAATCTTTGTAGGCTTTGAGTAGAAAAGTCCACTGTGAGGACCTCTTTGTGAGAACTTAGATGAATCAAAGTCAAGGTAGGGGAACCTTAAAACTTATTGCATTTTGTTCTAAGCATTGGTTAATCTATTTTCAAGCATAAACTCTGAATTTAGTGAAGATAGCATAATTGTGTGAACTTTGAAACTTCGGCATAACATATGACTTTGAAATTTTGGATTTTTCGAACCTCACCTTTGAATGTGAATTATGTATTAGAACTTAGAATATCTGGAAATGTATTAACTACATAAAATCCAATATGTTTAGTATCAATATTTGATTTGAGGTTAATTAGAACAAAACCCTAGATTATACCAATCGTGTTGACGGTAAATCAACCTAGCGCAAGCTTCCCTCATGACGCAGGGGCTTGTTGTACTTTCAGAAAAAGGGTTCATTAAACGATGATGGTTAGTAGGGTTTCCCATCGGTAATACTGTCACTCTCATGATATATTAATTTGGGAGATATAATTAAGTTATAAATTTAAGACAAGAAGCATGCATGATATCAAAATTTGAAACCATAAGAATATCAGACTCGTTAAAATTTTCTTTTGGCATATTGTTTTAGAATTGGAATTTAGTAATTAAAGCATCTTTTGAAAACCATAACTGATCCGATTTTTGTCTTTGAAAACCATTACTTGTGATAAAATATGAATAGATAAGTTTCCTCTATTGAGCTTCGATGTTAGCTCACCCCGACTATACGTCACAGGTGTTGAGACTGACTTAGGCTCTGACGATCTTGATCTTGAGGACTCTGACTACATCCCCTAAGGCGGAGCCAGAGTTCCCAGCAGAGGAGTTCTTTTCTTGATCTAGACTTGTCATTTTTGGTACATTTGTGGTTTAGAACTATTTTGAATTATGGGCTCGAGGCCTTGTTTGGATATTTGATATCATTATGAGGAACCATCATTTGGAACCATTGTTTAGGTGATTGGATTGGCCATCACCGGTGGTTCTTCCTGGTTCCTTCTTGAGATATATCAATGGTATGAGATGTTGTTTTTATCTTTTTAGTTTTGTTTCTGTTTAGTACTATGCTTGTGTTGCCGGCTTTTGTTTGATATGCGGCTTATTGAGAAATCAATAAGTTGGCGAACCGGCCTTTCCTATACCTAGAGGAATGGAAAAGTCGGGTCATCACAATAACTATATATTTCTAAATCCATCATCTATATAGTTCATTTTTTCTCGTGATTAATACTTTCTCTCCTATTCTTAATAAATACGAGATGAAATGAAAATTGGATTTACATTGCCAAAAGAGCTTCAGCTGTTAGCGGGGGGACCTCATCATATTGCTGAAAGGCTAGATTGCTATCCTATTAATGGATACAATTTCCGAACAGTTGTACGAGAATCAAAGACTAAAACGCAAAATAGTGGAGTCTACCTATCGGCAGCGACTACTAGCTTTTCAAATGCAAGGGATTTCAATCCCATAGCTGAATTATGTGGAATATTTTGGCCGGTTGATCGACATAATTCAACTAACATATTCTGATAACTTGAAGGTTACAATGTTCAAATGCGAATGGGTAGTTGTTCGCATAGAAGGGAGGGGAATAAAGCAAGATCATTTGGGGAACACACTTGTGAATTTCACACGATTGACGTTTTCTGACGAACCATATGTCTTGGCTTCCCATGTCAAACAAGTTTTCTACATAGATGATCCTATTGACCCAAATTAGAAGGTTGTTTTTAAAGTCAATCCTAAAGGAGCCTGTGAGTTGAGAATAGAAGATCATGAACTGTTAATGAGTGGCCAACATTTCAATGATAGAGGAGATGTAAATGATGATTGTTACGATGAACAATAATCATTAACTTCTTGTATTTTGTTCCTGATTCGTGTTCCTAACGATGAACAATAGTCATCCCAGAGCATGTAGCCTAAGAAACAAAGAAAAAGAAAAAGGGAAATATGTACAAAATTTATTTGTGGGTATTAGTAATTTTGCTAATCTTTGGTTAGTACCTACGGCTATTGCTTCTTGTCAATTCCTTATTTTTACTTTAGTTGAACCTAAAGTCAATTGCACAACTTTTTTTTAGGCCATATTTTTTAAGAGCATAGACTTTTGTAATCTTAGAACTAAACTTTGTGTCTTGTTTTTATTTTTCTTTTTTTGAAGAATAGGCGGGGCTGGAGGTTTCCCTACCCTTTCATTAAAATAAAAGAAGATTTCAAATGGAAAAATTGGAGTAGAGATATCCTTTTAAAAGACAGAAGAGAATAGGATACTCATTACTACTCCATCGGACGATAGTGCTAGCATCAGCCCCGTTTCGAGCAAGGTAATCAGCACTTCTGAGCATGCTGAAATTGAAGGAAATGAAATTTTTTATTCAAGTACTTTCGTGAGGTTTTCTCTACACTGTAGTATGTTCCACAGAGAGCAGGTTAAATTTAGTATTCTTTTTGGGCAAAATTTTAGTGGTTTTTGGTTTGGGCGTTTTGTCCCGTCCAGCTCAGGTTAGTCTCCCTTTATGAATTTTGCTAAACAGAGCCAAGATCTTTTAAGAGGTTTCCTCTACACCTGTAGTGGATTCAACAAAGAGTAGATGACCACATTTGCTTCATCGTTTTGTAGTTTTTTTTCATCCAACGCAAGTTTTCTTTCGTTGGGGATGTGATGACCCTAAAATTCCGAGAACATCTGACTGCTTTGGTATCCATGCCTGGCACGAAAATCGAGATAAATTTAAAATTTTGAAAATAAGATTATTAATACCAAGACTTTTAATCCGTGAGCATGTGAAGTGATTTGTCACTTACGACACGAGTCTGAGATACGGTAAAATTCATTGTGGAATGTCATATACGGGAGTGTAACGTATGCGCTCAACATCGGAGCAAAGGATTAGAAATGGAGAAATATCAGAGATATTTCCATTTTGTTAGCTTATAAAGGAAGGAAGGTAGGGAATACCACCTACCTCTCTCTTTTTTGATCTGGAAAACTTTTGTCTTCAAGCTTTACCTATGTGAGAGAACTGTGAGAAAGTCAAAGCTCGAGAAACTTAGTTACAGAACCTCTGATCAAGAACACGATGGAATCGACGTGTGTATGTTGAATCTGCTTGGGGAAGGTGATACACGTTTGTGTGTGGACGTGGTGATACTCCTTTGGTTCATCGAAGAACTCACCTCGACAAACACTTGAGTTTCAGATCCGAAGAACCGCCTTGGGCCGTGGTTTGACTTGGATCAAGGAAGCAACCATCAAAAGAGGTGAGTTAGTATGGGATTCATAGGAGATTTACATGTCATAATTTTATATTTAATGAATGCTTGAATGATTCGTGGGGAATCATAAAGGCTAGGGTTGAAATGGGTTTAAAATCAATGAACCCCATTAATGACAGGAACTGTCATATCTGATCGATTAAACTGTAATCCGATCGATAAAATTTGAGATTTGATCGATCAAATCGTATAACCTCCATTTGAAATAGAAGGGTGATTTTTTTTTGGAAGTTAGAGCCAGATATGATTGATTAATCAAATTGGTGATTTGATCGATCAAATATGAGTGGTTGATCAAGTGTAAACTGATCGATCAATTGAGAATTGATCGATCAAACTATGAAATTGATCGATCAAATTAGGGATTTGATCGATTGAATTTTATAAACACCCTATGAAATAGGAGGTGTGTTTTTATGAAATTTTAACTTTTGAAAATCTGATCGATCAAACATAAAGATTGATCAATCAAATTGAGGATCCGATCAATCAAATGGGGATTGATCGTTCAAATTTTCCTCTGTTCTAAAAAGGAAAAAGGGTTGGTTTTGATTGATCAAAAGTGAGAATTGATTGATCAACTTGAGAATCTGATCGATCAAATGGGAATTGATCGATCAGATGTCCTCTATTCAGACTATTTAAGTGTGAGGCATCTGATTGATCATTGATGAGATTGATCAATCAGATGTGAATCCGATCGATCGAATAGAGGAATTGATCAATCGAATTTTTTGTTTTTGTCTATTTTGGTTTTCTGAGAAAAAACACTGCTGGGCAGTGTACCAAATTGTATCCTGACACTTCTGACACTGAGTATACTATATGTATGGTCTAGGTCAAGATCAGGACATCTTAAAAAGCTTTGAATTTGCTTAGAAAGACTTGATCTGAGGTAGGGGAAATTCAACTTAACTTGTATCCGATTTTGACTGCATGGTTTTTTGAGCATCAGTATTTGATTTCTTCTATTTTAAAAGTTTGGTTATTTATTTCTGCCATCTAATTCTGCTATCTGATTATGAGTTCTTTATGTGTATTAATTTAAAGTTCATGTGACGAATCCCCCTGACGTGGCAGGATACCCACGATCGGCACGGCAGGATATCCATGTATCTGATTTGTAAGCCCTTAGCACAAGTTGCTCTTCTTTGTAGAGGCTTTATGCAATTATCTGTAATTGTTCATTGAACGACGACAGTGGGGGTTACCCATCAACACACATTTGGCTACTACATCCTATATTCATGGGAGTTATTTAAGTATAGAATTTAAGCCAATAACTACTGTATGCATGCATCTGATAGCTCTGAGTTTAAAGTCTATTTCTTATAATTCTGCATCTGCTCTGTTTACTAAAAGTTTCGCATTCTGATTACCTGTCTGCATCTGCTCATTCTGACTGCATTCTCTGATTTGGATATCTAATCTGTATTATATTCTGCAAACCATGTTTTACAATTAAGCTGCAAATTACTTGAGTTTCTTCTATTCAATTTAGATGGATAGCTCACCCTATTTCTATATATTAGGTCCTGAGGCTAGAGCTCTCGGCACTGAGAGCAATCAAGTCTTTGAATTTGCTTAGAAAGACTTGATCTGAGGTAGGAGAAATTCAACTTAACTTGTATCTGATTTGACTACATGGTTTTTTGATCATCTGTATTTGATTTCTTCTATTTTAAAAGCTTAGTTATTTGTTTTTGCCATCTAATTCTGCTATCTGATTCTGAGCTCTTTATGTGTATTGATTTAAAGTTCATGTGACGAATCTCCCTGACGTGGCAGGATACCCACGACCGGCACGGCAGGATATCCATGTATCTGATTTGTAAGCCCTTTGCACAAGTTGCTCTTCTTTGTAGAGGCTTTAAGCAATTATCTGTAATTATTCATTGAACGACGACGGTCGGGGTTACCCATCGACAAACATCTGGCTACCACGTGCTATATTCATGGGAGTTATTTAAGTATAAAATTTAAGGCAATAACTCATGTATGCATGCATCTAACAACTCTAAGTTTAAAGTTCGTTTCTTATAATTTTGTATCTGCTTTGTTTATTAAAAGTTCAGCATTCTGATTATCTGTCTACATCTGCTCATTCTGACTAAATTCTCTTATTTAGATATTTGATCTGTGTTATATTCTGGAAACCATGTTTTACAATTGAGATGCAAATTACTTGATTTTCTTCTATTGAGCTTAGATGGATAGCTCACCCCATTTCTATATAATAGGTCCTAAGGTTAGATCTCCCGGCACTGAGAGCGATCCTGATTATCAGCCAGAGGCGGAGGCTGAGGCTGAGGAGGACACTGATATCCCTGCTGACGAGTTTTATCATTAGCTAGGGTATTAGTTTAGTGTTTTGGGTTTTGTAGATGTATATTGGATTATCTGTGTGCTTGGTGGCCACTTATCTATATTTAGTTACTGTAGATGATTATTTATAATATTATATATTCTATAGGAACCACTACTGGGAACCATTGTTTTGAGGGATGAATGTCCATCACCAGTGGTTCTTCTTGGTTCCTTTTTGAGGATATATATTCTTTTGGTTTATATATATACATTGTTTTGTACTTTTCTTTTTTTCCAGAGCCTTATATGATGACTCGATCTGCCACTCACGATGGTGTCTGCTCTAATTTTCGCTAGACGAGCAGACACTCCGTGGTTTGTTCTGGGGATCATCCAATGTTATGATCCAAATGGCATGGGTTTTCGGGTACGAAAATCTGGGCTGTCACAGTTGATATCAGAGCCTAGGCTTTAGGTTGAACCATGGGTTTAGGTTTGATTGTTTTTAAAATTTATGTACTAATCAATGTTGTTTTCACAATGAGAGACTAGTGTTATGGGCCTGAGGTTTAGAGGCAGACATAGTGGAGGAAGAGAAGGACAGAGAGAGGTTCCACTACGAGAGATCCCCGATGTTGCTAGTACATCCAGGGGATTAGAGATCCTATCGGGTGAAAATGTTGTTCCGATAGGACCTAGAGGAGGTGATGACTGTAGAATGGAACAGGTGTTGGAAGCTTTGGTTGCCAACGTAGCTCAACAAATGACTGCCATGGCTCAACAAGCAGCTAGACCACCTCACCAACTCGGAGGCTTCGCTGAATTTAGGAGAATGAGACCTCCTAATTTCTCAGGCCAGAGAGATCCGATTGAGGCCGAGGGATGGATAGAGGAGATGGAAAAGGTTTTTGAAGTGCTTCAATGCACTGATGTAGAGAAGGTGCGCTGGGCAACCTTCAAACTAGATGGGAAAGCGGGGCCTTGGTGGAAATCAGTATCGAGGCACTGTGAGCAAGAGCTTCCCAATGTCCCTTGGACATGGGCTGAATTCGTTGAAACCTTCAATGAGAAGTACTTTCCCAAGATAGTGAGGCATCAGTGGGAAGTGAAGTTTATCAAGTTGGAACAAGGGGCTATGACGGTGTGTGAGTATGGCACGAAATTAGATAGATTGTCAAGGTTTGTTTTACAACACGTAGCCACCGAGTCGATGCGAGCTCGGAAGATTCAGCTTGGGTTGAGGTCGAACATACAGAAAGAAGTGGCCTTATGGGAGTTTGAGACATATGTAGCAGTGATGTCTAAAGCTCTCATTTCTGAAGAGCAGAATCAAAAGTAGTTTACTTGGAGGGATAGGCAGAATAAGCAGAGGCCATTTCAGGGACAATCTCATGACCCTGAACAGAACAAGAGGGCTAGGCTCTCCAGACCTCCTAGATACCCTACTCACTCTCGACCAGCGACATCTTCAAGGTCGAGTTCTTATCAGAGACTGGTGGTACCTACATCATCTAGACCATTCAGATCATCTTTTTCTTCTGTTAGTGGAGCTTCTATCGCACAGGAATCTTCACGGGTATCTTCATTCACTCCGACTCCATCATGTACTAAGCGTGGGAAACCACACAAGACAGAGGACTGTAGGAGAGATACAGGGGCTTGCTTCAGGTGTGGCAAGATGGGCCACATGGTTAGAAATTACCCTAAGGAGAGTAACGAAAGCAAAGAGCGGGCTGGATCGGTATCCACTCAGAGATCTTCTCGACCTGTTGTTCAAGGTCAAGCATATGTCGTCACTGCAACAGATGCCCTGACATCAAATGATGTCAGTCAAGGTATCTTTACGCTTTGAGAGTTAAACTAATTAGTTAATATTCCTATACTATATAGTGTTTTGATGATTGATGCATATGGGTATTTATGCTGATTGTACACTTAACTCTATTTATTTAATATATCAATAAAAAGGTACCCTTGTTATGTGTCGTAAAGGCGACAAGAGTCAAGTAGATGCTCGAGTATTGATAGACCCCGAGTCTAGTCACTCATTTATCACTCTGTCATTTTCTGAGAAGCTAGGCATTGTTCCCAAGATCCTTGATTTTATCCTGGCTGTATTTGTACCTACGAAAAACTCAGTAAACGTAGATACTGTATGTCAATCAGTAATAGTGATGATTGAAGATCACGAGACGATGACTGATATGATTACTCTGAGCATGGAAGGGTTTGACGTAATCCTTCGAATGGATTAGCTATCAGCATACCATGTGAGCGTGGATTATCTTTGGAAGATTGTAACCTTCCGACCTCCAAAGCGAAAGTCCTTTCACTTCTGTGGAATCAAATCCAAAGTCGCGCCGTTCGTTTCAGCTATTCGAGCGGAGTGTATGATGAAGAATGGATGCTATGGATATCTTGCTTACTTGCAAGATCATCAGGACAAGAAAAGGAACATCGCTCTTATCTCAGTTGCATTTGAATACCTCGATGTTTTCCCTTAGGAATTACCCAGATTGCCACCTAATCAGGAGATTGAGTTCGCAATTGACTTAGCACCGGGTACTAAACCGTTGTCAAAGGCACCGTACAAAATGGCACCTGCAGAGTTAAAGGAACTAAAGGAGCAGCTTCAAGAACTATTGGACAAGGGTTTCATTAGGCCGAGTGTGTCTCCTTGGGGAGCACCAGTGTTATTTGTAAAGAAGAAGGATGGTTTGATGTGGCTGTGCATCGATTACCGTCAGTTGAACAAGATGACGATTAAGAATCATTACCCACTGCCGCGGATTGATGACCTCTTTGATCAGTTGCAAGGTGCAAGGTTCTTTTTAAAGATTGACCTGAGGTCAGGTTATTACCAATTGAAGATTAAGGTGGACGACGTTTCCAAGACCGCATTCTGCATGAGATATGGTCATTATGAGTTCTTGGTTATGCCTTTTAGGCTAACGAACATGCCTGCATCGTTCACGGACTTGATGAATCGCGTATTCAAGCCACACCTCGACAAGTCAGTGGAAGTTTTCATTGACGATATCCTCAAGACAAGGGAGGAACATGTTATGCATCTACAAGTTGCTCTTCAAACTGTCACAACCCAGATTTTTGAGATCTGTGCATGGCACACTTTGTTGCACATAGGTATATGCGTTTCACAAAGGGACCAAAACACCCAAATACTTAAAGTGTGTACATGGGAAACACACTAGTATATCCCAATTGTGATAAATATAAAAGTGAAGAAGAGAGAAGAGGAGTCCTTACGTAAAACTATTCTAACCTAAATAGAGAGGAGGAGACTATAGAGAAAAAGAAAGGGAAGAAAGGAGCCTGGGAGAACTAGGGTTGCAGAAACTTGGCTCGGCAAGGGAGATCAGAGGTAATGACGGGAGGACGAACCAGGGAGACCGGATAGCCTAGTTGGTTTACAAATCTTAAATCGAACCTGTGCGTGTTTCATCGTCAGAGGTACGTTAAAAACATATAGATGCCTAGGAATGTTTTAAATAGTAGGAAGGATGTTGGCTGTATGTTGCTTTATATAAGATTAAGGTAAAATGAAGGATGGAAGCATGATCTCGATCTGATCATGGACAAAAATCGGTGTTTCTCGCTCGAGCGGTCTAAAGAGGCTCGCCGAGCGAGATGAACATAGAAAAGAAAGATTGGGCTCGCTCGGCGTTCCCTTAAACTAAAGGGAGGCTCGCTCAAGCAGGGGTCCACATAAAAAAATTTAAAAGCTCGATTTAACCGCTCGAGCGATCTCATTTGACCGCTCGAGCGAGGTCAAGAGACCGTTCGCGCGAGGTCAAGTGACCGCCGAAGCGAGGGCTAATGACCTGTGGCGAGGTCCAGTGACCACTCGGATATTGGTTTTCTAAGGAGAGGAACTCGGGTGTCCTACACCCCAAATGACCTTAAACCATCCTAAAGTAAATTCTCTTTAATGTAGGTTGATGCATTATAACCGCTAAGGACAAGCATGCTTTGAGATTGTTGAGGTAGGTAGTATTCTTGAAACATGTGCATTATTCGTGAACTCATATGTAGTAAAGTCTATTTAAATAGTAGTACATACTATAAACTCTGATGATAGGTGTGTGTGTGTAAAGTGTGAAGAATCCTGAGGTCCCCAGGGGACGAAATATAATGTGGTTAAATCAGAGAAAGTTGAAATAGAAGTATGAGGCATCGAGGATGCGTAAGAAATAAAATAGAGAAACAGAAACAATGTGATAAGGCCTAATATAATATATCTAGCACATTCTCGATGAACAACTATATGTAAAGCACAATGATATTTTTATTATTTAAGGTTGATCAGAATACCCCACCGACGGGATACCCACGATCGACCGGCAGGATATCCGTGACTGCACGGCGGCCAATCCAGAGATAGTTGTAACACATCCGGATGTAGATTGAGAATAGACCCCGCCTATGAGAAAGGGGCTTGAGATTCCTGGGGATACACATAATAACTGTCTAGTTAGACGACGATGGCGGGTATTCCATCGGGGCTCGATGCTATATTGCTCGAGGATTACTTAAGTTAAGATTTAAGTGATTAGGCCAACTTCACAAACAAATTCATAAAGAGATTAAACAGAAACTGTGCTAAGATATGGTTGGGAATCATTGAATTATTTTTTTATCCTTCAAATTGTTGTACATAAATATTTCTTGAGAATTTATGTTGTTGGTACTAACATATGTGCGGGAGATAATCTATATGTTCTTTTGTTTTCCCTACGGAGCTAGGATGTAGCTCACCCCTTAGACTATACGTCGCAGGTCAAGGACTAACGGCAGCAAGGACTTCGGGTGAAGTAAATCCAAAGGCATCGGTGTCTGCACCACGTAAGAGTCGAACCTCCTCTGAGGAATTCTTCTGGGAAACCCGCTCCATACTTTGATAGTGAGTTGAGAGAGTACTGTGTATGGCTTGGTATATCGAGCTTTTTATTTTGAATGTTTTAAATACTGTCACTTGGTAGACCACCTAGGAGGAATGAGTATCATTAAACTTTCGGGTATGTCCTTATGTCAATGAATTGGCATGGAACAAGAATAGCCTGGTAGGATCAACTAACTTATAAATTCTTATTTTTGCTTAGAGTATTCGCATGTGCTTCAATTACCGTTTGGCTGTATATATGAAGAGGAGTTATGATATGAATGTAAGGCACGGCCTTGAAGGTGGTGCAGATGGCACGGATTTCGGGATGCCGAAATTCGGGCTGTCACAGTTGGTATCAGAGCCTTTTCCTTTCAGAGTTCTGACTATCATATCGTCAGAATATAGGGACTTCTGCTAACGAGATTTTAATTCTCATGCAGACCGTTATGTTTCCTAGAGGGAGAGGCCGACCCAGGGGTGGCCATGATAGGAATTTACGCAGTAGAGATGGGTTTGTCTCACCTACAAACAGAGTGCCATTGGGAAACAGGAGATTCGAGAGCAAAGGGCATGTGGAGGAAATCAAAATCAAGCAGAGGAGCAAGATCTAGATAGACATGATCGAGACCAAAGGGAACAAGATAGGGTGAGAGAAAGGAATGAGGAAAGAGAAGAGCGTCAGAGAATGATGCACACAATGGAGACCATGGCAACTGCCATGGCACAACAAGCAGCGTCCTTGGCAGCGCATACAGTACCAGAACCACAACGAACACCTACCCCTCCAGTAGGACTTACACCTTCATTGGCTTCAGCATTCACCGAGTTCAGAAGAATGAGACCTCCCAATTTTTCAGGACAGGCAGACACAATGGCCGCCGAAAACTGGTTGGGAGAAATGGAGAAGGTGTTCAGCGTACTGACATGCACAGAGGATGAGAGCGTCCGTTGGGCAGCATATATGTTAGATGGAGAAGCTGGACCTTGGTGGAAATCAGTGTCGCGGACGAGAGCACAAGAAACTCCAAACGTGCCGTGGACTTGGGACGAATTTGTAGAAGAATTCAATAAACAATATTTTCCTGAAGTTGTGAGAAATCAAATGGAGACCCAATTTTTACAACTAGCACAGGGAAGAATGACCGTGAGAGAGTATGGAGTGGAATTCATGAGACTGGCTCGCTTCGCCCCAGACTACGTAATCTCAGACGTGATGAAAGCGAAGAGGTTCCAGGCTTATGGTCGGACATCCGAGGGTGTTGCGCCTTCGGTGAAGACTTATGGAGAAGTAATGAGTAAGGCATTGGTGGTTGAGGAAGAAAATAATAACCGATACCGGCAGAGGGAACATCAAGGCAGAGAATGCACCGATCTGAATAGGACTGGGGGTTATGAATCGTCATATAAGAAACAGAGGTTTATAACACCAAATCAGAAACTGTCGTTCCAGTCGGGTTATGGGAGAGCTGCTCCACAATCGACTCATCAAAATTATCCGTTGCTCGCATCAGGGAGATCGATGAGGTATCAAGGTCCTACTTATTCCAACAGGACTACAACTCCACAAGTTTTTCCGAGAGCTGCTAATTCATTTCCAAGGGAAACTTGTGCTAAATGTGGCAAGTCCCATAAAACAACAGACTGTAGGCAAGGAATGCGAGGCTGTTTCAAGTGTGGCAAGATAGGTCACATGATGAGAGATTGCCCTGAGACAGCCAAAGAAAAGACGGCTCCAACCTCCATGCCACAACCAATTCAAGCTCGAAAGCCTGTTATTCGAGGAAGAGCCTACGCAGTTACTGCCCAGGAAGCAGGGAGTGTACACGACATTATCCAAGGTGAGAACTCCTTTAAAATAGAGAATTTCGGTTTCAATATAACTCTAGATAAAGAATGAGTTTATATTAGGATATATATAAATATATATATCATATTAAACGTAAGAGTGAAAATTGTTTATGGATATGTTGTGTACGTATATGCATGTATTGTAGGTACGTTACAGATTTATGAGAAAGGGTGCTACGTAGCACATGACGCGCGAGTGCTGATAGACCCAGGGTCTACCCACTCCTTCATTACCCCTAGATTTGCGAAAAGAATGAAGATTGTTCCGGAAACACTGGACTTTGTGTTATCAGTGTCCATCCCAACAGGTGAATTAGTGGACACGGAATTAGTCTGCAAATCGGTAGTAGTAAGTATTAGGGATCACGTTGTCCACGAATTAGAGGCAAATCTAATATGGTTGGACATGCAGGGATTCGATGTAATCCTTGGCATGGATTGGCTGTCCCAACATTGCGCAACAGTGGACTGCAAGGATAAAGTTGTTGTTTTCCGTCCTAACACGAGGAGATCGTTTCGATTTCAAGGGGAGAGGTCGACTCAGGTACCACTTATATCTGCAGTAAGAGCAGAACGTTTAATTAGGAAAGGGTGTAGTGGTTATTTGGCATTTTTGAAGGAGGATAAAGAAGAAAAGAATATTATCTCGGACATAGGCGGAAAGCGAGAATTCCCGGATGTATTCCTGGAAGAATTGCGTGATTACCTCGTAAAGAGAAGTAGAATTTGCGATCGATTTGGCACCAGGAACGGAACCTGTTTCAAAAGCACCTTATAGAATGGCCCCTGCAGAGTTGAAAGAATTGAAAGAACAACTGCAAGAACTCATGGACAAGGGGTTTATACGACCAAGCGTGTCTCCGTGGGGAGCACCAGTGTTGTTCGTGAAAAAGAAGGATGGGTCGATGCGTTTGTGCATCGACTACCGCCAATTGAATAAAGTCACGGTGAAGAATCGATATCCGTTGCCAAGAATAGATGACTTATTCGACCAATTACAAGGAGCAAAACACTTTTCCAAGATCGACCTAAGATCTGGGTACCATCAGTTAAGAGTCAGGGCCGAGGACATTCAGAAAACGGCTTTTAGAACACGGTATGGACACTATGAATTTTTGGTGATGCCATTTGGGCTGACAAATGCACCAGCGTCGTTTATGGATTTGATGAATCGAGTGTTTAAACCACACTTAGACTCTTGGGTTGTAGTGTTTGTTGATGACATCCTAATCTACTCAAAATCAAAAGCGGAGCATGAAGAACACTTACGTGTCGCTCTACGAACTTTGCGTGAACACCAATCACGCCAAGCTCAAATGTGAGTTTTGGCTAGAAGAAGTCACTCGGACATGTCGTCTCCAAGCATGGTGTCAGTGGATCCCGCTAAGATCGAGGCAAGAGTGAATGGGAACAACCAAAACCGTGATGAGATATCCGGAGTTTCTGACCGCAGGATATTATCGGCGTTTCGTTGAGGGGTTTTCAAAAATATCAGGACCTCTCACAAGGCTTACAAGAAAGGACTCAAGATTTGAGTGGAGTGAGGCATGTGAAAAGAGTTTTCAAGAACTCAAGAAAAGACTCACCTCAGCTCCAGTGTTAGCCATTCCATCAAAGCGGGAGGATTCGCATTTATAGTGATGCTCAGATAACGGGTTGGGTTGTGTACTAAATCAATATAAAAGGTAATAGCTTACGGCTCCGATTGAAAGAGCACGAAAGGAACTACCCAACACACGATCTGGAACTAGCTACAGTCATATTCGCATTAAAAATATGGCGACATTACCTATACGGAGAAACATTCGAAATTTTCACTGACCATAAAAGCCTCAGATACCTGTTTACACAGAAGGAACTGAATATGAGGCAGCGTAGGTGGATGGAATTCCTCAAAGATTACGACTGTTCTATACAGTATCATCCAGGCAAAGCTAACGTAGTGGCCGACGCCTTGAGTCGAAAGAGTTCCGCACAGCTGGCTAGCCTAATTTCAGGTATACATCGATGGAAGTTGTTGGAGGATCTAGCGTTATGTGGTGCAGACATCCAACCACAAGCCACAGGAGCCTTCTTAGCCAACATATCAGTGAAGCCAGTGATATTTGAACACATACGAGAACTACAGATGAAAGACCCGATTCTAACTCGGATACATCAAAATGTAATAGAAGGTACTACCTATGAGTTTTCAATCAAGGAAGACGGTTCCTTAACATTCAAAGGCATTCCGGATAACGCCGAATTGCGGCGAACGATTCTTGATGAATCCCACAGGTCAAGTTATGCGATCCACCCAGGAAGCACGAAGATGTATCAGGATCTGAAAAAGAATTACTGGTGGAGAGGGTTGAAACAAGATGTGGCAGAGTATGTTTCACGATGTTTGACGTGCCAACAAGTGAAAATCGACCATAGACACCCCGCAGGCCTATTACAGCCCTTACCCATACCGGAATGGAAATGGGAATCTATCTCAATGGATTTCATAGTCGGGTTACCACGAACTGCAAGGAGGCATAACGCCATTTGGGTAGTGGTTGATCGATTAACTAAGTCGGCACATTTCTTGCCGCATAACACACAATGTACAATGGGGAAGATTAGCAGAACTTTACATGAAAGAGATCGTTCGGCTACATGGGATTCCAAGTAGCATTGTTTCAGACCGAGACCCATTATATACGTCAAAGTTTTGGAGGAAATTCCAAGAAGGAATGGGAACTAAGTTGGATTTCAGTACGGCATTTCACCCACAAACAGACTGACAAACTGAGAGGGTCAACCAAGTCATTGAAGACATGCTTAGGGCATGTATGTTAGAATTGCAAGGATCGTGGGATCAACATCTACCATTGATTGAGTTCGCTTATAATAATAGTTTTCAGACGAGCATTGGGATGGCACCGTATGAAGCATTGTACGGAAGACGATGTAAGTCGCCAATCAATTGGGAAGAAACTGGGGAGAAATTTGTTTTGGGACCCGAGCTACTTGAAGATAACGCTGCCATTGTCCGCATGATCAGGGAGAGGCTAAAGGCGGCTCCAAAGGCATGTAAAAGTTATGCCGACATCAAGCGGACCAAAGGTAGCCTTTAAGGTGGGGGAACGTGTGTTTGTGAAAGTATCACCAATGAAGGGAGTGATGAGATTTGGGAAGAGAGGGAAACTAAGTCCCCGCTATCTCGGACCGTTTGAAGTTCTGGGTCGAGTGGGAGAAGTAGCCTACCGCATTGGTTTGCCACCATTGTTTGATCAGGTACACAACGTGTTCCACGGTTCTATGCTTAGAAAATATCTCAATGACTCGATCACGACGGCTGCGGCCAATCATTCAAATGCATGAAGATATGACCATGATTGAAGAACCCAGTAGAAATTTTAGATCAAAAGGAACAGTGTTGCGAACAAAAGTGATTCCTTAGTGCTTGTCCGATGGAAGAACCATCCCAAGAGGCAACATGGGAACGTGAGGCGGACGTTAAAGAACAATATCCTAAATTGTTCGAACTTGAAAACTGAAGGATTCATTCGTTTGAGAATATGTCATTTAGGGTACTTTGAAGACTAAGTATGTTGCTGTTGATATGTTGATTTCAAACAATGGTTGAGAAAAATTTCTCGTTGAACTCTAAATTGATGAATCTAGTGATAAATTGAAATTTAATAAGCAAAAAAGGTCCCAGATAAAAGTTTCTGGTCTCGCTCGATCGACCACTTATGACCGCTTGAGCGATCCCACATAAAATCATACTTCCTCTCGCTCGAGCGATAACAAATCCTCGCTCGAGCGAGGTATGTAGACCGCTCGAGCGATGGTTTATAACCGCTCGAGCGAGGTAACGATATATAATAGTAACGGGTTCTGTGCTCGCGCGAGCGAGGGCTAATGACCGCTCGAGCGAGGCGGAACTATAAATATGGGAGAGGCCTTGGCGCCTGTTCATCTTCAAGCGAAAGAAGAGGAGAGACGAGAGAGGGGGTTAGGGCAAGCGATTTTTCAATCCTTTCGGCCCGTTTCCAGCCGGATTTCAACCATCCAATTCATTAAAACCACTCTTCTAGGTAAAATCTGTCCCTCTCTAAAAAAATTTTCTTGTCATTTAAACCCTTTAAATACCTAGAAATGGATGGCGATTCGATATTCGGCTATAATAAAGCGCCACAAACCTCGCAACCATCATCAAACCCACCCTCTACTCCAATCACACTGGATGATTGGTGGGGAGCTAAAATTTTTGAAGCCGAATGGGAAATACATCCCTCTTGTTTCGGAGATTCGGCGTCCACCCAGTGGACATCGGACTTCATCACCAACAATCAACTCAAGTCCCTGCTTACGCCATTCGGGGATCGATACTACCCGAGGCTAGTGAAGCTTTTCTACCAAACCTTAAACATGAGCATCGATGAGGACGCCATACTTGTTACCATCGATGGTAACGAGTTAGTTTTTAGATGTGCCGACATCTCCTCGACCATGAAATGCCCCCACATCTACACTCCTAGCCCACTCATCCTACCACCCTTTTCTGGGAACGTAGATTTCCCAACGATCATCTCCGACATCACTGGCGGTAGGTCCGCTTCGGGACAGTCCATCACCCGATCACAACTACCGCCGCGCATGTGGCTTTTAGACATAATCTTCAAAAAGAATTTGCACCCCACCGGCCATGACCAAGAACGCCGAGATGCGTTTTTGCGAGCACTACACACCGCATTTCACAATAGGTGGATCAATGCACCTATGGTCATTATAAAAGGCATGGCGCATGCCTACAGAAGAAATGTGAGGGGTGCTGTCCCTCCACCTATCAACCGACTACCGTATGCACGACTGATTTCCCGACTTTTGGAGTCGCGAAACGGGAAGGGAGGATTTAGGATTCGGGAGGACGAGTTGTTCCTCACCGACAACGTCGTCCCATACCTCGCCCAGGATTGGAGCAGAAATCTTAAAAGCCTCCAAACCAGCGTCGACAAGAAGAGAGACCGGCAGGTCTCCAGATCAGCCACCCATCAAACACCGGCAGGACCGACTACTTCCTCCACCACAGTTCCGCAGCCCATACCCACTACTGACACGGGCATGATGCGAGAGATCCTTCAGCAAGGAAGGGACATTAGGTTGCATCAGAGGTTCCAAGAGGCGCTACTTATCGACCTCATGGGCCATGCGTACCCGCAAACCTACATGCAGCGCGTTGGTGCCATGAGGGATTCTATATTTGGAGCATCTACCTCCGGACCGGCTACGAGGAGCGCCACAGGGGGTACCGCAGCCGTCACGGTGGACGACGACGATGACGACGACGACGACGACGACGACGATGACTATGAAGAGGAAGAGGATTAGGAAATAGTAAATATTCGAACACCTGGCATGTAATATTTGGAAAACTTGATATGGATGTTAAATTTCTTTTGTGATTAAAACTATCATGGCATGAATGGCACAAGTTTTGGTTTGAGTAGATGATCAATATGTGTGGAATGAGTATCGATGATATTTTTATTAAATTGTTTTGTTTTTGTTGTATGGAAATTGTGGGTATGACCAACACTGATAGCTGCAAATGCGGCTACATAGTTAAATTCCTGATTGTTATGCAAGTCAGATGACAAAAGTGGTACCGAGTTAAGAAAATAATATCGATTTTCGAGGGCGAAAATCTTATAAGTTGGGGTGATTGTCACAACCCAGATTTTTGAGATCTGTGCATGGCACACTTTGTTGCACATAGGTATATGCGTTTCACAAAGGGACCAAAACACCCAAATACTTAAAGTGTGTACATGGGAAACACACTAGTATATCCCAATTGTGATAAATATAAAAGTGAAGAAGAGAGAAGAGGAGTCCTTACGTAAAAACTATTCTAACCTAAATAGAGAGGAGGAGACTATAGAGAAAAAGAAAGGGAAGAAAGGAGCCTGGGAGAACTAGGGTTGCAGAAACTTGGCTCGGCAAGGGAGATCAGAGGTAATGACGAGAGGACGAACCAGGGAGACCGGATAGCCTAGTTGGTTTACAAATCTTAAATCGAACCTGTGCGTGTTTCATCGTCAGAGGTACGTTAAAAACATATAGATGCCTAGGAATGTTTTAAATAGTAGGAAGGATGTTGGCTGTATGTTGCTTTATATAAGATTAAGGTAAAATGAAGGATGGAAGCATGATCTCGATCTGATCATGGACAAAAATCGGTGTTTCTCGCTTGAGCGGTCTAAAGAGGCTCGCTCGAGCGAGGATGAAGATAGAAAAGAAAGACTCTGGGCTCGCTCGAGCGGTCCCTTAAACTAAAGGGAGGCTCGCTCGAGCGAGGGTCCACATAAAAAAATTTAAAAGCTCGATTTAACCGCTCGAGCGATCTCGTTTGACCGCTCGAGCGAGGTCAAGAGACCGCTCGCGCGAGGTCAAGTGACCGCTCGAGCGAGGGCTAATGACCGCGCGAGCGAGGTCTGGTGACCACTCAGATATTGGTTTTCTAAGGAGAGGAACTCGGGTGTCCTACACCCCAAATGACCTTAAACCATCCTAAAGTAAATTCTCTTTTAATGTAGGTTGATGCATTATAACCGCTAAGGACAAGCATGCTTTGAGATTGTTGAGGTAGGGAGTATTCTTGAAACATGTGCATTATTCTGTGAACTCATATGCGTAGTAAAGTCTATTTAAATAGTAGTACATACTATAAACTCTCATGATAGGTGTGTGTGTGTAAAGTGTGAAGAATCCTGAGGTCCCCAGGGGACGAAATATAATGTGGTTAAATCAGAGAAAGTTGAAATAGAAGTATGAGGCATCCCAGGGATGCGTAAGAAATAAAATAGAGAAACAGAAACAATGTGATAAGGCCTAATGTAATATATCTAGCACATTCACGGTGAACAACTATATGTAAAGCACATTGATATTTTTATTATTTAAGGTTGATCAGAATACCCCACCGACGTGGCGGGATACCCACGACTGACTCGGCAGGATATCCGTGACCGGTACGGCGGCCAATCCGTATAGTTGTAACACATCCCAGGGATGTAGATTGAGAATAGACCCTGCCGCCTATGAGAAAGGGGCTTGGGCAGTATTCCCAGGGGGTACACATAATAACTGTCTAGTTAGACGACGATGGCGGGTATTCCATCGGGGCTCGATGCTATATTGCTCGAGGATTACTTAAGTTAAGATTTAAGTGATTAGGCCAACTTCACAAACAAATTCATAAAGAGATTAAATTAAATGTAAAAGATATGGTAGGGAATCATTGAATTATATTTTTATCCTTCAAATTGTTGTACATAAATATTTCTTGAGAATTTATGTTGTTGGTACTAACATATGTGCGGGAGATAATCTATATGTTCTTTTGTTTTCCCTCACAGCTAGGATGTAGCTCACCCCTTAGACTATACGTCGCAGTCAAGGACTAACGGCAAAGAAGGACTTCGGTGAAGTAAATCCAAAGGCATCGGTGTCCGTACCACGTAAGAGTCGAACCTCCCGAGGAATTCTTCTAGGAAACCCGCTGCATACTTTGATAGTGAGTTGAGAGAGAGTACTGTGTATGGCTTGGTATATCGAGCTTTTTATTTTGAATGTTTTAAATACTGTCACTTGGTAGACCACCTAGGAGGAATGAGTATCATTAAACTTTCGGGTATGTCCTTATGTCCATGAATTGGCATGGAACAAGAACAGCCTGGTAGGATCAACTAACTTATAAATTCTTATTGTTGCTTAGAGTATTCGCATGTGCTTCAATTACCGTTTGGCTGTATATATGAAGAGGAGTTATGATATGAATGTAAGGCACGGCCTTGAAGGTCGTGCAGATGGCACGGATTTTGGGATGCCGAAATTCGGGCTGTCACACAAACACTCAGAGATAGCCAACTATACGCCAAGCTTAGTAAGTGCAAGTTTTAGCTTGATTAGGTCAGTTTCCTAGGCCACGTTGTTTCTGAGGATGGTATCACTTTCGATCCTGCAAAGATTGAATCTATAGTGAATTGGGAGCAACCGAAGACGGTAACAAAAGTCTGTAGTTTCATTGGATTGGTGGGATACTATAGGCGTTTTGTAGAAGGGTTCTCTAAACTCTCAGGTCCACTTACTCAGCTTACAAAGAAGAATGCTAAGTTTGATTAGACGGAGCAATGTGAGAAGAGTTTTCAAGAACTCAAGACACGTTTGACTATAACACCAGTGTTAGCTATGCCTTCTGGTGGAGGAGGTTTTGCTATATATAGCGATGCATCTTACAGTGGTTTGGGTTGTGTTCTCAATCGACACAAGAAAGTTATTACGTATGGCTCTAGACAGCTTAAGGGCCATGAGAAGAACTATCCCACTCATGATCTGGAGTTAGCAGCGGTAATTTTTGCTTTGAAGATCTAGAGACACTACTTATACGATGAGATATTTGATATCTTCACTGACCACAAGAGCCCTGAGTATCTATTCACTCAGAAGGACCTAAACATGCGACGACGAAGATGGATGGAGTTCTTGAAAGATTACGATTGTTCCATTCAGTATCACCCTGGGAAGGCCAATGTAGTGGCGAATGCATTGAGTCAGAAATCTTCAGTTCTGTTAGCGCATCTCATTATGAGGGTGCATTGGTTGCGCTTGCTTGAGGACATGGCCTTGTATGATACAAGGTTTGATGCTAAAGGTTCAGGCGCTTTGATGGCCACCCTTGTTATCAGGCCGACACTGTTTGAGAATATCCACAAACTTCAGATGGTCGATGACGAGGTTATGACCATTAGACAAGGTGTGATCAGTGGTGTCCGAGTAGATTTCTCCATCAAGGAGGATGGTACTTTGTTATTCTGGGATAGAGTGTGCATACCTATCAACGTTGAGCTCCGAGACACCATTTTAGAGGAGGCTCATAAATCGATGTACGCTATACATCCTAAGAGTACCATGATGTACCAGAACTTGAAGAAAAGCTTTTGGTGGAGAGCCTTGAAGAAGGACATAGCTGAGTACGTGTCCAGATGCTTGGTCTGCCAATAAGCAAAGGTAGATCATTGAAATTTGACAGGATTATTGCAACCTTTGCCTATACTAAAGTGGAAATGGGAAGCCATTTCTATGGATTTCATATTGGGATTACCAAAAATTTTGAGGAAACACACTGCCATCTAGGTCATTGTAGATAGACTGACCAAATCTGCATATTTTCTACCGTATCGTATGACGTATACTGCCAGCAAGCTAGCAGAGCGGTATCTGAAAGAGATAGTTAGACTTCATGGTATACCAGTCAGTATTATGTGTGATCGCGATCTACTTTATACATCACAGTTATGGCAGAGATTTCAAGAAGGCATGGGGTCTAGAATTGATTTTAGCTCAGCGTTCCATCTGCAGACAGATGGGCAGACTGAAAGAGTGAACTAGATCATAGAGGATATGTTGCCTGCATTCATGTTAGACTTTCACGAGTCATGGGATCATCATTTGCCTCTGATTGAGTTTGCGTATAACAATAGTTATCAGTTTAGTATTGGCATTGCGTCCTACGAAGCTTTATATGGACGACGATGCAGATCTTTGTTGAACTAGGAGGAAGTCGGTGAGAAACTTATTTTGGGACTTGATATTGTGGACAGTATAACCGAGACGGTTCGGTTGATCCACGAGAGATTAAGAGTTGCTCAAAGTCACCAAAAGAGTTATGCCGATCTCCATAGGACGCAACTCGAGTTTCAGGTCAGAGACAAGGTCTTTGTTAAAATCTCGCCAACCAAAGGCGTGATGCATTTTGAGAAATGTGGAAAGCTAAGTCCATGTTACATTAGACCTTTTGAAGTACTCGGACGGGTTGGAGAAGTTGCATATTGGATTGCTCTGCCACCACAGCTGGCAAGCATGCATAATGTGTTTCATGTTTCTACGTTGAAGAGATACGTGAAAGACCCAACACGCATCCTGGATTTTCAATCGATTGAGCTTCAAGAGGATCTGACGCTGATAGAGGAACCTACGCAGATTCTAGACTGTAAGGAGCAGGTCTTACGGACTAAGTTGATTCCACTTGTGCTAGTCAAGTGGCGGGATCATTCATCTGCAGAGGTTACCTAGGAGCCCGAAGCTGAAATTCGTGAGCAATACCCGCATCTGTTTAACTGAAATGCGAGGTACTTTTGATATTCAATATAATTTTTCATTGCACTGTGTCTTGGTTAAATATATTGAGCATGTTAGATTAGTATACAATGTTTAACCTAATGTTATGACTGGACGGTTTAACCGTTGGACTAGGACGAAGCTTATAGGTCATTTAAACCTGTAAATTTAAAATGTAGCTTTACTGTTAAACATTCATTTCATTTAAGACCTATTCGATCGATCAAACTGAGTATTTGATCGATCAAATATGAATCTGATCAATCAATTGTGTAAATTGATCGATCAACTATTTTGAACAATATACTATTTATTAACCTATTAGATCGATCAATTCTGAAATCTGATAGATGAACCTAAGGGATTGATCGATCAATCTATCGGGTTAGGGCTTTTCTATTTTCAAATTCGATTGATCAAATTAGCATTAATCGATCGAATTTGTCGATTTAAGTGGCGCTGGGTTTTAAAATAACCATTTGAACGATCGAAGAGAGGGCTATCGAGTGGAAGTACCTTGCATCCATTGAGTTCAAACTTGATTTCCGGCCACCTCAGGTTACGAACACCTCTCATTCTGACTTCATTGGATCACTTTTCGAATCCCTAGCATGGTAAACCCTAAATTTCTACATTCCTTTGGGGTTTTTGTGTATTTTTTTCTCATTTTTAAACCATGGGACCGTGCACGAAGAACACTTCACGTAAAGTTCCCACGTCGCGGGTTCGTATACCCACCCCACACATCAAACCGATAGTACAACCTATTGTACCACTCGTGGCACCACTTGTACCACTCGTTCAACCATCCCAACCACCACTCATCAAGTGTGAATTCCCAAAAGAGTGGTGGAATGCCAAAAGCTTCTTGCCCGAATACGAGTTTACCCCGACTCTATTCGAGGATCACCCTGAGATGACGTGGGCGATCGATTATATCGATAAACTAGGGCTCAAGCCCTTACACAAACCTTCGAATACAAGCTTGCTCGAGAATAGTACGACTATTTTACCAACACCTTCGACGAGGGGGTAGCCATCACCAAATGGTTACTAAAATCGATGGGTTGGAGTATAAATTCAACCAATTCCATGTCTCCGCCGCTATGCAATGCCCATCCGGGTACGTGGAGATGTGTGGTTGGGCGGCCTCCTATATCAAGGATGTGTCTTTTGAGGATGTCATCGCTAAGATGACGCATGGGCTACATGGATCGGGCCAATCTATTAAGAGGGCCCAACTGCCCGACAATTTATGGATGCTTGACACTTATGTCAAGTGTACAATTTACTCATTTTTGCATCGGTCAGAGCATACGGGCATCGTACAGCAGTTCTTATTTTTGGCCTTTGAGAATCGTTGGTTCTCTGTTGTTGACGTCACCATTGATGGCATGCTCGATGTCATCGATCAGATGTCAGAGAAAAAGGCAAAGGCAAAGGGGAGATGCCTTATGCCCAATTGATCACACGCATGGTGGATCAGTACAACTCCGTGCATGAGGCCTATAGCATGGCTCCTGGGGAGCCAAGAAGGAATGGCAACATTAAAAATTTTCAACTCACAGACTTGACAAACAGCTATAATCTTTTGGTCAAGAGGTTACTGGATGAGGAAGAGGTTCCTCCAATTGAGGCTGGAGCAGAGGCGGTTGAGAGAGCTCCTGATGCAGGGGAGGCATAGCCTGATCATCCACCTCAGCCCAAGGTGCCTACTAGACCGGCCTCCACTCCTTCACGCAGACCTACCCATGCCACTACTTCACGCAAGCCTAAGCCTTCCACCATTATCCTCGAAACTGTACTCGCCGTCATGAACGAAAACAACAAGCGGGTGCACGAGAGGCTGGATGAGATGCATGCGTTCCATCGTCAGGTGCATCAACGATTGGATTATCACGAGGGGATGCTCATGCTACTGATGCAGCACTCGTACGTGACCACTGCTGCTCCCATGCTTGAACATGCCCGCCAGCATACAGTGGATCCACGCGACTACAATGCCGAGCCATTTAGGCCTAGCTGACCAGACATACCTACGAAGCCAAGTTCATCATCAACTCCACCGACAGGGAATCACTATACCTTTAATGTTATTTTTATAATTATATGTGCATATAAAACTTTTGTTTTCCATATTAAATTTTTATTCTGCATACACGACTGTTCCTGCATGATTTCTAAGTTGACTATTTTGTCTACTATCTGCTTTGCATACTCTATTTCTGTACATTCTGTATATGTTACGTCTACCCTGTAGTTTGTCTCTATCTGATACCTGAGTAGTTGATATATGTGTGCTATGTGTGTGTCGTGGTTTGAGTCACCGTGGAGTATTCTTCTGAACATGTGACGTTTGGGATGAATGTATCCATGTATGAATGCAATCAACTATGGCATTCTCGGATATCACACGCAATACATCCAGGTTACTACGAATCTCGATCCTTCATACGCGTGCTTAGCGGAGTCTATTGCACTGTGACCCACTCGTACATATTAGAACTGTTTGTTTCTACGTTGTTCTGTAAGTTAGGAATAGGATATACCGTAGACCTGTCTGAGACTCTAACATTTTCGAGGATGAAAATTTCTAGGGGGGAGAATGTGACGACCGAGAACATTTGGCTGCTTTAGTATTCGTGTCTAGCATAAAAATCGAGAAAAATTTAAAATTTTGAAAATAAGATTATTAATACCAAGACTTTTAATCCGTGAGCGTGTGAAGTGATTTGTCACTTACGACGCGAGTCTGAGATGCGGTGAAATTCGTTGTGGAATGTCTTATACAAGAGTGTAACTATGTGCTCAACACCGGAGCCAATGATTAGAAATGGAGAAATATCATAGATATTTCCATTTTATTAGCTTATAAAGGAAGGAAGGTAGGGAATACAACCTACCTCTCTCTTCTTTGATCTAGAAAACTTCTGTCTTCAAGCTATACCTGCGTGAGAGAACTATGAGAAAGCCAAAGCTCGAGAAACCTAGTTACGGAACGTCTGATCAAGAACATGATGGAATTGATGTGTGTATGTCGAGTCTGCTTGGGGAAGGCGATACAAGTTTGTGTGTGGGCGTGGTGATACTCCTCTGGTTCATCGAAGAACTCACCTCGACAAACACTCATGTTTCTGATCCGAAGAACTGCCTTGGGCCGAGGTTTGACTTGGATCAAGGAAGCAACCATCAAAAGAGGTGAGTATGGGATTCATAAGAGATTTACATGTCATAATTATGTATTTAATGAATGCTTGAATGATTCGTGGGGAATCATAAAGGCTAGGGTTGAAATGGGTTTAAAATCAACGAACCCCATTCATGATAGGAACTGTCATATCTGATCGATCAATTTGAGTAATTGATCGATCAAACTGTAATCCGATCGATCAAATTTGAGATTTGATTGATCGAATCGTATAACCTCCATTTGAAATAAAAGGGTGATTTTTCTTGGAAGTTAGAGCCCGATATGATTGATCGATCAAATTGGTGACTTGATCGATCAAATCTAGAACTGATTGATCAAATATAAGAGTGATCGATCAAGTGTGAACTGATCGATCAATTGAGAATTGATCGATCAAATTGTGAAATTGATCGATCAAATCAGAGATTTGATTGATCGAATCTTATAAACACCCTATGAAACAAAAGGTATGTTTTTATGAAATTTTGACTTTTGAAAATCTGATCGGTCAAACATAAGGATTGATCGATCAAATTGAGGATTCGATTGATCAAATGGGGATTGATCGATCAAATTTTCCTCTATTTTGAAAAGGAAAAAGGGTTGGTTTTGATCGATCAAAAGTGAGAATTGATCGATCAACTTGAGAATTCGATCAATCAAATGAGAATTGATCGATCAAATGTCCTCTGTTCAGACTGTTTAGGTGTGAGGCATCCGATCGATCAATGAAGAGGTTGATCGATCAGATGTGAATCCGATCGATCAAATAGAGGAATTGACCGATTGAATTTTTTATTTTTGTCTGTTTTGGTTTTTTGAGAAAAAATACTGCTGGACAGTGTACCAAATTATATCGTGACAGTTCTGACACTTAGTATACTATATGTATGGTCTAGGTCAAGATCAGGACATCTTAAAAAGCTTTAAATTTGCTTAGAAAGACTTGATCTAAGGTAGGGGAAATTCAACTTAACTTGTATCCGATTTTGACTGCATGGTTTTTTGAGCATCAGTATCTGATTTCTTCTATTTTAAAAGTTTGGTTATTTATTTCTGCCATCTAATTCTGCTATCTGATTCTGAGTTCTTTATGTGTATTAATTTAAAGTTCATGTGACGAATCCCCCTAACGTGGCAGGATACCCACGATCGGCACGGCAGGATATCCATGTATCTGATTTGTAAGCCCTTAGCATAAGTTACTCTTCTTTGTAGAGGCTTTATGCAATTATCTGTAATTGTTCATTGAACGACGACAGTGGGGGTTACCCATCAACACACATTTGGCTACTACATCCTATATTCATGGGAGTTATTTAAGTATAGAATTTAAGCCAATAACTACTGTATGCATGCATCTGATAGCTCTGAGTTTAAAGTCTATTTCTTATAATTCTGCATACGCTCACATTTACTAAAAGTTTGATTCGATTACTGCATGCATCCGCTCATTACATTGCATTCTCTGATTTGGATATCTAATCTGTATTATATTCTGCAAACCATGTTTTACAATTAAGCTGCAAATTACTTGAGTTTCTTCTATTCAGCTTAGATGGATAGCTCACCCTGTTTCTATATATTAGGTCCTGAGGCTGGAGCTCTCGGCACTGAGAGCGATCCTGATTATCAGCCATAGGCGGAAGCTGAGGCTGAGGAGGAGGACACTGATATCCCTGTTGACCAGTTCTATCAGTAGCTAGGGTATTAGTTTAGTGTTTTGGGTTCTGTACATGTATATTGGATTATCTGTGTGCTTGGTGGCCACTTATCTGTATTTACTTACTATAGATGTTTATTTATAGCATTATGCATTCTATAGGAACCACTATTGGGAACCATTGTTTTGAGTGATGGATGTCCATCACCAGTGGTTCTTCTTGGTTCATTTTTGAGGATGTATATTCTTTTGGTTTACATATATGTATTGTTTTGTACTTTTCTTTCTTTTTAGAGCCTTATATGATGACTCGATCTGCCACTCCCGATGGTGTCTGCTCTGAGTTCCGTTAGACGAGCAGACACTCCGTGTTTTGTTCTGGGGATCATCCAGTGTTATGATCCAGATGGCATGGGTTTCCGGGTGCGGGAATCCGGGCTGTCACAGTGGGTCTTTCTAACGTGCACCTATGCGGAGTCCAATTTGTCTTTTGATTGTGGTGCTAGCCATTCGACATCAATCCCATTTGACCCTTATGCAAATTCTTACATTTTGTACTTCTAAAACTAATGGAGCTTCTACATCCCTTTGAACATTTAGGCCGTTTTTGCACACTGCAAATTCTTGAATCGGGCGGTACTTAAATTGTCTCATTTTTTTGGAATTGGATGGGTGGATGTGTTTGCCCAACTATAAAAACATGTTTATCAGTCATTTGGTGTGGAAATTTGGAACAATTCACATCTGAGATGATATTATCTAGGACATCGTTTTATCTTATTCACAAATTAGGAGGCACTGTGGACGATTTGTGGATTGCTGGGTGTCAAAAGTAGGTTCTTGACTACTATGGTATTGGAAGCTATACTAGGTCTATGCTTTTGGTCTTAGCTTATGAATCATTAATTATATAGGCCAAACTCGAAGCTAGATAAAGAGAAGTACGAAAGGAAAGACTATAAAAAAAATTGTATTAATAAAGAGTCTTGACTATGCTTTTCTAGTTGAGTCTTGATTGTCAATCACTTTCTCTTATAATCTGTTGCGGAAAATTTATGGTCAACTATGTCCCTTTCAATTGCACGTTCAGTGGGGGTATCCTTATAGTTATCGGGAAGTTTCTTAGTTAAAGACTTGTTGTGCTGGAGGGGTATTGCTTACTTCTTGATTTATTGGCACGCACATCAATGGAATAGTCTCGTACACTTACTTCATTTGAAGAAAGTGTCACACCTGAAGCATGGCCATTAACATTTAGGCAAGGCCGTGGAGATAACTTGTCGCTTCCATCTTGTAAACCCTCGAACTCAACCTTTTCCTTTCGGATTATATTTCCACATTGTAGGATCTCAGCAGTCACCATATCATTCACAGTATTGAAAGTTACTTCTTGTTTCAATCCTAATGCGTTCAATATTAGGCTCTCTTCATGCCAGTAACGTTTAGACATGAATTCTAAGTAATCAGACTGCCTAGGCTTAGAAACAGAGTTGTAGGCGCTATGCCTAAAAGCTGTAATAGCATCCACCCCTTTTTTTGAAGGATCATCAGTGTGTGGTCTAATATTCTGTTTCTTCTCTTCCTCCACACTTTGCCCGTTATAATATGTCAATGTCACCACTTGTATCTTTGTATGTAAAAATTTTCTGCAAATGTGAATTTATTCGATCAGATTTAGTGCAAGCGTTTCTCCCAGTAGCACGCATGTCAATCTTTACCAAAAAATGACTACTGCAGGAGTTGGAACGAGGAACCATCTCCAGTTTGAAGAGAGTGCATTTCTTGCCTGTCATGAAAAAGAGTAGAGAAAATGAGGTGAAAAAATCCATACATTTATCATATCGGTATCATTGAGAGGCAGATGTGTGAAACTTCAGGTATTAGAAATTTTGAATTTAGATATGAAATGTAGCATGGAATAAACTAGAATACTTCTTCACAAGCTAAACATTTCAAATAATGAAGATGCTTTAAATATAAACAAATAGTAACAGTCTTCTAGTAAACATGAGGAAATATCAACACTTAATCACATAAACTTTTGTGAATCCGGCACATTTTGAATGTATTTTGCATGCTATATACTACCTGCTTAGCTGCATGCTTGTTGGGTGGTGCCGTGGTGGGCTTTAGTTATTTAAGGACTAGTTCTTATTTTGCCAACAGGGTGAAATACAAAACTATTTTGTTCTTTTATTGGGATATATTACACTTATTTATGCTGTAATAACATTTTTCTTTCACCTTAAAACCTTCAGCTATTCCATTATTAGAACAGTGAGCAGGACTTTGTTGCTAACTTATTGCAAAGAAGCATAAGTAAACATCAATAATCGTATAGTTTTTTAAGTTAGGAAAAAAGAAAAGAAAAGAGGTACACAGCACCTACTCACAGGAACTGAGGTAAAACTTTAATATTTGAATACCGAAAACAGAGAGCCATGGCCAATTTCAACTCTTACCGGAGAGATGGTGCTCAACATAATGTCCAATTACTATTGGAATTTACGATATAGCTGTAAAAAACTCTATATTCATCAGCCAAAAACAGTTGACTACATCAAATCACGCTCACTTACAACATCAAAAATGCCCAGCTTTTGGCAACCCCTCAAAAGGGCTGCAACACCGTTGTCGAGTGGTAAGTCAGTTATCCTCTCTTCTAAATCAAGCAAAACCAAGAGAAAATCGCAGAGGTTCTCACTGAAGGTTCCAAAATATTCCAAAGCAGAGTTAGTGATATCAGATACATGGACAGCCCGGTATTCAAGTTCTGGACAGCCTTGGGCCAAAGCAGATAGTCCTCTCTGTGAAACCATCCCTTGCTCGTCCTCCAAACCTTGTTAATCTTCCCCCCACTCAACTCTTAGCCTTTGTAGTTTCTTGCAGTGTTGAGCGACAATTTCTATTCCTCTAACTCCGATCACATTCCTTACCTACAGCAGTTCAGAAAAGAAGTACATTGGTGCACTTCCTAATTTGAAAAAGAGGGATTACAGTGGAGCTTAGCAATTTCAAAGTTGGTAGTGCTGCTAAATCTCTACTCAATGCCAGTGCATGTGCTCAATGACTAAGACTGTCAAATTGGTGAGCCACTTTGTTGTTTGTTTAATTGATATATTTTGAACCTTTCTCCATAGCTTTATGCAATGCCTAAAAGAATTACAATGGATCCAGCTTTATGGATCCAGACATAGTCATTAATACACACGAGCTGAAAATTGACGTGCAGCTCCTTCAAAATACCATGAAATCAGTAAAGATCTGAAGCAATTAAAGGTGGGTAATTGTGATTTATGTTCATTTTTCAGCAAACGCCCAATTTATCACACAAATCTCCAATGGAGCTAATAATCCAATGTAGTTCTAACATTATTTATTTATTTATTGTGGATTTTAATTGTCTTTTATATTTGTACTTCAAAAGATTAAGGTAATAGGCTTATTTGTAATCGAGATTCTTCTCTCCTTAGAAAATTCTTTTGTTAAATTTGTAATAGGCTTCTTCCACATTTATCACTTTCTGGTTTTTTGCTTCCAGTTTATTTTTTTATTTTTTCTCAACATTAGTTCAAGACGCATATGCATGCCAGTTGTTTCATTCCTATATTTGGAATATGCTCTTATACACACTTTCAAATGCAGATCCTTGAGAAGGTTAAGATTGCATATGACCTACCCATAGTGACCAATGTGCATGAGACCAGCAAGGTAATTTTTTGTTTTCCTGATTTTAAAATGTAGAAATAGTGTCTTAAATACATTATTCTCTTTCTCTGTTCAACTCTCATGATCAATTTCTATATGCTGCATTTTTGTCATTTATTTTTGTTACGGCTGTCCCCATTTCTAGTTTCATTAGCAAAAAACCTTGAAGAATTCTTTGTGCTCCTATAGAATTACTGTTGTTCCATTCACGGCACATAGGAGATGAATATGAAATCAAGGAACAGTTGGGAAGGGAAAACTAATTTACCATGGGCCATTAATTTACTTGCCCACATTGTTCATGGACTGCTGTTAACACAGCAAGAATTTCTAGACCCCATTTGGCTTCCTTGGCTTGGATTCTCTGTTCTTCTGGTCTCCCTTCTTAATCTTTTGAATGAGAACTATCGTATCTCCACTTTTAAGCAGAGATTTGACTTGATTAACAAAATAGAGAGATATTCGCAGGTTGAATAAAGACTTACCAAAGAGGCATTAGCCCAGTTCAAAATAAAGGGGACTGCTAGTCACATCTATTGGAGAGGGCTTAGGATCTGTATAACTATGTTTTGAATAAATTAATTCAAATTAATAAAGAAATATATTTTGATATCAGAGATGATCTTAGTTTTCTTGATTAACCATCTTTTCTTTCTTTGTTTGCTCGCTAAAAGGGTAATATTTTCATTAAGCAAAGAGAAGGGAATGTACAAGTATATAAAAAATAAAATATAGAACTAGAAGGATTGAACTCTTTTTTGTATCATCATTATCTTTTTCCTTCAAATCAATTTTTAATATCGTTTCTAATAGTTTAATTAAGCATAATTTGTTCTTAAGCATGCTTATTGTTAGTAATATGCATGGGACCAATAAACCATCACTAGCCATTTGGGATCCACTCTGCGAGTTCTAATTCTCCACTCATGTCTATTTATGGTTATAACTCTTTATCACTTTGCAGTTGAGCAACAATGAATCAGTGACAAAAAAATTAGGTTTCAAATCTCTGTGAAATTCACCAGGTATACTTTATGATTTATTATTAGTAGACATTTATTTACAAAAAAGTCTTTATGTTGTAAGAGTAAGGAATATCTTAAACTTGTTATGAATGTTTTAATTCCTGGCTGTACAAAGTTGGGTTTGAAAGCAACAACACATAATTATTATAGTTGTGTTTAAGATTGCTCTTTGTCCTTGTCATTATGATATTTTAACCTAATTTGCTTTTTATGCTGCTTTCAAATATGGATCCAAATCGACCATCACAAAAAAAAGTACGAGGAAAAACTTTATGTACTGATTTGCATAGAAATATCCCAAATCACCGTCTCCCACTTATTTTCAATGACCGGGGTCAACCAGTAGGAGGCGAGGGTGTAAAATTTATCAGCTACCTCGGGGTCTTATCAAGAGATGGGCCTTTTTTACCCATCGATTGTCCTTCATGAGACATTGTGAACCCTATAGATAAAGAAAAGGTTTGGGACGCTGCTAAGGTAAATATAAATAATTATTTCTTATTGAGAATATATGTATTTTAAAATATTTATCATTCATAATTTCTTTCGTATGCAGGTTCGCTTTGAAATTCCTGAAGACGACAAAGTAAGAACTTGGTTCATGCAATCGATAGGAAGAAAGTGGAAGGAACACCGATGCAATCTAAAAAGAAGATATTTTACTAATCCCCTCCCTAAAGGAGTAGAACCATCCTCTCTGAACCTGCCAAGGGTTGATGGGAGACAATAGTTGAATTTAGTCGGTAGGGATAGGCATTGGCAAAACTCTAAAACAAAGGTAGGATGACGGTTCTCAGCGTATTAAATTTTTATACGTTCAAACTTATTATAAATGTATATAATAGAAATTAATTTTTTTTCCAGAAAAAGGTTGAAATAAATAAAGTCAATCGAGAAAAAAAGACGATGCATCATACAATAGGGCGGAAAAGTTTCCCTTCAATTATTGCATTAGAAGTAAGTGAATTATATTATTTTCTGATTAATCGTACTTTGTATATTTTATAATTATTATATACTTTCTTCTTCATATTATTATATGAAATCATATTAATATCTGTATTTATTTTTTAATTTTACAGACTTCAGAGGATGGTGTAGAACCTAGTCATGCCAATATATTCAAAATTTCTTATATGCACAAGGATGGTACACCATCAAATAGTGTGGTCGCGGATGCATTGGTAAATTTTATAATAATTTTTAATTACAAGCCATATTTTATTTCTCAAAATAAAATGTATTATTAATTATTACAGGAGAAATTAAATAGACAATAAGAGAAACAACTAGAGGGATCCAGAGACCCCCCTGGTCGAGAAGATGTCCTCTCTCAAGTTTTTGGAGAGGATCGACCTGGTCAACGTCGCATCCTTGGAGTGTAACCAACTCCATCATAGGAATGGGGGGGGCAAATCCAACCGTCAAATGTCAAAACAAGGGGAGATGGCTTGTTTGAGGAGCAAGATAACAGAATTGGAAGAAAGAGAGAAAGAAAGAAGTAGAGAAATGCAAGAAAGATTTAGATAAATGCAAGAAAGAGATGTAAAAAGAAATAGAAAGATGGAAGAGGCGCTACACAAGCACGATGAGCTAATAAAAGAATTGAAGAGAATGTTCCTTGCTTCACAAAGATAGATCTTGAAGGTAATTGATTTATGGGTAATTGTTGAATTTTATTTGGACTAAAGAAATGATAAATTCCTGTATAGATTGCTTTTATAGATAACTTCAAGTTCTCTATGGCAACCAATAAATTTAATTAATGGGTTATTGTGTTTGTAGGCGTCGGGAGTTGGTTTACATTTATCTATCTAAACACTTGCAGGTCCAAAATTCGTATGTTTTTTTACAGGTCGGTGAGAGAAATGCAGAAATTGCGCTGTCTTTGGTTGGATATGATGAGGTAGTTAAGATAAGGTGCTATTTGCTCACAAAATGTTTCCTTCCTGGCCTTTTTTTTTTTTTTCATATTTGCCCATTTCTTACATTGTTTATTTGTCATGGTCTTGGAAGTGTTTCAGATTCTAGCTATAAATATAGAATCAACTCTTCTAGAATATACATAGTTTACTTGTTTTTTTTCTTTTTTATTGAGAGCTAAAGTTTGTTCTATTACATATCATTTTTCTTCTTTGACCTGTTTATATTATAGCTCAATATTTCATTTTTTCAATGAAAAATATTGTTTTTTTCCTTCATAAACTTGTCCATATGCCTTGGATATTGAGTTATAATGCAAGCACTTCCCTGAAGTTTCAATTTTGTATATTGATGAGATACGCTTTATAGGGAACAGATATGCCCCGATCATGTATAGTGCCAACGAATTTTATATTCCAGTATACATACACATATGAAAAAAGTGACGCAACTATGTATGTCAAGTGTATAACCTCACTCGGATATTGTTTTACGTGTACATGTAGTTTGTAAGGACATTATCTTGATAAAAATAGTTATTCAATTGATATTGCTCAACCAAGGGATATATGAGCCTCAGGGTCTACTTACTCTATATATTTATGTATATTTATAAAGAAGGGAGGCATGCGTCAGCAAGTTTTCTTTTTCCTGCTTATCTCCTCTTATTCATTTATACCAAAAATAGTGAATGATTGGATTAAAAATGGAAATGACATCTTATTGTATTCTACTCTAATTTTGTTAACTCGTTTGATGTCTATTGCACACTGCAATGGCTTTTATGTTTGTGTAATATCCCGGATATTTTAGACCCGAATTCAATTACCTCGGTAAGCGTGCCTGGAAAAGTTACATGATGGATTATGAGTAATTGGGTAAGTTAACATAAGAAAAGGAAATTGGTCAAAGGATTCTGGTTTGGACTTGAGGAAGTCCTATATTTAGTAACTTATACACTAAGGTGCATGTATGTGCTCAACACTGAAAATAAATTCAGTTTAAGTGGATAGAATTTGTAAACAAAAGATCATGATATTTTGATAAAATATCATAATATGTTGGTGTGATATTTTGCTTATAAAGAGAGAAGAGTGAAGGAGAGTTTCACTCTTCCTTCCTCTCGTGAGAACCAAAATTTGAAGCTCTTGCAAAACTCCTCTCTCCTTGGTTTAGATCCCTTAGTAATGACAATCACTCTCCCCATCTCAACCGTAGGAATACTTGAACCTCAGCAACTGTTTTGATTAAGAATAATAGGGGAGAGTGATACTTGTTTGTGTGTGAATCTGGGTTGTCTGTTGCTCTAGCAGCAAGGTAGAGATGGACTGAATCTGGAGTTCTACCGATTAAGGCTTATAGATTTGATCCGGTGCTTGGAAATTGGATCACCGGAAGCTGAGGGAATCAACCTTAAGAGGTAGGCTTTTAAATTCTTTTGGTTAAGTTAATTATTACCTAGATTATATTAGATAAATTGTGCATATAAAACGGATGTCAATTTGGATATTTGGAAGAAAATGAGTTAAAGAAGAGCAAATTAGGAACAACAGAGACCTGGAGAAATTTGAACATCGTAAAGGAAATCAAGTTTCAAATTTGGGCTATTCCATCTGATGCACTTCTGAAGGAATTCGATGTTCGAATTCAAATTCAAACATCGAATATGGAATTCGATGATCGAATTTTGTCTTGTTTCTGGCATTCTAAAATTTCTTGGAAAATTTGTGGGGAACCTTTGTCTGGTCTTTTAGACCCCATTAACACTAATGTGGTGTTAATCCTTGTAGGCTCTATGTAGAATGAGTCCACTGTGAGGACCTTTGTGAAAACTTAGACCGAATCTGTGGCAGCCCGATTTTCCCGTTTCCATAACAACCAACAATATATTTTTTATTTTTTTTTATAAACAAATATCCAACGGAAAAACCGGACCGCCAGATCATAGGTCACAATCTGATACAGAAAATATTGGTACGACAAAGCGAAAACATAAACTCCAGTTCTACAGTGAAAGAACAGTAATTAAAAATAAGTACATACGAGTCTATTCAAAGAATTACAAAACTACACTTACCAAAACTCAAATGCAAATCTACGATCCCGAAATCTTACTACTCCACAAGTCCTCAAACCCAAATCCCGTGTCTTGCTAACTGCCAAACCTGTGACGTATAGTCGAAGGGTGAGCTTCATCCAAGCTCAGTAGAAGAAATTCAAACACAATTCACATCTTATCATTGAAGTGCATAGATTCGGTGATATAATTTCAAAACCATTTCGTATCAAACCGAGTTGCAAATATTACATTTTCATTTTCAAAACATAGCAAAGCGGAAACAGAGCATATCGAGAACAAATACATATGAAAAACAAAGATACTTATCAAAATATAGCTAAAAATAGAAGCAAATAGAAGCAGAATAAATTAAAACAGAACATGTTAGAAACGGTGACATGTCATGATAAGAGCATAAGAAAACGGAGCAACATATCATCAAATCGAAGGATATATGAAATGAGACGTATCAAGAAGCGGAACAAACATATCAAAAGCCAAAGCATCCCATAGCCGGGATAAGGTAAAAACCTCGGGGACTCAACCCCCTCTTTGCACACAAAGTATGACCAACACATCCCATAAGCGGGGAACCGAAGCACATATATCAGAAGGCCAAAGCATCCCATAAGCGGGAACAAGGTCGTAACCTCGGGGACTCAACCCCCTCTCTGCACACAAAGTATGACCAAATCACATTACATAGGCATCCCATATGTGGGAAATGAAACACAACGGGTCACAAATCAACGAGGGGCCAAAGCATCCCATAGGTGGGAACAAATCATCCCATAAGCGGGAACAGAGTAAAAACCTCGGGGACTCAACCCCTCTTCGGAGACTCAACTCCTCTCCGCCACTCGTTGTTCAGATTCAAAGGGTTCTCATCCTTACCAGAAACATGAACGAATTCGGAAATGGAACGAAACACAAACGGAACGAAACACAAACAGATATAGAAACGGAATGAACACCGATACATAAACGGAACGAACATACCCATGCATTCAATTACAAATTCATACTTCAAAGCTTTCATATTTTCTAAAACAGTTACAAAACATTCATTTATTTCACATCATCTATGAACAAAATCAAAAATGCAATTAGATGGTGAATTTCCCCTACCTTAACCTCGATGCAGCGCAAAGCCAAGCGAAGCTCTATCTATGGATTTCCATCCTCAATCTACATCACGAACATACCATGTATCAAAGTGTAACTCTAGTTGCTAGAACTTAGACATCTATGAATGTTTCTCAACACGAGGCGGAAACAGACAAGTTCATGCTAATCTGAATTTTGATATAACTTTTTAGAAACTTTTGACCTTTAAAATTTGGATTCATGAATTATTCAAAATATAAAAAATGTATATCTCGAAGTCATCTTTCCAACGCAATAAGTATCGTGTCAATCGGAGTTCGGCACAAAAAGTTACGGCTAAAATACCGAGACTGTATCGGTACCTCAGTCGAAATGTGCCAACTTAGAACATGACATAGCGTCCCTCCAAATTTTGACCACCAAAACATTTGATTCATTAATTTTCATATGCATAAATGTTGTAGGTATCGTTGTCCTCTTTCCAACGCCTCAAGAATCACTTGATTAGGAGTTTGGAGTAGAAAGTTATGGCTAAACTACCAAAGCCCTGTCAGCACGCACAGTCAAATTCGTTTGATCGAAATCTAATTTCGATTGATCGAATTTGAAATTCGATCGATCGAAATCCATTTTGATCGATCGAATTCCAACAGAAATCCACGACACTCCCTATTCTATACCTCTCGATTGATCGAGTGTGAAACTTGATCGATCGAAAACCTTCAAAAATCGAATTTCATAAGTCTCAAGTTAAATTCGATTGATCGAAATTTGCAAATTTCGCCCAAACCTTGGTTTTCTCAAATCTTCTTTCTTTTCTCTTCCTTTAATTCATCATTTAAAGATTAAATCAAAACTAAAACAACACACACATCATAGATTTACAAACCCTTACCTCAAATCGGTCCAAACGATCGATTCCACAGCTCGAATCAAGAGCTAAGGTTCTTAGCTCCGAAAATCCCCAAATCACACGCGCCTTCCACGGAGTTTAATGCATTGCATGGCCTCCACGCACGATCCACACATCAAATCACAAACTTCAAATCTCCCTTCCTTTCTTCTTCCTCTTTTTCTCATAATAAACCCAAGCCCTCTTTTCTCTTCAAACGAATGGCTTCTAAGAGAAGCCCTACTTTCTTATAACATAAGGAGTCCAGCTCACCTGCCAAACACACATACGCTTAATAGGTGTATATATATATAGCCCAATCCAATGGTTCTCATACCACACAAGTGTGCATTTTCACACCAAAACTAAACCGACCCAAGTCATCAAGTTGACTTCACTTGATCAAATAAGTGATCAGACGGGCATGCATCTCAAGGTACACTGTTCAAAGTCTAAATTTTCAGGATGTTACAGAATCAAAGTCAAAGGTAGGGGAACCTTAAAACTTATTCCATTTTGTCCTAAGTATTTGATAATTTGTTTTCACGCATAAATTCTGAAATCAGTTGAATATAACATGATTCTGTGTAGCACTACTTTGATTTAAAGAACTCTGAATAAATTTGAAAATGACATACGAACTCAATCTTGGAAATTCCGAACCTCACCTTTGAATCTGAAATGTGTATATTAGAACTTTGAATCTGGAAATGTATTAAGTACATAAAATACTATATGATTAGTATCGGCATTTGATTTGAGGTAAATCAGAATGAAACCCTAAATTCTATGAACCATGATGATGATAAATCAGCCTAGCGCAAGTTTCCCTCATGACGTAGGGGCTTGTTGCAATTTCAAAAAAAGGGTTCATTGAGCGACGATGGTTAGTGGGGTTTTCCATCAGTAATACTCTTGCTCTCATGATATATTAATTTGAGAGATAATCTTAAGTTATAAATTTAAGGCAATTAACTACAGAAGCATTCATGAAATCAGAATCTGAAAACATAAGAACTTTAGCCCTGTTAATTTCTCATTTGACATACTGTTTTATAATTGGAATTTAGTAAATCAAAGCATGTTTTGAAAACCATATCTGATCTGAGTTTCATCTTTGAAAACCATAGCTTATGATAAAATGTGAATAAATGAGTTTCCTTTACTGAGCTTCGATGTTAGCTCACCCCGACTATACATCACAGGTGCTAAGACTGATTTTGGCTCCGACGACCTTGATCTAGAGGACTCTGACTACATCCCTGAGGAGGAGCCAGAGATCCCAGTAGAGGAGTTCTTTCCCTAATTTAGGTTTACTAGTTTGGTTTACTTTTTGTCCTGAATCATTTTGAATAATGGGCCTAAGCCTGGTTTAGATATTTTGATATCATTCTAAGGAACCATCATTAGGAACCATTGTTTAGGTGATTGGATTGGCCATAACCGGTGGTTCTTCCTAGTTCCTTTTTTAGATATATTTTGTATGAGATATGATTCGCATTTTACTAGTTTGATTTGGATTTAAGATTTTTGCTTATGTTGCCAGCCTATGTTTGATAATTAACTTTTGTTCGGCTTATTGAGAAATCAATAGGTTGACGAACCGACCTTTCCTATTCCTAGAGGATAGGAAAAGTTGGGTCATGACAGTTAGTATCAGAGCCTGGCTTTAGGTTTAGAGTCTTAGGACTAAGGGCATGATTATCTTTACAATCGATATTGATCAACTGTTATTGTTCTTTAATAATGGCAGATCAACATAGCTCCAAGGTTCGGAGGCAGGGGTAGAGGTAGAGACGGACCTAGAATGGTTCGTATGGAAGAGATTGACGAGGGCATAGATACCTCACGGGGCAGGGAAAGAGTGGTTTCTGGTCCTAATGCAGATCCTTTGGGAACTAGAAGAGGTAGAGGAGGCAATGTTGGCCAAGTATTGGAGGCTTTGACAAATAATATGGCTCAACAAACTGCGACGATGACTCAGCAGATAGAGTTGTTGGCAGCCAGGCATCAGCCAGGGGGTTTTGCTAAATTTAGGAGGATGAGACCTACTTTCTCAGGTCAGACTGATCCGTTGGAAGTCGAGGGTTGGCTCGACAAGATGGAGAAGATATTTGAGGTGTTGCAATGCACCGACGTCGAGAAGGTGCACTGGGCAACCTTCAAGTTACAAGGAGAGGCCAATCCTTGGTGGAAGTCTATATCAGGACACGAGAGCAGGACTTTCCTAATACTCCATGGACCTGGGCAGAGTTCGTGGAGATGTTCAACGATCAATATTTTCCCAAGATCGCGCGTCATCAATGGGAAGTCTAGCTTATAAAACTAAAACACAATGAGATGTCTATGCATGAGTACGGAGTAGAGTTTCATAGACTTTCATGGTTTGCACCTCTACATGTGGTCACCGAATTAATGGGGGCCCAAAAATTTCAGTGCGGCTTAAGGCCAAACATCCAAGAGAAGGTGGCGATGTGGGAGATGGAAACATTTGGGGGTGTCATGTCAAAGGCCCTCATTGCTGAAGAGGAAATCCAGAAGCTATATCTACGAAGGGATCAAGGTAATAGAAACCGATTCGGCCAGGGATAGTCTAGTGTGTCTGAGTAGGCGAACAAAAAGTGAGGTTCTCAAAACCTCCTCGCTATCCTATTCAGCCATCTTATTCCAAACTGGCTGTCACTTCTAAACCTGTATCTTCCTCTTATAAAAGACCACAGAGTTCTTCACCAGTACGACCTTTCATAGCTGCTAGCACCACTTTGAGTGGGGCCTCAGTAGCTCAAGGATCCTCGCGTGGATCATCTTCTACTCTGGTTTCAGCATGTACACGATATGGGAAACCACATAAGACTGAGGATTATAGAAGGAACACTGGAGGCTACTTCCGGTGTGGGAAGATTGGTCATATGATCAAGGATTGTCCTGAGGAGGACAAGGGAAGGACTACATCGGTTTCTAAGTAGAAATCTTCTCGACCTACGATTCAAGGTCGAGCCTACGCGGTGACTGCACATGATGCCCAAACGTCGAATGACGTGATCCAAGGTATCATTAAAGTTCAAATGTTAATTCCTGTACTGGTTTTTATTGATTTATATTATAAATTCTTTTAAAGATAAACTTGAACGCTACAATCATGGCATATAATTAATGAAATTTTTTAATAAAAGGTACCCTTGTCATGAGTCGTGAAGGCAACTTGAGTAAAACAGAAGCACGAGTATTGATAGACCCGGGTCTACTCACTCGCTTATTACTCCTCTTTTCTCTGAGAAGTTGGGCATTGTTCCCAAGCCCCTTACATTCATCTTGGCGGTTTTAGTTCCTACGTGAAGCTCGGTGAGCACAGATACAGTGTGTCAATCCGTTATTATGATGATTGATGAGCACGAGATAATAACTGATATGATTACGCTGAGCATGGAAGGGTTCGACGTGATTCTCGGGATGGATTGGTTGTCTGCATATCATGCAAGTGTGGACTGTCTCCGAAAGATCGTGACCTTCCAACCTCCAAAGCCAAAATCCTTTCGATTTTGTGGGGTTAAATCTAGCGTCGTGCCACTTATTTCAGCTATCCAAGCTGAGCGTATGATGAGCAGCGGATGCTGTGGATATCTTTCTTACTTGTAAGATCATAAAGAAGAAAAGAAGGATATTACGCTTAACACGATTGCCTGTGAATATCCCAATGTCTTCCCTGAAGACTTACCTGGATTGCCACCTGACCGAGAGATCAAGTTTGCGATTGAGTTAGCGCCGGGTACCGAACCATTATCCAAGGCTCCATATCGGATGGCGCCTGCGGAGTTAAAAGAGTTAAAGGAACAGCTATAGGAGCTATTGGATAAAGGCTTTATTCGATCGAGTGTTTCTCCTTGGGGAGCTCCGGTATTATTTGTGAAGAAGAAGGATGGATTGATGCGTCTGTGCATCAATTATCGCCAGCTCAACAAGATGACGATTAAGAATCGTTATCCACTTTCGCGGATAGATGACCTATTTGATCAACTGCAGGGTCCAAAGTTCTTTTAAAAGATTGATCTGAAGTTAGGCTATCATCAGCTTAAGATTAAGGCGAAAGATATCTCTAAGATTGCATTTCGAACAAGGTATGGCCACTATGAGTTCTTGGTTATGCCTTTTGGGCTCACGAATGCACCTACATCATTTATGAACTTCATGAACTACGTGTTCAAGCCACATCTCAATAAATCGGTGGTAGTTTTCATAGATGACATCCTCATCTATTCGAAAACCCGAGAGGAGCATGTGCAGCATCTACGAGTGGCTCTTTAAACACTCAGGATCCACCAGCTATATGTCAAACTAATAAGTGTAGTTTTGGCTTGATCAGGTCAGTCTCTTGGGCCACGTCATCTTCGAGACTGGTATATCCGTTGATCCGACAAAGATTAATTCTGTGGTGAACTGGGAGCAGTCGAAGACGGTTACTGAGGTTCGTAGTTTCCTTGGTTTGGCAGGGTACTATGAGAGATTTGTTGAAGGCTTCTCTAATATATTGGGTCCACTTACATAGCTTATGAAAAAGAACATGAAGTTTGATTGGACGGAGTAGTGTGAGCAGAGCTTTTAGGAACTTAAGCAGAGGTTGACTACAGCGTCGGTACTTGCTATACCTTCAAGCAGTGGGGGTTTCGTAGTGCACAGTTATGCTTCTTATGGGAGATTGGGCGGTGTGCTTAATCAAAACGAGTAGGTCATTGCTTATGGTTGTAGGCAGTTGAAGGACCATGAAAGAAATTATCCGACGCATGATCTCGAGTTAGCAGCGGTTATCTTCGCCCTGAAGATCTGGAGACATTTTCTCTATGGTGAAATATTTGATATATTCACCAATCACAAGAGCGTCAAGTGCCTATTCACCCAAAAGGACTTGAATATGAGGCAACAACGATGGATGGAGTTCTTGAAGGATTATGATTGCTCTATCCAGTACCATCCGAAAAAAGCAAATGTCATTGTTGATGCACTCAGTAGGAAGTCTTCATCTCTATTATCACATCTTGTAAGTAGGATACAGAGATGGAAACTACTGGAAGATATGGCCTTAGGCAGCTCACGGTTTGATGTGAAAGGCTTAGGAGCACTGATAGCTACCTTGTGCTTCTCCCTACGCTCTTTGAGAATATCAGCAAGCTGTAGATGACAGACGATGAGCTTATGGCAATTAGGCGAGATGTGGTTAGTGGAAGCAAGAAGGATTTATCCATTTGGCAAGATGGGACCTTACTGTTTAGAAACCGAGTATGTGTACCTACGAGTACTGAGCTTCGAGACACCATTTTGGAAGAGGCTCATAAATCGATGTATGTTATATATCCTGGTAGTACCAAAATGTATCAAGATTTGAGGAAGAGCTTCTGGTATAGAGGTTTGAAAAGGGACTTCGCCGAGTACGTATCTCGATGTTTGGTTTGTCAGCAGGTTAAGGTTGACCATCAGAATCCTGCGGGGTTGTTACAACCATTACCTGTACCCGAGTGGAAATGAGAAGCCATTTCAATGGACTTCATTTTAGGGTTGTTGAAAACACTAAGGAAGTACAATGTCATCTGAGTCATTGTCGATCGGTTAACGAAGTCCGCTCATTTCCTACCTTATAATACGACGTATACCCCTAGCAAACTTGCCAAGTTGTACTTTAAGGAGATAGTTAGACTGGACAATATACCAATCAGTGTTGTGTCAGATAGAGATCCGTTGTTTACATCTCAATTTTGACAACGGTTCTAAGAAGGAATGGGTTCTCCTCTTGACTTCAGCTTAGCATTTCACCCACAGACCGATGTCCAAACTGAGTGAGTGAATCAGATCACTGAGGACATGCTTCACACTTGCATGTTAGATATCCACGGGTCATGGGACCAAAACTTACCTCTGATCGAGTTTGCTTACAACAATAGCTTCCAAGCTAGCATCGACATGGCACCGTTCGAGGCTTTGTATGGACGGCGGTGCAGGTCTCCGCTAAATTGGGAAGAAGTGGGTGAGAAACTCATTCTAGGCCCTGAGATCATAGAGCGTACGACCGAGACAGTTTGATTGATCCATGAGAGACTATGTGTGGCTTAAAGTCGCTAAAAGAGCTACGCAGATCTCAAGAGGAGGCATGTGGATTTTCAAGTGAGCTAATTGCATTAATCACCTTATACGTCTCTAAGGGATGAAATTGTTGCTAATACTTGTATTTCAAGTTGGCGACATTGTTTTTGTCTGAATCTCACCTACGAAAGGAGTGATGTGATTCGACAAACGAGGGAAGTTGAGTCCTCGATATGTTGGGCCTTTTGAGATATTAGGACGAGTCAGAGAGGTTGCATACAAAGTGGCGTTACCGCCGCAACTATCCAGCATGCACAATGTATTCCCCGTGTCCATGCTATAGAGATACATTCACGACCCGACTCATGTGCTTGATTACCAACCCATTGAGCTTCAGGATGGTATGACGATAATTGAGGACCCTGTGCAAATCTTAGACTGTAAGGAGCAAATCCTACGAACCAAGAGGATTCCTTTGGTTCACGTAAAATGGTGGAATCATATATCGGAGGAAGCCACTTGAGAGCGCGAAGCCGAGCTCCAAGAACAATTTCCGCATTTGTTTGAGTAATTTTAAGAAATTGTAATTGTGGGGGTGTAATCAATGTATGGAAATTTTGGGATTGCAATGTATTCATCATAGTCTATACCAAATTATGAGTTGCAATTTCAATCTTTCATAGTCCATACAGAGGTACAAATTTTGGAAATTTTTACATATATGCTTGTGTTTAATTTGGCTAATTGACATGCGATCAATCGAGCCAAGTCTTAATTGTTTTGGTGAATTGCAATAGCAAATTATGGTCTGTACACTTACATCATTGACTGGGTTAGGTGTTAAAAATGGAAGGGCTTAAGCGTGCCACTAAGGAATCAAAAAGAAACTTTTAAAACACAAAATTTTTGAAAATTTGGAAGTTGACAGGTTCTGTCAAATTCGAACCTCAAAATTCAAATTTGAAGTTCGAATTTTTACTGCACCTGACAAAGTTTTGGGCAAATTCGAAGTTTGAATTCAAATTCGATGATCGAATTCAAATTCGATGATCGAATTTGTATGGTTAAGTTCGGGTGGGTTTTCTTTGATTTGGTTATTTCACACTTCTAAAAAGCAGAGCTTAGGGGTTTTAGGGTTTTCTTTCTCCTTGGACAAAGTCAGGGTGGTTTTCTTTCGGATTTGGGAAAATTCGAAGTTCGAATTCAAATTCGATGATCGAATTTGTTTGGTTAAGTTCGGCTGGGTTTTCTTTTATTTGGTTATTTCACACTTCTAAAAAGCAGAGCTTAGGGTTTTTAGGGTTTTCTTTCTCCTTAGACAAAGTCAAGGTGGTTTTCGTTCGGATTTGCATGGGAGCTTCATTTGCCATTGACAAGGAGTCGATTTTCCATCCCAAGAAGGTAAACCCTAGCTAGATTTGTGTTTTGCATCTTTAAATTCACATATAATTGTTGGTTTTGGTTATGGGACCTAAGAAGCAATCAGTCCCTAGAGTTCCTACTTCCAAAAGACCAGTTTCTAGGGCTGGATCTTCTAGCCAACCTCCACCACCACCTCAACAACCGATCCCACCACCTCAGCAACCCATACCACCACCCCCACCACTTTAGGAACAACCCAATGAGTGGTGGAGTGCCAAAGGTTTTACTGATGAATGGATCTTTGATCCTGAATTGTTTGACCAACAAGCTACCACACAATGGGCCTCTAATTATTTAGAGAGGGCCCAGTTAAAATCCCTGTTACAGCCCCTTTCATAGCCATTTTTATCCCTGATTGGTACGCCTCTTTTACCAACGCATGCAATGGGGTGATGAGAAGAAAATTTATACTACCATCGATGGGCGCGACTACGCCTTTGATGTCGATGACATTGTTGCGGCAATGAATTGTCCAACTAAGCATTTACCAACCATGGGTCTAGCTACACCAAACACTAAACCCGTGGTAGTTCATGATGTGATTGCACAGATGACCCAGGGACGTCATGGATCTAGCAGATCTATAACCCGTTCCCAACTGCTGGATATGATGTGGATGCTTGATCTAATTTTTAAGGCTACCCTATATCCATTTGGACACCGGTCGGAAAGACGGGGCACCATCCAACAGGTCCTACTTTCCGCGTTTTAAGAGAAATGGTTCAATGCCCTGGAGGTGGTTTTTCAAGGTATCATCAAGGCTCGTGGAAAGATGGGTAAAAAGATAAAGGCTCGGCCAAGGGCATTCCCTACGCCCGATTGATATCGCTGATGCTTGAGGACTATCGTGCAGGACCGGGTTATGAGATCCCTAATGATGAACCTAAGTCCACTGCCAGTATCAAGACCTATAAATTGGTTGATTGGGGTCGAAGCTATATCAAGTTGTTGAAGGCTCCAAAAGTCACTGTGGTTCAGGACGACGATGATGAAGAAGACGAAGATCAACCAGCTGCTAAACATATCGCTCCCGAGACAGACCAGCCCCCACTCACTGACGTGCTCACTTTATCGGAGTTCACTCGACAGATGACAACTATGAGTCAACAGATCCAGGCGCTGACTCAACACACGAGATCCATGAGCAGGGAGTTAGAGATCCATGGGGGGCACTGACCTATCTGATGCAGAAAGCCTATCCTTCCGACTATGCCACCTACCTAGCTGATATCAGTGGATCGGTGCATCGCGCTTCTACTTTGGGAGTAGGTGATGAGGTGCCTATGGATGCTGGAGATGACGGCGAGGATGATGATCAGGCTCCGGCTGATCAGACAGATGGATCTGGTCCGGATAGGGAGGATTAGATCAGCTATGGTGACCCTATGGTTTTATTTTTGTAATCTACTTTTGGGGTTGTAATTATTACATGTTGATGGATTATTAGAACCTGGTGGTTCTACTTTTGCTACTACTTATAAAAACTTTTGGTTTGTTATTTTGCTTGTTAGCTTTGCTTTAATTTTGCATAAGAATTGTGACATATGTGGGTGCTTTGCCTATGTTATTCCATGTGTTTTGTCTATGGTTATGGGTTTGACTATACTGTTGTGATTAGATGCTTTGCATATGGATTATGTGCTTTGCATATGTGGGCTAATTCTCGTTATGCTTGACCATGTGTGGCTATGTTTACTCTCGTCATATGATGTGTTACATAAAACTTATAGTTTGTTCACCTTGAGTCACAGTAGGGTATATTTTCCAGCACGTGACACTTGGGGTGTAGGCATCCATGTACGGATGCAATCCACTATGGCACCATGGCGACGCACACGCAGTACATCCAGGTTACTACAGATCCCGTCCCTTGACTTGCTTGCCTTGCGAAGCCATCGCACTATGACCCATTTTCTTTAGCTTTCGACTTGTTTGCTTTCGCTTTTATTCTGGACTTTTGATTAGGGAGGGGTTCCTTGTTTGTGTATGTTTGTGTATGTTTTACATTTTTGAGGACGAAAATTCTTGAGGAGAGAATGTAATATCCCGGATGTTTTAGATCCGAATTCAATTACCTCGGTAAGCGTGTCTAGAAAAGTTACATGATGGATTATGAGTAATTGGGTATGTTAACATAAGAAAAGGAAATTGGTCAAAGGGATTCTGGTTTGGACTTGAGGAAATCCTATATTTAGTAACTTATACACTAAGGTGTATGTATGTGCTCAACACTGAAAAGAAATTTAGTTCAAGTGGATAAAATTTGTAAACAAAAGATCATGATATTTTGATAAAATATCATGATATGTTAGTGTGATATTTTGGTTATAAAGGGAGAAGAGTGAAGGAGAAGTTTCACTCTTCCTCTCGTGAGAACCAAAACTTGAAGCCTTGCAAAACTCCTATCTCCTTTGTTTAGATCCCTTAGTAATGACAATCGCTCTCATCTCAACCATAGAAATACATGAACCTCAGCAACTGTTTTGATTAAGAATATTAGGGGAGAGTGATACTTGTTTGTGTGTGAATATGGGCTATCTGTTGCTCTAGCAGCAAGGTAGAGATGGACTGAATCTGGAGTTTGACCGATTAAGGGTTGATAGAATTGATTTGGTGCTTGGAAATTGGATCACCGGAAGCCGAGAGAATCAATCTTAAGAGGTAGGATTTTAAATTCTTTTGATTAAGTTAATTATTACCTAGATTAGATTAGATAAATTGTGCATATAAAACTGATGTCAGTTTGGTTTTTTGGAAGAAAATGAGTTAAAGAAGAGCAAATTAGGAACATCAGAAACCTGGAGAAATTCGAAGTTCGAATTCAAATTCAAACTTCGAATTCAAAATTTGAACATCGAAAAGGAAATCGAGGTTCGAATTTTGGCTATTCTGTCTGATGCACTTCTGAAGGAATTCGATGTTCGAATTCAAATTCGATCATCGAATAATTCAAATTCGAACATCGAATATGGAATTCGATGATTGAATTTTGTCCTGTTTCTGGCATTCTAAAATTTCTTGGAAAATTTGTGGGGAACCTTTGTCTTCTCTTTTACACCCCATTAACACTTATGTGGTGTTAATCCTTGTAGGCTATATGTAGAATGAGTCCACTGTGAGGACCTTTGTGAGAACTTAGACAGAATCAAAGTCAAAGGCAGGGGAACCTTAAAACTTATTGCATTTTGTCCTAAGTATTTGATAATTTATTTTCAAGCATAAATTTTGAAATCATTTAAATATAGCATGATTCTGTGTAGCACTACTTTGATTTAAAGAACTCTGAATAAATTTTGAAAATGACATATGAACTCCGAAATCTTGGAAATTCCGAACCTCACCTTTGAATCTTAAATGTATATTAGAACTTTGAATCTGGAAATGTATTAAATACATAAAATACTATATGATTAGTATCCGCATTTGATTTGAGGTTAATCATAACGAAACCCTAAATTCTATGAACCATGATGACAGAAAATCAGCCTAGCGCAAGTTTCCCTCATGATGTAGGGGCTTGTTGCAATTTCAAAAGGAGGGTTCATTGAACGACGATGGTTAGTGGGGTTTCCCATCGGTAATACTCTCGCTCGCATGATATATTAATTTGAGAGATAATTTTAAGTTATAAATTTAATGCAATTAACTACAAAAGCATGCTTGAACTCAGAATTTGAAAACATAAGAACTTTAGACCTGTTAATTTCTCATTTGACATACTGTTTTAGAATTGGAATTTAGTAAATCAAAGCATGTTTTGAAAACCATATCTGATCTGAGTTTCGTCTTTGAAAACCATAGCTTATGATAAAATGTAAATAAATGAGTTTCCTCTACTGAACTTCGATGTTAGGTCACCCCGACTATACATAACAGATGCTGAGACTGATTTGGCTTCCAACGACCTTGATCTAGAGGACTCTTCCTACATCCCTATGGAGGAGCCAGAGATCCCAACAGAGGAGTTTTTTCCCTGATTTAGGTTTACTAGTTTGGTATACTTTTTATCTTGAATCATTTTGAATTATGGGCCCAAGGCCTGATTTGGATATTTTGATATCATTCTGAGGAACCATCATTAGGAACCATTGTTTAGGTGATTGGATTGGCCATCACCGGTGGTTCTTCCTAGTTCCTTTTTGAGATATATTTTGTATGAGATATGGTTCGTATTTTACTAGTTTGATTTTGATTTAAGATTTTTGCTTATGTTGTCGGCCTATATCTGATAATTAACTTCTGTTCGGCTTATTGAGAAATCAATAGGTTGACGAACTGACCTTTCCTATACCTAAAGGATTGGAAAAGTTGGGTCGTGACAGTTTGGATCAATATTTGTTCGCAAAACTGTTGATGCTGCAAAGGAGGTATAATCAATCTTATTTGTGTTTTCAAGACGGGCCATATATTGACAAACTAATTTGGTACAACTTGTTCATCGATGTGTATGGAGTGCTTGGTTTGGGAGTCTATTCTAGTGGCATTGTGCCCCAAAACTACAGCACTTGGATGTTGTTTAAAGTTCTCTCTTTTGGAGATACGCATGTAATTACTTAGCACTTTGTACTTAGTAGTGAGATGTTAATTTTCCTTAAATGTCACCCAGCACTCCAAAAGTAGTAAATTTATGACCCAAAAAAAATTGTGATATAGGCGGGAACAGTGAACTTGGAGCAGGAGTTGAGACAGTTTGTAACAGTTGAATTCCAAAATCTCTCTGTTTTTTCTTATTTTCGCCAAGTTGTTACGAAAATGTGGAATGTGAGTAGCTGTTGAATCTAAAATGGTGGATTTTTAGTTTTCTTCCCATTTGAGTGGCTGTGAGTGTTATATTTTCATACTAACGGCTAGATATTTTGACTAGTGAAAATGCAGGAATTTGGATAAATGAAAGGATATATTTTCAATGTGATAAATCTTCAGTTAGCTCTAAAACACACCCACGCGTTCTCTGGAAGCACCGACATCGGAGGCCCCTTAAAATCCATTGATTGTGTCCGATCAGGCGATGGAGATTGTGTTTCACCTTGATCTAAACGCACCCACGCGTTCTCTGGAAGCACCGACGTCGGAGGCCCCATAAAACCCATTGATTGTGCCAGATAAGGCGATGAGATCGTGTTTCACCCCGATATTCCGCACAATGGATCTCGAGGCCACGTCGCACCTATCATACGGTTAGTTTTTTATTCTACATGTCACAGATCTCCAAAATATGGCTATAAAATAACTTTTGACCATGATTTGTGCTATTACACACAAAGTGCACTTTTGGGGATGTGTGAGATGTGGAATAAAAAACTGACAGTATGATAGGTGCGACATGGTCTCAAGATCCATTGTGTGGAAGATAGGGTGAAACACGATCTCCATCAGCTAATAAATTTGTGACCCAAAAAAAAAAGGCACTACTAAATTTGTGAACCAAAAAAAAAGGCACTAATAAATTTGTGACCTTCCCCACCCCCCAAAAAAAAAGTTTACGCCGACCACAATGCCAACAGAGGATGATTTATTTAAAATAAAAAAAAAAAAAAGGCCGTCAAAGGGTGCTTTTGCACTACTACAGTAGAGTTACTTTTAGGCCAAGTGACTAGCCCATCCTTGGAACATGTCTAACCCAAAGAATCACCCCTATAGGCAGATGCAAACCTGCCAACTAGTAAGCTTTGATATCAGTCGTTAAAAATTAAAATAAAAGCAACTCATTTTCAGTTAAGTCGGCTTTCAAAGCCATAAATCTCAATTTCATCCCGATCGATTGGAAAATATATGCGATTTCATACCATATATCTCTATTTCATACCAAAAATGCTTCTATGTGGTCAAGAAGAAGATATTAATGGGAGTAGGTATTACTATTAAGGTGTCAAAATCGGAATCAGACTCAGGTATCAGCCCATGGAGGACCGAGAAGAGAATGCTTCTCATCTTTTCATTCACCGCCAATATACCTCCTCTATCTGCCACTTCTGGTTTAATTGGTTTCAGATTAATTGGGTTATGCCAGAATTTTGGTTTTTATTGCTTGGTCTTTGGTTTCTTGGCTCGTGGGAGAAAAGGAAAAGCGTCATTTGGAAGCTACTCTAGCCTTATACGATTCAGGCACTTCAATGAGCTCTTAGCTTGAAGCTGCTCCAGCCTTATACGATTCAGGACTGCATTTTGAACTTAGATGTCATTGGGTGTGCCCCCCCATTTTGTTCTCTTCCTTAGCTGGGTTGGTGTTTTCGTTGTTTTTTCTCTTTTTTCTTTGTAGCTGTGTGGGTTAGGCTCTTTCCTCGGCCTAGTGGAGCTTCTCGCTTCATTGGTCAGCGGAGAGTTCCCTTTGGGATGTGGTTTGTAAGTCTTAATTTATCTTTTTGAATGATAGGGTGAGGCCCTTATAACCTCATCGTTAATTATAAAAAAAAAAACAAAAAAAAAACAGAAGAAGATATTAACCATCTATTTTTGCACTATTTTAAAACTTTTGTCACATCCTCTTTCATTACAAAAGGAAACAGAAACCTCTTTGGGGGATAAAAAAATGGTAATGGGACCATTTTTAGATCTCATTTCTCTGATCAATTGGTTAACAAGGAACAACATCAGATGCAACGATGGTTCATTCACTAAAGACAAGCTTTTTAGAGATTGCGTCATTGCAGTCTGTATGTGGGTAGTAACTTGCGGAATGGACAACATCTCTATATTTAGCCTCAAAAGTTTCAAAGCCGAGCAGCGTATTTCTTTTCTCAATGCACTGTAATTGTGTTTTGGGTTTTTGGGCTGTTGCGGGCAAGGTGTCAAAATCAGTATCGGACTCGGGTATCGGTCCATAGAGGACCCACTACGTCAAAATGAGGAAAAACTACTGTAGTAGCATAAAATAAACCACTTCTTAAAATAGTGGTGTAATATTCCACTTCCTAAAACAATAGCTTTTTAACTTAAAGCGGTAGTTTTTAAATTAAAAATTGATTTAATAAATAATCCTCCCTCCACATGATGCTAGCACGTGCAAATCTATCGGGCCGAACCCCCCACCCCCAAACCTCTCTTTTTCTCTTTTTCTCGCTTCATCTTTCTAACAAAACGCCATCTCCAAATCATTTTTCTTTCTCTCTAAAATGCTAGCCTCTCTCCTCTTCCTCTCTCTCTTGATCAGAACCTTAGCTTCTTGATCAAAACCCTAGCTGCTCGATCATTCCTTCCCTTTAAATTTCTCAACTCTGTAATTAGCTGCTCGATCATTCAGTCACCAAACGAAGTTTGCGAGAGGGAGTTCATGAAAGTCGTTCTCTCGCCCCTCATTCAATTCGGGCGAGCATCCAACCTCTTTGATTAGATTTCGGCATCGAAATCTCCAGCGTCTGTCTTTGGATCTTCATTCGGAGCGAATCGGTGACCCTGATTTTTCCATCACAAGGTCAATTTTTTCAAATCATAGAAGATCTGGTGATCTATTTTTATCCTTTTTTTATAGATTTTGCGTATGATTCGACAGAATTCCTATTTCTCATGCTTGATTCACGTTTTGTACGTGGATTATTGGTAGCTTTAGTGATTTTTTGGGCGGATCCGTTAAGATTTTTGATGTAGGTATGGATTTTGAAATCTAAGTTTTAGATTCTCATCAATTTTGCATCTGTTTGTGTGATTTAGTTTTGATCTGTTTAGTTTATGAATAAGGGAGGAGTGGATAGGTCTTCAGATCCTTTGAATAAGAGAGGAGTGGATAGATCTGTTTCAATTCTGTTTTAGTTTTTGTTTTAGAGTTCAAATTTTTTAGATCTATGGTTACGGTTTATAGATCCAGAATTTGGTGTCACTCAGATCCCGTTTTCAGATCTAGGATTCGAGAATTTGATTTGTTTTTAGGAGATTGTTTTTTGTTCTAGTGGATTTGATAAGGTTTTTGCATTTTTGGAATACATCGTAATGTTTCGCTTGCAAAGTGATATCGTAGTTTCATCAAATCGACGATCAGTGTCGAATTCGCCACATGAAGCATCCATGTCAATGACAAGGTCGTCAAGGCTCAGATTTGGGACATTGCTGGCCAAGAAAGGTTTGATTTCATTTTTGTAGATCTCGATCTGGAAAATGAGTTACCTTTTTTTGGGTACAAAATTAGAGTTTTGAGGTTGCGAGAGGGAGAGATGATTGATGGTTTTATGTGGTTTTTTTTTGGGTTTCTACTTTGTTTTTGTTGTTTTATGCTTTAACTTGATGAGATCTTGTTTTCTTGTGAAATATACTTGGTTTGAAATGTATATGTGTTGCTTATAATCACATATTGTGGTGGTTCCTAGAATGTCTGTTGCCTGAATCACATTTTATTCCGGCTTTATACAATAAACGGTTGGCGACGCGATCAAGAATTTTTTTAGGAAAAAATGTGATTTTTATATTTGAATTGCGATGTTTGAGATTGAATCATGATTAATTTTTATCCCATTAAAACATACGATGGAACATCCTTTTTTTTGTTGATTTTTTCGATTTTTCCTTTGCTGATTTTTTGTCCCTAATTCGAACTTAGTAACTATGCTTCCAGCTGGCAAAATTTGTTGTCGCTGATATTTTTCTAAGAAATTTTAGTATTATTAGATGGGTCTCGCTGCCCATTACCTGGGTGCACGTAGGCTAAATGGGAGGGTGCGACTCCGGAGGGAGGGGTAGAAATAGGGACCCCTTAGTTGGTCCCTAATAGGTCCAGACACCTTCTGTTATAAAAAAAAAAAAAATTAGATCGGCATTAGTTCAAAAAGTATACAAAGGAGTGGAAAATGATGTGACGAGAAGGATTGGTGCAAATACCTCATTTCCTCATCTAGGAAGCCACATGAAGACTATTTTGGTGGCTTGGACTTGGAGCCCCCAATCACGCAAAGCTTAATTTTGATGTATGCTCTCTCGGCAAGCCAGGATCTATGGCATATGAGGAACATGCAAGAAATCATGATGATCGAATGCTATTTGGATTTTCCAGGCTGATTGAGTGGGTGGATTTTACAGAAGAGGAGGCTAAAGGGCTCTTGGAGGGATTAAAATCTTCTCAATCTGTAATTAGTGGTTGAGCAATTATCGAAGGAGATTCTGTGACAGCCCGGATTTCCTAACCGCGAAACCCGGGCCGTCGGGTCGACACTTCGGCCGAACCCCGAACGAAACACTTAGCATACACACACACAAAGCGGACACAAAGCAAAGCCATGACTAACTAACATAGCCATCAAACGAAAGAAAACTCTAATTATTTCTCAAAAGCTCAAAATAACGGTTCTAATTCCATACGAGTGCATATGAATAAAAGAACCGAAAAGAACCACCGGTAAGGGTCATCCCGTACTAAATCTCCAAAAGTATTGTCCTTTATACAACACTTAGCCACATTCTAGTTCAATGTCCAAGGTCGGACCTACCCGATCCTAGAGTAAATGAAGTAGTTCTCAGGATGGGGCTCTTGCTCCTCCTCAAGTGGCACTTATAGTTGAGGAGGAGCTTCATCTAAGCTTGGTAGGGAAAAATGAATAGCATGCACTTCTTATCAAACATATATGTTACAGCACAATTGAAAACATGAATTATTTCTTATAAGTGACCCAAATTCAAGAGGAACGAAAAGAACCAATGAAGTGGTCAGTACACATAAAAATGATCAACTGGAGCAAAGATTTATCATGATTGCAGAACCTTATCGGGTGCACACACTGAAGCACATAATAAAGGGAGGAACTTAAAGGTTTTTCACTTAAATCAGTACTCGAGTAACTATAGCCTCGAGTCCCTGATGGAATACCCACCATCGTCGCTCATATGAACCATTTGCATAGGTGCCCAAGGTCCCAACAAGGGTGGACACTTGTGCCGAACACATAATTTACCATTGGCCGGTATGATTACACAAGATCATATATGATCACAAAGGGTGTACGGATATCTCACCGTACCGGTCACAGATATCCCGCCACATCGGTCGCGATTATACCGCCATGTCGGTCGGGTATTCATATACAAACCTCAAATCATCATGCATAACTTATAGTTTATCACCGTGTTTAGTGCTAAGTATAATTAGATTGGAAAACTGAACATGAGACGCAATCTTTCACACACACATATCAAAAGGAATCAAGAGAGATTCCACATGGTAGCTCGTGGCTAAATTGAAGTTTGAAGAGTTTCTCATCACAAGGCATGCTTATGAAGGATTTCAATCACACAAGCACAGGAACATATTCGCATTTTAAATCTTAAAATCACTTATACTAATATGCTGACAAATTCATCATACCATGACACACACGTTATTGATAACAAATAGACATGCTATAGTGATTTCCCTACCTTGGTTACGAAGTTGTAGCGAGGTTCTTAATGCTCTCAAGCCTCAACCTCTCATAAGCGTACTTTCACCTAAATAAAGTATATTCATAATTCACACGTCAAAATTGACGCGAAACAGACAACTAAGGTTCTCCTCAAAATCTTTTAAACAAAACAGACCAAAATCCTGAATATGGCAATTTCGATCGATCGAAACCCAAATTTGATCGATCAACTTTATCTCGATCAATCAAATCCACAGAAGCCAATTATCAAACACACAGTTCGATCAAAAAAATTTAAATTCGATCGATCAAATTCAAAACTCAATCGATCAAAAGTTTATCGATCGGTCGAATCCCTCAGAACTCATACTTTGGCATTAAATTTTTGATCAAACGAATTATAGTTCGATCAATCAGATTCTCAAATTCGAACGATCGAAGTAAATTTCAATCAATCGAATCCTATCAGCAAAAATCTAAATCCCTGTTATATATATTTCGATCGATCGAGTATCATTTTTGATCGATCGAAACACATTTCGTTCGATCAAATTTTATTTCGATCAAACAAATTTCCTCAGAATTCGTATTCTTATTTCTAAAGTAATTTCGATAGATCGAATGTAATTTTGATCGATCGAAATTTACAGATTTCATCTGTTCTTGGGTTTCCACATTCGTTTTCCTTTCTTTCTCAAATTAGACCTTGTTTCTTATGATTTTTCGATCATAAATTAGATGCAACACCATCTAATCACAATTTCTCAAATTAAACATAGATTCCATACCTTAATCTCACCCGAATCCTCTATCTTTGCTTCCAAATCGGACTAGGGTTTCACAAATGAACTGCGTTTGTTCTTCTCCAATCAAACTATTAGCTTCACACTTCGAGAACGGATCGTTCTCGCATTCACCAGCATTCAACACCTTTGGTTCTCTCTCTCTCTCTCTCTCTTCATAAACTCTAATCATACAAAATGGGGTATTGAATGCAGGACTTTTAAGGTATTTATTTCCCTTATAACCAACCCAGCCTTAGGTTTAGGTGTTAAGCGGTTACACCTATGTTAGTGTATGAAGGTCCACTAACCCTTCAACACATCTTATTTCCATCTCTCACACAAAATCTGATCCATAGGATTTAATCCACATACATTACTCAATCCTTAGGCACGGTCTTCGACGTGCGAATAGTCAGGCACGTGCATCGAGGCATACTATTCACAGGTCAAACTTAGAGACGTTACAAATTCTATCAATCTTATTTGATGGGTTAGGGATGGGAGAAGCTTTCTTTGGCGACCATCCGGCATCTTTGAGGAAAATAAATAGGAAAGACAAAGGTTGGGCAGTTTTGCTTTTGATATATCCCTTGCGAGGCATACTGCCTTGCAGATGTGCAAAACTAGGGCCACTCTTGATCACGAGGTATTAGTGTCCTCACTACACTTAAATATTTTCTATTTTTCACTCAAATTGAGTAACTCTTTTAGAGAGAGAGAGAGTAAATTGTCTCCCACAGAGGCAGTTGGTATAACTAGAGGACATAAATTAATGGGGGGCACACCAACTCCCTCTGATCTAAATTGAGTTCCTCTAGAACCCGTCGCGCTACCGACTCATCCGTAGTAAACCTCTGAAGCATATGCACACTATTAGGAAATTTTGTTAGGGAAGACCTTACGATCTCGAGTGTGTCAGAACACATTCAATCGTAAAGACCCTAGCTTTCTATTCGTCTCTCCTTGATCATCTGGTTTGTCTCAAATACAGGTCAGTTCGTTTCTCCTTCCTCCTTAGTCTAATTGATTCTCGAAGCTGGAAAATACAAATTTTGAAGAAAATTTGATTGTGTATTTTTATATTGAATTGTTATTTCCACTCACTTTTAGTTTGGATTACATTTGGAATCTTAGAGTTTTTGTTGATGGATTAGCTGTGATTTTGATTGTGAAATTTGAATAATAGAATTATGAATTGTGTTTTTAATAGTTAGGGGTTGACGGAATTGGACTGTTTGTTTGGACTGGTGGATGGAGAGCCTTTTGGTTTTTGGGTGGATGAGTTTATATAATGAATTGTGTTTGGGTTAATTATAGCTTTAATCTGTACAACAGTTTCGGGTATGCAATACATGGCTTTATGCATGTAAATTGGAAACTGACAAGTGTCTCGGTGATAGACTCTCATAAGAACTTGACATGCCAACATTTTGATTTGTATATTAATTATAATTAACATAATAAAAAATATGTAGTAAATTATATCATAAGTAATAAAGCTATATAATTAGTGTACGGATAATGATATAAAGTAAAAGAAAAATAAATGTAAGATCAATGTGGATCCGGATGGATCTAAGCATTAGCCACCAACCCTTCTTTGTTTTTAATGTGCTTTGTAGTTAACTGTAGATTTATAGTTCTTTAGTTAGATCCGTGTGGATCCGGATGGATCTAAGCATTAGCCACCTATCCCTTGGGTTCGATAACCCTACTCAGTAAGTATTAGCTACAATTGACCTGGTTGAGCTGATAGCAAACATGAACAATAGCTTTTTAGCACCGTTGTTGGGATAGATAATGATTTAATATTAGATCTAGATAGATCTGCTCTGATCTAGCTCAGATCTGTGTTAGTTTTCATTTGTAGCAGTAGATTAGAATTTTTGTCTTTTTAAGCAATTTTTCTATAATTTCATTAGAACTTCGTTAAGACTCTAGATATTGCTGTAGTTTTATTTATTTAACTTTGCTCTCAACTTTATTAATGATCTTGCATGACCACTTTAAATGACCGCGTGAAATGCTTAGTCACTAATTAAATGATCGCGTGATAATTTTGTTTTGGCCAATGTGTTTTCATACTATTTTGGTGCCACGTCAAACTTCAATACACTGTATAGAACATTTGTTTTTCCTACAAATGAAAACTAATGAAAATGTATAATTTTCTTGAAAAATGCATTCCCCCCTACAAATTTCCAAACAAGGCCTAAAAGGATTGTACATTTTTAATTTGAATATATGAAATGTTCCAGTACCACTCGTAAAAAGAGTTGGTATTAGGTGCATGGGCTCTTCCTTCCCGGTGGTGCATAAATCTATATTAGTACACCATAGCAATGCTACCCACCAATTTAGATTTCCAGGTGTCAGACCAACATGATGATGGGATTCAGCCTAAAGTTGAACTCTAATCAGAGGTTTCTAGGCAACCGATCGAAACAATTTTTGTGCCTTAACGTGGACCATTTCCCATATGCTTTTATTCAGACAGTAGAAGTTACTCAACGGAAGAAGTTTTGGATTGGATCCAGTCTAAATGATGGCATCTTGGTGATGTGTTCATCATGTACAGAATTGATGAAATGTGCCACATGTATAGAATTATGACCCATCAACATCATACCAACTGATTTTCGTAATGACATTACCCCCACTTGGTGATGACAAGTTTTCATCCATTTTTGATGCATCCTTCGCTTTTGGCCTTTTAGTTAGCTTTATTTACTTAGATGAGAAGCAAGTGTCTACTTGAATTGATTATGAGGCTTTTTTCATCGAATGTTAATTAAGCAGCAAAATGGGTTGAATGCATAAAAAAGTTGAGGTGGGTGTATCAATTACCTTTGTATATTTCTTTAATTGCTTCAGTATCCTGATGCTTTCAGGACAATAATGCATGTGTTCTCAAAGTTAGTTGGGGATTATCCTTCAAGTTCTTGTTTCCATCATTAAATGCCTTAATCTTCCCTATTAGAGTAAACGAGGAAGGCCAAAAAGTAGTACACTATTGTCAATTTATTTTGGTTTGTTCCATTATCTTTAAGACAGTTGAAGACTGTTTTAATTCTTTGATAGTCATAGTTTTCTGGTTGGACCTGTAGCATTTCCACCGTGTCTATGATCTGCTACTCCACTAGAAACAACAGATTCAGATAAAGGAAATCAAACTCAGGAGGCTACACGTATATTTAGATTATTAGAAAATTCTCCGTGCCTGTAGTGCCATCAACTACCCCAAACAACTTTCCATATGTTTCTTATGGCAATTCAAATCTTACCAATGATTTTGTAAATTCCAAACCACTTTTTGGTACTTCAACACACCTTATCTCCTCCAGCAGCAGTGTTGGCAGCACAAATGGCGGAAATAGTCCATCTATATCTGGAGCACCACCTACATTTCTTCCGACAATATCTCAGTTTGGATCCAAAACCTCTGCAGCAGTTGCTGCTTCCAATTCAGTTCTCCCACTTACAATTGCTTCTGAAGTAGAAGATTTTGGACCAGAGAAAAGTAAGCGTTCATCATTCATGATAACCAGCTCATTGCCTCCTTCCACTTCATTTGCAGTTACTGGCATGGGTAGTACCAATTTTGGGTCTGTCTCTTTGCCTTTGTCTACTACTACAAATACTTCAGCTGGATCGTTGTTGGGCACTACAGCATCTCCCGTCGGAAGCAGGATTATGTCAATTGCACCAAGTACTCAGAGTCAATTTAGTTCATTCTCTACTTTGCCTTCTTCTTTGGGATTGAGTTCCTCTTTCAGCTCCTGTAGTTCTCCATTTGTGCCACCAATTCAGGGAGCCAAACTGTTTGGTTCAGGTTCTTTTGCATTTGGCAGTAGTATTTTTTCTAATTCATTTGGTTCAAATTTTCAGCCAGCCAAATCATCCATCCTTGGTTCTAGGTTTGGTTCTACACCTTCTCCAGCAACCAGATCTTCTTTTGGAATACCCTCAGGCCCCAGCTGCTTTACCAACCAACCCATTGTTTAATTCATCCTCTGGCAATGGTCATATGAATTTGAAGGACAGCATGGCTGAGGATGCAGTTATTGCAACCACGCCCGTGGTTTTGGTTGTGATTAAATCTTCTACAAGACCAAGGGTGATTCTGATTTCTGGTGTTGGAAAGTGAAGCCTTACTTGTTAGTAAGCCCATACGACTTTTCTCTGTTTTTTATAATCTTTTTGTGATTTGACTTTGGGAAAACTTCTATACTAGATATTGTGTATAAATTTTGAGTTTAGACTATGGATATACTAAACTCTGCACCAAAAGCCATATTCCCCAAGTAGATGAACTAAGGTTATGGATGATGAGTAAAAAAAGTCATATTCCCCAAATAGATAGGATAACGTTGTGATGATGATGAGTTCAAAAGTCATTTTCCCCCTGCTACGTCTCAGGTTAGGCCCTTAACAAATGGCATTATAGTCAGCACCACGTCTCAGGTTAGAATATGTTGTACAGTTATATGATCTGGATTACTTCAAATATGAGATTTCACATTTCAGTCCAGTGTTCACAACATCTAGCGCATTTTATGTTGCAGTTTGGTGGCTGTACTCTTTACCGTATTGCGCATATTGTATCAAACTCATCTTGTTATCAGTTCAGTGTGTTCTGTTCTTTATTTCTGTTGGTTTTGTTCTAAAGTTTTACGGGATAGGTGCAAATTAAACAAAATCACACTAAATTACAAAGAGCGATCAGATCCTCTCATACTACTTAGTCAGGTCACTCACACAATCACACCAAAGGCAAAACAAAAGCAAATAAGCTTCAGTATCCTAGGTGCAAAATAGTAAGGCTTATGGCACAGGGAGTCACATTCCATATTTGTATGGTTCCTCATTGATCATTACTCTATGTAAATTTTCCTTCAATTAGACCTAATATTTAGGCCATAGAATAGACTACACAAATTTGAAGGTATAACTAGCAGCATTCGCTAAGGTCAAGGATTCTACAAAGTTTAGATGCACCTTTGCATGGGTCTTGAATTTGATGAGAAATACAAAAGAAAAGTACAAAGAAGTAAATTTTACCAGTCCTTACATGTGACTTGATTGCCGACTAATTACGGGGTACTAGGCTTCACAGGTAAAGCTAAACATGCTTTCACATATGATAAATGGACTGATTTAAGATTCTAAAACCAGAGGATGGAGCAATTTTTATTGTTATTTATGGTGCCATTTAGTGACAATTTTTCAGAGAAACAAATAAAGTAATTATTTGATGTAACTATAACTAGTTATTACATTGTTTATTTGCAGTTTTTGCCCTTGCAAAACTAATGAACGTGAAAGAAGAATGTGGAGAACTTTCCTCTATCGCAAGGTTTTCCCTTACAAGTTATCATATCTATGTTACAGATGACAGATCGCATGTGCTTGTGTATATACATCTGCATATTCTTGCTCAAGTTTATTTACGTGCTTGTCTGGGTCCACACACATGATGTGCTTTGTCGAAATAAAAATTCTCAAACAATTATCATGGGTGTTGTTTTCTTACTTTCCATTGCTTAGAAAGTTCAACACAATACTATTTCCCTTATCATGATATACAAATTCACATGGAGAAAGGAATAATTATTATAATCTTTTTTTAATTTATCACAGGCAAGGATCAGGCAGTGCATGTCACAGTCTTTATGGTGGATTTGTCAAGTGGACCATTGGAAATGTGAGGTTGAATTTTGATGTTCTACTTGTTTGCTTCTTGATGACAATTTGTGAATAATTTCAGTCATCATCCCATCCTTCCAGTGCCCAGTTCTGATTTTATTTTATTTTTCTCATGCCAAGGATGCGACTAGAAGTGACAGCATTGTTGTTCAACTTGCAAGTGAGACACATTAGGATGAACTCGTTATAATTATTGCAATGGTATGTGGTATTCTTCTATCACACTTTCTATCAGTTGATAGTTTAACTGGTTACTTGTTTGCAGGATATTTCCATTTTCCAAATGCTGGTTTGCATTTAATATAGGATTTTCCAATCATCTGTGGCTTTATGTTTTGGTTCCTGATTTTTGTTTACATATCAAAGCTTTTGAAGTAGAACTTGCTGATTAGTCATTGTAGACACACAAATTTGGCCCAAGGCCTGATCAAAACATATTTCGAGAGAGGCGCATTTCCGAGCTTTTGATGGCATGTATGGAACCCTTAGGAATCACCCCAAACCCTTTGGAATCACCCTAGATCCCTTAGGAACCTACCCCAAACCTTTATAAACCAATCCCGACCCTTAGAACCCCTTCCGAGCAATGGATGAGGAGGGGTGTATCGGGACTGGCCACGGCCTTCCACTATGATTGAATCTTATACCATTGGAAAGAAGACTTCTCCAGCTTTTCAACGGTCTAAGAATCGCCCCAATCGGAGGTGTGCATCAAAAGATATGGCAGTCCGAACCTGGAGGGCAGAAATATAAATTCAAGTGGGCCCCTAGGGATTTGGCGCAACTAATAGGCGCCAGGCCACTTCTCCCAGATTTTAAGCCTGACGCAACTAATAGTTGTGCTAGTTTTAAATGTGGACCCCATCCTCGCGAGCCAACTTCCAGCCACTGTTTAAAACTGTTTTACTATACATTTGCCTGGCGCAATTATTAGTTACACCAGGCATATGAACAGTGACCTCTAGTTTTTGCCCCAAAAATCATGATTGGGGTTTGACTTGTTGACCACCTTGACCTTTGGGATGTGTTTCGATAGTTCTGTTGCACCCATTAACTACCTATTTGTAACCCTTCAAGTGGCTTAAGGCCTCACCCCATCATCCACCATTGAAGGACCTTCTCACACCTTTCAAGGCTCCAAAAATCTTAGGAAACCTTAGATGTGAGATTACCTAATTCCTAATCTTGATTAACATCTAAACACCCTCCTAACCCACTCATTTCCTATAAATAGAACCCCCCACCCCTTGGTTTAAGGGTTGAGAATTTTTGCCTAAGAGAGAAAGAGCTTAAAGTGAGAAGACCTTTCTCCCTTTGGTGCATCATTTCCATGCAAATTCAAGAATTCCAAAACCCTCTTTTAGTGATATTTTCCACCTTAGATCCCCTAGTTTAAGTGTATGCTACCCATTTACCTTACCCCTCTACCTCTTAGCTAGCAAGCCTTAGAGGTTAGTACTCTATTTTCCACCATACAAGCCTTCAAAAGCTCATCAAAGCAAGTCACGCGAGGCTCTCCTACGGTACTACAAGGGCCCGAAGGCTCTTGATCTTCCCTTTCTTCTCCTATCTGTTTTTGGCTCTTCTCATCCTCCCATTTGTGCCGTTATGTCGGACACAAATAGGATTGTAAGACCCATTTGGGCAAGAGGAAGCCTTTTTCATTTCTTTTTATTATACTTATTTTGGCCATTAGTAGAGACCGCGTTAAGCGGGTTGATCGGGTTTCTAACACCTTCCCGATCGATAACCGAAGCCCCTACCCAAGAGCCTGTGGTGTGGACCGGATTCAGAGTTATATTTGTGGCACTTCAGTGCTTATAAAAATGAACTAGGTTTCCCGGGACACCGAAAGCTTCGGGTGGTGACTCTATATTTTTAAGAGAGAGCGCATTGTCGCGACCGGATCGTCAAAAAATCCCATGGTTGCATAGTCATGCACACCAATTTTGAGGGACCTATAGAACCTTACGGGAACAATGAATTAAAGGGAACCTACTTGTTCTTCTGTACTCTCCACTTTTCTTTCTTAATACTTTCCCAATTTATTCAAGTCGCTCAATGCTCCTGCAGGTTTTACAAACTTCTCCTTTTTCTCCCTAACCAACTCCCCTCTACCCCACGCACCAGCACGGTGGATACTTTTGAAATGCTTGTTCCTTTTACTTTGGGGTTGAGTTAATGACGGGGAATGCCAAGATCAACTTCAGAGAAAAAAAAATTTTAATTTTTTTTTTAATGAACAGTGTCCATGAACAGTATCACAGACGTCCGTGAACAGTGTCACAGACATCCAGGATGAACACTACGGACGTCCGTGGGCGTCGTGATGGAGTTTTCTAATTTTGATGAAATTTACCTTTTTTAGTATTTTATTAGTATTAGGACTTTTTATTTCGAATTTTAATTATTAGTGGCCTATTTATTAAGGCTTGTAAAGATTTTTTAATGAGTTGTTTGAATATTTGAATGCTTTTATACTTGAATATTCTTTGCCTGGCATGGGTTTGGTATGAGGCCAAGGGAGTGATTCCCAAAAGCTATCTATTTATCTTTTCTATTATCTATCACTGTCTTCCTTGAATATTTTACCTTATTGATCTCTACTTGTTTTTTCTACATCTTAACCTATTGATTTCTTGATCCCCAAAACCATAAATCCCTTTCCGAATCCCAAATCAAACAGAGCCCAAAACCTTTTTTCTAAACCATAAACCAAACCATGAGCCTATTACAAAACTATACATCTATTTCCAAAGCTCTAATTAGAGCCTGTGAATCTACGTCAGATCGAAGACGAACGCCCAAGCTTGAAAAAAGCCAGAGTTCTATCTCTAGGCTGATCTCACCTCAAGTCTAATAGTACTTTCGCATCGGACTCGACCCTAACTGGATCTCGCGTGATCTACCAACATGAATTCTCTGAACCCTAAGGTATTTAAGATAGTTTTGAGATTAAGCTTGATTTAATTTTATTTAATTTCGACAAAAATTGCATAAAAATTATATTCACACATTTTAGGGTCGTTGTCTCGCGTCAGTTTTGGTATCAAAGCCCTAGGTTTCTAGGTTAGGGCATCTTTGCTTGTCATATTTATTTTATTACATTTTAATTTTCAATGCATTTTATGATTCATCAAGTGTGCATGTCTAGTGTTTGTTAAAACTCCTTAATTGTTGTGTGGCTCATAGAATTATGTCTAAGTTGTGTTTGTGTCAAGTATTATGTATGAGTCACACGCCACCATGAAGTCCTTACCCGTCATGAAAGGGTGCTAGCTGAATGAGGGAACCACTACAACCCAAATTTTTGGTAAAGTCCCCAAAGTCGTGATGAAACTAGAGTTAGGGGATACCCTCATCATCGTGAACCAGAGTACGACCCTTCCAAGAAGTTTCTAAAATCTATTCGGGATGAGGTTCCAAATTTTGAGGGTACGGCGAACCCTAAAACCTTCATAGAGTGGTTATCTAGTGTAGTGGAGTATTTTGATTGGTATGGTGTACCAGATGAGTATAAAATTAGACTAGTGACAACAAAGTTTAAGGGTAATGCCTAGATTTTTTGGATTCATATAGAACTCTGTGTTGAGTTTCGTCGGATTAAACCCATCTCCACATGGGAGGATATAAAGGTGACACTTATTGAAAAGTATGTTCCTTTGGCACATCGTCACCTTCTACCGAGTTTGAGAAATAAGACAAATAAGTGCCATGATTGTCTTAAGTGTCAAGGATTCAGATACTTTGCTTACCAGTGTTCCATTAAACTTCCCACTCCGAATTTATTGACTGAAAGCGTTCGTTATAAGGAGCCGAAAAATATGAAAGTAGAAGAGGAAGTATATGACCCTAGAACCGTGATGAGTGAAGAGGAGATGGAAGAAGTTGACGAAAGTCTCGTTTGTGTTAAAGAGACTTCTATCTCCCTTGTGAGTAGTGATGTTTGGTCGCCCACACATGAGTCAACTGAGTCACCCACGCACAATTCGACCGAGTCACCTACGCACTCTTTGTTAGTGCCCGTAGAGCCAGTTGTGCACGAGTCCTTATTGGTGGTAGAGTCGAGTGCACTTGAATCTTTGAAGTTGGTCGAACAGAGCGTACATTAGCCATTGATGTCACTTAATTCGATCACACATGAGGTGATAAAGCCCACAGAGTCAGTTGTGCCTAAGTCGTTAGCGTCGCATGCACATGAGCGTACCGAGTTCATAAATATACATACATATCATAGTCTCAAGTTACATACTGCTTCACATTTCGAATCTTATTGTGAGTCACATTCCGCATTGCATGCCGAAATTAAACATAAGATTAATTCAAGCAACAATCAATACAAATTATTTGTTGATACTCACAGAAGATTAATTGAGGAAAGATTAGATGATCTTATGGCATTCACCTGCGGCAGAGAGTTTCTAGTTTATAAGATGAAGAGGGTTAATACGTCAACTACCGAGAGTGCATGGGCCAGTCATGAAAGCGTTCACCGCTTGAATTCCCGTATTCCCGACCGATATCGCGATCACACTTCATCAGGGATGAATTCCTTCAGGTCCGAGAGAGTTGATGAGAAGCTTCAAAAATATTTGGTATAGTGGAATGGCACGCCGGGTGATCAGGTTCATCAAGGAGAGGTTTACAGTGTGCGTCTCGCAACAATCAGCCGAGATGAGGATCATACCTCACCAGGAGCCGAGATTGTTTGGGCTAGTTACAAGGAGTTCCACCGTACGAGTTCCGATACACTTGATCAGTACCACATGCGTGTTTCATCGGTGATAAAATATTTTGAGTGGAGGAGAATGACTGAGAACGCCAAGATCGACTTCAGAGAAAAGAAAATTAAAATTTTTTTTTTAATGAAGAGTGTCCGTGTATAGTGTCACGGACATCCGTGATGAACACTACAAACATCTGTAGGCGTCGTGACGGGGTTTTCTAATTTTGACTAAATTTATCTGTTTAAGTGTTTTATTAGTATTAGGACTCTTTATTTCAAATTTTAATTATTAATGGCCTATATATTGAAGCTTGTAAAGACTTTTTAATTAGTTATTGAATATTTTGAATGCTTTTATGCTTGAATATTCTTTGCCTGAGATGGGTTTGGTGTGAGGCCAAGGGAGTGATCCCTAAAAGCTATCTGTTTATCTTTTCTATTATCTATCATTGTCTTCTTTGAATCTTTTACCTTATTGATCTCTGCTTATTTTTCTAAATCTCAATCTATTGATTTAGATCCGAAACCCTGAACCTTTTATGAACCCTAAATCCATCAGAGTTAAAACCCTTTTGGAAACCATAACCTAAAACCAAACCATAAGCCTATTACAAACCATAAATCCCTTTCACAACCCTATTTGGAAACCGTGAATCTACATCAGATTGAAGACGAGTGCCTAAGTCTAGAAAAAGCCAAAGTTCTATCTCTAGGCCGATCTTGCCTCAAGTTTAATAGTACATGCGCATCGGACTGGACCCTAACTGGATCTCATGTGATCTACTCATCAAAATTCTGCAAACCCTAAGGTATTTTAAGATAATTTTGCGATTAAACTTGAATTAATTTATTTAATTTCAGCAAAATTACATAAAAATCATAGTCACGCATTTTAGGGTCGTTGTCCCATGTCAGTTGTAGCTGCACTATCAGTAGTGATTATAATTCAGAGCCAACAAATGGCCAAATTCTAACCTCAAGGGGTTAAGTGAGCTGGCCAGGTACCTGCTTCCAAAAGTAGAAAATCTGAGTTCGAATCCCCTCCCCCACTTGAGGACACCCTAGGGATTTATATCTTGTGCTGACCCGACATGTGCTGAATTTGAGATGCACATGTGCCCCTGGGATTAGGCTGGTGCTCTAAGAGGCTCAGATACCCAGGTTATCAAAAAAATAAAATGGCCAAATTCTCTTCAAGTAGCCACTTCTTAAAGTAGTTGCTACAAAGTGCCAACACAATATATTCTTAAGTTCCATTTGGATCCTTGAATTCTATGTAAAAAATTTAAAGGGATTATTAACATAGTTTTGAGGGTTAGATGGAATATCGCCAAAAGAGATTATCTGTGCGGCTGTGCTTATCAGCTCAATTTTTTGTTTCATATATACATATTTTACTAGATGACTTTCATAGAATTTGTATAAAACAATATATTGAATTTATACTTTTGATCATCTAGAATCATCTATAATGTCTATCACATGAGTGGAAAATGTACATGTTTCAATTTCTGTGGCTTCACATCTTTTTTTTTTTGAATCTTTTCAATTGCTCAAATCTTGTTTTGAAGTTTATTAAAAAATGGACTTGTTCCTTGATTATTGTTGTTCAATAATTTACTTATTTACCACGACTTTTCAATTAGATTGAAGGACATGTTCTATTTGAACACTAGTAGTCAAGGAAGCATGAGCTGAATTCCGTGTTACTTGGATCATGAAGAAGAAACCATGATTTTTCTCTGTTCCTTTATCAACCTTTTTTGGGGCAGGGGTACCTTTATTTGCAATTTGCAAAAGTTTATTTTTTCTCAACTCGGGTTTGGATGTGCCAAACTATTGACTGCTTTAAATCAGACTATGGGGATCATTTTTGTCCCAATCATACACAAAATTGTTTTCGAGGTCATGGGCCTACCATCAGATGTTCATTCCACATGGCACACAATCCAAAAAGTAACCTAAGAACCACTTTTGATGGTATGCCGTGATCACGTTCACTTTTTGGATGTGTGCCACGTGGAATCAACATCTGACCATTATGGTAGGCCCATAATCTCATGATCTATTATGTGGAAGATTGGGACGAAAAACGATCTCCATCATCTACTTCAAAGCAGTCCACAGTTTAGCACGGGCAAACCCAAATTTAGAAAAAAGAATCGTGGGTTGCAAATAAAGGTATCCCTTTTTTAGGTTTGGGATTACATGACGTAATTATCTTGACTGAAACTGAAAATTTGAAATTCAAATATTTTTCTTAAGACTGTGATCTTGACCCTCCCTTATTTTATTCTAATCATTGAAAATTTTATATATGTCATTGAATGGGAGGCCATTTTTACTTACTAAGATGGTTTCACTCTTTTTTTCTTTGTTCTTTTTCTAATTTTTCGTCTTTTTATTTCTACTACTCTTAACTCATTTAATTCCTTTCTTTTTTCAATAGCGGGTATTCGTTATTGAGGGGCCCACATCACAACAAAGGGCTCGCCTTCACCAAGAAAGAGCAAGATGCTCATTACTTGCGCGGCCTTCTACCTACAACCTGTGTGACTCAAGAGCTTCAAGTATGTTAATTTCCTTTGTTTGAACCAAAATTTTGTATCTTTTCATATGACTCGGCTGACTCGTATGAAAATGGAAAGAAAATTACAACTCAGCCGAGTCAAATCTGATTTTACTCAGTCAAGGCTAATCATGCACAATCTCTGCCAATATCAAGTTCCTTTGCAGAGGTATATGGCCATTATGGATCTCCAGGTATGAGATTTTATTTATTTGTATATTTTTTTGAGTTTGTTAGAGGTTTTGAGTTATTGATGAGTTTTTTAGTTTATTAGTTCTTTTTCACTTGTGTTTACAGGAGATGAATGAGAGGTTATTTTGCAAGATTCTCATTCATCATGTTGAGGAGTTGCTTCCGGTTGTATACACTCCAACAGTTGGTGAGGCTTGCCAGAAATATGGGAGAATTTTTAGGCGTCCAGAGGGACTTACTTTATGCTACTTCAGGAAAATACAGTTCTACACTATTATATTCAAATGGGTTTATTTTGTGATTCAAATGTGATGTGTCTTCTATCGATTTTAACTATCCGACCGATTCACATCCTTTTAATGTAATTTTCAGGTTTTTTATTTTTTATTTTTTATTTTTTTAAGATTCGTTTGGGTGGTTCTGTAACTTCTGATAATATGGATGTATCAAACATAGGACTATGTTGCCTAGGAAGCCCAGCGAGTTCACATGCTGCTACAAACCCTATTCAATTATAATAATGAGAGTGCTATAAACAGAATATGCATTGGGACATATCAGTGAACATATCATTATGACAACTTCTACAAACCTAAAATAATCTGCTTAAAGTCGTGTTTTAGTTGTTTTATTAGCTTGGAGTTGGATCGTAATACTAAGAAACTCATTATTGTATTTTTCACTACAAAAAATATAGCATACGCCGACGGCTGAAATTTAGAAGCCGTCGGTGTAGGGGAGGATTTGGGCCAAACCCCGAGAGCCAACCCGGCCACTCCACTTAACGCCCATGACCCACTTAGTCGGGCCATATATAAATCAATTTTTTCTCCCTCACGTGAACTCCCTTCTCACGAACTCAAACCTTTCTCCCTTTTCCCGAACTCCCCTCTGAAACCCTAGCTAGCTTCTCTCCTCCTCTGCCGCTCCCATCGAAACCCCCAAACTAAGCCCTAATCCTGCCAGGATCAGAGTTTATGTAATCTCCAAGCGATTCAAGTACCTTAGGCCTTTCTTTTGCTTCTCGCGTGTTTTGTTTTTGATCAAGAGTTGGGCGGTGGAAATCGGTATGATTCATGTCAATCAATTGGTTTCATTTTTTGTGTTTATTTTCAGTTTTTGATCTGAATGATCTTTGTTTTGGGGTTTTATTTTGATATGGGATTAGATCTTTGTGTTTTGGTTATGGATTTATTGGTGATCTCTGTGTTTTGGTTATGGATTTATTGCAGATGGTGAAAAGAAGTGATGAAACCGATAGATCGAATAGTTGCAGAGAACGAAGTTGCTTTTAGAGTCGATTCTCCGTTGCGTTCTTCTTCTGCCGATCGATCGCTCTAATCCTCTAAAATATCTCCCCGATCTCATCCTCGTTAGTATCTTTCGAATCTCACTGTTTTCTCATTTCCTTTTGATTTGTTGTGTTAAGGTTTTTATGAAAATTCACTCTATTGATGCAAGGTTATTGGGGAAGAAATCGAGCTTAAAGCAGTAAGATCTCGGTATTTTCAAAGGAACATACTAAGAAAATATACGATTGCGACGGAGAATTAAAACTACTCGTTTAGTCTTAGATCTGAAAAGTAATGATTTTTTGGTGAAATTTGATAAATCTGGAAGTCGTTGGGGTAGTTCTTGACCGATTGCAAGTGTGAAACTGAGGTAATTTAAAGTTTGGACAGATGATTGTAGTTTCAGATTTCGTGAGTGTTGTAGAATTGATGCACATAAATTATTTTAATTATATTTTTTGATTCAATAACATAATTTTTCTAAGTGCACCATCTTTTGAGATTTGTCAACCCCTTAATTCTGTTTTTATGTGTGCGTTAAGAAAAGGTGAGGAGCACATAGCAACTCTCTTTTTTGAACTAGTGATACAAATCATTTATAGATCCTCACACGAAATCCAAATACAGTGCTTAAATATCCAAATAGGAGATTTGTATCTCTAAATATTTGAAATTTCTGCATTTGAAATTCCTGAATTTGAGATCTTCAAATCCACATACTCGTTCCCAAATGCATCCATATAGTTGTTTTGAATAACAAGCTAATTCCCAGTGTACCTATATTGACCTTAACTTTCCATTTTAGCTCATTTACATGTCTACTATAGCTTGAAAAACACAACATATAAATCAATGATGATGGGACTTGCCTATAATGTCCAGGCCATGGGCAGTCAATCCATCACCATGGGGCTACCACCATCTTCATGAATTCAGTTCACCAACTCTGGAGACTATTTTGCCTTTGAATTCTGAGCAAACAACAACATTAGAGAGTAGTTGGACCTCACACTGAATTTCGAGCAAACTACAGATTAGAGGCAAATTAAATAGTTAGATCAATTTGCTCTTTTGAGAATTGAGAATACCTTAATCAAATCATACATTTTGGGTAGGTTTATGATACATGGGATCGTAATCCTAGTATACAAGTCAAGCATCCCGATGAGCAGAGAACACCTTAATCAAATCATCTAGTTCGAACCTGCAGTTCTCAACAGAAAAAAAAAAGAGGACAAAAGAACTTGGGCAAAAAAATTGCTCAATAAATGGAACTACTAAAAGCGAGCCATTAAGATGAGGTATGTTATTTGAGTCACGATCGTAACTCTTGTTTGCCATTGATCACATTGAATGAGAGGTAGGTTTAGGTCCAACTGGTTGAATCAAGGTCTTTGTAGAATTAAGGTTTAGAGAATTAGCTAGGTTGGAATGAGGCATGATCAAAAAACTAATTCATATCACTTTGATTTTGGTTGCTATGATAATACCATTAGACTTTTTTTATTCTTGCTATCCTTTAATAGAGAGGAGGTTCTTGGTAGTTCTTTCTTGGAGATTAAGAAGTTTATTCATATATCTTTTGCTGAGCACAATTTGGGACTTGGAGATTAAGAAGTTTCAGTGCCTGAAGACTTTGATGCATACTGCCCATAGGCATCAGGTTAACGTAAAAGCCATAGAATTCAGCTAGCATCAATTGAAGTTCAAGGGGTTGTTGCACATTTGGTGGCAAGCTTGGGCATATTAGGAGAAAAAAAAAACAAATCGAAATTGGAGAAAACTAAAAGAAAAGTTACAAAAAGATATTAAATAAAAAAACTAGAAAAATAAATTAGGAGAGTTAATCTACAATTGGTGTCCACCCATCAAAAGCATTAAAGCATTCCACGAATATGTGTGACTGCGTGACGTGCACGGACCGTTATGTCCACCTATGATGGGTGGAAAATCATTCTAGATTAACTCTTTTTTATAAGTGGTGCCTAAAAGGTAAGATTTCTACCAAGTGTTTATTTTGGATCTTCTAAGAGAGGCTCGCTTTCAAATTGGATTTGCAAAGAAAATTAGAAAGAACAAGGGAAGGGAAATTGGATGAAAGGGCCCCCTTCCCTCCTTCATTTGCTGTCAACTTTAGCATTCCACGGTAACTCCATGCCTACACTTTGCCTGCACAAAACCTGCCTGTCCTTTTTGAAAAAGAGTCATTGGTAACCAATGTGTCAAACTCGGTTTGATGTCGATCCATGATGGACCGATACCAACACTTATCAATTCTGATATTTGATACCATATTGGTGCCAGTGCACAATTCAAACATCAAAGAATTTCGATGTTTAAGATTTTGTTGACGGCTTATTAGAAGCGATATATCAATTTGAATTGTTTGGCCGAAAACCACATTAATTGAACAAAAATAAGCATCAGATCAAGATCCTCTTGGTAGTTCTTTCTTGTGCTTCATCAGTATTGGATTGATTGTATGATGGTACATATAGAGATTCTGTCTATATGCTTTCTATTTGTTTTTCATACATTCGATTTATGACTGACTAGTTTCAAACTTGGAATTTGTAGGCTCTTGTGAAGCAAGCTGGTTTGAAGCTTATTACTCCCTCTCCCTTGTCGGTTTTTGTGAAGCAATTTGTAGGTTTTTTTTTTTTCTGTCAAACGCTTATTACTCCCTCTCCCTTTCCCTCTTCCTCTCTTCAAAACCCTAGCTGTGTAATGGAAACCCTAACCGCGTAATATAATCGAAGGTCATAATGCATCATCGATCATCGAATCAGAGGTCGAAGGAAACTTCATCAACTCCATTTGATATTGTAGATCAGATCAACCAAAAAAAGCCCTAAGGTAAATCAGAAGCCCTAAAATTTTCTCGTTGTATCTTAGCCCTAAAATTTTGATAATTTGGTCGATGGATTAATGAGATTTAATGATTTTATGGGTGATAGATTACTAGTTATTTGTGATTTGATTCATGAAGTTTAAAATTTCCATTGATGAATACTAAATGATAGATTTTTATGGACTTATTACGGTGCTACAATTAATTAGTTGGAAAAACTTGAGAGACGGTTCCATTGTAGTAAGGGATTTGGAAAACCAGGCATTGCATAAAGATAGTTTAGGGTTTATCCAATGGGTTTGGGGGGTTCTTAAACTTTCATCTTTAGTTTTGGATGGATAATTAGCAACAAGGATGGGGCCATTCCATAATGGGCCTTTTGTTTCATGTTCTTCTACAAAAGCAGAGATACTACCATATTTGAGGGTTTTGATCACACCATTCCCCCCATGATGAGCCGGTTATTATTGATCTTTGCTCCAAAGATGTTACACTTGAGGCATGTGCATAGAGAGGCCAACGGTGTGGTTGATTCCCCCTTGCCAAAATATTACACTTGAGGCATCCTCTGTTTTCAACTACCACACTCTCACAACAACTTCGTCCGTGTCCATCCATGGTACGCTTTTTTTTGTAATTTTTTTTTTTATATAAATTAATTAATGCATTGTGCTCTCCTTATGTTTTTTTAATCTCTGGATTCATCGGGGAATTTATAATCAATCTCTTTGGATTTCAGGCGACTTTTGGAGATTCCAAACTGAAGCGCTATTCCTATTTCCGACTTTTGGAGGTTCCTCTATACATTCCTTAACCAATTTGATTCAGGTTTATGTGAAGTCCATATGTCTCATAGCTTCGAGCTGAGCACCCCATCTGACATTCTCGACTTGTCGTAAGCGTTTCTTATACAAACTGTTGGAGAACTTGACTCATTCTCTTGTTTTTCAATGAAAAACTTTTGAGGAACTCATGTGATAATGAAGTTGTTCCTAACTCTTATTCCCTTTGTAAAGGATGATGGGAAAGGACTAATGAGTTTTGGAAGAACCAGCCAAGCCTTGTCGGCATAATATTGTTGATGAGCTTGTAAAGAACAATGGTTTGAAACACATGGAGAGAACTAGATTTATCATACTTTATTTCCAAGCAATTAGAAATGATTTTTAAGGAGTTTTTCTTACAAAAAGTTTCTAATTGCCTATATCAAATCCACTCCAGCAATATGCCCATTCCTTTTGCAGATTTCCATTGGGAATTTATCTATCAAGAGCCTTATGTAATCAATTATCAGGATTATGTAATTGCCCATAAGATTTCCTTGTCAGACAATTAATTATTCAACTCATTATGGAATATTAAAGCATATGAATGTGTAATTCAGGTTTCTAGTGTGGTTTTAGAACTTCCTCAACCACTTGGTTTTTCAGTTTAATATATTAAGTATCAAAAGGTGTGATGCTTCCCTATATGCATTTGAAATTCCTGTAAATCTTTCTAATTTGAGCTTTGTAGGTATTGATTATTTTTTGAAATTTTATTGGAGGTTTTTACTAGTTCGGAGTTATTTTGCTTGTTCTTAGTCTTAATTATATTATTTGAGAATGGTTGACGAGAGCATCTATCTGGTCTGCCAAGAGAATTATTCATTTGGTATGTACATTTTGGGATTTAATGTTAATTTTCTTAGAACACTTTTTCACACTATGTTTATTGCTTGTTTTAAAAGGTTAATGACCGTTATAATCTAATGTAGCAGAAAAGGTTATAATTTGAGGAAAGAAAACAAGCAAATCAGAGAAGGGTAATTTTCATTGACTATAGTGCATTTTCTTCCTAACAACCTAGATTATATTGGAGCTTTAATTGATTTATTGACTAAAGAAATCTTAATGATGAGAAAGTTTTTCTTGGCCTTTTTTTTTTTTCCTTTCAAATTGCTTCTATTGAAGCTGTGGTGGTTGAATCATGCAGTTGAGAAGGTTTGGCCTATATGCATGGAACAGATTGCATCACAGAAAATTCTCCTTCCCATTATACCTTGGTTCTAGGAAAAGTACAAGCCTTGGACTGATGTATGGTTCTAACCTTGGAATAGATCATATCCCACATGCCCACACATTTGTAACATGTACTTCTTAATTTATGTAATTATAGTCATAATCTCGGATATGAAGTGCTGCATTAATAATACTTCATCATTGAAGTTCATGCTTATAATTAACAAGCATCCTTTAGATATATTTTTTTGTAGACCGACTCTTATGATTGCATGTACACAAAAAGGGCAATGACAACCAGATTTATGTCATGTGGTACACATCTGTGATCAATTCTAGTGGTCCAATTTACATCCCATCATTGGGACAGGCATCAGTCAAAGAGTTGCGTCTATAAAAGGATTGAACAATCGGATTAGTGAACTGTAATATGGACCATTGAAAAAATATGCACAACCATTCATATTAGAGGTACATAGATTAGATGGTTCAAATCCCTGAGTGAGTTATTTTCTGTAAACCCATCTGCTCGGATGAAGGACTCCTTCCCTCCATTGGATGAAGGAGCTTTCTTGGCTACTCAAACTACTTCAATAGAGCTCTCTCGTATATAGGATATGACTTGGAAAAATGAATTTTGTATTCGGATTTATGGTATTTCCGCACTTGCGAATTGATTTAATAATCATGATGGTTTCTTTTTGTTTTGATGCAATTGTACCAACTCAGTTCTTTGATGGCATGGGACTGACGTTGTGCGCACCATCTTATTAAATTTTGGACTTAATAGTTGAACTCAACATGTTCAGAATTGAACATATTCGGAATAGGTATTCTGAAATTGCTGGTGATTATATGAACCTTAAATAGCTGAATATTTTCTTTTTAAAGTTTATCTCTTCGGTTGGTGAGAGCTGCAAGGTCGGTGTGGTCTTCTGAAATTAGTGATCTGATTATGTATCTTAATGGTAGTCATGTAATGTTTCTCAACTGACATTAAAATCTGTGCAGGTAGACTTTTGATCATGCAGACAGAGATGATGTATACTAGTGAAAGCTCTTCCTTTAAAGCTCAACAACAACAGAATTGGGATTGAGATTGATTCTTAGGGTCTAATGCTACACAAGTCAATGCGATCCTGTAATAGCCCGAAAAATCACGCTAAACTATGACCTCGGGATCCGTGCCCGATCGGTCACAGGTTTGACCAATTAGGAGTTCGATAGTTAGCGTAGAGTGTGATGAGTGAATGTGAAGTGATGGTTTGAGTAGCTATGTGGTGTATGTTGAAAATCTAAAGTCACATACACCTATTGAGGCGCATGTGCTCAACACACAAGCTAGGGGGGGAGATAAAAGGGTTTAATAACCCTAAAATCAATAGTTTGGTTGTTGAGAGAGAAGTAAAGAAGAGAGAGAGAGGAGTAAAGAGGGTGATTAATACAAGGAGTAAATGCTAGTTGAGGAAGGGAGATTCGAGCAATAAACGTCGGATTCGACGCGAGAGATCCGCTAGAAGCAAAGCTGGAACCCTAGCCTTCCAACCACTTGATTCGAAATCAATTTGAGATTGATTCAAGGTAAACTTTTGTGAATGAAATGCATAGATTGTAGAGGTTAGATTGTAGTTGAAAATGGTGTAAATCATAGGTAAATGGTTTAGAAAAGTAGAGGAAAAAGAGCGGAAAAAGATTGAGAAGAACAGCTCAAAGGAGGCTGAATCTGACAATTTTGATTAATCGAAATTGGGTTTCGATTAATCGAAATTGGGTTTCGATTAATCGAAATTGGCCAAGAAGTTGAAAAGTTAGTGGATCCCGATTTCGATTAATCGAATTGGAGTTCGATTAATCGACCTTGGATTTCGATTAATCGATTTGGGTATCGATTAATCGACTGGGAGCCTCCAGTGGACCCCAGGGGCTGGAGGAAATGACTTGGGGAAAATCGACTAATCGAAATGGGATTTCGATTAATCGATTTCAATTTTTGACTAATCGATTTGGGATCGATTAATCGATTTTAGGAACTCGATTACTCGAATTGAGAATCGACTTGGCTAAACAGAGAATTTCGATTAATCGATATTGACTTTCGATTAATCGATTTTGGAAATCGATTAATCGAATCAGTTTTGATTAATCGATTTTGGAGTTCGATTAATCGACTGAGCTCATTTATGTTAACTTTTGAGTTTGACTTTAAGATTCTTGGAAGGTCTTGGACCTCCTTTATTGCATCTTTAGTGATGTGTTTCACATGTTATATGGTACCATAGGTGGTACGAGTGAGCTAGTGCACAAGGAGCCACGTGGGACCTTGATGCATTGATCAAACAAAGACTTGAGGTAGGGAGCACCTTGAACATGTATTTTATTTTACAAGAGCATGTATGTAGTGATATAGAATTCAAATTCAAAATGTTTTATTGCTTAAGAATTGTGAAAAGTGTGTGTGTGTGACATCCATAAGAGTAATTATAATGAGCCATCCCCAGGGGATGAAGAAGTCAAGAGATAAGAGCATCAGGTGTGATGCAAGTGAATGGATACATCCCAAGGATGTATCCAAGATTGAATCATGTTTGATAGGGCCTAACTGATATAAGATAGCACGCTTACACGGTGAATAACTATATGTAAGGCACCGATATTTTTGTTATTTGAGGTTTGATAGGGTACCCCACCGACGTGGCGGGATATCCACGACTGACACGGCAGGATATCCGTGACCGATACGGCGGCGAAACCGTAGACCAGTGCGGAGGCTTATCCGTACATAGTAAGCACACCCCAGGGGTGTTGATTTGAGACAAGTGAAACCCCGCCACCAATCCCCAGGGGAAAGGGGCCTGGGTACTATATTATATTCCCAGGGAATACGTTAAAAGTGTCTATATAGATGACGATGAAGGGTATCTCATCGGGGCTCGATGCTATATTGCTCGGGGATTACTTAAGTTGAAAGTTTAAGTTTTACTTTAGGCCTTTTCAGCATCATTCATGAGTAAATAAAAGACACGAGTAAACTACCAGTAAAATGTAATACTTTTAACTGTTTTCATCAATAACTGCATAGACACATCATGCATGGCATATCATGGAATATATGTGAGTAATAATTTATATGTTCAACTGTGTTTTGTTCCCTATTGAGCTAGGATGTAGCTCACCCTATAGACTATACGTCGCAGGTCCACTACTAGCAGCTGCCGAGGCTTCAGGAGACGCTGACCTCGGTGAGTCGGACCTTGTGGCCGGCGAAGAGTTGGAGCCACCTCCTGAGGACTTCTTTTAGAGGACTCCGTTGTGCCACTTTGAGGGCTTTTTGAGAGAGATTTGTACGGCTTGGTATGTCAAGCCTTGTTTTGTTTAACCATGTATATATTTGAGTTGGGATTATCCTTTTGGGACGAACCATCCGTGATGATTGCTATCGTCGATGGTTCGGATCGGTTCTCCATTCATGTAGAGGCATGAGGGTAGAACTGTCTTTTGGAGAACTGCTTTAATATAGATTTAAATTCTGCAATTTCATTTATTATTCTATTTGATGCTTGATATACCAATGTTCCATGCATAGCTAAGGGGCACGGTCAAGATGATCGTGCTGATGGCACGGGTTTCGGGGTGCCAAAATTTGGGCTGTCACAGTTGGTATTAGAGCCTTTTCTTTTAGAAATTCTGACAATCGTCCTTTTGGTCAGAACATAGGGGCTTCTGCTAACGAAACTTTAGTTTCAAATGCAGCCGCAAATGTCATCTAGAGGAAGAGGCCGACCGAGGGGAGGCCAGCAGAGGAGTCTACGTAGTGGAGATGATTACATCTCTCCTACTAATAGAGTGCCTTTAGGAGGTACTGAGGCCCCAGGGGGCAGTAGTAGTAGACAGCATAATGAAGAGGATCGAGATCGGCAGGATCAAGATCTAAGAGAACAAGAGAGAGTGAGAGAAAGACAAGAAGATAGAGAAGAGCGACAAAGGATGATGCACACTATGGAGACTATGGCAGCTGCCATGGCACAACAAGCCGCATCCTTTGCAGCTCATGCATCAAGAGAACAGCAGCCACCTACACCACCTGTAGGACCTGCGCTGCCTGTGCCCTCATCTTTTACAGAGTTTAGGAGGATGAGACCTCCTTCATTTTCTGGGCAGGCAGACACCATGGCCGCTGAGAACTGGCTGATGGAGATGGAGAAAGTCTTTAGCGTGCTAACATGCACGGAAGATGAGAGTGTGAGATGGGCAGCTTATATGTTGGATGGGGAGGCTGGGCCTTGGTGGAAGTCCGTGATACGGACTCGGGCTCAGGAGACCCCAGAGTTGCCTTGGACTTGGGAGGAGTTTGTTGAGGAGTTCAACAAACAATATTTTCCAGAAGTGGTGAGGAACCAGCTTGAGATACAATTTCTACAGTTAGTGCAAGGGAGAATGACAGTGAGAGAATATGGGGTGGAGTTTCTACGACTTGCCCGTTTTGCTCCGGATTACTGAAGTGATGAAGTCCAAGAGGTTTCAGCAAGGTTTGAAGCCTGAAGTTAGGGGAGGCGTAGCTCCATTTCAGCTAAGGACCTACGAAGAGGTCATGAGTAAGGCATTGGTTGTGGAAGAAGAAAATACAAATAGATATAGGCAGAGAGAGCAGCAGAGAGGAGGAAATGAACAAGGAAGGACGGGGACCTATGAACCGGTGAACAAAAAGCCGAGGTTCGTAGCCCAAAATCAGAGACCACAGTTCCAAGGGGGTTTCGGAAGACCGGCGCAACAACAACACCAACAGAGGTTTCCATTACTTGCGTCGGGGAGACCTTTTCGCTATGAGAGCCCTGCCATGTTCATCGGGCGCCGTATCACAGTGGTTCTCGTACTGTTTCTTCCGCACCTCGGGAGACTTGCGCAAAGTGTGGCAAGCCTCATAGGACGGTGGATTATAGATTGGGAACTAGGGGTTGTTTCCGATGTGGCAAGGTGGGCCACTTGATCAAGGATTGCCCCGAGGCGGATGAAAGAAAGATGGCTTCAGTTGCAACGCCACAACCCATTCAAGCAAGGAAGCTGATCATTCAGGGGAGAGCCTATGCAGTCACTGCTCAGGAAGCAGGGAACATGCATGACGTCATCCAAGGTGAGACTCGTTAAAATTAAAGAAAATTTTCATTTCATTAAAATTTTAGATAGAGAAGGAGCATGCATTAGGAATTGTATAGATTCTTTCTCAATACAAAAAGCTGTATGTGAATTAAGAGTGTAAATTGATGTGTAAATTATTGTATGTATGTATGTATGCTATAGGTACTTTAAATATATATGAAAAAGGATGCTTCGGTGGATATGACGCTCGAGTGTTGATAGACCCAGGGTCTACCCACTCATTCGTCACTCCAATGCTTCGCCAAGAAGATGAAGATTGTTCCAGAGACGTTGGATTTCGTCCTATCTGTGTCTATTCTGACTGGAGAGTTAGTAGACACGGAGCTAGCTTGCAAATCCATCATTGTAGCAGTTCGAGACTTAGAGGTGCATGAATTAGAAGCAAAGTTGATACTGTTAGACATGCAGGGGTTTGATGTGATCCTTTGGCGCAGATTAGTGCAAACCGCCGATTGCAAGAACAAGGTAGTCATTTTCGCACTCCAACACAAGAAGATCATTTCGGTTTCAAGGAGTGAGGTCGTTATCTCAGGCTAATCGATCTCAGCAGTAAGGGCCGAGAAAATGATCAGAAAGGGTTGCAATGGATACTTAGCTTTCTTAAAGGAGGACAAGGAAGAAAAGAACGTCATTTCTGAGATAGCAGTTGTGCGAGACTTCGCTGACGTGTTTCCAGAGGAATTGCCTGGATTACCTCCAGAGAGAGAAGTAGAATTCGCCATTGACTTAGCACCAGGAACGGAGCCTATTTCGAAAGCGCCTTATAGAATGGCTCCTGCTGAGTTAAAGGAGTTGAAGGAACAACTACAAGAACTTATGGACAAGGGGTTTGTTAGACCGAGCGTGTCTCCATGGGGAGCACCGGTCTTGTTTGTCAAGAAGAAGGATGGGTCAATGCGGCTATGCATTGACTATCGACAATTGAACAAACTCACTGTGAAGAACCGCTACCCTTTGCCTAGAATTGACGATCTATTCGACCAACTGCAAGGAGCAAGGTATTTTTCCAAGATCGACCTGAGATCTGGGTATCATCAGTTGCGAGTCAAGGCTGAGGACATTCAGAAGACAGCTTTCCGGACACGATATGGACACTATGAATTCCTTGTGATGCCGTTTGGATTGACGAATGCTCCGGCGTCGTTTATGGATCTGATGAACCGAGTGTTTAAACCACACTTGGACTCCTGCGTCGTAGTGTTTGTCGATGATATTTTGATATACTCTAAATCCAAGACGGAACACAAAGAACATTTAAGGATTGCTCTACAGACGCTACGTGAACACCAATTGTACGCCAAACTCAGCAAGTGTGAATTTTGGTTGGAAGAGGTTAGCTTTTTGGGACATGTCGTCTCAAAACATGGTGTCACCAGAGATCCAAAGAAAGATAGAAGCGGTTAAATGGGAGCAACCAAAGACAAAGGACCGATGTCCCAAGTTTTTGGGCTTAGTAGGCTATTATCGACGCTTTGTCGAGGGTTTTCAAAGATATCGGGACCTCTCACAAAGTCGACACTAAAAGATTCAAGGTTTGAGTGGAGTGAGGCATGAGAAGAGTTTTCAAGAACTCAAACGAGACTCACTTCGCTCCAAGTAAGCGATTCCTTCAGTAAAGGGAGGATACGCCGTGTACAAATGACGTCATACAATGGCCTTGGTTGTGTACTCAATCAACACAAGAAGGTGATAGCTTATGGATCAAGACAGCTAAAAGAACACGAGAAAAATTACCTGACTCATGACTTGGAACTGGCAGCAGTCATTTTTGCGCTGAAGAATTGGAGACATTACTTGTATGGTGAGACTTTTGAAATTTTCACCGATCATAAGAGCCTCCGATATCCCTTTACGCAGAAAGAGCTCAACATGAGATAGCGCAGGTGGATGGAATTCCTCAAGGATTATGATTGCTCCATACAATACCATCCAGGCAAGGCGAATGTAGTAGCCGATGCATTGAGTTGAAAAGGTTCAGCTTAGTTAGCTTGTTTGATTTTGGGTATGCACCGATGGAAATTATTGGAAGACCTGGCATTCTACGATGCGAACATTGAGTCAAAAGCCACCGGACCCTTTTTGGCTAACATATCAGTAAAGCCAGTGATATTTGAGCATATCCACGATCTACAGATGAAAGATCCGACATTAACAAAGATTCAGCAAGATGTGAGTGAAGGCATTAGGTCGGACTTCTCGGTTAAAGAAGATGGTTCTTTATTGTTTAAAGGCCGTCTATGCATTCCGGACAATGCCGATCTAAGACGAACGATTCTTGATGAGGCCCATAAGTCAAATTATGCTATCCACCCTGGTAGCACCAAAATGTACCAAGATTTGAAAAAGAACTACTGGTGGAGAGGATTGAAGCAAGACGTGGCCGAGTACGTGTCACGGTGTTTGACTTGTCAGTAAGTGAAGGTTGATCATAGACATCCTGCTGGACTATTGCAACCTTTACCAATTCCAGAATGGAAGTGGGAATCGATCTCAATGGACTTCATTGTTGGATTACCCCGTACTGCCAAGAGACACAATGCCATTTGGGTCGTCGTAGACCGATTGACCAAATCATAATTTTTGATACAATACTACATATACAGCAGGAAGACTAGCAGACTTATACATGAAGGAGATTGTGAAATTACATGGGATTCCAAGCAGCATAGTTTCAGATCGTGATCCACTATATACATCCAAGTTTTGGAAGAAATTTCAAGAAGGAATGGGAACACGACTAGACTTTAGTTCAGCTTTCCATCCTCAAACTGATGGACAGACAGAGCGAGTGAACCAAGTGATAGAAGACATGCTCAGAGCATGCATGCTTGATATGCAAGGATACTGGGATGAGTATCTACCGATGCTCGAGTTCGCATACAACAACAATTTCCAAACGAGCATTGGCATGGCACCGTATGAAGCTCTGTATGGACGACGATGCAAGTCACCCCTCAATTAGGAGGAAACAGGTGAGAAATTTGTGTTAGGGCCAAAACTACTTGAAGACAATGCCACCGTCGTTCGAATAATCAGAGAAAGGCTGAAGTCAGCACAGAGTAGACAGAAAAGTTACGCCGACATGAAGCGGACTAGTGTCGACTATAAAGTGGGTGAGCACGTGTTTGTGAAAGTGTCACCTATGAAAGGTGTAATGAGATTTGGCAAGAGAGGGAAGTTAAGTCCACGTTATGTCAGACCATTCGAAATTTTGGGACGCGTAGGTGAAGTTGCGTATCGCATTGGTTTACCACCGCTGTTTGATCGAGTGCATAACGTTTCCACATATCGATGCTCAGGAAGTACGTGAATGATCCGTCTCATGTATTAGGAAAGCAACCTATAGAGATGTGTGAGGACATGAGCATGATAGAGGAACCAGTGGAAATCTTGGATCGAAAGGAACAAGTACTGCGCACTAAAGTGATTCCCTTAGTGCTTGTTCGGTGGAATAATCATCCAAAAGAAGAGGCTACTTGGGAACGAGAGGTCGATGTGAAAGAACATTATCCAGCCTTGTTTCCAACGACGTGAGAATCCAATGTAAACCACAAAAGTGTTCGTGGAATCTCCACGATCCTTGTAATTCGATGGAAATTTTGCTCAAGAGTATGATTAAAGGAACAGATTTTTTCTTGTATATACATGACCAAGTGAATGTGTTTTTATGGATCTACGAATCACTTGATGTCATAAATTGTCAAAAAAAAAAAATAATCAAAGAACCAAAGAACTTGAAAAATCTGCAGAAATTGGGCAAAACCGATTAATCAAATTTCAAATCGATTAATCGATTTGGAATTTCGATTAATCGATTTTGTTCGATTAGTCGACTGGCATGTGCCAGTGACTGGAAATTGAAATGAGAGTTAGAATATACATGGAGTGCAATTTCGATTGATCGAGTTATAATTTCGATTAATCGATTTGGGATCGATTAATCGATTTTGGGAATTCGATTAATCGAACAAGCTGGGAATGTTAGAAGAATTGGGAGTAAATTAATGAGAATTTCCATTAATCGAAGCAGTGTCGATTAATCGATTTTGGATTTCGATTAATCGAACTGGACCTCGATTAATCGATTTACTAAAGGGACTTGGAAGAAATTGAAGTCAGATAGACGATTTCGATTAATCGAAGTGAATTTCGATTAATCGATTTTGAAATTTCGATTAATCAAAATGGGTTTCGATTAATCGAATAACTTAAGGAATTCTGGAAATTTAGAAGTTACTGCACGATTTTGATTAATCGAAGTAAAATTCGATTAATCGATTTTGGAATTTCGATTAATCGAAATGGATTTCGATTAATTGACTGGCTCGCGCCAGTGAGCTCAAAAACTTAAATTTTTAAACGGATACGATTTCGATTAATCGAAATGTTTTCGATTAATCAAATTTAACTTTCGATTGATCGATTTGGGAAATCGATTAATCGATTTTGCGCGGCTTGACCTAGTTTTGAATCTCGATTAATCGATTCTGAATTTCGATTAATCGAGCCGAGGCCTATATATATAAATTTGAGGATTTCATTCCCCATTCGAAATCATTTTAGCTTGGGGTTGTTTGGGCGCTTCATCTTCTTCTTCTTCTCCTACCATCCGGCGCTCTAGGGTTAGGATTTGCCGTCGATTCGCTTCCGCAATCACATCCAAAACCACGGTAAACCCTAAATTTGTGTTTTTCCCTTCAATTTGAGTTAGAGAAACCCTAGTTTACACTTATTTCACCACCATGCCGCCCAAAACCCAGTTGTCTTCGAAGAAGGCAACCTCTAAGTTGCCGGTTAGGCGTAAGAACGCCGCATCACCACCACCTACCCCATCGCCGGTGAGGACTCATCAGCCGACATCGGAGACCACCTCCGGTTCGACGAGCGCATCTATGCGCGAGTCTTCCCGCGAGTCCACGCCCATGCCACCACCACCCACCAATGTGGTGCAACCAAATGAATGGTGGGCGGCCAAGACCTTCGAGGTCGAATACATTATCGACCCTACCCTATTCACAAATCCCGATTTACCGGGCGAGACCCAATGGGCTCGAAATTACCTCAACAACGCCGGTCTCGGCAACCTTCTCAAACCAATCCGGGGTGCTTACTACCCTAGATTGGTGAGATTATTCTATCAAGGGCTTGTGGACGGCCCGACCAACGATGTGATCAAGACCACTATCGAGGGTCGCGACTACACGATCACACGTCGCCACATACACGAGGTGCTCGAGTGCTACCTCGATTTCACCCCTGAGACCACCCTATTCCCACACTTCGAGGAGGAACCTCGCTTTGAGGAGGTCATGACTCGCATGACCAATGGCAAAAAGGGGTCGGGCTCCTCCATCAAGAGGGTTGACCTTCCCCACTACATGTGGATGCTTGACTCGGTGGTCAAGTGTAATCTATACCCTATGCGCCACGACACCGAGCGCATAGACAAAGTGCAACAGGCACTTTATGCGGCCTTCTGTGGCCGATGGTTTGATGCTACCATGGTCATCCTAGAAGGGATGAGGTACATCAAGGGAAAGTTGATGAAGGGCAACATGAGGCCCAAGGAGAAGATGTCATATGCTCGGCTCATCTCGAGCATGTTGGAGTGTTACTCCGACGATCCCTCCTACATCATCTCGCCTCACGAGGTGAGGGCTACGGATCGCGTGAAGACGTTTTTGAAGTCTTCATGGACCCATAGCTTCAATTTACCAAAGCGGACCCTACCGACTCCGGGTCCCGCTCCAGTAGCCCCAGTAGCAGCAGTAGCAGTAGCACCGCCACCACCCCCACCACCACAGCAGGACCCACCCATGGGTGGGGCACACACAGCCGAGCCTTCAGTGGAGAGGGTTCCCTCTCATACCGCAGCCTCACCGACGCCACCTGCCCACTCCGCGCCCGCGACACCCACCTCGTCCTACCGCCGGCGCGCCGCATCATCTGGACCAACCATCGAGGAGCTGTTGGCCCGTATGGAAGCCAACAACGAAAGGATGAACCGGAGGATGGACTTCCTTCTCTTTCACACCCTCCGCCACATCTACCCGACCGACTACCGCCGCTACCTCGCCCAGGAGGAGGAGTGGACAGCCAGACGCACAGCCTTCCACAGAGGACCCATCTTCCATCCCACCACTCTACAGGGCTCCTTCCACATCGCCTCCGCTCCCCTCTTGAGCGCTTCCACCGCAGCCTGACCCGGCTCCGAGACCCGGCCACTGCATCTGCATCACCTCGGAGGGAGCAGCCTGCTCCAGCACCCGACCAGCCTGGCGAGGGGACAGCCTGAGTCTTCTATATATTTCGAGTCGTCATTGTATACCTGTAGATTATTTTTGTACGCCAACTTATCTGGCATTGTAAATTTCCAAAGTTTAAATATAAATCAAACTTTTTGGTAGCAATTGTTTCATTTTATTAATGTACTTCCATGCTTGTATTGATAAATACCTAAATGCGTCTGAGTAAACGGGACCACCTCACCTGAGAGTGGGGGGGGGGGGAGAGAGACCCAGACAGCCATGCCTTGGGTTATTTTCGCGGATGAAAATTCCCAAGGTGGGGAGGATGTAATAGCCACAAAAATCATGATAAACTATGACCTCGAGATCCGTGCCCGATCGGTCACAGGTTTGACCAATTAGGAGTTCGATAGTTAGCGTAGAGTGTGATGAGTGAATGTGAAGTGATGGTTTGAGTAGCTATGTGGTGTATGTTGAAAATCTAAAGTCACATACACCTATTGAGGCGCATGTGCTCAACACACAAGCTAGGGGGGAGATAAAAGGGTTTAATAACCCTAAAATCAATAGTTTGGTTGTTGAGAGAGAAGTAAAGAAGAGAGAGAGAGGAGTAAAGAGGGTGATTAATATAAGGAGTAAATGCTAGTTGAGGAAGGGAGATTCGAGCAATAAACGTCGGATTCGACGCGAGAGATCCGCTAGAAGCAAAGTTGGAACCCTAGCCTTCCAACCACTTGATTTGAAATCAATTTGAGATTGTTTCAAGGTAAACTTTTGTGAATGAAATGCATAGATTGTAGAGGTTAGATTGTAGTTGAAAATGGTGTAAATCATAGGTAAATGGTTTAGAAAAGTAGAGGAAAAAGTGTGAAAAAAGATTGAGAAGAACAGCTCAAAGGAGGCTGAATCTGACAATTTCGATTAATTGAAATTGGGTTTTGATTAATCGAAATTGGCCAAGAAGTTGAAAAGTCAGTGGACCCTGATTTCGATTAATCGAATTGGAGTTCGATTAATCGACCTTGGATTTCGATTAATCGATTTGGGTATCGATTAATCGACTGGGAGCCTCCAGTGGACCCCAGGGGCTGGAGGAAATGACTTGGGGAAAATCGACTAATCGAAATGGGATTTCGATTAATCGATTTCAATTTTCGACTAATCGATTTGGGATCGATTAATCGATTTTAGGAACTCGATTACTCGAATTGAGAATCGACTTGGCTAAACAGAGAATTTCGATTAATCGAATTAGGATTCGATTAATCGAATCAAAATCTCGATTAATCGATTTGAGAATCGATTAATCGATATTGACTTTCGATTAATCGATTTTGGAAATCGATTAATCGAATCAGTTTCGATTAATCGATTTTGGAGTTCGATTAATCGACTGAGCTCATTTATGTTAACTTTTGAGTTTGACTTTAAGATTCTTGGAAGGTCTTGGACCTCCTTTATTGCATCTTTAGTGATGTGTTTCACATGTTATGTGGTACCATAGGTGGTACGAGTGAGCTAGTGCACAAGGAGCCACGTGGGACCTTGATGCATTGATCAAACAAAGACTTGAGGTAGGGAACACCTTGAACATGTACTTTATTTTACAAGAGCATGTATGTAGTGATATAGAATTCAAATTCAAAATGTTTTATTGCTTAAGAATTGTGAAAAGTGTGTGTGTGTGACATCCATAAGAGTAATTATAATGAGCCATCCCCAGGGGATGAAGAAGTCAAGAGATAAGAGCATCAGGTGTGATGCAAGTGAATGGATACATCCCAGGGATGTATCCAAGATTGAATCATGTTTGATAGGGCCTAACTGATATAAGATAGCACACTTACACGGTGAATAACTATATGTAAGGCACCGATATTTTTGTTATTTGAGGTTTGATAGGGTACCCCACCGACGTGGCGGGATATCCACGACTGACACGGCAGGATATCCGTGACCGATACGGCGGCGAAACCATAGGCCAGTGCGGAGGCTTATCCGTACATAGTAAGCACACCCCAGGGGTGTTTATTTGAGACAAGTGAAACCCCGCCACCAATCCCCAGGGGAAAGGGGCTTGGGTACTATATTGTATTCCCAGGGAATACGTTGAAAGTGTCTATATAGATGATGATGAAGGGTATCTCATCGGGGCTCGATGCTATATTGCTCGGGGATTACTTAAGTTGAAAGTTTAAGTTTTGCTTTAAGCCTTTTCAGCATCATTCATGAGTAAATAAAAGACACGAGTAAACTACCAGTAAAATGTAATATTTTTAACTGTTTTCATCAATAACTGCATAGACACATCATGCATGGCATATCATGGAATATATGTGAGTAATAATTTATATGTTCAACTGTGTTTTGTTCCCTATTGAGCTAAGATGTAGCTCACCCTATAGACTATATGTCGCAGGTCCACTACTAGCAGTTGCCGAGGCTTCAGGAGACGCTGACCCCGGTGAGTCGGACCTTGCGGCCGGCGAAGAGTTGGAGCCACCTCCTGAGGACTTCTTCTAGAGGACTCCGTTGTGCCACTTTGAGGGCTTTTTGAGAGAGATTTGTACGGCTTGGTATGTCAAGACTTGTTTTGTTTAACCATGTATATATTTGAGTTGGGATTATCCTTTTGGGACGAACCATTCGTGATGATTGCTATCGTCGATGGTTCGGATCGGTTCTCCATTCATGCAGAGGCATGAGGGTAGAACTGTCTTTTGGAGAACTGCTTTAATATAGATTTAAATTCTGTAATTTCGTTTATTATTCTATTTGATGCTTGATATACCAATGTTCCATGCATAGCTAAGGGGCACGGTCAAGATGATCGTGCTGATGGCACAGGTTTCGGGGTGCCGAAATCTGGGCTATCACAGATCCTCTCGGTCTAGTGCCAGGCATGCAAGGATTTGAGATTGATTCCATGAGGTATTGGTGGTTAAATGAGAAATTTGGTTCATAATTGAGGTCATTGCTTCTTTTTTTATAACAAAACTAAAATTGTGGCTGTTATTCCAAACTTAGGAAATCTAGTGCATATATTTTAGTTTTGCCCTTTAAAGAGTTATGCTTTTCAGATATGAAGACTTCTTTGGTGGTAAAAAGAAAAGAAATTCTGCAAAGAGGATCAAATATTCTCAAGGATCAGAGAACCTTGGCGCAAATGAGGAAGAAGATGATGCAAAATTCGAAAACCGGGTTTATTATTTTTTTTGCCTACATATTTTTCATCTTTAGGAGATCCCACATGCATTCTAGATACTAGAAAAAAGATTCCTCATATATCTTCATTGGAAATTTTGCTTCTTAATCTAGACAGTTGTTAGTCATCTACTTTTGTACATATACCCTCAATGTTTCTAAACTATTGAGCAGGCACTACGTGAAAATCGAAAAAAAACAACGGCCCAAAACCGTTGTAAATTTCCTAAACAACGGTTTTGAGCCGTTGCAAGGGCCGTTGTTTATAGAGCAGTGGTTTTTATAAACAACGGTCTGAAACCGTTGTTTATTTACCAGATAAACCACAGTCCATGTCCGTTGCAAAAGAACAACGATTTTAAGCCGTTGTTGTAACGGATAAAAGGGTTGTTATTTTTCTTTCGAAACCACGGTCTAAATCAGTGGTATATGTAAACAACGGTGAGAAACCGTTGTTAATTTCCTCCAAGAAACAACGGTTCTGGACCGTTGTAAAATAACAACAATGTTAAGCCATTGTTCCTAATGGGGAAAGGGTTATTTTTTTCATTCCGATACCACGGCCTAAATCAGTGGTATATGAAAACAACTGGTATGGACCGTTGTTTTTTTTTTTATTTTTTTATTTTTTAAATTGAAAAACTTCCATTTTTTTTTTACTGTAATGAGAGCTATTTTACCTATTACAAATATTGTATCAACCACATATCACTCTCCAAGGGACAAAATTCATAATCCATTCAACTAAATGAAAAAATAATAAGCCAAAAATAAAATCAACATCGTATTAATACATTCAACACCATCTCATTAAAATATTCAAAGATATTATATTAATATATTCAATAATATCCTATAAATACATTCAACAGCGCCTTATTCGAGCATGACTCGAATTGCTAATAAGCCCAACGACAGAATTTTTATGTCTCATTGCTTGACACCTTTGATTGAGCATATTTTAACTCGTTGTCGAGATGACTTTTCTTTTATGATTTGTCCGCCCACTTCTTGTGTGTTTTCAGCTTGCACCCAGCTCCCATACCACGAGTCATCCTGCCATAAAAATAAACTCAGTCACATTAATAAATTTCATAATAAAATGATACTCCAAGTTTGCATGTGTTCAAGAAAATGGTTTATTGCTGACTTTGACCGATTTTCCCTACTTAGATACCCTTGCCGATTTATTGCCGACTCCTGATTTTGTGTATTATTGTCAACCTTCAGTTGAGCTACAGGCCTAACCCCTTTTTCATTCTTTTATAATTTCGAAAACTTAAACAAAATGTGAATGGGAAAACAAATAAATAAATAAATAACAGCGAGAGAAATGCAACACAACCAAATATCAAGCTATAATTGAAATCACTAAGAATGAGAACCACAACTTGTTTGTAAATTATAAAATAAAGCAATTGAAAATGCAAAATTAAGGCAAAGCATCTTACACTAGACTCCCTAGAATATCCTTGGAAGAAAAAAGTGGGGGTACAAGCATCATCAAACTTGTATCCATAAGGCCATCCTCTATTAAAACAACATACAATACTAATAATTGTAAATAAACAAGAAAAGATTCTTTTGAATCGTTTAAAGACGCAGCTAAATCCAAAATGATCTGCGAATTCCATCATATATATATATATATATATATATATATATATATGTGTGTGTGTGTGTGTGTGTGTGTGGATTAATAGATTATTGCTATAGTTATAGCCATTAAGAAATTGGCAACTCTCCTGACCGTCATTTAAACACCAAAATGAAGTTTAAATGATCTTACACCATCAATGGTTTAAGATGTGGGTGATCCGTACAGTCAAAGTGATAGATCATAAATTGACGTTCAAAATGCCGAAAAATGGTGTTTTAGGGAGATTTAAACCATCCGATCGGTGGACTTTAATATCAACCGTTGTTTTATGTTTTAACGGCTAATATAAAAGTTCATCAATCGGATGTCACGTCCACTTATTAGTTATTACTTGTTAGATGCAATCGTTGCATACTCCATGCTTAGCATTAGCTTGGTAATCAGATATTTATCTCATATTTATGATGTCGTATAGGGTATGGACTACGGACCCTGTACTACAAATATTACTAAAAATATAAAGTATCACTTGCCCCAGAGGTCCCACCTAGCACTTCAAGCAACACTGACATCCTTTTTCTTGCTCCAATGTTTCAAATAAAAAAAAATTATCCCAATTGTGTGCTTTTATTGCTTTTATCAGCCAAAATGTTATTATTAATTTTGTTTAATTTGTCATGAAGGAGAATAGAAGCATTGGTAATTGCTCCCTAGAAAGTGTGTCAAAAATTATGGGACGATCAAACTCTACATCACTTAAATGTGTGATTGATTTTTATGCAGTTCAAAAAAACAAATAAATAATGCAGACCTCATTGGGATCCTGACGTCCTTAACTGGACCAAAACGTTCAAATGGGATCCTGAGATCCTCTGGCCTGCAAAACAATAGACAAAATTTTAAAAGCATGTAATAGGGAGATACAAGTTGAAAAGAGAATAGATTAATAAATGCAGTTCAATGAACTATTTCAACACTCTTTTGTTGTTATATGCCTGACAAGGCATAGTAGTCTGCATAGTTACAAGAACCTTAGATATAATAATGTAAATGCACACCCATGGTCACAAATCACACTAATTGTAGCACTATATATAGAGATGCCTGGAACTATGCATCTGAGTGCCTAGTGGAGAACCTATAACCAGTTTCAGCAAAAGGGACGATCCGTAAATATTTGACAATATGATTGAATCAATGGCAGCCTGTCAATGGAGAACCTATAACCAGTTTTTGCACCATGCCAATACTATGACTATGCTCTTTTGTAAGGAGAATTGAGTCATTAAAGTAAAACCAGACAACTATTAGTTAGTTTTACAAGCTTTCCATCCATGAAAACATAGATTCCTGTAACAGCTATCTTTTTTACCATATTTAAAGTAATTAAGTGTGCATAATCATTGGAAATGAGAAGTAAATAGATATATATATATATATATATATATATATATATATATAGAAATGAGAATGCCTGCTCTAATGGGCACGATACTACATTATTCACCACCTCCTCAGTATTACATGATACTACATTATTCATCACATAAAAATCTGCCTAAAAAAGATGAGTCTGTATAGGATAACTGCCCCATTCACTCTCAAGTACGAACAGAAAATATCCGTATGCTAAAAAAAAAGCCAAATCTCATAAAGTGAATTGCTATTTATGAGCGTGGAAATCAGTGAAAGTACAGGATTGACCATTTAGCATAAGGAGATTGACATGTTCACACTTGAAAGTGAATGGGTCAATTACCCTATACCAACCCTCAAAACATGGAAAAAGAAATTTAGTATTGGTAAATCAAAAGGATGCATTCAATAAAATAAGGTGAAGATTAAAAAAAAAAGGCCCCAAGCCAAAGAGGAAATTGACTTGCCAAGCATTCAGTAAATATGTAGACGGGAACATAGAGGAGAAGTACCCTTGTGGCAAAACACAACCCCTCTTTTTTCGAATTGTGCCACATTTGAAAATCTGTTGTTGATTGACTTCAGATTTTTACCTAGTGAAAACAGAAATCATAGCAAATTTTTAGAAACACATGCGCACACATCGTAGAGAGATTGATAATTCATATGAATATGATTAAAATAATTTAACAAACAACCAATTTGCTGTTCCCAGTTTGTAGTCGATTGATAGTGTTAATCGACTTTCTTCAAGCTCTAATTTTCTCTGACATGCATTTTGTGATCGAAAACTCGGGACTCAGACTCAGAAACCTGCAAATTGCTCTGTTTTCCAAGTAATCAAAATTCGGGTAGCAAAGACTCAACTAGATTTATAGTCCTCAAATAATTAAATGATCAACTTGGATAAGATATAAAAATACAATCGAGTTTCTATGATTCACTATCTGGTTTTGGTATTTTTCAGGAAACTTTACGTTTAGCAATATTTCTAATAACCTAGCAACTCGGCCAAGTCAAACTCAAATTAACCACCGAGGGAAATAGATTTTTTAATGATCTGCAACTAAGAATACTGCAAGGAGACCTATAGTGTAAAGGAAGAAAGACACTTCAGATATTCAGATTTTAGAGTCTAGAAGCTGCAAAGTCGAGATCTCTATCTGATCTTTAAGAGAGCAATTTCAGGTTATTAACTTGAGTGTTTAAATTTAGTGATTGACACGAGAGTGATGAAAACTTTTTCGAGTAAAATGAGATGACCGAGTTTCATAAGATGAAATTTATCTCACTAATTAAAGAGGCACACATAATTATGGTGGAAACAATTGAAGGACAATGGAGAAGGAAAGACTCTCAGACCCACAAGAGAAGATAAGGAGAAAGCACTAACAATGATTTGTACCAACCGATTATAGACAAGCCCTATTTCAACTTCTCCATAATTTACAATAAGAGAACAAGACTGTGTACGAACAATAGCTAAATTCCAACAATTTCCAATCCAAACAACTTGAATGAAACAAAGGAACAAACTGTAGCTAGTTACATTAGTGGATTACAATTGTTGATTGGAGATATGGAAAACCTATATCCATTTTGGTAGGTCGATGATGCCTTTTAGTTGGCATTGGAAGTGGAGGAACAACAAAAGAGGACTTATAATCAGCACATGAATGAAGATCACATACGCTACAATTCATCCAAGAAGCCTTAAGGAGAGGAATCAAATCCTAGTTCGAATCATACAAATGTACCACCAAAATTGGCAACTACAATGACTGGAAGTGGATGTGCACTTGGAATAACTATGGGATTAGATGTTTCTGATGCAATAAGATCGGTCATAAACCATTTGAGTATAACTAAAGAAGTAAATTTGGAGGAGAACATGGAGAATTAATTGCATGAGAAGAAGGTCCAGATCAGCTATCATCTACCACTTTTTATGATAGTCCCATGGACAACACAGTGCCAAAATATCATATGGAGAAGGATGAAATAGGAGGCGATCCTTATTGGTGACATGCAGGGTTATCATTGTAGCTTTGAAGAATGACAAAGATGATAGCAGATAAGAAATGCTTTCCACTGGAGATCGATGAACCTTACAAGATGGGATAGTTTAAGCAGAGAGGAGAAATATTAGTCAAGCACCGATGCTTGATCAAATTCCCCACTTGGAAGACATTGTATAGTGCGGTGTGATTTCCATGGTGTGTGTTATATATTTCTTGGTTGATCGTAGCAATTGGATAGAAAAATCTTCACGAGACCAAAAAGCCTTAAATAATCATAAAAGATGGCATTCAAGTGACCCTTCTCCCTCAAAGAGAAGGGACATCAAGAGGGAAAAGTGAGAGCAACTCTTCTATGCTCTTCATGAAACCAAGATAACCAAAACATGTGAATCTGGTCACATGTTTTTGTTAGCTTGGTGCAAAGATGAAAGCCAAAACATGCGAGGAATTGAAGCTAACCAAAACATGCGAGGAATTGATGTGAATCAAGAACAAGAGATGATGCAAAGATGAAAGCCATGACGAAAAGTGAAAGAAAGGAGGGACAGAGAGAGAGAGACCTCGTTTTGGCCAACATTAACATCTTAAAACAATGTGTGTATGTGTGTTTTGGGAGGGGGGTGAACTTAAAAATCTTTTAAACAATGAAAGAGAATTCATTAACCTGCAATAATTTCATAGTTTTTTTTTCTCATTGGGCCATGTGAAAGAGAATTCAGGTACTGTATAAAGAAAAATAAATAAAACATATTAACCTGCAATAATTTCATTAATCTTGTCCTCTTGATTCCCTTGCCGATAACCCTTAAACAGCTCATCATTTACCAGTGAAGGACCATCACGCCATAAATTCAAACCTTGTACACAATGTACCTCTGAATCCAAGTTATTAAATATATATATATATATATATATATATATATATATATCAGAATAAATACCAACAGGAGAATTAGTTGCATAGTTGACCTAAAAAGAAATCTAAGTACTGGTATGAAAATGATACAAGTTATTACACAACCACATTGACACATATCCCCAAAAGGATGAATGGCAGTACCCACTTGCCTAAAATCCCGCAAAGATTGAAGTTTCTTGTTGGAAAAATTGGAGTTTACACATACAAAGAAGAATACATGCTTGATAATGTATAAGACTCCATACACACTTATTAATTACTCTGTGTATTTTTGAATAGGTAAACTGGTAAAAAGGAAGCACCCATTCACCATGAGTAATTTTTGCACCTTACTGCAATCTTGACAAATTCATTAACCAAGAAGCCTGAACAGACATTGGTTCATAACTTCAGGTAAGATATATAGAATATGTGCTTCAAAGTAAACAAAACACATTATAGCAGATATCCAAAATATAAATAATACCAGAATTAAAGATGAAAACATGGAGAAATTGTGATTATATATTTTACTACTTGAGTTCAATGTGTCTTATACACGTCCATGCCCCATAGAAATTGAATAGAATGAGTATCCTCATTCTACAAGTAAGAAGATTAATACCTTGCTGAAGTGTAATGCCAGCTATCCGGATCGGAACTAAAAATGTAAGGCATGCATCGAGATTGAACAATATATAGCGGTCTATCAGATAGGAAAGCGAGTTCAATAAAATTGATGTATTCCGTCTTTGTGTCTGATCCCTGAAAGATATTCAAATAACAATATATAGCGGTCTACCAGTGGGGAAACAAATGTAAAATGCAGTGGATAGAAGAACAGAATCACACATTTCTTTCCGATATAATCCGAGAGTTTGACCTGTGCGGAGAAGCTATTGAATATCATTATCATCACATATAAAGAGTTCGAACCAAGTGCCAATCTTATTTACTATAAATAAATTAGAGTTATAGAGAATGGCCATTCATATTCATCTTAGTAATACTAACTAATAAAGCTACATTTATTAGTTATTACAGAGAATGTACAATCCTGATTTTACGTTTTGACATCAATTTTGTTGTACTTCACTTTCATAGTTTCTTCTTGAGTTTGAGAGCAAGCACCACTTCCAGCTTTAGGATTTACAAATAAAATGGGGATTCATTACTCTTTAGAATAATATGTAGCAAGAACCTAGATTTTTCTGAGCTGCGATCAGATGGTGCTCACTTATATAAGTTGCACACCGATACAGACTTTATATCACTCCAGTGCTATGGTTTTCTGTTATTTTGCAATTGTTGTAAAACCATGTTGGAATTACAAATTATAATGATGAAAAATTCTTATACATAAAGCATTTTTATTTTGGTAGCAGCAACTTAACAAATTCACTTGTCCTCCCATAAAAGCCTCCCATGAAAATTCTTATACATAAACCACCTACTTGTAGAATCATATTTAGTGTGTCAAAACACAAGAAAACTTCCCTGATTTTATAATATTCTAGTTCAGACTTTTCTGCATCTAAAGTCAGTATGATTAGCGATAAGAATCACATGATCAGTTCCCAGATCTTAGGCTTGAATCGTAACAATACTAACTCTAATTTATAAAACAAGCTGCATATGTTAATACGCCTGCAGCAGAATATAACGCTAATAATACCAGCAGGTTCAGCAATCACATGAGACGTTTAGTACAGAAGTAAACCTCCAAATCAGCAGATTAAAATCAATCTGATAGGATTGAAGGTTCCGGAAGTTATTGAGGATTAAAATCCTTGAGTTCTGTGACTCAAACATCAGGCAACAAGGCATAGAGAAGACTCTCGCAGCCTTATTTTTAAAAGAAAAACTGAAAGAAAATATATTTCTTATTCCCAAATCCTTATTAATAGAGGTTTCTCCGATTTTTTTTGGCACAGATAAATTAAAGGCAGTTGAAATTTACAATACCCAAAATGCTAAAACAGAGAGAAATCTTACTGTTGGAATATTGCCTGATGAATGGCTAGAAATTATAGGCAGTTGAAATTTACAGACATGATCCAACTTGATGAAGATCCTCTATCACATGATACCCAAATCTAAAAGGCACCTGCTCCCCTTAGGGTTTACCCTGCTCCCTTATGTTTTAGAAAGAAAAATAAATGAAAATCATTCCTATAGCCTATGTATAGCTAGTCAAAAAAATTAACGGCAATAATTTTTCAATCACTGCTAATTTTAACAACTTTTAACCATGGTAGTCAATGGTTACTGGTTTTATTTTTATGGGAAGATTGAGTCTTCCCACTGACATCACAAGCGTACAAAGCTCGTGAATAGCCTTTCAGCTTTGTAAGCCCACCAAAAGCTGATTTTCACAGATATTTAGGGGATCCAATTTCTGGAAAAATTGGCCTTGCCAGGATTAATGGGGTTGATGGCTCTTCCTAAAGCATCAGTCGGGCACCAAATGAAAGATGTCTATAGTGCTGCAGAAATCCAACAAGCATAATTCAATAGGGATAATTCCCTAGTATCCAAGGGTTTTGAAGCATGTGGAACCTAACCATTGCCCTAAATTTTAGAAAGATAAATGCAATCTTTGTGACTAAAAATTCTGGCAATTTACAAACACCAAGGACACATGTCAACATGTTACCTGCATCCAAGAAGGGTTCTTCCTCTGTTTCTATCGCCCACCAGAATTTACAGCTAGACTTGATATTGTCCGAGATTTAAACCTTATTCAAGTGAGAGAACTACAGCAGATATATGAAATGAAATCCTTATCAACTAGGTTGTAAAGTAAAGAAACATATAGAATTATTATGGTTATTAATTATATAGATTGTTGGTCATTGAATTATTATGGTTATTAATATACATCAGAATTAACAGTCTTCCTTCAGCCACAGGAACCAATCCAGTCAACCCTAGCAAAATGTGTCATATTTTACTAATTCAATGAAACAAGTCATTCACAGGCATTTGGATTTCTTATGGCTAAAAGAATGATTGAGGTGATCAATTTTATATTCCTACACAAAGCCTCTGTGCTATGATATCCACCTGCTGTAAAATGAGTAGCACATTTGACTCGTGCATGTTGATGCTTCAGCATCTGTTGTGTAAATTGCATTAATCAACATCCATGACAGGTTTGTGTTTCGTAGTGGCATAGCCTATTCCATCCGGAACCAACACCCCAATAGAATAAAATTAGGCATAGGAGAAACTTCTTGGGATAGCTCAACCAAATACCAGGTTAATTCTGATGTAGTGACGCATCTTTCGTGTAAGAGTGACAGATTTCAGCTATAAGTAAGAAAATAAATGACTTGTTTCGACTTACCAAATAAATTACTAGCTTTTTGTCCTTTTTATGTTTTTCAGTTTTTTATGTAAAACTTGCGATTGAATTGAAAATGATTATATTTCTTTAAACAATCAAGAATAAGTTGAAAAGGCCAGCCACAGTAATCACTCTATGGCAATGCACACAACACAATGTATATGCGTAGGATGCAAAGTACCTTTGAGTTGCGGAGTTCAAGAGTACTTTTCAAAACACTCCAGTTGCATGTAATCTTCCCATCAACTTCGGACTCCGGCTCAACATCGCTATCTTCTTCCTCCTATTGAAAACAAATGTAGCACATAGTAGTATCAACTTAGCAATCATAAACTAGTCATTATGTACGACCAGCCAAACTATGAGTAACCTATTTCAGAAATGAAGTGTGTTGTTAACTTACATCATTTTCTCCTATGTCAACAGCTCGTGCCATAGCTTCATCAATATCAGCAACCTGCTTTTGTAATTATTGCAGCCACATTAATTCGAGTTCTTTCAAAGGCTTCTTTCATTGATAACAAGAACTCAAATATATGGTACAAAGATGCCTCTGCTCTTCTAGGATGTATGAACTTTAGTATTCTCAATAAAATGCTCAATAATAGTACCTTTTATGGAAAAAATTGAACTGCTACATTGTTATATCGTGAGGCCCAAATTTTATCATTTCTTTACCTCAAGTTGTTCAGTCTTTTCTTTAGCCAGAATTTTGTCAAGCTCCTCTCTTGGTATGATTTTCCCATGCTAAAATGCAGCAATTCAAGACCATACAAGCAATTCAAAATCGAATCCTGAAATTTCTGTAGAGAGAGAGAGAGAGAGTGAAGCAAGAAGTTATTATACCATAACCACAATTCTTTCCAACTAAACAATCAAGTCTATGCTATTAGATAGTATGGCACCTTATTCAAACCATTTCAACAGACCTACTCGTGTTCTTTGCCTACTATCCCTTATTATTCCAATGACAAACTAAATATTTCACATGGAAATCACCGTAAAAATTAAAAGGACCCATCTTTAATTATTTAGGTAGAAAAGGTATAAGTAATTAATGCAAAGTCACGAAAAATCAAGTATTTTTTACCAACATAAAATATTGAAAAAAGAAGCTACACTGATCGTATCAGTGATCCTCCTAGGTGTTGATGGATCCCCTCTGATATTCAAAGAATCCTGCAAGTTTCTAATGAAGGTTGTTCAAAGAAGCTGAGATTCAGGTATGTTAATCTGCTCAAGAACCTAAGCTAGTGTCTCCAAAAGGCCTTTTGAAATCTACACGAGAAGCCAAAAGGCCTTTTGAAATCAACACGGGAAGGCAGTTGTACAGGTACACTCAGTTGTGTAGAAAAAACAAATTCACATATCAATTTCATACTTTAAAATTTTGAGTTCAAAGTTAAAAAACTAATGTAAATTACCTTGTTAAACTTAGCTAGTGTCTCCATCAACAATTCCATCGAACCACACATGACTACTAGCAGTTATCTAATGAATCAGAAACATCAACACAGTCGAGTTCACAATAACATGCTACAAAACAAACCAACATAAATCTCTAACACCCAAATCAATCTACACAGTAGCACCAAGCACTAAGATCAACTATTATGAATGTAAGCAATACCCAAAGGATTGACAACTTTCATAACCAAAGACATTTATGAGGCCTCACCTTCATCCGACCATAAAATATATGACACCCGATTCAAATAAGACCCTTTAAAAGCTAAAAATTCCTCAAGCATACTCTCCCACAAATGTCAATATATGTGCTTGCTTAGCCCTAACATTCACAACTCAGGTTAACTAATGCTACTATCAACATTATAAACTCTTCTATTGAAAAGGACGAACATACAATTAGTCCATAATTCTACAGATAAACCAGAACCACCAAAATGTGGAATCATATACCTCTAAGAACCATACAATTAGTCCATAATTCTACAGATATACCAGAACCACCAAAATGTGAAACCATATACCTCTAAGAACCATACAAGTAATCCATAATTCTATAGATGCATTTGAATAAAAGACCACATAAAAAAAGTATCATATACTTCTAAGAACAATCAACTAAAATGAACAAGACTTTTGGGCCACGTAATTATATCACCCGGTGTAATATCTCCCAAGGTTCCATCACGAGCATAAAATTCTGCAGTGATATCATATATGTCATCTACTATGATTGTATATGATAAGTTTGATTGATTCGCTTTTCTATCGACACGTCCCATGGCAACATTCTTATTCTTGAAGTTCTTTAATATGCACTGAGAGGGTAGTTGTTCTATGGGACTGCCAAGATGAACCGATGATTGTCTCCTTTCCTACAGAAATATAGGAAAAATAAATGAAATGATTGATATTCAATAATGATATGAGGTAAATTGTAAATTTTGATTGGACAAATAAATTTTTACCTGATAAGAAGAACTCAATTGATCACTCGAACGATTCATATGTGATCCATGAGAACTATCATATCTTGGTAATGTATTGAATTTCTCCTCAAGCACCTTACGTGCCTTAGACTCCTCATCAAGTCATCGCATAATTGTTTCATAGTTCGACTCCACACTTTCACGTGCTCTCTTCTCTCGTGAAGCTATTTCCCTAGAAGGAGCTGATGAGGAAAAAGTTGTCTTTGATATACCTCTACCCATACCTCGTACATAACCTCTTCTATCACGACCAAAAACCTAGGATACAATTTTATTTATAATTATAATATTGATTTAAAGAGCAATAATTCAATCATCTAATTTGAGAGGAAGGCATTTACATGTGCAACAGGGTCATCATCTAAAATTGCTTCTCCTTCAACCGGATTATCTTCAACCATTTTCTTAATTTCATCCTGTAAAAAATAAATAATGATAAAATATTATAATGATAAAGTCTCACACTCTTTTATAACTATTGAAGTTTATGAAATGAACTATAACATATAGGAGCACACCAATTTTTCAATCGTAAATTGTGAAGGGCATGTCCCGTCTTTCTTGGTATGTGTGGCTATAAACAGTTCTGTCCTGGTAACTACATGTAATATCCCAAAAAATCACGTTAAATAGTAACCTCGGGATCTGTGCCGATTGGTCACAGGTTGGACCAATTAGGAGTTCAATAGTAAGCATAGAGTGTGATGAACGGAAGAGATGTGATAATTTGTGTGACTATGTGGTGTGTGATGTAAATCTGAGGTCACATACACCTATCGCGGTGCATGTGCTCAACACACAAGTGAGAGGAGAGATAAAAGGGTTTAATAACCCTAGATTGTATGTTTGGGTTGTTGGGAGAGAAGTAAAGAAGAGAGAGAGAGGAGTAAAGAAGGTTGAGAAAGGAGTGATTGTGAGTGATTGGAAGGGGGATTCAAGCATTAAAGAGGCCGATTCAACGCGAGAAATCCGTTCAAGCCAAAGCTGGAACCCTAGCCTTTCCAACCACTTGATTTAAATCAATTTGAAATTGGTTGAAGGTAAAATTATTGTAGATTAAATGCATAGATTGAAGAGTTAGATTGTAGTTAGAAATGGGTGAAAATATAGGATAAAGGCTTAGAAAAATGAAGGAAAAAGAAAGGGAAAAAGATGAATCTGGCCATTTTGATTAATCGAAATTGAGTTTCGATTAATCGATTTTGGCCAAGAAGTTGAAAAGTTAGAGGACCCCATTCTCGATTAATCGAATTGAGTTTCGATTAATCGACTTTGAATTTCAATTAATCGAATTGGGTATCGATTAATCGGCTGGGAACCTACAGTGAACTCCAGTGGAGAAAAGAAAAGAGCTTGGAGAAATCGACTAATCGAAATGAGAGTTCGATTAATCGATTTAAAATTTTGATTAATCGATTTGGGATCGATTAATCGATTTTGGAAACTCGGTTACTCGAATTGAGAATCGACTGGATAGAATAGAGAAATTCGACTAATCGAATGGGAATTCGATTAATCGAATGGGAATCTCGATTAATCGATTTGAGAATCGATTAATCGATATTGAATTTCGATTAATCGATTTTGGAGTTTGATTAATCGACTGTGCCAGTTTATGTTGACTTTTGAGTTTGACTTTAAGATTTTTAGAGGGTCTTGGACCTTCTTTATTACATCTTTAGTGATGTGTTTCACATGTTATGTGGTACCATAGTTGGTACGTGTGAGCTTGGGCACAAGGAGCCACGTGGGACCTTGATGCATGATCAAACAGAGACTTGAGGTAGGGAACACCTTGAACATGTACTTTATTTTGTAAGAGCATGTATGTAGTGATATAGAGTTCCATTCAAAATATTTTATTGCTTAAGAGTTTGTGAAAAGTGTGTGTGTGTGACATCAATAAGAGAAATTATAATGAACTATCCCCAGGGGATGAGGAAGTAAAGAGATAAGAGCATCAGGGTGATGCAAGTGAATGGATACATCCCAGGGATGTATCCAAGATTGAATCATGTTTGATAGGGCCTAACTGATATAAGATAGTACACTTACACGGTGATTAACTATATGTAAAGCACCTGATACTTTTATTATTTGAGGTTTGATAGGGTACCCCACCGACGTGGCGGGATATCCACGACTGACACGGCAGGATATCCGTGACCGATACGGCGGCGAAATCGTGGGCGGTCACGGAGAGGCTTATCCAGTGATATCCATGAGGCACACCCTGGAAGTGTTGAGTTGAGACAAGTGAAACCCTGCCACCAATCCCCAGGGGAAAGGGGCTTGGGTACTATTTCTATTCCCAGGGAATACTTTTAAAACTGTCTATATAGATGACGATGATAGGTATCTCATCGAGGCTCGATGCTATATTGCTCAGGGATTACTTAAGTTGAAAGTTTAAGTTTGCTTTAGGCCTTTTCAGCATCATTCATGAATAAATAAAAGGCATGAGTAAACTACCAGTAAGAATGTGATTCTTTTCAACTATTTTTCATTAGTAACTACATAGACACATCATGCATGGTATATCATGGAATATATGTGAGTGGTAATTTATATGTTCAACTGTATTCTGTTCCCTATTGAGCTAGGATGTAGCTCACCCTTTAGACTATACGTCACAGGTCCACTATTAGCAACTGCCGAGGCTTCAGGAGAGGTTGACCCCGGTGAGTCGAACCTTACACCTGGAGACGAGTTGGAGCCACCTCCTGAGGACTTCTTCTAGAGGACTTCGTTGTGCAGCTTTGAGAGTTTTGAGAGATTTTTGTACTGCTTGGTATGTCAAGCCTTGTTTTGATTAAACAATGTATATGTATGGATTTGGGATAATTCTTTTGGGGGAACCATCTGTGATGATTAGCTATCATCGATGACTCGGATCGGTTCTCCATTCATGTAGAGGCATGAGGGTAGAACTGTATTTTGAGAAATGCTTATATAGTAATTTAATTCCGCAACTTCATTTACTATTTCAATTCAATTCATTGCTTGATATACCAATGTTCCATGCATAGCTAAGGGGCACGGTCAAGATGATCGTGCTGATGGCACGGGTTTCGGGGTGCCGAAATCCAAGCTGTCACACTACACCATTAGGATTCTGCATTTTCTATACAATTCAATGATCATAAGTAATCATTATTTCTTTAGAAAGTTATATTAAAGTAATATTTTAGTGAGATTACCAACTCCTCTGCCATCTTAGCTGCTCCCCGCCGACCAATGGTGTGTGGGTTTGTCATCTTTTCTCTAGAACTTCTCCCCTTTTCTCGACGTGCAACATATTCTTTAGTACAACATATGTGAATAAATGTCTTCCAATCTTCCAACTTCACACATTTTGGTGGACGTTTTTCCCGCTCTGCATCCGTCTCATATTCATCATATTTTTTTCGAAGCTCATGCTTCCATTGCTTCCAACATTCATTAGCTTTCGATAATACTATAGCTTTGTGTTGAATTTCAATATCATATTCATCCTATAATAATATAAAGATAAGTTAAAATCATGGAGGAAATCGGCCTGAAAATAGTATAAGTAAATAATATATGTACTCACCAAGATAGTGCTCCATATCTTATCCTTCACATTTTTTGGCACATCATGCCATGTCATGTATGTAGGTGGACAACGTGTCCTTGCCACCTGACCTATTAACGTCGACAAACTCGATGAATATGTTCCAATTGGCTGCCCATGTTCATTAAACTTAACTTGTTTCCGTATGCCTAGACAAAATATATGTTATTAGCAATATATCTAAACAGCGATTATTAAAAAAAGAATAGATTAAAAAAAAAGATTGAACAAACCTTTCTCAGCAGTCTTGCTTTGTTCTAAACGACTTGATTGAGGTTCTTATGTTTCCATGCTCAATTCTTTACTGAAAATAAGTAAATAGTATTTGCCAAGACCATATAATGGATCAAGACATGTCAAAACCATGTTTATTAGTAAAAATAGAGTACATCTTCCAATGGTAATTACAGCATGTAGAGAGAACATAGAGTGGACCACATGAGTTTTTCAAAGGCATGTAGAGGGAACAAAATTGTAAAAAAAAGAGAATTATATTTTAGTATTCATCATCTTCCAATGGTAATTAAAAAAAAAAATGAGAAATATATTTTAGTATTCACCATCTTCCACGACATCAGCGACCAATGGAGATGCTAAAGTATCTGCCTTAATTCTTGCCTCAAATACTAATGGATCTTCATAAGCATCTACATCTTGAGTCAATCTCTTTGGAGCATCTAAGACCACATACCAATCAACTCTGGTTTGATCTTTGCAATAGAAGACTTGGGTGGCTTGGGAGGCAAGAATAAACGGCTCGTCATCTTCATGTGAACTCCTCATAAGCCTCCCAAGATTAACAAAAATTACGCTTGTTTCTGGATCAACAACACATCCATTTGTTTTATCTTCTATATGTACCCAATCACAATAAAAGACTGTTTCTTTAAAGTTACCATAATTCAGTTCAAGTATTTGTTTAAGGATGCCATAATAAGTGACTTCTTCTTCCACAAGGTTCTTATCTTTGACACTAGCCCTAAAATTAGTTAAAGCCTTCATGGAGACTCCACTATTCTGCGTACTTATACTCATTTCTGACTCCGTCGTACAAAAAAGATATCCATTAACCACGTAAGAATTATACAATATGGCTTTGAAGTCTAGACCATCAGCAAGACTCTTCAAGGTAGAAGACTCTTCTTTTTCTAATTGTTGTCTTAACCAAGGAATGTAGTTGCCCCTCAAATGTTTATCACATGACTTGTGGCCTTGGAGGTTAGATTGGTACTTCCTGTAAATGTTAAGTGTTAATTAGATCAAATATTTCAATATTAATTGAGGAAAAATAATGACGATATTTATAAATATTACTTACATCTCCCATTCAACATTTCCTGGAGAATGTGTGAGAATCCATTTACGCGCTTGTTGGTATTACAAGTTTTGAAGGTAATAGACTTTTCCTTTTTTATCGAGAGGGAAATCACGTGTAACATCATAATCCATGAATATTATATCTCCTCGCTTATGCCCTCCTGCATTATCATTTGGCATATACTCCATACAGTACCTCATGCATTCTTCCATTAGATATTGCTCTGTAATAGACCCCTCTGGATAAGTCTGATTTTTTACATAATGCTTGTAAGTCTTCATCATCCTATACAATTTTCTTCAATTAGATATCAATAATACTAGTAAAAAGAAATACTTTAAAAGTCATATTATGAAGGTTTACCTTTCGAATGGATACATCCATCGATATCGAACAGGACCACATGTTAGCACCTCATCCGCCAAGTGAATAACAAGGTGTATCATAGAAACAAAAAATGAAGGCGGGAAGTACTTTTCAAACACGCACAGTGCTTCGATCATGTGTCTCCTCATGTTTATAAGCTCAACCCGATCTATAACTTTGGAACATAGGACATTAAAAAATATTGACATTTGTCGGATAGTTGCTCTCAATGGCTTTTCTTTCTTGAATGCATGCATCAACAACACGGGTAGTAGTTGTTGCATGAGGATATGATAGTCATGTGACTTCAGGCCTTTCAGTTGAAAATCCTCCAAACTTACGTTATACTTCCAATTTGCACTGTATTCAATGGGAACTTTCAAATTATACAATGTTTCACAAATTAGTTTTCTTTCATCTCAAGATAAGACAAATGGAGCTTTAGGGCAATACACCTTGTCATTTTTCTGCACAATCCACAAATTTTTCTTTATCTTCATATCTTTAAGATCATATCGGGCCTCAATTTCATCCTTACTTTTACCCTTTGTATCCATAATCGTTGCAATTAAATTTTCCGTAACATTCTTTTCCACGTGCATTACATCCAAATTATGACGAACGGGAAGATCCTACATTTATAAAGTAAAAAATTAGTATTCAAACAAATTTTATTGGAGATCACATAATAAAATGAAAGGAAAATTTTATCACCTTCCAATATGGTAAGTCAAATAGGATTGATCGCTTTGACCATGCACAACTCTCTTCATTCATGGGCTTTTTCCTCTTCTTTCTTGCTGCCTTTCCGAACGTGGTCTGAATTGTTTCCATTTTGCTTAAAACTTCTGAACCGCTCATACGGCGTGGATGTTTCCTATGTTCTTCCTTACCATTAAATTGGGATTTCTGAGTTCTGAAAGGATGATTTAAATCTGTAAGGAACTTTCGGTGGCCCATGTAAGCAAATTTTTTTTCGTGATATAACTATACGGAGTCAACCTCTTCACTACAAATGGGACAACCATATCTTCCTGCTGTCCTACAACCCGAAAGATGACCATATGCTGGAAAATCATGTATAGCCCATAATAAAATTCCTTTCATGTTAAACCTAGTTTTTGTATAGGAATCATATGTTATTGCTCCAGTGGACCACAATTCATTTAATTCTACAAGCAATGGTTGCAAGTAAACATCAATGTCATGTCCAGGACCATTGGGCCCGAAAATCAATATGGTCAACATTGTAAACTCCTTGTGCATGCACAATGATGGAGGGAGATTGTAGGGAACAATCATAACAGGCCAACAACTATAAGAGTTATTCTTATTGCCAAAAGGATTGAATCCATCTGTGGCAAGTCCTAGACAAACATTACGTTTCTCTAAACCAAACTCTTTCCACTGAACATTAATTGATTTCCAACAAGAAGAATCTACGGGATGGCGCATGTGATTGTCATTTGCAACTGAGTTTGCATGTCATGTCATTTTCTCTGCAATCCACAGTACACTATACATTCTTTGTAGCCTCGGAGTAAATGGAAAGTATCTTAATTTCTTCCATGGCAATAGCTTAGCCCTTGGCTTTGAAGCATTTGGTGGCTTCCATCTGCTCGTACCACACGTAGGACAAGTATCCTTATTTGCATGATCTCTCCAATATAATATGCAATCATTGGGGCATGCATGAATAATCTCATATTTCATACGTAAAGACTTGATCAACTTTTTCGCATTGTATGTGGTATCTGGCAAAGTATTTTCTTCAGGAAGTATGTTTTTTATCATTTTCAACAGCTCTGTGAAGCTTTTATCAGACCACTGATGCCTAGCTTTCATGCTCAACAACTCAATCGTGACTGACAATTTTCTGTGCTCATTTTTATATGACGGATATAAAGGTTCTAATGCACATTTCATCAAGTTACTATACCCCGCATCATCATGTAAATCATGTGGGCGTTGCTCGTCATCTTCATCATAAGCATCATTTAAGCAAGCATCTAAATCTTCAGTACGAACACCTCCGAATGTGTTATTCAACATATCTTCCATTCTTGGAAACCTATCTTCGTTTGGGTTAGAAGTCGATGTACTAGTCCCCAAATTGGTATGACTATTAGAAAATGATTCTCCATGGTGCTTCCATATCGTGTAAGACTTATCTATACCATCACAAAATAAATGTTCCATAATAATCATGAGGCTATGCTTTTTAAGATTTCGATAGTTGACACAAGGACAACAACACCAATCAGGATCTTCTACATTTTCTTTTGCGAATTTGATAAATGAATGAAGACCTTCGATATATTCCACAGTTGTATGATTTGCCGTCATCCACTCTTTACTTGGGATTGTTGAAGACATTCTACAAAACTAAATGAAGGAAAAATCACAACAATGAAGGAAAAAAATTTAAGTTTTAGAGAGAGAGAAAGAGAGAAAAACCACAAGTGATAGATGCCCATATGACCAATAATGGCTTATTTGAACCAGCATAATATGAGCAGGTATAGGCTGACTTGTACTAGATCAGGCCTAACACGATATATACATGTCGGCCCCTGGCCCATTTTTAAAACTATGCGCCAGTTATCATTTTCCTAAAATATAGAAACAACCCAGCAAAACTGGAGTTTCTGACAACAACAAACAAAATTTCAACAACCCAAAAGATTAGAAAACAAGACGATTGAATTATGGTAAGCTCATGGTCTCAAGATCCATTGTGTGGAAGATTAGGGGTGAAAAAGGATCTCTATCGTATGAATCCAAGAAGTCCACAAGTTGATCTTTTACTTTTTATCGAACAGTGTTCAACATTTTTCTTATTATCTAATAGGGTCCCAGACCTTGAACTTTTTCATTTCTTTTATTAAGCATAAGCAAACAGGGTCTAAATATTTGACATATGTTGAAATTTAATTTAATTGAAAAAATGGGTTAGATGAAAATTTCCTTAGGTTTCATATGATACTTCGTTCTTATATAAGTTTGATCGGTTTTATGTTAGGTGAAAATTCCCCACAAGTGACCGATCAATCTCATAGTGGACTGGTCTGATTTGTACGGGGGGACCAATCTCATGTTGATGGAGTTTGTTTTTCGCACCTATCTTTGATCTAATTGATCTTCAGATCATGAACATACAATCACATAGTTAGAATTTGATTTCACATCTTGAAAAGTGAGTCAGTATCGGTTGACATCTCAAAAACTGAGTTAGCATCGATTGACGGAGATACTGATACAATCACATGGTTAGTATTTAGAAAATATAATTTCAGTTTATATCATGCCAACAATGTACCTACTAATACGAAGCAAAAATCAGGAGACACGACTGTGGTGATGGAATCAGTAGGCAAGAAGCAGATTAACATCTCTTTCTTGGCGGTGAGGAAGTATTTCTTTATGAAAGAGGAGAAAAAGGAGATTGCTTGGATTGGGCAAAGAGAGATGGCCAGTTGGCCACCATTCAATAATGTGTTACACGGTCATAGAGATGTCTTGACTGATTTTCCATGGTGGGAGAGATGTGTTGAGTGTTGACTTCTTTCTTTTTAATACTACAGATGAGTTGGCAACAACTCAGGCGTTTCTGATTTCTCATATGATATGAGTTATTTCTTTGGTTTTTAATACTACAGATGAGTTGACAACAACTCAGACGTTTCTGATTCTCATATGATATGAGTTACTTCTTTGTTTTTTCCTGTCATATTATTCACTGAAGCTGTAATAAGCCAACTTTGCAAATAAAGGTACACCTTTATTTTCATTTAAAAAGTTTACTTGAGAGGGTCAAAATATCCTCCAACTGTTCAGTATTTACAACATGGTCCAAGTCCTTTAACCATCATTATTTCAATAATTACCTTATCTAGGTCTATAATCTTCTATACAATAGATCTTGAGTTCATGGACCTACCATCAGAATATCCAGAAATTGAGATCATGGAAGTTTGGGCCAAAAAAAAAAAAAACGATCTCTATCATCTCATTTAAAGAAATCAACATTATTTCTCTATCATCTCATTCAAAGCAATCAACATTATTTCTAAACTTGGGAAGGAAGAATCTCGATAGCCAAAATAACTAAATCTACAGACAGCATATGGCTTACGAGCTGTTGCGTGTTAAGCACAGACATCATGGACCTTGAGATGCATGCAGGCATTGAAGAGCATGAAATTTCATGTGCGTTACAAGGTCCACAAATGTGCGCAGAACTCGGGGGGTTCCTCTCAACGTGTTAAGCACAGACATCAAACGGCCATCAATCAACATTTTTGCAATTTCATTTTGAATTTCCCATTTTTCATATGCGCTTTTTACACAAAAATAGATAGCAAACCATATAAAACAGAGGAAAATTTGGGAAAATACCTCAAAATACAGTAGGGTAACAATCAATATATATCCCAACCGGATTTAGCAGGCTTCGAAGATGGAGGAGCTGCTTAAGAAAAAATAAAATAATCCTTCAGAAAAAATAAAACAAAATAAAAACCCTAACTCTGAAATTTTAAAAAATATTTTGGATGATAAAAAAACATATAGATTTCAGAAAAACTATTTCTAATTAGGGTATGCCAAAGTAAAATGATTTGGGTATAATCCTTTTTAATATTTTAGAAAAAATAAAATAAAATAAAATAAAACCCCTACCTGATCGTTTCTTCAATGTCGCTTTGGCGAGCTTTAATCGCTAGGCCTCAAAGAGAGTACTGATGCATAGATAAATTTCACCTTTAATGGGCTTCAGGCTGTGGCATCTGGAGACGACGAGGATCGCGTCGAATCAGGCTTCGGCTTATGGAGACGAGGAGGTTTGCATTGAATCAAGCTTTAGATTTTGGAGATGAGGAGGATCGAATCAGATCAAGCTTCGGCAACGAGGAAGATCGCATCAAATGAAGAGGAATAGGAAGGGCTAAGAAGAGAAAGGGTAGCTGGACAGACGTTCCCACGCTGGATTTCACTTAGAAGGTATTTAGGTATTTGGACGCCTAATATAACTTAGAGGGCCGAGGTTCGAATCGCCTAAGCTATAACAAACCGGGCCGTTGCATTTGAGAAACGGATGGTTGCATTTGAGAAACGGATGCCCAATTTGCTTTATATCTTGAGGTCACAGGTTCGAATAGGCTTAATTATACAATATTAGGCTGTTGCATTTTAGAAACTACGGTTTTGGGCAGTTGTATCAGTTGATTTGTCCACAATGGTCAGAGACCGTGGTTTTCTTTAAGCAAGTAGTGTTGCTTATTCTTGTAGTGAGGGTCTGGTCGATTTGTTGAATTTAGATTCCAAGTTCTATCATGTATTATTGAACATGTTCAAATTGGTGCTTTGTTTTTTGGGTCTTTATTAAGCTAGAAAGGCAATTATAAATTGTGTTGTAATTTTTCAGGCGCATTTTGATTATGTACAAAAGGCACCCAGCTTACCGACGAAAGCACCAAGAGAACTGAAAGAGTTGGTATGTGTTTTTCTCCAGTGCTTTTAGAAAGAAGTATTCAAGAAATTTTTGTATGACTTCTTTAATTGGAATGGGAAAACGAAAATATGATGCCTTCGGATTTGTATGATGGCTCGAACCTCCCCCCACTACAAAAAAGGCACCCTACTCCGACGGCTATAATTGGCCGCCATTGGCGTAGGATATACCCTACGCCAACGGCTATTAAGGGAAGCCGTCAGCGTAGGGTAGGAATAAGATGGTGCGCACACAATGTTGGCTCTTGCACACTAGCTAAATATGCAAAGACAAGTTGTTCGACCACTAATTTTCTATTGGGTTCTCTTTTTTCCCACAAATTATGAAATATATAATATGTTTTATCCTAGAAAGAGATTAAAATCCCACCTGCTGTTGCAGATTTGTAGCTAGTTGAGCTGTAATGCGCTGCTGATTTTAGCGAATTAGAGTAAGCCCAAAATATATTTATTGGGGGATTTGAACCATCTGATCTGTGCACTTTAATGGACGGTTATGCATTTTTTTTTTCCAATGGTTGATATTAAAGCAGACTAATAAAATGGTTCTCATCCTTTCATAGGCGTGATTTGTTGAATGAAACATATTTCAATGGTTGGCTGCTAGTAAGGCAGAGACGAGTTTGAACTCGATTGATCACATATGCATACATGTGGGATCAATCTAGCTAGTCATGCCTGATCTGTGTACAAGCCAACACAAAATATGGTGTTTGACATATGATTCAATGCAACAAAGGCCATTGTCTGATTCAACAATTGACCGTGTTGTACCATATGGTAGAAATCAATTTGTGTGCCATTCTTTTGTTCCATAAAATTTTGAATTGTTGCTTTCAAATCAAACGGCTTAGATGGTGTTTTCACATAACACAAGTCAAAATCGGATTTCTTGTGTGCAAGTAATGGCTCTTGATATCAATTATTGGGTACCTCTATATGCGCTTATCAAATTAGTGGATGTGCCTATATCCGAAAATTTTTGTAGTGTTTCCTGAATTGTTGTTCTTAATGGTCTATAAATATTGCCATCTTTTTTTATTTCTTACTTTGTAGCAATGATAATTTTATATTATTGCATTATTCTCATGTAATAAGAGTTACTTATTTCAGGATAGACCATAAGCTACATGGCTGAGCGTGTTGTCGGGCATGGATCATTTGGAATTGTATTTCAGGCATAGACCATAAGCTACATGCTCTTTCATGGGCACATACTCTTACTTGCATTGTGGGAAGCAACTCGTGAACTAGTGGAGGTAGCAATTAGGAAAAAAAAAAAGGTATGGATCAGCCGCCGTCGGCATAAGCTTGTTTATTTAAAAAATTTTTAATACACCTGTGCCGTCGGCGTAGAGTTTAGACTTATGTTGATGGCGTGAAACTGTCGGCGTATGTATACACCCACGGAGGTATTGCCGACGGGGGATAGCCGTCGGCGTAGAGGTTCCAGCCGTCGGCGATTATTTGTACCGACGGCTGTTATAGTCTACGCCGACGGCTAGCTGCCGTCGGCGTAGGTTCCTTTATTTGTAGTATTTCTTATTTTTTATATAGACTCCTAAAATTTGGATGAAACCAAATAGTGACAGCTATTATCAATGCATCAAAAGACCAAGAAATTGGATAAGTACATTGAGCATTTTGTATTTCTAGTGTAACGCATTAAGTATTCTTTTGGAAATATTGATTGAACCTTTCTTCTCGTATTGTAATTGTATTTCAGGGATAGGAACAGGCACCAATGGGTATCTTCTAGTTCATGCTAATGGTAGATTGAATCAGATGAGAACAGGAGTACGCATTGATCTCTATAAGTTTTTATCATAAATACTTCACATTTATACCTCACTTAATATAATTTGTTGATGTACAGTTTTGGTGTCGATTGAATTGCATATATGTGATATGGTTGCAGTGGCAAAGATCATGAATGCCACTCTGGTTCTTCCTTCTCTTGATCATGAATCCTTTTGAACAGACCCAAGGTATGAGCTTGGATATATATTTTTTGGTAGACTAGATAATTGCAGCATAGGGTCTTAATTTAATTTCAACTTATGTTCAGTGATTTTAAAGATATCTTTGATTGGAAGCTCTTCATAGAGGTCATAAAAGAGGACATTGAGATAGTAGAGTCTCTCCCACCTCAGTATGCAGCTATTAAACCTCTCGTAAAAGCTCCCATTTCCTGGTCGAAGGTCTGTATGTTAGAAGAATCTCAACAAATTATATATATATATATATATATATATATATATATATATAAGGAGCCGGTGAGGTCCTCCAATGGAGGACGGTGACCGTCCTCCTAGATACGCATGGAGCTCCACGTGGCGCCTAACACACTGTTTTGGTGCCACGTGGAGCATAAGTGGACGATATAGATCAATATTAAAAAAATAAATTTCAAAAAAAACTTTTAAACCTACAAGTCAAAGTTTGGCGGGTTTCATTGGTCCACATTTCATGGTTCAAAAAACACACGATGGAGATGAGTTTTCAATTTATTTTTTTTCAAAGATGATCTAAGCAATGCACCCGAGCTCCACGTGGCATTGAAACAATATTTTGGGTGCCACATGGAGCTCCACGTGGAAGCTTGGAGGTGACCGTCCTCCCATAGAGGACGGGCACCTTTTCCATATATATATATATATAATCGATTTTCGAATGGCTCAAATGTGCAACCGTGTATATGCAGACCGTGCATATGCAGGCCAATGACTGTTTTTCAGGACCCACTGTATGTGGTTGCTGATGATGACATTCAATGATTGTTTTTCCGGACCCAATGAATGTGGGTGGGCGTAGTTTACAACACTCTTTGATATGTTGTTATTCGAGAGGCCCAATGTTTTGGCTTGGTCAAGGGTAAAATGGGTGAAATATATAAAGTGATTAATATATTTGGATGATCCATATTTTAAACTAGTTGAAGGTAGCATTGTTTTCCTTATCTTCTCGAGCTACCTTTGCAGGACGTGAACCTGTTGGTGGCTTTGATGGGTGATGTGGCAGGCAGGCATCGCTTGTGATGTGTTTCTTTTGCTTTGGACGACCAAGTGGCTATCTGTCTGCCCTTAATGGGATTCATCAGAGCAGTGATACCAAATAAGGCTTCGTAGCTTTGCTATCTCAAGAGCAACAAGCTCAGTCAAATCAATAAGACATACCTACAGGATCTCTGTGGCAGGCAGGTATCCTACGACAGTTGCTTACTCCAAACCGACCTCTTTAGTCACCTTATTTATTTATTTTTATGTTTGAGTTGAAGTTATATCATATTTTGTGATCAATATACTGCCTGATACATGATGCCATGCCCTAAACACATGACCCATTTTTGCAAGAATTCTTATTTAATTGCAGGAATTCTCATTTTTTTTTTCTGGGTTCAAGGTTTTTAATATCAGGTACTAAAGATGGTAAAGGGAGTAAATTTCTTTGATCTGATGCAGCGTTTAGAAAAGGAGTTAGTAATTTTACTTTTTTGTTGTCTGATATATTAAAACTGATTTTGGTTGATTTTTACTGATGAAAATTTATTGAACGCAGATGAAGAGAGTCAAAATATGTTGGTGTTGGCAAATAAGATAAAAAATGCCGGTGAGAAGGTAATTTTGGATCTTACTATTTGTCTTGCTTGTCAATTGTAATTTTGAATAAGGTGAGGTGGATTCCAATTTTTATTAGAGTGCCAGATGCATCAACAATACATCATATGTTGTGTCATGTAGTTACACTACGTCAAAAGAAGGAAAAAACTACTATAGCTTAGTAAAAATAAACTACTGTTTAAAAAGTGGTACACTATTCCACTCATTAAAACAGTAGTTTTCCACCTTAAATCAGTAGTATTTTAAGTATAAAAGACGTCACTTAGTAAGTTTAAAACACGGTATATGTTTAAGCACGACACTTAGTAATTAGTTTAAGCACGTCACTTAGGGTTTTCTATTTCTATTTTTATACGCTCTAAATCGAAAGCCTCTCTTTATACGCTCTAAAAAACCCAGCATCTTCGTCTGGCTTCTTCATTCACTCTCCTCACCTCTTTGCCTTCCTCTCCTCACCTCTTTGCCTTCCTCTTCTCAACCGATCATCTTCATCTTCTCAACCGATCATCTTCTCAACCGATTATAGTCGAAGACCACCAATGTTCAGTCTCCTGAAGAAGAATCGTTACAAGTGGAGAAACCTGATCTAGGTATTTTGATTTCTGATATATGTATTGGTTTTGAGATTATGATTTTGGATTTGATTTTTTTTTTGTTATAATTTTGAAGCTGATGCAGATCCAGCTGAGCAGGATCAAGTACCGGCATTGAATACGATCTAGCTGAGCATCGAACGGCAACGAAGGGTTTCAGCTCCGATTTAATTGTGTCGGAGAGTGGAGAGAAACGATAGAGAGCTATGGATTGACACCAAAATGTAAGAATTGAATGTTCTGATATTTTTTTTGGGATTTTATATCTCTGTATTTCAGATCGGTCAGTTTTGGAACAGAAAAGGAAGCATTCAGTTTATAGGTTTCAGATTTGAATTTTTCTGACTTTTTTGGGGATTCTTGTTAATATATTTTAGATCTGTCAATTTTAGAACAGAAATGGGAATTTTTGGCCATATATATTTCATATTTGAATTTTTCTGACTTATTTGGGGCATTTTTGTTTGTATACTTCAGATTTGTTAATTTTGCTCGATTAATTGAAGAATTGCAGAGATTACTTAGAATCGGAGAATTTGGAGTGGCAGATCACCTAAAATAACCCGGATTCGACAATTTGTACTTCGCCAATAAGGTATCATACTCAATACTTTTAATTTTTTTAGCTGTTGTAATTTTTTAGCTCCAACAAGTGCCTTAGGCATAGTCTGTTTAGAGATTTTTGTTTAGTACTTGTTTCTTAGATGGCTTAAAATACATGTTGATCTGAGGTCCTTGTATTTAGTGTCTGTTTGATGGAGACATCATATATGGTTTACATTTTAATCTTGCTCGTTTAGTTACAAGTGCTTTTTATTGGTTTCCTGTTCTCTTCCCCTTTTTGTGTACTGCAGTCTTTTTTCATTTCTGATGCAGTTCTTCATTTCTTTTATTTATTTTCTGATGGGTAAGTTGGGTCAAACTGTAACCTCAAGCAAGGTGTCAAGTGTCTGCTGCTACCGATACATATTGGTCTGGACTAAGAACCAATATCGATACCTGTCGATACCGGATTGGCATCGGGATCTATTCTCATTGACCGATACATTTTCTTTTTTCTTTTTTTATTCATTAAAAAAAAAACCTTTTTTAGAGGCTATAATTAACATATACATGTGTATATACTTATTTGAGAAATAAACTATAGTTATAACATATACATAGTCTGATATGCATATAAATTTGCAAATAATAGTAAGGATCTACTCTCGTCATTGGCGTCATAAGATTATCAAGCATATAAATATAGCTTTTAGCCACACAATCCTGCCAAAATGGGAGTTTCACAAGTGATCAAGGGCCCTGACATCTTTAGAAGTTGGCTCTTGACAGGATAGATGGGGTAAAAGGTAATTCATAAGCCTATAACTTTATGAATCATGATGCTAGTGACACCCCATCAATCCATATTATTACTGCACGCATCAGATGTATACATGTGTTTAAATATTATATATATATATATATATATATATATATATATATCAGGGAGCCGGTTCCGTCCTCCATGGGAAGACGCTCAAGTGCCCTCCAAGACGATATGGAGCTCCATGTGGCACCCAAAACACTGTTTGAGTGTCACGGGCGGATGAGTTAGATCAATTTAATATATATATATATATATATATATATATTATGACAGCCCGGATTTCGGCACCCTGAAACCCGTGCCATCAACATGATCATCTTGACCATGCCCCTTAGCTAAGCACGGAATATTGGTATATCAAGCAAAAAGAAGTAGCAAATGAAACTGCGGAATTTAAATCTATATAAAAGCATTTCTCAAAAGACAGTTCTACCCTCATGCCTCTGCATGAATGGAGAACCGATTCGAACCATCGATGATAGCAATCATCATGGATGGTTCGCCCCAAAAGCATAATCCCCAAACCCAATATATACATTGTTTAACCAAAACAAGGCTTGGCATACCAAGCCGTACGAATCTCTATCAAAAAGTCCTCAAAGCGGCACAACGGAGTCCTCTAGAAGAAGTCCTCAGGAGGTGGCTCCAACTCTTCACCGGCCGCTAGGTCCGACTCACCGGGGTCAGCGTCTCCTGAAGCCTCGGCAGCTGCTAGTAGTGGACCTACGACGTATAGTCTATAGGGTGAGCTACATCCTTGCTCAATAGGGAACAAAACACAGTTGAACATATAGATTATTACTCACATATATTCCAGGATATGCCATGCATGATGTGTCTATGCAGTTATTGGTGAAAATAGTTAAAAGGCATTGCATTTTACTGGTAGTTACTTATGTTTTCATTTATTCATGAATGATGCTAAAAAGGCCTAAAGCAAAACTTAAACTTTCAACTTAAGTAATCCCCGAGCAATATAGCATCGAGCCCCGATGAGATACCCATCATCGTCATCTATATAGACACTTTTAACGTATTCCCTGAGAATACAATGTAGTACCCAAGCCCCTTTCCCCTGGGGATTGGTGGCGGGGTTTCACTTGTCTCAAAACAACACCCCTGGGGTGTGCTTGCTGTGTACGAATAAGCCTCCGCACTGGCCTATGGTTTCGCCGTCGTATCGGTCACGGATATCCTGCCGTGTCAGTCGTGGATACCCTGCCACGTCGGTGGGGTACCCAATCAAACATCAAATAACAAAAATATCGGTGCCTTACATATAGTTATTCACCGTGTAAATATGCTATCTTATATCAGTTAGGCCCTATCAAACATGATCCAATCTTGGATACATCCCTGAGATGTATCCATTCATTTGCATCACACCTGATGCTCTTATCTCTTTACTTCCTCATCCCCTGGGGATGGTTCATTATAATTACTCTTATGGATGTCACGCACACACACTTTTCACAATTCTTAAGGAATAAAGACATTTTGAATTGAATTCTATATCACTACATACATGCTCTTGTAAAATAAAGTACATGTTCAAGGTGTTCCCTACCTCAAGTTTTCGTTCGATCAATGCATCAAGGTCCCACGTGGCTCCTTGTGCACTAGCTCACACATACCACCTATGGAACCACATAATATGTGAAACACATCACTAAAGATGCAATAAAGGAGGTCCAAGACCCTCCATGAAGCTTAAAGTCAAACTCAAAAGTCAACATAAATTAGCCCAGTCGATTAATCGAACTCCAAAATCGATTAATTGAAAGTCAATATCGATTAATCGATTCTCAAATCGATTAATCGAGATTCCATTCGATTAATCGAAACTCAATTCGATTAATCGAAATTCTCTGCTCTGCCAAGTTGATTCTCAATTCGAGTAATCGAGTTCCCAAAATCGATTAATCGATCCCAAATCGATTAATCGAAATTACAAATCTATTAATCGAATATTCATTTCGATTAGTCGATTTCATCAAGCCCATTTCTTTTCTTCACTGGAGTTCACTGTAGGTTCCCAGTTGATCAATCGATTTCAAATTCGATTAATCGAAATCCAAAGTCGATCAATTGAAACTCAATTCGATTAATCAAGATCGGGGTACTCTGACTTTTCAACTTCTTGGCCAATTTCAATTAATCGAAACCCAATTTCGATTAATCGAAATTACCAGATTCAGCCTCCTTTTGGTTGTTCTTCCCAATCTCTTCCTTTACCTTTTTCCTCTATTTTTCTAAACCATTATCCTATAATTTGAACCATTTTTAACTATAATTTAAACCCCTCGATCTATGCATTCAATTTACAAGAACTTTACCTTCAATCAATCTTCAATTGATTAGGTTAAGTGGTTGGAAAGGCTAGGGTTTCCAGCTTTGCCTCTAGCGGATCCCCCGCGTCGAATCCGACGTTTATTGCTCGAATCTCCCTTCCTCAACTAGCTTTTACTCCTTGCATTAACTATGCTCTCCTTTCCTCTCTCTTCTTTACTCTCTCTCAATCAACCAAATAAAAGAGAAACTAGGGCTATTAAACCCTTTTATCTCCCCTCTAACCTGTGTGTTGAGCACATGCACCTTAATAGGTGTATGTGACTCCAGATTTTCATCACACCCCCCCATATTCACTCGAATCCTCACATCTCGTCCGTTCATCGTATCCTACGTTAATTTGTGAACTCTTGTTTGGTCAAACCTATGACCAATCGGGCATGGATCCCGAGGTCACTGTTTAACGCAATTTTTTGGGATATTACATCCTCCCCACCTTGAGAATTTTCGTCCTTGAAAATAACCCAAAGTGCGTCGGTCGGGGTCTCCCCCCCCCCACACCCGCAGGTGAGGAGGTCAAATAGGCTCAGACGTAGTCAGATAGTTACAATATACAAGCATAGAATTCAATTTTTTAATTTTTTTTTTTGACGAATTAAAACAATTTACACAAAAATTTGGATTTCTATTAATATCTGAAAATTTGACAAGGCGCCAATAAGTTGGCATACAAAATATACATGTACAATATCATGACTCATTCAAAATAAAGATAGATTGGGGTCAAGGGTGCCGGGCTGGCCGGGTGCTCATGTGGTGAAGTCTGTGCTGACTGGGTGGTCGGAGGTAGCGGCGGTTGTGACTGCGGCGCCTCTGTCGGCGGAGCTGATGTAGATGTGGAAGGAGTCGCGTCAGTAGTGGCGGTGGTGGGATGGAAAACGGGTCCTCGGTGGAAGGCGGTGCGTCCAGTAGTCCACTCCTCCTCCTGAGCAAGGTAGCGGCTGTAGTCAGTCGGGTAGATGTAGCGGAGGGTATGGAACAGAAGGAAGTCCATCCTCCAGTTCATCCGCTCGTTGTTGGCCTCCATGCGAGCCAACACGTCCTCGATGGTAGGACCGGATGGAGCGGGGCACCGATGGTATGATGAGGTGGGTGTAGCAGGCGCGGAGTGAGCGGGCGGTGTCGGTGAGGCTATGGTGTGAGAGGTAGCCCTCTCCATTGAAGGCTCTGCCGGGTGTGCCCCACCCACGGGTGGGTCCTGCTGTGGTGGTGGGGGTGGTGGCGGTGCGACTGCTGCTGCTGCTGGAGCGGGACCCGGAGCCGGTAGGGTCCGCTTGAGCAGGTTGTAGCTACGGGTCCATGAAGACTTTGAGAATGTCTTCACCCGGTCCGTCGCCCGCACCTCGTGGGGCGATACCGCATACTCGGGAGCGTTGGAGTAACACTCCAACATGCTCGAGATCAACCGAGCATACGACATTTTCTCCTTGGGCCTCAAATTGCCCTTCATTAATTTCCCTTTTATATATCTCATCCCCTCTAGGATGAGCATGGTGGCGTCGAACCACCGGCCACAAAAGGCCGCATATAGTGCCTGTTGCACCACATCTATCCGCTCGGTGTCGTGCTGCAACGGATAGAGATTGCACTTGATAATGGAATCAAGCATCCACATGTAGTGGGGAAGGTCGACCCTCTTGATGGAAGATCCCGACCCCTTTTTCCCGTTTGTCATGCGGGTCATGATCTCTTCAAATCTCACTTCCTCTTCAAAGGGTGGGAAGAGGGTGGTCTCGGGTGTGAAATCGAGGTAACACTCTAGTACCTCATGTATGTGGTGACGGGTGATCTTGTATTCCCGACCCTCAATCTTGGTCAATATACAATCATCGGTAGGGCCATCCTTAGCCCTTGGTAAAACAGTCTAACCAATCTAGGGTAATAGGAACCCCAGATTGGTTTCATAAGGTTGCCGAGACCGGCATTGCGTAGGTAATTTCGAGCCCATTGGGTCTCGTCCGATACATCGGGATTTGTGAAGAGGGTAGGGTCAATGAGGTACTCAACCTCAAAGGTCTTGGCCGCCCACCACTCATTGGGTTGCTCGACATTGGTGGGTGGTGGTGGCATGGGTGTGGACTCGCGGGAAGACTCGCGCATAGATGCGCTCGTCGAACCGGAGGTGGTCTCCGATGCCGACGGTGATGGAGTCCTCACGGGCGATGGGGTGGGTGGTGGTGGCGCGGCGTTCTTACGTCGGACCGGTAGTTTGGAGGTTGCCTTCTTCGAAGACAACCGGGTTTTGGGCGGTATTTTTGGTAAAATGGCAAAATCTAGGTTTCCTCTAGTTCAATTGAAAGGATAACACAAATTTTAGGGTTTTACCGTGGGTTTTCGATCCAAAATAGGCGATTGCGGTCCGAAATTGGTTCGAGATGCCCCAAACCCTAACTCGGATGACTGGCCGGAGAGGAAGAAGAATAGGTGCTGAAAAACGCAAGGTCCAAATGATTTCCTATGGGGAGAAAAATCCCTAATTTTATATATATATGCTCTGGCTCGATTAATCGAAATTCAGAATCGATTAATCGAGATTCAAAACTAGGTTAAGCCGTGCAAAATCGATTAATCGATTTCCCAAATCGATCAATCGAAAGTCAAAATTGATTAATCAAAAACATTTCGATTAATCGAAATTGTATCCGTTTAAAAATTTAAGTTTTAGAGCTCACTGGCGCGAGCCAGTCGATTAATCGAAATCCATTTTGATTAATCAAAATTTCAAAATCGATTAATCGAAATTCACTTCGATTAATCGAAATCGTGCAGTAACTTCCAAAAATTTCAGGATTCCTTAAGTTATTCGATTAGTCAAACAATGGTTCGATTAATCGAAATTCAAAATCGATTAATCGAATTCTACTTCGATTAATCGAAATCGTTTCTCTGACTTCAATTTCTTCCTAGTCCCTTCAGTAATTTGATTAATCAAACTTCCAGTTCGATTAATCGAAATCTCAAATCGATTAATCGAGACCTCCTCGATTAATCGAAATTTCATTAATTCATTCCTAATTTCTTCTAACATTCCCAGTTTGTTCGATTAATCGAACATGCAGTTCGATTAATCGAAATCTCAATTCGATTAATCAAATTCCCAAAATCGATTAATCGATCCCAAATCGATTAATCAAATTTATAAATCGATCAATCGGAATTGTATTTTGTGTCTGTCCTAACTCTTACCCCAATTTCCAGTCACTGGCACATGCCAGTCGACTAATCGAACAAAATCGATTAATCGAAATTCCAAATCAATTAATCGATTTGAAATTCGATTAATCAATTTTCCCCAATTTCTGTAGATTTTCAAGTTTTTCGGTTCTTTGATTTCTTTTGGTAGTTTATAACATCAAGTGGTTCATAGTTCCATAGAAATGCATACACTTGGTCATGTACATACTAAATCTGTTTCTTTAATCATACTTTGATCAAAACTTCCATTGAATTACAAGTATCGTGGGAATTCCACAAACATGCTTGCGGTTTACATTGGATTCTCACGTCGTTGGAAACTAGGCTTGTGATGACCCGACTTTTCCAATCCCTCAGGTATAGGAACGGCCGGTTCGCCAACCTATCGAATAAACGATAAGCCGGACAAACAGGGCACATATCAGAGTAAAGCGTAATAAATATCCATAGCTAAAATAAATGCGGAAGCAATTAAAAGTAAAGAACCACCGATGATGGCCGACCATCATCGAAATATGGCTCATAACAGAAATCAACGTCAAATATAAAACTATGGTATCCAACTAAAATGGGCCCACAAATTCAAGTCTAACTCTCACCACAAATAAGAAAATCAGTAAGTTCTATACTGGGAAAAACTCCTCAGAAGGAACCTCAAGCTCTTCCTCAGGCACGTAGTCGATCGCCTCACTACGAATAGTCACGCCATTCGAACCTGTGACGTATAGTCGGAGTGAGCTAACCAACAAAGCTTAGTAGAAGAAATACATCTACGACATTTTACTTTAACTAATATGGTTTCAAAACAAATATCGGAATATAGCTTGTCAAACATATAAGCAGATAATAAACTGAATTTAGGTGCAGAAATCATATGTAAGATTTATTTCTAAATGTGTGAAAACAGTTTCAAGAACAGATGCAGTGTTTCAGTGTCTTAGTTTCTCTAACTTCTATATGCAAAGTTCAGTAATTCATGACTTAATCCTCAACTTAAAATACCTCCCGAGTAAACTATATCTCGAGAGCAGGAATATAGCCGATGGGAACCCCTACCTACCATCGTCGTTCATGAACCCTTTTTCAGGATGCAACAAGCCCCTACGTAATGAGGGAAACTTGTGCCAGAAAATTGTTCAGGAATTTTTGAGGGGTCGTTCAGGTCAATCATAAAACAAATGCAGATACTAATATAAATTAGATGCAAGTCTCTTATACATAGTTCAGGTTCTTGATTTCAGATTTTCAGAGCTTAAGCAGATTCAGGTTTCAGGATTCAGGTAGATTTAGATTTTCAGTCATTCATATCAATTTCAGTTTACAGATGTGATTTCAATGGCATATGCAAGTTTAAAGATTTTAATTCAAAATATTCATGCGAATTAAAATAAAATACTGTAAAGATGAGATTCTCCTACCTAAAACTCGGAGTTATGCGAAGTCAAGCAAGGTCCTATTGATGGCCTCTCGCCCTCAATCTACATCACAATATACATTCATGCATTAAGATAAACTCTAATTACTAATAATATAGACCTATTTAAGCGTTTCCTCAAAAACAAGTCAAAACAGGCAAGTTGCGCCAATCCTAGAATTTGATATAACATTATCATATATGTTTGACTATCAAGATGATTGATTCATGAGTTGGTCAAAACATAAAAGTTGTAGATTTTTCTATTAGCTTTCCAACGCAAAAAGAATCGTCTCAATCAGAGTTCGGGATAAAAGGTTATGACTAAAATACCAAGGATATGTTGAAGTTCGACAATACCTCGCTCGAGCGATGATAATAGCTCGCTCGAGCAATTTGACGTAATATTCTCATATATTTTTTACCATAAAGACGATTGATCCATGAGCTAGTCAAAACATAAAAGTTGTAGATTTTTCTATTAGCTTTCCAACGCAAAACGAATCGTCTCAATCGGAGTTCGGGATAAACAGTTATGACTAAAATACTAAGGTAATGTCGAAGTTCGACAATACCTCGCTCGAGCGATGATAATAGCTCGCTTGAGCGATTTGATGTAATATTCTCATATATTTTTGACCATCAAGCTGATTGATCCATGAGTTGGTCAAAACATAAAAGTTGTAGATTTTTCTATTATCTTTCCAACGCAAAAAGAATCGTCTCAATCGGAGTTCGGGATAAAACGTTATGACTAAAATACTAAGGCAATGTCGGAGTTCGGTGATACCTCGCTCGAGCGATGATAATAGCTCGTTCGAGCGAGCTACAGCGACGCGATTTCGCTGGTTTTCACCCGAATCGAAACCCATACATCCCAAAGCAAAACCCATGGCTAATCTAATGATTTAATCAAAAAGTTTAATTAAAACGTACCTTTAATCTAAGGATTCCTAGATTAGAAATGAGTCACGCGAATGGAGCTTCGGAACGAAACCGACGGGTTTCCTCAACGATTCGCGCCGCGATCGATCCCACGAGTTCACAGAGACAACTCCAACACGCCCCCAATGATCTCAACCTCTCCCAATAGCCAACTACGAATCCAAGGTTGATTCAAGTTCTTTCTAAGGTTTAAGTGCTTTCAACAAAGAGGGTTCTAGAGAAGGAGGTTTTCTAAACCGATCTCCTACGATGATTGAAGAAGAGAGAAGAAGGAGTTTCACACGGTTGGGTAACTATCCTCTCTTAACAAAACCTAGTATAATATGGGAATGCAATTCCTTCTTATAATAGGATTGCTCACAAAGTAAAACACACACACACACATCTTATGTATTATACACTTCTAATTTTAAAACTCAAGTCCGGTGTTGAGCGGCTACACCGAGGTCGGTGCACAACTTTCGCACGAGGGTCCAAATGGGCTCTAAATTAAAATCTGTCCACACAATCACATCTAGATAAAAATCCAAAACAAATGGTGACGTCGGTTGCCGAGCCGAATACACACACAGGGTCAGTCTAACTCGGGTTCAAAATACGGGTCTTTACAAGGCTGGATATTGTTCTTTCACATTGGCCTCTCGTTCCCAAGTAGCCTCTTCTTTTGGATGATTGTTCCACCTAACAAGCACTAAGGGAATCACTTTAGTCCGCAGTACTTGTTCCTTTCGATCCAGGATTTCCACTGGTTCCTCTATCATGCTCATGTCCTCACACATCTCCATAGGTTGTTTTCCTAACACATGAGATGGATCATTTACATACTTTCTGAGCATTGATATGTGGAAAACATTATGTACCCGATCAAACAACGGTGGTAAGCCAATGCGATACGCAACTTCACCTACGCGTCCCAAAATTTCAAATGGTCCAACATAACGTGGGCTTAACTTCCCTCTCTTTTGCCAAATCTCATTACGCCTTTCATAGGTGACACTTTCACAAACACGTGCTCACCCACTTTATAGTCGACACTAGTCCGCTTCATGTCGGGCGAACTTATTCGCTCTACTCAGGTCGATTTCAGCCTTTCTCTGATGATTCGAATGACTGTGGCGTTGTCTTCAAGTAGTTTTGGCCCTAACACAAATTTTTCACCTGTTTCCTCCCAATTGAGGGGTGATTTGCATCGTCGTCCATAAAGAGCTTCATATGGTGCCATGCCAATGCTCGTTTGAAAACTGTTGTTGTATGCGAATTCGAGCAACGGTAGATACTCATCCCAGTATCCTTGCATATCTAGGATGCACGCTCTGAGCATGTCTTCTATCACTTGGTTTACTCGCTCTGTCTTCCCATCCGTTTGAGGATGGAAAGCTGAACTAAAGTCTAGTCGTGTTCCCATTCCTTCCTGAAATTTCTTCTAAAACTTGGATGTATATAGTGGATCACGATATGAAACTATGTTGCTTGGAATCTCATGTAACCTTACGATCTCTTTCATGTATAAGTCTGCCAGTCTTCCTGCCGTATACATAGTATTGTATGACAAAAAGTGCGCTGATTTGGTCAATCGGTCCACGACGACCAAAATGGCATTGTGTCTCTTGGCAGTACGGGGCAATCCAACAATGAAATCCATCGAGATTGATTCCCATTTCCATTCTGGGATGGGTAAAGGCTGCAATAGTCCAGCAAGATGTCTATGATCAATCTTCACTTGCTGACAAGTCAAACACCGTGACACGTATTCGGCCACGTCTTGCTTCAGTCCTCTCCACCAGTAGTTCTTTTTCAAGTCTTGGTACATTTTGGTGCTACTAGGGTGGATAGCATAATTTGACTTATGGGCTTCATCAAGAATGGTTCGTCTTAGGTCGGCATTGTCCGAAATGCATAGACGGCCCTTAAACAATAAAGAACCATCTTCTTTAATTGAGAAGTCCGACCTGATGCCCTCACTCACGTCTTGATGAATCTTTGTTAATGCCGGATCTTTCATCTGTAAATCGTGGATGTGCTCAAATATCACAGGCTTTACCGATATGTTAGCCAAAAAGGATCCGGTAGCTTTTGACTCAATGTTCGCATCGTAGAGTGCCAGGTCTTCCAATAATTTCCATCGGTGCATACCCAAAACCAAACAAGCTAACTGAGCTGAAGCCTTCCGACTCACTGCATCGGCTACTACATTCGCCTTGCCTGGATGGTATTATATGGAGTAATCGTAATCCTTGAGGAATTCCATCCACCTGCGCTGTCTCATGTTGAGCTCTTTCTGTGTAAACAGGTATCGGAGGCTCTTATGATCGGTGAAAATTTCAAAAGTCTCACCATACAAGTAATGTCTCCAAATCTTCAGTGCAAAAATGACTGCTGCTAGTTCCAAGTCATGAGCCGGGTAATTTTTCTCGTGTTCTTTCAGCTGTCTTGATCCATAAGCTATCACCTTCTTGTGTTGGTTGAGTACACAACCAAGGCCATTGTATGACGCGTTGCTGTATACGGCGTATCCTCCACTGCCTGAAGGAATCGCTAGCACTGGAGCCAAAGTGAGTCTCGTTTTGAGTTCTTGAAAACTCTTCTCGCATGCCTCACTCCACTCAAATCTTGAATCTTTTCGTGTCAGCTTTGTGAGAGGTCCCGATATCTTTGAAAACCCCTCGACGAAACGTCGATAATAGCCTGCTAAGCCCAAAAAACTACAGACATCGGTCACTGTCTTTGGTTGCTCCCATTTAACCACTGCCTCTATCTTTGCTGGATCTACAGTGACACCATGCTTTGAGACGACATGTCCCAAAAAGCTAACCTCTTCCAACCAAAACTCACATTTACTGAGTTTGGCGTACAATTGGTGTTCACGTAGCGTCTGTAGGGCAATCCTCAAGTGTTCTTCGTGTTCCGTCTTGGATTTGGAGTATATCAATATATCATCAACGAACACTACGACGCAGGACTCCAAGTGTGGTTTAAACACTCGGTTCATCAGATCCATAAACGACGCCAGAGCATTTGTCAACCCAAACGGCATCACAAGGAATTCATAGTGTCCATACCGTGTCCTAAAAGCTGTCTTCTGGATGTCCTCTGCCTTGACTCGCAACTGATGATATCCAGATCTCAGGTCGATCTTGGAAAAATACCTTGCTCCTTGCAGTTGGTCGAATAGATCGTCAATTCTGGGCAAAGGGTAGCGGTTCTTCACAGTGAGTTTGTTCAATTGTCGATAGTCAATGCATAGTCGCATTGACCCATCCTTCTTCTTGACAAACAAGACCGGTGCTCCCCATGGAGACACGCTCGGTCTAACAAACCCCTTGTCCATAAGCTCTTGTAGTTGTTCCTTCAACTCCTTTAACTCAGCAGGAGCCATTCTATATAGCGCTTTCGAAATAGGCTCCATTCCTGGTGCTAAGTCAATGGCGAATTCCACTTCTCTCTCTGGAGGTAGTCCAGGCAATTCCTCTGGAAACAAGTCGGCAAAGTCTCGCACAACTGCTATCTCAGAAATGACATTCTTTTCTTCCTTGTCCTCCTTTAAGAAAGCCAAGTATCCACTGCAACCCTTCCTGATCATTTTCTCGGCCCTTCTTTAGAGATCGGCACCCTTGAAACCGAAATGATCTTCTTGTGTTGGGTCTGAAAATCACTACCTTGTTCTTGCAATCGACGGTTGCACAATGCTGCGCCAACCAGTCCATGCCAAGGATCACATCAAACCCTTGCATGTCTAACAGTATCAACTTCGCTTCCAATTCATGCACTTCTAGGTCTCGAACTGCTATAATGATGGATTTGCAAACTAACTCCGTGTCTACTAACTCTCCAGTTGGAATAGACACAGATAGGATGAAGTCCAACGCGTCTGGAACAATCTTCATCTTCTTGGCGAAACGTGGAGTGATGAATGAGTGGGTAGACCCTGGGTCTATCAACACTCTAGCGTCATATCCAACAAAGCATCCTTTTTCATATATAGTTAAAGTACCTATAGTATACATACATACATACAATAATTTACACATCAAAATACACCCTTAATTCACATATAGATTTAGTATTGAGAAAAAGAATCTATACAATTTCTAATGCATGCACCTTCTCTATCTAAAATTTTAATGAAATGAAAATTTTCTTTAATTTAAAAGAGTCTCACCTTGGATGACGCCATGCACGTTCCCTGCTTCCTGAGCAGTGACTGCATAAGCTCTCCCCTGAACGATCGGCTTCCTTGCTTGAATGGGTCGTGGTGCTGCAACTGAAACCGTCTTTCTTTTATCCGTCTTGGGGCAATCCTTGATCAAGTGGCCCACCTTGCCACATCGGAAACAACCCCTAGTTCCCGCTCTGCAGTCCACTGTTCTATGAGGCTTGCCACACTTTGCGCAAGTCTCCCGAGGTGATGAAGAAATAGTACGAGAACCCCGTGTGATAGTGGCGCTAGTAGACATGGCAGGGCTCTCATAGTGTAAAGGTCTCCCCGATGCAAGTAGTGGAAACCTCTGTTGGTGTTGTTGTTGCGCCGGCCTTCCGAAACCTCCCTGAAACTGTGGTCTCTGATTTTGGGCCACGAACCTCGGCTTTTTGTTCACCGGTTCATAGGTCCCTGTCCTTCCTTGTTCATTTCCTCCTCTCTGCTGCTCCCTCTGTCTATATCTGTTATTGTTCTCCTCCTCTACAACCAACGCCTTGCTCATGACCTCTTCATAGGTCCTCAACTGAAATGGAGCTACACCTCCCCTAACCTCAGGCTTCAAACCTCACTGAAACCTCTTGGATTTCATCACGTCGGTAGTGACGTAATCCGGAGCAAAATGGGCAAGTCGTAGAAACTCCACCCCATACTCTCTCACTGTCATTCTCCCTTGCACTAACTGTAGAAATTGTATCTCAAGCTGGTTCCTCACCACTTCCGGAAAATATTGTTTGTTGAACTCCTCCCAAGTCCAAGGCAACTCTGGGGTCTCCTGAGCCCGAGTCCGCATCACGGACTTCCACCAAGGCCCAGCCTCCCCATTTAACATATAAGCTGCCCATCTCACACTCTCATCTTCCGTGCATGTCAGCACACTAAAGACTTTCTCCATCTCCATAAGCCAGTTCTCAGCGGCCATTGTGTCTGCCTGCCCAGAAAATGAAGGAGGTCTCATCCTCCTAAACTCTGTAAAGGATGAGGGCACAAGCAGCGTAGGTCCTACAGGTGGTGTAGGTGGCTGATGTTCTCTTGACGCATGAGCTGCAAAGGATGCGGCTTGTTGTGCCATGGCAGCTGCCATAGTCTCCATAGTGTGCATCATCCTTTGTCGCTCCTCTCTATCTTCCTGTCTTTCTCTCACTCTCTCTTGTTCTCTTAGATCTTGATCCAGACGATCTCGATCCTCTTCATCATCTTTGTCTACTACTCGCCTCAGGCCTCGATTACCTCCTAAAGGCACTCTATTAGTAGGAGAGATGTAATCATCTCCACTCGTAGACTCTCTGTTGGCCTCCTTGGTGGCCTCTTCGTCTAGATGACTTTTGCGGCTGCATTTGAAAATAAAGTTTCGTCAGCAGAAGTCCCTATGTTCCGACCAAAAGAACGATTGTCAGAATTGCTAAAAGAAATGGCTTTGATACCAACTGTGACAGCCCGAATTTTGGCACCCCGAAACCCGTGCCATCAGCACGATCATCTTGACCATGCCCCTTAGCTAAGCACGGAACATTGGTATATCAAGCAAAAAGAAGTAGTAAATGAAACTGCGGAATTTAAATCTATATAAAAGCATTTCTCAAACGACAGTTCTACCCTCATGTCTCTGCATGAATGGAGAACCGATCTGAACCATCGATGATAGCAATCATCACGAATGGTTCACCCCAAAAGCATAATCCCCAAACCCAATATATATACATTGTTTAACCAAAACAAGGCTTGACATACCAAGCCGTACAAATCTCTATCAAAAAGTCCTCAAAGCGGCTGTGAGTCCTCTAGAAGAAGTCCTCGGAGGTGGCTCCAACTCTTCACTCTAGCTAGGTCCCACTCACCGCATGGCGTCTCCACGAAGCCTCGGCAGCTGCTAGTAGTGGACCTACGACGTATAGTCTATAGGGTGAGCTACATCCTTGCTCAATAGGGAACAAAACACAGTTGAACATATAGATTATTACTCACATATATTCCATGATATGCCATGCATGATGTGTCTATGCAGTTATTGGTGAAAACAGTTAAAAAGCATTGCATTTTACTGGTAGTTACTTATGTTTTCATTTATTCATGAATGATGCTGAAAAGGCCTAAAGCAAAACTTAAACTTTCAACTTAAGTAATCCCCGAGCAATATAGCATCGAGCCCCGATGAGATACCCATCATCGTCATTTATATAGACACTTTTAACGTATTCCCTAGGAATACAATGTAGTACCCAAGCCCCTTTCCCCTGGGGATTGGTGGCGGGGTTTCACTTGTCTCAAAACAACACCCCTGGGGTGTGCTTGCTGTGTACGGATAAGTCTCCGCACTGGCCTACGGTTTCGCCGCCGTATCGGTCACGGATATCCTGCAGTGTCAGTCGTGGATATCCCGCCACGTCGGTGGGGTACCCTATCAAACATCAAATAACAAAAATATATGTGCTTATATATAGTTATTCACCGTGTAAATGTGCTATCTTATATCAGTTAGGCCCTATCAAACATGATCCAATCTTGGATACATCCCTGAGATGTATCCATTCATTTGCATCACACCTGATGCTCTTATCTCTTAACTTCCTCATCCCCTGGGGATGGTTCATTATAATTACTCTTATGGATGTCACGCACACACACTTTTCACAATTCTTAAGCAATAAAGACATTTTGAATTGAATTCTATATCACTACATACATGCTCTTGTAAAATAAAGTACATGTTCAAGGTGTTCCCTACCTCAAGTCTTCGCTCGATCAATGCATCAAGGTCCCACGTGGCTCCTTGTGCACTAGCTCACACGTACCACCTATGGTACCACATAATATGTGAAACACATCACTAAAGATGCAATAAAGGAGGTTCAAGACCCTCCATGAAGCTTAAAGTCAAACTCAAAAGTCAACATAAATTAGCCCAGTCGATTAATCGAACTCCAAAATCGATTAATTGAAAGTCAATATCGATTAATCGATTCTCAAATCGATTAATCGAGATTCCATTCGATTAATCGAAACTCAATTTGATTAATCGAGTTCCCAAAATCGATTAATCGATCCCAAATCGATTAATCGAAATTACAAATCTATTAATCGAATATTCATTTCGATTAGTCGATTTCATCAAGCCCATTTCTTTTCTTCACTGGAGTTCACTGTAGGTTCCCAGTCGATCAATCAATTTCAAATTCGATTAATCGAAATCCAAAGTCGATCAATTGAAACTCAATTCGATTAATCAAGATCGGGGTACTCTGACTTTTCAACTTCTTGGCCAATTTCAATTAATCGAAACCCAATTTCGATTAATCAAAATTACCAGATTCAGCCTCCTTTTGGCTGTTCTTCCCAATCTCTTCCTTTACCTTTTTCCTCTATTTTTCTAAACCATTATCCTATAATTTGAACCATTTTTAACTATAATTTAAACCCCTCGATCTATGCATTCAATTTACAAGAACTTTACCTTCAATCAATCTTCAATTGATTAGGTTAAGTGGTTGCAAAGGCTAGGGTTTCCAGCTTTGCCTCTAGCGGATCCCCCGCATCGAATCCGACGTTTATTGCTCGAATCTCCCTTCCTCAACTAGCTTTTACTCCTTGCATTAACTATGCTCTCCTTTCCTCTCTCTTCTTTACTCTCTCTCAATCAACCAAATGAAAGAGAAACTAGGGCTATTAAACCCTTTTATCTCCCCTCTAACCTGTGTGTTGAGCACATGTACCTTAATAGGTGTATGTGACTCCAAATTTTCATCACACCCCCCCATATTCACTCGAATCCTCACATCTCGTCCGTTCATCGTATCCTACGTTAATTTGTGAACTCTTGTTTGGTCAAACCTATGACCAATCGGGCACGGATCCCGAGGTCACTGTTTAATGCAATTTTTTAGGATATTACAATATATATATATATATATATATTTTTTTTTTTTTTTTTTTTTTTCCTTTTTTCTTTTTTTTAAGGCTTCCTTCAAAGTTTGACTGATTTCAATGGTTCAAATTTCACGGCTCAAAAAATACATAATGGAGATGAGTTTTCGAATTACTTTTTTTCTAAAATATGAGCTAAGCAATGCAGCTGTGCTTTGTGTGTCATCAATTTGGTGTCCCGCTGCCAATTAGAGGTTTTCCCCAATCTTGGAGGACACTTGAGCGTCCTCCAATGGATGGCCGAAGCCTTTTCCATACATCAGTTTTGTTATAACATGTATATCTTCTTTTTTTGTGGTCATTATTATAGCAATATAAATCATTTTATTTATAATAATATTAAATCTAGAAGAATAATAGGATATATATTTTTATGACTGTTTTAGATGTTGCATGTGCATGTGTCGGTAGGGATATGACATCACAGCCCTCGTTCTCATAAACTATATTTAAAAACTCTTTATGTAGTGAACTTCTTGAGCATATTATTGTAGTAGACTAGGATGGAAAAACTGTTATTTTATGAAAAAATACCAAAATTTTCCACAAGCTAACAATAGACACACTATCGACATCATGGTCTTACATCCATCCTATCATTTTTTGGGCTGATGGGGAACTCCACCCCTATTTGCCGCAGTGGCCAGGCCACGCCTCAAGAAACGGAGATTTTGGGTTTGAATCTCACTGTGAAAAGTAATACTGATTCTCACCATCAATTTGCAGCCTCTTGGTCAGACTGTCACAATGGATAGTGTGAATTTTTGGGTCGAGTCCTCTGCATGATGTCCATATGGGCATCTTTTGGATTTATGAGTTATGACCATGTGTGTCATCTAGCAAGGGCAATACCAGCTCTATAATGTTCCATTTTTTTATATTTTTTAATTTATTTATCGTTTCTATTTCTATTTTTATTTTCCTATATCTGGGGATTGAAAGCACAAGGTTGCTGTGGGGAAGAGCTGCGAATGAACTCTGGGTAAAATTGACTAGTATAACCAAGAGAAGTTCCTGTCAAAGTTACCAAGTTGGTTTGCTGAAGTGGTGGCTGTAACTTAAAAAGGTGTGGCAATAGCCCTTGAAGCATTGTAAAGTGTTGTTTACCATTGAATATATGTTTATGGCTTTTAAGTTAAACATGTTTTGTCACTACTTTTTACACTACTACTTACAAGAAATTGAGCACGAGCTTGTGGTTTGCCACTACTTTTTACACTACTACTTTTTACACTATTGCTTACAAGAAAAACGATTCCCTCTCAACGATAAAGCATCATCTGAACCATAACTTTTAGAATGTATATCATCAATGTCCACTAAGTTAAAGGACTGCCAAACCGAAAATTTGGGATTTGCCACACGATAACCCAATATCTTGCTTGGGTCATCAGCTTTTACGTTGTCCTTTTCATTCCACCCTTCATGCTCATCTGATTTATCTGCAATGAAATCTTCATATTCTTTGGAACTAAGGGCATATGATATTATGCTGGTAGGATCGTCATCATAAACAACAATAACTATATCATTATGATTTGCTTGAGGCAGTAGCAATCGAACCCCTTCACTCACCATGCGAGATGTCGAGGAGATGGATGGTGGTGTATTACTGAAAATGATATTTAATATCCGGTCAACCCTTATCGAGGTCTCGAGTGGGGTCTTAGCATGTTTGACATCGGATCCCTAACCAAGTTCCCAAATCCCAGAGGCATGGAAAGACTTGACCAAGACATACGCAAAGAGGGAGAAAATTTTCGTGAATTACCTTGCAATCTCGAAGCGGAATCTAAAGAATAAACCCTCACTGGGGACATGACTTTCCGATAATGAGTCTTATCCATCCGATGTGTTGCCCTTATCAAACCTTCTTCCTGTTCATCTGATGGAGTCATGTCAAGGAACCGAGCTGCGGTTGTAGATTGATCAGTACCTGTCCATGCCAAATCTATTTTATCAGAAAGACTGGATATGGGAGATGGGAGGTTCTCTGTAGATGTCTGTTTAATAGGAAAAACTTCACCATCCTCATGTATTTCATCCTGTTTATGATGATGGTTGAAGGTCAACTGAAGGTCTTCTGGACCCAAATAGCCCTCGGTGTGATTGATAGGCAAGTCCATTTTGACCACTCCGGTTGAATTAGGTTCCACAAGCTGTAAATGAAGCTCTTTTTGCTGCCCTGAGATTACGGGGTTTTTAGCATTTTCCAATGTCAAAGAGTTGACATCATTTTTTTCTGGTGCACAGCTGTCATGCCTGCCCTCCATTCAAAATGATTCACTTCTCCAATCTCTTAGATTGGGATGAGTTGCACTATCCTGTACACATGGGTGAACCTTGGAAAAAGAACTCTTGCCTTTAAGAAAAGTATCCAAGAGATAGATACGACGATTTGATTCCATAAATGGGAATCGAGAAGTAGGCAATGTCTCAAGCGATTGAGTTCTAAAATATCCACTTCGATATGACTTTGTTCCTGATTCTGGACAGTGGCAGGTTGTAGCAAGATCTGTTACCATGAAAGACACATCTTTAGTGGTGGCAGCCATAGACACATCAAAAGAGAAGGATAATTGGCTAACCTTAAAAATAAAAAAATAAAAAATAAAATAAAATAAGACTAGCAAATATCATGACCTATGACTATTGATACATACATCATAATCAGTTCTCTCCTTTCTTAGCAATTCTTTCAGCTCTACAATGTGCGTAAGGTAGTCACTTGTCTTCAAAGGTTCACACACAGAACAACACCACCAATAATGACGCCAATGACGATGACAACAATAGCAACTTCAACGACTTTAACTATTACAGAAATAGCAACATTTACAGGTGATGAAGACAATGACGATGATAACATATATTCAGTAGTAAATCAACAACAATACTCCAAGTAGCATTCCAACAGCAATCCGACAGTATATATTCACAATCAGTCTACACTTACCGTCAACAACATCTCAGTCACCATTTTTTACTCCTCCGAACCAAATCTGAATCCAAGAAAAGCAATTAAAATCAGTGCAAGCAGCCTGAAATTATCTTTGAGGAATGTCATAAAACAGATAATGTTCATCTCCTTTAAAAGCCAACAGTCAACAGCACCATAACCACAGTAGTATAGCTATTACATGGAAGAGAAACATAATCAGCACTCATCCAACACTAACAACATGATGCAAAATTCCACAGCTGATATAATCCACCAATAACTGCCTAATATCCATTATCAGCAATTAACTCCAAAACAGAGTTACATGTCACTACTAAGCCACTAAAAAATCCACCAAATCTTCATCAGTACTTCTCCAAGAGCCAGGAGACAAAAACCAGATTGTGTCAAGTGGAAAAACGATCCATCCCATAGGTATCACTCCAAATGGGTCGACAACATGACCGAGAAGTCCAGAAACCAAGAGATAGGGATTTCTAGTAAATTTCTTATAAAAACAGAAAATGGGACTGACACAAAATAAAGCCAGAATATATTGAAATGCATAGGAAAAAAATAGGTAGCAAAAAGTTAACCTTGTAACGAAGATTGGGTCAATCATTGACTCAGGGCTGAGGTAAACATTTTTCATTGCTGATGTCTGCAACAAATAGATAATGTGCACAAGTCTAGGTATAGTTGATGCTTCGATACCAAGTTAAGTTGGGTACAAATTAAGGTTTAGGATTTGGAGATGAGATTGATTGGGAAGATAGAGAAGTATAAAATTAGGGAGGGGGGGGGGGTCTATTTTAGATTTTAATGAAAACCTCTTCATGGTTTGTTAGGCCTTTTATTTTGAGGCTAAAAGCCCCTTATCACTTTGATGTTTTTGTTATTTTTCCTTTCGTTCTCTTCTTTACTTTCCCCTTTTGCATGCTTCCCCTTCAATTCGCATCAATTCCACGGATGCTGGAGAAGCACTAGCCTCTCTGTCATATTAGGAGAGAGCGATTCAATCTATCTGAGTGAGTGATCCTAGTTAAGGTACATTCCATAGTACGATTATTGGAGTTCCTCTTCGAAAGGAAAGTATCTCTCTTCCAGGAAGAATTACAACATCATAACTCTTCAATGGAGTCCGGAAAAGAGACTGCAAGGTAAAAATAGAAAACCATGGAGAGAAGTAACAATGACTGAATTACAAATCCATCAATTTGCAACCAAACTTTCGTGAATTATGTTTCTCACCTCCCATTTGTGAGAGTCAGTCTGACCCTGAAGGATCAAATTTGTCAAAAGTTCTTCACTGCTTCGAGCATAGGACACCATTCTTCTAAGCACCTTTTTTATTAACAAAATCTCATGGTCAGTGAAATTGAACTGAGAAAATAAATTAAGTACAAATACACTTACAAGATTGTGAACTTTAAGAACCATGTGTTCTAAGAAGAAAATATTGCAAATCTAAAACCCAAATCCAATCCCCTTAAGCGTTGCTATGAAAATAATGTGGCAGGCTGCATCACATTATACTCTGTTGGACCTCAATTCTAGAACAACGTGATGCATAATGCAATTATGAGCAATAAGCATGCACCCAACCCTTTTTGGAATAACTAGAATCTGGAGTCAAATGAAGAGGCAAACAAATCCTATTGCAAAGCTGCATGAAATTTCTTAGCACCACTAAGATAAGTTTCTCTGATTTTAGATTGAATCATGATTCTATTGATTAGTGAATGGTGTTAAATCAATTGTTTTCCTTGACATGTGGTACTACAAACTACATGTGCCTTTCAAAATATAAAGGCATGATTTTACTGCTATGATTATGCATCCAACCTAACCAATGAGGCAAATATAATAAAGAATACTAAATCCTACTCACGTTACCGAACATGAGTCTACAACACTAGCAATTGATAGCAAAACAATTATGCCAATGTAGAGTGAACATACTTTCACTAGTTCATGGGAAATGGATTACCTGTCTTTGCTGCTGAACTCGTGAAAGGCCAGCAAGCAGGGCTATTTCGATTCTTGGGCCGCCTTCATTGGAGTTTGATTCCCTTCACTATCCTTTGAGAAATTTGGTAGGAACGTAATAATGAAAGCTTTAACAATAACTAGAATTTTTTGTCGCACATAAAACTGGGAATTAAGGAGAAATTATTATCATCATTATCATTATTATTATTATTATTGATAGGCAATCAAGGAGAAAGTTATTAATCAGGATATTGCGCATGAGAAGGGTAAAGGAATTGATAGTACCTTCATTCACCATAACCTTGTTTGAATGTGAATCTCTTGAAAAGTCGAAGAAGCAGACGGTTTCTTTGGTCCCCCCTCCAACCAATTTCATTATGCTCAACTTCGATGGATGCTCCACGAGGAGCCCTAGAAGGAGCAATTTTAGCGGTCATAAGGGTTACTATCTTTGAGTATGCTGGTAAACTAATTGGGCCAACTTCATGAAGGCTGAAGCTAAAGCCATGCTTACATTTCGTCGCTCATCCTGCTTTGAGAGAGACCCTCATATCATATGGGTTACTATCTTTGAGTATCGTAAACTAATTGGGCCAACTTCATGAAGGCCGAGGCTAAAGCCATGCTTACATTCGTCGCCCATCCCGTTTGAGAGAGACCCCTCATATCATTCGATGAAAAAATGATCAAAAGAATTTTCCCTTAAAGAAGTTGTTGACATTTGTTCTTAGGACTCATTTTCCTTCTCCAACATGACATCCGAGGCCAATTCAGAGCATATTTACTTCGCAAATGGGAAACTAGTTTAGATTTCACTATCTTTCTTTTGATCAGTATGGACTATGGATTCCACATTTGTCTTTTTAAACCTAGTCATCTAAGTTTTCGCTTTTTATCTGCGGATTCTGCCCTTTTTATTTATGTTTGAATTGCCTTATCCAACTCCCCCTTGGGATTGAAAGTCTTCTTTGCTTCATGGTTGCACTTTGTTTGTAATTTTATTTTATCAGTAAACTCTCTCTTTGACAAACAAATTTTCTGAGAGAAATCAACCCATTACAAAGAGACCAAGAGAAATGGCACAAACACACAAGGTGCATGACTTCAATGAAGGCTAAACATGAGTAGCAACATCTCTGTCTCAATTTATTTTATCGGTATTATGAAAGAATGAATTATGGTAGTAAACCTATTTATTCCTCCTCACCTAAAGAAGAAATCTCAAATCTTCCATTGATAAAAAAGAGAGCATTTCATTGAGAAACTCTAAGCAACAAAAAGACATCCCAACATTCTCAAGCTCAAAATCAATAAAGCATAGATAGATAGATCAAACTAGATCAGCATCACAACGTCTGGGTAATAATGAATATTATCGGCTAAATTAAATGATCTTGCTTGATGATTATGCTTCAAATGCAGGTACAAGAAAGAGAAAGATGGGCCCATCATCTATTTATATGAAGTGAACTCTGATTGTCAGTATCTAAAATGGTAGTACCATCAAGTTTCGGAAGTCCCCAAAAAATATTCACCCTCGGAAAAAACTGAATGTACACCTCAACTAGGAATCTACCATAAAATCACAATACTAAAAAATGATGTAGACACTCATTAAAAAATTAAATAAAAAAAAAACCAAAATTGAACTTACGGGTTATTCCAATCTGTCATATCCTCATTAACAAGATGTGTCCATTTCGTCCTCCCGCACCGCCCGAAGTGCTTGACTTGCATGACTTTAGGCAATATTGTCTTGTCCATCTTATCCTCCCTAGTCGGAGCTGAGCAGGCTTTGGCACAACCAAATTCTTCCCTTCACCAGTGGCATCAGAATAATAAAGCAAATATTATTCTCCTAATCATGGTATCAAAACTCGGGTGTCAGTTTCGTCGAGAAACAATACTAATACAGGAATCGGACCGCTACAAGTCAGTATCGGCCAATATTGACCAATAAAAATAAAAATAAAATGATTTTTTTAACTTTCTGGTATAATATAACTCTACAATTTTTCGATTGTAGCTTAGCGATACTCAGTACATGATGACTCAACCCAACCTGATGACAGCCCTAATTATACATGTGGTTCACAGTCAATCTCGATGTCAAAGATGTTCTCCAAGATCATGCGGGTTTGAATTAGTACCTTTTTCATGGTTGATAGTTAAAAAATAAGAAACAGGGAAAGAGTTTAGGGCGTGAACCGATGTTGAAAATTTTAACTTAAATTGATGCAAATTTTGGTTATAAAAAATATATTAGTTTGAATTATGGTAGCATGAATGTGTAGATAATTAGATTGCGATAAAGTTGTGCATTTTTTGTTGAACAAATTGTCACTTTTAGTTTTTAATGGCTAATATTGTTGATACTTGTCTTTTCCCTCAATTCTCCTACTTGAGTTTTTTTTTTTTTTTTTTTGTAGAAGATGCCTCCAGCTATCCCAAATAAAAAATGGATGACAATAGTAGAACGTTTGTCTTCTGAATATCTCGATGGCGTTGCATCATTTATTTTGTTTGCAAAACAAAATGTTGAAGATGTTAATTGGTGTTGTTGTCCGTGTGTTAAATGTCGAAATTTTCAAAAGCATAACCTTGAAACCATTATGGAGCATTTAATTTGTAATGGCATGGATAGTTCATACACCACATAGACGTATCATGGGGAGTCGTCTTCTATAAATCGTGTCAATATTGGGGTTTCTAGTAGTTCAACTAGTAACCAAAATAATGATATGTTTCCAAGAATGGAAGAAATGTTGAACAACACATTTGGACATGTTCATCTTGAAGACTTACCTGAGGATGAAGATGATGATCAGGATGAAGGTGATGATTAGGATCCACATGATTTACCTGAGAATATGGAGTACAGTAATTTGAAGAAACATGCATTAGAACCACTATATCCGTCATATAAGGGTGAGCATACGAAATTGTCAACTACAGGTGAGTTGTTGAGTATGAAGGCTAGACATCAGTGATCTAATAAAAGTTTCACGGAGTTGTTAAAAATGCTAAAAGAAATTTTGCCCGTGTCAAATACTTTACTTGATAGCACCTACAATGCAAAGAAGTTAGTTAAGTCTTTGCGCATGAAACATGAGATTATTCATGCTTGTCGCAATGATTGTATATTATATTGGAGAGATCATGCAGATAAAAATGAGTGTCCTACATGTGGTGAGAGCAGATGGAGACCCGTGGAAAATTCAAAGCCAAATTTTAAACAATTATCGTGGAAGAAGTTAAGATACTTTCCACTAACCCAAAGACTTCAAAGATTATATAGTGTACCATGGATTGCAGAGACGATGACATGGCATGCAAATGCAATTGAAAATGAAAGTTACATGGGTCATCCAGTGGATTCTTCAAGTTGGAAATCAATCAATGCTCGTTGGAGTGACTTTTCTCTTGAGACACGTAATGTTCGTTTAGGACTTGCAACAGACGGATTTAATCCTTTCGGAAATAAGAGTAATTCTTATAGTTGATGGCCTGTTATAATTGTTCCATTTAATCTTCCTCCATCTATGTGTATGTGAAAAGAGTTTACAATGTTAACTCTATTAATTCCAGGCCCAAAAGGTCCAGGGCACAACATTGATTTCTACTTATAGCCACTGATTGCAGAGTTAAATGAATTATGGTCCGCTGGTGCTACAATATATGACTCTTATAAAAAATCTATGTTCAACATGAAAGTAATTCTATTATGGGCTATACATGATTTTCTAGCATATGGCCATCTTTCAGGATGTAGGACAGCGGGAAAGTATGGTTGTCCTGTTTGTAGTGAAGAGGTTGATTCGGCATGGTTATCACATGGAAAGAAATATGCGTACATGGGCTATAGAAAATTTCTTACTGATATGAGTCATCCTTTCAGAACTCAAAAGTCACAGTTTAATGGGAAGTAAGAAGATAGAAAGCATCCCCGCCGGTTGAGTGGTTCTGAAGTACTATGCAAAATGAGATGTATCAAAATAGAATTTGGAAAGGTAGCAAGCAAGAAGAGGAAGGAGATCCGAGACTGAGCATGAAAAGAGCAGTGCATGGTCAAAGAGATCAATCCTATATGATTTACCATATTGAAAGGTGGATAATTAATATATTTTATTTTTTTAATATGAAATTTATACTTCACTTCACTTAAATATCAACACATGTCCTTTATATTTGTAGGATATTCTTATTCGTCATAATTTGGATGTAATGCATGTGGAAAAAAATGTCACAGAGAACCTAATTGCAACAATTATGGACACAAAGGGTAAAACCAAAGATGGTGTTGAAGCATGTTATGATCTCAAAGATATGAATATAAGGAAAAATTTGTGGCCCGTGGAAGAAAATGATAAGTTGTATTGTCCTAAAGCTCCATTTTGCTTGTCACGAGAAGAAAAAGAAATAATTTATAAAACCTTGCACAATTTGAAGGTTCCTATTGGATACAGTGGAAATTGGAAGGACAAGGTATGTTTGAAGGAATTCCAACTCAAAGGCTTGCAGTCACATGATTATCATATCCTCATGCAACAAGATTCGCCATTTTGGCGATGCATGCATTCAAGAAAGAGAAACCATTGAGAGCTGCTATTCGACAATTGTCAATATTTTTTAATGTCCTATGTTCCAAAGTTATCTCCCGTGTTGACCTTTTGAACATGAAAAGGCATATAGTCGAAACACTGTGTATTTGAAAAGTACTTCCCGCCGTCATTTTTTGTTTCTATGATACACCTTGTTGTTCACTTAGCAAAGGAAGCGCTTGTTTGCGGACCTGTCCGATATCGATGGATGTATCCTTTCGAGAGGTAAATTATCGTAATAAAATTAATAACTTCTTTTAGTTAATAACGTTAACATTGATATCTAATTGAAAAAAATGTGCAGGATGATGAAGACATATAAGCATTATGTGAAAAATCAGATATATCCAGAGGGGTGTATTATGGAGCAATATCTTATGGAAGAATGTATGAGGTATTACATGAAATATATGCCAAATTCTAGCAGAGGAAGCCATAAGAAAGGAGAAAATGCGTTCATGGAATAAGATGTTACTTTTGGGTACCCTATCGATGGAAGTGGAAAAACTTATCTTCTTCAACATGTGCAGTATGAAAAAATACGTAGATGAGTTCTAAAGCATTATCCAGAAAATATTGAGTGGGAGATGTAAGCAATTTATTTTATATTTTTATATTTTATATTTTATTTTTTAAATGATATAATATAATTAAGAGTTAATATTTACAGGAAGTACCAGGCTTATCTTCAAGATCACAAGTCAAGCAATAAGCATCAGAGGGACAACTACATTCCTTGGTTAAGAAAAGAATTAGAAAATGAAGAAAATTCTATCATGAAGAACCTTGCTGATGGTCCAGACTTCAATGTCATATCATATAATGCTTACATGATCAATGGTTATCAGTTTTATACCGCACAATCAGAAATGAATAAAAGCACACAAAATAGTGGAGTATTTATTAAGGCTTTAACTAGCTTCAGGTCAAGTGCGAAGGATAAGAACCATGTGGAAGAAGTTACTTATTATGGTATTACCAAACAAATACTTGAGTTGGATTATGGTTACTTTAAAAAAACAGTCTTCTACTGCGACTGGGCTCGTATAGAAGATAAAAAAAATGGTTGTGTGGTTGACCCAGAAACCGGGTTAGTGTTTGTTAATCTTAAGAGATTTATGAGGATTTCACATGAAGATGATGAGCCGTTTATTCTTGCCTCTCAAGCCACTCAAGTCTTCTATTGTAAAGATCAAACTAGGGATGATTAGTATGTCGTATTGGATGCTCTAAAGAGATTGACTCGGGATGTGGATGCCTATGAAGATCCCTTAGAACTTAAAGGAAGATCAAAAGCAGATGCTTTAGCATTGGCATTAGCAACTGATGTTGTGGATGAGGACGAGGACGAAGATTAATCTAGTTCTTTCATATTGTTCACTTGAACCTTATTTCTTCTATCCAATAATTGTAACAAAAGAATTGCTTTCATTTCTTATTGTTGATTTTCCCATTTTAATGTTGTTATAAGTTAGCTACAATTTTCAATTATCTTATTAATGCATTTTATATTCTTAAATGATAGTTTGATCAATAACTAGAGTTTGCCAATGTTTTCAGCAAAAGATAATGGCACAGTTTTGATAAGAACAGAGTGGATCTGAATCAATTGGAACTCAAGAGAGTGGTTAGTCTATTATTTTCTATTGTTTGGTAAATGTTATTTACAAATTATTAATAATATTTTATTTATCCAGGTACGCGTTTGAAAATTCAGATGAATGAATATGGGCAGCCTATTGGAGATGCTTCAACTCAATTTGCCACATTTGTTGGTCAGATGACGAGGACTCATTGTCCACCTGCATATGAGTCTTGAAAAATTGTACCTATTTCTATAAAGGAGAAAATATGGCGCTTTGTCTCAGTGAGTGCATGTTGTTCATGCCATTTTCATTTAGTTATTCTACAAATAATTTTATTATCATTTTATTTTCATTATAGGATAAATATAATGTTCCAATTAGTCAAAAAAAGATGGTCTTAACGAAAGCGAATTTAACTTGGAAGCAATGGAAACATGACCTTTGCACCGTTTATGATAAATATGAAACGGACGCAGAGCGGATGAAGTATCGACCGAAGAATGTGAAGGGAGATGATTGGAAAGTGTTTATTAAAATGTGCTCGACAGAGGAAGATAAAGCACGCCGAGAAAAGAGGAAGACTTGTAGGAAAATGATGATGAACCCACACACCACTGGTAGACGAGGATCAGCTAAGATGGCAGAAGAGATGGTAAAATCTACCACATAAATTTTATAAATAAATTTATTAGAATATTCACAATTGCTTATGACCTTATTGTATAGAAAAAGCAGAGTTCAACTGGTACAGTGACGAGGACACAAATATTTTTAGCCTCTCATACTAAGAAGGATGGGACGTCCTTGGGCACACAAATAGTAAGATTATTTTAATTATTCATTTGCCATTGATAAATAATTAATATTGATCTTTAATATCACTATATTTAATAATTATTTATTTTATTCAGGATGAAATTAGGAGGCTTGCCTTATCTGATCCATTCCTCGGAGAAAAAGATTTAGATAATGACCCTGTTGCTACGGTTTGTGGGCACGATGGAAGGGGCAACATACGGGGTATGGGTACGGGTGTATCTAAGACCTCCATTCAAGCGTCCGCTCAGGCTAAGGAGATTGCTCACCAAGAAAAGATAGCACGTGAGAGCATTCAATCACAGGTTGATATGCTTAGACATGAGCTTGATGAGGAGCGTAGAGCACGCAAGATCCTTGAGGAAAAAGTGAATTTACTATCACCTCTAGCTCCTTCTAAAGGGACATCTATATCGACATCGGTTGACCAATTCGATTCTTATCAGGTATAAATTCAATGTTATGAAATGATAATTGGAGTTGTCATTGTCATATCTTATTGAAAGCACTTATGCATTGTTGTCTTAGTCTCTCTCAAAATCTACAGTTTAAAGGCTATAATTTTTATAGGGAACTCGACCATCATCGGTTCAGCCCGAGATACTTGTGAACCAATCATCCATGCGCTGTCTATTGAAAAACTTAAAGAATAAAGCCATTGCACTAGGGCGAATGCATAGAGAGGCGATAACGTCAAGAGATTCATACGCCATCATAATTAATAAAATTTTCGAGATAAATACAGATTATATGCGAGCGAAGGAACATTTGGCGATGTTACAATTGGTGATATTATTACTTGGCCCAAGGGGCTTATAGATTTTATTTGATCTTGTTTAGGAGTAAATTTGTTTAGAGGTAAATTTTTCGTTTGTTGATGAACTTGTTTGGACTGCTTAGAGTAGTGAACTGCCTTCTTTTCATATCCTTGAGTCAATCGAGTTTAGCGATCATTTATCCCTGACTCACTGTAAAACAATAGTAAAAAATTCTATATGGCGATATATGGTTTAAATATTGCAAATGTTACATAGATGTTCTAGATATGCTGAGGAATTTCTTTGGAGCTATTTATTTATGAACTAATGTACGTTCTTTTCATATTCAGTTCTATTTCACATTGCGTGATGATCTCGACTATCTCGATGGAAAACATTGTGTTCCCAACAAGGGTTGCAAGCTGTCGAGGTGAAAAAAGTTATATGTGCTGATATAGATTTTTATGTTATTTTATTTTTATATAATCTAAGAGTGTCTAACTTTGTTGCTAGTTACTGCTCAGTAAACTGGTTGATACACTTCTCTAAATTCTGCCTGTTCATTTGTTGTAGGAAATTGCTCTGATTTATTGTAGGAAATTCAGATATCAGTCCCAAAAGCTCTGTAACAACTACGATAACTTTGGCCCAAACAATTAGATAAATGTATTCTCTCAAATCTGCGCCTTGCTTCTGCATTACTGTATATAAAACTGTATAGGTTCTGCCCTTTAAACTATTATTTATCAACTAGCTGAAGTTTAATCGACAAACCTGTTTTGAGAAGTAGATATTAAATCTGATCCACAGCAGAACTTTCATGTAAACGATATCAGGAGCAGTTTAACAGATGTACACGATCATCATCATCATCATCATCATCATCATCATCATCATCATCATCATCTATTTGGGGCGGCTGGCTTTGCGAGTCCTATGTTTCGAGTCATTTCTGATCGGCTGGCTTTACTTTGCTTCTTATTTTATTTGGACTCAAAAGAATGTAAATAAACTTTTACTTCTCTCTAATCCTTTCCTTATTTCCTAAGAATTCAAACTAAAAAGGCAAGAAAATCTAAAATATAATTTAGTAGTTGGGAATCACTGAGAGCTGGATTCTCGTGACCCCATTCACGTGATTGGAATACACTAGAATTCTCTTACGTAGATGTTCTATTTCAAGTAATGAAGTCTCTTTTAGGCGGGAAACGCATTTCTTTGGTTGGATGCTACTCTACTACTACGCATTGCATTTTGCCTGGTTTCTGAGCTTCGCTTCTGCTGATCACCAAGCCTATAAATCTTTTTATATATAATAAAATCTGAAGGGTTTTGAAGATCCCTTAATGGCAGATCTGAAAGGAGATCTCTAATTTGGATCTCGCTTGGTCATTTTTAGAGAAGAGCTGAAGAGAGATTTCCATGGCGGATCTCTGAGTTTGGGAGCTAGGGTACTGAGATTTGGCTTGTTCATTTGGATTTTCTCTCGTTTGATTATTTTGAACTAGTTTTGAAGAATCTTCTGATCATTTTTTATTTTTTTTTGAAGAATCTTCTGATTTTTTTTTGAACTGGCCATTCCTTTCTGTAACAGCTGCAGGATATAAAGGACTAGAGCCATTAGTCAAGCTCGAGCTCTGTCCTATGGCTGATGATGTGGAACTAGATAGTCCCGCATTAAGAGCTCCAGACCCAGAACTACCGAAACGCCCAAAGAGTTCTTCCTCCTCAGTTCCATTTTCATTAACAGCATTAGTTGCTCGATCATGTAGAGCACGATGATGTTGCCATGCATCTGAAAAGCACCTAGGAGAGCAATGATAACTCTTAGCAACAGGTATTTTTGCCTTAACACAGCCTAGGCACTGCAAGGTTGCTTGTTCAGATGGATGTATACTGCAAATTGCAACTTTCCTGTCACTTTGGATACGATACCTGCAAGAATAAACGCATAGAATCTACTTAATATGTGCAAACAGTGAAAAACAGCATCAACATTTCAAACAATCAGTTATACTAATAAAAACTCATTTCAGAATATGTATGCTCAACATTACTCAGTTATATAAAAACTCATTCCATAATATCAATTAAGCTTGCATCAACTCGTGAAACAAATTCATCCTAACAAAAGACAATTAGAAATTGCCTAAGGAAGGCCTGAAAGCTTGCTTAAAAATTTAAGTAGATTCCGATAGCAAGAACTTTCATTTGCTTCCCGTCCTGGCGGACTAACAGCAAGCAGTAGTTGTGAGAGAGATACATTCCTGCAGATGATTCGACAAAATCTCTTTTTTTATCTGTAACAATAAGTCAATCACTAGAGCAGTTTAGCAAGATCGATGATTCAGTCAAATCTCCAGACCAAGCAAAGAAGGGATGTTGGACTAAAATTCTAAATGCAAAAGGCGGGACCGAGAAAGTAGAACTTTGTAAGGTGAGACCGACGCCTCGAGGGTATCAATGCATATGCCTTGGAAGATTTAATTTACTATCTTATACATATATATATATATATATAAAGAATAAGAAAAACGGCTAAAATAGAAAAAAGAACAAAAAGGCCAAAAATGACAAGCAACGTGCTTACGATCCATGTGAAGCAAGCTGTACATATGGATGATCACTGTATCACGTGGTATATACAATCCGGAGTCTCACCGCATCTTCTCACTGTTCAATCAATGCCGGGGGTATTAGGAAAAATAATTATTATGACTTTTTTATCATTCAAATAATTAGCCAAAAATTGGAGTTCGCATACCAAATTTGATGAATTGAATTTTTTCTACTTTGACCTAATATTTAATTATAAAAAAATACTTTTAAAATTTTTTTTTATGGTAAGTTGATCTTGGGCAAGTTGGTGTAACACTCAATTCTTAGATTAGGTGCCACGTGGCCCCAGCTGGACAATAGCTAGAATCCTTCTCACGTTATAAATGAGATTTGTGAAATTTGAGATACAATGAAGTTTTAATTATTCGTAACATGCTTATATATGGTAATGACGATATTTATATTTTTTGTAAACGTGACTAATTTTTATTGACGTAATTTAAATTTCAAAGTGGTCAAATGCCCTTTAAAATGAATGGCTAAAATTGATTTAAAGATTCATAAATTAATGGCTCATTTTAAAATCATTTGATCACTTCGAATCATAAGACTAAATATTTATTCTGATATAATCTCTGACCCATCAAATGTTTGCATCAGGTCCATCGGATCACATACATTTGATGAACATGCCTCGTGTGTCCTAATCAAGGTTTTAAAAATAGTTCATATCAGCTAGTTCTTAGGCCCACATATATTGAGTATATAGAATATGTATTGCTCAAATCAGCTCATATTAAAATATTTTTTATTATTACATATGCTAAAAAGAAAAAAAAAAAATTAAGGACATTTATGAGATTATGTCTGCTACATATTGATTCATACATATCCATCATATTGGCCAATATGAACAAAACCTATATAAATTTCTACATATTTATACCCATATCGAGTTGGGGCATTATATAATATTGTATCCAGCCTATCTTAATATATAGTGGTCTATACCATTTTTCTACCTTTTTTGGGTGAGATAGCTGGAGACACACTCTTAAATTTCTTCCCGATGACATCATATAGGAATCTTACCCTCTAGTGTTTAACAGAGGTATGGATCTATCCAGAGTTTGAGAGAAATTCATATTTAAGTATTTTTTGACTGATGATCCATATGCCAATATCGTGCTTCAAGGATATTGAATGCCGTTTCTTTTTTACAGGTTGCAGTGCTTCAATTTGGAGACTTCTATGACATGCAATATGTCAAAATGTATAACATTTTTATGGTGCAGTTACAGGTATTGCTTGCTGGGTATATTTATATTATATATATTTGTTTCGTAATTGCTTGCTGGCTATATATATATATATATATATATATATATATATATATATATATATATATATATATATGCTCTAAGTCTACACTTGAACTTACTACCTGCATTTTGTATGATTTCCAATCCTTGGATTAGGCACTGAACCAAATGGGGGTCAAAGAAGCAAATTCAGAGAAAGCAATGAAGCAGATTTTCGAGGATGACAAGTTGGGGGGTGATCGACAGGATATGGTTCATGGCATGTCAAAGCTTTCAGTGGACCGTCTCATTGATCAGTCCTCAAAAGAGTGGTTTCTTGGACAAAATATGCTCCTTGAGAAGCGCAAGTTGAAGATCATAAGTTGGCTCCAGTATCGAGGATTCAACTGGGCAGTTACTAGCTTCATCTTGAAGAAGTTGGAGACCCAGTATCCGCCATAGAGATCAATTGACAGCTCTTCGAATTCCTCTTCAATGGAAACTTCAGAATACGTGAGAATCACAATCCAGTGTGCAACTTAGTTGTTCTCGTTTGCAAGTTTCAAATCTTCAAATCGAGCTTTACAGTTGTGTAAGATAATGATCCTCTAATTTTATCATGGGATATAAATCCATGACTCCGAGATGGGAGATCATTTCCCATTCAGGGTAATGGTCCCTCACTCTTCTCATGAGATATAAACCCATGACTTTGAACATTATATGTGCTATTATTGAGGGTGTATTGACAATTGGCATGAAATGCTTCTCTGGCAAAAAGCTTTGTATATAACTTAGGGTTATTTATGCTATTTTTTTACAATTGTATAAGTGAATCAAACACCATCCAAAGCCATAATGGGTAGGTAATAGGATGTTAGTTTCTGAAATCTGTAGACAAGATTCTTTCTTCAAGTCAGTTTCTGAAATCTTATCTTGTCATACTTAAGTATTGCCTTTTCATGTATAGGAGAAGATCTAATTGCCCCCTGCCACTGTAAAGGCACGCAGAAGTATGTGCATCGAACCTGCCTAGATAATTGGAGATCATCGAAGGTAAGAACTAGTTGACCATTTAGTTTTCAGTGCTGTAGGCTGCATATATTATCATCTGGGTGTTTGACTATTCAAAATGGGTAGGGATGTACCTACTTCTTATCTAATGAAGTATTCATTTGCAAAGTTTTGGGATTGACCAGTTGTGCAACAGCCCAGATTTCAGCACCCCGAAACCCGTGCCATCAGCACGATCATCTTGACCGTGCCCCTTAGCTATGCATGGAACATTGGTATATCAAGCAATGAATTGAATTGAAATAGTAAATGAAGCTGCGGAATTAAATTACTATATAAGCATTTCTCAAAATACAGTTCTACCCTCATGCCTCTATATGAACGGAGAACCGATTCGAACCATCGATGATAGCTAATCATCACAGATGGTTCGCCCAAAAGAATTATCCCAAATCTATATATATACATTGTTTAATCAAAACAAAGCTTGACATACCAAGCTGTACAAAAATCTCTCAAAACTCTCAAAGCTGCACAACGGAGTCCTCTAGAAGAAGTCCTCAGGAGGTGGCTCCAACTCGTCTCCAGGTGCAAGGTTCGACTCACCGGGGTCAACGTCTCCTGAAGCCTCTGCAGCCGCTATTAGAGGACCTGCGACGTATAGTCTAAAGAGTGAGCTACATCCTAGCTCAATAGGGAACAGAACACAGTTGAACATATAAATTATCACTCACATATATTCCATGATATGCCATGCATGATGTGTCTATGCAGTTACTGATGAAAAACAGTTGAAAAGAATCACATTCTTACTGGTAGTTTACTCATGTCTTTTACTTATTCATGAATGATGCTGAAAAGGCCTAAAGCAAACTTAAACTTTCAACTTAAGTAATCCCCGAGCAATATAGCATCGAGCCCCGATGAGATACCCATCATCGTCATCTATATAGACAGTTTTAAAAGTATTCCCTGGGAATACAAATAGTATCCAAGCCCCTTTCCCCTGGGGATTGGTGGCGGGGTTTCACTTGTCTCAACTCAACACCACACCCCTGGGGTGTGCTTACTGTGTATGGATAAGCCTCCGCACTGGCCTACGGTTTCGCCGCCGTATCGGTTACAGAAATTCTGCCGTGTCAGTCGTGGATATCCCGCCATGCCAAACCTCAAATAACAAAAGTATCAGGTGATTTACATATAGTTATTCACCGTGTAAGTGTGCTATCTTATATCAGTTAGGCCCTATCAAACATGATTCAATCTTGGATACATCCCTAGGATGTATCCATTCACTTGCATCACACCTGATGCTCCTATCTCTTTACTTCCTCATCCCCTGGGGATGGCTCATTATAATTACTCTTATTGATGTCACACACACACACTTTTCACAAACTCTTAAGCAAGAAAACATTTTGAATGGAATTCTATATCACTACATACATGCTCTTACAAAATAAAGTACATGTTCAAGGTGTTCCCTGCCTCAAGTCTTTGTTTGATCCTGCATCAAGGTCCCACGTGGCTCCTTGTGCCCAAGCTCACACGTACCACCTATGGTACCACATAACATGCGAAATACATTACTAAAGATGTAATAAAGAAGGTCCAAGACCCTCCAAGAATCTTAAAGTCAAACTCAAAAGTCAACATAAACTGGCACAGTTGATTAATCGAACTCCAAAATCGATTAATCGAATCTGATTCGATTAATCGATTTCCAAAATCGATTAATCAAAATTCAATATCGATTAATCGATTCTCAAATCGATTAATCGATTCTATTCAGTTGATTCTCAATTCGAGTAATCGAGTTTCCAAAATCGATTAATCGATCCCAAATCGATTAATCGAACTCTCATTTCGATTAGTCGATTTCTCCAAGCTCTTTTCTTTTCTCCTCTGGAGTTCACTGTAGGTTCCCAATCGAATAGTCGATACCCAATTCGATTAATCGAAATCCAAAGTCGATTAATCGAAACTCAATTCGATTAATCGAGATCGGGGTCCTCTGACTTTTCAACTTCTTGGCCAAAATTGATTAATCGAAACTCATTTTCGATTAATCGAAATGGCCAGATTCAGCCCCCTTTTGGCTGTTCTTCCCAATCTCTTCCCTTACTTTTTCCTCCATTTTTTTCTAGGCCTTTATCCTGTACTTTAACTTATTTCTAACTACAATCTAACCTTTCAATCTATGCATTTAAACTACAAGAATTTTACCTTCAATAAATCTCAAATTGATTTAAATCAAGTGGTTAGAAAGGCTAGGGTTCCAGCTTTGGCTTGAACGGATCCTTCGCGTTGAATCGGTCTCTTTAATGTTTGAATCCCCCTTCCAATCACTCACAATAATTCCTTGCTCAACCCTTCTTTACTCCTCTCTCTCTCTTCTTTACTTCTCTCTCAACAACCCAAGACATACAATTTAGGGTTATTAAACCCTTTTATCTCTCCTCTCACTTGTGTGTTGAGCACATGCACCGTGATAGGTGTATGTGACATCACATTTACATCACACACCACACAGCCAATTAATTTATCCCATCTCATCCGTTCATCACATTCTATGCTAACTATTGAACTCCTAATTGGTCAAACCTATGACCAATCGGGTACGAATCTCGAGGTCACTGTTTAACGTGATTTTTTAGGATATTACATCCTCCCCACCTTGGGAATTTTCATCCTTGAAAATAACCCAAAGGTGCGTAGGTCTGGGTCCCCCCCCACACTCTCAGGTGAGGCGGTCCAGTTGACTCAGATGCATCCAGGTAATTACTCGAATACAAGCATAGAATATAATGTTACGAAAATGAAGAATTTACACCAAAATTTTTTATTTCTATTAATATTTGAAAATTTTTACAATGCGCCAATAAGTTGGCATACAAAATATACATGCATACAATAACAACTCAAAAATGAGAGCACGAGGCTCATGCAGTCCCCTCGCCAGGCTGGTCGGGTGCTGGAGTAGGTCGCTTAACTGAGCCGACTGCTATGGGGATGGCGGTCTCATTGGTTGTGGATCATGTGGTGAAGTCTATGCTGGCTGGGTTGTCGGAGGCAACGACGGCTGCTGTAAGTGCGACGTCTCGGTCGGCGGAGCTGATGTAGAAGTGGAAGGACCAGCGCCGGTACTCGCGGTGGTCGAATGGAAGACGGGACCTCTGTGGAAGGCAGTCCGTCCCGCAGTCCACTCCTCCTCCTGACCGAGGTATCACTGGTAGTCCAACGGATAGATGTAGTGGAGGGTATGGAACATAAGGAAGTCCATCCTCCGATTCATCCGCTAGTTGTTGACCTCCATGCGTGCCAACACCTCCTCGATGGTAGGATCGGATGGAGCTGCACGCCGGCGGTAGGATGATGTGGGTGTAGCTGGCGCTGAGTGAGCTGGCGGTGTCGGTGAAGCTGTGGTATGCAAGGTATCCCTCTCCACTAAGGGCTCGGCCGGGTGTGCCCCACCCACGGGTGGGTCCTGATGTGGTGGTGGGGGTGGTGGTGGTGGTGTTACTACTGCTGCTGCTGCTGGAACCAGACTCGGAGCCGGTAGAATCCGCTTCAGCAAGTTGTAGCTACGGGTCCATGAAGACTTGGAGAACGTCTTCACGCAATCCGTAGCCCTCACCTCGTGAGGCGAGATGGTGTAGGAGGGATCGTCGGAGTAGCACTCCAACATGCTCGAGATGAGCCGAGCATAGGGCATCTTCTCCTTGGGCCTTAAGTTGCCCTTCATTAACTTCCCCTTAATGTATCTCATCCCCTCGAGGACGAGCATGGTGGCGTCGAACCACCGGCCATAAAAGGCCGCGTATAGTGCGTGTTGCACTATGTCTACGCGCTCAGTGTCGTGGTGCAACGGGTATAGGTTACACTTGATTACCGAATCAAGCATTCACATGTAGTGGGGAAGGTCGACCCTCTTGATGGAGGATCCCGACCCCTTTTTCCCGTTTGTCATGCAGGTCATGACCTCTTCAAACCTAGGGTCCTCCTCAAAGGGTGAGAAGAGGGTGGTCTCTAGGGTGAAATCGAGGTAGCACTCGAGTACCTCGTGTATGTGGCGACGGATGATCGTGTACTCTCGACCCTCTATGTTGGTCAAGATCACGTCGTCGGTAGGGCCATCGGTAAGGCCCTAGTAAATCAACCTCACCAATCTAGGGTAGTAAGAACCCCGAATTGGTTTGAGAAGGTTGCGAAGACCGGCATTCCTAAGATAGTTGTGAGCCCATTGGGTCTCACCCGGTACATCGAGATTTTTGACAAGGGTAGGGTCGATGAGGTACTCGACCTCAAAGGTCTTTGCGGCCCACCACTCATTGGGTTGTACCACGTTAGTGGGTGGTGGCGGCATGGGTGTGGACTCGCGTGAAGACCCGCACAAAGACGCGCTTGTCGACCTAGACGTGGTGTCCGATGTCGATGGTGACGGGGTCCTCACGGGTGATGGGGTAGGTGGTGGTGGTGCGGCATTCTTGCACCGAACCGGGAGCTTAGAGGTCGCCTTCTTTGAAGATAACCGGGTTTTGGGCGGCATTCTTGGTGAAATATGTAATAACCCGAAAAATCACGTCAAACGAGGACCTCGGGATCCGTGCCCGTTTGGTCTTAGGTTTGACCATGAGATAGTTCATTGATGAACTTAAGATGAGATGAGCGGATGTGATGTGTGAACCAGTGTAGAAGAGTGGAGAGATAGAGAGGTGTGTAGAGTAACATACACCGATGGGTGTGTATGTGCTCCACACCGAGTAGAGAGATAAGATAAAAAAGGGTTGAAAACCCTAATATTCATATTTTGGTGGTTGAGAGGAGTAAAGAAGAGAGAGAGAGAGAAAGAGAGGAGTAAAGGAGCTAGTGAGAAGTTATTGCAAGTTGTTGGAAGGGGAGTTCTTGAAATCAAAGCGCCGGATTCGACGCGGAGGATCTGTTCACACAAGAGCTGGAAACCCTAACCTTCCAACCCTTCATTTTAATCAAGTTGAGATTGATTTAAGGTGAGATTCTCGTAAATAAATGGTGTAGATTTATAGAGTAAATTATAGTTAAAAATGGGTGGAAATTATAAGAGTATTGCTTAGAAAATAACTAGAAAAGATTGGGGAAGAACAGCCAAAGAAGACTGAATCTGGGGATTTCGACTAATCGAAATTGGGGTTCGACTAGTCGAAATTCGCCAAGAAGTTGAAAGGTCAGAGGACCACGAATTCGATTAATCGAATTGGATTTCGATTAATCGAATCTGGATTTCGATTAATCGATTTGGGGAATCGACTGATCGACTGGGAACCTCCAGTGGATCCCAGGGGTTGGAGGAAATGATTTAAGGAAAATCGACTAATCGAAATGAGATTTCGATTAATCGATTTTAGTCTTCGACTAATCGATTTGGGATCGATTAATCGGCTTGTGAAGTTTGACTGTTCGAACAGTAAGTGTACTGTGCGAAAAGAAGAGATTCGATTAATCGAAACTGAATTCGATTAATCGAATGGAAACTCGAACTGTTCGAATAGTAGGTATTCTTTGCGAACAGGAGAATTCGATTAATCGAAACTGAATTCGATTAATCGAATAGAAACCCAAATTGTTCGAATAGTAAGTGTTCTTTGCGAAAAGAAGAATTCGACTAATCGAGAGGCGGATTCGATTAATCGAATGGAAAACTCGACTATTGAACAAAGTGAGTTTACTTTTATGAAAGGAGAGTGCGACTAATCAAAATTATTTCGACTAATCGATATTGACCTTCGATTAATCGATTTTGAAAATCGATTAATCGAACCAGGTTCGACTAATCGATTTTGGATTTCGATTAATCGACTGGGATAAATTTCGTTGACTTTTAGGTTTGACTTTAAGATTCTTGGAGGATCTTATACCTTCCTTATGGCATCCTTTGTGAAATGTTTCACCTGTTATGTGGTACCATAGGTGGTACGTGTAAGTTAGTGCACAAGGAGCCACGTGGGACCTTGATGCATTGAGCAAGTGAAGACTTGAGGTAGGGAACACCCTGAACATGTACTTTATTTTACAAGAGCATGTATGTAGTGATATAAATTTCAATTCAATTATTGTATTGCTTAAAGAAATGTGAAAGGTGAGCGTGCGTGACATTCATAAGAGTAAACGAACGAGCCATCCCCAGGGGATGAAGAAGTAAAGAGATAAGAGCATCAGGTGTGATGCAAGCTAATGGATACATCCCAGGGATGTATCCACAGATTGAATCATGTTTGATAGGGCCTAATTGATATAAGATAGCACACTTACACGGTGAATAACTATATGTAAGGCACCGATATTTTTGTTATTTGAGGTTCCTTAGGTTACCCCACCGACGTGGCGGGATATCCACGACTGACACGGCAGGATATCCGAGACCGATACGGCGGCGAAACCGTAGGCCAGTGCGGAGGCTTATCCGTACATAGTAAGCACACCCCAGGGGTGTTGATTGAGACAAGTGAAACCCCGCCACCAATCCCCAGGGGAAAGGGGCTTGGGTACTATATGGTATTCGAGAATACATTAAAAGCTGTCTATATAGATGACGATGATGGGTATCTCATCGGGGCTCGATGCTATATTGCTCGGGGATTACTTAAGTTGAAAGTTTAGGTTTTGCTTTAGGTCTCTTCAGCGTTATTCTTGAGTAAATGAAAATATAAGAAATCAACAGTAAAACGAATTCTTTTTACTGTTTTATCAACAAGTGCATAGTTACATCATGCATGGCTTATCATAGAATATGTGAGTTATAACTTATATGTTCGGTGTTTGTTCCCTATTGGGCTAGGGATGTAGCTCACCCTATAGACTATACGTCCTTGGTCCATTAGCGGCAGCCGAGGTTTCAGGGGGCCGATCCCTGAGTCGGACCTTCTGCTTGAGGAGTTGGAGCCACCTCCAGAGGACTTCTTCTAGAGGACTCCGTTGTGCTACTTTGAGGAGTTTTGAGTAGAGATTGTACGGCTTGGTATGTCAAGCCTTTATTTTGTGAAAACAAGTATATGTATAGAGTTTGGATTATTCCTTTGGGGCGAACCATCTGAGATGATTTATATCATCGAGGGTTCGGATCGGTTCTCCCTTCATGTAGGGGCATGAGGGTAGAACTGTCTTTTGAAAAGTATTTCTAATTAGATTTAAATTCCGCAAGTTGTTCTTACTTCTTTTTATGCTTGATATACCAAAGGTACCTGCATAGTTAAGGGCACTATTAAGATGATCGTGTCGATGGCACGGGTTTGAGGTGCCAAATCCCGCACGATTGGTATCAAAGCTATTTTCTTTTAGCAATTCTGACAAGGATTCTTTCGTCAGATCACAGGGGCTTCTGCTAACGAAACCTTAGTTTCAAATGCAGCCGCAAATGTCAGCTAGAGGGAGAGGCCGACCAAGAGGAGGCCATCAAAGGAGTTTGCGTAGTGGAGATGATTTCATCTCTCCTACCAATAGAGTGCCTTTAGGAGGTAACGAGGCCCCAGGGGGCAGTAGTGGCAGACAGCATGAGGGAGAGGATCGAGATCATCAGGATCAAGATCAAAGAGAGCAAGAAAGATTGAGAGAAAGACAAGAGGACAGAGAAGAGCGACAAAGGATGATGCACACTATGGAGACTATGGCAGCTGCCATGGCACAACAAGCAGCATCCTTTGCAGCTCATGCGTCAAGAGAACAGCAGCCACCTACACCACCTGTGGGACTCGCTGCTGTACCCTCATCTTTTACAGAGTTTAGAAGGATGAGACCTCCTTCATTTTCTGGGCAGGCAGACACAATGGCCGCTGAGAATTGGCTGATGGAAATGGAGAAAGTTTTTAGCGTGCTAACTTGCACGGAAGATGAGAGTGTGAGATGGGCAGCTTACATGTTGGATGGGGAGGCTGGGCCTTGGTGGAAGTCCGTGATAAGGACTCGGGCTCAGGAGACCCCAGAGTTGCCTTGGACTTGGGAGGAATTTGTTGAGGAGTTCAACAAACAATATTTCCCGGAAGTGGTGAGGAACCAATTAGAGATACAATTTTTGCAGTTAGTACAAGGGAGAATGACCGTGAGAGAATACGGGGTAGAGTTTCTACGACTTGCCCGTTTTGCTCCGGACTACGTCGCTACTGAGGTGATGAAGTCCAAGAGGTTTCAGCAAGGTTTGAAGCCTGAGGTTAGAGGAGGCGTAGCTCCATTTCAGTTAAGGACCTATGAAGAGGTCTTGAGCAAAGCGCTGGTTGTAGAAGAGGAGAACAATAATAGATATAGACAGGGAGGAGCAATGAGGAGAGGAAATGAACAAGGAAGAACGGGCACTATGAACCGGTGAACAAAAGCCGAGGTTCATGGGCGTAATCGAGACCACAGTTCAAGGGGTTTTGGAAGACCGGCGAACAAGAACAACAACACCAACAGAGGTTTCCATTACTTGCGTCGGGAGACCTATTCAGCTATGAGAGCCTGCCATGTCTCTGGTGCCACTATCACACGTGGTTCTCGTCTGTATCTTCCGCACCTCGAGAGGCGTGTGCGGATGTGGCAAACCGCATAGGACTATAGGGAATCGGAACTAGAGGTTGTTTCCGATGTGGCAAGGTGGGCCACATGATCAAGGATTGCCCCGAGGCAGACAAGGGCAAGACGGCTTCAGTTACAGCACCACGACCCATTCAAGCAAGGAAGCCGATTGTTAGGGGGAGAGCCTATCGATCCTGGAAGGTGGAATGTGCACGACGTCATCCAAGGTGAGAAATTTTATTTTATTACAGAAAAAAAAAAAAAAAAAAAAAAAAATTCCGTTTCATAAAGAATTTTAGATGGAAAGGGTGCATGCATTAGGAATAGTGTAGATTCTTTAATATAAACTGAGAGTGCATTTTGATGTGTAAATTTCTCTATGTATGTGTATATATATTATAGGTACTTTAACTATGTATGAAAAGGGAAGTGTATTTAGACATGACGCTCGAGTGTTGATAGACCCCGGGTCTACCCTCATTACTCCACGTTTTGCTAAGAAGATGAAGATCGTTCCAGAGACGTTGGATTTCGTCCTATCTGTGTCTATCCCGACTGGAGAGTTAGTAGACACGGAGTTAGCTTGCAATACCATCGTCGTAGCAGTTCAAGACTTAGAAGTGCATGAATTGGAAGCAAAGTTGGTACTGTTAGACATGCAAGGGTTTGATGTGATCCTTGGCATGGACTGGTTGGCGCAGCATTGATTGCAAGAACAAGGTAGTCATTTTCAGACCCAACACAAGAAGATCATTTCGGTTTCAAGGAGTGAGGTCGTCATCCGTAACTTGATCTCGCGATGAAGGGCCGAAAAGATGATCAGAAAGGGTTGCAGTGGATACTTAGCTTTCTTAAAGGAGGACAAGGAGGAAAAGAACGTCATTTCTGAGATAGCAATTGTGCGAGACTTCGCTGACGTGTTTCCAGAAGAATTGCCTGGATTACCTCCAGAAAGAGAAGTAGAATTGGCCATTGACTTAGCACCAGGAACGGAGCCTATTTCGAAAGCACCTTATAGAATGGCTCCCGCTGAGCTAAAGGAGTTGAAGGAACAACTACAAGAGCTGATGGACAAGGGGTTTGTTAGACCAAGTGTATCTCCATGGGGAGCACCGGTCTTGTTTGTCAAGAAGAAAGATGGGTCAATGAGACTATGCATTGACTATCGACAATTGAACAAACTCACCATGAAGAACCGATACCCTTTGCCTAGAATTGACGATCTATTCGACCAACTGCAAGGTGCAAAGTATTTTTCCAAGATAGACCTGAGATCTGGGTATCATCAGCCATGAGTCAAAGCGAGGACATTGAAGACAAATTTTCCGGACACGGTATGGACACTATGAATTCCTTGTGATGCCGTTTGGGTTAACGAATGCCCCAGCGTCATTTATGGATCTGATGAACCGAGTGTTTAAACCACACTTGGACTCCTGCGTTGTAGTATTCGTTGATGATATACTAATATACTCCAAATCCAAGACAGAACACGAAGAACACTTGAGGATTGCTCTACAAACGCTACGTGAACACCAATTGTACGCCAAACTCAGTAAGTGTGAATTTTGGTTGGAAGAAGTTAGCTTTTTGGGACATGTTGTCTCAAGAAACACAGAGACCCAGAAAGATAGAAGCAGAGTTAAATGGGAGCGCCAAAGACGGATGATGTCCGAAGTTTTCTGGGCTTAGCAGGCTATTATCGACGTTTCGTTGAGGGGTTTTCAAAGATATCGGGACCTCTCACAAAGCTGACACGAAAAGATTCAAGGTTTGAGTGGAGTGAGGCATGCGAGAAGAGTTTTCAAGAACTCAAAACGAGACTCACTTCAGCCCCAGTGTTGGCAATTCCTTCAGGCAGTGGAGGATACGCAGTGTACAGCGACGCGTCATACAATGGCCTTGGTTGTGTGCTCAACCAACACAAGAAGGTGATAGCTTACGGATCAAGACAGCTGAAAGAACACGAGAAAAATTACCCGACTCATGACTTGGAACTGGCAGCAGTCATTTTTGCGCTAAAGATTTGGAGACATTACTTGTATGGTGAGACTTTTGAAATTTTCACCGATCATAAGAGCCTCCGATATGTCTGTTCACATATGAAGGAGCTCAATATGAGACAATGAGATGGATGGAATTCCTCAAGGACTATGATTGCTCTATACAATACCATCCTGGCAAGGCGAATGTAGTAGCCGATGCATTGAGTCGAAAGGGTTCAGCTCAGTTAGCTTCATTGATTTTGGGTATGCACCGATGGAAACTATTGGAAGACCTGGCATGCTATGAAGCAAACATTGAGTCAAAGGACACTGAATCCTTTTTGGCTAACATCTCAAGAAAGCCAGTGATATTTGAACATATCCACGAGCTACAGATGAAAGATCCAGCATTAACAAAGATTCGTCAAGACGTGAGTGAAGGCATTAGTTCGGACTTCTCAATAAAAGCAGATGGTTCTTTGTTGTTTAAAGGCCGTCTATGCATCCCGGATAATGCCGATCTAAGACGAACAATTCTGGATGAGGCTCATAAGTCAAATTATGCCATCCACCCTGGTAGCACCAAAATGTACCAAGATTTGAAAAAGAATTACTGGTGGAGAGGACTGAAACAAGACGTGGCCGAGTATGTGTCACGATGTTTGACTTGTCAGCAAGTGAAGGTTGATCATAGACATCCTGCGGGACTATTGCAACCTTTACCAATACCAGAATGGAAGTGGGAATCGATCTCAATGGATTTCATTGTTGGATTACCCCGTACTGTCAAGAGACACAATGCCATTTGGGTCGTCGTGGATCGATTGACCAAATCAGCGCACTTTTTGCCGTACAATACCACTTATACAGCAGGAAGATTAGCAGATTTATACATGAAGGAGATTGTAAGATTACACGGGATTCCAAGCAGCATCGTTTCAGATCGTGACCCACTATATACGTCCAAGTTTTGGAAGAAATTTCAAGAAGGAATGGGAACACGACTAGACTTTAGTTCAGCTTTCCATCCTCAAACTGATGGACAGAATGTGTGATAGAAGACATGCTCGAGCTTGCATGCTTGATATGCAAGGATACCGATGAGTATCTACCGATGCTCGAGTTCAGATATAACAACAGTTTTCAAACGAGCATTGGCATGGCACCGTATGAAGCTCTATATGGACGACGATGCAAATCACCTCTCAATTGGGAGGAAACAGGTGAGAAATTTGTATTAGGACCAAAGCTACTTGAAGATAATGCTACCGTCGTTCGAATTATCAGAGAAAGGTTGAAGACAAAGAAAGTAGATGTAAAAGTTACGCCGTCTGAAGCGGACTAGTGTTGACTACAAAGTGGGCGAGCACGTGTTTGTGAAGGTGTCGCCTATGAAGGGAATAATGCGATTTGGCAAGAGAGGGAAGTTAAGTCCACGTTATATTGGACCATTTGAAATTTTGGGACGAGTAGGTGAAGTTGCATATCGCATTGGATTACCACCGCTATTTGATCGAGTGCATAACGCTTTCCACATATCGATGCTCGTGAAGTACGTGAACGATCCCATGTTTTAGGAAGCAACCTATAGAGATGTGTGAGGACATGAGCATGATAGAGGAGCCGGTGGAATTTTGGATCGAAAAGAACAAATCTGCGCACTAAAGTGATTCCCTTAGTGCTTGTTGATGGAACAATCATCCAAAAGAAGAGGCTACTTGGGAACGAGAGGCCGATGTGAAGGAACAATATCCAGCCTTGTTTCCAACGACGTGAGAAGTCAATGTAAACCGCAAAAGTGGTTGTGAAATCTCCACGATACTTGTAATGTAATGGAAATTTTGATCCAAATTGTAATTCAACTGTTCAATGGAGATTTTTGAAATTTCGATTAATTGAGACATTTCGACTAGTCGAATTGACAATTCGACTAATCGAAAGTCAAAATCGATTAATCGACTGACTATGCCAGTGAGTAAGAGTTCAAAAAGAATGAGCTAGAAAATTTCGACTAATCGAATTAGACATAAAGGGAAGGTCGATTAGTCGAAACAAAATTTCGACTAATCGAGTGATGGAGGGAGATATAGAAATTTAAAAAGGGCACACGATTCCGACTAGTCGAATTAGATTTCGACTAGTCGAAGTTAAAATTTCGACTAATCGAAACGGATCTCGACTAGTCGACTGAGTCCTTCCAAAGGCTCCAAGTCGAAATTTGAACCACGAGCATTTGATCGATCGAAATGGGATTTCGACTAGTCGAAATCGAAGCCGACTAGTCGAATTAGGAAAATCGACTAATCGAATTCGGGGAGTTCCTTTAAGTTTAAAGTTCGACTAGTCGAACTGAGGAATTCGACTAGTCGAGCCAACCACTATATAAGTATGTGAGGGGGTTTTACAAACCATTCGACTTTTGAGTTTTGGGCATCCGTTTCCTCCTCTTCTCCGGCGATTCAACTGCCTAGGGTTGCTCCATTTCCGGCCATTTTCCACCGGGTTTTCTTCACACACCTTCTCAAGATTTGGTAAACCCTAACCCTTATTTCTTATTCATTATTTTTTTTTTTTTGCATATAGGAAACCCTAATTCCTAGCATTTTAGCAAAAAAAAAAAAAATGCCACCAAAAACTCGATTATCCACGAAGAAGCCAACTTCAAAACTGTCGGTGCGGCGCAAAAATGTCGCACCGCCACCACCAACCCCTTCGCCTGTGAGTACGCCCTCACCATCGACATCGGATACTACGTGGCCGATCTTCGTCTTCAAGTGACGCAAGCCCTATTCCACCACCACCCCTCAACCTTGAGCAACCCAGAGTGGTGGGCGCTAAGATCTTTGAAGTCGAACACAATTTCGACAAAACTCTTTTTGACAAGGATGTGGTCCAAGGTGAGACCATTTGGGCCCTAAACTACCTTAACAACGCCGGTCTCACCTTCCTCCTCGGACCAATCCGGAAGTTCTACTATCCGCGATTGGTTAGGTTATTTTACCAGGGCCTCAAGGATGGCCCTACTGACGACATGGTGAAAACCACGATTGAGGGTCGTGAATACCTCATCACACGCCGTCATGTCCAAGAAGCGATGAAAGTGCTACTTGGACTATATACCCGATACCACACTACTACCACCCTTTCCAGAGCCGGTCAATGTCGAGGATATCCTTGCCGACATGACCAAAGGGAAAAAGGGATCGGGCACCTCGTCTAAGAGGGTTGACCTTCCACATTATATGTGGATGCTCGATTCTGTTTTTCACGCCAACCTTTACCCAATGCGCCACAGCACCGAGCGTGTGGAGTTGGTGCAACAGGCCCTCTATGCGGCCTATAAGGGCCGATGGTTTGATGTTACCATGGTCATCCTTGAAGGGATGCGGTACATCAAGGGAAAGCTCATGAAGGGCAACCTTCGAGCTAGGGATGGGATGCCCTACGCGCGCATCATCTCTAGCATTCTAGAGGCGTATTCATCCGACCCAGCCTATGTCGTCTCACCACACGAAGCGACAGCCACCGACCCAGTGAAACCATTCTCCCACACCGAATGGAACAGGAGTTACAACCTCCTGAAGAAGACGTTACCACCACCAGCTGACGCAGCCGAGGGCGCAGCTGCAATCCCACCGCCACCACAGCCACATGTACCTGTAGATGGCGCAGCACCACCCACATCGCAGCCAGTCATTCCACCACCACCAGCAGCTACACCACCACCACCTCGATCTGCACCGGCGACCCCTTCTACTTCACGTCGCCGACCCGCCCCAGCCACCACCACCACCATTGAGGAAACTCTCGCCCGCTTCGAGGCCAGAATGGAAGCGAATAACGAGAGGATGAACAGGAGGATTGATTTCCTCATGTTTCACACCCTCAAGTTTATCTACCCCCACACCTACCTGGACATGCTGGCCCGCGAAGAGGAATGGACCATGGCACCTGACATTCCATCGAGGTCCCGTCTTTAGGCGCAATTACATCATGCCTTAGGTGCTTCTACTTCCACCGCGCCACCAACCGCAGACGGCAGCAAGACGCGACCACCATCTACTTCCACTACCATTCCACCTCTGCGGTGAGATTCCACAGCCCGCTACCATGCGAGACTTCTCATCCTTCATACCGCCATCCAGCCACCGTGGCGGATCAGCCGACTCCCATCGACTGCTCGACTTTAGATCCACCAATTTGCGGGCGGCATTGCCGTAGTGTCGTTTTCTTTTGTCCATTGTACATCTTACGTATAGGGGTGAACCATTTTGTTTTTACTGTGGTCCCCAATTCAATCATTATTGTAACTTTTGATATATATATAAAATCCTTGTTCAAGTATATATGGTTCATTGATTTTATGATTTGTGTACTTGTGCGTTACGTGGTAGACCACCTCACCTCCGAGTGTGCGGGGGGAGGGGGGGGGGGAAGTGCAGCCCACCACACCTTTGGGTGATTTTCGAGGACGAAAATTCCCAAGGTGGGGAGGATGTAATAACCCGAAAAATCACGTCAAACGAGGACCTCGGGATCCGTGCCCGTTTGGTCTTAGGTTTGACCATGAGATAGTTCATTGATGAACTTAAGATGAGATGAGCGGATGTGATGTGTGAACCAGTGTAGAAGAGTGGAGAGATAGAGAGGTGTGTAGAGTAACATACACCGATGGGTGTGTATGTGCTCCACACCGAGTAGAGAGATAAGATAAAAAAGGGTTGAAAACCCTAATATTCATATTTTGGTGGTTGAGAGGAGTAAAGAAGAGAGAGAGAGAGAAAGAGAGGAGTAAAGGAGCTAGTGAGAAGTTATTGCAAGTTGTTGGAAGGGGAGTTCTTGAAATCAAAGCGCCGGATTCGACGCGGAGGATCTGTTCACACAAGAGCTGGAAACCCTAACCTTCCAACCCTTCATTTTAATCAAGTTGAGATTGATTTAAGGTGAGATTCTCGTAAATAAATGGTGTAGATTTATAGAGTAAATTATAGTTAAAAATGGGTGGAAATTATAAGAGTATTGCTTAGAAAATAACTAGAAAAGATTGGGGAAGAACAGCCAAAGAAGACTGATCTGGGGATTTCGACTAATCGAAATTGGGGTTCGACTAGTCGAAATTCGCCAAGAAGTTGAAAGGTCAGAGGACCACGAATTCGATTAATCGAATTGGATTTCGATTAATCGAATCTGGATTTCGATTAATCGATTTGAAATCGATCGATCGATCGGGAACCTCCTGGATCCCGTGGGTTGGAGGAAATGATTTAAGGAAAATCGACTAATCGAAATGAGATTTCGATTAATCGATTTTAGTCTTCGACTAATCGATTTGGGATCGATTAATCGGCTTGTGAAGTTTGATTCGAGCGATAAGTGTGTATCTGTCGAAAAGAAGATTCGATTAATCGAAACTGAATTCGATTAATCGAATGGAAACTCGAACTGTTCGAATAGTAGGTATTCTTTGCGAACAGGAGAATTCGATTAATCGAAACTGAATTCGATTAATCGAATAGAAACCCAAATTGTTCGAATAGTAAGTGTTCTTTGCGAAAAGAAGAATTCGACTAATCGAGACTGGATTCGATTAATCGAATGGAAAACTCGACTATTCGAACAGTGAGTTTACTTTGCGAAAAGGAGAGTTCGACTAATCGAAATTAATTCGACTAATCGATATTGACCTTCGATTAATCGATTTTGAAAATCGATTAATCGAACCAGGTTCGACTAATCGATTTTGGATTTCGATTAATCGACTGGGATAAATTTCGTTGACTTTTAGGTTTGACTTTAAGATTCTTGGAGGATCTTATACCTTCCTTATGGCATCCTTTGTGAAATGTTTCACCTGTTATGTGGTACCATAGGTGATGGTACGTAAGTTAGTGCACAAGGAGCCACGTGGGACCTTGATGCATTGAGCAAGTGAAGACTTGAGGTAGGGAACACCCTGAACATGTACTTTATTTTACAAGAGCATGTATGTAGTGATATGAATTTCAATTCAATTATTGTATTGCTTAAAGAAATGTGAAAAGTGTGCGTCGTGACATTCATAAGAGTAAACGAACGAGCCATCCCCAGGGGATGAAGAAGTAAAGAGATAAGAGCATCAGGTGTGATGCAAGCTAATGGATACATCCCAGGGATGTATCCACAGATTGAATCATGTTTGATAGGGCCTAATTGATATAAGATAGCACAATTACACGGTGAATAACTATATGTAAGGCACCGATATTTTTGTTATTTGAGGTTCCTTAGGTTACCCCACCGACGTGGCGGGATACCCACGGCTGACACGGCTGGATATCCGTGACCGATACGGGCGCGAAACCGTAGGCCGCAAGTGAGGCTTATCCAGACAGTAAGCACACCCAGGTGTTGATGAGATGTGAAACCCGTCACCAATCCCGGAAAGGGCTTGGTACTATATGGTATTCCGTGGAATACATTAAACTGTCATATATATGACGATGAAGGGTAGCTCATCGGGGCTCGATGCTATATTGCTCGGGGATTACTTAAGTTGAAAGTTTAAGTTTTGCTTTAGGCCTTTTCAGCATTATTCATGAGTAAATGAAAACATAAGAAATCAACAGTAAAACGAATGCTTTTAACTGTTTTATCAACAACTGCATAGTTACATCATGCATGGCATATCATAGAATATATGTGAGTTATAACTTATATGTTCAGCAGTGTTTGTTCCCTATTGGGCTAGGATGTAGCTCACCCTATAGACTATACGTCGCAGGTCCATTAGCGGCAGCTGCCGAGGTTTCAGGGACGCCGATCCCGTGAGCCTGACCTTCTTTCGGCGAGGAGTTGGAGCCACCTCCAGAGGACTTCTTCTAGAGGACTCCGTTGTGCTACTTTGAGGAGTTTTGAGTAGAGATTGTACGGCTTGGTATGTCAAGCCTTTATTTTGTGAAAACAAGTATATGTATAGAGTTTGGATTATTCCTTTGGGGCGAACCATCTGAGATGATTTATATCATCGAGGGTTCGGATCGGTTCTCCCTTCATGTAGGGGCATGAGGGTAGAACTGTCTTTTGAAAAGTATTTCTAATTAGATTTAAATTCCGCAAGTTGTTCTTACTTCTTTTTATGCTTGATATACCAGTGTACCGTGCATAGTTAAGGGGCACGGTCAAGATGATCGTGCTGATGGCACGGGTTTCGGGGTGCCGAAATCCGGGCTGCCACAAAATATCACTAATTTAGGGTTTTCCCTAACTCAAATTGAAAGAAAAAGAAAATTTTAGGGTTTACCGTGGGTTTTGGATGCGATACGACTTGAATCCGAGCCGAAAACCGATGAAATTGCAAACCCTAGGGTGTCGGATGGTTGGAGAAGAAGAAGAAGAAGAAGAAGCGCCCAAATCCAAAAAAATTCAAATGATTTCGAATGGGGAGTGAAATCCCCAACTTTATATATATAGGCCCGACTCGATTAATCAAAATCCAAAGTCGATTAATCGAGATTCAAAACTAGGTTAAGCCGCGCGAAATCGATTAATCGATTTTCAAAATTGATTAGTCGAAAGTCAAAATCGATTAATCAAAATCGTATCCGTTTAAAATTCAAGTTTTAGATCTCACTGGCTCAAGCCAGTCGATTAATCAAAATCCATTTCGATTAATCGAAATTTCAAAATCGATTAATCGAAATTCACTTCAATTAATCAAAATCGTGCAGTCCTTTCCAAAATTTTCAGGATTCTTTAAGTTCTTCGATTAGTCGAACTATGGTTCGATTAATCGAATTCTCAAATCGATTATTCGAATTTCACATCGATTAATCGAAATCGTTTCTCTGACTTCAATTTTTTTTCATAAGTCCCTCAAGTTATTCGATTAATCGAACTTCCATTTCGATTAATCGAAATCGCAAATCGATTAATGGAAACCTCTTCGATTAATCAAAATTCAGTAAATCCCTCTAAGTTCTTCTACCATTCCCAATCTATTCGATTAATCGAACATGTAGTTCGATTAATCGAAAACCTAAATTGATTAGTCGAAACCTAAATCGATTAATCGAAATTTCATTCTGTATATTTTCTAATTCGTACTCAAGTTTCCAGTCACTGGCACATGCCAGTCGACTACTCGAACAAAATCGATTAATCAAAATTCCAAATCGATTAATCGATTTGAAATTCGATTAATCGGTTTTGCCCAATTTCTGTAGATTTTCAAGTTCTTTGTTTATTTGATTTCTCTTGGTAGTTTATGACATCAAGTGATCCTTAGTTCCACAAAACACATCCTCAAGGTCATGTGTAAATAAAAATTTGTTCCTTTAATCATACTTTGATCAAAACTTTCATTGCATTACAAGTATTGTTGAGATTCAACAAACATGTTTGCGGTTTACATTTGACTCTCAAGTGGTCGGAAACAAGGTTGGATATTGTTCTTTCACATCGGCCTCTCGTTCCCATGTAGCTTCTTCGTTCGGATGATTTTTCCATCGAACAAGCACTAAGGGAATCACTTTAGTGCGCAATACTTGTTCCTTTCGATCCAAGATTTCCACTGGTTCCTCTATCATGCTCATGTCCTCACACATCTCCAAAGGTTGACTTCCTAACACATGAGATGGATCGTTCACATACTTTCTGAGCATCGATATGTGGAAAACGTTATGTACCCGATCAAATAGCGGTGGTAAGCCAATGCGATACGCAAATTCACCTACGCGTCCCAAAATTTCAAATGGTCCAACATAACGGGGACTTAACTTCCCTCTCTTGTCAAACCTCATTACGCCTTTCATATGCGACACTTTCACAAACACGTGTTCACCCACTTTATAGTCGACACTAGTCCGCTTGATGTCAGCATAACTTTTCTGTCTGCTCTGTGCTGATTTCAGCCTTTCTCTAATTATTCGCACGACGGTGGCATTGTCTTCAAGTAGTTCTGGCCCTAAAATAAATTTCTCACCTGTTTCTTCCCAATTGAGGGGTGATTTGCATCGTCGCCCATACAGAGCTTCATATGGTGCCATGCCAATGCTCGTTTGGAAATTGTTGTTGTATGCGAATTCGATCAATGGTAGATACTCATCCCAGTATCCTTGCATATCCAGCATGCACGCTCTGAGCATGTCTTCTATCACTTGGTTCACTCGTTCTGTCTGCCCATCAGTTTGAGGATGGAAAGCTAAACTAAAATCAAGTCGTGTTCCCATTCCTTCTTGAAATTTCTTCCAAAACATGGACGTATATAGTGGATCACGATCTGAAACTATGCTGCTCGGAATCCCATGTAACCTTACGATCTCTTTCATGTATAAGTCTGCCAATCTTCCTGCCGTATACATCGTATTGTACAACAAAAGGTGCGCTGATTTGGTCAATCGGTCTACGACGACCCAAATGGCATTGTGTCTCTTGGCAGTACGTGGCAATCTAACAATGAAATCCATCGAGATCGATTCCCACTTCCATTCTGGTATTGGTAAAGGCTGTAATAGTCCAGCCGGATGTCTATGATCAATCTTCACCTGCTGACAAGTCAAACACCGTGACACATATTCGGCCACGTCTTGCTTCAAACCTCTCCACCAATAGTTCTTTTTCAAGTCTTGGTACATTTTGGTGCTACCAGGGTGGATAGCATAATTTGACTTGTGGGCTTCATCAAGAATTGTTCGTCTTAGATCGGCATTGTCTGGAATGCAGAGACGGCCCTTGAACAATAAAGAACCATCTTCTTTTACTGAGAAGTCCGGCCTGATGCCCTCAATCACATCTTGATGAATCTTTGTTAATGTCAGATCTTTCATCTGTAGATCATGGATATGCTCAAATATTACTGGCTTCACTGATATGTTAGCCAAAAAGGATCCTGTAGCTTTCGACTCAATGTTCGCATCGTAAAGTGCCAGGTCTTCCAATAATTTCCACCGGTGCATACCCAAAATCAAACAAGCTAACTGAGCTGAACCCTTCTGACTCAAGGCATCGGCTACTACGTTCGCCTTGCCTGGATGGTACTGTATAGAACAATCATAGTCCTTGAGGAACTCCATCCATCTGCGCTGTCTCATGTTGTGCTCTTTCTGTGTAAACAGGTATCTGAGGCTCTTATGATCGATGAAAATTTCAAATGTCTCACCATACAAGTAATGTCTCCAAATCTTCACCGCAAAAATGACTGCTGCTAGTTCCAAGTCATGAGTCGGGTAATTTTTCTCGTGTTCTTTCAGTTGTCTTGATCCATAAGTTATCACCTTCTTATGCTGGTTGAGCACACAACCTAACCTATTGTATGACGCATCGCTGTACACTGCGTATCCTCCACTACCTGAAGGAATCGCTAGGATTGGAGCCGAAGTGAGTCTCATTTTGAGTTCTTGAAAACTCTTCTCGCATGCCTCACTCCACTCAAATCTTGAATCCTTTCGTGTCAGCTTCGTGAGAGGTCCCGATATCTTTGAAAACTCCTCGACGAAACGTCGATAATAGCCTGCTAAACCCAAAAAACTTCGGACATCGGTCACTGTCTTTGGTTGCTCCCATTTAACCACTACTTCTATCTTTGCTGGATCTACCGTGACACCGTGCTTTGAGACAACATGTCCCAAAAAGCTAACCTCTTCCAACCAAAACTCACATTTGCTGAGTTTGGCATACAATAGGTGTTCACGTAGCTTCTGTAGAGCAATCCTCAAATGTTCTTCGTGTTTCGTCTTTGATTTGGAGTATATCAAGATATCATCAACGAACACTACGACGCAGGAGTCCAAGTGTGGTTTAAACACTCGATTCATCAGATCCATAAACGACACTGGAGCATTCGTCAACCCAAACGGCATCACAAGGAATTCATAGTGTCCATACCGTGTCTTGAAAGCTGTCTTCTGAATGTCCTCTGCCTTGACTTGCAACTGATGGTATCCAGATCTCAGATCGATTTTGGAAAAATAATTTGCACCTTGCAGTTGATCAAACAAATCGTCAATTCTAGGCAAAGGGTAGCGGTTCTTCACAGTGAGTTTCTTCAATTGTCGATAGTCAATGCATAGCCGCATTGACCCATCTTTCTTCTTGACAAACAAGACTGGTGCTCCCCATGGAGACACGCTCGGTCTGACAAACCCTTTGTCCATGAGCTCTTGCAGTTGTTCTTTCAACTCCTTTAACTCTGTCGGAGCCATTCTATATGGCACTTTCGAAATAGGCTCCGTTCCCGGTGCTAAGTCAATGGTGAATTCTACTTCTCTCTCTGGAGGTAATCCAGGCAATTCTTCTGGAAACACGTAGGCGAAGTCTCGCACAACTGCTATCTCAGAGATGATGTTCTTTTCTTCCTTGTCCTCTTTTAAGAAAGACAAGTATCCACTGCAACCCTTTCGGATCATTTTCTCGACCCTTACTGCTGAGATCAGTGGCATAGGTGAAGACCTCACTCCTTGAAACCGAAATGATCTTCTTGTGTTGAGTCTGAAAATGACGACCTTGTTTTTGCAATCGACTGTTGCACTGTGCTGCCCCAACCAGTCCATGCCAAGGATCACATCAAATCCTTGCATGTCCAGCAGTATCAACTTTGCTTCCAATTCATGCACCTCTAGGTCTCAAATTGCTACAATGACGGATTTGCAAGCTAACTCTGTGTCCACTAACTCTCCAGTCAAAATAGACACAGATAGGACGAAGTCCAACACCTCTAGAACAATCTTCATCCTCTTGGCAAAATGTGGAGTGACGAATGAGTGGGTAGACCCTGGGTCTATCAACACTCTCGCGTCATATCCAACAAAGCATCCCTTCTCATATATAGTTAAAGTACCTATAGTATACATGCATACATATAATAATTTACACATCAATTTACACCCCTAATTCAAATATAAATTTGGGGTTTAGCAAAAGAAACTATACTATTCCTAGTGAATGCACCTTCTCTATCTAAAATTTTAATGAAATTGAAATTTCTTTAATTTAAAAGAGTCTCACCTTGGATGACGTCATGCACGTTCCCTGCTTCCTGAGCAGTGACTGCATAAGCTCTCCCATGAACGACCGGCTTCCGTGCTTGAATGGGTCATGGTGCTGCAACCGAAGCCGTCTTTCCTTTATCAGTCTAGGGGCAATCCTTGATCAAGTGGCCCACCTTGCCACATCGGAAACAACCCCTAGTCCCTGCTCTGCAATCCACCGTTCTATGAGGCTTGCCACACTTGGCACAAGTCTCTCGAGGCGCGGAAGAAACTGTATGAGAACCCTGTGTGATAGTAGCGCCAGTAGACATGGCAGGGCTCTTGTAGCGTAAAGGTCTCCCCGACGCAAGTAATGGAAACCTCTGTTGGTGTTGCTGTTGCGCCGGCCTTCCAAAACCCCCTTGGAACTGTGGTCTCTGATTTTGGGCCACGAACCTCGGCTTTTTGTTCACCGGTTCGTAGTTCCCCGATCTTCCTTGATCATTTCCTCCTCTCTGTTGCTCTCTCTATCTATATCTATTTATATTTTCTTCTTCCACAACCAGTGCCTTGCTCATGACCTCTTCATAGGTCCTCAACTGAAATGGAGCTACTCCTCCCCTAACCTCAGGCTTCAAACCTTGCTGAAACCTTTTGGACTTCATCACATCGGTAGCGACGTAATCCGGAGCAAAACGGGCAAGTCGTAGAAACTCCACTCCATATTCCCTCACTGTCATTCTCCCTTGCACCAATTGTAGAAATTGGATCTCAAGCTGATTTCTTACCACTTCTAGAAAATATTGTTTGTTGAACTCCTCAACAAACTCCTCCCAAGTCTAGGGCAACTCCGGGGTTTCCTGAGCCCGAGTCCGTATCACGGACTTCCACCAAGGCCCAGCCTCCCCATCTAGCATATAAGTTGCCCATCTCACACTCTCATCTTCCGTGCATGTCAGCACGCTAAAGACCTTCTCCATTTCCATCAACCAATTTTCAGCTGCCATCGTGTCTGCCTGCCCTGAAAATGAAGGAGGTCTCATCCTCTTAAACTCTATAAAGGATGAGGGCACAGGCAGTGCGGGTCCTACAGGTGGTGTAGGTGGCTGCTATTCTCTCGCTGCGTGAGCTGCAAAGGATGCAGCTTGTTGTGCCATGGCAGCTGCCATGGTCTCCTTGGTATGCATCATCCTTTGTCGCTCCTCTCTATCCTCTTGCCTTTCTCTAACTCTCTCCTGTTCTCTTTAATCTCGATCCTGACGATCTCGATCCTCATCATCATGTTGTCTACTACTGCTACCCCCTGGGGCCTCAGTACCTCCTAAAGGCACTCTATTGGTAGGAGAGATGTAATCATCTCCACTACGCAGACTCCTCTGTTGGCCTCCCCTTGGTCGGCCTCTTCCTCTAGACGACATTGATGGCTGCAATTGAAACTAAAGTCTCGTTAGCAGAAGTCCCTATATTCTGACAAAAGAATGATTGTCAGAATTGCTAAAAGAAATCGCTTTGATACCAACTGCGACAGCCTAGATTTCGGCACCCCGAAACCCGTGCCATCAGCACGATCATCTTGACCGTGCCCCTTAGCTATGCATGGAACATTGGTATATCAAGCAATGAATTGAATTAAAATAGTAAATGAAGCTGTGAAATTAAATTACTATATAAGCATTTCTCAAAATATAGTTCTACCCTCATGCCTCTATATGAACGGAGAACCGATCCGAACCATCGATGATAGCTAATCATCACAGATGGTTCGCCTAAAAGAATTATCCCAAATCTATATATATACATTGTTTCATCAAAACAAGGCTTGACATACCAAGCCGTACAAAAATCTCTCAAAACTCTCAAAGCTGTACAACGGAGTCCTCTAGAAGAAGTCCTCAGGAGGTGGCTCCGACTCGTCTCCAGGTGCAAGGTCCGACTCACCGGGGTCAACATCTCCTGAAGCCTCGGCAGCCGCTATTAGTGGACCTGTGACGTATAGTCTAAAGAGTGAGCTACATCCTAGCTCAATAGGGAACAGAACACAGTTGAACATATAAATTACCACTCACATATATTCCATGATATGCCATACATGATGTGTCTATGCAGTTACTGATGGAAAACAGTTGAAAAGAATTACATTCTTACTGGTAGTTTACTCATGTCTTTTACTTATTCATGAATGATGCTGAAAAGGCCTAAAGCAAACTTAAACTTTTAACTTAAGTAATCCCCGAGCAATATAGCATCGAGCCCCGATGAGATACCCATCGAGCCCCGATGAGATACCCATCATCGTCATCTATATAGACAGTTTTAAAAGTATTCCCTGGGAATACAAATAGTACCAAAGCCCTTTCCCCTGGGGATTGGTGGCGGGGTTTCACTTGTCTCAACTCAACACCCCTGGGGTGTGCTTACTGTGTACGAATAAGCCGTCGCACTGGCCTATGATTTCGCTGCCGTATCGGTCACGGATATCCTGCCGTGTCAGTCGTGGATATCCCGCCACGTCGGTGGGATACCCTATCAAACCTCAAATAACAAAAGTATCAGGTGCTTTACATATAGTTATTCACCGTGTAAGTGTGCTATCTTATATCAGTTAGGCCCTATCAAACATGATTCAATCTTGGATACATCCCTGGGATGTATCCATTCCCTTGCATCACACCTGATGCTCTTATCTCTTTACTTCCTCCTCCCCTGGGGATGGCTCATTATAATTACTCTTATTGATGTCACACACACACACTTTTCACAAACTCTTAAGCAATAAAACATTTTGAATGGAATTCTATATCACTACATACATGCTCTTGCAAAATAAAGTACATGTTCAAGGTGTTCCCTACCTCAAGTCTCTGTTTGATCGTGCATCAAGGTCCCATGTGGCTCCTTGTGCCCAAGCTCACACGTACCACCTATGGTACCACATAACATGTGAAATACATCACTAAAGATGTAATAAAGAAGGTCCAAGACCCTCCAAGAATCTTAAAGTCAAACTCAAAAGTCAACATAAACTGGCACAGTCGATTAATCGAACTCCAAAATTGATTAATCGAATCTGATTCGATTAATCGATTTCCAAAATCGATTAATCAAAATTCAATATCGATTAATCGATTCTCAAATCGATTAATCAAGATTCCCATTCGATTAATCGAATTCCCATTCGATTAATCGAATTTCTCTATTCTATCCAGTCGATTCTCAATTCGAGTAATTGTGTTTCCAAAATCGATTAATCGAACCCAAATCGATTAATCAAAATTCTAAATCGATTAATCGAACTCTCATTTCGATTAGTCGATTTCTCCAAGCTCTTTTCGAGTTCATCGAGGTTCCCAATGATTAATCGATACCCATTTCGATTAATCGAAATTCAAAGTCGAATAATCGAAACTCAATTTGATTAATCGAGATCGGGGTCCTCTGACTTTTCAACTTCTTGGCCAAAATCGATTAATCGAAACTCATTTTCGATTAATCGAAATGGCCAGATTTAGCCCCCTTTTGGTTGTTCTTCCCAATCTCTTCCCTTACTTTTTCCTCCATTTTTTTCTAGGCCTTTATCCTATACTTTAACCCATTTCTAACTACAATCTAACCTTTCAGTCTATGCATTTAAACTACAAGAATTTTACCTTCAATAAATCTCAAATTGATTTAAATCAAGTGGTTGGAAAGGTTAGGGTTCCAGCTTTGGCTTGAACGGATCCTTCGCGTTGAATCTGTCTCTTTAATGTTTGAATCCCCCTTCCAATCACTCACAATAATTCCCTGCTCAACCCTTCTTTACTCCTCTCTCTCTCTTCTTTACTTCTCTCTCAACAACCCAAGACATGCAATTTAGGGTTATTAAACCCTTTTATCTCTCCTCTCACTTGTGTGTTGAGCACTTGCACCGTGATAGGTGTATGTGACTTCACATTTACATCACACACCACACAGCCAATCAATTTATCACATCTCATCCGTTCATCACATTCTATGCTAACTATGGAACTCCTAATTGGACAAACCTGTGACCAATCGGGCACGGATCCCAAGGTCACTATTTAACGTGATTTTTTGGGATATTTCAAGTTGGGCCTATTAAATCATTTTGATATTTCAAGGGCCATCTACCTGTACCCTGTAAAGTATTAGGACACTACCATTTTATTTATTTATTTATTTATTTTTTAATATTAGTTAAATAATATAAACTTATTGTTGTTTTTATATGTTTCATTGTTGACCATAAAGGCGATTTATGAGTTGTTTGCCTTATTATGTCAGGAGGGCTTTGCTTTTGCCCACTGTACAGAGTGCAAGGCTGTGTTCCTATTACGTGCAAATGTGCCACCAGATCGCTGGTGGTTGAGGTTGAAGTTTCAGCTTCTCGTAGTTAGAAACCATGCATTCATTTTTGTTATTGTTCAATTGGTAAGCTTAAAATGTTTCTATTTCATGTTATTTTTCTTAATATATATTCCGTCAAAATGCAACAATAGTTTTTTGTTGGTGGAGATATGCAGTTTTCTTAATATATCTGATGATCCCTTCATGTCCATTGCAGTGCCTCCGACGTATTATACACATTTGGCTGCTTTCCGTGCGTGTTTTTACTTGGACTCAGAGACATCGGATAGTGGCTCAATGGCGAGTGGTGTAGCGGGCCGCCCTGATGGTGGTGGGCAAAATACACGTGCCCCTGTGATTTTTTTTCTTTTATTTTGAAAATGGGCCATGAGGTCTTTAGAATATTAACTCTCTTTTTTTTTTTTTTTTTAATAAAAGGATTGGGCATATAAAGTTTAAAATGTTTGGCTGATTTGAATAGTTGGATCATAGGCTGAGATGAAATATTTTGTTTGAATAAAGGAATTGGACATCTATTTTTTTTTATTAATGACATTGAATGATTTGCATTAGAGTTGAAGGGATGTGTTGAAATATGAGATTAATAGCTTTTTTTATTTATATAATTTTTTTAAAACCATTAAAAAAAGCATTGAAAACATTGCACTAAAAAAAGCATAAAAAAAATATTATTTTTAAAAAAATCATCGACGTAATTTTTTTTTTTAAAATAGTATTTTTTTTTTTTTTTTAAATTGCATAAAAAAACCACTGTCAAAAGCAGTAGTTTTTTCTATGACTGTTAAGAACAGTTGTTGTTGAAGTTCATAAACAACTGTCTTGTATAGTGGTAAAAAAAAATCACTCCGTTTTTTACAATTGTTTAGGGCAGTGATTTTTTGAAAAAAAACCACTGTCAAAGATAGTGGTTTTTTTGGCTTTTTCACGTAGTGTTAGCATGTCTACATCTGTCTCGAATTCAATGAATGAACTTTTTTTTTTCTGTCTACATCATTATTGGAGTTCATATCTAGGAGTAGGTTAGGTTCTTACTAGCTCAGTTTGTCACTTATATTTTCCAGATTTTAGAAAAATGAATTGCATGAGTTAATGCACCATAGCCTAGACTTTAACGATGTTCTCCTTTTGATTTCAGGCGAAACTTTTCGATTTCAGGCTCACCTCAAATGGATCACTAGGGGATGGGGACACTTGGCAAGAGAGGCCAAGCAAATAAAATTTTTTTTTTTCTTTTATTTTGAAAATGGGCCATTGAGTCTTTAGATTGTTAACTCTCTTTCTTTTCTTCTTTTTGTTTGAATAAAAGGATTGGGCATGTAGAGTTTAAAATGTTTGGCTTATTTGAAAAGTTGGATCATAGGCTGAGATGCAACCTTTCGTTTGAATAAAAGAATTGGGTATCTATTTTTTTTATTAATATCATTAAATGATTTACATTTGAGTTGAATGAATGTGTTGAAATATGAAATTAATAGTTTTTTTTCTTTATATAAATATTTTTAAAGCATTAAAAAAAATATTTTAAAAAAAGCATTAAAAAAAAACATTAAATTCTTTTTTTTTTTTTTATTAACGACATTGAATGATTTGCATTTGAGTTGAATGGATATGTTGAAATATGAAATTAATAGCTTTTTTTCTTTATATAAATATTTTTAAAGCATTAAAAAAAAAGCATTAAAAAAAGCATTAAAAAAAAGCATTAAAAAAACATTAAAAATTTGCATTAAAATAAAATTTAAAAAAAGCATAAAAAAAAAATTGCATAAAAAATTGTCGACGTAATTTTTTTAAAAAAAATTGCATTAAAAAATCACTGCCAAAAGCAGTGATTTTTTCTATAACTGTTAAGAGCAGTCGTTGTTGAAGTTCATAAACCACTGTTTTGTATAGTGGTAAAAAAAAACCACTACTTGTTTTACAACTATTTAGGGCAGTGATTTTTTGAGAAAAAAACCACTATCAAAGGCAGTGGTTTTTGGAAAAAACCACTGTTTAATGTAGTGATTTTTTTGGCTTTTTTTACGTAGTGACCGATACGACTCGGCCAATCAAGCATCAAAATTCCAGATTTCGTTTCAGTTTCGGTGGGGACCGAAACCGAAATTTTCATGCCCATACAAAAAGTCCGAAATTTTGGGTTTCCATTTCGGTTTCGGTGGGGATCGAATCCAAAACATTTCAGTCGAAATTTTGAATCATGCGGCCGATACGTATCAGCCTTTTGTTTTAAAAAAAAAAAGTGGTATCGGTCGATACCGATATTGAATTGAGATATCGATACGTATTGGGGCCGATACGTATCAGTTTGCCAAGAAACCGATATGTATCGCCAATACGTATCACTGATGCGTATCGCCTATACGTATCCGTATCGGCCGATTTTTAATACCATGGTTGCGGGTTTGGCTTGCTTTTGTGGAGTTTCTTTTTTTTGTACTTTTCAGAGGTCTTTTTCCAGACATAGCAGTTTCTGATGGATCTATTGATCTGACCACCCAAAATAATTGCCCTAGGATCTAGGCATATGATCAATCAAAATAATAGAACAATAATCCATAAATTAAAATATATGTGCGTACCTTATCGCAAAGATCGTGACCGTCACTTTAGCTTTAATCCATTGTATCAATCCCCAAGTCTTTCCTACAAGGGAGAAAAACAAGGTGAAAGTGGCTCTACTCGCCTCTCTTGCTACACTCTCTTGATGGGAAGATGCCAAAAGGCTTGTGTGTAGTGAGCGGGGGGCGTCCACCTATATATAGCATGAAGAGTCATGCCCTGCCTAGAATACCGTCCAGCAAGATATTCTAATAGGAATAAGAATCACATGTAAATCAAGAAACCCTAAAGTTTCCTTCAATTCTCAGCAATGCCCTTTATTATTTCAAGCAACTGCAATCCAAGGTTTTATAAAATCCTAGTGTGTGTGGGCCACACAAAATAAGAATTTTGGGATTCCATAAAAATTCTAACAGTCTCCCACTTGGTCTACACATGGACTATGGTTTTAAAAAATGACTCCCACTGGATTAGATAACCAAACCGAGAGCACTTTAAAAACAAAAGTTGTTTAAAATAACTTAGGCATTCCCAAAATCACCCAAATTTAATGAAAATATAAAAATGGATCATGAATGCACATAGGATACGATTTTCTGAAATCGATACTACGATAGTTCTATAGTCACAAAACTATAATTAATAATAAATTTGAGAGATGATAACCAATTTAAAATGTGAACTAAATGTACAACCAAAGTGTGCAAATTCATAATGTCTCGCTCCATACTCGTCGTATATTGTTCTGACATCCAGAAAACTCTGGCTTGTGAAATACTTCATCTAATCTTCAGAACAAGAAGTTATTAACGTGGTGCCTAATCACGTTTAACTCCGAGCAAATCCAAAAGAGTACCAATACTCACAGGCAAGATTAAGGTAAAACCTTATTGGCTTAGTCACCAAGGTATGCCACCCAAAATTATGAAAAACTTCACCCTTAATTTATGAAAAACTCCACTCGAAATAAAAATTTTCTATTGGCTCACTCACCAAGGTGTGCCACCCAAATTGTGAAAAACTTTACCCTCAATTTGTAAAATATTCCACCCAAAATATAATTATAGAAAAATTCTACCTGATTTTGTGAAAAACTCCACCTAGAATATACATGTATATATAAGATAAATTTTAAAATGCATCAATAATAACTGCAGTTTAGAAGTAAGATAACTCCCACTCAAAATGTAAAGTTTAAGACTTTACCGATCCTTTACGGTGACAATTCGTGATGTAATAATAAAACCATATAACCATTAAATAGTAACTTATGTTCAAAATATATTATCAATTTTAAAGGAAAATTTTCATAATAAATTATGATAAAATATAAACGGAGATCTCCACTCTATAATGATTTACAAATATATTTCTTTAACAAATAGTCCTATCAATATATCTACTATTTAATATTAAAAGTTACATCACAAAATTACGTCACCTACCATAGAATCCACCAAAGATATAGACATGATAACATGTCACCCAAAAGTCTAAAAGACCAATGTCCACAAAGGACTCCAAAATGACTATAAGCCATTAATATCCACCAAGGATATAAACACGATAACATGTTACCCAAAAGTCTAAAAGACTAATCTCCACAAAGGACTCCAAAATGACTATAAGCCATTAATATCCACCAAGGATAAAATAATTAATATCCACTAGGGATAAAGTAATTCGAATATGAACGAATTGATTAGAGTATTTTGTCATGTGCAATTAATCCATTCTTTGGGTATAGATAATGTGTATCATCAATCATCACCTTTGGGTAGAAGCTGAGTGTACAATCTATCCTCTCCCCCAGGTCACAGAAAAATGCACATAGACCTAATCGCTTATGTTTTCAATTTGATCCCGATGATTCACTGTGTGACAGTCCGAATTTTGGCACCCTGAAATCCGTGCCATCAGCACGATCCTCCAGACCGTGCCCCATGGATATGTACGAAACATTGGTATAACAAGCAATAATAAATGAAATTGAACAATAACTACATGATGCGAAAGTAAAATACTATCCTAAACATAACTCAAAAGACAGTTCTACTTTCATGCCACTGCATGAATAGAGAATCGATCCGAACCATCGGTGATAAACAGATCACCCCAGATGGTTCGCCAAAAGAATATCTCAATCTTAATTACATCATTTATCAAAATAAAGGCTTGACATACCAAGCCGTACAACTGTGCTCACAAAAACTCTCTCAAAGTACGCAGGAGAGTCTCCTAGAAGAAGTCCTCAGGAGGGGGCTCCAACTCATCCCCGGGCGCGTGATCCGAATCACTCGGGTCCACGTCTCCCGAGGCCTCGGCTACTGCTAACATTGGACCTGCGACGTATAGTCTAAAGGGTGTGTGTTAAGACCTGAAAAGTACCACTTTTCACCCCTTAACTTAACCTTTGATTAGACCCTTAGCCATCTAATAAGTTCTTGTTAAGTGTTTTATGTAGGTAATAATCAGCAGTGAAATAAGGCCAAGAATCTTACTAAGGAGCCTGTTTTGGCACCAGAAGCCCCTCAGAAGGATGGACCCTGAATCCAGACCTGAAATGAGCCTCGCGCAGCTGACCCAAGCTTTAGAGGATTCAGGAGAAATATGCCTCGCGCAGTCCAACTGAGCTTCCCAAGACTTTGCAACAACTTCTCGCGTAGTTGAGTGACTGAAGAGCTTCAGAAGCGCAAACTCACGCAGCTCTCGCAAAGCTCAAGAGTAGAACACATCACGCAGTCTCACGTAGTTCAAAGCAGACCTCTCTCAACCTCACGCATCCTTCGTAGAATGGCCGAGGAGAGGAGCTCGAAGACTCTTGGCACTATCGCGCAAAGAGTCATGGATGTAAAAATCAGAAGAGAACTCCTCGCGCAGTTCTCACACTATTCAAGAAGAAAGCATCCTCACGAAGACAGAGCCATCCTCGCGAAGATCAATTAAGACATGGAACCTCACACAGTTCAGAACTCATTAAAGCCTCGCCAGGAAACTCGCGAAGTCCATTGAAGAGAAGTGCTCGCACAGTTTTCGTGCTATTCAAATCCATCCTCGCAAAGATCAACCCAGCGAATGTGCAGCTACCTCGCGACTGCTTGAACTCCAATCCCGCGACATCTGAGGCTTTGATGTCTACTCAACCTCACGAAGCCCAATCCAGCGAGAGCGCAATTCTCTATCGCGCGACTGCCTGAAGAGCAAACCAAGGCAACCTCACGACGGTTGAAGCTTCAATGTCAAACCATCCTCGCGAAGAGTAAGAGCTACCACGCGACAAGTCTAGGAAACAATAGCTACCTAGCGAAGCTCTGAACTTCAACTTCCATCGCTTCAGCAGAGGACTTTCTGGGAATTTCCAGCGATTAGGGCACGCACTCCCACGCTTAAATCTCTGTTCATGCACCCCAAGGCATCCAAGGATCACTATTAGGCCACGTGGCATCGTTAAAATTAGGGTTTCCTAACCCTAATACGCCGCCACACCACTGCTATATAAACCCATACTTAGCTTAGGTTTAGATATCTTGGAACACATCTCATCTCTTGGAGATTTGATCTGAGATCATTTTTCTTTTCTTTTGTAGCTGTAAGTAGTTTTCTTTTTCTTTTTCCTTCTCTCCATAGTCCAGCACTTGCTGGCTATGTCTTTGTATGCATTTTGAACTAGTTTAATGGAAGTTCTGTAATAGGATTTTTACATTATGGGATTTGTGTTTGAATGTGATGGGCTGTTTGTGATCCGCCATTGCTTTGGCTGTGATTCAAAGAAATGGAGGACTGATTCTAAGGGCCACTCAGATCCAAGTGACCTATGTGTCTGGGCTATCATGGCCCTATACAGCCTTAGCCCCACCATAGGACCCACTAGATCTGAAATCCCCATGGGAACTTGAGCTGGTAGCCTTGTGACCATGGTGGTGGCAGCGATATTCTTGTTTTGTCTTGGGCTCCGTGAGGAGGATAGCCTCTGGGATAGTCTGTGACCATTCAAGTGGACAGGTTATAGCCTTAGGGTGATTCTAATCCACCGATCCAAGATGGATCCTTCTTCTCAGCACCTGAGCTTGTATGGTGGGAGATTGTACAGAGGCAGACTCCCCTATATTTGTATGGATCCGCTATCAGATGTTTGATCTGATCTGGTTATAAAGATTGTAGGCTTGTGACTGGACCATTGTAGCCTCACTCAAGCAATGGACAGCTAGATTGAAGGTTGTACTCAATCTCTTGCTGGTTCTATGTGTCTGGGCTATCATGGTCCTATACAGCCTTGGCCCCACACATAGAGCTTTAGAGGTTGAGGTTCCCTATGGATTCTTGAGCTGGTAGCCTGGATGAAATAGTGCCTACAATGATTAACTTGTTTTGACCCATCTCTGGATTGTGGTTCCCCTATGGGATAGTCTATGACCATTTGAGTGGACAGGTTATAACCTTAAGGGATTGAATCATGGCACAGAGATGGGTTGGATTCTTTCTCCTCAGTGGTGATAACGTAGCCATTGGACAGGATTTCTATAACATCAGATCTGAATCTGAGTTACAAAACTCCTCTGATCTAGGCTCAATAACATACTTCTCACCCTTTTATATTTATTTTCCACACTCCATCCATCCTCTCAACCCTTTCTATAGTTTAGACATTAGGCTACCTTAGGATCTGTAAACTAAGTGACCTTAAACTCCCTTCCCTTAAAGACTGCCAAATCTGTAGTCAGATCTGGAGGGACTACTAGAGATGGCTCCCTTGGAGCTGAAGATCATCTTTCCCTGTGGGACAAACTCTTACTTATCAAAACTTGCCACAATGAACCCTGTATCTTGCAGGTCTAGGACTTCTCAGTTGTGCTGATTTCATCCCCTGTTTTATTTTGATTTTAAATTTCTTTTACCACAACCAAATAAAGAAAGCACAGCTGGGGTAGCAACAGTGAGCTACATCCTAGCTCAATTGGGAACAACACAATGAACATATAAGTCAAAATCTCATATATATTTCATGATATTCTAAGCATGATGTATCTATGCACTTGCTGGGAAAAACAGTTTAAATGATGATAATTCAGCATTCAAGTTTACTGGTTTCATTTATTATCAATTTATTATGAATTACACTGAATAGGCCTAAAGCAACTTAAATCTTCAATTTAAGTAGTCCCCAATAAATATAACATCGAGCCCCGATAGAATACCCTCCATCGTCGCCTAAATAGATGGTTGTTTTATGTATTCCCTGGGAATACTATCCAAGCCCCTTTCTAATAGGCGGCGGGGTTAAATCTCATCTCAACATCCTTGGGATGTGTTTACTGTGTACAGATAAACTTCCGTACTAGTGCACGGATTGGCCGCCGTACTGGTCACGGATATCCTGTCGAGTCAGTCGTGGGTATCCCGCCACGTCGGTGGGGTATTCTATTCAAACCTTAAATAACAAAAATAACATGAGCTTTACATATAGTTATTCACCGTGTAAATGTGCTACTTTATATCAGTTAGGCCTTATCAGTTGTTTTTCAATCTTACTTACATCCCTGGGATGTCTAATTCACTCGCATCACACTGATGCCTTTATCACTTTCTCATCCCCTGGGGATGTCTTATTCTTAATTACTTTCTTGATGTCACACACACACCCTTTTAACAAGGATTTACGCAATTAAAATATTTTTCAATTTGATTTCTATATCACTACATATATGCTCTTGCAATTAAAATATATGTTCAAGGTGTTCCCTACCTCAAGCCTTGAAGGTCCAAGCATCAATGTCCCACACGGCTCCTTATGCTTGTTCTCACACGTATCACCTATGGTACACTATAACATATGCAACACATCACTAAAGATGCAATAGAGAAGGTCCAAGACCCTCCAGGAACCTCAAGGTCAAAATAAAAAGTCAACTGAAACAGCCATAGTCGATTAATCGATCACCAAAATCAATTAATCGAATCATAAATCGATTAATCGAAATCCAAAATTGATTAATTGATCCCACATCGATTAATCAAAATTTCCATCATGGCTAATCGATTCTCAAATCGAGTAGTCGAAAAACAAAAATCGATTAATCGATCCCAAATCGATTAATCAAAAAACCAAAATCGATTAATCGATTAGTCGATTTTTCCCAAACCTTATACCTCCAGTCACTGGAGGTTCTCAGTCGATTAGTCGATTCCCAATCCATTAATCGAAATCTAAAATCGATTAATCGAAATTCAGGTCGATTAATCAATTTTGGGCCCTTGTACTTTTTTCAACCTCCAGGCCAAAATCAATTAATCAATTTCTTAAATCGATTAATCGATTTGGCCAGACTCAGCTCCTTTTCGGGCTGTTCTTCCAAATCTTTTTCATCCTATTTTTCTTTCTTTTCTAGGTCTTTAATTCGTTATTTTAACCACATTTGAATGTACAATGACAATCTTAAGAAGATTCAACATGGACTTACCTCAATCAATCGCTAGATTGAATCAAAGCCTAGGTTTTATGGCTAGGGCTCTAGTTTTTGCTTCAATCGTTCTTTATGCGTTGAATCGGGCCTTAAATGCTCGAATCCTCCTCAAATCCGAGCCGCATTAACTCTCCTTGCCACAAATTCCCTCTTTACTCTTTCTCTCATCCTCCTCATATCCCAAAAAATTTAACGATGAACTGTGACCTCGGGATCTGGGCCTGATTAGTCATAGGTTGACCTAGTGATGGTCAAACAGTGGACTCATAAAGTAATGAACTAATGTGTTATAAATGCGACCTAAGTAGGGAGTTAGAGTGTAGTTAAGGGCCACATACACCTATCTCTGGTGTATGTGCTTAACACCAAAGCTAAAGAAGGGTTATGAGGGTTTTAATAACTTAGAGAAGTTATTTTTTTGTTTTGGTTGGTGAGAGAGTTAAGAGGAGAGAGAGAGAGAAAGAGTAAAGATTGTGGCAAGGAGAGTTAATGTGGCTCGGATTTGAGGAGGATTCGAGCATTTAAGGCCCAATTCAACGCGTAAAGAACAGTTGAAGCAAAAGCTGGAGCCCTAGCCATTAAACCTAGGCTTTGATTCAATCTAGAGATTGATTGAGTAAACCTTGAACCTATGTATTTAATCTTTAGTTTAAGATATCATTATGTAGTGATATAGAAATCAAATTGAAAAATATTTTATCTGCGTAAATCCTTGTGAAAAGGGTGTGTGTGTGACATCAAGAAAGTAAATAAGAATAAGACATCCCTACAGGATGAGAAAGTGATAAAGGCATCAGTGTAATGCGAGTGAATTGGACATCCCAGGGATGTAAGTAAGATTGAATAACGACTGATAAGGCCTAACTGATATAAAGTAATATATTTACACGGTGAATAACTATATGTAAAGCACATGTTATTTTTATTATTTAAGGTTTGAATAGAATACCCCATCGACTTGGCGGGATACCCATAACTGACTCGGCAGGATATCCATGACCGGTACGGCGACAAATCCGTGCACCAGTACGGAGGTTTATCCGTACACAGTAAGCACATCTCAAGGATGTTGAGATGAGATTTAACCCCGCCGCCTATGAGAAAGGGGCTTGGGTAGTATTCCCAGGGAATACATATAACAACTGTCTATTTAGGCGACGATAGAGGGTATTCCATCAGGGCTCGATGCTATATTGGTTGGGGATTACTTAAGTTGAAGATTTAAGTTGCTTTAGGCCTATTCAGTGTAATTCATAATAAATTGATAATAAATGAAACCAGTAAACTCGAATGCTGAATTGTCATCATTTAAACTGTATTTCCCAGCAAGTGCATAGATACATCAAGCTTAGAATATCATGGAATATATGTGAGATTTTGACTTATATGTACATTGTATTGTTCCCTATTGAGCTAGGATGTAGCTCACCCTTTAGACTATACGTCGCAGGTCCAGTGTTAGCAGCAGGCGAGGCTTCGGGAGACGTGGACCCGAGTAATTCGGATCACGCGCCCGGGGACGAGTTGGAGCCCCCTCCTGATGACTTCTTCTAGGAGACTCCCCTGCGTACTTTGAGAGAGTTTTTGTGAGCACAGTTGTACGGCTTGGTATGTCAAGCCTTTATTTTGATAAACGATACAATTAAGAGTGAGATATTCTTTTGGCGAACCATTTGGGGTGATCTGTTTATCATCGATGGTTTAGATCGGTTCTCTGTTCATGCAGTGGCATGAAAGTAGAACTATCTTTTGAGTTATGTTTAGGATAGTATTTTGCTTCCGCATCGTGTAGTTATTATTCAATTTCGTTTATTACTGATTGTTATACCAATGTTTCGTATATATCCATGGAGCACAGTCTAGAGGATCGTGCCGATGGCACAGGTTTCGGGGTGCCGAAATCCAGGCTGTCACACACTACCTTTAGATAAGAAAATCAACATTTTCTCTCCTTCACTCTTACGACTATTCTACTCTCATTATTTACACAAAATTAATGAATCACCTTTGGGCAGAATCAATAACTCCATGCAAATCAATGCATAAGGTGATCTTAATGAGATAAAATCTCAAGATTCAAGAAAAAAAATAACCTCCATAGAATGGTCACCTTTAGGCAGATCTAATGCTACTTCAATTATAGTCTCTCGAACGACCACTTTAGCGGTCTTCCTTAACCCCATTGGAAAGACCTAGACTCGATATGTCTAGTCTCAAGAGTTTAACCAACTCACCGTAAAGTGTATATGTATAACTTGCAGATAGTCAAAAGTGCCACAAAAAAAAATATTTTAAATAAATTTGTAATGATAAAATTTAGGTCATAGACCTATAAGCTTGCACACACATATACTTAGGTCATAGGATCAATCCCATGATCCAAAAGTACATGTAATAATAATATACTAGACACATCAGTGGATCACCCAAATATTTTATTCCATCATATACAGTCATTAGTTGTTGCCAATAATGACACCAAGCATAGGCTTCAACAAGTAGATCGAAATCGACTACTAATAGGTCAAAATCGGACTTGAAAAAAAAAAATGGAACCGATACACCCAAACCAAGAAAACCTTTTAATGGGCTAAATTGGGTCCTATATAATTACCCCAAGCTTAGGTCCACTTTGAGCTTAGAGATGAGGCCAAGACACCAAGAAATTCATACCATTATAAGCCCACAATCATAAGGTCCATAACATTATAAGCCAGCAAGCATATTCTTTCTAAGAATCAAGCTCAAAACAAGACTTGATCCACTAAGAAAGCATACACTATTATAAGACCCACAACCAATGGGCAGATTTGGGCCATAACAACCCAATGACCATTATAAGCCCACAAACATATTCTTTTAAACAAAAATAGTTTATTCCATGACATGCAGTCAATAACTGTTGCCAATAATAAGTCCAAAGCATAAGCCTCAACAAATAGATCGAAATCGACTACTAATGGGTCAAAATCAAACTTGAAAAAAAGATGGGCCAATACACCCAAACCAAGAAAACCTTTTCAATGAGGCTAAATTGGGTCCTATATAATTAGCCTAAGCTCAAGTCCAGTTTCGGCCTAGAGATGGGACCAAGACACCAAGAAATTTATACCATTATAAGCCCCCAAGGTTCAAAATTTAAGATTATCATAGTCTCTTTAAGACAACCACATGTCTTTATATATTTAAGTAAGGTTTCACAAACTTGAAAGTGCCCCAAAATCTACAATTAAATTCATTGAGATCCGTGAAATTATAGGTTTTGAATTAGGTGAACCTCACACTAAAGGTTAGCATTTCATAAAACTATTCGCATCCACAGACATGCTACCTCGAAAGTCAAAATTAGTGCCTATCACTTTAAATAGACACAATCATAGGCTACTACTTGATACATGTGATCACAAAAACAATAATATGATCTGATACATTAAAATAATCTGCAATACTACACAAGCAAATCTATATGACCTCTGGCTTCCATGGTCCTTGACTCACTGTTACTTAAGGTGCGCTTGAATTTTAAACCACAAAAATTCGGTATTGCTTTGAATCCTTTTCCCGTTCAAACAAGGAATTGTTGGCCCAAAAATTAGGGACAATTTTGATTAAAAATAGATTTGGTGGGACTGCTGAATCCTTATTCTTATCAGCATATAAAGGAGAAAAGAAAATCCCTCCATTAAAAACAAAAAGGTCTCTTGTATGAGTATAAATCAAGCACAATCCTTATACCCACAACAAACTAATAATAAAAACACACCAAAAAAAAAAAAAAAAGATCGTGCACTGAAAGAACAACAAACGTCCCCTATCGCTTGATCACCAACTGCCCCAATACGTAAACCCTAAATCCCAATATATAAACAATTCACAAACAATCTCCCATTTACCAATATCTTAACCAATTAGAGAGAACTCCCAAATAATTTACGTTATATTTGTTACATGTGTTTCAATATATCGATCATACGTCAAAAACCTTGGCTCTGATACCAATTGATGGATATATTGATCCGACCACCCAAAATAATTGCCCTAATGTGCAACCGTAGGAATCGAGACGATCCCGTCGCGACGATGCATTCTCTAACGAAAAAATATAGAGTCGCCACCTGGAGCTTTCGATGTCCAGGGATACCTAGTTCATTTTTATGAGCACTTAAGTGCTAAAAATATGACTCTGAATCCTATCTACATCAAAGGCTCTTGGGTAGGGGCTTCGATTATCGATCGGGAAGGTGTTAAGCACCCAATCAACCCGCTTAACGTGGTCTCTACTAATGGCCAAAAATAAAATGTAGTAAAAGAAAAGAAAATAGCTTCCTCTTGCCCAAAAGGGCTTAGAATCCTATTTGTGCCCCTCCGTTCCTACCGAAATGTCGGCGGCGTAACGGCACAAATGGGAGGATGGAGGGAGCTAGAAAGAGATAGGAGAAGAAAGGGGAGAGCCGGAGCTCTCGGGCCCTTGTAGCACCGCAGAGGAGCCTTGCACAGCTTGTTTTTGATGAGCTTTTGGAGGCTTGAATGGTGGAAAAAGAATTTCTAATCGCTAAGGCCTACTAGCTAGGAGATGGAGAAGAGAGGCTAGGGGATCACACACACCAAGGCTAAGGGTTTTGGGTGTAAGAGCAAGCTTGGGAAGGGTTTTTGAATTCTGGATTTTAGGTGAAAATAGTGCACCAAAGGGAGGAAGAACTTCTCACTTGAAACTCTTTCTCTCTTAAGCAAAATTCTCAACCCCTAAACCAAGGGGAGGGGGGCTCTATTTATAGGAAATGGGTGGATTAGGAGGCTACTTAGAGGCTAAGTAAGATTAGAAATTAGGTAATGGATCATCAAAGGTTTCCTAGGATTTTAAGAGCTTGGAAATGTGTGAAGGATCCTCCAATGGTGGATGATGGGGTGAGGCCTTAAGCCACTTAAGGGGTTACAAATAGGTAGTAAATGGGTGCAACAGAACTATAAAAACACACCCCAAAGGTTGAGGTGGGCAACAAGTCAAACCCCAATCACGAAATTCGGGGCAAAATCCAACAGTCGTTGTTTATATGTCTGGCGCAACTAATAGTTGCGTCAGGCAAATGTACAGTAAAACACTAACGAACAGTAGCCTGGAAGTTGGCTTCGCGAGGGGTGGGGGGACTCATTTATACATGGTGCAACTATTAGTTGCGCTAGGCAAATCCAGGGGAAAAATGGCCTGCGCAACTATTAGTTGCGCCAGGCAAAAATCCCTCTAAAAAAGTCCAATTTTCAAATGATCATAACGTTTGATATATAACTCCGATTGAGGCGATTCTTGGACCGTTGGAAAGCTGGAGAAGTCCTCTTTCCAATGGTATATGATTTGATATCAATAAAAGACGTCAGCTAGTCCTAGTGCATTACTCTTCATCCATTGCCCGAGAAGGTTAAGTTTAGGGTTTGGAATGGGTTCCAAGGGTCGGGGCTGGTTTCTAAAGGTTTGGGATTGGTTCCTAAGAGATCTAGGGTGATTCCTAAAGGTTCCATACATGCCATCAAAAGCTCAGAATTGCGCCTCTCTCGAAATGTGCTTCGATCGGGCCTTGAGCCAAATTTGGGTGTCTACACCTAGTATCTAGGCGTATGATCAATCAAAATAATAGATCAATAATCCATAAATTAAAATATATGTGCGTACCTTATCGCAAAGATCATGACCGTCACTTTAGTTTTAATCCGTTGTATAAATCCCGAAGTCTTTCCTACAAGGGAGGAGCAGAAGGTGAAAGTGGCTCTAGCCGTCTCTCTTGCTACACTCTCTTGATGGGAAGATGTCAAAAGGCTTGCGTATAGTGAGCGGGGGACGTCCACCTATATATAGCATGAAGAGTCATGTCCTGCCTAGGATACCATCCATCAAGGTATTCTAATAGGAATAAGAATCACATATAAATAAGGAAACCCTGAAGTTTCCTTCAATTCTCAACAATTCCCTTTATTATTTCAAGCAACTGCAATCCAAGATTTTATAAAATCCTAGTGTGTGTGGGCCACACAAAATAAAAATTTTGGGTTTCCATAAAAATTCTAACAGTTTCCTCTTGATGTAAGTTTTTCCTTTTCATCGGGTTTCCTACATTTTCCCTGATACCCAAAGGAAATCTATTATGATTTCCTTTGCGTAATTCAGTTTTCCTGACAACAATACCAATAGCAGAAGACCTACGATCTTGCTCATGCTTTAGAGAGAGAGAGAGAAAAGGTTAGCTCCTATTCTATTGGGAAGAGAATGTAGATAAGGTTCGCTCATATTCTATCGGGAGGAGGAGCGACATGGATTTTTTATCAAACTAAGCCTACTCTTAACTTCCCAATTAAGGAGAAATCTCTTGGCAATGTCGAGACGGCACATAGCCGCAGCCTGTGGCGTCACAGGTGATGACTCATCACCTCTCACAGTAAAAAAAACACAGATGTGGGTAAACCAGCCGTCAAAGTGAGAGATCATACACCGAAGGGCAATGGTCTCAAAATCAAACTTATTGAGAGATTTGAACCATCCGTTTCATTGATTATATAACATCAACCGTTATTTTTAGTTTTAATGACTGATATTGAAATTCGTTAATTGGATGGTTCACATCCACTAATATGCATATTTTTTTGGGGCTGAGATCCTTTCTAATAGTAAATTGCCACTTGGACTATTTACATTGGTCAAGATGTGTGTCACATGGCATAAAAATAAATTACACTTTAATAGTATGAGATAGAAAATATAAATTTATTTGTGTAAGATCATTTAACACCATTCTGGTGTTTAAATGTGGGTGCAGAGCCATTTACCCTTTTGTGAAATGAGCAGCAAACGGAAGGGTAGCTTTAAACGCACCCATCAAATCTTGCTGGATACCTATGGATAAAATCATTGATTGCTTTAAATCAGACAATGGAGGTCATTTTTCGCTCCAATCTTCCATATAAAGGATCTTGAGATCATGGCGCACCTATCAGACAACCAAGTTTTAATTTCACATGGCACTAATCCCAAAAAATTTGCCCTAAAATCACATGGCACCTATCATGCTCAAACATGAATTTAGGGCTACTTTTTGGAATCCGTGCCATATTTTATCAAAAACTGACTATCTAGATAGGTGCACCATGATCTCACGATCCCTTGTGTGCAAGATTGGGGCAAAATATGATCTCCATCGTCTGATTTAAAGCAATCAATGATTTTTAGCATAGGTGCCCAACAAGATTCGGTGGAGATCATTTTTTGTGAAGAAAACACACATTTCCACCATTAAGACAGTTGAATTTGAATCAGACAATGGCGATCATTTTTTGTCCTAATCTTCTACAAAATAGATCTTCAGATCATAGAACACCTATAAGACGGTCAGATCTTCATATCGTTTTGTTGGTAATGTAATTTTTTTTTTCTTTTTTTTTTAAACTTACATTTAGACTGGGGTCCTAACCAGGTCGGCGGACATCTGTCCGACGCCCCACTTGACAACCCATAAGGCTGTCCGATTGACCAGGGTTCACCCAGTCCTATAGGGCATGTTTGATTGCAGGCAACGATAAACGTATTTCAAGCACCAACTCGTAATGGACACTACTAAAAATAAAACTATTAGCGGCAGTTTTTTGGAGCAAAAAACTACCGCTAGTAATAAAAAACCTATTAAGACTATTAGCGGCAGTTTTTTATTAATAGCGATAGTTTTTGGCTGCCGCTAATAGTCTTGTTTTTTGTAGTGGGATACACGTTTGGTCTGTATTGATATTACTCATGATAGACTGTTGTTTGCTTGCGCAAAAGGCAAAACGTGTACTACCACGTTTTGAAGTTGTTTGTTTGTCAGGGTCGTAACACTCCAACTTATGTATCACTTACACAACAGTTTTGTATCATTTCCGTATTTATTTTTGATCTGATATGAACCAGTGATCTGACTTCGGCCAAAATTAACAAGTGTTCCATGTATGACATTTTCAACTGTTTAAAAATAATGAAGATCGAGATCATGTTTAAAATCATTTTCAATGAAGATCGCCATTTTCAATGATTTTAAAATCACCTACAGTAAAAATCATTGAACACTTTAAATCAGACGATGGAGACCGTGATTCGCTCCAATCTTCCATACAAGGGATCTTGAGGCCATGACTGTACCATCAGCGGAGCTTCCGATTCCCCATGGTACAGATACCAAAAACCCAAAAATTGCAAGATTAAAAAAACTGAAAAACATAAAAGAATATGAAGAAAAATTGAAAACCGAACTGAACCGATCGGAATCAGATCGGTTCGTTTTTTGTTTGGTTTCGTTTAGGGGTTCAAAAGTTCGATAAATTAAAACCGAAACCAAAATGTTTCGATCAGGGTTTGGTTTTGCAAAAACCAACCCGGAAACCAAAATTTCAGGTTCCAGTCGGTTTGGTTGCACCCCTAGTTTGAGGTGACCCAAAGAGAGTTGTTGATGCCTTACCGATTGGAGTTGAAGAAACTTGTCCAAGGAAGATCACTTCCAGATTCCAAGCTAGGGAAGCTGAGTTGGCCGAAATCCTGTTGCAGATCACTTCCAGCGTTCAATGCTATATACAGTGAAAGTGGAGGAATAATTTTTTGGGGAGATGGCATAGGCATAGGTTTGTAATCTACTGCTGAGGAAAAATAATGGATACAGAAGAAATGTTGGGGTCTTTAATTTGGGATGTTGAAGCCCCATAAGAAGCGAAACGTGTACTGGAGATTTGATACGAAGGGTTAGCCTCATAGTCCATTTCGGCGACGCATAACCAAATTGTACAAGACTCGAATGGTCAACGCTGCAATCAAACAACATTTTTGTCATTGACTCATGTATTCGCCTCCCGACGACGCAAGACTCATTACGCGCAATCAAACAAGCCCATAGGGTTTAAGATAAAACATTACTTTCTTGTTCTTTTTCTTTTAAAGCATTATGCCGTTCAGATGATAGGGCCAAGCTCCAAACAAGCCATTAAACTTGTCCCTTTTGACAAATTATTTAAGGGTTGATAAATACCCCTTTTTTTCTTGCACTTCAAAAAATAAGACTATTAGCAACAGCCAAAAACTTTTTAATAGGGGAGGAATATTGGATATTTATTAAATAAATATTTATTTATTACTTTAATAATATTTATTTATTATTAATTTAATAATATTTATTTATTAGTTTTACTAAATCTTTAAATAGTTCCTTAAAATTGTTGGATCCATGTGAAAAAGATGCTTGTGACAACACTTGATCATTTAACCTTTAAGTCAAAATGATTTTAATTTTGAATAATATTGGAGGGAAAAATATTTCCCACCACAAATTTAAAGTGTTGCAAAAGTTTTATCCCACTTTACTATTTTATAAGAAAAATCCATACCATATATATGGAAGGTTACCTTCCATATTGTTTGATTTGAAAAGAGGTAAATAGCTCCTAGCGGCGGTTCACCGCCGCATACGCTCACGCGTGCGCTTGTGCGATGTGCGAATGCCGCAATTAGCACTTTTAAGGCGCACATTGCGCTTCGTATCATCGCGAGGAGCATTGAATTCACACATGAGCACTGCATGTGTGCATCAGGTAGTTTTCGATCGTTCATTAAAACAGTCAGATTTCGTATTCGAACAAACAGTTAGGATTTCGAATTCAGACAAGTCAGTTGACCAAAAGATGTAACTATTCAGATGTGAACCGTCGGATCCTTGCAATCGTTGATCGGGTCGATTAGGGCCCTCTATTGCAAGAAACCGACCGATACAATCGCCCTGAAAAGGTGTTTCGAAAGTTATAAATAGAGGCCAGAGGAGGGATTCGAATCACTTACAAACCTCGAATCTTACATCTGTGTCCTCGATATTCGAGTGCCTAATAGAGTAATCATTGTATTTCGTTTAGTTGGGTCGCACACTACAGTGCAACGTAGTGTGTGACAGATCAGTGCTTCCCCGATGCTTCATTGTATCCTAAAAGCGAATTTGCCGTTATCCCGTTGCATATAGGGGGCAAATATTGTCTTAAAGACAGTGATCTAATCGCGCCTTGAAGCATTTTCCGGTCTATTTTTCGTCAATCTTGTGCATTCAACCAATAATTTTAAAACAATATCTTTTTTTCATGGCACAAAAGATGATAGAACTCTTCAAGACGAAGCTCACGAAACTCGACCGCTTTAATGACACCAATTTCAAACGATGGCAATCAAAAGTATATTTCCTACTCACAACCTTGGAAGTAGCTTACATTCTCACTATGGACTCACCACCATCGGAGCATGATGATGAAACACTTAAAGAAGATAGAATCCGTGTGAAATGGGAAAGCGACAATTACACATGCAAATGCTATATTCTCAACGCTCTTGGCGATTCTCTTTTTGATGTCTACCAAATTTATAAGATTACAAAGGAGATATGGGAGGCTCTTGAACGGAAGTACAAAGTAGAAGAAGCCGACGTGTACACATACTTAGTAAGTGAGTCATTTAATTTTAAGATGTATGATTCTAAACTTATTTTGGAGCAAGTGCACCAGATGCAGATTATCTTCAACAATCTTGTGGCGGAAGGAAGCACAATAGACGAAGGTTTTTAAGTCTGCGATTATTGTGAAGTTACCATTGGGATGAAAAGATTACCGTAAGAGTTTAAAACATATGAAGGAAGATCGTACTATGGAGGAACTCTTGACTCATCTTCGCATAGAAGAAGAGGCTCGTCTACGTCACAAAAAGGAGGAGAAAACTAAACTCGTCTTCAATGCCCACATTGTTGAAGATGCATCCACATCGAAGAAGAAAAATAAAGGGAAGAACTTCAAACTGAAGCCGAATAAGAAGGATTTCAAGAGAAGACAATACAAGAAAAAGGCAAAGAAGGGTACTTATTTTTTGTAACATCCCCGAAATTTGAACATGAATAGTAACCTCGAGATACGTGCCTGATTGGTCATAGGTTTGACCAAGTGAAGTCAAACAGTAGACTTTAAAATAATTTGGTTAGTGTGATGTGAATGTGTGGTGAGTATGGGTTAGGGATTAGTTTAAGGGTCACATACACCTATCTAGGGTGTATGTGCTTCACACCAAGCAAGAGAGAGAGTTAAAAGGGTTAATACCTAGGAGGAGTTATTTCTCCTTGTTGGTTGGTGAGAAGTTAAGAAGAGAGAGAGAGAGATAGAGAAAGGGTAAGGAGTAAATGCAAGCAAGTTGATGTGGATCCGAATTGAAGACGGATTCAAGCATTAAATATCGGATTCGACGCCTTGGGAAGGGTTGGAGCCAAAGCTAGGAACCCTAGTCATTAACCCAACCATTCAAACCAAGCAAGGGGTTGATTTGAGGTGAGTAAGATTAAATTGCTTCAAACAAGTTGTTGTGCATTAAAATTAGAATTTAATGATAAGTTAAAGAAGTAAAAATGAATGAAAATGGAAAGAGAAGGAAGCTGGAAGAAAGGCCCGCAAAGGGCTGAGTTTCTGACCAAATCGATTGATCAATTTCGGTCTAAGGGTTTCTCGGCAAAGCTGCCCAAAATCGATTGATCGATTTGAAATTGATCAATCGATTTTAAAATCGATCAATCAAGTTGGGAATTTCGATCGATTTGGGATCGATTAATCAATTTTGAAATTTCGATTAATCGATTTGGGATCGATTAATCGATTTTGAAATTTCGATCGATCGATTTTGGAAATCGATCAATCCATTTGGACAGTTTCTGTGGACTTTTGAATTGTACTTTGAGGGTCTAGGGAGGGTCTTATACCTTCTTTAGTGTATCCTTATCAATGCCTTACTTGTGCTATGGTGTACCATAGGTGGTACGAGCAAACACAAGCATGTTGAGTCACGTGGACCTTTATGCTTAGTGATTCGAGCGCGTGAGGTAAAGAACACCTTGAACATGTACTCTAATTTTTAAAAGTATGTATGTTGAGTGATTCATAGGAACATTTATGCATAAAAAATGTGATTTCTAAAAGAGTGTGTGTGTGTTAATACTAAATGAACTAGTAAGGTCCCCAGGGAACGTGAAATTGTGATAATGAGCATCTAAGTGATGCGTTGAGCCAGTGGCATCCCAAGGATGCAAATAAAATTTGTCAATAAAGTAAAAAAAAAGTTGATAAGGCCTAATATACTAAAATTAGCACAATCACATGGTGAATAACTATATGTAGCGCACATTGATATTTGAGGTTTGAACATAATACCCCATCGACGTGGCGGGATACCCATGACTGACTCGGCAGGATATCCGTGACCGGTACGGCGGCCAATCCGTACACTAGTTTGACATCTCAGGCATGTGAGTATGAGACTAAAAACCCCGTCCCCTATGAGAAAGGGACCTGGGAAGTATTAAAGAATGAAACAGATATGAAAGTTGTCTATTTAGACGACAATGGAGGGTATTCCATCGGGGCTCGATGCTATATTGCTCGGGGATTATTTAAGTTTTGATTTAAGTGATTAGGCCGAATCATTGTTTAACACCAACAAGTTGAGAATGAATAAACACACGTAAAGTAACAGTTGCATTCAATACAGTTTTTCAGTCATTTAGATCGCCTTCCAATTATTCAATCTGATAAATCATGCTTTTAAATTATACGAGAATATATGTGAGAACTTAACTTATATGTTCATTTGTTGTTTCCCTATTGAGCTAGGATGTAGCTCACCCCTTTAGACTACACATCGCAGGTCCATTGCTTGCGGCTACTGAGGCTTCGGGAGACGTTTATCCGAAAGATGTGGATTACGTACCCTGGGAAGAGTTAAAGCCTCCTCCTGAGGACTTCCTCTAGGGGACCCGTGTGTACTTTGAGAGAGAGATTTTGAGATCATTTGATACGACTTGGTATGTCAAGCCTTATTTTGGGAGAAATATAATTAAATGATATTTTCTTTTGGCGAACCATCTGGGGTGACCAGGTTTCTATTCACCGATGGTTCGGGTTGATTCCTTGGTCCATGCGTTGGCATGGAATGAGAATTGTCATGTTAACTTTTATTAGAGAATAATATATTATTAATGCATGTTCATTTCAGTTCATATGCTTTACTTGGTTAGTGTTGCTTGTTATACCAATGTTTCGTACGAACTTCTGGGGCACGACCTAGAGGGCCGTGCTAATGGCACAGGTTTCGAGGTGCCGAAATCTGGGCTTTTACAGTTGTTATCAGAGCCTTTCCATTTAGAAATTCTGACAATCATTATTTTATCAGAGCATAGGGACTTCAGGTAACGAAACTTAGTTTCACGTGTAGACCGTTATGTCTTCTAGAGGAAGAGGCCGACCCGGGGGAGGTCAGGAGAGGAATTTGCGTAATAGAGATGATTTTATCTCTGCTACTAACAGAGTGCCTATGGAACGCAGAGGGGCTTCAGGTAGTGGTGGCAAAGAGAGCCAAGACCATGAAGAGGACCGAGAAAGAGACCGTCAGGAAAGGGATAGAAATGAAGAGAGAGAAGAGTGTCAGAGGATGATGGATACCGTAGAAACCATGGCGGCTGCCATGGCACAACAAGCAGCATCCTTGGCAGCTCACAATGCCAGTGATCAGCATCAGCCACCTACACCTCCAGTAGAACCTACACAGCCAGTGGTCTCTACATTTACGGAGTTTAGGAGGATGCGTCCTCCTAGTTTTTCAATGCAAGCGGAGCCTATGGCTGCTGAGAATTGGCTGAGCGAGATGGAAAAGGTTTTCAACGTGCTTACGTGCACAGAAGATGAGAGCGTTCGTTGGGCAGCCTACATGCTAGATGGGAAAGCTGGGCCATGGTGGAAGTCCGTTTCTAGGACTAGGGCTCAGGAGACGTCGGGAATGCCCTGTACGTGGGATGAGTTTGTGGAGGAGTTCAATAAACAGTATTTTCACGAGGTAGTGAGGAATCAGATGGAGATACAGTTTTTGTAACTCTTACAAGGACGGATGACAGTAAGGGAGTATGGAGTGGAGTATATGAGACTTGCTCGCTTCGCTCCCGATTATGTGATAACTGATGTGATGAGAGCGAAGAGATTTCAACAAGGTTGGAGACCGGACGTTGGAGGAGGAGTAGCACCGTTTCAGCTAAAGACCTATGGAGAGGTCATGAGTAAAGCTCTAGTTGTTGAGGAAGAAAATAATAACCGATACCGCCAAAGGGAACAACAGGGGAGAGGAAGTGTAGATCAGAGTAGAACAGGGAACTATGAGCCGGTGAATAAAAAGCTGAGATTCGTAGCACCTAATCAGAGACAAGCGTTCCAAGCTGCGTATGGGAGACTGACGTAGCAGACCAACTATCATAGATTTCCATTGCTAGCGTCGGGGAGGCCGATGCGATATGAGAGCCTTGCTGCCACCACAGGAGCAGCAATTACACAAGGTTTCTCACAAGCTGCTTCGTCCACATCTAGGGATACTTGTGCCAAGTGTGGCAAGTCCCACAAATTGACGGATTGCAGGCAAGGGACATGAGGTTGCTATAAATGTGGCAAGGTGGGCCACATGAATAAAGATTGTCCTGAGGTGAACAAAGATAAGACGACTTCTGCCTCAATGCCACGACCGATACAAGCAAGGAAGCCGGTCGTGCAAGGAAGAGCCTACGCAGTCACTGCCCAGGAAGCACTAATTGTACATGATGTTGTTCAAGGTGAGATTCCTTTTAAATAAAGATTTTTAATTTCATTAAATTTTAGATAGAGAAGGTGCATCCATCTAGAAATTGCGTAGACTCATTCTTATGCATTAAATTGGATATGTAAGTATGCGCCATACATAAGTGTATATGTGCTATAGGTACATTGCAAATATACGAGAAGGGTTGCTTTGTAGCTCATGTTGCCAGAGTGTTGATAGACTCAGGGTCTACCCACTCTTTTGTTACGCCCCGATTCACTAAGAAGATGAAGATTCAACCAGAGACACTAGAATATGTCATGTCAGTGTCTATTCCGATTGGAAAATTGGTCGACACAGACTTAGTCAGTAAGTCAGTGGTCGTGAATATCCATGATGGGGGCGATTATGAATTGTCAGCAAAATTAATATTGTTGGACATGTAAGGATTTGATGTGATCCTTGGCATGGACTGGTTGTCGCAATACTGTGCGACTGTAGATTGCAAGAACAAGGTCATCATCATCAGACCTGACACAAGAAGATCGTTTCGATTTAGAGGAGAGAGATCAACACATATGCCACTTATCTCTGCAGTCAGGGCCGAACGTTTGATCAGGAAAGGGTGCAGTGGTTACTTGGCATTCTTGAAGGAGGATAGGGAAGAGAAGAACGTTGTCTCAGAGATAGCAGTTGTGCGAGAATTTGAGGATGTGTTTCCTGAGGAATTACCAAGATTACCTCCAGATAGAGAAGTGGAGTTCGCTATCGACTTAGCCCAGGGAACGGAGCCTGTTTCGAAAGCACCATACAGGATAGCTCCTGCTGAGTTGAAGGAGTTGAAAGAGTAATTACAAGTGCTCATGGACAAAGGGTTTATAAGACAGAGCATGTCTCCATGGGGAGCACCGATCTTGTTTGTAAAGAAGAAAGATGGGTGAATGCGACTGTGCATTGACTGTCGCCAGTTGAACAAACTCACCATAAAGAACCAATATCCTTTGCCTAGGATAGACGACTTGTTCGATCAACTGTAAAGAGCGAAGTATTTTTCCAAGATCGACCTGATATCTAGATACCATCAGTTACGAGTCAAAACAGAGGACATCCAGAAGACTGCATTCAGGACATGGTACGGACACTACGAGTTCTTGGTGATGCCGTTTGGGTTGACAAACTCCTCAGCGTCGTTTATGGATTTGATGAATCGGGTGTTTAAACCACACCTGGACTCCTGCGTCGTGGTATTCGTTGACGATATACTAATATACTCCAAATCAAAAGCGGGGCATGAGGAACACTTGAGAGTTGCTCTAAAGAATTTGCATGAACACCAACTGTACACCAAGCTCGGTAAGTGCAAGCTTTGATTGGAGGAAGTTAGCTTTTTGGGACATGTCGCCTCAAAGCATGGTGTCACAGTAGATTCGACTAAAATCGAGGCAGTAGTAACTTAGGAGCAACCAAAGACCATATTCGACTTCCGTAGTTTCCTTGGACTAGTGGGTTACTATCGACATTTTGTCGAGGGGATTTCAAAAATATTGGGACCTCTTACGAGACTTACACGAAAGGACGCAAGATTTGAGTGGAGTGAAGCGTGCGAGAAGAGTTTTCAAGAACTCAAGAAGAGACTCACTTCAGCTCCATTACTAGCAATTCCTTCGGGCAGTGGAGGATTCGCGGTCTACAGTGATGCTTCGTACAATGGTTTGGGTTGCGTGCTCAACCAACAAAAAATGGTGATAGTTTATGGGTCGAGACAGTTAAAAGAATATGAAAAGAACTACCCGACACATGACCTGGAACTAGCAGCGATCATATTTGTGTTGAAGATCTAGCTGCACTATTTGTACGGTGAGACCTTTGAGATCTTTACCGACTACAAAAGCCTCAGATACCTGTTCACACAAAGAGTTAAATATGAGGCAGCGCAGATGGATGGAGTTTCTCAAGGACTACGACTGTTCCATACAGTACTATTAAGGCAAGGCTAATGTAGTGGCCGATGCCTTGAGTCGAAAGGGTTCAACTCAGTTGACTAGTTTGATTTTGGGTATGCACCGATAGAAGTTAGTATGATGCGAACATCGAGTCGCAAGCTACAGGAGCCTTCTTGGCAAACATTTCAGTGAGGCCAGTGATATTTGAGCATATCCATGAGCTACAGATGAAAGACCCGACACTAACTAAAATTCGTCAAGATGTGATTGAAGGCATAAAACCTGAGTTCTCAGTGAAGGAAGATAATTCCTTAATGTTCAAGAGCCGTCTTTGCATTCCAGACAATGCCGTTCTGTGGAAAACTATCCTTGATGAAGCTCACAAGTCAAACTATGCGATCCACCCTGGTAGCACAAAAATATATCAAGATTTGAAAAAGAATTACTGGTGGAGAGGTTTGAAGCAAGACGTGGCTAAATACGTGTCACAATGTTTGACCTGTCAGCAGGTGAAGGTCGATCATAGACATCTTGCGAGATTATTGCAACCTATGCCCATACCAGAGTGGAAATGGGAGTCAATCTCTATGGACTTCATCGTTGGACTACCGCGTACAGCAAAGAGATACAATGCCATTAAGGTAGTCATAGACCTATTGACCAAGTCAGCACATTTCTTGCCTTACAACACGATCTATACGGTGGGAAGACTTGCAGAGTTGTATATGAAAGGGATCGTGCGCCTACACGGGATTCCAAGCAGTATCATTTCCGATCGTGATCCATTGTATACGTCAAAGTTTTGGAAGAAATTTCAAGAAGGAATGGGAACGCGATTGGATTTCAGTCTAGCATTCCATCCGCAAACTGATGAGCAAACAGAGCGAGTGAATCAAATCATAGAAGACATGCTCAGAGCGTTTATGCTTGAAATGCAAGGGTCATGGGATCAACACCTACCACTGATTGAATTCGCATACAACAACAGTTTTCAAGCGAGCATTGGAATGACACTGTATGAAGCTCTTTACGGAAGGCTGTGTAAATCGCCTATCAACTGGGAGGAAACCGATGAAAAGTTTATTTTGGGATCTGAGTTGCTTGAAGATAACACCATCGTTGTCTGTATGATCAGAGAAAGACTAAAGTCGGCCCAGAGCAGACAAAAAAGTTACGCAGATATCAAGAGGACCGGTGTGGATTACAAGGTGGGTGAACATGTGTTTGTCAAGGTATCGCCTATGAAGGGCGTCATGCGATTTGGAAAGAGAGGGAAGTTGAGTCCCCGTTATCTTGGACCCTTTGAGTTTTTGGGTTGAGTAGGCGAAGTCGCATATCGCATTGGATTACCACCAGTGTTCGATCGGGTACACAATGTCTTCCATCTTTCTATGCTCAGGAAGTATGTGAACGATCCTTCCCACATTTTGGAAGGTCAACCATTAGATATGCATGAGGATATGAGCATGATCGAGGAACCGGCTGAAGTATGGGATCGAAAAGAACAAGTGTTGCACACCAAAGTGATTCCTTTAGTACTTGTTCGATGGAAAAATCATCCGGCCGAAGAAGCTACGTGGGAACGAGAGGCCAACGTGAAAGAATAATACCCGGATTTATTTACCGAGAATTGAGAGCCTAAATGTATTTTCGCATGTATGTTATAATTTAAACTATCTACGGAAATGCATGTTGAAAGTTTAACCAACTTGTTCAAGAAATGAAGTGAGTGTGAGTCGTAAACGTGTCGTGATGCGATGACAAATGCATGGCTAATATTCATTATGTCACGCAATGGCTAATGAAGACATGCTTCACAAAGCCAATGACCAACTAGTTAAGAAATATCAAGAAAAATAAAGGAAAAATACAACAGAAATTTTTTAAAAAATCTGTCAAAACCGATTAATCGATTTTGTTCGATTGAACGACTGGCACACGCCAGTGAGTTGAGAAATTTGAAAATTTAAGGACATTATATTTTGATTAATCGAGTCACATTCGATTAATCGATTTTGTGAAATCGATCAATCGATTTTAAAATCGATCAATCGATTTCGCGCAACTCAGTTAAGTTACAAAAATCGATCAATCAATTTTTATAATTGATCAATCGATTTTTTCCTATATATGCCCAATTCGCGAGTTTTTTGGGCCATTCAAAATTCAGTTTGGGTTTTATTTTTGGCGTCATTTTCTTCCTTCTTTTCACCAGCCATAATAGTTAGGGTTTAGGGCTTTTCGGTTCGATTTCGGAACAAAAACCTCGGCCATTTGGATCTAGCGTCTCAGGTAAACCTTAGATTCAAATTTCTTTTTGTTTTAAACCATCACAGCCCTAGTTTTTTTTTTTTTTTGAGAAAAATGCCGCTAGAATGCGATTGGCTATGAAGCAATCGAGGTCTAAGCTCCCGGTACGGCGTAAGAACGCCGCACCGCCACCACCATCACCATCACCCCCATCATCACCAATTTCTTCATCAGATTTTGAATCTGATTTGACGATCGCGTCTTCACGTGAGTTGTCGTCGATACCCCAACCGCCACCCAGAAATTTGCCCCAACCAAATGAATGGTGGGTGGCAAAAGAATTCGAAGATGAGTTCATCATCGACACCATCACGACCAAGATCGACGGTCGTAGTTATACGTTTACCCGCCGCCACGTGCACGAGTCCTTAGAGTGTTACTTGGATTTTGTGCCCGAGACAACCCTTTTTCCACCATTCACCGAGGAGGTCAAGTTTGAGGACATTATGACCGAGATGACTAAGGAAAACAAGGGATCCGGCAAATCCATAAGGAGGGTAGACCTACCCCCTCATATGTGGATGCTTGATTTAATAATCAAGTGAAACCTTTACCCTATGCGCCACGATACAGAGAGGGTCGAGTTGGTCTAGCAGGCCTTATATGCAGCATACTGCGGCCGTTGGCTCGACACGACTAAACTCGTCATTGAAGGTATGGTGTACATCAAAGGAAAGATGATGAAGGGCCCTTTGAGACCCAAGGAGAGGATGCCCTATGCATGGCTTATATCGAGCATGCTGGAATGCTACTCTGACACCCCAGAGTATGCTATTTCACCTGTTGAGAGGAAGGCTACGAACCACGTGAAGCACTACTCCATCGCTTAGGTAGTGGCTATGGGATATTAAAAGCGTTACGATGGGGGCGGCGCACTTGCTAAGGCTGGCCTTCCTACCACCTCGTCACCCACGGCGGAGGGAGCAGCTTCCTCCTATCCGACCGGAGGGCAGCTCATGGTGCCACCTCCACCTTCACGGTCACTGCTACTTTGCACACCACCCTGCAAGCGACAGGCTACTCGCCCCCCTATTATCGACGTGTTGGCAGGATGGGGCCAACAACCAGCAGATGAACCCTTGGATTTCTTGATGTACACACTATGTGGTACATCTATCAGAACTTCCGAATAGCGCCTAGCGGAGGAACCAACGTGGACACATGATGCTCCTGCTGAGGGTACTTGAACGCAGGCACACATCTACTTGAGGACCACCACGGCCCGGGCGTGGCGGGGCAGCAGGGCGTGGCGGAACCCGGTCTGGAGGGATTTTTGGTGGAGATTACTTTTTGAGAGTTTTGTTGAAATTAACTTAAATAGTAATTATTTTGTTGGAAATTGTAAATTTTATATGGGAATTACTTGAAATCTCATGTACAAAACTATCTATGCATGGATGCCATTATGTGGGGGATTATACTGTTTTGTCTCCAATGTGAATTAAAGTAAAGTTTTGTCAATTACCTTAAATTGTGCTTCTTTAGTTGCATCGTTAGCTATGTAATTTCTTTCGTGCAAGATGGATAGTTTAGTTTAGCTTCTAACTCTGTGTGTCTGGGGGGACTCCAACGACTCACCTTCGGGTTCATTTTCGAGGATGAAAATTCCCAAGGTGGGGAGAATGTAACATCCCCAAAATTAGAACATGAATAATGACCTCGAGATGCGTGCCTGATTGGTCGTAGGTTTGACCAAGTGAAAGTCAAAGAGTAGACTTTAAAAGAATTTGGTTAGTGTGATGTGAATGTGTGGTGAGTATGGGCTAGGAATTAGTTTAAGGGTCACATACACCTATCTAGGGTGTATGTGCTTTACACCAAGCAAGAGAGAGAGTTAAAAGGGTTAATACCTAGGAGGAGTTATCTCTCCTTGTTGGTTGGTGGAAAGTTAAGAAGAGAGAGAGATAGAGAAAGGGTAAGAAGGAGTAAATGCAAGCAAGTTGATGTGGATCCGAATTGAAGACGGATTCAAACGTTAAATACCGGATTCGATGCGTTGGGAACGGTTGGAGCCAAAGCTAGAACCCTAGTCATTAACCCAACCATTCAAACCAAGCAAGGGGTTGATTTGAGGTGAGTAAGATTAAATTGCTTCAAACAAGTTGTTGTGCATTAAAATTAGGATTTAATGATAAGTTAAAGAAGTAAAAATGAATGAAAATGGAAAGAGAAGGAAGTTGGAAGAAAGGCCCGCAAAGGGCTGAGTTTCTGACCAAATCGATTGATCGATTTCGGTCTAAGGGTTTCTCGGCAAATCTGCCAAAAATCGATTGATCGATTTGAAATTGATCAATCGATTTTAAAATCGATCAATGAAGTTGGGAATTTCGATCGATTTGGGATCGATTAATCAATTTTGAAATTTCGATTAATCGATTTGGGATCGATTAATCGATTTTGAGATTTCGATCGATCGATTTTGGAAATCGATCAATCCATTTGGACGATTTACTGGACTTTTGAATTGTACTTTGAGGGTCTAGGGAGGGTCTTATACCTTCTTTAGTGTATCCTTATCAATGCCTTACTTGTGCTATGGTGTACCATAGGTGGTGCGAGCAAACACAAGCATGTTGAGTCGCGTGGACCATTATGCTTAGTGATTCGAGCGCGTGAGGTAAAGAACACCTTGAACATGTACTCTAATTTTTAAAAGTATGTATGTTGAGTGATTCATAGGAACATTTATGCATAAAAAATGTGATTTCTAAAAGAGTGTGTGTGTGTTAATACTAAATGAACTAGTAAGGTCCCCAGGGGACGTGAAATTGTGATAATGAGCATCTAAGTGATGCGTTGAGCCAGTGGCATCCCAAGGATGCAAATAAAATTTGTCAATAAAGTAAAAAAAAAGTTGATAAGGCCTAATATACTAAAATTAGCACAATCACATGGTGAATAACTATATGTAGCGCACATTGATATTTGAGGTTTGAACATAATACCCCATCGACGTGGCGGGATACCCATGACTGACTCGGCAGGATATCCGTGACCGGTACGGCCGCCAATCCGTACACCAGTTTGACATCTCAGGCATGTGAGTATGAGACTAAAAACCCCGTCCCCTATGAGAAAGGGACCTGGGTAGTATTAAAGAATGAAACAGATATGAAAGCTGTCTATTTAGACGACAATGGAGGGTATTACATCGGGGCTCGATGCTATATTGCTCGGGGATTATTTAAGTTTTGATTTAAGTGATTAGGCCGAATCATTGTTTAACACCAACAAGTTGAGAATGAATAAACACACGTAAAGTAACAGTTGCATTCAATACAGTTTTTCAGTCATTTAGATCGCCTTCCAATTATTCAATCTGATAAATCATGCTTTTAAATTATTCGAGAATATATGTGAGAACGTAACTTATATGTTCATTTGTTGTTTCCCTATTGAGCTAGGATGTAGCTCACCCCTTTAGACTATACATCGCAGGTCCATTGCTTGCGGCTACTGAGGCTTCGGGAGACGTTTATCCGAAAGATGTGGATTACGTACCCTGGGAAGAGTTAAAGCCTCCTCCTGAGGACTTCTTCTAGGGGACCCATGTGTACTTTGAGAGAGAGATTTTGAGATCATTTGATACGACTTGGTATGTCAAGCCTTATTTTGGGAGAAATATAATTAAATGATATTTTCTTTTGGCGAACCATCTGGGGTGACCTGGTTTCTATTCACTAATGGTTCGGGTTGATTCCTTGGTCCATGTGTTGGCATGGAATGAGAATTGTCATGTTAACTTTTATTAGAGAATAATATATTATTAATGCATGTTCATTTCAGTTCATATGCTTTACTTGGTTAGTGTTGCTTGTTATACCAATGTTTCGTACGAACTTCTGGGGCACGACCTAGACGGCCGTGTGATGGCACGGGTTTCGGGTTGCCGAAATCCTGGCTGTTACAGTTGTTATCAGAGCCTTTCCATTTAGAAATTCTGACAATCATTATTTTATCAGAGCATAGGGACTTCTGGTAACAAAACTTAGTTTCACGTGCAGACCGTTATGTCTTCTAGAGGAAGAGGCCAACCCGGGGGAGGTCAGGAGAGGAATTTGCGTAATAGAGAGGATTTTGTCTCTGCTACTAACACAGTACCTATGGAAAGCAGAGGGGCTTCAGGTAGTGGTGGCAAAGAGAGCCAAGACCATGAAGAGGACCGAGAAAGAGACCGTCAGGAAAGGGATAGAAATGAAGAGAGAGAAGAGTGTCAGAGGATGATGCATACCTTAGAAACCATGGCGGCTGCCATGGCACAACAAGCATCATCCTTGGCATCTCACAATGCCAGTGATCAGCATCAGCCACCTACACCTCCAGTAGAACCTACACAGCCAGTGGTCTCTACATTTATGGAGTTTAGGAGGATGCGTCCTCCTAGTTTTTCAGTGCAAGCGGAGCCGATGGCTGCTGAGAATTGGCTGAGCGAGATGGAAAAGGTTTTCAACGTGCTTACGTGCACGGAAGATGAGAGCGTTCGTTGGGCAGCCTACATGCTAGATGGGGAAGCTGGGCCATGGTGGAAATCCGTTTCTAGGACTAGGGCTCAGGAGACCTCGGGATTGCCCTGGTCGTGGGATGAATTTGTGGAGGAGTTCAACAAACAGTATTTTCCCGAGGTAGTGAGGAATCAGATGGAGATACAGTTTTTACAACTCTTACAAGGACGGATGACAGTAAGGGAGTATGGAGTGGAGTATATGAGACTTGCTCGCTTCGCTCCCGATTATGTGATAACTGATGTGATGAGAGCAAAGAGATTTCAACAAGGTTTGAGACCGGACGTTAGAGGAGGAGTAGCACCGTTTCAGCTAAAGACCTATGGAGAGGTCATGAGTAAAGCCCTAGTTGTTGAGGAAGAAAATAATAACCGATACCGCCAAAGGGAACAACAGGGGAGAGGAAGTGTAGATCAGAGTAGAACAGGGAACTATGAGCCGGTGAATAAAAAGCTGAGATTCGTAGCACCTAATCAGAGACAAGCGTTCCAAGCTGCGTATGGGAGACTGACGTAGCAGACCAACTATCATAGATTTCCATTGCTAGCGTCGGGGAGGCCGATACGATATGAGAGCCTTGCTGCCACCACAGGAGCAGCAGTTACACAAGGTTTCTCACAAGCTGCTTCGTCCACATCTAGGGATACTTGTGCCAAGTGTGGCAAGTCCCACAAATCGACGGATTGCAGGCAAGGGACACGAGGTTGCAATAAATGTGGCAAGGTGGGCCACATGAATAAAGATTGTCCTGAGGTGAACAAAGATAAGACGACTTCTGCCTCAATGCCACGACCGATACAAGCAAGGAAGTCGGTCGTGCAAGGAAGAGCCTACGCAGTCACTGCCCTGGAAGCACTAATTGTGCATGATGTTGTTCAAGGTGAGATTCCTTTTAAATAAAGATTTTTAATTTCATTAAATTTTAGATAGAGAAGGTGCATCCATTTAGAAATAGCGTAGACTCATTCTTATGCATTAAATTGGATATGTAAGTATGCGCCATACATAAGTGTATATGTGCTATAGGTACATTGCAAATATACGAGAAGGGATGCTTTGTAGCTCATGTTGCCAGAGTGTTGATAGACCCAGGGTCTACCCACTTTTTTGTTACGCCCCGATTCACTAAGAAGATGAAGATTCAACCAGAGACACTAGAATATGTCATGTCAGTGTCTATTCCGATTGGAAAATTGGTCGACACAGACTTAGTTTGTAAGTCAGTGGTCGTGAATATCCATGATGGGGACGATTATGAATTGTCAGCAAAATTAATATTCTTGTACATGTAAGGATTTGATGTGATCCTTGGCATGGACTGGTTGTCGCAATACTGTGCGACTGTAGATTGCAAGAACAAGGTCATCATCTTCAGACCTGACACAAGAAGATCGTTTCGATTTAGAGGAGAGAGATCAACACATATGCCACTTATCTCTGCAGTCAGGGTCGAACGTTTGATCAGGAAAGGGTGCAGTGGTTACTTGGCATTCTTGAAGGAGGATAGGGAAGAGAAGAGCGTTAGCTCAGAGATAGCAGTTGTGCGAGAATATGAGGATGTGTTTCCTGAGGAATTACCAAGATTACCTCCAGATAGAGAAGTGGAGTTCGCTATCGACTTAGCACCAGGAACGGAGCCTGTTTCAAAAGCACCATACAGGATAGCTCCTGCTGAGTTGAAGGAGTTGAAAGAGTAATTACAAGTGCTCATGGACAAAGGGTTTATAAGACAGAGCATGTCTCCATGGGGAGCACCGATATTGTTTGTAAAGAATAAAGATGGGTCAATGCGACTGTGCATTGACTGTCGCCAGTTGAACAAACTCACCATAAAGAACTGATATCCTTTGCCTAGGATAGACAACTTGTTCGATCAACTGCAAAGAGCGAAGTATTTTTCCAAGATCGACCTGATATCTGGATACCATCAGTTACGAGTCAAAACAGAGGACATCCAGAAGACTACATTCAGGACATGGTACGGACACTACGAGTTCTTGGTGATGCCGTTTGGGTTGACAAACTCCTCAGCGTCGTTTATGGATTTGATGAATCGGGTGTTTAAACCACACCGGGACTCCTGCGTCGTGGTATTCGTTGACGATATACTAATATACTCCAAATCAAAAGCGAAGCATGAGGAACACTTGAGAGTTGCTCTAAATAATTTGAATGAACACCAACTGTACACCAAGCTCAGTAAGTGCGAATTTTGATTGGAGGAAGTTAGCTTTTTGGGACATGTCGTTTCAAAGCATGGTGTCACAGTAGATTCGATTAAAATCGAGGCAGTAGTAAATTAGGAGCAACCAAAGACCATGTTCGACGTCCGTAGTTTCCTTGGACTAGTGGGTTACTATCGACATTTTGTCGAGGGGTTTTCAAAAATATCGGGACCTCTTACGAGACTTACACGAAAGGATGCAAGATTTGAGTGGAGTGAAGCGTGCTAGAAGAGTTTTCAAGAACTCAAGAACAGACTCACTTCAGCTCCATTACTAGCGATTCCTTCGGGCAGTGGAGGATTCGCAGTCTACTGTGATGCTTTGTACAATGGTTTGGGTTGCATGCTCAACCAAAACAAAATGGTGATAGTTTATGGGTCGAGACAGTTAAAAGAATATGAAAAGAACTACCCGACACATGACCTGGAACTAGCAGCGATCATATTTGTGTTGAAGATCTAGCTACACTATTTGTACGGTGAGACCTTTGAGATCTTTACCGACTACAAAAGCCTCAGATACCTGTTCACACAGAAAGAGTTAAATATGAGGCAACGCAGATGGATGGAGTTTCTCAAGGACTACAACTGTTCCATACAGTACCATTAAGGCAAGGCTAATGTAGTGGCCGATGCCTTGAGTCGAAAGGGTTCAACTCAGTTGACTAGTTTGATTTTGGGTATGCACCGATAGAAGTTATTTGAAGATCTGGCACTGTATGATGCGAACATCGAGTCGCAAGCTACAGGAACCTTCTTGGCAAACATTTCAGTGAGGCTAGTGATATTTGAGCATATCCATGAGCTACAGATGAAAGACCCGACACTAACTAAAATTCGTCAAGATGTGATTGAAGGCATAAAACCTGAGTTCTCAGTGAAGGAAGATGATTCCTTAATGTTCAAGAGCCGTCTTTGCATTCCAGACAATGCCGTTCTGTGGAAAACTATCCTTGATGAAGCTCATAAGTCAAACTATGCGATCCACCCTGGTAGCACAAAAATATATCAAGATTTGAAAAAGAATTACTGGTGGAGAGGCTTGAAGCAAGACGTGGCTAAATACGTGTCATAATGTTTGACCTGTCAGCAGGTGAAGGTCGATCATAGACATCTTGCGAGATTATTGCAACCTATGCCCATACCAGAGTGGAAATGGGAGTCAATCTCTATGGACTTCATCATTGGACTACCGCGTACAACAAAGAGATACAATGCCATTTAGGTAGTCATAGACCGATTGACCAAGTCAGCACACTTCTTGCCTTACAACATGATGTATACGGTGGAAAGACTTGCAGAGTTGTATATGAAAGAGATCGTGCGCCTACACGGGATTCCAAGCAGTATCATTTCCGATCGTGATCTATTGTATACGTCAAAGTTTTGGAAGAAATTTCAAGAAGGAATGGGAACGCGATTGGATTTCAGTCTAGCATTCCATCCGCAAACTGATGAGCAAACAGAGCGAGTGAATCAAATCATAGAAGACATGCTCAGAGCGTTTATGCTTGAAATGCAAGGGTCATGGGATCAACACCTACCACTGATTGAATTCGCATACAACAACAGTTTTCAAGCGAGCATTGGAATGACACTGTATGAAGCTCTTTACGGAAGGCTGTGTAAATCGCCTATCAACTGGGAGGAAACCGATGAAAAGTTTATTTTGGGATCTGAGTTGCTTGAAGATAACACCATCGTTGTCCGTATGATCAGAGAAAGACTAAAGTCGGCCCAGAGCAGACAAAAAAGTTACGCAGATATCAAGAGGACCGGTGTGGATTACAAGGTGGGTGAACATGTGTTTGTCAAGGTATTGCCTATGAAGGGCATCATGCGATTTGGAAAGAGAGGGAAGTTGAGTCCCCGTTATCTTGGACCCTTTGAGTTTTTGGGTTGAGTAGGCGAAGTCGCATATCGCATTGGATTACCACCAGTGTTCGATCGGGTACACAATGTCTTCCATCTTTCTATGCTCAGGAAGTATGTGAACGATCCTTCCAACATTTTGGAAGGTCAACCATTAGATATGCATGAGGATATGAGCATGATCGAGGAACCGGCTGAAGTATGGGATCGAAAAAAACAAGTGTTGCACACCAAAGTGATTCCTTTAGTACTTGTTCGATGGAAAAATCATCCGGCCGAAGAAGCTACGTGGGAACGAGAGGCCAACGTGAAAGAATAATACCCGGATTTATTTACCGAGAATTGAGAGCCTAAATGTATTTTCGCATGTATGTTATACTTTAAAACTGTCTACGGAAATGCATGTTGAAAGTTTAACCAACTTGTTCAAGAAATGAAGTGAGTGTGAGTTGTAAACGTGTCGTGATGCGATGACAAATGCATGGCTAATATTCATTATGTCACGCAATGGCTAATGAAGACATGCTTCACAAAGCCAATGACCAACTAGTTAAGAAATATCAAGAAAAATAAAGGAAAAATACAACAGAAATTTTTTGTAAAATCTGTCAAAACCGATTAATCGATTTTGTTCGATTGAACGACTGGCACACGCCAGTGAGTTGAGAAATTTGAAAATTTAAGGACATTAAATTTTAATTAATCGAGTCACATTCGATTAATCGATTTTGTGAAATCGATCAATCGATTTCGCGCAACTCAGTTAAGTTACAAAAATCGATCAATCAATTTTTATAATTGATCAATCGATTTTTGCCTATATATGCCCAATTCGTGATTTTTTTGGGCCATTCAAAATTCAGTTTGGGTTTTATTTTTGGCGTCATTTTCTTCCTTCTTTTCACCAGCCATAATAGTTAGGGTTTAGGGCTTTTCGGTTCGATTTCGGAACAAAAACCTCTGCCATTTGGATCTAGCGTCTCAGGTAAACCTTAGATTCAAATTTCTTTTTGTTTTAAACCATCACAGCCCTAGTTTTTTTTTTTTTTGAGAAAAATGCCGCTAGAACGCGATTGGCTACGAAGCAATCTAGGTCTAAGCTCCCGGTACGGTGTAAGAACGCCGCACCGCCACCACCATCACCATCACCCCCATCATCACCAATTTCTTCATCAGATTTTGAATCTGATTCGACGAGCGCGTCTTCACGCGAGTTGTCATCGATACCCCAACCCCCACCCAGAAATTTGCCCCAACCAAATGAATGGTGGGTGGCAAAAGAATTCGAAGATGAGTTCATCATCGACACCATCACGACTGAGAACGACGGTCGTAGTTATACGTTTACCCGCCGCCACGTGAACAAGTCCTTAGAGTGTTACTTGGATTTTGTGCCCATGACCACCCTTTTTCCACCATTCACCGAGGAGGTCAAGTTTGAGGACATTATGACCGAGATGACTAAGGAAAACAAGGGATCCGGAAAATCCATAAGGAGGGTAGACCTACCCCCTCATATGTGGATGCTTGATTTAATAATCAAGTGAAACCTTTACCCTATGCGCCACGATACAGAGAGGATCGAGTTGGTCTAGCAGGCCTTATATGCAGCATACTGCGGCCGTTGGCTCGACACGACTAAACTCGTCATTGAAGGTATGGTGTACATCAAAGGAAAGATGATGAAGGGCCCTTTGAGACCCAAGGAGAGGATGCCCTATGCACGGCTTATATCGAGCATGCTGGAAGGCTACTCTGACACCCCAGAGTATGCTATTTCACCTGTTGAGAGGAAGGCTACGAACCACGTGAAGCACTACTCCATCGCTTCGTGGGGCCGTAGCTATAGGATATTAAAGAAAACGTTACCAGTAGAGGGGCCAGCACTTGCTAAGGCTGGCCTTGTACCACCACCACCTCGTCACCCACCAGCAGAGGGGGAGCAGCCTGTTCCTCCTATCCAGCCAGAGGGGCAGCTCATAGTGCCACTTACTCCACCTTCACGGTCACCTGCTACTGCTACACCACCACACCGACGACGAGCTACTCGCCCCGCCCCTATTATCGACGACGTGTTAGCCCGGATGGAGGCCAACAACCAACAGATGAACCCCCGCTTGGATTTCTTGATGTACCACACTATGTGGTACATCTATCCCGCAGACTTCCAGCAACGCCTAGCGGAGGAACCAACGTGGACACCTGACGCTCTTGCTGAGGGTACTTCGGGCGCAGGCACATCTACTTTAGGGACCACCACAGCCAGACGTGGCAGGGCAGCCAGACGTGGCAGACCAGTCTGGAGGGGGGCCCGCCTGAGCTCGCGATCATGACATTTTTTTGGTGGAGATTACTTTTTGAGAGTTTTGTTGAAATTAACTTAAATAGTAATTATTCTGTTGGAAATTGTAAATTTTATATGGCAATTACTTGAAATCTCATGTACAAAACTATCTGGGCATGGATGCCATTATGTGGGGGATTATACTGTTTTGTCTCCAACGTGAATTAAAGTTAAGTTTTGTCAATTACCTTAAATTGTGCTTCTTTAGTTGCATCGTTAGCTATGTAATTTCTTTCGTGCAAGATGGATAGTTTAGTTTAGCTTCTAACTCTGTGTGTCTGGGGGGACTCCAACGAATCACCTTCGGGTTCATTTTCGAGGATGAAAATTCCCAAGGTGGGGAGAATGTAACATCCCCAAAATTTGAACATGAACAATGACCTCGAGATGCGTGCCTGATTGGTCGTAGGTTTGACCAAGTGAAAGTCAAACAGTAGACTTTAAAAGAATTTGGTTAGTGTGATGTGAATGTGTGGTGAGTATGGGTTAGGAATTAGTTTAAGGGTCGCATACACCTATCTAGGGTGTATGTGCTTTACACCAAGCAAGAGAGAGAGTTAAAAGGGTTAATACCTAGGAGGAGTTATCTCTCCTTGTTGGTTGGTGGAAAGTTAAGAAGAGAGAGAGATAGAGAAAGGGTAAGAAGGAGTAAATGCAAGCAAGTTGATGTGGATCCGAATTGAAGACGGATTCAAGCATTAAATACCGGATTCGATGCGTTGGGAACGATTGGAGCCAAAGCTAGGAACCCTAGTCATTAACCCAACCATTCAAACCAAGCAAGGGGTTGATTTGAGGTGAGTAAGATTAAATTGCTTCAAACAAGTTGTTGTGCATTAAAATTAGGATTTAATGATAAGTTAAAGAAGTAAAAATGAATGAAAATGGAAAGAGAAGGAAGCTAGAAGAAAGGCCCGCAGAGGGTTGAGTTTCTGACCAAATCGATTGATCAATTTGGAAAATCGTTTGATCGATTTCGGTCTAAGGGTTTTTAGGCAAAGCTGCCTGATATCGATTAATCGATTTGATGATTTTTGAAAATCGATTAATCGATTAGAAATCGATTAATCGTCTGGGCACTTTCAGTGACTGGAAAATTTAGAGCTGGGAAAATCGATTGATCGATTTTAAAATTGATCAATCAAGTTTGGAATTTCGATTAATCAATTTGGGATCGATTAATCAATTTTGAAATTTCCATTAATTGATTTGGGATCGATTAATCGATTTTGAGATTTCGATCAATCGATTTTGGAAATCGATCAATCGAATTAGATAGTTTCTGTGGACTTTTGAATTGGAATTTGAGGGTCTAGGGAGGGTCTTACACCTTCTTTAATGCATCCTTATCGATGCCTTACTTGTGCTATGGTGTACCATAGGTGGTACGAGCAAACACAAGCATGTTGAATCGCGTGGACCTTGATGCTTTGTGATTCGAACACGTAAGGTAGGGAACACCTTGAACATGTACTTTAATTTACAAAAGCATGTATGTTGAGTGATTCATAGGAACATTTATGCATCAAAAATGTGATTTCTAAAAGAGTGTGCGTGTTAATACTAAATGACCTAGTAAGGTCCCCAGGGGACGTGAAATTGTGATAATGAGCATCTAAGTGATGCTTTGAGCCAGTGGCATCCCAGGGATGCAGATGAAATCTGTCAGTAAAGTAAAGAAAAGTTGGTAAGGCCTAATATACTAAAATTAACACAATCACACGGTGAATAACTACATGTAGTGCACATTGATATTTGAGGTTTTAAAAGAATACCCCACCGACATGGCGGGATACCCACGACTGACTCGACAGGATATCTGTAACCGGTATGGTGGCCAATCCGTACACCAGTTTGGCATCCCAGAGATGTGAGTATGAGACTAAAAACCCCGTCGCCTATGAAAAAGGGAGCTGGGTAGTATTCAAGAATGAAACAGATATGAAAACTTTCTATTTAGACGACGATGGAGGGTATTCCATCGGGGCTCGATGCTATATTGCTCGGGGATTATTTAAGTTATGGTTTAAGTGATTAGGCCGAATCATTCTTTAACACCAACAAGTTGAGAATGAATAAACACATGTAAAGTAACAGCTGCATTTAATACAACTTTTCAGTTATTTAGATCGCCTTCCACTTATTCAATCTAATAAATCATGCTTTTAAATTAGTTTAGAATATATGTGAGAACTTAACTTCTATGTTTATTTGTTGTTTCCCTATTGAGCTAGGATGTAGCTCACCCATTTAGACTATACATCGCAGGTCCATGTCTTCCTGCTGCTGAGGCTTCGGGAGACGTTGATCCGGAAGATTCGGATTACGTACCTGGGGAAGAGTTAGAGCCTCCTCCTAAGGACTTCTTCTAGGGAACCCGTGCATACTTTAAGAGAGAGATTTTGAGAGCATTTGGTACGACTTGGTATGTCAAGCCTTATTTTGGGAGAAATATAATTAAATGATATTTTCTTTTGGCGAATCATCTGGGGTGACCTTGTTTCTATTCACCGATGGTTCGGGTTGGTTCCTTTTTCCATGCATTGGCATGGAATGAGAATTTTCATGTTAGCTTTTATTAGAGAATAATATATCATTAATGTATGTTCATTTCAGTTCATATGCTTTACTTGGTTAGTGTTGCTTGTTATACCAATGTTCTGTACGAACTTCTGGGGCGTGGCCTAGAGGGCCGTACTAATGGCACGGGTTTCGGGATATCAAAATCCGGGCTGTCATATTTTTATTGCAAGAAACTTGGCCATTTCAAACGTGATTGTCGAGAATTCTTGAAGAATAAAAATCAGGCAAACTTTGTGGGTGAAGAAGATCTCATTGCAGTGATCTCTGAAGTCAATATGGTAGATGGTGGAAATGAATGGTGACTCGATTCTGGGGCTACTAGGCATGTGACCTCTTATAGGAATAATTTTGTATCCTATGAGGAGGTTCATGATGGACATGAATTGTTCATGAGAATTTCCACTACTGTCAAAGTGGTAGGCCAAGGCAAAGTTGTTCTACACTTTACTTCGGGAAAATCTGTTATCATGAATGATGTACTTCACATCCCTAAAATTCAAAAAAATCTTGTATCGGCTTGTATTCTGAACAAACATGCATTCAAAATTATGATCGAATCCAATTTTATTATACTTTCTAAGAAAGGGATGCTTGTAGGCAAGGGGTATGCCTCTTTTGGAATATTTAAGTTCAATATCAATGAGAAATCTACTTCTTCGATTTATATGTGTGACTCAATTTATTTATGGCATAATAGATTAGGGCATTTAAATTTACGTTCTATGGATAAAATGATTAAATTAGAACTTCTTCCTAAAATACATATGGATTATAGTAAAGATAGATGTAGTATATGTGTCCAATCTAAAATGACTAAGAAGTCCTTTAAAAGTATTGAAAGACAATCTAAACTATTAGATTTAATTCATATTGATTTGTGTAGTTTGAATAACATTACTACTAGAGGAGGAAAAAGATATTTCATCACTTTCATTGATGATTGTTCTCGATTTATATATGTTTTCCTTATTTAATTAAAAGAGAAAACATTTAGTAAATATATTTCTTATAAAGCCTTAGTGGAAAATCAATTAGATTTTAAAATTAAAGCATTACGATCAGATAGGGGAGGTGAATACATGTCACATAAATTTTTAGATTTTTGTGACAAGTATGGAATTATTCATGAAGTCACTGCTCCATATTCTCCTCAATCAAATGGAATTGCCGAAAGAAAAAATCGGACTCTAGTAGAAATGGTAAATTCTATATTAATAAATTTTGGTTTGAATTCAAATTTATGGGGAGAAGCATTGCTTACTGCATGTTATATTTTAAATCGGATACCTTTTAAAAAGTCTTTTAAAACTCCATACGAAATTTGGAAGAACAAACCTCCCAAATTACATTATTTAAAAGTATGGAGTTGTAAAACATTAGTTAGGGTACCCGATTATAAACATAAAAAATTAGGTCCTAAAGCCATTGAATGTATTTTTATGGGATATTCTATTAATAGTCCTATTTACAGATTTTTAGTATGTGAGCATAATAATATTTTTAAAAAGGATTCAATTTTTGAATCATGAGATGCAGTATTTTATGAGAATAATTTCTCTACTATTCCTAAACCTCTAGCATCTTTTAATTTAGATGAATCTTCTAATTCTCCTTATCTCTCTAGTAGTGAAGATGAAAAGATAGAACTTAAAAGAAGTAAGAAGCCTAGGAAAGTCACTGATTTTGGTTCAGATTTCTATGTGTATGTTGTAGAAGGAACCAGAAATGAGAAAACTAAGAAAATGAAGTTTATCTTTAATATTGATGAAGATCCTCAAACATTTGATGAAGTTGTTAAGTATATTGATTTTGTATTTTGGAAAGAAGCCATAAATGATGATAAATGATGAAATAGATTCTATCATGTCCAATAATACTTGAGAATTAGTAGATTTACTGTAGGGGTCTAAACCTATAGGTTGTAAGTGGATATTTAAAAGAAAACTTAATCCTAATGGCACTATAAATAAGTTTAAGGCTAGACTTGTTGCCAAAGGTTTTAGACAAAAATATGGTATTGATTATTTTGATACCTATGCTCCAGTGGCTAAGATTTCTTCCATAAGCATTTTATTTGCTCTTGCTTCTATATATAAACTTCAAGTTCATAAAATAGATGTTAAGACAACCTTTTTAAATGATGAACTTGAAGAAGAAGTATATATAGATCAACCAGAGGGTTTTATCATACAGGGACATGAAAATAAAGTTTATAAACTTATTAGGTCCCTATATGGTCTAAAACAGGCTCCTGAATAGTGGCATGAAAATTTTAATAATATTATTTTATCATATGGATTCAAGATTAATGAATCAGATAAATGTATTTACAGTAAAATATTAAACGGTAAAGGTGTAATAATTTGTCTATATGTAGATGACCTCTTACTTTTTGGTACAGACTTAGAAAGTATTCAAAATACAAAAGATTTTTTGGCTTCAAAATTTGATATGAAAGATATGAGAGAAGTCAATGTAATTATTGGAATAAAATTATTTAAGCAAGATAATAATATTATTTTATCTCAGTCACACTATATAGAAAAAGTGCTAAAGAAATTTAAACATAATGAAAAATTAACACCAACACTTTTTGATCCAAGTGTAAAATTAAAACCCAACGACAACAGAAGTATATCTCAATTAGACTATTCTAGAGTAATTGGTAGTTTGATGTATACTACTCATTGCACTAGACCCAATATTACTTATGCAGTAGGGAAATTAAGTAGATATACTAGTAATCTTAATCATGAACATTGGCACACAATTAGTAGAGTATTAAGTTATCTTAATAAAACTAAGGATTATACATTACATTATGTTGATTATCCTACTGTACTTGAAGGATACACAGACGCTAGTTGGAACTATGATACAGATGAATTAAAGCCTACTAGTGGAAGGGTATTGACTCTTGGAAGTGCCGCAATTTCTTGGGGATCAAAGAAATAAACATGCATAAGACATGCAACTATCAAATCAGAATTTATTGTTCTTGCAACAGGGAGCAAGGAAGCAGAGTGGTTAAGGAATTTACTATTAGAAATTCCTATTTGGTCTAAGCCTATGCCACCAATCTCTTTATTCTGTGATAGTGAAGCTGCACTATCTAAAGCCTATAGCAAAATTTATAATGGAAAGTCTCGACATATAAGTCTAAGACACAGTTATGTTAGTCAATTACTTCGTGAAGGAGTAATTACTATCAATTCAATACGGACCTTTGCAAATTTAGCGGATCCATTTACGAAAGGTCTTGCAAGAGATGTGGTTATTAAAATATCAGAAGGGATGGGTTTAAAGCCTAATAGATTACATCACCTATGATGGTAACCCAACCTATTTTCTGAAGTCCAGAAACTAAAGGTTCAATGGGAAAAATAAATCATATGTAGTGATTGCACATTATTAAAAAGTGTGAGTATACAACTCCAACCATCTCAAGTAATAATGTAGTACTTGTAATGTAAGGAAGAGGTTGAGATAATTCTTTTAATCAGTCTATAACATATAATGTTCAAATGTCTAACTTACAAGGGCATTTCTGATAGAACTGACCTATATGAGTTACGAAGTGTGGCCGCTTCGAAGATATATAAGGCTTTTTTTTAATACAACTCATGAATACTAAGATATAAGCACAATGCCATAAAAGTGTTGGTTGTAGGAATGAAACGTAGATTACTTATGTGTGTGATATATCCGACTGATTATACAAGAAATTTAGTTTAAGAATTTAGATCACTAAAGTTCTTTATCAACTTTGATGTATTATTACTAAGTGAAGGTTCAATTTCTTAGGACACCTTCATTTATGCATACAGTAGTCAAGAAGTGCTCAAATTTCTTTAGTAGATATATATACAGTTTTTTAGTTATCAGATTTAAGAATGACTCTCAGTTTCTTTATTTTTGATATTTGACAAAATAGGGAAGGATGGATATTTATTTTGTAAATAGGAGAGGAATGTTTACTAAATAAATATTTATTTATTACTTTAATAATATTTATTTATTATTAATTTAATAATATTTATTTATTAGTTTTGCTAAATCTTTAAATGGTTCCTTAAAATTGTTGAATCCATGTGAAAAAGATGCTTGTGACAACACTTGATCATTTAACCTTCAAGTCAAAATGATTTGAATTTTAAATAATATTAGAGGGAAAAATATTCCTACTACAAATTTAAAGTGTTGCAAAAGTTTTGTCCCATCTCACTATTTTATAAGAAAAATCCATGCCATATATATGGAAGGTTACCTTCCATATTGTTTGATTTGAAAAGAGGTAAAGAGATCATAGCGGCAGTTCGCCGTTGCGTACGCACACGCGGGCGCGTGTGCGATGTGCGAATGGCGCAATTGGTGCTTTTAAGGATCACTTTACACTTCGCACGACCACATTGTCGCGAGGATCTTGAGGAGCCTTTCCTATTTGAATTGAGATGGTCCGATCGGTTGACTTGTTGATCGGGCACAGATTGACTTTGCACATGTGCACCGCATGTATGCATCAGGCAGTTTCCGACCGTTCATGGAAACGGTCGGATTCTGAATTTGAACAAACAATTAGAATTATGAATTCAGACCAGTCAGTTGACCAAAAGATGTAACTGTTTAGATGTGAACCGTCGAATCCTTGCAACCGTTGATCGGATCGATCAGGGCTCTCGATTGTAAAAAATTGACAGACACAACCGCCGTGAAAAGGTATTTTGAAAGCTATAAATAGAGGCCAGAGGAAGGATTCGAATCACTTACAAATCTCGAATCTTACATCTGTATCCTCGATATTCGTGTGCCTGCTAGAGCAATCTCTGTGTTTCATTTTGTTGAGTCGCACACTATAGTGCAACGTAGTGTGTGACAGATTGGTGCTTCACCGAGGCTTCATTGTATCCTAGAGGTGAATTTTCTGTTATTCTGTTGCATTTAGGGGGCAAATATTGTCTTAAAGACAGCGATCTAATCGCGCCTTAACGCATTTTCAGGTCTATTTTCCGTCAATCTTGTGCAATCAACCAACAAAAGTCTTGTGATCAGATCAAGTGTTTAGTCTGCGGTGAGGCCGACCATTATGCCAGAAAGTGCAAGATGAGAAAAGATGTTGCAAAGGTTATATTTGTCCCTTGTCCTCTTGTTTATTCCTTTGTTTGTTTAGAACTTCTAATAGCTAACACTTCATCTTTTCAATGAATTGTAGACTCTGGATCAACCAAGCACGTCACGAGGGACTGCATAGGATTTTCTTACTTTCATCCTGTTATTGTTGGTAGCTATAAAGTCTATATGAGAAATAACTCGTCCAAAGACGTCCTCAGAGTTGGTGCATACCACCATCAAACGCGTATTGGACAAAATGTTGATTCTTCAAGACACTTTATATGCTCCAGGGATGAGAAGAAACTTAATATTTATTCCTTGTTTAGTTAAAAATGGTTTTGATGTTAGATTATATCATTCTAGAGTGTCTTTTGGTAAAAATAATATTTTATTTAGTTAGGGATCTCTTTGCTTTAGACATTATTTATTCATCTATCATTAATTCTTCATTTTTACTTCCCGTTGTTACTTTATCTGATGCCTTTATCACTTCTGAATCCCTAAAATGGCACGCTAGATTAGGTCACATAGGTAGAGATAGAATGGCTATGTAACATCCTGAAAATGTTGACTTTGAACAGTGTACCTCGGTGTGCGTGACCGACTGGTCACATGCCTAATTTTGTGAAATTAATTGAGTTATTTTAGGTTAGATCTTACATGGAAGAGGACTGATTTAGATTGTGTGTTAACCATTTGATGGTTTCATATACATCAAGCCTTCGTATGTTGGCTCAACACCGTGTCCGATTGATGGATGGTTTGGGTGTGTGGGCCCACACCGAATCAAAGATCATTTTGTTATGAGATAACACCTAACTAGGTACGTTCGTTTCGCACGGGAGCTAGGTCCTTGGGATGAGAGTTAATATAACTAAAGTGGAGTATATGTGTTTTGTATGGGAACTAGTCCCATTGAGTTAAAGAAAGGAAATGCTTCCTTTGGAAGCTACCCGGTTTGCAAGAGAAAGGGTTTTGGGTTTAGAGAGAGAAAAGGGAAAAGAGAAAGAGGAAGAAGGAGACGAACTCGTGGGGTTGTGCGCCGAGCCTTAGATTTGCGTGAAGAAAGTTTGTGAGATCGTGTAAGGGGAGGATCGCCGTCGGTTTCGACGTTTGGTTGTGGTTTTGTGAGATTTGGAGCCGTTGGGGGTTTTGAAAACCCTTTTCTTCTCATAAAGAGATGTGTGTTTGAGCCGCTAATCGTAGCGAGAGTTGTGTGAAGATTGTGTGGAAGGATCGCCTACTATTACGTTAGCTTGGTTGTGATTATGGAGCTCGTAAGAGATCGGTGTGGGTTTTGGAAACCCTTTTGTGCAACAAAGAAGACGATACGATCTTCAAGTAAATCGTTGGATTAAAGGTGAGAAATCAACAATCTATGTGTGTAATTTTCATTAATAAACTTTTTAATAAGATGTGTGTGAAGTGTGCAAAAGATTAGGATAAAAACGATTGAGTTTTGATGAAAAATGGGTCTTTAAAAGTCTAAAATGTGCAAAATTGCGCCTGAGGCTCGCTCGAGCGAGCTTGGAAACTCACTCGCGCGAGTGTTAGAACCGGTCTCGGTATTTTGGCCGTAATTGTCTACTCCGAACTCCGATTGATACAATTTTTAAGGTGTTCGAAAGAGGACGACTAAATCTACAACTCTTATGAATTAAACAACTTATGAATCAAATTTTTAGAGGGTCAAAACGGAGTTGGAAGTTAGGCTATGTTCTAAGTTGACATGTTTTGACTAAAGTACCGATATAGATTTGGTATTTTTACCATAACTTTTCACTCTGAACTTTGATTGATGTGATTCTTATGGCGTTGGAAAGAGAACAACGATATCTACAACTTTTGGGAATTAACTAATACTTAAATCCAAATATTTAAAGGTTAAAATTTAGCAGAAAGATAGGTCAAGTTTAAGTTAGCCATGAGCTCACTCGAACGAGCTGTTTTTCGCTCGCACGAGATGCCATAACCCCAGATTTTTGGGAACCATGCACATGTATCACATATCATGCATGTGTATGATTCACAAGAAAACCAAAAACTACATATATATACTATATGCGTATATGTGAAACATTCTAGCTTTCACTATATAAGTGAAAGTGGGGAGGAGAGTCTCTCCTACGTAACCTAATTGAGCATAGATAGAGAGAAGGTAAAATAGAGAGAAAGAGGAGAGAGTTTTGTAAAAGAGGAGGGAAGGTAAAATAGAGAGAAAGAGGAGAAGGTTTTGTAAAAGAAGAGGAGAGGTTCGTTGGTTTTAAGCAGTAGAGAACTTTAGAAATTTTTGCATTTAGTTAGAGCTTGGATCAAACTATATGAGATTTTATTGATTAAGGTATGGTTTTAGATGTTTACGTATGTTTTAAGTAGAGTATAAACTACTAGACTAATGATCCTTGACATTAATAAACCTCTCATAAAGAAGGAAATAGTCCTCGAACAGATAGAGGACTTATATCTTTACGTGGCTCGCTCGAGCGGTCTAAATAGCTTGCTCGAGTGAGGATAGAAGGAATATTCTGAGCATAACTGCGTTTTGGGCTCGCTCGAGTGAGACCCATAGTGAAGGAAAAGTTCACTCGAGCGAGGCATCACATAAAGCTCTAGGTACCTCGATATATAATTGCTCAAGCGATGAATAGTGCTCGCTCGTGCGAGAGATTATAACCGCTCGAGCGATGAATAGTAATCGCTCGAGCGATGAATAGTGCCCGCTCGCGCGAGGGCTGAATGCCTCGTGGTGACCGCTCGAGCGATGAATAATAATCGCTCGAGCGATGAATAATAACCGCTCGAGCGATGAATAATTATCGTCTGAGCGATGAATAGTTCTCGCTCACGCGAGGGTTTAGTACCTCGTTCCTATCGCTCGAGCGAGGCAAAGTGACCGCTCGAGCTAGGAATAGTTCCCACTCGTGCGAGGAATTATCGGTTTTCTCATTTCTTTAGTGTAATTTATGAGAGCTGTGTTCCCAAGGGTTCTAGAGACCATTCTAAGCAAATTCATAACACATGCAATGTAGGTTTGACGTGACTTGTTATGTGTAAACTTCTACGAGAAAAGAGCGCGTTAGATTTTTGCTTTGAGGTAGGGAATATCTTGAAATAAGTACTTTAATTCGTCAAAACCATATATGTAGAGTATTTTAAATATGTAGAGTATCTCAAGAGAATAGTCATGTATTAAATGTGTTTCCAAAACGTGTGTGTGTGTGTGTGAATTCAAATGGAACCATGAAATCCTCAGGGGACGTAGAAATGTAACAATGGGCATCTGAATGATGCAGTAAACCAGTAGCATCCCAGGGATGCAGATGAAACCAAATGGTGAAACAAAAGAAGAGCAATAAGGGCTAATGTAATAAAATTAGCACAATCACGGTGAATAGCTATATATAGAGCACATTCGATATTTTGTTATTTAAGGTTTAATTAGAATACCCCACCGACGTAGCGGGATACCTACGACTGACTCGACAGGATATCCGTGACCGGTATGGCGGCCAAATCGTACACCTATAGCACATCCCAGGGATGTTGAATTGAGAATAGACCCCGCCGCCTAAGAGAAATGGGCCTGGGTGGTAGTGAAATTTTAACATATAACAAGTGTCTATTTAGACGACGATGGTGGGTATTCCATCGGGGCTCGATGCCATATTGCTCGTAGTACTTAAGTTAAGATTTAAGTGATTAGGCCAAAACCGTTACTATACTAGTAAGATGAGAATAAACAAAGCCATGCAAAGTAACAGTTGTATCTATCACTTTATTTCCGATTATTTCATTGTCTTTTAGCAGTTCTATCAGATAAATTGTGTCTTTAAACTATTTTAACATATATGTGAGAGCTTAATTTATATGTTCACTGTGTTTCCTTATTGATCTAGGATGTAGCTTACCCCTTAGACTATACGTTGCAGGTCCAGGACTAGCGGCAGCAGAGATTTCTGGAGACGTTGATCCGGGGGATTCGAATTACGTGCCCACAGAAGAGTCAGAACCTCCTCCTGAGGAATTCTTCTAGGAGACCCATTGCGTACTTTGAGAATGAGTTGAGAGTATTAGGTACGGCTTGGTATGTCAAGCCTCTTTTTTTTAATGTAATTAAAATACCTTGATTCTTCTGACAAACCATCTGGGGTGAACGGTTATCACCGATGGTTCTAGTTAGTTCTTATGCCCATGAATTGGCATGGGACTAGAACTGTCTTTAGAGTTTCTTTTTATTTTAAATGCATGAAAACTTATTTAGAGTAGCTGCATGTGCTTTATTTGTAGTCTTTGGCTTATATATACCAATGCTCCATACAGAATCACAGGGCACGACCTTGAAAGTCGTGCTGATGGCACGGGTTTCGGGGTGCTGAAATCTGGGTTGTCACACGAGAGGCCTTTAGTAGGCATATATAGTATTTGATGCTCTGACCCTCGCTCACGTGAGGACTTAATTGAAATATTCCTTGCTCGCGTGAGGCCTCACGTGACACTCTCCAGATAACTAAATGTTAGATCGGTCGCGCGAGAAATGACCAGTTCTGTGCTCGCGGGCCCGAGCTTCAGAGCTTGCTCGCGCGAGAAATAGAGTACTTAAATTATTCTTTTGCTCTGAATTCTTTAGAAATATATACCTTATGTCCTTTTAAGCATTCCTAAGGGGAAGTTTGGACATTTTGAATGTAAGATTAATGTGTTGAGGATACGTATTGGACTCTCGTAGGAGCTATTTGTGGAAGGGTTTAAGCGTGACTTGAGGTAGGGAAAACTCCTTAACATACGTATTTAACTACAACAAGCATGTGTGTAGTGATAGGATAAGAATATATATGTTTTCCAATTCGTCTTCGCATTTGCATGGATTTTGTGATATGATAAATTAAGAGTACTTAGTGAAACTGGTCGCTTAATTTGCATAAATTTCTTTCATGGTTTCACATATGAAATGTGTTCGTACGCTGTGCACTCATATTTGTATATGTGTGCGTAAAATCAATTGTGTATGTGTGATATCCAAAATATATGAGTAAATGTGTATATAAGTTTTGAAACTTCAAACCTATTATAAATTATCGCAATACACGGTGATCAACTATAAGTTATTTGTGCACTTTGATTTAAAGTTATGTGTGATACCCAATCGGCGCGGCGGTATAATCGCGACCAATGCGGCCGGATATCCGTGACCATTACGGCGGCCAATCCATATAATTGTGCTTTATGATGGTGACGGCTAACTTCCGTTCACTTCCTTACTGATTGCGGTAAATTTTTCGGTACAAGTTTTTCCCATTCGGAGGGACTTGGGCAACATACAAATGGTTCATATGAACGACGATGGTGGGTATTCTCATCAGGGACCCGATGCTATACATGTTCGGAGATTATTTAAGTGATTAAGTTAAGTTTTTCTTTTGTTATGAGAATAAGTTTTGGAAATCATGTGTTAAGCTTTGAAATTTGCATTGGATACCAATTCTGTTTTAAGTCAAATGTCTTTAAATTGTAAACCTTTATTTGAAAAGTATGTTCGATTATGTCATGAGATATATGTGTGATGTGATAATATGCATGTTATTGATGTTTCTCTACTGAGCTTAGATGTAGCTCATCCCTTGACTATATGTCATAAGTACAGGTATAGATCGTAATCCGACTGAGGAGAAAGGCTTAGGATCTCCTGTTTCGGGAATTTTTCCTTAGGTGAGAATTTGGGATGATTATATTTTGGGTTTGTATGGTGGATTTTGGGATCTCTTGGATTATGGACTTGATATATCCAGGATTTTGATACATTACAAGTCTTATTTTATATGTATGTTTGGAAGCCACTGTTTAGGTGATGGTCAGCCATCACCGAGGGTTTTTCTTTGGGCTCTTTTTGTTTAAACAGTTGAGTATAGAAGAGATCTTTTGTTTGCCATATATGCTCTGACTCTACTTTTGTAAGCTTACCAAGAAATTCTGTATTTGGATTATGAAGTGTGATCCGACAGTCCGATTTTCTCTAAGTTGAAATGTAAGGAAGAAGAAAAATATGTTATGCAATTTTGTGCTGTAAGGAAAATCGGGCTGTCACAGGCTAGATTAGCCAAAGAAGGTCTTTTGAGTTCTTTAACTAAAATTGATTTACCCACTTACGAGTACTGCATAACTGGTAAGGTCTCTAGAAAACCTTTTCCTAAGGCAACCATATCTCAAGGTCTTCTTCAAATTGTGCATACAGATATATGTGGACCTTTCAATATACGTGCTAGAAATGGATGCCAATACTTTATAACTTTCATTGATGATTTTTCTCGGTATGAGCATGCATTTCTTATATCACAGAAATCTGATGCACTTGTGTATTTTCAAAGATAAAAAATTAAAGTTGAAAATCAATTGGACCGTAGAATCAAAGTGCTTAGATCAGATAGAGGTGGTGAATACACTTCTGAAAATTTTAAACTATTTTGTGAAAGAGTTGGCATCATTAGGCAGTTCATCATGACCTATACTCCACAACTGAATGGAGTGGCTGAGAGAAGGAATAGAACTCTTCTTAACATGGTCAGATTGATGATGGCACATGCTAATCTCTCTGTGAGCTTTTGGGGTGACGTGCTGCTAACTATCGTCTATGTCTTGAATAGAGTCCCTTCTAAGTCAGTTTCAAAATCTCCATATGAACTTTTGATAGGAAGGTCACCTTCTTTGGATAATCTATGCCCTTGGGGATTTCTAGGTCATGTACTGATCCCTGCGCCCAATCGAAGTAAATTGGATAGTCGAATTGTCGAGTGTATTTTTGTACGCTATTCAGATAATTTAAAGAGTTATATTGTAGTCCATGAAGAGCATGGAGGCTCGATTGAGGTCGAATCTCGTGATGTTACCTTCATAGAGGATAAATATCCCAACAGGAAACTTCCCAGGATCGATGGTAAGTTATATGAATTGCCAAATGCAACTCAGGATAGTAGGAGCTCATCTGAAATTAATGACAATACTCTTGTAGATCCCGTAAATAGTGGGAGCATTCTTCAAGGTGATTCTGAGGTTCGAAGGACTACACGTGGTAGAATTCCTCCCAAATTTTTTGAGATTGAAGGAGAATTATTCTGGTGTGTAGCCATGGATGATGATGAACCTGAAACTTATCAGAATACTATGACTTTTCCTAATTGTGACGATTAGGTAACTACAATGAATGAAGAAATGGAATCTATGAGGAAGAACCTTGTGTGGGAGCTTGTTGATTTACCTCTTGGTCGTAAAGTCATTGATAATAAATAGGTCTTTAAAATTAAGAGGAATGCAGATAGTTCCATAGATAAATTTAAAGCTCGTTTAGTCGCCAAAGGATTCACGTAGATTGAGGAAATTGATTATGATGAAATATTTTCTCCTATGTCTCAATTTCCCTCAATTCGAATGATATTATCTTTGGTTGCATGCATGGACTTAGAACTCTATCAGATAGATGTTAAGACCGCTTTCCTAAATGGTGATCTAGAGAAAGAGATTTTCATGCAACAATCCATTAGTTTTATCGAGAAGGGTAAGACCTCCAAAGGATATAAACTTTAACTTTATGGGTTGAAGCAGTCCTCTAGATAATGGTACATATATTTTCATACGACCGTTATCTCGTTTGGCTTCTTTATGAGTGAGGAAGACAACTGTGTATATATTAAATGGTTTGGTAGATATTTCATCATTTTGTCATTATATGTCGATGACACCCTCTTAGTTGGTAATGAAAAGTGTTTACTTGTTTCTACAAAAGAATGGTTGTCTTCTAACTTTGAGATGAAAGACTTAGGTGATGCCAATTTTATTTTGGACATTAAAATCATTAGGACTCATTTTAAAAGGTTCTTAGATCTTTCTCAGACTTCTTACATGAAAGAATCCTTGAGCGTTTTCGTATGAGCAATTTCAAACCGGTAGAGACTCCAATGGATAAATATGCGAAGTTGAGGAAGGATATGTGTCTCAAAATAGATGTTGGGAAATTGGTTATGTCTGTTGTACCTTATGCTCTCATTATTAGTAGTCTCATATATGCCATGCGGTGCACACGTCCTTGTAATATCCCTGATATTTTGACCTAATTTCATTTACCTCGATAAGCATGTCCGGAAAATTTTACGAGTTTTGTTAGACTATGGGTTAGCTTTATATTTGATGAGAATGATGGTAAAATAGTATTGTCAATAGATGTGTGTAAGACATGAAAACGATAACTTACACACTACGATAGGCGTATGTGTTCAACATGAAATATTTTGCAAAGTTAGAGGATAAGTTGTAAATAAAAGTATCTAGATTTTTTGTTTAGAAATTTTATTTTATAAGAAGAGAGAGGGTGCAAGAGAAGTTACCTTCTCCCTCTCGTTGGAAATCAAACCTCTAAGGTTTGCCTCATTGGATCCCAGATCTTGGAAGTTTTAGAATTCCTCTCTCCATCTCAACCATTGATTAGAGTAGTGCCTGAATTCTGATCAGTTTGCATTATTGAAAGAGAAGAATGATGTGGAGAGGGTGAAAATCTGTGTGATCTTGTTGAGTGATGTGGCTGTAGCCACCCCTTTTTCTGGACAGATTTGAAGATCTAAAACCCTTGAGCTTGGAGATCTTTTCTGGACGTGAATCGGTTCAAAGAAAGCAACGGCTTAAACTACAAGAGGTAGATCTTTAAAACATCCTTTTATCTTTTGAATTCAATTTAGGTTTAGAATAGTATATGGTATGTTTAAAGGAAATATAAAGTATTGGAAATGAAGAAAAGGATCCTGTTGAGTTAATAGCCACAGAACGGAGAATTCAATCGCCGATTTGAAAATCGTCGAATAGAAATCGATCAAATTGGAAATCGACAAATGAAATGAGAATTTTAAGAGAAGTTCGAAATTGATGGTCGAATTTCAAATTCGACCATCGAATTTCAAATTCGATCATCGAATTTGAAATCGATGGTCGGTTTTGGCTTTTAAGAGTTTGGTTGATTTTTATTTTTAAGCCTTGCATTTGATTTTTGGGTTCTATATTAATAGAGTGTTAATATATGTAGGTTTTGACTATGGGGAGTCCTTGAAGAGGACTGTTTGTACTAGACTTTGAATTTTCTTGGTTAAGGTAGGGGAATCCTAATTATTATTTGCATGAATTTATAAGCATAAACTGTTATAGACCATTTCTTTTAGAAGCATAAAATTTGGAAATTTCATTGCACATAAATTAAAACTTTGAACATATGACACAATCCAAAATTTGTAAACCTTGTCATAAATAAGAATCCTTAGAACCTCTCAAACCTAAAATTTGAATAAGCTCAAGAAAATTTTGAATCAACTTTGAAAAATCAGGTATGATGATGAATAATAAGCTTGGATATGTGTTAGCATTTGCATTTGATTTTGGGTTCATAAGCACGATGCCTAGATTCTACCAACTGTTGACGGTAAAACTTTGGCGCAAGTTTCCCTCATAGTGTAGGGGCTTGTTGCATTTTCAAAATGGGTTCATGAACCAGACGATGGTCGTAGGGTCTTCCCATCGGTCACGTAATGTCTCTCATGCTATAGGAAATTTGGGAGATAAAATTAAGTTATAAATTTAAGACAAGAAGCATGCTAAATCGTAACATTTTGAACACTTTAGAGTATATTTAGGTTTTGACTCGGGATTAGAATTGAGATTTAATTTGAAAAGCATCATTGAAAAACCATATTTGATCCGATTCCGTCTTTTGAAAACCTTTACTTATAAAGAAATGCAAATAGATCTGTCTTCCTCTATTGAGCTTGGCTGTTAGCTCACCCTCGACTATACGTCACAGGTGCTGAGACTGACCTTGGGTCAGAGGATCCGGAGGACTCCGATTATATTCCCGAGGAGGATTTGGACGTACCAGCTGAGGAGTTCTTCCCGTGATCTTAGATTCTGTATTTTTGGTATTTTGTCTGGATATTATTTTTGGATTGATGAGCCTTAGGCTATTATTTTTGATCTTTTGATATCACTTGAGGAACCATTATTGTGAACTTCTATTTTAGGTGATCGGATTGGCCATCACCGGTGGTTCCTTTTGGTTCCTCACAGTGATATATCTAATTTTGTTATATGAAGCTTTTATTGTTGGATTAACAATGCTGCCTCTGTCTTTAGACCTTTGTTTATGTTACCGGCTTCTGTTTCTTACGGCTTATTGAGAAATCAATAAGTTGATGAACCGGCCTTTCCTATACCTTAGGGATTGGAAAAGTCGGGTCGTCACAGTTGGTATCAGAGCAAGGCTCTAGGTTCAGAGTCTTAGGACTAGGGGTTAGATTATTTCTAACAATTAATTACTGATCTAATTGTTATTGTTTGTTTAACAATGATGATCAAAGATGCTCCACGGTTTAGAGGCAGAGGCCGAGGTATAGAGGGACCTCGGACAGCTCGCATTGAGGAGATTGATGAGGGCGTAGGCACCTCATATGGCAGAGGACGAGTTGCTTCTGGCCCTAATGCAGAACCTTTGGGAACTGCTAGGCAAGACAGAGGGAATGTGGACGAGGTGTTGGCAGCCTTAGCTACTAACATGGCCCAGCAGACTGCAGCCATTGACCGACAGACCGAGATGCTGGCAGCTAGACATCAGCCAGGAGGATTCGCAGAGTTTAGGAGGATGAGACCTCCTACATTCTCAGGGCAGACGGATCCTATGGAAGCCGAGGCATGGCTGGATGAGATAGAGAAAATATTTGAAATGTTGCAGTGTACCGATGTCGAGAAAGTACGTTGGGCATCTTTCAAACTTTTGGGCGAGGCCAGCCCGTGGTGGAAGTTTGTTTCCAGAATGAGAGAGCAGGACTACCCCAATACTCCATGGACTTGGGCAGAGTTCGTGGAGACGCTCAACGATCAGTACTTTCCGAAGATCGTACGTAATCAATGGGAGGTCCAATTTATCGAATTGAAACAGAATGAGATGTCTTGTAGTATGGCCAGAATTTGATAGACTTTCCCGATTTGCACCCCTACATGTGGCCACTGAGCTGATGAGAGCTCAGAAATTTCAGAGAGGTTTGAGGCCGAACATTCAGGAGAGGGTGTCGATGTGGTAAATGGAGACGTATGCTGGCGTGATGTCCAAGGCCCTCATTGCAGAGGAAGATATTCAAAAGCAGTACTTGAGGCGAGAGCAAGGTAATAAAAATAGGTTTGATCAGGGACAGCAGAGTGCTTCAGAGCAGGTGAACAAAAAGCTGAGGTTCTCTAAACCTCCTCCCTACCCTAGTCAGCCATCATATTCTAGACCAGTTGCTTGAGACGATGACGTCTTCCTATCAGAGACCTCAGAGTTCGTCACCAGGACGACCTTTCAGAGCCGGGAGCACTACTGCGAGTGGAGCTTCTGTGGCTCAGGGTTCGACGAGAGGATCAGCTGTTACTCCTGTTTCTACCCCAGTGTGTGCAAGATGTGGGAAACCACATAAGACAGAGGATTGCAGATGGAACACTGGAGGATGCTTCAGGTGTGGACAGGTTGGTCACATGATCAAGGATTGTCCTGTTGTTGAGAAAGGACGGACTACGACGGTCTCTACGCAGAAGTCGACACGACCTACAGTTCAAGGTCGGGCTTATGCGGTGACTGCACAGGATGCCCAAACGTCGAATGACGCCATTCAAGGTATCATTAAAGTTGAGACGTCAATTATGCATTGATTCAATTATTATTGTTTAAATCTAAATACAAGTCAATTATGTTAAACACATAGGAATCATTGCATATAATTAACAAACTTTTTAACTAAAGGTACACTTATGATGAGTAGTCGAGACGACGTGGATAAAATTGAAGCACGAGTACTTATAGACCCTGGGTCTACACACTCGTTTATTACTCCTTCCTTCTCAGAGAAGTTGGGTATTACTCCCGAACCCCTTGCTTTCATTCTAGATGTCAAGATTCCTACGGGGAGTTCGGTATGCACTGATATAACATGTCAGTCAGTCATCGTGATGATTGATGAGCACGAGACATTGACCGACATGATTACGTTGAGCATGGAAGGGTTCGACGTCATTCTCGGAATGGATTGGTTGGCAGCTTATCACGCGAGCGTGGACTGTCTTCGGAAGATAGTGACCTTCCGACCGCCAAAGCGAAAATCCTTCCGATTCTGTGGAATCAAATCCAAGGTTGCGCCGTTGGTTTCAGCCATTAAAGCTGAGCGTATGATGAAGAATGGTTGTAGTGGGTATCTGTCCTACTTGCAAGATTCTACCGAGAAGAAGAACGACTTGGCTCTTATCAAGGTGGTCTGCGATTATCCTGATGTCTTTCCAGAGGACTTACCTGGATTACCACCTGACCGAGAGATTGAGTTCGCGATTGAGCTAGCGCCAGGTACAGGACCGTTATCTAAAGCTCCATATCGGATGGCGCCTGCTGAGTTGAAAGAGCTCAAGGAACAGCTTCAGGAGCTGTTAGACAAAGGCTTTATACGATCGAGTGTCTCTCCTTGGGGTGCACCGGTTCTATTTGTGAAAAAGAAGGATGGATCGATGCGTTTGTGTATCGATTATAGGCAGCTCAACAAGATGACGATTAAGAATCGTTATCCTCTTCCGCGGATAGACGACTTGTTTGATCAATTGCAGGGTGTAAGGTTCTTTTCAAAGATTGATCTGAGGTCAGGCTATCACCATCTCAAGATCAAGGCGGAAGATATATCCAAGACTGCGTTTCAGACGCGTTATGGCCACTATGAGTTTCTAGTAATGCCATTTGGATTGACGAATGCGCCTGCATCTTTCATGGACCTGATGAACAGGGTGTTCAAACCACATCTTGATAAATCTGTGGTAGTTTTCATAGATGACATCCTCATCTATTCGAAAACCAGAGACGAGCATGTGCAGCATCTGAAGATGGCTCTTCAAACACTCAGGGACCATCAGTTGTATGCCAAACTCAGTAAGTGTGAGTTTTGGCTTGAGCATGTCAGTTTCTTGGGCCACGTAGTCTCTGAAGCGGGTATCTCAGTGGATCCTACAAAGATAGATTCTGTGGTGACATGGGAACAACCTATGACAGTTACAGAGGTCCGAAGTTTCCTTGGTTTGGCAGGGTACTATCGGCGATTTGTCGAGGGTTTCTCGAAGATATCGGGTCCACTTACACAGCTCACAAGAAAGAATGCTAAGTTCGACCGATGTGAGCAGAGCTAGCCAGAGTTAAAGCGTCGCTTGACTACGACCGATGCTTGCTATACCTTCAAAGTGGAGGTTTTGCGATATAGTGATGCTTCCTATGGCGGATTAGGTGTGCTTAATCAACACGGCGGTCATTGCGTATGGTTCTAGGCAGTTGAAGGACCATGAAAGAAACTATCCGACGCATGACTTAGAGCTAGCAGCAGTTATATTCGCCTTGCAGATCTGGCGACATTACCTCTACGGTGAAATCTTTGATATATTCACCGATCACAAGAGTCTCAAGTACCTCTTCACTCAAAAGGACTTGAATATGCGGCAGCGACGATGGATGGAGTTCTTGAAGGACTACGATTGCTCGATTCAATACCATTCGGGAAAGGCAAATGTCGTTGCTGATGCACTTAGTAGGAGGTCTTCAGCACAGTTGTCACATCTTGTTAGCCGGATTCAGAGATGGAAGCTTTTGGAGGATATGGCTTTGGGCAGCTCAAGGTTCGATGTAAAGGGCTCGGGAGCATTGATGGCTACACTTGTAATACGTCCTACGCTCTTCGAGAACATTCGGAAGCTTCAGATGACCGATGATGAGTTAATGGCAATCAGACGAGATGTCGAGAATGGCAGTAAGAAGGATTTCTCCATTCGAGCAGATGGGACCTTGCTATTTCACGACCGAGTATGTGTACCGTCGAGTACCGAGCTTCGGGACACCATTCTGGAAGAGGCTCACAAATCCATGTATGCCATACATCCTGGTAGCACCAAGATGTATCAGGACTTGATGAAGAGTTTCTGGTGGCGAGGTTTGAAGCGCGACGTCGCTGAGTACGTATCGCGGTGCTTGGTTTGTCAACAGGTTAAGGTTGATCATCAGAATCCTACAGGTCTATTGCAGCCTTTACCTGTGCCTGAGTGGAAATGGGAAGCCATTTTGATGGATTTCATACTCGGGTTGCCGAAGACACTGAGGAAGAACAATGCCATATGGGTTATTGTAGATCGGCTAACCAAGTCTGCTCATTTCTTGCCATATAATACCACCTATACAGCCAGTAGACTTGCAGAGTTATACCTGAAGGAGATTGTTAGACTGCATGGGATACCGGCTAGTATTGTGTCTGATCGAGACCCATTGTTTACTTCACATTTTTGGCAGAGATTTCAGGAGGGCATGGGTTCTCGTCTTGACTTTAGTTCGGCATTTCACCCACAGACGGATGGCGGACGAGCGTGAACCAGATCATTGAGGATATTTTGAGAGCATGTATGTTGGATTTTCACGGGTCATGGGACCAACACTTGCCTCTGATAGAGTTCGCCTACAATAATAGCTTTCAGGCTAGCATTGGTATGGCTCCGTTTGAGGCTTTATATGGACGGCGGTGTCGATCACCGTTGAATTGGGAGGAAGTGGGTGAGAAGCTCATTATTGGACCTGAGATAGGCAGTTAGGTTGATACGCGAGCGACTACGAGTAGCTCAGAGTCGTCAGAAGAGCTACGCCGATCTCAAACGGAGACACGTGGATTTTCAGGTAGCTTTTGATATGTCAATGTGTATTTCTTCACTTGGTATACATTCCATGTGAAATTGGCACTAATACTTGATTTTTTTTTTAGGTCGGTGAGAATGTCTTTGTTCGAATTTTGCCTACCAAGGGCGTTATGCGGTTCAAAAAATGAGGGAAACTGAGTCCTCGGTACGTTGGGCCTTTTGAGATATTAGGCCAAGTCGGAGAGGTTGCATATCGTGTGGCGTTACCGCCGCAATTATCTAGCATGCACAATGTCTTTCATGTGTCGATGTTGCGTCTATACATCCGTGACCCGACTCACGTGCTTGATTACCAACCCATCGAGCTTCAGGATGGTTTGAAGGTAGTCGAAGACCCTATTCGCATTTTGGATCGCAAGGAGCAGATCCTACGCACTAAAAGCATTCCTTTGGTTCTCGTACAATGGCGGAATCATACACCGGAGGAAGCCACTTGGGAGCGTGAAGCTGCGCTCCGAGACCAATTTCCAAGCCTCTTTGTTTAATTTTTGAGAAATTGTGTGTTGACAGTATGATTCTTGAAAATTTTTTTTATGTATTTACTGATTATATAAATACTTTTGGCGAGATTTTTGGCGGTCCGATATTCATTAAATTGTGCTTGTTTATCAACCAATTTTGGGCCTTAGACAAATCCTGGTATGTTACTCCTTATTGGTCTGGTGACCTACTTTTCGGTCTATGGTCAACTACTCACTTCTATGTCCATAAGCAATTTTGGCCTTGATACTGGTATTTTGGCCCTATACATATACCAATTATTTTGCCCATATTTTACAGCTTTTATTTGAGTTATGTTGTGGAAATCCTGAAAATTTTGCGAGCCCGACCAAACCCGGACTTATTATTTTTCCGAAAGGTTATATGAAATAAATTGGCCGAAAGATTTCTTAGCTTATTCTTAAATTTTCTATGCCAATTTCGGCTGTGATAATACGGTCCAGGTCCGAAAAGGTGATGGGAATAAAAAAGGGATCAAAGACGGTCCATTTAGACCCAAGGGCATGATTGGAATTCCAAAAATTTTGAAAAATTTTAAAGACAACAATGTAACACAAATTCGACTGTCGAAATGCAAAATCGACCATCGAATTTATATGAGCTTTCAAGCCATTTTCAGCCAAAAACAGGACCTGAGAAATCCTGAGGAAATCGACTGTCGATTTCAAAATCGACCGTCGATTTCAAAATCGACCATCGATTTGGAAAATCGACCATCGAATTTGAAATCGATGGTCGAATTTATCGATTTAAGTTCGGGGCCTAAAACTCTTTTGGCATTTCGGGTTCCAAATTTGGGGGTTTTGAGCTTAGGGTTTTGAGGGGTTTTGGCGATTTTGGGGTGTATCATCCATTTCGGCCGAATTTGGGGGAGAGATTCATTGCAAATTGGACAGTGGGCTTCGATTTTACCTTGTGGAAACCAGATTTGGGCTTTTTATAGGTAATCTCCTCCCACAGCTACATTATTTGGGGATTTTTCATCCTCTTTGTCTGTTGTTTTCTTTTTCTGTATATTTTTGTTCAATGGGGCCTAAGAAGCAGACCCCCATTCGAAATCCCACCTCCAAGCGACCAGCTTCTAGAGCTGCGTCTACAAGCCGCTCAAAATAGCCCACAGAACCACCACAATCGGTTCCACCACCCACTGTTTCTCCAATGCCTGAGCAGCCCAATGAATTTTGGAGCATTAAAGGCTTCACTACGGAATATTTGTTTCACCCGGAGTTGTTTGACCAGCAAACAACCACACAATGGGAGGGTGAATACCTTGAAAAGGCCAAATTAACCTCCCTGTGCACATCTTTTAGTGTCCATTTCTATCCCGGACTCGTGCGCCTATTTTATCAGCACATGAGCCGCGAAGACGGGAAAAGAATATATACGGAGATTGATGGCCGAGATTATACTTTTGATCTAGAGGACATGGCTGTGGCATTGCGATGCCCTTTGAATCACTCCCAAACCATGGGTTTAGGTCCTCCCTTCCCCAAACCGGTTCGTTTTGAGGATGTAATTACGCAAATGACGCAAGGCCGTCATGGGTCCGGTAAATCCATCGTCACGGTCCATATGCCGGAGACCATGTGGATCTTGGATAAAATTTTAAAGGCCACCCTTTACCCTTTTGGTCATCAATCTGAGCGCACCGGTCCCCTCCAACAAATTCTATTTGCGGCCTATAAGGAGCGATGGTTTAGTGCTCCTGACGTCCTTTTCAAAGGGATTATCAAAGCCCGAGAGAAAATGGGTAAACATGTGAAGAAACCGTTGAAGACTATGCCCTATGCTCGCTTAATTTCAGTGATGATTGAGAACTACCGAGCGGGCCCTGCTTATGATATCCCTCCTACTGAACCCAAATCCACAGCGGGTCGAAAGATTTATAACTTGGTCAATTGGGGTCAAACCTACAGTAGGCTGGTAAAGACTCCAAAGGATGCAGAGGCACCTGATACAGCTAGTGAGGACGATGATGACCCTACTCATTCTATCCCTGACACTGCTACCACTGCACCTCCTCAGCCCCCACAGAGTGACATCCTTACACTCTCCGAGTTCACCCAACAGATGACCGCCATGAGCCATCAGATTCAAGAGCTCACCCACCACACCAGCTCTATGCGTCAGGAGTTGGATGTCCATGGCGGCGCTCTCTTATCTCGATGTAGCATCGTTTCCGATGATTACACATATATGGCGATATCCGTACTTGATATCGCCTTCGACATCGTGATACTAGCATGCCTTCGCGCCGTATGGATACGGTGATGATGATGCTGCTGCGGGCGATGGTACTTTGGATCGGGCGGGTCCATCTTCTGTCGGGGATTGTTAGCATGCTTGGGGGGGGGGGTCCTGGTTTATTTATGGTGGTTATGGTCTGTATTTATTTTACAGTCTGGATTATTTAGGACCTGGTGGTCCTTCTTTTGTTATCTTTTATCTTTTCTGTCTTTTGCTTTACTTTGGATACTCTGCTTATCTTTGTTTGTATATAGTTCAGTTCGATACTTGTTTTCATCTTTTGATATGCGTTTTGGATCTCTATGTGCGTTGCTTTTGCTGTTATTTTGGTATATGATTCAGTTAGATGCTGGTGTGGATTTACTCTCTCTGTCACTTTTGTACTTTCTGTTTCTTTGATGGATTTTTATTCTCTTTATGGCTTTCATGCGTCACTGTGCATCGGTCTCCCGACACGTGACACTTGGGGTGTGGGCATCCATGTATGGATGCAATCCACTATGGTCTTTTAATGCCACATGCAGTACATCCATGTTACTACGGATCCCATCCCTTGGCTTGCGTGCCCTGTGGGATCGAAACCCGGTGCCCCTGTTTTCTATTCTTTTGTTGTCTGGTGTGTGTTATGTTCCATTTTCGCGGACGAAAATTCCTAAGGAGGGGTGAATGTAATATCCCTGATATTTTGACCTAATTTCATTTACCTCAATAAGCGTGTCCGAAAAATTTTACGAGTTTTGTTAGACTATGGGTTAGCTTTGTATTTGATGAGAATGATGGTAAAATAGTATTGTCAATAGATGTGTGTAAGACATGAAAACGATAACTTACACACTACGATAGGCGTATGTGTTCAACATGAAATATTTTGCAAAGTTAGAGGATAAGTTGTAAATAAAAGTATCTAGATTTTTTGTTTAGAAATTTTATTTTATAAGAAGAGAGAGGGTGCAAGAGAAGTTACCTTCTCCCTCTCGTTGGAAATCAAACCTCTAAGGTTTGCCTCATTGGATCCCAGATCTTGGAAGTTTTAGAATTCCTCTCTCCATCTCAACCATTGATTAGAGTAGTGTCTGAATTCTGATCAGTTTGCATTATTGAAAGAGAAGAATGATGTGGAGAGGGTGAAAATCTGTGTGATCTTGTTGAGTGATGTGGCTGTAGCCACCCCTTTTTCTGGACAGATTTGAAGATCTAAAACCCTTGAGCTTGGAGATATTTTCCGGACGTGAATCAGTTCAAAGAAAGCAACGGCTTAAACTACAAGAGGTAGATCTTTAAAACATCCTTTTATCTTTTGAATTCAATTTAGGTTTAGAATAGTATATGGTATGTTTAAAGGAAATATAAGGCTGTATTGGAAATGAAGAAAAAGGATCCGGACATGTTGAGTTAATAGCCACAGAGCCTGGAGAATTGAATTGCGATTTGAAAATCGATCGTTGAAATATCGTCAATTGGAAATTGGAAATCGAAATAATGAATGAGAATTTTAGCCTGAGACAGAGTTCTGAAATTCGATGGTCGAATTTCAAATTCGACCATCGAATTTCAAATTCGATCATCGAATTTGAAATCGATGGTCGAATTCTGTCCAGCTTTTGGCTTTTAAGAGTTTGGTTGGATTTTTATTTTTTAAGCCTTTGCATTTGATTTTTGGGTTCTATATTAACACTGAGAGTGTTAATATATGTAGGTTTTGACTATGGGGAGTCCTTGAAGAGGACTGTTTGTACTAGACTTTGAATTTTCTTGGTTAAGGTAGGGGAATCCTAATTATTATTTGCATGAATTTATAAGCATAAACTGTTATAGACCATTTCTTTTAGAAGCATAAAATTTGGAAATTTCATTGCACACAGTGTAATTAAAACTTTGAACATATGACACAATCCGAAAATTTGTAAACCTTGTCATAAATAAGAATCCTTGGAAATCAGAACCTCAGCTAAAATTTGAATCAGAACCTCAGTAAAATTTTGAATCAGAACTTCGAATCAGAACTTTGAAAAATCAGTATATGATATGAATAATAAGCTTGGATATGTGTTAGCATTTGCATTTGATTTTGGGTTCATAAGTACGATGCCCTAGATTCTACCAACCGTGTTGACGGTAAAACTTTGGCGCAAGTTTCCCTCATAGCGTAGGGGCTTGTTGCATTTTCGAAATGGGTTCATGAACGACGATGGTCAATAGGGTCTTCCCATCGGTCACGTAGTCTGCTCTCATGCTATAGGAAATTTGGAAAATAAAATTAAGTTATAAATTTAAGACAAGAAGCATGCTAAATCAGAACATTTTGAACACTTTAGAGTATATTTCAGTTTTGACTCAGGATTAGAACTGGAGATTTAATTTGAAAAGCATCATTGAAAAACCATATTTGATCCGATTCCGTCTTTTGAAAATCTTTACTTATAAAGAAATGCAAATAGATCTGTCTTCCTCTATTGAGCTTGGCTGTTAGCTCACCCTCGACTATACGTCATAGACCGACCTTGGTCGAGGATCCTGAGGACTCGATTATATTCCCGAGGAGGATTTGGACGCATCACCGAGGAGTTCTTCCCGTGATCTTAGATTCTGTATTTTTGGTATTTTGTCTGGATATTATTTTTGGATTGATGAGCCTTAGGCTATTATTTTTGATCTTTTGATATCACTTGAGGAACCATTATTGTGAACCTCTATTTTAGGTGATCGGATTGGCCATCACCGGTGGTTCCTTTTGGTTCCTCACAGTGATATATCTAATTTTGTTATATGAAGCTTTTATTGTTGGATTAACAATGCTGCCTCTGTCTTTAGACCTTTGTTTATGTTGCCGGCTTCTGTTTGTTACGGCTTATTGAGAAATCAATAAGTTGATGAACCGGCCTTTCCTATACCTTAGGGATTGGAAAAGTCGGGTCCTGATATCTGTTATACGGTTGGATTGGTCAGTCGTTACTAGAGTAATCCAGACTAATTACATTGGCATATTGTCAAACGAATCTTTCGATATCTTAGAGGCACTAAGGATTTAATGTTATGTTATGGAGGCACTGATTTGAGAGTGCACGCATACTCTGATGCTGCTTATGGAGATGATCTTGATGAGGAAAAATCTACCTCTGACTTCATATTTTTAATAGGAGCTGAAACTATTTCATAGAGTAGCAATAAACAAGCGTGTAACGCGCTCTCCACCATGGAAGCTTAATATGTTGTTGCTTGTGCTGCAGTTCAGGTAGGAGTTTGGATCCTAAGACTTTGTTGAGGCTTGGGTGTTATTCCTTATGCCCAAGACCTACTTTCTCTCATGATGGATAACAAATCTGTCATCAATTTAGCGAAAGATCCCAAATTTCACAAAAAATCGAAGCACATTGAAGTCAAATATCATTACATCATAAATCATGTCAGGGCCAAGCAGCCCATACTCCATCAAATTCCTTCTAGAAAAATGTTAGCAAATCCTATAACAAAACCCATTGCGAGAGATGTCTATGAAATACATGTTAGGCATATGGGTTTATATAGACTTTGAGTGAGTAGACTCAAAGTTTTGTAGGTGTCAGTGGGAGTTATGATTCCATTACTATTTCATATTTTTTATTTATTAGACACGGACATCATTTTATGATTGTGTTTTATTTTTACATTACATTTTAATTGTTTATGCGTAATGTGGATAATTTATTATCTTTATCAGTATTTATATATATTCTTATGCTGATCATTGTGTGATTGTGCGAGCAAGTGTGATCACCTCCACGTGAGAAAAATGATCTTTCGTCGGCAGATCACTTGCCCACTTACATGGGCTAATTGCAAATCTGGACTAGAAGAAAGCGAAGGTTACACGAGTAAGTGATAACCACCTCCAAACGACTCCATACAAGAGTAGCAACTGTTAAACACCATTGCACATGGGTGTGAGCTACATTTGGGGATGAGACCTAGAGTCGAATGATGCATTCACAGATATGATCTAGTGATGATGTCATGGCCTGAATGGGAACTAGGCTAGTATTGCTGAAAAATGTCAGTTAGCCTGCGCATTATAGAACTGATGAGCACTAGTTGAGTTCAGTTTGTCTACTTTACAGCGTGGATGAATGACCATGTGTTTGGAGCTTCGAGTACTCTTGGACTTCCTTACCTACTGTTGTCTGATCCGATTTGATCAGTGCATCGTGCGAGCTGTCAGTCTCATAGGTGACTCTCGTGCCCTTAGCTACCCACCTTTATGTATATGAGGATTAGATTGAGTGTCGCTATTTTAGTGTATAATGACAATAATTGTGACTAATATGATCAGGTTCATGTACTACTAGGAAAGTGGCTTAGTCGAAATTTGAACTACGTAGCTGCGTGGGAAAGTTCATTGACATCAACATCAGGCTCCTAGGGCTAATGATACGTACTTATAAGATTTATCTGTCGGCATCATAAATTACAAAAGCTTTAAATGACAATTTTTTTTGAAAATGTATGTATTTATTAAATATTTTATTTTCAAAATAGATTCAAAGAAACAGTTTCAAAATTTTTTTGATAAGTTAAATAAGTGCGTATAGTATGAGATTGCGATTTTAGATCGAAAGTCGTATATTTAGGTGCGGTCATGTGGACTAAGGCAGACATAGGAAAGCTTGGGTGATGGTGCACTAGAAAAATGGTAACTTAGTGCGCGCATACCTGTGTTGAGTGGTAGATGTTGGTTTGAGTGGCTGAGATGCCACTTGCACAATCCCTAAGGTGTGCGTGATATACACCGTATAACAGTCATATTAGCTAGGGTTACCTATTAATATATGACTTTAGATATTATAACTTACAGATGTGAAAATCTTCTTTCTCACAAGTTCTCCCTTCTTCTTTAAGCCTAAATCCTAGAGTTGTGATTATCCTTCTATGGAGTCATCAATCACCGTCGGATTCACGTGGCGTGTAGAAAACGCCGTCTTTTCTGGTAGTTGGCAGCTCAGATCAACGAGTATTAAACTATCTCGGCTTTTCTCGAAGTGTATAGAATCGATTGCGATCCACCCATTGCTTCTGCGCGATTAGGGATCTCAAATCCCAACAATCTCAGTAATTGAATAATTTTGAGTTGTTAATTTTTCAGATAAATCCTTACTTAATCGGTGATAGTAAAACACGGATATTTGTGTCTTGGCTGGTAAGTTTTGTGAATACCATGCATCAAGCTCATGATCTATAGATGGTAGATGAACGAGATTGAAACTAAACATAATTTTTATCGAATGATTTGATGCAATTAAATGTCATTATTTGATTCAACTGTAGACTGCATTGAATCATATGATACATATTATGCTTGGTGCCAATCATTTGTATAAAATCATGAATTTTGAATCAAACGGCTTAGATGGTGCTTCACATCCAGTCAACAAAGTCAAATAAATGGTAAAATTATATTTGGTGAAACCACATTTGGTTTCACCGTTGTCAACCGGCCATCTAATTTTATATATTTTGTTAATGTTAGCGTCTTACAAAAGTTTTGATCATCAAGCCACACGATCGAAAGCATTTTCAAATATACAACCATATTTGAAAATGCATAGCATACAAATATACAACCATCAGTTACTTTTTATGCCTTCGTACTTTACTATGTACTGTGCAGCAACACGTTGAGTTCATTTATTTATAATGCTATTTTTGTTTGTACCAGCTGATATGGTTTTCGCTTGGATTCAATATTTTGATGATTCTTTGCAGATGTGATCCTATGGGACTATGCACTATCATAGTGTCAGCTTGTAGTCGCAATTTCCAATGCAACTGTCCTAACCCTCAAACACCATAGTAATGGTATTTGAATGGACCAAGTCTCATTCCATTAGAAGACGTCTTGGCCAAAGAATACCAATTGGTAAACTTTACTTTAATGTTCGTCTTTAGAATTATAAGAAAGGTTAATATTAGAGATCAAATTTCTTAAAATGTCTTTGATACATTTTTAGGTCGGGCCAGCCACTTGCATCGCGCCATGTAAATAGTCTTTGTTGATCTACTGTTTAAAATCTGCTCATTATACTTTTCCATCGGAAAAATAAGTCTTGGTACATTGGGCCTGTATAGTTTGTTTAACGGCACTTTAGGAAAAAAATCTTGCTTTTGAAACGTTTGTGCGTATTATACGAAACGAAACGCTTTAGCTAAAAGACCTTTCACGCTTTTTGGAAGTTTTAAAGGGTGTGAGATACTAATTTCTTCCCATGTGCAAATGAAAGTTTCATATGCAACTTTACTATTATACCCTTGTATAAAGATGTAAGAAATGAGCAAAGAACCCATCATTTTTTGGCATTTTGAAGGAAATCGTTCCGTCTTCTGCTTTCTCCTCAACCTCCAAGCAGCAGGTGTGGAAATTTTACAGCCAAAAATCAAGGTTCTTTTTCTAAAGTGTCCCGTTCGAGCTAAATGAAAACCGATCTTCTGTTTTCTCTTCAACCTCCACAGCAGGAGCTGTGGAGATGAGATTTTATGACCACAAACTCATCGTAAAGAATAGATTTAATGGGCAAAGAACCCATCGTTCCAGCGCATTAAACTGCAAAAAATCCCCCTGCGGCGAGTTCACCCCTGACGAAACTAGCTCCGTTGGCCTGAGTTAGGAACCACCGCCGGAACTGAGTTGGAAACGAGTGAAAGTGATGCCCTCATATTGATCTCTATCATCTGATCCATATATGAGATCTATGTTTCAATATTGTTTTAGATTTTAATCCACTGAGTTCACCCCCGACGAAACCAGCTCCATTGGCCGGAGTTAGAGCCGAGCTAGGAACCACCGCCAGAGCTGGTTTCGCTGGAGCCGAGTTAGAAACGAGTGAAAGTGATAGCCTCATATTGATCTCTATCATCTAATACATACATGAGATCTATGTTTTAGGTATTATTATTATTATTTTAGATTTTAATCATTTGAGACGATCTCTGCGCACAAATGGCTGGAACGACAGCTAAGAGAAGAAGTTGCGCTGAAAACCCTTTTAAACCTGTTTTTCTTGCTTCTAAACTATCCTTTATAGTAGGGTAGTCTAGTAAAGTAACATTGACACACATAAGAAGGGTTTCAAATCTCACAAAAATTAGAAGTAAAAAAAAAAAGTGAAAGGCCCTTTTTCTAAAACGTTTGGACTCTATATAATGAGCTAAAACGTTTAAAAATTATGGTTGTTTTTCTAATTTTCCCTTAGTTTTTTTAATGTATGAGCAGCTTTGAGGGCTTCGATTGCTCAAATCTTACAATTTAGTGGTGTACGTCTATTTAAGCATCAAAATAGGATTTCAAATGATAGTGAAAGAGTTGGTCAAATTCAAATTTGGATATTGCAACTCAAATGATGGGTCCTCCGGCCTAATCGGTTACTTCTGAGTTAGTAGGCACTCTGGATCGAGCAGGTTTTTTAGACCAAGTGGGGCAGCTTCAGGGCCTTTCGAATTCCGCTGACCCTATTCAAGCTACTGCGGTTCAGTCAACGACGAATCCAATCATCCAGACAAATGCAAGACCCTTCACAGAATACAGATGTGTAGAGTTTTCAAGTTTCCACTCAAGTACTATTCGTTCTCCACCGCCCATAACCCTATATTCGGCGGATACCTCTTGTTCCCCTCTGGGCTTCCATTGGAACTGTAACAACCCGGATTTTTAGACCTTATTTTAACGGTGTTAGATGATGTATCACACTATGTACTGTGCTAACGTTCCACATCGAAATCGAAACCCACCCTTTAAAATAGAAAAATTCTAATTTTTCCCATATCAAAATTAGACTCATTGCGAAGTGTTCGTCGATACGATTCCAACGATATATAATTTGACGACTTCTGACAATAATATAAAAAGTTATGCCCATTTTAAGTGATCAAGCAAGTCAAAGGGTATAACTGTAATTTCGGGAGAGAAACACCAATTGCTTTGGTGCTTATGCAAAGCGTTGGAACGAAACCTTTTCTCAAGCTATCCAAGTTAGTGTAAAAATCTCCTATTTTATTAAATCTACTACGAAAAGTGTTAATTAGAGTTGACCTAAAACTTTATACCATTATAAATAAAACTTTAAAAGCTCTCTACTCTCTATAATAAAAAATCATTCTCTCTGGAGACCTAGACGAACCGACGCCTTGGGCATCGACCTTTTCAACCCGAATCGCCGGTGATCTTCCGTTCACGCTTCAAGAGGTGGGTACCCATCAATCCATCTTGTTCTTCTCAGACCCCGTCGCGTAGGATGCGTTCGATCGCGCATCGACGGGTTTAAAAATCTTATTTAAACCTAAATACCTCATAAATTAATAGACCTATATATTTAATATATGCTTTCCCTTGAACGTTGTATATTCTGTAAATTGAGTTTATATGTTATTTCTCTTTTCTTTTCAAGAATCCCTTTTATTTGAGCCATTAATATTTTACCTTATATTAGGTCTGCATATTTAATATGTTTACTTCCTCTTTTATGTCTGTAAAATTAATTAAATTATAATATTTATAAATTTAATATATTGACTTAATTGGCATAATATCATATTGATATTATTTATTTTCAAATCTATATAGTTAGAAAATTATCCTTCTACTAAGACTATAATAATAAATATTATTGTTGCAGGTTTATATTATTATTTATTTAAAATTAATTAAGCCCAAAAATTAAACTATATTTTTATTTTAAATTAAAAGAATAATAAATTGTACCATCTTAAAGTTTCAGGTCCGAACTCATGACTGCGAACTCAAACTCGCGTCCACAAACCCGACTTCGCGACCATCGATGTATTAGTCCCGGTATTTTGGTCATACCTTTTTACTCCGACCTCGGATTAATGCGATTCTTGCGGCATTGGAAAGAAGATAGCGAGCTTTACAACTTTGTGTGAAATAGTCATTTCACGAATCGAACGTTTTAGATGTCAAAATAGAGAACCAAGTTGGGTTTAATTTTGAATGAATCAAGCCTATTCGAATTTAGTGTTATTTTTTAATTCTCGTGACCAAAGTTCCTATGTATATTATATCGTAAGGTATTTCGATCGATGGTCATGATAAATCATAACTTAATAATTATAAATACCATTTAATTTAAGTATCTAATTATTATATATATATATCAATTTATCGCTTCAACGCGACCTCTTCGATAACACAAAGTGTTAGAAATTTGATACCTCATGAACATCGAACCCCGACCTTGCCGTTATCGAGAATATATTTATAATTATCCTATTCTATGTTGTATTGGAATGTGTGTAAATATATATATATATATGTATATATAAATATAAGATAATCTAATATAAATCTTTTTGTACATCTGACCTTCTGTATTTTCATTTGAATTACATTATAGGAGTTATGAGTAAGTTAGGACATATGTACGAGAGTGTATGAGATCATGCCTATGCTTGGGCGTGGTGACTCACCGAGATGGTATCGAAGCGAGGAATACACCGTATTCACATGTCTTACAACTCATGGTGGAATGGGACCCATGACGAGTCGGGTGAGTGTGAATTCAGTATAACTTCGTATACGGTGACATATACAGTGATCCTATCACCCTGATTTTTAATACGAGATGATAAGATATGAGATATGATACGAGAATCGGGCTTTGGGCCTTAGCTGTGGTGAGGTTTCTTTTACGGTTTCGTGAAACTCGATATATTGGCGTCCATGTACAGATGCAATACCTCTATGATAGTATAAACTATCACACGAAATATATCCAGGTTACTACGGAACCTTTTTCTTGGAAAACGTGAATTAGGAAGGTTGCCTCACTATAGTTTGTCATAGGATTAAGTATAAGAGTATGATATGATATGAGTATGAGATAAGATAAGTTATGATACGAGTACGATAATAAGACATCGCTGTGTAGTCCAGCAAAAGATAAAGAACTTAAGTTTCTGTACGTGTCGCTCTTTGCGTAGCCACCGTAAGGGCAACAACGTCTTTCAGCCAAGACGGATCTCTGGGAGAGATTATAAGTATGAGTGTGTTATGAGTGAGTTTGACCATTATGTCTCCCCATTGGCTGGGTGGTGGAGTATGAGTATGACACGAGGGCGTTATAATATGGTTGTATGATAATATATTGACCCTCCAATAGTAGCTCGAGCAGCGACTCTGGCATAGGTCGTTTAGGATTTCACTAGTATGTTAGTTACGCTCATGCGATGTACAGACGTATGTGCGAGAATGATAATAAGACATGATATGATATGTTATGAGATATGGTAAGGTACGTTAAGATATGAGTGTCTAGATCATGGTCTTCCATTTATGATATGATATGAGTTTTACGATATGCATGTGATTTTGCCTTTCTTTTGCTATCTATTTTAAGATACTATGTTTATCACTCACAAAATGCACCCACAATGCACCTGAGTAGTATGGGGTGGATTGGTGGTGTATCCACTGAGTTTACGTGACTGAGTAAACTCATCCCACGATAATCTAATAGCTGTAGGTGACATTGCTGGTAGAGTAGATGCCGACCACCTAGATCTCGCCGACGCTGATTTCATTGATTTCGCGGGCGTTGAGTACCAGGAGCCTTTGGAGGGCAACGTTGCCGATTATCAGGAGGACTATAGTGTTGGTTTTGATCCGAGCACCAAATATTGATTTAGTAGACTCGGTATTGGATTTTGTCTTATATTATTATCATTGACTCTATGCTTTTATTTTATTTTTATCGGATTTGTCTCCGATTTGACTTACCTGTTAGTTGTGGATTGATAGCATTTTATCATATTTTATCAGATTTATTCAGCATTTATGATCATTTTATATTCCACTTTGGTATGTTGGCTTTCACGGATTTCGTGGAACCATTATTACGCGAGAACTCTGATTAGGTGTATGTCTGCTTAGCATATCCGGGATAGGTGCGGGTCATAACTCAAAATTCTAGGCTCTCGGGATGGGGTAGAATTTCGGGTTGTGACAGAGTGGTATCAGAGCTCAGGCTTTTCTTCCTCGAGGACTATATGGGTTATGTAAGTACAATATATTTATTGAGGCTATAATGATTCAGATAGACCCGAGACTTTAGATCTTTTGAGGAGTTATTGGTTTCAAGGAAGTTCGATCGTTGATGATAGAAGACTCTAAGATTCGATTTGGTATTTAAAGATTTATTTAGGAATGACTTATACAGTTAGGAACTTGTGAGAAATATTAGAAATGATCTATACGGATTGGAAAACAATGGATGAAGCTTTTCCAAATTGAGGGGCAATTAGATAAATAATTTCTTGAAGATTTGACTGTTTAGGATTCTAGGTGATCTGAGATGTCAACTATAGGAATAGCAGATTCTAGGTTATATTAGAAATGACTTCAATAATTGGATCAAGTGAATATCCGACTAAAATTTGACATACCACACGTTCGGAGAAATTTATGACGTTGAAGTTGATTACTTTATAAATTGAAGAGTTAGGATCGACCACCATTATAAAGAGAGGGGGACCCTACCTTGATAATATCAAATATTAGGTATTACAAATATGAAAGTTTTACAGGTGATTTAAGATTAACAGAGATGATGATCCTACTTTTTAATCAATGCCTAAGTTTTGAGGGCGAAAATTTTTAAGGAGGGAAGAATATAATTACCCTGATTTTTTTATTAATATTGAATCATTGACTTTTAATGAGAAGCTGAGATTATAAAGAAGTACCACGAGTTCATCGCCTCATGTACGTAATTTTCGAGGACGAAAATATTATAAGGGGGAGAGAATATAACAACCCAGATTTTTAGACCTTATTTTAACGGTGTTAGATGATGTATCACACTATGTACTGTGCTAACGCTCCACATCGGAATCGAAACCCACCCTTTAAAATAGAAAAATTCTAATTTTTCCCATATCAAAATTAGACTCATTGCGAAGTGCTCGTCGATACGATTCCAACGATATATAATTTGACGACTTCTGACAAGAATATAAAAAGTTATGCCCATTTTAAGTGATCAAGCAAGTCAAAGGGTATAACTATAATTTCGGGAAAGAAACACCAATTGCTTTGGTGCTTATGCAAAACGCTGGAACGAAACCTTTTCTCAAGCTATCCAAGTTACGTATGAATTCTTATTCCGTGTAAAAATCTCCTATTTTATTAAATCTTCTACGAAAAGTGTTAATTAGAGTTGACCTAAAACTTTATACCATTATAAATAAAACTTTAAAAGCTCTCTACTCTCTATAATAAAAAATCATTCTCTCTGAAGACTTAGACGAACCGACGCCTTGGGCATCGACCTTTTCAACCCGAATCGCCGTTGATCTTTCGTTCACGCTTCAAGAGGTGGGTACCCATCAATCCATCTTGTTCTTCTCAGACCCCGTCGCGTAGGATGCGTTCGATCGCGCATCGACGGGTTTAAAAATCTTATTTAAACCTAAATACCTCATAAATTAATAGACCTATATATTTAATATATGCTTTCCCTTGAAAGTTGTATATTCTGTAAATTGAGTTTATACGTTATTTCTCTTTTCTTTTCAAGAATCCCTTTTGTTTGAGTCATTAATATTTTACCTTATATTAGGTCTGCATATTTAATATATTTACTTCTTTTTTTATGTCTGTAAAATTAATTAAATTATAATATTTATAAATTTGATAGATTAACTTAATTGGCATAATATCATATTGATATTATTTATTTTCAAATCTATATAGTTAGGAAATTATCCTTCTACTAAGACTATAATAATAAATATTATTGTTGCAGGTTTATATTATTATTTATTTAAAATTAATTAAGCCCAAAAATTAAACTATATTTTTATTTTAAATTAAAAGAATAATAAATTGTACCATCTTAAAGTTTCGGGTCCGAACTCATGATTACGAACTCAAATTCGCGTCCACAAACCCGACTTCGCAACCATCGATGTATTAGTCCCGGTATTTTGGTCATACATTTTTACTCCGACCTCAGATTAATGCGATTCTTACGGCATTGGAAAGAATATAGCGAGCTTTACAACTTTGTGTGAAATAGCCATTTCACGAATCGAACGTTTTAGAGGTCAAAATAGAGTACCAAGTTGGGTTTAATTTTGAATGACTCAAGCCTATTCGAATTTAGTGTTATTTTTTAATTCTCGTGACCAAAGTTCCTGTGTATATTATATCGTAAGGTCTTTCGATCGATGGTCATGATAAATCATAACTTAATAATTATAAATACCATTTAATTTAAGTATCTAATTATTATATATATATATATATCAATTTATCGCTTCAATGCGACCTCTTCGATAACACAAAGTGTTAGAAATTCGATACCTCGTGAACATCGAATCCCGACCTTGCCGTTATCGAGAATATATTTATAATTAGCCTATTCTATGTTGTATTAGAATGTATGTAAATATATATATATGTATATATAAATATAAGATAATCTAATATAAATCTTTTTGTACATCTGACCTTCTGTATTTTCATCTGAATTACATTATAGGAGTTATGAGTAAGTTAGGACATATGTACGAGAGTGTATGAGATCATGCCTACGCTTGGGCGTAGTGACTCACCGAGATGGTATCGAAGCGAGGAATATATCGTATTCACATGCCTTACAACTCATGGTGGAATGGGACCCATGACGAGTCGGGTGAGTGTGAATTGATAACTCAGATACTGGCATATACAAAGGATCCTATCACCCTGAGTTTTAATACGAGAGGATTAGATATGAGATATGATACGAGAATCGGGCTTTGGGCCTTAGCTATGGTGAGGTTTCTTTTACGGTTACGTGAAACTCGATATATTGGCGTCTATATACGGATGCAACACCTCTATGGTAGTATAAACTATCACACGAAGTACATCCAGGTTACTACGGAACCTTTTTCTTAGAAAATGTGAATTAGGAAGGTTGCCTCACTATAGTTTGTCATAGGATTAAGTATAAAAGTATGATAAGATATGAGTATGAGATAAGATAAGTTATGATACGAGTACGATAATAAGACATCGCTGTGTAGGCCAGCAAAAGATAAAGAACTTAAGTCTCTGTACGTGTCGTTCCTTGCGTAGCCACCGTAAGGGCAACAACGTCTTTCAGTCAAGACGGATCTCTGAGAGAGATTATGAGTATGAGTGTGTTATGAGTGAGTTTGGCCATTATGTCTCCCCATTGGCTGGGTGGTGGAGTATGAATATGACACGAGGGCATTATAATATGGTGGTATGATACTATGTTGACTCTCCCATAGTAGCTCGAGCAGCGACTCTGGCATAGGTCGTTTATGATTTCACTAGTATGTTAGTTACGCTAATGCGATGTACAGACGTATGTGCGAGAATGATAATAAGACATGATATGATATGTTATGAGATATGATAAGGTACGTTAAGATATGAGTGTCTAGATCATGGTCTTGCATTTATGATATGATATGAGTTTTACGATATGGATGTGATTTTGCCTTTCTTTTGCTATCTACTTTAAGATACTATGTTTATCTCTCACAAGATGCACCCACAATGCACCTGAGTAGTATGGGGTGGATTGGTGGTGTATCCACTGAGTTTACGTGACTGAGTAAACTCATCCCACGATAATCTAATAGTTGTAGGTGACATCGCTGGTGGAGTAGATGTCATCCACCTAGATCTCGCCGACGTTGATTTCATTGATTACGTGGGCGTTGAGTACCAGGAGCCTTTGGAGGGCGACGTTGCCGATTATCAGGAGGACTACAGTGTTGGTTTTGATCCGAGCGCCGGATATTGATTTAGTAGACTCGGTATTGGATTTTGTCTTATATTATTATCATTGACTTTATGCTTTTATTTTATTTTAATCGGATTTGTCTCCGATTTGACTTATCTATTAGTTGTGGATTGATAGCATTCTATCGCATTTTATTAGATTTATTCAGCATTTATGATTATTTTATATTCCACTTTGGTATGTTGGCTTTCACGGATTTCGTGGAACCATTATTACGCGAGAACTCTGATTAGGTGTATGTCCGCTTAGCATATCCGGGATATGTGCGGGTCATAACTCGAAATTCTAGGCTCTCGGGATGGGGTAGAATTTCGGGTCGTGACAGGAACCTAGAGAGCGAATTTCGGATCGTCTCTGCAGATGACAAGAATGATGGTGAGGAGGCTAATGGCAAGGCTATAAATGATACGGACAGTGATGGTGGCAGCAGCTGGAAAGAAGATTTAGACAATGATTCTGAAATTGAGGTCACTTTTGGCGAAGGCAGATTTGATCATGCAGACCCAAGCGAACTTCCTGTTCATGATCTTCTCACCTCTTCAATAAATGCCAATTTCTTTGGAAGTGTCTGAGAAAGAGGATAAAGCCATCCTTGTCAAGGACATGCTTCTGCCCAATGATGGTAATGAAGTTGTTGCTATAGCAAATACCAAATCTGATATCCGAAATAGATAGGCGGTTGAACTTAAGAGACTCCAATGGTCTCTTAAGTACTCCGAGTAATTTATTTCGTTTCTCTTCCCCTCGATGACCATAATTACTTGGAATATTAGAGGTCTTGGGAGGCCCCACAAACGTGCGGTCGTCAAGAACGTTATCAAAGGTTCTAAGGCGAATATTGCCATGCTACAAGAAACCAAATGGAATGATGTAGATCGCTCCAAGATGCTATCCATTGTCCCCAATTCTAACTAGAATTGGGCTCACAAAAATGCAGTCAATTCGAATGAGAGGATTATCGTGATGTGGGACAACTCGGTTTCCGTCTACCTAGGTTAATGGATCAGAATTTTTTCCATTTCTGTTTTATTATATGACAAACATAATAATTCGTCTTTTCTAATGTCGGCTGTTTGTGGTCCCTACTGAAGGGGTGCGGATATTGAGCTTTGGGAGGATTTGTTTCGGTGGAAAATCATCAATAAAGGTCCCTGGCTGGTTTGTGGTGATTTTAATGCTATCTCTCACCCGTTGGAGAGATCCAACAATAGAAATTATTCGCCTTCCATGCATAATTTTAACGACTTCGTGAATGAGGCTGATCTCATCAACGTCCCCATGTCGAGAGCCCAATTCACTTGGTCCAACTCTTTCTGGTGCTAGATATTTTCTCTCCATAGTAGATGATTTCACCCGTTGCACATGGATTTACTTTATGAATCATAAATCAGACACCAAACAAATCCTCAAGTCTTTTTTTTTTTTATGATGGTTAGAAATCAATTTCAATGTTCGATACGTGCTATTCACACTGACAATGGAACTGAGTTCTTTTCCACTGACATTCAAGCCTATTTCAAGACAATGGTGATATTCATCAACATTCATGTGTTGCAACACCGCAACAAAACGGTGTCGCCGGACGTAAACATTGCTATTTACTTGAAATTAGCTTGGGCCCTTTGATTCCAAGCTAATTTACCACTCAACTTTTTGGGGCCATTGTGTTCTTCATGCTGCTTACCTAATTAATTGGTTACCTACACCAATCTAACATGGCAAAAGCTCATATGAAGTTTTGTTTAACAAGCCACCACACTGTTCTCATTTGCGTGTTTTTGGTTGCCTTTGTTATGCCCATAATATCCAATACCGCCACAAGTGTGATTCATGCATCTATCTTGCTCATCCACATGCCCAAAAACCTCATCGTGTTTATGATTTGGAAACCAACACTATTTTCACTAGCTGTGATGTTGTTTTCCATGTATCCATTTTCCCATTTGCGACCATCATCCCGCTCTCTTCTCAAATGACCACCCCCCTTCCCATGCCTATCTCTAATAGCCCACCCAATTATTCCAATACCAATTGTCCTTCCACACCCACCCCAACTTTAACTCCAACTGGATACAATAACCCCACTTCATCTCCAATAGTGACTCCCTCTCATGGTATAACTCGTCCCATTACCCATTCTAATTCTATAACCCTTACTGACCCACCATCGGTACCCTTATCCACTGACCAACCTGGCCCTATTATTGCCCCAAATGATCCCCTTCCCACCATTACGCGCCACTGTACTCGAACAACAAACCCACCCACATATTTGTGAGATTACTATTGTGGTCCCCGATTCCTTTGTCATCGTCAATGTCCACCTTGCAATCAGATAAACCCTACCCCCTCAGCTCCACTCTTTGTTATGATAAACTCTCGTCTTCTCATAATATTTTTGTTGTTGCCATTTCTTCAACCGCCGAACCCACTACCTTTATTGCAACTGCAAAAGATCGACAGTGATATGAGGCGATGTCAAAAGAAATTGATGCTTTAGAAGCTAACAATACTTGAATGTTACTACCTTTACCAGTCGGGAAGAAACCTATTGGATGTAAGTGGGTATACAAGATCAAATATCGGGCTAATGGCATCATTGAGCGCTACAAAGCTCGTCTTGTTGCAAAAGGTTTCTCACAAAAAGAGGGCCTTAATTACCATGAAACTTTTGCACCTGTCGCCAAGCTTGTCACTGTATGATGCCATCTTGTTGTCACGTCTATTCATGATTAGTCCTTGCACCAACTTGATGTTCAAAATGTGTTTCTATATAGTGATCTCCATGAAGAAGTATACATGCGCATCCCCCCTTGGTTTTCACGGAAGAAAGAGATTCGTGTTTGGAAACTAAAAAAATCTCTCAATGGATTAAAGCAGGCTTCTCGCAATTGGTTTGCCAAATTCTCTAATGCACTGTATGTGTTGGATATTTAAAAGTTTATTTAACTTGTCTTTTCCCAAGAGGTGTGTCTTTTCAAATTTGTGTCTTTTCAATTGAGGTGCCTTTCCAAAGAGGTGTGTCTTTTCAAAATGAAGGGTCTTTCCAAAGTGGTGTGTCTTTTCCAAAGGGATGCGTGTAGCACTTTTTCAGAGGAAAATGGTGCATTAACACACCACTTGATTTCTATTTAAGGAATCAAAATTATTATTTTTATAATAACATTGGAGTCTCTCTTCTCTCTGGTTCTGTCTTTAAAGGTTTTGATCAGAGCGTTCTTGCAATATTTGGTGTTTGGATAGCGTGATTGAATTCACCAAATCCTTCACAAGAATATATAGCCGGTTCGTTGTATCCTGGAATCAATTTGTCGGTAACTTATTGGTGGCCACTTTGTCGAAGTGGTGGGGGCAAATATTAGTTTAAAGACAACGATATTTCTCGTGCCTCGGACTGGTTCCTTGTATTATTTCGGGTTAACATTTCTCACTTTTCCAACAATTTTAAACCAATGTTTGTAAAATGATATTTCCTTCATCATGCTACCATGGTTGGTTTGGAGATGGCATATAGATCATTTGACGAAGGCAAGAAAGAAGATCGATTGAAACAAATAACATTGATATATCTGAGCAAGCAAGTCAAATAATATGAATCCCCTACCGGACATATTTTTGGTTTTGGGGCTGCACAAAATCATAAGATGTTCTGCCCATTGGACAGCATAGATCAGTAAGGACTGCCACACGGCACCATATGGCTTAAACGTCGAAAGTTAAGGGTTTGATCTTGTGCTAAATAATATTGTTCTTCAAAGTTCTTTTCTTATTGTTGGGTTCTACGTAGCAATTGGCTTCAGATTTTCTTTCAAACTATATTTTACTAACTGTTGGAAAGGTTGCTTCAAGTACTGACCTAATTTCTCAAAGAGTTGAATTTGTTCAAGAGATGGAAAATCAACGCCATCTTATGGATCTTCTTCATAATCAAAGAGCAAATAGAAAGCAAGCTTTAACTATAGTTTTTGTGGAGACAAAGCGAGGAGCAGATTCATTGGAACGCTGGTTAAGTAGGAGTGGGTTTCCCGCAACAGCTATCCATGGCGACAAGACACAACCACTTCGAGGTTTCGAATCCGATGACACATGGAAGCATTTTAAAAAGCAACATGGGTTTCCTTTGCCTTTGAAAACCTTGAAACCCATTCAAATTTGCTATCAAAACCTTGGAACCCATACGCATTTAGATTCAACATCCTATTAACAAGCCACCCTCCGATCTTCTCGATCTTTGAAAATAGAAAACAGGAAATGGAGGGAAAATATTCAAATTCTCTTCACCCAAAGGAATGGGTTAAGGGAAATGTTGTTGGATCTGGGGCCTTTGGCAGTGCCAACCTGGCAATGAAAAAATCCACTGGTGAACTCTTTGTCGTGAAATCTGCTCCCTCAAATGCCAAATCAATGTCGCTCAAGGAGGCTGAAATCCTACCAACCCTTGATTCACCCTATCTCGTAGATGCCTTGGACACAACTCAACCGATCAGAAATTTGACCTATTCATGGATTACATGGCTGGAGGGAGTTTATCTGACATCGTCGAAATGTTTGGTGGGGCATTCAACGAGTCCGTCATCCGTTCTTGCACTAGAGAGATCCTCCACGGACTCAGATATATCCACAAACAGGGGATCGCGCATTGTGATCTCAAATGCAAGAATATGATCGTGGGTGTGCTAGACGGTTGAGTTCTCCTAAAACTGTCAATTCGTTCGCATCAATTTTCGGGTCTCCATTGTGGATGACACCAAAAGTATTAAAAAACGAAGGGTTGGATACAACTTCAGAAATTTGGTCTCTAGGATGCATGGTTATCGAGATGGCCACCAGGAGGCCACCATCGTCAGTTCAAGACTTAGTTTCATTATAGACCTTGATAAACTTTGAGTTATTTCCACTAAAGTGAAAATTCAAGTCTGTAAGACATTTTCATTTATGCACGTATTCCTGGCTTTGCTCTAATTTATAACTTTTAAATCGTGGGGGATTGTTGGATATTTAAAAGTTTAATAAACTTGTCTTTTCCCAAGAGGTGCGTCTTTTTAAAATTGTATCTTTTCAATTGAGGTGCCTTTCCAAAGTGGTGTGTCTTCTCAAAATGAAGGGTCTTTCCAAAGTGGTGTATCTTTTTCAAAGGGATGCGTGTAGCACCTTTCATAGGAAAATGGTGCATTAACACACCACTTGATTTCTATTTAAGGAATCAAAATCATTATTTTTATAATAACATTGGAGTCTCCCTTCTCTCTGATTCTGTCTTTAAAGGTTTTGATAAGAGCGTTCTTACAATATTTGGTATTCGGATAGCATGATCGGATTCGCCAAATCCTTCACAAGAATACACAGCCGGTTCATTGCATCCTGGAACCAATTTGCCGGTAACCTGTTGGTGACCACTTTGTCGAAGTGGTGGGGGCAAACATTGGTTTAAAGACAATGATATTTCTCGTGCCTTGGACCGATTCCTTGTATTATTTCGGGTTAACATTTCACACTTTTCCAACATCATGTTGCCGAGTACCAGCAATCAAGGGTCGATTACTCTTTGTTTACTTGCATTCAATGTTCATCGAGCACCTTTGTCCTCGTTTATGTTGACGACATTATCATTATACCGGCAATGACGATGTTGCCATCTCTTCCCTTTAATCCTTCCTTCACCATAGATTCAATATAAAGGATTTGGGGCCCCTTAAATATTTTTGGGGGATTAAAGTTTCTTGTTCAAAACAAGGTCTCTTCCTCTCCCAATGCAAGTATACACTCGAAATACTACAAGATATGGATTTATTGGGTTCACGGCCTGTTGACTTTCCCATGGAGCAAAATTTAAAGCTTACTCCTCTTGATGGTTCGCTTCTCTCTGATCCAACTGCTTATTGTCGCTTAGTCGGTCGTTTGATCTATTTGACCATGGCTAGACTAGATTGTTTTGGTTGCCCACATTTTAAGTCAATTCATGCATCAACCATGCAAGCCGCATCTTGATGCCGCCATCGCGTTCTATGGTACCTTAAGGGTATTCCAGGGCAAGGTTTATTACTTTCTTCCACTAGCAACCTTCACGTCTCAGCCTATTGTGATTCTGATTGGGCCAGCTGCCCCATGAACAAAAGATTAGTTACTAGCTATTGTACCATGCTTGGTGATAGCCCCATTTTTTGGAAGACAAAAAAGCAAAGCCCCGTTTCGAGATCGTCTTTCTCCAAAGCTGAATATCGCTCATTGGCGGTTGCAACTTGTGACTTAAGTTGGTTACGGTATCTCTTAGCAGATCTTGGCATCTCGCACTCATCTCCAATGACGCTCTATTGTGAGAATCAAGCAACTCTTTACATTGCTGCTAATTCAGTACTCCATGAACGTACCAAGCATCTAGAGTTAGATTGTCACTTGGTTTGTGAAAATATTCTGCAGCAGGGCATCATCCAAACTGCTCACGTTTCCACAGCCCATCAACCAGCAGATATCTTTACAAAAGCTCTTAGTAAATATCAGTTCCTTTACCTTACATCCAAGTTGAGTGTTTTTAACATTCACGCTCCAACTTGAGGGGGCGTATTAGAATGCCTATCCGGTCATCACGGCTGTAATCTCTTACCCACAATTGGCAACGCATATCGTCCATGTATTCTTTTTATTTATTTGGATTCACTTTGTATACAGTTGTATATATATCCCTTCAATCAAGGGATTCTTTAGTACCCACCATTGTGCATATATAGATGACAAATGACATTAATAATTAAAAATTCCAAAAATTCGTCAAATTCAAAGAGATTGGAGAGAAAAATAAGAAGAATTGACGAAACAAATAAATATTGGACAAAAAGTTCAGAGGACCACTTATTCAAAAAAAAATTCCAAAATTTTTTATTGATTTGGAAAATTCTATGACAGCTTGCTAGTACTAGAATAATGTGACCAACCTAATATCCGTTGTCTTCTGATCTTATGATAGACAAAAAAATATATTTTTCATAATCATTTCCCAATCAATTCTTCCCTGGAAGTCGTAACGCACATAATCTGATATTTCCCCGATAAAATGAGATTGGAATTCAATTTAGGTCTCCTAGAGCTCGTCCAACTTTTCTTTTGTTGACCCATAATGGGGCCCAAGCACTGCTCCCAGTCACAATGCACCACATAAGCTGTCTGCAAATTTGTCCACAATTTATAATTTTCCCATAAACTATTTCATCTTAATCGTGTAAAGGGCGGATTCATATTGGAATGGGACCTGCTTTCTATTTGCACTCTTATTCTCATCTACATATTATTCATATGTGAAAAAATAAAGACTGGCGTTACTACCACAATAATTTATGTTACAGCCACCTCTTTATAATTTGTACAGCCTGAGATTTGTAGTGGGAGAATTCAGAAAGTCACATAAAGTTCCTTCTTGTTCTGGTTTGTTCTCCTATTAAAAAACATGTCATTTAAAGATTGTTATTCCACCTCATATTGTTAATTTCTTGCCAAATGTGTTTTAGAATATTACATTTCTGACATTGATTTTTGCTACAATCCATGTCAGATCTAGTCAATCCAACGGTTGGAAAAACAGCTGAATTCCATATTTGGTTCAACCGGCTGGACTTACCAAACCAAAGCCCTCAACGCCTAATGAGGTAATACTTAATAATTAATGCCTTTTAGATTCTTGTTTTTGTAGAATTATGGACGATTGCTTGACAGTAAGGTTAGGAAAATAATATGAATTAAATAGAGAGTATTGATGGTAGTTTTCTTTATAAATAACCGTTGTTGATTGAGGTGACCCCATGGGTTTTGGAGGCTGTAGAATGCGGCTGAAGGTAATAGCTTATGCTGCGCTTCTTCTTGTATTCAGCAGCCATGGAGTTGTAGGAAGAAGGGTATCTAGAGAAGAAAATATAGAGTTAGAAAGAGAACTCAATATCATTAATAAGCCGGCTGTAGAATGCCGTTGAAGGTATAACTTGTGCTCCCCTCTATGTTTTGAATGATATGTTATTGGGCTTACAAGAGCAGGTTTAAATTGCTCTTTTAAAGAGATCCAAATTCATCTCTTTTACTCTTCGAAAAAGCTAAGAGCACTTATAATTAAACACAGTCCGATACCAAAGTGTTCTGCCCCAAAACAGAGAGCTGCTCTTTGCCTCCAAAGAGCAATCCCAAACACAGCCTATAACCTATGTTTTAGGTGAAAGAGGGACTATACTTTATAACATAAACTTATAACTTAAGTTGTCATTTACGGGTTGGGTCATCGTGTTGGGTATTGGGTCGGGGCAGGTCAGGTCTTGCATGTAAAACTGACCCGAAAGTAGGCTTATGTCCGCTCCGACTGTTAACAAGCCTAGGTACACATTGACCACACACCACCCTTAGTATAGAACCAATCGAAGTCGATCTCCATGATCAGAGCATACCTGCATGGATTTCATGGATGTTTGATCTATGAAACTTTATTTGTGCAGGTAGACTGAGATTGATGTGTACATAGAGGGCTTGGGCTTGTAGCACAGTGATAACTTGATAATATTGCAACCTCGAGATTGCAGGTTCTAGCCCAGCTTTCCTTTCAAATCCGAAACGGAAAAAAATGTGTACATAGCTGTCTTGTTACATAACACAAACTCCCCTGTTTAGTTAACTAACGTAAACTCAATAATTAATGGGGTTTTTATGCAAGATGGAGTAATATATCTTTACTTGTTTATGCCCTTGATGTCTCCATAATAAAGGTTTAAGTGATTTATGCCGTGGTTGTAGACAATGCATGGAGATATCATGGTGGTCAATTATTTTTACCCACTAAGGATGTAATGTCCCAAAAATTTCGACCTTTGAACAGTCCGTCTCGATGTGCATGCCTAACTGGTCACGCACCTAAGAAAAATAAAAATATTAAAGTGACTTAAGTTAGCTTGAGTTTTTGAGTAAGAAAGAAGGATAATAGGATGTGTATGACCATTAGATGATGTGAGATACACCGAGGTTCGGTGTGTTGGCTTAACACCCAAACATTTTGTTTTAAGTATAAGAGTTAAATGTGAAGAGAATTTATTTCTCGTACCTTAGGTTGTTGAGAAGAAATTAATGAGAAGAGAGAGAAGGAAGGGGGGCTTTGAATTCGTGAGTGTGCGTGCAAGACCGGAACTTGTGTGTGTGAAATTAAGGATATGAGATCAAGGAGAATCTAAGATTTCATCTTTGAAACCCTAGCGGATGCGTGAGTGTGTGAATCGAGAAATCGATCCAACCAAAGGTTAGAAGAATTATGATTTAGTTGTGATTTGGATGTGTGTTTATTTTTAATTAGCATATGGATGAGAAATTTGAAAGATAGGAATTAAGAAGTAAGAAAATGAGATTGAGAAGTTAGAAACTGTGAATATGAGAAATATGGCAAAATCGATTGATCGAAATAAGTGACCGATCGATCGATTTTATCAAGAGTGAAAGTATGAAAGTTTCTGGAGAAATCGATCCATCAATTTGTAAACCGGTCAATCGATTCAAACACTGATCGATCGATTTGTGAAAAACAGTGGGTGTGTTAAGGGACACCGATCGATCGAAATGAAAATTCGATCGATCCAAATGTGTCGACAGGCTCCAGTTCAGGTCGACAGGTTCTTAGTGAAGTCAATAGGATGAGGATTGGTTTATGAGTAAATCGATCGATCGATCAATTTGAGAAACCGATCGATCGATTTGGGAATCTATCGATCTATTTAGGCAGATTCAGGATTTTTTTTTTTTTTCTAAGAGGACTTTGAGGAGACCTTATATCTTTCCATTTTACGTCATTTATGATATATGGACTATGATTTGATGTGTTCTAGGTATGAGCTTCTGTATATGTGTGAGAGACTAGCTCGGACTTAAAGGAGTTTGTTTTGCTTCTCGTTGAGGTAGGGAAAACTTCGTAACATGTATATTTGATTACAACTAGCATGGATTAAGTGATGTGATAAGAGTATGTGTATTTCTATGATTTTGTCTCCGAATTAGCATGAATTTCATTCATAGCTTTTAACATGTGAATTGTGTGTGTATGAACACTAAGAAAAACTACGTGTGTGTATATGACATTAGATAAGTGTGTGTGTGTGTGAAATCATCAATATGTGTGTGTACATCAGAAGGATGTAAATATGTGTGTGTACATCAGAAGGATGTAAATATGTGTGTGACATCAGAAGGATGTGAATAAGTATGTGTGTGCAAACTTTGAAACTTCGAACTATTATAAATTATCGCAAACTCATGGTGATAAACTACATATAGACTTAGCACTTTGATTTAAGGTTCATGTGTAGATACCCTACCGATGCGGCGGTATAACCGTGACTGGTACGGCGGGATATCCGTAAGTGTTCTTCGTTGTGGCGGGATATCCATTCTTTGATTACCATTCTACGATAATATTTTGTGTGGCCCAATCACCTCTTCGTAGGGACTTGAGATAAATCTATGTGCGTGAAATTATTCATTGAACGATGATGATTGGGTTTTCCCATCGATAAATCTTTGTGGCTCTCGATGCTATATATGCTCGAGAGAATATTTAAGTATTTTAAGTGTGTGTATGCAATAAGAACAAGTTTTTGAAATTATGACTTGTGACTCAGAAATGTGCATCAGATCTTTGTTTTCGTCAATTTAAATGCTTTTAAATTGTAACTCTCAGTAATAAATGTGTGTTTGAATTATGTCATGAAAGATATGTGTGGTGTGAAAGATATGCATGTTAGTTATGTTTCCCTATTGAGCTTAGACTGTTAGCTCATCTCTCGACTATACGCACAAGTACATGTATTGAGGCGGGGACTGAGGACGTAGATCTTGAGGACCTAGAGTACATGCCAAAGGAGGAGATTGAGCCCCCTCCTGATGAGTTCTTTTAGTGGACTGGCACTGCATACTTTGATATTTTGTTTGTAAAGCTTGGTACGTCTGGCCAGTATAAGATAGAATTGATGTAATTATAGGATACGGTATTTATTTTGTGAACCATCTTTGGGTGACTACTGTTTGTCATTGGTGGTTCAGTTCGATTCTTTTGTTCATGCGTTTGGCATGGGATTAGAACCGTCTTTTGTTATACGTTTGGTTATGTCATTATATAGAAATGAAGATTTATTTTTCTTATGATGACTCGATCTACTTATTTAGAATGCATGCTTTGTTTTCGCATTGTGTATGGATATGCCAAGTGTTTGGTGTGTTCCGGGATCGGTCTTATTGACCATCCGACGGCACGAGTTTCTGGGTGTAAAAATTCGGACTGTCATAGATGGTATCAAAGCTCTTTGCTTTAGAGATTTCTGACAAGCCTTAGATGTGATTTTTATGTTTAAGATTGTGTCAGAATGTAGGGACCTGCTAATGAAACTCTTGGTTTCATATTGCAGAATGTCATGTCCACTAGAGGTCGAGGACGACCAAGAGGCAGTTATAGACGAAGCTTGAGAAGTGGGGACGAGATTCCCACCAGTTCCAACAAAGTTCCGATAGGTATCTAAGAGATTCCGGAGGAAATTATTTCAGAAGCGAGGAGTCAAGAGAGAGGTGAAGAGAGAAATGAAGAGAGAGCGGACAGGCAGAGAATGGCACTAGGCATAGAGGCTGTGGTTAACGCCATGGTGTAACAAACGGCATTGATGGCTACTAACAATGCCAATCATCAAGTGCAGACACTACAACCACCTACACCCTCAGCGTTCACAGAGTTTCGGAAGATGCGTCCTCCAAATTTTTCAGGACAAGCTAAGCCAATGAAAGCTGAGAATTGGCTCAGTGAGATGGAAGAAATATTCAGTGTACTTTCATGCACTGAAGACAAAAGAGTCAGATGGGTAACATTTATGCTAGATGGGGAAGCAAGCCCATGGTGAAAGTCGGTATCGAGAACAAGAGAACAAGTAAATTTGGGAATGTCATGGACGTGGGAAGAGCTTGTTGAGGAGTTCAATAAATAGTACTTTCCCAAGGTAGTACGGAATCAGATGGAAATCAAATTTCTTCAATTAGACCAAGGAAAGATGATGGTACGAGAGTATGGAGTTGAATTTATGAGACTTGCTAGATTCGCTCCAGAGTATGTGGCCTCAGATCTGATGAAGGCCAAGAAGTTACAAAGCGGCTTAAAGTCGAATATCCGCGATAGGATTTCAGTTTTTGAGTTAGAAACTTATGGCGAAGTGATGAGCAAGGTGCTTGTAATGGAAGAAGACATCGAGGAGATGTTTAAAAGGAGAGGTCAACAGAGTAAAAGAAGGACAAATCAGGGAATAATTGGTTACTACGAGCCAATAAACAAAAAGTCGCGATACGTAGCTCTAGTTCCGAGATTACCGGCATCGACTAATTTCTCTAGACCACCTGTGCCTACAGTGATGTGGCCTATCCATTATTAGGGCCCTGCGATTACTACAGGGTTATTAGTTACCCAAGGTTTCTTTAGAGCAGCATCATCCACACCGACTGAGACGTGTGCTAGATGTTGCAAGTCCCACAAGACCTCAGATTGTAGAAGGGGTACGGGCGGATGTTTTAAGTGTTGAAAGATGGGGCACATGATTAGAGACTGCCCAGAGTTGAAGAAGGAGAGGACAACATCCAGGCCTATCGTGACAAGGAGGCCGATTGTGCAAGGCGTGCATATCTTACTCAGAGGCCCGAAGAATGATATCATCCAAGGTAAAGATTCTTTTTAATTTCAAGATATATATATCATTGATTAAAATTTTAGATAGAGAAGGCGCATCAATTTTCAAAGTAGTCTTTCAAATTTTTGGTGTGTATATATTTTCAATTAATGCATATATAATTGGTTAAATATACATGCATGACGTAGGTACTTTGCAATTGTACGGTAAGGACGATTATCTGTGCTATGAAACGAGAGTGTTGATAGACCCGGAGTCTACTCACTCATTTGAAACACCATAGTTTGCGAACAAAGTAAAAGTCATTCTCGAGATATTTGATTTTGTTTTGGAAGTATCAGTTTCAATGGGAAATGCGGTTCTTACAGATACAATGTGTCGGTCCGTTATAGTCGCCATCAGAGATTACGATAGTCATGAATTGGTGGCGGATTTGATCCTAATGGATATGCAAGGATTCGATATAATCCTTGGCATGGATTGGTTATCCACGCATGACGCAGCCGTTGATTGTCGAAGGAAGATGGTAACTTTTCAACCCAATGGGGATAGATAGTTCAAGTTTCTAGGAATGCGGTCGACATTTATACCGCTTATCTTCGCAGTCCGAGCAAAATGTTTGATGAAGAAAGGATGTAGTGGATACTTTGCTTTTCTGAAAGAGCAATGGGAAGAGAAGAATGTGATATCAGAAATTTTGATTGCTCGTGAGTTTCAAGATGTATTTTCGAATGAGTTGTCGGGATTACCACCAGATAGAGAAGTAGAGTTCGCTATCGACTTAACACTAAGAACGGAGCTAGTATCAAAAGCACCATATCGAATGGCTCCTGCTGAGTTGAAGGAATTGAAGGAGCAGTTACAGGAACTCTTAGACAAAGGATTCATAAGACCTAGTGTGTCTCCTTGGGGAGCACTGATCTTATTTGTGAAGAAGAAGGACGGGTCGATAAGGTTATGCATCTACTATCATCAGTTGAACAAATTGACAATCAAGAATCGATACCCTTTACCCAGGATCGACGATCTGTTTGATTAGTTACAGGGTGCAAGATTCTTTTCCAAGATCAACTTAAGATCTAGATATCATTAATTGAGAGTCAAAGCAGAAGATATACAGAAGACAACATTCAAGACCAGATATGGACACTAGGAGTTCTTGGTGATGCTGTTCGGATTGACTAATGCACCAGCTTCGTTCATGGGCTTAATGAATCGAGTGTTTAAACCACACCTCAATACTTTTCTGGTGGCGTTCGTAGATGACATCCTCATCTACTTAAAAATGAAGAAAGAGCATGAACAACATTTAAGAATTTCTCTACAGACGCTATGTGAACACTAATTATATGCGAAACTCAGTAAGTGTGAGTTTTGGTTAGAGAAAGTGAGTTTCTTGGGACATGTCTTAGAGGAAGGTGTTACAGTAGATCCAGCAAAGAGCGAGGCAGTATTAGAATGGGAACAATCAAAGACTGTGATTAAAATTCACAGTTTTCTTAGTCTGGTTGGGTACTACAGAAAGTTTATAGAGGGATTTCAAAGATCTTAGGACCGCTCACGAAACTTACAAGGAAGAACGTGAGGTTTGAGTGGACTGAATAGTGTGAGAAGAGTTTTCAATAACTCAAGAAGAGGTTAACTACAACACCAGTGTTGGCTATACCTTCAAGCAGTGGAGGGTTTGCTGTATACAGCGACGCTTCACACAGTGGTTTAGGTTGTGTGCTCAACTAAGATAAAAAGGCTATTGCATATGGGTCGAGACAGGTTAAGGACCACGAGAAAAATTATTCGACATGTGATTTGGAACTAGCAGCAATGATCTTTGTATTAAAAATATGGAGACACTATTTGTATGGAGAGACCTTTGAGGTATTCACGGATCATAAGAGCCTCAGATATTTGTTTACACAGAAGGAACTGAATATAAGGCAACAGAGATGGATGGAATTTCTCAAGGACTACGATTGCTCCATTCTGTATCATCCGAGTAAGGCAAATATTACAGCAGATGCTTTGAGTCGGAAGAGTTCGACTCTATTATCTACCCTTGTTATGGGGATTCGAAGATGGAAACTATTAGAGGATCTTTCGTTGTATGACACGAAGATCAAGGTACAAGCTTCAGGAGCCTTGTTGGCTAACATCACTATCCGACCAACAATCTTCGATCACATTCATTAGTTACAGATGAAAGATACAGAATTAGTAAATATCAGACAGGGTGTGATTGATGGTAGTAGACCAAATTTCTCCATCAAGGAGGATGGATCACTGTTGTTCAGGGGATGTATATGTATATCGATCGATGCCAACCTTAGGCAGACTATCTTAAACGAAGCCCATAAGTCTAAGCATGCTATTCATGCTAGTGGTACCAAGATGTACCAGGATTTGAAGAACTACTGGTGGAGAGGTTTAAAACAGGATGTTGTTGAGTACATTTCAAAGTGTTTAGTATGTCAGCAAGTGAAAGTAGACCATAGACATCCGGCAGGTTTATTGCAACCTCTGCCAATACCAGAGTGGAAATGAGAGTCGATTTATGTGAACTTTATATTAGGATTACCACGGACGGTAAAGAAGTATAATGTCATTTGGGTGGTCATTGATTGACTAACCAAATCAACTCATTTCTTGCCATACAACATGATGTATATAGCATGCAGGCTAGCAGAGATGTATATGAAGGAGATAGTCCGATTGCATTGTATTCCAACCAGCATTATTTCAAATCGTGACCCGTTGTATACTTCAAAGTTTTGGCAAAAGTTTCAAGAACGAATGGGTACGCAATTGGATTTTAGTTCGGCATTTCACCCACAGAAAGATGGATAAACAGAATGGGTGAATCAAATCATAGAATATATGCTCAGAGCATGTATACTTGACTTTCGAGGATCGTGGGATCAACACTTACCATTGATTGAATTTATATACAATAATAGTTTTCAGACAAGTATCGACATGACACCTTATGAAGCACTGTATGGACGGTGATGTAAATCACCGATCAATTGGGAAGAGACCAGAGAAAAGTTTGTATTGTGCCCAATAATTATTGAGAGCAATGTCGAGACCATTCGTCTGATAGGTGATAGAATCAAGACAGCTCAGAGTAGACAAAAGAGTTATGCCGACATAAAGAGAACAAGTATTGATTTTCAAATTGACGATCATGTGTTTGTCAAGATCTCACCAATGAAGGGTGTGATGTGCTTTGGAAAACGTGGGAAGCTAAGCCCACGCTACCTTGAGCCTTATGAGATTTTGGGTCGGGTTGGTGAAGTAGCGTATAGAATTGCCTTACCACCGCAACTTGATCGGGTGCACAATGTTTTTCACGTGTCAATATTATGAAAGTACGTGAAGGACCCAACTCATGTCTTCAACGATCAACCGATCGAGATTTATGAGGATCTGACCATGAGAGAGGATCCGGTGCTGATACTTGATCAAAAGGAGCAAGCGTTGCGCACAAAACAAATTCCGTTAGTGCTTGTTAAGTGGTAAAATCACTCCATAGAGGAGGCTACTAGGGAGCGCGAGGCGGAGATTCGTGATCAATACCCTCAGTTGTTCGTTGAGAGTTGAGAAGAGTTGTAAATTTTTTTTGAGATTATAAACTTGAATTTTCATATGTAATAGTTAGTTTGATGAACATGTAAAGGCCAATTATATGAAAGTCAACGATGTTATAATAAATTTGGAGTAAAAAATATAAAGTTTAAGGTTTTCTATCAAAACCGACCGATCGAAACTTAAACCAATCGATTTGATAGAATTGAGATACAGGTTGTGTATGAGGAAACCGATCGTTCAAAATTAAAACTGATTGATCAATTTTAAAATTGTTCGATTGAAATGAGCATTGATCTAATGAAATCACAAAACCAGAGAGCAAATTTTGAACTGATAATAAGTTATGAAAACTGATCGATCGAAATGGGCATTCGACCGATCGATTTATGAAACCGATTGAACGAAATAAGTAACCATTCAATCAAAATTTTGAACAGACCGATCAATTTGAAATCGACCGATCGAAATAGTCAACAAGTGCATTTATGCGGGAAATCTACCGATCGATTTGAAAATCAATTGATCGATTTCTATATTATATATAGGGATCGTGCGTTTTCAGTTTCAAAATTTTAGAAACTTGATTTTTATTTTGGGGCTTTCTTGTGCCCTTGCTTGGAGACTTCAAGACATTGATTTAACACCTTTAGGAGTCGATTCTTCACAAGACTGAGATAAAATCATTTCAAAAAGGGTAAATCTTAAACTTTTAGAGATTTGAAGTTGGTCATTTCTACATTTTACCCTAGTTTCTTTTAGTTTTTGGAGAAAAACCCTAGTTTTCTTGATTTGTTATGGTAACAATGGCTCCTAAAACTCGACAATCGTCGAAGAGCGCACTTCGATGCAACCCTCATCACAAGCGAGTTCTTCATGACAACCACCACTACCACAACAATCACCACCACCACCACGTGAGCAGCCCAACGAGTGGTGAGCTTCGAAGGGGTTTGAACCAAAGTGGAGCATTGATAAAACACTATTTAGGAAGCGGGGTGAGACACAGTGGGCCTTAGAATGCATCCACAAGGCCAGATTAGACAATATACTTGAGCCATTTCACGAATGTTATTACCCTTGCTTAGTGCGATTATTTAATCAAAATATATATGTGGGTGACAAACCGAGAACCGTTTGTACAAAAGTCGATGGAAGAGTGTATGAGTTCACTTATGACGATGTTGCTGATGCGATGGAGTGTTATGTGAAGTATGGTACCGGGATTGAATTACAAGAACCTTTTCCAGATGCCGTAGATTTTGAAATTGTGAAGGAACAAATGACCCAGGGCAGGCAGGGGTCAGGTTCAACAATAAAGAGAGTAGATTTACCAAGTGACATGTGGATGCTAGATACCATTTTCAAGTATAATCTATATCCGTTGAGACATAAAATAGAGAGACTTGGAGAGATACAACGGGCATTATTTTCTACATTTAATGGGCGATGGTTTAGTGTGCCTAAAATTAATTTTGAGGGTTTAAAATATGCTAGGGGAAAGATGCTACAAGGGGTGGAAAAACCTATTGATGAGATGCCTTATGCCCGACTTCTTTCTATCATGATTAAGGACTATGCGAGTAGTAGTGCGCATACGATTTCAAAGGATGAGCCGAGATTGACTGACAACGTCAAGCCCTACACTCTCAAGGAATGGACTAAAACATATAACCGATTGACGAAGAGACCACGTGAAGAAGTACAAGGACCACCCAAACCAAATGTTACACTAGATGCCCCACAAGACCAAGAACAACCAGCTCAAGACGCACCAGCTCAGGATCAACCAGCAGCTGCAGCACCACCTCAGCGGCGTGCTCAGATCCATGTGCCACCACCACCCCAGCATACCTCTATAGATACTATTGACGATGTTCTCGCCCTTATGGCTGAGAACACTCGTCAAATGATAGAGAATAATTGTCAGATGGGTCGCCGGTTGGACTATCACGATGCCTTGCTTGTCGAGACGATGCACTTATGTACCTAGATGACTATCTACAGCGCATGGCGGGAGCACGAGAGTGGGTTCCGGAGGCATCGAGTTCAGGCACAGGTAGACCCGATGGAGATGATGAGTAGCCTAATGACGCTGCGGTTTGAGCTGTGATTCGGGGTAATATAGATATATATTTTTGGGTGTTCATGAATGTTTTGTTTTGGAATCAATTGTAATTAAAATAGGGAATTAGGATGTAAATCTTTCAAACTATTGTGGCATGGTTACCACCTTTGTAGTCCTTTAAACTATTGTGGCATGGTTGCCACTCACCTTTGGATAGTATAAATTTTGGATAAGGATAAATAGTAAATTTTACATTTCCTATGAAATGCTTGTATGTGCATATGAAATTCCTTAGTGTTATACAATTGTGAAGGAGTTTTCGTGCAGGTACAATAGACAGATTAAATTGAGACCCGTATGATTTGAATGTGTGTAATTCCATTGCATGTGATGGTGAAAGTAATGATGTTGTGCGTGAGGTTTTAATACCTAGTTGATTAGTTAGGAGTTGGTCTAGCCTTGGCTAGAAATTTTTATAACATATATGAATTCTCAAAGATTCGTTAAAGGATTGGGTTCTCTAATGGGAAACCATTATATTCATTAGGTGTCTTTTGTTCATGTGTGCTTGACTCCATAGGATGTGAATACCCACAATCAAAACAAAGGACCTTAGTTAATTTTCGAGGACGAAAATTTCTAAGGAGGAGAGAATGTAATATCCTAAAAATTTCGACCTTTGAACAGTCCATCTCGATATGCATGCCTGACTGGTCACGGGCCTGAAAAAAATAAAAATATTAAAGTGAGTTAAGTTAGCTTAGGTTTTTGAGTAAGAAAGAAGGATAATAGGATGTGTATGATGTGAAATACAATGAGGTTCGGTGTGTTGGCTTAACACCCAAACATTTTCTTTTAAGTATAAGAGTTAAACGTGAAGAGAATTTATTTCTCTTACCTTAGGTCGATGAGAAGAAATTAATGAGAAGAGAGAGAAGGAAGGGGGCTTTGAATTCGTGAGTGTGGGTGCAAGATCATGACTTGTGTGTGTGAAATTAAGGATATGAGATCGAGGAGAATCCAAGATTTCATCTTTGAAACCCTAGCGGATGTGTGAGCGTGTGAATCGAGAAATCGATCCAACCAAAGGTAAGAAGAATTATGATTTAGTTGTGATTTGGATGTGTGTTTGTTTTTAATTAGCATATGGATGAGAAATTAGAAAGATAGGAATTAAGAAGTAAGAAAATGAGTTTGAGAATTAGAAATCGTGAATGTGAGAAATCTGGCAAAACCAATCTATCGAAATAAGTGACCGATCGATCGATTTTGTCAAGAGTAAAAGTATGAAGGTTTCTGGAGAAACCGATCGATCGAATTAATTTCGATCGATCAATTTTTGAAAAACAGTGAGTGTGTTAAGGGACACCAATTGATCGAAATAGAAATTCGATCAATCAAAATGTGTCGACAGGCTCCAGTTCAGGTCAGCAGGTTCTTAGTGAAGTCAATAGGATGAGGATTGGTTTCTAAGTAAACCGATCAATTGATTTAGGCAGATTCAAGATTTTGTTTTGTTTTACTAAGAGGACTTTGGGAAGACCTTATATCTTCCCATTTTACGTCATTTCTGATATATGGACTATGATTTGATGTGTTCTAGGTATGAGCTTGTGTATGTGTGTGAGAGACTAGCTCGGACTTAAAGGAGTTCGTTTTGCTTCTCGTTGAGGTAGGAAAAACTTCGTAACATATTCATTTGATTACAACTAGCACGGATTAAGTGATGTGATAAGAGTATGTGTATTTTTATGATTTTGTCTCCGAATTAGCATGAATTTCATTCATAGCTTTTAACATGTGAATTGTGTGTGTATGAACACTAAGAAAAACTACGTGTGTGTATATGATATTAGATAAGTGTGTGTGTGTGTGTGTGTGTGTGTGAAATCATCAATATGTGTGTGTGTACATTACAAGGATGTAAATATGTGTGTGTACATCAGAATGATGTAAATATGTGTGTGACATCAGAAGGATGTGAATAAGTATGTGTGTACAAGCTTTGAAACTTCGAACTATTATAAATTATCACAAACTCACGGTGATAAATTATATGTAGACTTTGCACTTTGATTTAAGGTTCATGTGTAGATACCCTACCGATGCAGCGGTATAACCATGATTGGTACGGCGGGATATCCATAAGTGTGCTCCGGTACGGCGAGATATCCGTTCTTTGATTACCATTCTGCGATAATATTTCGTGCGGCCCAGTCACCTCTTCGTAGGGACTTGAGATAAATCTATGTGCGTGAAATTATTCATTGAACGATGATGATTGGGTTTTCCCATCGATAAATCTTTGTGGCTCTCGATGTTATATATACTCGAGAGAATATTTAAGTAAGTATTTTAAGTGTGTGTGTTATAAGAACAAGCTTTTGAAATCATGACAAGTGTGACTCAGAAATGTGTATCAGATCTTTGTTTTCATCAATTTAAATGCTTTTAAATTATAACTCTCAGTAAGAAATATGTGTTTGAATTATGTCATGAAAGATATGTGTGGTGTGAAAGATATGCATATTAGTTATATTTCCCTATTGAGCTTAGAATGTTAGCTCATCCCTTGACTATACGTCACAGGTATAGGTATTGAGGTGGGGATTGAGGATGTAGATTATGAGGACCCGAAGTACGTGCTAGTGGAGGAGACTGAGCCCCCTCCAGACGAGTTCTTTTAGTGGACCGGTGCTACATACTTTGATATTTTGTTTGTAAGGCTTGGTGCATCCGGCCAGTATAAGATAGAATTGATGTAATTATATGATATGGTATTTATTTTGCGAACCATCTTTGGGTGACTACTGTTTGTCACTGGTGGTTCGGTTCGGTACTTTTGTTCATGCGTTTGGCATGAAATTAGAACCGTCTTTTGTTATACGTTTGATTATATCATTATATAGAAATGAAGATTTATTTTTTTTATGATGACTCGATCTGCTTAGTTAGAATGCATGCTTTATTTTCGCTTTGTGTGTGGATGTGTCAAGTGTTCTGTGTGTTCCGAGATCGGTCTTATTGACCATCTAATGGCACGGGTTTCCGGGTGTAGAAATTCGGATTGTCACAAAGGATCTATAGATCGTGAACATTAAATCAAACGGCCCAGATTGCGTTTTCACATATCACATGTCTTTAAAATACAAAGTCTTTTTTTAACCTCGGTGCAATCACTTAAAACTTGAATGCAAGTAATGGCTCCCATAAAAAAAAATATAACTTATATTGTCAACTATGGAGCATGAAGAAAACAAATAAAAACTAACAAATAAGTATAATTTGAAAAATTCAATTAAATCTAAAATGGGTATTTATTCCTTCTCGACTTTAATTTTCTTGAGGATTTTATTGTCTTCATCATTCGTAGTCTCGTATTTAATGCTCTGACATATGTACGACCTTATAAGACGATTTTGGTAAATTATATCTTGCACTTTAACTTGAAAGAAATACTCCTTTTCGAGATATTTATTCATGTGAATTTGATATTGTTTATCTCCATCCTGCATATAATAAAATATAATTAGTTATAATTTTTTTTATAAGAAAATATAATAAAATAAAAAATATTACCTTCAAATTTTGAAGCATAAGATCTTCGTGAGAAGAACCAATAAGAATCTTTGCTTCATTTTAAAATAATGTGAGTCATATTTCTCCACTCTCATCACCAATTTGTACTTGAAGTGCATAGCTACATTATATATATATATATATATATATATATATATATTGATAATTAGTTCTAGACTTAAATTACAAACTTAAATAGAACTAATAAGTCTATTTATATTAAAGTTATTACTGTAACATGTATTCTACATTCTAATTTTTATACTTTTTGTGTTCAGCTTATTTTTCTTTTAAAATAATTCTTGTTTTGCATGTATTACATGCGGGGTACCAAAGATCTTTATCTTGATGTATGCTTCTAATTGAAGCTTTGCAATAATAGTTTAAAATCTAAATATATAAAAATAAATAAGAAATAAAATAATCATTCTAAAGAAAAAATTTATAACTTCTAATTAAGGTTAATACCTCAGATGAAGATAGTTTGCAAACGAGTTTTTTTAGCTTGGAAGGTAAATTAGCCCCAATAAGGATGCATCTTAAGCATTTGATCACAGAGGATTTTGGGTAAATTCCAAAACTACAAAAGAGACTGAAGACTCACTACAAAAAATAAGACTATTAGCGACAGTTTTTTGCAGTAAAAAACTGCCGCTATTAAAAAAAACTACTAATGGCTATTAAGACTATTAGACGTAAGGGTATTAGCGGCAGTTTTTTTGTTAATAGTGGTAGTTTTTTGCTGCCACTAATAGTCTTATTTTTTGTAGACTTTCGAGGCTTCTTTTTACTAGTAATTTGGGCATTGGAATTTTAACTATTAGAAAAAGATGGGTTTTGATGATGTCTAACACTATAAAAAAAAAACGAGTCCTACGCTGACCGCTGTTACATGAACCCGTCGGTTGGCGTATATTAAGTGTATATATGCCATCATTTTTTCCCACTCAATCCCTTCTCCCTTCTCATGAAATTCCCTCATTCCCTCTCGCCCAACCCTCCCTTTGGTTAATTCGAACCCTAAATCCCTCTCGCTCAAACCCTAAATTCTTCTCGCCAATCTCTGAGATCCGCAATGTGGAAGCCTCGAAAAAGAAGGAGATCGAAGAGAAGAAGGAAGAACTCTGCCAACTCGTCGGAAAAAGCTATCGCGATCTCATCGATTCTGCCGATTCCATCCTCATGAAATCCTCCCGCGACTTCATTTCCACCAACATCTCCAGAATCGACTATGGGATCTATTTCCTCTCCTCCGCTGCTCCCATCGAAACCCCAAAACTAAACCCTAATCCTACCAGGATCAGATTTTATGGAATCGCCAGCCGAGTCAAGTACCTTGTCGACACCCCCGAGAACATCTGGGGTTGCCTCGACAAATCCATGTTTCTAGAGGCTTCCGGAAGGTACCTTAGGGCATGGTGGTCCACGGCCTCCTCATAAACAACAATGCCAATAGGAATTTCTTATTCGATTTCTCTCTGCTTTCGCATCAGTGGCAGATCGTAGAGAGCTTCAAAGCCCAAATCTTGCAGTGGAGTAGAGAGAGGTTGATGGATCACGGCCTCAGCGTTGGCGCATACGCTGATGCTCTTGTTTCCATCGCCACCATTGACAATGCTGTTCCTAAGTAGGCATTGGCACTCTTCCTGGATTTGTGAAGATCTTGGATTTCGCAGAACTAGGTATGTCCTCCGTGGTGGATTCGACCTCTGCTTCATCTGTCTTTTGGCATTTTTGCTTAAATAGTTCCATTTTTATTTTGAAATCTAGCATTCCTTTGTTAAAAGTCAATTTGTTTTTCCTTGTTCCAATTTTCCCACCATGAACCCGGGGTAACACATGTCTTAGTACGAGGAGGTGTTGGCTATATAGGTTCACATGCTGCTTTTCGACTGTTGAAAGATTCACACCGAGTAACAATAGTGTTATCTCACAATCAGACTATAGACTTTTTGTGCTATTTTATGTTTCAACTCATTAGAAATATTTATTTTTTCTGTGCAAAAATTTGGCAGGATAATCTTTCTCGGGGAAATCTTGGTGCCATTAAAGTTCTCCAGGAACAGTTTCCTGAACCTGGGAAACTTAAATTTATTTTTGCTGATTTGGGGATGGAAACGTTGTTTCCTATTGCATTGGTAATAGATATATGAACATTTTCTTCATTTCTACTTTTTGGTATATAACAGTGGAGAATAGAACTACTTTCTCCTCTAATTGCTAGTGTTGCCACTTTGGTCGACTCATTTGAAGGCAAGGATGGATTACTTCCTTCTATGCCTTGGATTGCCTCTGTGTGGGCAACCCGACCATAAATATTTTGCGCTAGGCCAGGGTGGTTAAACACAAGTATTCTTTGCCTAACTCGAGGTGGACCTATCATTCCTCGTTCGATATGCATGTCTGGTTGGTGGAATGACATTAACCACTGTTCAGATTTTTTGTTGAAGTGCATTTGACCTCAATTGGTGATGGTGGTTTGGCTAGTTTTTTCCCTAAATCGAGGTGGACCTCTGGGCTGACTTCTAGGCCATGCTAACTTCTTTGTGTTTTTCTCCTGAATTGTTTATATTAAACAAACTAAACTCTTGGGAATCACAAAAATAATAGTGTGATCCTTTTGGTTTTTTGTAGGTTGCAATATTCTGAGTTTCTTAGAGGTGGCTTAAATATTAAGTATTTTAAAAATTGGCCAGAGCCAAAAGGGTTTATATGTGTGTGTGTCTATGCTCTCAAAATTTTTGGCTGCCATACTGTAGTTGCTGATGACGGAATACTATCAGGGAAATCTAGTGTTCCATTGGATATCTTTTATAAAATAATTGAGTATTATATAAACTAGTGATCCATTGCTTAGATTTTATTCGATTTTAGCCTTAATAGTCCTCAATGATGCATATGCCCGATTAGGACGTACTCAAATGATCAAATTCAAGTAATTCAAATAGATTTTTGATTTTTACATCGTCTATTTTCATGGGGCACCTTATGAAGAAATTTCATCAAAAAGCTGGTATTAGGTACTTGCGACAGCCCGGATTTCCTAGCCACAAAACCCGGGCCGTCCGATTGACGCTAAGGCCGAACCCCGAACGGAACACTTGGCATACACACGCGCAAAGCGGAAACAAAGCAGAGCCATAACTAACTATCATAGCCATCATAAGAAAGAAAACTCTAACTATTTATCCAAAACTCAAAATGACGGTTCTAATTCCATACGAGTTTATTTAGACAGAAGAACCGAAAAGAACCTCCGGTAAGGGTCATCCCTTACCGAAACATGTTTCACACAAAAGAATAATACCAAAAACTTTCAAAATTATATCATTTACACAATAAATACCACATTTTTTGTCAACCTCCAAGCTCGGACCTACCCGGGCCTAGAGCAAATGAAGCGGTTCTCCGGATGGGGCTCTTGCCCCTCAGGTGGCATGTAATCGAAGTCCTCTTTATCTTGGTCCTTCGTGCTTAACTCTTCACCTACAGCTATGACGTATAGTTGAGGAATGAGCTTCATCTAAGCTCAGTAGGGAAAGACGAATAGTATGGATTTCTTATCAAAGTACATATATCTTACGGCCTAATTGAAAACATGAATCATTTCTTATAAGCGACCCAAATTCAAGTGTAATGAAATAAACAAATGAAGTGGTTAGTACACATGTCAAGATAATCAACTGGAGCACAGATTTATCGTGATTGCGGAAGCTTATCAGGAACCCACACACTGAATCACATAACAAAGGAAGGAACTTAAGGATTTTCACTTAAATCAGTACTCGAGTGACTATAGCCTCGAGTCCCCGATGGAATACCCACCATCATCGCTCATATGAATCATTTGCATAGGTGCCCAAGGTCCCAACAAAGGTGGACACTTGTGCCGAACACATAATTTACCGTTGGCCGGTATGATTACACAAGATCACATACGATCACAAAGGGTATACGGATATCTCGCCATACCGGTCACGGATATCCCGCCGCGTCGATCGCAGTTATATCGCCGCGTCGGTCGGGTATTTATATACAAACCTCAAATCATCGTGCATAACTTATAGTTTATCACCGTGTTTCGAGCTAAGTAAAATTAGATTCAAAGATTGAAAATGAAGCGCAATCTTTCATACACACATATCAAAAGGAATAAAGAGGGATTCCACATAGCAGCTTGTGGTTAAATCGAAGTTTGAATAGTTCCTCATCACACAAAATGCTTACTAAGGATTTCAAATCACACACGCACACTTATATATTTGCATTTGAATCTTAAAATCACTTATACTAAGATGCTGACAAAATCTATCATACCATAGCATACACATTATTGACATTGAATAGACATGCTATAATGATTTCCCTACCTCGATTACGAAGTTGCAGCGAAGTTCTTAATGCTTTCAAGCGTCAACTTCTCATAAGTGTACTTTCAACCTAGACAAAGTAAATCCATAGTTCATACGCCAGAATTGATGCGAAACAGGCAAGCTAAGATCTCCTCAAAATCCTTCAAACAAAACTGACCAAAATCCTGAATCTGGCAATTTCGATCGATCGAATTGATCTCGATCGGTTGAATCCAACAGAGGCCAATTATCAGACACACAGTTCGATCGAACGAATTTAAATTCGATCGATCGAATCCAAAACTTGATCGATCGAAAAGTTTCTCAATCGGCCGAATCCCTCAAAACTCATAGCTTGGCATTGAATTTTCGATCGATCGAATTATAATTCGATCGATCGAAATCTAAAATTCGATCGATCAAATTTTTTTTCGATCGGTTGAATCCTGACAGCAGAATTTCAAAATCCTTGTTATATACATTTCAATCGATCGAGTATCATTTTCGATCGATCGAAAGACATTTCATTCGATCGAATTTTATCTCGATCGAACCAATTTCCTCAGAAATTGTGTTCTTATTTCTTAAGTCAATTTCAATCGATCAAAATTCACAGATTTCATCCATTCATGGGTTTTCGCATTCGTTCTCCTTTCTTTCTCAAATCAGACCTTGTTTCTTATGGTTTTTCAATCACAAATTAGAAAAAACTCGATTAATACAATTTCACAACTTGACCATAGATTCCATACCTTAATGTAATCCGGTCTTCACTATTTTTTCTTCCAATTCAGCCTAGGGTTTCTCCAAATGAGCAGTGGCCCTTCTTCACTCCAAACTCTTAGCTTCACACTTCGAGAACGGATTGTTCTCGCATTAACACGTATTCAATGCCCTAGATTCTCCCTCTCTCTCTTCATAACTCTAATCATCCGAGAATAGAGGGGATTGAATGCACCTTTAAGGGTATTTATTTCCCTTATAACCAAGCCTTAGCCTTAGGTGCTAAGCAGCTACGCCTAACCAGGGCGTATGAGCTCTACTTAACCATCCAAACCTGCCTTAATTCCATCTCTCACCCAGATCTGATCCACAGGATCTATTCCACAACATTACTCAATCCTTCGGCACGGTCTTCAACGTGCAAATAGTCGGGCATGTGCACCGAAGCGTACTGTTCACAGGTCAAGACTTCGAGACGTTACATTCTCCCCACCTTGGGAATTTTTGTCCTCGAAAATTGGTCTATCATACGGTGTATGATGCAAAGGTGACCTTGAGAGGTACCACACATGGCTAAACAAGCCATTTACTAAACTAAAGTTCACACACACAACCGCAAACCATATATTACTAATTCTAGTAATTTTTACCTACACATAGCAGAACAAGACAATATAATCACACCTACCATTTAGCTATCATCAGATTCTAGGCAATTTCATCAATTCTAAGAAAAGGCTAGGATAGGTATTAACATCCAAAAAGATAGCACCATGGCAACCATGCCACTATAGTTCTAAGAAATATAAGAGTAGATGTGGCAACCATGACACCGTAGTTAGAAAATTATACAATCATCCAAAAATTTAAATTCTCAAAAAGAAAATCCCTCAAGCTCTCAAAAATCTGCTATGTAAGTCACGCATCAGCCCCTCTCTGGTCCGATAGGATCATCCGCTCTCCCTGCGTCATCACCGGCTGTGTCCGCCTCGTCGGCCCCATCCGTTTGTGGAATGAACACACTAGCACGCCTAATGGACATCCGTTGGAGGTAGTCCATCAAGTACATGTAGTGCATTGTGTCCTCCAATAGGAGCTCATGGTAATCGAGATGACGATGCAATTGGCGATTGCTCTCCTCAATAAGGGCCGCTAACTGCTCGATGGTCATGCCGGGAACTTGTGGGTGGTGCAGAGGCACAGGGATGTGAGCGTACTGAGTGGGCTGATCCTAGTGGGGCATATCATGAGCTTGGTGTTCGACCGTTGGGGCGTCTTGAGCTGGCTGGTCTTGCTGTGGAGCATCTTGGGCTTGGGGAGGAATAGGAGGCACTTGGGGTGATGGTTGAAGGTGTGGCTTCAACCTATTGTACGTCTTCCTCTAATGTTTAAAAGTGAACAGCGCCACGTTGCCTGAGGACTTAGGCTTGCGCGGTAAAATTTTATGTGCCGCACTCCCCGAATATTCCTCTAGCATGGCAGAAATGAGACTCGCATATGGAATGAATTCTTCTGGCTTGTCCACCCCCTCCAACATCTTTACTCTGCCATGTTTCATGCCCTCAAAAACAACCACTGCGGCATTAAACCAGCGGCCTTCGAAGGCAGAAAACAAGGCTTGCATCAGCACTCCTAATCTCTCGGTCTTGTGGCGAATGGGGTACAAATTGCATTTAAGGATTGTGTCGAGCATCTACATATAACTCAGTAAATCGACTCGTTTGATTACTCGACCAGAGGCGAGTCGACCCCGAGTCATCTTCACTACTATCACTAAGCGAGGTATCTCTTCGGTGTTTGGGGGCAATAGGTCAATACCAGCTCCATAACTGTCAAAACACTCCAAGGCTTTGCAAGACATCTTATGGGTTAAAATGTAGGTTTTTCCATCGATTTTGGTACAAATGGTATTGGGATTTGGGCCATCGAACATGTTTTGGTAGAAGAGTCGCATGAGGCGAGGGTAGTAGTACTGATGGATAGGCTTCAAAAGATTATCCAATCCGGCCTTTCCCAAATAATCAAGAGCCCAAGCATCGATACCTGGTACATCGGGCGTCTCAAATAAGGTCGGATCGATCGTATACTCATAAGCAAACCCCTTTTCGGGCCACCAGTCGTTTGGTTGGTCGTGTTGCTGTGCTTGAGAGGTAGATGGTGGTGTGGGTATGGGTTGTGGTGGAGGGTTTGGTGGCAGCTTCGAAAAATCGGTGTGGTTTTGGGCTTCTTAAACATAGTTGGTTTTGATGCTAATCTCTTTTTGGGGGCCATGGGTTTGGAAAAATGAAAAATCTAGGCTTTATATATATAATCTCTAAAATTTATTTCAAAATGTTAAACTAGAAGCTCAAATTTAGGGATTTACCTTTTTGGTGAAGTTTGGATTCGATCCCTTGAAGAATCCGCACACAAAAGCTCAATTCTTTGACCCCCCAAATGAAACCAACGAAAAACCTAAGAGAAAAACCCCAAAGTTCTAAAATTTTTGAACTAAAAAGTTCACTTTATGTATATATAGTGCGCGGTTCGATTGATTGAATTTTTTTTCAATCGATCGAATTTTACTTAAGTAGAATGGTACTGCGATTTCGATTGATCAAATTTAATTTCGATTGATCGAAATTGTCTTAAGCAGAACTGGGCCACAATTTCAATCGAACGAGTCCATTTCGATCGATCGAGCCCAAAAAATTGATCGAATGAAATTAATTTTGATTAGTCGAATTTCTCCGGTTATCCCTGGCCTTTATGATTTTCAATCGAATGAACTTTTAATTCGATTGAATGAATTTTTAATTCGATCGATCAAAAATTATTTTGATCGAATGAATTTAACACATTTCATTTCACATAAAATCCTCTTCTGTTATATGTGTTTTGATCGATCGGTTTATACTTTGATCGGTCAAAAAATATTTCGATCAATCGAAACTGACAAAAACACTTAAATTTTGTGTTTTTAAATTTCCTTCATACATATTGACGTTCAAGCTTTGATTTTATGAGTTTTTATTTAACTAAAAGATTATTTACACATATCACGAGTTATAAAAAAAACAACTTTTACAATTTCCTTTCTCTCTTCAGTCATTGAAACAACGGAGGGTACTAGTCGCAAATCTCAGCTTCGTGCTCCCAAGTAGCCTATTCTCTAAAATGGTTCTTCCATTGGACCAACACCAAGGGAATCCATTTTGTGTGCAACACCTATTCGGTCCGATCCAAAATTTGCATTGGTTCTTCTATAATCGTCAAATCCTTGTAAACTTCAATCGGTGGCGCATCGAGTATGTGAGTCGGGTCCCTCACATATTTTCATAGCATGGACACGTGAAACATGTCATGCACTCTATGGCCCAACTCTCCCTAATACTTCAAATGGCCCAATGTAGCAAGGACTTAACTTCCCATGCTTTCTAAAGCACATCACACCCTTCATTGGAGAAATTTTTACAAATAAGTGATCTCCCGCTTGGAAATCGATGCTCGTGCACTTGATATCTGCATAGCTTTTCCTCCGACTCTGAGCCGTCTTAATCCTTTATCTAATGAGACGAATAGTTTCGACATTTTTCTTTATCACTTTCGATCCCAAAATAAATTTCTCTCCAGATTCCTCCCAATTGATCGGAGATCTACACCTCCGTCTATACAGTGCTTCATACGGAGCCATCCCAATGCTCTGCTGAAACTGTTATTATACGTAAATTTAATCAATGGTAGATGTTGATCCCATGATCCCTGAAAATCAATCATGCATGCTCTAAGCATATCTTCAATAATCTGATTGACTCTCTTTGTGTGACCGTCGGTTTGTGGATGAAATGCTGAACTGAAGTCTAATCTCGTGCCTATCCTTTCTTGGAATCTTTGCCAAAATATAGAAGTATACAACGAATCATGATCGGACACGATACTTGTCGGAATACCATGTAGTCAGATGATCTCTTGCATGTACAAATATGCTAACTTGCTTGTCGTGTATGTCGTATTGTAGGGCAGGAAATGTGCCGACTTCGTCAGTCGATCAACTACCACCCATATAACATTATGGCATCTCATCATCCTTGGTAATCCCACAATGAAGTTCATAGAGATTGACTCCCATTTCCATTCCGGCATTGGCAGAGGTTGCAATAGGCCTGCTGGGTGTCTATGATCCACCTTTACTTGCTGACACACTAAGCATTTAGAGACATATTCTACGATATCTTTCTTCAATCCTCTCCACCAATAATTCTTTATCAAATCCTGGTACATCTTGGTACCACTAGGATGAATAGCATATTTGGACTTATGAGCTTCGTCCAATATGGTCTGCCGCAGATCGACATCAACCGGTATGCATAGACGTCCTCAAAACAACAGTGATCCATCCTCTTTACTAGAGAAGTCTACGTTGGTTTAGTCTGTCACACTCTGTCTAATTATTAAGAGCTTTGCATCTTTCATCTGAAGCTCATAGATTCGATCAAAGATTGTTGGTCGTATTGTGATATTAGCCAACAGCATGCCAGAGACTTTGTCATACAGAGACATATCCCCCAATAATTTCCAACGACGGAGTCCCGTAATAAGGCTAGCTAACTGAGCCGAGTTCTTCCAACTTAAAGCATCTGCCATGATGTTTGCTTTACCTGGGTGATACTGAATCGAGCAATCGTAGTCTTTGAGAAATTCAATCCATCTCCGTTGCCTCATGTTCAAATCCTTCTGCGTAAACAAGTATTTGAGGCTTTTATGGTCCGTGAAAATCTTAAAGTTCTCACCCTATAGGTAGTGTCTCCAGATCTTAAGTGCAAAAATTACCGTGTCTAACTCAAGATCATGCGTTAGATAGTTCTTCTCACGCTCTTTCATCTGTCTCGAACCGTAAGCTATAACTTTCTTATTCTGATTGAGCACACAGCTTAGGCCACTGTACGATGTGTCACTATAAACTGCGAACCCCCCACTGTCGAATGGAATCACTAATACTAGTGTGGAGGTAAGCCGTTTCTTCAGTTTCTAGAAGCTCTCTTCACATGCATTGGTCCAATCAAACTTAACAACCTTTCTTGTAAGTCGCGTGAGTGGTCCTAAAATCTTAGAGAATCCTTCTACAAACCTTCAATAATACCCAGCCAGATTGAGGAAATTGCGAATCTCAGTCATAGTCTTTGGTTGTTCCCAATCTACCACTGCCTCAATCTTTGCTGGATCAATTGTTACACCTGCTTCTAAAACTACATGGCCTAGAAAGCTCACTTTCTCCAACCAAACTCACACTTGCTGAGTTTGGCGTACAACTGATGCTCACGTAGTGTCTGTAATGTAATGCACAAGTGTTGCTCGTGTTCTTCTCGAGATTTTGAATAAATGTGTATGTCATCCACGAATACAACTATGCATGTGTCGAGATGTTACTTAAAGACCCTATTCATAAGATCCATAAATGAAGCTGGTGCATTTGTTAAGCTGAAAGGCATCACTAAGAACTCGTAATACCCGTATCTGATTCTGAATGCCGTCTTCTGCATGTCTTCGGTCTTCACCTTTAGTTGATGATACCCTGATCTCAAGTCGATCTTTGTAAAGAATTTCACCCCTTGCAATTGATCAAACAGATCATCGATCCTGGGTAGTGGGTACTTATTCTTGATAATAAGCTTGTTTAATTAATGATAGTCAATGCAAAGTTGCATTGACCCGTCTTTCTTCTTAACAAACAAGAGCGGTGCTCCCCAAGGAGACACACTAGGTCTTCAAAGCCCTTATCCAACAACTCTTGTAATTGCTCCTTTAATTCTCTCAACTTGGCAGGAGCCATTTGGTAAGGAGCTTTGGACACTGGCTCTGTGCCTGGAGCTAAGTCAATGGAAAATTTGATCTCCCGATCAGGTGGTAATTCGGGTAACTCGTCAAAAAATACGTCCTCAAACTCATAGGCAATCGGAATATCAGTGATGGCATTCTTCATTTCTTTTTGTTCTTGTAGGAATGATAGGTATCCTTCACACCCATTCTTCATCATCCGTTCAGCTCGCACCGCGAAGATGATTGGTACAATCTTGCCCTTGTCACCAATAAACCAGAAAGATTTCTGCTTCGGCGGACGAAAAGTGATAACTTTTCATAGGCAATTAATGCTTGCATGATATGCGGATAGCCAATTAATGCCAAGGAGTACATCAAATCTTTGCATGTTCAATAGGATGAGGTCCATCATCATCTCTTGGATTTCCACTTACACAATAACTGATCGGCAATAGGTGTCTGTGGTTACTGCACTTCCCGTAGGAACTGACACGTCCAAAATAAAGTCTAACTCCTCGGAAACGACTTTCAATCTCCCCGCGAATTCCAGAGTTACAAATGAGTGGGTAGACCCTGGGTCTGTCAGAACTCGTGCATCACAACGATCACCGACGTTTTCTTGATATATTTGTAACGTACCTATAATAATACACATACTAGGCGTTTGACATGCATGCCAAATTTACATAATCATGGAAACGAACCTAGAAATCTTTCTATCGATGCACTTTCTTCATCTAGAAGGCAAGTAACTAAATTTAAACATAATAAGAAGGTTATACCTTGGACGACATCGTTGCTCGTGCGAGCATCTTCAGCTGTCACTGCAAAACCATGACCTTAGATAGTGGGTCTTGTGGATCGCATAGGTCTCTGCGCCGGAGCAGTTCAAACAGTACCTTCCTTGCGCATTTTTGGGTAGTCTCTAATCATATGGCCCATCTTTCTACACTAGAAACAGCCCCCCATATCTCGTCTACAATCCGCTATCATGTGTGATTTGCCACAACGGGCACATTTGACTTGCGGACTGGACGATACCGCCCTCGACGATCCTTAAGTGACTGATTCTCCATACGTCTGAGTCTGAGCAGGGCCCTCTATGCGAAAAGGTCGTATGGGTGTAGATGCCATGGGCCTATGATAATTGGTATAGGGTTGTCTTGACATTAGAGCTGGTGCTGCAAACCTCGACTTTTTATTCCCTGAGTCGTAGTCACTTGCTCTTCCTTGGCTTGCTTTGTTCTTGTTTTACAGATCACGTCTTTTATACATGTTATTAGTATCCCTCTCTGCCACTATAGCTTTCCCCATGACCTCGGGCATGTTTCAAGTTCGAGCATTGACACTCTATCCTTGACGTTTGGTCTCAGGCCTTCTTCAAATCTATTGGCCTTCATCTCCTCTGTAGCCACTAACTCGAGAGCAAACCTCGATAGGCGTATAAACTTGTTACTGTATTCTCGCACAGTCATGCTCCCTTGCTCTAAATTGGCAAAATCTTTCTTCAACTAACTTGTTTTGGAAAATATTCTTTGTTAAACACTCTAACAAATTCAGCCCATGTCCATGGGTCGTGTAGACCCTTAACCTCTCTTTTCCTTAACACCGATTTCCACCACTAATCGGCATCACCTTCAAGTTGGAAGGAAGCCCAATCAACCTTCTCACTTTCGGGGCTTTGAAGTCTTTCTAGTAACTTCTCCGTCTGGTTCAACCAGTTCTCGGTCTCTAGCGGATCCATCTGCCCGTGGAAACTCGGAGGTCTCAACCTCCTAAAGTCCATGAAAGATGATGGTAATAGTGCTAGAGGAGGTGGTGGTGGTTGTTGTTGCTGATGGTTCACATTATTCGATGCGGCTAATAATGTCGTCTGCTTAGCCAACAATGTCGTCTGTTGAGTCTGCTGAGCCATAGCAGCGGCTACGACCTCCATGGCTCTTGCCATTATCTGTTGCCTCATCCTGATGACCCCTCTCCTCCTCAGGAGGTGGTCTCTACTCTCTACCGGATCCCGAAGGGATATCATCTATGCTTCTCAAGCTTCTCTGGTGACCTCCTCTAGGTCGTCCTCTACTTCTCTGATCTATTGAAATCTGTTATAATAAAACAAAAGTCTCATTAACAGACGAACCCTAATATCCAACGAAACCCCAAATCTCTAAATGATTTAAGACTTGTTAGAAGTCCCTAAAGCCGGAGCTTTGATACCAACTGTGACAACCTGGATTTCCTAGCCGCGAAACCCAGGCCGACGGGTCAACGCTAAGGCCGAACCCCGAATGGAACACTTGGCATACACACGCGCAAAGCAAAAACAAAGCAAAGTCATAACTAACTATCAGAGCCATCATAAGAAAGAAAACTCTAACTATTTCTCAAAAACTCAAAATGATGGTTCTAATTCCAAACGAGGGCATATGGATAAAAGAACAAAAAAGAACCACCGGTAAGGGCCATCCCTTACCGAAACATGGTTCACATAAAAGAATAATACCAAAAACTCCCAAAACTATATCATTTGCACAATACATAACCACATTTTCTGTCCACCTCCAGGGCCAGACCTACCCGGGCCTAGAGAAAATGAAGCAGTTCTCTGGATGGGGCTCTTACTCCTCCTTAGGTGGCACGTAATCGGAGTCCTCTATATCTTGGTCCTCCGTGCCTAACTCTTCACCTGCACTTGTGACGTATAGTCGAGGAATGAGCTTCATCTAAGCTCAGTAGGGAAAGACGAATAGCATGCATTTCTTATCAAAGTACATATATCTTATGGCCTAATTTAAAAGATGAATCATTTCTTATAAGTGACCCAAATTCAAGTGTAACGAAATAAACAAATGAAGTGGTTGGTACACATGTCAAGATAATAAATTGGAGCAAAGATTTACTGTGATTGCGGAAGCTTATCAGGTACCCACACACTGAATCACGTAACAGAGGAAGGAACTTAAGGATTTTAACTTAAATCAATACTCGAGTGACTATAGCCTTGAGTCCCCGATAGAATGCCCACCATCGTTGCTCATATGAACCATTTACATAGGCGCCCAAGGTCCCAACAAAGGTGGACACTTGTGTTGAACACATAATTTACCGTTGGTCGGTATGATTACACAAGATCACATACGATCACAAAGGGTGTACGGATATCCCGCCGTATCGGTCACAGATATCCCGCCACATCGGTCGCGGTTATACCGCCGTATCGGTCGGGTATTCATATACGAACCTCAAATCATCATGCATAACTTATAGTTTATCATCGTGTGTCGTACTAAGTATAATTAGATTTGAAGACTGAAAATGAAGCGCAATCTTTCACGCACATATCAAAAGGAGTGAAGAGGGATTTCACATAGCAGCTCATGGCTAAATCGAAGTTTGAATAGTTCCTCATCACACAGCATGCTTACAAAGGATTTCAAATCACACACGCACATTTATATATTTGCATTTGAATCTTAAAACCACTTATACTAAGATGTTGACAAAATCCATCATACCATAACATAGACGTTATTGACATCGAATAGACATGTTATAATGATTTTCCTACCTCGATTACGAAGTTGCAGCGAAGTTCTTAATGCTCTCAAGCGTCAACTTCTCATAAGTGTACTTTCAACCTAGACAAAGTAAATCCATAGTTCATAAGCCAGAATTGATGAAAAATAGATAACCTAAGATCTCCTCAAAATCCTTCAAATAAAACAGACCAAAATCCTGAATCTGGCAATTTCGATCGATCGAATCCCCATTTTGATCGATCGAAACCTAAATTCGATCGATCAAATTGATCTCGATCGGTCGAATCCAACAGAGGCCAATTATCAGGCACAGTTCGATCAAACAAATTTAAATTCCATCGATCAAATCCAAACTCGACTGATCGAAAAGTTTCTCGATCAATCGAATCCCTTAGAACTCATAGCTTGGCATTGAATTCTCAATCGATCAAATTATAATTCGGTTGATTGAAATCTAAAATTCGATCAATCGAAAAGAATTTCGATCGATCGAATCCTGACAGTAGAATTTCAAAATCCCTGTTATATATGTTTCAATCATTCAAGTATCATTTTCGATCAATCGAAACACATTTCGTTCGATCAAATTTTATCTTAATCGAACGAATTTCCTCAGAAATCGTATGCTTATTTCTTAAGTCAATTTCAATCAATCAAATCTAATTTCGATCGATCAAAATTCACAGATTTCATCCATTCATGGGTTTTCGCATTCGTTCTCCTTTCTTTCTCAAATCAGACCTTGTTTTTTATGGTTTTTCAATCACAAATTAGAAAAAACTCGATTAATACAATTTCACAACTTGACCATAGATTCCATACCTTAATTTAATCCGGTCTCCACTATTTTTGCTTCCAATTCAGCCTAGGGTTTCTCCAAATGAGCAGTGGCCCTTCCTCACTCTAAACCCTTAGCTTCACACTTTGAGAACGGATTGTTCTCTCATTAACACGTATTCAACGCCCTAGATTCTCCCTCTCTCTCTCTTCATAACTCTAATCATCCGAGAATAGAGGGGAATGAATGCACCTTTAATTCCATCTCTCACCCCAGATCTGATCCACTGGATCTATTACACAACATTATTCAATCCTTCGACACGGTCTTCGACGTGCGAATAGTCTGGCACGCGCACTAATGCGTATTGTTCACATGTCACGAGACTTTATAGTACCCCACCCAAGTGCCGGTCGTGGTAGTCGGGTCAATCTCTTTTGCCCAATGGTCAAGCTTCAGGAATTTATGAGCACAAAAATCAGTTGAAGTTCACGTTTGATCTTTCACTGATTTGGCGCTCAAATAATCATTCCTGTTGTAGGTTTTCAATAAAGAAACTGATAAAGACATGGTGGTATTGCTTGCAACTAGAGCCGCAAGACTAGAGAATCAAGATGCCATTGATACAACCATCATTAAAATGCTTGCTGATCCAAAGGAGGTAGATAAACAATGATTTTTGTATGAAATTCTGCATTTTTTTTCGTGTTTTATGAGATTCTGCTATACATTTAAGTAAATATATGGAAAATTATTGCCTACAGGCATGGGCAGGCATCACAGAAGTACACTTTCTTCCCTTCAATCCTGTCGACAAGCGGACTGCGATTACCTACATTGATTCTGATGGAAATTAGTTTCGAGCAAGCAAAGGTGCCCCTGAACAGGTAGGTTTTCTCAAAACTTTACTTTTATTGAGAGACTATGGGGTCATTCAGTAACTTACATATCTATCTCTCATTCCCTTAATATTTCAACTTCATCTCTATTTTTATGATTTGTTCCCAAGATATCCTTGGAATTTGGGGTGTGCATTCTAAATACATAGAAATAATTGGCCCCTCTTTTATGTTGTGATCTTTATACCCTTTGTTCATAAATTCCCTCCCCAATGGATAGAAGAGTTGCAATCTTTGCCCCCACCCGACCGACCCACCCACCCACCCACAAAGATCCACTAGAAAAAAACCCTTCATCCTTTAGCTACCTTTGCCTCTCTTTCCACTTGTTTCCATGTGCCATATACTAGTTTTGTGTTTAAGACTATAAAATGGACAATGAAACTAAGGTGGTTTATTTCATATAGATGTACAATTGGATATAATTTGTTGTTTGTAATTTGAATCACTAAGACTACCTAGAATAATTTACTGTGAAAGTTATCTAATTAGCTTGAAAGTTCTACTTTCACATTTTCAACATTATATAAATATTTTTATTACTAAATTTTTCCTACTTTTTTCGGTAAGTAAATTTCAGTCTTTTACTTTGACAATTGGTAGCTTACTTGGAATAATTTAGCTACAGTTCAAACTCTGTTGGTCTTTTAAATTCAGATTCTAAATTTATGCCAAGAAAGACGAGAAATTGCTGGAAAAGTGCATGCTATCATAGACAAGTTTGCAGAAAGGGGGTTGCGCTCTGTGGGGGTTGCTTACCAGGTATGATTGAGAAACTTGGCTAATTTTAGTCGAGATCCACTCCCCATACTGACATCAGAAGATAGCCAATGCCTACCCAAACCAATTTAAGGCACACCTTCTATCCAAAGCTGACATTTCACATTTCTCAGGGGATCTAATGACTGTAAATGTCAGCTTTTGATAGGATTATGCCTCAAAAAGACATGCAAGGGGTTTCCTATTTTCTGCTGTCGGTATGAGAATTTTTTTTATTTAGGTTATTTGATTAACACGTGCCTTTTCAGGAGGGCAGATATTTCAAATAAGTTATTAATGCTAAATCAGGATTACCTAATGGCATAATCTCCACCTGTTTCTTACTTTTTGATATCAACTTTTAATCTTGTTAATCATTTCCTCCTTTTTCATATGATTGGTTGAAATAATGCTTGGTCAAAAAATTCAGTCTATCTTTGAAATAGCTGTGTGGCTCCCGATGCCAAGGATCAAAATATCAGCCAAAATTTTGGTTTTGGGCGTGACCGAAACTGAACATTTGGATCGAAAACCGATAATTTGGCCGAAATTTCGGTCGATAATTTCAATCCCATACAAAATATGACCGAAATTTCGGTCCAAGTTATCGTTTCGGTGACGACCGAAACCGATAATTTGGACCAAAATTTTGGTCATTTCGGCCGAAATTTTGATCCTCGCCCGATGCTTAATGATTTGAGCATGGTTGGCACGTGGGTCAGGACCTATTCCATCTACACTCTCTCCATTGACCTCACATTTTGTATTATTGAAGTTGTAATTCTAGATCCTCTTCGCTCATAAGCATGTGCTGCCTGCACTAAATTCAGTTCTTAGTGCCAGAATCTTTCCCTCATGTTGGCTGGGAACCTAGATGATTGTTCATGACAATACTAGGTTGTTAAGGTCTAAACTTTTTTTTTGATAACTAGGGTGTCCGGGCCTTTAATAGTAGTTGACTAATCCCAAGGGCATGTAAACTAATAAATCTGCACCATGCTTACACTTTATCAGCTTCACAACTAATTGTCACATAGGTTCTTTTACTTATTTTTCACAAGTGTGGGCCGAATTCATACTGTGTGGTTAAGGTCTAAACTTTTTTTTTGATAACTTGGGTGTCCACAAGAACCCTACTAATCCCAGGGGCATGTGAACTAAGAAAACTGCGCCCTGCTTACAATTGATCGGCTTCAGAAATGACTGTCGCAGAGGTTCTTTGTGACAGCTCAGATTTTGGCACTCCAAAACCCGTGCCATCAGCACGATCCTCCAGACCGTGCCCCATGGATATGAACGGAACATTGGCATAACAAGCAATAATAAAGAGAAGGAAACGCATGAGAACAGATACTAAAATAAATCTCCAGTTCTATATATATATACACTCCAAAATCTATTAATCCAAAAGATGGTTCTAAACTCATGCCTCTGCATGAGTAAAAGAACCCACCTGAACCACCAGTGACATCACTTAGTCACTCTGGATGGTTCGCCAAAAGAATATACCTATTTAATTACATTTCCTAAAATTAAGGCTTGACATACCAAGCTGTACAATCAGCTCTCAAAACTCTCCCTCAAAGTACTTAGCAGAGTCTCCTAGAAGAAGTCCTCGGGAGGAGGCTCTAACTCGTCTCCAGGCACGAAGTCCGAATCCCCCGGATCAGGGTCTCCTGAAGCCTCTACGGCTGCAAGCACAGGACCTACGACGTATAGTCTAAAGGATGAGCTACATCCTAGCTCAATAGGGAACAACATAATGAACATATAAGTCAAATCCTCACATATATTCAATGATATTTCTAGCATGATGTATTACTAAACTTATTGGAAAATAGTTTAAATGATTACAGATGCATTGAAGTTTACTGGTGGTTTACATGTTTCTTTATTATTAACTGTTCATGAATTACACTGAATAGGCCTAAAGCAAAACTTAAATCTTCAACTTAAGTAATCCCCGAGCAATATAGCATCGAGCCCCGATGGAATACCCTCCATCGTCGTCTAAATAGACAGTTGTTATAAATATCACTTTGAATACTACCTAGGCCCCTTTCTCATAGGCGGCAGGGTTAAATCTCAACTCAACATCCCTGGGATGTGCTACTGTGTATGGATAGACCGCCATACTGGTGTACGGATTGGCCGCCGTATCGGTCACGGATATTCTGCCGAGTCAGTCGTGGATATCCCGCTACGTCGGTGGGGTATTCTGATCAAACCTTAAATAACAAAAATATCATGTGCTTTACATATAGTTATTCACCATGTAATGTGCTATTATATATCAATTAGGCCTTATCAGTTTTTATTCAATCTTGCTTTACTATCACACTTACATCCCTGGGATGTCTAAATTACTCGCATCACACTGATGCCTTTATCATTTTCGCATCCCCTGAGGATGTCTTATTTTCACTTGCTTACTTGGTGTCACACACCCATATTTGATAGAATTTTATGATTTAAAGCACTTTCATTTCACTGGTGAATAACACACACACACATGGAGATTATATGATTTCACTGGTGTATCACACACACGCACATATGGGGATTATATGATTCATTTTATTTTTATATCACTACATACATGCTCTTGCAATCAAAGTACATGTTCAAGGTGTTCCCTACCTCAGGTATCTGAATGTTCTAGCATCAAGGTCCCACACGGCTCCTCATGCTTGCCTTAGCTCGTATCACCTATGGTACATCATAACATATACATAGCATCAATAAGGATGCAATAGAGAAGGTCCAAGACTCTCCATGAACCACAAGGTCCAACTAAAAAGTCAACTTAAACTGCCAAAATCGATTAAGCAAAACCCTAAATCGATTAATCGTTTCCCAAAATCGATTAATCGAAATCTAAAATCGATTAATCAATCCCAAATCGATTAATCGAAAGTCCACAATCGATTAATCAATTCCCAAAGCGATTAATCGAAATCCAAGACCGATTAATCGATTCTCAAATCGATTAATCGGTTTCCTCAAGTCTTATTTCTCCAGCCACTGGAAATACTCAGTTGATTAGTCGGTTTCTAAATCGATTAATCGAATTTCAAAATCGATTAGTCGAAATTCAGATCGATTAATCGATTTTAGGCTTTTGTGCCTTTTCAACTTCCAGACCAAAATCGATTAATCGATTTGGCCAGAACTCAACCCCTTCTCGGGTTGTTCTTCCAAATCTCTTTCTTCCTATTTTTCTTTCTCTCCTATGCCTTTAATGTATCATCTTAACTACATTTGAATGCACATTCATAGTCTTAAGGAGATTAAATCAAGGACTTACCTTAATCAATCTCTAGATTGAATAAATATCTAGGTTTGATGGCTAGGGTTCTGACTTTTACTTCAACGGTTCTTCCCGCGTTGAATCCGGCATTCAATGCTCAAATCCGTCCTTCAATGGGGCCACATTAACTCTCCTTGACCTCCACTCCCTCTTTACTCCTTCTCTCTCTCTCTTCTTAACTTTTCTCACCAACCAACAAGAGAAATAATTTCTCTTTTAGGTTTTAAGCCCTTATAACCCTTCCAGTTTTGGTGTTAAGCACATACACCAGAGATAGGTGTATGTGACCCTTAATTAACCCCATACACTATGCTTAGGGCACATTTACACCACAATAATACACTATCTTCATAAGTCCACTGTTTGACCCTCACTAGGTCAACCTATGACCAATCGGGCATGGATCCCAAGGTCACTGTTCATTATCCAAATTTTGGGGATGTTACATTCTCCCCACCTTGGGAATTTTCGTCCTCAAAAATGAACTCAACCGTGTGTCGATCGGGTACCCCACACACAGGTAATTGCGCGCACCCGCTCACAACAGTTAATTAAATTAACAACACACTATGCAAGAAAGGGAAACACAGATGCTAATGCAGAAAATAATGTCAAACAAAATGATTTCCATTTCAGCTATCCATGTTCCAAAAAGTTACAAATTTCTCATGTCACTGTAATTACAATTTCACACATGTGGTTTTAATACAAAAACTCAAAAAGAAAACTTCTACACAGCTCATGCAGTCCCCTCTCCAGGCTGGTCAGGTGGTAGCTGACTGGCCTCGCCCTGCTGCTGTGGTGTCGCGCTAGATGTGCCAGCATCAGCGGCACCCATATGGAAAGCAGTCGCGCCCGCCATCCAAGCCTGCTCCTCTGCGAGACACTGCTGGTAGTCCTGAGGATAGATGTACCACATGGTATGGTACATCAAAAATTCCATGCGCCGATTCATTTGTTGGTTATTGGCCTCCATCCGGGCCAACACATCCTCAATCATGGGCGTTGGGCGGGCCGCTCGTCGGTGATGGAATGTTGTAGGTGTGGTGGTTGCTGATTGCGAGATTGGTGGAGGCGATGCGGTGGTAGGTGGCACTATGGTCTGCCCCTCTGGCGGTACTGAGGTCTGAGATGGTGCTCTCTCAGCGGGTGGAATGACGGGGTGTGCTCCCCCTACTTGCGGGTCCTGCTGTGGTGGTGGGGGTGGTGGTGGTGCTACTGCTGGCCCATGAACTGGTAGGGCCTTCTTCAACAATCTATAGCTACGACCCCACAAAGCAATGGAGTAATGCTTCACGTAGTCCGTAGCTTTCTGCTCATGAGGTGAGATGGCATACCCTGGGGCATCAGAATAGCACTCTAGCATGCTCGAAATGAGGCGAGCGTATGGCATCTTCTCCTGTGGTCTCAAAGGACCCTTCACCATCTTGGCCTTTATATAGGTCATCCCCTCAATGACGAGCTTGGTAGCGTCGAACCAACGCCCGCAGTATGCTACATAGAGGGCTTGTTGGACCAATTCTACCCACTCAGTGTCATGACGCATAGGGTATAAATTATACTTGATTATGGAATGAAGCATCCACATATAAGGAGGTAGGTCTACCCTCCGTATCGAGTTTCCCGATCCCTTTTTCCTGTTGGTCATCTCGATCATAATTTCATCAAACCTGACCTCCTCAGGAATGGTGGTCTCGGGCACAAAATCCAAGTAACACTCTAGGGATTCGTGCACATGGCAGCGGGTGAAGGAATAACTACAACCATTGATCTTGGTCATGATGGTATCATCAACTTGGCCCTCCTCTAAGTTTTGGTAAAATAGGCGCACGAGTCGAGGATAATAAGACCTGTGTAATGGGTTTAGAAGATTGTCGAGACCAGCCTTTTGGAGGTATTGTCGGGCCCATTGGGTCTCGCCCTCAACATTCAGGTTGGTAAATAGGACTTCATCGATGATGTACTCCTCTTCAAATTCCTTTGCAGCCCACCGCTCGTTGGGTTGGGGCAAGTTTACGGGTGGTTGTCGTGGTGTCAGTGAAGACTCGCACGAAGATGTGCTCGTCGAATCGGATGTGGTATTCGATGAAGATGGTAATGGTGATGGTAGAGGTGATGGTGGTGGCGGTCCAGCGTTCTTATGCCGTATCGGGAGCTTTGAAGCCGCTCTTCATGGTCAAGCGAGTTTGAGGTGGAATTTTGAATAAAAAATTAAGGATTTTAGAGTTTTAATAGCTTAGAATGAAAAGAGTTTCAAAATCTAGGGTTTACCTTAGGTGTTCGATCCAAATGCGCGAGGATTTCGAGTCAAAATCGGTTCAAAATCCCCAAACCCATAGTTTTGCACAGTGACTCGAGGAAGAAGACGAAGTGGCGCGCAAGAGAAAAATCAAAATAGATTTTCGAATGGGGAGAAAATCCTCCTTTTTCATATATATAGGCCCAAATCGATTAATCAATTCTAAAATCGATTAATCAGTTTAAAAAATTTTCCCAGCAGCGCGAAATTTATTAATTGATTTCCAAAATCGATTAATTGAAAAATCAAAATCGATCAATCGAATTCATTTCGATTAATCAAAATTTTAGTCTTCTAAACTTCTAGGTTTGCCAGCTCACTGGCGGTTGCCAGTTGATTAATCGATTTACCAAATCGATTAATCGATTTTCCAAATCGATTAATCGAATTCTACTTCGATTAATCAAAATTTTTATACTTTTAATTTTTATCAAAATTCCATCTCACTGGCGCGTGCCAGTCGATTAATCGACTGAAATCGATTAATCAAATTTCTAAATCGATTAATCTATTTGAAAATTGGTTAATCGGTTTTAAATCAAACTTTCAAATTTTTTTTTTCTTACTTCTATTTCTCTTTCATTTTCTTAGCCAATTGGTCATTGGTTTAGTGAAGTATGTCCTCATAGCCATTGTGTGGCATGACAATTCTTAACTATGCCTTCAACACTGTATTAAGGCATGATTTGGATTCACATTCTCTCTATTGAACAAATTGATCAAAAGGTCCACATTGGATTACAATATATGGATTAAATCCACAACCATGTTTGCGGTGATATAATTTGACTCTCAATTCGTCTCAAACAAGTCCGGATATTGTTCCTTTACATCGGCCTCTCGTTCCGACATAGCCTCTTCGGTCGGATGATTCTTCCATCGAACAAGCACTAGTGGAATCACTTTGGTACGCAGTACTTGCTCCTTTCTATCTAATATCTCCGACGGCTCTTCGATCATGCTCATATCCTCATGCATCTCCAAAGGTTGACTTCCTAACACATGAGATGGGTCATTCACATATTTCCTGAGCATCGATACGTGGAAAACGTTGTGCACACGATCAAGTATCAGTGGTAATCCAACGCGATAAGCAACTTCACCTACTCGACCCAAAATCTCAAAGGGTCCAATGTAGCGAGAGCTCAACTTGCCTCTCTTTCCGAATCTCATGACACCTTTCATAAGTGACACTTTTACAAACATGTGTTCACCCACCTTATAGTCCACACTTTTCGGCTTGACATCGGCGTAGCTTTTCTGTCTGCTCTGTGCTGCCTTAAGTCTCTCTCTGATCATATGGACATAAGCGACATTATCCTCCAAGATCTCCGGTCCCAAAACAAACTTCTCACCGGTCTCCTCCCAATTGATGGGTGATCTACATCTCCTTCCATATAGAGCTTTCGTATGGTGCCATGCCAATGCTCGTCTGAAAATTGTTGTTGTATGCAAGCTTGATCAATGGCAGGTGTTGATCCCATGATCCTTGCAATTCTAGCATGCACACTCTGAGCATGTCCTCTATGACTTGATTCACTCGCTCTGTTTGCCCATCGGTTTGCGGGTGGAAAGCTGTACTGAAGTCCAGTCGCGTTCTCATTCCTTCTTAAAATTTCTTTCAGAACTTCGATGTGTACAATGGGTCACGATCGGAGATGATACTGCTTGGAATTCCATGTAAACGGACGATCTCCTTCATATACAACTCTGCAAGTCTTCCTACCGTGTACATCGTGTTGTAAGGCAAGAAGTGTGCTGACTTGGTCAATCGATCTACGACTTCCCAGATGGTGTTATATCTCTTCGCTGTACGCGGTAGTCCTACAATGAAGTCCATAGAGATCGAATTCCACTTCCACTTTGGTATGGGTAGAGGCTGCAATAATCCAGCAGGATGTCTATGATCAACTTTCACCTGCTGACATGTCAAACACCGTGACACGTACTCTGCCACGTCTTGCTTCAAACCTCTCCACCAGTAGTTCTTTCTCAAATCTTGGTACATCTTTGTACTACCAGGGTGGATAGCATAGTTTGACTTGTGAGCCTCGACAAGTATAGTTTGCCGCAGATCGGCATTATCCGAAATGCAAAGATGACCCTTGAACAATAAGGAACCATCCTCCTTGATTGAGAACTCTGATATGATGCCTTCAGTTACATCTTGACGGATCTTGGTTAGTGCCTGGTCTGTCATCTATAGCTCGTGGATGTGCTCAAATATCATCGATCTCACTGATATGTTAGCCAAGAAGGCTCCTGTAGCTTGCGACTCGATGTTCGCATCATATAATGCCAGATCTTCAAATAACTTCCATCGGTGCATACCCAAAGCCAAACTAGCCAACTGAGTTGAACCCTTCCGACTTAAGGCGTCGGCTACTACATTAGCCTTGCCTGGATGGTACTATATGGAACAGTCGTAGTCCTTGAGAAACTCCATCCATCTGTGCTGCCTCATATTTAACTCTTTCTGTGTGAACGGGTATCTGAGGCTTTTATGGTCGGTGAAGATCTCAAAGGTCACATCGTATAAATAATGTTACCAAATCTTCAGTGCAAAGATGACCGCTGCTAGTTTCAGGACATGTGTTGGGTAGTTCTTTTCATGCTCTTTCAACTGTCTTGACCCGTAAGCTATCACCTTTTTATGTTGGTTGAGCACGTAGCCGAAACCATTGTGCAAAGCATCACTGTATACCGCAAACCCTCCACTACCTGAAGGAATCGCTAACACTGGAGCTGAAGTGAGTCTCGTCTTGAGTTCTTGAAAACTCTTCTCGCACGTTTTACTCCACTCGAATCTTGAATCCTTTCGTGTAAGTCTCGTAAGAGGTCCTAATATTTTTGAAAACCCCTCAACAAAACGTTGATAATAGCCCGCTAGTCCAAGGAAACTACGGACGTCGGTCACGATCTTTGGTTGCTCATAATTGACTACTGCTTCTATCTTAGCCGGATCTACCGTGACACCATGGTTTGAGACGATGTATCCCAAAAAGCTAACATCCTCTAACCAAAACTCACACTTGTTGAGTTTGGCGTACAGCTGGTGTTCACGTAGGGTTTGTAGGGCAACTCTCATGTGTTCTTCATGTTTTGCTTTTGACTTGGAGTATATTAGGATATCGTCAACAAACACACGACGCAGGAGTCTAGGTGTGGCTTAAACACATGATTCATCAAATCCATGAATGACACTGAGGTGTTCATCAAACCAAACGACATCACCAGGAACTCATAGTGTCAATACCGTGTCCTGAATGCAGTCTTCTGAATGTCCTCTGCCTAGACTCTCAACTGATGGCATCCAGATCTCAGATCGATCTTAGAAAAATACCTCACTCCTTGCAGCTGATCGAACAAGTCATCTATCCTAGGCAAAGGATATCGGTTCTTTATAGTGAGTTTGTTCAACTGGCGATAGTCAATGCACAACCGCATTGACCCATCTTTCTTCTTCACAAATAAGACCGGTGCTCCCCCTGGAGACACGCTCGGTATTACAAATCCCTTGTCCATTAGCTCTTGCAATTGTTCTTTCAACTCCTTCAACTCAGTGGGAGCCATTCTGTATGGTGCTTTCGAAATCGGCTCCGTTCCTGGTGCTAAGTCGATGGCGAACTCTACTTCTCTTTCTGGAGGTAATCCGGGTAACTCCTCCAGAAATACATCAACAAAGTCTCGTACAACTACTATCATGGAAATAATATTCTTTCCTTCCTTCTCTTCTTTCAAAAATGCCAAATAATTGCTGCACCCTTTTCTGATCAAACGCTCAGTCCTGACTGCAGAGATGAGTGGCATGTGCGTCGATCTCTCTCCTCGAAATCGAAATGATCTCCTTGTGTTAGGTCGGAAAATGACGACCTTGTTCTTGCAATCTATCATCGCGCAATGTTGTGTCAGCCAGTCCATGCCAAGGATTACATCAAATCCTTGCATGTCCAATAATATTAATTTTACGCCCAACTCATAGACGTCACCATCCTGAACACCGACTACTACTGACTTACAAATTAATTCTGTGTCAACTAATTCTCCGGCCGAGATAGACACTGATAGAACAAAGTCCAATGTCTCTGGGACGATCTTCATTTTCCTTGCAAATCTAGGAGTGACGAAGGAGTGGGTAGACCCTGGGTCTATCAACACTCTAGCGTCGTGCCCTTCACAACGTCCCTTCTCGTATGCGTCTAACGTACCTATAGCATACATATATACAGATATAGTGCATATTTTATTTTGAAATTTTTAACGTACAAGAATGGTTTTAGACGCTTTCTTAATTAATGCACCTTCTCTATCTAAAAGAAATTTTGAATTGAAATTCTTTATTTAAAAGGAATCTCACCTTTGATGATATCGTGTACGTTCCCTGCTTCTTGAGTGGTGACTGCATAAGCTCTCCCTTGTACGACTGGCTTCCTTGCTTGTATAGGTCGTGGCATAGAAATTAAAGTCGTCTTCCCTTTGTTCACCTCAGGGCAATCCTTGATCAGGTGGCCCACCTTGTCACATCTAAAACAGCCCCGAGTATCCATCCTACAGTCCGTCATTTTGTGAGACTTATCACACTTGGCACAAGTCTCACGAGGTGTGGAATAAGCTGCTCGTGAGAAACCCTATGTAACTGTAGCTCTGGTAGTGATGGCAGGGCTCTCGTAGCGTATCGGCCTCCCCGACACAAGCAATGGAAATCTCTGCTGGTTGCTCTGCTGCACCGGTCTCCCATAACCTCCTAGAAATGGTGGTCTCTAGTTGTGGGCTACGAATCTCGGCTATTTATTCACCGGTTCATAGCTTCCCGTTCTACTCTGACCCATATTCCACATCTCTTGCTGTTCTCTCTGACGGTAGCGAGTATTATTTTCCTCTTCAACTACCAACGCCTTGCTCATGACCTCTCTATAGGTCCTCATCTGGAATGATGCCAATCCTCCCGTCACATCTGATCTCAACCCTTGCTGAAACCACTTCGCATTCATCATCTCCGTAATAACATAGTCGGGCGCGAAGCGAGCGAGTCACATAAATTCCACTCCATACTCTCTCACTGTCATCTTCCCTTGTACGAGTTGTAAAAATTGGATCTCCATCTGATTCCACACAACTTCTGGGAAGTACTGTTTGTTGAACTCAATGAATTCACCCCACGTCCAGGGCAAATTTGGGGTCTCCTGAGCCCTAGTCCTAGAAACGGACTTCCACCAAGGCCCAGCCTCCCCATCTAACATGTAAGCTGCCCAACGAACGCTCTCATCCTCCGTATACGTGAGTACACTAAATACCTTCTCCATCTCACTCAACCAGTTCTCAGCTGCCATGGGCTCTGCCTGCCCTGAAAAGCTAAGAGGTCTCATCCTCCTGAACTCGGTAAACGCTGAGACCACTGACAGTGTAGGTCCTACTGAAGGCGTAGGTGGCTGATGTTGCTCGTGAGCAGTATGAGCGGCCAAGGATGCTGCCTGTTGTGCCATGGCAGTCGCCATGGTTTCCATAGTATGCATCATCCTCTGACGCTCTTCTCTCTCCTCATTTCTTTCTTTAATCCTCTCTTGCTCTCTTTGATCTCGATCCTGATGATCTAGATCCTAATTCTCTGCTTATCTACTACCACTACCCTCTGGGGCCTCTCTATTCCCCATAGGCACTCAGTTTGTAGGAGAGATGTACCCATCTCCATTACGCAAATTTCTACTTTGGCCGCCCCTGGGTCGGCCCCTTTCCCTAGAAGACATTGACGGCTGCATTTGAAACTAAAGTTTCGTTAGCAGAAGTCCCTATGCTCTGACAAAATAAGAGTTGTAAGAATTTCTAAAAGAAATTGCTTTGATACCAACTGTGACAGCCCAAATTTTGGCACCCGAAAACTCGTGCCATCAGTAAGATCCTTCAGACCATGCCCCATGGCTATGTACGAAACATTGGCATAACAAGCAATAATAAAGAGAAGGAAACGCATGAGAACAGATACTGAAATAAACCTCCAGTTCTATATATATATACTCCAAAATCTATTAATCCAAAAGATGGTTCTAAACTCATGCCTCTGCATGAGTAAAAGAACCCACCTGAACCACCAGTGACATCACTTAGTCACTCTGGATGGTTCGCCAAACGAATATATCTATTTAATTAGCTCTCTTCTGCCTTGTAATTTGGGTCCCAGACCCCTTCCTTTCTGATAGCCCCACTTTTGGAGCATTGCCACTGTCGCTACTATACCGCCTCCCGTTTTATACATGATGCCCTCAATGGGTTCTGGGAGTATAGCTGACACCTCATACTCAAAACTGTGGAGGTCGACGTCCTCGGCGGTGTGTGGTACATCTAATATATTGGGTTTTTCAACACTATTGGCGGCCTTTTCTTTCTCACTGTGCCCCTCTCCAATGATTGTGATAATCTTATGCCCAGATACAAATTTGAGTTTCTGGTGCAATGTGGAAGGTATGGCTTTGACTTCATGTAGCCACGGGCGCCCCAATAATAGATTAAATGAGGATTTGATATCCATGACTTGAAATGAGATGGAAAAGGTCATTGGCCCTATCAACAACTCAAGATTAATTTCTCCCATTATTTCTCTACTGGTATTGTCAAACCCTCTAGCGCTGGTTCTGGTGGGCCTTAACATGCATGGATCAACCCCAATCTTAGTGGAGGTTCTCAACAGGCATATATTCAATGCAGACCCATTATCGATTAGTACCAAGGGGATAATCATATTTCTGGACTCAACGGTTATATTTAAAGAGTTTGAGTGGCTACCTCCTTCCTCAGGTAAATCGGCATCAGAAAATGAAATGGCATTTGAAGCCATCACTTGACCAATTATCTGCCCGACTTCATCTGGGCTAACTTGGAGTGATACATGCGTATTTTTTAACGCCCCCATTAATGCTTAAAAATGGAGTGGGGACATCATTAACAGATCTCATACAGTGATATGGGCAGGCATTCTTCTCAGCTAAGTCTCCAGTATATGTTCTCGACTCATCTTCTCGAAGGGGTTCACCGCGCTGTCTTTCTTTCCTTCGGGTTGGGCCTATGCTCCTGCTAGTATTTATGACTGCTTTGATATCCTCCCTGATCTAGTAATAAAATCTACTGCCCCTTCTCTACTGCTGCTTCCGGCATTGATATCTGTTTGTTCGTAGCTTAGCGGGACCAGATGAGGATCATATGTGGGTCCCGAGAGCTGGAAGGGTATGGCTGCCGGTTCTTGAGGTACTTGTACTGTCGGCTCAGGAGGTGTGGGAAATACTTGATTCACCTCGGTGGTAGCAGGTTGGGTGGAAAGATTGGGCCAAATGGGGGTGGTGAAGCTTGAGGGTAGTGGTATTGGAGGGAAGGAGGTAAAAGTAGGCCATTGATAGTTAGTGGGTGCTGGCGGCAGGTCTGATTGGCCGTTAGGTAATTGACCGGGGTGGTGGAACTTGCCGGTGGTTGAGCTGGGGGGAATGGAGTGGGCGCAGGCCATTGATAACTGATGGGCGTGGGTGTTGGATTGGGGGATTGGTGGCTTAAAGGGTAATCGATGGGGGTTGTGGTGTATGGTGGTAGTTGAAACGGGGTGGGCGCAGGCCATTGATAACTAGTGGGTGCAGGTGTAGGATTGGGGGCCTGCTGGCTCATCGAGTAATTGATGGGGGTTGTGGTGTGTGGTTGGTAAGCATTGATATTCACATAATTGACGGGTGTGGGTGATGGAAAGTATGCCCTGAGATCCAAGGGTTTCATTTGTGGAGTCGGGTTGGGGAAATAATCTGGCAAATTTAGGGGTTTAACTATCCCTATATTCCTCTCTTTAATGTTTCTTAATAGCGGTGCTACATAACTCTCCCGATCACTGATATAATCGGATGGGTTAAATTCAAATTCCTCCTCATCTTCTGTCATTCCGATGGTGGGTCTGGGACCTGCTCCTCTAGTAGGATGTGGGGGTAGTGGCACTTGGTGGATATTAGTATGTTGAGAGGGTGCAGGGGGAATGATTTTCCCTGCATCGATTAAATCTTGGATGGCGTGCTTTAATGGGAAGCAGCGATCAGTAGGGTGACCCAGACCCTGATGAAAATTACAGTGTGTATTTGGGTCATAGTTCTTTGGGATTGGGTGAGGAGGGGGTTATGGTTGGCGGATAGCCACTAATACCTTTTCTACTAAAAGGGGCAAAAGTACACTCAAAGATTGCCCCAGAGGTGTAAAGACTAGATCGTAGCGGGCTCTCCTCTGTTTCGGGGTCATTTGCGTTCCTTGCCCACTCCCCATTCTTTGCATCTGCTCAAGCCTAACTGGTGCTAGTGGGGCTGCCTGAAATTGAAACGGAGCAGTATTATTATTGGGCCTCGTGTTGGCTATGTTCTAGACATCGCCCCCTGTTCTCTTCTCGTTCCTCTGCTCAGAAAATCTTCTGACCTCGCTAGGGCCCCCTGAAGTATTCTTACTCAACCGCCCTTCCCTGATGGCATCCTCGCAGCGGTTGGCATTCCTCACCAAATCAGGAAAACTAGACTGCTATTGGTATACAAGAAAATTAGAGATCACTGGCAGAGTGTTCTTTGAAATCATCTCTATTTGCTCATCATCCGGAATTCTATTTTTGACTTGAGTTGCTAGTGCTCTCCATCGCCCTAAGTAGTCACTGAAGGTCTCATTTGGATTTTGCTTTAAATGGGCCAAATCAGACTTGCGCGATTCAATATCAGTATTATAGACATACTATTCCTGGAACAAATGGGCAAAATCTTTCCATGTCTTCATCATGGATGGTTCAAGAGATGTGAAGCACCTCAGGGCCGGTCCGGTTAAACTTCTCTGAAAGACTTTTATTAGCAGTCTTTCATCCCCCCGTACTGGAACATGTCCCCACAATAGGACTTGAGGTGTGCGATCGGGTTGTCTATGCCATTGTACTTGTCGAATACTGGCATTTTAAATTTGGGGGGCAAGGGGACCTCAGCGAACAGGCATAGGTCTGTGAAGTCCGTGACGTGGATTTCAGCACCACCCATTTTCATCAGCTGTTTTTATATTTTGTCTAACTGTTCTTTCAGCTGCTCTGACTCTTTCGATATAGGGGTGGCTTTCTCGGCCGTCAGTCAGACTTCACTCTGGGCTACCAGGGGGTGGGCAATTACTGGTGGAGGGTTGAGGCTGGTCAATGCCCCAGCATAGGCCCTGCTGTTCCTAATCTCGTCCTCTTCATACTACTGGTCGGCGTAATGTACATTGAAGGCGGGATTCTCCTATTGTTGTTGCATGGGTTGGACTGGAATAACATGAGTGGGGGCTGGTTGAGCCCATTGGGGGTGAGGAAAGGTTTGTTGGGTGACGGGCATTTGGCTTTGAGGTGGGGCCGGATAGGGCCATTGGGTGTGAGGGAAGGTTTGGGGATGGCCTTGGGGTGTGGGGCCATGGGGAAATTGGGTTTGAGATTTGGCATGGGTTTGACCCAGATGTGAAGGTTGGGTTAAATGTTGGAGGTATTGTGGAAGGAATGAGTGTGGGGTTTGCGTTTTGGCCATGAACCCTTGATCATTTTGGGCCATAGGCCACTGATGGGTTTGGGCCATGGGCCCTGGATAGGTTTGGGCCAATGGGCCTGGGTAGGTTTGGGCCATGGGCCCTGGATAGGTTTGGGCCAATGGGCCTGGGTAGGTTTGGGCCATGGACCCTGGGTGAGTCTGGCCCAATGGGCCATGATGGGTTTGGGCCATAGGCCCATGGTGGGTCTGGCCCAATGGACCTTGGTGGGTTTGGTGCAATGGGCCTTGTTGGATATGGGCCATGGGCCCTTGGTGGGTTTGGTCCAATGGGCCTTGATGGGTCTGGGCATGAGCCCTTGATGGGTCTGGCCCGATGGGCCTTGTTGGATCTGGGCCATGGGCCCTTGATGGGTATGGCCCGATGGGCCCTGTTGGGTCTGGGCCATGGGCCATTGGTGGATTTGGGCCATGGGCCCCTGATGGGTTTGGATTTGATGGATTTGGCCCAATGGGCCCTGGGGGATATGGGTAATGGGGTTTTGGGCCAATGGGCCTTGGGGATGATGAGTAGTGGGGTATTGGGCCATGGGGCCCTGGAGATCGTGGATTGTGGGGTATTGGGCCATGGGGCCCTGAGATGTGTGGGAAAAGGGGGTTTGGGCCAATGGGCCTTGGGGTATGTGGGAGTTTGGAGTTTGGGCCATTTGGCCTTGGGGTGTATGGATGGTGGGGGGTTGGGCCATGGGGCCTTAGGGTATGTGGATGATGAGGGTTTGGATGGTGTGGATTATGGGAGGTTGATGGGGGTCATGGGGGAGTGAAGCATGGAGGTTTTCTAAGGTATGGGATGGATTCATGGATGTGGGGTGTGGAGGAGAGATATTTTGGGAAGCCCTCCATGAGGAGTATGCTTGTAATATCTCCTCCGTCATGGCCATGGATGGTGGATTTAATGGATGATTGGGTATGGACGGGGTGGATGTGGAGGGAAAATTGGGTACGACCATGGTAGATGATGGGATAGGGGATGCATAAAAGGAAAGGGGTGGGGCATTGGCAGAGGGGGATGGGTTAGAGATGTTTAAGGATGAGGGAGGGTATAGTGTGGGTGTTTGGGAAAAACCGGGCATGGCCCTGGTAAAAATGGGCATGACCCGGGTAGATGGGGGGATTTGTGGGGGATCGGATAGGGCGGAAGTGGTGTATGTGAACGTGGGTGGATCGGGTCTATATGGTGAAGATGGGAAATGGGGCATGAATGTGGGTAGAGAAAACGGGTTAGGGTTTTGCCTGGGCATGGTTTGGGCAAAAGATGGGGAATGGGGGGTTGGACTTCGGATATTTTGGGGGGTAGTAGTTGGGAATATGGGGGCGCCGAATGGGCTGGTGATGGTAAAGGGGGGTTGGGTGAGGGGGATAGTGGAAAAAACTTCTCCCGAATGGGAGTGGGTTGGAGAATGTGGCGGGGAGGAGTCGGGATCGGCGTAAATCGGGTCCACCACCCACGACATTCTTCGGGAGCGGGTCGGGTAAGGGTGCCTTGGATAAGGCCTAAAAATCCTCCTCCTTCTTCCCCTACGGGACGACGGAGGGCAAGATGATGCCATTGTGTCGGCACCACAAACTATCTATTTATTGTTTTTGAATTTTATGAAATTTTTTTTGAAAAACAAAGGTTCCGAGGCCTTAGAATTCCCTTTTCAGGTGGCTCTCGTACCTTAATTTGAGACCTGCGGCTACGATTCCGAGGCACTTCGGAAGAATCGAAGGAGAACCTTCGATCTATTGAAGGCATAAAAATCGAAGCAAATAATCCGATCCCCCGGAATGTGCCAAAAAGAAGTTGCCCTCTTTTGACCAGCGGGGGCATATTGGGTGTCAGAGATGGCGGGGTCCAAATAAGGCACTAAGCACACTGATCGAGGGACTCGGGAGGTGGAAAGGGCCAAGGATTCGGCCGGTGCGATGCACTGGCGAATTCAATACTTGCGCCAGTTGCGTGGGGACCAATTTTACATCAAGCAACTATTAGTTGTGCCAAGTAAAATCTTGGTTTTTAAAGCTGGCGCAACTATTAGTTGCGCTAGTTATAAATTCCAGTGTTTTTACATTGGTGCAACTAATACACGCGCCAGGCAAAAACTGCCTCTCCAGAACAAAAAATAGCAAGCACTGATTCCCAAAATGAGTATCTTTTTTTGGTTTTCTGTGGAAGCTAGGCTTCCGAGAACTGAGCTATTTTTTGGTGATTGATTCTCTCCTCACCGCTCCTAAAGGACTGAGTCCGGTATAAGTCGTTAACGCGCTCCCCAAGGGTTTTAAGCTTCGGAATGGGAACTCACCCGATATACCTCCAGCGCAAGCGTTTTCTCAGATACTAGGTGGGTTGGGATTTTTCTAGATCATCACCACTAGGGGTTGCCGCCATACTAAGACTCGGGTATTTGTATGTGTGCCTAACCCAACCCCTTTGAAAAATCTAACCTGCAAAACAAATTAATTAAGCTCCCTAACTTGGTTCAATTTTAATTTTTTCAAAGTTTTTTTTCTTTTTTTTCGGAAGTTTTCTTTAGTTCGAAGACCGGGGGTGATTATCTCGTGCCGCTACTACGGGACGGCATCCACTGTTAGGATATGAATGTAAAAAAAAATGACGGGGCCAGTCAAGCGACTAGGCGGGAAATATAAAGTGCTGAAATTTAAAGCCGAATTGTAAAGGGAAGTAAGAAAGGTGCCGGTCAAGTGACTAGGCGAAAATTACTGAAATTTAAAGCGGAAACGTAGGGGTGAGTAACAAAGGTGCCAGTCAAGTGACTAGGCAAAAATTGCTAAAATTTAAAGCCGAATCGTAGGGGTAAGTAAGAAAGGTGCCGGTCAAGTTACTAGGCGAAAATTGCTGAAATTTAAAGCGGAAACGTAGGGTGAGTAAAATGACGTAATCGGAGGGGTGAGTAAAAAAATAGCAAAAATAAAATTAAAAAAAACAACAATAAAATATTAGAAAAATAAAAAAAAAGGCCTAGTTCAAGGGGAAGCTCTACTAGCTATTCCCTAGCAGAGTCGCCATCTGTACAACCGTGGGAATCGAGACGATCCCGTCGCGACGATGCGCTCTCTAACGAAAAAAATATAGAGTCGCCACCCAGAGGTTTTGGTGTCCTGGGATACCTAGTTCATTTTTATGAGCACCTAAGTGCTAAAAATATGACTTTGAATCCGGTTCACACCAAAGGCTCTTGGGTAGGGACTTCAGTTATCGATCGGGAAGGTGTTAGGCACCCAATCAACCCGCTTAACGCGGTCTCTACTTATGGCAAAAAATAAAATGATGCAAAAGACAAGGAAATGGTTCCCTCTTGCTCAAATGGGCCTCCAATTCTATTTGTGCCCTTCCGTTCCTACCAAAAATTTGGTGGTGTAACGACACAAATGACAGAGTAGGGAATGCCAAAAAGAGATAGGAGAAGAAAGGGGAGAGCCGGAGCCCTCGGGCCCTTGTAGCACCGTAGGAGATCCTTGCTTGGCTTACTTTTGATGAGCTTTTGGAGGCTTGAATGGTGGAAAAAGGGGTTCTAACCACTAAGGCCTACTAGCTAGGAGATGGAGAAGAGAGGCTAAGGGATCACACACACCTAGGCTAAGGGTTTTGGGTGTAAGAGCAAGCTTGGGAAGGGTTTTTGAATTATGGATTTTAGGTGAAAATAGTGCACCAAAGGGAGGAAGAACTTCTCACTTGGAGCTCTTTCTCTCTTAAGCAAAATTCTCAACCCCTCAATCAAGGGATGGGGGGCTCTATTTATAGGAAAAGGGTGGGTTAGGAGGCCACTTAGATGCTAATTGAGGTTAGCAATTAGGTGATCTCAAATCTAACGTTTCCTAGGATTTTGAGAGCTTGGGAAGGTATGAAGGTGGTTCTAATGGTGGATGATGGGGTGAGGCTTTAGGCCACTTGGAGGGTTGCAAATAGGTAAGGAATGGGTGCAACAGAACTATCAAAACATACCCCAAAGGTCGAGGTGGTCAACAAGTCAAACCCCAATCACAAAATTCAGGACAAGATGCAACAGTTACTATTCATATGCTTGGTGCAACTAATAGTTGCGCCAGGCAAATGTACAGTAAAACAGTGAAGAACAGTGCTTGGAAGTGAGCTCGCAGGGGTGGGGTCCACTGTTGAACCTGGCGCAACAGTTAGTTGCGCCAGGCTAAAATGCTGGGAAGATTGGCGCAACTATTAGTTGCGCTAGGCAAAATTATACCTGGCGCAACTATTAGTTGCGCTAAATCCCTAGAGGGGCCACATGTTTTTACCTTTTTTGCCCCTGGGGTTCGGTTTGCCATATCTTTTGACGCACACCCTCGATTGGGGCGATTCTTGGACTGTTGGAAAGCTGACGACCTCTACTCTTCAAAGGTATAGGAGTTGGTTGCTATAGAGGGTTATAGCTAGTTCTGATGTATCCCTCCTCCTTATTACCTGGGAAGGTTAGGTTTAGGGTTCGAAAAGGGTTCTAAGGGTCGGGGTTGGTTTCTAAAGGTTTGGGGTAGGTTCCTAAGGGTTCGGGGTAGGTTCATAAGGGTTCCATTCATGCCATCGAAAGCTCAAAAATTGCACCTCTCTCGAAAGGTGTTTCGATCGGGCCTTGGGCCAAATTTGGGTGTCTACACCCTCATTTCTTTTTCACTTGTAAAAATCTAAAAAATTAAAAGTTTAAAAATTAAAAATAGAGTCTTGATTGGTGCCGGCACAACGGCGTCAACGTGCCCTCCATCATCCTATAGGGGAAGATGGAAGAAGCTTTACGGGCCCCATCCGAGGCACTCGTACCCAACCCGATACCAAGATATGTCGTGGGCCGTAGACCCGGCTTATGCCAATCCTGACTCATCCCCACCGCATTCTCCAACCCATTCCCATACCGAAGAAGCCTTTAATTCCACCCCCATCACCCATTCAACCCTCACCATAACCGGCCCGTTCGGTGCCCCTATTTTCCCTTCCACCACTTCCTAAAATATCTAAAATCCGACTCCCCATTCCCCATCATTTTCCCAAGCCATACCTCCATCCATGGCCATATCCAACCCATATCACCTCCCTTCCACACCCATTCAAAATCCATCCAACATACCCTATTTCTCATCCACCCAACTTCCCGCATCCACATTTATACCATATTTTCTATCTTTCCCATATAGGCCCGATCCGCCCTCATTCACATATGTCACCTCCACCCTATCCAACCCCCCACAAATCCCCCCATCTACCCGGGTCATACCCATTTTTACCAGGGCTATGCCCGATTTTTCCCAAACATCCACACCTTACCCTTCATCATCCTCATACATTCCCAACCCATCCCCCTTTTCCAATGCCCCATCTCATTCCCCCAATCCACCCCATATCCCATCCCCTACCCGGGTCATGCTCGATTTTACTGGGATCATGCCCAATTTACCCTCCACATCCACCCCATCCATGCCCCTCCAAACCTCAAATAAACCATCTCCATCCGATCCCGCTTCCATGGCTATGATGGAAGAAATAGTCCAAGCCTACAATAGGTGGAAGGCCTCCCAACACATCCCCTCTCATCCATACCACACACCCATGAATCCATCTAAGACTAGCAAGCCTCCATGCCTCATTCCCCCATGACCCCCATCAACCCCCATAATCCATACCATTCAAACCCCCATTACCTTCATGTCTTAAGGCCCAATGGCTCAAACCTTCATTCCCCACATGTCCCAAGGCCCCATGACTCAAACCTCCATTCCCCACATGTCCCAAGGCCCCATAACCCATACCTATCAAGGGCCCATGGCCCATACCCACCAAGGGCCCATGGCCTAGACCCACCAAGGCCCAATGGGCCAGACACACCAAGGGCCCATGACCCAAACCCAATGGCCCATGGCCCAAACCTACCATGACCAAGGATTTGTGGCCCAACCCTCCCAAAGCTTCATGGCACAAACCCAAGCTCTGCAAAACCTTTGAACCCCACACCCATACCCTTCACAATTTCTCCAAAACTTCACCCATTCACAACCCTCATACCCAACTCAAATCAATGCCTTACATCAACCGCAATTCACCCATATCCTAACATCCCAAAGTCAATTTCAAACCTTCCCCCATGCTCAATGGCCTCATCAGGCCCCACTCCAAAATCTAACTTCCACTCATCCCATCACCCAACAAACCTTCCCCCATCCCCAATGGACTCACCTAATCCCCACTCATGCCATTCCCCTCAGTCCATACAACACCAGCAAGAGAATCCCGCCCTCACTACGCACTATGTTGACCAGCAGTATGAAGAGGACGAGATTAGAAACAACGGAGCCTATATTGGGACATTGACCAGCCTTAACCCTCCTCCTATCATTTCCCACCCCCTGGTAGCCCAAAGTGAAGTCCAACCAACTGTCGAAAAAGTGGCCCCCATATCCAAAGAGTTAGAGCAGCTGAAAGAACAGTTGGACAAAATATAGAAACAGTTGATGAAAATGGGTGGTGCTGAAATCCATGCCACGGACTTCACAGACTTGTGTCTGTTTGCTAAGGTCCCCTTGCCTCCCAAATTTAAAATTCCGACTTTTGACAAGTACAACGACACCGATAATCCTATTGCACACCTCAAGTCCTACTGTGGGGACATGTGCCACTACAGAGGAGACGAAAGACTATTGATAAAGGTCTTTCAAAAGAGTTTGACTGGCCCGACCTTGAGGTGGTTCACATCTTTGGAACCAGCTATGATGAAAACATGGAAGAATTTAACGCACTTATTCCAAGAGCAATATGTATACAATATAGGCATTGAGCTGCGTAAGTCAGACTTGGCCCGTGTGAGGCAGAACCCGAATGAGACTTTTAGCGACTATTTGGGGCAATGGAGAGCACTGGCAGCTCAGGTTAGAAACAAGATACTTGACGATGAACAGATTGAAATGATCTCTAAAAATACCCTGCCAGTGATCTCAGACTTTTTGGTGTATCAGCAGCAGTCCAGCTTCGCTGATCTGGTGAGGAATGCCAATCGCCATGAGGATGCCATCAAGGAGGGTCGCCTGAGCAAAAATGTACCAAGTGAAGCCAGTGTGATCAGAAGGTTTTCGAAACAAAGGACTGAGAAGAGAATGGGGGCCGATGTTCAGAACATTGCCAATACTAGGCCCAATAAGAACATGACCCCGTTCCAATTTCAAGCAGCACAACCAGTGCCAGTCAGAACTGAGCAAATGCAGAGAGTAGGGAATGGGCAAGGAATGCAAATGACTCCTGAACAGAGGAGAGCCTATTACAATTGAGTGTTTACGCCCTTAGGGCAATCACTAAGTGTATTTTTACCTTTATTAATAGAAAAGGGATTAGTTACTATCCGTCAACTGCAACCTCCTCCTCACTCGATCCCAAAGAACTATGGCCCAAATACCCACTACAATTTTCATCAGGGTCTGAGTCACCCGACCGATGCTGAGAAAATCATTCCACCTGCACCTGCTCAAGTGAACCAGCATGCAAACATTCATCAGGTGTCGTTACCCCCACACCCTACCGGAGGAGCAGGTCTCAGACCCACCATCAGGATGGTAGAAGAGTGTGAATTTGAGTTTGATCCATCCGATTACATCAATTATCGGGAGAGCTATGTGGCACCATTGCTAAAGAACTGTGAAGAAAGGAACACTGGGGTGATTGAACCGTACACCACCACCCTCATCAATTACTCGATAGCCCATCATACCCCCAATCCCCTGCCGGCACCCATCAGCTACCAATGGCCTAATCTTATCCCTTTTCCCCCAGTGCCACCACCCTCAAGCTTCACCACTCCCATCTGACCCAATTTTTCCACCGAACCAGCTATCACCAAGGTAAATCAAGTGTTGCCTACACCTCTTGAGCCCACAGTGCAAGTGCCTCCGATACCGGCTGCTATACCATTTCAGATCTCGGGACCAACCTATGATCCTCATCAGGTCCCGTTTGAGTTATGAACAAACCAATATCAATGCTGGTAGCCACAGAGAAGGGGTAATGGACTTTGTGACCCGATCCGAAAAGATCTCAAAACAGCCAGAAGCACCGGCGGCAACACAAGCCTAACTAGAGGAGAAGAAAGATAACGCAGTGAATCCTTTCGAGAAAATGAGTCGAGAGCATATACTGGAGACTCAGCTGAGAAGAATGTCTGCCCATATAACTGTATGGGATCTTTTGATGATGTCTCCACTCCATTTCCAAGCATTAATGGGGGCATTAAAGAACGCGCATGTGTCACTTCATGTTAGCCTGAATGAAGTCGGGCAAATAATCAGTCAAGTGATGGCCCCGAATGCCATTTCCTTTTCAGATGTCGATCTATCAGAGGAAGGAGGAAGTCACTCAAAATCCTTAAATATAACTGTTGAGTCTAAAAATATGATAATCCCACTAGTTTTGATCGATAATGGGTCTGCGTTAAACATATGCTCGCTGAGAACTGCCACCAAGATAGGGGTAGATCCTTGCATGCTAAGACCCATGAGAACTAGTGCCAGAGGTTTTGATAACACACAAAGAGAAATAATGGGAGAAGTTGATCTTGAGCTATTAATTGAGCCAATGACCTTCTCCATATTGTTTCAAGTGATGGACATCAAATCCTCATTTAATCTGCTACTGGGGCGCCCGTGGCTACATGAAGTCGAAGCCATACCCTCCACATTGCACCAGAACCTCAAATTTGCATCTGGGCATAAGATCATCACAATCATCGACGAGGGGCACAATGAGAAAAAGAAGGCCACCAACAGCGTCGAAAAACCCAAAGTGTTGGATGTATCGCACACTGCTGAGGATGTCAACCTTCACAGCTTTGAATACGAGGTGTCGACGATACTCCCGGAGCCCATTGACGGCATCATTCCAAGAACCGGAGGTGGAATGGTAGCGGCAGTGGCCATGCTCCAAAAGTGGGGCTACCAAAAAGGAAGGGAACTTGGGCTCAGACTCTAGGGCAGAAAGAAACCCGTCACAGCCAAGGGGGTCAAAAAGTCAGATTTAGGATAGGTTACAAGCCCACGTAAGAAGTAAGAGAGGCTAAGAAGAAAGTCCGTGCGATCGCAACTACAAAAGCCAAGGGGATCCACATAGAAGAGAAACCCCATCCCGGGCCTCACATCAGGAATTCATTCATAAGTGTCGGGGTCATGAAGATTGACCAGAATGGAGAAACCCGATTAACCCCACACAAGCCTACAGCACCGACTCACCCCACCAATCCCTACATTACCCTTCCCAGCCTGAAGATAGACTTGGCTCCGTTGTCCCTCTTTGAGGAACGATGGCCAGTACCTGAACAAACTCCCCCTGTGGTAAATCACCACAAAACTGTGTTAACGTTTGAGGACATCATCTCAGACGAAATGGGGATCAACATGATGGAAGCTAATTCCAATGAGCAATATCAGTCAGCACCCTCCATCCAATCAGGTAAAGGAGCAGCCACTCAGGTACGCAACTGGGCATCTTTGCCCCAAACCCTAGAAGTGGGGAGTGGCCTAACATTTGGCACCCGTTTCTCAAAAAAGAATAACCTATAAAAAGTGAGATAAGCTCTTGGCAGGCAATACCTTATATATACACAGACTCATGCTGCCAAGGGTCCGTCTCTGAAGAAAACCAAAATCTCAAAAACATTGAAAAAATACAAAACCTTAAAAACATTGAAAAATACAAAGTCCAAAAATATTGTCATTTAAAATCCCAGATAAAATCCCACAAAAAGATGCCTTAATCGAAATACTCGTCCCACATAAAATCAACCCTTTTCCTGTAGAAATACAAGAAGAGGTAGAAGTTACGAGTTTGGATGAGGATATCCCTTTGGAGGAGCTCCCCAATGAGCTCCTTGACCAGTTTGCCGAATTAGAGCATGGCCCTACCCCCATCATTGAAGAAACGGAAGATGTCGATCTGGGAACTGAGGAGATTCCCCGAATCACCAAGATCGGAATGTCATTTCTCTCAAAGAAAGAAAAAGCATGATCGATTTCCTTCGATCATACCAAGACATTTTTGCTTGGTTGTTTGAGGACATGCCTGGTGTGGACACCGATTTGGTCGAGCATGAGTTGCCTCTCTACCCTTATATGAAGCCAGTTAAGCAGAAGCGCGACGTCTCCAGCCCGAGTGGATGCTGCAAGTCAAGGACGATGTCAACAAGTAGTATGAGCGGGATTCCTCATGGTATCCAAATACCTGTAGTGGCTAGCCAAGGATGGAAAGGTCCACATGTGCATTGATTTCTGAAATTTGAACAGGGCGAGCTTGAAGGATGATTTCCCACTACTGCACATCGACATCTTGGTCGATAATATTGCCAAGCACGGGATGCTTTCTTTTATGGATGGATTCTCAGGATGTAATCAGATTAAGATGGCAGAGGTTGATCACGAAAAGACCGCGTTCATTACCCCCTGGGGAACCTTTTACTATAGAGTCATGCCATTCGGGCTAAAGAATGCCGGTGCAACGTACCAGAGAGCTATGACTGTGTTGTTTCACGACATGATGCACCAAGAAATTGAAGTGTATGTCGATGATAAGATAGCCAAGTCACCGGAGCGAAGCGATCACTTGGTAAACCTCCAGAAGCTATTTGAGATGTTGAGAAAGTATCGATTACATCTGAATCCACAGAAGTGCGCATTTGGTGCCATGTTCAAAAAACTATTGAGATTCATCGTCAGCAAGAGAGGGATCGAGGTTGACCCAGTCAAAGTCAAAGCCATCATGGAAATTCCACCACCGTCTACTGAGAAAGAAGTTAGAGGTTCTTGGGTAGAATATAGTATATCAGTCAGTTTATTGCATAGCTAACTCCAATATGCACACCGATCTTCAAGTTATTAAGGAAGAACTCGCCCGTTGAATGGAACGATGATTGTCAGGCAGCGTTTGATAAAATCAAAGGCTACCTCCTTAACCCACCTATTTTGGTACCACCTGAACCGGAGAGACCACTCTTGATGTATCTCTCCACGATGAAAGTCTTGATGGAATGTGTCTTAGGGCAGCATGACGAGACATGAAGAAGAGAGCAGGCCATATACTATCTGAGCAAGAAGTTTACTGATTATGAGATGCGCTATTCTCATCTAGAGAAAGCATGTCTGGCACTTATATGGGCTACTCAGAGGCTTCGTCATTACTTGCTGTCCCAAGTTGTTCTACTTTTGGCCTAAATGGACCCATTGAAATACCTGTTTGAGAAGCCGGCCCTCACTGGACGGACTGCACGCTGGCAACTCCTACTGTCTGAGTTCGATATCACGTACGTTGCTTAGAAGTCGATCAAGGGGCAGGCACTCACCGATCATCTTGTCGATAATCCTTTGCCAGATTATGAACCTTTGAGAACCGAGTTTCCCAATGAGGACATCCTATTCATGACAGAAGACGATATAAAGGAAGCAGAAGAATCTTGGGTAATGCACTTTGACGGGGTAGCCAATGCTGAGTGTTAGGGAGTTGGTGCCATTCTAATTTCACCGAAAAGATCCCATGTATCAATTTCTATCAAGTTTAGCTTCCCTTGCACTAACGACATAGCTGAGTACGAAGCTTGTGCCGCTGGTTTACATGCGGCTCTCGATCTGAATATAACTCACCTTCGAGTGTTTGGGGATTCGCAGTTGATCATATGCCAGACGAATGGAGATTGAAAGATAAAAGATGAGAAACTGATCCCCTACCATGAGCACCTCGAGGATCTGATAGCTTGCTTCCAAGACGTGACATTCTCATATGTCCCCCAGATAAGGAATCGCTTTACCGATGCACTAGCCACGTTGGCTTCAATGATAGAAATCCTGTTTAGTGCTGAGATGAAGCTGATCATGATCGAGCAAAGGAATGAGCCGGTCTTCTGCCTCCAGATGGAGGAACCTACAAAGTCTTATGATGAGCCACCTTGGTTCTCAGATATCAAGAACTTCCTAGAGACACTAACTTTCCTTGAGGGTACGCCTAAGACAGACCGACGAACCATTCAACGTCTAGCGGTAAGCTATGTCATTTGCTGGGAATGCCTTTATAAGCGATCTTATAATAACATTTTACTCAGGTACATTACAGAAAGTGAAGCAATCAATATCATGAAGGAGATCCACGAGGGAGTATGCAGAGCCCATGTCAGCGATCACATGCTCGCTAAGAAAATTCTATGACAAGGATACTTTTGGACCACTATGGAATCAGATTGCTGCAAACATGTTTAAAAATGCTATAAGTGTCTGGAACACTCCAGTCTGATACATGCTTCTACCATCGATCTTCACTGCATGACCACTCCTTGGCCATATGCTACCTGGGGCCTGGACATCGTCAGAATGATTATTCCGAAAGCATCAAACGAACATTGATTCATCCTCGTTGCCATTAAATACTTCACCAAGTGGGTAGAAGTGGCGTCATATGCCAACTCATGGCCAGTCACGTTGAGAAGTTTCTCAAGAGTAATATTGTGTACTGATTTAGAGTACCCAATAATATCATCACGGATAATGGCACAAACTTTGTGAATAAGCGCATCCGAGCCTTCTGTGAGCAATACAAAATCAAGCACCATCGCTCATCACCTTATCGGCCTCAAACTAATGGAGCCGTAGAAGCTGCTAACAAGACGGTCATCCGCATCCTTGAGAAGATGGTCGTCACTTACCGAGATTAGAGCAAAATGCTATCATTCGCTTTATAGGCCTACAGAACATCGATCTGTACTGCTACAGGGGCAACACCATTCTCCCTTGTGAATGGAACAGAGGCCATCCTACCGGTAGAGGTTGAAGTACCCTCGCTCCAAATCCTTATGGAATCAGGCTTACCTAAAGTATAGAGAAAAAAATATCGCTTTGAACAATTGAATTTATTGGACGAGAGGAGACTCCTAGCCTTGTGTCATACTCAAGTTTACTAGGGGCGAATCACACGCACTTACAATATACGTGTCCGCGATCAGATCTAAAGATAGGAGACATTGTACTGAAGAAGATCTTCCCATCCATCCACGCCGATCTGAGAGGGAAGCTCAAGCTGAACTTGGAAGGACCTTATGTCGTCAGAGAAGTGCTACCGGGATACACCATCCACCTCTCCACCATGGACAGAGATCATCTTCCTGAGCCCATTAATGCTGGATACGTTCGACGATTCTACTCTTAGTGTCTATTGTGATAAGGTAAGTACTGGTGAAACAGATACATGACTGTTTAAGAACCACTGAAAAGTGGCCATCATTCTAAGCACAGTAGCCAAAAAGCATCCCTAAAAATGATGATATACTTTGCTACCCCATTTAAGCCTGGGCCTTTCTTTTAATAAACCCCATCCCCCAAAAAAATGTGTAAAGTTACCATCAAAATCCAAAAAAAATTGGAAAAGCAAAACCTCAAAAAGAGATTGCCTGAAATAAGATAAAGGAAAAGGAAAAAAAATAGAAGAATCATGGGGCGTGTATAGTAAAATCCCCCAAGGAAGAAAGTATGTTGTGAAAAACTAAAACCATATCAAGGAAACCTTCTTAGCCTAGCACACCTTCAAATCCTAACCTAACCCATGGCCAAGCTACATCCTGAAGAAAGCCCTCTTTTTAGGTTCACAAGCAGTCATAGTATCTGTTAAATCAATACGAGCCGAGTTGAGAGACGACACCAGAACCACATCCAGCCAGCTATGATGGAATCGACGTCTATGTCATGGCTTTTGAAAAAAAAAAATGAAAAAAAAAAAAAAAAATACAAGCTCAAAGAAAGATGGACATAGTGAAAACCTGAAAGGGCGCTATGGGTAAAAACAACGAGCTTGTGCGGACCAGGTGAAAACCCGAAAGGGCGCTTGGGGTAAGAGAGTTATACCCATGGACGTAATGAAAACCCGAAAGGGCATTATGGGTAAAAAAGAGGGTAACAACGGGCACGACGAAAACCCATCTTGGGCGCTGTGAGTAAAAAGGTTAACAAAAAAAAAGAAGAAAATCATTCAGTTACTTCCTTCGGTTATATCTCTGTGTTATCTGATTGCCAACGGGCCCGCTCATGTTAGCTCAAATCAGGTTCTAACCAGGAATATCTTCAGGCTACATCATCAAACGTATGACCCAAGGTAAGGAGAAAAGGTTAATTCGATCCAAAGGGATGGACGTTCCGACCTTGGAAAATTCTGAACCTCACTCAGGTCTGACCCCATGAACGAGTTCGGCTATGCTAAAAAAGGGACCCGCTACTTCATCTCACTGCTAAGGCATCAAACAAAAAAAATAAAGCCAAAAAAGGAAAAATAATCTAGAAAAGTCTAAATATAAAAAAAATTTATATTTCTACTCTTTTCCATGTACATATTTACAGCATTGTACTTCCATTTCAAAAATGAAGAAAAAGAACAAAAAATCTCTAAGAATAAAAATCCAAAAAATATATATATATATATATATATATATATTTTGAAAAATAAAAAAGTGTAAGTAAAAGTTTGTTGCGCCTTCTGTTACTTAGGACGCATATTTATTACCCATATAAACAAAAAAGGAACTGACGTTTTCTTCAGAAACATGCAGGGACATTAAATGGCCCAAAACCTCGAGGCAGGCAACCTCTCGGCGATGGACAAATCAAATAAAATATCTCTCTATAGATGATCGGTCTATTCAAAAAATGAAAAAAAAGCAATCATTTTGAAAACAAAAAAGATAGATGAGTTTTTATGGTACTTTTTGCTATGCACATCAATGCGGTAAAATATTAATATTTTATCAGCAAAATAGCTATGCTAAATTAATGTTCCAAGTCTAAGGTTCGCCTTGGATCTATGGATCCTACTTCAAAGTTGGAGTAACGGTGTCAATCTCGATCAAACAGTCAATGTTTCGATCGGATTGATTCCATCGCTAAATCTTTGCGTTGATCGCTCCATTTTTGGTTTCAGGTGAACTTGAGTGCCTTGAACTTTAAGTTTGTCACGTGATATTTTCATAGGTGTAGACTCTTGGTCTACACTGTCCGGGCGAGCCCCTTATGGGGTTTGAGGTCCAGATAACTCTATCTTCGGAAAGACCCATTGTTGGATTGATTCCAACCTGTCAGATACGAAATTATGTCAGACAACTATGTGCAAATATGCATGCAAAAGGGCCCATTTTAGGGTGTAGACTTAAAACCTACACGGTATCCCTGTAAAGTGTACGTCGTGCATCTAGGTATCTGTTGGATGGTCATTTGTTCCCTTAAATTATACCCGGACGGGATCTGGGTTGGGACTTCCATCGCCTCGTTATTTATTGTCCCTAATGGGTGCATGTTTATGCATAGTTATTCGTTTATAACTTCATAGATGACGGAGGCCAAGATTGAGTTTTCCTTCTGTGGACACCCGATTCTGACTCGATCCTTTCGGTATCACATGGGAGTTGAGTATGTTGGCTTCGGTTTCGTCGCAAACTATTTTGGGGGCACAGGCTCTTGGTATGCTCTGTTTGGGCATGCGCCCCCTGGGGTTCGAGGTCTGGATAGTTCTTGTTTTGAAAAAAAATGACAAAAACAATCATTAGAAAAAGAAAAAAAAGAGAAGAAAGAAGAAGAGGAAACCTGTGTTTTCATGCCACACACATATTCCAAGGTGGTAAAATGTCAATATTTTATCAGCAATGTAGTTGTGCCATATCAATGTCCTAGGTCTAAGGTTCGCCTCGGATTTTTGAAATCCTACTTCAAAGTAGGAGCAACGGAGTCAATCCCGATCAAACGGTCAATGTTTCGATCGGGTCGACTCTACTGCTAAATCTTTGCGATAAACACTTTGTCTTTGGATTCATATGAATATGAGTGTCTAACTTGAGATTCACCACGAGCTATTTTTGGAGGTGTGGACTCTTGGTTTGTACAATCTGGGCATGTGCCCTATGGGGTTTGAGGTCCGGGTAACTCCATTATGAAAAAGGTCGATTGTTGGTTAAAACCAACCTGTTGAGAATGAAACTACACATCAATCAAACTATGTGTGAACATGCATGCAGAAGGGTTCATTTCCCTTATTTTCGCAGGCTTAAAACCTGAATTGGTGTGGTATCTCTATAAAATGTATGCCTTGCATCTGGATATCCGTAGGATGGTTGTTTGTTCTCGTAAATTATACCTAGACCGGATCTAGGTCGAGACTTCCATCGCCTTTATTGATCATCGCCCCTAATGGGTGCATGTTTATACATAGTTAAATGAGTTGTAAGATCATCATCGGCAGAGACCAGGATTAGGCATCCCCCTTCGAGGGGGACCTGATTTTGGCCGAATCTGTTTTGTGATATTTGAGGTTAGATGCTCTAGGTAATGATGATCCGGGGTACATTGGAAAAGCGACATGTAATCCCAAAAGGTGGTGTGATATATATTCACCCTGCTCGAGTAGTTGTGCTAAATAAACTTCAGGATCAATAGGTTTGCCCAAAGACCATGAACCCTGCTTCAGGCAGGGGAACCCATGACCAGTCAGATGAGGCAGTCAATGCCTCATATGATTGGACACAAACTATGGAGCCTTGCGTACTTGCGTTGCGCCTATCTTTGCATGTGGGTCGATCACCCTCCTTACTTACGAAGCTGTTTGTAGACACCCAAATTCGGCCCAAGGCCCGATCAGTCTGTACTCTGAGAGAGATGTACCCCTGTGCTTTCAATGGCACCCCTAAACCTTTACGAATCACTCTGAACCCTTTAGAACCATTCCCCCAACCCTTAGGAATCGCCCTAAACCCTAGGATCCCTTCCCAGACCCAACTTAAACCCTTATGAGCATTTGATGGGAGGAAAGCTACAATATTTTACACGGATCACTGCCGAGGATGAGCAATATATCATTGGAAGGAGGACTTCTCTAGCTTTCCAGTAGGCCAAAGATCACCCAATTTAGAGTTGTGGTTCGAAAGTGATGGCTGATTGAAGTTTTAGATAAAATCATGACTTTTGCTCAGGCATATGTATTAGATACACCCAACAAATTTGGCCCCATTTGATTGATATATATTATATCGCTTTGGCATTTTAAACCAACTTTGGTAGGCGACATAATACATATCGCCCAAAGATAGGTAGGGCTCACCGCGGACACCCACCTTCTCAGACCTCCTCTGGTTTTCATGGAAATCATTGTACATAAATTGGGCGTATGCAATATATACGCCCAGCTTACCTACAGTAACTATCATCAAATGCTCAAAATTCCTTTATCAGGCTTGACCTTTTGACCATCCCCTTGGTTGAGGTGGGTGTCCTAAGGTTGGTTGCACCCCCTTTGAGCTTATATGTAACCCTTAAGTCACCTATGGTCTCACCCCATCATCTGCCATTGAAACCGGTTCCCCAAACCCCTAGGACCCTAAAAACCTAGAAAACCTTAGATGGAGGATTACCTAATTGCTAAACCAATTAGCTCTTAACTAACCCTCTAACCCACCTCTTCTCTATAAATAGAGAAGCCCCCCCTCTTCCCAAAGGGTTGAAAAATTAAGGTTGAAAGTTGAGCTTAAGAGAGAGCCCTAGTGAGAGAAAGTTTTTTTATTTTTACATTCTTCAACCAGAATTCCAGCATGCTTAGTTCACCCCTTTCAATCCATTTCAACCATTAAACTATCCCTCTTTTAGTCAAGCTTAGTCCCTAGCTTCATCCTACACTTCCCATCTGCCGAATCCTAGCATTAGAATCCATTCCCCTACTGTTTAAGCCCTTTAAAGCTATCAGAAGCACGCCGAAGCGAAGGTCTTCTACGGTGCAACAAGGGCCTGTGAGCTTTGACTCACCCCTCTCTTCCTCTACCTTCTTTGTGTTTCCTCTGTCCAAGGATTTAAGTCGTTACGCCGCCGAAATTTCTGTTCGACTCAAAGCTTGATAGGACCGTATTGCTTTCGGGCAAGGGGAAGCTCCGCCCATTAATTTTTTTAGTTTGGCCATAGATAGAGACCGCTACGTGAGGGTTGATCGGGTCCCTAAACCCTTTCCAATCGATAACCGAAGCCCCTACCCTAGAGTCTTTGGCAAAGACCGGTAAATCAAAGTCATATTTGCACTTCGGTGCTCAAAATATTGATTTAAAGGTTTCCCGGGTCACCAAAAGCTCCAGGTGGCAACTCTACATTTTATTCCATTGAGAGTGCATCGCCGCGACGGGTTCGAGAGAATCCATGGTCGCACAGATGGCGACTCTGCTAGGGAAATCTCCCTAGCGCTTCCCCTCTTGTTGGCCTTCTTTTTTATCTTTACTAACCATTGCTGTTTTTTCTGATTTTCTGATATTTTTTCTTCATTTTTGTTGGTTTTACTAACATACTTACCCCTACGATTCGGTCCTTTAAGTGCCCTAGCCGATTGGCGGGCCTACTTGCGCCTTTAAATTTTAGTTTTTACGGTTTTGTCATTTAAGCCGCCTTAGCCGTTTGGCGGGCCTGCTCGCATCTACTTTCCACGTTATTTAAATTTCAGTCATTTACTAGCCTTAGCCATTTGGTGGGCCTATGTGAACTCTTTATTTCAGTAATCATATATCACCGTTGGACGCCGGCCCGTTGAGGCGGCACGGGCTTGCCATCCCCGACCCGAACTTGGACTTAAATTCACTCTCCTTTAAAAATCTGTAATTAAAAGTGAACCAACAGGTTGGGGACATAATCAAATTTATTTTTGCGTATTTTGGGTAGTTTTTGGGGGGGTTTAGGCACAGATATAACTTACCCAATTTCCAGTAAGGCGGCAACCCTAGTGGTGATGATCCTGAAAAGAACCACCCCTTCCAGTACCTGTGAAGGCGCTTGCGCCGGAGGTATATCGGTTGGGTTGCCAATTCCTATCAAGCCGTAAAACTCACAATGGTGAGAGCTTAGACAACCCGAATTCAGCCGTGTATCCCTAGGAAGCGGAAAGGAGTGACCCGATAACATACATAGCAGTCCCCGGGAGCATCCCTCCTAGGAAACCAGTTAACACAGACTCATTGTGGGCTTCTTTGTTCCTTTATCAAACAAATTTGAAGAATTGTTTTGCCGCGTATATATATTATATCGCCCGACAATAAATCCCCGAAATACTCGGTGTATATAATATATCGCCCAAAATCGATTTAAGCGGTATATAATATATCACTTGACCAAATCTGCTTAGTTTTTGGTTATATAATACGCTATTCGAGGCCAATCCACCACCAAGTTCCCGATTAGCGGTATTAGTGCCTAGCCTCCGCAAAGAAGGCGACTTCTCATTGATTTGCTTTCGGGGATCGGGTCGTTTGCGTGGATTCCCTCGCCTTCAATAGAACGAAAGGGTTCCCTTTCGCTTCTTCCGAAGTGTGTCGGACCCCACCGTGGGACCTACTAAAGGTGCATATATCACCCGAGATGGAAATTTTTCTAGGGCACCAAATCATCATTCATTTAAATAGGGGAGTTAATTTCCATTTGAAAAATCCAAAATATATATATATATATATATATATATATAGAAAAATCAAACATTCATATATACATGTACTTTTGGTGTGACCGTCACTACGGCGACCTCGAACCCAACCCGTAGGAAGAGAACTAGGAAGGTATTCGGCCCTTACCCAAGACATCGATACAACACTCATCAACGGATCATGTCGAGCGCCGATACATCCCCACCATCATCCCCATCCCATTCCCATATAGGAGAAGACCCGATCTCCGACAACTTCACCCAAACCCGGTTCGATGTCACGGGTCCATTTGGGGCACCCGTGTTCGCATCCACCCCATCCCCCGCCCTTACATTTTCCCAACATAGCCCCATCTCATCCCCTATTGAAACCCTCATTTCCCAACAGACCCATAAATCCCCATCTCCCATCCATACACCCTTACTGCACCCCCCTACTCTCAAAGACCCCATCGAGAGCCCCATCCCCCGCCTACCTCCCACGCCCCATCCATCTCATTATCCATGCCCCATACATCCTATATCCCATCCACCTCATCTCACATGCCATCCACATCACATGGCCCATCCACATCCCAACATACCCCCCCTTTACCTAGGTCATGCCCAACTTTTTCCAGGGTATGACCAGTAACCCACCATCTTCCATAGCCATACATCCATACCCTCCAAGCATAATCACCCATACCCCCCATACCCAGGTCATGCCCAATTTCACCCGACCCCTTCCATCCTTGAATGGTTCTTCACCCCCCAATCTCACACCTGAATCCATGCCCTCAATGGAGGACATGAGAATGATGTATACCCTATGGGCTGCCTCTCAGAACCCTATATCCCAAACCACACATCAAGATCTCCAAAACCTCCATACCCCATTCCCTCATGACCATGCCCAACCACCCATCATTCATACCATCCAAGATCCCCCACCTCAATTCCAGGCCCAGGCCCAAGCCCAACAGGTCCAAGCCCACTCATCTCAGGCCCAAACCCACACAAATCCATGGGCCCAAGCCCAAACTCACCAGACTCAGGCCCAGGCCCATCAGACCCAAGCCCAGTTCCAAGACCCCCAGGGCCCTTGGACTCAAACCTATCAAACCCAGGCCCAAGGTCCATCACCCCACACCCAATACCCACATGGCCCATTAGCCCAAACCCAACAAGGCCCATTGGCCCAAAAGCATACCAACCCCCACACCCAGGCCCATCAACCCAACCCTTCCAAAACCATCAAGCCCAAATCCATCAAACCCAAAGCCCGTCCACCCACACTCATCAAGGCCCGCTCATGAACCCCTTACCCCTACACCAGTACCCTTCATTCACCTATACCCCTTATGCCCCCATCCCGCCTCCAACGGAAAATCCGATCCACTCCATTCCTCAAAACCATGCCTATAGGATCCTGCCATATCAACCACACCCCCATCACCCCTAAAATGTGCACCCATCTCAGCACATCATTCATCCACAAACCACTCATCCAATCACTCCTTCCCATCCCTTACAAACTTTGTGGCCCTCACCAGTACAATGACCAATAGTCCGAGGAGGACGAGATCCGCAACAGTGGAGGAGCTGCCAGCTTCGGCCCCCCAGGCCCACCATCGTCACACCCAGGGCTGAACAAAATCAGGGGGAGGCAGTCCCAGCTACAGCCTCAAAAGAATCAGAGCAGTTGAAAGAACAGATAGACAGAATACAGAAGCAGCTGACGAAGATGGGAGGGGTAGAACTGCATTCGACAGACCTTTTAGACTTATGTCTGTTCTCGGATGTCCCCCTGCCATAAAAATTTAAGATGCCATCATTCGATAAATATAATGGCACTGACAACCCCATCACCCACTTAAAATCTTACTGTGAGGATATGTGCTAGTACGGCGGAGATGAATGACTCCTCATCAAAGTATTCCAAAAGAGTCTAACGGGCCCAACACTGAGATGGTTCACGTCTCTAGAACCATTCATGACAAAAACTTGGAAAGATCTGACACACTTATTCCAAGAACAGTATGTCTATAACATGGACATAGAGCCAAGGAAGTCGGATCTGGTCCGTTTGAAGTAAAGATATGATGAAACTTTCAGTGCCTACTTAGGAAGGTGGAGGGCATTGGCCACCCAGGTGACCCACATTGATAACCAAGGGAGCTCTCCCAGTCATCGTGACTTTTTTGGTGTATCAGTAACAATCCAGTTTTGCTGACTTGGTTTGAAATGCCAACCGTTGCAAAGACGCCGTTAGAGAGGGCAGGTTGGGAAAGAGCGTAATAACGGGCCACCGAGTTCAAAGTTGCCAAGTAAGAATTGAAAGAAGACCGAGGAGACGATGCGAACATCGTTTACCCCCTGTGCCAATACCAATGCCCCCGACATGACTCCAGTCAAGACACAACCACCCCTACCGTTTGAGCAAGCGCTAAGGCCAAACAACGGACCGAGAGCCCCATTTACCCAGGAATAGATGAGGGCATGATTCAAAAGGGTATTCACGTTGTTGGGGCAGTCTTTAAGTGTCTTATTGCTAGTGTTGCTACAAAAGGGCCTGGTCAATTTACTCCAGCCTCGCCCACCACCCAATCCAATCCCAAGAAACTATGACCCGAACCTACATTACAACTTCCACCAGGGACCGGGTCATCCTACGGACCGGTGCTTCCCGCTAAAGCACGCGGTCCAAGATTTAATAGAGGCAAGAAAAATTGTTCCCCCGCCGCCTCCTCAAGGGCAGAACCAGAACATCCATCAAGCCACTCTACCACCGCACCCAGGAGGCCCCAGGCCTAACATCCATTGAGTAAAAGAAGAAGAGTTTGACCCCTCGGATTACATCAGTAATCAAGAGGAGTTCTCATTTCTCAGGTTGAATAAGGATGAACCATTTGTGGGGGTGATCGAGCCATTGTATTTAGCTGATTACTTTCCCACCTCGACATACCAAGAGGAGCCCTTAGATTTAGGGCAGTATTTTTCTACTTCCGCTCTCGCCTATCAAATCCAAATTGGCACAGCCCCGCCGTAATCATACACTTATCCGCCCCACTCCCAATTTACCCCATACACCCCTCCGTCACACCCAAATCACCCCACGCCATACATGACTTCACCATCCCCATATTACCCTACCCCATACACACCCCCAAATCTCTCCACCCAATACACCACTCCGCAATCCCCAAATTATTCCATCCCATACACACCCCCAAATTCCACCACCCAGTATACTACCCTGCCATCCCCAAATCATCTTGCCCAATACACAACTCTACCATCCCCAAATCACCCCACTCCATATATAACTCCATCATCCTCGATTTACCCTATTTCATCCACGAACCCATCATCGCCCCATCATGCCACCCCATATACAAACCCTTCATATCCGTACCCCCTGCTCCATCCACTACCCCATCATATTCCTATCACCCCGCTCCACCTCCACCTCCGACATCTCCCAGTCACTCCGTCCCATGCAACATACCACTCATCCCTAGTTACCCCGTCTCACACCCCATCCCACCAGCTCTTGATCACACCCCCCAACATCCGATCCCATCGCCCTTCAACCCCTCCATCCCAGTCATACTCCCACCATCTCCTCACTATTTTACCCCCAATCCAACTCCACCCTCACCCAAACTGACAACCCCTCACCCACTCCCCTTATCTCTCGCTCCCAATCACCACTGGTCTTACCACGCCCAGATAATGCCCCTATAAGCCCCCTCCGCACCCGCAAATTCAACCTCACCAATTCCCGCCACTACCATTTCCGCCCCCTATTGGAGTCAACCTGGTTGGACCAGAAAATCTGACATACCCGGCCCAATCCTCCCCAGAATCACCATGCACTCCTTTCCTCATCCCGAAACCTGCCTATGACCAGTATCAAGTGCCGTTAAGCTATGAATAGATGGACATGAATGCTGGTTGCAACCAAGAGGAGACTGTTGAATTTATTACCCGGTCTGGTCAGATCGCTACACAGCCGGAAGCATCGGGGGCCGTCAGAGGAGAAGAGAAGAAGAAAGAGCAGGCCACAGGAAACCCCTTTGAGAAAATGGCCAGGGAGCACGTGTTGGAGACGCAGCTCAAGAGAACACTCGCACATATTACTGTGTGGGATTTGTTAATCACATCCCCGCTCGACTTTCAAGCCTTGATGGGAGCACTCAAAGACGCACATGTTTCCGCCCACGTAACCCCAGATGAGGTGGGAGAAATAATCAGGCAAGTCTGGCCCCCAAATGCCATCTCATTCACTGATGCGAACTTGCTGCTCGAGGGAAACAACCACTCTAAGCCCCTGAATATAACAGTGGAAACAGGAAACCTGATGGTACCGTTTGTCTTAATAGACAACGGGTCGGCACTGAACGTATGCCCTCTAAGGACGGCAATCAAAATTGGTGCAAACCCCAACACCTTCCGGCCATCCATAACAAGCGCCAGGGGATTCGACAACACCAAGAGAGAAATCATAGGAGAAGTAGACCTCGACCTGATCATCAGGCCATAAACCTTCACCGTCCCCTTTCAGGTGATGGACATCAAGTCTATGTTTAATCTACTGTTGGGCCGACCGTGGCTACATGAGATCGGGGCAATACCATCAACTCTACACTAAAAACTCTTATTCATCTCAGAGGGAAGAATTGTCACCATCATAGGTGAGAGCAGAGAAGATAGGGAGAGGAGCGCTCTACATATTAAGAATTTGAAAGTGCTTAACATGCCGCACACAGCGGATGACACCAATCTCCATTGATTTGAGTATGACTTCTTGGCTGTTACCCTCGAGTCGACTATAAAAACTCATGCCAAAACTGGAGTAGGAATGGATGCAGCTGTGTTCATGCTCTACAAATGGGCCTACCAAAAAGGGAAAGGGCTGGCCTGCGCCTTCAGAAAAGAAGAGACCCCGTCAAGGCCAAGGGGCAGCAAACTAAATTCGGCCTGGGCTACAGGCCCATTGAAGAAGAAGTCAGAGAGGCCAAGGAAAAGTTAAGTGCCACAACAGTCGCTAGGGCCAGAGGAATCAACCTAGAAGAAGAAACTCCCACCCGACCCCACATTCGTCAATCCTTTGTGAGTGTCGGGGTGGTAAAAATTGATCTGAACGGGGAGACGAGGGTTACCCCACACAAGCTTGTTTCAGCCCATCCCACCAACCCTTACATCATCCCCCCAGACCTCGAGGTGGACTTAGGTGCCCTCTCCTTATTTGAGGAGGAGATCCCCCGGTCCACCCATCACTCTAGCACCAGCCACTTTGGGCCCATCCTACCCATAGAGGACAGGGTCCCAGAAGATCCCTCCATAAACATGCTTAGAGAGGAACTGTAAAAGCCTACCGATGTCGCTTCCAACCAAAGAGGTAAAGGCCAAGCCTCATAGGTAAGTAACTAGGCATCTTTGCCCCAACTCCTGGGAGCTGCCAAAAGCCATGAATACGGCACCCGCTCTCTAAAAAAAAATAACTTATAAAAAGTGAGGTTAGCCTCTGGGACACTCTACCCTTTATATATAGAGATTCACCTTGCTCGGGGCTAACCTCCGAAAAAATTTCAAAAAACCATAAAAATAGAAAAAATGCAAATTCTAAAAATATTATCCTTTAAAATTCCTAATAAAATTAAAAATGATGTCGTGATACCCGTCCCACGTGAAGCTGACCCCTTTCCTGTAGAAATGTAAGAAGAGGTAGGAGTCACGAGTCTGGACGAGGAAGGTCAAATCGATGAGCTCCCCAATGAGGTCCTTAAATAATTTGCCGATTTTGCGCATGGCCCTACCCCGATCGTCGAAGAGACGGAGGACATCAATTTGGGCACCAAAGAGACCCCTAGAATCACCAAAATCAGAACATCACTGTCTCCTGCGGAGAGAAAAAGTATAATAGACTTCCTTCGGTCATACCAAGACGTGTTCGCATGGTCATATGAAGACATGCCTGGTTTGGATACCGATCTGGTTGAGCATGAGTTACCACTCTACCCTGATATTAAGCCGGTTAAACAGAAGTTGAGGCACCTCCGACCTGAATGGATGTTGAGGGTAAAGGACGAGGTCATTAAGTAGTATGATGCAGGTTTTCTCATGGTATCCAAGTACCTGCAGTGGCTGGCCAATATCGTCCCCGTACCAAAGAAGGATGGGAAGGCTTGAATGTGTAGTGATTTCTGAAATCTCAACAAGGTAAGCCCTAAGGATGACTTTTCATTACCACACATTGATATCTTGGTCAATAACACTGCTAAGCACGGAATGCTCTCGTTCATGGATGGATTCTCAAGCTACAATCAGATTAAGATGGCAGAGGTCGACCGATAAAAGACAACGTTCATCACTCCCTGGGGTACCTTTTATTACAAGGTAATGCCATTCGGGCTCAAGAATGCTGGGGCAACCTACCAGAGAGCAATGACGGCCCTATTCCACGACATGATGCACCGAGAGATCGAAGTGTATGTCGATGACATGATTGCCAAATCATCGAAAAGGGATGACCACTTGGTAAACCTTCAGAAGCTGTTCGAGAGGTTGAGAAAGTATAGGTTACGGTTGAATCTCCAAAAGTGTGCGTTCGGCGCTATGTCAGGGAAACTGTTGGGCTTTATTGTCAGTAGGAGAGGGATTGAGGTCGATCCAACCAAGATCAAGGCCATCGCTGAAATGCCACCACCATCTACAGAGAAGGACGTCAGAGGCTTTTTAGGCAGAATCTAGTACATCAGTCGGTTCATTGCACAGTTAACTCTGATATGCGCACCAATCTTCAAACTATTAAGAAAGGATTCACCAGTTGAGTGGAATGATGACTGCCAAGCTGCATTTGACAAGATCAAGGGTTACCTCCTAAATCCTCCAGTATTGGTACCACCTATACCTGATAGACCCCTGATAATGTACCTATCCACGACAGAGTTTTCCATGGGCTGTGTTAGGGCATCATGATGAGACAGGAAGAAGAGAGCAGGCCATCTACTACCTGAGCAAGAAGTTCATTGATTATGATACGAGCTATTCTCATCTGGAGAAGGCATGCTTAGCGCTCGTTTGGGCTACTCAAAGACTTCGACACTACCTGTTATCCCAAGCCATTCTACTTCTAGCAGGGATGGATCCGTTGAAGTACCTGTTCGAGAAACCTGCTCTCACTGGCCGAACTGCACAATGGTAACTTTTATTATTTGAATTCGACATCACGTACGTCACTCAGAAATCGATCAAGGGGTAAGCGCTCGCTGATCATCTTTCTGAGAACCCTCTACCGGACTACGAGCCTCTAAGGACTGAATTCCTCAATGAGGACATCCTGTTCATGACAGAAGAGGATACAGAGGAAACAGAGGAGTCCTGGGTAATGCACTTTGATGGGGCATCGCATGTTGAAGGCCAAGGAGTTGGCGCCATCTTAATTTCACCAAAAGGATCCCATGTACTGATCTCTATCAAGCTCAACTTCCCCTGCACTAACAATATGGTTGAGTACAAAGCTTGAGCCGCTGGTCTGCAGGCAGCTCTTGATCTGAATGTAACTCACCTTCGAGTATTTGGCAATTCACAGTTAATCATATGTCAGACGAATGGTGACTGGAAGACGAAAGATGAGAAACTGATCCCCTATTATGAACACCTTGAGGATTTGATAGCTTACTTCCAAGATGTGACTTTCTCATACATTCCCCAGAAAAGGAATCGCTTTGCAGATGCATTAGCAACTTTGGCGTCAATGATTGAATCCCCTATGGTGTTGAGATGAAGCCGATCATGATCGAGCAGAGGAATGAGCCGGCCTTCTGCCTCCAGATTGAGGAACCTATAGAGCCTGATGATGAGCAACCTTGGTTCTCAGATATCAAGAATTTCCTCGAGACCCTAACTTTCCCAGAGGGTACATCCATGACAGAAAGACGAACCATTCAACGTTTAGTGGCAGGTTACACCATTTGTGGGGAATGCCTCTACAAGTGATCATACAATAACATCTTACTCAGGTGCCTCACTGAAAGTGAAGCGGTCAATATTATGAAAGAAATCCATGAGGGTGTATGTGGAACCCACGTCAACGGTCACATGCTCACTAAGAAAATCCTACGGCAGAGATACTTTTGGACCACCATGGAATTGGATTGCTGCAAACATGTTTAAAAATGCTACAAGTGTCAAGAACACTCCAGTCTGATACATGCTCCTGCCATTGATCTTCACTACATAACCACTCCTTAGCCATTTGCTACCTGAGGCCTTGACATTGTCGGAATGATTAATCTAAAAGCATCAAACGGACATCAGTTCATCCTCGTCATCATTGAATACTTCACCAAGTGGGTAGAAGTGGTATCATATGCCAGCATCACGGCCAGTCACGTTGAGAAGTTTCTCAAGAATAATATTGTGTGCCGATTTGGAGTACCCAAGGATATCATCATGGAAAACGGCATAAACTTTGTGAATAAGCGCATTCGGGACTTCTGCGAGCAATACAAGATCAAACACCATCACTCATCCCCTTATCGACCTCAAAATAATGGAGCCATGGAAGCCGTGAACAAGACAGTCGTCCACATCCTTGAGAAAATGGTCGTCACTTATCAAGATTGGAGTGAAATACTGCCATTTACTTTGTGGGCCTACCGAACGTCGATCCGTACCGCTACAGGGGCAACACCATTCTCCCTTGTGTATGGAACCGAGGCCATCCTCCCGGTAGAGGTTGAAGTACCCTCGCTCCGAATCCTCATGGAATCAGGCTTACCCGAAGCAGAGAGAGAGAGATCCCGCTTTGAACAATTAAACTTATTGGATGAGAAGAGACTCCTAGCCTTATGTCACACTCAAGTTTACCAGGGGAGAATCGCACGCGCTTACAATAAACGTGTCCGCAGTCGAGATCTAAAGGTAGGAGACACTGTGCTGAAGAAGATCTTCCCATCCCTCCATGCCGATCCAAGAGGAAAGTTTAAGCCGAACTGGGAAGGACCATTCGTCATTCAAGAAGTGCTGTCGAGATACGTCATTTGCCTCGCCACCTTGGACGGAGACCATCTTCCTGAGCCCATCAACGCTGGATACGTCCGATGGTTTTACTCTTAGTCTATCGCGATAAGGTAAGTATTGATGAAACAGATACGTGACTGCTTAAGAACCACCCAAAAGAAGCTTTTTAAGGATGTTTTTGGGCTACTGCGCCGTCTGACACATTACCAAAGGTAAAGGCAGAAGACTAATCAATCTCAGGGAAGCTGATCCTGTCCATGTTAAAAAAACAAAAATCGGAGCCTCATAAATAGGGTTCGACCATGTTCAAAAAAGGACCACCAGTTGGCCTTGTAAATACCGACATCACAAAAAGGAGAAAAGGAGAAATTTTCAAAAAAGATAATAGATTTTCCTTTTCCATAAAAAGCCTCACACTGTGTAGGAGAAAAATTTCAAAAAAGATAATAGATTTTCCTTTTCCATAAAAAGCCTCACACTGTGTAGGAGAAAATTTTCAAAAAAAGATAATAGATTTTCCTTTTCAATAAAAGGCCTCACACTGTGTAGGAGAAAATTTTTAAAAAAAGATAATAGATTTTCCTTTTCCATAAAAAGCCTCACATTGTGTAGGTGAAATTTTTTAAAAAAGATAATAGATTTTTCTTTTCCATAAAAAGCCTTACACTGTGTAGGAGAAAATTTTCAAAAAGATAATAGATTTTCCTTTCCCATAAAATGCCTCACACTGTGTAGGAGAAAATTTTCAAAAAAGATAATAGATTTTCCTTTTCCATAAAAAGCCTCACACTGTGTAGGAGAAAATTTCAAAAAATATAATAGATTTTCCTTTTCTATAAAAAGCCTTATGTTGTGAGACGTATGGAAGAAAATTTGAACAAAAAAAAAAAAATGTATATATAGCATATTCCATTTCTTTTCTTACAGCGTTACGTATGAAGTGTCACGTCCCAAAAAGATAACATCATGACACACTTTCTATTTTCTGCCTTCTTTACAAGTATATAAAAAAAAAAAAAAAAAAAAAGAAGAAACAACCCAAAAAAAAGGAAAGAGATCTCTGTTAAGGGGCATCAGCCCCCCCTCTGTGTATATGATCTATGGTTTGTATAGGAACAGGTCAGGGGCAGGGATCACGCTTCAAAGCACTGATCTCTGCAATAAGAGAGTCCTCACGGGCATTTCGATCAGATAACCACCTACCATGAAGACTCTTCTGCCACCTTTGCGAAGCGTCAGCTGCACTGCGAGACTCAGTCAAAAGCCCAGTCAACCAAGGAACCTCACTCTCGGTCATAGCAGCTCTCACCTCTGCAATCTCACCTCTGGCCCTTTCCTTCTCCAAAGCCTTAGTCAAAGCCAGCCTCTCTATAGAAAGAGACTCAATCCTAGTCCGGAGTATCGTTTCCTTGTATGGTAAGGGTCTCGTCTCTACCGAAACCGGGTTGGCGGCAGGTAAGCCCTCGGATGCCAGCCAAACCTTGTAATCAGAAGAGAGAATGCCCCTAACTAGACATAGGCCGATTGGTCTCCCAGAGGGCTGCTATGCGGTCTAGGTCACTAAGAGAACCCTGAGAGAATATCAGAGAGCACAAGGGTGGCCTCACAGTGCACGACACGTGTTGGGTATATCCGAATTGACAGAGCACCCGAGATGGGAAATAGTAGGTATTACCAGTCAACCCCAAAAGCGTGATACCCTCACAATCCCGAGAGCGAACAATCGAAAAGGAGTCGTCCATCAAGGGAAGTCGCCAGATCAACTCCGCGTCAGATAGCCACCGGCTCAGTTCCTCGATGCTCCCATGGGGCAGTCTCGAGCACCGGGATAGAAAGCCCCGAGCCACATCCCCTCTTACCAAGCAAAATCTAGCACGAGCCCCATAATAGCCAAATGCTCTCCTAGCCAAATCTGAATAAGGAGTGGACTCTCGCAAAGGATCCCGACCCGGCCCAAGGCCGAGGCATCCAGGCCCCGATACATCTCAGCCAGGACCAGGTGCACCAGTGAATGACCCTCCCCCCAATTCGGTCAAGACATTGCATAACCCGAGGGAAAATGTCTCGCCCCTAGTAAAGAAGAGAACTTCCGACATCAAATAAAGGGCAAAGGCCTTTACATTGAAAGGATCCCAGATAGGCAACTTTTGGAGACTCGAGTCACCGAAAAGTTCTCTCAGGAATTTCACCGAGCACCTAGTGGGCCCCCCGGCCCTTCTCATACCCAACCTTTTTCAAACTGAGAACCGCGTGGACCGCCTTTGCATATTCCGGTTTGGGCACCACTTTGGAAAGTCCCCGATGCATCCTCAAGCCAGTAATAGAGGCTAGCTCCTCCAAGGTTGGGATGAGCTCCCTGGACCCAAATTTGAAGACATGGGCCCTATGGTCCCACGACGCCAAAGCTGCCAGCAGGAGATTGGGAAATAGAGGAATAGCAAGGAGGGAGAAAAGGCGGGATAACCCGAGGCGATCCAGAACAGCAAACTCCCCCTCGGCCAAGCTCTCACACCATTTTTGCAAAAAACTGGGCCCCGAGTCCAAACAGGGAAGTATACTAGCCCCAACCCCCGTATGAGAACTTAGGCCTTTTTTAGGAAGCGGTTCCATGAGCGTACAAAGATGTTCTTTATAAAAATCAGCCAATGTAGGGTGACAGACCTGCTTGAAAAAAAAGGAAGAGAGAGAAAAGAAAGAAAAAAGAGGGGCAAAGAGGCCAAGCCCGGGTGAAAAGAGAGGCAAAGAGGGCCAGGTTCGGGTTATAAAGAACCTGTTGAGCCCAGTTATACGAGGGATATATATTATATACGCCAAGGCAAAATTGAAAATATTATGCCAGGCGTATATATTATATACACCAAGGAAAAATTGAACATATTCCGCCCGATGTATATATTATATACGCCCAGGCAAAATTTTAAAATATTTTGCCAGGCGTATATAATATATGCGCCCAGTTAAAAATACAGGGAAGTGTGGCTCCCCTCACATTGGTCCATTCTTTTTTACTTCCCCAAGGGAGGGACGGGTTTCGCTTAGCCTACTTTTTTCTCCCGGGGCAGCCCACAGTCGGGCACTCTCACGCACCCATGGGAAACCCTCGAATGATGCGGTATCCGTGGGTCATGTGCGGAGAATCACATGCGAGCTCAACCCCATCATTGGAGGGGCTCTGGCCCGCTTCATGCCAAGGAAAAGGAAAGCATAAAAGCAGAGAGATAACCAAACGGAGCATTCATATAAACTACAAGAATCATAAAACCATCCAAAAAAAAAAATTGTTGTTTAAAAAATTACATATTCCCCCAATAAACAAAAGTCTAAATTGTTTCAATGTTTCAAATTTTCAGGAAATAAACTAGTCTTGGGCAGCCCCCTTCGACTTCTTGCGGCGTCGGGTCGCGCTTTGAAAAGTGCGAGTCTCCCCCACTCGAGTCCACGCCTAAGAGATGCGGCAGAGCAGAGAGCGCGACTCCTTTTCACGAGCACGCTACAGGAGCACACCAAAGGCTATCAGATAGGGAAACAAGCAAAAGGCAAATAAGAAAATGATCAGGTTTGGTCGGTATTCAATCACCACCTCAGCCTCTCTAAGCCCGACAATGTTGCAGTAATATTTGGCTTGGTTCACGGCCGACTCAAAATTCTGCACAATAAGAAAAAGAGGTGTCGGTCACACAGGTCATCAGCATAATTAAAAAAAAAGAAAGAGACCAAAGCAACAAGGGAGAGATTACCCCGGGGATCAGCTCAGGAGGTGGGATCCGAATAGCTTCAACGGATATGCGTGCCTTCTCATCCACATTGGCACACATACGCGACAGGAAAGCATCATCCAAGCGCTTAAAGGTCCTCTGGACCTCAGCTGGCGAACTGCTAGAAGCACCAGCACCAGAAGGGTCAAAAGGTCCAGCACCTGTATCCTCATCAAGAACAGCTGTCTCATCCCCCTCATCTGAGTCATCACCCTACCCAAACTGTAGAGAGAAACGGTTTCTATTCAAATAGCAGGGCAATCAAGGCAATCACAGGAAGGTTGCTAAACAAGAAGAGGAAAGAACGTTACCTGAGACCGCAGATTGCTAAAAGCCAAAAAGTTGGCACCAGGCGCGAACCGGGGCAGCAGAGGACGATAGGGCAGAGATTCATACCACATCTGATACCCCCCCAAAAAAGACGGTCATCAATGGGGACCCCATGATGGAGAAAGCGAGTGGTAAGCACTTCGGTGGAACCTTCAGGAGCCAACACATCAGCTAGAGGAGCTTGGGGCACAGCGAAAAGAGGACGGTACTAATGAACCACCCTCTCTCCTAGGTAATAGGCCCTAGCCGAGGACCCATAGAAGAAAATGATGCGTCGATTTAACAAAAAATGAGAAGGACCCATTGCAGCAAGGTTCCAGAATGGAGATTCGACGTAGGGGTCAAGGATGACTTGCTCAGAAACAAAAAGGAGGGATATATACATTTGGTCAAAACCCACAGCACAAAAGAGCTATCAAATTTATAAAGAGAGAAATTGTTATACCTGCTCAGCGATCAACAGATCAAACTGGGAGCATAGCCATAACTCCAGGTGCTTCATGCCTACGTCCCGACGATGGTTTGCGTGCCAATTGCTCATAAGGGGGAACGTAGGAACTTTGGATAGAAGCAGAGGACGACCAGGTTGGAAATACAAATACCCCCAAACCTAAGAAAGCAAGCAGATAAAAATAGATATGCCATAAAAGGGAAAAGTTGAACAAACTGAGACTAAAGATAAAATACCTCAAGTGCGGGCCAAAAGGCCTCAACGGAGCTGGACTCTCCAAGTATGGCTTGCACCAGGCTAGACATGAGCACCACATAGCTAGCATCGCCCCAATCAAACCGATGCGCGTTGTCCCAGTTCACCATGAGACTGAGAAGAGACAATGAGACCCGCCCTCCGCTGGTATTTGAAATAAGAGTCTTACCCAAAAGGAACAGCAGAGAAATGCGGGCCAACATCAGTGCACGCTCTGGCTCCAGATAAATGGCTGCATCGGGCTGGCCTAGATCCATTAACTCATGAGGCTCAAACTAACTAACCAGCCAGGATAACCAGGATAACTTGACCTCGAAGCCACGAACATTCCCTTAGGTTGGGTAGGCCCCTATTAGCCGAGTCACCTCCTCCCTATCAGGTGTGCGAGTAGGTGTCACTGGCACCCCTCCGATGTGAACACCAGTAATCATGGCCATATGAAATGTCATGGTCTCAGGGCGAAAGTGCTTTATCGAGGCCTTCACATAGGCCGTGTCGGCCCTCACAGCGGGGCACGAAATGAAATCCCCAAAACTGGCTTGAGCAAGCAGGTCCTTCACCACTGGGGGAAGATAGAACACGAGGCACTGGAGATCAAACCAGCCACCCCGAAACATGAAATGAGGTAAAGGCTGCAAACAAAAGGAATCTATCAAATAAGAGCAAAATGATATAGCAAAAGCTTCAAAAGAAAAGAAAGGGGCTCATCTATTTACCTGGCCAGTAATCCCGAAGTTGGAGATATGGGTGTGCTGACAATGCAGGAGGCCGGTACGGGCGGCTTCACCTTGCATTTCATACCAGGGTTGAGAGGAGCGCTCAGAAACGATAAACTGTTCCCCATGAGGACCATAGGCCATCTCTGGCCCCTCTTATTGATCTTGCCCTTCGTCTCCAGACATCCTGATAATGTGGAACACATCGGTATAAGGAAAGGTTGCTAGTAAAAAAAAAAAAAAAAAAAAAAAAAAGAACAGAGAAAAAAGGGGAAGAAATGCACTAATCCATCATAAAGGAAACAAAAAAAAAAAGAGAAAAAGAAAAAAAAATGAATGAGTGAATGATGATATAACAAAAAAAAAATGATGATGAATGAAAAAAAGAGGAGCATAAGCATAAGGAATCACATATACTTGAAAAAAAAGCATTAATCTTTCACCACTAAAAGGAAGAACATCAAGCATTTCAAACAAAAAACATTATCAAAATCTAAAGGAAAGATGAAAGAGGGTTGGTGATTACCTTCAATAGGAGAGGAAATAGATCTAAATATCGGCGAAGAGTGGACGCTCTTGATTGGCACAAGCGACCCCCGGTGGTAGAACTCAAGCAAAATCGAACACAAAAACCCTAGGGGGCTGTCCCGAACTTGAGAAGGAAGGAGCGAAGAAAATGGAATTGGAAAGGAGAGCCCCTTTTGTGCTTGGGCTCGAGCAGTTTTCATAACTGCCAGATTTTGGTCAGGCGTATATAATATATACGCCCGGCCATTTTCGCTGCAAATTTGTCGGGTGTATATATTATATACGCCCAGCCAAATTTTGGCTTTGATGACCCGACAGGCCCGTTGTATGCCCCACATCTAGGCCCGACCCCTCTTAGAAGCTCACATATCACCAGGCGATCGTGCACGCATCCCCAAATGGCCCTTCGAGCTCCCTTCGATTGGCCCAAAGGGACCGTGTTACAATAAGCGGATCTAGATCTGTAAGCGTCCGTCGTGTGCTCCGATAAAATCATAAAAAAAAAGAGATTCACATAAAATAACAAAAAAGAGAAAAAGAAAAATGTCGAAACACAACACTAGTTCTCAAAAGAGCATCGCAATGCCTATTTGCCCCACTCCGAGAGCCGTGTTAAATCAACTCGGAATGATTGGGTTCACCCAAAAATTTCCAAATCCTATTTTACCCAGGGACACCTCACGTCTGATCCGGCAGGCAAAATACTGGTCATGTTTACCCCTGGCCATTAGGAACCCGCTTCTGAACCCACTTTCCTAAACAAGATATCTGGGTCTAATTTGTTTAAAAACCAAGACCCCACATCCCCAGGAGTCAGGACCTGATCCGGCAGGTAGATAACTTTACCCATCCCCTGTCACAATACCTTAAACATTCCCCAGGAGTCAGGACCTGATCCGGCAGGTAGATAACTTTACCCATCCCCGATCACTATACCCTAAACATTCCCCAGGAGTCATGGTCTGATCCGGCAGGCAAATAAACTCATCCATCACTGGTCGCTCTAGGGAACATACACCTAGCCCAAAATCTTCCCCAGCTGAAGGCGAGACCTGATCCGATAGGCAAACCAAGGACCTATCACCGGAATGCGCATGTCTTTAAGGTGTATCAACATGGCAAGTTGATCTGCCTAAGGATACATGCAAAAATAAAAATAGTTTGAGCATGCTCAAAGTCTCGAACTGACATGTGCAAAGAAAAGAGAAAAGAACAAAAAAAGAAAAAAAAAAAGAGAGAAAAAAAAGGGGAAGGTTCGGGATAACAACCTTTTGTTATGTAATTAAAATCCGGAGTAGGTTGATCCCACCTTCCAAGCTTTGGCTCTGATCATCCACCTTCGGATCTATGTTGACCAAGAGTGCACCCGACTTCAGACCATTCGAAAAGTTCATTGTCAGTTGAAACTGACCCGTCAAAAATGAAATTACAACCAACCAAACTATGTGCATACATACAGACCAAAGGGCTCATTCCCTTTTATTTCCTTTTACACAGGCTTAAAACTTGTATAGGCACGGTGTCCCTGTTGAATGTATGCACTTGCGTCTGGGTATCCGCAGGATGGTTATTTGTCCTCGTAAATTGTACCTTAGGGTTGAGGCTTCCATTCGCGCCTATTTGCTGCTTACCATCCCTGATGGGTGTCAGTCTGTGTATAGTTAGTAAGATGTGATTTCATTGGGGATGGAGGTTAGAATTAACCATCACTTTCGATGGATGTTTGGTCCTAGCCCAATCTTTTTTTTTTTACTTTGTCTCAAGTTAAGGCACTCCGGTTCATGTGAATCAGGAGCACCTCACCACCGGAACGTGCACATTCCCAAGGTGTACCTATCCCTGACAGAGCGCACACACTCTTAAAGCGTATCAACTGGCATTTGATCCACTTAAAGAGTTGTGCAAGAATAAAATTGCTAGAGGCCCTTGTGCTTTGCGTAGAGGCCTTGAAACAAAAGAAAATCAGAAAATAACACACAAAAATTCACTCTGAAAATAGGCACGCATTCCTAAGAAGTGTTGCGACATCAATATTCGCTCCACTCGGGTAAATCATGCTAAAGCAACCTCGAGGTTGATGGGTTCGCCCAAAGACTCCGAGCCTTATCTAGGTAAGGGGACCCGTGGCCAATCCAATGGAGCTGTCGATACCCCATAGGATTGGACACATTGTTTAGGCCTTCGTTTTGTGTACTTCGCGTCGATTCCAAAGCATAGATCGATCACCCCGTTTCATGGAGCTGTCTGGTTCAGATTAATACTCAACATCACAAATCCATAATTTCCCTCAGGAAGTGGACGATATCCCAGCTAGTGGGCTTACACTTTTTATGATCATCGCAGTTATGCTCAGTAATGTTGCAATGTGCTTGGGGACTGTTAGCATTGAGGTACGGACGATATCCCGAAATGAGAGGGCTTACGTACACTCACCATCACCATGAATGTTTAAAAATTGAGCTGAACTAGGTGGACCCATCAAACGTGCCTTGGACCTCTTCGGATGTCTCTTATCTTTGGCATCCGATCATTAGTGATCGAATACCAAAGAGGGGCATCTGTAGACACCCAAATTCGGCCCAAGGCCCGATCAGTCTGTACTCTGAGAGAGATGTACCCCTATACTTCCGATGGCACCCCTAAACCTTTAGGAATCACCCTGAACCCTTTAGAACCATTCCCCCAACCCTTAGGAATCGCCTTAAACCCTAGGATCCCTTCCCATACCCAACTTAAACCCTTCTGATCATTTGATGGGAGGAAAGCTACAAAATTTTACATAGATCACTACATACCATTGGAAGGAGGACTTCTCCAGCTTTCCAACAGGCCAAAGAGCACCCAATTTGGAGTTGTGGTTCGAAAGTTATGGTCGATTGAAGTTTTACATAAGATCATGACTTTTCCTCAGGCTTATGTATTAGATACGCCCAACAAATTTGGCCCCATTTCGGTCAGGCGTATATATTATATACGCCTGACATTTTTGAGCCAAATTTGGTTGGGCATATATAATACATACGCCCAGCATAGGTAGGGCCCACCGCAGACACCCACCTTCTCAGACCTCCTCTGGTTTTCATGGAAATTACTGTACATAAACTGGGCGCAAGTAATATATACTCCCAGCTTAGCTACAGTAACTGTCATCAAATGCTCAAAATTCCTTTATCAGGTTTGACCTTTTGTCCATCCCCTTGGTTGAGGTGGGTGTCCTAAGGTTGGTTGCACCCCCTTTGAGCTTATATGCAACCCTTAAGTCACCTATGGTCTCACCCTATCATCTGCCATTGAAACCGGTTCCCCAAACCCCTAGGACCCTAAAAACCTAAAAAACCTTAGATGGAGGATTACCTAATTGTTAAACCAATTAGCTCTTAAGTAACCCTCTAACCCACCTCTTCTCTATAAATAGAGAAGCCCCCCCTCTTCCCAAAGGGTCGAAAAATTAAGGTTGAAAGTTGAGCTTAAGAGAGAGAGCCCTAGTGAGAGAAAGTTTTTTTATTTTTGCATTCTTCAACCAAAATTCCAGCATGCTTAGTTCACCCCTTTCAATCCATTTCAACCATTAGACTACCCCTCTTTTAGTCAAGCTTAGTCCCTAGCTTCATCCAACACTTCCCATCTACCGAATCCTAGCATTAGAATCCATTCCCCTACCATTTAAGCCCTTTAAAGCCATCGGAAGCATGCCGAAGCGAAGGTCTTCCACAGTGCAACAAGGGCCCGTGAGATCCGGCTCACCTCTCTCTTCCTCTACCTTCTTGGTGTTTCCTCCGTCCAAGAATTCAAGCCATTACGCGGTCGAAATTTTAGTTTGGCTCAAAGCTTGATAGGACCGTATTGCCTTCGGGCAAGGGGAAGTTCTGCCCATTTGGTAAAGACCGGTGCTCAAAATATTGATTTAAAGGTTTCCCAGGTCACGAAAAGCTCCCAGTGGTGACTCTACATTTTATTCCATCGCGAGTGCATCGCCGCGACAGGTTCGAGAGAATCCATGGTCGCACACTATTGTATTCAGAATGAATCTTGAACATCAAACTCCTTCAAAACATCTCGAGAAGCGATCATTTTTCCTAGCTATTTGGCTTTTGCAACTCATTTTTCACCTCAGTTATGCCCAATAATGTCGCTAAGCGCTTGGGAACTGATTACCTTGAGAAACGACCATTTTTTCAATATACAGGGCTTTCATTTTCTTACCATGTTACTCATCTAATATTTGAAGTTCGTTCTGAATATAGCAGACCCATCAGTAATGCCTTGGGCCTCTTCGGATGTCTTTCTTCTTTGGCATTCGATCATTAGTGATCAGATACCATAGAGGGCATCTATAGACACCCAAATTTGGCCCAAGTCCCAATCGAAACACACTTTGAGAGAGGCGCATCTCCAAGCTTTTGATGGCATGTATGGAACCCTTAGGTACCCTTCCAAACACTTAGGAATCACCCTAGATCCCTTAGGAACCTTCCCGAATCCTTAGAAACCAATCCCGACCCTTAGAACCCATTCCGAACCTAAACCTAGCTTTCCCGAGCAATGGATGAAGAGGGGTGCAACAAGATTAGTTGTGACCTTTTACTATGATCAAATCTCATGCCATTGAAAAGTAGAAGTCCTCAGCTTTCCAACGGGCTAGGAATCACCCCAATCGAAGCTATGTACGCGAAGATATGGCAGTTTGAACTCGAAGGGCAAAATAGTAATTTCATGAAAGCCCCCTTAGGGATTTGGCGTAAATAATAGTTGCACCAGTTCAAAATATGAACCCCACCTCGGGGAGCCAACTTCCAGGCATTGTGCATGCACTGTTTTACTGTGCATATGCCTAGCGCAACTAATAGTTGCGCCAGATATATTAACAGTGACCTCTGGTTTTTATCTCAAAAATCGAGATTGGGGTTTGACTTGTTGAGCATCTTGACCTTTGGAGTGTGTTTTGCTAGTTCTGTTGCACCCATTTACTACTTATGTGCAACCCCTTAAGTAGTTTAAAGTCTCATCCAATCATCCACCATTGGAGCACCTTTTCACATGTTTCAAGGCTCCAAAAACCTTAGGAAATCTTAGATGCTAGATTATCTAATTCCTAATCTTGTTTAGTCTCTCAATAGCCTCCTAACCCACCATTTTCCTATAAATAGAACCCCCCTCCCCTTGGGTTAGAGGTTGAGAAAATTTGCCTAAGTGAGAAGATCTTTCTCCCTTTGGTGCACCATTCCCATACAAAATCTAGAATTTAAAAACCTCCTTTGAGCCATATTTTTCACCTTAGATCCCCTAGTTTAGGTGTGCGCTACCCATTTGCCTTCTCCCTCTACCTCTTAGCTATCAAGCCTTAGGAGTTAGAACCTCATTTCCTACCATACAAGTCTTTAATAGCTCACTGAAGCAAGCCACCACAAGGCTCCACAATGGTACAATAAGGGCCCGAGAGCTCCGGCTCTCCCCTCTATTCCTCTACCTTCTTAGTTCCTCCTCCATCCTTCCATTTGTGCCGTTATGCCGCTGAATTTTTGGTAGGAACGGAGGGGCACAAATAGGATTTTAAGACTCATTTGAGCAAGAGGAAGCCTTTGACTTTTCTTTTGTATTTTTTTTTTTTGACCATAAGTAGAGACCACATTTAGTGGGTTGATTGGGTGCCTAACACCTTCCCAATCAATAACTGAAGCTCTTACCCAAGAACCTTTGGTGTGGACTAGATTCAGAGTCATATTTGTGGTACTTTGGTGCTTATAAAAATGATCTAGGTTTCTCAGGACACCAAAAGTTTTGGGTGGCGACTCTATATTTTTATTAATGAGCGCATCGTCGCGATGAGATCGTAAAAAATCCTACCTATGCTGACGGTTGTTGTAATATCCTAAAAAATTGAGCGTAAAACAATGACCTCGGGATTCATGCCCAATTGGTCGTAAGTTGACCAACTGATAGTCAAACAGTAGACTTATGAAGTTAATGCACTAACGAGATGTATGTATACCCTAAGTATGGGGGTATGAGTGTTAGTTAAGGGTCACATACACGTATCTCTACTGTATGTGCTAAACACCAAAGCTAAAGAAGAGGTTATAAGGGTTTTAATAACCTAGGTTTCTTTTGTTTGGTTGGTGAGAGAGTTAAGAAGAGAGAGAGAGAGACCAAGGAGAGAGAGTGAGGGCTAGGTGCTAATGCAATGAATGCAAATCAAGAGAAGATCGAGTAATAAATGCCGGATTCAACGCGATTGGATTCGTTGGAGCCAAAGCTGGAACCCTAGCCATTCTATCCTAGATATTTAATCAATTAGAGATTAATTTGAGGTGAGTTTTGTTAGAATTCAATGCATAAGATTTTTGATGATTAAATTTAGTCAAGGGTAGTTAAAATCATAGAATTAAATGGATAGAAAAGAAAGGGATTTGGAAGAACAGCCCGAGAAGGGGCTGAGTTATGGCCAAATCGATTAATCGATTTTGGTCCAGAAGTTGAAAAGGCTGAAAAGCTCAAAATCAATTAATCGATATGAATTTTGATTAATCGATTTTGAATCCGATTAATCGATTTTAGAAATCGATCAATCGACTGAGAACCTCCAGTCGATTGGCTGGAGAAATAAGGCTTGGGAAATCGACTAATCGATTTGGGAAATCGATTAATTGATTTGGATTTTCGATTAATCGATTTGGGATCGATTAATCGATTTGGGATCGATTAATCGATTTTGGATTTTCGACTACTCGATTAACGATTTTGGGATTTTAATCGATTTTGGATTTCAATTAATCAATTTTGGGAATCGATTAATTGATTTATGATTTTGATTAATCGATTTGGGAGATCGATTAATCAACTTTGGCTGTTTCAGTTGACTTTTTATTTAGACCTTGAGGTTCATGGAGGGTCTTGGACCTTCTCTATTGCATCTTTAGTGATGTGTTGCATATGTTATGGTGTACCATAGGTGGTAGGTGTGAGAACAAGCATAAGGAGCCGTGTGGGACCTTGATGCTTGGACCTTCAGAGACTTGGGGTAGGGAACACCTTGAACATGTAATTTAATTGCAAGAGTATGTATGTAGTGATATAGAAATCAAATTGAAAATATTTTAACTGTGTAAATCTTTGTAAAAAGGGTGTGTGTATGTGACACTAAGAAAGTAAATGAGAATAAGACATCCCCAGGGGATGAGAAAGTGATAAAGGCATCAATGTGATGCGAGTAACTGAGACTAAGTAAACAAATGAAAATGAGGCATCCCCAGAGGATGAGAAAGTGATAAATGCATCAGTGAGATGCGAGTAATTTTGACATCCCAGAGATGTAAGTAAGATTGAATAACGACTGATAAGGCTTAATTGATATACAGTAGCACATTACACGGTGACTAACTATATGTAAAGTACATGATATTTTTATTATTTAAGGTTTGATCAGAATATCCCACCGGCATGGCGGGATACCCACGACTGACTCGGCAGAATATCCGTGACTGGTATGGCGGCCAATCCATACACCGGTACGGAGGCTTATTCGTACACAGTAAGCACATCCCAGGGATGTGGAGATAAGATTTAACCCCGCCGCCTATGAGAAAGGGGCTTGGATAGTATTCCCAAGGAATACATATAACAACTGTCTATTTAGACGACGATGGAGGGTATTCCATCGGGGCTCGATGCTATATTGCTCGGGGATTACTTAAGTTGAAGATTTAAGTTTGTTTTAGGCCTACTCAGTGTAATTCATGATCAGTTGCTAGTAAATGAAACAAGTAAACCACCAGTAAACTTCAGTGCATATTGTAATCATTTAAATTGTTTTCCAGCAAGTTCATACATACATAATGCTAAGAATATCATGGAATATATGTGAGTTTTGACTTATATGTTCATTGTGTTGTTCCCTATGGAGCTAGAATTTAGCTCACCCTTTTAGACTATACATCGCAGGTCCAGTGCTAGCGACGGCCGAGGCTTCAGGTGAAGCTGATCCGAGTGGTTCAGACTTCGTACCCGGAGACGATTTAGAGCCTCCTCCTGAGGACATCTTCTATGAGACTCCGCTGTGTACTTTGAGGGAGATTTTGAGAGTACAATTGTATAGCTTGGTATGTCAAGCCTTTTTGATAAACAATGTAATTAAGATAGAGATAATTCTTTTGGGCAAACTATCTGGGGTGATCTATTTATCATCGATGATTCGGATCGGTTCTCTTTTCATGCAGTGGCATGAAAGTAGAACTGTATTTTGAGTTTATACTTAGAATAGTATTTTACTTTCGCATCTTGTGATTATTGTTTCATTTTGGTTTGTTATTGCTTGTTATACTAATGTTCCGTATATATCCATGGGGCACGGTCTAAAGGATCGTGCTGATGGCACAGGTTTGGGGGTGCTGAAATCAAGGCTATCATAGTTGGTATCAGAACAGTTTCTTTTAGAAATTCTGACAATCGTTCCTTTTGTCAGAGCATAGAGACTTCTGCTAACAAAACTTTGGTTTCAAATGCAGCCGTCAATGTCTTCTAGGGGAAGGGCCGACCTAGGGGCGACTAAAGTAGAAATTTGCATAGTGGAGATGGGTACATCTCTCATACAAACAGAGTGCCTATGGGAAATAGAGAGGCCCCAGAGGATAGTGGTAGTAAACAAGCAGAGAACCAGGATAGCGATCGTCAAGATTGGGATCAAAGAGAATAAGAAAGGATCAGAGAAAGAAATGAGGAGAGAGAGGAGCGTAAGAGGATGATGCACAATATGAAAACCATGGTGACTGCCATGGCCCAACAGGTAGCATCCTTGGCAGCTCATACTGCCCGCGAGCAAAATCAGCCATCTACGCCTCCAGTAGGACCTACACTGCCAGTGGCTTCAGCATTTACCGAGTTTAGGAGGATGAGACCACCTAGCTTTTCAGGGTAGGCAGACACAATGGCAGCAGAGAATTGGCTGAGTGAGATGGAGAAAGTATTTAGCGTGCTGACATGCATGGAAGACGAAAGCATCCGTTGGGCAGCCTACATGTTAGATGGGGAGGCTGGGCCTTGGTGGAAGTTCGTTTCACGGACTAAAGCTCAGGAGACCCTAGATTTGCCCTGGACGTGGGGTGAATTCGTTGAGTTCAATAAACAGTACTTCTTAGAAGTTGTGTGGAATCAGATGGAGATCCCATTTTTACAACTCGTGCAAGGGAAGATGACAGTGAGAGAGTATGGAGTGGAGTTTATGCGACTCGCTCGCTTTGCACCCGACTATGTTATCATGGAGATGATGAGGGCGAAGAGGATTCAGCAAGGGTTGAGATCGGACGCGAGAGGAGTGGCACCATTCCAGTTGAGGACCTATGGAGAGGTCATGAGCAAGGCGCTCGTAGTAGAGGAAGAAAATAATAATAATTATCGCCAGAGGGAGCAATAGGGAAGAGGAAACACAGAGTAGAGTAGAATGGGGAACTACGAGCCGGTGAAGAAAAAGCCGAGATTCGTAGCCCACAACCAGAGACCACCATTCCAAGGAGCAACCAGCAGAGATTTCTATTGCTTGCGTCAGGGAGACCGATACGCTACGAGAGCCCTGCCATCACTACCGGAGCTACAGTTACCCAGGGTTTCTCGTGAGCAGCTTCTTCCACACATCGTGAGACTTGTGCTAAGTGTGGCAACTCTCCTAAAATAGCGGATTGTAGTATGGGTACTCGGGGTTGTTTTAGATGCGGCAAGGTGAGCCACCTAATTAAGGATTGCCTTGAGGTGAACAAAGGGAAGACGACCTCAAATTCAGTGTCACGACCGATACAAGCAAGGAAGCCAGTCTTCCAAGGGAGAGCCTACACAGTTACCGCTCAAGAAGCGAGGAATGTGCATGATGTCATCCAAGGTGAGATTCCTTTTAAATAAAGAATTTCAAATTAATACAATTTTAGATAGAGAAGGTTCATTTGTGCGTTGAAATTTCTAAATAAAGTATGTGCCATATATGTATATATATATGTGCTATAGGTATGTTACAAGTCTATGAAAAAGGATGCTATGTAGCATGTAAAGCATGAGTGTTGATAGACCCAGGGTCTACCCACTCCTTTGTTACTCTGAGGTTTGTAAAAAGAATGAAGATTGTTCTGGAGATGTTGGACTTTGTCCTATCAGTGTCTATCCTGACTGGAGAGTTAGTGGTCACAGAGTTAATTTGCAAATCAGTAGTAATGAGTGCTTATGATGGGGATGTCTATGAACTGGACGCAAAGTTAATATTATTGGACATGGAAGGATTTAATGTGATCTTTGGCATGGATTGGCTGTCCCAACAGTGTGCGACAGTGGATTGCAAGAACAAGGTCGTCATCTTTAGACCTAACACCAGGAGATTGTTCTGATGTCGCAGAGAGAGATCGACGCACATGCCACTTATCTCTGCAGTCAGGGCTGAACGCTTGATCCAAAAGGGATGCAGCGGTTATTTGGCATTCTTGAAGGAGGATAAGGAAGAGAAGAATGTTATCTCAGAGATAGCCGTGGTGCGAGAGTTTGAAGATGTATTTCCAGAGGATTTCCCAAGACTACCTCCAGAGAGGGAAGTAGAATTCGCCATCGACTTAGTACCAGGAACGGAGCCTATTTCGAAAGCACCATATAGAATGGCTCCTGCTGAGTTGAAGGAGTTGAAAGAGTAGTTGCAAGAGCTCATGGACAAGTGGTTTGTAAGACCGAGCGTGTCCCCATGGGGAGCACCGGTCTTGTTTGTAAAGAAGAAGGATGGGTTAATGCGGCTGTGCATTGACTATCGCCAGCTGAACAAACTCACTATCAAGAATCGATATCTTTTGCCTAGGATAGATGACTTATTCGATCAGCAGCAAGGAGCGAGGTACTTTTCCAAGATCGATCTGAGATCTGGATACTATCTGTGCGACCATGGATCCTCTCAAACCCGTCGCGGCGATGCGCCCGCTAAGAATGAAAATGTAGAGTTGCCACCCGGAGCTTTTGGTGACCCGAGAAACCTTCAAATCGATATTTTGAGCACTGAAGTGCTAAATATGACTCTGATTTACCGGTCTTTACCAAAGGCTCTAGGGTAGGGGCTTCAGTTATCGATCGGAAAGGGTTTAGGCACCCGATCAACCCGCACGTAGCGGTCTCTATCTATGGCCAAAAATAAAAATAAGAGGGCAGAGTTTCCCCTTGCCCGAAGGCAATACGATCCTATCAAGCTTTGAGCCAAACCGAAATTTTGGCTGCATAACGGCTTGAATCCTTGGACAGAGGAGACACCAAGAAGGTAGAGGAAGAGGGGTGAGGCGAAGCTCATGGGCCCTTGTTGCACCGTGCAAGTCCTTCGCTCTGGCATGCTTCCGATGGCTTGAATGGTGTGGAAAATGGTTTCTAATGCGAGGATTCAATAAAATAGGAAGTGTAGGGTGAGGCCAAAGGCTAGACTTTAGCTAAAGGGAGTGATCTAATGGTGGAAATGGATTGAAAAAGATGAACTAAGCTTGCTGGAATTCTGGAAAATAAGTGGCATTTTCTCTTACTAGGGTTCTCTCTTAAGAGCTCTCTAATCTTTCACCAAAAAATTCAACCCTTTGGGAAGAGGGGGGCCTCTCTATTTATAGAGAAGAGGTGGGTTAGGGGCTTACGTAAGAGCTAATTGGTTTAGCAATTAGGTAATCCCCTATCTAAGGTTTTCTAGGTTTTCAAGGTCCTAGGGTTTTGGGAAACTGATTTTAATGGCGGATGATGGGGTGAGACCATGGGTGACTTAAGGGTTGCCAATAAGCTCAAAGGGGGTGCAACCAGCCTCAAGACACCCACCTTAACCTAGGGGATGGTCAAAGGGTCAAACTAGATGGAGGAAATTTGAGCATTTCATGACAGATACTGTAGCTAAGTTGGGCGTATATATTACATACGCCCAGCTTATGCACAGTAAAAAAATCCAAAACCAGGGGGAATCAGAGACGATAGGTGCGATCCCACCTATTAATAAAAATGTCAGCGATAAAATATATATGCCCAATTAACAAATAATTTGGGCGTATGTAATACATACGCCTGAGCAAAAGTTGTCATTTTATGTGAAACTTCGATTGGCCATAACGTTTGAACCACAAATCCAAATTGGGTGATCTTTGGCTCGTTGGAAAGCTGGAGAAGTTCTCCTTCCAATGTTATATGGCTCATCATCAGTAGCAGTCTGTATAAATATTTATAGCGCTCCTCCCATCAAATGCTCAGAAGGGTTTAAATTGAGTCTGGGAAGGGATCCTACGGTTTAGGGGTGATCTCTAAGGGTTGGGGGAATGGTTCTAATGGGTTTTAGGTGATTCCAAAAGGTCTCGATAGATTTCCAAGGGTTCAAGAGTGCCATCGGAAGCACAGGGGTACATCTCTCCCGAAGTACAGATTGATCGAGCCTTGGGCCGAATTTGGGTGTCTACAGATGCCCCTCTTTCGTATTCGATCACTAATGATCGGATGCCAAAGACAAGAGACATCCGAGGAGGTCCAAGGCACGCTTGATGGGTCCGCCTGGTTCAACTCAATTCTCAAACATTCATGGTGGTGGTGAGTGTACGTAAGCCCTCTCATTTAGGGATATCATCCGTACCTCTAAGCTAGCAGTCCCCAAGTGCATTGCGACATTACTGGACATAACTGCGATGATCACAAAAAGTGTAAGCCCGCTAGCCGGGATATCATCCACTTCCTGAGGGAAATTATAGATTTGTGATGTTGAGTATTAATCTGAACCAGACAGCTCCATGAAACGGGATGATCGATCTATGCCTCAGAGTCGATGCGAAGCACACAAAGAGAAGGCCTAAACAATGTGTCCAATCCTACGGGGTATTGACAGTTCTGTTGGATTGGCCACGGGTGCCCTTACCTAGGTAAGGCTCAAAGTTTCTGGGCGAACCCATCAACCTTGAGGTTGCTTTAGCATGATTTTCCCGAGTGGAGCGAATATTGATGTCGTAACACTTCTTGGGAATGCATGCCCATTTTCAGAGTAATTATATATATATATATATATATTTTTTTTTTGAATTTTCTTTTGTTTCGAGGCCTCTAAGCAAAGCTTAAAGACCTCTGACAACTTTATTCTTGCACAACTCTTTAAGTGGACCAAATGTTAGTTGATACGCTTTTAAGAGTGCGTGCGCCATGCCAGGGAAAGGTGCACCTTGGGGATGTGCATGTTCCAGTGGTGAGGTGCTCTTGATTCACATGAACCGGAGTACCTTAACTCGAGACAAAGCTAAAAAGATCGGGCTAGGACCAAACATCTATCGAAAGATAATGGAATTACATCTTACTAACTATGCACAGACAGACACCTATCAGGGGCGATAAGCAGCAACTAGGCGCGAACGGAAGCCTCGACCCTAAGGTACAATTTACGAGGACAAACGACCATCCTACGAATACCCAGATGCAAGTGCATACATTCAACAGGGACACTGTGCCCATACAGGTTTCAAGCCTGTGTAAAAGGAAATAAAAGGGAATGAGCCCTTCGGTCTATATGTTTGCACATAGTTTGGTTGGTTGTAATTTCATTTTTGATGGGTCAGTTTCAACTGACAATAGACTTTTCGAATGGTCTGAAGTCAGGGGCACTCTTGGTCAACATAGATTCGAAGGTTGATGACCAGAGCGTATGCTTGTTATTTCTTCTCTTTTTTTTTCTTTTTTCTTCTTTTTCTTTCTTCTTGTTCTTTTTTTTCATGTCAGTTTGAGACTCTGAGCATGCTCAAACTGCTTTTATTTCTGCACGTATCCTTAAGCGAATCAACTTTCCATGTTGATATACCTTAAGGACGTGTGCATTCTGGTGATGGGTCCTTGGTTTGCCTGTCGGATCAGGCCTCGACTTCTGTTGGAGAAGATCTGGGGCTAGGTGTATGTTCCTAGGAGTACCGGTGATGGATAAGTTTATTTGCCTGCTGGATCAGGTATGGGGTGTCCCTGTGTAAAATAGGGTTCGAGAACTTTCGAGTAGACCCGATCATTCCGAATTGATTTAACACGGTTCTCGGAGTGGCGCAAATGTTCATTGTGACGCTCTTTTGAGAACTAGTGTCATTTTTAGCATTTTTATTTTTATTTTTATTTTTATCTTTATGGATTTATGGAGCACTCAACGGGTGCTTGCAGATCTCGGTTCGCTTATTGTGGCACGGTCCCTTTGGGCCAGTCGAAGAGAGCTCGAAGGGCCGTTTGGGGATGCGTGCACCATCGCTGGACGGTATGCAGGCTTTTAAGGGGGACCGGGTTGTGGTCCATAGCATGCAAGGGGGATCCGTCAGGCCTCAAAATCAAAAAAATGGTCGGGGCTTTTAAAATCGCCATTTCTGTCCAAGATATAATATATATGCTCAATTAAAATGCAAATGAATGTTCGGGCGTATATATTATATACGCCTGACCAAAAATGGTAGTTTTTTTAACTGTCCGAGCCCGAGCACAAAAGGGGCCCCCCCTTTCAAATTCTACCTTCCTCCCTCCTTCCTCTTTGAGTTCGGGACAGCCCCTAGGGTTTTTACATTTGATTCTGTTTGAGTTCCACCACCGGGGGTCGCACGTGCCGATCAAGAGTGCTCATTCTCCGTCGATATTTGTTTTTCTCTTCCATTGAAGGTAATCATTACCCTTCCTTCATTTTTCCTTTGAATTTTGATAATATTGTTGCTTGATGCTTCTTCTTTTTCTTTTTTCCTTTATGGTGAAATGCTTTTTGATTTTCTTTTAAGCATATGTGATGCCTATATTCCTTTTCTCTCTCGTTTTTTGTTTTATTTTCGTTGTTTTCCCCCTTTTTTTTTCTTTTTGAAATGCTTGATTCCATAGGCCTATTTTCTATCCATCATTCACTCATTTTATTTTAGTTCTTCTTTTTTATTTTTGATGGATTAGTGCATTTTATTGGTGCATTTTTTTTTTATTGGTGCATATATATATATTTTTTGGTTTAGTGCGTTCTTTTTTTTTTTTTTTTTTTTTATGCATTCTCTCCCCCCCTCTTTTTTTTTAGTCTTATTCCCCTCTTTTTTTTTGTTTGCTCCCCTCTCCTGTTTTGATTTTTGATGGATTAACACACACATTTTTTTTTTGGAGATTTTTTGAATTAGTGCATATTTTCCCCTTTTTTTTTGTTGGCACCCTTTTCATATGCCGATGCGTTTCATATTTTCAGGATGTCTGGCGACGAAGGGCATGATCAGCAAGAAGGGCTGGGGATGGCCTACGGTCCCCATGGGGAATAGTTCATCGTGTCTCAGCGCTCCTCCCAGCCTTGGTAAGAAATGAAAGGCAAGGCTGCCCGTACCGGCCTCCTCTACTGCCAGCACACCCACATGTCCAACTTTGGGATCGCCGGTCAGGTAAACAGATGGGCCCCCCCCCCTTTTTTTTGCTTTTTTTTTCCTTGATGCCTTCATTATACAACCTTGCTCGTATCCGACTGATGCCTTCTATTTGCAGCCCCTACCACACATTATGTTTCGGGGTGGCTGGTTTGACCTCCAGCGTCTTGTGCTTTACCTTCCCCCAGCGATGAAGGACCTGCTCACCGATGCCGATTTCGGGGATTTCATTTCGTGCCCCGCCATGAGGGCGAATACGACCTATTTGAAGGCCCTGATAGAGCATTTTCACCTCGAGACCATGACATTTCACATGGCCGTGGCAGAGATGGCCTTTACCCCTGCGGACTGGTCTATGATTACTGGGGTCCGTATTGGAGGGGTGCCCGTGGTACCTACCCGTACACCGGATAAGGAGGAGGTGATTCGACTGATAGGGGCCTACCTGAACTCTGAGAATATTCAAGGTTCTGAGGTCAAGATATCCTGGCTGGTTGATCAGTTTGAGCTTCATGAGTTAGTGGACCAGGGCCAGCTCGACATGGGCATTTACCTTGAGCCCGCACGCGCACATATGCTGGCCCGCATTTCTCTGCTGTTCCTCCTGGGCAAGACTCTCCTCTCAAACACCAGCGGAGGGCGAGTCTCATTGTCCCTACTCAGCTTGATGGTGAACTGGGAAACCATACATCGGTTCGATTGGGGCGGCGCTGGCTATGCGGTGCTCATGTCCAGCCTAAAGCGAGCCATTCTTGGGGAGTCTAGCTCTATTGTGGGTTTCTGGCCTACAATTGAGGTATTTTATCCTTTGGTTTTAGTTTGTCTAATTTTTCTTTTCTGGCATACCTATTTTTATCTGCTTGCTTTCTCATATTTGGGGGTATCTTCATTTCCAACCGGGTCACCCTCTGCTTCAGTCTGAAGTTGTTACATTCCCCCTCATGAGTAACTGGCATGTGAGCCGACGTCGGGACGTAGGTATGAAGCATTTGGAGTTAGGGCTGCGCTCTTAGTTCGACCTGTTGATCCCAGAGCAGGTATAATCGTTCCCCCTTTTTTATAAATTTGACAGCTCTATTGTGCTATGGGTTCTGACCCACTATATGTATCCCTCCTCTATGTTCTCTTATTTTTGCAGATCATCCTCGACCCCTACATAGGATCTCCCTTCTGGAACCTGGCTTCAGTGGGTCCTTCTCACTTCTTACTGGACCGCCGCATCATCTTCCTCTACGGGACCTGGAGTAGGGCTTATTATTTAGGAGAGAGAGTGGTTCATCAGTATCGTCCTCTCTTTGCTGTGCCCCAAGCTCCTCCAGCTGACGTGTTGGCTCCAAAAGGCTCTATTGACGAGCTTACTGCTCACTTTCTTCACCATGGGGTCCCTATTGATGGCCTTCTTTTACCTAGGGGGTATCAGATGTGGTACGATTCTCTGCCTTATCATTTTCTGCTGCCCCGCTATGTGCCTGGTGCTAACTTTTTAGCTTTTGGCAGACCGCGATCTCAGGTGGTGCCCTTTCCTCTTTTTATTTGGCAGCCTCCTTGTGATTACTTTGATTGACCTACCATCTTAAACGACAAAAATGTTTCTCTTTATAGTTTGAGCAGGGCGACGGCTCAGATGAGGAGGATGAGGCGGCTGCTCCCTATGACGCTTAGGTGGACCTTGACCCCTTCAGCTGGTGCTTTTAGTGCGACCTCGGTCTTGGACCCTCTGACCCTTCAGGTCGGTGCTTGAGCGGTTGCCTCTGTGGTCCAGGGGACCTTCAAGCGCTTGGATGATGCTTTTCTGTCACGCGTGTGTGCTGATGTGGCCGAGAAGGCACGTATCTCTGCTGAAGCTATCCAGGTCCCACCTCCTGAGCTAATCCCTGGGGAAATCTCTACCTTGTGGCTTTACTCTCTTTCCCTTTGAATTATCTTGTGGCTGTGTGGTGACACCACTTTTTCATCGCCGTGATTATGAGTCGGCAGTGAGTCAAGCTGAATATTATCGTAACATTGTTGGGCTTAGGGAGTCCGAGGTGGTGAGTGAATACTGACCCAACCTAATCATTTTCTTATTTACTTTTGCCTGTTTCTCTACCTGATGGCCTTTGGTGTGATCCTGCAGCGTGCTCGTGAGAAGGAGTCGCGTTCTCTACTCAGCCGTATTTCTCAGGCGTGGACTCGGGTGGGGGAGACTCGTACTTTCCAAAGTGCGAGCCGGCGCCGGAAGAAGTCGAAGGGGGCTGCCCAGGACTAGTTCATTATTTTTTTTTGTTAAAACAACACATTTTTTTCTGGATGGTTTTGTAATTTTCATGTTTTATGTGAATGCTCCATTTGATTATCTCTTTGCTTTGCTGGTTTCCTTTTCCTTGGCCTGAAATGAGCCGGCACCCCTCCAATGATGGGGTTGATCTTGCAGGTGATTCTCCGTATATAACCTACGGATAGTGCGTCATCCGAGGGCTTCCCATGGGTGTGTAAGCATGTGTGCCTGTGGGCTGCTCTGAGATGAAAAAGTAGGCTTAAGCAAAAACGTTCCTCCTTGGGTAAAAAAATGAACCAAAGTGGGGGAAGCCTTAACTTTCCTGCACTCTTAGCTGGGCGTATATAATATATACGCCTGACCAATCCACAGTAAAAATGGCCGGGCGTATATATTATATACACCGGGCAAAATGGTTTAAATTTTTGCCCTGGGGTATATAATATATATGCCTGCTACAAACTGGGCTTAGCGGGTTCTTTATAACCCGAACCTGGCCCCCTGTTTCCTCCTCCATCTTGTCTTGGCCTTTTTTACCCTTCTTTTTCTTTTCCCTCCCTTCTATTTTTTCTAGGGGGTCCATCGCCATACATTGATTGATTTTCATAAAGAACATCTTTGTACGTCCATGGACCCGCCTTCGAAATGGGGCCCAAGTTCTCATACGGGGGCTAGGACTAGTATACTTCCCTGTTTGGGCCCGGGGCCCAGTTTTTTGGAAAAATGGCATGATAGCTTGGCTGAGAGCGAGCTCGCTGTTCTGAATTGCCTCGGGTTGTCCCGCCTTTCCTCCCTCCTTGCTATTCCTCTGTTGCCCAACCTGCTGCAAGCGGCGTTGGCATCGTGGGACCATAGGGCCCATGTCTTTAGATTTGGGTCAAGGGAGCTGACCCCAACCTTGGAAGAGCTAGCCTCTATTACTGGCTTGAAGATGCATCGAGGCCTTGCCAAAGTAGTGCCCAAACCGGGGTATGCAAGGGTCATGCGGTTCTTGGTTTAAAAAAGGGTGGGTATGAGAAATGTTTCGCCGGAGGGCCCACTAGGTGTTCGGTGAAATTCCTGAGAGAACTTTTCGGCGACTCGAGTCTTCGAAAGTTGCCTATTCGAGATCCCTTTAATGTAAAGGCCTTTGCCCTTTATTTGCTGTCGGAAGTTCTCTTCTTTACCGAGGCCGAGACCTTTTCCCTTGGGCTGTGCAATGTCTTGACTGAATTGGAGGGAGGTCCTTCATTGGTACACCTGGTCCTGGCTGAGATGTATCGGGGCTTGGATGCCTCGGCCTCGGGCCGGGTTGGGATTCTCAGCGGGAGCCCGCTCCTTGTTCAGATCTGGCTAGGAGAGCATTTGGCTATCATGGGGCCTGTGCCGAGATTGTGCTTGATAAGAGGGGATGTGGCTCGAGACTTTCTGATCCGGTGCTCGAGATTGCCTCATGGGAGCGTCGGGGAGCTGAGCACGTGGCTATCAGATGTGGCGTTGATCTGGCAACTTCCCTGGTCAGATGGAACCTTTCTGATTGTCCGCTCTCGAGATTGTGAGGGTATCACACTTTTGGGGTTGACTGGTAGCACATATTATTTCCCATCTTGGGTGCTTCATCAATTCGGGTATACTCAACATGTGCCATGCTCTATGAGGCCACCTTTGTGCTCTCTGATATTTTCTCAGGGTTCTCTCAGTGACCTAGACCGCATAGCAGTCCTCTGGGAGACTCGTCAATCGGCGCACATGTGTAGCTTGACTCAAGGGGACGTAGTCTCTTCTGATTACGAGGTTTGGCTGGCATCTGAGGAATTACCTGCCCCTAGCCCGATTTTGGCAGATGTGATAGAGACGGGGCCTTGGACATGTAGGGAAATGATGCTTCGGACTAGGATTGAGTCTCTTTCTGTAGAGAAATTGGCTTTGACTAAGGCTTTGGGGAAGGAAAGGGTTAGAGCTAAGATTGCAGAGGCGAGAGCTGTGACAGCCGAGAGTGAGATTCTTCGGTTGATTGGGCTTTTGACTGAATCTTGCAATACAGCCAACGCTTCGCGAAGACGACAGAAGAGTCTTCATGGTAGGTGGATGTCTGATCGAAATGCTCGCGAGGACTCTCTTCTTGCAGAGATCAGTGCTTTGAAGCGTGCTCCCTGCCCTTGACCTGTTCCTGCACATACCATAGATCAAATACACGGAGGGGAGGAATGCCCCATAACAGAGATCACTTTTTGGGTTACTTTCTTTTTTTGTTGTTTTTGTTATATATATACATATTTTTTTTTGGTTTTTACTTGTAAAGAAAGCAGTAAAATAGAAAGTGTGTCATGTCGTTATCTTTTTGGGACGTGACACTCCTCACGTAATACTATAAGAAATGGAATGAAATCTATACATACATATATTTTTTTATTTTTTGACTTTTTCTTTCGTGTGTCTCGCAATGTAAGGCTTTTCATGGAAAAGGAAAATCTATTTTCTCTTTTTTCAAAATTTTCTCCTACAGTGTAGGGCTCTTGATGGAAAAGGGAAATCTATCATCTTCTTGAAATTTTCTCCTCCACAGTGTGGGGCTTTTTATGGAAAAGGAAAATCTATTATCTTTTTTGAAATTTTCTCCTCCACAGTGTGGGGCTTTTTATGGAAAAGGAAAATCTATTATCTTTTTTAAAATTTTCTCCCTTTGGATCTTTTTGCGATGTCGGTAATTACGAGGCCAAACCAGTGGGTCCCCCCCTTTTTTTTGAGCATGGTCGAACCCTGTTCATGAGGTATAGGTTTTTCCTTTAAACATGGGAAGGTCAGCTTCCCTGGGATTGGTCTAATCTTCTGTCTTTCCCTTTGGTCATGCGTCAGACGCCGCGGTAGAGACGACATACTTGATCGGGATCCGATCCAATTTTAACATGAATGGCCCATCAAAGGGGAGAAAAGGGCTCAAGGGGTTCAAACTGAAATGGGCGGGCTAGAACAGGTCTTCTCCTAATCTCTCTTTTCTTGACCTTTTTGCTCATAGCGCCCAAGATGGGTTTTCGCCATGCCTGTCATCCCTGTTTTTACCCGCAGCGCCCTTTCAGGTTTTCACTACGTCCATGGGTTCGCTCTCTTACCCCAAGTGCCTTTTCAGGTTTTTACCTAGTTCGCGTGAGTTCGTTGTTTTAACCCGCGGTGCCCTTGCGGGTTTTCACCACGTCCATCTTGCTTCGAACTCAAATTAATTTCTTTTTTCTTTTTCTTTTTTTTTTTTAGAACCAGAAGGCCACGACATGGACGTCGATTCCGTCATAGCCGGCTGAATGAAGTTCTGTGTGGTTTGTTAACTCAGCTTGTTCTGATGCAGTAGATGTTATGACCGCTTGTGGACCTTAAAGAAGGCTTTCTTCCGGGTTGTAATGTGGCCGGGGTTCAAACGGGTTGGGTTTTACGGGGGATTTGGATCTAAGTTTTGAGTGAATTCTAGATTCGGTGACTCCTCTTTCTTTCCACAGGCTTTTTATGGTACATGCCCCAGTCACTTCTCTCTCTCCTTTTTTTTTGTCTTGGTCCCCCTTTTTTTTTTAGGTTTTGCTTTCTTCTTCTTCTCTCTCTTTTTTCTTCATTTTTTTGGTTTGGATTTTTCCTCTCTTCTCTTTTATCTTTTTCTGGGATTTTGGGAGGGGTATATGAAAGAAATGGTTATTGGCCCGACGTGTGTAGCAAAAAGGGTGAAGGTTTTCAGGAAATATTTCTTTTGGGCTACTTGTCTTTGAAATGATGGCCTCTTCTATGGGAAGCGGTCACGCATCTACTTTTATCAAACATACCTTGTCTCAAGACCTATGAATAAAACTTACGGAGGTATCCAGCGCAGGAAAGTGGTCTCCGTCCATGGTGGCAAGGCGAACGGTGTATCTTGGTAACACCTCTCGGACAACGTAAGGTCCTTCCTAATTCGGCTTAAACTTCCCTCTTGGATCGGCGTGGAGAGACAGGAAAATTTTCTTCAACACAGTGTCTCCTACCTTCAGATCTCGACTGCGGACACGCTTATTGTAAGCACGAGCAATTCTCCTCGAATAGATCTGAGTGTGGCACAAAGCTAGGAGTCTCTTCTCGTCAATCAAGTCCAACTGCTCAAAATGGGCTCTTTCCCTCTCACCTTCAGGTAGATGGGATTTCAAAAGGATACGGAGCGACGGTACTTCGACCTCAATGGGTAGCACGACCTCGGTTCCGTACACAAGGGAGAATGGCGTTGCCCCTGTAGCGGTACGGATAAACGTTCTATAGGCCCAAAGTGCGAAGGGTAACTGCTCACTCTAATCTCTGTAAGTGACTACCATCTTCTCTAGGATGCAGATCAGAGTTTTATTGGCTGCTTCCACAGCTCCATTCGTCTGAGGCCTGTATGGGGATGATCGATGATGCTTGATCTGGAATTGCTCACACAAGGCCCGGATGTGCCTATTAGCGAAATTAGTGCCATTATCAGTGATGATATCCTTGGGTACGCCGAATCTGTAAATGATATTGTTCTTGATGAATTTCTCGACATGACTAGCCTTAATGCTCGTGTAGGAGGCTGCCTCTACCCACTTCGTAAAGTACTCTACCGCGACGAGGATGAACTGATGTCTGTTGGAAGCCTTAGGATTGATTTTGCCGATGATGTCAAGACCCCAGGTGGCGAACAGCCAAGGAGTGGCCATGCTGTGCAAATCAATGGCCGGAGCATGTATTAGACTGGAGTGCTCTTAGCACTTGTAGCACTTCAATCTCTCGGTGCATCATGTCGTGGAACAGGGTCGTCATTGCTCTTTGGTTGGTTGCCCCAGCATTCTTGAGCTCGAACGGCATTACTTTGTAACAGAAGGTACCCCAGGGGGTGATGAGCGCAGTCTTCTCTCGGTCGGCCTATGCCATCTTAATCTGATTGTAGCCTGAGAATCCATCCATAAATGAGAGCATTCCGTGCTTTGCAGTGTTATCGACCAAGATATCAATGTGTGGTAGCGGAAAGTCATCCTTAGGGCTTGCCCTGTTGAGATTTCAGAAGTTAATGCACATTCGAACCTTTCCATCCTTTTTCGATACGGGGACGATATTGGCCAGCCACTGGGGGTACTTGGATACCATGAGGAAACCTGTGTCATACTGCTTGATGACCTCATCCTTGACTTTCAACATCCATTCTGGTTGGAGGCGTGTTAACTTCTGTTTAACTAGCTTAACATCGGGGTAGAGTGGCAACTCATGCTCAACCAGATCGGTATCCAAACCAGACATGTCATCATACGACCATGCGAAGACGTCTTGGTATGACCGAAGGAAGTCTATCACACCTTTCCTCTCCACAGGGGACATCGATGTTCCGATTTTGGTGATTCTAGGGGCCTCTTTGGTGCCTAAATTAACATCCTCCGTCTCTTCGACAATCGGGGTAGGGCCATGCTCAAAATTGACAAATTGTTTGAGGAGCTCATTGGGGAGCTCATCGGTTTGGCCTTCCTTGTCCAGACTCGTGACTCCTACCTCTTCTTGTATTTCTACAGGAAAGGGGTCGACATCACGTGGGACGAGTATCACGACATTAATTTTAATTTTATTAGAAATTTCAAAGGACAATATTTTTGGTATTGGTATTTTTTCTATTTTTATGACTTTTTGCATTTTTTTGGAGGTCAACCCCTGGCGAGGTGGATCTCTATATATACAGGGCAGAGTGGTCCAAAGGCTAACCCTACTTTTTACAGGTTGTTTTTTTTTTAGAGTCGGTGCCATTTTCACAGTATTTGGCGGCTCTTAGGAGTTGGGGCAAGGATGCCCAGTTACTCACCTGTGAGGTTTGGCCTTTACCTCTTTGGTTGGAAGAGCATTGGTAGGCTCTTGCAGTTCCTCCCTCAACATATTTACAGAGGGATCCTCTGGGACCCTGTCCTCCATGGTTAGGATGGGCCCAGAGTGGCTGGTGCTGGAGTGATGGGTGCACCGGGGAACTTCTTTCTCGAATAAGGAAAGGCCGGCTAAGTCCATCTCGAAGTATGGGGGAATGATGTAGGGATTGGTGGGGTGGATTTAAGTAGGCTTATGTGGGGTTACTCTCGTCTCCCCATTTAGAACACTTTTCACTACCCCGGCGCTCACAAAGGTTTCACGGATGTGGGGTCGGGCGGGAGGCTCTTCTTCTAGATCGATTCCCCTGGCCTTGGCGACTACTGCGGCCCTTATCTTCTCTTTGGCCTCTCTGACTTCTTCTTCATCGGGCCTGTAGCCTAGGCCAAATTTGGTTTGCTGCCCCTTGGCCCTGACGGGGTCTCTTCTTCCTTAAAGGCGCGGGCCCAGCCCCTTTCCTTTCTGGTGGTCCCATTTGTGGAGCATGAATACAGCTGCATCCATTCCTCCTCCAGTTTTGTCAGGAGTTTTTTCAGTTGGCCCGAGTATAACGACCGAGAAGTCATACTCGAATCGGTGGAGATCGGCGTCATCTGCTGTGTGCGATATGTTTAGCACTTTCAGATTTTCAAAATGCAGAGTGCTTCTTTCCCTATCTTCTCTGCTCTCACCCAAGATGGTGACGATCTTTCCCTCTGAAATAAATCAGAGCTTTTGGTGTAGAGTCGATGGTATTGCTCCGAGCTTATGTATCCATGGCCGACCCAACAGTAGATTGAACGTAGACTTGATGTCCATCACCTGAAAGGGGGTGGTGAAGGTTTGCGGCCCGAGGATCAGGTCGAGGTCTACTTCTCGTATGATTTCTCTTCTGGTGTTATCGAATCCCCTGGCGCTTGATATGGATGGCCGGAAGGTGTCGGGGTTCGCACCAATTTTGATTGTCGCCCTTAGAGGGCACACGTTCAACACCGACTCGCTATCTATTAAGACCAACGGCACCATCAGGTTTCCTATTTCCACTGTTATATTCAAGGGCTTAGAGTGGTCATTCCCCTCGATCAGTAGGTCTGCATCAGTGAATGAGATGGCATTTGAGGCCAACACTTGCCCTATTATTTCCCCTACTTCATCTGGAGTTACGTGGGTGGCGACGTGTGCGTCCTTGAGTGCTCCCATTAAGGCTTGGAAGTGGAGTGGGGACGTGATTAACAAATCCCACACAGTAATATGTGCGGGTGTTCACTTGAGCTGTGTCTCCAGTATGTGTTCTCTGGCCATTTTTTCAAAGGGATTCCCTGCGACCTGTTCTTTCTTCTTCTCTTCTCCTCTGACGGCCCCTGATGCTTCTGACTGTATAGAAATCTGGCCTGACCTGGTAATAAATTCAATAGCCTCCTCTTGGTTGCAACCAGCATTCATGTCCGTCTGTTCATAGCTTAATGGCACCTGATGCAGGTCATAGGCAGGTTTCGGGATGAGGAAAGGAGTGTATGGTAATTCTGGGGAGGATTGGGTTGGACACGCCAGTTTCTCCGATCCCATTAGGTTGATTCCAATAGGAGGCGGAATGTTAGTGGCAGGAATTGGCGAGGTTGGATTTGTGGGTGCGGAGGGGGCTTGTACAGGTATTACCTGGGCTTGGTAAGACCAGTGGTGATTGGGAGAGGGTGATAGGGGATTGGGTGAGGGGTTGCTTGCTTGGGTGGCGGTGGAGTTGGATTGGGGCCAAAATAACGAAGGAATGGCGAGAGTGTGATTGGGATGGAGGGATGGGGACATGTCTGAGGTGCAGGTGGAGCGGGGTGATAGGGATATGAAGGGTTTGTATATGGGGTGGCATGGTGGGATGATGATGGGTTCATGGATGAAGTAGGGTAAATTAGGGGTGACAGAGTTGTGCATGGAGCGGGCTGATTGGGATATGGTGGGGTAGTGGGTGGAATAGGGGGATATGAAGGGTTTGTATAGGGGGTGGCATGGTGGGGTGATGATGAGTTTGTGGATGAAATGGGGGAGGTGGAGGGTGATGGAGTTGTGCATGGAGCGGGGTGATTTGGGGATGGCGGAGTAGTGTATTGGGTGGACATATTTGGGGGTGTGTGTGGGGTAGGATTATATGGGGATGGCAGAGTTATGTATGGTATGGGGTGATTCAGGTATGACGGGGAGGTGTATGGGGTAAGTTGGGCGTGGGGTGGATATGTGTATGATTGTATGGGTCATACCGCTTTGGATTTGATAGGTGGGAGCGGGAGTAGAAAAATATTGCCCTAAATCTAAGGGCTCCTCTTGGTATGCCGGCACGAAGAAATAATCAGCCAAATACAACAGCTCAATAACCTCAACGAATGGTCCTCCTTCATTCATCCTGAGGAATGAAAACTCCTCCTGATTACTGATATAATCTAAGGGGTCAAACTCTTCTTCTTCCTCCTCTATCCAATGGATGTTAGGCCTGGGGCCTCCTAGGTGCGGTGGCAGAGGAGCTTGATGGATGTTCTGGTTCTGCCCTTGAGGAAGCGGCGAGGGAATAATTTTTCTTGCCTCTATTAAATCTTGGATCACGTGCTTCAGGGGGAAGCACAGATCCGTAGGGTGACCCGGTCCCTGGTGGAAATTGCAATGTAGATTCGGGTCATAGTTTCTTGGGATGGGATGGGGTGGTGGGCGAGGCTGGAGCAGATTGACCAGACCTTTCTGTAGTAATACTGGCAGTAAGACACTTAAAGATTGCCCCAATGGCGTGAACACTCGTTCAAATCGTGCTTTCGGTAAACTGGGGGTCCGTTGTTTGGCTGGTGCTTGCTCAAACGGGGGGTGGTTGTGTGACTGAGTCGTATCGGGGGCATTGGTATTGGTCTGGGGGTAAACAATGTTCTGTACCTCTGTCCCTGGTCTTCTTTCAATTCTTGGTTCGGCAACTTTTCGAACCCCGGTGGCCCCGCTGGCCATGTTTCTCCCTAACCTGCCTTCTCTAATGGCATCTTCGCAACGGTTGGCATTTCTGATCAAATCAGCAAAACTAGATTGCTATTGATATACTAAAAAATCTGCGATGGCCGAGAGGGCACCTTTGGTTATCAACTCAATCTGTTCATCATCGGGAATCTAGTGAGTTACCTGATCGGCCAATGCCCTCCAGCTTCCCAAGTAAGCATTGAAAGCTTCATCATGTCTTTGCTTTAAACGGGCCAAATTTGACTTCCTTGGCTCTATGTCTATGTTATAGACATATTGTTCATGAAATAAGCGTGTCAGATCTTTCCAATTTTTTATCATGGACAGTTCCAGGGATGTGAATCATCTCAAAGCTGGGTCCGTTAGACTTTTTTGGAACACTTTGATGAGGAGTCGTTCATCTCCGCCATACTGGCACATATCCCCACAGTAAGATTTTAAGTGGGCGATGGGATTGTTAGTGCCATTATACTTATCAAATGATGGCATCTTGAATTTACGTGGGGGACAGGAGAAAGTATATAAGTCCTAAAAGTCCGCATTGAATGCAGTTCCACTCCTCCCATCTTCATCAGCTGCTTCTGTATTCTGTCTATTTGTTCTTTCAACTGTTCTGGTTCTTTTGAGGTTGTAGAGGGGACTGCTTTCCCTTGATTTTATTCGACCCTAGGTGTGATGATGGTGGGCCCGGGAGGGTTGAAGCTGACAACTCCTCCACTATTGCGGATCTCATCCTCCTCGTACTGTTGGTCATGGTATTGGTGAGGGGCGAGGTCTGCTATTTGGACTTGGGGGTGAGGGGTTGGATGACCTGGTGGGGCCATAAGGTTTGTAGGGGATGGGAAGGGATGAATGGATGGGTGGTTTGTGGATGAATGATGTGCTGAGCCGGGTGCACATTCTGGGGGTGATGGGGGTGTGGTTGATGTGGCGGGATGTTGTGGGTTTGAGGAATGGGATGGATTGGATTTTCTGTTAGAGGCGGGATGGGGGCGTATGGGGTACAGGTGAATGAAGGGTACTGGTGGGGGGGTATGGGGTTAGTGAATGGGCCTTGATGAGCGTGGGTGGATGAGCCTTGGGTTTGAGGGCTTTGGGCTTGATGGTTTTGGAAGGCTTGGGTTGATGGGCCTTGGGCCTGGGTGTGGGGGTTAGTATGACTTTGGACCAATGGGCCTTGTTGGGTTGGGCTAATGGCCCATGAGGGGGTTGGGTTTGGGTCCATGGGCCCTGGGCTTGGGCTTGATAGGTTTGGGTCTAAGGGCCCTGGGGGCTTTGAACTGGGCCTGGGTCTGATGGGCTTTGGCTTGGGCCCATGGGTTTTGAGGGTTTTGGGCCTGGGCTTGGGCCCATGGGTTTTAAGGGTTTTGAGCTTGGGCCTAGGTCTGACGGGCTTGGGCCCATGGTTCTAAAGGTGTTTGGGCTTGGGGCCATGGATTTGTATGGGTTTGGGCCTGGACCTAGGTCTGATAGGCTTGGGCTTGGGCCCATGGGTTTTGAGGTGTTTGGGCTTAGGTCCATGGATTTGTATGGGTTTGGGCTTGGAATTGAGGTGGGGGATTTTGGGTGGTATGGACGATGGGTGGTTGGGCATGGTTAGGAGGGAATGAATGGGGTATGGAGGTTTTTGAGATGTAGGGCTCCGAGAAGCAGCCCATAGGGCATACATCGTTCTCATGTCCTCCATTGAGGGCATGGATTCAGGTGTGAGATTAGGGGGTGATGGCTCACTTAAGGATGGGGGGGGAGGGTTGGGATAAATTGGGCATGACCGGGGTATGAGGGGTATGGATGATTGTGCTTGGGGGGTATGGATGTATGGTTATGGAAGATGGTGGGTTATTGGTCATATCCTGGAGAAAGTTGGGTATGAGCTGGGTAAATGGGGGGGTACGTTGGGATGTGGATAGGCCATGTGGTGGAAATGGTATGTGAGATGAGGTGGATGGGATGTGGGATGTAGGGGGCATGGATGATGAGATGGATGGACCGTGGGAAGTAGGCGGGGATGGGGCTCCTATGGGGTCTTTGGAAAAGTGTAAGGGTGCATGGGTGGGAAATGGGGATGTATGGGTTGGTTGGGAAATGAGGGGTTTCAGTAGGGGATAAAAAGGGGGTATGTTGGGAGAACGTAAGGGAGGGGGGTGGGGTGGATGTGAACACGGGTGCCCCAAAGGGACCTGTGATATCGAACCGGGTTTGGGCGAAGGTGTCGGAGATCGGGTCTTCTCCGATATGAGAATGGGATGGGGATGTATCGGCTCTTGACATGATTCACTGACGAGTGTTGTATCGATGTCTCGGATAAGGGCCGAATACCTTCCTGATTCTCCTCCTACGGGCCGGGTTTGAGGTTGCCGTAGTGATAGTCACACCAAAATATATATATTTTTTATTATTTTTCTTTGTGTTTTTTTGGTTTTTTGGAAAACAATTTTTGTTTTTTTTTTGTTTTTGAAGATGATTTTTTTGTAGTAGTTTTTTTTTTTTTTGAAGGTGGATTTTTTTTAAGATGAGGATTTTTTTTTTCTTTTCTTTTTTTTTTCAGATGGAAATTAACTCCCCTCTACCTAGATGAATGATGACCTAGTGCCCAGGGTCAACTCCCGTCTCGGGCGATATATGTACCTTTAGTAGGTCCCACGGTGGGATCCGACACACTTCGGAAGAAGCGAAAGGGAACCCTTTCGTTCTATTGAAGGTGAGGGAATCCACGCAAACGACCCGATCCCCCGGAGCAAATCAATGAGAAGTCGCCTTCTTTTGATTGGGCAGGGGCATGTTGGGTGTTATAGAATGCGGGAAGCTACTGCGGGCACTAATCGAGGAATTGGGGTGGTGGATTGGGCCTCAGATCGGGTTGTTGTGACCCAGTATACACTAGGCGTATGTTTTATACATGCCTGACCAAAAAAAAGGCAGATTTGGCTGGGCGTATATATTATATACGCCTGGCTTAAATCTGGGGGTTTTGGCCGGGTGTATATATTATATACGCCTGAGTAAATCTGGGGATTTTTTGCTGGGCGTATATATTATATTCGCCTGGCAAAAACAGTTCTATCAGTGAAGTTTGACAGCGAACAGCAAGCTCGAATGTGGGTCTTTAAATTGGTTTCTGGGGAGGGATGCTCCCGGGGACTACTGTGTATGTTATCGGGTCCCTCCTTTCCGTTTCCTAGGGATACACGGCTGAATTTGGGCTGTCTACGCTCTCACCGATATGGGTTTTACGGCTTGATTGGAATTGGCAACCCAACCGATATACCTCCGGCGCAAGCGCCTTCTCAGGTACTGGAAGGGGTGGTTCTTTTCAGGATCATCACCACTTGGGCTGCCGCCTTACTGGGAACCGGGTAAATTATATCTGCGCCTAAACCCCCCAAAAACTACCCAAAAAAGCAAAAATAAATTCAATTATGTCCCCACACTGTTGGTTCACTTTTAATTACAAATTTTTATAGGGGAGAGAAATTAAGTCCAAAATCGGGTCGGGGATGACAAGCCCGTGCCGCCTCAACGGGCCGGCGTTCAACGGTGATATATGATGACAGAAATGAGAAGCACACGTAGGCCCGCCAAATGGCTAAGGCTCGTAAATGACTAAAATTTAAATGATGTAAAAGTAAATGCGAGCGGGCTCGCCAAACGGCTAAGGTGGCTTAAATGACAAGAATCAGAAAAACAGGAATTTAAAGGCGCACGTAGGCCCGCCAATCGGCTAAGGCACTTAAAGGATTGAATCGTAGGGGTGAGTACGTTAGTAAAAGCAACAAAAATATAAAAAAAAATAGCAGAAAATAAGAAGAAAGCAACAATGGTTAGTAACAAAAAAAATAAGGCCAACAAGAGGGGAAGCGCTAGGGTGATGTCCCCAGCAAAGTCGCCATATGTTGGACCATGGATCCTCTCGAATCCGTCACGACGATGCGCCCGCTAAGAATGAAAATGTAGAGTCGCCACCCGGAGCTTTTGGTGACCCGAGAAACCTTCAAATCGATATTTTGAGCACCGAAGTGTTAAATGTGACTCTGATTTACCGGTCTTTGCCAAAGGCTCTAGGGTAGGGGCTTCGGTTATCGATCGGGAAGGGTTTAGACACCCGATCAACCCGCACGTAGCGGTCTCTATCTATGGCCAAAAATAAAAATAAGAGGGCGGAGTTTCCCCTTGCCCGAAGGCAATACGATCCTATCAAGCTTTGAGCCAAACCGAAATTTCGGCGGCGTAACGACTTGAATCCTTGGACAGAGGAGACACCAAGAAGGTAGAGGAAGAGAGGGGTGAGCCGGAGCTCAAGGGCCCTTGTTGCACCGTGGAAGTCCTTCGCTTTGGCATGCTTCCGATGGCTTGAATGGTGTGAAAAATGGGTTCTAATGCGAGGATTCAATAAAACAGGAAGTGTAGGGTGAGGCCAAAGGCTAGACTTTAGCTAAAGGGAGTGATCTAATGGTAGAAATGGATTGAAAAAGATGAACTAAGGTTGCTGGAATTCTGGAAAATAAGTGGCATTTTCTCTCACTAGGGTTCTCTCTTAAGAGCTCTCTAATCTTTCACCAAAAAATTCAACCCTTTGGGAAGAGGGGGGCCTCTCTATTTATAGAGAAGAGGTGGGTTAGGGGCTTACTTAAGAGCTAATTGGTTTAGCAATTAGGTAATCCCCTATCTAAGGTTTTCTAGGTTTTCAAGGTCCTAGGGTTTTGGGAAACTGATTTTAATGGCGGATGATGGGGTGAGACCATGGGTGACTTAAGGGTTGCCAATAAGCTCAAAGGTGGTGCAACCAACCTCAAGACACCCACCTTAACCATGGGGATGGTCAAAGGGTCAAACCAGATGGAGGAAATTCGAGCATTTCATGACAGATATTGTAGTTAAGCTGGGCATATATTTTACATACGCCCAGCTTATGCACAGTAAAAAAATCCAAAACCAGGGGGAATCAGAGAAGATGGATGCCCGTGGTGGGTCCCACCTATGCTGGGCGTATATATTATATACGCCCAGCCAAATTTGTCCCAAAAAGGCCAGGTGTATATAATATATACGCCTGATTATATACGCCTGACCAATCTGGGGCCAAATTGGCTGGGCGTATGTAATACATACGCCTGAGCAAAAGTTATCATTTTATGTGAAACTTCAATCGGCCATAACGTTTGAACCACAAATCCAAATTGGGTGATCTTTGGCTTGTTGGAAAGCTGGAGAAGTTCTCCTTCCAATGGTAATTGGGTCATCCTCAGCAAAAGTCGATATAAAAACTTATAGCTCTCCTCCCATCAAATGCTCAAAAGGGTTTAAATTGAGTCTGGGAAGGGATCCTAGGGTTTAGGGGTGATCTCTAAGGGTTGGGGGAATGGTTTTAATGGGTTTTAGGTGATTCCTAAAGGTCTTGATAGATTTCTAAGGGTTCAAGGGTGCCATCGGAAGCTCAGGGGTACATCTCTCTCGAAGTACAGATTGATCGGGCCTTGGGCCGAATTTGGGTGTCTACACCATCAATTGAGAGTCAAGGCAGAGGACATTTAGAAGACTACATTCAGGACAAGGTATGGACACTGAGTTTTTGATGATGTCATTTGGGTTGAAAAATGCACTGGCATCATTTATGGATCTGATAAATCGAGTGTTCAAACCACACCTAGACTCCTGTGTTGTGTTCGTTGACGATATCCTAATATACTCCAAATGAAAAGCGGAACATGAAGAACACTTGAGAGTTGATCTACAGACCTTACGTGAACAACAACTGTATGCCAAGCTCAGTAAGTGCAAGTTTTGGTTAGAGGAAGTTAGCTTCTTGGGACATGACATCTCAAGGCATGGTGTCATGGTAGATCCAGCTAAGATAGAAGCAGTGGTAAATTGGGAGCAACCAAAGACTGTGACCGATGTCTGTAGTTTCCTTGGACTAGCTGGCTATTATCAACATTTCGTTGAGGGGTTTTCAACAATATCAGGACCTCTTACTAGACTTACACGGAAGGATTCAAGGTTTGAGTGGAGTGAAGCGTGCGAAATGAGTTTTCAAGAACTCAAGACGAGACTCACTTCAGCTCCAGTATTAGCGATTCCTTCAGGCAGTGGAGGATTCACGGTATACAGTGATGCTTCGTATAGTGGTTTGGGTTACGCGCTTCATCAACACATAAAGGTAATAGCATACAGATCAAGATAGTTGAAAGAGCATGAGAAGCATTATCCAACGCATGGCCTGGAACTAGCAGTGGTCATTTTTGCATTAAAGATTTGGCGATATTACTTTTACGGTGAGACCTTTGAGATCTTCACCGACCACAAAAGCCTTAGATGCCTGTTCACATAGAAAGAGTTAATTATGAGGCAGCGCAGATGGATGGAGCTCCTCAAGGACTATGACTGTTCCATACAGTACCATCCAGGCAAGGCTAACATAGTGGCCGATGCCTTGAGTTGAAAGAGTTTAGCTCAGTTGGCTTGTTTGATTTTGGGTATGCACCAGTGGAAGTTATTTGAAGATCTGGCACTATATGATGCGAACATCGAGTATCAAGCTACAGCAGCCTTCTTGGCTAACATATTAGTGAGACTGGTGATATTTGAGCACATCCATGAACTACAGATGAAAGACTCGGCGCTAACCAAGATCCGTCAAGATGTAACTGAAGGCATCAGATCAGAGTTCTCAATCAAAGAGGATGATTCCTTATTGTTCAAGGGTCGTATTTGCATTCCGGATAATGCTGATCTGTAGCAAACTATACTGGTCGAGGCTCACAAGTCAAACTATGCTATCCACCCTGGTAGCATGAAGATGTACCAAGATTTAAGAAAGAACTACTGGTGGAGAGGTTTGAAGCACGATGTGACAGAGTACGTGTCACGGTGTTTGACATGTCAATAGGTGAAAGTTGATCATAGACATCCTGCTGGGTTATTGCAGCCTCTACCCATACCAGAGTGGAAGTGGGAATCGATCTCTATGGACTTCATAGTTGGGCTACCGCGTATAGCAAAGAGATACAAGGACATTTGGGTAGTCGTAGATCGATTGATCAAATCAGCGCACTTCTTACCTTACAACACGATGTACACGATAGGGAGACTGGCAGACTTGTATATGAAGAAGGTTGTGCGATTACACGAGATTCTGAGTAGTATTGTTTCAGATCGTGACCCACTGTACACATCAAAGTTTTAGAAGAAATTTTAAGAAGGAATGGGAACGCGATTGGATTTTAGTTTAGCATTCCATCCACAAACCAATGGGCAGACATAGCGGGTAATCAAGTCATAGAAGACATGCTCAGAGCGTGTATGCTTAAAATGCAAGGGTCATGGGATCAACACCTACCATTGATTGAATTTGCATACAACAACAGTTTCCAAGTAAGTATTGGCATGGCACCATATGAACCTCTTTATGGAAGATGGTGTAAATCGCCTATCAATTGGGAGGAAACTGGCGAGAAGTTTGTTTTGGGACCCGAGTTGCTTGAAGATAACGTCGTCATTGTCCGCATGATCAGAGAAAGACTTAGGTTGGCTCAAAGCAGGCAGAAAACCTATGCCGATATCAAGCGGACCAGTGTAAACTATAAGGTGGGTGACCATGTGTTTGTAAAAGTGTCGCCTATGAAAGGCGTGATGAGATTCGAAAAGAGCGGCAAGTTGAGCCCCCGTTATCTTGGACCCTTCGAGGTTTTGGGTCGAGTAGGAGAGGTTGCGTATCGTGTTGGCTTACCGCCATGATTTGATCGGGTACATAACGTCTTCCACGTATCCATGCTCGGAAAGTACGTGAATGATCCTTCTCATATCCTGGGAGGACAACCTCTGGAGATGTACGAGGATATGATCATGATAGAAGAGCCAGCGGAGATAATGGATAGAAAGGAGCAAGTACTGCATACCAAAGTGATTTCATTAGTGCTTGTTCGATGGAAGAACCACCCGACCAAAGAGGCTATGTGGGAACAAGAAGCCGATGTGAAAGAACAATACCCGGGCTTGTTTGCGATGAGTTGAGAGTCAAAATTGTATCACCGCACGCATGTTTTCAGATTTAAACTGTTCAGTGCAATCCAAGGTTGATAATTGGTCAATTTATCCAATGGAGAAAATTTTAGTCGGAGATGGTCCCGTGATGCGATGTAGATTGCATAGTTAAGAGTCTCATGCCACGCAATGGCTATGAAGACATACTTCACTAAACTAATGACCAACTGGTCATATATTACCAAGAAAACAAAAGCCTCATAAAGTAAGAAAAATTTTGAAAATTTGATCAAAACCGATTAATTGATTTTCAAATTGATTAATCGATTTGGAAATTCGAATAATCGATTTTGGTCGATTAATCAACTGGCATACGCCAGTGAATGGAGAATCAGGAAATTTAATTAAGTGAAATTTTGATTAATCGAGGGGAATTCGATTAATCGACTGGCACATGCTAGTGAGCTGGGAATTTTGGAAGATTTAAGGGTTTAAAGATTCGATTAATCGAGGTGAAGTTCGATTAATCGATTTTAAAAATCGATTAATCGATTTGTTAAATCGATTAATCGACTGGCATAGGCCTGCGAGCTGGAAAGCCTGGAAATTTTAAGTGAACACGAATTCGATTAATCAAAATGATTTTGATTAATCAATTTTGAGTTTCGATTAATCGATTTTGGAAATAGAATAATCGATTTCGCGTAGTTGGAAATTTTTTTTAAAATCGATTAATCGATTTTGGAATTCGATGAATCGACTTGGGCCTATATATATATAACGAAGGGGATTTCTCCCCATTCGAAATTGGTTTGTTTTTGTTCTCTAGTGCGCCTTTTCCTCTTCCTCTACGAAAAACTGTGCACGCTAGGGTTTTTGGAGGTTTTGTACCGATTTCAACTCAAAATCACCGCGTACTGAGAACGAAACCTAAGGTAAAACCTAGATTTTGAATTTTCCTTTCAATTTGACCTATCAAACCCTACTCTTTGGCATTGTGAGTCGAAATGCCGCCTCGAACCTGCATGACTACAAAGCAAGCGGCTTCGAAGCTTCCGATACGGCGTAAGAACGCCGCACCGCCACCACCAACACCATCGCCTGTGAGAACCCCATCATCATCATCATCGGATACCACATTCGGTTCGACGAGCTCGTCTTCGCGCGAGTCTTCACCTACCCTACCACCACCACCGGTGAACTTGCCCCAACCAAATGAGTGGTGGGCGGCAAAGAACTTCGAAGATGAATTTATCTTCGACGAGGTGTTATTCACCGACGTCGACATCAAGGGTGAGACCAAATGGGTGAAGAACTATCTTATGAATGCCGGCCTTAGTAACCTACTGAAGCCGCTACACGCACATTACTACCCTAGGCTAGTTCGCCTATTCTACCAGTGCTTAGAGGACACTCCTGTGGACGACACCATCACGACCAAGATTGAGGGTCGTACCTATACCTTCACCTGTCGCCACGTGCACCAGTCCCTTGAGTGCTATTTGGACTTTGTACCTGAGACCACCCTCTTCCCACCTTTTATGGAAGAGGTGAAATTTGAAGAAATTATGATCGCGATGACAAACGGGAAAAGGGGTTCGGTAACTCTATCGGGAGGGTGGACTTACCCCAATACATGTGGATGCTTGATTCCATAATCAAGTGTAACCTCTACCCCATGCGTCACGATACAGAGAGAGCGGAGTTGGTCCAACATTCCCTATGGCGGCATCCTGCGGCCGTTGGTTTGACGCCACTAAGATCGTCCTAGAGGGGATGATGTACATAAAAGGAAAGTTGATAAAGGGTCCTTTGAGACCAAAGGAGAAGATGTCATACGCTCGGCTCATCTCGAGCATGCTGGAGTGCTACTCCGACACCCCGGAGTATGCCATCTCACCACACGAGCCGACGGCTACGAACCACGTGAAGCACCACCACCCCCACCACCACAGCAGGACCAGCCAGTAGGGGGAGCACACCCCATCATTCCACCCGCTGAGGGAGCCCCATCTCAGACCTCAATACCAGCTGGGAGGCAGCCCATAGTGCCACCTCCTACCACATCTACTATGCCAGCTTCACACTCAACGGCTGCCACTTCTACATCATCATACCACCGCCGAGCAGCTCACCTAGAGCTCACAATAGAGGATGTGTTGGCCCGGATGGAGGCCAACAATCAATAGATGAACCGGTGATGCACTTCTTGATGTACCACACTATGCAGTACATCTATCCTTAGGACTATTAGCAGCGTCTTGCAAAGGAGCAGGCATAGATAGCGAGCGTGACCGCTTTCCATACAGGTTCCGCTGATGCCGGCACATCTGGCTCGGTGCCACAACAGCCAGCAGGGACGAGTCAGCCCGCACTAGACCAGCCAGCACCAGACCAGCTTGGAGAGGGGACCACATGAGCGGGAGTGGATGACTGTTGGTGTTTTGTACTGATTTCTTTTTCGGAGTTTTTGTATTGTACTTAACTGTGTACATTGTACTCAATGAAAACTGACAACATTGTAATCTTTTTGAGAAATGATTAGATGACATGTAAATGAAACTTTTCAAATTCTCTTTATTCGATTCCACGTATGTTTCTTTTCTGCATTGTCTGTTGTCCAGTAGTAAACTTTTCGTGATTGGGTATGCAACGTCACCCATGTGCGGGGTGCCCAATCGACGCACCTTTGGGTTTATTTTCAGGGATAAAAATTTCCAAGGTGGGGAGAATGTAATATCCTAAAAATTTGAGCGTAAAACAGTGACCTTGGGATTCGTGCCCTATTGGTCGTAGGTTGACCAAGTGATTGTGAAACAGTAGACTCATGAAGTTAATGCACTAACGAGATGTATGTATACCCTAAGTATGGGGATATGAGTGTTAGTTAAGGGTCACATACACCTATCGCTGGTGTATGTGCTTAACACCAAAGCTAAAGAAGAGGTTATAAGGGTTTTAATAACCTAGGTTTCTTTTGTTTGGCTGGTGAGAGAGTTACGAAGAGAGAGAGAGACCAAGGAGAGAGAGTGAGGGCTAGGTGCTAATGCAATGAATGCAAATCAAGAGAAGATCGAGCAATAAATGCCAGATTCAACGCGATTGGATTCGTTGGAGCCAAAGCTGGAACCCTAGCCATTCCAACCTAGATATTTAATCAATTAGAGATTAATTTGAGGTGAGTTTTATTAGAATTAAATGCATAAGATTTTTTATGATTAAATTCAGTCAAGGGTAGTTAAAATCATAGAATTAAATGGATAGAAAAAAAAAGAAAATAGAAAAGAAAGGGATTTGGAAGAATAGCCAAAGAAGGGGCTGAGTTCTAGCCAACTCGATTAATCGATTTGGAAAATCGATTAATCAATTTTGGTCTAGAAGTTGAAAAGGCTGAAAAGCTCGAAATCGATTAATCGATATGAATTTCGATTAATCGATTTTGAATTCGATTAATCGATTTTAAAAATCAATCAATCGACTGAGAACCTCCAGTGGATGGAGAATTAAGGCTTGGGAAATCGACAAATTGATTTGGGAAATCGATTAATCGATTTGGATTTTCAACTACTCGATTTGAGAATCGACTAACCATTTTGGGATTTTAATCAATTTTGGATTTTGATTAATCGATTAATCGATTTATGATTTCGATTAATCGATTTGGGAGATCGATTAATCGACTTTAACTATTTCAGTTGACTTTTTATTTGGACCTTGAGGTTCATGGAGGGTCTTGGACCTTCTCTATTGCATCTTTAGTGATGTGTTGCATATGTTATGGTGTACCATAAGTGATACGTGTGAGAACAAGCACAAGGAGCCGCGGGGGACCTTGATGCTTGGACCTTCAGAGACATGAGGTAGGGAACACCTTGAACATGTACTTTAATTACAAGAGTACGTATGTAGTGATATTGAAATCAAATTGAAAATGTTTTAACTATGTAAATCTTTGTAAAAGGGATGTGTGTGTGACACTAAGAAAGTAAATGAGAATGAGACATCCCCAGGGGATGAGAAAGTGATAAAGGCATCAGTGTGATGCGAGTAACTGAGACCAAGTAAGCAAATGAAAATGAGGCATCCCCAGAGGATGAGAAAGTGATAAATGCATCAGTGAGATGCGATTAATTTTGACATCCCAGGGATGTAAGTAAGATTGAATAATAACTGATAAGGCTTAATTGATATAGAGTAGCACATTACACCATGAATAACTATATATAAAGTATATGATATTTTTATTATTTAAGGTTTGATCAGAATACCCCACCGACGTGGCGGGATACCCACGACTGACTCGGCAGAATATCAGTGACCGGTACGACGACCAATACGTACACCGGTACGGAGGTTTATCCGTACACAGTAAGCACATCCCAGGGATGTTGAGATGAGATTTAACCCCGCCACCTATGAGAAAGGGGCTTGGGTAGTATTCCCAGGGAATACATATAACAACTATCTATTTAGACGACGATGGAGGGTATTCCATCGGGGCCCGATGCTATATTGCTCGGGGATTACTTAAGTTGAAGATTTAAGTTTGTTTTAGGCCTACTCAGTGTAATTCATGATCAGTTGATAGTAAATGAAACAAGTAAACCACTGGTAAACATCAGTGCATATTGTAATCATTTAAATTATTTTCCAGCAAGTTCATACATACATCATGCTAAGGATATCATGAAATATATGTAAGTTTTGACTTATATATTCATTGTATTATTCCCTATTGAGCTAGGATGTAGCTCACCCTTTTAGACTATACGTCAAAGTTCCAGTGCTAACGGCGGCCGAGGCTTCAGGTGAAGCTGTTCGAGTGGTTCACACTTCGTACCCGGAGAAAATTTAGAGCTTTCTCTTGAGGACTTCTTCTAGGAGACTCTGCTGTGTACTTTGAGGGAGATTTTGAGAGTACAATTGTACGGCTTGGTATGTCAAGCATTTTTGATAAACAATGTAATTAAGATAGAGATAATTCTTTTGGTTGAACTATCTGGGGTGAGCTGTTTATCACCGATGGTTTGGATCGGTTCTCTGTTCATTGCAGTGGCATGAAAGTAGAACTGTATTTTGAGTTTATACTTAGAATAGTATTTTGCTTCCACATCTTGTGATTATTGTTTCATTTTCATTTATTATTGCTTGTTATACCAATGTTTTGTATATATCCATGGGGCATGGTCTTGAGGATCGTGCTAATGGCACAGGTTTTGGGGAGCCAAAATTCGGGCTATCATAGTTGGTATCAGAGCAGTTTCTTTTAGAAATTTTGACAATAATTCCATTTGTCAGAGCATAGGGACTTCTGCTAGCAAAACTTTGGTTTCAAATGTAGCTGTCAATGTCTTCTAGGGGAAGGGGCCGACCCAGGGGCGGGCAAAGTAGAAATTTGTGTAGTGGAGATGGGTACATCTCTCCTACAAACAGGGTGCTTATGGGAAATAGAGGCCCCAGAGGGTAGTGGTAGTAGACAAGTAGAGAACTAGGATCACGATCAAAGAGAACAAGAAAGGATCAGAGAAAGAAATGAGGAGAGAAAGGAGCGTCAGAGGATGATGCACACTATGGAAACCATGGTGACTGCCATGGCCCAACAGCCAGCATCCTTGGCAGCGCATACTACCAGCGAGCAACATCAGTCACCTACACCTCCTGTAGGACTTACACTGCCAGTGGCTTCAACGTTTATCGAGTTTAAGAGGATGAGACCTCCTAGCTTTTCAGGGCAGGTAGACACCATGGCAGCTGAGAATTCGCTGAGTGAGATGGAGAAAGTATTTAGTGTTCTGACATGCACGGAAGACGAGAGCGTCCGTTGGGCAGCCTACATGTTAGATGGGGAGGCTAGGCCTTGGTGGAAGTCCGTTTCACGGACTAGGGCTCAGGAGACCCCAGATTTGCCCTAGACGTGGGATGAATTCGTTAAGGAGTTCAACAAACAGTACTTCTCAGAAGTTGTGCGGAATTAGATGGAGATCCAATTTTTGTAACTCGTGCAAGGGAAGATGACAGTGAGAGAGTATGGAGTGGAATTTATGTGACTCGCTTTCTTCACGCCCGACTATGTTATCATGGAGATGATGAGGGCGAAGAGGTTTCAGCAAGGGTTGAGACCGGACGTGAGAGGAGTGGCACCATTCCACTTGAGGACCTATGGAGAGGTCATGAGCAAGGCACTGGTAGTAGAGGAAGAAAATAATAATAAATATCGCCAGAGGGAGCAACAGGGAAGAGGAAACACAGAGCAGAGTAGAACGGGGAACTACGAGCCGGTGTACAAAAAGCCAAGATTCGTAGCTCACAACTAGAGACCACCGTTCCAAGGAGGTTATGGGAGACCGGCACGGCAGAGCAACCAGCAGAGATTTCTATTACTTGCGTCGGGGAGACCCATATGCTACGAGAGCCCTGCCATCACTATCGGAGCTACAGTTACCCAGGGTTTCTCGCAAGCAGCTTCCTTCACACCTCGTGAGACTTGTGCCAAGTGTGGCAAGTCTCATAAAATGACGGACTGTAGGATGGGTACTCGGGGCTGTTTTAGATGCGGTAAGATGGGCCACCTGTTTAAGGATTGCCCTGAGGTGAACAAAGGGAAGATGACTTCAAATTCAGTGCCATGACCGATACAAGCAAGGAAGTCGGCCGTCCAAGGGAGAGCCTACGCAGTCACCGCTCAAGAAGCGGGGAATGTGCATGATGTCATCCAAGGTGAGATTCCTTTTAAATAAAGAATTTCAAATTAATATAATTTTAGATAGAGAAGGTTCATTTTTGCGTTGAAATTTCTAAATAAAGTATGTGCTATATATGTATATATATGTGTTATAGGTACGTTACAAGTCTACGAAAAAGGATGCTATGTAGCATGTGAAGCAGGAGTGTGGATAGACCCAGGGTCTACCCACTCCTTTGTTACTCTGAGGTTTGTGAAAAGAATGAAGATTATTTCGGAGACGTTGGACTTTTTCCTATCAGTGTCTATCCTGATTGAAGAGTTAGTGGACATAGAGTTAATTTGCAAATCAGTAGTAGTGAGTGCTCATGATGGGGCCGTCTATAAACTGGACGCAAAATTAATATTATTGGACATGCAAGGATTCAATGTGATCCTTGGCATGGATTGGCTGTCCCAACACTGTGCGACAGTGGATTGCAAGAACAAGGTCGTCATCTTTAGACCTAACACCAGGAGGTCGTTCTGATTTCGCAGAGACAGATCGACGCACATGCCACTTATCTCTGCAATTAGGGCCGAACGCTTAATCCGAAAGGGATGTAACAGTTATTTGGCATTCTTGAAGGAGGATAAGGAAGAGAAGAATGTTATCTCATATATAGCTGTGGTGCGAGAGTTTGAAGATATATTTCTAGAGGATTTCCCAGGACTACCTCCAGAGAGGGAAGTAGAATTCGCCACTGACTTAGCACCATATAGAATGGCTCCTGCTGAGTTGAAGGAGTTGAAAGAGCAGTTGCAAGAGCTCATGGACAAGGGGTTTGTAAGACCGAGCTTGTCCCCATGGGGAGCACCGGTCTTGTTTGTAAAGAAGAAGGATGGGTCAATGCAGCTGTGCATTGACTATCGCCACCTGAATAAACTCACTATCAACAATCGATACCCTTTACCTACGATAGATGACTTATTCGATCAGCTACATGGAGCGAGGTATTTTTCCAAGATCGATCTGAGATCTGGATACCATCAGTTGAGAGTCAAGGAGGACATTCAGAAGACAGCATTCAGGACAAGGTATGGACACTATGAGTTTTTTGTGATGTCGTTTGGGTTGACGAACGCACCAGCGTCATTTATAGATCTGACGAATTGGGTGTTCAAACCACACCTGGACTATTGCGTTGTTATGTTCGTTGATGATATCCTAATCTACTCCAAATGAAAAGCGGAACATGAAGAACACTTGAGAGTTACTATACAGACCATACGTGAACAACAACTGTACGCCAAGCTCGGTAAGCGCGAGTTTTGGTTAGAGGAAGTTAGCTTCCTAGGACATGTCATCTCAAAGCATGGTGTCACTGTAGATCCAGCTAAGATAAAAGCAGTGGTAAATTGGGAGCAACCAAAGACCGTAACCGATGTCCGTAGTTTCCATGGACTAGCTGGCTATTATCGACGTTTCGTTGAGGGGTTTTCAAAAATATCAGGACCTCTTACTAGACTTACACGGAAGGATTTAAGGTTTGAGTGGAGTGAAGCATGCGAAAAGAGTTTTTAAGAACTCAAGACGAGACTCACTTCAGCTCCAGTATTAGTGATTCCTTCAGGCAGTGGAGGATTCGCGGTATACATTGATACTTCGTATAGTGGTTTGGGTTGCGTGCTTATTCAACACCGAAAGGTGATAGGATACAGATCAAGATAGTTGAAAGAGCATGAGAGGAATTATCCAACGCATGACCTGGAACTAACAACGATCATTTATGCGTTGAAGATTTGGTGACATTACTTGTACGGTGAGACCTTTGAGATCTTCACCGACAACAAAAGCCTCAGATACTTGTTCACCCAGAAAGAGTTAAATATGAGGCAGCGCAGATGGATGGAGTTCCTCAAGGACTATGACTGTTCCATACAAAGCCATCCAGGCAAGGCTAACGTAGTGGTTGATGCCTTGAGTCGGAAGAGTTTAGCTCAGTTGGCTTGTTCGAGTTTGGGTATGCACCAGTGGAATTTATTTGAAGATCTGGCACTATATGATGCGAACATCGAGTCTCAAGCTACAGGAGCCTTCTTGGCTAACATATCAGTGAGACCGATGATATTTGAGCACATCCACGAACTACAAATGAAAGACCCGGTGCTAACCAAGATCCGTCAAGATGTTACTGAAGGCATCAGATCAGAGTTCTCGATCAAAGAGGATGATGCCTTATTGTTCAAGGGTCGTCTTTGCATTCCGGGCAATGCTGATCTACGGCAAACAATACTGGTCGAGGCTCACAAGTCAAACTATGCTATCCACCCTAGTAGCACGAAGATGTACCAAGATTTGAGAAAGAACTACTGGTGGAGAGGTTTGAAGCACGACATGGCAGAGTACGTGTCACGGTGTTTGACATGTCAGTAGGTGAAAGTTGATCATAGACATCCTGCTGGGTTATTGCAGCCTCTACCCATACCAGAGTGGAAGTGGGAATCGATCTCTATGGACTTCATAGTTGGGCTACCACATACTATAAAGAGATACAAGGCCATTTGGGTAGTCGTAGATCGATTGATCAAATCAGCGCACTTCTTGCCTTACAACCCAATGTACACGACAGGGAGACTGGCGTAGTTGTATATGAAGGAGGTTGTGTGATTACATGGGATTCTGAGCAGTATTGTTTCAGATCGTGACCCACTGTACACATAGAAGTTTTGGAAGAAATTTTAAGAAGGAATGGGAACGCGATTGAATTTAGTACAGCATTCCATCCGCAAACTGATGGGCAGACAGAGCGGGTAAATCAAGTCATAGAAGACAGGCTCAGAGCGTGTATGCTTGAAATGCAAGGGTCATGGGATCAACACCTACCATTGATTGAATTTGCGTACAACAACAGTTTCCAAGTAAGCATTGGAATAGCACCATATGAAGCTCTTTATGGAAGATGGTGTAAATCGCCTATCAATTGGGAGGAAATCGGCAAGAAGTTTGTTTTGGGACCCGAGTTGCTTGAAGATAATGCCATTGTTGTCCGCATGATCAGAGAATGACTTAGGTCAGCTCAAAGCAGGCAGAAAAGCTATGCCGATATCAAGCGGACCAATGTAAATTATAAGGTGGGTGACCATGTGTTTGTAAAAGTGTCGCCTATGAAAGGCGTGATGAGATTCAGAAAGAGAGACAAGTTGAGCCCCCGTTATCTTGGACCCTTCGATGTTTTGGGTCGAGTTGGAGAGGTTGCGTATCGTGTTGGCTTACCACCACGATTTGATCGGGTACATAACGTCTTCCACGTATCCATGTTCAAAAAGTACGTGAATGATCCTTCTCATATCCTGGGAGGACAACCTTTGGAGATGTACGAGGATATGAGCATGATAGAAGAGCCGGTGGAGATATTGGATAGAAAGGAGCAAGTACTGCGTACCAAAGTGATTCCATTAGTGCTTGTTCGATGGAAGAACCACCCGACCGAAGAGGCTACGTGGGAACGAGAGGCCGATGTGAAAGAACAATACCCGGGCTTGTTTGCGACGAGTTGAGAGTCAAAATTGTATCACCGCAAGCATGTTTGCGGATTTAAACTATTCAGTGTAATCCAATGCTGACAATTGGTCAATTTATCCAATGGAGAAAATTTTAATCGGAGATGGTCCCGTGATGCGATGTAGATTGCATACTTAAGAATCATCATGCCACGCAATGGCTATGAAGACATACTTCACTAAACTAATGACCAACTGGTCATATATTACCAAGAAAACAAAAGCCTCATAAAGCAAGAAAAATTTTGAAAATTTGATCAAAACTGATTGATAGATTTTCAAATTGATTAATCAATTTGGAAATTCAATTAATCGATTTAGGTCGATTAATCGACTAGCATACGCCAGTGAATGGAGAGTCAGGAAATTTAATTAAGTGAAATTTCGATTAATCGAGGGGAATTCGATTAATCGACTGGCACACACCAGTGAGATGGGAATTTTGAAAGATTTAAGGGTTTAAAGATTCGATTAATCGAGGTGAAGTTCGATTAATCGATTTTGAAAATTGATTAATCGATTTGTTAAATCAATTAATCGACTGGCATAGGCCTGCGAGCTAGAAAGCCTGGAAATTTTCAGTGAACACGAATTTGATTAATCGAAATGATTTTGATTAATCGATTTTGAGTTTCGATTAATCGATTTTGGAAATAGATTAATCGATTTTGCACAGCTGGGAAATTTTTTAAAAATCGATTAATCGATTTTAGAATTCGATTAATCGACTTGGGCCTATATATATAAAATGAGGGGGATTTCTCCCCATTCGAAATTGGTTTGTTTTTTTTCTCTAGCGCGCCTTTTCCTCTTCCTCTTCGAATGACTGTGCACGCTAGGATTTTGGGGGGTTTTGTACCGATTTCGACTCAAAATCACCGCGTACTTGGATCGAAACCTAAGGTAAAACCTAGATTTCAAATTTTCCTTTCAATTTGACCTATCAAGCCCTACTTTTTGGCATTGTGAGTCGAAATGCCTCCTCGAACCCACATGACTACGAAGTAAGCGGCTTCGAAGCTTCCAGTATGGCGTAAGATCGCCACACCGCCACCACCAACACCATCGCTTGTGAGAACCCCATCACCATCGTCATCGGATACCACATCCGGTTCGACGAGTGCGTCTTCGCACTAGTCTTCACCTACCCTACCACCACCACCGGTGAACTTGCCCCAACTAAATGAGTGGTGGGCGGCAAAGAACTTCGAAGATGAATTTATCTTCGACGAGGTGCTATTCACCAACGCCGACATCGAGGGTGAGACCAATGGATGAAGAACTACCTTACGAATGCGGGCCTTAGTAACCTATTGAAGCCGCTACACGCACATTACTACCCTAGGTTAGTTCGCCTATTCTACCAGTGCTTAGAGGACGCTCCTGTGGACAACACCATCATGACCAAGATTGAGGGTTGTACCTATACCTTCACCTGTCGCCACGTGCACCAGTCCCTTGAGTGTTATTTGGACTTTATACCTGAGACCACCCTCTTCCCACCATTTGCAGAAGAGGTGAAATTTGAAGAAATTATGACCGAGATGAAAAACGGGAAAAGGGATCCGGTAAGTCTATCAAGAGGGTGGACTTACCCCACTACATGTGGATGCTTGATTCCACAATCAAGTGTAACCTCTACCCCATGCGTCACGATACGGAGAGAGTGGAGTTGGTCTAACAAGCCCTATACGCGGCATTTCACGGCCGTTGGTTCGACGCCACTAATATCGTCTTAGAGGGGATGATGTACATAAAAGGAAAGTTGATAAAGGGCCCTTTGAGACCAAAGGAGAAGATGTCATACGCTCCCCTCATCTCAAGCATGCTGGAGTGCTACTCCGACGCCCCGGAGTATGCCATCTCACCACACAAGCCGACAGCTACAAACCACATGAAGCACTTCTCCATCGCTTCATGGGGTCATAGTTACAGACTTTTAAGGAGGGCCTTGCCAGCAGCAGCAGCACCACCACCCCCACCACCACAGCAAGACCAGCCAGTAGGGGGAGCACACCCCATCATTCCACCCGATGAGGGAGCCCCATCTCAGACCTTAGTACTAGCTGGGAGGCAGCCCATAGTGCCACCTCCTACCACATCTACTACGCTACCTTCGCAGTCAGTGGCTGCCATGCCTACATCATTACACCGCCGCCGAGCAGCTCGCCCAGCGCCCACGATAGAGGATGTGTTGGCCCGGATGGAGGCCAACAATCAACAGATGAACCGGCGCATGGACTTCTTGATGTACCACACTATGTGGTACATCTATCCTCAGGACTATCAGCAGCATCTTGTAGAGGAGCAGGTGTGGACTGCGAGTGCAACCGCTTTCTATACAGGTGCCGCTGATGCTAGCACATCTGGCTCGGTGCCACTGCAGCCAGCTGGGACGAGTCAGCCCACACCAGACCAGCCAGCACCAGACCATCCTGGAGAGGGGACAGCATGAGCGAGAGTGGATGACTGTTGGTGTTTTGTACTGATTTCTTTTTTGGATTTTTTGTATTGTACTTGACTGTGTACATTGTACTCAATGGAAACTGACAACATTGTAATCTTTTTGAGAAATGAATAGATGACATGTAAATGAAAATTTTCAAACCTCTTTATTCGATTCCACGTATGTTTCTTTTCTGCATTGTCTGTTGTCCTGTAGTAAACTTTTCGTGATTGGGTACGCAACGTCACTCGTGTGCGGGGTGCCCAAACGACGCACCTTTGGGTTTATTTTCGAGGACGAAAATTTCCAAGGTGGGGAGAATGTAATATCCTGAAAAATTAAGTGTAGAATAGTGACCTTGGGATTCATTCCTGATTGGTCATAGGTTGACGAAGTGATGGTCAAACAGTAGACTCATGAAGTTAATGCACTAACGAGATGTATGTATACCCTAAGTATGGGGGTATGAGTGTTAGTTAAGGGTCACATATACCTATCTCTGCTGTATGTGCTAAACACCAAATCTAAAGAAGAGTTTATAAGGGTTTTAATAACCTAGGTTTCTTTTGTTTGGTTGGTGAGAGAGTTAAGAAGAGAGAGAGAGAGACCAAGGAGAGAGAGTGAGGGCTAGGGGCTAATGCAATGAATGCAAATCAAGAGAAGATCGAGCAATAAATGCTAGATTCAATGCGATTGGATTCGTTGGAGTTAAAGCTGGAACCCTAGGCATTCCAACCTAGATATTTAATCAATTAGAGATTGATTTAAGGTGAGTTTTGTTAGAATTAAATGCATAAGATTTTTGATAATTAAATTCAGTCAAGGGTAGTGAAAATCATAGAATTAAATGGATAGAAAAGAAAGAAAATTGAAAAGAAAGGGATTTGGAAGAACAACCCGAGAAGGGGCTGAGTTCTGGCCAAATCGATTAATCGATTTTGGTCCAGAAGTTAAAAAGGCTGAAAAGCCTGAAATCGATTAATCGATATGAATTTTGATTAATCAATTTTGAATCCGATTAATCGATTTTAGAAATCGATCAATCGACTGAGAACCTCTAGTGGTTGGAGAAATAAGGCTTGGGAAATTGACTAATCGATTTGAATTTTCGATTAATCGATTTGGGATCGATTAATCGATTTTGGATTTTCGACTACTCGATTTGAGAATCAATTAATCATTTTAGGATTTTAATCGATTTTGGATTTCAATTAATCGATTTTGGGAATCAATTAATCGATTTATGATTTTGATTAATTGATTGGGGAGATCGATTAATCGACTTTGGCTGTTTCAGTTGACTTTTTATTTGGACCTTGAGGTTCATGGAGGGTCTTAGACCTTCTCTATTGCATCTTTAGTGATGTATTACATATGTTATGGTGTATCATAGGTGGCACGTGTGAGAACAAGCATAAGGAGACATGTGGGACCTTGATGCCTGGACCTTCGGAGACTTGTGGTAGGGAACACCTTGAACATGCTCTTTAATTACAAGAGCATGTATGTTGTGATGTAGAAATCAAATTAAAAATATTTTAACTGTGTAAATCTTTGTAAAAAGGGTGTGTGTGTGTGACACCAAGAAAGTAAATGAGAATGAGACATCCCCAAGGGATGAGAAAGTGATAAAGGCATCAGTGTGATGCAAGTAACTAAGACCAAGTAAGCAAATGAAAATAAGGCATCCCTCGAGGATGAGAAAGTGATAAGGGCATCAGTGAGATGCGAGTAATTTAGACATCCCAGGGATGTAAGTAAGATTGAATAATTACTGATAAGGTTTAATTGATATACAGTAGCACATTACATGGTGAATAACTATATGTAAAGTACATGATATTTTTGTTATTTAAGGTTTGATCAGAATACCCCACCGACGTGGCGGGATACCCACGACTAACTCGGCAGAATATCCGTGACCGATACGACGGCCAATCCGTACACCGGCACGGAAGTTTATTCGTACACAGTAAGCACATCCCAGGGATGTTGAGATGAGATTTAATCCCGCCGCCTATGAGAAAGGGGCTTGGGTAGTATTCCCAGGAAATACATATAATAACTATCTATTTAGATGACGATGGAGGGTATTCCATCGGGGCTCGATGCTATATTGCTCGGGAATTACTTAAGTTGAAGATTTAAGTTTGTTTTAAGCCTACTCAATGTAATTCATGATCAGTTGATAGTAAATGAAACAAGTATACCACCAATAAAGTTCAGTGCATATTGTAATCATTTAAATTATTTTCCAACAAGTTAATACATACATAATGCTAAGAATATCATGGAATATATGTGAGTTTTAACTTATATGTTCATCGTATTATTCCCTATTGAGCTAGGATTTAGCTCACCCATTTAGACTATACATCGTAGGTCCAGTGCTAGCGGGGGCCGAGGCTTCAGGTAAAGCTGATCCGAGTGGTTCGGACTTCGTACCTGGAGACGATTTAGAGCCTCCTCCTGAGGACTTCTTCTAGGAGACTCCGCTGTGTACTTTGAGGCAGATTTTGAGAGTATAATTGTATGTCTTGGTATGTCAAGCCTTTTTGTTAAACAATGTAATTAAGATAGAGATAATTCTTTTAGGTGAACCATCTGGGGTGATCTGTTGGTCACCGATTGTTCGGATCGGTTCTCTGTTCATTCAGTGGCATGAAAGTAGAACTGTATTTTGAGTTTATACTTAGAATAGTAGTTTGCTTTCGCATCTTGTGATTCTTGTTTCATTTTCATTTATTATTGCTTGGTATACCAATGTTCCGTATATATCCATGGGGCATGATCTGGAGGATCGTGCTAATGACATGGGTTTCGAGGTGTCGAAATCCGGGCTGTCATAGCTGTAGCTGTCGGCGTAGATATTAACCGACGACTTCATCGCTGACGGTGTCAGCGAAAGGTTTTCCAGTCGTCGGCATACTATATACCAACGGTTGGGGAATCCTACACCGACGACTGCGAGCCGTTGGCGTAGGGTTGTTTTCTTATAGTGTAATTGGTTGAACCCTACAATAATAAGTTTAAGTGATTTTAAAACTGTTGGATAAAGTACCCCTAACGTGAAAAGTTTATTGATAGATACATAGATGACCATGATCCTCCAACCTAGTGAATTTTCTGTTTTGGTTATAGCCTTTATTGACTGCAAATTGGAGAGATTTTGGAAATTTCAATGAAATTTGGGGAGCTTGCTTGATTGGGCTAAGTCGATCATTTGATTGCATGGTTTTAAATCTCGAAACTCTGCTAATACTTAACACGTCTCGTGTCTCGGCGATATGGCCTGAAACGAAAAGAAGGTTTTAAATGGTCTCACACAGCTAATATGTGTTTGATCTTACACTACTAAAGTATGTTTCACTATTTTGCCCCATGGAATGTATGTATGATCAAGCTAAACAGTGGATATCCCTCATTGAAACACATATGAATTAAAGAATCAAATCTATAAAAATGATGCAAACTGTCTGATCAAAGAGCTTTAATATTAGCCATTAAAGCTAACAATAATTACATATATTAGGGTGAGATTTGGATAAAGCAAGTTAGTTGTTCACTACACGGGATCATCACATAGTTTGGATAAAGTAAGTGATAATATTGCTACCTCTACAAAATATACAACACCTAGGAATTGGCATACCCCTTTTATCAAGTTGATCACATGTTAAGACTCTACCCGACGCTACTGCGATTTCATTAGTTGTATCTGGCACCTTCAAGCATTCACACAATCTCTGTCAATCTGAACTCCCATTTGGTCTTAGTATTCAAGCAACTTCCAAGGGACAGGAGCATCTTTAGTTAGCCAAGCTGTGATGCATCGGCAGCCCCTTATTTATCAGATTAACAATCTCATCCAACATATTTTTAAGCCAGTGAGAACAGCCCATTATCAGCTTTTGAATATATTTACTCATAAGGCAATGAGAGTCAACAGAAGGAGATCCGCATGAGAGAGGACCTTGGTTGCAGCTTGTAAGAATTCAGGTGTTTCTTCGTTCGAGAGGACTTCCAAGTTTCAATTCAAGAACCAAAAAGACCCATTTCATGCTAGAACAAATGGTCTATCTGTTGGAATCTATGGGACACACAGATCCATCACGAGAATCGCTTAACATTAACATTAATGTCAAAGATAGAAAGGACTCTCCTATCATACCAGTAGTCGTTGCAAGTACACAATCCCTTCTTGAAATGGTGGAAGCGGTTCTGATCCCGGTAATCTTGCATTATATCATGCATTCTTTTAGCACAAGCCTAATCTAATTAGAAGTAGTTCCGAGAACTACAGTGGGATAACGCAAAGAGACTTATTCGCTTAATTAGCTGGAGGAGTCCTAGTTTAATTAAAAGTGTAGTTATAGAAATTAAATTAGAAAATATAGGGATACATAAGGAAGAACATGAGGGTAGATAGAGTAGCTTAGGGGTGTTTTGTTCCTAAAATATGAAAACACTAAAATTTACAGAAATAGGAAGCATTGGTGCAATTATATAGTAGTAAGGATAAAGAAAAAAGGCACGCTAAGCTCTACATCACATTCAGATGATGAACATTACACGATAGATTACACTAGAAAACAGCCATGCACGAGAAAACTTTAACGATTTACCTCATGTAGTATTCAACTAATGAACTTCTTAAATTAGGTCATTAACTATGTTTAATTTTAAATATGAACAACTGTATAGAATATTATCATAATTCCTAACACTACAAAAATAAGGGGTTTCAGCGGCACTTGCTAGTAAGGCATTTTTTGGTAGCGGCTGGACTAGCAGCGGCAGTTTTTAGTAGCAATAGGACTAATACGAGTAGTTTTTTGTTAAAAAAACTGCCACCAATAGTCTTATTTTTTGTAGTGTAATATGAAATATTATTGACAAATAAAATTCAATTGATACAAATGGATGTATCATTCTGAACTACCCAAAATGACAGATCACATAAGAAAGCGGACATTTTTATCAAAAGTTACGACTTTCCAAAGTTTCACCAACAAAGCTTCAATTGTTGGTGAAACTTTACTGAAGAGGCATTAGCCCAGTTGGTACGCTCCCTCCTATGTGAGGGAGTAGGTCGTGGGTTCAATTCTCGTTCTCCATGATGTTTCCCACCATTGTATTTACAAGGTGTGGGTTGCTCCTAAGTTAAAAAAGAAACAAAACAAAGAAAAGAGAACCTACAATTAGTGACATGAACTAAAAAGGATCGGAAAAAAAGATAAAATTAAAAGGCATTAAATTTAAGGCCATAATTAACTAGTCTAGATGCAACCCTTGGGTCTGGATCTAGGGCTGGTTTGGGTTTGGGTCTCGTCATGTGTGACCCAAGCCTGACTCATATTTGAATCGGGTATTGGTTAGGTCAATCAGTTCCAATGTTTTATAACCCAAACCAAGATCCAGTCTCCAATTGTGTTTGATCAAGTTGGGCCTTTGGTCTACTTGCATTGGATTCAACTACTTTAATGTGGGGCGGGTCTTTGGCCAGTTCAAGTTGTCACTCAAAACATATTTGCAACCCTAGTAAAAAAACAAAAGAATATTAGAAAAGCATGCTTGATTTCGATTAGTTGTACGAAGACATGCTTGCTTTTTTCTAAAGTGCCCGAGACTTCATGTGGGAGAATTCACAAAATAACCTAAAGTTCCTGCTTGTTTAGGTTTATGCTCTTCAAAACCTTGCCTTGCCATTTAAAGAGTATAATTACACTGTATTGTTAATTCTTTGCTAGGTGGAGCTTAAGTATTAAACTGGTTTTTATGCCGTGATATTATAGTATATCCTTCGGGGTAGCCCACTGACGCCGATTTTTATGTTACAGGGCTAGCCTATCCAAGCTGATTTTCAGTTCAAAACATGGGTCGTATAGACCCGTATTGTGAGACACTTTCATCGTAAAAAATAAACCCTAAAATTTTTATATAAAATTCATTCCACCTCTTGGGAAACGAATTCCCTAACTAAGAACCTGAAGGCCAACCGAACCAGCCAGCGATTTGTTATTGGATAACTAGGGGCAATTGGCCTCGACAAGGGGATTGCACATTGAGGAAACGATTTTCTGATTCCCATACCTCACATGTTTCCCACCATTAAAAATTTTCCAGAAAGATATAGTAAAACAAAGCTGAGCACAACTCCTACATGGCATGTCCCAGGCACCCATGTTTAACCAGGTTCGGGATATCCCTGGATAAGATAACAACCCTTTACACCATTACCCCTTTTGGCAAAACAATGAGTAGTGTCCTATTGGCAAACTAATTACCACGTAGAGATAGACCAGTCAATTTTCAGCTCTACCTCGGCTCTACCTTACCGAGCCCGAGCTCGAGCTCAGCTCTAAATTAATGTTACCTTATGTTGGTGGATTGCACAAATATTGACGGAAAATAGACCGGAAAATGTATAAAGGCACGATTAGATTGTTGCCTTTAAGACAATATTTGCCCCTATATGCAATGGGATAATGACAAATTCGCCTCCAGGATACAATGAAGCCTCGGTGAAGCACCGATCTGTCACACACTATGTTGCACTGTAGTGTGAGACCCAACAAAATGAAACACAGAGATTGCTCTAGTAGGCACACGAATATAGAGGACAGAGATATAAGATTCGAGATTTGCAAGTAATTCAAATCCCTCCTCTCGCCTCCATTTATAGCTTTTGAAACACCTTTTCAGGGCGGTTGTTTCTGTCGGTTTCTTGCAATCGAGGGCCCTGATCGATCCGATCAACGGTTGCAAGGATCCGACGGTTCACATTCGAACAGTTACATCTTTTGGTCAACTGACTTGTCTGAATCCGAAATCCTAATTGTTTGTTTGAATTCGGAAGCCGACCGTTTCCATGAACGATCGAAAACTGCCTGGTACAAACATGCGGTGCACATGTGTGAAGTCAATCTGTGCCCGATCAACAAGTCAACCAATCGGACCATCTCAATTTATATAGAAAAGGCTCCTCAAGCTCCTCGCGATGATGCGATCGGGCGAAGTGCAAAGTACGCCCTAAAAGCGTCAATTACGCCATTCGCACATCGCACATCACACGCGCGCGCGCGACGGCGAATCTCCGCTATGAGCTCTTTACCTCTTTTCAAATCAAATAATAAAATAGTAAGGTGGGACAAAACTTTTGCAATACTTTAAATTTGTGGTGGGAATAATTTTCCTCCAATATTATTCAAAATTCAAATCATTTTGACTTGAAGGATAAATGATCAAGTGTTGTCACAAGCATCTTTTTCACATCGATCCAACAATTTTAACGAACCATTTAAAGATTTAGCAAAACTAATAAATAAATATTATTAAAGTAATAAATAAATATTTATTTAGTAAATATCCAACATTCCTCCACAAAACAAATATCCATCCTCCCCTAATTTATCAAATATCAAAAATAAAGAAACTGAGAGTCATTCTTAAATCTGATAATAAAAAACTGTATATGTATGTACCAAAGAAATTTGAGCACTTCTTGACTACTTTATGCATAAATGAAGGTGTCCTAAGGAATTGAACCTTCACTTTGTGATAATACATCAAAGTTGATAAAGAACTTTAGTAATCTAAATTCTTGAACTAAATTTCTTGTATAATCAGTCAGATATATCACACACATAAGCAATCTACGTTTCATTTCGTTCCTGTAGCCAGCACTTTTATGGCCATGTGCTTATACCCCGATATTCATGAGTTGTATTTAAAAAAAGCCTTTATCTATCTTCGAAGTGGCCACACTTCGTAACTCATATAGGTCAGTTCTATTAGAAATGCCCTTGTAACTTAGACATTTCAACATTATATATTATAGACTGATTAAGAGAATTATCTTAACTTCTTCCTTACATTACAAGTACCACATTATTACTTGAGATGGTTGGAGTTGTATAGTCACACTTTTTAATAATGTGTAATCACTACATATGATTTATTTTTTCCATTGAACCTTTAGTTTCTGGACTTCAGAAAATAGGTTTGGTTACCATCATAGGTGATATAATCTATTAGACTTTAAACTCATCCCTTCTGATGTTTTAATAACCACATCTCTTGTAAGACCTTTTGTAAATGGATCCGCTAAATTTGTAAAGGTCCGTATTAAATTGATAGTAATTACTCCTTTACAAAGTAATTGACTAACATAACTGTGTCTTAGACTTATATGTCTAAACTTTCCATTATAAATTTGTCTATAAGCTTTAGATAGTGCAGCTTCACTATCATAGAATAAAGAGATTGGTGGCATAGGCTTAGGCCAAATAGGAATTTCTAATAGTAAATTCTTTAACCACTCTGCTTCCTTGCTTCCTGCCGCAAGAGCAATAAATTCTGATTCCATAGTTGCATGTGTTATGCATGTTTATTTCTTTTATCCCCAAGAAACTGTGGCACCTCCAAAAGTAAATACACATCCACTAGTAGAGCTTAATTCATCTGTATCATTATTCCAACTAGTGTCTGTGTATCCTTCAAGTACAGTAGGATAACCAACATAATGTAATGCATAATCCTTAGTTTTATTAAGATAACTTAAATACTCTACTAATTGCATTCCAATGTTCATGACTAGGATTACTAGTATATCTACTTAATTTTCCTATTGTATAAGTAATATCAGGTCTAGTACAATGAGTAGCATACATAAAACTACCAATTACTCTAGAATAGTCTAATTGAGATACACTTCTGCTGTCGTTGGGTTTTAATTTTACACTTGGATCAAAAGGTGTTGGTGCTGATTTTCCATTATATTTAAATTTCTTTAGCACTTTTTCTATATAGTGTGACTGAGATAAAATAATATTATTATCTTGTTTAAATAATTTTATTCCAAGAATTACATCGGCTTCACCCATATCTTTCATATCAAATTTTGAAGCCAAAAAACTTTTTATATTTTGAATACTTTCTAAGTCTATACCAAAAAGTAAGAGGTCATCTACATACAGACAAATTATTACATCTTTACCGTTTAATATTTTACTATAAATACATTTATCTCATTCATTAATCTTGAATCCATATGATAAAATAATATTATCAAAATTTTATGCCACTGTTTAGGAGCCTGTTTTAAACCATATAGGGACCTAATAAGTTTGTAAACTTTATTTTCATGTCCCTGCATGATAAAACCCTCTGGTTGATCCATATATACTTCCTCGTCAAATTCACCAGTTAAAAAGGTTGTCTTAACATCCATTTGATGAACTTGAAGTTTATATATAGAAGAAAGAGCAAATAAAATCCTTATGGAAGAAATCCTAGCCACTGGAGCATAGGTATCAAAATAATTAATTCCATGCTTTTGTCTAAAACCTTTGGCAACAAGTCTAGCCTTAAACTTATTTATAGTGCCATTAGGATTAAATTTTCTTTTGAATATCCATTTACAACCTATAGGTTTAGATCCCTATGGTAAATCTATTAATTCTCAAGTATTATTGGACATGATAAAATCCATTTCATCATTTATGGCTTCTTTCCAAAATGCAGAATCAATAGACTTAACAACTTCTCATTTCTGGTTCCTTCTACAAGATACATATAGAAATCTGAACCAAAATCAGTGGCTTTCCTAGGTCTCTTACTTCTTCTAAATTCCATCTTTTCATCTTCACTACAAGAGAGATAAGGAGAATTAGAAGAGTCATCTAAATTAGAGGATGCTAGAGGTTTAGAAATAGTAGAGAAAATATTCTTATAAAATACTGCATCTCTTGATTAAAAAATTGAATCCTTTTCAAAAATATTATTATGCTCAGATACTAAAAATCTGTATATAGGACTATTAATAGAATATCTCACAAAAATATATTCAATGACTTTAGGACCTAATTTTGTACGTTTATAATCGGATACCCTAACTAATGCTCTACAACCCCATACTTTTAAATAGTGTAATTTGGGAAGTTTGTTCTTTCAAATTTCATATGCAGTTTTAGAAGACTTTTTAAAAGGTATCCGATTTAAAATATAACATACAGTAAGTAATGGTTCTCCCTATAAATTTGAATTTAAACCAGAATTTGTTAACATAGAATTTACCATTTCTACTAGAGTTTGATTTTTTCCTTTCGACAATTCCATTTTATTGAGGAGAATATGGAGCGGTAACTTCATAAATAATTCCATACTTGTCACAAAATTCTAAAAATTCATGTGGCATGTATTCACTTCCCTTATCTGATCATAATGCCTTAATTTTAAAATCTAATTGATTTTCCACTAAGGCTTTATAAGAGATAAACTTACTAAATGTTTCCTCTTTTAATTGAAGAAGAAAAGCATATGTATACTAAGAACAATCATCAATGAAAGTGATGAAATATTTTTTCCCTCCTCTAGTAGCAATGTTATTCAAACTACACAAATTAGTATGAATTAAATCTAATAGTTTAGATTGTCTTTCAACACTTTTAAATGACTTCTTAGTTATTTTAGATTGGACACATATACAACATCTATCTTTATCATAATCTATATATATTTTAGGAAAAAGTTCTAATTTAATCATATTATCCATAGAACGTAAATTTAAATGTCCTAATCTATTATACCATTAATAAATTGAGTCACACATATAAATCGAAGAACCAAATTTTTCATTGATATTAAACTTAAACATTCCATAAGAGGCATATCCCTTGCCTACAAATATCCCTTTCTTAGAAAGTACAATGGAATCGAATTCGATCATAATTTTGAATCTATGTTTATTCAGAATATAAGCCGATACAAGATTTTTTCGAATTTTAGGGACATGAAGTACATCATTCATGGTAACAGATTTTTCAAAGTAAAGTGTAGAACAACTTTACCTTGGCCTACCACTTTGACAGTAGTGAAATTTTTCATGAACAATTCATGTCCATCATAAACGTCCTCATAAAATACAAAATTATTCCTATCAGAGGTCACATGCCTAGTAGCCCTAGAATCGAGCCACCATTCATTTCCACTATCTACCATGTTGACTTCGGAGATCACTGCAACGAGATCTTCTTCACCCACAATGTTTGCCTGATTTTTATTCTTCAAGAATTCTCGACAATCACGTTTGAAATGGCCGGGTCTCTTGTAATAAAAATAAATACCCTTCTTTGCCTTTTCTTTGTATTGTCCTCTCTTGAAATCCTTCTTATTCGGCTTCAATTTGAAGTTCTTTCCTTTATTTTTCTTCTTCGATGCAGATGCATCTTCAACAATGTGAGCATTGGAGACGATTTCAGTTTTCTCCTCCTTTTTGTCACGTAGATGAGCCTCTTCTTCTATGCGAAGATGAGTCAAGAGTTCCTCCATAGTACGATCTTCCTTCGTATGTTTCAAACTCTTACGGTAATCTTTCCATCCCAACGGTAACTTTGAAATAATCGCAGAGACTTGAAAACCTTTGTCTATTGTGCTTCCTTCCACCACAAGATTGTTGAAGATAATCTGCATCTGGTGTACTTGCTCCAAAATAAGTTTAGAATCATACATCTTAAAATTAAATAACTCACTTACTAAGTATGTGCGCACGCCGACTTCTTTTACTTTATACTTCCATTCAAGAGCCTCCCATATCTCATTTGTAGTCTTATAAATTTGGTAGACATCAAAAAGAGAATCGGTAAGAGCATTGAGAATATAGCATTTGCATGTGTAATTGTTGCTTTCCCCTTTCGTACGGATTCTACCTTCTTCAAGTGTTTCATCTTCATGCTCCGATGGTGGTGAGTCCATAGTGAGAACGTATGCGACTTTCAAGGTTATGAGTAAGAAATATACTTTTGATTGCCATCATTTGAAATTGGTGCTATTAAAGCACTCGAGTTTCGTGATCTTCGTGTTAGAAAGTTCCATCATCTTTTGTGCCATAGAAAATATTGTCCTAAAATTGTTGATGGATTGCACAAATATTGACAGAAAATAGATTGAAAAATGATTCAAGGCACGATTAGATCGCTGTCTTTAAGACAATATTTGCCTCTTATATACAACGGGATAACAAAAAATTTGCCTCCAGGATACAATGAAGCCTCGGTGAAGCACCGATCTGTCACACACTATGTTGCACTGTAGTGTGAGACTCAACGAAACGAAACACAGAGATTGCTTTAGTAGCCACATGAATCTCGAGGACACATATATAAGATTCAAGATTTGCAAGTAATTTGAATCCCTCCTTTGACCTCTATTTGTAGCTTTCGAAACACCTTTTCAGGGCAGTTGTGTCTGTCAGTTTCTTGCAATCGTGGGCCCTGATCGATCCGATCAACGGATGCAAGGATCCAACGGTTCACATTCGAATAGTTACATCTTTTAATCAACTGACTCGTCTGAATCTGGAATCCTAATTGTTTGTTCGAATTTGGAATCCGACCGTTTCCATGAACGGTCGAAAACTGCCTGGTCCACACATGCGGTGCACATGTGTGAAGTCAATCCGTGCCCGGTCAACAAGTCAACCGATCGGACCATCTCAGTTGATATAGGAAAGGCTCCTCAAGCTCCTCGCGATAATGCGGTCGTGCAAAGTATAAAGTGCGCCTTAAAAGCGCCAATTGCACCATTCGCACATCACACATGCGTGTGCTCGTACGCGGCGGCGAACCGCCGCTATGAGCTCTTTAGCTCTTTTCAAATCAAACAATATGAAAGGTAACCTTCCATATGTATGACATGAATTTTTCTTATAAAATAATGAGGTGAGACTAAACTTTTGCAACACTTTAAATTTGTGGTGGAAATATTTTTCCTCCAATATTATTCAAAATTCAAATCATTCTGACTTGAAGGTTAAATGATCAAGTGTTGTCGCAAGCATCTTTTTCACATGGATCCAACAATTTTAAGGAACCATTTAAAGATTTAGCAAAACAAATAAATAAACATTATTAAATTAATAATAAATAAATATTATTAAAGTAATAAATAAATATTTATTTAGTAAATATCTAACACCTTAAAAGTCCAAGCTCTAGTTCCGCTCTCTCTTATGTAAGTGAAGTATTATCTTGTTTTTTTCCTTATTTTTAGTAATTAGATCTATAAAGTTAGGTTATTGTATGTTTATGATATATATATATATATATATATATAATCCGAATATACTTTAATCGAGCCAATCCGAGCTTTAGAGTGCCCAATTCTAACTTGGCTCGATTAATGGGCTTATTATTTCTAGCTCTGCTCCACTAAGAACTCGTGGCTCTCTTTTTTCTAATTGAGCCGAGCGAGCTAGCGAGTTGGCTTGTGTCACAGCTGCTATTTTTGGAAACCAGTCCTCAATACGCTCATTTTTGTTATGCAAATTTAAACCATCTCATACCTATATCACATAGTGTAGAAGCGAATTTATTCAAATATATATACATAAAGATCGCGTAGTAGAGTTAACTGAGATAGAGGGGAAGTATAACATACTAATACTAGATACGAGAACCAACCATTCAACATATACTTCCTATAGTATATGCAGGAATGTATTTGAAATTGAACTCTATATATATATATATGGTGTGTATGAGGTGAATACTGGAACCTAGCCTTGAGGCTTATATTGAAAGGAATGAATGCATATAATACTATACGCTAGTAGGTGACTACACTTGTGTTAGCATGTCGGGCCTCATTTTGACTTACATGCCGATAACATGACAAGCCCATGTGGGCATTACATGAGAACCCAACCCTAATAGCTTGCACGGACTCAGTGTATAAGTCTCATATATAAGAAAAGACTTGTTTGTCTGTTATGGGATACATTCAACCACCATGTGCTAGCCTAGTATGGAATAAGGACCTAAGAATCTTATCAGCTGCTTTGCATTTCGTATGACTACACGACTTCATGAGTCATTGTTCGACTCCATGCACGCAAGGTAGACACCAACCTCTATAAAATGCAACAGAAACGTCTTCCTCTTTTTGTTTCAAACCTTAGCAAACAGACCCGACATATAGAACCAAATACAACCAGCCATTAAAGTACCTTCTGCTATCTTTTAAAACAAAAACCATTTCCATTATCACCCTTGGACACCTTTTTGAATTCAGACCCCTTTGAACCTGAGATCACAGATGTGATAGAGAAAACTTTCCATGACGGCTCTTGGTCTCGACGAGCTCCTCGTATCCCTGATTTTTATATGAGCTCGGGAAACGCGATCTCGATACCAATCCGGCATCAACATAAACTCATGTCCACCAAAAGGTATGCAGTTCAAACAAATCAAGGTACCACATTCATGTACATTAAAAAGTTTTAAGGCTTTTTATGCCAAGTTTGCACGTTTTACTCAACAGCTCTGAACTCAAATTTTTGCATCATGGTTTCGGAGGCAAGAATGCCAGCGATTTCACTCCAAACCCCCCATATTAGAGTAAATAAATAATATAGCTTATTTGGTGTAATATATAAAAGAAGAGAAAGGCCAACAGACCAAGTAAAACCAAAGGCAAAAGAGGAACCAATGCACCATGGCAAGCTGGCATCAGGCTTGCCGCGGTAAGCTTGTGAGCTTGCCGCGGCAAGGTGCTCAGCTTAGCTGCTTGCCAAGGCATGCCTCAGTTGGCTGCTACACCTATTTCAAGGACCCTTTGGTCCATACATGGATGTGTGAGATTGAGTTCTTGGCCCGTTAATGTTGTAGAACATAGATATAACCAGTTATTATATTAAAATCCATGTATATGACACCATAGGTGAAACTTGGTGCACATGTCAAGATTATCACAATGACCATGTTCTTGAACACTACATGAGTGCACATATAAGCAGATCAACATACACGTGAGTAAAGGTAGGGAATTTACTTCGTTAATGTACATTTGGTTTTCCTTATTTTCCTATAGATTGCAAATTAATGCTCATATATGAATATATATATATATATATATATATATATATATATATATATGTAAGAATGCTACATAGATCTGCCTTGAGTAAGGTGTAGTACACTCTAGGGTAAACTGAAAATCCGACACTAGATAGAATTGATTAGTAAAAGAAAATTACAATGATGCCTATTCATTTTAATGATCAGAAATGCATGTGAACTTGTCCATTTTAGACATGAACCCAGAACAGTTTGATGAACTTATGATCAGTTATATATATATATATATATGAATTCTTGTTAGTGTAGTCTGACATATATATAAGTATCAAGGTAGTTTTGAAATCAAACTAGGATGGCTTTTGATGGCTTATGCTAGCTAAGATGAAATGCTTGTTTCCAAATAAACTGATAAGTGTAGTTTATGTTATATATGCTGAGATAAAAGCTGTCAGAATCATGTCTCATAGACCATATACCATGCATAATCATGTCTTGTTAATTTTGCCATCCTTGATGTCCTGTACAAAATTTTAATTTAGTTTTGAGCCAAGTGATCCCGCTAACTTGGGAACTTGATTTATCTCGATATAAGTGATCCCGTTAACTCGGGAGCTTTCTTTGTCTTAGTTCAAGTGATCCCACTAACTCGGGAGTTTGACAAGTGATCCTGCTAACTCGGGAGCTTGATTCTTTTGTTTCTATACATGTAGCTTGTTTCAGCTTGATTCCTCGTACCTATTACACCATGAGTTAGTGTGGTATTTCTTTAGTATGTCAGCATGTTAAATTATTTATATGATAATAAATTATTACTTTTCATTATAATTTATGCCTCTAGAAGTGAATTTGGTAAATCTAATATTTACATTAACAATGTAAATGTCTTTGCTGAGATTTGATAATAGATCATCCTACGACTTTAATGTCTTAGCTGTCAATCTTAATCTAGAGCACGCAGCTGACCCCACCTACCAGCCAGACGAGGAAGAAGAAGAGGACGACGAAGAAGGCGAAGAGGAAGAATTTGCTAAAGAATTCCTTCCTAAATAGGTTTGAGAGAGAGAGATGTCTTTTGATAAACTTGTATAAACCACGTATAATATTTTGTTTGAGATGTATAGGTTTTCTTTCCATTGTTTAGGTGATGGATGGCCGTCATCGGTGGAAAGCTATACATCGTATCTATTAGCCTTGTATCTAGAGTTTGATAGTTTTCTACTTAAATGAGTAAATATTAGTTTGCTTTGTCATATAAATGCATGTCAAAGTAATCACATAGCTTCCGCATTTACAATACTGTGTACACTCTAAGACACCATTGTATGATAGGATCATGTTAGGTGATCCGACGACGTGACCTTTCCTATATATATGTGATAAAGGGAAACGTCAGGTTGTCACAGGTGGTATCAAAGCTCCGACGTTAAGTTATTTGGAGACTTAACTCTGGCATCCACAGATGGCAAAGTGTCTGATGTTTGTTCAGTGTTAGGATTTAGATTGAGTTCATGTTTATCTAATCAAGTTGTTACCTAATCATAATAGGTTGAGATGCCTCCAAGATGTTGAAGAGGTAGAGGTAGACCACCGTTGCCCCATCACACTTGGCCAAATGCGATTCCAGTGGCAGGCTATGAGCACGACACCACCTCGGGAAGCGGAGAGAACGTGCATATGGCAGAGAGCCGAATGACTATGGAGAATATTGTTGAGCATACTCCGCTAGTAGTAGATGCTCCTCAGATGGGAAATGCTCCTAGAGTTGAGCAAAATGCAGGATAAAATCTGCAGTTGATGGAGACCATGGTCAACACCATGGCCATGCTCGCTATCAGACGACCAAAGGGTTTTATAGAGCTTGTCGAACTTCGACCGCTGAGTTTCTATGGTCAGCATGACCCTATGGAGGACGAGAAGTAGTTGACACAGATCAAAAAGGTATTGCAAAGAGTTACCTGTACTGAAGTTGAGAAAGTGAGTTGGGCAGCATATAAATTGGAAGGTGAAGCAGAGCCATGGTGGCAGTCTGTGGAACGGATGAGAATGCCTGAAGTACCTTGGACTTGGGCAGAGTTCACTGAGGCATTCAACAAGAAATATTTCCCAGCACCAGAGAGATATCGAATGGAGTTGCAGTTTGCGACCTTAGTACAAGGTCAGATGACGGTTAGAGAGTATGAAGTAGAGTTACTCATCTTTCTCGATTTGCGCCATTGTTAGTAGCCACCGAGCTTATGAAGACGTAAAAGTTTGAGCGGGGTTGGAAGCCCCTGATCAAGGAACGAATTTTGTTGTTTCAAGCAACGACATATGCAAATGTGATGCAGTTGGCCCTGATAGAAAAAATAGATGTTGATAATATGTTCAAAAGGAAAGAAGAAAAAAATAAAGCCAGAAAAGCTCAATCACAGTCTTTGAGTTATGGTCAAACCAGCAAGCGACCACGATACCAAGGGCAGGTAGCATTTTAATCTGCTGTGGGAGCCTATACATGACCATACCATCCAACAATGTTACCACCATTACCACCACAGTTTCCACGTGCTCAGAACCAGCTTGTTTAGACACCTAGCATTTCACGAGCATGACCAGCAGTTTCTCACACGGGATCCTATACGGCTTCATCGGTAGCTTCAGCCGAGATCTGTGGCAAATGTGGGAAGGCACATAAGACAGATGAATGCCGTAAAGCATCCGAGGCATGTTTTTATTGTGGAAAAAGGGGACACCGAATGAAAGATTGTCCGAAAATGGTTGGAACGACACCAAAGGCTAGACCGGTGTTACGATCTGCACGGCCTACAGTACAAGACCGAGCTTATGTTGTAACTGCACAAGATGCACGAACCAGCAATGATATTATTCAAGGTATGCTGTTCATGTTAAAAGTTTTGTTACACATCTGTGCATCTAGTAAACTCTACGATAGTTACATTGATATTATGTTATTACTTTGATATTTGGTGACATAGAAGCAATTTAGCTAACACTAGTTTGTATGCCTTAGGTATCTTGCAATTATATCCAAAAGATGCTTATTTGTGTTATGACGCATGAGTTTTGATAGATCCTGGATCTACACACTCATTTATCACACCCCAGTTTGCTGAAAATTTGAAGAAATTAGGAGGCATTCCAAAACCTCTTGAGTTTATTTTAGAAGTAACACTTCCAATTGGACAGTCTCTCACTACTGATATGGTGTATCGCTCGATTATCATCTTGATCAAAGACTACTGGCACTACGAAGTAGTAGCTGACTTGATCTTACTTTCGATGCAAGGCTACGACATAATTCTTTGCATGGATTGGTTGTTCAACCACCATGCAAACGTTGACTGTAGAAAGAAGCTTGTCTCTTTCCACCCCAAAAGAAGACATTAGCTAAATTTTACAGTGTAGTCACCTATTCTTTCTTTTATATCAGCGATCATGACGATTACTTGATGATGGTGCTCAAGGGTATCTTGCTTTTATTCAAAGTAAAGATCAGGAAGAGAAGAAATTATCACTTCCAGATGTGTCAATTGCCTGTGAATTCCCTAATGTTTCCCTGAGGAGTTACCAGGATTACCGCCTGACAGGGAAGTGGAATTCGCTATTGAGTTAGCCCCGGGTACCGGGTCAGTATCAAAGGCGCCATATCAAATGACACCGACAGAGTTAAAAGAACTCAAGGAGCAGTTACAAGAGTTATTTGATAAAAGTTTTATCTGACCGAGTGTGTCTCCGTGGGGTGCACCAGTGTTGCTTGTAAAGAAGGACGGTTTGATGCATCTCTACATTGATTATCGTCAACTAAATAAGCTGACAATCAAGAATTGTTATCCGCTCCCTAGAATCGACGATCTCTTTGATCAGTTACAAGGAGTGCGGTTCTTTCAAAGATCAATTTACGATCTAGGTATCACCAAATGAATGTGAAAACTAAAGATATTTCGAAGACAGCTTTTCGAACGCGATATGGTCACTACGAATTTCTCGCTATGCCCTTCGGGTTGACCAATGTCCCTACAATATTTATGGACTTGATGAACCGAGTCTTCAAGCCTTATCTCGATCAGTGTATCGTAGTCTTCATCGACAATATACTTATCTATTCAAAAACAAAAGCAGAGCATGAAGATCACCTATGTCTTACTTTCGAGACACTGAGAGAGTCGCAATTGTATGCCAAGTTTAGTTTATGTGACTTTTGGTTAAATCAAGCCAGTTTTCTGGGCCATATCATCTCTAAAGCTGGTATTACCATCGATCCTGCAAAGATTGAGGCTGTAGTGCAATGGAAGCAACCACAAATAGTAATCGAGATTCGAAGCTTTCTAGGTCTCACAGGGTATTACCGACATTTTGTTGAAGGGTTTTTACGGCTTGCTAGACCACTCACACAGCTCATTGGAAGAATGTCAAATTCAAGTGGACTGAGGCATGCGAGCAGGGTTTCCAGGAGTTGAAAAGAAGACTCACTTCTGCACCCATCTTAGCATTACCATCAAGCAGTGGTGGCTTTGTTGTCTTCAGCGATGCCTCATATAGTGGGTTAGGTTGTGTATTAAATTAATGGGAACGTGTGATTGTGTATGGTTCTCGTCAGTTGAAAGATCACGAGAAGAACTATCCCACTCATGACCTGGAACTAGCAGCGGTCATCTTTGCATTAAAAATTTGGAGTCTCAAATATCTCTGTACCCAGAAAGAGTTGAATTTGAGGTAGAGAAGGTGGATGGAGTTCTTGAAGGACTATGACTGTTCTATTCAGTACCATCCCGACAAAGCCAATGTTGTAGCTGATGCGTTGAGTCAGAAATCATCCGCTCAGTTATCCCATCTTGTGACATAGTTACAATGGTGGAAATTACTCAATGACATAGTGTCATCCATTGCCACTCTTAGGGCAACGTTAACTGGAGATTTGCTTGCGACAGTGATGATCTGATCTACACTTTTCGATAGGATCAGAGAGCTCCGGATGCATAATGCAGAGCTTATTACCATTAGATAAGGGGTACTCAGTGGGCAATAGCCAGAGTTTTCTATTAAGGTCGATGGGTCCTTATTGTTTCGAGGTCGAGTATGTGTACCTGTTGATAGTGCCTTACATCAGGAAATTCTCGACGAGGCTCACAAGTCAGCATATGTCATTCATCCTGGTAGTACAAAAATTTATCAGGATCTAAAGAAGGCATTTTAGTCAAATGGCTTAAAGCGAGACATGTTGGAACATGTTGCAAAGTGTCTGACTTGTCAGCAAATGAAAGTTGAACACAAGCACGCGATATACAGCGTCGAAATTGGATGAAGTCTATCTGAGAGAGATAGTACGATTAAATGGGATACCCGTGAGTATTGTGTCAGATTGCGATCCTTTATATACTTCACGATTTTGGCAGAGCTTCTAAGAAGGAATGGGTTCCAAGTTGGACTTTAGTACTGTATTTCATCCTCAGACCGACGGGTAGATAGAAAGGGTAAATCAGATGATAGAAGATATGTTACAGGCCTGTATGCTGAATTTCCAAGAATCATGGGATAAGCACTTACCCTTGATCGAATTCGCTTATAATAACAGCTTCCAATCAAGCATCGGCATGGAACCATTCGAGGCACTGTATGGACACCGATGTAAATCTCTGATTAACTAGGAAGAAACTGGAGAGCATCTTATTTTAGGCCCTGACTTGATAGAAAGTACAAATGCAGTTATTCATGTCATTCGGGAGAGACTGAAGAGTGCCCAGAGTTGGCAGAAGAGTTATGCCGATCTCAAACGAACTAGTATTGATTTTCAGGTAATGAACTATACCTACAAGTCACTTGATTTGTGAATTCAATTCAGTATATTGTTAGTTTAACGTCTACTGTACAGATTGGTGATCACGTCTTTATCAAAATCTCTCCGACAAAGGGCGTGATGTAATTTGGGAAACGAGGCAAGTTAAGCCCTCGTTACGTTGGACCATTCCCAGTTTTGGGCAGAGTGGGCGAGGTCGCTTATCGGGCTGCATTACCTTCACATTTATCTGGAGTACACGATGTATTTCATGTATCTATGCTAAGAAAATATGTCAACGATTCAGCACATATGTTGGATTACCAACCGCTCGATATTCAGCAAGATCTCACGGTGACCAAAGAACCAGGTCAGATTTTGGACTATAGAGATCAAATTTTAAGAATGAAACGAATCCCACTCGTATTAATCCAATGGAAGAATCATGGCTCTCATGAAGCCACATGGGAACGCGAAGCCGATATTCGCACTCAATATCCTCACTTATTCACCTAAGGTAAGCCATGTATTGTATTTCATGCATAAGATTTATCCACATTACTAGTATCAATATATGATGTAACTGTTCAAATTTAAAGAATTTAATGACACTTACTTTGTTACATCATATATGATCTTCTCCTATATATCTATCGATTACATTGATTAAACGGAACACAGTTAAAACTATGTTCACCTAAAATAGGCACCTTAGACCCAAATATATGTGATATCTATTTATTTACACACCTATAATTCTATTTTGCGTAAAATAAAAATTATTTGAAGGATAAATAAACATAAAAAATCTTATCTAATATTTTTAGTAGATACCCCAGTAAGATTGACACATAAGTGTGTCACAAGTTTGCACCAAACTGTGTAAGAGCCTCCAGGTATGGGCTAGTCAACATTTGACTACCTTGAAACAACAAGGGATGGCTGGCCGCGGCAAGGCACAATGGGTTGCAACAACAACCATTTTAGTGGAAAGTGGGTCCGAAATAGAGACCCATCTCTATTATGTTCCTCTCTGTGGTGGGGTCTCTGTTCTTTTCCCTCCCGAACTCCATACAGCTGATATTTGCATGTAAAAGCTCCCTGATTTCGCGCCAAGATCGTTGCATGTCACCAAATCACGCTTGATCAACCTCTATTCTCTTCAAGTTCATCTATTTCTTCTATTTTTGGTGTTCTTGTGAGGTAAAAACCTTCATCTCTGGTTTTGTTGATGATTTTCACTTTGATTACATTAGCATGCCTCCTAGAAAAATTTTAGCATCTAAATCTACTTCTGTACGCCCAACGGCTACAACGAAATCAAAGGGGAAAGCCCCATCGACATCCCACGCCCAAATCGATCCACCCATTGAGTGTGAAGATCTCGTTCCATGGTGGGACGCAAAAGCCATGGAACCAGAATGGATTATTGAAAATTCATTGCTCACACCGAACGACCTGACTGCATGGTCATTGCGATACATCAAACAGGCACGCCTTATATCAGCCCTTTCATACCCATTTTTACCCGTGTCTTGTTCATCTTTTTTATCAAAATTTAAAAGTTCCACCACTTGTCAGCCAACTCGAAACTGAAATCAATGGTCATAAAAATTTTTTTGGCCTACAAGACATAGCTCAGGCTATGGATTGTAGTCCAACTTTCAATGAAAGTCTCGGACTAAGAACCCCACGTTTAAAAGATGTGAAATTTCATCACATCATGACAAAAATGACTGATGGATAGACCTCTTCTGCTCACGGTCTTTCAGTCCGACGCAGTCAATACCACAACCTATGTGGTTTCTGGATTGTGTCTTTCGATGCAATCTCTACCCAATGCAGCATGAAAGAGAGCGCCGTGATGCTCTCTTACAAGCTTTATTTGCAGTTCACGAAAATAGATGGGTGAATGCCCCAAAACTTGTAAGGGAAGGCATGCAATATGCCAATATCCATTTGCAAAGTAATGTCCCTTATCCCATGCCTTCATGTCCCTTCTCATGACTGATCACCCGCCTCCTAGAAGGTCATCACGATAGTGTGAATAGGGTTCCTTATCAAATCCCTCTAGCTGAAGAACGCCGCACTGACAATATGCGGGTCTTTACCCCTGCTATATGGAAGAACGTGTATCAAAGATCACAACAAGCGGAAAAAAACTGCCAAGCACACCAAATATGTGCTCCACCCCAATCATTCCAAGCTACACTCTCAATTCCAACCCAAGACATCCCCATTCCCACTCAAGCTCAAACTGAATCAATTCCCCCGTCAGAAGAGGCTTACACCATTGCCAATTTGATGCGGCTCATGTGTGAAAACCATGAGCAGACTCTTCAATAGTTTGACAATTTATATCGCAATCACTACATGCTCCATCAACGAGTGTCGAAGAAGCCATGAATATCATGATGGAGCATACCTTTCAAACAGCTGCAAGCCCTTATATTGAACGGTCACGAAACTATGTCTCTACGTATACTCGAAACGCAACCCTGTTAGTGCCAGAGTTTCAGTAAGAGTTTCAGCAGTAGGATGTTGGACCATCATCAGCTAGTCAGCAGCAGCCTAGTGCACAGCCTGATAAGTCGATAACTCAGTCGATAACTCACATTTTATCAGCTTTGTTTCTGTCGTTTCATTTTTGTACCTGATTGGTTTAAGTTACTATCTCATACTATGTCTAGTTATAATTACATTGCCTTCTCATGTGACATACATATCATGATCTGACTTAGTACTTATTGTTGTAAATCAATTGATTATTGATGTTTGATGTTATATACCATTACCAAATCATCTATTAGTACATTTTAATGCGGAATTATATTCTCCATGACCGATATCATTTTCCGTCTTCATTTATTTTCGAGGACGAAAATCTCTTAAATAGGGGAGGGTGTCACAGGTGCTATTTTTGGAAACCACTCCTCAATATGCTCATTTTTGTTATGTAAATTTAAACCATCTCATACCTATATCACATAGTGTAGAAGCGAATTTATTCAAATATATATACATAAAGATCGCGTAGTAGAGTTAACTGAGATAGAGGGAAAGTACAACATACTAATACTGGATATGAGAACCAACCATTCAACATATATTTCCTATGGTATATGCAGGAATGTATTTGAAATTGGACTCTATATACATATATATATATATATATATATGGTTTGTATGAGGTGAATACTGGAACCTAGCCTTGAGGATTATATTGAAAAGAATGAATGCATATAATACTATACGCTAGTAGGTGGCTACACTTGTGTTAGCATGTGGGGCCTCATTCTGAATTACATGCTAATAACATGATAAGCCCATGTGGGTATTACATGAGAACCCAACCCTAATAGCTTACACGGACTCAATGTATAAGACTCATATACAAGGAAAGCCTTGTTTGTCTGTTATGGGATACATTCAACCACCATCTTCCAGCCTAGTATGGAATAAGGACCTAAGAAGCTTATCAGCTGCTTTGCATTTCCTATGACTACACGATTTCATGAGTCATTGTTCGACTCCATGCACGCAAGGTAGACACCAACCTCTATAAAATGCAACAGAAACGTCTTCCTCTTTCTGTTTCAAACCTTACCAAACAGACCCGACGTATAGAACCAAATACAGCCAGCCATTAAAGTACCTTCTGCTAGCTTTTAAAACAAAAACCACATCCATTATCACCCTTGGACACCTTTTTGAATTCAAACCCCTTTGAACCTGAGATGACAGATGCGATCGAGAAAACTTTCCATGACCGCTCTTGGCCTTGACGACCTCCTCGTATCCCTGAGTTTTATATGAGCTCGGCAAACACAACCTCGATACCAATCCGGCATCAACATAAACTCATGCCCACCAAAAGGTATGCAGTTCAAACAAATCAAGGTATCACATTCATGTACACTAAATAGTTTTAAGGCCTTTTATGCCAAGTTTTCACGTTTTACTCAACAGCTCTAAACTCAAATTTTTGCATGATGGTTTCGGAGGCAAGAATGTCAGTGATTTCACTCCAAACCCCCCATACTAGAGTAAATAAATAATATAGTTTATTTGGTGTAATATATAAAGAAAAGAAAGGCCAACAGACCAAGTAAAACCAAAGGCAAAAGATGAACCAATGCACCATGGGAAACTGGCATCAGGCTTGCCGCGACAAGCTTGTGAGCTTGCCACGGCAAGGTGCTCAGCTGAGCTACTTGCCCCGGCAACCCTTATGACTTGCCGAAGCAAGCCTCTGTTAGCTGCTGCACCTATTTCAAGGACCCTGTGGCCCATACATGGATGTGTGAGATTGATTCCTCGGCCCGTTAATGTTGTAGAACATAGATATAACCAGTTATTATATTAAAATCCATGTATATGATACCATAGGTGCAACTTGGTGCACATGTCAAGATTATCACAATGACGGTGTTCTTGGACACTACATGAGTGAACATATTAGCAGATCAACGTACACGTCAGTAAAGGTAGGGAATTTACTTCGTTAATGTACATTTGGTTTTCCTTATTTTCCTATAGATGTGATTGAAGACATGACTATGACAGAAGAAGTGGCCCAAATTTTGGACAGAAAAGAGCAAATTCTACGCACGAAGGTTATCCCTTTAGTACTTGTCAAGTGGTGAAATCATCCTGACGATGAAACGACTTGGGAGTACGAGGTGGAAATCAAGGAGCTATACCCTCATTTGTTTGAGGAACATTAAATGGCAAGTGCTATGTGTAGTGCCAATTTTAAAATTTTCTTATAATTCATGTTTTTACCACTCAAATTATGAGTCATGTGTGTAGAACCAAACTGAGATCAATCAAGCATAATGGTACAAATTTATGGACAAATTATGGATGAGCTACTGTCGGAATTGTTGTGTGTGGATTAGTTATATACAAATTTGGTGTATGAGTTATGTATAGAGGATGATGTATAAATTGCATTTTAGGTACAATCAAAGGCTAGCAAGAGATTTTGAAGGCAAAAAAATGTCACTTTGCTCTGTTTTTCGGAAAATCATTCGATCGATTTCACGGCCTATATATATGGCATGCGATGTTTGCCCTCCACAATCAATTTTTTCTCCTTTCTCTTGGAGGGTACTGAATATGATTTATAGTTTCTGGGTTAATGGTTTTCATCTCAAGGTCCATATCTCTTTCTTTGTGGATATATTCTTGTCAACTATTTATAAAGATACTTCGTTAAGTAGTAGAAGTGAGGTTTTGTAATTACCTATGCACGAGTTAACTGATCTATCACTCCAACTCTTCAGTGAGCACAAGTCTGGTTAGTGCGAGATGGACATCCTTAGTGTAAAGCTCAGAATATAGATTTTTACCAATGTGTGGTCGATCTTTAGACGATGTGTTGTAGAAAATTTCCATTCAACTGACTTTTACCGGGTGTAATTCTTGTTCGACGCAATGTATGTCATTCCACTTCATAGCAGCATTTCACTATGTGTGATTTGAATTTAACAAATAATTACTATATTGACTACCCAAGTGTCACGTTGTTCACTTTTGAGGGAGAAGATTTCTTATAGAGGGGTAGTAGGGTATCTTCTTCTCTTTTACGGAGATGTTGAAGGGTAGATTGTCGGTGTGAACACGTGTGGGTATGCTGATTTTGGGCATAGCTCATTTGACTATGACAATGAGTGTGTGATTGTGTCAAATGACCTAAGTCGATGTGCGGACTACGAGGGGGATAAGTGTGTGTGACTTGAGGTTTGTCGTTGCGAATATTTTCGTACATTAGGGATAATTGATTGTGATGACATGGTCAAGAGGACGTTGCATCCAGGCAAGGATACCCAAATGGGTGGTGCTGAGAAATAGCCACGAACCTTGGATTGAATTGGTTTTGAGGTAATTGAAGAAAATTGAAGTGAATATTATTCGTGGCGATGTATATGCGTGTTCATGTGGGAATTAGAGATTTATGCCAATGTGATGGGTAAGGCGTTGGTTGCAGAGAAAATCATAGTGTATACCTTCTCGTGTGTGTTTAATCTCAAAATAGATTAATATGGTGTTTTAGGATGTATGATCAATGCTATTTACTCATCTGTTGATACATGTATGTGGGGATCTTTATTGCAATTAATAGTACATGTTGACAATTAATGGTTGGACGGTTTTCTTTTCCTTTATGACGATGGTTAAATTTCAATTTTGATCCATATGATTAGTTGTGGGTTGACAATTTCATGGACAGTATATGTTGTAGTTGATTTTCTTCAAATATAGTTTAGCAGATGATTATCTTATTGGATAACTGGTGGTACGCCAATCTTGTGATATGTGGATTTTCATGCCAGATGATGGATAATTTGGTTGAGAAAAAATACAGTCTTCCGTTGTGAACTCAATGTGAATAGTTGATTGCATGATTATAAGAAATTCATTTCTTCGTTCAGGGTAAGTGCGTTGTTTCATCGTTATGGGTAACTTTTTATCAACAGGAATCGTTGTTAGTGGGTTATCATTCGGAAGTGTAGTCGTAAATTTTCGAGGACGAAAATTCCTATGGCCTGAAGAATGTAACAACCCCAAATTTATTTCGAGCATAAATCGATTCATATCTGGACGTGAGTGTTCAACTTGATGTGCATGATAAGACCTAATTACTGAAGGCAATTTTTGACAACGAAAATTTTATAAGGTGGGAAGAATGTAACATCCTGAAAATTTTGACTTTAAAGAGTGCACCACGGGATGCATGCCCGACTTTAAATAGTGTACCTTGGAATGTGTGCTTGTAAGGTCATTTGTTTGAACAAGTGAAAGTCAACTTGATGAGTTCGGTTAGATTAGGTTTGAGGTAAAAGTGCACATGTGTGTGTGGTGTTAGATCTTTTGATAAGGTCATATATACCTATTGTGGGTGTATGTATTTTACACCAAAGATGGGATTGGGTTAAATAGGTTAAAAGCTAAGAGAACTTATTTCTCTTTGATTTTGTATTGATGGGTGTGAAGAGAGTTAAGAAGAGAGAGAGAGAGAGTAGAGAAGGAGTGAATGCCAAGGAGGTTAATTCACATTGCGAATTAAAGACGGGTTTGGACATTGAATGCCAGATTCAACGCGTTGAGAACCGTTGAAGCAAAAGCTGGGAACCCTAGCCTTCATGCCAAACCGTTGAATCAACCAAGGGTTGAACTAAAAGGTGAGTATGTTGAGATTGTTGTGAACATGTTGTTAGGTAATTAAATGAAGTCTAATTAGAGAAATAAAGGATGGAAATGAAGGGAAATGAAAACGAAGAGATTTGGAAGAAATGCCCGAAAAAGGGTTGAAATTTTGACCAAATCGATTAATCGATTTGGAAAATTGATTAATCGATTATGGTCTGGAAGTGATCTGGGCAAAGAGGTCCGAAATCGATTAATCGATTTGAAAATCGATTAATCAATTTTTGAATTCGATTAATCAATTTGAAATCGATTAATCATCTGAGCAGCTCCAGTGGCTGGAAAATCAGGCTTGGGAAAAATCGATTAATCGATTTGAGGAATCGATTAATCGATTTTGAGATTTCGATTAATCGATGTGGGATCGAATAATCGATTTGGGATTCCGATTAATCGATTTTGGGAGATCGATTAATTAATTTTGATAGTTTTAGTTAGCTTTTGAGTTAGACTTTGAGGTTCAGGGAGGGTCTTGTACCTTCTTTAATGCATCCTTATTGATGCCTTACTTGTGTTATGGTGTACCATAGGTGGTACGAGCAAACGTGAGCATATTGAACCACGTTGGACCTTGATTCTTTTTGATTGAACGCGTGAGGTAGGAAACACTTTGAACATATACTTTAATTTTTAAAAGCATATATATAGTGTGATTCATATGAATATTTATGCATCAAAATATGATTTCTAAGAGAGTGTGTGTGTGAATACTAAATGAACTCATAAGTTCCCTAGGGGATGTGAAATTGTGATAATGAGCATCTAAGTAATGCGTTAAGCCATTGGCATCCCAAGGATGCAGATGAAATCTGTCAGTAAACTAAAAGAAAAGTTGATAAGGCCTAATATACTAAAATTAGCACGATCACACGGTGAATAACTATATATAGTGCACTTGATATTTTTGATATTTAAGGTTTGAACAGAATACCTCACCAAAGTGGCGGGATACCCACGACTGTGAGAAAAGGGACTTTGGTAGTATTCAGGAATGAAACAGATATGAAAACTGTGTATTTAGATGATGATGGATGGTATTCCATCGGGGCTCGATGCTATATTGCTTGGGGATTATTTAAGTTATGATTTAAATTATTAGGTCGAATCAGTGTCCAATACCAGTGAGTTGATAATGAACAAACACAAGTAAAGTAACAGTTGCATCTAGGACATCATTTAGTTATTTAAAATGTTTTCTCAGTGATTCCATCAAATAAACCATGCTTTTAAACTGGTTTAGAATATATGTGAGAGCTTAACTTATATGTTCACTTGTTATTTCCCTATTGAGCTAGGATGTAGCTCACCCCTTTAGAGTATACGTCGCAAGTCTATTGCTAGCAGCTGCAGAAGCTTCGAGAGATGTTGATCTGGGGGATTCGAATTACGAGCCCGAGGAAGAGTTAGAGCCTCCTCCTGAGGACTTCTTCTAGGGGACCATTTGTGCACTTTGAGAGTGAGTTTTGAGAGCATTCTGTATGGCTTGATATGTCAAGCCTTATTTTGGGAAAAGATGTAATCAAATGATATAATTCTTTTGCGCGAACCATCTGGGTGATCTGCTTATCACCGATGGTTCGGGTCGGTTCTTCTGTCCATCTGTTGGCATGAAAATAGAACTGTCTTTTGAGCTTTTGCTTAGATTAATGTATCTTTATTTCATGTTGTTAAGTTTACCTGTTCTATTTTGAGTAGTATTGCTTGGTCATACCAATGTTCCATATGGACTTCAAGGGCACGGCCTGGAGGGCCGTGCTGATGGCACGAGTTTCGAGGTGCTAAAATCTGGGCTGCCACTGTTGGTATCAGAGTAGTTTCTTTTAGAAATTCTGACAATCCTTATTTTGTCAGAGCATAGGTACTTCTGCTAACGAAACTTAGTTTCACATGCAGACCGCTATGTCTTCTAGGGGAAGAGGCCGACCCAGGGGCGGTCATGAGAGGAACTTACATAGTAGAGATGACTTCATCTCGCCTACTAACAGAGTGCCTATGGGAAGCAGAGGGGCTTCAGGCAGTGGTGGCCAAGAGAGCCAAGGTAAGGAAGAGGACCGAGAAAGAGACCGTCAGGAAAGAGAGCAAAGGGAACAGGAAAGGGTTAGAGAGAGAAATAAAGAGAGAGAGGAGCGTCAGCGGATGATGCATACCATGGAAACCATGGCGAGAGCCATGGCACAACAAACAGCATCCTTGGCGACTCACAACGCCAGTGATCAGCATCAGCTACCTACGCCTCCTATAGGCCCGACACAACTAGTGCCTTCTGCATTTACGGAGTTTAGGAGGATGCGACCTCCTAATTTTTCAGGGCAAGCGGAGCCAATGGCTGTAGAGAATTGGCTGAGTGAGATGGAGAAGGTTTTTAGCGTGCTTATGTGCACAGAAGATGAAAGTGTCCGTTGGGCAGCTTACATGCTAGATGGGGAGGTTGGGCGTTGGTGGAAGTCCGTTTCTAGGACTAGGGATCAAGAGACCCCAGGATTGCCCTAGACATGGGATGAGTTTGTGGATTTCAATAAACAGAATTTCCTAGAGGTAGTGAGGAATCAGATGGAGATACATTTTTTATAACTCTTACAAGGAAGAATGACTATAAGGGAGTATGGAGTGGAGTTTATGAGACTTGCTCGCTTCGCTCCAGATTACGTGATTACTGATGTCATGAGGGCGAAGAGGTTTCAACAAGGTTTGAGACCGAAAGTTAGAGGAGTGGCACCATTTTAGTTAAAGACCTATGGAGATGTCATGAGTAAAGTACTAGTTGTTGAGGAAGAACATAATAATCGATATCGCCAAAGAGAACAACAAGGAAGAGGAAATGTGGATCAAGGCAGAATTGGGAACTATGAGCCGGTGAATAAAAAGCTGAGATTCATAGCGACTAATCAAAGGCAACCGTTCCAACCAGGTTTTGGCAGACCGACGCAATAGGCAAATTATCAGTGTCAACCTGTGCTTGCGTCAGGGAGGCAATTGAGATATGAGAGCCCTGCTATTTCTACAAGACCTATAGCTACACAAGGTTTTTCACGAGCTACTTCTTCCACACCGAGGGAGACTTGTGCCAAGTGTGGCAAGTTCTATAAAACAGCGGATTGCAGGCAAGAGACACGAGGTTGCTATAAATGTGGCAAGGTGGGCCACATGATTAAAGATTGTCCTGAGGTGAACAAGGATAAGTCGACTTGTGACAGCTCAAATTTTCATGCTTAGAAATCGGTGCCATCAGGATCATACTCTGGATGATCCCCAGGACAAATCATGAAGTGTCTGATCGTATAGAGAAAACTAAGCAGACACTGTCTAGCAGTGGTAGATCAAGTCATTACATAAGACTTTTTAAATGAAAGAAACAGTAAAAAGTACATGTATATATATATATATATATATATATATATATATATATCAAAGGAATATACATCCTCAAAAAGGAACCAAGAAGAACCACTGGTGATGGACATCCATCACCCAATCAATGGTTCCTGATAGTGGTTCCTATAGAATGTGTAATAATACAAGAAAATAAAAATATCTATAGAAAGTAAATACAGAAAGTGGCCACCAGGCACACAAGAATCCAAAGTTTCATACAAAAATCCCAAAAATAATAGACTCGTATACCCAGACTAAGGATAAAAGTTGTCCACCTAGACGTCAGTCTCCTCATCCTCAGCCTCAGCCTCTAGATCAGGTTGGTAGTCAGGGTCGCTCTCGTTGCCGGGAACTCTTGCCTCAGAACCTAAAATGTTAATGAAAATGGGATGAGCTACATCTAAGCTCAATAGAAAAATCCCTACTAAAATGTAATGAATATACAGGACATGATATCTCAAAGCAGGAAATCAAAACAGAACGTGTGAACAGGGCAAAATCAGATCAAATACTAAGCTTTAAAACAAGAAACAGATGTTATGCAAGTATATAATCAGTGACTTAAATTGTATATGTTTTCTAACTTAAGAAACTCCCATGAATATATAACACGGAGTAAACAGGAATCTATTGATAAAAAACCCCAACCAATCGTCATTCACATAAATAATTTCAGGGATGCAACAATGCCTCATCTATGGAGTACAATTGTGTCGAGGAATTACAAAGCAGATGCACAAGTGTGCCAGGCACGGATATACCGTCGAGTCGGTGGGGATCATCGGGTTAAATCATCAAATCGCATACACACATAGACCTCACAATTCAGATAGTAGAAATCAGGAGCAGGTTTCAAAATACAAAATCGGAAAATAAGAATCAGAGATAACAAGAGTTTATGATATGCTAACATGCTTGTTAAAACAAAATCAGGTTACAGATATGAAAGAATCATGAAATCATAGTAAAAAATAGTTTAGGTTGGTTTTCCCCTACCTCAAGTCAGACCCCTTTCTAAGCAAATCCAAAGCTTTTCAGAGCGTAATGGTCTGATTCTAGACCATAAACATAGTACACTAAGTGTTAGGGATGTTAGAATGTCAACTGGCATGATGTCCAGTAGTGTTCAATTTACTAAAACAAAATAGGTCAAAAACAGGGGTGATTGATCGATCAACACCTTTATTGATCGATCAATCCTCCTCTTTGATCGATCAATGACCCCATTGATCAATCAATCCCCTCTCAATACTTCATAAGCAACAGAGTTAATTGATCGATTAATAGCCTCTATTGATCGATCACCTACTATCATTGATCGATCAATAGCTTCTTTCTTTTTCACAATTTACAGAGGAAAATTGATCGATCACTAGCTCAGTTGATCGATCAATCTATCTCATTGATCGATCAATGACCTCATTGATCGATCAATAACTTAAAATTTCAAATTTCCCTCTGCCTGTTCTCTTTGTCACTTTATACAGATTGATCGATCAATGCCATCATTGATCGATCAATACACACCAGTGATGGATCAATACCATCATTGATCGATCAACACCGTTCATTGATCGATCAACCCCTGCCATTGATCAATCACTCTCTCTATGATCGATCAACCCTCAGAATTGATCGATCAATTAGTAAATTGATCGATCAATACCTCTCGAGCACTGAACTTCTAGAAATTCAAGTCTACTGTTCTCTTTAAAGCTTATATGAATTGATCGATCAATACCCTTATTGATCGATCAACACCTTTCATTGATCGATCAATCAAGTATTGATCGATCAATAATGACAGATCTTTATCATTAATGGAGGTCACCTATTTTTCTTATTTTGACCTTTTTCTTTTAATGGTTCTCAACTAACATTAACAGACTTCTATCTACCTACACAGGAAGCTCAAATCTTGACATTATTAAGCGTAAAAACTCACCTCCAACTAGGCCCTTTCCGGGTTTGGCAAAACGATCCGGAAGAGGGTTTCGGATTTGGAACTTGAGCTTGTTACTCCCTTGACTCGGATCTGGCAATTAGCGGCTCCGCTTTGACGCGTAGCGAAGGTACACCTTCTTGCCGAATCAGAAACAATGTACTAACGTCGATTTCAACCTCCTCAATCACGTAATTGCTAACCTAAGCACTCTTACACACGGTTCTCTAACAAACTGTTTTAACCCATCATCTCTTAGCTTAGGCTTAGGCTATATCAAAACAAGCAGGAGAAGAAGAAGAATAGAGAGAGATTCCAACTCTTCCTTCCCTTATAAGCTACCTAAAATGAAATATCTATGATATTTCAATTTAAACCCTAAGCTTGACTCCGGTGTGAAGCGCGAACACGGTCGCTACGGCGTAACGTGCTGCATCGACGTCCTACATGACTCGGACTTAGGCAAGAATTCACACGTGAATTCATCTAACTACAGGCTAACATTATTTCTAATAATATAATTTTTAAAATATTAAATTTGTCTCGATTCTCGTGCCAAGCACGCTTATCAAAATTGTTAGATTCTTGTTCAAATTTTTTGGGCTATTACATTATCCCCCCCTTAGGAATTTTCATCCTTGAAAATGTCAGGGAGGTCGTAGGAATTTCAGGGAGTATAAATAATAGGCGAGCATATTAATCGGAAATCAAAAGGCATGCAGACAGAATAGTAAATAGAATGCAGAATAAGTACAGTACACTACACAAGCAATAAATAACAAAAATATACACAAAAGCATAGGAAATACGTGCTGGGACGGCAGATGATCCAGCCTCGTCAGGCGTAGGTCTGCTGGGGCGGGGTGGCGGTGTACGATAGTCGTGAGGATCCACCGTATGTTGACAGGCATGAGCAATCATAGGCGTGGACATAGTGGCATATAAATGCTACATGACGAGCTCGTGCATGCCCTCATGGTAATCCAACAGACGATGAATCTATCGCTGGAACGCCTCTATGCCATCCAACCGCTCATGTATGCGCCAGTTACCCTCCACGAGCTCACGAAGCATCACTGCGACGTCAACTAAGGAAGGAGGAGGAGGATGTGACGTGGTGTGACTAGGTGGCTGACGTGGTGTGGTGGGGATAGGGTGAGCAGACACCTCAGGCTGAGGTGGTGGATCAAGTGGTGCCTCCCCCTCTCCAAGCACGGGCTTGGCGGGCGCCGCACCCTCTGTAACGGCAGGCTCGACGGGCTCAGCTGCTCCCTCCTCACCCTCTGATAACCGTCTAACCAGGAGGTTGTAACTCTTAGTCCAATCCTTAAGGTGGAAGACCTTAGTATTATTGACCAACCGTGGCTCACTGGTTGCCAAACTGTATGCCTCGCGTAGAACAATGTATTGCTCCACCATTTTGGTAATCAGGCGAGCGTAGGGGATCTGTTTCTTGACCCCAATCTTGATCTTCTCTGACATTAGGTCCTTGGCATTGAGGATGCCATCAATGACCAAGTTTTCTATAGAGAACCAACGGTTCTCAAAGGCAGAAAACAGTGCCTATTGCACAACACCAGTCCGTGAGGACTTGTGCAAAAATGGGTTGAGTGCACACTTGATATAGGTATCAAACATCCACAACTGGTCAGGTAAATGGGCCTGTGTGATGGATTGTCCTTTCCCATGCTAACCTTGGGTCATCTTGGTGACCATGTCAGGAAAAGGAACGTCTTTAACGTATGGGCCATCCAATCCATTGGTTTCAATGTAAACCGACGAGCACTATAGTGCAGCCGCTACATGAAATTGGCTGAATTTATACTCGAACCCGTCAATGGAAGTGACGAGTCGGTGTCGACTATCACCCCAACGAAGGTTCTAGAAAAAGACCTGCACGATCCGGGGACAGTAGTGATCGTGAAATGGCTCGAGTAAGGGTTTCAACCCGAGCCGTTGGATGTATCCCTTGACCCAAACCATCTCGGGCCGATCCTCATAAAGGGAAGAGGCGAATACATATTCGGGAAGAAAGGTCTTGGAAGTCCACCATGGGTTGGGGACTTCACATTCTGGAACCAATAGCAGGTGCCACGGTGCTACAGTGCGGCAATCGAATCAGCGGGTAGTACGGGGGTGCGAGCCCGAGAAGTGGGTACCTTACGCGAAGCATTCTTCGTTCGCGACCCCATAGCTCAAAAATGAAAATACCGAAGGAAAAAAGCTTTAAGAAAAGTAAAAGGAAGGGTTTACCGATCGAATGGAGTGAAATCCACTTGAATCACGGGGAAGAAGGAGTCTAATGGCCGAAAAACCCGTCGGAAGTGAGGTGGAACGTTCGGTGCCAAAAACCCTGCTGATCGATTACTCTCACGCTCAATGCAAATGACCAATCGAAAACCCAAATGCCACTCAAAACCCAAGGATTGATCGATCAATGCTCTCATTGATTGATCAATGGAGCATCTAAAAGCCCTAACCCGATGCATAGATCGATCAATCACCCATTGTTGATCGATCAATGACACCTGATTGATCGATCAATGCACCTGTTGATCGATCAATAGCCCAATTTGATTGATCAACCAACCTTGGTGATCGATCAATACCATGAAAATTGATCGATCAATACCATCATTGATCAATGAATCACCCAAAATTGAGTACTAGACCTCACCATCATTGATCGATCACCACTCTGTGTTGATCGATCAATCACCAAATTGATCGATCAATTCCTCTATTGATCAATCAATAATGATTGTGACGTGGTTTCTTAACATAGTCATTTCTTTAATGTGAACCGTCTGCATTTCGAAAGTAAGGGCACATGTACCTCACATATCAGACCCGCAATAGCAAATTTCTCGAGTCAATGATGCTTACCGACACATACGAAACACAATCATGATGATGAATCTTTAAGCGAAAATAAAAAATTTACCTCTCATATAGGTGCGCAAGTGTGGATACTGTTCATGAATTTCAGTTGCACACTCCCAAGTAGCTTCCGAAGCTGAATGATTTCTCCACTTTACATGTACTAGTGGAATCAACTTGGTCTACAAAAATTGATCTCTATGATCCAAAATTGCGATCGGTTCCTCAATCACCGTCAGGTCCACTTGCAATTCGATCGGTTGGAAATCCAAGACGTGAGTCGGGTCACGCACATATCGTCGTAGCATGGAAACATGAAAAACATTATGCATGCTCACCAACTGCGATGGCAAAGCAATCCGATAGGTGACTTCGCCAACCCGTCCGAGTATTTCAAACTAGCCAATATATCGAGGACTCAACTTCCCATGCTTTTCGAAGCGCATTACGCCCTTGGTTGGTGAGATCTTCACAAAGACCTTGTCTCCAACCTGAAAATAGTGGTTAATTCCATAGCTAATCTTTTAATCTAGGAATTAGTAAAAAACAATTTCTCGAACGCATCTAAGTATACCTGAAACTCGATGCGCGTCTGATGGAGATCGGCATAGCTCTTTTGGCGACTTTGAGCAACCCTCAATCTTTCGCAGATCAACCTAACTGTATCAGTTGCACTGTCCACGATATCTAGTCCCAAAACAAGCTTCTCAATGACTTCTTCCCAATTTAAAGGAGACTTGCATCGTCGTCCATACAGGGCTTCATAAGGCGCCATCCCAATACTCGACTGATAGCTGTTATTGTAAGCGAACTCGATCAGAGGCAAATGTTGATCCCATGAACCATGAAAGTCCAACATACATGCACGCAACATATCCTCTATGATCTAGTTCACTCTCTCAGTCTACCCATCTGTCTGAGGATTAAACGCTGAGCTAAACTCCAGTTTAGAATCCATGCCTTCTTGAAATCGTCGCCAGAATTATGACGTATAGAGTGGATCTCTATCACACATGATGCTGACTGGTATACCATGTAATCGAACTATCTCTTTCATGTACAGCTCTGCAAGTTTATTGACTATATATGTAGTTCGGTACGGCAGAAAATGTGCAGACTTCGTCAGTCGATCTACAATGACCCAGATGGCATTGTTCTTCCTCAATGTGCTCAGCAATCCTAAAATAAAATCCGTAGAAATGGCTTCCCATTTCCACTCTGGCACAGGCAATGGTTGTAATAAACCTGCTAGATTCCGATGGTCTACTTTCACCTGCTGGCAGACCAAACATCGAGAAACGTAATCTGCCACATCTTTCTTCAGTCCTCTCCACCAAAAACTTTGCTTGAGATCTTGGTACATCTTGGTACTCCCGGGATGTATAGCATACGTAGACTTGTGTGCCACATCTTTCTTCAGATCCTTATTATCAAGTATGCACATCCAATATCTGAATAGCAAGGTACCATCATCCTTGATGGAGAAATTAGGTCTGATCCCATTGATCATGTCCTTTTTAATAGCCATAAGCTCATCATCAATCATCTGGAGCTTACGCACGTTATCAAACAATGTGGGCTGTATCATAATAGTAGCCATCAATGCCCCTGAACCTTTGACGTCAATCAGTGTATCGCACAAGGCCAGGTCCTCAAGTAGATGCCATTGCTGTACTCTGGTGATAAGATGTGATAACTGAGCTGAAGACTTCCTGCTCAAAGCATCTGCCACAACATTGGCCTTCCCAGGGTGATAGTGGATGGAACAATCATAATCCTTTACAAACTCCATCCATTTGCGCTGTCGCATGTTCAAGTCCTTCTGAGTGAACAGATACTTGAGAATTTTATGGTCGGTGAATATATCAAATGTCTCACCGTATAAGTAGAGCCTTCAGATCTTTAAAGTAAAGATCACCGCTGCTAACTCCAGATCATGAGTTGGGTAATTTTTCTCATGTTCCTTAAGCTGTCTAGAGCCGTACGCGATAGCCTTCTTGTGCTGGTTGAGGACACAACCCAAACCACTGTAAGATGCGTCACTGTAGATAGCGAAACCCCCTCTGCCAGAAGGTATAGCTAATACCGGTACTGTAGCCAGACGTTCCTTCAGTTCTTGGAAACTCTTCTCACATTGATCAGTCCAATCAAACTTAGCATTTTTCTTTGTGAGCTGAGTAAGCAAACTTGATAGCTTGGAGAACCCCTTTACAAATCATCGGTAGTATCCTGCTAACCCATGAAAACTACGGACCTCTATTATCGTTCTCGGTTGTTCCCAATTCATGACTGCCTTGATCCTTTTCGGATCAACTGTTATACCCTTAGCAGAGATAATGTGGCCCAAGAAACTAACTTGGTCCAGCCAAAACTCACACTTACTGAGCTTTGCATAAAATTTGTGATCTCTGAGGGTTTGTAAAGCTATGTGCATATGTCCTTCATGTTCCTCCTTTGTCTTGGAATAGACAAGGATGTCATCTACAAAGACAACCACGGACTTATCCAAGTGTGGTTTAAACACTCGATTCATCAGGTCCATAAAAGATGCAGGTGCATTTGTCAATCCAAATGGCATAACCAAGAATTCATAGTGCCCATATCTGGTTCTGAACGTCATCTTCTCGACATCTTCTGCTTTAACTCGTAGCTGATGATAACCTGACCTCAAGTCAATCTTCGTAAAGAACCTCGCTCCTTGTAACTGATCAAATAGATCATCGATCCTAGAGAGCTGGTAACGATTCTTAATCGTCAACTTGTTCAACTGCCGATAGTCAATGCATAGACGCATTGAACCATCCTTCTTTCTGACAAACAATACTGGTGCTCCCCAAGGAGACACACTAGGTCGAATGAACCCTTTGTCAAGCAGTTCTTGCAGCTGCTCCTTTAACTCTTGTAATTGTACTGGAGCCATCTGATAAGGAGCCTTAAATACTGGTTCAGTGCTTGGAACCAAATTTATTGCAAACTCAATCTCCCGAGCTAGTGGTAATCTTGGTAATTTCTCAGGAAACACATCGGGATATTCGCACGCAACGTGAATATCGGATATCACATTTGTCTCCTCCCGTTACTCTTGCAAAAAGGCCATATATCCACTGCATCCACTCTTCATCATCCTTTCGGCTCGAATAGCTAATATCAACGGAGCTACCTTAGACTTCACCCCGAAGAATCTGAATGATCGCTCCTTTGGAGGGCAAAAAACTATAATCTTTCGAAGGCAATCGACGCTCTCATGGTAAGCGGATAGCCAGTCCATTTCAAGAATGATGTCAAACCCTTTCATATCTAATAAAATTATATCTGCCAGTGTCTCGGGATCTTCTATTAACACAATCACTGACTTACACACCATGACTGCATTCACTGCACTTCCTGTAGGAATACACACCGTCAATATGAACTCTAAGAGCTCAAGAGTGACACTCAATTCTTTCATAAATTGAGGCCTAACAAATGAGTGTGTAGAGCCTGGGTCTACCAAAACTCATGCTCAATGAAAACAGATATCACAGCGCTGATATACTTTCAGCTCACCTATAATTCAGTCACACAAGTAGATCAAGTGCTTAAGATGTGTATGTGTAATGTGCACTATTATCATAAACATTTAATCAAAATAATTCTATTTTACTAAGTTCCAGTTCATCCTACTAGATAAATAATCTCACTTGAAACTTAATCATACCTTGTATGACATCATTCGATGTCAGAGCATCGGTCGTGGTAATAGCATATGCTCGACCTTGAACTGCAGGTCGAGAAGATCTCTGTGTAGATACCGATCGTGACCGCTCTTTTCTATCTTTGCTCTCCTCTGGGCAGTTCCTAACCAATTGGCCCATCTTGCCACACCTGAAGCACGCCCCTGTCTCCCTTCTGCACTCCTTCGTCTTGTGTGGCTTCCCACACTTCGCACATGACACAGCTGGAGTGAATGATGACACCCTTGAAGATCCCTGGGTTACTGAGGCCCCACTACCAGAAGAACCAGACAGTCGAAATTGTCTGGAAAATGTAGGCATTGCTGCTCTCTGGTACAAACTCGGCCCCGAAGAAATCGCGGTCAGGAGTGTGTAGGGTATCTCGAAGGTCTGGAGAATCTAGCCCTCTTATTTTGCTCAGGGTCTTGAGCTTGCCCCTGAAATGACCTCTCTCTGGTCTGCTTATCTCTCCAAGCAAACTGCTTCTGGTTTTCCTCCTCTGCTATGAGAGGCTTGGCCATAACTCTCTCATATGTCTCCATTTCCCACATGGCAACATCCTTCTGTAGGTTCTACCTCAGGCCAAGCTGAAACTTTCGTGCTCTCATCAGCTCAGTGGCTACATGCTGGGGTGTGAACCTAGTCAGTCAATCAAACTCGGCACCGTACTCTCTCACTGACATCGCCCCCTGCTTTAACTCTATAAACTTCACCTCCCACTGATGCCTCACTATTTTTGAAAAGTAATTATTGTAAAATACTTTTGTAAACTCCTCCCATGTCCAAGGAGTGTGAGGAAACTCTCTCGCTTGATTCTGTGACACTGACTTCCACCAAGGTCCGACATCACCATCTAATTTGAAAGTGGCCCAGCGCACTTTCTCCATATCATTGCACTGGAGCACTTTGAAAAGTTTCTCCATCTCCTCTATCCATCCCTTGTCCTATATGGGATCCGTCTGACCCGAGAAGTGAGGAGGTCTCATTCTCCTAAACTCCACAAACCCGCTTGGCTGATGAGGTGGTCTAGCTGCTTGCTGAGTCAGAGCAGCTGTCTGCTGAGCGACGTTGGTAGCCAAGGCTTCCAACAACTGCTCCATGCTCTCCTCATTGCCTCTTCTACCTCCTCTCGGTCCCACTGGAACCACATTAGCCTGCGAGAGAAACTCTAATCCCCGCGATGTTCCAATAACGTCGGGGATCTCTCTCAGAGGAACCTCTCTATAACCTTCCCTACCTCCGCTGCGTCCGCCTCTGAACCTAGGGCCCATACTGGTCTGTCATTGTGAAAACAATAACACTGATCAGTACTAGATTGTGAAAACAATCCAACATGAACCCACAGTTCAACCTAAAGCCTAGGCTCTGATACCAACTGTGACAGCCCAGATTTTTATGCCCAAAAATCCGTGCCATCAAGATCATACTCTGGATGATCCTCAGGATAAATCACGAAGTGTCTGCTCGTATAGCGGAAACCAAGCAGACACTGTCCAGCAGTGGTAGATCAAGTCATTACATAAGGCTTTTTAAATGAAAGAAACAGTAAAAAGTACATGTTTATATATATATATCAAAGGAATATACATCCTCAAAAAGGAACCAAGAAGAACCACTGGTGATGGACATCCATCACCCAAACAATGATTCCTGATAGTGGTTCCTATAGAATGTATAATAATACAAGAAAAGAAAAATATCTAAAGAAAGTGGCCACAAGGCACACAATAATCCAAAGTTTCATACAAAAATCTCAAAAATAAAAGACTCATATACCCAGACTAAGGATAAAACTCGTCAGTCTCCACGTCAGTCTCCTCATCCTCAGCCTCAGCCTCTAGATCAGGCTGGTAGTCAGGGTCCCTCTTAGTGCCAGGAGCTCTAGCCTCATAACCTAAAATGTTAATGAAAATAGGGTGAGCTACATCAAAGCTCAATAGAAGAATCCCTACTAAAATGTAATGAATATGCAAGACATGATATCTCAAAGCAGGAAATCAAATCAGAACGTGTGAACAGGGTAAAATCAGATCAAATACTGAGCTTTTAAATAAGAAATAGATGTTATGCAAGTATATAATCAGTGACTTAAATTGTATATATTTTCTAACTTAAGAAACTCCCGTGAATATATAACACGGAGTAAACAGGAATCTACCGATAGGAAACCCCAACCAATCGTCGTTCACATGAAGAATTTCAGGGATGCAACAATGCCTCATCTATGGAGTGCAATTATGCCGAGGAATTACAAAGCAGATGCACAAGTGTGCCAGGCACGGATTACCGCCGAGTCGGTGGGCATCATCTGGTTAAATCATCAAATCACATACACACATAGACCTCACAAATCAAATAGCAGAAATCAGGAGCAGGTTTCAGAATATAAAATCAGAAAATAGGAATCAGAGATAACAGGAATTTATGATATGCTAACATGCTTGTTAAAACAAAATCAGGGTACAGATATGAAAGAATCATGAAATCATAGTAAAAAATAGTTTAGGTTGGTTTCCCCCTACCTCAGGTCAGACCCCTTTCTAAGCAAATCCAAAGCTTTTCAGAGCGTAATGGTCTGATCCTAGACCATAAACATAGTACACTAAGTGTCAGGGATGTTAGAATGTCAACTGGCACGGTGTCCAGTAGTGTTCAATTTACTAAAACAAAATAGGTCAAAAACAAGGGTGATTAATCGATCAATACCTTTATTGATCGATCAATCCTCCTAGATCACTCCATTGATCGATCAATCCCCTCTCAATACTTCATAAGCAACAGAGTTAATTGATCAATCAATAGCCTCTATTGATCGATCACCTCCTATCATTGATCGATCAATGCTTTAATTGATCGATCACTAGCTCAGTTGATCGATCAATCTGTCTCATTGATCGATCAATGACCTCATTGATCGATCAATAACTTAAATTTTCAAATTTCCCTCTTCCTGTTCTCTTTGTCACTTTATACAAATTGATCGATCAATGCCATCATTGATCGATCAATACACACCAGTGATGGATCAATACCATCATTGATCGATCAACACCTTTCATTGATCGATCAACCCCTGCCATTGATCGATCACTCTCTCTGTGATCGATCAACCCTCAGAATTGATCGATCAATTAGTAAATTGATCGATCAATACCTCTCGAGCACTGAACTTCCAGAAATTCAAGTCTACTATTCTATCTTTAAAGCTTATATGAATTGATCGATCAATACACTTATTGATCGATCAACACCTTTCATTGATCGATCAATCTAGTATTGATCGATCAATAATGACAAATCTCTATCATTAATGGAGGTCACCTATTTTTCTTATTTTGACCTTTTTCTTTTAATGGTTCTCAACTACCATTAACAGACTTCCATCTACCTACACAGGAAGCTCAATTCTTGCCATTATTAAGCACAAAAACTCACCTCTAACTGGGCCCTTTTGGGGTTCCAGGAAAATGATCCGGAAGAGGGTTTCGGATTCGAAACTTGGGCTTGTTACTCCCTTGACTCGGATCTGGCAATTAGCGGCTCCGCTTTGATGCGTAGCGAAGGTACACCTTCTTGCCGAATCAGAGACGACGTACTAACATCGATTTCCACCTCCTCAATCACGTAATTGCTAATCGAAGCTCTCTTACACATGGTTCTCTAACAAACTCTTTTAACCCATCATCTCTTAGCTTAGGTTTAGGCTATATCAGAACAAGCAGGAGAAGAAGAAGAATAGAGAGAGATTCCAGCTCTTCCTTCCCTTATAAGCTACCTAAAATGAAATATCTCTGATATTTCAGTTTAAACCCTAAGCTTGACTCCGGTGTGAGGCACGAACACGGTCACTACGCCGTAACGTGCCGCATCGACGTCCTACATGACTCGGACTTAGGCGAGAATTCACACGTGAATTTATCTAACTATAGGCTAACATTATTTCTAATAATATAATTTTCAAAATATTAAATCTGTCTTGATTCCCTTGTCGGGCATGCTTATCAAAATAGTTGGATTCTTGTTCAAATTTTTTGGGCTATTACACGGCTTCTGCTTCAATGCCATGACCGATACAAGCGAGGAAGCCGATCGTACAGGGAGAGCCTATGCAGTCACCGCCCATGAAGCAGGGAACGTGTATGACGTCATCCAAGGTGAGATTCCTTTTAAATAAAGAATTTCATTTTAATAAAATTTTAGATAGAGAAGGTGCATTCATTAGAAAAGCGTGTAGACTCATTTTTGTATGTTAAAATTTCTAAATAAAGTATGTGCTATATATGTATATATGTGTTATAGGTATATTACGAGTCTATGAAAATGGATGCTACATAGCATGTGAAGCAAGAGTGTTGATAGACCCAGGGTCTACCCACTCCTTTGTCACTTCAAGGTTTGCGAAAAGAATGAAGATTGTTCCGGAGACGTTGGACTTTGCTCTATTAGTGTTTATCCCGACTAGAGAATTGGTCGATATGGAATTGGTTTGTAAGTCGGTGACAGTGGGCATCGATGATGGGGAAGTGCATGAACTGGATGCAAAATTAATATTATTGGACATGCAAGGATTTGATGTGATCCTTGGCATAGATTAGTTGTCACAATATTGTGCAACCATAGATTGTAAGAACAAGATTGTCATCTTCAGACCTAACACTAGGAGATCGTTTCGATTTCGAGGAGAGAGATCGACGCATATGCCACTTATCTCTGCAGTCAGGGCCGAGCGCTTGATCAAAAAAGGGTGTAGTGGTTATTTGGCATTCTTGAAGGAGGATAAGGAAGAGAAGAATATTATCTACGAGATAGCAGTGGTGCGAGAGTTTGAAGATGTATTTCCAGACGAATTACCAGGATTACCTCCAGAGAGAGAAGTAGAGTTCGCCATCGACTTAGCACCGGGAACGGAGCCTGTTTTGAAAGCACCACATAGGATGGCTCCTGCTGAGTTGAAGGAGTTGAAAGAGCAGTTACAAGAGCTCATGGACGAAGGGTTTCTAAGACCGAGTGTGTCTCCATAGGGAGCACCGGTCTTGTTTGTAAAGAAGAATGGGTCAATACGACTGTGCATTGACTATCGCCAGTTAAATAAACTCATTATAAAGAATCGATATCCTTCGCCTAGGATAGACGACTTATTCGATCAGCTACAAGGAGCGAAGTATTTTTCCAAGATCGATATGAGATCTGGATACCATCAGTTGAGAGTCAAGGCAGAGGACATTCAGAAGACTGCATTCAGGACACGATATGGACACTATGTATTCTTCGTGATGCCGTTTAGGTTGACGAACACTCCGGCGTCATTTATGGACTTGATGAATCAGGTGTTTGAACCACACCTGGACTCCTACATCGTGGTATTCGTCAACGATATCCTAATATAGTCTAAATCGAAAGTGGAGCATGAATAACACTTGAGAATTGCTCTACAAACCTTGCATGAATACCAACTGTATGCCAAGCTCAATAAGTGTGAGTTTTGGTTGGAGGAAGTTAGTTTTTTGGGACACATTGTCTCAAAGGAGGGTGTCACGGTAGATCTGGCTAAAATCGAGCCAGTAGTAAATTGGGAGCAACCAAAGACCGTGACTGATGTTCATAGTTTCCTTGGACTAGTGGGCTACTATCGACGTTTCAATGAGGGGTTTTCAAAAGTATCAGGACCTCTTACGAGACTTACACGGAAGGATTCAAGATTTGAGTGGATGAAGCGTGCGAGAAGAGTTTTAAGAACTCAAGAAGAGACTCACTTCAGCTCCGATTAGCGATTCTGCAAAGTGAAGGGTTCCGATGCTGATGTCAGATAATGGTAATGATATGCCTTGAGTCAGAAGGGTTCAGCTCAGTTGGCTAGTTTGATTTTGGGTATGCACCGATGGAAGTTATTTGAAGATCTGGCACTGTATGATGCAAATATCGAGTCGTAAGCTACAGGAGCCTTCTTGGCAAACATTTCAGTGAGGCCAGTGATATTTGAGCATATCCACGAGCTATAGATGAAAGACCCGGCGCTAACTAAGATTCATCAAGATGTAATTAATGGCATAAAACCTGAGTTCTCAGTGAAGGAAGATGGTTCCTTAATGTTCAAGGGCCGTCTTTGCATTCCAGACAATGCCGATCTGCGGCAAACTATCTTTGATGAAGCTCACAAGTCAAACTACGCGATCCACCCTGGTAGCATAAAAATGTATCAAGATTTGAAAAAGAATTACTGGTAGAGAGGTTTGAAGCAAGTTGTGGCTAAGTACGTGCCACAATGTTTAACCTGTCAGCAAGTGAAGGTCGATCATAGACATCCTGCAGGATTATTACAACCTCTGCCCATACCAAAGTAGAAATGGGAGTCAATCTCTATGAACTTCATCATTGGACTACTGCGTACAACAAAGAGACACAACACCATTTGGGTAGTCGTTGATCGACTAACCAAGTCAGCTCACTTCTTACCCTACAACACGATGTACACTGCAGGAAGACTCACAGATTTGTATATAAAGGAGATTATACGTTTGCACGGAATTCCCAGTAGCATCGTTTCGGATCGTGACCCACTGTATACTTTAAAATTTTGCCAAAAGTTTCAAGAGAGTATGGGCACTCGATTGGATTTCAGTTCGGCGTTCCATCCGCAGACTGATGGATAAACAGAACGGGTAAATAACATAATAGAGGATATGCTTAGTGCTTGTATGCCTGAATTTCAAGGATCATGGGATCAACACCAACCCCTGATTGAGTTTGCATACAACAATATCTTTCAAATAAGCATTGGAATGACACCTTATGAAGCTCTCTATGGAAGGCGGTGTAGATTGCCTATCAATTGGGAATAAATCGGCAAAAAGTTTATACTGGGTCCGAAAATATTTGAAGATAATGCCACTATCATTTGTATGATACGAGAGACTTAAATTGGCTCAGAGCAGATAAAAGAGTTATGCCGATATCAAAAGAACGAGTGTGGACTTTGTCATTGGTGATCACATATTCGTTAAGATATCGCCCATGAAAGGCATTATGAGATTTGGGAAGAGGGAAAAGCTAAGTCCTCGTTACGTTGGACCTTTGAAGTTTTGGGTTGAGTCGATGAGGTCACCTATCGAATTGGATTACCCCCATTGGTTGATAGGGTACATAACGTATTTCATGTATCCATGCTTCGAAAGTATGTAAAGGTTCTTACACATGTATTGGACGATCAGCTGATCGAGATGTATAAAGACATGACTATGACAAAAGAAGCGGCCCAAATTTTGGATAGAAAAGAGTAAATTCTACGCACGAGGGTTATCCTTTTAGTACTTGTCAAGTGGTAAAATCATCCTGACGATGAAAAGACTTGGGAGTGGAAGGCGGAAATCAAGGAGCTATACCCTCATTTGTTTGAGGAACATTAAATGGCAAGTGCTTTGTGTAGTGCTAATTTAAAATTTTTCCTATAATTCATGTTTGACCACTCAAATTATGAGTCATGTGTGTAGAACCAAACTAAGATCAATCAAACATAATGGTGCAAATTGATGGACTAATTATGGATGAGCTACTATCGGAATTGTGGGGTGTGGGTTAGTTATATACAAATTTGGTGTATGAGTTATGTATACAGGATGATGTATAAATTGCATTTTAGGTACAATCAAAGGCTATTTTAGCAAGAGATTTTAGAGACAAAAAAATGTCACTTCGCTTTATTTTTCAACAAATCGTTCGATCGATTTCGCAGCCTATATATATGGCATGCGATTTTTGCCCTCCACAATCAATTTTTCAAATCTATTTTTCTTCTTTCTCTTGGAGGGTACTGAATATGATTTGCAGTTTCTGGGTTAATGGTTTTCATCTCAAGGTCCATATCTCTTTCTTTGTGGATATATTCTTGCCAACTATTTATAAAGATACTTCGTTAAGTAGTAGAAGTGAGGTTTTGTAATTACCCATGCACGAGTTAACTGATCTATCACTCCAACTCTTGAGTGAGCCCAAGTCCGGTTAGTGCGAGATGGACATCCTTAGTGTAAAGCTCAGAATATAGATTTTTACTAGTGTGTGGTCAATCTTTAGACAATGTGTTGTAGAAAATCTCCATTCAACTTTGCGACTTTGACCGCGTGTAATTCCTGTTTGACGCAATGTATGTCATTCCACTTCGTAGCAGCATTTCACTGTGTGTGATTTGAATTTAGCAAATAATTACTATATTGACTACCCAAGTGTCACGTTGTTCATTTTTGAGGGAGAAGATTTCTTACAGAGGGGTAGTAGGGTACCTTTTTCTCTTTTATAGAGATGTTGAAGGGTGGATTGTCGGTGTGAACACGTGTGGGTATGCTAATTTTGGGCATAGCTCATTTGACTATGACAATGAGTGTGTGATTGTGTCAAGTGACCTAAGTCGATATGTGGACAACGAGGGGGATAAGTGTGTGTGACTTGAGGTTTGTCGTTGCGAATATTTTCATATATTAGTGATAATTGATTGTGATGACCTGGTCAAGAGGAGGTTGCATCTTGGTGAGGATACCCAAATGGGATGTGCTGAGAAATAGCCGCGAACCTTGGATTGAATTGGTTTCAAGGTAACTGAAGAAATCGAAGTGAATATTATCCGTGGTGATGTATACCTGTGTTCATGTGGGAATTAGAGACTTACGCCGATGTGATGGGTAAGGCGTTGGTTGCAGAGAAAAACATAGTGTATACCTTTTCGTGTGTGATTAATCTCAGAACAGGTTAATATGGTGTTTTAGGATGTATGATCGAAGCTATTTACTCATCTGTTGATACATGTATGTGGGGATCTTTATTGCAATTAATAGTACATGTTGACAATTAATGGTTGGACGGTTTTCTTTTCCTTTATGACGATGGTTAAATTTCAATTTTGATCCATATGATTAGTTGTGGGTTGACCATTTCATGGATAGTATGTATTGTAGTTGATTTTCTCCAAATGTAGTTTATCAAATGATTATCTTATTGGATAATCGGTGGTACGCCAATCTTGTGATAAATGGATTTTCATGCAAGATGATGGATAATTTGGTTGAGAAAAAATATAATCTTCCGTTGTGAACTCAATGTGAATAGTTGATTGCATGATTATAAGAAATTCATTTCTTCGTTCAGGGTGCGTGCGTTGTTTCATCATTATGGGTAAGTTTTTATCAACAGGAATCGTTGTTAGTGGGTTAGCATTCGGAAGAGTAGTCGTAAATTTTCAAGGACAAAAATTCCTATGGCGGGAAGAATGTAACAACCCCGAATTTATTTCGAGTATAAATTGATTCATATCTGGACGTGAGTGTTCAACTTGATGTGCATGATAAGACCTGATTACTTAAGGCAATTTTTGAGGATGAAAATTTATAAGGTGGGAAGAATATAACATCCTGAAAGAGTGTACCTCAGGATGCGTTCTTGACTTTAAATAGTGTACCTCGGGATGCGTGCCTGTCAAGTCATTTGTTTGAACAAGTGAAAGTCAACTTGATGAGTTAGGTTAGATTAGGTTTGAGGTGAAAGTGCACATGTGTGTGTGGTGTTAGATCTTTTGATAAGGTCATATACACCTATTGTGGGTGTATGTGTTTTACACCAAAGATGGGATTGGAGTAAATAGGTTAAAAGCTAAGAGAACTTATTTAACTTTGATTTTGTATTGGTGGGTGTGAAGAGAGTTAAGAAGAGAGAGAGAGAGTAGAGAAGGAGTGAATGCCAAGGAGGTTAATTCACATTGCGAATTAAAGACGGGTTTGGACATTGAATGCCGGATTCAACGCGTTGAGAATCATTGATGCAAAAGCTGAGAACCCTAGCCTTCATGACAAACCATTGAATCAACCAAGGGTTGATCTAAAAGGTGAGTATGTTGAGATTGTTGTGAACATGCTGTTAGGTAATTAAATGAAGTTTAATTAGAGAAATAAAGGATGGAAATGAAAAGGAAGAGATTTGGAAGAAATGCCCGAAAAAGGGCTGAAATTCTGACCAAATCGATTAATCGATTTGGAAAATTGAATAATCGATTTTGGTCTGGAAGTGATATGGGCGGAGAGGCCCGAAATCGATTAATCGATTTGAAAATCGATTTTTGAATTCGATTAATCGATTTGAAATCGATTAATCGTCTGAGCACCTCCAGTGGTTGGAAAATCAGGCTTGGGAAAAATCGATTAATCGATTTAAGGAATCGATTAATCGATTTTGAAAGTTAATTGATTTTGGGAGATCGATTAATCGATTTTGACAATTTTAGTTGGCTTTTGAGTTGGTCTTTGAGGTTCAGGGAGGGTCTTGTACCTTCTTTAATGCATCTTTATTGATGCCTTACTTGTGTTATGGTGTACCATAGGTGGTACGAGCAAATGTGAGCATGTTGAACCATGTTGGACCTTGATGCTTATTGATTGAACGCGTGAGGTAGGGAACACCTTGAACACGTACTTTAATTTTCAAAAGCATGTATATAGAGTAATTCATTTGAATTTTTATGCATCAAAAATGTGATTTCTAAAAGAGTGTGTGTGTGTGAATACTAAATGAACTCATAAGGTCTCCAGGGGACGTGAAATTGTGATAATGAGCATCTTGGTAATGCATTGAGCCAGTGGCATCCCAGGGATACAGATGAAATCTGTCAATAAAGTAAAAGAAAAGCTGATAAGGCCTAATATACTAAAATTAGCATGATCACACGGTGAATAACTATATGTAGTGCACTTGATATTTTTGATATTTAAAGTTTGAACAGAATACCCCACCGACGTGGCGGGATACTCACGACTGACTTGGAAGGATATCTGTGACCGGTACGGCGGCCAATCCGTACACCAGTTTTGACATCCTAGGGATGTGTTTATGAAACTAGAAACCCCGCCGCCTATGAGAAAAGGGACCTGGGTAGTATTCAGGAATGAAACATATATGAAAACTGTGTATTTAGACGACGATGGAGGGTATTCCATCGGGGCTCGATGCTATATTGCTCGAGGATTATTTAAGTTATGACTTAAGTGATTAGGCTAAATCAGTGTCCAATACCAGTGAGTTGATAATGAACAAACACAAGTAAAGTAACAGTTGCATCTAGTACATTATTAAGTTATTTAAAATGTTTTCTCAGTGATTCTATCAGATAAACCATGCTTTTAAACTGGTTTAGAATATATGTGAGAGCTTAACTTATATATTTACTTGTTTCCCTATTGAGTTAGGATGTAGCTCACCCCTTTAGACTATACGTCGTAGGTCCATTGCTAGCACCTGCAGAGGCTTGGGAAAAGTTGATCCGAGGGATTCAGATTACGTGCCTGGGGAAGAGTTAGAGCCTCCTCCTGAGGACTTCTTCTAGGGGACCCTTTGCGCACTTTGAGAGTGAGTTTTGAGAGCATTCTGTACGGCTTGGTATGTCAAGCCTTATTTTGGGAAAAGATGTAATCAAATGATATAATTCTTTTGGGCGAACCATCTGGGGTGATCTGCTTATCACCGATGGTTCGGGTCTGTTCTTCTGTCTATGTGTTGGCATGGAAGTAGAACTGTCTTTTGAACTTTTGCTTAGATTAGCGTATCTTTATTTCACGTCGTTAAGTTTACTTGTTCTATTTTGAGTAGTATTGCTTGGTCATACCAATGTTCTGTATGGACTTCAGGGGCACGACCTGGAGGGCTGTGCTGATGGCACGGGTTTCGGGGTGCCGAAATCCGGGCTGTCATAGGTACTCAACTCAATAGTATATATAAGGTCGACTTTTCGGGTCATATTGGGCATATAACGTTAACCTATCATGTTGGGTCTTATTGTCCGATACTCGGATAGATGGAAGGTTCATGATCTAAACATCTGTTGTGTGCAAGATTGGGATGAAAAATGATTTCCTTCATCTAGTTAAAGAAGTAAATGTAAGTCTGTCTAAGAGACGGGCTGGGTCGTGGCTTAACAGGCCGGCCCTAGCCCGAGCATTAATATGGCCGGCCCTATCACTAACCATACCAAGCTTTAACATTGTCGGTTTAGGAACATTGACAGAATTTTTTTCTTTTGATGCTATAAAAAATATATGAATATATAAAAATATTAAATAATTTAAATATAAAATAAAATATGTACAACACCAAATGTATAATATACAACAATAATAACACTACAAAAAAAAAGACTATTAGCGGAAGCCATAAACTGCCGCTATTAACAAAAAAATTGCCGCTAATAGTCTTAAGAGTTTTTTTGTTAATAGCGGCACTTTTTGGCTGCACAAAACTGCTGCTAATATTCTTTTTTTTTTGTAGTGTAATTAGAAGTTATATTACGTATAATAGTAAATAATGTACACCAAGGTAGTCAATAATGAAGACTGAATCGTACAAATCTATGCTAATTAGATTTAATCTACACCAATCCAACTAAAAAAAACTTATCGAATCGAGTCAATAAAAATGCATATTAATTAGTAAAATCCTTCAAAAATGGTCTAACGATAAAAAGACAGATATATTTGATCAAAATTATGATATGAATAGAAAATAAAATATATATTTAGTTTTATATATGTATGAATATGTATATATATTATATATAGCTAGGGCCATGCCGGGCCCTGTCCTATCTTGGCCCAACCCTAAAATTTTAGGGCTCTTATTAAAAGGCCTATCCTAGGGCCCTAAAAATTTGACCTTAACCCTAACGTTTAGGGCCGGCCGAGCAGGGCTTTTAGGGACTACCCGGCCCTTTGCCAAGCTTAAGTAAATGTTCTTACTTGGACTACGTGTGGTGGTTGTACCATAAAGTGGTATGTTAGTCACACCAGGCCATTCTAGTTTAATTTAATTTTGTTATCTGAGCCACATGGATAGGTTTGCAATGCAATAGATCCAGAGCCAAGCCAGGTTGACAGCTCGGCTTGGCTCGAAAATGAGAGATTTTTCTCTCTGAAGCTCGGCTCGAGAGCCAGAGCCGAGTTTTTTATTTAAAACTCGGTTCAAGTAGCATTGAGTTTGTAAAGCTCTAGCCTGGCCCGGCTTGACCTTATTAATAGTATATAATATTTCTATATATGATAAAATATATTATATATAATTTTAATATTATTTTTTTACCTTTCCCCCTTATAATTAGATTCATCTAATAGTTACTTTATAATGGATAAATATGTAATAAATATATAATCTTTATAATTATCTTTTAAAGTTTGTGCTTTTCTTCCCATTAGAATGTATAAGGGAAGCATGCGTGGATCCTATTCAAATCAAAATAGAGCCTATCTAACCTAAAATCATGTCCAATATCTGCCATTAATTCTATATTTGGAGATTATTCTAAGTTTGAATTTTGTAGCTGTATATTGTAATAGTAGCTTAGTTTTAGCCTGAGATGATTCTAAGTTTGAATTCTATAGCTGTATATTGTAACAGTAGCTTAGTTTTAGCCTTACCATTTACATGTTTCCCAAATTAGCTACTCTATCACTCTGTATATAATGTAGAACTTCTATCAATGAAAGTGAAGAAAAACTTTATTCATTGAAAATCACGACAATATCTGCTCTTTTATATGGTATCAGAGTCAGCCGACCTCTAACAAGTCACCGACCCAAGTCACTACCCTGTCTTCCTCCTCCGATCAAACTCCAAACTTTAACCTCAACACCCAACCTCCTTCTGCAGCAGATAAGCCACTCATTGCACTCAACATCACTGCCCAAATCAATGAAAAATTAACTCCCTCCACCTTTCCTCAATGGCGTGCTCAATTTGAAGCACTCCTCATTGGTTATGATTTACTCGACTATGTCGAAGGCACCCTTCGGTGTCCCTCTTCCACTGGTATCACCGCTGATGAGCTGCGCAAGACCCACTGGGTTCAACAGGATAAACTTATCCTGAGTGCTATTTTAGCATCTACATCTCCGTCAATCACCCCACTCATTGCTATGGCAAAGACCTCTCATGAAGCTTGGAAAAAGCTCACAAATTTATATGCTAGCCAATCCTGAACTTGAGCTATGTAGTTAAAGGAGGAACTCACCTTAATCCAACGTGGCACTCGGTCAATCACAGAATATCTCCATGTTGTCCAGGCCTTGGCTGATGAAATAACCATTATTGATCATCCAATTTCGGATGATGACCTAACTGTGCAACCGTGAGATTTTTTGACGATCCCGTCGCGACAATGCGCTCACTAAATAATTATTTAGAGTTGCCACCCGGAGCTTCCGGTGTCCCGGAAAACCTAGATCATTTTTATAAGCACCAAAGTGCCACAAATATGACTCTTAATCCAGTCTACACCAAAGGCTCTTGGATAGGGGCTTCGGTTATCGATCGGGAAGGTGTTAGGCACCCGATCAACCCGCTCGTAAGCGGTCTCTACTATGGCCGAGTCTATGTGGGGCTGGTTTATATAATATATATATATATATATATATATATATATATATATATATATATAAAAGAAGTAAAATGGGTGGCACTTCCCCTTGCCTAAAGGCATACCGATCCTATTGAGCCCTTCCCGCTTGCCGAAATTTGGGTAGCATGACGACTCAATTCTAGGATAAAGGAAAAGTAAAGAAGGTAGAGGAATATAGGGGAGAGCCGGAGCTCTCGGGCCCTTGTAGCACCGATGTTGACCTTTGCGTTGATGTGTCTCGGATGAGCTTTCGATAGCAAATGGGTTGAAGGAGGGCTCTGAATCTCTAAGGCTTGGTAGCTAAGAGGTAAGAGAAGAAGAATAGGGGCTAGTTCTAGCAATATCTTAAGGATTGATGGTGGAAAATGAGGTCTAAAGGATGAACTAGGGTGCTGGAATTTTAATGGACAAATGCTAAAATGGGAGGAGAGGAATAGCTAAAGCCTTTTCTCTCTTTTAAAATTTTTTCAAACCCTTTGCAAGGGGGATGCCTCTCTATTTATAGAAAAAGAGAGGGTTAGGGGGTACTTAAAAGTTAATTAGGGTTAGCAATTAGGTAATGGAAAATCTAAGGTTTTTGAGATTTTCTAGAGCTTAGAGAAGAGGGATTTGGGATTAATGGTAGATGATAGGGTGGTGACTTTAATGGAAAAAGGGAGATAACCTAAGCTAATACGGTCACTAAGGTCCTAAAGAAACACACCCCAGACTTTGGGATGGTCCACAAGTTAAACCCCTAATGTCAATTTTGCCCATTTTTTGAAGGAAAACCAGGCCCAAACTATTGGAAGTTGAAGACCCATAGGGTCCCAGCTCGGTTTTGCAATTTCCTACATAAATTCGCGATCTTCATTTCGCCATAACTTTTGATGTATAACTCTGATTGGGGCAATTTTTAGCTTATTGGAAAGTTGGAGAAGTCCTATTTCTAATGGTATATAAATTACCTTCAGAAGAGGTTTGTATAAATTTTGGTACTGGTCTCTTTAACAACTGCACAGGAGAGTTCGAAACTAGCTCTATGGGTCCGATTTTATAATTTTCTGTACAAATCTATGATCTTCATTTCACCATAACTTTTGATGTACAACTCCAAATTAGGCGATTCTTAGTTCATTGGAAAGATGGGAAGCTCTACTTTCTAATGGTATATGTCTTAGGTTTGGAAACTATCTATAAAAACTTTTATACTTCTCTTTCTAATCGCTGTTCAGGTGGGTTCGAATTGTGCCCGGGAAGGGTTCTAATAGGTCTAGGAAGGCTATAGTTGATTCCTAAGGGTTTGAGATGATTCCTAAGAGTTTTGGGATGATTCTTAAGGGTTTGGTAAATGCTTTCGGAAGCTCAAGGGTACGCCTTGCTTGAAGTATGTGTCGATCAGGCCTTGGGCCAAATTTGGGTGTCTACAGATGCCCCTTTGGTATCCGATCACTAATGATCGAATGCCAAAGAAAAGAGACATACGAAGAGGCCCAAGGCATTACTGATGGGTCTGTTGCATTCAGAACGAACTTTAAACATCAGATGAGTAACATGGTGAGAAAATGAAAGCCCTATATGTCAGAAAAAATGGTCGTTTCTCAAGGTAATCGGTCCCTAAGTGCTTAGCAACATTACTAGGCATAACCGAGGTGGAGCGAGTTGCGAAAGACCAATATGCTGGGTAAAACATCCACTTCTAGAAGATGATTAAAGATGTTTGATATTCAAGTTTCATTCTGAATATAACAGCTCTATAAGTGAGAGGGTGATCGACCCTTACTTAATGATAGGCGTGAGACAAATGTGTGAAAGTCCATGGCTTGTGTCCAATCATAAGAGGCATTGATTGCCCTATTTGAATGACCATGGGTGCCCCTGCGTGAAGCAGGGTTAGAGGTGTTTGAGCAAACCCAACGATCCTGGAGTTAATTTAGCACAACTACACGAGCGGAGCGAATATTGATGTCGCAACGCTTTTTGAGAGTGCGTGCCCTTTTTTGATAATGTGCCCCAGATCAATGAGACTTAGAGCATCCAACTTCAAATAACACTGAACGAATCCAACCGAAATTGGGTGTCTACCGAAGGAGACATCTAATCCTGGTCTCAGCTGACAATGATCTTACAAATCATTTAACTATGTATAAACATATACCCATTAGGGGCAATAAGCAACAAAGGTGATAAAAGTCTCGACCCAGAACCTGTTCAGGTACAATTTATGAGAACAAACGACCATCCTATGGATACCCAGACGCAAGGCATACACTTTACTGGGATACCTTGCCAATACAAGTTTTAAGCCTGCAAAAATAAGGGAAATGAACCCTTTTGCATGCATGTTTACACATAGTTTGATTAATGTGTAGTTTCATTTTCAACAAGTTGGTCTCAACCAACGATTGATCTTTTTCATAATGGAGTTATCCGGACGTCAAACCCCGTAGGGCACACGCCCAGACAGTGCAGACAAAGAGTCCATACCTCCGAAATCGCTTGTGATGAATCTGAAGTTAGACACTCATGTTCCTATGAATCCACAAACAGAGTGCTCATCGCAAAGATTTAGCAATAGAGTTGACCCGATTGAAACATTGATCGTTTGATCGGGATTGACACATTTGCTCCTACTTTAAAGTAGGATCCAAAGATCCAAGGTGAACCTTAGACTCAGGACATTAATGTAGCACAGCTGCGTTGCTGATAAAATATTAACATTTTACTGCATTTGAGCACGCAAGTGCGTCTACTCATTTGAGGCGTAGATCGCCTCATTTAACTAGTCATGGGTGTCCATGCTTGAAGCAGGGTTCGAGGTCTTTGGGTGAACCCATTGATCTCGAAGTTTATTTAGCACGACTGTCCGAGTGGAGCGAATAGATGTCTCAACACTTTTTAGGAGTGCGTGCTGTCTTTTCAAAGCATATTTTTTTATTATTTTATGTGGAACATTTTTTTATCCTTTTTAGTGTTTATCATTCTATGTGATTTTTTTTAGATTTTGAGTTTTTTTTAGATTTTGAGTTATTATTTTATGTGATTTTTTAAAGATTTAAAGTTATCATTCCATGGGATTTTATCACTTTATTATTTTATGTGTTATTTTTTTGTTTTTCAAAGTTATTATTTTATGTGAATGTTGGTTTTTCAAAACTATCATTTTATGGGATTTTTGGTTTTTCAAAGCTATCATTTTATGTGATTTTTTTGTCATTTTTCAAAGCCTTATATGCCTGAGACAGTCCAGATTCCCTCTCTTTTCTTTTTGACTTGGTCTTCTTGACTGATTCTTTTTCTCCTTGCTTTCCCAAGGGCGGGTCCATCAACATATATTGAATTTTATATTCTTGAGAGACCTTTATACGTCTATGGACCCGCTTTCCAACTCTCCCTTACATGGAGGGTCCAAAACCAATTTACTCATTTCGTTGGGCTTGGGGCCCAATTTTCTTAAAAGTTGGCTTGGGAGCTTGAACGAGAGCGAGCTTGTTGAATTGGAGCAGCTTGGGTTATCACGTCTTCCCTTCTTTCTTGATGTTCCTCTACGGTGGGACCTACTTCATGCGGCAACCTCTTTTTGGGATACAAATGTGCATGTGTTCTGTTTTGGGAAGCGAGAGCTAACTCCAACCCTTGAGGAGGTATCTAATTTATCTGGCATGAAGCTTCACAGAGGCCTCGCAAGAGTCATGCTGAAGTTGGGCTACTCCAAATCCATTTTCCTTACACTTGGTTTGAAGAAATTTGAGTATGAGAAAAGTCTCGTTGGGGGGCCCACAAGGTGGTCGATCAAATTCCTCAAATAACTTTTCGGTGATGAAAGTCTTCGACAATTGTAGGGTAGGAACATCTTCAATGTGAAAGCCTTTGCTCTCGGTCTTATCTTGGAAGTCCTTTTCTTTACTTGGGGAGAGAGCTTCTCTCTAGCTCTTTTCGATGTTTTGATCGAATTGGCAGAGGGCCGATCAATGATGCATTCGGTCCTTGCTGAACTGTATCGATGTCTTGATACGTTTGCTCTGGGCAACATGGAGAACCTCAGGGGATGTCCTTTGTTGCTTCAAGTTTGATTAGGTGAGCATCTCACTATCTTAGGACCCATGCCATACTTTTATATTGCTCGAGGTGAGGCGGCTCGATGCTTTTTGGGTAGGTGTCACTTGCTTTCGTAGGGTGATTCGTTAGCTTTGAAGCTTTGGTTGACTGACGCTGAGCTGATATGGAGGCTTCCTTGGTTGGACCGGACCTTCCCAATAGTTCATTCCAGAGACCATGAGAGCATCACCTTTCTAGGATTGACTGGCAGCACCTTCTATTTCCCATTTCGAGTGTTACGTCAGTTCGGCTGCTCTCAGTAGGTGACTTGATCTTTTTTAGGGGGTCCTCCGGGGACGTGGATCGGATGCTACCCTTTGGGAGACGCGTTAGTCGACACTAATGTGTGATATGGAGCAGGGAGATTCAGTTCAGTCTTTCCCTGAGTATGAGGCTTGGCTATCGGTTGAGCAGCTTGCTGCAGATCATCTGGATCAACTGGAGAGTATTGGTGTGGGAGGCCCCTGGCCGAAGAAGGAGACGGCGCTCCAAGCCCGTATTGAGTTGTTGACTGGTGAGAAGAGGGTCCTGCATGAGCTTTTAGCACAAGAGAAAGTTAGAGCAGGGATAGCAGAGAGCAAGGTCCTTCGTCTGAAAGGATCTTTGAGTGTTGCCCTTAGAGCTACTGATGCGTCTTGAAAGAGGTATAAGAGCTTGCATGGTCGTTGGTTGACCGAGTGGAATGTTTGAGAGGATGGTTTTCGCGCTGAGATTAGTTCCTTAAAGCGCGAGCTGGGCCGTTGATTCTTTCCTACACATATAACTTTTTGCACAAATCAGATACATAGAAAAGGGGTGTAAGAAACCCCTTCACAGATACACACATCTTTTTGGTATACATATTTTCTTTATGTTTTTGTTTTTTTTTTTTTTTATAAAAAGAAAGAAAGAAAGCTAGACATCACACTGACTATTTTTGGGATGTGGTGTAAGCGGTGCATTTGTAAAAAAGAAAAATCTATTATATTTACACAGACTTTTTCATTCTTTTTATTTTGTGTGTTTTTTTTGGGTGTGGTGCCTTAATCACTGGGTGAGATCTCGGGTCCTCTTTTGAGCATGGTCGAACCCCCCCCCTCCTTTTTTTTAATGGTTGGGTCTGAGAGAGTTTCAACAGCTTTACCAACACTGGAATTTCAATCCCCTTGGACTGAATTAAACCTTTCTCCTTACCTTGAGTCATACGTTTGATGAAGTAGTTCCACAAAGGCAATTCTGGTCAGGGTCTGATTTGAACTAACATGAGCGGCCCAGTCGGAAAAAAAAGGGTAACAGGAAGAGTAACCAAGGAGGGCTCCTCAAACATCAATTACTTCAAACATTTCACCTTTCTTTTCTCTTACCCCAAGCGCCCTTTCGGGTTTTCACCTGGTCCGCACAAGCTTGCTATTTTTACCCGTAATGCCCTTTCGGGTTTTCATCACGTCCATCTTACTTTGAGCTTGTATTTTTATTTTATTTTTTATTCTTTTTATTTCTTTTATTTTCATTTTTCTCTTCTTTTCTTTTTCAAAAGCCACGACATAGACGTCGATTCTGTCATAGCCGGCTGGATGGGGTTCTGGTGTCGTCTCACAACTTGGCTTGTGTTGACTTAACAGATATTATGACTGCTTCTGAACCTAAAAGAGGGCTTTCTTTAGGGTGTAGCTTGGTCATGGGTTAGGTTAGGATTTGAAGGTATGCTGGGCTAAAAAGGGTTTCCTTGATACGGCTTCAGTTTTCCCAACATACTTTCTTCCTTAGGGGTTTTAATGTACATGGCCCGTGATTCTTCTACATTTTTTTTATTCTTTTTGCTCCATTTCAGGAAATCTCTTTTTGACGTTTTGCTTTTTTAATTTTTTTTTGGATTTTGATAGTAACTTTACTTTCCTTTTTTTATATATATACACACACATTTGTTTGGGGGAAGGGGTTTATTGAAAGAAAGGCCCAGGCTCAAATGGGGTAGCAAAAGATATCATCATTTTTAGGGATGCTTTCTGGCTACTATGTTTGGAATGATGGCCTCTTTTGGACAGTTCTTAAGTAGTCATGTATCCGTTTCACCAATACATACCTTATCATGATAGACTAAGTGTAAAACTGTCGGGACGCATCTAGCATTGATGGGCTTAGGAAGATTATCTCCGTCCATAGTGGCGAGGTGGATGGCGTATCCCGGCAGCACTTCTCGGACGATATTAGGTCCTTCCCAGTTTAGCTTGAACTTCCCTCTCGGATCGGCGTGGAGGGATGGAAAGATCTTTTTCAACATGGTGTCTCCTATCTTCAAATCTCAACTGCGGACACATTTATTGTAAGCACGTGCGATTCACCTCTGGTAAACTTGAGTATGGAACAAGGCTAGGAGTCTTTTCTTGTCTAATAAGTTCAATTGGTCAAAACGAGATCTCTCTCTCTGCTTCAGGTAAGCTTGATTCCATGAGGATTCAGAGCGAGGGTACTTCGACCTCTACCAGTAGGACGCCTTCGGTTCCATACACAAGGGAGAATGGTGTTACCCCTATAGCAGTATGGATCGACGTTCTGTAGGCCCATAAAGCAAATGGCAGCATTTAGCTCCAATCTCGGTAGGTGACGACCATTTTCTCTAGGATGCGGACGACCGTCTTGTTCACAGCTTCCACCACTCCATTTGTTTGAGGCCGATAAGGTGACGAGCGATGGTGCTTGATCTTGTATTGCTCGTAAAAAGCCCGGATATGTTTATTCGCAAAGTTTATGTCATTGTCCGTGATGATGTCCTTGGGTACTCCAAATCGGCACACAATATCACTCTTGAGAAACTTTTCGACGTGACTGGCCGTGATGCTAGCATATGATGCCGCTTCTACCCACTTGGTAAAGTATTCAATGGTGACGAGGATGAGCCAATGTCCATTTGATGCTTTTGGATTAATCATGTCGATGACGTCAAGGCCCTAGGTAGCAAATGGCGAAGGAGTGGTCATACAGTGAAGATTGATGGTAGGAGCGTGTATCAGACTAGAGTGTTCCTGACACTTGCAACATTTTTGAACATGTTTACAACAATCTAATTCCATAGTGGTCCAAAAGTATCCCTGTCAAAGAATTTTGTTGGCGAGCATGTGACCGCTGACGTGGGCTCCGCATACTCCCTCATGGATCTCCTTCATAATATTGACTGCTTTACTTTATGTAAGGCACCTGAGCAAGATGTTATTATAGGATCGCTTGTAAAGGCACTCCCCGCAAATGACGTAGCCTGCTGCTAGATGTTGAATGGTTCGTTGGTCCGTCTTGGACGTACCCTCAGGGAAAGTTAGTGTCTTGAGTAAATTCTTGATATTTGAGAACCAAGGTGGCTCATCATCAGGCTTTATAGGCTCCTCAATCTAGAGGCAAAAGGCCAGCTCATTTCTTTGCTTGATCATGATTGGCTTCATCTTAGCACTAAATGGGATTTCTATCATTGATGCCAACTTTGCTAGTGCATCGGTGAAGCGATTCCTTATCTGGGGGACATATGAGAATGTCAAGTCTTTGAAGCAAGCTATTAGAGCCTCAAGGTGCTCATGGTAAGGGATCAGTTTCTCATCTTTCATCTTCCAATCTCCATTTGTCTTACATATAATCAACTGTGAATCATCGAATACTCAGAGGTGGGCTATATTCAGATCGAGAGCCGCTTGCAAACTGGCGGCACAAGCTTTGTACTCGGCCATGTTGTTAGTGCAAGGAAAGTTGAGCTTGATAGAGATAGGTACATGGGATCCTTTCGGTGAAATCAAAATGATGTTAACTCCCTATCCCTTAGCATTGGCTGCCCCGTCAAAGTGCATTACACCCAAGATTTCTCTACTTCCTCAGTATCATCTTCTGTCATGAACCGGATGTCCTCATCGGGGAACTCAGTTCTCAAAGGTTCATAATCTGGCAAAGGATTATCGGCAAGTTGATCGGCGAGTGCCTGCCCCTTGATCGACCTCTGAGTGACGTACGTGATGTCAAATTCAGACAATAAAAGTAATCATCGTGCAGTCCGCCCAGTGAGAGTCAGCTTCTCAAACAGGTATTTCAACGGGTCCATTCGGACCAAAAGTAGAATGGCTTGAGATAGTAAGTAATGGCGGAGCCTCTGAGTAGCCCATAGAAGAGCCAGGCATGTAGCCCATAGAAGAGCCAGGCATGCTTTCTCCAGATAATAATAGTACATCTCATAATCAGTGAACTTCTTGCTCAGATAGTAGATGGCCTGCTCTCTTCTTCCATCTCATCATGTTGTCCTAAGACACATCCCATCGAGACTTCTGTCATGGAGAGATACATCACGAGTAGTCTCCCCAGCTCAGGTGGTACCAAAATAGGTGGGTTAAGGAGATAGCTTTTAATTTTATCGAATGCTGCCTGGCAGTCATCGTTCCATTCAACGGGTGAGTTCTTCCTTAGTAGCTTGAAGATCAACGTGCAGATTGGAGTTAGCTGTGCAATGAATCGACTGATATATTATATTCTACCCAAGAACCCTCTAACTTCCTTCTTAGTAGACGGTGGCGGCATTCTGTGATAGCTTTGACTTTGACTGGGTCGACCTCGATCCCTCTCCTGCTTGCGATGAATCCTAATAGTTTCCTTGACATGGTGCCAAATGCGCACTTCTGTGGATTTAGACGTAATTTGTACTTTCTCAACCTCTCGAACAGCTTCTGGAGGTTTACCAAGTGATCACTGCGCTTCGGTGACTTGGTTATCATATCATCAACATATACTTTAATTTCTCAGTGCATCATGTCATGAAATAGTGCGGTCATCTCTCTCTGGTATGTTGTACCGGCATTCTTTAGCCTAAACGGCATGACTCGATAGCAAAAGGTCCCCCAGGGGGGATGAGTGCAGTCTTCTCTCGACTACCTTTGCCATATTAATCTGATTGTATCCTGAGAACCCATCCATGAAAGAAAGCATCCCGTGCTTAGCAGAGTTATCGACCAAGATGTCGATGTGCGGCAATGGAAAATCGTCTTTCGGGCTCTCTTTATTCAAATTTTGAAAATCGATGCATATGCGGACCTTTCTATCTTTCTTTGGCATAGACACAATATTGACTAGCCACTGTGGGTATTTGGATACCATGAGAAACTCTGTGTCATACTGCTTGATGACCTCGTCCTTGACTTTCAACATCCACTCGGGTCGGAGACGTCTCAGCTTTTGCTTAACCGACTTCATATCAGGGTAGAGAGGCAACACGTGCTCGACCAAATTGGTGTCCAGACCAGGTATGTCCTCGTACGAGCAGGCAAAAAAGTTTTGGTATGACCGAAGGAAATAAATCATGCCTTTTCTTTCTTCAGGAGACAGCGACGTTTCGATTTTGGTAATTCGGAGAATCTCCTTAGTCCCTAGTTAATGTCCTCGATTTCCTCAACAATAGGGGTAGGGCCATCCTCAAACTCAACAAACAGGTCAAGGAGCTCATTGGGGAGCTCCTCCAAAGAGATATCCTCATCCAGACTCGTAACACCTACCTCTCCTTGTATTTCTACAGGGAAGGGTCGATTTTACATGGGACGGGTATTTCAATTAAGGCATCTTTTTGTGGGACTTTATTTGGAATTTTAAATGACAATATTTTTAGACTTTATACTTTTTCAATGTTTTTGAGATTTTGTATTTTTTCAATACTTTTGAGTTTTTATATTTTTTCAATATTTTTGAGATATTTATTTTCTTCGGAGACGGACCCCTTGGCAGCACGAGTCTGTGTATATACAAGGTATTACTTGCCAAGGGCTTATCTTAATTTTTGTAGGTTATTTTTTTTTAGAAAATGGGTACCAAATGTTAGGCCACTCTCCGCTTCTAGGGTTTGGGGCAAAGATGCCTAGTTGGGTACCTGAGGGGCCGCTCTTTTACCTGTTTGGATGGAGGACACTGACTGATACAACTCTTTGGAGTCAGCCTCCATCATGTTGATCCCCATTTTGTCTGAGATGATGCCTTCAAAGGTTAAAACAACTTTGTGGTGATTCACCATAGGGGGAGTTTGTTCAAGCACGGGCCGTCGTTCCTCAAAAAGGGATAACGCAGCCAATTCTATTTCTAGGCTGGGAAGGGTGATGTAAAGATTGGTGGGGTGAACTAGTGTTATAGGCTTGTGTGGGGTTAATCGGGTTTTCCCATTCCGGTCAATCTTCATAACCTCGACACTTATTGGAGTGGGGTATGGTGAGGCCATTGGGCTTGTGAAAAGGTTTGAAACTGACTTTAGGATGTTAGAATATTGGTGAATTGGGGCTCCTGTAAGGCATGGGTTTGAGCTGGGTATGAGGGTTGTGAATGGGCAAAATTTTAGAGGAATTGTGAAGGGTATGGGTGTGAGGTTCCAAGGTTTTGTTGGGCTTGAGTTTGGGCTATGAAGCCTTGGGAGGGTTGGGCTACAAAGCCTTGGTCATGGTAGGTTTGGGCCATGGGCCATTGATGGGTTTGGGCCATGAGCCCCTGGTGGGTCTAGGCCATGGGCCCTTGTTGGGTATGGCCCATTAGGCCTTAATGGGTCTGGGCAATGGGCCCTTATTGGGTCTAGCTCATTGAGCCTTGATGGGTCGGGCCCATTGGGCCTTGATGGTTTGGGCCATGGGCCCTTGGTGAGTCTGGGCCATGGGCCGTTATTTGGTCTGGCTCATTGGGCCTTGATATGTCTGGGCCATGGTCCCTTGTTGGGTTTGGCCCATTGGGCTATGGGGCCTTGGGACATGTAGGGAATGAGGGTTTGGGCCATTAGGCCTTGGGATATATGGGTAATGGGAGATTGAATGGTGTGGATGATGGGGGGTTGATGGGAGTCATGGGGGAGTGAGGCATGGAGGCTTGATAGGGTATGTGATGGATCCATGGGTGTGTGGTATGGATGAGGGGGGATGTGTTGGGAGGCCTTCCACCTATTGTAGGTTTGGACCATTTCTTCCATCATGGCTATGGAAGGGAGATCGGATGAAGATGGGTTATTTGATGTTTGGAGGGGCATGGATGGGGTGGATGTGGAGGGTAAATTGGGCATGATCCCGAAAAAATCAGGCATGACCAAGGTAGGAGATGGGATATGGGGTGGATTGGAGGAATGAGGTGGGGCATTGGAAAAGGGGGATGGGTTAGAAATGTATGAGGATGATGAAGGGTAAGGTGTGGATGTTTGGGAAAAATCGGGCATGGCCCCGGTAAAAACAGGCATGACCCGAGTAGATGGGGGGATTTGTGGGGGGTTGGATAGGGTGGGGGTGACATATGTGAATGAGGGCGAATCGGGCCTATGTGGGGAAGATGGAAAATGGGGCATGGATGTGGATGCCAGAAGTTAGGTGGATGAGAAATAGGGTATGTTGGATGGATTTTGAATGGGTGTGGAAGGGAGATGAGATGGGTTGGAGAGGGCCATGGACGGAGGTATGGCTTAGGAAAATGATGGGAAATTTGGACTTTGGGTATTTTGGGAAATGGTGGAAGGGAAAATGAGGGCACCAAACGGGCCGGTTATGGTGAGGTTTGATTGGGCAAGGGGGGTGGAAGTAAAGGCTTCTTCGGTATGGGAATGGGTTGGAGAATGTGGCGGGAATGAGTCGGGATCGGCAGAAGCCGGGTCAACGGCCCATGACATGTCTCGGTATCGAGTTGGGTATGGGCGCCTCAGATGGAGCCCGTAAAGCTTCCTCCTTCTTCCTCTACGGGATGACAGAGGGTACGTTGATGTCGTTGTGCCGACACCAATCAAGACTCTATTTTAAATTTTTTTTGGATTTTTATAAGTGAAAAAGGAAATGAGCATTTCGGGGCCTTGTGAATTTCCTTCTCGGGTGGCTTTCGTACCCTAAATAGGTCCCGCAGTAACGGTTCCAAAGTACTTCGAAAGAATCAAAGGGAAATCCCTTGATCTATTGAAGGCATGGAAATCAATGCAAACAACTCGATCCCCCGAAACGTATCAAAAAGAAGTTACCTTCTGTTGACCGGTGAGGGCGTATTGGGTGTCAAAAATTGTGGGGCCTAAAGAGAGGCACTAAATACACTGATCGGGGAGTCCAAGATGTGAAATAGGCCACAAATTCGGACTGAGCTGCTTAGGACCACACTGGCGCAACTATTACTTGCGCTAGAGCAAAAGGGCTCTCCAGTTTGCTTGGCAGTAGCAGGCTTGGTCTGAAATGGGTCTCCAAATTGGCTTTTGGTGGAAGCTAGGCGTCCGGGGATTGACTGATTATATGATCCGCTCTCTTTCTCACCGAACCTAAAGGTTTGAGGCCAAATTGGATTCACTATCGCTCACTTTTTCCCGAGTTTTAAGCTTGGTAACGAGAAGGTTACCCACCCGATATACCTCAAGTGCAAGCACTTTTCTTAGGTACTAGGTGGGCTAGGACTTTTCCGGATCATCACCATTAGGGGCTGCCGCCGTACCAAGACCCGGGTGGTTGTATGTGTGCCTAAATAATCCAACCCTTTAAAATCTACCCCGCAAAAAAAAAAAAAAAAAAAAAAGTTAAATCCCCTTTGTTGGTTTAATTTTATTTCACTTTTATGAAAATTTTCTTAAGTTCAAAGATTGGGGGTAATGATCCCGTGCCGCCTCTACAGACCGGCATCCACTCTTAAGATATGATAAGAAATAAGAAAAATGACGGGGCCAGTCAAGCGACTAGACGGAAAATATAAAGTGCTGAATTATAAAGCCGAATCGTAGGGGTAAGTAAAGAAGGTGCCAGTCATGGGACTAAGTGAAAATTGCTTAAATTTAAAGCCGAATTATAGGGGTAAGTAAAGAAGGTGTCAGTCAAGTGACTACGCAAAAATTGCTGAAATTTAAAGTCGAATAGTAGGGGTAAGTAAAAAGAAGGTGCCAGTCAAGTGACAAGGTGAAAATTGCTGAAATTTAAGCCGAATCGTAAGAGTAAGTAATAAAGGTGTCAATCAAGTGACTAGGCAAAAATTGCTGAAATTTAAAGCTGAATCGTAGGGATAAGTAAAAAAGGTGCTAGTCAAGTGACTAGGCAAAAATTGCTTAGATTTAAAGCCGAATCGTAGGGGTAAGTAAAGAAGAAAAAAATAGCAAAAAGGTTAGTAAATTAAAAATAAAAATAAGGCCAAATACCAGAGGGGAAGCTCTACTAGCTACTCCCCAGCAGAGTCGCCATCTGTCCAATCGTGAGATTTTTTGACGATCCCGTCGTGACAATATGCTCGCTAAATTAATATTTAGAGTCGCCACCCGGAGCTTTTGGTGTTCCGAGAAACCTAGATCATTTTTATAAGCACCAAAGTGCCACACATATGACTCTGAATCCAGTCTATGCCAAAGGCTCTTGGATAGAGGCTTCGGTTATCGATTGGGAAGGTGTTAGGCACCCGATCAACCCGCTCGTAAGCGGTCTCTACTATGGCCAGGTCTATGTGGGGCTGGTTTAAAATATATATATATATATAAAGAAGCAAAATGAGCGGCACTTCCCCTTGCCCGAAGGCACACCGATCCTATTAAGCCCTTCCCGCTTGCCGAAATTTGGGCAGCGTAACGGCTCAATTCTTGGATAGAGGAAAAGCAAAGAAGATAGAGGAATAGAGGGGAGAGTCGGAGCTCTCGGGCCCTTGTAGCACTGATGTAGACCTTCGCGTTGACCTGTCTTGAATGAGCTTCCGATAGCAAATGGGTTGAAGGAGGGGTTTGAATCTCTAAGGCTTGGTAGCTAAGAGGTAAGAGAAGAAGGCTAGGGGCTGGTTCTAGCTAGATCTCAAGGATTGATGGTGAAAAATGAGGTCTAAAGGATGAATTAGGGTGTTGGAATTTTAATGGGCAAATGCTAAAATGGGAGGAGAGGAATAGCTAAAGTCTTTTCTCTCTTTTAAATTTTTTCAAGCCCTTTACAAGGGGGGGTGTCTCTCTATTTATAGAAAAAGAGAGGGTTAGGGGATACTTAAAAGCTAATTTGGGTTAGCAATTAGGTCATGGGCAATCTAAGATTTTTGGAGTTTTCTAGAGCTTGGAGAAGAGGGATTTGGGTTTAATGGTAGATGATAGGGTGGTGACTTGAATGGCAAAAGGGAGATAGCCTAAGCTAATAGGGTCACTAGGGTCCTAAAGAAACACACCCCAGATTTTGAGATGGTCCACAAGTCAAACCCCCAATGTCAATTTTGGTCATTTTTTGAAGGAAAATCAGGCCCAAACTTGTGAAAGTTGAAGACCTGCAGGGGCCCGGCCCGATTAATTTTGCAATTTCCTGCATAAATTCGTGATCTTCATTTTGCCATAGCTTTTGATGTATAAATCTGATTGAGGCTATTTTTAACTTGTTAGAAAGCTGGGGAAGTCCTTTTTCCAATGATATATAACTTAGCTTGATAAGAGGTTTTTATAAATTTTGGTATTACTCTCTTTAACCACTGCTCAGGAGGGTTGAAAACTTGCTCTATGGGTCTGATTTTATAATTTCCTACACAAATCTGTGATCTTCATTTCACCATAACTTTTGATGTACAACTCCAAATTAAGTGATTCTTAGTTCATTGGAAATATGGGAAGCTCTACTTTCCAATGATATATGCCTTATGTTGGAAAACTATCTATAAAAATTTTAGCACTCCTCTTTCTAATTGCTGTTCAAGGGGGTTCAAATCGTGCCCTGAAAGAGTTTTAATAGGTCTGGGAAGGCTAAGGTTGATTCCTAAGGGTTCAGGATGATTCCTAAGAGTTTTGGGATGATTCCTAAGGGTTTGATAAATGCTTTCGAAAGCTCGGGGGTACGCTTTTCTCGAAGTATGTGTCGATCGAGCATTGGGCCAAATTTGGGTGTCTACACTAACCCTTTATGTGTTAAATGGTTTAGGTCCAGATTTTTGGGAGATTGTAGCACCTATTCGAGCCCGAGAATTATCATTGGTCTTTGAAGAGTTGCACGACCTTCTAGTTGGGCACGAAGCATACCTAAGGAGCTTGGAAGCTGCAACGCAGCAATTGGTTACTTCCGCCAACTTCACAAAGACGAAGCAGTTTGCGCAAGGGGGGAGTCAATCGTGGTCCTTCAAGAAATATGATACTGCACATGGGCCTCAAGGCTCCAGCTCAGGCCAACATGTTAATGGAGCCCAACGTGATGGACGTCGCTACAACAACAACTCTGGCAGGCCCAATAATTCCAATTGGCGTTACTAGCCAAAATGCCAATTTTGTGACCAGTTGGGCCATATTGCCAAGTCATGTCCTCATTTCCATTCACCAAATATTTCTATCAATTGTGCTACAACCTCTAATGGAATGGATAAAAATTGGTTACTTGATTCGGCTGCTTCTCATAATATCACTGGCGATTTTTCAAATTTATCTATTCATTCCGAATATAATGGAACTGACGAAGTAATTCTCGGTGATGGTTCAGGTTTGGCAGTCTCACACATTGGTTTTTTGACTTTGCACTCTCCTCACTGAACTTTTACATTGTGTGATAGTCTTTGTGTTCCAAACCTTTGCAAAAATTTAATTTCCGTTCATCATCTCACCAAATAAAATAATGTCTTTGTTGAATTTCACCCTTTTTATTTTCTTGTGAAGGACAAGATTACGGGGGCGATTCTACTAAAAGGAGCATGTAACAATGGCATCTACACCTTCCCGGAATCAATGGTGGTGTCAAAAAAGGTTGCTAATGTTTATGAACAGACTTCTATTGATGGATGGCACAAGCGTCTTGGGCATCCTTCTCTTAAAATTGTCCATCATCTTGTTAAGAATTTTTCTCTTCCTATTTCATCAAATAAAAATTTATCTTCACTATGTCATTCATGTTCTATCAATAAAGCTCATCAACAACCCTTTCGTGTCAATAGTCTCCACAACCATGAGTCACTTGAACTTATTTACACAGATGTATGGGGTCCTGCTAGTTATACTGGAAATGATGGATCACGATATTACCTCATTTTTGTGGATCATTATACAAAATATATATGGTTCTATCCAATGGTCACTAAATCCAATGTTTCTAATACTTTTCCGCATTTCAAAAAGTTTGTTGAAACCTGTTTTCAAAAATCAATCAAAACACTATACTCCAACAATGGTGGTGAGTTTATTGCTTTAAAATCATATCTATTGCTTCATGGCATAACTCACTACACTACAGCTCCACACACACCGCAACAAAATGGTGTCTCTGAATGTCGTCATCGTCATCTCGTTGAAACGGGCCTTACGCTTCTTCATGATGCAAATCTTGATTTCTCTTATTGGCCTTATGCCTTTCAAACAGCCTCTTACCTCATAAACAAACAACCTACACCTCTCCTTTAGGGAAAATCGCCTTTTGAAGTCCTTTTTGGTCAAACACCAAATTATTTGAAATTAAAAGAATTTGGTTGTATTTGTTATCCTCTCACACGACCCTATAACTCAAATAAAATGCAGCCCAAATCCAAATCCTGTCTTTTTCTAGGCTATTCACCAACTTAAAACGCATACAACTGTTTTGAACCTCAAAACAAAAAAAAAAATTGTCTCACGGCGTGTGCTGTTTGATGAAACTCAACCACACTCCAGCCTCTCTTAAACCTTGTCTTTCGTGTCAACTCAGAAAAATCCAAAACCTCCCCAATTTCTTCCTCTCCTTTTCTGTGCCCAGCAGATTGCTGTGACTTCATCAATGGTGTCCGGTGCACCAGCATCATCGCCTCCTCTGGAAGGTCCACCTGCCATTGTCGCATCCTCCTCAGTTAATTTTGGACCCTCTAGTTCTTTAATTCATGATTCCTTGCAAGTTCTAGATCACACCACACCACATCCGAATCCTCCTTTCGATGCCAATAGGACTGATTCTCCCTTACATCTTCCACCACAAGCTCCTATTCCTTCTACGGATACACATCTAGGTCCAGATCTTCATCTCCCAACTTTGAATGTCACAGCCCCTCCCCAAACCAATACTCCTCCCCAACAGACTCATAATATGACCACAAGATCAATGAACAAAATTTTCAAACCAAAATAGATCCATACAGTGTCCAAACACCCTCTTCCCCAAACCATAGAACCAACGACTGTGAGCCAAGCCATTTCTCAACCTCACTAGCGTGAGGCCATGTCCAATGAGCTCACTGCTCTAATGAAACATGGGACCTGGGACCTAGTTTTACCACCCTCAAACTGTACACCCGTGGGCTATAAGTGGGTCATCTAAGTAAAAAGGAACGCTAATGGGTCAGTGGACAGATTCAAAGCCCGTCTAGTTGCTAAGGGTTATAATCAATGCCCTGGTGTTGATTACAAAGAAACCTTTAGCCCTGTGGTTAAACTAGCAACTATTAGAGTTGTATTATCTATTGCCGCATGAATGGATGGGATCTGAGGCAAATGGATGTCAACAATGCCTTTCTAAATGGTGAATTAACTGAGACTATTTTTATGGCGCAACCCGCAGGGTTCAAAGACTTGTCCAAACCTAACCATGTTTGCAAGTTAAAAAAGGCAATTTATGGGATTAAACAAGCCCCACGAGCTTGGTACACAACACTCAAAAATGCCATTCTTCAACTAGGTTTTCACAATTCCAAGGCCGACTCCTCACTCTTCATTTATAGCCAAGGCTCAAATCTTTGTTATTTCCTGGTTTATGTTGATGATCTGGTCATTACCGGAAATAATTCAATTCTTGTGGCCAATATTATTAAGCAGCTAGGTGATATGTTTTCTCTCAAGGATATGGGTTCTTTTCATTTCTTCTTGGGGATTGAAGTGATTCCTACTCGGGCTGGGTTATTCCTCTCACAACATAAATATGTTCATGAACTTTTAGCCAACAAAAGTATGAGTGGTGCTAAGGATGTCTCAACACCTCTCTCTACAACTCAATCCCTTCAATTGGCTGATGGCACTGCTGCTGTGGACATCTCCAAGTTTCGTAGAATTATTGGCCCCTTCAATACCTTTCCTAGACCCGTCCAAACATCTCATTTACAGTCAACAAACTTTCTCAATTTATGCAAAGCTGACTACAAATCACTAGTCAGCAACCAAAAGGCTTCTCCGCTACTTAAAACAAACCATTTTTTATGGTATTCAGATCCACAAAGGTGGAACTCCCATATTAAGGACTTACTCGGATACCGATTGGGCTGGAAATGTGGATGACCGCACGCCAACTTCTGCCTATATCAGTTTTTTGGGCTCTAATCCCATTTCTTAGCGCTAAAAGAAACAAAGAGCCATTGCATGATCCACAACAGAGGCTGAATACCCGAGCACTAGCTAATTCGGCTTCCGAGATAATGTGGTTGTCCACTCTTCTCAAGGAACTAGCATTTCCAATCACAGAATCTCCCCAGCTACTATGTGATAATCTCGGAGCCACACATCTCAATTTTAACCCAGTCAATCATTCGTGCATGAAACATATTCAAATCGACCTTCACTTTGTGCATGACTTAGTGCAAAAAGAAAGCCTCCAAGTTAAACATGTACATACTCAAGACCAATTAACTGATCTGTTAGCAAAGTCATTGTCGAGACAACACACGAAATTGCTACGTAACAAGATTGGTCTTGTCGATGGAAGCTCAATCTTGCGGGGGCGTATAAGGGAAGCATGTGTGGATCCTATTCAAATCAAAATAGAGCCTGTCTAGCCTAAAATCATGTCCAATATTCTACCATTAATTCTATATTTGGAAATGATTCTAAGTTTGAATTCTATAGCTGTATATTGTAATAGTAGCTTAGTTTTAGCCTGAGATGATTCTAAGTTTGAATTCTATAGTTGTATATTGTAACAGTAGCTTAATTTTAGCCTTACCATTTACATGTTTCCCAAATTAGCTTCTTTATCACTCTGTATATAATGTAGAACTTCTATCAATGAAAGTGAGGAAAAACTTTATTCATTGAAAATCACGACAATATCTGCTCTTTTATAGAATGATCATAGATGTGTGTCACATGGTGTAATGATAAACCATATTTCAATGGTGTGAGATAAAAAGTGGCATTTTAGAAGTGAAAGATCATTTAAACACTACTTGGTGTTTAAATGTCGGTCAAGAGCCATTATCTCAAAAAAAATATTAGAACTTTTATTTATTAAATTTTATTAAAGCTTCATGCATCTAATAAAAAAAAGATAATATTTAAAATAACATTATGAAAAAAAATATAATAAAACTTATTTAACTTGAAGTTCGGTTCGGCTTGGCTCAAGCTCGATGAGCATAGAGCTCAGACTTTTCAGACTCGAATGGCCTAGAGCTAAGCTCTAGCTCGTATAAGGTAATTGGCAGGCCGGGTGGGACTACTCTTTCCTATTTGGGGGACCCAGTGAAAATTGTGGGATCTAATTAAAACTATGTAATTCTTTCTTTTGTTGCAATAATCATCGGTAAAAAAAGATTGTATTGCAAATAATATTTTTATTTAATAATAATAAACGTAGACAAAATACAAATGAAAGATAAGAGAATCCTTTTTTTAAGGAGGAGCACTCCTGCAAATTGTGTTTTTGGAATAGTTCTCTGCTAGCTTCCTGGGAGAGCATGATTTATCTGCTTTAGCAAGTTCCTTTTCTCTTTGCTAAACCCTTGCTATCTGCTTTTACAGTTCTCTCTTCTAGCTGTTAATTCCCACTACCAAGGATCAAAATATTGGGTAAAATTTTGGTTTCGGGCTTGATCGAAACAGAAATTTTGAACTAAAATTTCGGCCGAAAATTGAAAATTTGGCCGAAATTTTGGGTCCCATACATATTGGGACCAAAATTTCGGTCCAAATTATCATTTCGGTGGGGGCCGAAACCAATAATTTCGGTCATTTCGGCCAAAATTTTGATCCTTGCCTACTACAAAAAAGAAAACTATTAGCAGCACCAAAAACTAACGCTATTGACAAAAAAATTGCCGCTACTAGTCCTGTCGCTATTGAAACAAGAAGTTTTTTTGTTAATGGCGGCAGTTTTTTGTGCCGCTAATAGCCATATTTTTTGTAATGTCCCTACGAAGCATGATTTACCTGCTACAACAGTTCTCTGATGTTCTCTACTCACTCCTTGCTAGAACATATTTTATTTGCTCTGACAGGGACTTAGCAAAGAGTATGGAGGTAACTATAAGAGCAGGTAAATCTTACTTTGGAGGGAGTTAACAAGGAGGAGAGGGGGATCTACTAAAACAAGTATATTCGGATATTCGACTCTGACAGAGAGATGACAAAGAATTATACCAAGCACAACCTTAGTGCTCCATTGATTCCCATGGTTTTACCAAACGTGCTCCTGGGCTGCTCTCGTGCCTCACCATAGCGAGAGAACGAGTCCTTTTAAGCCCATCTCTATAATTAATATCAATAGCAACTTAAATGTGTTAACATTAGGGGTGGCAACGGGGTCGATTTGTAGCAGGCTCGAGTAATCCCAAACCAGTCCTGGCGAATTTGAATTTAGCCCCAACCCGGACTATGGCAGACTTATGATTCCAAGCACAAGCCTTGTCTGCAACAAACTTGTAAAACCGAAGCCTGGCCGATCCGTTTATATCATAGTTCTTTGTTCTTTTTATATCTTTCTTTAAGAATATATGATATCTTGGAAACCTTTTTTATTATCGGGAAGATAAGATCTTCAAAATCGGTTTTTATTGAAATATAATTTCTTATTGAGAATTTGAGATCTTAATTATTAGACTAGATGTTTAGAGCATAGTGACAAATTTTCTCCGAAATTTGCCGAAATTTCTTCGAAATTTATCGAAACAAGGGTCGTGTGAAATTTTCGGTGAAATTAACGAAATTTCACCAAAATTAATAAATTTTTTCTAATTTTTTCATTTTTTAAAGTAGCTGGCTTGTAGGCTAAGACCTGGCTTGTAGGCTAAGATCAAGCCCAAGAGCCCTTTAAAATGAGATGTGACTAACATGCCGGGCGGGCTACCGAGCGTATTACCACCCCTAGTTACCATAAAGCAATAGAGGTATAGGCTGTGTAGTGGGTACTCTTTTTATGATATTCCCAAAATACTCATGCATATCATTCTTTATGGTAAATATTGCACCAACCAAAACTCTAAAATCACCTACCTAATTAAGCCAACTTGTAGAAGATTTGACAAGTAGGGCAGTGGGTCTACAATGGGTGTCCGCCCGTCATGGCTTAAACCCAAGATTATTCCTTCTTAACCCTGGCGCACTTACTTAAGGCATTGATTGCTTTGTATCAAAAGATGGAGATTGTTTTTCATCCCAATATACGATGCCGATTGTTTTTCATCCAAATCGTTGACAAAATCAACCTTGAGATCATGGTTCTATCATCTGAGGATCTGATTTTGTTTCCATGCGACACACATGGCGATTGTTTTTCATCTAAATCTTTGACAAAATCAACCTTGAGATCATGGTTCTATTGACACATATCTCAAAAATTGATATGAGAATCATATTTGATGAATGACCCGATCAATGTTCTTTTTTGGGATGTGTGCCATGTTGAATAGAAATCCGACCGTTTGATGTTAGGCCCATGATTTGTAAATCTACTGTGCTGAAGATTAAGATGAAGAACTATGTCCATCATCTGATTCAAAGCAGTCAACAGTTTAATCACATGAAACCTGAGTTGAGAAGGACAAATATTGAGTTATAATTATTTTCTTTCCCGAAAGACCAGCCTTTGCACTGGTTGGAAGGATTTGCCGAGAGCAGCACGTTAACCTTGATGGCGCTGACTAACCGCACCCTGAATATGCTTCCTGCTGCCTTAGAATATACATGAATTTCATTCCTTCCAAAACACATCTTTTGGCAATATATTAAGAAAAATTATAATGATAAGATCTCAAACAGCAGATTAATAACAGACTCCTTACATGGCGCGATGCAAGTGGTTGGCCCAACCTATATTATTAGGACCCACTGTGCTTGCATTGTACCATGTAAGCGGCCCGTTGAATTGTCTGCTATTTGGGCTCCAGCATATGTCATCGTCCATATATTAATTACGTATCTCAGTCTCATCTCTCACATCATCATAGAAATCCTTTTTTAGACAAGTGCCATTTTATTGATGAAATGAAATTACACAAGGAAAAAGAAAAAATGGCACGTAAAGCGAGAGACCATGATAAGACTTTGTATGGACACTTGGTAGTTTCCGAATGAGGGCATTCACTTTCTCCTCACGATTTAGTGACTCAACATCCAAGAAAGGTCAGGGTCATTACGTTTCTCCTTTATTTTAGTGGCGAAGATCTTCAGGGTTGTTTCGCCAATCTTCTCAAATTCGTAAGTTGGCAAACTTCTAATTCAAGAGAACTTCTAATTTTGTGTGTTCTGACCGATGCCGATCTGCAACATACCATTTTGGAAGAAGCCCATAAGTCAACATATGCGATCCATCCTTGTGGTACCAAGGTGTATCAAGATTTGAAGAAAAAATTTTAGTGGAGAGGTTTGAAGAAAGACGTAGCTGAGTATGTCTCAAGATGTTTGGTATGTCAACAGGTGAAGGTGGATCACAGGCATCCATCTAGATTGTTACAACCATTACCGATACCGGAATGGAAGTGGAAATCCATTTCCATGGACTTTATCTTAGGATTACCCCGAACAGTGAAGAATCATAATACTATATGGGTGATTGTCGACAGACTGACTAAGTCAGCCCATTTCTTGCCATATAATATGACGTATACCACCAGTAGACTTGTTGAGATGTACATGAGGGAGATTGTCTGATTACATGGTATTCTAGTAAGCATTGTCTCAGATAGAGATCCATTGTATACCTCTCAGTTTTTGGTAGAGATTTCAAGAAGGGATGGGTACGAGATTGGATTTTAGTTCAGCATTTAACTCACAGACAGATGGTCGGACTGAGCAGATTAATTAGATCATAGAAGGCATGTTACGAGCTTGTATGCTTAATTTTCAAGGATTATGGGATCAATATTTACCCCTGATTGAGTTCACATACAACAATAACTATCAAACGAGTATAGGTATGGCACCGTATGAAGCTCTCTATGAGAGACGGTGTAAATCTCCAATCAATTGGGAAGAAACGGGGGAAAAGTTTTTATTGGGACTGGAGATTCTTGAAAGTACCATAAAAGCGGTACATTTAATTCAAGAAAGGTTAAAGATCACACAGAGTCGACAAAAGAGCTATGCTGACCTTAAAAGAACAAGCGTTGATTTTCAGGTAAACTTAATGCTTTAGTTATAATGCAGGCTCTAGTGTAAATGTCCCTATAATTGCAATATTTATGTCGTATGTTTCTTTCAGATGGGAGGCAATGTCTTCGTTAAGATTTCGCCGACCAAGGGCGTAATGCGTTTTGGAAAACATGACAAGTTGAGTCCACTCTATGTAAGACCTTTTGAGGTTTTGGGACGTGTTGGAGAGGTTGCTTACCAGATTGCACTGCCACCGCAACTCTCAAGCGTGCATGATGTATTTCATGTATCGATATTGAGATGATATGTGAAGGACTCTACTCACATATTGGATTACCAACCGATTGAAATTCAAGAGGACTTGAAGGTTAAGGAAGAACCAGTGTAAATTTTTAATCGAAAGGAACAAGTACTGCGCACAAAAAGAATTCCATTGGTACTTGTAAGATGCCGGAGCCATGCACCAGAAGAAGCCACTTGGGAACATGAATCTAATGTGAGTGATGTTTACCCGGCGTTATTTACATGAACCTTGTAAACGAAATTTGAGAACTTTTGAAAAAAAATCAATTCTTGTTGAATGCATGATGATGTCGTAGTAATGAAACTGTTATAAATTAAGTAATGTACAAGGCTAATGAAGTACTTGGGAAATATGTGGATAGCCATATGCAAGCAAATGTCCCAAATATGAGAAAATTAATGAATGAAAGTGAAGGAACTGAAAAGTTGAAGCAAATCTAGTTCAAAACATTATGCTTGTGTTCTCACACGCCCGAGCTTTAGTGCTCGCTCACACGAGGCACTCAGACAAAGAAATAAGGAAGGGAATTCGATTCCCTGAAGACATACTAATGCTCGCTCGCGTGAGGGACTCAGAATGATATATATATATATATATATATATATATATATATATATATATGTAGTAATAAAGAGAAATCGACTTCCAGTAACTGACTAATGCTCGCGCGCTCGAGCTGACTTAAGTCGCCCGCGCGCGAGGATTGAACTATATAAGGGTTTTCCCCCTTGGCGTGAGCATTTCACACAAAATCAAGAGGAGAGATTTGGGGGTTTTCATTTTTCATTGCGAGAAGTCTTCCATTGCGATTCTTCTACGGAATTTTCTCACTACTAAGAGGATTCATTGCAATTAAGGTAATCTTCGAGCTAATCTCCATCTACATTTCAAGTAGTTTGAATTTTTAAAAAAGAAAAAAATAACCCTAGAACGTCTTCGAAATCCCCAAACCTAGGAAGAAACTAGCGGTAAGATCATCAACTTCGGGACGTTGAAAGGTTGTCCCTTCGCCTACTTCTTTCACACAATCCACCGAGTTTTGGGAGGCAAAGACATTCGAATTAAAATGGTCTTTCCACAAAGATATTTTTAAGGACCATCCAGAAACCGAATGGACCAAGGAGTATCTAACCTCGACAAGGATGCTATCTTTTCTTCGACCATATTATGATTGTTATTACCCACATTTAGTGAAGTTATTTTATCAAACATTGACGTTGGACCCCTCTAGGACCAAGTTGATCGTCACCCTTGACGGAAAAACCCTAACTTTTGATCACACGAATATTGGAAGGGCAATAAATTGCTCTTGGGTTTATGAGCCGGCTGAGGAGGGAGCGGCATCCCCGATCCGTGAAGCAGGTGACTTTCATCATATTGCGACACACATGACGAATGGTCAAATCGAAACCAGGAAATCGATTACACGTGCTCAGTTACCCGAACGCATGTGGCCACTGGATGTGATTATGAGGAAGACTGTGTACCCATTAGGCTATGAGCAGGAACGGTGAGATTCATTCCTTCAGGCTTTATTCACTGCATGTCAGGATAGGTGGTTCAATGCATCTATCTTGCTGCAAGAAGGTATTAAACATGCCAAAGAAGGTACTAGGCCTGGAGCTGTTTTGACCATTGTGAATCGATTACCATATGTCCGGCTAATTTCAAGAATGATTGCTCAATATCAACCATCCGCTGATGCCGATAGCTATACGATTTCCGAAAATGAGCTCTTAGCCACTGACAACTGCAAAATCTATTGAGCGCACGATTAGAATCAAAGTTTTAATAGCCTGACCACGAGTGTCAAAAGAAAAAGGGAGAGAAAAATTGCGCAACAGGCACAAGAACAACAACAACCCCAACAGCAAGTGCCACACCAAGCAGCCCAAACCGGTATACCACCTCCAACCCAACCACATACCGACCCACAAAATAGGGCCGACCAATCTTCGAATTTTGTGAGGAGGATGGATATTCAGGATGAGATGCTCCAGGACATAATCCAACAGAACCGATAGATGAGACATCAGCAGCGATTTCAAGAGGCCATTGTCACCACCATGATGTGTCATGCGTATCCGCATACATGCACTTAGCGCCTCTTGATACTACGGTCTGCGACGTTTGGTGCTTCTAGCTCCAGTGCAGCAGCTGACGCCGATGAGGAGATCGATGACGATTCTGGTTTTGGAGAGGATGACTTAGGAGAGGAGCCTAACCTGGGTGGTGTTGAGGATTAGTTGCCGTTGGTGACTATGGAGATTTTTTTTTTGAGGAATCTGATTTTTTTTGTGTTTGATATATAAAAGGATAATTATTGTAACTTTTTTATGTGTAAGTTCTAAAACTATAGTGACATGGATGTCACGTATGGATCATTTAACTTTTGATGTGCATGGTTTTACTTAGTTGGGAATGGTACAAATTTTAAATGTGAATGGTTTTCATTTTGGTTTAATGTACTTGAAAGTTTCTTTTGAATGTGGCCATGAATGGATGTGGATTCGGATTTCGATGTGGATAGAGTAGAACTTTTAATGTAAATGTGGATATGTCGATTGTGGATATTTACGTGTAGCTACACCAGTGGGATTACATTTGATAACTTGTTACATTGGACAGGTAATTCAATTGAGTTTTCGTTAATTTTGAATATGTGTGTTAGATGTTTGGTGGAATTTTATTGGTTTGCGAATGTATACAACTATGGATTGTCAATGCATTTTGATGCAGGTTGTGTATCAATATGGGTGGTTGGTGATTTTTCATCTTCTGCTTAATGTGTACAGGTTTGTAAGGGAGGTTGTGTGAATGTGTTGTGTTAAAATGTGGGATGTAGCACTATGTGCAGATTGGTGTCCATGATCTCGTCGTACATTTTGACTGTAGGTACCATTTGTAGACACCTCAATTTTGCCCTCTCGGAGTATATAAACATGTTCAGTCGACCCTTGACCTTGCCCATAACTTTTGGAAAGGGACCAATCCTCTTTAAAAGTTTTAAAACCCTAAAAACCCCATAATCCAGAAATTATGCACCATAACAATAGTATACAGCTAAGTCCTAGGCCCTGTTGACCGAAGGTCAAAGGTCGAGTCAGAACCCTAGCATTATATTCCCCATTTGAAAGCCCAGAAGTGAACTTTTTTGATCGGACTTTGATATTTTTGTAATACTTTGATATGGTAGAATTTATAGGCTTTAAAGTTTCACGAAAAGGCTTACCATTTGAAAGTTAGAAAATTGACCAAATTGCAAAAAAATCGGATTTTGTTCTTGAATTGGAAAGTTGACATTTTATTCATTGTGATTTTTGATTCGAGACTATTTTTATTGAATTCAAATGGGGGTATTTTGTTATTTACATGTAATATCTTAAGTAATGACATGTACTTAAATGATATTACATGTAAATATGAATGCATGTCTGTCCTTACTTGCTTGCTTGTCTGTCTATCCTGAAATCCCAACACCTAGACCAATCCAACCCGGAAGGTTTTTCAATTTCGTGCCCTCATCCATGCACGTAATTGAATTGCGCGCTCTGCCAGCTGAGCGCAATTGGTTCATATAGGACCAGGATTTAACCTTCTAGAAACCGCCTGAAGGTTCGATTGTGCACTCTACGCAGTGCACAATCCATTTATGCGCGATTTTCCTATTAAGCGCACTTAACATAGCGCTTAATTAGATTGAGCGCACCAAACAGGGCGTGCAATTAGTTTTAATTGATTAGAACTACGATACCAGTTGAGCCAGTCAGCCAGTGTAATAACCCCAGATTTTGTGAACCGTGTAGGTTTGGTGTAGTTCAAGTGTGTGTATGTGGTTCACAAGGGAACCCATGTACAAACTCACACTTTGAGTATATGTGTTTAACACATAAGGATGTAAAGACATTTAACACCTGTTTAGAGTGTTGGTGTTTTACATGTTGAAAACCCCAACTAGTAGGGATAAAGGAGAGGGGTCTCACACGTGGTTTCATTTGGAACCCATTTGAGTTGTGGGGAACTAGAGAGAGAGAAAGAGAAGAGGAAGAAAAAGAAGGGGTTTTGTAGAGAAAGATAAAATGGTTTTGAGATCTAGGTGAGTGGATCTAGTAGAAGGTGAGTGAAGTGATTGTGCATAGGGATTCGTGCTGCACGCTTTAAATAATCGTGGGGATCCGTGAGCTTGATGAGAAGTGTGAAGAAGGTGATTAAAACTCTCCTCGATATCTTCAAGAAAGAAAAGATTCAATCTATGGAACATTGACGGCATTAAAGGTATGGATTTAATGCTAGTGATATAGTAATTTTACCATTTAATGTTCCTTGAGAAATAGGGTTTAAAATAGTCATGGTTTGGTGAGGATCAAGTTTGGGAAAAACTCATATATGAAATGTCTCTGTCCCTCGTGCGCACAAGCTTAAAGGCTTGCTCGAGCGAGCCTCAGAGACATGACTTAAACAGCCATGCGAAAGGATAAGAAGAACTGTGAGAATGATGTGTCTCGCTCGCGCGAGGACTTAAAGGTAAAAAGGTCTCGCGTGACACCCATCAGACAACTAAATGTGAGTTCGGTCGCTCGAGGTTTTGACCAACTTCTGCTCGCGCGCCCGAGCCTCGGGGCTCGCTCGCGCGAGGAACAGGGTACTTTAACTTGTTCTTTTCTTCCAAATTCTTCAGTGATTTATGTTTTTTATTCTTCTAGGCTTTCTTATCAGATGTTGGATACGTTAAATTGTAGGATCAACACGCGGGATTTGGGTGAGTGCGTGCTTGATATGATTGGGTTTAGTCTCCGTGCGACTCGATTCGAGGTAGGGAAATTCAGAGACATGTATATTTTTCCTTCAACTAGCATGTGTGTAATGATATGATAAGTAAATATGTGTTCTTCCCTTAGTTGATTTGTAATTGCATGAGTCCATCCATAGTTAGATCACATAATTTTATAAGTTAAATCACTAAGAAAGAGAATCTTGTGTGTGTGTGTGTGAAAATGATTGGATAAGTATGTGTGTGACATCAAGGTGAAGTAAGCCATATTGTGTGCGATAGCAAAGAAATGTGAATTAGTATGTGGGAACTATATGTGAAACTTGAACTAAGTATATTTAGCACAACTCACGGTGATAAACTATATGTAGCATGCACATTGAATTTAAGGTTTAAATTGTGAATACCCAACCTACACGGCGGCACACTCGTGACCGACACGGCAGGATATCCGTGACTGATATGGCGGCCAATCCGTTTAAATTGTGTACCAGTTCGGCAGGATATCCATTCTTTGATTTCCAATAGTGGAAATACTTAGTCCGGCACAGGTCACCTCTTGCTAAGGGGCTTGGGCATTGTGAAATGGTTCATATGAACTACAATGGTGGGTACTTCCATCGGGGGCTCGATTTTAAGTGATTCTTTTAAGTGTATGTATGTGGGTGTGCTTCTTTTTTTACTAGTAACAATGTGATTAGAAATCATGCATCAGATAGCCTTTTGGATCAAGTAATTGTTATAAATTCCATTCCATGTTTAGAAATGTGTCATGAAATATATGTGTGATGTTGGGAAAATATACATGCTATTGTGTTTCCTTATTGAGCTATGATGTAGCTCACCCTTCGACTATATGTCACAGGTTCAGGGATAGCTGAGGATATTGAGGACCAGGACCAAGAGGACATGGACTACGTGCCTTTGGAGGAGACGGAGCCCCCTCCAGAGGATTTCTTTTGGTAGACGTGCGTTGTGGCACTTGATATTTTTTTGGGAAACTATTGTAAGGCTTGGTATGCCCGGCCAAATTTCATTTGTAGGATGTTAAATTGTACGGTACTTATTCTTTTTGCGAACCATCCCTTGGTGACTTTTGACGTGTCACTGATGGTTCAGTTCTTTTTCTCATGCAATTGGCATGAGGATTGAACCATCTTTTGTAGTTAACAACATCTTACATAGAAATGAATGTAAACTGTTTTACTTGTAGGTCTAATTGATAGTTAGACACAAATTATTTTCGCTTAGATGTTGACTTACCAAGTGTTCCATGTGAAGTTTGGGATACGACCTAAATGGTTGTATCGACGGCACAGGTTTCGAGGTGCCAAAATTTGGGTTGTCACAGTTGGTATCAAAGCCTTTTTCTTTAAGACTTCTGACAATTCCTCATTTTTTTCAGAGTACAGGGACCATCTGCTAATGAAACTTTGGTTTCATGCTGTAGAGCGTTGATGTCTACTAGAGGAAGGGGCCGACCAAGGGGCGGCCTGAGACGGAATCTGAAGAGTTTAGATGAAATTCCTACAGCTTCCAATCGGATTCCATTGAGGGACCGAGAGATCCCGGAGACAAGTATTCTAGAAATGAGAAATCCATAAGTAAGGGTCCCAGAGATACATACTCCCGAAGTGCGACTTCCGGAGGTAGGAATTCCGGAAATGAGATTTCCGAAAACATCACAAGATAGAGAAGCATGGATGAGAGAAGAAAGGGACTGAATGATGCACACCATGGAGACCATGACGAACACTATGGCTCAACAAGCAACATTGTTGATTGCCAACAACCATCAACAAGCACCACCTACCCCTCCAATTCCAACTACAAACCCATATCAATTGGGTTTTGTAGAATTTAGAAAACTAAGGCCTCCTAGTTTCATTGGGCAGACCGATCCATTGGAGGTGGAGAAATGGCTGAACCAAATCGAGAAGCTTTTATAGCAAATGTCATGTACTAAGGTGGAAATGGTCAGATGTGCTTCATGTCAGTTGGAGGGCGATGCTGACCCATGGTGGAAGTCGGTGTTATTGAAGAGAGAATTGGAGAACCCTGAGGGGATATGGACTTAGCAGGAATTTTGCGACACTTTCAACAAGGAAACTAAGGAACCAGATGGTGTCTCAGTTTGTGAAGTTAGAACAGGGGACAATGACGGTCAGAGAATATGGCGCAGAATTTATCAGATTGTCACGATTTGCACCAGAGTACATGGCCACAGAGAGGATGAAGGCCCATAAATTTGAAGAGGGATTGAGGCCGAGCCTATGTGAAAAGGTTGTGGCTTTTGAAATGGAGACGTACCCTGACGTCATGGGAAAGGCGCTGGTCACTGAAAATTCCAAGAGAAGAGGGCCAATGAATTAGAACACGGCTGAGAACTATGAACCGGTGAATAAAAAACCGCATTTCATACCACCCTATCAGGGAACGTTTACCCAAACACATTATTCCAGGCCTCCACAAGTCAGTTATCCTAGGCCACCGATGTCTACTTTCGTGCGACCCACTCGCTATGAAAATCCGGCTACCACTACCGGAGTATCGGTCACACAAGTAGTCTCAAGAACAGTGTCATCAGCACGACGAGAGACATGTACCAAGTGTGGCAAGCCACATAAGACATCAGATTGTAGATGGGGAATTGGAGATTGTTTTAAGTGTGGAAAGATGGGGCATCTAATTAGGGACTGCGCTGTGTTGAGAAATGAAGGGAGAGTGAATACCCCGAGACCACAGCGGCCTACTCGACAAACATGACCAGTTATGCAGGGCCGAGTGTATGCAATTACCGCTCAGGACGTACAACATACAAATAACGTCATCGAAGGTATGACGTCCTATCAAGGAAAATTTCACCTATTCTAAATTAGCAAAAGATGATACCTAGATATAATTACTCTGCAAATTTCATTCACATTGCATGACAAAGTAATTACTGATTCTGGTTGTGTGAAATGTTAAAACATATTATGCATCTCTGATCTATGAGTCACGCAACATAGGTACACTACGATTATACCAATAGAAGGATATATGTTGGCATCGGGCATGGGTATTGATTGACCCTGGAGCTACTCATTCGTTCGTGACCTCACAATTTGCTACTGAATTGAGTGTCACTCCAGAACCTTTGGATTTTACCATGAAAGTTTCCATTCCAGTGGGGGATGTGGTACAAACGGGCATGTGTTGTCGATCGATTGTGGTTTTAGTAGGAGATCATGAAACGACAGCACACCTCATACTATTGGATATGCAAGGATTTGATGTAATCCTTGGCATGGATTGGTTATACGTGTATCATGCACACGTCGACTGTCTATGAAAGATCGTCACCTTTCGACCACCGAATAGGAAATCGTTTGAGTTTATCGGCGATAGGGCTAATGTTATACCGATCATATCCGCGATACGAGCCGCGCGTCTGATAAGGAAGGGCGGCACTGTGCACCTTGTATTCCTGAAAGAGCAGAAGGAAGAGAAGTGCGTGATAGCCAATATTCTTGTAGCTTGTGAGTTTGAGGATGTATTCCCAGATGAATTACCAGGGTTACCACCTAACCGGGAAGTGGAGTTTTCTATTGACTTAGCTCCAGGCATGGAGCCGGTATCCAAAGCACCTTACCGAATGGCTCCAGCGGAGTTAGTGGAATTGAAAGTGCAGCTGCAAGAATTGTTGGATAAGGGGTTTGTGCAACCTAGTGTGTCTCCTTGGGGGGCTCCGATCTTGTTCGTGAAGAAGAAGTATGAATCGATGAGGCTATGCATCAATTATCGTCAACTGAACAAACTCACAATAAAAAATTGCTATCCACTCTCGAGAATCGATGATTTATTTGATTAGTTACAGGGAGCCAAATTCTTTTCCAAAATTGATTTGAGGTTCAGTTATCACCAGTTAATGGTCAAGGTCGATGATATTCCGAAGACAACATTTAGGACTAGATATGGGCACTATGAATTTTTAGTGATGCCGTTCGGCTTGACAAACGCGCCGGTATCGTTCATGGATCTCATGAATAGAGTGTTCAAGCCTCATTTGGACACGTGTGTCGTGGTTTTTGTTGACGACATATTAATCTACTCAAAGACAAAGGAAGATCATGAACAACATTTAAGAATTGAATTGGAGACATTGCGAGCACATCAACTGTATGCTAAGCTTAACAAATGCAAGTTTTGGTTGGAGCAGGTGAGCTTTTTGGGACACGTAGTCTCTGAAGAAGGAATTAGGGTGGACCCAACTAAGATAGAAGCAGTGGTTTAGTGGGAATAGCCTAAAATGGTTGCTGAAGTGAGAAGCTTCCTAGGCTTGGCAGGGTAGGATTTTCAAAGCTCTCTGGTCCGCTTACCAAATTAACAAGAAAGAACACCAAGTTTCAGTGGACCAGCGCCTGTGAAGAAAGCTTCAAAGAGTTGAAGAAAAGAGTCACGTCAACACCTGCACTTGCGATTCCCGATGGCACTGGGGGATTAGTAGTGTTCAGTGACGCGTCACACAACGGCTTGGGTTGTGTGCTCAATCAACACCAGAAGGTCATAGCATATAGATCCAGACAGCTAAAGGATCATGACAAGAATTACCCGACACATGACCTCGAGCTAGCTGCGGTGATTTTCGCATTGAAAATATGGAGGCACTACTTGTATGGGGAAGCCTTCGAGATATTCACCGACCACAAGAGCCTCAAATATTTATTCACACAGAAGGATCTGAACATGAGGCAAAGGAGGTGGATTGAATTTCTTAAGGACTACGACTGCTCCATACAGTATCATCCAGGTAAGGTAAATGTGGTTGCCGATGCCTTAAGCCACAAGAACTCCGCACAATTATCAAACCTGATTTTGGTGCTTCACAAATGGAAGTTACTAGAGGATATAGCTTTGTACGATGCACGATTTGAAGCGAAGGTTTCAGGAGCCTTGTTAGCAAACATCACTATCAGACCAACCATCTTCAATCAGGTCTATGAACTACTGCTGAAAGATACCGAATTGATGAAAATCCGCCAAGGAGTAATGAACAATGCTCAACCTGACTTCTCAGTTAAGAGTGATGGATCACTATTATACAAAGGGAGATTATGCATCCCAGCGGATGCTAATCTACGGCAAACTATCTTACACGAGGCTCACAAATCGTCTTATGCCATCCACCCGGGGAGCACTAAGATGTATCAAGACTTAAAGAGAGGCTTCTGGTGGAGAGGGTTGAAAAAGGATGTTGTAGAGTATGTGTCGAGGTGCTTGGTCTGCCAATAGGTGAAGGTAGATCACAAACATCCCGCAGGATTATTTCAGCCATTGCCCATACCAGAGTGGAAGTGGGAATCCATTTTCATGGATTTTATTTTGGGGTGGCCCAAGATGGCAAGGAGGCACAACACTATATGGGTGATTGTTGACCGACTCATGAAGTCCGCTCATTTCTTACCTTACAACACAACCTACACCGCAAGTAGATTGGCGGCTCTATATATGAGAGAGATTGTACGGTTGCACGGCATTCCCGTGAGTATTGTTTCAGATAGAGATCCGCTATACATTTCACAATTTTGGAAAAAATTTCAAGAAGGAATGGGCACTCAACTCGATTTCAGTTCAGCTTTTCATCCGTAAACAGATGGCTAGATGGAGAGAGTAAACCAAATTATTGAAGATATCCTACGAGCCTGCATGCTCAATTTTCAGGGAGCATGGGATCAACATTTACCATTAATCGAGTTTGCCTACAACAACAGTTTTCAAGCAAGTATTGGCATGGCACCATATGAAGCTCTATATGGGTGGAGATGTTGATCCCCAATCAATTGGAAAGAGATAGGGGAAAATTTTGTTTTAGGGCCCAAGATTCTAGCCAGTTATACCAAAAAAGTGCGATTGATTAGAGAATGGATACGAGCCGCCCAAAGTAGACAAAAGAGCTATGCGGACCTAAGAAGACCGAGCGTCAACTTTCAAGTAAAATTCGTTCTAAATCCACTAATTTGCAAGTCCCTACATGCATACAAATTTAATATAGTGCAAACTAAATTTTTAGAAAGAAGAAAAAGTATTTGTGAAGATTTCACCAACAAAGGGCGTAATGCGATTTGGAAAGCGTGGGAAGTTGAGCCCGCGATATATGGGTCCATTCGAGATATTAGGACGAGTTGGAGAGGTTGCCTACAGACTCACCCTACCTCCTCACCTCTCTGACATGCATGACGTCTTTCATGTCTCGATGTTGCGACGATATGTTAAGGATCCAACACATGTGATAGATTATCAACCGATAGAAATCCAAGAGGATTTGACCATTCGAGAAGATCTAGTGCAAATCCTTGATCAGAGAGAGCAAGTACTTCGCACGAAGAAAATTCCCTTAGTACTGGTCAAATGGCGAAATCATTCCCAAGAGGAGGCGATATGGGAACGTGAGTCCGATGTGTGACAAGCCTATCCGGATCTTTTCCCATAAGGTAGTTTCCGTTTCCAAAATTCAATACAAGTATAAACTTAATGAAGTATGTGGTCCTGTAGAAAGAAATCTCAAAAAAAAAAAAATTCTTTATGTACGTGTGTTAATCTATAGATGAAATTTACATATAAGGTCGATTTATTGCATAAATATATTGAAAATGGGCATATGGCAAGTCGTAACGGATGAGAGGTGAAACTGTAAATTGGAAATGGAAGGAATGAACAAATGAAGCAAAAATGCTTGTAGACACCCAAATTTGGCCCAAGGCCCGATCGAAACACCTTTCGAGAGAGGTTCAATTCTGAGCTTTTGATGGCATGTATGAAACCCCCTTAGGAATCACCTGAAACCTTTAAGAATCACCTTAGATCCCTTAGGAACCTACCTCGAACCTTTAGAAACCAATCCCGACCCTTAGAACCACTTCCAAACCCTAAACCTAACCTTCCCGGATAATGAATGAGGAGGGGTGCATCGGAACTGACTACGACCCTTTACGGTGATCGAATCACATATCATTGAAAAATAAAGGTCGTCAGCTTTCCAACGGTTTGAGAGTCACCCCAATCGAAGGTATACATCAAAAGATATGACAAACCGAACCCGGAGAGCATAAATGTAAATTCATGCGGGCCCCCCTAGGGATTTGGCGCAACTAATAGTTGCGCCAGTTATAACTTTGCCTTGCGCAACTATTAGTTGCACTAGACCAATTCTCCCTAACTTTAAGCCTGGCGCAACTAATAGTTGCGCCAAGTTTAAATGTGGGCCCCACCCTCGCGAGCCAACTTCTAGGCACTGTTCTGTACTATTTTACTGTACATTTGCCTGGCGCAACTATTAGTTGCGCCAAGCAAATGAACAGTAACCTCCGATTTTTATCCTGAATTTTGTGTTTGGGGTTTGACTTGTTGACCACCTTGACCTTTGGGGTGTATTTTGGTAGTTCTATTACACCCATTCACTACCTATTTACAACCCTTCAAGTGGCTTAAGGCCTCACCCCATCATCCACCATTGGAGGACCTTCTCACACATTTCAAGGCTCTAAAAACCCTAGGAATCCTTAGATGTAAGATTACCTAATTGCTAAACCCAATTAGCATCTAAGTGGTCTCCTAATCCACCCACTTCCCATAAATAGAGACCCCAACCCCTTGGTTTAAGGGTTGAGAATTTCTACCTAAGAGAGAAAGAGCTTAAAGTGAGAAGATCTTTCTCCCTTTGGTGCACCCCTTCCCATACAAAAACCAGAATTTTAAAATCCCTTCTCATCCTTAGCATTCCATAGAAAATCCTTAGGTTAGGTGTGTGTGACCCCCTTACCTCTCTCCCCTACCTCTTAGCTTCAAGCCTTAAGAGTTAGATCCCCACTTTCCACCATATAAAGCCTTCAAGAGCTCATCAAGGCAAGTCAAGCAAGGCTCCTCCACGGTGCTACAAGGGCCTGAGGGCTCCGGCTCTCCCCTTTCTTCTCCTGTCTCTTTTCAGCATTCCCTACCCTCTCATTTGTGTCGTTACATCGCGGAATTTTCAATAGGAATGGAGGGGCACAAATAGGATTGGAGGCCCATTTGGGTAAGAGGAAGCTATTTTCCTCTCTTTTGCTTCATTTTATTTTTGGCCATTAGTAGAGACCGCATTAAGCAGGTTGATCGGGTGCCTAACACCTTCCCGATCGATAACCGAAGCCCCTACCCAAGAGCCTTTGGTGTGGACCGGATTCATAGTCATAATTTTAGTACTTTGGTGCTCATAAAAAATGAACTAGGTATCCCAAGACACCGAAAGCTCCGGTGGCGACTCTATATTTTTTTTTTCGTTAGAGAGAGCATCGTTGCGACGGGATCATCTCGATTCCCACGGTTGCACAGATGGCGACTCTGCTGGGGACTAGCTTGTAGAGCTTCCCCTTGAACTTGGCTTTTTTATTTTTATTTTTACTAACCATTTATTGCTGTTTTTTTTTTCTTTTTTTACTCACCCCTACGTTTCCATCATTTACATGCCTTAGCCAATCGGCGGGCTTACTTGCGCATTTGTCTTTCATTTTCCTTACTTTTTCGTCATTTTAATGCCTTAGCCGATTGGCGGACCTACTTGTGCACTTTCTTTCAATTCCTTTAATTTTTCGTCATTTAAAGTGCCTTAGCCGATTGGCGGGCCTACTTGCGCACTCATATCCCAACAGTGGATGCCGGCCCTTAGTGGCGGCACGGGATAATCACCCCCGGTCTTTGAACTAAAGAAAACTTTTAAAAAAAAAGAGAAAAGGCTTTGAAAAAATTAAAATTGAACCAGGTTAGGGAACTTAATTAATTTATTTTTACGGGATAGATTTTAAAAGGGTGGGGATTAGGCAAACACACAAACACCCGGGTCTTAGTATGGCGGCAGCCCCTAGTGGTGATGATCCAGAAAAGTCTTAGCCCACCTAGTATCTGAGAAGACGCTTGCGTCGGAGGTATATCGGGTGGGTTCCCATTCCGAAGCTTAAAACCCTTGGGGAGCGAGCTAGCGAGTTATACCGAACTCAAACCCGTTAGGTGCAGTGAGGAGAGAATCGATCACCAAAAAATAGCTCAGTTCCCGGAAGCCTAGCTTCCACAAAACCCAAAAAAAGAGACTCATCTTGGGCATTGGTGGCTGCTGTCATCAATTCTGGAGCATCTATTTTTGCCTGGCGCAAGTATTAGTTGCGTCAATACAAAAAACTGGAATTTATAACTGGCGCAACTAATAATTGCGCCAGCTTTAAAATCCACATTTTTACCTTGGTGAAACTAATAGTTCTGCCAGTGTAAAAATAGGGCCTTCCAACCTGGGCGCATGTATTAGTTGTGCCAGGTCTGTTTAACAGCACCCCAACCCGAATCTATTGCCTTCTTCATCTCCCCAGTCCCCCGATCAGTGTGCTTAGTGTCTTGTTTAGGCCCCACCATCTCCGAAACTCAATACGCTCCCGCCGGTCAAACGAGGGCAACTTCTTTGTGGCTCATTCTGGGGGATCGGGTTGTTTGTCTCGATTTCCGTGCCTTCAATAGATCGAAGGTTCTCCTTCGATTCTTTCGAAGTGCATCGTAATCGTCGCCGCGGGTCTTGAATTAAGGTACGAGAGCCACCCGAAAAGGGAATTCTAAGGCCTCGGAACCTTTATTTTTCAAAAATATACATATATATAATCAAAACCCAAAAATAAATATATCAATGGCATCGTCTTGCCCTCCGTCGTCCCATAGGGGAAGAAGGAGGATTTTATGGCCTTACTCAAGGCACCCTTACCCAATCCATTCCCATAGAATGTCGTGGGTAGTGGACCCGGCTTATGCCGATCCTGACTCATCCCCGCCACACTCTCCAACCCACTCCCATTCGAGAGAAGTTTTTTCCACCATCCCCCTCACCCAACCCCCCTTTACCGTCACCGGCCCATTCGGCGCCCCCATATTCCCAACCATTACCCGCCAATATATCCAAAGTCCTACCCCCCATTCTCCATCTTTTGCCCAAACCATACCCATGCCAAATCCGACCCATTTCCCATCCACACAAAACCCAAACCCGTTTTCCCAATCCACATCTATGACCTAATTCCCATCATCCCCCTATAGACCCGATCGGCCCACATTCACATACACCACCTCCCCCCTATCCGCCCCCCCACAAAATCCCCCATCCATCCGGGTCATGCCCATTTTTACCGGGGCCATGCTCAACTTTCCTCACCCCCCCTCATCATGCCCCCCATCATCCCAAAGCATACCCAATACATCCCCTCATCCACCCCATACCCCCCACCTACCATGGTCATGCCCGATTATACCCGGGTCATGCCCAATTTTTCCACCACCTCCATCCCATTTATACCCCATCATCCCTTAAATCCCCCGTCTCCATCCAACCATCCCCCCATGACCATGATGGAGGAGATGTTCCAAGCCTATTCCATGTGGAAGGCTTCTCATGACACCCCCCCTCCTTCTTCACACCCCATGTCCCTAAACCCGTCTCACACCCTAGCCAACCTCTATGCCTCACTGCCCCATGACCCCCATCAACCCCCCATAATCCACACTATCCAAACCCCCATTACCCACTTACCCCAAGGCCCATTGGCCCAAACCCCCTTTTCTCACATATCCCAGGGGTCCATGGCCCAATACCCCACCACCAAAACCTACCCAGGGCCCATGGCCCAATACCCCACCACCAAAACCTACCTAGGGCCCATGGCCCAGACCCACTAAGGGCCCATGGCCCATACTCATCAGGGCCCATTAGGCCAGACCTACCCAAGGCCCATGGCCCATACCCACTAAGGGCCCATGGCCTATACCCACCAAGGGCCCATGGTCCAGACCCACCAAGGGCCCATGGCCCAAACCCATCAAGGCCCACTGGATTAGACCCACCAAGCGCCCATGGCCCATACCCATCAAGGTCCACTGGGCCAGACCCATCAAGGGCTCATGGTCCCGACCCATCAAGGCCCATTAGGCCAGACCCACCAAGGCCCATTGAGCCAAACCCCTCAAGGGCCCTTGGCCCATACCTACCCAGGCCCACTGGCCCACACCGACACCCACTAAGGGTCCATGGCCGAAACCTATCAATGGCCTGTGGCCCAAAATGGCCAAGGGTTCATGGCCCAAACCCAAACCCCACACTCATACCTTCCACAATACCCCCAACATTTAACCCAACCTTCACAGCCGGGTCAAACTCATGCCATACCTCAAACCCAATTCTCCCATGGCCCCACACCCCAAGGCCATCTCCAAACCTTCCCCATACCCAATGGCCCCATCAGGCCCCACCTTAAAACCAAATTCTTGTCACTCAACAAACCTTCCCTCATCCCCAATGGGCTCACTCGACCCCCACTCATGTCATTCCCATCCAACCCATGCAACACCAACAAGAGAATCCCACCCTCACTGCACACTATGCCGACTAGCAGTATGAGGAAGACGAGATTAGAAATAGTGGAGCCTATGCTAGGGCATTGACCAGCCTTAACCCTCCTCCGGTAATTGCCCACTCCGTGGTAGCCCAGAGTGAAGTCCAACTGACGACAGAGAAAGCTGCTCCTGTATCGAAGGAGTCAGAGCAACTGAAAGAACAGTTAGACAAAATACAAAAGCAGCTGATGAAAATGGGTGGTGGTGAAATCCACGCCACGGATTTCACAGACTTATACTTGTTCGCTGAGGTCCCCCTGCCCCCCAAATTTAAAATGCCAACCTTTGACAAATATAATGGCACGGGCAATCCTATTGCACACCTAAAGTCCTACTATAGGGACATGTGCCAATACGAGGAGGATGAAAGACTACTAATAAAAGTCTTTCAGAAGAGTCTGACCGGGCCGGCTTTAAGATGGTTCACATCTTTTGAACCATCTATGATGAAAACATGGAGGGACTTAAGGCACCTCTTTCAAGAACAGTATGTCTACAACATAGACATTGAGCCGCGTAAGTCTGACTTGACCCGTTTAAAGCAGAATAAGAATGTGACCTTCAGCGACTACTTGGGGCGATGGAGAGCACTGACAGCTCAGGTCAGGAATAGAAACCTGATGATAAACAGATAGAGGTGATTTCGAAGAATACTCTGCAAGTGATTTCAGACTTTTTGGTATATCAGCAGTAGTCCAGCTTTGAAATGCTAACCGATGCGAGGATGCCATCAGGGAGGGGCGTCTGAATAAGAACATGCCGAGTGGACCCAGTGGGGTTAGAAGATTTTCAGAGCAGAGGAATGAGAAGAGAACAGCGGGCAATGCCCAAAGCATAGCCAATATCAGGCCCAATAATATTACTACTCTGTGTCAATTTCAGGCAGCCCCAATAGCACTCGTCAGGCCTGAGCAGACGCAAAGAATGGGGAATGGGCAAGGAATGCAAATGACCCCGGAGCAGAGGAGAGCCTGCTATGATCGATTTTTTATGCCTCTAAGGCAATCATTCAGTGTACTTTTACCCCTATTAGTGGAAAAGGGATTAGTTGCATCTGTCAACCACAACCTCCTCCTCACCCGATCCGAAGGAACTATGACCCAAATTCCCACTGTAATTTTCATCAGGGTCGGGGTCACCCTACTGATCGCTACTTCCCATTGAAGCACGCAATCTAGGATTTAATCGACACTGAGAAAATCATTCTCCCTGCACCTTCTCATCATGCTAATATTCACCAAGTGCCACTACCCCCACATCCCACCGGAGGAGCAGGTCCCAGACCCATCGTCGGAATGATAGAAGATGAGGAGGAGTTTGAATTTGACCCATCCGATTATATCAGTGATCGGGAGAGTTATGTAGCATCTTTGTCAAGAAACATTGACGAAGGGAACGTAGGGATAATTAAACCCCTAAATTTGTCAAATTATTTCCCCACCCCGACTCCGCAATTAGAACCCTTGGATCTCAAGGCATACTTTCTGTCCACCACACCCGTCAATTATGTAAATATCAATGCATACCAACCATACACCACAACCCCCTTCAATTACCTGATGAGCCAACAGGCCCCCAATCCTACACCCGCACCCATCAGTTATCCATGGCCTGCGCCTGCCCCATCACCCCAAGTTTCTCTATTGAACTCCACCACCCCGGTCAATTACCTAATGGCCCATCAGACTCCCCATCTGCCATCAGCACCCACCAGCTATTAATGGCCTACTTTTACCTCCTTCCCCCCAACATCACCGCCCTCAAGCTTTGCCACCCCTATTTGGCCTAATCTTTCCACCCAACCCGCTACCACCGAGGTGAATCAAGTATTGCCCACACCTCCTGAGCCGACAGTACAAGTGCCTCAAGTACCGGTAGCCATACCTTTCCAGCTCTCGGGACCCACATATGATCCTCATCAGGTCCCGCTAAGCTACGAGCAAACAAATATCAATGCCGGCAGTAGCAGCAGAGAAGGGGCAGTAGACTTTGTCACCAGGTCAAGAAGGATATCGAAGTAGCCGAAAGCGCCGACAACACCACAGGCCCAACCAGAGGGGAAGAAAGACAGTGCTGTGAACCCTTTCGAAAAAATGAGTCGGGAACACATACTGGAGAATCAGCTAAGAAGGATGCTCGCCCATATCACCGTCAGGGATATGTTGATGACGTCCCCACTCCATTTTCAAGCATTAATGGGGGCATTGAAGGATGCACATGTATCACTCCAGGTCAGCCCAGATGAAGTCGGGCAGATAATTGGTCAAGTAATGGCTCCAAATGCCATTTCTTTCTCTGGTGCTGATTTACCTGAGGAAGGGTGTAGCCAATCGAAATCCTTAAACATAACTATTGAGTCTGGAAATATGGTCATTCCCTTGGTACTAATTGATAATGGGTCTACATTGAATATATGCCCGTTAAGAACTGCCACCAAGATCGGGGTTGATCCATGCATGTTAAGGCCCACCAGAACCAGCGCAAGAGGGCTTAACAATACCAGGAGAGAAATAATGAGAGAAGTTGATCTTGAGCTGTTGCTAGGGCCAATAACCTTTTCCATCTTATTTCAAGTCATGGATATCAAATCCTCATTTAATCTATTATTGGGGCGCCCATGGTTGCACGAGGTCGGAGCTATACCTTCCACCTTGCACCAGAAACTCAAGTTTGTGTCTGGGCACAAAATTGTTACAATCATCGGGGAGGGATACAGTGAGAAGGAAAAAGCTACCAATAGTATCAAAAAACCCAATATGTTAGATATACCGCACACCGCTGAGGATGTCGACCTTCACAGTTTTGAATATGAGGTAGCAACAATACTCCCAGAACCAATTGAGGGCATCATGCCTAAAATAAGAGGCGGTATGGTAGCGGCAGTGGCAATGCTCTAAAAGTGGGGTTATAAGAAAGGAAGGGGTCTGGGACCCAAATTATAAGGAAGAAAAGAGCCACTTGTCGCCAAGGGACAGAAGGTCCGATTCGGGTTAGGATACAAGCCCACAGAAGAAGAGGTCCAAGAGGCCAAAAAGAAAGCTAGGGTCACCACGGTCGCAAGAGCTCGAGGAGTCTACATAGAAGAGAAACCTCGCCCTAGGCCGCACATCAGGGACTCCTTTGTCAGCTCAGGGGTTGTAAAAATCGATCGAAATAGGGTAACCCATTTGACCCCCCACAAACCCACAGCCCCAATCCATCCCACCAATCCCCAGATCTCCCTTCCCAAGTTGGAAATAGATTTGACCGCGTTATCCCTTTTCGAGAAACGACGGTCGGTACCTGAATAAACTCCCCCTATGGTAAATCACCATAAAACCGAGTTATCATTTGAAGACATCCTCTCAGACGAAATGGGGATCAATATGATGGAGGCTGACTCCAATGAGCCATATCAGTCAGCACCCTCCACCCAATCAGGTAAAGGAGCAACCCCTCAGGTACGCAACTGGGTATCTTTACCCCAAACCCTGGAAGCGGGGAGTGGCCTAACATTTGGCACTCATTTCCTAAAAAAAATAACCTATAAAAAGTGAGAGAGGCCCTTGGCAAACAATACCTTGTGTTTATAGCAACCCGCCTTGCGAAAGGTCCGCCTTCGAAGAAAACAAAAATCCCAAAAATGTAAAAAAAATACAAAATCTCAAAAACATGAAAAAAACACAAAATCCCAAAAACATTGAAAAAATTGAAAGTCCAAAAATATTGTCATTTAAAATCCTAGAAAATGTCCCACAAAAGGATGCCTTAATCAAAATGCCCGTCCCACGTGAAATCAACCCCTTCCTTATAGAAATACAAGAAGAGGTAGGCATCACAAGTCTAGACGAGGATGTCCCCTTCGAGGAGCTCCCTAATGAGCTCCTTGACTGATTTACCAACTTTGAGTATGGCCTTACCCCCATTGTCGAAGAGACTGAAGACGTCAATCTAGGAACTGAGGAGGTTCCCAGAATAACCAAGATTGGAACATCACTATCTCTTGAGGAAAGAAAAAGCATGATCGACTTCCTTCGGTCATACCAAGACATTTTTGCTTGGTCGTACGAGGACATGCCTGGTCTGGATACTGATTTGGCCGAGCATGAGTTGCCCCTCTACCCTGATATGAAGCCAGTCAAGCAGAAGCTGAGACATCTCCGACCCGAGTGAATGTTGAAAGTCAAAGATGAGGTCATCAAGCAGTATGACGCGAGGTTTCTCATGGTATCCAAATACCCATAATGGCTAGCCAATATCGTACCTGTGTCGAAGAAGGACGAAAAGGTCCGCATGTGTATCAATTTCTGTAATTTGAATAAAGCAAGCCCAAAGGATGATTTCCCATTACCACACATCGACATCTTGGTCGAAAACATAGCTAAGCACGGAATGCTTTCCTTTATAGATGGATTCTCAGGATACAATCAGATCAAAATGGCAAAGCTTGATCGTGAGAAGACAGCGTTCATTACCCCCTGGGGAACCTTTTGCTATCGAGTCATGCCATTCAAGCTGAAGAATGCCGGTGCAATGTACCAGAGAGCTATGACTGCACTGTTTCATGACATGATGCACTAAGAGATTGAAGTGTATGTCGACGACATGATAGCCATATCACCGGGGCAAAGCGACCATCTGGTAAACCTTCAGAAGCTGTTTGAAAGACTGAGGAAGTATCGACTACGTCTGAATCCACAGAAGTGCGCATTTGGCGCCATGTCAAGGAAACTATTAGGATTCATCGTCAGCAAGAGAGGGATCGAGGTCGACCCAGTCAAAGTCGAAGCCATCACAGAAATGCCGCCATCGTCTACTGAGAAAGAGGTTAGAGGGTTCTTGGGTAGAATACAGTATATCAGTCGGTTGATTACAGAACTCACTCCAATCTGCACGCTAATCTTCAAGCTACTAAGGAAGAATTCGCCCGTTGAATGGAACAACGATTGTCAGGCAGCGTTCAATAAAATCAAAAGCTACCTCCTTAACCTACCTGTTTTAGTACCACCTGAGTCGGGGAGACCACTCTTGATGTATCTCTCCATGACGGAAGTTTCGATGGGATGTGTCTTAGGGCAGCATGATGAGATAGGAAGAATAGAGCAGGCCATCTACTATCTGAGCAAGAAGTTTACTGATTATGAAATGTGCTATTCTCATCTGGAGAAAGCATGCCTGGCTCTTGTATGGGCTACTCAGAGACTCTGCCATTACTTACTATCTCAAGCCATTTTACTTTTGGCCCGAATGGACCCATTGAAGTACCTTTTTGAGAAGTCGGCTCTTACCGGGCGAACTGCATGATGGCAGCTTTTATTATCTGAGTTTGACATCAAGTACGTCACTCAAAAATCTATTAAGGGGCAGGCACTTGCTGATCATCTCACCGACAATCCTTTACCTGACTATGAGCTGTTAAGGATCGAGTTCCTAGATGAAGATATCTTGTTCATGGCAGAAGACGATACAGGAGAAGCAGAAAAATCATGGGTAATGCACTTTGACGGGACTGACAATGCCGAGGGTCAAGGAGTCAGTGCCATTCTGATTTCGCCAAAAGGATCCAACATACCAGTCTCTATCAAGCTCAACTTCCCTTGCACTAACAACATGGCTGAGTATGAAGCATGTGCCGCTGGTCTGCGGGCGGCCCTCGACCTGAACGTAACCCACCTCTGAGTATTTGGTGATTCGCAGTTGATCATATGCCAGACGAACGGTGACTGGAAAATGAAAGACGAGAAACTGATCCCTTACTACGAGCACCTCGAAGATCTTATAGCTTGCTTCAAAGATGTGACTTTCTCATATGTCCCCCGGAGAAGGAATCGCTTTGTCGACGCATTAGCAACTTTGGCATCAATGATTGAAATCCCCTATGGTGTTGAGATGAAGCCAATCATGATCGAGCAAAGGAATGAGCCGGCCTTTTACCTCCAGATTGAAGAACCCCTAGAACCTGATGATGAGCCACCTTGGTTCTCAGATATTAAGAATTTCCTCGAGACACTGACCTTTCCTGAGGGCACATCCAAAATAGACCGACGGACCATTCAACGTTTAGCGGCAGGTTACGTCATTTGTGGGGAATGCCTCTACAAGCGATCATACAATAACATCCTACTTAGGTGCCTCACTGAAAGTGAAGCGGTCAATATGATGAAAGAAATCCGTGAGGGAGTATGCGAAGCCCACGTCAGTGGTCACATGCTCGCTAAAAAAATCCTACTTCAGGGATACTTTTGGACCACCATGGAATCAGATTGTTGTAAACATGTTCAAAAATGCTACAAATGTCAGGAACACTCCAGTCTAATATACGCTCCTGCCATCGATCTTTACTGCATGACCACTCCTTGGCCATTTGCTACCTGGGGCGTTGACGTTGTCGGAATGATTAATCCGAAGGCATCAAACAGACATCAGTTCATCCTCGTCGCCATTGAATACTTCACCAAGTGGGTAGAAGCAGTGTCATATGCCAACATCATAACTAGTCATGTCGAGAAGTTTCTCAAGAACAATATTATGTGCCGATTTGGAGTACCCAAAGACATCATCACGGACAACGGCATAAACTTTGCGAATAAACGCATCCGAGACTTCTGCAAGCAATACAAGATCAAGCACCATCGCTCATGCCCTAATTTGCCTCAAACTAATGGAGCCGTGGAAGCCGCAAACAAGACAATCATCCGCATCCATGAGAAAATGGTCGTCACTTATTGAGATTGGAGAGAAATGCTACCATTTGCTTTGTGGGCCTACTGAACATCGATCCGTACCGCTACCAGGGCAACACCATTCTCCTTTGTGTATGGAACCGAGGTCGTCCTACCGATAGAGGTTGAAGTACCCTCACTTCGAATCCTCATGGAATCAGGCTTACCCGAAGCAGAGAAAGAGAGATCACACTTTGATCAGCTGAACCTATTGGATGAAAAGAGACTCCTAGCCTTGTGTCACACTCAAGTTTACCAGGGGCGAATCGCACTCATCCACGGTCGAGATCTGAAGGTAGGAGACACAGTGCTGAAAAATATCTTCCCATCCCTCCATGCTGATCTGAGAGGAAAGTTCAAGTCAAACTGGGAAGGACCTTACATCATTCGAGAAGTGCTACCGGGATACGCCATCCTTCTCGCCACCATGGACGGGGATCATCTTCCTGAGCCCATCAACGCTGGATATGTCCGACGGTTCTACTCTTAGTCTATTACGATAAGGTAGGTATTGGTGATACAGATACGTGACTGCTTAAGAACCACCCAAAAGAGGCCATCATTCCAAACACAGTAGCCAGAAAGCATCCCTAAAACTGATGATATCCTTTGCTACCCCATTTGAGCCTGGGCCTTTCTTTCAATAACCCCCTTTTCCCAAAAAAAAATGTGTGTGTACATATACAAAAAAGGAGAGGAAGTAAAGTTACCATCAAAACAACAAAAAAATCAGAAAAGCAAAAACTCAAAAAGATTGCCTGAAATGAAGTAAAAAGAATAAAAAAATGTAGAAGAATCACGGGGCATGTATAGTAAAATCCCCAAGGAAGAAAGTCTGTTGAGAAAACTGAAGCCGTATCAAGGAAACCCTTTTAGCCCAACATACCTTCAAATCCTAACCTAACCCATTGCCAAGCTACACCCTGAAGGAAGCCCTCTTTATAGGTTCACAAGCAGTCATAGTATCTATTAAGTCAACATGGGCTGAGTCGTGAGACGACACCAGAACCCCATCCAGCTGGCTATAACGGAATCGACGTCTATGTCATGGCTCTTGAAAAAAAAAAAAATTAATAAAATAAAATACAAGCTCAAAGCAAGATGGACGTAGTGCAAACTCGAAAAGGCGCTAAGGGTAAAAACAGCGAGTATTGTGCGGACCAGGTGAAAACCCGAAAGGGCGCTTGGGGTAAGAGAGCTAAACCCATGGACATGGTGAAAACCCGAAAGGGCACCACAGAAAAAAAGGGAGATAAATGAAAAAAAAGAAAAAAAGAAAAGAAGGGTTGGAATGATTAAATGTTTAAAGAGCCCTCTTGGTTACTCTTCCTGATCCCTTTTTAGGGGCCGCTCATGCTAGTTGGAATCAGGGCCCGACCAGAATGGCCTTTGTGAAACCGCACCACCAAACCTATGACCCGATGCAAGGGGAAAGGTTTGACTCAATCCAAAGGGATCAACGTTTCGGCCGTGGTAAGAGCCGAAAACCCACTCAAGTCTGACTGCATGAATGGGTTCGACCATACTCAAAGAAGGACCCAGGGTTTCTTGAAGTTTCACCCACTGATTAAGGCACCAAAAAAATGCACAAAATAAAACCAAAAGGCCAAAAGGTCTGTATAGATGTATATAATAAACCACCTTTTGCACCACTTACGCCACATAGCAAAAAAAAAAAATAGTCGGTGTGATGACCAGCGTGCTTTCCTTTTTTAGTATAAGCAAAAAATAACAAAAACATAAAGAAAATATGTATACGAAAAAAATGTGTGTATATCTGTAAAGGGGTTTTTACGCCCCTTTTCTGTGTATCTGATCTGTGCAAAAAAGTTCTGTGTAGGAAAGAGTTAACGGCCCAGCTCGCGCTCCAAAGCACTAATCTCCGCAAGGTCATCCTCCCAGACATTCCGCTCAGTCAGCCAGCGACCATGCAGGCTCTTGAACCTCTTCCGAGAAGAGTCGGCTGCTCCAAAAGCGACGCTCAGTGATCCCTTCAAGCGGAGAACCTCGCTCTCAACTGTGTCTGCTCTAACCCTCTCGCATGCCAAAAGTTCTTGCATGACCCTCTTCTCATCCACCAATAACTCGATACGGACTCGGAGTGCCATCTCTTTCTTTGGCCAGGGGCCTCCAGTGTCAATGATCTCTGACAAATCTGGACCATCAGCAGCAGGCCGCTCAGCTAACAGGCAGGCCTCGGACTCAGGAGAAGTCCTAACCAAGTCTCCTTGCTCAATATCACACATCATCATCGACTGATGCGTCTCCCAAAGAGTAGCAATCTAATCTATGTCCCCAGAGGACCCCCTAGAAAACATCAAATCACATAAAGGGGGTCGGGCCTCACAAGGCACCTACTGAGGGTAGCCAAATTGGCGTAGTACCCGGAATGGGAAGTAGAAGGTGCTACCAGTCAATCCTAGGAGGGTGATGCCCTCATGGTCTCTAGAACGAATTACTGGGAAGGTCTGGTCAAACCAAGAAAGCCTCCATGTCAGCTAAACATCAGTCAACCAAAGTTTCATAGCTGACACGTCGCCCTATGGAAGCAAGTGGTATCTACCCAGAAAACATTGGGCCACCTCGCCTCAGGCAATGTAAAAGCGGGGAACAGGCCCCAAAATAGTAAAATGCTCACCCAACCAGACCTGAAGCAACAAGGGGCATCCCTGAAGGCCCTCCACCTTACCCAAAGCAAAGGAATCAAGGCATCGGTACAGCTCGACAAGCACCAAATGCATCATGGACCGGCCTGCCTCCAGCTCTGTCAAAATATCACAAACTGCCAATGAGAAGCTTTCTCCCCCGATAAAGAAGAGGATTTCAGATATAAGACCGAGTGCTAGAGCCTTCACATTGAAAAAAATCCTAACTGGTAATTTCCAGAGGCTTTCATCACTAAAAAGTTCTTTGAGGAATTTCAGCAAACACCTTGTGGGCCCCTTGATGAGGCTTTTCTCATACTCGGATTTCTTCAAACCGAGAGTAACGTGTACGGATTTGGAGTAGCCCGGCTGAGGCATGACTCTTGCAAGACCCCTTTGAAGCTTCAGGCCAGACAGATTGGATAGCTCCTCAAGGGTTGGGATTAGCTCCCGCTTCCCAAAATGAAATACGTGGAAGTTCACATCCAAAAATGAAGTGGCGGCATGGAGAAGTTCCCACCGAAGAGGAATCTCTAGGAAGGAAGCAAGGCGAGATAGCCCAAGGCGCTCCAAGTCAGCAAGCTCACTCTCATTCAAGCTCCCAAACCAGGGCGCTAAAAATTTGGGCCCCAAGCCCAACAAAGGGGGTAAATCGGCTCCGGGCCCTCCACGTAAGGGAGGGCTAGAAAGCAGGTCCATGAATGTACAAGGGTCTTTTGAGAAGATAAAAATTGGTGTATGGTGATGGACCTGCCTTAGAAAAGCAAGAGCAAAAGGAACCAGTCAAAGAGGCCAAGTCAAACGAAAAAGAAGTGATGTTTGGACTAACTCGGGTATATAAGGACCCACTGCCCACAGATTAAACAGGACGCAACTATTAGTTGTGCCAGTGTTTTTCTCCCCCAAGTTAAGCTTGGCGCACCTATTAGTTGCGCCAGTGCAGTTGGTCCCCACTTTTGCCTGGCACAACTAATAGTTACACCAACACATATTTCTGGGATTTCAACCTGGCACAACTAATAGTTGCGCCACACTACAACCCCCCCTCTTCAACCATCTCGGAACCCAGCTGTGGGGACTTACACCCTTTTTTTGTGTTTTTACACACCCCGTTTCACTAACAGTTTGGCAATCATTTTGTTCATTTATATGCAGGACTGATCCTACATCAAAGCATGCGCTCAAGGAGTCGCTTTCTGAGAGCATTTTGGGTAAACACATCCTACAGAGAAACATGTCTGATGCAAAGAGGTCATGGCATAAAATCAAAGCAGAAATACTAAAAATATTTTCCAAAAATAATGATCCAATGTATCACATCAACCATCCCCAAAATGTTTAAACAAATCCAAATCAAATTCCAAAAAGTACTGAGTTTCATTAAGCAAAGGCTAAAAGCCTATTCCTGGATTGCGCCCTTTGATTTCTTGCGACGGCGAGAAGAGCTCTGAAAGGTCCGCATGTCCCCCACCCTAGACCACGCCTGCGAGATCCTACTGAGTAAGGAGCACGACTCCTTAGCACGAGCACGCTGCAAGGCATAAACCAAGGTCAGGAGTCAGGATCAGTCAAGGGGAAAATGATGACAAGGAAAATGAAGAGGAAAAGAACAGCAAGGTACTCACCGTCTCCACCTCCCTAAGCTCTGCAAGATGATGATGATACTCTGCATATTCCATGGCCAAGTTGAAGTCCTACGTTCAGAACAATGCAATATTAGTTGTCAGGACAATCTTAAAAGCATGTGCAGAAGGAAATCGAAATGGAGGGAGATTGGGTCATCAGAAGACTTACCCCTGGGATCACCTCAGGAGGGGGAATGCAGGCCGCTTCGGCAGAGAGCCGTGCCTGTCGATCTACATCAGCGCAAAGGCTCGAGAGGAAGCTATCATCGAGGCACAGGAAGGTCCCATAGACTACGGACGGATCACCACCAGGGATACTAGGGATATCAGCCGCACTGGGTTCGCCTTCGCCGCCCGAATCGTCTCCTAGGGCAAACTGTGAACAAAATAGAGGTTCATTTGGAAGGGACAAAAACTGAATAAAAGTAGAAAAGGAACTAATCCAAGCCAAGATAAATTACCTGACCGAGCGGGCCGTCAAATGCCCAAAAATTAGCGCTAGGGACAAAGCGCGGCAAGATGAATCAATGAGGCAGGCACTCATACCAGAGATGATAGTCCCCAGGCAAGTGAAGAGCATGGATAGGGAACCCATTGTTGAAGAAAGCCGCTGTAAGCTCCTTGATACTATCACCAAGATACCAGACATTCGCCGGGGGGTCCACGGGTATGGCGTAGTAGCCCTGAAACTGGTGCACCACTCGCTCCCCCAGATAATAAAATTTAGCCCACGCTCCATAAAAGAACACGACACAACGATTATTGAATAGACGAGAGGCACCCATGGCTGCTCAGTCCCAGAAGGGGGATGCCAAGTACGGATCAGGGAGGATCTGCTCAAGTAAAAAAAAAAACTAGAGAAACCAAGCAAGCAACACCTCAGTTGAAGGAAATTTCCAAGCTAAAAGTAAACAAAGGTTGAAGAGTTGTCACCTGCTCGGGAACCATCAAATCAAGCTGGGACCTTAGGCCCATTTCCAGGTGCTTTAGGCCCACGTCACTGCGTCAAGCCTGATTCCAGTTGCTTAGGAGGGAACCAAGCAAGCAACACCTCAGTTGAAGGAAATTTCCAAGCTAAAAGTAAACAAAGGTTGAAGAGTTGTCACCTGCTCGGGAACCATCAAATCAAGCTGGGACCTTAGGCCCATTTCCAGGTGCTTTAGGCCCACGTCACGGCGTCAAGCCTGATTCCAGTTGCTTAGGAGGGGATAGGTGAGCACCTCCGAGAAAAGAAGCGGGCACCCAGGGTGAAAGTGGTGATATCCCCATACCTGAAAAGGGGACATTAGATAAGAGCGGGTCAGTAGCATAAATGGATCATTAAAAAAAAATGGCAAAAGCAAAGGAATGAGGAATTACCTCCAGGGCGGCCCAAAAACCCACGGCAGACCTTGAATCCTCGGTCGTAACCCGAGATAAATTGTACATCAACCATGCATACCTTGCCCCTCCCCAGTTGTGCCTGGGGACGTCGCCCTAATTGTCCATCACGCTCAACAAGGCTAGGCTGACTCGGCCCCCGCTAGCATTCGTGAAAAGGGTCTTGCCCAGTAGGAGTAGGAGGGTGATGTGAGCTAGGACAATCGCCCGCTCTAGCATAATATAGAGCGCCCCATCCGGCTGACCCAAGTCCACCAACTCATCAGGTGAAAAGAGGGAGGTTAGCCAAGACATCTTGACCTCTGTGCCATCGGTTGCCCGCGAGGAGGATAGGCCACAATCAGTCGAGTAATGTCCTCCCGGCTCGGTACCACTAAAGTGGATATCGGTACCCCCCCTATCCTGATGCTGATAATCATGACCCAATCGATGGGCGTCAACGTCATCTCGGCGTACGGCATATGGAATGTCATGGTCTCAAGATGAAACCTCTCGATCAGCACCTTCAAATAGGCCGCATCGGCCCTCATAGCAGGACAGGACAGGAACACCCCAAAGCCCACCTGCTCCAACAGGACCTTCACTACAGGGGGGACATAGAGTTAGAACTCATGGAAATCGAGCCACCCACCGCGGAACACAATATTGGGCAGATCCTACACCCAAGGAAATGTGCATCAGATCAGGAGGCAAAGCGAAAAAAAGGGGGGTGCAAGATGGAAATAAATTGAACCTCTCTTTTACCTTGCCCGCTATCCCAAAGTTTGAAATATGGGTGTGCTGCTGATGAAGGAGGCCAACCCGGCCAGCCTCACCCTGCATCTCAAGCCATGGGCCCGCCTTCCATTCCACCTAGACAAATTCCTCCCCCCGCGGGCCATATACGATCTCGAGCCCCTCCTCGTGGCCCTCCACGGGAATATTCTCGCCCTCACCCGACATCCTGGAGCAACAAAAAGCAATCACGTCAGAGCAGGTCAACGATAAAGAGCCATGGTATTCTATGCTGCAAAGGGGAGGTAAGTATGCTCACCATTCCCCTTTCTTTTCACATATTTTCATAAATGAGAGATACACATGCCTAAACGACAAAAAGAGATCCCTTTTAGTTTGAAAATGCAAAAAAAAAATCTTTTCTTCTGAAAATAATAATAAATAAAATTTCCCCTTCCTATCTTTGAAAATAAAGCAAGTTAGAAGCAAAAAAAAAAAAAAAAAAAGAGCCCTTCTTTTACACTTAGAAAAAAAAAACAAAAAAATCCTCCCTTTATGTCTAGGAAAACAAAAGCAAAATAAAAAGCAAAAAAAAACATAATAATAATAAATAAATAAAATAATATTTTTCCTTTATGTTTACAAAAACAAAAAGCAAACAAAAAAAGTGTTTTTCCTCTACATTCACAAAAATAAAAAAGAATAAAAAAGAAAAAATGTGTGTTCCCTTTATAAAAATAAAAAAACAAAAAAATCCTTTACTTTACTTACAAAAAAAATATAATAAATAAGGATAAAAAGAATCCAATGCTTTATTCTAATAAAAACAATAACAACAAAAAAAAAATGCCTTTTTACATTCACAAAAAAAAAGCTTTTTCTTTATGTTCACAAAAACAAAAAAATGTTGTTTCTTCATGTTCACTAAAAAGAAGAAAAGGGCCTTTCTTTATGTTTGCCGAAAAACAAAAAAAAACCAAAAAGAGAGGGCCCCTTTCCTTTGCTTTTGAAAATAGAACAAAATGCAAAAAAAAAAAATCCCTTCCTTGTTATCTTCAAAAAGTAAATAAAAATAAAACAAATCTCCCTTTTCTATGTTTAAAAATAAAGCAAGTTAGAAGCAAAAAAAAAAAAAAGTCGTCATTTCTTTGTGCTTTGAAAATCAAAGCCAAAAAAAGAGAGTCCTTCTTAGTTAAAATCAAGCAAAAAAAGTCTTTTTTATGCTTCGAAAATCAAAACCAAAAAAAAAAAAAGAAGGCCCCTCTTTTATGTTTAGGAAAACAAAAGTCAAAAAAAAAACTCCACCAAAAAAAAAAAACAAAAAAGGGGGGAACCCTTTTTATCATGCCCATAAAATCAAAAAAGCCAACACAAAAAATAGATGGTAATAATAAATCAATAACTTAGTTTAGTTTTCAAACAATAAAATCCATTTCCTTAATTAAATTTAAGAGAAACCAAAAATCATTTCCTTAAGTTAAATCATTTTCCTTAATTTAATTTTCGGAAAAAAAGAGAAAACCAAAAATCCCCTTCTCCTAATTAATGTCAAAAAAAAAATCATGAAAAAGACCCAAAATCCTTGCTTTGTGTTCAAAATAAAAACAAAAACCAAAAACAAGAATAAAACCCCCTTCTTATATAAAACAAAACAAAAAAAGAGAGTGTGTAAATATATTTATTTAGGCATCAACAAAAAAATCCATAAAACAACAAAAAAGAGGGCATTATTCAAAAAATCATCAATACGTCATTGATAAATATATTCACAACAAAAATAAACCATTATTCATCTAAGAATACAAGATCATGATGATATTTGCAAGGAAAAGCACGAAAAATAAAAAAAAATAGTTTGATGGTTACCTTATAGAAACAATGGGGTCTTTGATCTAGCGTGAGCCGGCAATCGATCCACAAGCAAAGCAACGGCAATGGGGCACGCGTGGAGGCAATGTAAAGGAACCCTAGGAGGGGGGCGATTTTCTGTTTCAAAGAGGAGGGGGGGGGAAGAAAATTTCGAAATAAAGCCCCACCCAGTTCGGTCAAGTTAAATTTCCTCACCAAACTCAAGAACTAATATTTCGCAAAATCGTGCCCACCTTTTGCTTGGCTCAACTATTAGTTGCGCCAGGCTATTTTGAGGCCCCTAGTGGCCTGGTATTAGTTGCACCAGGCACTTAGGCCGGGTCTTGGGCCTAGTACGGGCAAGATAGGAAGGTCGGTTCCCCACTTCTTCCTCATTTGTATTATCGCCCACGGCCGATGCACACACTCCCAAGACGGCATTTCGATCATCCATTGACTCGCCGAGGAAGCCGTGCTAAAATAAAGATGGACCAAGGTCAATAAGCTCCTCGGTCCTACAAAAAAAAAATCAAAAATCCCCGAAGAGAAGCCACAAAAAAAAAAAAAAAATCACATAAACTAGTTTGAAAATTCTCAAAAAATCACATAAATTAGTTTGAAAAATCCAAAAAATTCACGTAAAATAATAACTTCAAAATCCCAAAAAAAATCACATGAATTAGTTTGAAAAAAATACCAAAAATTATCATAAAATAATAGTTGGAAAATCTAAAAAATTAAAAAAAGAAAATCCCCACAGAAACGCACAAGCATAAAGCAGTAAAATGTCAATACTTTATCAGCAATGCAGTTGTGCCAAATTAAAGTCCTGAGTCTGAGGTTCGCCTCAAATCTTTGGATCCTACTTTAAGGTAGGAGCAACGGTGTCGGTCCCGATCAAACAACCAATGTTTTGATCAGGTCAACTCCACTGTTAAATCTTTGCGATGAGCGCTCTATTTTGGATTCATATGGACTTAAGTGTCTTAAGCTTCAATTTCTCCGTTGGAAAAGGTCAATCGTTGGTTGAAACCAACCTGTTAAGAATGAGATTATATATCAATCAAACTATGTGCAACCATGCATTCGGAAGGGTTCATTTCCCTTTTATTTTCTGCAGGCTTAAAACTTGTATGGGCAGCGGTATCCCTGTAAAGTGTACGCCATGCGTCTGGGCATCCGTATGATGGTCGTTTGTCCCCGTAAATTGTACCCGGGCGGGTCCGGGTCAGGGCTTCCATCGCCTTTGTTGTTGCTCATTACCCCCGATGGGTGCATAATTATGTATAGTTAATTGATAATTATGATCATTGTCAACAGAGACCAAGATTGGACGCCCCCTTTTGGGAGGTGTCCAATGTTTGGCTGGATCTGTTTAAGGAAGTCAAAACTAGAGACTCTAGGTCATGCTGAGCTGAGGTATGCTTTCGGAAAAATGGCGCGTACTCCTAAAAAGCGTTGTGACATCTATTCACTTCGCTCGGGTGGTCATGCTAAATAGACTTTGGGATTGATGGGTTCGCCCAAAGATCTCGAACCCTGCTTTCAGCAAGGGCACTCGCGAATAATCCAATGAGGTCATCAAATGCCTTGTAGGATTGGACACAAACAGTGGAGCCTTGCGTATGTTTACTTCATGCCTATCTTTAAATGTGGGTCGATCACCCCTCTTACAAAGCTGTTGTATTCAGAATAAATCTCAAACATCAACCACCTTCAAATCATCTCAAAAAGTGAATGTTTTTCTGGACTAACGAGCTTTTCCAACTCGAGAGGCGAACGTTTTTCTCAGCTATTGGGCTTTCACAACTCATTCCACCTCGGTCATACCCAGTAATGTCACTAAGCGCTTAGGGACCGATTACCTTGAGAGACGAACATTTTTCTCGACATACAGAGCTTTCCTTTTCTCACCGTGTTACTCACATGATGTTTGAAGTTTGTTCTAAATGCAGCGGACCCACCGGTATTACCTTGGGCCTCTTCGGATGTCTCTTTTCTTTGGCATACGATAATTAGTGATTGGATACCAAAGAGGGGCATCTGTAGACACCCAAATTTGGCCCAAGGCCCGATCGCAACACCTTTCGAGAGAGGTGTAATTCTGAGCTTTTGATGGCATATATGGAACCCTTAGAAATCACTCGAAACCTTTAAGAATCACCCTAGATCCCTTAGGAACCTACCTCAAACCTTTATAAACCAATCCCGACCCTTAGAACCCCTTCCAAACCCCAAACCTAACCTTCCCAGATGATGAATGAGGAGGGGCACACCGGAACTAGCTACGTCCCTCTACGGCAATCAAATATCATACCATTGAAAAATAGAGGTCATCAGCTTTCCAACGATTCGAGAATCACCCCAATCGGAGGTATACATCAAAAGATATGGCAAATCGAGCCCAGAGGGCATAAATGTAAATTCATGCGGGCCCCCTAGGGATTTGGCACAACTAATAGCTACACTAGGCCATTTCCCCCCAGAAATGGCCTGGCACAACTAATAGTTGCACCAGTTATAACTTTGCCTGGCGCAACTATTAGTTGCGCCAGGCCAATTCTCCCAGACTTTAAGCTTGGCGCAACTAATAGTTGCGCCAAGTTTAAATGTGGGCCCCACCCTCGCGAGCTAACTTCTAGGCACTGTTTTGTACTGTTTTACTATACATTTGCCTGGCACAACTATTAGTTGGGCCAGGCAAGTAAACAGTAACCTCTGGTTTTTTACCTCAAATTTCGTGTTTGAGGTTTGACTTGTTGACCACCTCGACCTTTGGGGTGTGTTTTGATAGTTCTGTTGCACCCATTCACTACCTATTTGCAACCCTTCAAGTGGCTTAGGCCTCACCCCATTATCCACCATTGGAGGACCTTCTCACACATTTCAAGGCTCTAAAAACCCTATGAATCCTTAGATATAAGATTACTTAATTGCTAAACCCAATTAGCATCTAACTGGTCTCCTAATCCACCCATTTCCTATAAATAGAGACCCCCACCCCTTGGTTTAAGGGTTGAGAATTTCTACCTAAGAGAGAAAGAGCTTAAAGTGAGAAGATCTTTCTCCCTTTGGTGCACCCCTTCCCATACAAAAACCAGAATTTTAAAACCCCTTCCCACCCTTAGCATTCCATAGAAAATCCTTAGGTTAGGTGTGTGTGACCCCCTTACCTCCCTCCCCTACCTCTTAGCTTCAAGCCTTAAGAGTTAGACCCCCACTTTCCACCATACAAAGCCTTCAAGAGCTCATCAAAGCAAGTCAAGCAAGGCTCCTCCACGCTGCTACAAGGGCCCGAGGGCTCCGGCTCTCCCCTTTCTTCTCCTATCTGTTTTTGGCATTCCCTACCCTCTCATTTGTGCCGTTACGCCACCGAATTTTCGGTAGGAACGGAGGGGCACAAATAGGATTGGAGGCCCATTTGGGCAAGAGGAAGCTATTTTCCTCTCTTTTACTTCATTTTATTTTTGGCCATTAGTAGAGATAACGTTAAGCGGGTTGATCGGGTGCCTAACACCTTCCCGATCGATAACCGAAGCCCCTACCCAAGAGCCTTTGGTGTGGACCTGATTCAGAGTCATATTTTTAGCACTTTGGTGCTCATAAAAAATGAACTAGGTATCCCAAGACACCGAAAGCTCTGGGTGGCGACTCTATATTTTTTTTTTCATTAGAGAGTGCATCGTCACGATGGGATCTCTCGATTCCCGTGGTTGCACAATGCTTCATAAATTGTGTCTGTCCCTCGCTCGCGCGAGAACTTAGACACAACAAAGAGAAAACAACAAAAGGCTTATCGTACTTTTGGAAGCCTGCGCTCGCTCGCGCGAGCCACTATACCTCGCTCGCACAAGGAACAAACTATAAATAGGGGCGGAAAACCCTTCCCTCCTCATTTCGTTCAAACAGAGGGAGGAGGAGAGCTAGGGTTTTGAGGGGTTCTCAAAGAAAACGTCCAAATCCGTTCGATTGAGGCTTCTTTTCACCATTTGCGACGAATTTTCACTAAAAAAAAAAGAAAAGGTAAATTTACACCTAAATCTACCTTCATTCTTCTTTATTTTGTGAATTTGAGACCTAGAATGAGCTCTTCCGACCCAAACCTTAGAGAACGAAAGAAGTTGGCTGTCAAGCCACCACCTTCTCGCAAACGAGCAGCACCACCGCCCGCTCCCTTGACTCAACCCGCCCCTTGGTGGGCGAGTAAGGTTTTAACGCCAGAGTGGAATATCCACAAGAGTTTTTTTGATGAACCATCCACTACCAAGTGGACCTCCGGCTACTTAAATATAAACGAGTTGAAACCCTTGTTGACACCAATCTCCAGACACTACTACCCGCGTTTGGTTAGACTTTTCTACCAAACCCTAACCACCGACACCAAGACCAAACTCAAGTGCGAGATTGATGGCCAGACTTTCGTATTTGAAGCCAAAGACATCGGGCATGAAATGGGATGCCCGCTAACCTATATCGAGGACGGGATTTCCAAACCCTCGTTCCCTAATGAATGGACCTTTCTTGAGATTGTGGCCGACATGACAAACGGGGTCACAGCCACGGGTAAATCTATCACCCGGGCCCAATTGCCTCCGCATATGTGGCCCCTTGACATAATTTTTAGGAAAAATCTATTCCCATTAGGCCACGACCAAGAAAGGAGGGTCCCCTTTTTTAATGCAATTAATGTCGCGTTCCATGATAGGTGGTTTAGCGCCCCTATCCTTGTGCACAAGGGCATCCTACATGCCTTGGAAAGAAACAAGCAGGGCGCCGTTCCCAAACCCGTTAACAAACTGCCCTATGCCCGATTAATTTTAAAGCTATTTGAGCTTCGCGATGGGAGTGACGGGTTCGAAATTCTAGCACATGAGCCCTCTCACACGGACAATATAGAACCATATCGCATTGGCAATTTAAATTGCAGCCTACGATGTTTACAAGATAGCCTCAAGAAGAAAGGAACCACTTCACCCTCCACCTCACAGCCGGGATCCGCACCTTCCATGAGTTCCTAGCCCACACCGCCTTCGTCACAGCCCTCACAGCCCATGCCTACCAATCAAGAGACCATGCTCACCGAGATACTAAACCATACATGACAGATGATGTTGCACCTATGATACGTCGAAGCTATTGGCACCGACCTGATGTCCCACGCGTATCCTACGATCTTTGAGCAGCGCCTCGCACGATTGAGGAGTGCCGCCTATGGTACTTCCAGCTCTGGACCGGCTACTCACGCCGGGACTGCGGAGGAGGGCGATGATGAGGACTCCAACGCTGAGGAGGGTGAGGATGATGATGATGATGATGACGATGATGATGATGATGACGATGGAGACGAGGCATCGGGTTCCAAGTACACCGAGGGTGATGACGAGTAGGGTTGGCTGCCAACAAGATTTTAAGAAAGTTTTCCAAATTTTGAAAGCAAATTGTATAAATCTAATGTCATTTTGAAAAGTTAATTCTAGAACTAATGTGACATGGTTGTCACTTTTGGTTATTTTGATGTACATTTGAAGTCTAAAGAGTGAACTATGGCGGCATGGCTGTCGCAACTTTTATTTTAAATATAATTAACCTTGATGGATAGGTTAAATGTAGTTACAATGCGTATGTCCTCATTTAAGTACATGTTTTGGGTTGCATGGATACTTCAATGTTTGTGTATGAGACCACATTGTTATCTTTTGCAGGATGTACGGTATATGATGGGTAGAAATGGGTTAACATGTTAACTGATAATAGTATGGTGTGTGACGGTATATTGTATTCTTTTGCAAGATGTAAATTTTAATTCCTTTAAGCAATCCTATTATTGTTCTAACCTTGTTCGAGTGACTAATGGCAATTTTCGAGGACAAAACTTTTATAAGGTGGGGTGAATGCAATAACCCTGGATTTTGTGAACCGTGTAGGTTTGGTGTAATTCAAGTGTGTGTATGTGGTTCACAAGGGAACCCATGCACAAACTCACACTTTGAGTATATGTGTTTAACACATAAGGATGTAAAGACATTTAACACCTGTTTAGAGTGTTGGTGTTTTACATGTTGAAAAACCCAACTAGTAGGGATAAGGGAGAGGGGTCTCACACATGGGTTTCATTTGGAACCCATTTGAGTTGTGGGGAAATAGAGAGAGAGACAGAGAAGAGAAAGAAAAAGAAGGGGTTTTGTAGAGAAAGATAAAATGGTTTTGAGATCTAGGTGAGTGAATCTAGTAGAAGGTGAGTGAAGTAAAGTGATTATGCATAGGGATTCATGCTGCACGTTTCAAATAATCGTGGGGATCCATGAGCTTGATGAGAAGTGTGAAGAAGGTGATTAAAACCCTCCTTGATATCTTCAAGAAAGAAAAGATTCAATCTAAGGAACATTGACGGCATTAAAGGTATGGATTTAATGCTAGTTATATAGTAATTTTAGCATTTAATGTTCCTTGAGAAATAGGGTTTAAAACAGTCAAGGTTTGGTGAGGATTGAGTTTGGGGAAAACTCAGATCTGAAATGTCTCTATCCCTCGTGCGCACGAGCTTAAAGGCTCGCTCGAGCAAGCCTCAGAGACATGACTTAAACAGCCTTGTGAAAGGATAAGAAGAACTGTGAGAATGTTGTGTCTAGCTCACGCGAGGACTTAAAGGCAAAAGGTCTCGCTCGAGCAAGGCCTCACGCGACACCCATTAGACAACTGAATGTCAATTCGGTCGCGCGAGGTTTTGACCAACTTTTGCTCGCGCGCCCGAGCCTCGGGGCTCGCTCACGCGAGGAATAGGATACGTTACCTTGATCTTTTCTTTCGAATTCTTCAGTGGTTTATGTCTTTTATTCTTCTAGGCTTTCTTATAAGATGTTGGATACGTTAAATTGTAGGTTCGACACGTGGGATTTGAGTGAGTGCGTGCTTGATAGGATTGGGTTTAGTCTCCGTGCGACTCGATTCGAGGTAGGGAAATTCAGCAACATGTGTATTTTACCTTCAAGTAGCACGTGTGTAATGATATAAGTAAATATGTGCTCTTCCCTTAGTTGATTTGTAATTGCATGAGTCCATCCATAGTTAGATCACACGATTTTATAAGTACAATCATTAAGAAAGAGAATCTTGTGTGTGTGTGTGAAAACAATTGGATAAGTATGTGTGTGAAATCAAGGTGAAGTAAGCCATATTGTGTGCGATAGCAAAGAAATGTGAATTAGTATGTGAGAACCATATGTGAAACTTGAACTAAGTATATTTATCACAACTCACGATGATAAAATATATGTAATATGCACATTGAATTTAAGGTTTAAATTGGGAATACCCAACCGACACGGTGGGATACCTGTGACCGACACGGCAGGATATCCATGGCCGATACGGTGGCCAATCCGTATAAATTATGTACCAATTCGACGGCATATCCGTTCTTTGATTTCCAATAGTGGAAATACTGCGTCCGGCACAAGTCACCTCTTGCTAAGGGGCTTGGGCATTGTGAAATGGTTCATATGAACGACGATGGTGGGAACTTCCATCAGGGGCTCGATGTTATATGGCTCGAGCAATTATTTAAGTGATTCTTTTAAGTGTGTGTGGGTGCGCTTTTTTTACTAGTAACAATGTGATTAGAAATCATGCATCAGATAGCCTTTTGGTAATTGTTATAAATTCCATTTCATGTTTAGAAATATGTCATGAAATATATGTGTGATGTTGGGAAAATATACATGCTATTGTGTTTCCTTATTGAGCTATGTTGTAGCTCACCCTTCAACTATACGTCACAGGTTCAGGGATAGCTGAGGATATTGAGGACAAGGACCAAGAGGACATGGACTATGTGCCTTTGGAGGAGACGGAGTCCCCTCCAGAGGATTTCTTTTAGTAGACGTGCGCTGTGGCACTTGATATTTTTTTAGGAAACTGTTGTAAGGCTTGGTATGCCCGGCCAAATTTCATTTGTAGGATGTTAAATTGTACGGTACTTATTCTTTTTGTGAACCATCCCTTGGTGATTTTTGGCGTGTCACTGATGGTTTGTTCGATTCTTTTGCTCATGCAATTGGCATGAGGATTGAACCGTCTTTTGTAGTTAACAAAATCTTACATAGAAATGAATGTCAACTGTTTTACTTGTAGGTCTAATTGATAGTTAGACGCAAATTGTTTCCGCTTAGATGTGGACTTACCAAGTGTTCCATGTGAAGTTTGGGATACGACCAAAATGGTTGTTTCGATGGCACGAGTTTCGACGTGCCAAAATCTGGGCTATCATAGCCAGTCACTCACTGAGTCAATCACCGACTCAAAGTGATTGAGCGCTTGAGAATAGGTGCATAATTCAATTAAACACCCCAGATAGGGCGCGTAATTGAAATCCTCCGACAAATTGAGCGTACCCCATAGGGCGCGTAATTGGCCAAATACCTATAAATAGACCTCTCTACCTCGACCAAAAACAATAATTTTTTTTCTCTCTTCCAAGTTTAGGGATTTTGAGATTCTCTCTTCGACGTCCGACTTCAGGTAACCTTTTAGTTTCTAGTTCTAAAATTTCTAGTTTCTAGTTTTCAATTCTAATTTCTAGTTCTTAGCTTCTAGGTCCTAGTTCTTAATTATTGCCCTGGTTCTTAATTTTTATTCTATTCATTCTAGTTCTCAATTCTTAAGCTCTAGAATTCAGCCCTTAATTCCTGATCATCAATTTTCAAAGCTTTTAATCATCAATTCAAACTCAATCTTTTTCAAATCACTCTTAATCATCAAACAAATTTACTATTTTTTCTCTCCAAAACTTCTCCCTTTGAGAAAATTTGAGATTCTCTCTGGGACTTTCAAAAGGGGTCGAGCTGCCTTCTAGACTTCTAGAATTGCAGACTCTTCCTCGGGAGCCCCAAGTAGTTAAGCTAGTGATACAAACACGTTAGACTGATCTCAACCCCTCTTACTTTTAAACCCAGCCACCCGATTTGTCCAAGAGAGCTTACGGAGGGTACCCGAAAATGGGGCCGATCCTCCTTAGCATAACGGGCCCAAAACTACTTTTTTTTAATTAATTAGATTTCTAGTAAAATTAAGATATTTAAATTAATTCGAATCCTAGTAGAAGTAGGAGACCTTTTTATTAATTTGACTCCTAGTAAGATTAGGAAACTAGATCAATTAGACTCCTAGTAGAATTAGGAGACCTTTTTTTAATTAAACTCTCAGTAGGATTAGGAAACCAAGTTAATTAGAATCCCAACAGGAATAGGAAAACCAAACCAGTTAGACAATAGACAACCCACAGCTGCTGACGTTGGCCGGTCGACGATTCAGTAAAGGAGTTCAACCTGCAAGCCCCCACTCATCTTCAAGCATGATCAGTGATGTGTTGTAGCATCGATAAATATCTACAGCTGACGATCGCATCACCCAGGTACCTTCCATTTAATATTCGCCTATTTAATTTCAGCAATTTAATATTTTCTAATTTCTTACTCCATCATCACCTTTGCCAGAGTCCACTCAAACCGAATTGGGCCACTTTTTTCGGGGACCGAAAGGAACCCAGAAAAAGCGCGTACCAACACCATTGTAGGTTCCTTTTTGGCCTCATGGTCAATTGGATTGGTGAACCAAGTTTTCCGTTCCTGACATAGCTGTCTCGATTATGTAAATGAGTATGGGTGTGAATCGTATGAGTGGGTTGTAACTCGTGAATATGTAGTTGCTTCTGTCGTATATAGGTACAGTGAGAATACATGTTGTAACTAGTGAATGTGCAGGTTCATTTTGACAATGTGTATGTGTGCTTCTGCCGGTTATGGGCAGTTTGTTGTTGTTTGGTGTAGTTTAGTATCACGGTGTGTGTATTTTAGTATGGGGTGTGTGATTTTGTTTAGCTTTACTTCGATCAATTTTCGAGGACGAAAATTTAATAAGGTGGGGAGAATGTAATATCCCAATTTTAAAAACCATGCAAATTAATTCAATCAAGTACTAGTGTGGGGCACTGTGTGCTTACAGTGTTTGGATGGGTTAGTGTACATGTGTGATGACCCATGAGGGGGTCTATGTTGTATTAAGTATATGAGTTTTCACATATACATGCCACTATGTGTATGTGATTAACATGAGAGAGAGAGAGAGAGAAATAAGTGGATAAGAGTAGCACACAAGTGGGTGTATGTGTTTCACAAGGAAGCAAAGTGCTTGCTTGGATATGTGAGGGGTAACTCACGTGCAAGTATGGTTTTGTGTTTTGTGTGCTTGAAGAGAAAGAGAGAAAGAAAGGGTTTGAAGAGAAAGGATTTACTTGGATCCGTGTGCTAAATCGCTGTAAGATTTATGCAAATTCGAGTGTTAAGGATCACCTTATGATTTTGAAGGTGGAAGAGGTCCAAATGGAGTTGTGAAACCCATTTACTTGCATGAGAAAGTACGCTCTGATCCTCGCTTGATTCTTTCGTTAGAAGGTGAGAAATCGACACCCAACTTTGTGAAATTTGTAAAATAAGATGTGTAAGAAGCATGGATGTGATTGGTGAATAAATCGCGAGAAGATTGAGTCGAGAAAAAACTCAGGTCTGAAAGAGATTCTGAAACTTGCTCGTGCAAGCTTTGTTCCTCGCTCGCGCGAGGTGCCTTCAGAAAGGAAGAGTTGTGCCTCGCTCGATCAAGAATCAAGGCTCCAGTGAGCCTCTAATACTCGCTCGCGTGAGAGCTTAGTGTAATAACCCTAACTAATTGCATTGACACTGAATCATTTACTCTGGAAAAGTATTCACTCTTAAGGAGAGTGAGACTACCCTTGTTTAGGACAAATAAGTATCTATACCTCTTCGACTAGGAATATGCTAATTTTCAAGGACGAAAATTCTTTAAGGTGGGAAGAATGTAACATCCTGAAAAATTTTGACCTTTGAACATTATGCCTTGGTGTGCATGCCAGACTGATCACGTACTCGACATGGTTAAAATAATTAAGTTAGTTGGGTTAAGTCTTAAGTGGAAAAGGTTAGTGTAGATTTGCGTGTGGACCTTGGATGAATTGTATACACCTAACTACGGCGTATTGGTTTAACACCTAAGTTTAGGTTTGTTATAAATGAAAATAACGGCAGGAGAATTTATTTCTCTTATGTTTTTGGTTCTAGAGAGAGAATAAAAGTTTAGTAATGGCTAAACAACTTATTTGGCTAATTGGGCCAACTGTATTTGGCTGACTAGTTGGGCCAATTGATTGGGACGACTATTCGAGCCAACTATAGGTCCTGATTGGGTGCATGCCTGTTAAGAAACACGTCACCGTTTGGATTTTTCAAACGGAATCGTTTTGGGTTCATTTGAGCTCGTGTGGAATTTATATGACCAAGTTCATACACCGTAGTTGTATGTATTGGCTCAACACCGAGTCCAATTGATATGTTGCTTGGGTGTACAAGCTCCACACCGGACCAAACCTCCATGTAAATAATAACTAACATCTCAAATGGATGTTTTAACTTCGCAAGAGAACCAATACCATTGTATTGGACTAACGCATACACAAGTTGGTGGGTGTGCTTCACAAGAGAACTAGGCCCAAGTATAAGCTAAAAGGGGCTTCTCACGTAAGCCATTGAGGCTATTTAGGTTTACAAGTGAGATTAGATCTCATTTTAACCCTTGATGAGAAACCTGTACGCCGACTCTCGGTGTGCCTCGCTTCACACCGAACCAGCCCCCACTATATAAGTCAAGCCTCTCACGTGGGCTTCATTAGCTTGCAAAATTTTGAGAGAAGAGAAAGAGAAGAAAGCTCCATCTCCTTGCCCTTCTCCTTCTTCTTGAGTGTTGATCTCCCTCTCTAGATTCAACTTCTTCTTCTTCTTCGATTCACCACAAGAGATCTTTGATGCGGACATCATCAAGAGCGTGAAACCCTATTTTCCCAAACCCTCTTTCATTTTGAAACCCAAATACCGTTGATTCCCCTTTTGATCATTCCCTTGTGCTCAGGAGAGCCTTGATTTATTGTATGCATTGGGGGGATTCAATCCACGCCCATGTGATCGGGAGGAAAGGAGAGTTTCAAACCATCGAGAAGAAACGAGGGTTTCGCGTCAAACCCATCGGTTTTGATCACCATGGAACATGTGTGCATGTGATTAGAAGGTGAGATTTGATTTAAATTATTTAGAATTAGTTTGGTTATGATTTATGGGTGATTAGGATGCTTGAAAATAAATTTTGGATGATTTGGATCAAAGAAAACGAAGCCCGATGGGGTTCTGAAACTGTCGAATTCTATCGATCAATTTTGAATTCGATCGATCAGATTTTATAGAACATGGAAGTAAAAATTTACTGCAAAATTCGATCGATTGAAATTGGAATTGGATCGATTGAATTTGGAACTCAATCGATCGATATGAAATTTGATCGATCGAATTTGTCGGAGCTTTATCAATACTACTTCGGTATTTTAGCCGTAACGTTCTATCCCGAACTCAGAATTATATGATTCTTATTGAGTTAGAAATAAGACATCGAGACCTACAACTTTCATTTTTTGACAAACTCTTGAATCCAAAATTTTAAAGGTGAAAAGATTGTTGGAAGTTGGGTCAAGTTCTGAGTTAACACGTTTTGACTGAAGTGCCGACACAGCTTCGGTAATTTTGGCGATAACATTTCACTCCGAGCTCTGATTGATGTGATTTTTGAGGTGTTGGAAAGAGGAAAACATGGCCTATAACATTTGTGTTTTAACTATTTTGTGAATCTAAAGTTTTAAAGAACTTAATTTAGGAGGAAGTTACGTCAATTTCTAAGTTAGCACAAAATTGCCCCGTTTCAACCTCGATTTTGAGAAAATACTTAAATATGTCTAAGTTATTAGTGATTCATGTTGATCTTTGATATAGGTTTGAGATATCATAAAACATCATCATATGTTTGTGATATAGGTTGAGAGCGGGAATCCATCGATAGGGCTTAGCTTGGCTTCGCGCAATTTCGAGGCTAAGGTGGGGAAAATTCTATACACAATTACATTTTTTATTTAAATTCATAGAAGCTTGATATGATCGAATGAAAGGTGATACGTTTTGATTTGAACATGAATTACTATTTGAACTTTTCGGTAATTGAAACCTTGTCTCTCTGAAAGTTATTATGTGATTGAATAATTTCAATGTTTGACATATTCAAAAGATTGAATTACCGAACTTTTGACATATTTGTTTGTTTTGGGAATTTATTGAAATGTCGAACCAAGTAATGAGTTTCATTTTGAATATCGTATTTTAGCCTTCGTAAATTCAGTAAAGAATTTCATTTTGAACATCGTGTGTGTGAGTTTTCCAAATTTTGAATTAAACTCAGAAGTAAAATTTGAAGCAAATGTAAACTTTAAATTGAATCCAAATCGAATATGTATATAAATTTGAATCCAAATTGAACCATAAGTTAAGAAAATTTAGGTGGGCCGCTATGGGCGGATTATAAGTGTGTTGTGGACTGCTATGGGCGGATTATAAGTGTGTTGTGGACCGCTACGGGCGGATTATATGACAACGTGGACAGCTATGGGCGGAGTATATGTGCATGTGTGGACCGCTATGGGCAGATTATATGGTACCTTGTCAGCCGCTAGGGCGGAATAGAACCAGCACGACGGCTAATCATGAATCGAACAGGCTTGGCGGTTAAACCCAAGAATTGAACCGGCATGGTGGCTAACCGTGAATCGAACCGGCATGACGGTTAAACCCATGAATCAAACCGACACGGCGGGATATCCGTGAATCGAACCGGCACGGCGGCTAACCGTGAATCGAACCGGCATGGCGGTTAAACCCATGAATCGAGCCGGCATGGCAGGATATCCGTGAATCGAATCGGCATGACAGAATATTTGTGAATCGAACTGTGTAAACTATGTGGCAATGTATAAGCTATGCAAGTGAGTGTGAATCGAACTGGCACGGCAGTCTTCGTGAATTGAACTGGCACGGTGGGATGTCCGTGAATGGAACTGTGTAATCTAAGAAAGTGTGAAACATATAAGTAAACCAAAACTGTGTAATCTAAGTAAGAAAGTGTGAAACATATAAGTAAACCAAGTAAGAATGTGTAAGACATGTATGTAAGCAAAGTAAGAATGTGTAAGATACGTAAGTAAGCCAAGTAAGAATGTGTAAGACGTGTAAGTAAGCCAAGTAAGAATGTATAAAACATGTATGTAGAGTAAGCCACGTAAGAATATGTAAGACATGTAAATGAATGTGATTCAAATGCAGTAAATCAAAAATAAGAAATATGCTTCTGATAAGAGATTAGTTTCAGTTTCGATTTTATTAGGAAAATGTCTTTGAAATCAGTTTCGATTTTGATAAGAAAACATCTTCGAAATCAGTTTGCCTTTGAAATTAGTTTTGAATTTTGATAAGAAAATGCCTTTGAACTCAGTTTCAGTTTTGATAAGAAATGACTTTGAAATCAGTTTTAGTCTTGATAAAAAAATATTTTGATCTTGTCTTTGAATCTATGCATGTGATGAGATGTATATTGGTATTAGTTTTCTCCACTGAGCTTCGATGTTAGCTCACCCTGACTATACGTCACAGGTGTAGGTTTGAAGAAGGCCCAAACTACATACTTAAAGAAAAGAAGCTTCCGCATAAGGATTTGTATTCTATTTCGGGATCGTAGATTTAGTGCATCATGAACCTTGGTAAGTTCGGGCTTGGTACGTTCGTGCTATTATACATACATGGTACACTACTGTTGGTGATGGTTGGTCAGCACTGGTGTTTATTTTGTTTTGTACATATTAGGTATTAGAACTGTAATTTTTATTCTTGCCATATATAACTTTGCTTTGATTTCCATATACATACAGATGTGCCAGGTATTCTGTGTCAGATTGTGATCTACGATCTGACAGTCTGGGTTTTCTCATTTGGTTTTGGTGTAATGAAAGTTAAAGAAAAAAAAAATGTCTCAAAATTTTAGGTTGGGAAAAGCCGGGCTGTCACAGTTGGTATCAGAGCTTTAGGCGTTCGGTCTTTTGAAAATCATGAGATATGACATTAGATCTTATCAGGACATAAGAGACCCAACTGTGACTCTATCACAGTTGGTATCAGAGCTTAAGTATTAGGTCTTATTAGGACTCGAACGTGATGACATTAGAGTCTGTCAGAACTTAGAAGGGATTCACAATCCCTATTCTGAAATTTTCTAAAGATTCAGGACCATATCTCTGAAAGACATTAGGTTCTGTAAAAACATAGGCTGTGAAGTTGTAAAAGTTATTTTTTTTTTAACATAACAATCGGCTGTTAATTGAACCCTGTGTTTCATTGCAACAGATTGTGATGTATCCAAGAAGTAGAGGACTACCGAGACGCAGTCGCTATAGAAATTTGAGGAGTGGGGATGAGAACCATACGGGTTTTAGCGGAGAGCAGAGATACTATCCTGATGAGAGAGATCAGGGGAATGAAGCGACGGATAGGATGGCGTAGGCCATGGAGGTCGTGGTCGTTGCCATGGCCCAACAGACCCAGCAAACTGCACTATTGGCCGAGCAGACCGCACTACTAGCTGCCAATAACGTGAACCATCAGCAGCCACCACCACCACCTCCTCCAACATTGTTGCCCTCATCCTTCGTCGATTTTAGGAGGTTGAGACCTCCTAGTTTCTATGGGCAAACAGATCCATTAGAGGCTGAGAAATGGATAAATCAGATGGAAAAGCTTCTAGAGAGACTTCAGAGTACTGAAGATGAGAAAGTTGGCTGGGCTTCCTTCTAACTTGAGGGTGATGTCGATCCGTGGTGGAAGTCGGTGCTGAGGAAGAGAGAGATTGAAGGTCCTTACGGTCCATGGACCTGGGTGAAATTTGTTTGTGTGTTCAATAAAGAATATTTTCCCGAGCAAGTAAGAAATCAATTGAAGAAGGACTTTGCTAATTTGGAGCAAGGGACATGACCGTACGGGAGTATGGTAATGAATTTGTACGTTTATCACGGTTCGCTCCAAAATTAGTGGTTATCGAAGAAATGAAAGCCAGTAAATTTGAAGAAGGCCTGAGGCCAGATATACGCGATAGGGTGTCAATATTTGAACTTGAGACCTATGCCGAAGTGATTGGAAAAGCGATTGTTGCTGAGAGAGATAAAAAATATGTACAAGAGACGAGAGCAGCAGAATAAAAATTAAATAGCAGGTCAAGGAAGATCAAGTTCTTATGAGCCGGCAGATAAGAGGACAAATTTATTGATGCTGACACAGCCTCAACCTGCTCAAACTGCCCCTACGCCTTATAAATCCCACAATCGCTGGGGTATCGAGTGTACCGCAAATTTCCTATACTTCCTCGTCAGTACTGATTGAGCCATGCTCGCGATGTGGAGGACCACACAGGACGGTGGAATGTTGGTGGGTCACAGGCGCATGCTTCAAGTGTGGACGAATAGGACATCGAATAAGAGATTGTCCTAAGGCGAAGATGGGTCAGTGAGGAGGACTTAGTTTGGCGATATTTTATGGTTTTGGAGGGTTACTGTAGTTGTTGGTATGAATATTGTAAAACTATTGAATCATGGTAGATTCACCTTGATCTTTGACTTTAATTGAATGGTTGTTTTATCATTTAAGGATGCCTAGTGTAAATTTACCTTTGTTCTTTTATGGATGGTTGAATATATTTTAGAAATGGTAACTGGTTTCGGAGATTGATGGTTTTAATTTTTGTTAGCTTAGTCCATCCATGATTGTTGCTTAATGATGCATATGGGAAATGAGAAATAATTGCAGGATTATAGTTGTAACTTAAATTGTAATGAACTTCCTTCAGGGTAATGCTTTAAATAGACTCCATGATTATTGAATGACTATGTTATAGAATGGTCTAATCCACTATATGGACAATTGTGATTGTGGGTGTGGTAGTCGTATTTTAATGGTTGTAAATTATGGATGAATGTTGCTGGTGTGCGTTTTGTATGAGGAATATTCTGCAGCCCTAGTGCATCATGGTATACTCGCTCATGTTAGTTTTGAATAAATTATTGAATTTTAAATTTAATTAAAGGTTTGGGGTCTCATTAGTTGTTTTTGGGTGGTGTGACTTTGTTTCAGTGTAGATGTTATGTCGTGAATGCAAATGCTACATACTGAATTTTTGAGGACAAAAATTCCATTGAGGGGAGAATGTAATAATCCTAACTAATTGCGTTGACACTGAATCATTTACTCTAGAAAAGTATTCACTCTTAGGGAGAGTGAGATTACCCTTGTTTAGGACTAATAAGTATCTATACCTCTTCGACTAGGAATATGCTAATTTTCGAGGATGAAAATTCTTTAAGGTGGGAAGAATGTAACATCCTGAAAAATTTTGACCTTTGAATAGTATGCCTCGGTGTGCGTACCCTACTGATCACATACCCGACATGGTAAAAATAATTAAGTTAGTTGGGTTAAGTCTTAAGTGGAAAAGGTTAGTATAGATTTGCGTGTGGACCTTGGATGAATTGTATACACCTAGCTACGGCATATTAGTTTAACACCTAAGTTTAGGTTGGTTATAAATGAAAATAAAGGCAGGAGAATTTATTTCACTTATGATTTTGGTTCTAGAGAGAGAATAAAAGTTTAGTAATGGTTAAACAACTTATTTGACTAATTGGGCCAACTGTATTTGGCTGACTAGTTGGGCCAACTGATTGGGACGACTATTCGAGCCAACTATAGGTCCTGATTGGGTGCATGCTTGTTAAGAAACACGTCACTGTTTGGATTTTTCAAATGGAATCATTTTGGGTTCATTTGAGCTCGTGTGAGATTTTTAGGACCAAGTTCATACACCGTGGTTGTGTGTATTGGCTCAACACCGAGTCCGATTGATATGTTGTTTGGGTGTACAGGCTCCACACCGGACCAAACCTCCATGTAAATAATAACTAACATCTCAAATGGATGTTTTAACTTCGCAAGAGAACCAACACCATTGTATTGGACTAACACACACACAAGTTGGTGGGTGTGCTTCACAAAAGAAATAGGCCCAAGTATAAGCTAAAAGGGGCTTCTCACATAAGCCATTGATGCAATTTTGGTTTACAAGTGAGATTAGATCTCATTTTAACCCTTGATGAGAAACCCGTACGCCAACTCACGGTGTGCCCCGCTTCACACCGAACCAAACCCCACTATATAAGTCAAGCCTCTCACGTGGGCTTCATTGGCTTCCAAAATTTTGAGAGAAGAGAAAGAGAAGAAAGCTCCATCTCCTTGCCCTTCTCCTTCTTCTTGAGTGTTGATCTCCCTCTCCAGATTCAACTTCTTCTTCTTCTTCGATTCACCGCAAGATATCTTTGAAGCGGACATGATCAAGAGCATGAAACCCTATTCTCCCAAACCCTCTTTCATTTTGAAACCCAAATACCATTGATTCCCCTTTTGATCATTCCCTTGTGCTCAGGAGAGCCTTGATTTATTGTATGCATTGGGTGGATTCAATCCACGCGCATGCGATCGGGAGGAAAGGAGAGTTTCAAACCATCGAGAAGAAACGAGGGTTTCGCGTCAAACCCATCAGTTTTGATCTCCATGGAACATGTGTGCACGTGATTAGAAGGTGAGATTCGATTTAAATTTGTTAGAATTAGTTTGGTTATGATTTATGGGCGATTAGGATGCTTGAAAATGAATTTTGGATGATTTGGATCAAAGAAAATGAAGCCCGATGGGGTTCTGAAACTGTCGAATTCGATCGATCGATTTTGAATTTGATCAATTGGATTTTATAGAACATGGAAGTAAAAATTTACTGCAAAATTCGATCGATCGAAATTGGAACTCGATTGATCGAAATGAAATTTGATCGATCGAATTGTCGGAGCTTATCAATACTGCTTTGATATTTTAGCCATAACTTTCTATCCCGAACTCAGAATTATATGATTCTTATTGCGTTGAAAAGAAGACATCTAGACCTACAACGTTCATATTTTTACAAATGCTTGAATCCAAATTTTTAAAGGTCAAAAGTTTGTTGGAAGTTGGGTCAAGTTCTGAATTGACGCATTTTGACTGAAGTGCCGACACAGCTTTGGAATTTTGGCGATAACATTTTAGTCCAAACTCTGATTGATGTGATTTTTAAGGTGTTGGAAAGAGGAAAACATGGCCTATAATTTTTGTGTTTTAACTATTTTGTGAATCTAAAGTTTTAATGATTAAAATTTAGGAGGAATTTACATCAAGTTCTAAGTTAGCACAAAATTGCCCCGTTTCAACCTCGGTTTTGAGAAAATACTTAAATATGTCTAAGTTATTAGTGATTTATGTTAATCTTTGATACATCATCATATGTTTGTGATATAGGTTGAGAGCGAGAATCCATCGATAGGGCTTAGCTTGGCTTCGCGCAACTTCGAGGCTAAGGTGGGGAAAATTCTATACACAATTACATTTTTGATTTAAATTCATAGATGTTTGATCTGATCGAATGAAAGGTGATGCGTTTTGATTCGAACATGAATTACTATTTGAACTTTTCGGTAATTGAAACATTAGCTTTCTGAAAGTTATTATGTGATTGAATAATTTCAATGTTTGACATATTCAAAAGCTTGAATTATCGAACCTTTGACATATTTGTTTGTTTTGGGAATTTATTGAAATGTCGAACCAAGTAATGAGTTTCATTTTGAATATCGTATTTTAGTCTTCGTAAATTAAGTAAAGAATTTTATTTTGAACATCGTGTGTGTGAGTTTTGGAAATTTTGAATTGAACCCAGAAGTTAAATTTTAAGCGAATGTAAACTTTAAATTGAATCCAAATCGAATATGTATATAAATTTGAATCCAAATTGAACCATAAGTTAAGAAATTTTAGGTGGGCCGCTATGGGCGGATTATAAGTATGTTGTGGACCGCTACGGGCAGATTATATGGATCATGGACCACTATGGGCGGATTATAAGTGTGCTGTGGACTGCTACGGGCGGATTATATGACATCGTGGACCGCTATGGACGGAGCATATGTGTATGTGTGGACCGCTATGGGCGGATTATATAGTACCTTATTGGCCGCTACGGCGGAATCGAACTGACACTGCGGCTAACCGTGAATCGAACCGGCATGGCGGTTAAACCCATGAATCGAACCGACACACTAGCTAACCGTGAATTGAATCGGCATGGCGGTTAAACATATGAATCGAACCGGCACGGCGGGATATCCGTGAATCGAACCGGCACAGCGGCTAACTGTGAATCGAACCAGTATGGCGGTTAAACCCATGAATCGAACCGGCACGGCGGGATATCCGTGAATCGAACCGTCACGGCAGAATAACCGTGAATCGAACTGTGTAAACTATGTGGCAATGTATAAGCTATGCAAGTGAGTGTGAATCGAACTGGCGCGATAGTCTCCGTGAATCGAACCGGCACGGTGGGATGTCCGTGAATCGAATTGTGTAAGTTAAGTAAGAAAGTGTGAAACATATAAGTAAACCAAGTTAGAATGTGTCAGACATGTACGTAAGCAAAGTAAGAATGTGTAAGATACGTAAGTAAGCCAAGTAAGAATGTGTAAGATATGTAAGTAAGTCAAGTAAGAATGTATAAAACTTGTATGTAAGCAAAGTAAGAATATGTAAGACATGTGAGTAAGCCACGTAAAAATATGTAAAACATGTAAATGAATGTGATTCAAACACAGTAAATCAATAATAAGAAATATGCTTCTGATAAGAGATCAGTTTCATTTTCGATTTTATTAGGAAAATGTCTTTGAAATCAGTTTCGGTTTTGATAAGAAAACATCTTAGAAATCAGTTTGCCTTTGAAATTAGTTTTGAATTTTGATAAGAAAATACCTTTGAACTCAGTTTCAGTTTTGATAAGAAATGACATTGAAATCAGTTTTAGTCTTGACAAGAAAATGTTTTGATCTTGTCTTTGAATCTATGCATGCGATGAGATGTATATTGGTATTAGTTTTCTCCACTGAGCTTGGATGTTAGCTCACCCTGACTATACGTCACAGGTGTAGGTTTGAGGAAGGCCCAAACTGCATACTTGAAGAAAAGAAGCTTCCGCATAAGGATTTGTATTCTATTTCGGGATCGTAGATTTAGTGCATCGTGGACCTTGGTAAGTTCGGGCTTGGTACATTCGTGCTATTATACATACATGGAATACTACTGTTGGTGATGGCTGGTCATTACTGGTGTTTATTTTTTTCTATACATATTAGGTATTAGAACTGTAGTTTTTATTCTTGCCTTATATAACTTTGCTTTGATTTCCATATACATACGGATGTGTCAGATATTCTGTGTTAGATTGTGATCTACGATCTAGAAGTTCGGGTTTTCTCATTTGGTTTTTGGTGTAATGAAAGTTAAAGAAAAAAAAATGTCTCAAAATTTTAGGTTGGAAAAATCCGAGCTGTCACATTAAGTGACCCTGAGCTTGCTCGGGCGAGCTGTGTTTCTCACTTGTGCGAGGTACCTTTAGGAAGGTTTAAGTGAGCTCATGTGCCCGAGGTGATTGGAGAAATTCAGCTTCAGTAAGCTAAATTTCAATCGCTCGCCCGAGGTCTGTGAGAGATTTTGAACTCGAGCGCCCGACCATGTGGCTCACGCGCGTGAGAAACAAAGTTAGTCTTATTTTGTCCTATTTTGTGTGAATTCTTCAAAAACGTGTGTCTTTAGGCTTTCTTAAGCATTTCTAAGGACTTTTTGGATGGTTTGGGATGCATGTTGAAGTGTTGAGCGTTCGCCTAAGTTCTTGAAAGGTTTAGTGTGGATTTTGCGACGCGTGACTTGAGGTAGGGAAAAACTTACCGCTATTAATTTGAATGTACTCTATATAAGTTGAATAATGTGATGTGATAAGTCATGATAAGTTTTGTAAAACTAAACATGTGATATTCTAATCTTTCAAACAAGTTTTGGAAAAAGTAAATGTGATGTGAAAAATTATGTTCGTGAGAAATCTGAAATCAAGTATGAATATTAGTTTTCTTAAAATAGTATATTGTAATCACTTTACACAGTGTGAAAATTATAAGTTAATTTTGCACTATGATTTAAGGTTCACGTGGAATGAATCCTTTATGCTCTAGTACGGCGGGATATCCCTACACTCCTACCAGCCAACCGTAAAACTTCTTCGGCACAAGTATCCTTCATAATGCAGGGACTTGGGAAACATGTCGAAATAATTCATTGAACGACGATGGTTAAGGATTTCCATCGGTATAAATGTGGCTTCTGATACTATATCTGCTTAGAAAAATATTTAAGTTACTGTTTTAAGTTATGTCCAATATTTTAAAATAAAGTATATGATCTAAGTTGTGTGTGTAAGAAAATTTTGGCATATGTAAAACAATTGTGATAAACTGTGAAATGTGCATATGAAAATCAGTTATGACACTTCATGCTATGTGATATGAGACTTAAATGCTACTAATATTTTTCCCCTATTAAGCTTAGATGTTAGCTCACCCTTCGACTATACGTCACAGGTGAAGATGAATTGAAGGAGTTGGATCTTGAGAGTGTTTCGGAGTATGAACCAAAGGAGGAAATTGAGCCCCTACCAGAGGAGTCCTTTCCTAAGTAGAATTGAGAGCTAGTTGTGCTTATTTTGTGTTTTGGGCTTGTACGAGCAGCCTTTTGGAGTTAGATAGTTGGGCAATGTAATTTATTCTTGGATATTTTTGTGAACCACTGTTTGGTAATGATTGTCCATCACCGGTGGTTCGTTTCAGTTCTTCTGTCAATGTATTTTGACATAGAATTTAAAACTGTTATTTTGATCAGTTTTTGGGATATAAAAATAGAACTTTCTTTTGCTGTTATGATGACTCTATCTTCCAAGTTAGAGATATCAATTTTGTTTTTGCTTTATGTGGATGTACCAAGTGTTCAGTTATTTGGGGATCATGTTAATGGGTGATCCGACGGCACAGATTTTGTGGTTAGGAAATTCGGGTTGTCACACCCTTTTATAGATATCAATTTGATATCAGTACTTTTAACATTTCCCTATAATTGATTGATTTATTTGAATTATCGTCTGAATTACGAGTAATATTAATTCCCTTATGATTAGATATTTTCTTATTATATGCTTTATTTGTATTATATGGCATTCATCACTTAAAAGTACGTTAGGGCATATGTATGTTAAGAAAAATGAATAAGATGCGACACACGAGTTTTAAGCCTTCATCACGGTGGGGTTTCTTTCACGGTCACGTGGAACTTGGAATGTTGGTATCCATATACGGATACAACCCTCTTTGGTAGTATGGGATGCCACACAAAGTATATCCAGATTACTACAGAACCCGTCCCTTGAAAACTGTGATTTGTGAAGCCTATCGCACCCTAAACCATTCTAATTAAGTTTAAGAAAAGATAAAATTAAACATGACAAGATACGAAGCGTTAAGAAAGTGGGGACTTAAGCCCATACAAATATGATATGGGAACGACGATACGTAGCGCCCATGTCAGAAATAAAATCGGGGTGGGGACCTAAGCCCAGAACCGAATAAGAATATGATATGTTAAGACACGCTGTGAAGGCTAGATGGATATGAATTAAGCCTCTACACGTGCCATACCTTACGAGCCACCGTAAGGGTACAATATCAGCAGACCAGACGAGTCTTAAGGACAGTATGATACAACGGTGTCTCGACATAAGGGGACACTGATTTTTATGCGTGCAACCTTATTGGGCTGGATGGTGGTTTATGTTATAATATGGAGGTTAGGTGATTATCTGTACATGGACCTCACGTGATAGGCTCGAGTGGCGATCTTGACACAGATCATTTAAATAAAATAAGTAAGATACTAAATAAGTTGTACAGGCGTATTGAGTAATAATAAGACTTCTGATATATCATGTTAGCTAAGTTAACAGGATAAGTAGAAAAGTGATAAATATTATAAGCATTATATGCATTGAAACCTATTATGTTGCTTCAGCTTATTTGATATGAAATATTTATGAAAACTTTTATTATATTATTTATATGGAATTATAAAAGATTTACTTCCACTCACGAAGTTGCACCCACGACCACCTCGGTAGATTGTGGTGGATCGATTGTGTAACCCACTGAGTTTATGTGACTGAGTAAACTCAACCCCCTCCCAAAAACTAATAGCCGCAGGTAAAGATATGGACTACACTGCTCGATGGACTTGATGCGCTGATAGACTATGCAGTTTATGAGGGTGATGACGTGGAGGACCAGTTAGACGAAATCAGATATATATTAAATATTTGGAATGACTTTCTAGTAGTTGATCGTACTTTCATTTATAGTCATTTAGTATCGTGGACTCCAAATTCAATGTAAACATAATGAAGGGAATTTTTAATGTAGAAGAAATTTTGGTTCGTGATTTTTGGGAGCCCAATTTTATGTAAGATCTAGTAAGATATGTATGTCTGCTTATCACCTTAACAAGTGTATGGTTCATAACACAAAATTCTAGGCCCTTGAGATCGGCTAGGATTCTGGGTCATGACAGAGATGATATCAGAGCCCAGGCTTTTCTTCCTCGATGACTGTGTGGCTCATGTAAGTACACTATAGTGATTGAGATGACAATGATTCTAATTGACTCAAACTCTAGATCTTTTGAGGACTGAAAGATTTTAAGAAAGTATGAATTAAAAATGATAAAAGATTTTAGCGTTCTATTGGAGATTTAAAGATCGATTTGTTAAAAAGTTATATGGGCTAGAAGCATGTGAGGGAAATTGGTAAGGATCTTTGAACATTGAGGAGCAATTAGAAGAGACATCTTACAAAGTTGGAGAATAATTAGAAAGGTAAATCTTGAATGATTTGATGATTTATAACTCATTATTGTTTGAGATGACGATTATAAGATTAGCTTATTAGAAGTTATTTTAGATTGAAAAATAAATTATTATTAGTAACCTTAGATGATATTGAAATAGTCTATGATCAACGAGATATAATGAAGAGGATGCTATCTTGCAATGAAGGTTTAGGAGTTATCAATTTTGAGAAATAAAGATAAATTTTGAATAAATTATTTAAGAGGCTATGAAAAGTGTGAATTTTGAAAAGTTAAGGAAATATATTTCATTGAACAAAAGATTTAAAATTTTCTTTAAGAATTTTTTTTTGCAGATTAAGAGTGACAAGGTGAAGTAATCATTGAAGACTGGATGCTAGAAATTTAATTGAGCATGTGCCTTAAGAATAAAGAAATTGCAATATATCAGTCATAATTTTATGACTACGGAATTGGACTAAGTGTGACACCTGAAATGTCGAGTGTATAAGGGTAATTAGGAATGCCAAATAATTTGATACTTAAAAGGACCGCATCTCGATAATATTCAATAAGGATTGACGAATCATGAGTAATGAAGTAATGAAAACTTGGGAAAAAGAAGAAATTGGCTTTGATTCCTATGTACCCCTTTATTGAACTCATAAAGAATGATTTACACAATGAGTAACGTTTGAGGGTAGTTAAGACCATACTAACCAAGTTTCGACTTGACAATCATTCGTTGGCTATTACTTTGGTATAATTCAAAAAATTAGAGAAAGATTCAAGGAAAATGCGAAGAATCGAAAATCGAGCGAATATTTGATACAAAGTTTGACAGATCATGTATTCAGAGAAATCTGGGATAGAAGTTGGCACCATTTTATAGAATGACAAATTTAAGTTGACACTGGCGTAATAAATGACAAATTACTTTCAATTATTTAAGTATTGGTAATGTTTGAGATTTATAAAGCGAATCAAAAAGGTAAAAGATATGGGGTACTATTTCAATTTCGACTTGACAATTATTGGATGGGTACTAGTTCAATTTAATTCGTCAAATTTAAGAAATTCATGATGAATTTGAAATTTTTGAAGAGACTGAAAAATCAAGCTGATATTTAATGAAAGTTTGGTAGACCAAGTATTAGGAGAAATTCGTAATAAAGAATGTGATTATTTTATAGATTGATGAGTCATAGTCGATGACTTTATAAGGAGGAGAGAATCATGTTGTGCTGCAAAAATGGTTCAATAAAATTTTAAAGTATTGGGCGATGATTAAGATTCATAAGACGGATAAAATTAATAATAATGACTTGAGTTTCAGGTGCCTTAATCTTAAGAGATTTGAAGTTGCGAGCTAACACTTGCACACAAGATTTCTACCATTGCTCATAGTTAAAAAGAAAAACTTCCTTATTTCCAGGATCTGTGTCACGTGAAACACCACTAAGTCATCTAATTGATGACAATGGAATAAAGATATCTTAAGGCCAAAATTTGGGACAAAGCATGATGACAATCATCTATTTTGTCAGTTTGAATCAAATGTTAGCAATCGACTATAATCATGTGACTAATTTTCGGGGACGAAAATTTTATAAGGAGAGAATGTTATGACCCGGGTTTCAATAACCCATCTTACGGTAGTAGATGGGGTGGAACACCGAGTCCAATATGGGGACTACACAACCTTAACTTTCTGAAAAGAAAAGAGAGAATTTTAATTTAGAATTTCGGTGTTGATAGCACCGATTTGCCTTCTTTTCTCTTTTTGTCTCTACTTAGCAAGTAGACTCCATTTAGGATTCTAATTTGAAGCAAGATCTCCTTACCATTTCAAACTCTCTTTCCTCGCTAGCCACTTTCTCACTCTAAATGGAAAGACCCAATTACCTAAGATTTATTAGAATGTGTCTTGTGGCACACTCAATCTGTTATGACCCCAGTTTTTTTTTTGAGACCTTATCTAATGGTGATTGATGGGGTGGAGCACCAAGCTCAACAAGGGTGCTCCACACTCTAACCCACCTTGTGTGCTTAATTAGGGAAAGAACACAAGTCTTTTTGGACTTTTTTTTTTACCTCCCACTCTTTCTATATATATCTCTCTCTATATTCCACCGAGACCCAAGCAACCTCCCTTTTAGCAACTCTCCCTCAAGATCCCTCTCTCTCTCTCTCTCTCTCTCTCTCTCTCTCTCTTCTTTCTCTCAACTCCCCTCCATTGCAAAACGTTGTCAGAGACCATTGATTTCACACCCCCCCACGTCTCTCTGTCGCTCACCATTAATTAACCAAGCACCCATACAGCCATTAGCCACCCACCTCTCTCTTGCTAACTCTTTCAATCACTTTAAAAAGGCCCTCGTAACCCAAAAACATTTAAGCCTTCGTTTCCTTCCCTTCCTGTCTCCTTCCAAGCCACGCCACAAGATTTGTCATCTCCTTGAAGACTTGAACGACCACCATCATCATCGCATCGTCTCCAACTCACACTCATTCTTCACAACCAAGCCTTGTATGGCCCTGAAGTAATTTGTATTGCCTACTTGACCATTAAAGTTTCCTCAATGTTGCTTCACGATGGATATTTATACGACACTATCACCTCCCCCTCTTGGCATGAAGACCACATATGGTGCTTAGCTCCCCTACATGTTTACCATCACAGTAAATTAATGCAAACAAGGTAAATAATTTATCTCTTTTTGTTTACCTCTCTAATCTTATTATTAGAAACCTAGAGTTAAGGATGTGAAGGCTATATATTAGAATTCTTACTTTTATCTTATATGAGATGATTATTATAAAAGACTAACTCGTAGCATTTTATTAATGAGATCAAACATGGGCGACTTGATTCGATCACAGTCCAAAGCTAATATTGTTGAATAGTAAAAAATTGAGACCCATGCAAATCCTACCGCTCAAAAGCTCCTAAAAGGTAGGTGCCCTCCTATCTATCTAAATCTACACTTGTACACTTTTTATGCGTTGAATTTGTGCTGATTATATGAAAATTTTAGTTTCTCGTCCTTATGTTTTGTGTGGATTCACAAGACGGTTATGGTCAAAGGGTTGACCTTATGGTTGAACCCATCAACCGAAAACTAGAGGGTACTATACCCTTCCATATGACACAAGTATGCCGATAAAACAGACCCTTGGGACTTCAAAATCGGGCACCAAGTTTCCTAATACTTAGCAACTACAATTGGTTAATGGACTGTTGCCATTAATTTTTATGCACTTACACTAGGGGTTACATTTGACCACTTGGTGTATGCTTTGAATGACCAAACTGGCCCTGGATCAAGACGTGGACCCTCTTTAATCTACGATTTATGTTACATCTGATAATTTATATTGCACGTCATATTTTTATTTAATTTATTCTTAATACTTAAAAATCAGGAAATGTCATGAAATATATGGGGGTAAGCCGTAATGTGTTATTGGATGTACTCAAGATCATGGATCACATTGATCCATCTTCTAAACTTAGAATAACTGGTTAGTGTATATTTTAGTCACACCGTGAGAATTTAAATGCATTGATAATCATGTTATAACAAGATCTTGACCCGATCAAGATACTCGACCATTATAAATGGACATGGGCCTTCTCATAGTCCCCCGTCTAGTCTATGAAGCCCAATAAGTCCATTTACCCTACAAGAGCCACTTACTTTTTATGAGAAACCAGAGTCCAACCTCTAGGGTAGGCCCAACCCACCCACCTTTTAAGATTAAAAGATTCTTTTAGATAGATCTTAAAATCATGCCAAGATGGTGTACACCACTCGATGATCATACGATAATATGATCTTGATCAAAATTCTGGACCATTCAGTTAATGGTTTAAATGATCAAACCAATAGTAGAAATCATATGGTATCTAAACATCTATTACACTGATGACATCGATAGGATTAAATTATTTTAAACTCGATCACATTTATCTTAAAATACGTGTATCGAATATTTGATGGCCTATAAGTGATTGAGTCATACTGAGAGTAAATCTTATCAGAATCATGTGATTGATTAGTCGATTTTCATCAGATCGTCAAGACCAATCTGATGACATTAACCTAACATCAATTTGTGATACGTGTTTTAGCACTCATGTACCTTCATTGTACGTCGCCTTTTTCTATCTCTTAATGATGAGTGAGGCGCCCGAAGTCAATCTTAAACCCCAAGCTAACCTTATAAAGTCTTAAAGTTTAATCTAATATCTGGGAGTTAAAGTCTAACTCACCCTTTTATAGATATCGATTTGATATAAGTACTTTTAACTTTTCCCTATGATTGATTGGTTTGTTTGAATTATCGTCTAAATTACAAGTAATATTAGTTCCTTTATGGTTAGATATTTTTTTATTATATGCTTTATTTGCATTATATGACATTTATCAGTTAGAAGTACGTTAGGGAATATATATGTTAAGAAAAATGAATAAGATGCGACACATGACTTTTAAGCCATCGTTATAGTGGGATTTCTTTCATGATCATGTGAAACTTGAAATGTAGGCGTCCATGTACGGATGCAACTCTCTATGGTAGTATGGGAAGCCACACGAATTACATCCAGGTTACTATGGAACCCATTCCTTGGAAAGCGTTGTTTGTGAAGCCTATCGCATCGTGACCCATTCTAATTAAGTTTAAGAAAAGATGAAATATGAACATGTCAAGATACGATACATTAAGAAAGTAGGGACTTAAGCCCACGCAAATATGATATGGGGACGGCAATACGTGGCGCCCATTTCAAAAATAAAATCGTGGTGGGGACCTAAGCCCAGAACCGAATAAGAATATGATATGTCAAGACACGTTGTGAAAGTCAACTGAATATGAATTAAGTCTCTACATGTGCCAACATACCTTACGAGCCACCGTAAGGGTACAACATCTACAAGAAAGATGGATCTTTAGGACAATATGATATGACAGTGTCTTGACGTAAGGGGACACTGATTTTTATGTGCGTAATCTCATCGAGCTGGTTGATGGTTTATGTTATGATATAGAGGTTATGTGTTTGTCTACACATGGATCTCGTATGGTAGGCTCGAGCAGCGTTCCTGGCATAGATAATTTAAATAAGATAAGTAAGATACTAAATACGTTGTGTAGGCGTATGGAGTAATAATAAGACTTCCGATATGTCACATTAGTTAAGTTGACAATACAAGTAGAAAAGTGATAAGCATTAGAAGCATTATATGCATTGAAACCTGTTACATTCTTTCAGCTTATTTGATATGAAATGTTTATGAAAACTTTTATTATATTGTTTATATGAAATTGTAAAAGATTCACTTTCACTCGCAAAGTTGCACCCACAACCACCTGGGTAGATTATGGTGAATCGGTTGTGCAACCCACTGAATTTACGTGACTAAATAAGCTCACTCCCTCCCAAAAACTAATAGCTGCGGGTGAAGATATGGACTACACTACCCGGTGGCCTTGATGCGCTAGTAGACTATACGGTTTATGAGGGTGATGATGTGGAGGACCAGTTAGACGACATCAGGTATATATTCAATATTTGGAAAGACTTTCTAGTAGTTGATCATACTTTTATCTATTGTCATTTAGTATCGTGGACTCTAAATTCAATGTAAACTTAATGAAGGGAATTTTTAATGTAGAAAAAAATTTGGTTCACGATTTTTGGGAGCTCAGTTTTATGTAAGATCTAATAAGATATGGATATCCGTTTATCGCCTTAACAAGCGTGCGATGTCATAACACGGAATTCTAGGCCCTTGAGATCGGCTAGGATTCTGGATCGTGACAAGAGGAGACGTCTTGAGCGAGACCTCTTGCATCTCGCACCTCAACGAGACAAGATTAGAATGTGATTGTTCCGAGAAACAACATAAAAAATAGTATCGATGGTCTGTTAATCAATTCATGTGTGTTTAGTTATCTTGCTAATAAAGTGTCACCACACCAACAACACCCATAAAATAGTATCGATGGCTTCTTTACTTTCAAGCGTGAACAGGTACGCTATTGTATACTGATTCCTCCTTTTGAAGTAGGGGAGAATAAAGTTTGTTTTTTTTTAAGTTCCTCAAGCACGGGAGGATAAAGTTTTGATGTCAACAGGTCGATGTGACTTTCATGACTTTTCCCATTAGCATCAACTGATCAACCTATTATTAAGTTTATGAGAAGCATTTTACCTGCCTTCATGACTTGACATACCAAAATTAAATTTCATGGCTCTATGAACCTTTATATTTGTAGATGTGCGATTATGGATGACGTTTGTTTTTTGTTTATTTATTTATTTTTTTGGCCAAAATTACAAAAACAGGATGCCCATTTCCTAGGGACGTGTTTTCGCGTAATAGACAGCAAAAATAGGATTACGCGAGTTTTTAGTTTAGTACGTATAAAATCCATGAAACGAGAGTCAAATATAAGTCAAGGGAAATTTGGACTTTCGGTCCTATAAGTTTGCATATTTGCAAAAATGGCCCTATAGTTTCAAATGTTGCAAAATAGGCCGGCTCCAAGCCAAGCCGTATCCACGGCAGCATTATATTATATTCATTATCTATATGCTTATTTTCCTTTGTTTTTCATTTTTTTGTTGTCCCTTTTTCCATTTCTAACTACAGTAGGTAGCCCTGTGAACGACAACTGAACATGTACGCTATTGTATACTGATTCCTCCTTTTGAAGCATGGGAGAATAATGTTTTTTTTTTTTTAAGTTCCTCAAGTAGGGGAGGATAAAGTTTTGATGTCAATATGTCGATGTGACTTTCACGACTTTTCCCATTGACATCAACTGATCAACCTATTATTAAGTTTATGAGAAGCATTTTACCTGCCTTCGTGACTTGACATACCAAAATTAGATTTTGTGGCTCTATGGACCCTTATATTTGTAGATGTGCGATTATGGATGACGTTTGTTTTTTGTTTATTTAGTTATTTTTTGGCCAAAATTACAAAAACAGGATGCCCGTTTCCAAGGGGTGTGTCTTTGCGTAATAGACAGCAAAAATAGGATTACACAAGTTTTTAGTACCTATAAAATCCGTGAAACGAGAGTCAAATACAAGTCAAGGGAAATTTGCACTTTCGATCCTATAAGTTTGCGTATTTGCAAAAATGGCCCTATAGTTTTCAACGTTGCAAAATAGGCCGGCTCCAAGCCAAGTCATTTCCACGTCAACATTATATTAAATTCACTATATATATATATATATATGTTTATTTTCCCTTGTTCATTTTTTTTGTCGTCCCTTTTCCATTTTCGACCACAGCAGGTAGCCCTATGAACGACAACTGAACAGGTACGCTACTGTATGCTGACTCATCCTTTTGAAGCAGGGGAGAATAAAGTTTATTTTTTTTTAAGTTCCACAAGTAGGGGAGGATAAAGTTTTGATGTCAACAGCTCGATGTGACTTTCACGACTTTTCCCATTGACATCAACTAATCAACCTATTATTAAGTTTATAAGAAGCATTTTACCTGCCTTCGTGACTTGACATATCAAAATTAAATTTCATGGCTCTATGGACCTTTATATTTGTAGAGGTGCGATTATGGATGACGTTTGTTTTTTGTTTATTTATTTATTTTTTTGGCCAAAATTACAAAAACAGGATTACACGAGTTTTTAGTACCTATAAAATCCATGAAATGAGAATCAGATATAAGTCAAGGGAAATTTACACTTTCAGCCCTATAAGTTTGTGTATATGAAAAAATGGCCCTATAGTTTCAAACGTTGCAAAATAGGCCGACTCCAAGCCAAGCCATTTCCACATCACACCTCAGCATTATATTATATTCATTATATATATATATATATGTTTATTTTCCTTTATTTTTCATTTTTTTTATCGTCCCTTTCTCCATTTCCGACTACAATAGGTAGCCCTGTGAACGACAACTGAGCAATGGTAATCTAAAATCCTTCATAACAAACATAAAAAAATTTAAGATAGCTCCACAAGGTAGTGCCCGCTGTCTTAAGATCACGTCCCGGTATCTTAAGGTAGCGGGGCGCTATCTTAAGATACCGGTTTACTACCTTAAGATAGCGGGCCGCGATCTCTTAGACTGTATGTTAAGTATGATATTTTTTATCAGCTAATTTTCATTATGTTTTATATTTTAGGTTGAAATGGATGTTCTCCTTCTTTGTTATTTTGATGGCGTCCGTGTCGGCGATAATACTTACAACGGTGGACATCAGAGGATCGTCTGTATCATAGAGAAGATATCATCTGATCAGTTTATGCAGAAAATATATAAGGTCAATAGGACTCGACTGAAAGAACATTTTATTACACTATCAGTTTCTTTGCGCATAGGGAAGGAGTTGGTGTTTGTCGAATTGTCGGACTCCGATGATCTTGTAAACTTATTCAGAGCATATCATATTGGTGAGGGTGATATCAAAAAATCATTGGCCACTGCCGCCACGAAAATTTTATCGTCTTTCAAAGCATTTCAACTATTCTAGGAAACAAACGAAGACCATAAACGTTATGATTAGGAGATGATAATAGTGTGGAACCAGAATATTCAATTAAAAATGAAAGAATATGATTTGAAGAGGAGAATATCTTTGCACCGATGATAGTCAACGACGATAGAAATATGAATATAATATTTCACCCCTATCGTAGGCCACTGGAGAGCCCTCTTCAGACATTCCAATGAGAGAAGACGATGAGGATGAAGGATATTGTCCTCAACTGAATCTAATGCATAATACATGTCGGCTTAACTTTGAATCGATAAATAATACATTCGATTGGAATCAGTGGGAAATATTTTTGGGAGGCCTTAGTCCATACCAATGGCCTTTCGAACCAATAGCTTTAAGCCAATGATAATCAAGGCCACAACACAACAGTCTCTCGCACCCCAAGCATCCCCACCTCAGCGAACCGTGACCCAAATAATTGTACCCAACCAACCATACCTCGATGGACTCAACCCCAAGCACTTAATAATCATCCAGTCGATGACAATGATAATAATCCTGAAAATAATGAAGCATCGCTCGCGTGTTGATACTAATAGGGGAATTGATCCACCTCTGGTGGATGAAGAGTATGATCTTAATGACTCAGAAGGCGAGTACATGAATTCGGATAATGAGAAACTATATAGAGGCCATTAACTTTTGGTCAGGCATTTAGAAATAAGAAATCCTTTCAGAAAGCCCTTAAAGAGTTTGTCATGGTAAATAATTTGTAAATTAAACTAATAAAACCAATCATCTTCGAGTTACGGCGAGTAGGATGTGTTTGGCGAATACATACATCAAAATTTGTGGGTGTGGACACATTTGTTGTGAAGACTTTCCGCCTAGAATTTACGTCTAGAAGGCCAGCTTTTGGAAATGGACATCGCCAGTATACGACATCGTGGAGAGCTTCATTCGTGAGGGATAAGTTATTAAAGGGCTTTGACAAGAGTCCTGCTTCAATAATTTTTTATATTGAAAAAAATATTGTGTAACAGTAGGTTATTGGAAAGCGTAGAGAGGGAAAGAAATGATGTTGAATGACATCTGAGGTAGATGGAATGAGCAATTTAAGATGTTATCATCTTATGTGGCCATATTACAGTGGGTTGATCTAGACATACAGACCAAATTGTGTCACAAGTCGGATAATGCCTTTCAGAGGTTCTTCGTGGCAATTGGACCTTATATTAGGAGATTTCGTAACACTTTCTGAAAGATAATTGCAGTAGATGGGATGCATTTGCATGGATGATATAAAGGTGTGTTGTTAATAGCTACGGGGATAGATGAGAATAGACATTTATTTTCCATAGCATTCGGCATTGTACCCAAAGAGAACGAAGATCATTGGGCATGGTTTCTTGAACCATTAGGGAGTCACATAATTGGAGACTTTCAAGAGTAGTTTGTGTTGATATCAGACCGGCATCAGGGGTTGATGGAGGTTGTGCAGAAAATTTTTTCTAACGCCTTTTACAGCTACTGTATGTGACACCTAGCTTTGAATCTTTTTTATACATATAAAGACACAATCTCCCGACTGCTATTTTGGATTGTTGTGCATTCTCAGAGGTAAAATTTAAACAAATTTTAGGAAAAATCGAAGACGAGCCCCCCCTGAAATGTACAGCTTGGATTAAAGAAATCGGTGACCAATTCTAGGAACGTGTATATTTTTTAGTGAGGCGTTATGATATGCCGACAACAAATATAGCTGAAAGTATTAATATTATTTTGAAGATAGCTAAGGAGGAACCGATCGTAACCATGCTAGAAACCATTCATAATAAGGTAGTCAAATTCTACCTTCGGCGTCAAGAGGAAGGAAATATGACACATGTGTTGACCAAGGATCAAAATTTTGATTTTCGTTTCAGTTTCGGAGGGGACCCAAATTTCGACCGATAATTTCAATCCCATACATTTGATGACTGAAATATCAATCCCAAATTATCATTTCGATGGGGACTGAAACCGATAATTTTGGTTGAAATTTTGGTCATTTTGGCGAAAATTTTGATCCTTGGTGTTGACGCTGATGACGAAAGAGCACATAACATGAAATTTAGGGTGGGTTTGTCGAAAGAATGTTGTTCCCTATGATCACGATACATTTCAAGTTAAATGGGAGAATACCATCACAATGTCGATCTAGATAAATTAACGTGTGCATGTCGACGTTGGGCTATCCTTAGATTACCATGCTCACATGCGATCGCTACATTATCGCACCGCAACAGTGAAAAAGAGATCCCCCAGTTTTGTGAGCACTGATTTACCAGTACCTTGTTTAGGGAAACTTACAAAGAACACTTTGTGCAAACCATTGATAAGCGCTAATGGACCGTTCTAAGGGAGGACATCGAGGTTTTGCCGGTCGCCCAAAGAAAATGAGGATAAGATCTAGAGGCGAAGTTTGATCACTATGGTGTAAAAATTGTAACGAATACGGGCATAATCACCGCTCGTGTAAATTTGTTAGAATATGAAATGTAATTGAAAAAAGGTGTAAATTGTTGCCAAGTTACCCTTACCTCAAGCTTTATGAATGTATAAACCACTGTTTGTGTTTCATTGATGGACATGCTCATTTGATCCAAATAACCCCAAAAATTGCTCTGTTTACACATTCAAAAAAATTCGATCTGTAAAATAGTGGACCGCTATCTTACCTTAGCAGTCTAATATCTTAAGATAGCAGACCACTAAGGTATGAAAAAAATATACAAAAATATTACATACAAACGAAAATAAAAAATATACAAAAATATACATACAAATGAAAAGAAAAAAAAAACAAAAAATTTAAGTTTTAAACGTGGACAATGAATGCCCGATTTCCGCTCTAAATTACTACATGTGTTTCTCCTCGAAATCGATAGTCCGCCGTTGGGAGAAGTATTCGATATACTACAGTCCCAACTGTTGCGTTGGTTCGAGATATCGGCACTGTCCAAGACCATTAGTTGCTACGATTGATCGAGAGTAGACCTCAAACCGACAACATGAAGAAGACGTGACAGAAGATGCAACAGAGATTTTTTGTGCACATCGAACTTCTGTGAGCACTGTTGGTCAGCCGGGTTTATCACCTTCACAACTCGATCAGCTACGGACACTATTGCCATGGCCCAGTGGTGACGTTTTTGACTATGCATCGAGAAATAAATCTGCATGCAACTGAAGATCTAATTAGTGGAGTGGAGTCTTAAATAAAAAACATAAAAAGGCATTAATGTCTGTGCAACCGTGGGATTTTTCGATGATCCCGTCGCGACGATGCGCTCGCTAAATGAAATATTTAGAGTCACCACCCGGAGCTTTTGGTGTCCCGGGAAACCTAGATCATTTTTATAAGCATGAAGTGCCATAAATATGACTCTGAATTCGGTTTATGCCAAAGGCTCTTAGGTAGGGGCTTCGGTTATCGATCGAGAAGGTGTTAGGTACCCGATCAACCCGCTCGTAAGCGGTCTCTACTATGGCCGGGTCTATGTGGGGTTGGTTTATATAATATATATATATATATATATATATATATATATATATATATATATATATAAAGAAGCAAAATGAGCGGCACTTCCCCTTGCCCAAAGGCACACCAATCTTATTGAGCCCTTCCCGCTTGCCAAAATTTGGGCCGTGTAACAGCTCAATTCTAGGATAGAGGAAAAGCAAAGAAGGTAGAGGAATAGAGGGTAGAGCCGGAGCTCTTGGGCCCTTGTAGCACCGATGTGGACCTTCGCGTTGATGTGTCTTGGATGAGCTTCTGATAGCAAATGGGTTGAAGGATGGGTTTGAATCTCTAAGGATTGGTGGCTAAGAGGTAAGAGAAGAAGGCTGAGGGCTAGTTCTAGCTAGATCTCAAGGATTGATGATGGAAAATGAGGTCTAAAGAATGAACTAGGGTGCTGGAATTTTAACAGAAAAATGCTAAAAGGGGAAGAGAGGAATAGTTAAAGCATTTTCTCTCTTTTAAAATTTTTTCAACCCATTTGCAAGGGGGGGTACCTCTCTATTTATAGAAAAAGAGAGAGTTAGGGGATACTTAAAAGCTAATTAGGGTTAGCAATTAGGTAATGGGCAAGCTAAGGTTTTTGGGGTTTCCTAGAGCTATGAGAAGAGAGATTTGCGTTTAATGGTAGATGATAGAGAGGTGACTTGAATGGCAAAAGGGAGATAACCTAAGCTAATAGGGTCACTACGGTCCTAAAGAAAGACACCCCAGACTTTGGGATGGTCCATAAGTCAAATCCCCAATGTCAAATTTGGCCATTTTTTGAAGGAAAACCAAGCCCAAACTGTTGGAAGTTGAAGACCCGCAGGGGCCCATCCCGGTTTTGCAATTTCCTGCATAAATCTGTGATCTTCATTTCGCCATAACTTTTGATGTATAACTCTGATTGAGACAATTTTTAGCTTGTTGAAAAGCTGGAGAAGTCCTCTTTCAGAAGAGATTTTTGTAAATTTTAGCATTTCTCTCTTTAACCACTACTCAGGAGGGTTCGAAACTAGCTGTCTAAGGGTCTGGTTTTACAATTTCCTACACAAATCTACGATCTTCATTTCACCATAACTTTTGATGTACAACTCCAAATTAGGTGATTCTTAGTTTGTTGAAAAGATGGGAAGCTCTACTTTCTAATGGTATATACTTTCGGTTGGAAAACTATCTACAAAAACTTGGCACTCCTCTTTCCAACAGCTATTCAGGGGGGTTCAAATCGTGCCCGGGAAGGGTTCTAATAGGTCTGGGAAGGCTATGGTTGATTCCTAAGGGTTTGGAAAATACTTTTAGAAGCTTGAAGGTATGCCTTTCTCAAATTATGTATCGATCGGGCCTTAGGCCAAATTTGGGTGTCTACAGATGCCCCTCTTTAGTATCTAATCACTAATGATCGAATGTCAAAGAAAAGAGACATCCGAAGAGGCTCAAGGCATTACTGACGGGTCCACTGCATTCCGAACGAACTTCAAACATCAAACGAATAATATGGTGAGAAAATGAAAGCCATGTATAAAAAAAAAAATGGTCATTTTTCAAGATAATCGGTCCCCAAACGCTTAGTGATATTATTGGGCATAACCGAGGTGGAACGAGTTACGAAAGCCCAATATGCTGGGAAAAATATCTGCTTCTCGAGATGATTAAAGATGTTTGATATTCAAGTTTCATTATGAATATAACAGCTCCGTAAGTAAGAGGGTGGTCGACCCATACTTAATGAAAGGCGCGAGACAAATGCGTAAAGGTCCACGGCTTGTGTTCAATCATATGAGGAATTGATTGCCCAATTTGAACGGCCACGAGTGCCCCTGCGTGAAGCAGGATTCGAGGTCTTTGGGCGAACCCAACGATCCTGAGGTTAATTTAGCACAACTACCCGAGTGGAGCGAATATTGATGTCGCAACTCTTTTTGGGAGTGCGTGCCCTTTTTTGATAATGTGCTCCAAATCAACATGACCTAGAGCATCCAACTTCAATAACACTGAATAGATTCAGCTGAAATTGAGTGTCTACCGAAGGAGATATCCAATCTGGTCTCTGTCGACAATGATCTTACAAATCATTTAACTATGCATAAACATGCACCCATTAGGAGGCAATAAACAATAAAGGCGATGGAAGTCTCGACCTAGAACCCGTCCAGGTATAATTTATGAGAACAAATAACCATCCTTCGGTTACCCAGACGTAAGGCATACACTTTACAGGGATATCGCGTCAATACAGATTTTAAGCCTGCAAAAATAAAGGAAATGAACTCTTCTGCATGCATGTTTACACATAGTATGATTGATGTGTAGTTTCATTTTCAATAGGTTGGTATCAACCAATGATTGATCTTTTTCATAACGGAGTCATCCGGACGTCAAACCCCATAGGGCGCTTGCTCAGACAGCGCAGATAAAGAGTCTACACCTCTAAAATAGCTCGTGATGAATCTGAAGTTAAACACTCATGTTCCTATGAACCCAAAGACAGAGCATTCATCGCAAAGATTTAGCAGTGGAGTCGACTCGATTGAAATATTGACTGTTTAACCGAGATTGACACCATTGCTCCTACTTTAAAGTAGGATCCAGAATCCAAGGCATACCTTAGACTTAGGACGTCACTACAGCATAGTGGTGTTGCTGATAAAATATCGGCATTTTACCGCATCGAAACACGCATGTGTGTTCAGTCAGTTGAGGCGTAGACCGCCTCATTTAACTAGTCACGGGTGTCCTTGCTTGAAGCAGGGTCCGAGCTCTTTGGGTAAACCCATTGATCCCAAAGTTTATTTAGCACGACTACCCGAGCAAAGCGAATAGATGCCTCAACACTTTTTAGGAGTGCATGTTGTCTTTTCAAAGCATATTTTTTTATTAATTTATGTGGAATCTTTTTTATCCTTTTTAGTGTTTATCATTCTATGTGATTTTTTTTAGATTTTGAGTTATTATTTTATGTGATTTTTTTGGGATTTTAAGTTATCATTCCATGTGATTTTATCACTTTATTATTTTTGGGATTTTTTTTATTATTTTATGTGTTATTTTTTGTTTTTCAAAGTTATTATTTTATGTGAATTTTGGTTTTTCAAAACTATCATTTTATGGGATTTTTGGATTTTCAAAGCTATCATTTTATGTGATTTTTTTGTCCTTTTTCAAAGCCTTATATGCCCGAGACAGTCCAGATTCCCTCTCTTTTCTTTTTGACTTGACCTTCTTGAGTGATTCTTTTTCTCCTGGCTTTCCCATGGGCGGGTCCATCAACATATATTAAATTTTATATTCTTGAGAGACCTTTGTACGTCTATGGACTCGCTTTCCAACCCTCCCTTACATGGAGGGCCCAGAACTAATTTACTCATTTCGTTGGGCTTGGGGCCCAATTTTCTTAAAAGTTGGCTTGGGAGCTTGAACGAGAGCGAGCTTGTTGAATTGGAGCGGCTTGGGCTATCACGTCTTCCCTTCTTTCTTGATGTTCCCCTATGGTGGGACCTACTTCATGCGGCAACCTCTTTTTGGGATACAAATGTGCATGTGTTCCATTTTGGGAAGCGGGAGCTAACTCCAACCCTTGAGGAGCTATCTAATTTATCTGGCTTGAAGCTTCACAGAGGCCTCGCAAGAGTCATGTCGAAGTCGGGCTACTCCAAATCCGTTCACCTTACCCTCGGTTTGAAGAAATTTGAGTAAGAGAAAAGTCTCGTTGGGGGGCCCACAAGGTGTTCGATCAAATTCCTCAGAGAACTTTTCGGTGAAGAAAGTCTTTGAAAACTGCCGGTTAGGAACATCTTCAATGTGAAAGCCTCTGCTCTCGATCTCATCTAGAAAGTCCTTTTCTTTACTGGGGGAGAGGGCTTCTCTCTGGCTCTTTGCGATGTTTTGATCGAATTGGCAGAGGGCCAATCAATGATGCATTTGGTCCTTGCTGAACTGTATCGATGTCTTGATGTGTTTGCTCTGGGCAAGGTGGAGAACCTCAGGGGATGTCCTTTGCTGCTTCAAGTCTGGTTAGTAGAGCATCTCACTAGCTTGGGACCCGTGCCACGCTTTTATATTGCTCGAGGTGAGGCGGCTTGATGCTTTTCAACTAGGTGTCACTTACTTCCGCAGGGCGATTCGTTAGCTTTGAAGCTTTAATTAACCAACGTCAAGCTAATATGGAGGCTTTCTTGGTTAGACCGGACCTTCCCAATAGTTCGTTACAGAGACCATGAGGGCAACCCTTCTAGGATTGACTGGCAGCATCTTCTATTTCCCATTTCAAGTGTTGTGTCAGTTCGGTTGCTCTCAGCAAGTGCCTTGCGAGGCAAAACCCCCTCTATGTGAGTTGATCTTTTCTAGGGGGTCTGTCGGCGACATGGATCAGATTGTTGCCCTTTGGGAGACGCATCAATCGATGCTGATGTGTGATATGTAGTAGGGAGATTCAATTCAATCTTCCCCTGAGTATGAGGCTTGGCTATTGGCTGAGCAGCCTGCTGCTGATCATCTAGATCGACCGGAGAGTACTGGTGTGGGAAGCCCCTGGCCGAAGAAGGAGACGGCGCTCCGAGCCCGTATTGAGTTGTTAACCGACGAGAAGAGAATCCTACACAAGCTTTTAGTAGAAGAGAAAGTTAGAGCAGGGATAGCGGAGAGCGAGGTCCTTCGTCTGAAAGGATCTTTGAGTGTTGCCCTTGGAGCTACTAATGCGTCTCGAAAGAGGTATAAGAGCTTGCATGGTCGTTGGTTGACCAAGCGAAATGTTCAGGAGGATGGTTTTTGCGCTGAGATTAGTGCCTTGAACTGCGAGCTGGGCCGTTGATCCCTTTCTGCACATATAACTTTTTGCACAGATCAGCTACATAGAAAAAGTGGCGTAAGAAACCCCTTTACAGATACACACATCTTTTTGGTATACATATTTTTTTTTATGTTTTTATTTTTTCCTTGTTTTTGTAAAAAGAAAGAAAGAAAGCTAGACATCACACCGGCTATTTTTAGGATGTGGTGTAAGCAGTGCATTTGTAAAAAAAGGAAAATCTATTATATTTACACAGACTTTTTTGTTCTTTTTGTTTTGCGTGTTTTTTTTGGGTGTGGTGCCTTAATCACTGGGTGAGATCTCAGGTCCTCTTTTGAGCATGGTCGAACCCCCTTTTTTTTATGGTCGAGTTTGAGAGAGTTTCAATAGCTTTACCAACACTAGAACGTCAATCCCCTTGAACTGATTCAAACCTTTATCCTTACCTTAAGGCATACATTTGACAAAGTAGTTTCACGAAGGCAATTCTGGTCGGGGTCTGATTTGAACTAACATGAGCGGCCCAGTCGAACAAAGGGAGTAACAGGAGAGAGAGAGAACTAAGGTTTCAAATATTTCTTCATTCATTTCCTCAAATAATTTTCTTTTTAATCCCTTTTTACTCACAACGCCTAAGGTGGGTTCGTTGTGCCCATTTTTGCCCTCTTTTTACCCGTGGCGTCCTTTCGGGTTTTCACCACGTCCATGGGTTTAGCTCTCTTATCCCAAGCACCCTTTCGAGTTTTCACCTGGTCTGCACAAACTCGCTGTTTTTACTCGTAGTGCCTTTTTGGGTTTTCACCACGTCCATCTTGCTTTGAGCTTGTATTTTATATTTTATTTCTTTTATCTCTTTTATTTTTTCAAGAGCCACGATATAGACGTCGATTCCTTCATAGCCGGACGGATGGGGTTCAGGTGTCGTCTCACAACTCGGCTTGTGTTGACTTAACAGATACTGTGACTGCTTGTGAACTTAAAAAGAGGGCTTCCTTCAGGGTGTAGCTTGGCCATGGGCTAGGTTAGGATTTGAAGGTATACTGGGCTAAAAGGGTCTTCTTGATGTGACTCCAATTTTCTTTACAACATACTTTCTTACTTAGGGGTTTTAGTGTACATGCCCCATGATTCTTCTATTTTTTCTTTTTCTTTTGTTTTTATTTTAGGTAATCTCTTTTTGAGGTTTTGCTTTTTCAATTTTTTTTAATTTTGTGATAGTTCTTTCTCTCTTTTTCGGAGGAAGGGGTTTATTGAAAGAAAGGCCCAGGCTCAAATGTGGTAGCAAAGGATATCATTATTTTTAGGAATGCTTTTTGGCTATTGTGCTTGGAATGATGGCCTCTTTTGGGTGATTCTTAAGCAGTCACGTATATGTTCCACCAATACTTACCTTGCTACGATAGACTAAGAGTAGAACCGTCGGATGTATCCAGCATTGATGGGCTCAAGAAGATGATCTCCGTCCAAGGTGGCGAGGCAGATGACGTATCCCTGTAGCACTTCTCGGATGACATAGGTCCTCCCCAGTTCAGCTTGAACTTCCCTCTCGGATCGACGTGGAGGGATGGGAAGATCTTCAATAAGTGTCTCCTATCTTCAGATCTCGATCGCGGACACGCTTATTGTAAGCGCGTGTGATTCGCTCCTGGTAAACTTGAGTATGACACAAGGCTAAGAGCCTTTTCTCGTCCAGTAAGTTCAATTGTTCGAAGCAGGATCTCTCTCTCTTTGCTTCTGGTAAGCCTGATTCCATGAGGATTCAGAGCGAGGGTACTTCGACCTCTACCGGTAGAACGACCTCGGTTCCATACACCAAGGAGACTAGTGTTGCCCCTGTAGCGATACGAATCGATGTTCTATAGGCCCATAAAGCAAATGGCAACATTTCGCTCCAATCTCGATAAGTGACAACCATCTTCTCTAGGATGCAGACGGCCGTCTTGTTTACACCTTCCATGGCTCCATTAGTTTGAGGCCGATTAGGTGACGAGCAATGGTGCTTGATCTTGTATTGCTCGCAAAAAGCCCGGATGCATGTATTCGCAAAGTTGGTGTCATTGTCCATGATGATATCCTTGGGTACTCCAAATCGACACACAATATTACTCTTGAGAAACTTCTGGACGAGGCTGGTCATGATGTTGGCATATGATGCCGCTTCTACCCACTTGGTAAAGTATGTGATGGCGACGAGGATGAACCGATGTCCATTTAATGCTTTTTGATTAATCATTCCGACGACGTCAAGGCCCCAGGTAGTAAATGACCAAGGAGTGGTCATGCAGTGAAGATCGATGGCAGGAACGTGTATCAGACTGAAGTGTTCCTGACACTTGTAGCATTTCTAAACATGTTTGCAATAATCTGATTCCATAGTGGTCCAAAAGTATCCCAGCCGTAGAATTTCCTTTGCGAGCATGTGATCGCTGACGTGAGCTCCGCATACTCCCTCGTGGATCTCCATCATAATATTGACCGCTTCACTTTCTGTAAGTCACATGAGTAAGATGTTATTATAGGATCGCTTGTAAAGGCAATCCCCACAAATGACATAGCCTATTGCTAAACATTGAATGATTCGTTGATCTGTCTTAGATGTACCCTCAGGGAAAGTTAGTGTCTCGAGGAAATTCTTGATGTCTGAGAACCAAGGTGGCTCATCATCAGGCATTATAGGTTCCTCAATCTGGAGGCAGAAAGTCGGCTCATTTCTTTTCTCGACCATGATTGGCTTCATCTCAGCACCAAACGGGATTTCTATCATTGATGCTAACATCGCTAGTGCGTCGACGAAGCAATTCCTTATCCGAGGGACATATGAGAATGCCACGTCTTTGAAGCAAGCTATCAGATCCCCAAGGTACTCATGGTAAGGGATCAGTTTCTCATCTTTCATCTTCCAATCTCTATTTGTCTAACATATGATCAACTGCGAATTGCCGAATACTCGGAAGTGAGTTATATTAATTTTGAGAGCCGCCTGCAAACTGGCGGCACAAGCTTCGTACTCGGCCATGTTGTTAGTGTAAGGGAAGTTAAGCTTGATAGAGACTAGTATATGAGATCCTTTCGGCGAAATCAGAATGGCGCCAACTCCCTGTCCCTCAGCATTGGCTGCCCCGTCAAAGTGCATTACCCATGACTCTTCTGCTTCCTCGGTATCATCTTCCATCATGAACAGGATGTCCTCATCAGGGAACTCGGTTCTCAAAGGTTCATAATCTGGCAAAGGATTGTCGGCAAGATGGTCGGCGAGTGCCTGCCCCTTGATCGACTTTTGAGTGACGTACACGATGTAAAATTCAAACAATAAAAGTTGCCATCATGCAGTCCTCCCAGTGAGAGCCAGCTTCTCGAACAGGTATTTCAATGGGTCCATTCGGGCCAAAAGTAGAATAGCTTGAGATAGTAAGTAATGGAGGAGCCTTTGAGTAGCCCATACAAGAGCCAGGCATGCTTTCTCCAGATGAGAATAGTGCATCTCATAATTAGTGAACTTCTTATTCAAATAGTAGATGGTCTGCTCTCTTCTTCTCATCTTATCATGCTGCCCTAAGACGCATCTCATCGAAACTTTCGTCGTGGAGAGATACATCAAGAGTGGTCACCCCGGCTCAGGTGGTACCAAAATAGGTGGGTTAAGGGGATAGCTTTTGATTTTATCTAATGCTGCCTGGCAGTCATCGTTCCATTCAACAGGCGAGTTCTTCCTTAGTAGCTTGAAGATTGGAGTTAGCGGTGCAATGAACCGACTAATATATTGTATTCTACCTAAGAATCCTATAACTTCCTTCTCAGTAGACGATGATGACATTTCTGTGATAGCTTTGACTTTGACTAGGTCGACCTCGATCCCTCTCCTGTTGACAAGGAATCCTAATAGTTTCCCTGACATGGCGCCAAATGCGAACTTCTGTGGATTTAGACATAATTTATACTTTCTCAACCTCTCGAATAGCTTCTGGAGGTTTACCAAGTGATTGCTTCGCTCCGGTGACTTGGCTATCATATCATCGACATGCACTTCAATCTCTTGGTGCATCATGTCATGAAATAATGCAGTCATAGCTCTCTGAAACATTGCACCGGCATTCTTCAACCCAAATGGCATGACTCAATAGCAAAAGATTTTCCAAGGGGTGATGAACGCAGTCTTCTCTCGATCTGCCTTTGCCATCTTTATCTTATTGTATCTTAAGAATCCGTCCATGAAAGAAAGCATCCCGTGCTTGACAGTGTTATCGACCAAGATGTCGGTGCGTGGTGGTTAAGTGGTGAAAAATGCCACTTTTCACCTTTTAACCTGACCATTGATAGACCTGTGAGCATACTAATAAGCCTTTGTCTAGTACATTTTATAGACAGCAATAAAAGATGACACTAATGCAGAAAATCACTCAATAATGTCCAAAAAGGGGCCATCTCTCAGCACAGGACAAACCCAGCAATAGCACACCAGAGGGTAGCACATCACTGGACCCTTGGAGCACGTGGCTACAGCAGGGCAAGGCGAAGGAAGTGAAAAAAGGCTAAAAACATCTTATCAAGAGGTCACCTGAAGACTTCGATAGGAGCTGAAAGCAAAGAAAGGAGGAATTCGTGTAGTTGAAAAGGTTTCGATAGGATTTAAAGGCAGAAGAAGGGTGGATTCGTGTGGATTGAGGAGTTCGATAGGATCCAAGAACCTATCGAGTAGCTGAAAGAAAGAAAGAAACCATCCTATCGAAAACTTGCCTGAGGTGTAAAGAGAACCTATCGAATGGTTTCCTGAACCTATTGAGATGGAGACGCTGGAACAGAACCTACCGAAGGGTGCTTGAGCCTTTCGATAGGAGTGAGAGCAACCCTATCGAAACGATGGCATGCAGAGCGAAACCTATCGAAATGGTGCTCCAACCTGTCGAAAAGCTTCCCCAACCTGTCGAATACTCCAGGCCAAGGGCTGAGAATGCTGAAACTCTAAGAGAAGGCTCATCCTATCGGAATCTATCAAAGAGATCTGAGAACCTTAGCAAAAGGAACAAAAAGCTCTATTTGAATATGTCGAAAGCTTCCTAAACCTATCAAAATTGTGTGCAAAACATCTCAGAAATTCAGCTGTGCACACGCTGTGACTTGGTGACCTACTACACGCAACTCGAGGCACTTAGTGATCGGCATGATGATTCCAGAAGATACCCTAAGAAATCCTAACCGATCCACATGCACTAACAGAACCCTAACAAACTCTGAGGACCTTCTAGAAGGATTTTTTTACGAGAAAAATAGAGAAGAAAGCTATATATAGAGACCCCCAATTGCAATTGAGGGGGATCTAGATCTGAGCCAAATTCTAGATATTAGAGCTTGCAGAGAAATTCTATTTTCCCTCCTTTAGCCCAACAATGGTTGGCTAATTCCCTTAGAGTAGCGAGGAGAGAGGTTAGATCTGTAATTGGGTAAGGTTAAGATTGCTATTGTGGGTTCCCAGCTGCACAGACTACAGATCTGAGAGTATTTCCATTATAGAGCGATTTTGATTACAATGTAAATGCCATTTTTAATGCTTTAATTAGATCTAAAGTTCCTTTGGTTTCATTTGGTGATCGATCGGATTTGTGTAGAGGAGTCTGTAGATCAGCTCACCCACTTAACTGGTAGGCCTCTTGGATACCACCCGATCTCCCTGGATCTGATACTCCTGTAATTCCTTGAGTCTGTGACCTTGGAATTACAGCATCTATAGTTATTTTAATTATTCTAATTGATGTTTTAGCTTTGGAAGAGATCCCTAGGATGGTCTGTGACCATTAAAGTGGACAGATCATAACCTTAAGATTAGTCCAAGCTCAGGCTCTAATTGGATTCGTCTGCTGTAAATCCATGGATCAGATAAAGTCTATAGGATGGTTTGTGACCATTCAAGTGGACAGATCATAGCCTTAAGACCAGGTGGATTCTGTGATTTGGAGTGGAGCTTTCTACCCTGTAGCTGTGCTTATAGCCAGTTGAGGGAATTGTGTGCTCTGAACCTCTGTAGCATGATTAATCGAATCTGATTTCAGTGAAGACCAATTTCCAAGCTACTCTTCTCCATTTTCTATTTTTTACTCTTTTCCCCTATAAGATCAAAGTTTCCAAACTCGATCCAAGTTAGTCTATGTTTAATTTTAGCTTAACTTAAGTGACAATCCATTTTAAACCTCTCCCCTATCTTTTAGCTAACTTAGCATTAGTTAGGGTGCCAGATCTCCTACAGATATGAAGATTTATCACATTTTTAAACCAACCTCCCTGTGGACATTCCCTTACTCACCATCTTTTTAAAGCTTGCTACAATAGACCCTGATTACTTGCAGGTCTGTGTGAGTGTGTTCTGCCTAGTTTTATTGGTGATTTCAGACCCCCATTTGAGGGAAGGCAAACACCCCAACAAGTTTTTGGCGTCGCTGCCGGGGAGGTTTGTTTAGAAATTGATAGATCTATGTTTTGATCATAGATCTGTAGTTGTTTGTTTAATTTTACTAACTGCATTTGTAAGTTTTGTTGTTTTTCAGTATTTTGTGTGCATTTCATCATATCTGAGGTTGCCAGTGAGAGGAGAATTGTGCTGGAAGCTGCTTTGTAGTTTGCATCCCTCTACTGCCCTTTTATTTTTTAGATCTGTTGGTTTTTTTTTTCGTAGAGTAGTTAGAAAGCTTGGTTGATTCTACTTGTACTATTGAGAATTTGTTCTACATTCAGAATTTGAGTGTTGTATGTTTGGTAGGAAAACTCTCCAACCTCAGATTATTCCACTAAATCCAGAGGTTGAAAGACTTCTCAGATCCAAACCAACTACACCCACATTTGTTGCAAGTGACTCTGTAGATATGGGTGAGCAATAGCATCCGAGAACCCTCAAGGAGTTTAATGCACCAGGGGTCTATAATTCCCCCTTCTACATTCAATTTCCAGTTGCTCAAGGAAACTATGAGATAAAATCTTCCATAATTCAAATGCTGCCCTCATTTCATGGCCTGACCAAAGAAGACCCCTACAAGCACATTGATGAGTTCTTAGGACTGTACACTACATTTAACATCACAGGTTTGGGGGAGGAGGCCACCAGGATGAGACTCTTTCCTTTTTCATTAAAGGATAGAGCTAGGACCTGGTTGTCCATGCTTCCACCCAACAGCATTCAGTCCTGGAGTAATCTCCAATGTCAATTTCTGGCCAAGTTCTTCCCTAAGTCAAAGACCAGCCAGTTGAGGAAGGGTATCATCTCTCTTACCCAAGAGCCAACTGACGATTTTCATCAATCCTGGGAGAGATTTAAGGAAATCCTAAAGAAACGCCCCCACCATCAAATCCCTGAATGGAAATTGGTTCAAAGCTTTTATCAGGGAATTGATTCTAAATGCAGAGATATGATAGATACTTCCTGTGGTGGCACCTACCTCCATAAAAATGCTGAGGAGGCATGGAGCTCTTTGATATTATTAGTGAGAACTCTATGCAAAGGGAAACCTTGACTAGAGATTTAGAGCCTCCTAGGTTGTTGAAGGAGAATACTTTAAGAGGGAAGACATATGAAGTGAGTGTGCCAAGTGATTTGGAAAGGAAAGTGAACAGCCTAGCCCTGAAATTTGATAGGCTGATGGGAGCAATCTAGTCACCTGTGGCTGCTAGGGTGGAGGAGGCATGTGCCATATGCCAGTCCCCTGCTCAGCCTCTTGAAGAATGCCCATCTGCTGACCAGTTTCTTGATTTTATATGAGCACGTGGGCGATCTTATGGGCGTGACACACTCTGGTATCAATGGAGGAACCACCCCAATCTGAGGTGGAGACAAGATGCATACCCCAACCACCACCACCAGCCTCAACAACCCATACCCTACAGAAATGCTCAACCCTATCGAGAAGGGTATGTCCCAAGGCCTCAGTATCAGTAACCCATGGCCCAACCTGTAGCTCCTCCTGTGCAACAATCTGCACCCCCTTCAGTTGCGAGAGCACCTTCCTTTGAGGAACAAGTTCTATCTTCACTGCAGAACTTGAACTCCTTATCCCAAACTGTGCACTCTCACAACCAGAGCATAAAAAAGATAGATGATCAACTTGGTCAGTTGTCTGATGCCTTGATTAGAAGAGAAGGAGGGAGGCCGCCTAGCCAACCACAGGACAACCCATGAAGATAGTTTGTAGTGGGTGAAGTTTCCTCTACATATGAGGAAGCCAAATCTGTTACAACATTGAGAAGTGGTAGGTTAGTGGACAACCAAGTGGACTGTGATCCTGTGAGGAACTTGGAGGAAGAAAATGAAGTGATTTCTATCAGAACACAACAAAGGCCACCAATGGTGGACTTGAAGGAGCAACCAGCTATGAATAAAGAGGATAATGAGGATCCTCAAGAAAAGAAAAAAATCAAAAAGAAAGAGGCCCCATTGGCTAAGGCTGCATGTGAGGGAGCAATCCCACATATTCTATTTCCTGAGGCACTACAAGCACCATCCCCTTTTGATAAAGGGCAAGGAAAAATTGAGGAAATGATAGAGACTTTCAAGCAAGTAAAGATCAATTTTCCCTTACTTGATGCCATTAAATAAATCTCAGCCTATGCCAAGTTTTTAAAAGACCTGTGCACCCATAAAAGACAGTTTATGATACACCTATCCAAGAAGGTCTTTGCAGCAGAAAAAGTTAAGCAAGTCCTGTCTATTGCAACTCCCCCCAAACTTCAAGACCCTGGCCTCCCCACTATCCCCTATATCATTGGGGATCATACCATTGACAAAGCCTTATTAGATCTGGGAGCTAGTATAAATTTGCTTCCATATTCAATATATGAGAAGTTGGGCTTAGGCAAATTAAAGCCCACACATGTGGTCCTCATGCTGGCTGACAGATCTGAAAGGAAACCTATGGGGATAATCGAAGATGTTTTGGTTGGAGTTAACAAATTCTTCTATCCTGCTGACTTTTTGGTGCTGGATATGGAGCTAGGTAGGAGTGCCACTTCCATACCTGTGATTCTAGGTAGGCCCTTTTTGGCCACAGCTAATACTTGTATTCAATGCAGGTCTGGAATCATGGAAGTATCATTTGGAAATATGAAGGTCAAATTGAATGTGTACAATGCAGCAAATCAACCTCATCCCGATGAGGACTATTTTTTTCTTAATGTGATAGATGAGGTTGTCTAGGAAAATGTGAATATGCTGCTACATGGTAAGGAATGGTTTAATGAGCTAGCTGAAGTATGGAAGGAAACAGAGGTAGAGATGGTTCCCACCTTTGAGATTGAGCATGTGAAACTTGTCTCTTCTGAAGCGGCACCAGCATAGCACCATCCATGGAGGCCTACTTTGTTACCTCTCCCACCCCCCTCTAAGGCACCCCTATTGCCCTCCCTCATCAGTCCCCCAGAGGTGGAGTTAAAGCAACTCCTAAAATCTTTGAAATATGCCTTTTTAGGAGACAACACCAAATTGCCTGTGATAATCTCTTCTTCCCTCACTCTTGAGCAGGAAGAAGAATTACCTTGTGTACTAAAAAGGTATAAGAAGGCAATAGGATGGACCATTGCAGACCTTGGGGGAATCAACTCTGCTGTGTGCATGCATAAAATTCATCTTGAGGAAGGATCCAAACCTTCCAGAGAGATGCAGAGAAAACTCAACCCACACATGCAGGAGGTTGTGATGAAGGAGGTAGTCAAACTCCTAGATGCTGGGATAATTTACCCCAACTCAGATTCACAATGGGTAGCACCTACCCAGGTAGTACCCAAGAAATCTAGCATTACAGTTATTGAAGCAGATTCAGGTGAGCTGATTCCAACCAGACAGACCACTGGTTGGAGGGAATGAATAGATTACCGGAAACTCAATGAAAAAACCTGCAAGGATCACTTCCCACTACCCTTCATATACCAAATGTTGGACTAGCTGGCAGGCAAGGCCTATTACTATTTTCTTCATGGATATTCAAGGTACAATTAGATCCCTGTATACCCCCAGGACCAAGAAAAAACCACATTCACTTGCCCATTTGGAACCTTTGCATACAGAAGGATGCCATATGGGTTGTGTAATGCACCTGCCACATTCCAAAGATGCATGTATGCTATCTTCTCTGATATAATTGATAAGTTTTTGGAGATCTTTATGTATGATTTCTCCATTTATGGAGATGATTTTAGTCAGTGCCTACACCACCTCAGCTCTGTGCTGCAAAGGTGTGAGGAGACCAACCTAGTTCTGAGTTAGGAGAAAAGCCACTTCATGGTGACTCAAGGCACTGTTCTAAGACATGTTGTCTCTCACAAAGGAATCGAGGTTGATCAAGCTAAGATCGATTTAATTGCTCATTTGCCCCCTCCAAAAACTGTCAAACAAGTTAGGTCATTTCTGGGTCATGCTGGGTTCTACAAGAGGTTCATCAAGGACTTCAGCAAAATCTCCAAACCCCTTTATCACCTGTTGTGCCAGGACGTTCCTTTTGACTTTAATGATGAATGTCAAGCTGCTTTTGAACTGTTAAAGACTTGTTTGACCACAGCTCCCATCTTGCAATCCCCTGATTTTTCACTGCCATTTGAGCTGATGTATGATGCATCAGATTTTACCATTAGGGCAGTGTTGGGTCAAAGAAAAGACAAGGCACCTTATGTGGTAGCATATGCCAGTAAATCAATGGTTGATGCTCAATTGAATTATACTACAACTGAGAAAGAGCTATTAGCTATTGTCTTTGCCTTAGAAAAATTCAGGTCTTATGTGCTAGGGTAAAAAATTATTGTGTTCACTGACCACTCAGCTTTGAAATACCTCTTGTCCAAAAAGGAAGCCAAAGCACACCTAATCAGATGGATTCTTCTCTTGCAAGAGTTCAATTTAGAGATTAAGGACAAGAAGGGAGTTGAGAACGTGGTGGCTGATCATCTGTCAAGGATCCCAGCCACTGACACAGAAAGCTTGCCCATCAATGACTCCTTCGGATGAGCGACTTTTGTTGTCCAGATAAGTATGCCCTGGTTTGCCAATATTGTCAATTACCTTGCTGTGGGTAGGATCCCTCCACATTGGAACAAGGATGATAAAAATCTGTTCTTTGCACAAATTTGATATTACATGTGGGAGGACCCTTACCTTTTTAAGCATTATGCAAATCAGGTGATACGACGTTGTGTACCTGAACCTGAGTTTCAAAACATCCTAACCATGTGCCATGAACAGGTTTGCGGGGGCAACTTCAGTGGTAACAAGACTGCGGCCAAGGTTCTTCAAAGCGGTTTCTACTGGCCTACCCTATTCAATAATGCCAGACAACACTGTAAAGCTTGTCACCGATGCCAGCAAATGGGCAGTATTACAAGGAGAAACTCTATGCCCTTGCAACCTATACTTATTGTCGAACTGTTTGATATTTGGGGAATCAATTTCATGGGACCTTTTCCCCCTTCTGCTGGATACAATTTCATCCTTGTAGCTATGGATTACATATCCAAATGGGTAGAGGCCATAGCTACAAGGACAAATGATCACAAAGTCATCATTCAATTCCTGAAAGACAACATCTTCTCAAGATTTGGCTTTCCTAAAGCTATTATTAGTGATGGGGGAAGCCACTTCTGTAATAAACCTTTTGACAAACTGATGGAAAGATACTCTGTTACCCACAGAGTAGCCACTCCCTACCACCCACAAACCAATGGGCAAGTAGAGATTTCCAATAGGGAAATCAAACATATTCTCGAGAAGACTGTGAGAGCTGATAGAAGGGATTGGTTGTTAAGACCTGAAAAGTACCACTTTTCACCCCTTAACTTAATCTCTGTTAGACCCTTAATCATTTAATAAATGTATTTTAAATCTATTTTGTAGGTAATAAGCAGCAGCTGCAAATAAACCCCTAACCATGCCAAGAAGCCTACTGCTGACCCAGAAGCCCCTCAGAAGTGTCAAGGTTAAACCCAGATAGAGAATTGGCTGCAGCAGAGGCACAGCAAAGTAGAAACAAATCAAGAAGAATGCCTTGCGTAGATGTCGCAGGGCTCAATTGAACCAGAAAGAATAGGTCGCGCAGTCTTCGCACCGTTCCCGTGCAGATGGCTGTCAGCAGGGAGTAAAAAGTATACTTCACGAGGTTCTCGTGAGGCTCAGTCTTAAGCGCTCACGAAGGACTCGTGCAGTCTCTCGCAGCTCAAGAGATGGGTCCTCAACCTTTGCGCGATTCACTGAATAGAGAAAGCTCCAGGCATTCTAGCGCGCGATTGTCGCGCAATGGCCGCGGGACACATACTTTTAAGGAACTACTTGCGCGATCCAGAAGCCCATGTACATTGTTTTCTTTGTGAGGATCGCCGCAAGATTCATCAAGGAATGAACTGCGCACGCAATTCCCGCGCCATTCAAATGGAAAGACCAATCCCGCGACGACCAAAGCATCCCCGCAATGACCAAAGTACCAACCTTGAGACTGCAAGAGCTTCAAGTTAAAGCAACCCCGCGATGCCAATTCTACCACGCAGCAAGACCTACAATTCTTTTCTATCCAGCAAGGATCGGGTTCTAAACTTCTCCCCACTTCTGTAAGGGCAATATGAGAATCTCCAGCAATTAGGGCACACACTCTAATGCTCCAATCTCTGTGCACACGCCTCGAGGCATCTAAGGGACAAGAATGGACCGTAATTGCATTAATAAAATTAGGGTTTTCCTAACCCTAATTCAGGGAGAACTGACTGCCATATAAGCCTATGCCTAGCTTAGGTTTAAGGGACTTTTGTTCTTGACTTTTGTGCTTCTTCTTGAAACCTACTGTAGAATTACAGTAGGCTAAGGTTAGGGTTTCGAAGTTTTTCTTTTTCCTTTTTTTTCCTTCTCTCCATAGTCCAGCACTTGCTGGCTATGCCTTTTGTATGATTATATGGTATAGTTTTAAATGGAGTTTTGTAATAGGATCTATTGCATGTATGAGATAGTATTTTTATTGTGAGTTGTTCTGTACAAGGTTGCTGCCTGGAGATCCTCCATTGCTAAGTTGTATTGTAAGCAATGGAGGATTGCTTTTAAGGTTTTATTTAGATCCAAGTGACCTGTGTGTCCAGGTTAGGCACATTGCAGGCCTTCCCCCACCACAGGATCCACTAAATCTGAATCCCCATGAGAGCTTGAGCTGGTAGCCTTGTGAACATGGTGGCGGTAGCAATGTTCTTGTTCTGTCGTAGACCTCTGTGAGGAGGATAGCCTCTGTGGATAGTCTGTGACCATTCAAGTGGACAGATTGTAGCCCTAGGGTGAGGCCAATCCACAGATCTAAGACAGATTCTTCTTCTCTGCACTTGTGCTTGTAGCCTTGTGAGAGATTGTGCAGAGACAGACTCTCCTATATTTGTATAGACCCACCATCAGATTTCAGATCTGATCTGACTGTAGAGATTGTAGGCTTGTGACTGAATCACTGCTGTCTTTCTAAAGCAATGAACAGCTAAGCTTAAAAGCTAGTACTCAAACTCTTGCTGGTCCTGTGTGTCCATGCTCGTGCACTTTGTAGGCCTAGCCCCACACATAGAACTATAGAGGTTGAGGTTCCTATGGATTCTTAAGCTTGTAGTCTGGATGAAGTAGTGCCAACAATGATAATCTTGTTCTGACCCATCTCTGGATTGTGGTTCCCCTATTGGATAGTATGTGACCATTTAAGTGGACAGGTTATAGCCATAAGGGATTGGATCATGGCACAGGGGTGAGTTGGATCCTTTCTCCTCTTTGGTGATAATGTAGCCATTGGACAGGACTTCTATAGCAGCAGATCTGAGTCTGAGTTATAAGACCCATCAAATATGTACCTAATAACATACTTCTCACCCTTTTATATTTATTTTCTCACACTCTACCCTCTTTCTTAACCCTTTCTATAGTTTAGACATTAAGTTACCTTAGGATTTAGATTATAGTGACCTTAAATCACCTTCCATTTAGGATTGCCAGATCTGTAGTCAGATCTGGAGAGCCTACTAAAGATAGCTCCGTTGGAGCTTTAGATCAACTTTCCCTGTGGGACAAACTCTTACTTATCAAAACTTGCTACAACAGGCCCTATATCTTGCAGGATTGTGCATATTTTAGGCTTGCTGTTCCGTAGTTTTCACTCCACCTTTCATTCATTTACATTCACCCCATTCTTATCATTGTCTCTAACAAAGTCAATAGCAAGCACTTAAAATAGCCCAACATTGGTCCAGCAAATTGACAGATGCCTTATGGGCTTATAGAACAGCATATAAAACCCCCATAGGCATGTCCCCATTTTGACTAGTATATGGCAAGGCATGTCACTTGCCTATTGAATTGCAACATAAAGCATATTGGGACATTAGAGCAGTCGATTCTGACTTACACTCAGCTGGTATTCACAGGAAACTCCAGTTATCCGAGCTGGATGAATTACGACTAGAAGCTTATGCAAATGCCCAAAGTTATGAGGAGAGGACCAAAGCCTTCCATGACAGACATTTTCTACGCAAAGATTTCAAGCCAAATGACAAGGTATGGTTGTTCAACTCCAGAATGAAATTCTTTCTAGGAAAGCTACAGTCCAGATGGGATGGACCTTTCACAGTGGTACACATTTCTCCATCTGGAGCTGTCGAAGTCATGAATCCTACAGATGGCAAAATCCTTAAGGTCAATGGTCAGAGGCTGAAACTTTACGTCGACAACATTTGTGAGCCTAAAGAGACCATTGATCTTCAGGATCCTCCAGGTTAATACCTGACTTCGATTTGTATCATATGTATTCTATCTGATTTATATCTCAATTCTTTCCCATGATATTTTTTACAATAAAATGGCCATGTCAAGATCAAGCTTCGTTTCAATATCGCCTACAGTCTAGGTATCTAGGGCACAAGAGCAGAGGCAAATTAGCTTACTGGTAGCACAACAGATGAGTTGCTGGGTGCTAAGGCTAAATGCCCTGCACACACAGGCCATGTTATTGAACTCATCGAACCTCTCGATAGGTCCTTTGGACCTTTCGCTAAGTCAGCTACTGACGACGATAGGATTGGTGAGGATTTCGATAGGTGCTGAGACCTCTCGATAGGTGAGATCAACTTTACAATAGGTTCTGGACTCTTGCCTGGAACCTATCGACATGAGTGACAAATGTACTATCCAACCTATCGAAAGGCTATTTTCACCCATCTGCATCCTAACGAAGTGAATGTTTTATCTACCCTGTGTTCGACAGGATATCGACCTATCAAAACCGGCCATCCCAGCCTATCGAATGCAATGTTTATTCTTTTCGATAGGCTGGATTGAACCTATCGAAAGCATTCAACTGCCAGCCCCATACTTATGCGACTTCGATAGGAAGCCTTAACCTGTCGACATTCTACACTCATCCTATAAAAATTGCACCCCCCCCACTCCTTCCATGCTTGTTATGCACCTATGCTGCGCAGAAATTTTACCCCACATGTACCATGTACAATTGCGCATAGCACGGGCCTTAAACTCTGCACCCCCCTTAGGTTTTTGCACCACGCCGTAACTCCCAGCGCTAAATATAGGCTGTCAGTTAATGCACAATTTTGTTCCCCATGCTGATTGGTCGAATTAACCAGTCATTCCTTCTCATCGATGGCGGCGATATTGAATGCACCGCTTCATATTCACTTATACATCCACATTAAATAGATGCAGATGGCTCGACTGCGTTCCACTCCTCTCCTTCTACCCTCTGCACTCATCCTCATAACTATGGCAGATGACAAGCCCACGCTCACTTCTGCTCAACTCTACCTCTTCTGGCTGGAGCCACTACCGCCCAAGGAACCAGACCCATTGTAATTCCTCTCGGATGAATATGAGGAAGTGCAGCGGATCCTCGCCAAGGAGGAAAAGAAAAAAGATAAGAGGGAGAAGAAGAGGCTGAAGACCGAACCACCGGCTTCTTCGCCACCATCCTCCTCTACCACCCCTCCCCCTGCCCCTTGAACCTGCTCTCTTTTCCTTTTCTCCCTCCCCCCTAGCTTGCAGCTCCTCTTTCACCGGACGCAGGCTAAGGATATCCCTGAGCCAGGGTGAGGCCTTTTTATTTGCCAAGGATATTTTGTCCACATGAATGTCTCACCTTTCGCATCCTTGTGCTTGACTGTTGTACTGGCTGTCCGCTTAGTTTAATTTTAATAAAATGCTCTGTTTATGCACATTTTTTTTCATTTTTCTAATTGTTCTTTTTTTTTCCCTGGATATCCTCTCAGCTACACCCCCTATGCTATAACTAGTGAGGACACTGTTTAGTTTAGGTTTTGGGGGTATGGCATGTATGCCAATAAATTAGTTAATTTCAGTGCAGCTAGGCTAAAAAGAAGTGGTTGGAATTAATTAGAGTAAATTCTCACTTGAATTTTTTTTTAAAAAAAGAGGAAATGAAAAAACTCTATGAAACTGAAATAAGCTGTAGTCCAACAAACTTCATGAGGCAAATGTCAACAATTTGTGAAAAATAATTTTCATGTGTAGTAAACCTGAAATGAGAGAAGATTGTGAAGAATACACCCCTAAAAATTAGATGGAAGGCCATACCCAGTGAGACTTGGGCCTGAAAAGCTTGTAATTTCTTTCCAAGAGTGTCTTGGTAATTTTTCTACTCTAAGGACTGATTGGACCTAGTTTCGATCACTAGAAGTTAGGCAAACCCGAATTGAAATAGCTTGACAGCATTCATGACATTGAAGACATGAAATAAGGCCATCTCTTGGACAGTTTAAGCCGAAAATGCCCTACCTTTAAACTACCCTTGATACACACCAGTTGAGATTTTAAAAATCACAGTTTTTTTTTTATGAAAACCAGAAATTTTGAACCCAAAACCTTTTGACCTGTTTTAGTTCACCCTCAACCTGAGAACTTAGAAAATAAGAGGAGAAGTGAGGTTAGAAGTGCAAGTTTCGATGTCTGGCAAAAGAAGAAGAAAGTATATTTGAAAGCTAGTGTGATGTATAGTTGTGGCATCCTTTGCTTTAAAAAAAAAAAAAATAAAAAAAAAATGAAAAAATAAAAAAATAAAGCAAAAGGATGAGAAAGAGAAGTTACTTCATTTAAAAATCTATAAGAAGATAAGAAGCTGATCACTTCAAGTCTGAATTTCCATAAAGAAATTGAAGAGATGCTGAAATGAAGAAGGTTGAGCTGCAGACCACCTCCTTACCTTTACTGATTTCTCAATTTGAATCCCTTTTACCCTTTCTTTCTTTTACAAACCTCATCCCTAAGCCACATTACAACCCAATAAAAAGACCTTTTACTGATCTGAAATAAATTGAGTTGCCATGTGGAGATAAAGATTTGTTTAATCTATGGTGTGAAGAGCTAGAAAACTTTCAGGAATTAGAGCAATGCCTATGCTCATGCTTACAGTCCTACTTGAGGGCTGTAACTTCTCTTGAGCTGTGTGTAATTCTACACCCTTCATTTTTTTTTGTTGTGAGTGAACAGCCCTGGTGAGACTTGGGGCTGAAATTCAATTTGATGGGGGTAGTATCAAAATAGAATTCTCAAGTGAAAGGTGAGCTATGCATTAATTTTTAGGAACAATGCCTTGACATGAGTTGAGTGATGATGAAGGATTGCAGCAGACTTTCAAGTTTGGAACTGATTTTCTTTCTGATTGAAACTCCTCTGATGAATTGAAAAGACATAGTGTGAATTTATTCTATTTTACTGAAACTCTATTTAGCAGGTTGCACTACGACTAACTAACCTTATTGGAGAAGTTTGTGGGTACCTTCACTGAAAACCCTCAGGAGACTTCACTCCTCCACTAGGGATCACATAGGGGTTTAAAAGGCTTGGTGCATATGCTAAATGCATTCATGCTCCCTACGAAAGTGGCATTTTTATTTCCTTTTAATTCTCCTTTGCTCAGGGACTAGCAAAGCTTAGGTTTGGGGGAGTGTTAAGTGGTGAAAGATGTCACTTTTCACCCTTTAACTTGACCATTGATAGTTCTGTGAGCACACTAATAAGCCTCTGTCAAGTACATTTTGTAGACAGCAATAAAAGATGATACTAATGCAGAAAACCACTCAAGAATGCCCCAAAAGGGGCCATCTCTCAACACAGGACAAACCCAACAACTGCATGTTGGGCTATTTTTGATGCTTGCTACTGACTTTATTGAACACAGTGATAAGAATGGGATGAATAAAAAATGAATGAAAGATAGAGTGAGAATTATGGAGCAGCAAGCCTAAAAAATACACAATCCTGCAAGATAAAGGGCTTGTTGTAGCAAGTTTTGATAAGTAAGAGTTTGTCCAACAGGGAAGTTGATCTTAAGCTCTAAGGGAGCCATCTTTAGTAGGCCCTCCAGATCTGACTAAAGATCTGGCAATCCTAAATGGAAGGGGATTCAGGGTCACAAAAATCTAAATTCTAAGGTATCTTAATGTCTAAACTATAGAAAGGGTTAAGAAAGAAGATGGAGTGAGAAAATAAATATAAAAGGATGAGAAGTATGCTATTAGGTTCAGATCTGATGGGTTTCATGACTCAAATTCAGATCTGCTGCTATAGAAGTCCTGTCCAATGACTACATTATCACCACTGAGGAGAAAGAATCCAACTCATCTCTGTGCCTTGATCCAATCCCTTTATGGCTATAACCTGTCCACTTAAATGGTCACAGACTATCATATTGGGGAACCACAGTCCAGAGATGGGTCAGAACAAGTTTATCATTGTAGGCACTACTTCATCTAGGCTACAAGCACAAGAATCCATAGGGAACCTCAACCTCTAAAGTGCTATGTATGGGGCTAGGCCTGTATGGGAGCGTGTTAGCCCAAAAACATAGAACCAGCAAGAATTTGAGTGCCGCCTTAGATCCAGCTGTCCACTACTTTAGAGAGACTGCAGTGATCCAGTCGCAAGCCTACAATCTCTATAACCAAACCAGATCTGCCATCTGATGGCGGGTCTATACACATACAGGGGAGTTTGTCTCAACACAATCTCTCACAGGACTACAAGCACAAGTGCAGAGAAGAACAATCCATCTTGAGTCTATGGGTTGGCTTCACCCTAAGGCTATAACCTGTCCACTTAAATGGTCATAGGCTATCCCAGAGGCTATCCTCCTCACAAAGCTCAAGATAGAATAAGAAACATTGTTGCCACCACCATGTTCACAAGGCTACAAAAGCTCATTGCTCCCATGGGGACTTCATATCTAGTGGGTCGTGTGGTGAGGCTAGGCCTGTATGGGAGCATGTTAGCCCAGACACACAGGTCACTTGGATTTGAGTAAACCATAAAATCAATCCTCCATTGCTTGCAATACATCCTAACAATGGAGGATCTCAAGGTAGCAACCTTGTACAGAACAACTCACAAATAGAAATTCCATAAATGTAAAACACCCTATCATAAAACTCCATTAATCTATTCCAAATAATCATACAAAGGCATAGCCAGCAAATGCTGGACTATGGAGAGAAGAAAAAAGATAAAAAGGAACTACCTAAACCTAACCTAAACTTATTGGAGATCTACAGCCGATTTCAGAAGAAGAAAAACTAAGTTCTATTCTCCCCGATATCTCCTAAACCTAAACAAGGCTTAGGTTTATATAGCAGTCAGTTTGGCAGCACATTAGGGTTAGGAAACCCTAATTTTAACAATGCCACATGGCCTAATATTGTTCCTTGGATGCCTTGAGGCACGTGCACAGAAATTAGAGTGTTGGAGTGCGTGCACTAATTGCTAGAAGTTCCCAGAATGTCCTCTATAGAAATGAGGGAGAGTTAGAGTCCAAAGCCTCGCCAAGTAGCATTGGTTTCCAAGACTATCGCATGGTAGCACGGTCTTCGCGAGATTGGATTAACTTGAAATTCTAGCCGTCGCGGGGTTATCTTAGCTTGCAGCTTAAGCAATCGCGCGATAGAGCATTGAATCCTCGCTGGATTGCTCTGGTCTTCGCGGGATTGCACTTTCCTTCTGGATGGCGCAGGAATCGCGTGAGCAGTTTGTTTCTTAATGGATCTTTGCGAGGATGTGATGCGCATTGGTCTCTGAACTGCGCGAGAGGTTTTTCTGAAGTTTTGCATCCCGCAGCCACTGCGTGACAGCTGCGCACAGAAATACCTGGAGCTCTCTCTCCTCAGCTGATCTGAGTGAACTGTGCGAGGTTTGAGAGCTGCTTTCTTGAGCTGCATGAGACTGCATGAGCATCTATATTTGAGCTTCGTGAGAGCTGCGCGGACTATGCTGCAGGAGCTCTTCTGTCACTAAACTGTGCAAGAACAACGTAGACAAATGGTATGATGTCTTGGGAAACTCGCGAGGATTGCACGAGGCACGCTTTCTGAGTCATGTGAACCTTGCGCAGCTGCGCGATGCTCATTTCTTTCTTTACTGCTGTTGTGCTTTGCCTTCATGCAGTTAGGCTCTCTGTCTTCCATTCTTCTGGGAGACTTCTGGGGTAAAAGTAGGCTCCTTAGCAGGATTAAGGACTAATTACAGCTGATATTTATTACCTACAGAACAGGCTTAAAATACTTTTATTAAATGATTAAGGGTCGAACAAAGATTAAGTTAAGGAGTGAAAAGTGGTACTTTTCAGGTCTTAACACCCCCCTAAACCTAATCTTTGCTAGTCCCTTAGCCAAGCTACACTAAAAATCTACAGAAATTAAATGCCGCTTTCGTAGGGAGCACAGATACGTTTAGCATATGTACCAAGCCTTTTAAACCCCTAGGTCATCCCTAGTGGAGGAGTGAAGTCTCCTGAGGGTTTTCAGTGAAGATACTCGCAAACTTCTCAATAAAACAGTTAACAGTAGTGCAAGATTGTCAAGTTAGCAGTCAAGAAACAGAGTATCAGTTCACCCTTGAATTAATAAAAATATAGGAAATTTAAAATACATTGTTTGCACAGATGTTTAAGCAACATAAACTTCTCATGATAGCACAGCATTTCCAATCAGTTCACAACAGGGAAACTACACATGTGTGTTAGTACTGAGCTCATCATTAAATTAAAAATTAGGTTGTAGGTCATGCCCAATACATTCAATATCAGACCCAAAACTCTCCAGGGCATACTCTCACAAAGAACTTTTGAGGGTTTCATTGTCTCTCAAGCTCAAGAGCAGTTACATCCCCCAAATTGGTCTGTAAGCATGAGCATAGGCATAGCATTCAAGTTCTGGCATCATTGGCAGATTTTCACCATAGATTAGACAACTCAGTATCTCCACATGACAGCTCATTCAACTATGGATCACAAGGGCTTTAGCAGGGCTGTAATGCAGCTTATGGTATTGGGTTATAAAAAGAATTTGAAGGTTGAAAAAAAAAGGGTTCGAAATTCAGAAATCAGTAGGTGCAAGAGGTGATTCATGACTTCACCTTCTTCAATTCAGCTCCTTTCATCTTCTTTAAAATATTCAAATTTGAAGTGATCAGTTTCTCCTCTTGTTTTATTTTTTTCCAATGAATGTTTCCTCTTGATTCCTCTCTTACTCCTCTTCATTATTGTTTTCTTTTCTTTCTGATGCAGTTTTCTTCTTTTTATTTTTTTGTTTTTGCTTTGATGAATTGCCACCTTTTTCCTCAGTTGTTACATTGCTAGAACTTCAGATAATTCTTCTCAACTCATCCAATGTTTACCCTAGCTAGTCCGTCTTTAACTCTTTCTCCTTTACCTTCTGAATTCTCAGAGTAAGGGTAAGGTTAAATCAAATCCATAGGTTCAGATATAAGTACTCAGATGTGTTTTGAAGAAAATTAGACTTTGAAGCTCAAAGAGTGTATGAACAAGGGCAGTTGCTTTAGGGATTGGTCTGTTTAGGCTCAAACTGTCCAAGAGAAGACCTTGATCCTTTTCTAAGTGTCATGAATGCTGTTAGTTGTTTCAACTTGGAGTTACCTAACTTCTAGTGAACACATTGACTCAGCCAGTCCTTAAAGCTAAAAGAAATTTGCCTCAATCACTCCTCAAAAAAAAAAATTTGTAGGCCCAATTCTCACTTGTGATGGTCTTCCTTTGAACTTTTAAGTATGTCCTTACCTTTTTCTCTCTTCAATGATTCACTAAGTGCTGATACCAGTGAGTTTTCTTAGTGTTCTCATCATGGAAATGTGAAATTTTAGAAATTTATAATGTCTAAAGATCTGCAAAAAGTTTTAAATTCCTTAATTTTCATAATTCTTAAGTTAACACAGCTCCATTTCTATGTTACTCGCATGATTCTACTACACTTTTAAGTTAACTATGTTATTGGAAGACCTGCCTGCCACACCCCCAAACCTAGGAGGAGCAGTGTCCTCACTGGTTCAGAGGTGAGAATAAAAGGTAGAATCCAAGGAAACATACAGAAATAAACACAGAAGAAGAGAGAAATAAAAATGCAAAACTGAACATAATGGAACTAAAACAAAACTTTTATTAAAAGAAAAAGAAAATATGATAAAAAGATGGAAAAGGAAAAGACAAAATGAGGGGGGGAGTCAATGTGTAGCTGGGGGAGGGTTTGAGGAAGATGGAGGGGGAGATGCAGGTGGCGCCCTTTTTCTCTTCTTCTTTTCTCTCTTCTCTTTCTTCTTCTTTTTCTTTTCTTCCTTGGCGAGGAGTCGCTGGACCTCGTCATACTTATCCCAGAGAAATTGCAAGGGGTCCGGCTCCTTTGGCGGTAGGGGATCTTTCCAGATGGGGTAAAATTTGATTGGGAACTCGAAGGGGCTGTCATCCGCCATTTGTGTGAGTAGAGGTGGACTTCTAGGGTTGGAAGAAGAGGGATGAGATGAAAAGGGACTGAGGGCCGGTTTAAAAGAGAGGGACGAGGGAACATGAATCGGCAGAATTGAAATTGCGCTCCTTTTCACACTTGGCAATAAATGAGTGTTGTGTGGGGAAAGAAGAAAATACACAACTGGCTCTTTGGAAAAGAGAAGTAGCATTAAATGAATGTCCAAAGAGAGGCATTGTATTTAAAGAGGGAAGTGTATTGCGCGGGGATCCTCGCGAAGAGCAATAAGTGATGAGGAAAGGACATTTTTCGCGCAGCTAAGCTGGGGATCTTCGCGAGGTACACTTAACATGGCACATTAATTTGAAGATGAAGCCATTGAAATTCCTGAGGCAGGTATTGCACAAACTTTATTCAGCCACCAATGACATCAATCCGCGACATGGATTACTGAGTCAAAGAAAAATATCCTCCCATAAACTCTTCTCTCATGAATGGCAAAAAGAACAAAATCAAAAGTACCAGACAACCAGATAGAAACACACAGAACAGAGCAATAGACAAAAGTAGAATTTCTCTTAAAGTGGAATAAAAATAGTTTACAAGTGTAATGACAAGAAGAAAAACCTAAGATACAATCTAGAAGCTAGGATCTAATCTGAATCCGAATCTGTAAGGAAATCCCAGCCCATTTGTTTAGCCTTTGCCTTAAGGTCAGCTCTGTCCTCTTTCTTCTTTTCCTCCCTTGCCTTTTTCTTCTCGGCTGGAGTTTTCACCGCAGTTGAAGCTTAAGGTGCCCTCACCCTCATTTTTAGTGCTTTGGGAGCTTTTGGTTCCTTGGGTTCTTGAAGGGCTTTGCCTTTATGCTTAGCAAGGGAGGTGGCAGGGGTTTTTTCTTTACCTTTGCTTTTGGCTTCAGTGGCTGCAGGGGGGACCACTGGGGATTTCTCTTTTCCTTTAGCCTTGGGTTCCCCAGTGGGGACTACTAGTGACTTTCCTTTCCGGGACTGGGTTTGGTAGGGACTGCCTCTCTGATCAAGCAGGTTCTTTGCCAATTTTTAAAGGGACAGCTTTAGGAGCAGACCTCTTGGCTGTGACTTTCCTCCGCTAAGGATAAGTTTGTTCTTGTGGGGGTACAGCAGAGGCCTTGGGAGGTGGAGGCTGCGCCGTAGGAGGTGAAGCAGGAGCTTTTCCTTTATCTTGTTGGGGCTTAGGTGGTGCCTCCTCAGACTGGGCAGGTGGAGCTGGAGTAGTAGTTAGCGCAGGCTGAGGCACATGAGCAGAGAGTGGGGTTGGGTGGTAAGGTTCATTTCTGGCAGCGGCCAATGCGGATTCCAATGAGGCTATCTAGACTTGAAATTTGAGAATGTCAGTCTCATGGATCTCCTTTTGTATTTTTTAGATTTCCTGGGCATTGTTAAGTCGTTTTTCAAGTATTCTTGCCCGGGCATTCGCTGTAGCAGCATTGGATTTCTCATACTCCCAATTTGTCTGATGATAAGTAGTTGTAGCTTTCATCTTCTGATATTCCTCCATAATATTTTTCCACCCCAAGGAGATGCCCAGTATTTGCTCTCTGTGGGCCTCCGTCATCTCATCAATCTTCTCTCGCAAGGGGGTCTCAATTGATTGGAGTAGCTTGGCCATGCCCCTCAGGACATCCTTCCTCAGGTAAGCATTATCCCGCATGTGATGTAGGATGGTGAAGTAAGGAGGGCTGTAGAAATGAAGTTTTGGTGTAATTGGCAGATAGGAGGTGGAAGGGGCAAAGTGTGCTTGGTCCTGGGGGGAAAGGGGGAGTGATAGTAGGGAAGTCAAGTGGTGGGGGAATGGGGTCAAGTTCTGGGTCTGTTTGGGTAGATTTGGCAAAGAATGTGGGAGGGGGTAGGATAAGAGGGGGGATGGAGGGTATAGGGGGGAAGGTGAAGGGTGTAGGCTCAACAGGAGTTAAGGGTGATGGGGAATAGAAAATTGGAATGGTGAACAGGGGTAAAGGAAATGGGTGGGGAAGAGGTAATGGTGATGGTGGGAGGGGTAATGATTCAGGAGGGAAGTCTCTTTGGGTGGTTTTGTCAGTGAACAGGACTAGGGGGTAGAAGTGGATGGGGTAGGGATGGGTGGAGTGGTTAAGGTGTGTAGGGTGGATTGGATGGAGGTGAGTTCAGCCTGCATCTGGTCCTGTTTGTGGGCATTAGTGGATAACTGGGCTTGGATGTCTTGGATCAGGGGTAGGATGAGGGTTAGTGTGTCAAAGCTAGGAGGTTGGGTTTTGGAAGAAGAGGGTACTGGTTGGAAAGGGGAGGAAGGAGCATGATGGAAAGTGGAGGGAGGGAAAGAGTGGGGTTCTGGGGAGTGGTGCTGTGAGGTAGTTGGGGAGTCTGGCAGAGGGGTGTAGTAGGTAGGCATGGTTTCAAGGAATGTAGAGATGAAGGCTTGGAAGCCTATGGATGTGTTAAGGGTTAAGTCAATGTCTGGGAAAGGAGATGTAGTAGATATGACTGGGGTGGTGGTTTCTTCAAGGTGGGGTGGGTCAATGGGGATGGAAGGTATTGATGGTGGCGTCGGGGAGATGGTTGGGATGGTCTGAGTAGGTTTTCTTTTCTTGTAGGAGATGAGTGGGGGGCTGGCAGGCTTAGTTAGAATTGAGGGGGGAATTGTGGCAGTGTATTGAGGTAAGGTAGGGGATGGTGAGTCCTCCTATGGACCAAGCACAGGTGAAGGGGGAGTGGTCATGGAGAATGGAATCAGAGGGGGGTGAGAGATGGATGCAAGAGGAGTAGAGGATGCAGGAATAAAAGGTGGAGGGGGTGTGGGTGCTGCTACAAGGATGGAAGTGATAATCTCTGGAGGCACCTCCTTTGTAGTGGGGTAGACCTCGATCCCATTGCCGCTCGCTTGCTTGGGCGGTGACTGAGCCTCAGTTGTCTTCTTTTTCTGGCCCCCCATCAAGCTCCTGCTGATTCCCCATTGCCTCATGGAAAAGGTAGTAGGGGTAAGGGTGGTGGTCTCCTCGGTCCTTCCTATCTTGTAGCCCCCTTGATCAGCAGCAAGGTGATGATTCTTGCATAGGGTAGGGTGTGAGGCTTCTTGTTTGACCGTAATTTTTTCCATTGTGTCTTTCATAGCCTCAAAAATTAGTCAGGCTGCATGGAAGCCATGGCCCATGTGGTAGGAGTAGACAGCATCCGCAATGGGGGTTCTCCTCTCCTGCTGATGTCCTGAGCAATATATGTTCTTCCGCAGGACTTGGTCAAGGAACAACAGTTCAGGTTCTAGTTCCCTCCTTCTGATTGAGTCCCTGGTGGATTTTAATCCTCTTGTTAGGGTCCTTGCAATTGTGTCAATTGATGCACACAGAGGAGGGCCATATCCACAGCTTGGATTGAATGTTGTTGGGATGCCCAATACTTCAGCAATTATCTTAGGGCTCACTAACAAATCAAAATCGTCAATCATCACCAGCAAGCACTCTTGTCCATCGTTGTCCTTCTTGACCTTGATGTGCTGATAAAGCAGCTGCACTAGCCTGGGGTAGGCTAGTGCTGGAATTTCTCTCATCAATGGCATCAGGCCTGCTTTGCTTATGAACTGTATTGCAGGGGCAGAGAGAGGTTCTTTCTCAAAAAATGGTACATCAAAGGTTGTTTCAGGCGCCAATGGAATTGACTCCATGAGCTCAGAAGGGGTAGAGAACTTAGTGGTTGGGACCGCCACCTCCTCAACCACTTCCTTTCCTTTTTTAGGGGACTTTGAAGTCTTGGCCTTTTTAGGGGTGGTCTCTGCAGGATCCTTGTCCTTCCCTTTTCTCTTTTGTGTAATTTTGGGAGTCATTTCTAACTCTGTCTTCTAGTATGAGCAATAGAGATTGAGATCTAGGGTTTGGTTTGATTTGACGCATAGGGCACCTCAAGATCTCTGAGCAGAGGGCAATGGATGGGGGTGATGATAGGAACAACTCTGTAAATTTGTGAAGTGAATGATGAGCTGTAGGAGTGATGTTGTACGGGAGAGGGGAGAGCAGCAGAAGCTAGGGTTTCGCAGAGGGAAGAAAGAAGCAGATAATGAAAAAAAAAAAGACAAAGCACGGGGTTAAAATACTTATCGCAAAGCTCGACGCGCTTTGGAACATCTAGTCGCGGGGTTGGAAATAAACCTAGCAAGGGTGTTGATTACATCTGGATTATGCGACAATCTCTAAAGTTGTCCTTGGAGTGCGCAATAGAGTGAGATTAATTCATATGAATTGTGCGAGCGGTACTTAAGGCTCTATTTGGATTGCGTGAAAAGCTCTAAAGTTCATATTGAATCTTACGACAAACTGAGAATCTCGCGACAGTAAATGGAGTATTTCTATTGAATTGCATGAGATTCTCCCAAATACATATGAATCTCGCGACAACAAATAGAATGTGTCCAGGTGAACTGCGTGAACTTCTCCCAGACTTCCTCTTTAAACCTCGCGATAGGTTTCCAGGCTTCCTCTTTAACCTCGCAAGAGCTTATGAATCTCGCAATAGTCTCCAAGGCTTCCATTTTAACCTCACGAGAGCTTATGAATCTCGTGATAGCCTCCCAGGCTTCCATTTTAAACTCGCGAGAGCTTATGAATCTTGCGATAGTCTCCCAGGCTTCTATTTTGGACCCAGCGACAGTAAGATATAAAACAGAGAGCATGTGCTCTCTGTTCTGCCCCTTTGCATGTTTGCTGTGGTTGAATCCTGGGCATGACCCTCTCCTATGGCTGTCTTTAGACATATGTAAACTCAATCATACACTACAAGGACAACGAAAATGACCTCCCACATTAGGCATTCACAGAAGCTATCAATTCAAAAATAGTAAGAAGCAAGCGAAGCATCAAAAGTTTAAAACAAATAGGGAAAAATTCAGATAAGGCCACTAGCAAATCCTAGAGAATAGAAACTAAAGAAAGCAAGATAAATTAACCAAAAACTAAGTATATATGTTACAGTAATGACGCACCTATGGAATCAGTTTGAAGAAGGATCCCCTTGATAGTGAATGGTGTCCAAAAGGTCGGCAGGTTTTTCAAAACAAGGCTTAAGCCTCTGACCATTCACCTTCAAGAGTCTTCCAGACTTAGGATCCTTGATTTCCACAGCACGAAACATGCATGACAATGTAAGGACCTTCCCATCTTAATTTCAATTTGCCTGGAAAAAATTTAAGTTTGGAGTTAAACAACCAAACCTTATCACCAGCATTGAAACTCTTTCTCAACATCCCTTTGTCAAAGAAAGCTTTGGACCTTTCCTTATAGATCCTTGCATAGGCATATGCATCCATCCTTAGTTCTTTCAATTCCGACAGCTACAGCAACCTGTGATGACCAGCAGAAGTTAGATCTAAATTTAAATGTTTGATGGCCCAATAGGCCTTGTGTTCTAACTCCACTGGGAGATGACAGGCCTTGCCATAAACCATTCTGAATGGGGACATACCAATGGGAGTCTTATAGGCAGTCCTATAAGCCCACAGTGCATCATTAAGCTTGTCAGCCCAATCCTTCCTATCAGTCCTCACAGTCTTCTCAAGGATATGCTTGATCTCCCTATTTGAAATTTCAACTTGCCCACTGGTTTGTGGGTGATAGGGAGTAGCAATCCTATGGGTGACAGAATATTTCTTGAGCAAGCTCTCGAAATTTCTGTTACATAAATGGCTTCCCCCATCACTGATAATGGCTCTAGGGGTACCAAATATGGAGAAGATATTCTACTTTATGAACTTGAGGACAACCTGATTTTCATTAGTTCTTGTGGCAATGGCTTCTACCCATTTGGAAACATAGTCCACTGCCACTAAAATGAAATGAAAACCATTTGAAGGAGGAAAGGGGCCCATAAAATCAATACCCCACACATCAAACAGTTCTACAACAAGGATGGGCTGTAAAGGCATTGAATTTCGTTTGGACAACTCTCCTAATTTCTGACATCTTTCACAGGCCTTGCAGTGTGTATGGGCATCTCTGAAAAGAGAAGGCTAATAGAAACCACACTGCAACACTTTGTCAGCTATTTTTCTCCCACTAAAGTGACCCCCACAGGCATTTTCATGGCACATGGCCAGAATACTGGGGATATCACTTTCGGGAATACATTTCCGAATAATTTGGTCTGCACAATACTTGTACAAGCAAGGTTCCTCCCAGAAAAAGAATTTGACCTGTGAGAAAAATAGGTCTTTATCCATTTTTTTCCTATGGGAAGGGATCTTGCCTATAACTAGATAATTGACAATATGTGTATACCAAGGAACTAAAGATTGGATGGCAAAAAATTGCTTATCCGAGAATACATCATTTGTAGCAAGGTCATCAACACCCTTCTCCAACATAATTCGGGACAAGTGGTCAGCCACCACATTTTCTACACCTTTCTTATCTTTGATTTCGATGTCAAACTCCTACAACAAGAGTATCCATCTAATCAATCTGGACTTTGCATCCTTCTTGGACAGTAAGTACTTTAATGCTGAGTGGTCAGTGAAGATGACAGTTTTAGACCCAAGTAGGTAAGGTCTGAACTTGTCCACAAGAAAACCACCGCTGTAAGCTCTTTCTCGTGGTTGTGTAGTTCAGATTGAGCAAAGAAGTGATTTCCGAGATATGCAATGACCACAAGCAGTTTTATCCTTTCTCCGCCCAGACAACACCTATTGCCAAGTCGATGCATCACACATCGGTATAGTCAGGTGTCTGGAGTACAGGGGCAGAGGTGAGGCAGATTTTTAGAGTTTCAAAAGCCTTCAGACATTCAGTAGAGAAGTCAAAGGGCACATCCTGGCAGATCAGGTGGCACAACGGTTTAGCAAGTTTGCTAAAGTCTTTGATAAACCTCCTATAGAATTCGGTATGGCCAAGGAAGGATCTGATTTGCTTGACTGTTCTTGAAGGGGCAGATTTTTAATGAGGTCAACTTTGGCTTTGTTTACCTCAATTCCATCTTTAGAGACTACATGGCCCAACACAATTCCCTGTGTTACCATGAAGTGGCTCTTCTCCCAACTTAAGACCAAATTGGTCTCTTCACATCTTTGTAGGACTTGATGGAGGTGTTGTAGACATTGGTCAAAGCTATCCCCATAGACCGAAAAGTCATCCATGAAAATTTTCAAGAATTTGTCAATCATATAAAAAAAAATGACATACATACACTTCTGAAAGGTGGCTGGGGCATTACACAGTCCAAAAGGCATCCTTCTATAAGCAAAGGTGCCAAAAGGACAAGTAAATGTAGTTTTCTCTTGATCAAGGGGGTGCACAGGGATCTGATTGTATCCTGAGTACCCATCAAGAAAACAGTAAAAAGCCTTCCCAGCCAACTTGTCCAAAATTTAATCAATAAAAGGGAGAGGGAAGTGGTCTTTTCTAGTCTTAGAGTTGAGTTTTCGATAATTGATGTAAACTCTCCAGCCAGTGGTCTCCCTGGCAGGTCTCAACTCTCCAGAGTCGGTTGTGATCACTGTTATGCCAGATTTCTTGGGTACCACTTGGATTGGTGCCACCCATTTAGAATCAGAGATGGGGTAAATTACTCCAGCATCCAGCAACTTAATGATTTCTTTCAGAACCACATCTTGCATGTGAGGATTCAATTTCCTCTACATTTCCCTGGATGGTGATGAGCCCTCCTCCAGATGAATCCTATGCATACAGATTGATGCATCAATTCCTCTTAGATCAGTAATGGTTCAGCCAATTGCTTACTTGTGCTTTCTCAAAACTATTAGCAACTCCTCCTCTTGCTCACTGGTAAGAGAAGAGGAGATAATCACAAGAAGTTTCTCTTCTTTCTCGAGGAAAGCATATTTTAATGTCTCTGGCAGCTTCTTGAGCTCCAGATCAGGGGCTTGTTGTATAGATGGCAGGATTGATGTATTGTTGGTTGGAGGAAGGGGCAACAACGTAGATTTCCAATTGGAATGCTGCACTAAGCCCACAGAAGACTTCATTAGGGGTATGTCTTCGGGCATTAAAGCTAGGTTTCCTTCCTTCATCAAGTTCTAAACTTCAGTTAAATCAATGAAAATGTTGCTCCACTCCAGCTGAGTGGGCAATTCTTCTTCAACAATTTCTTCTAGTACATCCACTACAAAGCATTCCTCATTGTCCAGCTGAGGGTGCTTTGCACTGTTATACACATTAAGTTCAACTTTCATATGTTCGAAAGTGACCTCCATGATTCCAGACCTGCATTGAATGCATGCATTGGCAGTGGCCAAGAATGGTCTGCCCAGAATAACAGGTATCAGAGATGTACTTTTGTTGCAGCCCATGTCCAAGACAAGGAAGTCTGCAGGATAGAAGAACTTGTCTACCCCTACTAGGACATCCTCAACCACTCCCATGGGTTTCCTCTCGGACCTATCAGCCATCAATAGAACAATGGGGGTCGGCTTGAGCTCCCCCAAACCTAGCTACTGATACACAATGTATGGCAGCAGGTTAACACTGGCTCCAAGGTCCAAAAGGGCCCTCCCAATCGTGTGATCTCCAATAATATTGGGAATAGTGGGTATCCCTGGGTCTTGCAACTTCTCAGGCATTGTCATGGTTAATACAAAATTCACTATATCAGTCGTAAAGACCTTCTTGGACAAATGGCCTCTGGCCTTCCTTTTCTGAGTACAGAGGTCTTTCAGAAACTTTGCATAGGCTAGGACCTGTCGGATTGCATCAAGCAGGGGTAAATTTATCTTGACCTGCTTAAAGGTCTCCATCATTTCCTCGATCTGTGCCTGACCCTTATCAAAAGGGGCAGCGCCACTCAAAGCTTGAGGAAATGGTAGCTGAGGTACTGCAGGTTCCTCCGCTGCGAGCCCATGGCTGAACTTTTGTTTTTTTCTTTTATCTATTTTTATCTCCTGCTGAGGCTCAACTACAACCTCTTTATTTTTCCCTTGTTGAAGGGTAGCAGGCAGTTCTTTACTCTGTGCCCTAACAAAATCCTTATCACTTTCACATGACATTTCCTTAGGATAGACCTCTCCTTGTTCCTTTCCCACCTGGTTGTCTACCATCCTACCAGACCTTAGGGCAGTTATGGAATTGGCCCCCTCAAAATTGGAGGAGCCTTCTCCGATGGAATACTGGCCCTTAGGGTTGGCAATTGGTTGGCTTGGCAACCTGCCCTCCTCTCTTTTAGCCAGAGCATTGGCTATTTGGCCAAGCTGCTCTTCTATTTTCTTAATGCTTTGACTGTGAGAAGTCACAGTCTGATTCAAGGGTCCAAGGCTTTGCAATTGGGCTAAAACCTGGTCCTCGAAAGAAGCACTTCGGGGCTGGGGTGGTGGAACTACCAATTGATTTTGTTGCTGGGGCTGCTGATGTTAGAAATTCGACCTTTGGGCATAACCTTGGTTAAACTGCTATTGTGGCCTTTGAGGTAAGGCCAACATCTGCTATGGCTACATATAATTGTCTTGCCTCCACCTCAAATTTGGGTGGTCTCTCCATTGGTAACTAGCATTTTGGTGCTGGTATCCATATGGTTGTTTATTATAGCCACCAGATTGTTGCTGTCCAAAAGATTGGGCAGCAGCAGCCTATTCCATTACAAACTTAGGGTATTGCCCTACAAATGGGCACTCTTCCACTGTATGCTATGGAGATTGGCATATCAGACATGCCTCCATCACTTGTGCAGCCATTCTGGGCTACACCATAGTCAAAATTTTATCAAATCTTTCAGTAAGATTGGCCATCTGCATTCTCAGGTCATCGTTTTCTCTAACTTCATATATCTTTCCTTTAGAAGTTTCAGCCGCCCCCAGCTTAGGAGATGGTTCTTGAACAGTTCTAGAAGAGGACATCTTCTCGAAAGCATTTTCACTTATGACCTCGAACAAGTCCCATGCCTCATCAGCTGTTTTATGCATGTACGTTCCACCACAAGAGGCATCTACCATGTCTCTGCTCTTCTCATCAATCCCATTGCTGCCGACAAAAGGATCTTGTGGTCGGGGCATTGTTTGAGCATCTCTTTAAATCTATCCCAGCATTGGTTAAAATCTTCAGTTGGGGACTGGGAAAAAGAAAGTATGCCTTTCCTCAACTGGCTGGTCTTGATTTCTGGGAAAAATTTAGACAGAAATCTTGTCTGGAGGTCTTTCCAGGAAGTGATGCTATTGTTTGGGAGAGTAGATAACCAGGTCATGGCCCTGTCCTTTAGAAGAAAGGAAAGAGCCTTAACCTAGTGGCTTCTGGTCCCAAACCAGCAATGGAGAATGTCATGCACAGGGCCAAGAACTGGTCAATGTGCTTGTAAGGGTCTTCCTTGCTAAGCCCATGGAAAGAGGGAAGCATTTAGATGATGGAAGTTTTGATTTTGTAGTTTCCTTGAACATCAGAAAATTGGATGCTGAATGGAGAATTGCAATCATCCGGAGCATTCAATTCCTTCAATGTTCTAGGTTGTTCTTAACCCATAACTGCTATCTTAATTTCAATAGGGGGCTCAACTGTGGTGTGTCTATGCCTTCTCGGTTTTCTACCCCTTTCTATCTCAGGGTTAGCAGGCTCTAATGTAGGACTGGGGGATCTCCTTCCTAACATACACACACACCAACAGCATGGAAGACTATTTGCAGGCACATTGCACTTAATAAAAATTGCAACTATCCTAATCAACTGCTATGGAATCTGCAAATGAGAAATAGACTGAGTTTTGAGGGTTAGAGAAGTGCAAACAGAGGTAGCTAGACTCCCAGTGCAATTCTACTCTCCTTCTCCGCTACGGTCCAAATCTGCAAGAAAAATTCCAAATGTAATTTAGCAGTATCAATTATTCACAAGTACAGCTACCAAAGAATAAAGAATCAAAAATTTAGAGTCTACTAAAAGATCAATATCCTCGGCAATGGCGCCAAAAAATTGTTGGGCTATTTTTGATGCTTGCTACTGACTTTATTGAAGACAGTGATAAGAATGGGATGAATAAAAAATGAATGAAAGATAGAGTGAGAATTATGGAGTAGCAAGCCTAAAAAATACACAATCCTGCAAGATACGGGGCCTGTTGTAGTAAGTTTTGATAAGTAAGAGTTTGTCCCATAGGGAAGTTGATCTTAAGCTCCAAGGGAGCCATCTTTAGTAGGCCCTCCAGATCTGACTACAGATCTGGCAATCCTAAATGGAAGGGGATTCAGGGTCACAAAAATCTAAATTCTAAGGTATCCTAATGTCTAAACTATAGAAAGGGTTAAGAAAGAAGATGGAGTGAGAAAATAAATATAAAAGGGTGAGAAGTATGCTATTAGGTTCAGATCTGATGGGTTTCATGACTCAAATTCAGATCTGCTGCTATAGAAGTCCTGTCCAATGGCTACATTATCACCACTGAGGAGAAACAATCCAACTCATCTCTGTGCCATGATCCAATCCCTTTATGGCTATAACCTGTCCACTTAAATGGTCACAGACTATCTAATTAGGGAACCACAGTCCAGAGATGGGTCAGAACAAGTTTATTATTGTAGGCACTACTTCATCCAGGCTACAAGCACAAGAATCCATAGGGAACCTCAACCTCTAAAGTGCTATGTGTGGGGCTAGGCCTGTATGGGAGCATGTTAGCCCAGACACATAGAACCAGCAAAAGTTTGAGTGCAGCCTTAGATCCAGCTGTCCACTGTTTTAGAGAGACTGCAGTGATCCAGTCGCAAGCCTATAATCTCTATAGCCAAACCAGATCTGCCATCTGATGGCAGGTCTATACACATACAGGGGAGTTTGTCTCAGCACAATCTCTCACAGGGCTACAAGCACAAGTGCAGAGAAGAACAATCTGTCTTGAGCCTGTGGGTTGGCTTCACCCTAAGGCTATAACCTATCCACTTAAATGGTCACAAACTATCCCAGAGGCTATCCTCCTCACAAAGCTCAAGATAGAGCAAGAAACATTGTTGCCACCACCATGTTCACAAGGCTACAAAAGCTCATTGCTCCCATGGGGACTTCAGATCTAGTGGGTCCTGTGGTGGGGCTAAGCCTTTATGGGAGCATGTTAGCCCAGACACACAGGTCACTTGGATCTGAGTAAACCATAAAACCAGTCCTCCATTGCTTGCAATACATCCTAATAATGGAGGATCTCAAGGTAGCAGCCTTGTACAGAACAACTCACGAATAGAAATCCCATAAATGTAAAACACCCTATCATAAATCTCCATTAATCTATTCCAAATAAGCATACAAAGGCATAGCCAGCAAATGCTGGACTATGGAGAAAAGAAAAAAGATAAAAAGGAACTACCTAAACCTAACCTAAACTTACTGGAGATCTACAGTCGATTCCAGAAGAAGAAAAACGAAGGTCTATTCTCCCCGATATCTCCTAAACCTGAACCAGGCTTAGGTTTATATAGCAGTCAGTTTGGCGACGCATTAGGGTTAGGAAACCCTAATTTAGCGATGCCACATGGCCTAATACTGTTCCTTGGATGCCTCGGGGCACATGCATGGAAATTGGAGCATTAGAGTGCGTGCATTAATTGTTGAAAGTTCTCAGAATGTTCTCTATAGAAATGAGGGAGAGTTAGAGTCTAGAGCCTCGCCAAGTAGCACTGGTTTCCAAGACTGTCACGTGGTAGCACGGTCTTCACGAGATTAGATTAACTTGAAATTCTAGCCGTCGCGGGGTTATCTTAGTTTGCAGCTTAAGCAGTCGCGCGATAGAGCATTGAATCCTCGCTGGATTGCTCTGGTCTTCGCGGGATTGCACTTTCCTTCTGGATGGCACGGGAATCACGCGAGTAGTTTATTTCTCAATGGATCTTCGTGAGGATCCTCACGAGGATGTGATGCGCATTGGTCTCTGAACTGTGCGAGAGGTTTTTCTGAAGTTTTGCATCCCATGGCCATTGTGCGACAGCTGTGCACAGAAATACCTGATGCTCTCTCTCCTCAGCTGATCTGAGTGAACTGCACGAGGTTTGAGAGCTGCTTTCTTGAGCTGCACAAGACTGCACCAGCATCTATATTTGAGCTTCGTGAGAGTTGCACGAACTATGCTGTAAGAGCTCTTCTGTCACTAAATTGCGTGAGAACAGTGCAGATAAATGGTATGATGTCTTGGGAAACTCGCAAGGATTGCTTGAGGCACACTTTCTGAGTCATGTGAACCTTGCGACAGCTACGCGAGGCTCATTTCTTTCTTTGCTGCTATTGTGCTCTGCCTTCATGCAGTCAAGCTCTCTGTCTTCCATTCTTCTGGGAGATTTCTGGGGCAAAGGTAGGCTCCTTAGCAGGATTAAGGACTTATTACAGCTGCTGTTTATTACCTACAGAACATGCTTAAAATACTTTTATTAAACGATTAAGAGTCCACCAAAGATTATGTTAAGGGGTGAAAAATGGTACTTTTCAGGTCTTAACACTGCACACTAGTGGATAGCACATCACTGGACCCTTGGAGCGTGTGGCTACAGCAGGGAAAGGTGAAGGAAGTGAAAATAGGCTGAAAACATCTTATCAAGAGGTCACCTAAAGACTTCTGTAGGAGCTTAAAGCAAAGAAAGGAGGAATTTGTGCAGTTGAAAAGGTTTTGATAGGATCTGAGGCAGAAGAAGGATGGATTCGTGTTGATTGAGGAGTTCGATAGGATCCAAGAACCTATCAAGCAGCTGAAAGAAAGGAAGAAACCATCCTATCGAAAACCTACTTGAGGTGTAAAGAGAACCTATCGAATGGTTTCCTAAACTTATCGAGATGGAGACACTGGAACAAAACCTACCGAAGGGTGCTTGAGCCTTTCGATAGGAGTGAGAGCAACCCTATCGAAATGATGGCATGCAGAGCGAAACCTATCGAAATGGTGCTCCAACCTGTCGAAAAGCTTTCCCAACCTGTCGAATACTCCAGGCCAAAGGCTGAGAATGCTGAAACTCTAAGAGAAGGCTCATCCTATCAGAACCTATCGAAGAGATCTAAGAACCTAGCGAAAGGACCAAAAAGCTCTATTTGAACCTGTCGAAAGCTTCCTGAACTTGTCGAAATCATGTGCAGAACTTCTCAGAAATTCAGTTGTGCACACGCTGTGACTTGGTGACCTACTGCACGCAACCCGAGGCACTTAGTGACCGACACGACGGTTCCAAAAGATGCCCTAGGAAATCCTAACCTACCCATGTGCTCTAACAAAACCCTAATAAACTCTGAGGACCTTCTAGAAGGAATTTTGGCAGGAAAAATAGAGGAGAAAGTTATATATAGGCACCCCCAATTGCAATTGAGCGGGATCGAGATCTGAGCTAAATTCTGGAGATTAGAGCTTGCAGAGAACTTCTATTTTCCCTCCTTTAGCCCAACAATGGTTGGCTAATTCCCTTGGAGTAGAGAGGAGAGAGGTTAGATCTGTAATTGGGTAAGGTTAAGATTGCTATTGTGGGTTCCCAGTTGCAAAGACTACAGATCTGAGAGTATTTCCATTGTAGAGTGATTTGATTGCAATGTAAATGCTGTTTTTAATGCTTTAATTAGATCTAAAGTTCTTTTGGTTTTATTTAGTGATCGATCGGATTTGTGTAGAGGAGTCTGTAGATCAGCTCACCCACTTAACTGGTAGGGCTCTTGGATACCACTCGATCTCCCTGGATCTGATACTCCTGTAATTCCTTGAGTCTGTGACCTTAGAATTGTAGCATCTGTAGTGGTTTTAATTATTCTAATTGATGCTTTAGCTTTGGAGGAGATCCCTAGGATGGTCTGTGACCATTAAAGTGGACAGATCATAACCTTAAGATTAGTCCAAGCTCGGGCTCCAATTGGATTCTTCTGCTGTAAATCCATGGATCAGATAAAGTCTATAGGATGGTCTGTGACCATTCAAGTGGACAGATCATAGCCTTAAGACTAGGTGAATCCTGCGATTTGGAGTGGAGCTTTCTACCCTGCAGCTGTGCTTATAGCCAGTTGAGGGAATTGTGTGCTCTGAACCTCTGTAGCATGATTAATCGAATCTGATTTCAGTGAAGACCAATTTCTAAGCTACTCTTCTCTATTTTCTATTTTTTACTCTTTTCCCCTACAAGATCTAAGTTCTCAAATTCGATCCAAGTTAGTCTATGTTTAATTTTAGCTTAGCTTAAGTGACAATCCATTTTAAACCTCTCCTCTGTCTTTTAGCTAACTTAGCATTAGTTAGGGTGCAAGATCTCCTACCGATTTGGAGATTTATTATATTTTTAAACCAACCTCCCTGTGGACATTCCCTCACCATCTTTTTAAAGCTTGCTACAACAGACCCTGATTACTTGCAGGTCTGTGTGAGTGTGTTCTGCCTAGTTTTATTAGTGATTTTAGACCTCCATTTGAAAGAAGGCAAGCACCCCAACAGTGGTAATGGGAAATTATCCTTTGGGCTTGCCTTGTTCAAATTGTGGAAATTGATACACATGTAAACCTTCCCATCCTTCTTTGGTACAGGCACAATATTGGCTAGCCATTGCGGATATTTGGATACCATGAGAAATCCCATATCATATTGCTTGATGACCTCATCTTTGACTTTTAACATCCATTCGGGTCAGAGACGTCTCAGCTTCTGCTTAATCAACTTCATATCAGGGTAGAGAGGCAACTCATGCTCAATTAAATCAGTGTCCAAACCAGGCATGTCCTCGTATGACCAGGCAAAAACGTCTTGGTATGACCGAATGAAGTCAATCTTGCTTTTTCTTTCTTTGGGAGTTAGCGATGTTCTGATTTTTATAATTCGAGGAATCTCCTCAGTCCCTAGGTTAACATCCTTGATTTCTTCGACAATGGGGGTAGGGCCATGCTCAAATTTAGCACACCGGCCAAGGAGCTCATTGGGGAGCTCCTCCAAGGTGATATCCTCGTCCAGACTCATAACACCTACCTCTTCTTGTATTTCTACAGGGAAGGGGTGGATTTTATGTGGGATGGGCATTTCAATTAAGGAATCTTTTTGTAGGACTTTATCTGAAATTTTAAATGACAATGTTTTTGAACTTTTTACTTTTTCAATATTTTTGGGATTTTGTATTTTTTCAATGTTTTTGAGATTTTGTATTTTTAAAATATTTTTTTAGATTTATATTTTCTTTGGAGACGGACCCTTGGTAGCACGAGTCTGTGTATATACAAGGTATTGCCTACCAAGGGCTTATCTCGCTTTTTAGAGGTTATTTTTTTTAGAAAATGGGTGCCAAATGTTAGGCCACTCCCCGCTTCTAGGGTTTGGGGCAAAGATGCCCAGTTGCGTATCTGAGGGGCTGCTCCTTTACCTGATTGGATGGTGGGTGCTGATTGATACGACTCTTCAGAGTCGGCCTCCATCATGTTGATCCCCATTTTGTCAAAGATGATGTCCTCAAATATTAAAACAGTTTTGTGGTGATTCATCACAGGGGGAGTTTGTTCAGGTATGGGCCGTCATTCGTCAAAAAAGGATAATGCGGCCAAGTCTATCTCCGAGCCGAGAAGGGTGATGTAGGGATTGGTGGGGTGAACTAGTGTTGTAGGCTTGTGTTGGGTTAATCGGGTTTCCCGATTCCGGTCAATCTTCACAACCCCGACACTCATGAATGAATTCTTGATGTGAGGCCTGGGACTGTGTTTCTCCTCTATGTGGATCCCCTTAGCTATTATAGCCATCATCGCACAGACTTTCTCCTTGACCTCTCTCACTTCTTCTTCCGTGGGCTTGTAGCCTAGCCCAAATCTAACTTTTTGGCCCCCCTTAGCTGTGACAGGCTCTTTTCTACCTTGCAATCTGGGCCCCAGCCCTCTTCCTTTTTTATAGCCCCACTTTTAGAGCATGGCGACTGCTGCTACCATTCCACCTCTGATTCTTGGAATGATGCCCTCGATGGGCTCCTGGAGTACCGTCGATACCTCGTACTCGAAACTGTGGAGGTCGATGCCCTCAGCAGTGTGCGGCACATCCAACACATTGGGCTTCTCAACGCTGTTAGTGGCCTTTTCTTTCTCATTGTGTCCCTCACCGATGATTATGATGATTTTATGCCCAGATGCAAATTTGAGTTTTAGTGCAATATGGAGGGTATGGCTACGACTTCATGTAGCCACGGGCACCCTAATAGCATATTAAACAAGGATTTGATGTCCATCACTTGAAACAATATGTAGAAGGTCATTGGCCCAATCAATAGCTCAAGGTTAACTTCTCGCATTATCTCTCTTCGTGTGTTATCGAAACCTCTGGCGCTAGTCCTCGTGGGTCTTAGCATGCAAGGATCTATCCCAATCCTGGTGGTGGTTCTTAGAGGGCATATATTCAATGCAGACTCGTTATCAATTAGAACCAAGGGGATAATCAATTTTTCCAGACTCAACGGTTATATTCAAAGATTTTGAGTGACTATTGTTGGGATGTTTGCCTACCCTCAAATGAGGGTCTAAAATTATCAATAAGACTAGGCAGACATACTCATACAAACCTGCAAGTATTCAGGATCTGTTGTAGCAAGCTTTTAAAGAATGGTAAGTAAGAGAATGTCCACAGGGAGGCTGGTTAGAAATATGATAAATCTCCGGATCTGTAAGAGATCTGGCACCCTAGCTATCTCTACATTAGTTAAAAGACAAGGGAGAGGTTTGAAATGAGTTGTCACTTAAACTAAACTACAATTAAAATGCAAATTGTCTTAGATCGAATCTGGAGCCTCTGATCTTGCAGATGGATGGTTTAAAAACTCAGAAAATGGAGAAGAACGGCTTGGAGGTTGTCTTCACTGTAATCAAGTTGAGCTAAGCATATTACAGGGGTCCAAAAGCACACAAGTGCCTCCGCTGGCCACAAGCACAGCTGTAGGGTATAAATTCCACTCCAAATCACAGGATCCACCTGGTCTTAAGGCTATGGTCTATCCACTTTAATGGTCACAGACCATCCTATAGACTTTATCGAATCCATGGATTGCAGTGGATGAATTCAATTGAGGCCTGAGCTTAAATTTACCTTAAGGTTATGATCTGTCCACTTTAATGGTCACAAACCATCCTAGAGATCTCCTACAAAGCCAGAGCCTCAATAAGAACAATTAAAACTACTACATATGCTACAGTTTCTAGGTCACAGACATAGGAAATTACAGGGATATCAAATCTAGGGAATTCAGATGATATCCAAGAGGTCTACCAGTTAAGTGGGTGAGCTGATCAAGCAACTCCTCTATACAAATCCGATTGAGCACCAAGAGGAATCAAAAGAGCTTTAGATCTAATTAAAACATTGAAAACAACATTTACATTGCAAACAAGGTCACTCTTACAATGAAATGCTCTCAAATCTATAGTCTGTGCAACAATTAACCCCAGCAACACTCTTAGCCTTACCAAATTACAGATCTAACTCACTCCTTGCTGCTCCTAAGGAATTAGCCAACCATGGTTGGGGCTAAAGGAGGGAAAATGGAATCTCGCTGCAAGCTCTAATCTCTGGCAAATTGCTCAGAAATTCGATCCTCCCCAATGGCAATTGGGGATCTCTATATATAGTTTTCTCCTATATTTTTTCTGCCAAAAATCCCTTCTAGAAGGTCGTCAGAGTTTGTTAGAGCTCTGTCAGAGCACGTGGGTCGGTTAGGGCTTTCTAGGGCATCTTCTAGAACGTCACATCGGTCACCTAAGTGCCTTAGTTTGCGTGTAGTAGGTCACCAAGTCTCAGCGTGTGCATAACATAGTTTCTGAGAAGTTCAAAACATACGATTTCGATAGGTTGGGGAAGCTTTCGACAGGTTAAAAGTGAGCTTGTAGTTCCTTTCGACAGGTTCTCAGAACTGTTCGATAGGTTCAAATAGGATGAGCCTTCATTTAGAGTTCCAGCCTTCTCAGCCTTTGATTTGGAGTATTCGACATGTTGAAAGGGCTCTTCGACAGGTTGGAGAACCATTTCGATAGGTTCCTTTCTGCATGCTATCCCTTCGATAGGATTGCTCTTACTCTTATCGAAAGACTCAATCACCATTCGATAGGTTCTGTTACAGCACTTTCATCTCGATAGGTTCCAGCATCATTCGATAGGTTCCTTTTACGCTTCAGGTAGGCTTTCGATAAGATGGTTTCTTCATTCCTTTCTTTGCTCGATAGGTTCTGAAATCCTATCGAACTCCTCAATTCATACGAATTCATCCTTCTTCTGCCTTCGGATCATATCGAACCCTTCTCCAACTGCACGAATTCTTTCCTTTTAATCCTCAGCTCCTATCGAAGTCTTCAGACATCCTCTTGATAGGATGTTTTGGACCTATCTTCACTTCTTTCTCCTTGTTCTGTTGCTGGGCCTGCATGGTGCTGAGAGACGACTTCTTTGTGGGCATTCTTAAGTGGTTTGCTGCATTATTACCAGCTTTCCCTGCTATCTACAAAATACACTCAACAGAGGCTTATTAGTGTGCTCACAGGTCCATGAAAGGTCAGGTTAAAGGGTGCAAAGTGGCATTTTTCACTACTTAACACACCCCCAAACCTAAGCTTTGCTAGTCTTTGAGCAAAGGAGAATTCAAAGAAAAATAAAATGCCACTTTCGACGGGAGCACTGATGCATTTAGCACATGCACCAAGCCTTTTAAACCCCTAGGTGATCCCTAGTGGAGGAGTGAAGTCTCCTGAGGGTTTTCAGTGAAGGTACCCACAAACTTCTCCAATACAACTTAGTTAATACTCATGCAACATGTTAAAACAGAGTTCAAGTGAAATAAAATAAATTTCACACCATGTCCATTCAATTCCAGAGGATTTTCAGCAGAAAAATCACCAATTCAAAACCTGAAATTCTGCTGTAATCCCTTCATTCTCAATCAGTTCATGTCAAGGCATTGGGCTTAAAATTTTGATGCAAAGCTCACCTTTAATTCAAGAATTTTGTTCCGATACCAACCCAAATCTCTGATTTTAGACCCAAATCATACCGGGGCTATTCACTCATAACAAAAATTGAAGGGTGCATCATTTCACACAAATTAAGAGCGATTCTGACCCTCAAATGGGATATGCAAGCATAGGCATTGCTTTAATTCCTGAAATTTTCTAACTCTTTTCACCATAGATTAAGCAAATTATCATCTCCACATGACAGCTCAATCCATTTCAGATCAATAGGGTCTTTTTATTGGTTGTAATGTGGCTTATGGGTGAAATTTGTAAAAGACATAACAGAGTAAAATAGGATTCAAAATTGAGAAATCAGTAAATGTAAGAAGGTGTCTAGACAATACCTCCTTCATTTCAGCATAATTCCATTTACTTCTTGAATTTTCAGATTTGAAGTGATCAGTTTCTAATCCTCTTTCCAGTCTTTCAATGAAATGACTTCTCTTTCTCAACCTTTTATTCTGCTTTTCTGTTTTTCTTTTTGCATTTTTCTCCAAATATATATATATATATTTGGGCTGGAATGCCACAACGCCACCAACTGTGTTTTTCTCCTCCTGCACCCATTTCTCAAACCAGCTCTACCTTCTTCCATTCCTTTACCTTTACCTTTTGAAATCTCAGAGTGAGGTTAGGCTGCATCAGGTTAAAGGGTTTTGGGTTTGAATTCCTAGTTTCTATCGAGGGAAAATTGTGATTTCAAGGCTCAAATGGTGTGTATCAAGGGCAGTTCAAAGGTGGGGCATTTTAGGCTCAAACTGTCCAAGGGATGGCCTTACTTCATGTCTTCAATGTCATGAATGTTGTCAAGCTGTTTCAACTTGGAATTGCCTAACTTCTAGTGATTAGAATTAGATCCTATCAGTCCTTAGAGCAGAAGAAATTGCCCAGACACTCTTCAAAGAAAATAAAAAATTTTCAGGCCCAAATCTCACTGGGTATGGTCTTCCATCAAAATTTCTGAGGGGTATCCTCACAGTTTTCTCTCATTTCAGGTTCACTAATCATCAATTTTTTTTTGAAAATTCTTGACATTTGCTTCATGAAAAATGTTAAAACTACAGCTCATTTTATTTATAGAAAGTTTTTAATTTCCTCTTTGTCAAAAAAAATCAGGTGGGAAATCACTTTATTGTCAAAAAAAAATTTCAACATAACTGCACAAAGCATTAACTTATTTCATTGGCACACCTGCCATACCCCCAAACCTAAACTAAACAGTGTCCCCACTATTTTGAGAAAATGCAATCAAGGGAGAGACAAGGTAAAAAGATATCTATAGAATAACACAACAAAAATGTCAAATATATACAAGAGATAAATGAAAAAGACACTGGAATGGCCACATTTATATACAGCTTGGTGCCAGCTACCGCTTAGATGCAGGGGCTTTGCCCTTGGATTTGGATTGCTTAGGTTGTTTAGTGTGTGCCTCCTCAGACTGGGCAGCAGGCTTTTTGCCTTTAGGATCAACAGCAGGAGCAGAATCCAAATCGGAAGGGAAAAGGGCCATGGGGTCCAGTCTTAGAGCCACAGCAGCCTTTCTTCTTTCACCCCTAGAGAGTAGGGTGCCATGGGGTGATTGAGGGAGGACCAGTGGGCTTATGCTTTGGATATGGGCGGGTTGTTTTCCTTTGATAGCGTAAGAAGCAGATCTCTTGGCGGTGGAGGTTTTTTTGGAGGAAGACCTCTTTTATTTGGGAGGGATAGGTTTGTTAGGTGGAGGTACTTCGGCAGGAGGGGGAGGGGGGAACCTCCACAGGTGGGGTGGGAGGAGGTTGCGAGGCAGGAGTTGCTGGAGGAGGGGCAATGGCAGGAGGGGGAACATCCACAGGTGGGGTCGCTGAAGGAATAGTTTTAGAGGGGGGACATGGGGGAGGGAGGGAGGCGTAGTCGGAGGTGCTGTAGCAAGAGGGGTAGGCTCAAAGGGTTGAGACAACAATGACGCGACCTTTTTCTCTAAAATATCAATCTTCTTGGCAGCATAGAGGAGGTTAGCATCTGAGAGGTCCTTGGTGGCGTTCATGATCTCCTGAGCATTGGCAAACTTTTTCTTTAGGAGCTCAGAATTCTTTTTCTCATATTTGGCAATGAGACTCTCAGCCGCTGCCACTTGTTTTGCTGACTCATATCGAACCAGGATTTCAGACCATCCTTGAGAGATATCGTGAAGTTAAATTCGATGTTGGCAATCCTCTCCTCATAAGGGGCCTCAAGGGAAGCCCAAAGTGCAGCCATACCTCTCAAGACATCCCTGTGGATGTAAGGGTTGTCCCTCATTGCATACAGGAGGGTGAGGTAGGGGGTATGTACATGGATTGGCGAAGGACAAGAGGCAAGGATAAGGGTGGAGTGGATGAAGAGGAGGGGGTGGAAAGAACCAGATCCTCCCATGGATCAGTTTGGGTGGAGGCATCCTGGAAAACAGGGGGGAGGAAAAGGGGAAATGGGTGGTGGGTATATTAGCAACTGCAGAAATAGGTGCAGGTGGGGATATAGGTAGAATAGGTGCTGGGGGGGGGAAGGTGAGGGTAAAGATGGAGTGGCTAACTCTACAAAAAGGATATCAGAAGGGATGGGGGAGGCCATGGGTGAAAAGGGAGGAAAGAAATGGAAGTGTGAGGGATCAGGGGAGGGAGGAGAAGTGGGAAAGGGTTGGGAGACTGAAGTGGGGGGAGTGAGGGTGGATTGAATTGATTGGAGACATGAGCTCATGAGGGCCTGGTGGTCAGTGTTAGTGGCTACTTGGGCCTGAATGGACTGAAGGAGGAGAGGATTTGGGTGAAAGTATCAGGTGGTGGAAGTAGAGGGGATGGGTGAATGAATGGGATGGAAAGGAGAGGATGGGGCATGGGTAAAATGAGGAGGAGTGGTGTGGGGGGAGTTAAGCAGTGGGGTATATTCATGAGCAACATCCTCCACAATTGAAGAAATGAGGGCAGTGAAACCAGTAGAAGTGAACTGGTCCAAACCCTGTTTATGTGTAGGAAGTGGTGGAGGGGGGAAATCAGAAAGGGGCTGGAGGGAAGGTGGGGAAGACATGGTGGGGGTAGGCTCGGAGAAGGTGGGGAGTTCCAGGACCCCAGGTGTAGGTGATGGTGTAGGTAAGGTGGATGAAAAAGTGGGTGATGTAGGAGGAAAGGTGGATGGGGGGATGCCAGCAGCATGATCTGCTGCTGAGGTAGTGGGCACCTGTTGTTACTTCTTAGTGTGCTTGATTTATGTGTGTTTTGAAAACAGATTTATAGCTGCTAAATTACAGTGGCTCTAGACTATATAAAAAAAATAAAGAAATATCAGCACAGTTAGAAAAGAATTAGCCTGCAAGATCAGGGCCAATTGTAGCAAGTTTTAAAAGTAAGTGAGTGAAAGATCGTCCACAGAGAATTTGTCTAAAATGTAAGATAAACCTCCAGATCTGAGCTACCAGATCTGGCTTCTTATCCTATCTAGAAAACTGATAAGATGAGAGGTTTGAATTTGTCATGTTTAACTAACTAAAAACAAAGAAAAATTTAAACTAAATGATCCAGATCCGAGTTGGGGGAATGATTGAAACAAAGATGGAGAAGTAATATCTAAATCTGATTTGGTCTTTGAAATCTAATGAGAATAACTGCAGCTCAACAGAGGTGATCCAATCTTCATCTGGCTACAAGCACAGATGTAAGAGAGATAAATCTAATTCAAGGATTAGGCTTACACTTATGGCTATGGTCTGTCCACTTTAATGGCCACAAACCATCCAATAGTCTTTAATCTAAATCCTCAATTCAGAACAAGAAACATCACTACAAATGTTGTAAGAGACTAGGTTACAAACACTAATTCTCACAGGATTAATGAATCAAGGGAAATTGCATGCAAAGCAATGAATCTAAAGGAGTCTAATGTACTGAGGAGATCAGAGGGAACCCTTGACATGAGTCCAATGGAGAATGCATAGTTTACAGCAACCTTTTAAAATTCATCCTTACAATTTACAGAGCACGGCTTAACAACTCTCGGATTTGCAGTCTTGGATGCAAACTCTCCTTTGAGTTACAGCAGTATCTCACAGCTCTCAAATGCAAGTACAAAGTAGGCTATTACAAGGATTGTAGACAAGCTGTCTGGCTAGGAAATGGGGGATTAGAAATGAAACTCAAAATCTGGATGCCCCAGTTGGGCAAATGCTTCGTCTATTTATAGCTTTCCCCAGGTCTAGCTCAGATCTGTATTGACCAATGGTAGTCGAGCACGGGGATCCAGATCTGTTCTGGCCAATCAGAATTCCTCGATCTGGTTCAGCCAATCAGGTGAAAAAGGCATCAATTCTGTTATGCATTTTGAAAGTTTGTTAGAGTTTCTAGAAGTTCCTGCCAAGTTATTCCCTCTCTAGGTGCTCACGTGGGGTGAAATATTCCTTTGCTTCATGCTTAGAACCCTCTGGAATGTCCCTAGGTTTTAAAATGCATTGGGATGCATCCAACAGATTACTGAATTGCCCTTGTTAAAGCTGTGAATCTCCAGAGTGCCTCTTCGCACAGCTTAGGGGCCTTTTCGCAAAGTGTTGTGACTCCTGAAGCTCTTTTCGCAATGTTCAGTTCGTTGAATTGTGTTTTCTTCTTTTCGCAAAGTTCAATCCTCTCTTGAGAGTTCGGATGCTCTTGAATGCCTGGAGTTTTATTCCTTTTCGCAGAGTTTCAGATTCTTTGCGAAAAGTACAGGTTCTTTGTGAAAAGGACTCTGTAGAGCATTTTTCTGTTCGAATTGTTCCATACTTCTCTTCCAGGTCTTTGCTTCTTCTATTCAGACCTTTAAACAACTGATGAGGTTGTTTCTTCACTTTCTTCCTTTGGATTGACATGGATTGTCATCTTATTGGCACTTTTAAGCTGTTTTTATGGTTAAGCCTGTCTTTATTGTTAGCTGCAACATAAGCACTTAAAACACTTATTTAGTTCTCTCAAAGGTCTATCAAGACTCAAGTTCAGGGGTGAATAATGGTATTTTTCACTTGTCAACACACCCCCAGACCTAAGCTTTGCTAGTCCCTGAGCAAAGACAAAATTAAAAAAACAAAGTAAAGAGCCACTTTTGTAGGGAGCACAGTTGCATTTAGCATATGCAACAAGCCTTTTAAACCCGTAGGTGATCCCTAGTGGAGGAGTGAAGTCTCCTGAGAGTTTTCAGTGAAGGTACCCACAAACTTCTTCAATAAGTTAGTTAAGATCACTGCTGATTACATACCACTTTCCTCAATTGATTATTCACACCTGCATCAGTTATTTTGTAAGAAGGTTTTTCAAGAAAGATATCAGTTTAAAACTAAAATTCTGCAGTAATTCTTGTTACTACTCAGTCGATTTATGTCAGAGGCCATTTACAAGGAAAATTAACGAACAACTAGCCTTTGATTTAGGAATCCAGCTTCGATGTTGCCCTAATCAGTTGATTTTAAACCCAATTCTCACCAGGATTTTCACTCAATAAACAAATGAGAGGGTTGTACTATTTCACATAGCTCAAGAGCAGTTACAGTTCTCAAATAGGACTGTAAGCAGGAGCATAGGCATTGCTTTTAGTTATAAACTCACTGCTCCTTTCACCATAGATTACACAAATTCTTATCTCCATGAGATACCTCAATCCATCATTGATCAGTAAGGACTTTTACTTGGGTTTTATTGTGGCTTATGGGTGAAATTTCTCAAAAGTGTTGGAATGGTGTTCATATTTGAGAAGTCAGTCAAGGTCAGGAGGTTATATACAAACCCACTCTTCTTCAGCATAGTTTCATCTTCTTCTTTTGAATTTCCAGAGCCAAAGTGGCCATCTTTTTCTCTTTCTTTTTCAAACTTCCAATGAAAATGCCTTCTTTCTTTTGTTTTGCTCAAATATTTTTCTTTTCTTTTTCGAATTAGCACTGACTGCATACCACATTCCCTCTGCTGTTTCATCATTGCCTTCAACTTTTACCCTTCTTTTGCTATTAAATTGTTACTCAATTCTCCTTCCTCAGCTTCCTTCCCTCTTGAAATTGCCTTCTCGGGGTAGGGTTAGGCTAAATGAGGTTGATGAGGTTTATTGGGGGAGATTTCAAAGGAATCATAGATTTATTTAGCTCAAATGGTGTGTATCAAGGGCAGTTTCAAAAGGTGGGGCTTTGTAAGGTTCAAACTGTCCAAAAGGAGGCCTTACATCATGTCTTTAATATCATGAGTGCTATCAAATTATTTCGATTTGGATATGTGTAACTTCTAGTGTAAGTAAGCAGATTCACATAGTCCCAAAAGCAGAAAAGATTGCCAAAGCATACCTCCAAAGAATACATTTCAGGCCCAAACCTCACTGGGTGTGGTTTTATATCAACTTCTTGAGGTATATCTTCACTGTTTTCCTTCATTTTAGGTTTACTAAAACATCAATTTTCTTTTGGAAATTTCCTGACATTTACTTCATGAAAGTCTTTTAGAATTACACAGGAAAGTAATTTTAAAGAGTTTTTTTTTTAACTTCTTAATATATTTCAAAACAACAGGTGTGAAAAAATATAAAAAAAAATTGCTGATCCAAAACTGTACTGATGTTAACTCCTTTATTGATTATTGCTATTTCTGTCACACCCCCAAACCAAAGGGTAGCAGGGTCCACACTGGTCCAAAACAGAGGAAAAATATATGCAAGAAAGAAAAATAACAAAAGTAATGATGGCAAGAAGACAGACAGAAATGCACAGTAGTATACACAAAATAGAATTTTCTATTACAACTTTATAACACAAAAAGTACAATGAGAGCTAATAACTGGGGTCAAAATCTGTATCATAGGTTGGTTCAAGTGGCTCGACGAGTCCCGCGAGAATCAGAGCTAGAGTCAGTGTTGGAGTCCGTACTTGATTGAGCTTTCTCCGGAATGGTGTTTTGTAGCTCAGTATACTCCTCAGATTTGATCTTTTTGGTGAGGCCAAGGTATTTGCTAAGGCTAGTGGTTTTCAATTTTTCTTGGTCAAGTTGGGCTTGCAACATGGACACCTTGTGTTGCTCATCCTCACCAAATTTGAAATGTTTGACCCAGGTCCTTCATTTCTCTCTTTCAAATTTCATAAAGATCTCCAACTTAGAATCTGGTTTTCATAAGGGGTACGGATGTAATCTTGTAAATCAGCTAGCCCCTTTTGAACATCTCTGTGGATATAGGGATTATCTTCCATGGCTTTGATGAGGGTGGCGTATCGGGGGAGGGGAATGGAATGGTAGGGGACCAAAGGTGACCCAGCTGTGGGAGGGAAGAAGTGTCTAGAAGGTTGATGAGGTGCAGTCAGTGGCTTGCTCCGAGAAAATGGGGCGTGGTGGAGGGGATGCAACCAAGGGGACTTCAGGTTCAGTTTGTGTTGCATGGGCAGTAGTGGTGGGGGTGGTCAGATCAACCAATAATATCTCTAGGTCAATTTGGGTGGCCTGGGAATGAACAATAGGTACAGGGGTAATGGTGGTTGTTTGGGATGTGGAAGCTAAGGTTTGGAGCAGTTCATTGGTTACAGACTGGTTGTCTGTGTTGATTTGGAGTTGGGCTTGGATGGATTGGAGGTAGGTAAGAATTTGGGAAATGGATGCAGGTGTGGGAGAGGTGGGCATGGCATGGACTGGGACAACTGATGTGGAGGGTGGAGGTGCAATGGCTGTAAAGGGAGAGGTAGGGAAGTGAGTGAAGTGACGAGGAGCAGGTATAGGGGTAGGTTCAAGTTCCATGGATTCAAAAATAGAACCCATTAAGGAAGAGTAGGCCTCTGTAGTGAAGGGCACAGGTTCAGGTGTATGGGAGACCTCAGGTGTGTGGGCTGAATGAGCAGGGGAAGGTGAGGGGCTTTGGAGCAGAGGAGTGCAGGGAGATGGGGCAATAAAATTTGTAGCTAACTCCTCTAAAACCTGGGCATTGGAGGGAGAAATTGGTGGTGTGAGAATGGTTGGAGTGGTTGGTGTAGAGGGGGAATCCACAATTGGAATGATGGAGGGTGTGGGAGATGGGACAGCTGGGATAGGTGAAATGTCAGGGGCTGGAGTAGGGGAGTAGGGTGCAAGGCCAACGTCCTCCAGAGTAGGTGTAGTTGAAGAGCTGGTCACCAAAGGAAGGGGATTTTTATCAACAATGGGTGTAGCTAAGGAGCTGGTCACCACAAGGACAGGCAGAGTTGGTTCAAGAAGTGGTGCAGCTAAAGAGCTGGTCACCACAGGAGTTGGCAAAACTGGATCTGGCAAAGTTGATTCTGACAAAATTGGATCTGGCAAAATTAAAGCAAGGTGCTCAAAGTGTGCTCTCTTTCAGTTGTAGGGATGGGTTCAGGTGCAGGCTCATCTGTAGGGATGGGTTCTAGCTCACTCACAGCTGCAGGGATAGGTTCACTCACAGCTGCAGGTTCAGGTGCAACAACAGGGGCATGTGCAGGTTCACCTGCCTCTCTCATCCTTCTTAGCATAGCCTGGCTTGTAGTCCAAGCCTTTTTCCCAAAATTGTGAGGGGTAATGACTTCAAATGGCTCCTCACTATCAATGTCAAATTTGGCTCTGAGGAGGGCTGTGATCAATCTGCAAAATGGTAGGCTAGCTAGCTTCTGCTCCTTTTTCAACTTGGCACTAATGTCAGCCATGGCTTCGAAAATTAGCATAGGGGCATTGAAAAACTGCCCCTTGGAGAAATGAAAGAGGGCCTCTAAAATTGGTGTTCTCCTCTCTTGGCTGCCCAAAGGACATAGAAGCTTCCCCTTAAAATGGAATCCATTAATAGAAATTGGGGGGCAAGGTCTCTTCTCATGATGGACTGCCCAGTGCCCACAATACCCTGGGTTAAATGTGCAGCCATCTCTCTAAAGGAGGCTGTTTCTGGAGCAGCCAAAGGACCAGAGGGATCAAATTGGAATGGTATCCCTAAAGCATTCCCTATGTCTTCAAATGTCACAGTAAGATTGCAATCATCAATGAAAATGACTAGGGTAGGGACATCAGCATCTCTTTCAGTGACCTTGATTAGGTTTTGGTACCATAACTTCACCATTCTTGGGTAAATTTTCTCTGGCAAGGGGGTAAGGATATTGCTTAGTGAAGCCTCTCTAATGTATCTTAAGGATGGTAAGCAATCTGGTTTGGTGACGAAAAAAGTTTCGTCCACCATCAGCTCAGGTATTAGTTTCTGATCTTCAATAAAGGGGTTAGGTAAGACCAAATGAATGGGCAGAGGAGGAAGCTCACTGTCTGTAGCAGCAGGGATGGGTTCCTCATGTCTAATTTTCTTTCCTTTCTCCACCCTATCTGCTTTATCCATAGATAGTTTCCGTTTAGCTAAAGTTTTGGCTTTTCCTTTTGCTTTTGGGGTCGATTTGCTCACTTTCTTTGCAGAGGATTTGGGGAACATAGCAGCCAATGATTTCTCTGCTTTTCCCATTCTAGATTGATGTATAAAAATGCCCAAAATAGATGCTGACACAGAATCAAATTACTAAATGCTAACCAGAGAGAATGGGCAGAGAAATACCGAGATTTAGGGTTTATGTTTGAACGAATTGTTTGCTTGCAGAAATCCCCCAGATTAAAAGCTGAAATCCTTCTCTGCAAACGCAAATGATCGAACACAGAGACAAAAGTGTAGTAAGCTTCTTAAATCGTGCAAGGAAAGAACGAAGTAGGGTTTCAGTGGAAAGAGTCGCTCTGCAGAGAGAGTTTGAAATGAAACCCCACCGTCGAAAGGGTTTAAATATACTCAAAGTTAATATCGCAAAGTGCCTTTAAGTTTTTGAAAAGTTCCAAAAGAGACCTTTTTACAATTGTGAATGGCATCAGTACCATTCGACAAGTTAACAGCTTCAGAAACATTATTTCGCAAAGGAATTAGCTTCAGAACTATCTTTTCGAAAAGAAAATGGCTTCAGCACCAACTATTCGAAAAGCAAATCCTTGCTTTCGAGCAGTTCCTCACAGATCCAGAGTCTATTCGAAAAGTAAATTAGACTTTGCGAAAAGAGAATTATTACTTTGCGACTTAACTTTGAGCATGTTTATACTATGCGAAAAGAGATAAAAGCAGAAACAGAGAAAATAAGCAAAAACTATGATATACAAACATAATGTACAGTTTTCTACCATCAGATTTTTGGAGATTCGTGATGATAGATGGGCAGCACAGGCTCCTGGGTATTTTCAATGCATGGTTTGAGCCTCTGACCATTTACCTTTATGATTCTTCCATTACTTGGATCAAGGATGTCAACAGCTCCCGAAGGGGCTGCCTGAATGACAGTGTATGGCCCTTCCCATCTGGATCTCAGTTTTCCTGGGAAAAACTTGAGCTTTGAGTTAAATAACCATACCTTAGAACCAGCTGTGAACTCTTTTCTCAATAAATTTTTATCATGAAAAGTTTTGACTTTCTCTTTATACAATCTTGAATTTGTGTATGCATCCATTCGCAGTTCTTCTAACTCAGCAAGTTGCAGTTTCCTGTGATTACCAGCAGTAGTTAGATCCATGTTCAATGTTTTAATGGCCCAAAAAGCTTTATATTCTAACTCTACTGGTAAATGGCATGCTTTGCCATAGACCAACCTAAATGGGGACATACCAATTGGGGTTTTATAGGCTGTCCTATATGCCCACAATGCATCATTCAGCTTAAAGGACCAATCCTTTCTGTCCTTCTTCAGTCTTTTCCAAAATATGTTTGATTTCTCTATTGGAAATCTCCACTTGTCCACTGGTTTGTGGATGATATGGAGTGGCTACTCTATGAGTCACAGAGTATTTCTTCAACAAAGTTTCAAAATGTCTATTACAAAAATGGCTTCCCCCATCACTGATAATGGCTCTGGGAAAACCAAACCTGGAAAAAATGTGATCCTTAAGAAATTTCAGAACCACTTTGTGATCATTTGTTTTAGTAGCTGTGGCTTCAATCCATTTGGATACATAATCCACAGCTACTAAAATGAAGTTATTCCCATTGGAAGGAGGGAAGGGACCTATGAAGTCTATCCCCCAAACATCAAACAATTCTACTATCAAAATAGGCTGTAAAGGCATTGAGTTTCTCTTGGAAATGCTGCCTAATTTCTGACAGTTCTGGCAGGACTTACAATGCTGCAGGGCATCCTTGAAAAGTGTAGGCCAATAAAATCCACACTGCAAAACTTTTGCAGCAGTTTTGTTCCCACTAAAATGACCTCCACAGGCCTGTTCATGACACAGAAAGTATTCTATGAAATTCTTGGTCAGGGACACATTTCCTTATTATTTGATCTGCACAACTCTTAAACAGATAAGGATCCTCCCAGATGAAGTGGTTAACCTTTGAGAAGAAAAGATCTTTATCCATTCTATTCCAATGTTGAGGAATTCTTCTAGTAGCCAAAAAGTTGACTATGTTTGCAAACCAAGGAGTGTGTACACTAATGGCAAAAAGTTGCTCATCAGGGAAAGATTCATTGATAGGCAACCTATCAATCTCAGCAGTTAAAATTCTGGAGAGGTGATCAGCCACCACATTTTCCACCCCCTTTTTATCTTTAATCTGTAGATCAAATTCCTGTAATAGGAGAATCCACCTGATTAATCTTGGTTTAGTGTCCTTCTTAGACAGAAGGTATTTCAAAGCAGAGAGGTCAGTGAACACCACTATTTGTGAACCCAAGACATATGACCTGAATTTTTTTAAAGCAAAAATAATTGCCAGCAGCTCCTTCTCAGTTGTTGTGTAATTGAGCTGTGCATCAATCATTGATCTACTGGCATAAGCTATGACATGAGGCAGCTTATCTTTTCTCTGTCCAAGGACAGCTCCCAAAGCATAATCTGATGCATCACACATCAGTTCAAAAGGTAATGAATAATCTGGAGACTGCAATATTGGAGCTGAAATCAAACAGTTCTTTAGGAATTCAAAAGCCTTCATGCATTCATTATTGAAAACAAAAGGGACATCTTGGCACAGCAAATGACAAAGAGGTTTGGTTATTTTCTTTGAAGTCCTTGATGAACCTTAAAATCCAAAGATGTCCTAGGAAACTTGATTTGTTTAATGCTTGGGAGGTGGTAAATGTGCAATTAACTCAATTTTTGCTTTGTCCACCTCAATGCCCTTGTGGGAAACAACATGGCCAAGGACAATGCCCGGGTGACCATGAAATGGTCTTTTCCCTCAAAACCGTATTGGTTTCTTCACATCTTTGTTGTACCAATTTGAGATGGTGTAAACACTGAAAAACCGCCATAGATTGAAAAATCATCCATAAAATCTCCATAAATTGGTCAATCATATCGGAAAAATGGCATACATGCATCTTTGGAAGGTAGCGGAGCATTACAAAGTCCAAAAGGCATCCTCCTATAGGCAAAAGTGCCAATAGGGCAAGTGAATGTGGTCTTTTCCTGATCTTGTGGGTACACAGGAATCTGGTTGTAACCAGAGTAACCATTAAGAAAATAGTAATAAGCTTTTCCTGCTAGCTTATCTAAGATCTGATCAATGAATGGGAGGGGGAAATGGTCTTTTCTGGTCATTGCATTTAATTTTCTGTAATCAATATAGACTCTCTATCCAGTTGTTTGTTTGGTTGACATAAGCTCACCAGAATCTGAGGTTACAACAGTGATTTCAGATTTCTTAGGTACCACCTGTGTAGGTGCCACCCAAGCTGAATCAGAAATGGGGTAAATGACCCCTGCATCCAACAACTTAACAACCTCTTTCATGACCACTTCTTGCATATGAGGGTTCAACCTCCTTTGTATTTCCCTAGAAGGCTTTGCATCTTCTTCCAAGTGGATTTTGTGCATGCAAACAGCTAGACTGATTCCTCCTAAATTAGCAATAGTCCAGCCAATTGCCCTTTTATGTTCTTTCAAGACTATCAACAACTCTTCCTCTTGCTCCTTTGTGAGAGAGGAAGAAATAATGGCAGGCAATGATTTATGATTACCTAAGAACACATACTTCAAATTTTCTCATGCTTTAGTTCTAAATCGTGTGAGAAAAGAAGGTAACAAAGGTACATTAGACGTTTGTGGAAGGGGAGTAGAAGGTTTCCAAGAAGAGAAACTTGCTGATTGATTAAGAGTTCCTTTCACAACATTTATTTCCTCAGAATTTGAGATACAACTTGCTTCTTTTTCAGCATATCCCCAAGAATCTTTAACATCTGTGGTGAAGTCTTCACCCTGCAAAAATTGTTGTAAAGTCCCTTCCACAAGTTCATCCAATAGATCAACATGAAAACATTCTTCAGAGCTGAATTGAGGTTGTGTGACTGCATTATAAACATTTAATTTTACCTTCATGTTTCCAAATGAGATTTCCATAATACCAGACCTGCATTGAATGCAAGCATTTGTTGTAGCCAGGAATGGTCTTCCCAAAATGATAGGGATGGAAGTTTTGCATTTGGTTGGTTCCATATCCAAAACTAGAAAATCGGCAGGATAGAAGAATTTATCTACTCCCACCAATACATCTTCAATCATCCCTACTGGCTTTCTTTCAGATCTATCTGCTAGTTGTAACACCACATGAGTGGGTTTTAATTCTCCCAAACCTAGTTTCTCATATACAGAATATGGAATTAGGTTGACACTAGCACCCAGATCTAATAAAGCCTTTTCAATGGTGTGTTCCCCAATAATGCAAGGGATTGTGGGGATTCCAGGATCTTGAAGTTTAGGAAGTGTAGCAATGGATAACACCTGGTTAATTCTTTCCACAACAAAGACCTTCTTGGACAACTGTATCCTAGACTGTCTTTTGTGAGTGCAAACATCTTTCAAAAATTTTGCATATGCTGGAATTTGTTTGATTGCCTCAAGCAAAGGTAAATTTATCTTGACTTGCTTGAAAGTCTCCATCATGTCATCTATTTTTGTGTTCCCTTTATCAAAAGGGGATACAGATTTCATTGCATGAGGAAATGGTAAATGAGGAACTAATCTTTCATCTACAACTTTAGAAGTATTTTCAAAAAATTTTAGAATTTTCTGTTTTTCATTTTTTTGGTTTTTCTGAAGTACATCAACTTTGCTATCACTATCTTTGCTCTTCTTTGCATATCTTTATCCTCTTCCTCATTTCTTTCTTCTTCAAGACTCCACTTTGTTATCTATCATTTTCCACTTCTCAAAGTGGTGATGCTTTTACTTCTTCATGTGAATTAGAAGCTTCTCCAACCATGAATCGCCCTTTGGGATTGTTCAAAGGTTGGTGGTAACTCTCCTTCCTCTCTTTTTGCCAAGGTATTTGAAAGTCATTCCCAATGTTTCTTCAATCTTCTTTATGCTCTGGTGAAAGTTCACGATGAGTTAAAGATCCTAAATTCAAGTGAATTTAGGACTTGATCTTCAAAGAAAGGGACCTCGGAGGGGGTTTGAATCTGCATCACTGAGTTGTTGTGGAATGGGCTGCTGAAAGTATGGTTTGACATAAAAATTCAGCTGATAAGGCTGTGCAGTTTTGAAAGGCATTTGGTTCTTTGGTTGTTGCTGCTGTTGGGATTGATAATCCGTTGGTTCCACCTCAAATTGGGGTGTCCTCTCCATGGATATTCATTTGACTGCATCTGTCCAAATGATTGAGCAGCATGAGCTTGTTCCACCATTAAATCTGGGAACTGTGATGCAGCAGGACATTGGTCAATTGAATGAGTAGGGAACTGGCATATCAGACATGCCTCCTCTACTCTTGAAACATTTGGATTTTTAAGTGAGTCCATCAATCTATCAAACTGCTGAGTTGAGTTTTCACCAATCACTTCAAATAAGTCTCAAACCTCTTCAACTATTTTTTACAAGTAAGTGCCTCCACAGGAGGCATCCACCATATTTTTGACTTTTTGATCAATTCCTTGATAGAAGCTTTGAACTAGCAGCCATCTAGGAATTTGATGATGAGGACATTGCCTTAAAAGTTCCTTAAATCTTTCCCATGCTTCATGGAAAGTTTCAGTTGAGTTTTGGGAGAATGAAATGATACTTTGTCTCAATTGGCTTGTTTTAGACATTGGGAAATATTTGGCTAAAAATTGACACTGCAAATCATTCCAAGAAGTGATACTGTTTGGTGCTAACATGGATAACCATGCTCTAGCTTTATCCTTTAATGAAAAAGGAAAGAGCCTAAGCTTGGTTGCTTCTGGACCAAGTCTAGCTATGTTGAATGTGGTGCAAAGAGCCAAGAATTCATCCACATGTTTGTATGGGTCTTCCTTACTCAACCCATGGAAGGAAGGAAGCATTTGGATAGTTGATGACTTGATCTCATAATTTCCTTCAATAGTAGGAAATTGAATGCAAAAGGGAGAATTATAAGCACCAGGAGCAAAGTAATCCCTCAAAAGTCGAGGTTCTTCACCCATAGTAGCAGAATTCTGTGTTGTTTGTTTGGTTCGTAGTAGCCTTTCAACTTCTAAAATCAATGGGATAATCTCAGGGCTGAGAGTCCTCCTACCAAACATACAACTCAGAACAAAAAAATCTAATTATTCACAGCAAACCTTCAGAATTTCTTTTTAAGTAGTTTCCCTTCTTCAAAAATTGGACATGAATAACTGCACAGGTATAAACAATAGAATAGTTTAGTAATGATATAAAAAAAATAAAGGTAAAAACTTAGGTCTACCTATTTTAGAACAAATTCCCCGGCAACAGTGCCAAAAACTTGTTGTTACTTCTTAGTGTGCTTGATTTATGTGTGTTTTGAAAACAGATTTATAGCTGCTAAATTACAGTGGCTCTAGACTATATAAAAAAAATAAAGAAATATCAGCACAGTTAGAAGAGAATTAGCCTGCAAGATCAGGGCCAATTGTAGCAAGTTTTAAAAGTAAGTGAGTGAAAGATCGTCCACAGAGAATTTGTCTAAAATGTAAGATAAACCTCCAAATCTGGCTTCTTATCCTATCTAGAAAACTGATAAGATGAGAGGTTTGAATTTGTCACATTTAACTAACTAAAAACAAAGAAAAATTTAAACTAAATGATCCAGATCCGAGTTGGGGGAATGATTGAAACAAAGATGGAGAAGTAATATCTAAATTTGATTTGGTCCTTGAAATCTAATGAGAATAACTGCAGCTCAACAGAGGTGACCCAATCTTCATCTGGCTACAAGCACAGATGTAAGAGAGATAAATCAAATTCAAGGATTAGGCTTACACTTATGGCTATGGTCTGTCCACTTTAATGGCCACAAACCATCCAATAGTCTTTAATCCAAATCCTCAATTCAGAACAAGAAACATCACTACAAATGTCAAGAGACTAGGTTACAAACACTAATTCTCACAGGATTAATGAATCAAGGGAAATTGCATGCAAAACAATGAATCTAAAGGAGTCTAATGTACTGAGGAGATCAGAGGGAACCCTTGACATGAGTCCAATGGAGAATGCATAGTTTACAGCAACCTTTTAAAATTCATCCTTACAATTTACAGAGCACGACTTAACAGCTCTCGGATTTGCAGTCTTGGATGCAAACTCTCCTTTGAGTTACAGCAGTATCTCACAGCTCTCAAATGCAAGTACAAAGTAGGCTATTACAAGGATTGCAGACAAGCTGTCTGGCTAGGAAATGGGGGATTAGAAATGAAACTCAAAATCTGGATGCCCCAGTTGGGAAAATGCTTCGTCTATTTATAGCTTTCCCCAGGTCCAGCTCAGATGTGTATCAACCAATCAGAGGTTCTCAGATCTGTATTGACCAATGGTAGTCGAGCACGGGGATCCAGATCTGTTCTGGCCAATCAGAATTCCTTGATCTGGCTTAGCCAATCAGGTGAAAAAGGCATCAATTCTGTTATACATTTTGAAAGTTTGTTAGAGTTTCTAGAAGTTCTCGCCAAGTTATTCCCTCTCTAGGTGCTCATGTGGGGTGGAATATTCCTTCGCTTCATGCTTAGAACCCTCTGGAATGTCCCTAGGTTTTAAAATGCATTGGGACACGTGCAACAGATTACTGAATTGCCCTTGTTAAAGCTGCGAATCTCCAGAATGCCTCTTCACACAGCTTAGGGCCTTTTCGCAAAGTGTTGTGACTCCTGAAGCTCTTTTCACAATGTTCTGGTTCTGTTCGAATTGTGTTTTCTTCTTTTCACAAAGTTCAATCCTCTCTTCGAACAGTTCAGATGCTCTTCGAATGCTACGCTTGGAGTTTTATTCCTTTTCGCAGAGTTTCAGGTTCTTTGCGAAAAGTACAGGTTCTTTGCGAAAAGGACTCTGTAGAGCATTTTTCTGTTCGAATTGTTCCATACTTCTCTTCCAGGTCTTTGCTTCTTCTATTCAGACCTTTCAACAGCTGATGAGGTTGTTTCTTCACTTTCTTCCTTTGGATTGACATGCATTGTCATCTTATTGGCACTTTTAAGCTGCTTTTATGGTTAAGCCTGTCTTTATTGTTAGCTGCAACATAAGCACTTAAAACACTTATTTAGTTCTCTCAAAGGTCTATCAAGACTCAAGTTCAGGGGTGAAAAATGGCATTTTTCACTTGTCAACAACACCTCCTCCTCTGCCTCAACCGGCTTGGTCTTTTGAATCAGGGTTAAACTTGTAGACCATGCCCTCTTTCCAAAAACCTTGGGAGCCATTTTCTCCACTAGCTCAGCCTCCTTGATCCTATACTTTCCAGCTTTGAGTAGACAGGTGATGAGTCTGCTGAAGAGTAGGCCTCCTCCCTTAGCAAAAGCCTGTCTTTTTAGAACCTTATCATTTATGTCCACCATAGTTTCAAAGATCAGCTTAGGTGCATTCACAAACTGCCCCTTGGAACAATAAAATAAAGCATCCACTAATGGGGACCTTCTCTCCTACAAATGTCCTGTAATATAGACATTTTTTCTTAAGATGGTATCCATGAATCTGAGAGTAGGATGGAGATCTCTTCTCATCAGTGATTCTCCAGAACCCACAATCCCATTGGTTTGCTGCTTGGCCATATCTTTAAATGTAGCTCCAACAGGGACTCCCTCAACGCGGTTGGAGTTAAATTGGTATGGGACCCCCAAATCTATTCCTATGTCTCTGTGATCGATACTCAGTTGCCAATCATCAATCAAAATTTCTAATACATCATCAGTCCCCTGTGCCACCTTCTTCTTCAGATTTTGGCACCATAACTTCACCAGCCTGGGATACACTGATTCCTTCAATGGTGACAGTAGGGGCAACAAGCCTTCTTTCTTCAAATAGCTCAGTGTTTCCTGGCACTCTCCAATGTTGGCAAAATATGCCAGATCAAATTCAGTTTCAGGGATAAGGTTTAACTTGTCAACAAATTCATTGGGGGTGGTTAGTATAGCCGAAAGCTTTACAACAATGGGCTTGTCAGGGGTAGCTCTCTCTAAGGGTGTTTCCACCACAGGTTCCTGAATTTTAACAGCTTTGGCTTTCTTAGCTTTAGGACTCTTTTTGGGTGTCCCTCGGCTTTCTCTTCTGGTGGTTTGGTAGCGTGGCGCTTCGTGAGAGGATTTAGGGGTGGATACGATTGATTTTCACAGATGTCCATCATCCATTGTAATCTCAGGGAGTAATTTCTCATCAACTTGGAATGGGAAAACTTAGAAAGACAACAGAGTGACGGTAGGAAGGCAACTCACCTCCAGGTACCTAGGGTTTCACAAAGCTAGTGATCACCGCTCCAATTTCTCTAAAATCAGGGGCAAGATGCTCCTCTACGCAAACTGAATGTATTGCCAAGATGGCACACTAAACAGCAGAAGATTCTGTGAGGATTTAGTAGAGAAAGAGGGAGGCAAAAAATGAGGAAGAGAGCTAGGATTTTTCAAAGGGTAAGGAATGAAGCACAAATGACCTATCGACAGGTATATATAGGTGAAAATGCGATTTCGATAGGATGAATGGAATGGTTTCGATAGGTTGATGCGTCCTATTGAAAGCTTAGACATCAAAGCTTTCAAAAGGGATGATTTTTAAGGATTTCAATAGGTGAGACCATCCTATCGATAGGTTTAAACGGCAGAGATAGCATCTTTTCGATAGGTGCCTGATATGTACTCAGCACCTATTGAAATCTTTGTTTGCCCTTATTTAACCTGTCGAGCAGTTGGTTTTACCTATCGAAACATCCAGTTCCTATCAAAACCATTAGATATCCTGTCGAAATAACCATGAAACCTAGCGAAATGTAGATTTGGCCTATCGAAGGCTTCAAAACCCAGATAAAGCTACCTTTTTGGGCACCCTTAGCTTCAACACTGATCAGGCTCTGTTGCTGTATGGCCCTATGGTTGGATTCTTATGTGGATGAGCTCCCATTATCTTAGAGCAGCTAGCAAATTTGAAAATGCGACCCGCTAGAGAACATGGCATATTTATTGCAAAAGAATTCAACTAGAGATGCAAAGAAAAAAAAATGTAAAACATAAGCAAAATATGGTACATATGATACATACTCAACTGCTGGTGCAAATCTAGAGGATCTGGAAGGTCAACGGCCTCTCCATGTTCCTTGAACTTTTCATCCTTCTTGGATCCATTCCTCAGCAATTGTTCAACCCCTAGTTGCAATTTTGTCTCTATAGACCAATCATTGCTCTACAGCAGCTGTTGAGGATTATCATGCAGAGCGTTCTCCAGCCCTGCAATGGAAAAACAGGTTTCATCAAAAGGTGGTTGAGAGCTGATGTTGTACACATGCAGCTTTACTTTCATGTTGCCAAAGGAGACCTCCATGATTCCAGATCTGCATTGAATACAGGCATTGGCAGTGGCCAAGAAGGGCCTGCCCAGAATCACAGGGATAGAGGAAATACCTTTACTTGGCTCCACATCTAACACCACAAAGTCAGTAGGGTAAAAAAACTTATCAAGTCCCACCAGGACATCCTCAATGACTCCCACAGGCTTCCTTTTGAACCTGTCAGTCAGTTGCAGAACCACATGTGTGGGCTTCAAGTCTCCCAGGCCCAATTTTTCATAGACTGCACAGGGCAGCAAGTTCACACTGGCTCCTAGGTCTAATAGGGCCTTCTCAATTTTATGATCCCCAATGATGCAGGGGATAGTGGGCAACTCCAGGGTCTTGAAGTTTGGTGGGGGTTGCAATGGACAGAATGTGTTTTACCTTCTCTGCTTAAAAGAATTTCTTGGACAAGTATGTCCTAGACTGTCTTTTATGGGTGCATAACTCCTTCAGAAATTTGGCGTAGGTTAGGACTTGTTTGATGGCATCCAATAAAGGCAAATTAATTTTAGTTTGCTTGAAAGTCTCCATCATTTCCTCAATTTTACCCTGCCCTTTTTCAAAAGGGGAGGGTCTTTGCAATGCCTTGGGAAATGGCAACTGGGGGATTGTTCCCTCATTTGCAGCCTTAGCCAAAGGGGCTTCTTTCTTTTGATTTTTTCTTTTCCTTGAGGATCCATATCATCCTCTTTATTGACACTGGGTGGTTCTGTCAGGACCACCACTGGTGGCCTTTGTTGTGTTCTTGGAAAACTCATTCCATTTTCTTCCTTCAAACTTCTCACAGGCTCACAGCCCACTTGATTGTCCACTAGCCTACCACTTCTCAAAGTTGTAACAGATTTGGCTTCCTCATATATGGAGGAAACTTCACCCACTACAAACTGTCTTCGTGGGTTATCCTGTGGTTGGATAGGTAACATTCCTCCCTCTCTCCTAGTCAGAGCATCAGACAGCTGGCCAAGTTGGTCCTCTATCATTTTGATGCTCTGGTTGTGAGAGTGCAAAGTTTGGGTTAAGGTGTTCAAGTTCTGCAGTGAAGATAAAACTTGTTCCTCAAAAGATGGTGTTCTCATAGTTGGAGTAGGTGCAGCTTGCTGCACAGGAGGAGATACAAGTTGGGCCATGGTTTGCTGATATTGAGGTCTTGAGGCATAACCTTCTCAATAGGGCTGAGCATTTCTGTAGGGCATGGGCTGCTGGGGCAGCTGCTGCTGCTGGCTAGGGTATCCATCTTGTCTCCACCTCAAATTGGGGTGGTTTCTCCATGGATACCTAGCAGCAGGCTGCTACCCATAGGCTTGAGTTGTAGCCACATGCTCTGTTACAAAATCAGGAAATTAGGCAGCTAATGGGCATTCATCTAGGGAGTGAGTAGGGGACTGACATATGGCGCATGCCTCCTCCACCCTAGCGGCCATTGGTGACTGCATTGCTCCCATTAACTTGTCAAATTTCACTACCAGGCTACCACTTTCCTTTCCAAATCACTTGGTACACTCACTTCATATATCTTTTCTCTTGAGGTGTTCTCTTTCATCAATTTAGGAGGCTCTAGATTTCTTGCTAAGGTTTCCCTTTGCATAGAGTTCTCACTGATGATGTCAAAGAGCCCCCATGCCTCCTCAGTAGTTTTATGGAGATAGGTGCCTCCATAAGAGGCATCTACCATGTCCCTACTCTTCGAATCAATTCCCTAATAAAAGCTTTGAACCAATTGCCATTCAGGGATTTGATGGTGGGGGCATTTCTTGAGGAGTTCCTTAAATCTCTCCCAGGATTGATGAAAGTCTTCAGTTGGATCTTGGGTAAAAGAGATGATACCCTTCCTCAACTGGCTGGTTTTTTACATAAGAAAAAATTTGGCTAAAAACTTACATTGGAGATCACTCCATGACTAAATACTGTTAGGTGGAAGCAGAGATAACCAGGTCCTGGCTCTGTCCTTTAATGAAAAAGGAAAGAGTCTCATCTTGGTGGCCTCCTCCCCCAAACCTGTGATGTTGAAGGTGGTGCACAGTCCTAAGAATTCGTGTATATACTTATAGGGATCCTCCTTGGTCAGGCCATGAAATGAGGGTAACATCTGAATGATGGAAGATTTAATTTCATAGTTCCCTTGAGCAGCAGGGAACTGAATGCAGAAGGGGGAATTGTAGACCCTTGGTGCATTGAATTATTTGAGAGTTCAAGGCTACTGTTGCTCACTCATTTCAACAGATTCAATTTCAACAGCTGTGGATGTAGTTGATCTGGATCTGAGCAATCTTTCAACCTCTGGATTTAGTGGAATAAGGTTGCAGAGTTCTCCTACCAAACATACAACACTCACAACTGAATGCAGAGTAAATTCTCAACACAACAAATAGAAATACATAATTGATTAACTAATCTAAAAATCAACAGATCTAAAAATAAACAGGGGAGAAGGGATGAAAACTATAGAGCAGCCTTCAGCACAGCTCTCCTCTCACTCTGTACTCAGATCTGGTGAAATGGACACAAAAATACTAAAAAAATAGTAAAACTCACAAATGCAGTTAGTAAAATCAAACAAAAACTATAAATCTATGTTCAAAACTTAGATCTATCAATTTCTAAACTGCCTCCTCGACAGTGGTGCTAAAAACTTGGTGGGATGTTTGCCTACCCTCAAATGAGGGTCTAAAATTATCAATTAGACTAGGCAGACATACTCATACAGACCTGCAAGTATTCAGGATCTGTTGTAGCAAGCTTTAAAAGAATGGTAAGTAAGGGAATGTCCACAGGGAGGCTGATTAGAAATATGATAAATCTCTAGATTTGTAGGAGATCTGGCACCCTAGCTATCTCTACTTTAGTTAAAAGACAGGGGAGAGGTTTGAAATGAGTTGTCACTTAAACTAAACCACAATTAAAATGCAGATTTTCTTAGATCGAATCTGGAGCCTCAGATCTTGCAGATGGATGGTTTAAAAACTCAGAAAATGGAGAAGAACATCTTGGAGGTTGTCTTCACTGCAATCAGGTTGAGCTAAGCATATTACAAGGGTCCAAAAGCACACAAGTCCCTCAGCTGGCCACAAGCACAGCTGTAGGGTATAAATTCCACTCTAAATCACAGGATCTACCTAGTCTTAAGGCTATGATCTGTTCACTTTAATGGTCACAGACCATCCTATAGACTTTATCGAATCCATGGATTGCAGCGGATGAATCCAATTGAGGCCTGAGCTTAGATTTACCTTAAGGTTATGATCTGTCCACTTTAATGGTCACAGACCATCCTAGAGATCTCCTACAAAGCCAGAGCCTCAATAAGAACAATTAAAACTACTACAGATGTTGCTGTTTCTAGGTCACAAACACAGGAAATTATAGGGATATCATATCCAGGGAATTCAGATGATATCCAAGAGGTCTACCAGTTAAGTGGGTGAGCTGATCAAGCAACTCCTCTACACAAATCCGATTGAGTACCAAGAGGAATCAAAAGAGCTTTAGATCTAATTAAAACATTGAAAACAACATTTACATTGCAAACAAGGTCACTCTTACAATGGAATGCTCTCAGATCTGTAGTTTGTGCAACAATTAACCCCAGCAACACTCTTAACCTTACCCAATTACAGATCTAACTCATTCCTTACTGCTCCTAAGGAATTAGCCAACCATGGTTGGGCTAAAGGAGGGAAATTGGAATCTTGCTGTAAGCTCTGATCTCTAGAAAATTGCTCAAAAATTCGATCCTCCCCAATGGCAATTAGGGATCTCTATATATAGTTTTCTCCTCTATTTTTCCCGCCAAAAATTCCTTCTAGAAGGTTGTCAGAGTTTGTTAGAGCTCTGTTAGAGCACATGGGTTGGTTAGGGCTTTCTAGGGCATCTTTTAGAACGTCTCATCGATCACTTAAGTGCCTCAGTTTGCGTGCAGCAGGTCACCAAGTCTCAACGTGTGCATAGCATAGTTTCTGAGAAGTTCAACATATGATTTTGATAGGTTGGGGAAGCTTCTGACAAGTTAAAAATGAGCTTGTAGTTCCTTTCGACAGGTTCTCAGAACTGTTCGATAGGTTCAAATAGGATGAGCCTTCATTTAGAGTTCTAGCCTTCTCAGCCTTTAGTTTGGAGTAATCGACAGGTTGAAAGGGCTCTTTGATAGGTTGGAGAAACATTTCGATAGGTTCTTTTCTGCATGCTATCCCTTCGATAGGATTGCTCTTACTCCTATCGAAAGACTCAATCACCATTCGATAGGTTCTGTTACAGTACTTTCATCTCGATAGGGTCCAGCATCATTCGATAGGTTCCTTTTACGCTTTAGGTAGGCTTTCGATAGGATGGTTTCTTCATTCCTTTCTTTGCTCAATAGGTTTTGAAATCCTATCGAACTCTTCAATCCATACGAATTCATCCTTCTTCTGCCTTTGGATACTATCGAACCCTTCTCCAACTGTATGAATTCTTTCCTTTTAATCCTTAGCTCCTATCGAACTCTTCAATCCATATGAATTCATCCTTCTTCTGCCTTTGGATCCTATCGAACCCTTCTCCAACTGCACGAATTCTTTCCTTTTAATCCTCAGCTCCTATCGAAATCTTCAGACATCCTCTAGATAAGTGGTTTTCTGCATTATTACCAGCTTTCCCTGCTATCTATAAAATGCACTCAATAGAGGCTTATTAGTGTGCTCACAGGTCCATGAAAGGTCAGGTTAAAGGGTGCAAAGTGACATTTTTCACCACTTAACAACTACCACCTTCCTCAGGTAAATCGACATCAAAAAATGAAATGGCATTTGGAGCCATCACTTGACCAATTATTTGCCTGACTTCATCCAGGATAACCTGAAGTGACACATGCTCATTCTTTAACGCCCCCATTAATGCTTGGAAATGGAATTGAGACGTCATCAACAAATCCCATACGGTAATATGGGCAGGCATTCTTCTCAGTTGAGTCTCTAATATATGTTCTCGACTCATTTTCTCGAAAGGATTCACTGCGTTATCTTTCTTCCCCTCTGGTTGGGCTTGTGCTACTGTTGGTGCTTTAGGTTGCTTTGAGATCTTCTCAGATTGGGTAACAAAGTCCACTGCCTCTTCTCTACGGTTGTCAGCATTGATATCTGTTTGTTCATAACTCAGTGGGACCTAATGAGGATCATAGGTTAGTCCTGAGATCTAAAATGGTATAGCCACTGGTATCGGAGACACTTGCACTACGAGCTCAGGAGATGTGGGCAAAACTTGATTTACCTCGGTGATAGCTGGTTGAGTGGTAAAATTAGTCCAGATGGGAGTGGTGAAGCTTGAGGGTGGTGGCACTAGGGGAAAAGGGGTAAGAGCAAGCCATTGGTAGCGGATAGGTGCTGGCAGGGGATTGAGGGCCTGATGGGCTATTGGGTAATTGACGGGAGTGGTGGTGTATGGTTAGTATGCATTTATATGCACATAATTGACTGGGGTGGGTGATGGAAAATAAATCCTAAGATCCAAGGGTTCAGCTCGTGGTGTTGGGTTGGGAAAATTGTCTGATAAATTCAAGGGTTCAATCACCCCAATAGTCCTTTCTTTACAATTTCTCGACAATGGTGGTACATAGCTCTCCCGATCACTGATGTAATCAGACAGATCAAATTCAAATTCCTCTTCATATTCCTCTACCATTCCTATGGTGGGTCTGGGACCTGTTCCTCTGGTAGGATGTGGGGGTAATGGCACTTGATGGATGTTCCTGTGCTGGTTTACTTGAGAAGGTGCCGGTGGAATAATTTTCCTGACATCTATCGAATCTTGGATCACATGCTTCAATGGAAAGTAGCGATCAGTCGGGTGACCCGGACCTTGATGAAAACTACAGTGGGTATTAGGGTTATAGTTCTTTGGGATCGGGTGAGGAGGAGGTTGTGGTTGACGAATAGTAACTAATCTATTTTCTATTAATAAAGGTAAAAGTACACTTAGAGACTTCCCCAAGGGTGTGAACACTTGGTCATAGCGGGCTCTCCTCTATTTCAGAGTCATCTGCATTCCTTTCCCATTCCCTGCTCTCTGTATCTACTCGGTTCTGACTGGTGCTAGCGGGGCTGCTTAAAATTGAAATGGAGTTATATTGTTATTGGATCGGGTGTTGGCAATGTTCTGGACATCGACATTCCTCTATTTCAAAAATCTTCTAACCCCACTGGCTCCACTTGGTGCATTCTTGTTTAGGCGGCCTTCCCTGATGGCATCCTCACAAAGATTAGCGCTCCTTACCAGATCAGCGAAGCTGGACTGCTGCTGGTACACTAAAAAGTTTGAGATTATTGGCAGGGTATTCTTGGAAATTATTTTGATCTATTCATCATCAAGAATTTTGTTTCTAACCTGAGTTGCCAGTGCTCTCCAATGCCCTAGATAACCACTGAAGGTCTCATTTGGGTTCTGCTTCAGTTGGGCCAAGTCTGACTTACGCAGCTCAATGTCTATGTTATAGACATATTGTTCCTGGAATAAATGCGTCATGTCTTTTCAAGTTTTCATCATAGATGGTTCCAAAGATGTGAACCACCTCAGGGTTGGACTAGTCAAACTCTTTTAAAAGACCTTTATTAGTAGTCTCTCGTCCCCTCCATACTGGCACATATCCCCACAGTAGGACTTGAGGTGTGCAATAGGATTGCCGGTGCCATTGTACTTGTCAAAAGCCGACATTTTAAATTTGGGAGGCAAGGGGACCTCAGCGAATAAGCATAAATTTATAAAGTCCGTGGCGTGGATTTTAGCACCACCCATTTTCATCAATTGCTTTTATATCTTGTCCAGCTGTTCTTTCAGCTGCTCTGACTCCTTAGATATGGGGGTCACTTTCTCGACAGTTGGTTGGATTTCACTTTATGCTACTAGGGGGTGGGAAATAATAGGAGGGTTAAGGCTAGTCAATGCCCCAGCATAGGACCCATTATTTCTAATCTCATCCTCTTCATACTGTTGGTCGACATATTATGCAGTGAGGGTGGGATTCTCATACTGGTGTTGCACGGACTGGATGGGAATGACATGAGTGAGGGTTGGGTGAGTCCATTGGGGATGAGGGAAAGTTTTTTGGGTGATGGGATGAGTTAGATTTTGGAGTGGGGTATGGTGAGGCCATTGGGCTTGTGAAAAGGTTTGAGACTGACTTTGGGATGTTGGGATATGGGTGAATTGGGGCTGATGTAAGGCATGGGTTTGAGCTGAGTTATGAGGGTTGTGAATGGGTAAAATTTTGGAGGAACTGTGAAGGGTATGGATGTGAGGTTCCAAGGTTTTGTTGGGCTTGGGTTTAGGTTATGAAGCCTTAGGAGGGTTGGGCTATAAAGCCTTGGTCATGGTAGGTTTGGGCCATGGGGCATTGATGGGTTTGGGCCATGGGCCCTTAAAGGGCCTAGGCCATAGGCCCCTGGTGGGTCTGGGCCATGGTCCTTTGTTGGGTCAGGCCCATTGGGCATTGGTGGGTCTGGGGCATGGGCCCTTGTTGGCTCTGGCCCATTGGGCCTTGGTGGGTCTGAGTCATGGGCCCTTGGTGACTCTGGCCCATTAGGCCTTGATGAGTCTGGGCCTTAGGCCCTTATTGAGTCTAGCCCATTATGCCTTGGTGGGACTGGCCCATTGGGCCTCGGTGGGTCTTGCCCATTGGGCCTTGGTGGGTCTGGGCCATGGGCCCTTGATGGGTCTGACCCATTGAGCTTTGATGGGTCTGGGCCATGGGCCCTTGATGGGTCTGGCCCATTGGGCCTTGATGGGTTTGGGCCATGGGCCCTTGGTGGGTCTGAGCCATGGGGCCTTGATAGGTATGGGCTATGGGGTTTTGGGCCATGAGGCCTTAAGACAAGTAGGGAATGGAGGTGTGGGCCGTGGGGCCATGGGGCATGTGGGAAATGGGGGTTTGGGTCATGGGGCCTTGAGAAAAGTGGGGAATGGAGGTTTGGATGGTGTGGATTATGGGGGAATGGGTTGGAGAATGCGGCGGGGATGAGTCAGGATTGGCATAAGTCGGGTCCATGGCCCACGACATGTCTCGGTATCGGGCTGGGTATAGGTGCCTCGGATGGAGCCTGTAAAGCTTCCTCCTTCCCTTACGGGATGATAGAGGGTACGATGATGTCGTTGTGCCGGCACCAATCAAGACTCTATTTTTTAATTTTTTAATTTTAATTTTTTTGGAATTTTATAAGTGAAAAGAAATAAGAATTCCGGGGCCTTTTTGAATTCCCTTCTCGGGTGGCTGTCGTACCCTAAATATGTCCCGCGGCAATGGTTCTGAAGCACTTTTAAAGAATCAAAGGGAAACCCCTTAATCTATTGAAGTCACGGAAGCCAATGCAAACAACCTGATCCCCTGAAACGTATAAAAAAGAAGTCTTCTTTTGACAGGCGAGGCCGTATTGGGTATCAAAAATTGCGGGGCCTAAACAGAGGCACTAAACACATTAATCAGGGAGTCCGGGATGTGAAATAGGCAGCAGCAGGCTTGGTCCAAAATGGGTCTCCAAACTGGCTTTTGGTGGAAGCTAGGCTTCCGGAGATTGACTGATTATATGATCCGCTCTCTTTCTCACCGAACCTAAAGGTTTTAGGCCAAATTGGGTTCACTATCGCTTACTTTTTCTCAGGTTTTAAGCTTGATAACGAGAAGGTTACCCATCTGATATACCTCAAATGCAAGCACTTTTCTTAGGTACTAGGTGGGCTGAGACTTTTTTGGATCATCACCATCAGGTGCTGCCGTCGTACTAAGACTCGAGTGGTTGTATGTGTGCCTAAATAACCCAACCCTTTAAAATCTATCCCGCAAAAAAAATAAGTTAAATTCCTTTGTTGGTTCAATATTTTTTTTACTTTTATGAAATTTTTCTTAAGTTCAAAGATTGGGGGTGATGATCATGTTTCGCTTCTACGGGCCAGTGTCCACTATTAGGATATGATAAGAAATAAGGAAAATGACGGGGCCAATTAAGCGACTAGGCAAAAATATAAAGTGTTGAATTGTAAAGCCGAATCATAGGGGTAAGTAAAGAAGGTGCCAGTCAAGTGACTAGGCAAAAATTACTGAAATTTAAAGCCAAATCGTAGGGGTAAGTAAAGAAGTTTCCAATCAAGTGACTAGGCAAAAATTGTTGAAATTTAAAGCCGAATCGTAGGAGTAAGTAAAGAGGGTGCCAGTCAAGTGACTAGGAGAAAATTGCTGAAATTTAAAGCCGAATCGTAGGGGTAAGTAAAGAAGAAAAGGTTAGTAAATTAAAAACAAAAATAAGGCCAAATACTAGAGGGGAAGCTCTACTAGCTACTCCCCAGCAGAGTCGCCATCTGTGCAACCATGGGATTTTTCGACGATCACGTCGCGACGATGCGCTCGCTAAATGAAATATTTAGAGTTGCCACCCAGAGCTTTTGGTGTCCCGGGAAACCTAGATCATTTTTATAAATCGAAGTGCCACAAATATGACTCTGAATCTGATCTACGCTAAAGGCTCTTGGGTAGGGGCTTCGATTATCGATCGGGAAGGTGTTAGGCACCCGATCAACTCACTCGTAAGCGGTCTTTACTATGGCCGGGTTAGGGCTGGTTTATATTATATATATATATATATATATATATATATATAATGAAGCAAAATGAGCGACACTTCCCCTTGCCCGAAGGCATACTGATCCTATTGAGCTCTTCTCGCTTGCCGAAATTTGGGCAGCGTAATGGCTCAATTTTAGAATAGAGGAAAAGCAAAGAAGGTAGAGGAATAGAGGGGAGAACCGGAGCTCTCGGACCCTTATAGCACCGATGTGGACCTTCAAGTTAATGTGTCTTGGATGAGCTTCCGATAGCAAATGGGTTGAAGGATGGGTTTGAATCTCTAAGGCTTGGTAGCTAAGAGGTAAGAGAAGAAGGCTAGGGGCTAGTTCTAGCTAAATCTCAAGGATTGATGGTGGAAAATGAGGTCTAAAGAATGAATTAGGGTGCTGAAATTTTAATGAACAAATGCTAAAAGGGGAAGAGGGGAATAGCTAAAGCCTTTTCTCTCTTTTAAAAAAATTTTAAGCCATTTACAAGGTGGGGTGCCTCTCTATTTATAGAAAAAGAGAGGATTAGGGGATACTTAAAAGCTAATTAGGGTTAGCAATTAAGTAATGGGCAATTTAAGGTTTTTAGGGTTTTCTAGAGCTTGGAGAAGAGGGATTTGGGTTTAATGGTAGATGATAGGGTGGTGACTTGAATGGCAAAAGGGAGATAACCTAAGCTAATAGGGTCACTAGGGTCCTAAAGAAACACACTCCAGACTTTGGGATAGTCCACAAGTCAAACCCCCAATGTCAATTTTTTCCATTTTTTGAAGGAAAATCAGGCCCAAACTATTGGTAGTTGAAGACCTGCAAGGGCCCAGCCCGGTTTTGCAATTTCCTGCATAATTTTGTGATCTTCATTTCGCCATAACATTTTATTTATAACTCTGATTGAGGCGATTTTTAAATTGTTGGAAAGCTGAGGAAGACCTCTTTCCAATGGTATATAACTTAGCTTCAGAAGAGATTTATATAAATTTTAGCATTGTTCTTTTTAACCACTGCTCAGGAGGGTTCGAAACTAGCTCTATGGGTCCAATTTTGTAATTTCCTACACAAATCCGTGATCTTTATTTTACCATAACTTTTGAAATATAACTCCAAATTAGGCGATTCATAGTTCATTGAAAAGAAGAGAAGCTCTACTTTCCAATGGTATATGCCTTAGGTTATGCAATTATCTATAAAAATTTTGGCACTCCTCTTTCCAACCGCTGTTCAGGGGGGTTCGAATCATGCCCGAGAATGATAGGTCTGAGAAGGCTATGGTTGATTCCTAAGGGTTTGGGATAATTCCTAAGGGTTTTGGGATGATTCTTAAGGGTTTGGAAAATGCTTTCGGAAGCTCGGGGGTATACCTTTCTTGAAGTACGTGTCGATCGGGCCTTGGGCCAAATTTGGGTGTCTACAACGTGACTTATAATATAACTTACTGCCCCACAATCAACAATGTGAAGTTCGTGTGTCACACTCGTACGTTGAGCCTCAAGCGACTTGAAATGGTGATGAACCTACCACTTGTCACAATAGGTTTGCCACTTATTGAAGTCACGGAGTACTCACAAATCTTGATCACGAACAAATTTTTAAAATTTTCCTTGGTATGCTATAACTAGGGTCTGAAATTGGTCATTAAAAAAGGTCATAAATTAAAAGGTGTGAATGAAGTAAATAAATAAAGGCAGACAAATAAAAAAAATAATAAATAATCAAAAAGTTACCAGGACCACGACAGAAGCAAACCAACTTTTTTTCGCCTTCTCAAGAAACATTGAGTCATTCATGCTCTCAAGGACCTTGAAGTACGCACCCATGACTTCATTGTCGAGCCACGTACGTCCTTGGAGGACCCTTAAATTAGCAACGGTGACGTCAATATCCAAGACAGGATTAACGATCACAGTATCCTCATCCGTTGGCCGATTCCAAATCGAGAGCATGAATTTATGCTCCATGGATTGTCACTCAACCTCCTTATCCATGACCACTCTTGGCCGTTTAAAAGACTGTAAGTCGTTTGAATTTTTTATATAGACTTTGTTGGTCGATGTCTTTCTCCTTTTCCAAGCCCGTAAGTCATATCTCGAGTCCTAGCCTCGTCCATCAGCCTTACTCTTTGAAGTAGATTATTTTACTAGTATTGATTTCAGTGATGTCGGCTGTGACTCGCTAGAAGGCTGGGTAAGAGGAGCACCCTCATCGACCACTAGGTGCAAGCCCTCGATCGGAGGTTGGGGGCAGTAATCAGTCACATAATATACCATTTTATCACCCTTAACTTAGTGATGTTAGACGTCAATTTGCTACTAATAAGTTACTAATGTGCAGATATTAAAATAAAACATCAAAAGAGAACCAAAGTGTTAATATTTGTCAAAATAAACTCATAAAGCAATAAGAAAGACGATTGAACGAAAAAGATAAATCATCGCCTACTAAAAGATGGAAAATCGTACTTTACGATTGTGCGAAATGCTGCAAAGGAAGAAAGTGAAAAATCGTAATTTACGATTCTTCATAAAAGACTTTCAAAAGCTGAAGTACAAAATAGAAGACGATCGATCGTAAATGAAGAATTGTCCATAGAGTAAAAGCTAGAAAATCGTGATTTACGATTTTACAAAAAGAAGCTTTCTGAAGTTGTTGATCACATGAGAATTTACACCACCATGTATATAATTAGAAGAATTCTTAATTAGAAGTTTGGCCAATCACGAATTTGAGAAGATTGACAAAGAAGACTCTTAAAGGACTTTGTTGTTGAAATAAAGGACAAAATCTAGAATTACATCAACTGTTGAAGGTAAGGAAAGATAAGATTAGAAGTAGGGTTATAATAGAACAGTTTTATTTTAGTAGTTTCTTTTATTAGAATTAAGAGTTTTGTAAATCGACCCCTTATGATCTATAAATAAGAGGGCTTGGTATAGGAATAAAATCATCGAAGAAATTCTCACCATCAATTGACGCCTGAGGTTGGGTTTTCTTTCGATCATTAGCATAGTTTACTTTAGATATCCAAAGTTCCTCGATCACAATTGGCGACTGGGATTGAGAGATGGAAAATTAGAGTAGATATCTGTAGTTTCTCAGAAGCAATTGATGCTTGCAACTAAGGGGTGAAAGATATAATTTTATTGCTTTCTAATTTAGATTTATTTTTATTGTAATTTACTTCTTTGTAAACATCTCCAAATTTTAATTTGAATTGACGACTTAGGTTGAGATTTGCAGATTACTGTAATGGTTTTTATTTTCCATCTTTGAATTTCTAGAATTTGATTAACGCCCAAATTTCTGATAGATTAGAGATTAGTATAAATCTATATTGAAGGATGCTAGTTTTTTATTGATGCCCAAATTCTAGAGGACGAAGATATAGTGTAACGGTATTTTAAATTTGTAAATATTTGATAACTGAGGATTGTGATTGACGACCACAATCTAAAGAAGGAGGATTTAAGAATTATTTTCTGCAAAATTAGTTTAAGAAACCATTTTTTATTCATATTTCTCAAGTAGTTTAGAATCTTAAAAGATAAGTATAAGCTTTCAGAAAATTAATATATATATATATATATATATATATATATATATATATATATATATATATCTATGGTAAAACATATCCTTGTGGGAGCAATATTAGGCTTGTATTACAATTTCCATTGCGCACTTACAATAGGTTAAGATTTAATTAATTACATACATAAGTAAGCCGATCAAGTTTTTGGTGCTGTTGTCGGGGATAGCGAATTTTATCTTTATATTAGTTTAAGAAAACAAGTATTTATCTTTCTCTTTTTATATTTCTTTATATTTTTATTTTTCTTTGATCACTTCTTAAGCATTTGCAGGTTTACTCGGAGTAACGAATTATGGTTTCAACTTTTGCTGGTGACAGAAACTAGAGGCTCAGATTTGTTTCTCTCCCTGCTTTCTAATATATATATATATATATATATAATATTTTATTTAAGATGCAAGGTCGTGATGAAACATATTGGCCAAATCTCAATATGGCTTATTCCCCAATGGAATTCCCAACTACACCGTTTTATCCAGCCATGATGGGGATAGAGCAAGCCTTTGCCTCACAGTGGGGTTCTGTTGAGAATTCATACAATTTTCAGTGGGACAATCCTTACAGCTTCCCAAGGGTAACTCAACAAGAATCATCTTATATGTACCCACAACACTCTCTGAATTCCCAACAGTCATATCCCATACCAATCTTTTGCGCAACAGCCATATCCTCAGAATGGGAACGATGGTGCTACAATAATCCAAATCCTCCAGGACTTGCAACAACATGCACACCATCACTCTAGGGAATTAGCTCAGCTGTCTCAGATCTCCCAAAACATACACTCTTGTACTCAGTCCATTACTAATCTAGAAATTCAAATCGGGCAACTAGCCTCGCAGTGGGGGGAAGAGACAGTAACCAAGCAAGCTCGCAAACACTAATTCCCACAGTTCAAGCTGTTTAGACCTTAAGGAGTGGTCGGACTGTTGACAATAGAGTAGAGATGCCTACCCCAGTAGTTGAGCCTACAATCAGAGAAAAAGAGAATGAAGCCAAAGAAGAGACTCTCCCACAAGAAATACCAAAAAAATTAGAAAACGAAAAACAAAAAAAAGTAGAAAATAAAGAGGAGGGCACACCTAAACTTGTAACCGAGATACCCTATGTACCAAAGCTACCATTTCTAAATGCTTTTGGTGCACCATCCCCTTTTGATAAAAATCCAAAAAAATTAGAAGAAATAACTGAGATCTTTAAAGAGGTGAAATCAATTTTCCCCTCTTGGAGGCAATTAAACAGGTCTCAGCCTATGCACGATTCCTAAAAGAGATGTGTATGCAGAAATGAAAATGGCAAAATAATGTCTCGCAAAAAGTTTTCTTAACTAAGCAAGTGAGCTCAGTCTTGCAAGCTAGAACTCCGCCCAAGATTAAGGATCCTAGGGTGCCTACAATTCCATGTATCATAGGCAATCATACAATAAATAAAGCACTTCTGATTTTGGGACCGAACGTAAATCTGATATCATTGTGACAGCCCGAATATCGGCACCCCGAAACTCGTGCCTTCAGCACGATCCTCCAAACCGTGCCCCATGGCTATATACAGAACATTGGTATAACAAGCAATAATAAACGAAAATGAAACAATAATCACAAGATGCAAAAGCAAAATACTATTCTAAGTATAAACTCAAAATACAGTTCTACCTTCATGCCACTGCATGAACAGAGAACTGATCCGAACCATCGATGATAAACAGATCACCCTAGATGGTTTGCTGAAAAGAATTATCTCTACCTTAATTACATTATTTATCAAAAAGGCTTGACATACCAAGCCGTACAATTTTACTCTCAAAATCTCCCTCAAAGTACACAGCAGAGTCTCCTAGAAGAAGTCCTCAGGAGGGGGCTCTAAATCGTCTCCGGGTACAAAGTCTGAACCACTCGGATCAGCTTCACCTGAAGCCTCGGCTGCCACTAGCACTAGACCTGCGACGTATAGTCTAAAAGGGTGAGCTACATCCTAACTCAATAGGGAACAACACAATGAATATATAAGTCAAAACTCACATATATTCCATGATATTCTTAGCATGATGTATGTATGAACTTGCTGGAACATAATTTAAATGATTGTAATATGCACTGAAGTTTATTGGTGGTTTACTTATTTCATTTACTATCAACTGATCATGAATTACACTGAATAGGCCTAAAGCAAACTTAAATCTTCAACTTAAGTAATCCCTGAGCAATATAGCATTGAGCTCCGATGGAATACCCTCCATCGTCATCTAAATAGACAGTTGTTATATGTATTCCCTGGGAATACTACCCAAGCCCCTTTCTCATAGGCGGCGGGATTAAATCTCATCTCAACATCCCTGGGATGTGCTTACTGTGTACGGATAAACCTCCGTACCGGTGTACGGATTGGCCGCCGTACCGATCACGGATATTCTGTCGAGTCAGTCATGGGTATCCCGCTACGTCGGTGGGGTATTCTGATCAAACTCTAAATAACAAAAATATCATGTCTTTACATATAGTTATTCACCATGTAATGTGCTACTGTATATCAATTAGGCCTTATTAGTCGTTATTCAATCTTACTTACATCCCTAGGATGCCCAGATTACTCTCATCTCACTGATGCCTTTATCATTTTCTCATCCCCTGGTGATGCCTCATTTTCATTTGCTTACTTGGTCTAAGTTACTCACATCACACTAATGCCTTTATCACTTTCTCATCCCCTGGGGATGTCTCATTCTCATTTACTTTCTTGGTGTCACACACACACCCTTTTTATAAAGATTTACATAGTTAAAAAATTTTCAATTTGAATTCTATATCACTACATATATGCTCTTACAATTAAAGCACATGTTCAAGGTGTTCCCTGCCTCAAGTCTCTGAAGGTCCAAGTATTAAGGTCCCACACGACTCCTTATGCTTGCTCTCACATGTACCACCTATGGTACGCCATAACATATACAACACATCACTAAAGATGTAATAGAGAAGGTCCAAGACCCTCTATGAACCTCATGTCCTATTAAAAAGGCCACTGAAACTGCCAAAATCGATTAATCGAGTGGGTTCGATTAATCAATTTCCCCAAGTCTTAATTCTCCAGCCACTGGAGGTTCTCAGTCGATTAGTTGATTTCTAAATCGATTAATCAAATTCTAAATCGATTAATCAAAATTCTAATTAATTAATCGATTTCGAGCTTTTCAGCCTTTTCAACTTATTGACCAAAATCGATTAATCGATTTGGCCAAAACTCAGCCCCTTCTCGGGCAGTTCTTCCAAATCCCTTTCTTTTCTATTTTCTTTCTTTTCTATCCATTTAATTCTATGATTTTAACTACCCTTGACTGAATTTAATCATCAAAAATCTTATGCATTTAATTCTAACAAAACTCATCTCCAATCAATCTCTAATTGATTAAATATCTAGGTTGGAATGGCTAGGGTTCCAGCTTTGGCTCCAACGAATCCAATCACGTTGAATCCGACATTTATTGCTCGATCTTCTCTTGATTTGCATTCATTACATTAGCACCTAGCCCTCACTCTCTCTCCTTGGTCTCTCTCTCTCTCTTCTTAACTCTCTCACCAACCAAACAAAAGAAACCTAGGTTATTAAAACCCTTATATCCTCTTCTTTAGCTTTGGTGTTAAGCACATACACCAGAGATAGGTGTATGTGACCCTTAACTAACACTCATACCCCCATACTTAGGGTATGCATACATCTCGTTAGTGCATTAACTTCATGAGTCTACTGTTTGACCATCACTTGGTTAACCTACGACCGATCGGGCATGGATCCTAAGGTCACTATTTTACGCTCAATCTTTTGGGATATTACATTCTCCCCACCTTGGCAATTTTCGTCCTCGAAAATAAACCCAAAGGTGCATCGATTGGGCACCCCGCACACAGGTGGCGTTGCGTACCCAATCACAAAAAGTTTACTACTGGACAACAGAAAATGCAGAAAATAAACATACATGGAATCGAATAAAGAGAATTTGAAAATTTTCGTTTCCATGTCATCTATTCATTTCTCAAAAAGATTACAATGTTGTTAGTTTCCATTGAGTACAATGCACACAGTCAAGTACAATACAAAAACTCCAAAAAAGAAATCAGTACAAAATGCCAACAGTCATCCACTCCCGCTCATGCGGTCCACTCTCCAGGCTGGTCTGGTGCTGGCTAATCTGCTCCAGGCTGCTGAGGAGCCGAACCCGATGTGCCGGCATCAGCGGCACCCGTGTGGAAAATGATCGCGCCTGCCGTCCACGCCTGCTCTTCTGCGAGACGCTCTGGTAGTCCTGAGGGTATATGTACCGCATGGTATGGTACATCAAAAAGTCCATGTGCCGGTTCATTTGTTGGTTGTTGGCCTCCATCCGGGCCAACACATCCTCGATCGTAGGCGCTGGGCAAGCTGCTCGTCGGCGCTGCAATGAGGTAGGTGTGGTGGCTACTAACGGCGAGGATGGTGTAGGTGAGGCGGTGGCAGGTGGCACTAGGGTCTGGCTCTCTAGCCGTACTGAGGTCTGAGCTGGTGGTCCCTCAGTGGGTGGAATGATGGGGTGTGCTCCCCCTACTGGCGAGTCCTACTGTGGTGATGGGGGTGGATGTGGTGCTACTGCTGGACCATGAACTGGTAGGGCCTTCTTCAACAATCTATAGCTACGACCCCACAAAGTGATGGAGTAATGCTTCACGTGGTCTGTAGCTTTCTACTCATGAGGTGAGATTACATACTCTGGGGCGTAAGAATAGCACTCCAGTATGCTCGAAATGAGGCGAGCGTATGGAATCTTCTTCTTTGGTCTCAAAGAACCCTTCATCATTTGTCCCTTTATATAGGTCATTCCCTCGATGACAAGCTTGGTAGCGTTGAACCAACGCCCGCAGTAAGCTACATAGAGGGCTTGTTGGACCAATTCTACCCATTCAGTGTCATGGCGCATAGGGTATAAATTACACTTGATTATAGAATCAAGCATCTACATATAAGGAGGTAGGTCTACCCTCCGTATCGACTTTCCCGGTCCCTTTTTCCCGTTAGTCATGTCAGCCATAATGTCCTCGAATTTGACCTCCTCGGTAAATAGTGGAAATAGGGTGGTCTCAGACACGAAATCTAAGTAAAACTCTAGGGATTCATGCACGTGGTGACAGGTGAAGGTATAATTATGACCAGCTATCTTGGTCATGATGGTATCATTGACTTGGCCCTCCTCTATGTTTTGGTAAAATAGGCACACAAGTCGAGGATAATAGGACCCACGTAATGGGTTCAGAAGATTGTCGAGACCCGCCTTTTGGAGGTATTGTTGGGCCCATTGGGTCTCGCCCTCGACCGCCGGGTTGGTAAATAGGACTTCGTTGATGATGTACTCATCTTCAAATTCCTTTGCTGCCCACCACTCGTTGGGTTGGGGCAAGTTCACGGGTGGTGGTGGTGTAGGTGAAGATTCGCGCTAAGATGCGCTCGTCGAACCGGATGTATTATCCGATGACGATGGGGATGGGGTTCTTACAGGCGATGGTGTGGGTGGTGGCGGTGCGGCGTTCTTACGCCGTACCGAAAGCTTCAAAGCCGCTTGCTTCGTGGTCATGCAGGTTCGAGGCGGCATTTTGACTCAAAATGTAATGAAACTAGGGTTTGATAGCTCAATTTGAAAGGAAAAGTAGAAATCTAGGGTTTACCTTAGGTTTCGGTCCCAATGCACGATGATTTCGAGTTGAAATCGATACAAAACCCCCCCAAAATCCTAGCGTGCACAGTGGTTCGAGGAGGAAGAGGAAAAGGCGCGCAAGAGAAAAAAACACAATCAAATTTTGAATGGGGAGAAAATCCCCCTTTTTCATATATATAGACCCAAGTCGATTAATCGATTAATCAGTTTTTAAAATTTTCCCAGCCGTGCGAAATCAATTAATCGATTTCCAAAATCGATTAATTGAAACTCAAAATTGATTAATCGAATTCATGTTCACTTAAAATTTCCAGGCTTTCCAGCTCACTAGCATGTGCCAGTCGATTAATCGAATTCCCCTCGATTAATCGAAATTTCACTTAATTAAATTTCCTGACTCTCCATTCACTGGCGTATGCCAGTCGATCAATAAACCAAAATCGATTAATCGAATTTCCAAATTGATTAATCGATTTGAAAATCGATTAATCAATTTTGATCAAAATTTCAAAATTTTTCTTGCTTTATGAGTCTTTTGTTTTCTTGGTAATATATGACCAGTTGGTCCTTAGTTTAGTGAAGTATGTCTTCATAGCCATTGCGTGGCATGATGACTCTTAAGTATGCAATCTACATCGCATCACGGGACAATCTCCGATTAAAATTTTCTCCATTGGATAAATTGACCATTTGGTCAACATTGGATTACACTGAACAGTTTAAATTCGCAAACATGCTTGCGGTGATACAATTTTGGCTCTCAACTCGTCGCAAACAAGCCCGGGTATTTTTCTTTCACATCGGCCTCTCGTTCCCACGTAGCCTCTTCGGTCGGGTGGTTCTTCCATCGAACAAACACTAATGGAATCACTTTGGTACGCAGTACTTGCTCCTTTCTATCCAATATCTCCGCCGGCTCTTTTATCATGCTCATATCCTCATACATCTCCAGAGGTTGTCCTCCCAGGATATGAGAAGGATCATTCACATACTTTCTAAGCATGGATACGTGGAAGAGGTTATGTACTCGATCAAATCGTGGCAGTAAGCCAACACGATATGCAACCTCTCCTACTCGACCCAAAACCTCGAAGGGTCCAACATAACGGGGGCTCAACTTGCCTCTCTTCCCGAATCTCATCACTCCTTTCATAGGCGACACTTTTACAAACACATGGTCACCCACCTTATAGTTTACACTGGTCCGCTTGATATCGGTATAGCTTTTCTGCCTACTTTAAGTTGGCCTAAGTCTTTCTCTGATCATGCGGACAATGACGGCATTATCTTCAAGCCACTCGGGTCCTAAAACAAACTTCTCACCGGTTTTTGCCCAATTGATAGGCGATTTACACTGTCTTCCATAAAGAGCTTCATATGGTGCCATGCCAATGCTTGCTTGAAAACTGTTGTTGTACGCACACTCGATCAATGGTAGATGCTGATCCCATGATCCATGCATTTCAAGCATACACACTTTGAGCATGTCTTCTATCACTTGGTTTACTCGCTCTGTTTGTCGGTCAGTTGAGGATGGAAAGCTGAACTGAAGTCTAGTCGCGTTCGCATTCCTTCTTGAAATTTCTTCTAAAACTTTGATGTGTACAATGGATCACGATCGGAAATGATACTTCTTGGAATCCCATGTAGACGGACGATCTCCTTCATATACATGTCTGCAAGTCTTCCCGCCGTATACATTGTGTTGTAAGGCAAGAAGTATGTTGACTTGGTCAATCGATCTACTACTACCCAAATGGCATTGTATCTCTTTGTAGTGCGCGATAGTCCTACGATAAAATCCATAGAGATCAATTCCCACTTCCATTCTGGGATAGGTAGAGGCTGCAATAATCCAGTAGGATGTCTACGATCAATCTTCACTTGCTAGCATGTCAAACACCGTGACACGTACTCTGCCACGTCTTGTTTCAAACCTCTCCACCAGTAGTTCTTTCTCAAATCTTTGTACATCTTCATGCTACCAGGGTGGATATCATAGTTTGACTTGTGAGCCTCAGCCAGAATAGTTTGTCACAGATCGGCATTGTCCGAAATGCAAAGACGACCCTTGAGCAATAAGGAACCATCCTCCTTGATTGAGAACTCTGATCTGATGCCTTCAGTTACATCTTGACGAATCTTGGTTAGCGCCGAGTCTTTCATCTGTAGCTCGTGGATGTGCTCAAATATCACCGGTCTCACTGATATGTTAGCCAAGAAGGCTCCTGTAGCTTACGACTCAATTTTAGCATCATACAGTGCTAGATCTTCAAATAGTTTCCATCTGTACATACCCAAAATCAAACTAGTCAACTGAGTTGAACCCTTCCAACTCAAAGTATCGGCCACTATTTAACTCTTTCTGTGTGAACAGGTATCTGAGGCTCTTATGTTCGGTGAAGATCTCAATGGTCTCACCGTATAAATAATGTCGCCAAATCTTTAGTGCAAAAATGATCGCTGCCAGTTCCAAGTCATGTGTTGGGTAGTTCTTCTCATGCTCTTTCAACTGTCTTGATCCGTATGCTATCACCTTTTTGTGTTGGTTTAGCACGCAACCCAAACCATTGTGCGAAGCATCATTGTATACCGCGAACCCTCCACTGCCTGAAGGAATCGCTAACACTGGAGCTGAAGTGAGTCTCGTCTTGAGTTCTTGAAAACTCTTTTCGCACGCTTCACTCCACTCAAACCTTGAATCCTTCCGAGTAAGTCTAGTAAGAGGTCCTAATATTTTTGAAAACCCCTCAACGAAACGTCGATAATAGCTAGCTAGTCTAAGGAAACTACGGACATCGGTCATGGTGTTTGGTTGTTCCCAATTGAGCACTGCTTCTATCTTAGTTGGATCTACTGTAACACCATGCTTTGAAATGACGTGTCCCAAAAAGCTAGCTTCCTCTGACCAAAACTCGCACTTGTTGAACTTGGCGTACAGTTGGTGGTCACATAAGGTTTGTAGAGCAATCCTCAAGTGTTCTTCGTGTTCTGCTTCTGATTTGGAATATATTAGGATATCGTCAATGAACACGACGACACAGGAGTCCAGGTGCGGATTAAACACCCAATTCATCAAATCCATAAACGACGTCGGCGCGTTCGTCAACCCAAACGGTATCACTAAGAACTCATATTGTCCATACCATGTCCTGAATGCAGTCTTTTGGATGTCCTCTGCTTTTAACTCTCAACTGATGGTATCCAAATCTCATATCAATCTTAGAAAAGTATCTCGCTCCTTGTAGTTGATCAAATAGGTCATCTATCCTAGGCAAAGGATATCGGTTCTTTATAGTGAGTTTATTCAACTGTCAATAGTCAATTCACAGCCGCATTGACTCATCTTTCTTCTTCACAATTAAGACCGGTGCTCCCCATGGGGACACGCTCGGTTGTACAAATCCTTTGTCCATGAGCTCTTGTAACTACTCTTTCAACTCCTTCAACTCAGTAGGAGCCATTCTATATGGTGCTTTCGAAATAGGCTCTGTTCCTGGTGCTAAGTCGATGGCGAATTCTACTTCTCTCTCTAGAGGTAGTCCTGGTAAATCCTCCGGAAATATATCTTCAAACTCTCGTACTATGGCTATCTCTGAGATAACATTCTTCTCTTCCTTATCCTCCTTTAAGAATGCCAAATAACTGTTGCATCCCTTTCGGATCAAGCGTTCTGCCCTGACTGCAGAGATAAGTGGCATGTGCTTCATTCTCACTCCTCGAAATCGAAATGATCTCCTGGTGATAGGTCTAAAGATGACGACCTTGTTCTTGCAATCTACTGTCGCACAGTATTGGGACAATCAATCCATGCCAAGGATCACATCGAATCCTTGCGTGTCCAATAATATTAATTTTGCATTCAGTTCATAGATGTCCCCATCATGAATACTCACTACTACTGATTTGCAAATTAACTCTGTGTCCACTAACTCTCCAGTCGGGATAGATACTGATAGGACAAAGTCCAACATCTCCAGAACAATCTCCATTCTTTCGCAAACCTCAGAGTAACAAAGGAGTGGGTAGACCCTGGGTCTATCAACACTCGTGCTTCACATGCTACATAGCATCCTTTTTCATAGACTTGTAACGTACCTGTAACACATATGTATACATATATAGCACATACTTTATTTAGAAATTTTAATGCACAAATGCGCCTTCTCTATCTAAAATTGTATTAGTCAAAACTCTTTATTTAAAAGGAATCTCACCTTGGATGACATCATGTACGTTTCTTGCTTCTTGAGCGGTGACTACGTAGGCTCTCCCTTGCACGACCAGCTTCCTTGCTTGTATCGGTCATGGCACTGAAGTTGAAGTCGTCTTCCCTTTGTTCACCTCAAGACAATCCTTGATCAGGTGGCCCACCTTGCCACATCTAAAACAGCCCCGAGTACCCATCCTACAGTCTGCCGTTTTGTGAGACTCGCCACACTTGGCACAAGAATCACGAGGTGTGAAAGAAGCTGCTCGCGAGAAACCCTGTGTAATTATAGCTCCGATAGTGATGGCAAGGCTCTCGTAATGTATCGGTCTCCCTGATGCAAGGAATGAAAATCTCTGTTGGTTGCTCTGCTGCGCTGGTCTCCCATCATCTCCTGAGAACGGTAGTCTCTGGTTGTGGGCTACGAATCTCAGCTTTTTATTCACTGGCTCGTAGTTCCCCATTCTACTCTGCTCTGTGTTTCCTCTTCCCTGTTGCTCTCTCTGGCAATATTTATTATTATTTTCTTCCTCTACTACGAGCGCCTTGCTCATGACCTCTCTATAGGTCCTCATCTGGAATGGGGCCACTCCTCCCCTCACGTCTGGTCTCAACCCTTGCTGAAACTTCTTCGCCCTCATCATCTCTGTGATAACATAGTCGGGCGCGAAGCGAGCGAGTCGCATAAATTCCACTCCATACTCTCTCATTGTCATCTTCCTTTGCACGAGTTGCAAAAATTAGATCTCCATCTGATTCCGCACAACTTCTGGGAGTACTATTTGTTGAACTCCTCAACGAATTCATCCCACGTCCAGGGCATATTTGGGATCTCCTAAGCCCTAGTCTATGAAACAGACTTCCACCAAGGCTCAGCCTCTCCATCTAACATGTAGGCTGCCCAACGGATGCTCTCATCTTCCATGCATGTCAGCACGCTAAATACTTTCTCCATCTCACTCAGCCAATTCTCAGCTGCCATGGTGTCTGCCTGCCCTGCAAAGCTAAGAGGTCTCATCCTCCTAAACTCGGTAAACGTTGAAGCCACTGGCAGTGTAGGTCCTACTGGAGGAGTAGGTGGCTAATGTTGCTCGCGGGCAGTATGAGCTGCCAAGGATGCTACCTGTTGTGTCATGGCAGTCACCATGGTTTCCATAGTGAGCATCATCCTCTTACGCTCCTCTCTCTCCTCATTTCTTTCTCTGATCCTTTCTTGTTCTCTTTGATCCCAATCCTGACGATCGCGATCCTAGTTCTCTACTTGTCTACTACCACTACCCTCTGGGCCTCTCTATTCCCCATAGGCACTCTGTTTGTAGGAGAGATGTACCCACTTCCACTATGCAAATTTCTACTTTGGCCGCCCCTAGGTCGGTCCCTTCCCCTAGAAGACATTGACGGCTGTATTTGAAACTAAAGTTTCGTTAGTAGAAGTCCCTATGCTCTGATAAAAGGAATTATTGTCAGAATTTCTAAAAGAAACTGCTTTGATACCAACTATGACAGCCCGGATTTTGACACCCCGAAACCCGTGCCATCAGCACTATCCTCCAGATCGCGCCCCATGGCTATATATGGAACATTGGTATAACAGGCAATAATAAATGAAAATGAAACAATAATCACAAGATGCAGAAGCAAAATACTATTCTAAGTATAAACTCAAAATATAGTTCTACCTTCATGCCACTGCATGAACAGAGAACCGATCCGAACCATCGGTGATAAACAGATCACCCCAGATGGTTCGCCTAAAAGAATTATCTCTACCTTAATTACATTGTTTATCAAAAAGGCTTGACATACCAAGTCGTACAATTGTACTCTCAAAATCTCCCTCAAAGTATACAGCGGAGTCTCTTAGAAGAAGTCCTCAGGAGAGGGCTCTAAATCGTCTCCGGGTACAAAGTCCAAACCACTCGGATCAGCTTCACCTGAAGCCTTAGCCGCCGCTAGCACTGGACCTGCGACATATAGTCTAAAAGGGTGAGCTACATCCTAGCTCAATAGGGAACAACACAATGAACATATAAGTCAAAACTCACATATATTCCATGATATTCTTAGCATGATGTATGTATGAACTTGCTGGAAAATAATTTAAATGATTACAATATGCACTGAAGTTTACTGGTGGTTTACTTGTTTCATTTACTATCAACTGATCATGAATTACACTGAATAGGCCTAAAGCAAACTTAAATCTTCAACTTAAGTAATCCCCAAGCAATATAGCATCGAGCCCCGATGGAATACCCTCCATCGTCGTCTAAATAGATAGTTGTTATATGTATTCCCTGGGAATACTACCCAAGCCCCTTTCTCATAGGCGGCGAGGTTAAATCTCATCTCAACTTTCCTAGGATGTGCTTACTGTGTACGGATAAACCTCCGTACCGGTGTATGGATTGGCCGCCGTACCGGTCACGGATATTTTGCCTAGTCAGTCGTGGGTATCCCGCTACATCGGTGGGGTATTCTGATCAAACCTTAAATAATAAAAATATCATGTGCTTTACACATAGTTATTCACCGTGTAATGTGCTACTGTATATCAATTAGGCCTTATCAGTCATTATTCAATCTTACTTACATCCCTGGGATGTCTAGATTACTCGCATCTCACTGATGCCTTTATCACTTTCTCATCCCCTGGAGATGCCTCATTTTCATTTGCTTACTTGGTCTCAGTTACTTGCATCACACTGATGCCTTTATCACTTCCTCATCCCCTGGGGATATCTCATTCCCATTTACTTTCTTGGTATTACACACACACCCTTTTTATAAAGATTTACACAGTTAAAATATTTTCAATTTGAATTCTATATCACTACATACATACTCTTGCAATTAAAGTACATGTTCAAGGTGTTCCCTACCTCAGGTCTCTGAAGGTCCAAGCATCAAGGTCCCACACGGCTCCTTATGCTTGCTCTCACACGTACCACCTATGGTACACCATAATATTTGCAACAATCACTAAAGATGCTATAGGGAAGGTCCAAGACCCTCCATGAACCTCAAGGTCCAATTAAAAAGGCAACTAAAACTGTCAAAATCGATTAATCGATCTCTAAAATCGATTAATCGAACCCTAAATCGATTAATCAATTCCCAAAATCAATTAATCGAAATCCAAAATTGATTAATCAAATTTCCCAAAATGGTAAATCGATTCTCAAATCGAGTAGTCAAAAATCCAAAAATGATTAATCGAAATAAAAAATCGATTAGTCGATTTTCCCAAGTCTTAATTCTCCAGCCACTGGAGGTTCTCAGTCGATTAGTCGATTTCTAAATCGATTAATCTAATTCAAAATCGATTAATCGAAATTCAGATCGATTAATCGATTTCGGGCTTTTTAGCCTTTTCAACTTCTTGACCAAAATCGATTAATCGATTTGGAAAATCGATTAATCGATTTGGCCAGAACTCAGCCCCTTCTCGGGCTGTTCTTCCAAATCCCTTTCTTTTCTATTTTCTTTCTTTTCTATTCATTTAATCATAAAAAATCTTATGCATTTAATTCTAACAAAACTTACCTCAAATCAATCTCTAATGGATTAAATATCTTGGTTGGAATGGCTACGGTTCCAGCTTTGGCTCCAACGAATCCAATTGCGTTGAATTCGACATTTATTACTCGATCTACTCTTGATTTGCATTCATTGCATTGGCACCTAGCCGTCACTCTCTCTCCTTAGTCTCTCTCTCTCTCTCTCTTCTTAACTCTCCCACCAACCAAACAAAAGAAACCTAGGTTATTAAAACCCTTATAACCTCTTCTTTAGCTTTGGTGTCAAGCACATACACCAGAGATAAGTGTATGTGACCCTTAACTAACACTCATATCCCCATACTTGGGGTATACATATATCTCGTTAGTGCATTAACTTCATGAGTCTACTGTTTGACCATCACTTGGTCAACCTACAACCAATCGGGCACGGATCCTGAGGTCACTATTTTATGCTCAATTTTTTGAGATATTACAACCATACTCTATTTACGAACGATTGGGGCTAAAGATATGAGGCCTACTTCGGTAACTCTTTAATTAGCCGATAGATCGGAAAGAAGGTCTCCAAGAATTATTGAAGATGTAATGGTTAGGGTCGACAAATTTATTTTTCCTGTCGATTTCCTGGTGTTAGATATGGAACCGAGTTCAAAATCTCTAATGCAAATTCATGTTATACTCGGTAAACCATTCTTTGTCATGACCAATGCTTGTATAAACTGTAAAATCGGGGTAATAGAAGTCTCTTTTGGAGATATGTGAATCCAATTAAATGTCTTCACTGCAGCCAACCAAATGGCTTCAATAGACGATGAGGAATGCTTCAGCATAGATGAAATTAAAGAATTAGTAGAGGAAGCACTACCTCTAGTCTTATCAAAGGATGTGCTTCTGACTGCATTATGGTATACGGACTTGGAAGGACTAGACCACCAACTGAAGGAGGCAATTTATCTGATGGACATTTCTATTTGTGAACTCCAATCCAAAACTTGGAAGCCATGGATAGAACCTCTACCCGTTATTTTCAATGAACTGTTACAACCATCTATCCAAAAATTACCATCCTTTGATTTGAAACTACTTTCTGATACCCTTAAATTCGCTTTTCTTCGGCCTAATGAAACTCTCCCAGTAATTATTTCATCTGCTCTCAACAAGGAACAAGAGAGTAGGTTATTAGCCACACTTGTAAACTATAAGCATGCAATAGGATGGACTGTCGCTGATCTTAAAGGGCTTGACCCCTCGATATGTATGCATCATTTTCATTTGGAGGACAATGCTAAAACTACACAAGAAAGTCAGCGGCGGTTAAATCCAAATATGAGGGAAGTTGTTCAAAAGGAAATTGTAAGACTACTAGATGCAGGTATTATTTACCTTATTTCTGGCAGTGAGTGGGTGAGTCCCATCTAGGTAGTCCCAAAGAAATTGGGGATTACTATGAAAGAAAATGCAGTCGATAAGTTGGTACCATTATGCGAAACCACGGGGTGGCGTGTATGCATTGCCTTTCGGAAGCTCAACTCAATGACTCGCAAGGATCATTTTTCATTACCCTTCATCGACCAAATTTTGGAAAAACTTACGGGTCAGGAGTACTAATCCTTTCTAGACAGATATTCAAGGTATAATCAAGTTCTGATCTACCCAGAAGACCAAGAGAAGATTACCTTCACGTGTCATTTTGGAACGTTTGTTTATCGTCGCATGCCCTTTGGGTTGTGCAATGCTCCTCCAACATTCCAAAGATGCATGATGACAATCTTTTTCGATATGATAAACAAGTTTCTTGAAGTATTCATGGATGACTTTTTGATATTTGACCGAACTTTCGATTCTTGTCTTGATCATCTTGCCCTCATCTTAGAACGATGCGAAGAAACTAATTTAGTGTTACATTGGGAGAAGAGCCATTTTATGGTTCAAGAATGAATGGTCTTGGGGCATATTGTCTCTAAAAGAGGAATAGAAGTTGACAAGGCTAAAATCAATGTAATAGCAAATCTACTACCACCAACTTCGATATGGCATATTCAATCTTTCCTTGCCCATGCCGGCTTCTATCACCGTTTTATCAAAGTTTTTTCTAAAATCTCAAGACTACTATGCCACCTTGTGCAACCGTGGGAATCAAGACAATCCCGTCGTGACGATGCGCTCCCTAACGAAAATATAGAGTTCCCACCCAGAGTTTCGTTGTCCCGGGATACCTAGTTCATTTTTATGAGCACGGAAGTGCTAAAAAAATATGACTCTGAATCCGGTCCACACCAAAGGCTCTTGGGTAGGGGCTTCAGTTATCGATCGGGAAGGTGTTAGGCACCCGATCAACCCGCTTAACGCGGTCTCTACTAATGGCCAAAAATAAAATAAAGCAAAAAAAAGGAAAATAGCTTCCTCTTACCCAAATGGGCCTCCAATTCTATTTGTGCTCCTCCGTTCCTACTAAAAATTCGGCGGCGTAACGACAAAAATGAGAAGGTAGGAAATGCCAAAAAAGAGATAGGAGAAGAAAGGGGAGAGCCGGAGCTCTCGGGCCCTTGTAGTACCATAGGAGAGCCTTGCGTTGGCTTAATTTGATGAGCTCTTGAAGGCTTTGTATGGTGGAAAGTGGGGTTCTAACTCTTAAGGCTTGCTAACTAAGAGGTAGAGAGAGAAAGTGAATGGGTAGCATATACCTAAACTAAGGGATCTAAGGTGAAAAATATCACTCAAAGGAGGTTTTGGAATTCTAAAATTTGTATGGGAAGGGTTCACCAAAGGGAGACAGATCTTCTCACTTTAAGCTCTTTCTCTCTTAGGCCAAAATTCTCAACCCTTAAACCAAGGGGTGGGGGGCTCTATTTATAGGAAATGGGTGGGTTAGGAGGGTGTTTAGATGCTAATCAAGATTAGGAATTAGGTAATCTAACATCTAAGGTTTCCTAGGGTTTTTAGGGCCTTGAAATGTGTGAGAAGGTCCTCCAATGGTGGATGATGGGGTGAGGCCTTAAGCCACTTGAAGGGTTACAAATAGGTAGTGAATGGGTGCAACAAAACTATCAAAACACACTCCAAAGATCAAGGTGGTCAGCCAGTCAAACCCCAAACACGAAATTTGGGATAAAAACTAGAGGTTACTGTTCATTTACCTGGCATAATTATTAATTGTGCTAGGCAAATATACAGTAAAAGAATACTGAACAGTGCCTGGAAGTTAGCTCGCGAGGGTAGGGCCCACCTTTAAAACTGGCGCAACTACAGGCTTAAAATCTGGGAGAAATAGCCTAGCGCAACTATTAGTTGTGCCAGGTAAACTCACAATTGGCATAACTATTAGTTGCGCCTGGCCATTTCTGGGGAGAAAATGGCCTGGCGTAACTATTAGTTGCGCCAAATCCCTAGGGGGCCACATGAAATTACACTTCTGCCCTCCGAGCTCGGTTTGCCATATCTTTTGATGTATACCTCTGATTGGGGTGATTCTTAGACTGTCAAAAGGCTGACGACCTCTACTCTTTAATGGTATGGGACTCGATCACCGTAAAGGGTTGTAGCTAGTTTCGGTGCACCCCTCCCCATTTCATTATCCGAGAAGGTTTGGTTTGGGGTTTGGAAGGGGTTCTAAGGGTCGGGATTGGTTTCTAAAGGCTCGAGGTAGGTTCCTAAGGGATCTAGGGTGATTCTTAAAGGTTTGGGATGATTCCTAAGGGTTCCATACATGCCATCAAAAGCTCAAAAATGCACCTCTCTTAAAATATGTTTCGATCAAGCCTTGGGCCAAATTTGGGGGTCTACAGATGCCCCTCTTTGGTATCCGATCACTAGTGATCGTATGCCAAAGAAAAGAGACATCCAAAGAGGCCCAAGGCATTACTGATGGGTCCGCTGTATTCAGAACAAACTTCAAACAGCAGGTGAGTAATATGGTGAGAAAATGAAAGCCCTGGGGTTTCAGGCTAAACATTCGTTTCTTGAGGTAATAGGTTCCCAAGCGCTTAGCGACATTAGTGGGCATAACCGAGGTGGAATGAGTTGAGAAAGCCCAATAGCTAGGAAAAATGTTCGCCTCTCGAGTTGCGAAAGCCCGTTAGTCGAGAAAAATGTCCGCTTCTTGAGATGATTTGAAGGTGATTGATATTCGAGATTTATTCTGAATAAAATAGTTTCGTAAGTAAGAGGGGTGATTGACCCACATTCAAAGATAGGCGCGAAGTAAACATACGCAAGGCTCCATAGTTTGTGTCCAATCCTACAAGGCATTTGATGACCTCATTGGATTATTCACGGGTGCTCCTGCTGAAAGCAGGGTTCGAGATCTTTGGGCGAACCCATCGATCCCAAAGTTTATTTAACATGACCACCCGAGCGAAGTGAATAGATGTCACAACACTTTTTAAGAGTAAGTGGTATTTTTCTTAAAGCATGTCTCAACTCAGCATGACCTAGAGTATCCAGTTTCGAATTCCTTGAACAGATGCAGCCAAACATTGGGTACTCCCAAAAGGAGGCATCCAATCCTGCTCTCTGTTGACAATGATCAAAATCATCAATTAACTATGCATAATCATGCACCCAGTGGGGATAATAAGCAACAACAAAGGTGATGGAAGCCCCGACCTGGACCAGCTCGGGTACAATTTACGGGGACAAACGACTATCATACGGATGCCCAGACGCATGGCGTACACTTTACAGGGATACCGCTGCCCATACAGATCATAAGCCTACAGAAAATAAAAGGGAAATGAACCCTTCTGAATACATGGTTGCACATAGTTTGATTGATATATAATCTCATTCTTAACAAGTTGGTTTCAACCAACGATTGACCTTTTCCAACGGAGAATTTGAAGCTTAAGACACTTAAGTTCATATGAATCCAAAACAGAGCGCACATCGCAAAGATTTAGCAGTGGAGTTGACTCGACCGAAACATTGGTTGTTTGACTAGGACCGACACCGTTGCTCCTACCTTAAAGAAGGATCCAAAGATCCAAGGTGAACCTCTGACTCAGGACTTTAATGTGGCACAGCTGCATTGCTGATAAAATATTGACATTTTACCGCTTTATGCTTGTGCGTTTCTATGGGGATTCTCTATTTCCAACTATTATTTTGTAATAATTTTTTTGGGATCTTTTCAAACTAATTCATGTGATTTTTTTGGAATTTTGAAGTTATTATTTTATGTGAATTTTTGGGATTTTTCAAACTAGTTCATTTGATTTTTTTGGAATTTTGAAGTTATTATTTTATGTGAATTTTTGGGATTTTTCAAACTAGTTTATGTGACTTTTTTTGGAATTTTAAAGTTATTATTTTATGTGAATTTTTGAGATTTTTCAAACTAGTTTAAGTTATTATCTTTTTGGAATTTTTTTGCTTCTCTATGGGCATTGTCTTTTTTAGACGACAGGACAAACAAACAGAGTGGGGGGGGGGGCGGTCTTCCCATCTGGCCCGTACCAGGCCCAAGACCTGGCCTAAGTGTCTGGCGCAACTATTAGTTGCACCAGGCCACTAGGGGCCTCAAAATAGCCTGGCGCAACTAATAGTTTCGCCAAGCAAAAGGTGGGCACGACTTTGCCTGGCGCGACTATTAGTTGCGGCAGGTTTGGCTGGGGGAATTTAAACAGCCCGAGTTCGGGCTGTGGGGCATCATTTCAAAAATTTCTTCCCCCCCTTCCTCTTTAAAATCGAAAACTGACTTCCTTCTAGGGTTCATTTACATTGCCTTTACGCGTGCCCCATTGCTGTTGCTGTGCTTGTGGATCAATTGCCGGCTCACGCTAGATCAAAGACCCCCTTTTTCTTCCAAGGTAACCATTTAAGACCCATTTTATTTTATTTTTCTCTTTTTTCTTGCAAACGTGATCATGATCTAGCATTTTTAGATGATAAATGGTTTATATTTATTATAAGCATGTTTATTGATAATGTGGTGATGATTTTTCATGAATGATGCCCTATTTTTATTATTTTATGGGTTTTATAATATATATTTTTTTGGTATTTTTATTTGTGCATATAGAAAGGGCTCTATTTTAGGTTTTTATTTTTGTTTTTTCTTGAATGTAAAGCAAGGATATTTTTGGTCTTTGTTTTTTTTGAAAACTAACTAATGAAAGAGGATTCTTCGTCTCTATTTTTTAAGATTAATCAGGAAAACGGGATTTTAATGTTTGGTTTTTATTTTCAAAAATTAACTAAAGAATTTATTTTATATATCTCTTTTGTTGTTGATCGTTTTGTTTTTATGGAAATAAGAGAAAGGGATCTCTTGTTGGTTTATTTTTATTTTATACAAAGGAAAGATTTTTTTTGTTTGATTTTGATTGTAGAAGCCTAAAGGAAGGATTTTTTTTTTGTGTTTAACTAGCTTAATTTTCGAAGATAGAAAGGGAAATTTTTGTTTTATTGTTTTTTTTTTTTTTTTATTTTTTTTTTTTTTTTTTTTGAAGACAAAAGAAGGGGATTTTTTTGCATTTGTTCTATTTTCGAAAGCAAAGGAAAGGGGCCCTCTCTTTTTTCTTGGTTTCTTGTTTTTCGGCAAACATAAAGAAAGGCCCTCTTTTTTTTTTTAGCGAACATGAAGAAACAACATTTTTTGTTTTCGTTTTTGTGAATACAAAGAAAATGCATTTTTTTGTTTTTGTTTTTGTGAATACAAAGAAAATGCATTTTTTTGTTTTTGTTTTTGTGAATGTAAAAGGCATTTTTTTTTGTTGTTGTTTTTTTTTTCAAAGAGCTCGTTGCACGTGTATCTTTGTACTTGACCAGATGTGATTGCCTTTTGTTGCCCCAGTATGTCAGGTGTTAAGCACTGATTTTTATCACTTTCTACCCCTTTAAACCTGGCTTTTGCTGAGCCTTAGAGTAATTAATAATTATTTTTAGTGATGTTTGCCAGCAAAGGGTTAATTACATCCTTAGTGCAGTTTTCAATTAAGAAGTGCCAATAAGGAGTTTTCAACCATTTAAAAGCAATTTCAGAATTTCACTCCCGAATAGCTGCAGCTTTGATGCACCTGAGCAGATTTGATGTTGGGTAGTTGCACTTGATGGAGAGTAAACCTCTTAAGTTGGAACATGAGAGTATAAAGCATTTGGCTGCACACCATCTAGCTGCGTGCACACGAAAGCATACTCAAGCAGACCAAAGAGCCCTCTGCAGCTATCTAGTGTGCACTTGAGCTAAAGAGGATCCTCAGCTGGTGCATATGGTTCAAATACATTCATCAGCAAAAGAGACTTGAGCAGGCCAATATTCAGCTGAGCATGCAAGTGCAGCAATACAAAGGAGCAGTAGCAGTTTTGCTACATGGTTCACCAGCAGCACTAGTGTTTCCAACTGCAGTAGCATTCGCTCGAAATTGTGATCAACACATCAACTCATAGCAGCTGAACCTCAAGCTGCAACTCAAGGCATGCACCTTGCACCTATCGAACTTACCATCTGATCCTATCGACTGCTAAGGCCATCTTCCCATGCATGTAACCTATCAATAGCCTCAGCTCATTAAGCATCCATCCTATCGAATGGTTCACAGTGCTGCAATGTGTACAATTCGAGCAGTTCATATAGCTGCACAACTGCACCTATCGAATGGTTGTTTGAACCTATCGTGTAATAACCCGAAAAAAAAAAAAAAAAAAAAGCACGTCAAACGAGGACCTCGGGATCCGTGCCCGATTGGTCTTAGGTTTGACCATGAGATAGTTCATTGATAAACTTATGGTGAGATGAGCGAATGTGATGTGTGAACCAGTGTAGAAGAGTGGAGAGATAGAGGAGTGTGTAGAGTGGCATACACTGATGGGTGTGTATGTGCTCCACACCGAGAAAAGAGATAAGATAAAAAGGGTTGAAAACCCTAACTTTCATGTTTTGGTGGTTGAGAGAAGTAAAGAAGAGAGAGAAAGAGAGAGGAGTAAGAGAGGAGTTATTGTGGGTGATTGGAAGAAGGATTCAAGCATTAAAGAGGCCGGATTTGACGCAAGGAATCCGTTAGAAACCAAAGCTGGAACCCTAGCCTTCCAACCCTAGATTTGAAATCAACTTGAGATCTATTCAAGGTAAAATTTTTGTAAATAAGATGTATAGATTATAGGGGTTAAGTTGCAGTAAAATGTGGGTTAAATCATAGGATAATGGCTTAGAAAAATAGAAGAAAAAGTATGGAAAAAGATTGGGAAGAACAGCTCGAAAGGGGCTGAATCTGACAATTTCGATTAATCGAAATTGGGTTTCGATTAATCGAAATTGGCCAGGAAGTTGAAGAGTCAGAGGACCCGATTTGATTAATCGAATTGATTTCGATTAATCGACTTTGATTCGATTAATCGATTTGGGAATCGATTAATCGACTGAGAACCTCCAGTGGACCCCAGGGGTTGGAGGAAATAACTTAAGGAAAAATCGACTAATCGAAATGGGATTTCGATTAATCGATTTTGGTTTCGATTTGGAATCGATTAATCAGCTTGTGAAACTCGACTATTCGAACAGTAAAATTACTTTGCGAAAAGAAGGATTTCGATTAATCGAAGTTGGATTCGATTAATCGAATGAAAACTCGACTATTCGAACAGTAAAATTGCTTTGCGAAAAGAAGGATTTCGATTAATCGAAATTGGATTCGATTAATCGAATGAAAACTCGACTGTTCGAACTGAGAATGGACTTTGCGAAAAGGAGGATTTCGATTAATCGAAATTGCTTCGATTAATCGATATTGACCTTCGATTAATCGATTTTGGAAATCGATTAATCGAATCAGATTCGATTAATCGACTTTGGAATTCGATTAATCGACTGTAGTAAACTATGTTGACTTTTGGTTTGACTTTAAGATTCTTGGGGGATCTTATGCCTTCCTTATTGCATCCTTTGCGATGTGTTTTACCTGTTATGTGGTACCATAGGTGATGCGTGCGTGGACTGGTGCACAAGGAGTCACGTGGGACCTTGATGCATTGATCAAGTGAAGACTTGAGGTAGGGAACACCTTGAACATGTACCTTATTTTACAAGAGCATGTATGTAGTGATATAAATTTCCATTCAAATATTTTTACTGCTTAAAGAATTGTGAAAAGTGTGTGTGTGATATTCATAAGAGTAAACTAATGAGCCATCCCCAGGATGAAGAGGCAAGAGAAAGAGCATCGTGTGTCTTTGCAAGTAAATGGATACATCCCAGGATGTATCCAAGGATTGAATCATGCTTGATAGGGCCTAACTGATATAAGATAGCACACTTACACGGTGAATAACTATATGTAAGGCACCGATATTTTTGTTATTTGAGGTTTGATAGGTTACCCCACCGGCGTGGCGGGATATCCTGACCCGACACGGCGGGATATCCGTGACCGATCTGTTGGTAAAAACCGTGAGGCGGTCACGAGGCTTATCCGTACATAGTAAGTACACCGGTGTTGGTTGAGACAAGTGAAACCCGCCACCAATCCCGGGGAAAGGGGCTTGGTACTATATGGTATTCCTGTGGAATACATTAAAACTGTCTATATAGATGACGATGAAGGGTATCTCATCGGGGCTCGATGCTATATTGCTCGGGGATTACTTAAGTTGAAAGTTTAAGTTTTGCTTTAGGCCTTTTCAGCATTATTCATGAGTAAATGAAAACATAAGTAATCAACAGTAAAACGAAATGCTTTTTAAATTGTTTCATTAACAACTGCATAGATACATCATGCATGGCATATCATGGAATACATGTGAGTTATAATTTATATGTTCAAACTGTGTTTGTTCCCTATTGAGCTAGGATGTAGCTCACCCTATAGACTATACGTCGCAGGTCCACTACTAGCATTGCAGCCGGCTTGAGGGAGCCACCTCCAGAGGACTTCTTCTAGAGGACTCTGCTGTGCGACTTTGAGGAGTTTTAGTTGGAGATTGTACGGCTTGGTATGTCAAGCCTAGTTTTTGATTAAACCTTGTGTATATGGATATCAGAGTATTCTTTTGGGCGAACCATCCATGATGATGGTTATCATCGATGGTTCGGATCGGTTCTCCCTTCATGCAGAGGCATGAGGGTAGAACTGTCTTTTGAGAAGTGTTTTTATGTAGATTTAAATTCCGCAAGTTGTTCTTATTTATTTTATGCTTGATATACCAGTGTTCCGTGCATAGTTGAGGGGCACGGTCAAGATGATCGTGCTGATGGCACGGGTTTCGGGGTGCCGAAATCCGGGCTGTCACATATCGCAACCTATCGAATGGTTGCTAGAACCTATCGAGCATCCTGTTGATAGGTTCTGATGCCTGAATCAACCTGTCAAAAGGTTCTGATGCTGAAAATAAACATATCGAGCATCCTGTCGAATGGTTGAATGAACCTGTCGAGCTCTTGTTAGAACTTGTCGAGAACCTACCGAATGCATACCTGAAGCCCATCCAACCTATCGAACAGATGCCTAAACCTGTCAAGATCGAAGTTCTGAAGCTCCAACCTATCGAGGCATGGGTTCCAGCCATCTATTTCACACTTTAGGGATATTTTGGAGATTCCAATGCTTCTAGGGTTGTCACAGTTGGTATCAAAGCTATTTTCTTTTAGCAATTCTGACAAGGGTTCTTTCGTCAGAACATAGGGGCTTCTGCTAACGAAACTTTAGTTTCAAATGCAGCCGCAATGTCAGCTAGAGGGAGAGGCCGACCAAGGGGAGACCATCAAAGGAGTTTACGTAGTGGAGATGGTTACATCTCTCCTACAAACAGAGTGCCTTTAGGAGGTAACGAGGCCCCAGGGGGCAGTAGTAGCAGACAGCATGAGGAAGAGGATCGAGATCATCAGGATCAAGATCTGAGAGAGCAAGAAAGATTGAGAGAAAGACAAGAAGATAGAGAAGAGCGACAAAGGATGATGCACACTATGGAGACTATGGCAGCTGCCATGGCACAACAAGCAGCATCCTTTGCAGCTCATGCATCAAGAGAACAGCAGCCACCTACACCACCTGTAGGACCTGCGTTGCCTTTGCCCTCATCTTTTACAGAATTTAGGAGGATGAGACCTCCTTCATTTTCTGGGCAGGCAGACACAATGGCCGCTGAGAACTGGCTGATGGAAATGGAGAAAGTCTTTAGCGTGCTAACTTGCACGGAAGACGAAAGTGTAAGATGGGCAGCTTACATGTTGGATGGGGAGGCTGGGCCTTGGTGGAAGTCCGTGATACGGACTCGGGCTCAGGAGACCCCAGAGTTGCCATGGACTTGGGAGGAGTTTGTTGAGGAGTTCAACAAACAATATTTTCCGGAAGTGGTGAGGAATCAACTTGAGATACAATTTTTGCAGTTAGTACAAGGGAGAATGACAGTAAGAGAATACGGGGTAGAGTTTCTACGACTTGCCCGTTTTGCTCCGGACTACGTCCATCGAGGTGATGAAGTCCAAGAGGTTTCAGCAAGGTTTGAAGCCTGAGGTTAGGGGAGGCGTAGCTCCATTCCAGCTGAGGACCTATGAAGAGGTCATGAGCAAGGCGTTGGTTGTAGAGGAGGAGAACAATAACAGATATAGACAGAGGGAGCAGCAGAGAGGAGGAAGTGAACAAGGAAGAACGGGACACTATGAACCGGTGAATAAAAAGCTGAGGTTCATGGGCCAGAATCAGAGACCACAGTTTCAAGGGGGTTTCGGAAGACCGGCGCAACAGCAACAACAACAACACCAACAGAGGTTTCCATTACTTGCGTCGGGGAGACCTATTCGCTATGAGAGCCCTGCCATGTCTACTGGCGCCACTATCACACAGGGTTCTCGTACTGTTTCTTCCGCACCTCGGGAGACTTGCGCAAAGTGTGGCAAGCCTCATAGGACGGTGGGTGAATTGGGAACTAGGGGCTGTTTCCGATGTGGCAAGGTGGGCCACTTGATCAAGGATTGCCCCGAGCCAGATAAGAGAAAGACGGTTTCAGTTGCAGCACCACGACCAATTCAAGCAAGGAAACCGATCATCCAGGGGAGAAACCTATCGATGACCATCCAAGGTGAGATTCCTTTTAAAATCAAAGAAACATTTTCATTTCATTAAAACTTTAGATAGAGAAGGAGCATACATTAGGAATTGAATAGATTATTTTCTTGTATACAAAAAGTTGTATATAAATTGAGGGTGTAAATTGATGTGTAGATTATTGTATGTGTATGTATACTATAGGTACTCTAAATATATATGAAAAAGGATGCTTGGTGGATATGACGCCGAGTGTTGATAGACCCCGGGTCTACCCACTCATTCGCACTCCACGTTCGCTAAGAAGATGAAGATTGTCCGAGACGTTGGATTTACGTCCTATCGTGTCTATTACCGGAGAGTTAGTAGACACGGAGTTAGCTTGCAAATCCATCATCGTAGCAGTTCAAGATTTGGAGGTGCATGAACTAGAAGCAAAGCTGATACTGTTAGACATGCAAGGGTTTGATGTGATCCTTGGCATGGTGGTTGGCGTTGACATTGTGCAACCGTTGATTGCAAGAACAAGGTAGTTATTTTCGGACCCAACACAAGAAGATCATTTCGGTTTCAAGGAGTAAGGTCGCTATCGACTAACCGATCTCGATGAGGGCCGAGAAAATGATCGAAGTGCAATGGATACTTAGCTTTCTTAAAGGAGGACAAGGAAGAAAAGAACGTCATTTACGAGATAGCGGTTATGCGAGACTTGTTGACGTGTTTCGGAAGAATTGCACAGGATTACCTCCAGAAAGAGAAGGAGAATTCGCCATTGACTTAGCACCAGGAACGGAGCCTATTTCGAAAGCACCTTATAGAATGGCTCCCGCTGAGTTAAAGGAATTGAAGGAACAACTACAAGAGCTTATGGACAAGGGGTTTGTTAGACCGAGCGTGTCTCCATGGGGAGCACCGGTCTTGTTTGTCAAGAAGAAAGATGGGTCAATGCGGCTATGCATTGACTATCGGCAATTGAACAAACTCACTGTGAAGAACCGCTACCCTTTGCCTAGAATAGACGATCTATTCGACCAACTGCAAGGAGCAAGGTATTTTTCTAAGATCGACCTGAGATCTGGGTATCATCAGTTGCGAGTTAAAGCTGAGGACATACAGAAGACAGCTTTCCGGACACGGTATGGACACTATGAATTCCTTGTGATGCCGTTTGGATTAACGAATGCTCCAGCGTCGTTTATGGATCTGATGAACCGAGTGTTTAAACCACACCTGGACTCCTGCGTCGTAGTATTCGTTGATGATATATTGATATACTCCAAATCCAAGACGAAACACGAAGAACATTTGAGGATTGCTCTACAGACGCTACGTGAACACCAATTGTACGCCAAGCTCAGCAAGTGTGAGTTTTGGTTGGAAGAAGTTAGCTTTTTGGGACATGTCGTCTCGAAGCACGGTGTCACGGTAGATCCAGCAAAGATAGAAGCAGTAGTTAAATGGGAGCAACCAAAGACGGAGATGTCCAAGTTTTTCTGGGCTTAGCAGGCTATTATCGACATTTCGTTGAGGGGTTTTCAAAGATATCAGGACCTCTCACAAAGCTGACACGAAAAGATTCAAGGTTTGAGTGGAGTGAGGCATGTGAGAAGAGTTTCCAAGAACTCAAAATGAGACTCACTTCGGCTCCAGTGTTAGCGATTCCTTCAGGCAGTGGAGGATACGCCGTGTACAGCGACGCGTCATACAATGGCCTTGGTTGTGTGCTCAACCAACACAAGAAGGTGATAGCTTACGGATCAAGACAGTTGAAAGAACACGAGAAAAATTACCCGACTCATGACTTAGAACTAGCAGCAGTCATTTTTGCGCTAAAGATTTGGAGACATTACTTGTATGGTGAAACCTTCGAAATTTTCACCGATCATAAGAGCCTCCGATATCTGTTTACACAGAAAGAGCTCAACATGAGACAGCGCAGATGGATGGAATTCCTCAAGGACTACGATTGCTCTATACAATACCATCCAGGCAAGGTGAATGTAGTAGCCGATGCATTGAGTCGAAAAGGTTCAGCTCAGTTAGCTTCTTTGATTTTGGGTATGCACCGATGGAAATTATTGGAAGACTTGGCAACCTATGATGCGAACATTGAGTCAAAGGACACTGGATCCTTTTTGGCTAACATATCAGTAAAGCCAGTGATATTTGAGCATATCCACGATCTACAGATGAAAGATCCAGCGTTAACAAAGATTCATCAAGACGTGAGTGAAGGCATTAGGTCGGACTTCTCAGAAAAAGAAGATGGTTCTTTGTTGTTTAAAGGCCGTCTCTGCATTCCGGACAATGCCGATCTAAGACGAACAATTCTTGATGAAGCCCATAAGTCAAATTATGCTATCCACCCAGGTAACACCAAAATGTACCAAGATTTGAAAAAGAATTTCTGGTGGAGAGGACTGAAACAAGACGTGGCCGAGTATGTGTCACGATGTTTGACTTGTCAGCAAGTGAAGGTTGATCATAGACATCCTGCGGGACTATTGCAACCTTTACCAATACCAGAATGGAAGTGGGAATCGATCTCAATGGATTTCATTGTTGGATTACCCCGTACTGCCAAGAGACACAATGCCATTTGGGTCGTCATAGACCGATTGACCAAATCAGCGCACTTTTTGCCGTACAATACCACATATACTGCAGGAAGACTGGCAGATTTATACATGAAGGAGATTGTAAGATTACACGGGATTCCAAGCAGCATCGTTTCAGATCGTGATCCACTATATACGTCCAAGTTTTGGAAGAAATTTCAAAAAGGAATGGGAACACGACTAGACTTTAGTTCAGCTTTCCATCCTCAAAGCGATGAAGCGTGAACTAAGTAATAGAAGACATGCTCGGGCGTGCATCTTTGGATATGCAAGGATCTTTGGGATGAGTATCTACCGATGCTCGAGTTCGCATATAACAACGGTTTCAAGCGAGCATTGGCATGGCACCGTATGAAGCTCTGTATGGACTGACGATGCAAGTCACCTCTCAATTGGGAGAAACGGTGAGAAGTTTGTATTAGGACCAAATCGCTTGAAGACAACGTCACCGTTGTCCGAGTTATCGAGAAAGGTTGAAGACGACAGAGTAGACGAGAAAAGTACCGGACTAGTGTTGACTACAAAGTGGGCGAGCATGTGTTTGTGAAGGTATCACCTATGAAAGGTGTAATGCGATTTGGCAAGAGAGGAAGTTAAGTCCACGTTATGTTGGACCATTTGAAATTTTAGACGTAGGTGAAGTTGCATATCGCATTGGTTTACCACCGCTATTTGATCGAGTACATAATGTTTTCCACATATCGATGCTCGTGAAAATCGTGAATGATCCGTCTCATGTGTTAGGAAAGCAACCTATAGAGATGTGTGAGGACATGAGCATGATAGAGGAACCAGTGGAAATCTTGGATCGAAAAGAACAAGTACTGCGCACTAAAGTGATTCCCTTAGTGCTTGTTCGGTGGAACAATCATCCAAAAGAAGAGGCTACTTGGGAACGAGAGGTCGATGTGAAGGAACAATATCCAGCCTTGTTTCCAACGACGTGAAAAATTCAATGTAAATCACAAACATATTTGTGAAATCTCCACTATGCTTGAAATTCAATGGAAATTTTGAATCCAAGCTGTCATAAATTGTCAAAAATAGTAAAAGAAAGAAAGAGATAGAAAATCTGGAGAAATTGGGCAAAACCGATTAATCGAATTTCAAATCGATTAATCGATTTGGAATTTCGATTAATCGATTTTGTTCCATTAGTCGGATGCCAAAGGATCGGAAATTTGAAATTGAGTTAAGATAGACAAAGGAGGAATTTTGATCACCGATTTATGATTTCTCGATTTAGGATCGATTAATCGATTTTGAGATTTCGATTAATCGAATATTCTAGAAATGTTGGCAGAAATTGGAGGAAATTTGGAAACATTTTGATTAATCGAAATGATTTCGATTAATCGATTTGAGATTTCGATTAATCGAACTGACAGATTCGATTAATCGATTTTGGATTTCGATTAATCGAAGTGGATTTCGATTAATCGAATTAATTAAGGGATTCTGAAAAATTTGAGAAGTTTCAGCACGATTTCGATTAATCGAAATGGATTTCGATTAATCGACTGGCTCGCGCCAGTGAGCTCAAAGTTTGAAATTTTAAAGCGGATGCGATTTCGATTAATCAAAATGGTTTCGATTAATCGAATTTGGCTTTCGATTAATCGATTTGGGAAATCGATTAATCGATTTTACGCGGTTTGACCTAGTTTTGAATCTCGATTAATCGATTCTGAATTTCGATTAATCGAGCCGAGGCCTATATATATATAAGTTTGGGATTTCATTCCCCATTCAAATCATTTGAGCTTAGGACTTTGGGCGGTTCGACCTCCTTCTTCTTCTCCAACTATCCGACCGGTCTAGGGTTCGATTTTTCCGTCGATTCGCGCCCACAATCTACCGTATTCGCCTTTGAAAACCACGATAAACCCTAGAATCAAACTTTTCCTTTCATTTGAAGTAGATAAACCCTAGATTGAACTATTTTTTGAAATGCCGCCCAAGACTCGCTTGTCTTCGAAAAAGGCAACTTCTAAACTTCGATGCAGCGTGAAACGCCGCACCACCACCACCTACCCCATCGCGGTGAGGACTCCATCACCGTCGAGTCGGAGACCACCTGCAGTTCGACGGCGTCTCTGTGAGTCTTCCCAATCCACCCCATGCCACCACCACCCAACGTGGAGCAACCAAGCAGTGGTGGGCTGCCAAGACCGAATATACCATCGACCCTACCCTTTTCACCGATCCCGACGTGCGCGAGACCCAATGGGCTCAAAACTATATAAACAATGCGGTCTCGGCAATCTTCTCAAACCAATCCGGTTCCTACTACCCTAGATTGGTGAGATTATACTACCAAGGGCTAACCCAAGGCCCTACCGACATCATCATCACCAAGATCGAGGGTCGTCTCTACACGATCACTCGGCGTCACATTCATGAGGTGCTCGAGTGCTACCTCGAGTTCACCCCGGAGACCACCCTATTCCCACCCTTTGTGGAAGACCCCCGATTTGAGGAAGTCATGACCCTCATGACAAATGGCAAGAAGGGGTCGGGCACTTCCATCAAGAGGGTTGATCTTCCACCCTACATGTGGATGCTCGACTCCATAATAAAATGCAACCTTTACCCGATGCGCCACGACACGGAGCGCGTGGACAAAGTGCAACATGCACTTCTACGCGCCTTCGTGGTCGATGGTTTGATGCTACTGTGGTCATCCTAGAAGGGATGAGGTACATCAAGGGCAAATTGATGAAGGGCAACATGAGGCCCAAGGAAAGATGCCCTATGCTCGGCTCATCTCGAGCATGTTGGAGTGCTACTCAGCGAGACATCCTACACCATCTCACCTCACGAGGTGAGGGCTACGGATCAGCGTGAAGAGCGTTCACAAAGTCTTCATGGACCCGCTTCTAACTGCTAAAGCGGACCCTACCAGCTCGGGTCCCGCTCCCGATAGAACCAGCGGCACAGCTGACACCGGCCGCACCGCCACCACCCCCCACCACCGCTGGCCGGGACCCACACCCGCTCTGCCCGCACCCCGAGCCGTCCGTGGGAGGCTACTTCCCAACCCGCCAACACCCACACCACCCGCCCACTCGCGCCCGACTCCTACCTCATCCTACTGGCCGGCCTTGCCTCCATCCGGTCCTACCATAGAGGGCGTGTTGGCGAGAATGGAAGCGAATAACGAGAGGATGAAGCAGGAGAATTGATTTCCTCATGTTTCACACCCTCCGGTTCATCTACCCCACACCTACATGGATATGCTAGCCCAAGAAGAATGGACCCATGGCACCCACCTTTCATCGGGGCCCGGTCTTTGGGGCGCAATTACATGGCCGCGGTGCCTCTACATCCACCGCCGTTCCACCTACCGACGCGCCGCAGCCACCTCCGACTACCCAGATACCACCATCGCCACCACCGCCGCCACCGACAGCTACCACAGCACCACCACCGCCAACCGAGGAGCCTGCTCCAGTACTCAACCAGACTGGAGGGGAGACAGCCTGATTTTTTTTTGTTTATCATTTTGATTGTATACGTGTATAGTTTTGTACGCCAACTTATGTGGCGCTTATATGATTTCAATTATTAATACAAATGAAATTTTTGGACGTAAATGAAAAGTATTTATGAAAAGTTTGGTTGTCTACATTGTTGTATCGTGTAATTGCAAGTTTCATTTAAATTCACACTCTACTCGTAACTATCAGTACCTCAGCGATAATCCACCTCACCTCAGAGTGTGGGGGGGGGGTTGAGATCAGACCACCACACCTTTGGGTGATTTTCGAGGACGAAAATTCCCAAGGTGGGGAGGATGTAATAACCCGAAAAAAAAAAAAAAAAGCACGTCAAACGAGGACCTCGGGATCCGTGCCCGATTGGTCTTAGGTTTGACCATGAGATAGTTCATTGATAAACTTATGGTGAGATGAGCGAATGTGATGTGTGAACCAGTGTAGAAGAGTGGAGAGATAGAGGACTGTGTAGAGTGGCATACACTGATGGGTGTGTATGTGCTCCACACCGAGAAAAGAGATAAGATAAAAAGGGTTGAAAACCCTAACTTTCATGTTTTGGTGGTTGAGAGAAGTAAAGAAGAGAGAGAAAGAGAGAGGAGTAAGAGAGGAGGTATTGGGGGGGGTTGGAAGAAGGATTCAAGCATTAAAGAGGCGGATTTGGCCTTAAGGAATCCGTTAGAAACCAAAGCTGGAACCCTAGCCTTCCAACCCTAGATTTGAAATCAACTTGAGATCTATTCAAGGTAAAATTTTTGTGAATAAGATGCATAGATTATAGGGGTTAAGTTGCAGTAAAATGTGGGTTAAATCATAGGATAATGGCTTAGAAAAATAGAAGAAAAAGTATGGAAAAAGATTGGGAAGAACAGCTCGAAAGGGGCTGAATCTGACAATTTCGATTAATCGAAATTGGGTTTCGATTAATCGAAATTGGCCAGGAAGTTGAAGAGTCAGAGGACCCCGATTTCGATTAATCGAATTGGATTTCGATTAATCGACTTTGGATTTCGATTAATCGATTTGGGAATCGATTAATCGACTGAGAACCTCCAGTGGACCCCAGGGGTTGGAGGAAATAACTTAAGGAAAAATCGACTAATCGAAATGGGATTTCGATTAATCGATTTTGGTTTCGATTTGGAATCGATTAATCAGCTTGTGAAACTCGACTATTCGAACAGTAAAATTACTTTGCGAAAAGAAGGATTTCGATTAATCGAAGTTGGATTCGATTAATCGAATGAAAACTCGACTATTCGAACAGTAAAATTGCTTTGCGAAAAGAAGGATTTCGATTAATCGAAATTGGATTCGATTAATCGAATGAAAACTCGACTGTTCGAACTGAGAATGGACTTTGCGAAAAGGAGGATTTCGATTAATCGAAATTGCTTCGATTAATCGATATTGACCTTGATTAATCGATTTTGGAAATCGATTAATCGAATCGATTCGATTAATCGACTTTGAATTCGATTAATGTAAACTATGTTGACTTTTGGTTTGACTTTAAGATTCTTGGGGATCTTATGCCTTCCTTATTGCATCCTTTGCGATGTGTTTTACATTATGTGGTACCATGGGTGAATGCGTGTGGTGGTGCACAAGGAGTCACGTGGGACCTTGATGCATTGATCAAGTGAAGACTTGAGGTAGGGAACACCTTGAACATGTACCTTATTTTACAAGAGCATGTATGTAGTGATATAAATTTCCATTCAAATATTTTCTTTGCTTAAGAATTGTGAAAAGTGTGTGTGTGTGATATTCATAGAGTAAACTAATGAGCCATCCCGAGGATGAAGAGGCAAGAGAAAAGAGCATCGGTGTGATGCAAGTAAATGGATACATCGAGGATGTATCCAAGATTGAATCATGCTTGATAGGGCCTAAGCGATATAAGATAGCACACTTACGGTGAATAACTATATGTAAGGCACCGATATTTTTGTTATTTGAGGTTTGATAGGTTACCCACCGGCGTGGCGGGATATCCGGTGACACGGCGGGATATCCGTGATCGGTAATGAAACGTGGGCGTAGGCAGTCGGAGGCTTATCCGATAGTAAGTACACCCGGTGTTGGTTGAGACAAGTGAAACCCGCCACCAATCCCGGGGAAAGGGCTTGGGTACTATATGGTATTCGGGGAATACATTAAAACTGTCTATATAGATGACGATGAAGGTATCTCATGCCGGGCTCGATGCTATATTGCTCGGGGATTACTTAAGTTGAAAGTTTAAGTTTTGCTTTAGGCCTTTTTGATTATTCATGAGTAAATGAAAACAAAAGTAATCAACAGTAAAACGAAATGCTTTTTAAATTATTTCATTAACAACTGAATAGATACATCATGCATGGCATATCATGGAATACATGTGAGTTATAATTTATATGTTCAAACTGTGTTTGTTCCCTATTGAGCTAGGATGTAGCTCACCCTATAGACTATACGTCGCAGGTCCACTACTAGCAGTGGCGGCTTGAGGCGATCGTGAGTCGGACCTTGCGGCGAGTTAGAGCCACCTCCAGAGGACTTCTTCTAGAGGACTCTGCTGTGCGACTTTGAGGAGTTTTAGTTGGAGATTGTACGGCTTGGTATGTCAAGCCTAGTTTTTGATTAAACCTTGTGTATATGGATATCAGAGTATTCTTTTGGGCGAACCATCCATGATGATGGTTATCATCGATGGTTCGGATCGGTTCTCCCTTCATGCAGAGGCATGAGGGTAGAACTGTCTTTTGAGAAGTGTTTTTATGTAGATTTAAATTCCGCAAGTTGTTCTTATTTATTTTATGCTTGATATACCAGTGTTCCGTGCATAGTTGAGGGGCACGGTCAAGATGATCGTGCTGATGGCACGGGTTTCGAGTCGAAATCGCGAACTCATGGTTGCTAGAACCTATCGAGCATCCTGTTGATAGGTTCTGATGCCTGAATCAACCTGTCAAAAGGTTCTGATGCTGAAAATAAACATATCGAGCATCCTGTCGAATGGTTGAATGAACCTGTCGAGCTCTTGTTAGAACTTGTCGAGAACCTACCGAATGCATACCTGAAGCCCATCCAACCTATCGAACAGATGCCTAAACCTGTCAAGATCGAAGTTCTGAAGCTCCAACCTATCGAGGCATGGGTTCCAGCCATCTATTTCACACTTTAGGGATATTTTGGAGATTCCAATGCTTCTAGGGCACACATCCCAATGTCCCACACATCTCAGGGATTTATCTCAGGTTTCATTAGCAAATATCAGTGGCTAACAAGGGCATTTTTAAGAGCTACAAAAACACATCAATTGGGCACAAATTTCTGTACATGGGACAGCAGTCCACAAGTGATTTTCCTTGGCCAAAATGAAGACACCTCAGCTGTGCATAACAAAACCAAGTCCTCTACTCTCTGATTGGCTGCAACTCAAGGCACATGGATCGATGCATATGTATAAATACCCATCTATTCTGTTGTTTTTCTTCAGCAAGGAAAGTAGGAACAAAGGAATAGTCTGAGTTCTCCTTAGCTCGTTTAGGTTTAGTTTTAGGTTGTTATTTTCCTTTTTCTCTTCCCCCTTCTGTGACAGCCCGGATTTCGGCACCCCGAAACCCGTGCCATCAGCACGATCATCTTGACCGTGCCCTTTAGCTAAGCACGGAACACTGGTATATCAAGCATCAAAGAGTATAATAAACGAAATTGCGGAATTTAAATCTATATTAATTAACTTCCCAAAAGACAGTTCTACCCTCATGCCTCTGCATGAATGGAGAACCGATCCGAACCATCGATGATAGAAATCATCACGGATGGTTCGTCCCAAAAGAATAATCCCAACTCCTTATGTACATGGTTTTAAACAAAATCAAGGCTTGACATACCAAGCCGTACAAAATCTCTCTAAAAAGCCCTCAAAGTGGCACAACGGAGTCCTCTAGAAGAAGTCCTCAGGAGGTGGCTCCAACTCGTCACCGGCCGCAAGGTCCGACTCGCCGGGATCAGCGTCTCCTGAAGCCTCGGCAGCTGCTAGTAGTGGACCTGCGACGTATAGTCTATAGGGTGAGCTACATCCTAGCTCAATAGGGAACAGACACAGTTGAACATATAAATTATTACTCACATATATTCTATGATATGCCATGCATGATGTGTCTATGCAATTATTGATGAAACAGTTAAAAAGCATTTCGTTTTACTGTTGATTACTTATGTTTTCATTTACTCATGAATGATGCTGAAAAGGCCTAAAGCAAAACTTAAACTTTCAACCTAAGTAATCCCCGAGCAATATAGCATCAAGCCCCGATGAGATACCCATCATCGTCATCTATATAGACAGTTTTAACCGTATTCCCTAGGAATACAAATAGTACCCAAGCCCCTTTCCCCTGGGGATTGGTGGCAGGGTTTCACTTGTCTCAATCAACACCCCTGGGGTGTGCTTACTATGTACGGATAAGCCTCCGCACTGGCCTACGGTTTCGCCGCCGTATCGGTCACGGATATCCTGCCGTGTCAGTCGTGGATATCCCGCCACGTCGGTGGGGTAACCTATCAAACCTCAAATAACAAAAATATCGGTGCCTTACATATAGCTATTCACCGTGTAAGTGTGCTATCTTATATCAGTTAGGCCCTATCAAACATGATTCAATCCTTGGATACATCCCTGGGATGTATCCATTTACTTGCATCACACCTGATGCTCTTATCTCTTTACTTCTTCATCCCCTGGGGATGGCTCATCATGATTACTCTTATGGATGTCACACACACACACTTTTCACAAATTCTTAAGAAATAAACATTTGAATTGAATTCTATATCACTACATACATGCTCTTGTAAAATAAAGTACATGTTCAAGGTGTTCCCTACCTCAAGTCTTCATTTGATCATTGCATCAAGGTCCCACGTGGCTCCTTGTGCACTAGTCCACACGTACCACCTATGGTACCACATAACAGGTGAAACACATCACAAAGGATGCAATAAAGAAGGTCTAAGACCCTCCAAGAATCTTAAAGTCAAACTCCAAGGTCAACATAAATTTTCTCAGTCGATTAATCGAACTCCAAAATCGATTAATCGAATCTGATTCGATTAATCGATTTCCAAAATCGATTAATCGAAAGTCAATATCGATTAATCGATTCTCAAATCGATTAATCGAGATTTTCATTCGATTAATCGAAATTCTCTGTTTCGCAAAGTCGATTCTCAATTCGAGTAGTCGAGTTTTTATTCGATTAATCGAATCCTAATTCGATTAATCGAAATTCTCAGTTTCGCAAAGTCTATTCTCAATTCGAGTAGTCGAGTTTTCATTCGATTAATCGAAATTTTCAGTTTCGCAAAGTCGATTCTCGATTCGAGTAGTCGAGTTCCTAAAATCGATTAATCGATCCCAAATCGATTAATCGAAAACTGAAATCGATTAATCGAAATCCCATTTCGATTAGTCGATTTCCCTCAAGTCCTTTCCTCCAACCCCTGGGGTCCACTGGAGGTTCCCAGTCGATTAATCGATATCCAAATCGATCAATCGAAATCCCAGGTCGATTAATCGAACTCCAATTCGATTAATCAAAATTGGGGTCCTCTGACCTTTCAACTTCCTGGCCAATTTTGATTAATCGAAACCCAATTTCGATTAATCGAAATTGTCAGATTCAGCCCCTTTCGAGCTGTTCTTCTCAATCTTCTTCCATACTTTTTCCTCTATTTTTCTAAGCCATTATCCTATGATTCTAACCATTTTCAACTACAACTTAGCCTCTACGATCTATGTATTTTATTCACAAAAATTTACCTTGAATCAATCTCAAATTGATTTCAAATCAAATGGTTGGAAGGCTAGGGTTCCAGCTTTGCTTTTAGCGGATCCCTCACGTCGAATCCGACATTTATTGCTCGAATCTCCCTTCCTCAACTAGCATTTACTCCTCTCTTTACTTCCTCTCTCTCTCTCTTCTTTACTTCTCTCTCAACCACCAAAAACACACATTTAGGGTTATTAAACCCTTTTATCCCTTTCCTCACTTGTGTGTTGAGCACCTACACCGCGATAGGTGTATGCGACTTCACATTCACAACACACACCACATAGGCATTCAACCCATCACATCTCATCCGTTCATCACATTCTATGCTAACTCTTGATCTCCTGATTGGTCAAACTTGTGACCAATCGGGCACGAATCCCGAGGTCATAGTTTAGCGTGATTTTTCAGGCTATTACACCTTCTCTCTTTAATCCAGCTTGTTGGATAAGATCTAGATAGCAGCTCAGATCTAGTTTGTAATTGTAATTTCAGCATGAAGAAATGTGGATCAATACACAGACTACAGATCTAGGAACAATGTTAGTGTAAGTTGTTTTGTTTGAAGCAATAAATTGTTGATTTTAAAGCTTAGTTAAATCTAAAGATATTGCGGTCCCATTAGATTCTCGATCGGATTTGTGTAAAGGAGTTTGTTAATTAGCTCAACCACTTAACTGGTAGATCTCTTGATGACCATCTGATTTCCCTGGGTTTGATATGCCTGTGGATGTCTGTGCCTGTGGCCTTGCATCCACAGCATCTGTAGTGGTTTTAATGCTCTGATCGAAGCCATTGGAATGGAGGAAATCTATTGGATGATCTGTGACCATTTAAGTGGACAGATCATAGCCATAAGATCAATCCAAACTAGGGATGGAGGAAATCTATTGGATGATTTGTGACCATTTAAGTGGACAGATCATAGCCATAAGATGAATTCAAACCACCGGTTTAGATCAGATTCTTCTACCTTAATCCTTTGGATTGGATGAAGTCTATAGGATGATCTGTGACCATTCAAGTGGACAGATCATACCCTTAAGATCAGTTCAAGCCTTTGGTGTAGAGTGGATTCTTCTACCTTGCATTTGTGCTTGCAGCCAAATGAAGGATGGTTGCATATCCTCAGATCTTGATCTATTTTACAATAAGAACCAGGTCCTGGCTGCCTATTTCTCACCATTTGATCTTTATTTTTCCATCCATCTTCCTCCACCTTTTAGTTTAGTTTTATTTCAGTTTTGTAGAATTAGATCTAGTGACACCCGAAAAGCTCTCTTTCTTCTTAGAATAGCCAGATCTGTAGCCAGATCTGGAGGTCTACTATACACCTCTTAGGTTTAGATGACTACTCCCTGTGGGACAAACTCTTACTTATCAAAACTTGCTACAAAGGACCCTGTATCTTGCAGATCTAGGATATTTTAGATGTGCTGAATCCATCCCCTGTTTTACTCTGATCTTATTTTGTCTTTACCATTACACAATAAATTCGCACACTAGAATTCCCCAACAAGTTTTTGGCACCACTGCCGGGGAGTTTTGATCTAAATAGTAGATTTGAGTTTTTTAATTTTATAGATCTGATTTTTTTTTGTTTTTGCTTTAAACCTGCACTTTGCATTCCAAGTGCTTGATTAAATGTCTGCTGCAATTTTTTTTGTACAGGAAATCTATTTTGCTATAGTAGAATTTTTTATTTTTCTGAGTTTTATTTTATGCCTTCTAGATGTTTGAATAAATACTGCTGTAGCCTTTGCATTTTTGTAGAAGTAAGGCTGCAGTTTGAGTTTTTATTTTTATTTTTTTTGTCAATATATTTGAATAAGGTACTGCTGCAGTTGTTGAATTTTTGCAGATCAGAAGCAGCTGCCAAACGAGGAGCAAATGGATTGCCGCAGGAGCAGATCTACTTGAGTTTGCATCCCTTTCTCCTTTGCATTTATTTTTTATTTAATTCTTGAGAACCAGCTATTTTGCTGTGTTTGATGTTTGTTTTTATTATAATTTATGTTGTCTTTTAGGCATACTGATTTTTTTTACAAAAATCAAATGCAAAAATAAAAGAAAATAAAAATAAAAATAAAAATTTCTTATTATTTTTTAGCAATAGTAAATAAGGGCTCTTGCTGAGCCCAGGCTGATCCAAAACAAATAAAAAAATAGAAAATTATAAAAACATAAAAAAATATCTTCCAGATGGGCTGTTTTTCTTTGTTTGTATCCAATTTTCCCGTCTTGACCTGCTGAGATCATGTTTTTTCATTTGTATGAATCATGTAGGATAATGAGCAGTGGCTCATAGGTTGTTTTGAATATTCAATGGACCAACTGATTTTATTTTCCTTCGAGATTTCTTCATCATAAATGGGTCTCAGCTATGTATGAACCCTGTTTTTAATGTGTGCTCCCATCCTTCATTATTCTTTTTGATTCATACACATCATCAACAAAGGGTCAGTCTTATGAATCTTGCTTTTCGCTGTATGTTATTCCTGCTCATCATTTTTATAATCACTTAGATTCATAAGTATCTCAGGCTTTTGGGGTTTTCTTTGGGCTTAGGAGATTTATCATTTGGCATTAGGATTTTTTTTTGTTTCAGGAATTTTTGTTTAAAATTCTGGTTTTAGATTGCTGATTTCTCTGCCTTAGGTTAATGTGTCCTAGTTTCACTGATTTTTTGCATTTTCTCTATGTCTATAGTTAGTTTCTAATTTAGTTTTCTATTTTTTATCTACAACTCTGTCTTTATTTTAGCATTTTTTCTGTTTTTATAGTTTATATTCAGTTCCCTACTTCGCTTTTGCTGATTTTCTGTCATTAGCTTTAGTTTCCCTTCATTTGCACTGCAACTTTTCTAGTCATTCAGTTTCTAGCTTTTATTTTGTAGCACTTCTAGCTTAGTCTTGCTATTTTTTCTGTTTTATCAGTAATTTCCTACATTTGTATAATAATTTTTCCATTTTCCTACTCATGTATTCAGTTTTGCACTTTTTAATTTCTGCTGCACATAGCTGCAATTTTTTTTTTTTCTGCTTAGTTTTTATTTCTTCTTTTACCCTACTGCCCCTAGTTTCTCATTGTGTAGAACATTGAGGACAATGTTCATCTTAGGCTTGGGGGTATGGCAGGTGTGCCAATGAAGTGAGTTAATGCTAGTGCAGCTATGTTGAAAAAAGTTTTTGAAAATAAAGTGATTTCCCACCTGATTTTTGAAAAAAAAGAGGAAATTAAAAAAAAATTTAAACTGAAATGAGCTGTAGTAAATGTCAACAACTTTTGAAAATTGATGTTTAGTGAACCTGAAATGAGAGAAAACTGTGAGGATACTCCCGAAAAAATTTGGATGGAAGGCCATACCCAGTGAGATTTGGGCCTGAAAAAAATTTTCTTTGCAGAGTGTCTTGGCAATTTTTCTGCTCTGAGGACTGATTGGGTCTAATCTTGACCACTAGAAGTTAGGCAAATCCAAGCCGAAATAGCTTGACAGCATTCATGACATTGAGGACATGAAGTAATGCCATCCCTTGGATAGTTTGAGCCTAAAATTTTCCCACCTTTGAACTGTCCTTGATACACCCACTTTGAGCCTTAAAAATCCTAGTTTTCTTTGATGGAAACCAGAAAATTTGAACCCAAACCCCTTGGCCTGTTTCAGTCCACCCTTGATCTGAGAAGTCAGAGGATGGAAGGAGAAGGGAGGTCAGAAGAGCAAGGTTTCAAGTTTGGTTCAGCAAGAGGAAGACTCATTTGGTGGTGTTGTGGCATTCCAGCCTTTAAAAAAAAATGGAGAAAAATATAAAAGAAAAAAGTATATATATATAAATAATAAATAAATAAAAAAAGAGGAAAAAAAAGAGAGAGAAACAGAACAAAAGAATGAGAAAGAGGTCATTTCATTAGGTATTTTGAAAAGAAGAGAAGAAGTTGACCACTTTAGCTTTGAAAATTCAAAAAGAAGATGGAATTGTGCTGAAATGAAGAAGGATTCTAGATCACCTCCTTACCTTTACTGATTGCTCAATTCTGAACCCTGTTTATCCCTTTGCTCTTTCATAAACCTCATCGCTAAGCCACATTTACAACCCAATAAAAAGACCGTACTGATCTGAAATAGATTGAGCTATCATGCGGAGATAAGGATCTGTTTAATCTATAGTGTAAAGAGTTGAAAAAATTAGAAATTCAAGCAATGCCTATGCTCTTGCTTGCAGTCCTATTTAAGGGCTGTAACCGCTCTTGAGCTGAGTGATATGATGCACCCCTCTTCTTTGTACTGATGAGTGAACAGCCTTGGTGAGACTTGGGTTTGAAATCCAGTTGATGGAGTGGTGTCAAAATAGAATTCTGAAATGAATGGTGAGCTCTGCATTAATTTTCAAGCACAATGCCTTGACATGAGCCAATTGATGATGAAGGAATTACAGCTTTCAGGTTTCAAGTTGGTGATTTTTCTACTGAAAACCCTCTAGAACTGAGTGAACATGGTGTGGAATTCATTTTATTTTACTTAAACTCTATTTTAGCAAGTTGCATGAGTATTAACTAATTTTATTAGAGAAGTTTGGGGGTTCCTTCACTGAAAACCCTCAGGAGACTTCACTCCTCCACTAGGGATCACCTAGGGGTTTAAAATATGTTGACGCCCATCGATTGGGCCATGATCACCGGTATCAAGGTGGGGGGATACCGATATCCACTTTAGCGGTATCGAGCCGAGAAGACATTACTCGACTGATTGGGGCCTATCCTCCTCGCGGGCAGACCCATGGCACAGAGGTCAAGATGTCTTGGCTGACCTCCCTCTTTTCACCTGATGAGTTGGTGGACTTGGGTCAGCCGGATAGGGTGGTCTATATTACACCAGAGCGGGCGATTGTCCTAGCTCGCATCACCCTCCTACTCCTGCTGGGCAAGACCCTTTTCCCAAATGCTAGCGGGGGCCGAGTCAGCCTGGCCTTGCTTAGCGTGATGGACAATTGGGGCGACGTCCCCAGGCACGATTGGGGAGGGGCAAGGTATGCCTGGCTAATGTACAATTTGGCTCGAGTCACGACCAGGGATTCAAAATCAGCTGTTGGTTTTTGGGCCGCCTTGGAGGTAATCTCTCGTTCCCTTGCCTTTGCCATTTTCTTTGAATGATCTTTATATGCCACTGACCTGCTCTCATGTACTACCCTCTTTTAGGTGTGGGGATATCATCACTTTCACCCTGGGCGCCCGCTTCTTTATTCGGAGGAGCTTACCTACCCTCTACTCAGTAACTGGAACCAGACCCGGCGCCACGACGTAGGCCTAAAGCACTTGGAGATGGGCCTGAGGTCCCAGCTCGACTTGATGGTTCTTGAGCAAGTAAAACTCTTATTCGGCCTTGTTCATTCTAGCTCGGAAGATCCCCTTTGATTGATGTGCTAACCGCTTGGTCCCTTCTTTCTCTCCTTTTCTTTTTTTTTGACTTGGACAGATCATCCCTGACCCGTACCTCACATCGCCCTTCTGGGACCGAGCAGCTGTAGGCCCCGCTCGCCTATTCAACAACCGCCGCATTGTCTTCGTGTATGGAGCATGGGCCAGATTTTATTATCTTGGGGAGCGAGTGGTGCACCAGTTCCAGGGCCACTACGCCATACCTGTGGACCATCCGTCGAATGTTTAGAATCCTGTTGGTAGTATCGAGGAGCTTACAGTGGCTTTCTTCAACAATGGGTTCCCTATCCATGCTCTTCACGTGCCTGGGGACTATCATCTCTGGTATGAGTGCCTGCCTCATCGATTCATCTTGCCGCGCTTGGTACCTAGCACTAATTTTCTTACGTTCGGTGGCCCACTCGGTCAGGTAATTCTTCTCAGCTTGGATAAGTTTCCCTTATATTTTAATTCAGCCTTTGTCTCATCTAAGTGGATCTTTATTTTGTTCACAGTTTGCTCCATGAGATGATTCAGATGGTGAAGGAAGGCCAAGTGCGGCTGATATGTCTGGGGTAGATCCCTCCGGTGTTGCCCCCTCTGGTACTGGTCCCTTGGGTGAGGGCTTGTCCGGTGCTGGTCCATCGGGGACCTCTCACACTGGTATCCCTGGTGGTGATCTGCCTGTGGTTTACAGGATCGACAGGCACGGCTCTTTGCCAAAGGGGCCCGCTTTCCCCCTCCTAAGGTGATCCCAAGGGTAAGTCTTTTGATGACCCAATCTCCCTCTATTCTGGTTTCCTTTTGCACACGCTTTTAGGATTGTCCTAACAACTGATATTGCATCGTCCTGAACGTAGGACTTCAACTTGGCCATGGAATACACGGGGTATCATCGCCACTTGGCGGAGCTTAGGGAGGTAGAGACGGTGAGTACCTTGCTATTCTTTTCCTCTTTATTTTCCTTGTCATCATTTTCCCCATAACTGATCTTGACTCCTGACCTTGGTTTGTGCCTCGCAGTGTGCTCGTGCTAAGGAGTCGAGCTCCTTACTCAGTAGGATCTCGCAAGCGTGGTCTAGGGTGGGGGACATGCGGACCTTTCAGAGCTCTTCTCGCCATCGCAAGAAATCAAAGGGCGCAAGCCAGGAATAGGCTTTTAACTTTTGCTTAATGAAACTAAGTACTTTTGGGGATTTGATTTAGATTTGTCTATCATTTTGGGGATGGTTGATGTGAAACTTTGGATCATTATTTTTGGAAAATATTTTCAGTACTTCTGCTTTGATTTTATGCCATGATCTCTTTGCAGGATGTGTTGTGCCCAAAATGTCCTCAATCAGCGATTTTTTGGGTCGCATTCTTTGGATGTGGGATCAGTCCTGCACATGAATAAACAAAATAATTGCCAATCTGTTAGTGAAAGGAGGTGTGTGAAGAAAGAAAGAACAAAAAAAAAAAAACAAAAGGGGTGTAAGTCCCCCATAGCTGGGTCCCGAGATGGCTGAAGAGGGGGAACCTGTAGTGTGGCGCAACTAATAGTTGCGCTAGGTTGAAGTCCCAGAAAATTTGTATTGGCACAACTAATAGTTGCACCAGGCAAATTGAGGGCCGACAATGCACTGGCGCAACTATTAGTTGCGCCAAGTTTAACCTGGGGAGCAGTGGTTCCTTATATACCCGAGTTGGTCCAAAAAATCAATTCTTTTGGCCGCTTTGACTGGTTCTTTTTGCTCTCTTTTTTTCAAGGCGGGTCTATCATCATACATTGATTTTTTTGTCCTCCCAAAAGATCCCTGTACGTTCATGGACCCGCTTTCTAGCCCTCCCTTACGTGGAGGGCCCAGAGCCAATTTACCCCCTTTGTTGGGCTTGGGGCCCAAATTTTTAGTGGCCTGGTTTGGGAGCTTGGATGAGAGTGAGCTCACCAACTTGGAGCGCTTTGGGCTATCTCGCCTTCCTTCCTAGGGGTTCCTCTTCGGTGGGAACTTCTTCATGCCACCGCTTTATTCTGGGATGTGAACCTCCACGTATTTCATTTTGGGAAGCGGGAGCTAACCCCAACCCTTGAGGAGCTATCCAATCTATCTGGCCTGAAGCTTCACAGGGGCCTTGCAAGAGTTATGCTCGGCTGGGATATTCCAAATCCGTTCACCTTACTCTTGGTTTGAAGAAATCCGAGTATGAGAAAAGCCTCATCGGAGGGCCCACAAGGTGTTCGCTGAAATTTCTCAAAGAGCTTTTCAGTGATGAAATCCTCCTGAAATTGCCAGTTAGGAATGTTTTTGTGATAGCCCGATTTTTGTTACTCAAAAATCTGCCATCAGCACGACCCTCGAGGTCATGCACCTTAAATCTAAGCGGAACATCACATATCGATTAAAGGTCAACAATTTAAATTACCAAAACTTCAAATTAATTAAGTCTCCATGTTTCAATAAGGTCTAGCAACTAGCAGACTGTTCCAATCTCATGCCAATTCAAGAGCAGAGGAACTACCTTGGCCCATAAATGATAATCTTATCATCTTCGATAGTTTGCCAAAAGAAAAGTATAGTATTTAATTACATTTAAAAGAAAGGACTTGACATGCCAAGCCACGAGTACTCTCTACTCACCACTTCTAAACGTAAAGCACCTCCAAAAGAATTCCTCGGGAGGAGGTTCTAACTCTTCCCCGTCTGCGAAATCTGAACCCTTAGGATCAACATCTCTTGAAACCTGTGTTCTTTGCAGTGTTGCACTGCGACGTCTGATCTAAGGGGTGAGCTACATCCTAGCTCAATAGGGAAACGTAAAGAACATATAGATTAATTCTGACATATATGTTGTGCAGTAAAAGAAAAGTATAGTTTATCTGCTATCACTATCTGGAAGGCAATCGAAATAACTGAAGGAAAAGGTGAACACCACTACTTACTTTACATGGTTTTATTCTTTCTCATCTTACTCGTTTAGTTGTGACTCCGGCCTAATAACTTAACTCTTTAACTTAAATAGTCCCCAAGCAATATAGCATCGAGCCCCGATGGAATACCCACCATCGTCGTCTAACTAGACAGTTATCAATTTTGCATTCCCTGGGAATACTGCCCCATGCCCCTTTCTCCTAGGTGGCAGGGTCTACTATTAAATCTACATCCCTGGGATGTGCTACTGTATACGGATTAACCGCCGTACCGGTCACGGATATTCTGTCGAGTCAGTCGTGGGTATCCCGCCACGTCGGTGGGGTATTCTAAACAAACCTTAAATAACAAAAATATCAAGTGTGCCTTCATGTAGTTATTCACCGTGATTGTGCTAATTTTTAATATATTAGGCCTTATCACTTTACTTTCTTTTCCCCACTGATTCTCATCTGCACCCCTGGGATGCTACTGATATGTTGTATCATGTATGTATTCATCTTGTAGTTCTTGCGTCCCCTTGGGACCTCTGGCTTCATTTTCTGAAGTCAACACACGCACGCTCTATTTATGTGACATGATGAGGTACTTAGTTTAGCAATGAAATCTGTACTACACATATGCGAAACTGAACAATGTACATGTTTCGATAAGGTTCCCTACCTCCAGGCAAAACCCAGTGGTCCCTTCTCGTAGTGATGACACATCTCGATCTCACGTCAATCTACATTTCATGCGAAAAGACATGCCTTAGAATGGTCATTAGTGGTCACTAGCACTCCTTGAGCGCATAGTTCACATGAGGTATATTTGTATACATAAAAGAATTAAATTTTAGTTTTGGTGTATCGCTCGAGCGGTTGCTTAGCCTCGCTCGAGCGACCTCTTAACCTCGCTAGCGCGGTTAAAACGAGGTGTCGGATTACCTCGCTCGAGCGAGCCTATTCTTTCAATATGGGTCTCGCTCAAGCGAGCCCAGAACGCACTATTCCCAGGTTATATATTCTGTCCTCGCTCGAGCGAGACGTTTAGATCGCTCGAGCGAGGGCAGAAACCTTTACTTCGTGATTTTATGCAAGAAATCTATTCTATTTCCTTAAATCTTAAATAAAATTAATCGGCCATTGCCCCTAAACATTGTAGGTTATCATTAAGACATACCTAAGAACTTCTCAAGCATTATCTCTTACCTAAATCGGTGGATCTTGTAGTCGGCTTGATCCAACGTTTGAATCCCTGTTAGAAACGAAGAGATCTCTACGGTTCTGGTTCGACCTTCTCTCCAGGTCTTCCACCGGTTTTCACTCCCACCAGGCCTTAGCCTTTCCTCCCTACAAGTCTCTCTTTTCTCTTTCTCTATCTTCCTCCTCTCTATTTAGGTTAAAATGATGTTACGTAGGGGAGATACTTCTCTCCACTTTCACTTATATAGTGAAAGGAAAGGAAAAATATAATATGTTATACACATATACACACCGTGTGTATATGTTGACCCAGGTTTCCTTATGAACCACACATACACATGCGTGGCATGTGGCTTATATGATTCCGAAAATCTGGGGTTGTTACAGTTTTTAACACGAAAGCTCTAGCACTCGGTCTCATCTCAGAAATCCTCTTCTTCACCGAGAGAGAGAGCTTCTCATTAGCAGTTTGTGATATTTTAACGGAGTTGGAGGCAGGCCGGTCTATGATGCATTTGGTGCTTGCCAAGCTATAACGATGCCTTGATTCCTTTGCTTTAGGTAAGGTGGAGGGCCATCGGGGATGCCCCTTGTTGCTTCAGGTCTAGTTGGGTGAGCATTTTGCTGTTTTGGGGCCCGTGCCTCGCTTTTATATTGCCCGAGGCGAGGTGACCCAATGTTTTCTGGGTAGATGCCACCTGCTTCCCCAGGGCGATGTGTCAGCTCTGAAACTTTGGTTGGTCGATGCTGAGCTGACATGGAGGCTTCCTTTGTTGGACTGGACCTTCCCGATAATTCGTAGTAGAGATCACGAGGGCATCACCCTCCTAGGATTGATGGGTAGCACCTTTTACTTCCCATTCCGAGTGTTGCATCAATTCGGCAGTCTTCAGCAGGTGCCTTGTGAGGCTAGACCCCCTTTATGTGATTTGATCTTTTCTAGGGGGTCCTTTGGGGACATAGATTGGATTGCTGCTCTTCGGGAGATGCGTTAGTCGACGCTGATGTGTGATATTGAGCAGGGAGACTTGGTTAGGACTTCTCCTGAGTACAAGGCCTGGATGTTGACAGAGCGGCCTACTGTCGATGGTCTAGATTTGTCAGAGATTATTGACACTGGAGGCCCCTGGCCAAAGAAAGAGACAACTCTCCGAGCCTGCATAGAGCTATTGGTTGATGAGAAGAGGGTCTTGCACGAACGTTTGGCCTATGAGAGGGTTAGAGCAGACACAGTAGAGAACAAGGTTCTCCGTTTGAAGGGATCACTGAGCGTCGCTTTTGGAGCTGCCGACTCTTCTTGGAAGAGGTTCAAGAGCCTACATGGTCGTTGGCTGACTGAGAGGAATGTCTGAGAAGATGATCTTCACGCTGAGATTAGCGCTTTAAAGCGCGAGCTAGGCTGCCAACTCCTTCCTGCACACAAAACTTTTTGCACAAATCAGATACACAGAAAAGGGGCATAAAAACCCCTTTACAGATACATACACACATTTTTTTTTGGTATACATATTTTCTTTATGTTTTTATTATTTTTGCTTATACTAAAAAGGAAAGCACCTAGTCATCACACCGACTATTTTTTGGGACGTGGTGTACGTGGTGCAAAAGGTGGTTTATTATATACATCTATACAGATCTTTTGGCCTTTTGGTTTTGTTTTGTGCATTTTTTTTGTGCCTTAATCAGTGGATGAAACTTCGGGAAACCCTGGGTCCTTCTTTGAGTATTGGCGAACCCTTTCATGCAGTCGGACCTGAGTGGGTTTCCGACTCTTACCACGGCCGGAACGTTGATCCCTTTGGATTGAGTCAAACCTTTCTCCTTGCCTCGGGTCATACGTTTGGTGGTGCGGTTTCACAAAGACCATTCTGGTCGGGCCCTGATTCGAACTAGCATGAGTGGCCCCTAAAAAGGGATCAGAGAGAGTAACCAAGAGGGCTCCTTAAACATTTAATCAATCATTCCAACCCTTTCTTCTTTTCTTTTTTTCTTCTCTTTTTTTTTTTATTTATCTCCTTTTTTACCCATGGCGCCCTTTCGGGTTTTCACCATGTCCATGGGTTTAGCTCTCTTACCCTAAGCGCCCTTTTGGGTTTTCACCTGGTCTGCACAATATTCGTTGTTTTTACCCGTAGCGCCCTTTCGGGTTTTCACTACGTCCATCTTGCTTTGAGCTTGTATTTTTATTTTATTTATTTTATTCTTCTTTTTTTCAAGGGCCACGACATAGAAGTCGATTCCTTCATAGCCAACTGGATGGGGTTCTGATGTCTTCTCACAACTCGGCTTGTGTTGACTTAACAGATGCTATGACTGCTTGTGAACCTAGAAAGAGGGTTTTCTTCAGGGTGTAGCTTGGCGGTCAAGTTAGGATTTGAAGGTATGCTGGGCTAAAAAAGTATTTCCTTGATACGGCTTCAATTTTCTCAACATACTTTTCTTCCTCGGGGATCTGACTGTACATGCCCCATGATTCTTCTATTTTTTTTTCTTTTGTTTCATTTCAGGCAATACCTTTTTGAGTTTTTGCTTTTTCTGATTTTTTGTTGTTTTGATGGTAACTTTACTTCCTCTCCTTTTTTGTATATGTACACACCCATTTTTTTTTTGGAAAGGGGGTTATTGAAAGAAAGGCCCAGGCTCAAATGGGGTAGCAAAGGATATCATCATTTTTAGGGATGCCTTTTTTGGCTACTGTATTTGGAATGATGGCCTCTTTTGGGTGGCTCTTAAGTAGTCATGTATCTATTTCATCAACACTCACCTTATCGTGATAGACTAAGAGTAGAACCGTCGGACGTATCCAGCGTTGATGGGCTCAGGAAGATGATCTCCGTCCATGGAGGCGAGGCGGATGGCGTATCCCGGTCGCACTTCTCGAATGAAGTAAGGTCCTTCCCAGTTTTGCTTGAACTTTCCTCTCGGATCGGCATGGAGGGATGGAAAGATCTTCTTCAGCACAGTGTCTCCTACCTTTAGATCTCGACCACGGACATGTTTATTATAAGCGTGTACGATTAGCCCCTGGTAAACTTGAGTGTGACACAAGGTTAGGAGTCTCTTCTTGTCCAATAAGTTTAACTGTTCAAAGTGGGATCTCTCTCTCTGTTCGAGTAAGCCTGATTCTATGAGGATTTGGAGCGAGGGTACTTCAACCTCTACTGGGAGGACGGCTTCGGTTCCATACACAAGGGAGAATGGTGTTGCCCCTGTAGCGGTACGGATCGACGTTCGGTAGGCCCACAAAGCAAATGGCAGCATTTCGCTCCAATCTCGATAAGTGACGACCATTTTCTCAAGGATGCGAACGACTGTCTTATTCACGGCTTCCATGGCTCCATTAGTTTGAGGTCGATAAGGGGATGAGCGATGGTGCTTGATCTTGTATTGCCCGCAGAAGTCTCGGATGCGCTTATTCGTAAAGTTTGTGCCGTTGTCCGTGATGATATCTTTGGGTACTCCAAATCGGCACATAATATTATTATTGAGAAACTTCTTGACATGACTAGCCGTGATGTTGGCATATAACACTGCTTTTACCCACTTGGTGAAGTATTCAATGGCGACGAGGATGAACCGATGTCCGTTTGATGCTTTTGGATTAATCATTCCGACAACGTCAAGGCCCCAGGTAGCAAATGGCCAAGGAGTGGTCATGTAGTGAAGATCAATGGCGGGAGCATGTATTAGACTGGAGTGTTCATGAAACTTGTAGTATTTTTGAACATGTTTACAACAATTCGATTCCATGGTGGTCCAAAAGTATCCCTGCCGTACGATTTTCTTAGCGAGCATGTGACCGCTGACGTGGGCTCCGCATACTCCTTCATGGATTTCTTTCATAATATTGACCGCTTCACTTTCAGTGAGGCACCTAAGTAAGATGTTATTGTATGATTGCTTATAAAGGCATTCCCCACAAAGGACGTAGCCTGCCGCTAAGCGTTGAATGGTTCGTCAGTCTGTCTTGGATGTACCCTCTGTGAAAGTTAGGGTCTTGAGGAAATTCTTGATATCTGAGAACCAAGGTGGCTCATCATCAGGCTTTGTAGGTTCCTCAATCTGGAGGCCGAAGGCCGATTCATTCCTCTACTCGATCATGATCGGCTTCATCTCAACACCATAGGGGATTTCAATCATTGATGCCAAAGTTGCTAATGCGTTGACAAAGTAATTCCTTATCCAAGGGATGTATGAGAAAGTCACATCTTGGAAGCAAGCTATCAGATCCTCGAGGTGTTCATGATAAGGATCGGTTTCTCATCTTTCGTCTTCCAGTCACCATTAGTCTGGCCTATGATTAACTGTGAATCGCCAAATACGCGAAGGTGAGTTACATCCAGATCGAGAGTCGCCTGCAAACCAGCAGTGTAAGCTTCATACTCAGCCATATTGTTAGGGCAAGGGAAGTTAAGCTTGATAGAGATGGGCACGTGGGATCCTTTCGATGAAATCAAGATGGCGCCAACTCCTTGGCCCTCGACATTTACTGCCCTGTCAAAGTGTATTACCCATGATTCTTCTGCTTCTTCTGTATCGTCTTCTGCCATGAACAGGATGTCCTCATCGGGGAACTCAGTTCTCAAAGGCTCATAATCTGGTAAAGGATTGTCGGCAAGATGATCAGCAAGCGCCTGCCCCTTGATCGACTTCTGAGTGATGTACATGATGTCAAATTTAGCTAATAGAAGTTGCCATCGTGTTGTTTGTCCAGTGAGAGCTGGCTTTTCAAATAGGTATTTCAATGGGTCCATTCGGGCCAAGAGCAGAACTGCCTGAGATAGCAAGTAGTGGCAGAGCCTTTGAGTAGCCCATACAAGAGCCAGGCATGCTTTCTCCAGATGAGAGTAGCGCGCTTCATAATCAGTGAACTTCTTGCTCAAATAGTAAATGACCTGCTCTCTTCTTCCCGTTTCATCGTGCTACCCCAAGACACATCCCATCGAAACCTTCGTTGTTGAGAGATACATCAAGAGTGGTCTCCCTGGCTTAGGTGGTACCAAAACAGGTGGATTAAGGAGGTAGCTTTTGATTTTTTTGAATGCTACCTGACAATCGTCATTCCATTCAATGGGCGAGTTCTTCCTTAGTAGCTCTAAGATCGGCATGCAGATTGGAGTTAGCTGTGCAATGAATCGACTGATATATTATATTCTGCCCAGAAACCCTCTAACCTCTTTCTCGATAGACGGCGGTGGCATTTTAGTGATGGCTTTGACTTTGATTGGGTCGACCTCAATCCCCCTCCTACTGACGATGAACCCTAAAAGTTTCCCTGACATAGCACCAAATGTGCACTTCTATGGATTTAGTCATAGTTGATACTTCCTCAGCCTTTCAAACAGCTTCTGAAGGTTTACCTTATGGTTGCTTCACTCTGGTGATTTGGCTGTCATGTCGTCGACATGCACAGGCATTCTTCTGCCCGAATGGCATGACTCAATAGCAAAAGGTTCCCCAGGGGGTAATGAACGCTGTTCTCTCACGATCAACCTCTGCCATTTTGATCTAATTGTATCCTAAGAATCCATCCATAAAAGAAAGCATCCCGTGCTTAGCTGTGTTATCGACCAAGATGTTGATGTGTGGTAATGGGAAACCGTCTTTTGGGGTCACTTTGTTCAAATTGCAAAAATTGATACACATGCAGACCTTTCCGTCCTTCTTCGGCACAGGTACGATATTGGCTAGCCATTGGGGGTATTTGGATACCATGAGAAACCTCGCGTTATACTGCTTGATGACCTCGTCTTTGACTTTCAACATCCACTCGGGTTGGAGACGTCTCAGCATCTGCTTGACTAGCTTCATATCCGGGTAGAGGGGCAACTCATGCTCGACCAAATTAGTATCCAGACCAGGCATGTCCTCGTATGACCAAGCAAAAATGTCTTGGTATGATAGAAGGAAGTCGATCATGATTTTTCTTTCCTCAGGAGACAGTGGCATTCCGATTTTGGTTATCCTAGGAACTTCCTTAGTTCCTAGATTGATGTCTTCGGTATCTTCGATAATAGGGGTAGGGCCATACTCAAAGTCGGCAAATCGGTCAAGGAGCTCTTTGGGGAGCTCCTCGAAGGGGACATCCTTGTCCAGTGTCGTGATCCCTACCTCTTCTTGTATTTCTACAGGGAAGGGATCGATTTCATGCGGGACGGGCATTTTGATTAAGGCATCCTTTTGTGGGACATTTTCGAGAATTTTAAATGACAATATTTTTGGACCTTGGATTTTTTCAATGTTTTTGGGATATTGTATTTTTTCCATGTTTTTGAGATTTTTGTTTTCTTTGGATACGGACCCTTGGTAAGGCGGGTTGCTATACACACAAGGTATTATTTGCCAAGGGCTTTTCTCACTTTTTATAGGTTATTTTTTTTTTGGAAACGGGTGCCAAATGTTAGGCCACTCCCCGCTTCCAGGGTTTGGGGCAAAGATGCCTAGTTGCGTACTTGAGGGGCCTCCTCTTTACCTGTTGGGATTGAGGGTGCTGACTTATATGGCTCATTGGAGTCAGCCTCCATCATATTGATCCCCATTTCGTCTGAGAGGATGTCTTCAAATGATAACTCAGTTTTATGGTGATTTACCACAGGGGGAGTTTGTTCAGGTACCGACCGTCGTTTCTCGAAAAGGGATAACGTGGCCAAGTCTATTTCTAAGCTAGAAAGGGAGATCTGGGGATTGGTGGGATGGATTGGGGCTGTGGGTTTGTGTGGGGTCAAATGGGTTACCCCATTTTGATCGATCTTTACGACCCCTGCCCTGACAAAGGAATCCTTGATGTGCTGCCTAGGGCGAGGTTTCTCTTCCATGTTGACTCCTCGAGCTCGTGCAGCCGCGGCGACCCTAGCTTTCTCTTTGGCCTCTCGGACCTCTTCTTCTGTGGGCTTGTATCCTAACCCGAATCAGACGTTCTGTCCCTTAGCCACAACTGGCTCTCTTCTGCCTTATAATCTGGGTCCAAGTCCTCGGCCCTTCTAGTAGCCCCATCTTTAGAGCATTGCCACTGCTGCTACCATTCCACCTCCTGTTTTAGGCATGATGCCCTCAATGGGTTCTGAGAGTATCGTTGATACCTCATATTTGAAACTGTGAAGGTCAACATCCTCAGCGGTGTGCGGTATATCTAATATATTGGGTTTTTCGATGCTATTGGTAGCTTTTTCCTTCTCATTATGCCCCTCCCCGATGATTGTAACAATTTTGTGCCCAAATACAAACTTCAGTTTCTAGTGCAAGGTGGAAGGAATAACTCCGACCTCGTGCGACCATGGGCACCCCAATAATAGCTTAAATGAGGATTTGATATCCATGACTTGAAATAAGATGGAAAAGGTCATTCGCCCTATCAATAGCTCAAGATCAACTTCTCCCATTATTTCTCTCCTGGTATTGTCAAACCCTCTAGTGCTGGTTCTGGTGGGCATTAACATGCACGGATCAACCCCGATCTTGGTGGCGGTTCTTAACCGGCATATATTCAATATCGACCCATTATCAATTAGTACCAAGGGAATGACCATATTTCCAGATTCAGCGGCTATGTTTAAGGATTTTGAATGGCTACACCCTTCCCCAGGTAAATCGGCATCAGAGAATGAAATGGCATTTAGAGCCATTACTTGACCAATTATCTACCCGACTTCATCTGGGCTGACTTGGAGTGATACATGCGCATTCTTCAATGCCCCCATTAATGCTTGAAAATGGAGTGGGAATGTCATCAACAGATCCCAGATGGTGATACGGGCGGGCATCCTTCTAAGTTGAGTTTTCAGTATGTGTTCGCGACTCATTTTTTCGAAAGGGTTCACAGCGCTGTCTTTCTTTCCCTCTGGTTGGGCCTGTGGTGCTGCCGGCACTTCTGACTACTTTGATATCCTTCCTGACCTGGTGACAAAGTCTACTGCCCCTTCTCTGTTGCTGCTGCCGCTGCCAGCATTAATATATGTTTGCTCATAGCTTAGCGGGACCTGATGAGGGTCATAAGTTAGTCCCGAGAGCTAGAAAGGTATGGCTGTCGGTACTTGAGGCACTTGTACTGCCGGCTTAGGAGGTGTGGGCAATACCTTATTTATCTCGGTAGTAGCGGGTTGGGTGAAAAGATTGGGCTAAATAGGGGTGGTGAAGCTTGAGGGTGGTGGTGTTGGGGGGAAGGAGGTAAAAGTAGGCCATTGATAGCTGGTAGGTGTTGGTGAGAGATGGAGGGTCTGATGGGCCGTTAGGTAATTGACCGGGGTGGTGGAGTTTGCCGGTAGCTGAACTGGGGGTGATGGGGTGGGCGCAGGCCATTGATAACTGATGGGTGCGAGTGTTGGATTGGGGGCCTGGTGGCTTAAAGGGTAATCGATGGGGGTTGTGGTGTATGGTGGTAGTTAAAATGGGGTGGCCGCAGGCCATTGATAACTAGCGGGTGCGGGTGCAGGATTGGGGGCCTGGGGGCTTATAGGGTAATTGATGGGGGTTGTGGTGTATGGTTGGTATGCATTGATATTTATATAATTGACAGGTGTGGTGGACGAAAAGTATGCCCGGAGATCCAAGGGTTCAAATTGAGGTGTTGGGTTGGGGAAATATTCTGACAAATTTAGGGGTACAATTACCCCTATGTTCCCCTTTTCTATGTTTCTTGACAAAGGTGCTACATAACTCTCCCGATCACTGATATAATTGAATGGGTCAAATTCAAACTTCTCCTCATTTTTATCATTCCGACGGTGGGTCTCGGACCTGCTCCTCCGATGGGATGTGGGGGTAGTGGCACTTGGTGAATATTAGCATGCTGAGAGGGTGTAGGGAGAATGATTTTTCCGGCGTCGATAAAATCCTGGATAGCGTGCTTCAATGGGAAGCAGCGATTAGTAGGGTGACCCAGACCCTGATAAAAATTGTAGTGGGTGTTTGGGTCATAGTTCCTTAGGATCGGGTGAGGAGGAGGTTGTGGTTGGTGGATAGCCACTAATCCCATTTCTACTAACAGGGACAAAAGTACACTCAATGATTGCCCCAGAGGTGTGAAGACTCGATCGTAGCGGGCTCTCCTCTGTTTCGGGGTAATTTGCATTCCTTGCCTATTCCCCATTCTTTGCGTCTGCTCAGGCCTAACGGGTGTTGGTGGGGCAGCCTGAAATTGAAACGAGATTGTATTGTTATTGGGCCGGGTATTGACTATGTTCTGGACATCGCCCCCTATTCTCTTCTCGTTCCTTTGCTCTGAAAATCTTCTAACCCCACTGGGTCCACTCGGCATATTCTTATTCAAATGCCCCTCTCTGATGGCGTCCTCGCATCGGTTAGCATTTCTTACCATATCAGTAAAGCTGGTCTGCTGTTGATATACCAAAAAGTCTGAAATCACTGGTAGAGTGTTCTTTAAAATCATCTCTATCTGTTCGTCATCAGGTATTTTGTTCCTGACCTGAGTTGCCAATGCTCTCCATCGCCCTAAGTAGTCGTTGAAGGTCTCGTTCTGGTTCTGCTTTAAACGGGCCAAGTCGGTCTTACGCGGCTCGATGTCTATATTGTAGACATACTGTTCTTGAAAGAGATGCGTCAAGTCCCTCCATGTTTTTATCATAGACGGTTCTAAAGATGTGAACCATCTTAAAGTCGGCCCGGTCAGACTCTTTTGAAAGACTTTTATTAGCAGTCTTTTGTCCTCCCGTATTGGCACATGTCCCCACAGTAAGACTTCAGGTGCACAATAAGATTGTCAGTGCCATTATATTTGTTGAAGGCTGGCATTTTAAATTTGGGGGGCAGTCCGTGGTATGGATTTTAGCACCACTCATTTTCATCAGTTGCTTTTGTATTTTGTCTAATTGTTCTTTCAGCTGTTCTGACTCTTTTGATACAGGGGTCGCTTTCTCGGCCATCAGTTGGACTTCACTCTGGGTCACCAAGGGGTAGGCAATTATGGGAGGGTTGAGGCTGGTCAAAGCCCCAGCATAGGCCTCGCTATTCCTAATCTCGTCCTCTTCATACTGCTGGTCGGCATAGTGTGCAGCCCATTGGGGGTGAGGAAAGATTTGTTGGGTGATGGGAATTTGGTTTTGAGGTGGGGCCTGATAGGGCCATTGGGTATGGGGGATGGTTTAGAGATTGCCTTGGGGTGTGGGGTCATGGGAGAATTGGGTTTGAGGTATGGCATGGGTTTGACCCGGTTGTGAAGGTTGGGTTAAACGTTGGGGGTATTGTGGAAGGTATGAGTGTGGGGTTTAGGTTTGGGCCATAAGCCCTTGGCCATTTTGGGCCACGGGCCATTGATAGGTTTGGGCCATGGACCCTTGGTAGGTGTGGGCCAGTGGGCCTGGGTAGGTTTGGGCCAAGGGCCCTTGAGGGGTTTGGCCGAATGGGCCTTGGTGGGTCCGGGCCATGGGCCATTGATGGGTCTGACCCAATGGGCCCTTGGCGGGTCTGGGCCATGGGCCCTTGGTGGGTCTAAGCCATGGGCCCTTGGTGGGTCTAGGCCAAGGGCCCTGGGTGGATCCAAGCCATAGGCATAGGGTGTGAAGAAGGAGGGGGGGTGTTTTGAGAAGCCTTCCACATGGAATAGACTTGGAACATCTCCTCCATCATGGTCGTGAGGGGGGGGGGGTTAGATGGGATGGAGGTGGCAGAAAATTTAGGCGTGGCCCCGGTATAATCGAGCATGACCATGGTAGGTGGGGGGGTATGGAGTGGATGAGGAGATGTATTGGGTATGTTTTGGGATGATGGGAGGCATGATGAGGGGAGATGAGGAAAGTTGGGCATGGCCCCGATAAAAATGGGCATGACCCGGATGGATGGGGGATTTCTGAGGCGGATAGGGTGGATGTGGGTGGATCGGGTCTATAGGGGATGATGGGAATTGGGGCATGGATGTGGATTGGAAAAATGGGTTTAGGTTTTGTATGGATGGGAAATGGGTCAAATTTGGCATGGGCATGGTTTGGGCAAAAGATGGAGAATGGGGGCTAGGACTTTGGATATTTTGGGGGGTAACGGTTGGAGGGCGCCGAATGGGCCGGTAACTGTAAAGGGGGGTTGGGTGAGGGGAATGGTGGAGAAAACTTCTCCCGAATGGGAGTGGGTTGGAGAATGTGGCGGGGATGAATCGGGATCGGCGTAAGCCGGGTCTACTACCCATGACATACTACGGGAACAGGTTGGGTAAGGGTGCCTTGTGTAAGGCCCAAAGGCCCTCCTCCTTCTTCCCCTATGGGACGGCAGAGGTCAAGATGATGCCGTTGTGCTGGCACCACAAACTACCTCTTCTTTCTTCTTTTTTTTGGGTTTTGATTATATATATATTTTTTTGAATTTTTCGAAAGAGTTTTTGGAAAACAAAGGTTCCGAGGCCTTGGAACTCCCTTTTTGGGTGTTCCTTGTACCTTAATTCAAGCCCTGGGGTGACGATTTCGACACACTTCGAAAGAATCGAAGGAGAACCTTCGATCTATTGAAGGCACGGAAATCGAGGCAAACAACCCGATCCCCCGAGATGAGCAAAAAAGAAGTTGCCTTCTTTTGACCGGCGAGGGCGTATTGGGTGTCGGAGATGGCGGGGCCCAAACAAGGCACTAAGCACACTAATTGGAGAACTCGAGATGTGAAAAGGGCCAAGGATTCGGGCTGGTGGGCTGATAAACAGGCCTGACACAACTAATACATGCGCCTAAGTTACAGGGGACCCCTTTTACACTGGCGCAACTATTAGTTGCGCCAAGATAAAAGTTGGGATTTTAAAGCTAGCGCAACTATTAGTTGCGCCAGTTATAAATTATCAATTTTTGCACTGGCGCAACTAATGCTTGCGCCAAGCAAAAATGGGGTTCCAGAATGTTATGACAGCAGCAACAGCAACCCAAAATGAGTCTCTTTTTTGGGTTTTGTGGAAGCTAGGCTTCCGGGAACTGAGCAGTTTTTCAGTGATCGATTCGATCCTCACTGTACCTAAAGGGTTTGAGTCCGGTATAACTCACTAGCGCACTCTCCCAAGGGTTTTAAGCTTCAGAATGGGAACCCACCCGATATACCTCCGGCGCAAGCGCCTTCTCAGATACTAGGTGGGCTAGGACTTTTCTAGATCATCACTACTAAGGGCTGCCGCCATACTAAGACTCGGGTGTTTGTGTGTTTGCCTAATCCCAATCCTTTTTAAAAATCTACCCCGTAAAAATAAATTAATTAAGCTCCCTAACTTGGTTCAATTTTAATTTTTTCAAAGCTTTTTTCTTTATTTTTTTGGAAGTTTTCTTTAGTTCAAAAACCGGGGATGATTATCCCGTGCCGCCACTACGGGCCGACGTCCACTGTTGGGATATGAGTGCGCAAGTAGGCCCGCCAATCGGCTAAGGCACTTTAAATGACGAAAATTTAAAGGAATTGAAAGACAATGCTCAAGTAGGCCCGTCAATCGGCTAAGGCACTAAAATGACGAAAAAGTAAGGAAAATGAAAGACAAATGCGCAAGTAAGCCCGCAGATCGGCTAAGGCATGTAAATGACGGAAACGTAGGGGTGAGTAAAAAAAGAGAAAAAAAAAAAAAAACAGCAAAAATGGTTAGTAAAAATTTAAAAAAAAAAAGTCAAGTTCAAGGGGAAGCTCTACAAGCTACTCCCCAACAGAGTCGCCATTTGTACAACCGTGGGAATCGAGACGATCCCGTCGCGACAATGCACTCCCTAACGAAAATATAGAGCCGCCATCTGGAGCTTTCGATGTCCCGAGATACCTAGTTCATTTTTATGAGCACTGAAGTGCTAAAAAAATATGACTCTGAATCTGGTCCACACCAAAGGCTCTTGGGTAGGGGCTTCGGTTATCGATCAGGAAGGTGTTAGGCACCCGATCAACCCACGTACTGCGGTCTCTACTAATGGCCAAAAATAAAATGAAGTAAAAGAAAGGAAAATAGCTTCCTCTTACCAAAATAGGCCTCCAATCCTATTTGTGCCCCTCCGTTCCAATCAAAAATTCGACGACGTAACGGCACAAATGAGAGGGTAGGGAATGCCAAAAAAGAGATAGGAGAAGAAAAGAGAGAGCCGGAGCTCTCGGGCCCTTGTAGCACCGTAGGAGAGTCTTGCATTGGCTTGATTTGATGAGCTCTTGAAGGCTTTGTATAGTGGAAAGTGTGGTTCTAACTCTTAAGGCTTGCTAACTAAGAGGTAGAGAGGGAAGGTGAATGGGTAGCATATACCTAAACTAAGGGATCTAAGGTGAAAAATATCACTCAAAAGAGGTTTTGGAATTCTGGAATTTGTATGGGAAGGGTGCACCAAAGGGAGAAAGATCTTCTCACTTTAAGCTCTTTCTCTCTTAGGCCAAAATTCTCAACCCTTAAATCAAGGGGTGGGGGGCTCTATTTATAGGAAATGGGTGGGTTAGGAGGGTGTTTAGATGCTAATCAAGATTAAAAATTAGGTAATCTAACATCTAAGGTTTCCTAGGGTTTTTGGGGCCTTGAAATGTGTGAGAAGGTCTTTCAGTGGTGGATGATGGGGTGAGGCCTTAAGCCACTTGAAGGGTTGCCAATAGGTAGTGAATGGGTGCAACAGAACTATTAAAACACACCCCAAAGATCAAGGTGGTCAACTAGTCAAACCCCAAACATAAAATTCGGGGTAAAAATCAAAGGTTATTGTTCATTTGTCAGGTGCAACTATTAGTTGCATTAGGCAAATATACAATAAAACAGTACTGAACAGTGCCTGGAAGTTAGCTCACGAGGGTGGGGCCCACCTTTAAAACTGGCGCGCCAAGCTTAAAATCTAAGAGAAATGGCCTGGCGCAACTATTAGTTGCCCCAAATCCCTAGGGGGCCACATGAAATTATATTTCTGCCCTCCGAGCTCGGTTTGCCATATCTTTTGATGTATACCTTCGATTGGGGCGATTCTTGGACCGTCAGAAAGCTGACGACCTCTACTCTTCAATGGCATGGGACTCGATCACCATAGAGGGTCATAGCTGGTTCTGGTGCACCCCTCCCCATTTCATTATCCGGGAAGGTTAGGTTTGGGGTTTGGAAGGGGTTCTAAGGGTCAGGATTGGTTTCTAAAGGCTCGAGGTAAGCTCCTAAGGGATCTAGGGTGATTCTTAAAGGTTTGGGATGATTCCTAAGGGTTCCATACATGCCATCAAAAGCTCGAAAATGTGCCTCTCTCAAAATGTGTTTCGATCGGGCCTTGGGCCAAATTTGGGTGTCTACACACCTATTAGCAAATGATGTACCCTTTAACTTCGATGATGTCTATCTTGATGCATTTAACAAGCTTAAGATACTTCTCTCATCTGCACCAATCATTCAATCTCTCGACTATTCCCTACCTTTTGAAGTAACGTGTGATGCTTCTGATTACTCAATAGGTGTCGTCTTAGGACAACGGAGAAACAAGGTCCCTCATGTAATATATTATGCAAGCAGAACCTTGATTGAAGCTCAGGTTAACTATACCACCCCTGAGAATGAGCTTCTCGCTATAGTCTTTGCTTTGGATAAATTCCGATCGTACCTATTGGGATTTAAGATTGTTAACTTCTCCAATCATTCTGCACTAAAATACATACTATCTAAAAAGGATGCCAAGCCAAGACTAATCAGGTGGATTCTTCTTTTGCAGGCATTTAACTTTTAGATTAAGGACAAGAAGAGAGTTGAAAATGTAGTGGTTAATCATCTGTCCATAATAGAACTGCCTGAAACCATCAGCAAAGGGTCTCTGCACGATACTTTTTCGGATGAGCAACTTTTTTCCATCCAAGCAACAGTACCATGGTATGCCAATATCGTGAATTATTTGGCAACAGGTAAGATTCTCCCGACTTGGTCCAATCAGGACAGATATATTTTCTTTTCTAACGTAAAATACTATATTTGGGATGATCCTAACCTATTTAAAATATGCCCAGACCAAATAATTAGGAAGTGTGATCTTGACAATGACACCCACAATATTTTATAATTTTGTCACACATATGCTTGTGGGGGCCTCTTCCGTGGAAGGAAAATGGCTACCAAGGTACTGCAATCGGCATTTTATTGGCCATCGCTATTTAAGGATGCGCAAAATTTTGTCAGGCTTGCTATCGGTGTCAAAAGTCAGGAGTCATGTCCCGAAGGAACATGATGTCCCTTCAACTGATTTTGGTCGCAGAACCCTTTGATGTATGGGGCATAGACTTCATGAGCCCCTTTCCACCTTCGTTCAGATTCATATATTTACTTGTAGCCATTGACTACGTATCTAAATGGGTTGAAGCAATAGCTACATGAATAAATGATCATAAGGTGGCAAATTCTTTCATCAGAGAAAATATATTTGCACGGTTTGGAACCCCACGAGCTATTATAAGTGATGGAGATAGCCATTTTTGCAACAGGTATTTTGAGAGCTTGCTCAAGAAATACAGTGTGACTCATAAAATTGCAACCCCCTATCACCCGCAAACTAGTGGGCAAGTTGAAGTTTCCAACCGAGAAATAAAGAAGACATTGAAAAGAATTGTTCGGCCTGATATAAAAGATTGGTCTCTGAGACTGAATGATGCCTTGTGGGCATACAGGGCGACCTATAAAACACCTATTGGCATGTCTCCCTATAGATTGGTATATGGAAGAGTCTTTAATTTACCTGTGGAATTGGAACATAGAGCTCTATGGGCCATCAAAGCATTGAATTTCGAGTTGGATGCATCTGGAGAACAACGAAAACTTTAACTCAATGAGCTAGAGGAAATTCGCAATGATGCTTACCAAAATGTTCAAATTTATAAGGCCAAAACCAAAGAATTTATGATAGGCACATTCTGAGAAAAAGGTTTGAGCCGGGCTAACAAGTTTGGTTATATAATTCGCGGTTAAAACTATTCTCAGAGAAACTACGAAGTCGTTGGGACAGACCCTATAATGTTGTAGAAGCATTCTCCCATGGGGCTATAACCATTCAAGATTCTAAAGAAAATCGTATCTTTAAGGTTATAGGGGCAGAGACTCAAACGGATGATATCTTTAGAAGAAAAAGGAACAGTGACCACAATGTCACTAAAAGACCCGAAGTATGACTGCCAAACTCCCGGGCACTATCGAACTACCAACTCATCCGTAGTACATTTATGTATATTATTTGTCCAATAGTAGGAATGTCGACGAATTTTGTGATACATCGAAAAGTAGTGATTACGATTCATAGTGCTTAGATTTTGTCGATGGATTTTATAGCTTGAGTATTCTTCCATGAACAATCATAGTGATTACAAATGCTAAGAGAACGTTTTGTCCAAGCCACGCATTTGTTATCAGAAAGGCACAACTTTCAATACCAAAGGCGTCGCCTCGATTCACTTTGCACAAGCACGCCCCTTAGCATTTAATAGAACTACCAACTGATTCGCATGATTCAACGCCAACCCATAACGTCTATTTATAGCAACTCTTCAAATTCTCGGCTTAGAGCAATTATAAATAAGCAAGTTACCGCTTGGTCAATTCATTTCATTCCTTTCACCTTCTTCCATAGCCAAAACTCTTCCCATGGCAAAACCACCAAGTTGGTCTGAAATAAGCGAAGTGCTCGAGCGCCTATTCAGGCGCCATGAAGAAGAAGTCAGTGCTCTCCTGGAAGAAAGGGTGCGACTAATTCAAGAGCTCCTATCTCTTCACCGCAAACCAGAACCCACTAACAAAACCCCATCCCCCAAACGTCAGAAATCTTTCCCATCATCACCTCTTCCACCTTCATGAGTCTTTTCTCTCTCCTCTTCTATTGGATGCACCCATCATCTTTTGGGGCAGCAAAATTTTGGTTAGAAGTCGAGGACCAATCTTTATCGAAGATATCTTCTCTCGGACGTTACTGTCGGTGTCGTAGATAGTGTGTCTAGATTTTTCCTAAGTTTATACTTTCATGTAATTAGATTTTACTTTGTCAGTACTTTAGATTTCTCTTCATGATATTATAAATATTCATATAATATATGACATTTTTTTAACTAATTGTTCCTAATTTTTCTTCAATTTTTGTTATTGATATCTCTGAGAATAAAATGGATGTATTTTCCTCAAGTTTGGGGGACATTCTTTAAAGATTTTTCCATCCAATATACAATCAGTAATATCAGTAATTTACAAGTAAATAAATTTTGAGTGTCCCCTATTTTTGTGCTAATGAGGGCATTGTCCAAATTAAGTTTAGGGGGATACACAACTTCTGTGTATAATATGTTAGTTAGTAATTAGTATATCAGTTTGTTATTTAATTTGTTTTTGCATAAATTTTTTTCTTTTCTCTGTTTTTAAAATAGTTTTATAGTTAATCATTATATGTGAATTATGATAGGAAAAATTACGATTCCAAAAACCTTACAATCCATCATAGTAGAAGTTCAATAATCAAGAATATAGAACAATTACAATTCATGTTTTAGCTCTTTGAATACTGTATTAGAGTGAATATTTAAAACAATAGATTGATCTGAACTGTAATATTTAGACTATAGTTTCAAAATTGTATAAATCGGTGAGCATTAAAGATTAATTTTCCTTTATTTGAGAGAGACTGTTTCTATTCAAGTCAAAAAAAATTTGAACTTCTTTACTGCTTTTATAAAAGCTCATATTGCTGAATTTAGAATCAAAATATTCTATGACTATGATAACCTGATTTTTTGTTTAGAACTATCTATTAGAAATATCAAAACAATAAGACATCTATGCTAGTAAATCATAAAGATGATTAAAGGTCATCTTTTGTTAAATCAGAATCAAAAAATTAAAATCCTAGAAAATAACTTATCCTTTGAACCCATATGAGAAGCCTAAACTGAATTTTTTTGTACCAATTTTTTTTTGAAAATTCTTAACCATATATACTACCCAAAGCTTTTAACCTTTAACCCTTACATATTCTGAGAGTTTAAAATATAATAAAAGGGAAGAAGAGGGAGTGGAAGGAGTAAAAATCAAAAACATATAGGGGAATGCTAAAAAAGGGTACATCTAAAGAAATTATATTGAAGAATATGGGAAAAGAGATGAAAATCGTAAAAGACAATTCTAAATCAAAGGATGAAAAAAAAAAAAAAAATCGTGAAATATGATTTTACAAATCAATTAAAGAAATGTGATTTACAAAATAAGAATTAGTAAATGGGAAGAATCATCCAATTTTGTGGATACTTATTGAAATAAAGAAGGAAGAAGAAAATATAGGAGAAGGAAGAACTAAATTCTCAGAAATTATTTTGAATCTTTTTTTACCTTTCTTTGACACCTTCTGAAACCCAAAGCCCATTAAAAACCAAAGGAAATACCTTTTTGATTTACGATTTGTAAAAGCATAAGTGATGAGTAGTGAAATATGATGATATTTCACCCCTAGATACCTATATTTAGCTATCCGATGAAGGCTATCTGATAAGAATTATTAGATTTGAAGTGTTTCAAGTAAATACAAGCCAAGTGCAGAAAATAGCCCAAGAATTCTAAAAATAATGTCAAAACACTGCAACTTTGGGTCATTGAGAACTTGGTGCGACTTGTAGCTCAATTTGGACATTCAAAACGGCCGAATTTGTTAAAATACAAAAGTTGTAGATCTCTCTGTCAGCTTTCCAACGGATCAAGAATCGCCTCAATCCGAGTTCAAGACAGAGAGTTATGGCCAAAATACCAAAGCAGTGTCTGATGCAAAGTTCGGCGGGAATTCACGAAAATCTGGGAGGTCGATGCATCGACCCTATTGGGTCGATTAATCGACCCTAAATTTTCAAGTTGTAACACCTCTGTGGCTGGGAAACTTCGGCTCCATTTAAAGCGGATCAAACACTTCGGAAAGAAAAAAAAACTAGAGATAGAAAATTAGAGATAGATAATTAAAGATAGGAATTAGAGATAGATAATTAGAGATGGGAATTAGAGATAGATAATTAGAAAGTTAGTTTTGGCTTTTCTTTTTTTAGAGTTTTTGGAGAGAATTTTTTAAAAGATTATTATTCATTATTATTATTTTTGGTTTTAAGCTCCTCTTGGCATCTTTTCAAGAGTTCTTCTTTCTCCTTCTTCTAGGGTTCCATCTGGGTAGATTGTACCTAGGATTTACATTGTTTTTCCTTTACGTTCATGAAAGCATAGATTGTATTTAAGAAAAGACATTGTAAACAAAGATCTTTGGAAGAAATAAAAAGAGGAATGGCTTTGAATGAACAAGGAGATCATACACTAAAGATGAGTGGCTAAATCAGTTGATCGGGGAAGATGCGATCCCCAGATAAGTACCCATATTTATGATTAATACCATAGTCTATTATGTCATCATGGAATCATTTTACTCAAAGTTTGTGTTATTAAAAATATATTGAATGCTTGTTATGACCGTTGATTGCGCGTATCAACGGCTATAATCATTAGATCTGGACCTGCAGACTGATCTAGGCTGCAAAGCGATTATGTGTTTACTGTTGTGATCTAAACATCATGAGATACGCTATGCTTCTTATATGACTCATACCGCAATGATAGGCTGAGTCATTGTTTTTAGATAGGGTATGCCGGATTGATGATCATATTTTATTACGAATCATCTCTATAGCTGAATGATGGTGTGAATGATGCTTTAATAAAACTGTGGGTTTTAATGGTAGAAAAGGGGTACAAATCTAGGGTAGCATATTCCTTGATCATATTTAAATATTATTTTTAGATTCATTAGTAATTAGTTGTTTACATTAATTTATTTTTCTTGCAATTAGGAAAAGTGTGATAAATTTTTGGTAAATTGAATCTGCCCTTTGGTACTTCCTTGGGGACGTTTTTAAATCTCTGAAAGAATTAATTAAAATTCAAGATTTCCCTGTATGTTCGACACATTTGTTCTTGCCATACTGCAATAGATCTTATGCACTTGCAAGGGTTACATTTAAAATCGATCAAGTTTTTGGCGCCGTTGCCGGAGAGATCGACGAAATTTTGATTAATTCCGTTAGGAATTTTTGTGTTTTGATTTATAAATAAAAAAATAAAAATAAATAAAAATTCTAATATTTAGATTTTTGATTTGTAAAATCTTCTTTCCCTTATTTTTCTCTCTTAGGTAAGTTTTTGTAGGACTCTTTTAGGAAGTTTAGGTTTTTAGGACTTCTTATTTTAGTAGGATTCTTTTTCCTTATTTTCCTCTTTTAGATATTCTAGGATTTTCTAAAATTAGTTATTAATTTTTTTTTTAGGAAGTTTATAAATTTAGGATACCTTCCTTAGGAAATTTAGGAATCTTTTATTCTTTCCCTTATTTTTCTCTTTTAGATAAGATTCTTAGGATTGCCCTTAGATTTAAAATTTTAAATTCTAATTTTAATCTTGAAATTTTAATTTTAATTTTTGAAATTCAAATTTAAAAAAATAATAATAATAAATAAATAAATAAAAAATAAAAAATTTTGAAATTTAAAAAAAAAAATAATCAATTTTTATATTTTTGCTTTGCAGAATCTTCTTTCCCTTATTTTTCTCTCTTAGGTAAGTATTTTTTTAGGAGTCTTTTAGGAAGTTGAGATTTTTAGGCTTTTTATTTTAGATTTTGTAGGAGTCTTTTTAGGAAGTATAGATTTTTAGGATACCTTCCTTAGAAAATTTAGGAATCTTTTATTCTTTCCCTTATTTTTCTCTTTTAGATAAGATTTTGTAGGATTTCCATTAGGTTTAATTTTTCAAATTTGGATTTTTTTTTTTTTTTTTTTTTAATTTCGAATTTTAATTTTATTTTTTTAAAAAAATTTTAATTAAATTTTAATTTTAATTTTAATAAAAATAAAAATAAAAAATTTGTGCGCTTGTGTCAATCGATTGAAAATCTTTGCTTTAATCGACCCCATAGTCGATTAATCGACCCCCCAAGGGTCGATGTATCGACTTCCCAGGGTCGATTAATCGACCCCACTTTTCGGAATCGAATCCTATTTGGATTCTTCTTTATTTTTTTTTTATTATTATTTTCATTGTTTTACTTTTTTGTCCTTGGGATCCCTTGAGCGTAAACCACACTTTTTATTGTTTCTTTTTTTTGCGGGACACCTCTTTTCACTCCTACTCCAACTCTATAATTTTTCCCTTTATATTCACCCTTAGGCTCACTTTCCATTAACTCTTGCACACCTTTCTCATGGCCTGCCGATTCTATCTTACCAAAGCTCGGTTATCAAGGATGGAGGAGACTGCTAAAAAGCGGGAGCACCGCTCTCATCGGACGGTCCCTTTTGCGCCTAGTAATGTTGAAATCATCGACCTCGATCCAATGATCCTTCCTTCCTGGGGAGAACCATCTAGAAAGAAGGTAAGACGTTCCAAATCTCCTACACTGTGCATCGATACTGATATCGAGATAATTGATGTGGTTCCGTCACCGTCCCCCCCATCTCCATCTCCTACTTTCGCCTCGCCGCCTCCATCCATACAATCGGCAGTGTCTCATCAATTTCCCCTTGATCTTTGGGAGAAATTGTTTCCTGTGCCTAAGAACATAAATTTAAGTGAACCTAGGTGGATGGGTCCGCCTAACAATGATTAACAGAGTTGGATTCATATTTAGTTTAGGATTTAGGTTTTATTTTATTTTATTTATTTATTTATTTTTTTTATGTTTATTTCTAGCATATTAGTTTTTTTAGTTTAGGTTGTTTTTATTTCCCTAAAATAGTGTAACCATATTCCCTTCAATAAATTTTTTGTCATGTTCTAATTTGATGCACATATTCTCTGCACCTGATCTTTGTGTTGAGGTACTTTTCAACAGGTTTGGGGTGAGCTACTTATTTCAATCAATGAGGACATTGTAATCTTTAGGTTTGGGGGTATAATTATCTATTTTGCGTCACTTATATTTTCAAAAAAAAAAAAAAAAAAAAAAAAATATTATTTTGAAGTCATCATGCACATTATTTTACGATTGTTTTCAAACTTTAGTTGATGATGCATGTGAATTTAATTTTAAGAATACTGATGTCATATTCTGATTACTTGTATCTAAGATGATGAAGCTTAATGTGATATTTTGTGGATAATTTTGATATTTATGCTTAGAATTTTTACACTTATACCAAGCTAAGACTTAGAATCGATGAACTGTTTTGAATGTTGAATCTTAGGTTCTTAGTGGAGACTAAACCCAGGAAGCTTTAGTGCCAAATATCCGTTGTTGATGAGTGAATACATAAACTCAGAGTTTTCTTTGAATATGAATTATTTTGCACAATCTCATATATTTTATTTTGACTTGTGACTTTGCATGATATCAAATTCATATTATTGTGTTAGAACGTACTATATATCTACTCAAGACAAATAGGCAAGGTTACCATCTTTTAAGGATATGATTGGAGGCCATCTTTGGCTCGTTTGTGCTTAAATACCCCACCTCATATAAATGCATCCTTCTAGTACCCCTTTGAGCCTATTGGAAAATTTACCTTTATACATTCTTTGATAAGCCACGTTAACCTTTAACCGTTCACCATTTCTGAAAATTCAGCTTTACCCTTCTTATTTCTAAGAAATTAGGAACGAGAGATGAAAATGAATGAAAAGAGAGTAAGTGGAGAGATACTGAGTTGTGGTGTTTACTGAGAGTGTATGGCAAAAATATAAAAGAAAAAGGAGAGAGAAAAAGAAAAAGAAAATTGTGAAAAATAATGAAAAATATGAGGTGCTTCACGAAAAGAAAATTCAAAAGAAAAAGAAAGTTGAGAAAAATAGAAAAATATTGAGAAAAATAGTGAGAGATTAGAAAAGAAAAAGAAGAGAAATAGAAAAATCAGAAGTTTGTTTCTTTTCCGATTTCTCTGAAATTTTGAATCTCAATTCCCTTTCTTTCTTACCCTTTCTTGAGCCCCATTACAACCCTACAAAAGACCTTCATGATCTGATCTTGCATTGGAGAGTAAATATATGATACTTATGACACTTGATATGAGATGCTTAGGATATACAAGTATCTGTTCTTATGAGATTTGATTGTGTTCATTGATTACATCGTGTTTCAGTTATCATGTGAGACCTTTTTGCTTATTTTGTATTGATCTCTCACATATGTGCGAAAGATTTCCCATCATCGGAGTGATTTTATTTCGAGAGTATACCTAAAGTGAGGATTGAGTTGAGACAACAGATTCGACGGTTTTCCGTTTGGACTAGTTCTGAGATGGATGAATCTTGGTTTGGGTATGCACACACTTCACGTTTAGGCATGAATGCATGAGTTGTTTAACAATTTGAGCATTAGATGAATTTGAATGGATACTAGCACGATTAGTATAACATTATTATTTAAAATTGAGGATTCGCATGTTGAATTGATTAATGATTTTGAGTTTTAAATGGTATATATGTTATCAAAATCATATTTTGAAAACTCAATTTTGCCGATGGTTTGAAATTTATTAAAGTTTGTGGGTAACTTCACTGTAAACCCTCAGGAGACACAACTCCTCCACTAGGGATCACCTAGGGGTTTAAAGGCTTGTTGCACACGCTAAGTGCAATCGTGTTCCCTACGAAAGTGGCATTTATTTTCTTTAGTTTGTTTTGCTCGAGGACTAGCAAAGTACAAGTTTGGGGGTGTGATGAGTAGTGAAATATGATGATATTTTACCCCTAGATACCTATATTTAGCTATCTGATGAAGGCTACCTGATAAGAATTATTAGATTTGAAGTATTTCAGGTAAATACAAGCCAAGTGCAGAAAACAGCCCAAGAATTCTGAAAATAATGTCAAAACATTGCAACTTTGGGTCATCGAGAACTTGGTGCGACTTGTAGCTCAATTTGGACATTCAGGACGGCCGAATTATGAAAGTATTAAAACACAAAAGTTGTATATCTTTCTATCAGCTTTCCAACGGATCACGAATCGCCTCAATCCGAGTTCGGGACAGAGAGTTATGGCCAAAATACCAAAGCAGTGTCTGATGCAAAGTTCGGCGGGAATTCACGAAAATCTGGGAGGTCGATGCATCGACCCTATTTTTTTGAGTTGCAACACCTCTGTGGCTGGGAAACTTCAGCTCTATTTAAAGCGGATCAAACACTTCGGAAAGAAAAAAAAATTAGAGATAGAAAATTAGAGAGATAATTAGAGATAGAAATTAGAGATAGATAATTAGAGATGGGAATTAGAGATAGATAATTAGAAAGTTAGTTTTGGCTTTTCTTTTTTTAGAGTTTTTGGAGAGAATTTTTTAAAAGATTATTATTCATTATTATTATTTTTGGTTTTAGGCTCCTCTTGGCATCTTTTCAAGAGTTCTTCTTTCTCCTTCTTCTAGGATTTCATCTGGGTAGATTGTACCTAGGATTTGCATTGTTTTTCCTTTACGTTCATGAAAGCATAGATTGTATTTAGGAAAAGGCATTATAAACAAAGATCTTTGGAAGAAATAAAAAGAGGAATGACTTTGAATGAATAAGGAGATCATACACCAAAGATGAGCGGCTAAATCAGTTGATCGAGGAAGATACGATCGCCAGATAAGTACCCATATTTATGATTAATACCATAGTCTATTATGTCATCATGGAATCATTTTGCTCAAAGTTTGTGTTATTGAAAATATATTGAATGCTTGTTATGACCGTTGATTGCGCGTATCAACGGCTATAATCGCTAGATCTGGACCTGCAGACTGATCTAGGCTGCAAAGCGATTATGTGTTTACTGTTATGATCTAAACATCATGAGATACGCTATGCTTCTTATATGACTCATACCGCAATGATAGGCTGAGTCATTGTTTTTAGATAGGGTATGCCGGATTGATGATCATATTTTATTACGAATCATCTCTATAGCTGAATGATGGTGTGAATGATGCTTTAATAAAACTGTGGGTTTTAATGGTAGAAAAGGGGTACAAATCTGGGGTAGCATATTCCTTGATCATATTTAAATATTGTTTTTAGATTCATTAGTAATTAGTTATTTACATTAATTTATTTTTCTTGCAATTAGGAAAAGTGTAATAAATTTTTGGTAAATTGAATCTGCCCTTTGGTACTTCCTTGGGGACGTTTTAAATCTCTGAAAGAATTAATTAAAATTCAAGATTTCCCTGTGGGTTCGACACCTTTGTTCTTATCATACTGCAATAGATCTTGTGCACTTGCAAGCGTTACATTTAAAATCGATCAATAAGCCTAGTAGAGATATGAATAATAGATACTATGGATTGCTCAGGGAATCATATGAATAGAATAGATTATATTTTTCATGAGATTAAAATTTTTGCAATTATCCTTGGAATAAATTCTTCTAAAATATATTACTGTGAGAACCCAAAAGTTTCGATATTTTTTTAGAGTATGTCAATAGTGTGAGTTTTTAAATAAAAATATTTTCTAAAAACTGCAGTTTAGAAAAATTTATGAAGAATAAACTGTTCACTGATGCATACTCCCTGCTTACTATGAATTGAAATTGTTAGAGTTCTAATCAAGGATAACTATTATAATAAAAAGTAAGGATAAAATATTGGTAATTTTAGAAGATCATAACAACTATGTGATGATCAACTTAGTTAACTTAGTTTGTGTACGAAAATTAGTTTAGATTTTTAACTTTTTGTTTTCTTGTAAATTTTGAAAAAGTCTAAAAATATTTGAAGTTTGTAGGCAACTTCAAATATTTTTAACCTTTTAAAGGCTTGTTGCATCTGCTAAATGTAATCGTACTCCCTACGAAAGTGTCATTTAAATTCTTATTTTAGGATATTTTATATTTCCTTATTTGCTAGGGACTAGCAAAATATAAGTTTGGGGGTATGATCAGTCACATAATATATCATTTTATCACCCTTAATTTAGTGATGCTAGACCTTGGTTTGCTACTAATAAGTTACTGATGTGCAGATATTAAAGAAAAATAGTAAAATAAATCTAAAGTGTTAATATTCGTCAAAATGAACTCATAAAGCAATAAGAAAGACAATTGAACGAAAAAGACGAATCATCGCCTACTAAAAGATGGAAAATTGTACTTTACAATTGTGCGAAACGCTGCAAAGGAAGAAAGTGAGAAATCATAATTTACGATTCTTTAGAAAAGACGTTCAAAAGCTGAAGCACAAAACATAAGACGATCGATCGTAAATAAAGAATCGTCCAAAGAGTAAAAGCTAGAAAATCATGACTTACTATTTTACAAAAGGAAGCTTTCTGAAGCCGCTAATCACGTGAGGATTTACACCACCATATATATAATTAGAAGAATTCTTAACTTAGAAGTCTGACTAATCACAGATCTGAAAAGATTGACGAAAAAGACTCTTAAGGACTGTGTTATTGAAATAAAGGAGAAAATCCAGAAGTACATCAACTATTGAAAGCAAGGGAAGATAAGATTAGAAGTAGAGTTCTAGTAGGATAATTTTGTTTTAGTAGTTTCTTTTATTAGAATTAGGAATTTTGTAAACCGACCCCTTATGATCTATAAATAACAGGGCTTGGTATAGGAATAAAATCATCGAAGAAATTCTTAGCATCAATTGACACCTGAGGTTGACTTTTGTTCCAATCATTAGAGTACTTTAGTTTAGATATCCTAGGTTCCTCGATCACAATTAATAATTGGGATTGAGAGCTGGAAGATTAGAGTAGATATCTGTAGTTTCTCAGAAGCAATTGACGCCTGCAGCTGAGGGGTGAAAGATATCAGTTTATTGCTTTCTAGTTTAGATTTATTTTTATTACAATTTGCTGCTTTGTAAACATCTCCAATTTTTAATTTGAATTGACGACTCAGGTTGATATTTTCAGATTAGTGTAATGGTTTTTATTTTTCATCTTTGATTTTCTAGAATTTGATTGACGCCCAAATTTTTGATAGATTAGAGATTAGTATAAATTTATATTGAATGATGCTAGTTTTTTATTGACGCCTAAATTCTAGAGGACTGAGATATAGTGTAACGGTATTTTAAAATTCATAAACATCAGATAATTGATTGTGATTGGCGATCGCAATCTGAAGAAGGAGGATTTAGGATTTATTTTCTGCAAAATTAGTTTAAGAAACTATTTTTTATTCATATTTCTCAAGTAGTTTAGGATCTTAAAAGATAAGTATAAGCTTTCAGAAAATTAATATATATATATAATAAAACATATCATCGTGGGAACAATCTTATGCTAGTATTATAATTTCCATTGTGCGCTTGCAATAGTATTACTCATCTAGCAGGGGATTGAGGAGTTGAAGGTTGGGTGCAGGGGGTTGAGGGGTTGAAGGTTGGGGGGTTAAGGTGCTGAAGGTTGGGGGGCAAGGGGTTGGGGGAAAACAAAGGCGTTAAACACAACGGAGAAAAGAATATCATCCTACATCAGTACAAAAATGATATTAAAAATCTTAATTTTAGAGCTAAATATAGTTTGAATTATGGTAACTTAAGTTAGCTACCCGCTATCTTAAGTTAACGGCTTGCTAACTTTAGATAACGGCCCGCTATTTTATTTAGCCAACACCAAAATTGAGAACTTAAATATGGATTTAAAAAATATAAATATATTTTTAAGTTAGAAATTTAGTACCTTTGACAAATGAGCCTTGACAACGTCAAGTTCTTTCCATATTGCGACATTTTCCCTTGTTAAATTGGCTACCTGATCTTCTAGAGACCCTACTTGCTCTTGTAGGGTCTTCTTGTCTTCCCGAGCTGCTCAATAGCCATTACTTGTCCTTTCAGAACTGTAAAGGCACGCTTGAAACCCTTCATCTCTTTTACCGTCATACGGAGAGATGTCTATGGTGGCTTTTTTTATATTTGTACAAAGTTTTAACCTATTGTAAGTGCACAATGGAAATTGCAGCACCAGTATAAGATCGTTCCCACAAGGAAGGTCAAAATTTCGTTCATTTTGTATTGTGAAAACTTTTATTTGTCTTTTAAGAGTCTAATCTACTAGAGAAATAAGAGTAAAAGAATGGTTTGTTTAAACTAATTGCATAAAATAAAACTAAATCGTCCTCCTACCAGATTGTGGTCAGAGCTAGAAAGAGATAGGAGAAGAAAGGGGAGAGCCGGAGCCCTCAGGCCCTTGTAGCACCGTAGAGGAGTCTTGCGTGGCTTGCTTTGATGAGCTTTCGAAGGCTTGAATGGTGGAGAAATGGGTTCTAACCACTTAGGACTTAAAGCTAAGAGGTAGGGGATGGAGGCTAGGGGATCACATACACCTAGGCCAAGGGTTTTGGATGTAAGAACAAGCTTGAAAGGAGATTTAGGATTTCTGGAATTTGGATGAAAATAGTGCACAAAAGGGAGGAAGAACTTCTCACTTTGAGCTCTTTCTCTCTTAAGTAAATTTCTCAACCCTTAAACCAAGGGGAGGGGGGCTCTATTTATATGAAAAGAGTGGATTAGGAGGCTACTTAGATGCTAATTGGAGTTAGCAATTAGGTAATCTCAAATCTAAGGTTTCCTAAGATTTTGAGAGCTTAGAAAGGTGTGAAGATGGTTCTAATGGTGGATGATGGGGTGAGGCCTTAAGCCACTTAAGTGGTTGCCAATAGGTAAGGAATGGGTGCAACAGGACTATCAAAACACACCCCAAAGGTCGAGGGGGTCAACAAGTCAAACCCCCAGCACGAATTTTGGGGCAAAACTGAACAGTTACTGTTCATATGCATGGCGCAACTAATAGTTGCACCAAGCAAATGTACAGTAAAACAGTGTTGCACAGTTCCCTGGAAGTTGGCCTCGCGAGGGGTTGGGGGACCCATTTATGTCTAGCACAACTATTAGTTGCGCCAGGCCATTTCTGGGGAGAAAATACCTGGCGCAACTATTAGTTGCGCCAGGCAAATCTAGGGGGAAAATGGCCTATCGCAACTATTAGTTGCGCCAGGCAAAAATCCCTCCAAAAAGCCCAATTTTCAAATGACCATAACGTTTGATATACAACTCCGATTGAGGTGATTCTTAGCTCGTTGGAAAGCTGGAGAAGTTATCTTTCCAATGATATATGATTTGATATTAGTAGAAGACCTCAGCCAGTCTTGGTGCACCATTCTTCATCCATTGCCCGAGAAGGTTAGGTTTAGGGTTCAGAATGGGTTCTAAGGGTTGGGATTGGTTTCTAAAGGTTCGAGGTAGGTTCCTAAAGGATCTAGGGTGACTCCTAAGGGTTTGGGGTAATTCCTAAGGGTTCCATACATGCTATCAAAAGCTCAAAATTGCACCTCTCTCGAAAGGTGTTTCGATCCGGCCTTGGGCCAAATTTGGGTGTCTACAGATGCCCCTCTTTGGTATCCGATCACTAGTGATCGTATGCCAAAGAAAAGAGACATCCGAAGAGGCCCAAGGCATTACTGACGGGTCCACTATATTCAGAACAAACTTCAAACATCAGATGAGTAACATGGTGAGAAAACGAAAGCCCTGGAGTGCCAGGCTAATCATTCATTTCTCAAGGTAATCGGTTCCCAAGCGCTTAGCGACATTACTGGGCATAACCGAGGTGGAATGAGTTGCGAACTCCCTATAGTCGGAAAAGATGTTCACTTCTCGGGATGATTTTGAAGGTATTTGATGTTTAAGATTTATTCTGAATTCAACAGTATCGTAAGTAGGAGGGGTGATCGACCCACATTCAAAGATAGGCGCGAAGTAAACATACGCAAGGCTCCATAGTTTGCATCCAATCCTACAAGGCATTTGATGACCTCATTGGATTATTCGCAGGTGCCCCTGTAGAAAGCAAGGTTCGAGATCTTTGGGCGAACCCAACGATCCCAAAGTTTATTTAGCATGACCGCCTGAGCGAAGTGAATAGATGTCACAATGCTTTTTAGGAGTGCGTGCCATTTTTCAAAGCGTGCCCCAGATCCTCATGACCCAGAGTATCCAATTTTGACTTCCTTGAATAGATCCAGCCAAACATTAGGCACCTCCCAAAAGGGGGCATCCAATCCTGACCTCTATTGACAATGATCATAATCATCAATTAACTATGCATAATCATGCACCCATCAGGGGCAATAAGCAACAACAAAGGCGATGGAAGCCCTGACCCGGACCCACTCGGGTACAATTTACGAGGACAAACGACCATCATACAGATACCCAGACGCATGGCGTACACTTTATAGGGATACCGCTGCCCATACAGGTTTTAAGCCTGCAGAAAATAAAAGGGAAATGAACCCTTCTGAATGTATGGTTGCACATAGTTTGATTGACACATAATCTCATTGTCAACAGGTTGGTCTCAACCAACGATTGACCTTTTTCAACGGAGAATCCGAAGCTTAAGACAACTCAAGCTCACACGAATCCAAAACAGAGCGCTCATCGCTCAAAAGATTTAGCAGTGGAGTCGACCTAATCGAAACATTGACTGTTTGACTGGGACTAACACCGTTGCTCCTACTTTGAAGTAGGATCCATGGATCCAAGGCGGACCTTTGACCTAGGACATTAATTTTGCACATCTGCATTGTCGATAAAATATTGACATTTTACCGCATCGAAACACGCATGTGCGTCACATGAAAACATAGATTTCTATTTCTTTTCAAAATGATTTTCATCATTTTTTTGTTAGACCTGACGTCGGTGGTGAGATGCTTTATCTGATTTATCCATCGCTGAGAAGTTGCCTGCTTCAAAGCTTTAGACCGTGTGATGTTCCTGCACATTCTTGAGAAAACGTCAGTCCCTTTTTTGTTTATACATATAAAGAAATTGTATCCTAAACAATAAAAGAAAAAAGTAGATTTCTACTTATACTTTTTCATTTTCAAGATTTTTTTTTTTATTTTAGTTTTTTAGAGATTTTTTATTATTTTTCTTCCTTTTTGAGATTGAAATATGATGCTGAAAATATGTACATGAAAATGAGTAGAAATATATACACAGTTTTTAGCGTTTGGATTTTTCTTGATTGCTTTCTTTTTGGCTTTTTTTTTTTTTTTTTTCTCTCCTTTTATTTTTGATGCCTTAATCATTGGGTGAGATTTTGAGAAACCTTGGGTCCATCTTTGAGCATGGTCGACCTCTTTCATGCAGTCGGACTTGAGTGAGTTTCCAGATTTTACCAAGGCCAGAACGTTGATCCCTTTGGATTGAGTTAAACCTTTCTCCTTGCCTCGGGTCATATGTTTGACGGTGCAGATTTCACAAAGACAATTATGGTCGGGACCCGATTTGAACTAGCATGAGCGGCCCAGTCAGACAAGAGGATACAGGAAGAGTAACAAAAGGGTTCCTCAAACATCAATATTCTCAATCAGTCCAAACCTTTCTTCTCTTTTCTTTTTTTTTTTTCTTTCTTCTTCTGTTTTTTTTATCTCCCTCTTTTTACCCGTGACGCCCTTTCGGGTTTTCACCAGGTTCGTGGGTTTAGCTTTCTTACCCCAAGCGCCCTTTCGGGTTTTCACCTGGTCTGCACAAGTTCGTTGTTTTTACCCATAATGCCCTTTCGGGTTTTCACCACGTCCATCTTGCTTTGAGCTTGTATTTTTATTTATTTTTCTTTTTATTTTCTTCTCTTTTTCCAACAGCCATGACATAGACCTTGATTCCGTCATAGCCGGCTGGATGGGGTTCTGGTGTCGTCTCACGACTCAGCTCATGTTGACTTAATAGATTTTGTGACTGCTTGCAAACCTACAAAGAGGGCTTCCTTCAGGGTGTAGCTTGGCCATGGGTTAGGTTAGGATTTGAAGGTATCCTAGGTTAAAAGGATTTCCTTGATACGGCTTCAGTTTTCTCAACATACTTTCTTCCTTGAGGGTTTTACTGTGCATGCCCCGTGATTCTTCTACATTTTTTTTTTATGTTCTTTTTGCTTCATTTCAGGCAATCTCTTTTTGAGGTTTTGCTTTTTCGATTTCTTTAGATTTTGGTAGTAACTTTATACACATGCATCTTTTCTCTCTTTTTTTTTGGTATAAGTACACACACAAACACACACACACACATATATATATATATATATATTGGGGAACGGGTTTATTGAAAGAAAGGCCCAGGCTCAAATGGGGTAGCAAAGGATATCATCATTTTTAGGAATGCTTTTTTGGCTACTGTATTGGGAATGATGGCCTCTTTTGGGTGGTTCTTAAGCAGTCGCGTATCTGTTTCATCAATACTTACCTTGTCGTGATGGACTAAGAGTAGTACCGTCAGACGTATCCAGCGTCGATGGGCTCAAGAAAATGATCTTCGTCCATGGTGGTGAGGCGGATGACGTATCCCAGCAGCACTTCTCGAATAACGTATTGTCCTTCCCAGTTCGGCTTGAACTTTCCTCTTGGATCAGCATGGAGGGATGGGAAAATCTTCTTTAGCACAGTGTCTCCTACCTTTAGATCCCGACCGCGGACACGTTTATTATAAGCGCGTGCGATTCGCCCTTGCTAAACTTGAGTGTGGCATAAGGCTAGGAGTCTCTTTTCGTCCAGTAAGTTCATCTGATCAAAGTGTGATCTCTCTCTTTCTGCTTCGGGTAAGCCTGATTCCATGAGGATTCGGAGCGAGGGTACTTCAACCTCCACCGGGAGGACGGCCTCGGTTCCATACACAAGGGAGAATGGTGTTGCCCCTGTACCGGTACGGATCGACGTTCGATAGGCCCACAAAGCAAATGGCAGTATTCGCTCTAATCTCGGTAAGTGACGACCATTTTCTCAAGGATGTGGATGACCGTCTTATTCACGGCTTCCACGGCTCCATTGGTTTTAGGCCGATAAGGGGATGAGCGATGGTGCTTGATCTTGTATTGCTCACAGAAGTCTCAGATACACTTATTCGCAAAGTTTGTGCCATTGTCCGTGATGATATCTTTGGGTACTCTAAATCAGCACACAATATTGTTCTTGAGAAACTTCTCGACATGACTGGCAGTGATGTTGGCATATGACGCCGCTTCTACCCAATTGGTGAAGTATTCAATGGCGACGAGGATGAACCGATGTCCATTTGATGCTTTTGGATTAATCATTCCGACAACGTCAAGGTCCCAGGTAGCAAATGGCCAAGGAGTGGTCATGCAGTGAAGATCAATGGCAGGAGCGTGTATCAGACTGGAGTGTTCCTGACACTTATAGCATTTTTGAACATGTTTACAGCAATTCGATTCCATAGTGGTCCAAAAGTATCCTTGCCGCAGAATTTTCTTAGCGAGCATGTGACTGCTAAAGTGGGCTCCGCATACTCCCTCATGGATTTCTTCCATAATACTGGCCGCTTCACTTTCTGTAAGGCATCTGAGCAAAATATTGTTGTATGATCGCTTATAGAGGCATTCCCGCATAAATGGCGTAACTTCCGCTAATATTTGAATAGTTAAATCGTCGATCTGTCTTGGATGTACCTCTGGGAAGGTTAGGGTCTCGAGGAAATTCTTGATATCTGAGAACCAAGGTGGCTCATCATCAGGCTTTGTGGGTTCCTCAATCTGGAGGTAGAAGGTTGGTTCATTCCTCTGCTCGATCATGATCAGCTTCATCTCAACACCATAGGGGATTTCAATTATTGACGCCGAAGTTTCTAATGCGTCGCAAAGCGATTCCTTATCCGAGGGATATATGAGAAAGTCACATCTTGGAAGCAAGCTATTAGGTCCTCGAGGTGTTCATGATAGGGGATCAGCTTCTCGTCTTTCGTCTTCCAGTCACCATTCATCTGGCATATAATTAACTGTGAATCGCCAAATACCCGAAGGTGAGTTACATTCAGATCGAGAGCCGCCTGCAGACCAGCGGCGCAAGCTTCATACTCAGCCATATTGTTAGTGCAAGGGAAGTTGAGTTTGATAGAGACCGGTACATGGGATCCTTTTGGTGAAATTAGGATGGCGCCAACTCCTTGGCCCTCGACATTTGCTACCCCGTCAAAGTGCGTTACCCATGATTCTTCTGCTTCTTCAGTATCGTCTTCCGTCATGAACAAGATATCTTCATCTGAGAATTCGGTTCTTAACGGCTCATAGTTAGGTAAAGGATTATCAGTAAGATGATCAGCAAGCGCCTGCCCCTTGATTGATTTCTGAGTGACGTACGTGATGTCAAACTCAGATATTAACAACTGCCATCATGCGGTTCATCTAGTGAGAGCTGGCTTTTCAAACAGGTATTTCAATGGGTCCATTCGGGCCAAGAGCAGAACGGCCTAAGATAGTAAGTAATGTCGGAGCCTTTGAGTAGCCCATACCAGAGCTAGGCATGCTTTCTCCATATGAGAATAGCGCGTCTCGTAATCAGTAAACTTCTTGCTTAGATAGTAAATGGCCTGCTCTCTTCTTCCCGTCTCGTCATGCTGGCCCAAAACACATCCCATAGAAACTTCCGTCGTGGAGAGATACATCAAGAGTGGTCTCCCTGGCACAGGTGGTACCAAAACAGGTGGATTCAGGGGGTAGCTTTTAATTTTATCGAACACTGCCTGACAATCATCATTCCATTCAACGGGAGAATTCTTCCTTAGCAGCTTGAAGATTGGCGTGCAGATTGGAGTTAGCTGCGCAATGAACCGACTAATGTACTGTATTCTACCCAGAAACCCTCTAACTTCCTTCTCAGTAGACGGTGCTGGCATTTCAGTGATGGCTTTGACTTTGATTGGGTCGACCCCGATCCCTCTCCTGCTGATGATGAATCCTAACAATTTCCCCTGACATGGCGCCAAATGCGCACTTTTATGGATTCAGTTGTGGTCGATAGGCCTCTCAAACAACTTCTGAAGGTTTACCAGATGGTTGCTTTGCTCCGGTGATTTGGCTATCATGTCATCGACATATACTTCAATCTCTCGATGCATCATGTCATGAAATAGTGCAGTCATAGCTCTCTGGTACGTTGCACCGGCATTCTTCAACCCGAATGGCATGACTCGATAGCAAAAGGTTCCCCAGGGGGTAATGAACGCTATCTTTTCGTGATCAACCTCTGCCATCCTTATGTGATTATAACCTGAGAATCCATCCATGAAAGAGAGCATCTCGTGCTTAGCTGTGTTATCGACCAAGATGTCAATGTGTGGTAATGGGAAATCATCCTTTGGGCTCGCTCTGTTCAAATTGCGGAAATCGATGCACATGCAGACCTTTCCATCCTTCTTTGGCACAGGTACGATATTGGCTAGCCACTGCGGGTACTTGGATACCATGAGAAACCCCGCGTCATACTGCTTGATGACATCATCTTTGACTTTCAACATCCATTCGGATCGGAGACGTCTCAGCTTCTGCTTTACTAGCTTCATATCAGGGTAGAGGGGGAACTCATGCTAGACCAAATCAGTATCCAGACCAGGCATGTCCTCATATGACCAAGCATAAACATCTTGGTATGACCGAAGGAAGTCGATCATGCTTTTTCTTTCCTCAGGAGATAGTGACGTTCTAATTTTGGTTATCCTGGGAACCTCCTCAGTTCCTAGGTTGACATCCTCGGTCTCTTCGACAATGGGGGTAGGGCCATGCTCAAAGTCGGCAAATCGGTCAAGGAGCTCATTGGGGAGCTCCTCGAGGGGACTATCCTCATCCAGACTCGTAATCCCTACTTCTCCTTGTATTTCTACAGGGAAGGGGTCGATTTTACATGGGACGGGTATTTCGATTAAGGCATCCTTTTGTGGGACTTTTTCTGGAATTTTAAATGACAATATTTTTGGACTTGGGATTTTTGAGTGTTTTTGGGACTTTGTATTTTTTCCATGTTTTTGAGATTTTTATTTCCTTCCATGTTTTTGGGATTTTGTATTTTTTCCATATTTTTGGGATTTTTGTTTTCTTCGGAGACGGGCCCTTGGCAAGGCGGTTTGTCATATATACAAGGTATTGCCTTCCAAGGGCTTATCTCACTTTTTATAGGTTATTTTTTTTTTGGAAACGGGTGCCGAATGTTAGGCCACTCCCCGCTTCCAGGGTTTGGGGCAAAGATGCCCAGTTGCGTACCTGAGGGGCCGCTTCTTTACCTGTTGGGATGGAGGGTGCTGACTGACATAGCTCATTGGAGTCGGCCTCCATCATATTGATCCCCATTTCATCTGAGATCATGTCCTCAAATGATAACTCGATTTTATGGTGATTTACCATAGGGGGAGTTTGTTCAGGTACCAACCGCCGTTCCTCAAAGAGGGATAACGCGGCCAAATCGATTTCCAAATTGGGAAGGGAGATCTGGGGATTGGTGGGGTGGATTGGGGCTGTGAGTTTGTGTGGGGTCAAATGGGTGACTCCATTCCGATCAATCTTCACGACCCCTGTGCTTACGAAGGAATCCCTTATGTGCGGTCTAGGGCGAGGCTTCTCCTCTATGTTGATTCTTCGAGCTTTTGCTGCTGCGGTGACCCTAGCTTTCTCTTTGGCCTCTCGGACCTCTTCCTCTGTGGACTTGTATCCCAGCCCGAATCTTACTTTTTCTCCTTTAGCCACGACTGGCTCTCTTCTGCCTTGCAATCTGGGTCCCAAACCCCTTCCTCTCTGATAGCCCCACTTTTGGAGTATAGCCACTGCTACTATCATACCGCCTCTCGTCTTAGGCATGATGCCCTCAATGGGCTCCAGGAGTATTGCCGACACCTCATATTCAAAACTGTGAAGGTTGACATCCTTAGCGGTGTGCGGTATATCTAATATGTTAGGCTTTTCGATGCTATTGGCAGCTTTCTCTTTCTCGCTATGCCCCTCCCCGATGATTGTAACAATTTTGTGCCCAAACACAAACTTAAGTTTCTGGTGTAAGGTGGAAGGTATGGCTCCGACCTCGTGTAGCCACGGGCTCCCTAACAGTAAGTTGAACGAAGACTTGATATCCATGACTTGAAATAAGATGGAGAAGGTCATTGGCCCTATCAACAGCTCAAGATCAACTTCTCCCATTATTTCTCTCCTGGTATTGTCAAACCCTCTCGCGCTGGTTCTGGTGGGCCTTAACATGCACGGATCAACCCCGATTTTGGTGGCGGTTCTTAACGGGCATATATTTAATGCTAACCCATTGTCGATTAGAACCAAGGGGATCACCATGTTCCCAGACTCGACCGTTATGTTCAAAGATTTCGAGTGGCTTCCTCCTTCTTCTGACAAATCAGCATCAGAAAATGAAATGGCATTCGGAGCCATCACTTGCCCAATTATCTGCCCGACTTCATCTGGGCTGACTTGTAGTGACACATGTGCATTTTTTAACGCTCCCATTAATGATTGGAAATGGAGTGGGGACGTCATCAATAGGTCCCATACAGTGATATGGGCAGGCATCCTTCTCAGCTAAGTCTCCAATATATGTTCTCGACTCATCTTCTCGAAGGGGTTCACCGTGCTGTCTTTCTTTCCTTCGGGTTGGGCCTGTGCTACTGTCGGTGCTTCTAGTTGCTTCGATATCCTCCCAGATCTAGTAACAAAGTCCACTGCCCCTTCTCTACTGCTGCTACCAGCATTGGCATCTATTTGTTCATAGCTCAGTGGGACCTGATGAGGATCATAGGTTGGTCCCGAGAGCTGGAAAGGTATGGCTGCTGGTACTTGAGGCATTTGTACTATCGGCTCAGGAAGTGTGGGCAACACCTGATTTATTTCGGTGGTAGATGGTTGGATGGAAAGATTGGGCCAAATGGGGGTGGCGAAGCTTGAGGGTGGTGGCATTGGAGGGAAGGAGGTAAAGGTAGGCCATTGATAGTTTGCTGGTGGTAGATGGGGGGTTTGATGGGCCATTAGGTAATTGACCGGGGTGACGGGGTTCATAGGCGGAACTTGGGGTGATGGGATGGGCACAGGCCATTAATAACTGATGGGTGCAGGTGTTGGATTGGGGGCCTGGTGGCTTAAGGGGTGATCAATGGGGGTTGTGGTGTGTGGTTGTAATTGAAATGGGGCGGGCATTGGCCATTGATAACTGGCGGGTGCGGGAGTAGGATTGGGGGCCTGTTGACTTATCAGGTAATTTGTGGTATATGGTTGGTATGCATTTATATTCACATAATTAACAGGTGTGGTGGATGGAAAATTTGCCCTGAGATCTAAAGGTTCCGATTGCGGAGTCAGGTTGGGAAAATAATCTGATAAATTCAGGAGTTCAACAACCCCGATATTCCTTTCCTCAATATTTTTTAACAGTGGTGCTACATAACTCTCCCGATCACTGATATAATCGGATGGGTCAAACTCAAATTCTTCCTCATCCTCTATCATTCCGATGGTGGGTCTGGGACCTGCTCCTCCGGTGGGATGTGGGAGTAGTGGCACCTGGTGGATATTAGCGTGCTGAGAAGGTGCAGGGGGAATGATTTTCCCGATATCGATCAAATCTTGAATCGCGTGCTTCAATGGGAAGCAGCGATCAGTAGGATAGCCCGGACCCTGATGAAAATTGTAGTGGGTATTTGGGTCATAGTTCTTTGGGATCGGGTGAGGGGGAGGCTGTGGTTGGCGGATAGTCACTAATCCCTTTTCTACTAACAGGGGCAAAAGTACACTCAGCGATTGCCCCAAAGGTGTGAAGACTCGGTCGTAGCGGGCTCTCCTCTGTTCCGGGGTCATTTGCATTCCTGGCCCATTCCCCATTCTCTGCGTCTGCTCAGGCCTAACTGGTGCTAGCGGGGCCGCCTGAAATTGGAACGGAGCAGTATTATTATTGGGCCTGGTGTTGGCTATGTTTTGGACATCGCCCCCTGTTCTTTTCTCATTCCTCTACTCTGAAAACCTTCTAACCCCACTGGGTCCGCTCGGTGTGCTCTTATTTAGACGCTCCTCCCTGATGGCATCCTCGCATTGGTTGGCATTCCTTACCAGATCAGCAAAACTAGACTGCTGTTGGTTTACAAGAAAATTAGAGATCGCTGGCAGAGTGTTCTTTGAAATCATCTCTATCTGCTCATCGTCCGGTATTCTATTTCTGACTTAAGCTGCCAGTGCTCTCCAACGCCCCAAATAGTCGCTGAAGGTCTTGTTTGAATTCTGCTTTAATCGGGCCAAATCAGACTAGCGCGGTTCAATATCAATATTATAGACATATTATTCTTGGAACAAATGCGTCAAATCTTTCCATGTCTTTATCATGGATGGTTCAAGAGATGTGAACCACCTCAGGGCCGGTTAGGTCAAACTTTTCTGAAAGACTTTTATTAGCAGTCTCTCGTCCCCCCCGTACTGGCACATATCCCCACAATAGGACTTGAGGTGCGCAATCGAGTTGCCCGTGCCATTGTACTTGTCGAATACTGGCATTTTAAATTTGGGGGGTAGGGGGATCTCAGCGAATAGGCATAAGTCTGTGAAGTCTGTGGCATGGATTTCAGCACCACCCATCTTCAGCAACTATTTTTGGATCTTGTCTAGCTGCTCCCTTAACTGTTTTGATTCTTTGGACATGGGGGCCACTTTTTCAACAGTCGGCCGAGACTCACTCTGCGCTATCAAGGGTGGGGTAACTATAAGTGGAGGATTAGGTGGTCCTTGCTTGACGTAGGCATCTTGTTTACGATCTCGTCCTCCTCATACTGCTGATCTATGTAGGGTGCAGTGAGGACGAGATTCTCAACCTGTTGTTACATGGACTGGATGGGATTGGATTGGATGTGGGTTGGGTGAGCCCCTTGGATGTAAGGGAAGTGTTGTGGGGTGATGGGATGAGTGGTAGTTTGGTTTAGGGGTGGGGCCTGATGGGGCCATTGGACATGAGGGAAGGTCTGGAGCCTGCCTTGGGGTGTGGGGCCATGGGAAAATTGGGTCTGAGGTATGGCATGGGTTTGGTCCAGTTGTGAAGATTGGGGGTATTGTGGAGGGTATGGGTGTGGGGTTTGGGTTTGGGTTTGGGCCATGAACCCTTGGTAGGTTTGGGCCAGGGGCCCTGGGTAGGTTTGGGCCACTGGGCCTTGGTAGGTCTGGGCCATGGGCCCTTGATGGGTTTGGCCCAATGGGCCTTAAGGGGGGTATGGGTCGTGGGCCCTTGGTGGGTTTGGCCCAATGGGCCTTGGTGGGTCCGGGCCATGGGCCCTTGATGGGTCTAGCCCAATGGGCCTTGTTGGGTCTGGGCCATGGGCCATTGGTGGATTTGGGCCATGGACCCCTGATGGGTTTGGCCTAATGGGCCCTGGGGGATATGGGTAATGGGGTTTTGGGCCAATGGGCCTTGGGGATGATGGGTAGTGGGGTATTGGGCCATGGGGCCCTGGAGATCATTGATGGTGGGGTATTGGGCCAGGGGGCCCTGAGACATGTGGGAAAAAGGGGTTTGGGCCAATGGGCCTTGGGGTATGTGGGTGATGGGCGTTTGGATGGTGTGGATTATGGGAGGTTGATGGGGGTCATGGGGGAGTGAAGCATGGAGGTTTGCCAAGGTGTAGGATGGATTCATGGATGTGGAGTGTGGAGGAGAGATATTTTGGGAAGCGCTCCATGAGGAGTATGCTTGGAACATCTCCTCCATCATGGCCATGGAAGGAGGATGGGATGTGGATGGTGGATGGGGTATATAGGGGATGGAGGTGGTGGAAAAATTGGGCATGACCCCGGTATAATTGGGCATGGCCATGGTAAGTGGGGGTGTATGGGGTGGATGAGGGGATGTATTTTGGGATGATGTGGGGCATGATGAGGAAGGATGTGGAAAATTGGGCATGGCCCCGGTATAATTGGGCATGACCCGGGTGGATGAGGGATCTTGTGGGGGGTTGGATAGGGTGGAGGTAGTGTATGTGAATGTGGGTGGATTGGGTCTATAGGGGGATGATGGGAATTGAGGCGTGGATATGGATTGGGAATATGGGTTAGAGTTTTGCATGGGCATGGTTTAGGCAAAGGATGGAGAATGGGGGGTTGGACTTTGGATATTTTGGGAGATAGTGGTTGGGAATATGGGGGTGCCAAATGGGCCGGTAACGGTAAAAGAGGGTTGGGTGAGGGGGATGGTGGAAAAGACTTCTTCCGAATGGGAGTGGGTTGGAGAATGCGGTGGGGATGAGTCGGGATCGGCGTAAATCGGGTCCACTACTCACGACATTCTACGAGAGCGGGTCGGGTAAGGGTGCCTTGGATAAGGCCCAAAAATCTTCCTCCTTCTTCCCCTACGAGACGACGGAGGATAAGATGATGTCGTTGTGCCGGCACCACAAACTATCTATTTCTTTTTGGGTTTTAAATTATTTATTATTTTTTGAATTTTATAAAGATTTTTTGAAAAACAGAGGTTCTGAGGCCTTGGAATTCTCTTTTCGGGTGGCCTTCGTACCTTAATTTAAGACCCGCGGTGACGGTTCTGATGCACTTCGAAAGAATCGAAGGAGAACCTTCGATCTATTGAAGGCACGTAAATCAAGGCAAATGACCCGATCCCTCAAAATGAGCTAAAAAGAAGTTGCCTTCTCTTGACCAGCGGGGGCGTATTGGGTGTTAGAGATAGCGGGGCCTAAACAAGGCACTAAGTACACTGATCGGGCAATTCGAGAGGTGAAAAAGCCACAGATTCGGGCTAGAGGCATCAGCGGACCTAAGCGCAACTAATACTTGCGCAAGGTTGCGAGGACGATTTTACTGCGGCGCAACTATTAGTTGCGCCAAGGTAAAATGTTGGACTTTAAAGCTGGCGTAACTAATAGTCGCGCCAGTTATAAATTCCATATTTTTGTGCTGGCGCAACTATTACATGCGCCAGCCAAAAACAGAGGCTCCAGAATGTTTGACAGCAGCCATAGTAGCCCAAAATGAGTCTCTTTTTTAAGTTTTTATGGAAGCTAGGCTTCCGGGAACTGAGCAGTTTTCTTGATGATCGATTCTCTCCTCACCGCACTTAAAGGATTGAGTCTGGTATAACTCGCTAGCATGCTCCCCAAGGGTTTTAAGCTTCGGAATGGGAACCCACCCGATATACCTCCAGCGCAAGCGCTTTCTCAGATACTAGGTGGGCTGGGACTTTTCTGGATCATCACCACTAGGGACTGCCGCCATACGAAGACCCGGGTGTTTGTATGTGTGCCTAACCCAACCCTTTTGAAAAATCTAACCTGCAAAACAAATTAATTAAGCTCCCTAACTTGGTTCAATTTTAATTTGTTTTTCAAAGCTTTTCTTTTTTTTGGAAGTTTTCTTTAATTCAAAGACCGGGGGTGATTATCCCGTGCCGCCACTACGGGCCGGCGTCCACTAATGGAATATGAGTGCACAAGTAGGCCCGCCAATCGGCCAAGGCACTTTAAATGACAGAAAAGTAAGAAAATTAAAAGACAATGCTCAAGTAGGCCCGCCAATCGGCTAAGGCACTAAAATGACAAAAAAGTAAGGAATTTTAAAAGACAATGCGCATGTAGGCCTGCCAATCGGCTAAGGCTCGTAAATGACGGAAACGTAGGGGTGAGTACAATGACTTAATCGGAGGGGTGAGTAAAAAAAATAAAAATAAACTAAAAAACAGCAATAAAATGTTAGGAAAATAATAAAATAAAAAGGCCTAGTTCAAGGGGAAGCTCTACAAGCTAAAATCCCCAGCGGAGTCGCCATGTGTGCAACCGTGGGATCCGTGACGGTCCCGTCGCAACGATGCGCTCTCTAACAAAAATATAGAGTTGCCACCTGGAGCTTTCGGTGTCCCGGGATACCTAGTTCATTTTTATGAGCATCGAAGTACTAAAAATATGACTCTGAATTCGGTCCACACCAAAGGCTCTTGGGTAGGGGCTTCGGTTATCGATCGGGAAGGTGTTAGGCACCCGATCAACCCGCTTAACGCGGTCTCTACTAATGGCCAACAATAAAATAAAGTAGAAGCAAGGAAAAATACTTCCTCTTGCTCAAAAGGGCTTAGAATCCTATTTGTGCCCCTCCGTTCCTACCGAAAAATTAGCGGCGTAACGGCACAAATGAGAGGATGGAGGGAGCTAGAAAGAGATAGGAGAAGAAAGGGGAGAGCCGGAGCCCTCGGGCCCTTGTAGCACCGTAGAGGAGCCTTGCGTGGCTTGCTTTGATGAGCTTTCGAAGGCTTGAATGGTGGAGAAATGGGTTCTAACCACTTAGGACTTAAAGCTAAGAGGTAGGGGATGGAGGCTAGGGGATCACATACACCTAGGCCAAAGGTTTTGGATGTAAGAACAAGCTTGAAAGGAGATTTAGGATTTCTGGACTTTGGATGAAAATAGTGCACAAAAGGGAGGAAGAACTTCTCACTTTGAGCTCTTTCTCTCTTAAGCAAATTTTTCAACCCTTAAACCAAGGGGAGGGGGGCTCTATTTATAGGAAAAGAGTGGATTAGGAGGCTACTTAGATGCTAATTAGAGTTAGCAATTAGGTAATCTCAAATCTAAGGTTTCCTAGGATTTTGAGAGCTTAGAAAGGTGTGAAGATGGTTCTAATGGTGGATGATGGGGTGAGGCCTTTAGCCACTTAAGGGGTTGCCAATAGGTAAGGAATGGGTGCAACAGGACTATCAAAACATACCCCAAAGGTCGAGGGGGTCAACAAGTCAAACCCACAGCACAAATTTTGGGGCAAAACTGAACAGTTACTGTTCATATGCCTGGCGCAACTAATAGTTGCACCAGGCAAATGTACAATAAAACAGTGTTGCACAGTTCCCTGGAAGTTGGCCTCGCGAGGGGTTGGGGGACCCATTTGTGCCTGGCGTAACTATTAGTTGCGCCAGGCCATTTCTGGGGGAAAAATACCTGGTGCAACTATTAGTTGCGCCAGGCAAATCCAGGGGGAAAATGGCCTAGCGCAACTATTAGTTCGCCAGGCAAAAATCCCTCCACAAAGCCCAATTTTCAAATGGCCATAACGTTTGATGTACAACTCCGATTGAGGTGATTCTTGGCTCGTTGGAAAGCTAGAGAAGTTCTCTTTCGAATTATATATGATTTTATATTAGTAGAAGACCTCAGCCAGTCTTGGTGCACCACTCTTCATCAATTTCCCAGGAAGGTTAGGTTTAGGGTTCGGAATGGATTCTAAGGGTTGGGATTGGTTTCTAAAGATTTGGGGTAGGTTTATAAAGGATCTAGGGTGACTCCTAAGAGTTTGGGGTGATTCCTAAGGGTTCCATATATGCTATCAAAAGCTCAAAATTGCACCTCCCTCGAAAGGTGTTTAGATCGGGCTTGGGCCAATTTTGTGTGTCTACAAGGTGACACCTTTACAAACATGTGCTCGCCCACTTTATAGTCCACACTTGTCCGCTTGATATCAGCGTAGCTTTTTTGTCTGCTTTGTGCTGCCTTAAGTCTCTCTCTGATCATACAGACATAAGCGGCATTATCCTCCAAGATCTCCGGTCCCAAAACAAACTTCTCACCAGTCTCCTCCCAATTGATGGGTGATCTACATCTCCTTCCATATAAAGCTTCGTATGGTGTCATGCCAATGCTTGTCTGAAAGCTATTATTGTATGCAAACTCAATCAATGGCAGGTATTGATCACTTGATCCTTGCAATTCTTGCATACACGCTCTGAGCATGTCCTCTATGACTTGATTCACTCGTTCTGTTTGCCCATTGATTTGCGGGTGGAAAGATAAACTGAAGTCCAGTCGCGTTCCCATTCCTTCCTGAAATTTCTTCCAAAACTTTGATGTGTATAATGGATCACGATCAGAAATGATACTACTTGGAATCCCGTGTAGGCGCACTATCTCTTTCATATACAATGGACCACTCTGATTATGGGCTACAAATCTCGGCTTCTTGTTCATCGGCTCGTAGTTTTCCGTTCTACTCTGGTCCACACTTGCTCTTCCTTGTTATTCCCTCTAGCGGCATCGGTTATTATTTTCTTCTTCAACAACATTATTCATCATCCGACATGAAAATCCACATATCACAAGATTGGCGTGCCGGTGATTATCCAATAGGATAATCATCTACTAAACTATATTTCTATAACAATCAACTACAACATATACTATCCATGAGATTGTCAACCCACAATAAATCGTATGGGTCATAACTGAAATTTAACCATCGCCATAAAGGAAGAAAAGAACTATTCAACCATTACTTGTCAACATGTACCATTAATTTCAATGAAGGTGCCCGCATACATGTATCAATAGATGAGCAAATAGCCTCAATCATACGTCCAAAGTACCATATTAACTTGTGCTGAGATTAAACACATACGAGAAGGTATACACTATGATTGTCTCTACAACTAATGCCGTTTATCCAAGAAAAGTTTGATTACCCAAATTGATGCTATCTTTATCAGAACAATTCAACTCATGACTCGAAATAGGTCTCATCTATCTTGGAACAAGAGTTCATAGTCACCCACTTTCTGATACGCAACAGCGGTAAAAAAAATTTCCAAAGTGAGATAAAGTCATCACTAAGATGAGATAAAGCCATCACCAAGATGAGATAAAGCCATCAGCAACATGAGGTAAAGCCATCAGCAAATTGAGATAAAACCATCACCAAAATGAGGTAAAGCCATAAGCAAAATGAGATAAAGCCATCACCAACATGAGATAAAGCCATCACCAAAATGAGATAAAGCCATCATCAAGATGAGAACTTCTAAAATCTACTGCAACGATCTTGAAATCTTCAAACTTTATGCCCTCAACCAGTTTTATGATATGCGAATAGAATTCGATCATACAGGAAGGGCAAGAGTGTGACACATCTTGTCTTTTAATTCAGGGAGATGATTACAAATGATTGCTCTCAATGTCTTACCATTTAGGTGCACCAGGATAAGGTCGTACATAAATACTTAGGCATGATAAATCGACTCTTCATGTGCACAACTCTCAACACACTCCCTATACTAACTAAATCTCTATGTAATCCTCAAAAATCTATAGTCATTCATCATGGCTTAGGTGAAAACAGTGCAATCTACTATAGTGACATCCAATTCTGCTCTCCCATGATATCCGTAATTTAAATTTTTCTATCCTCTGTCAATTACCTATCTGATTGTCCTAGATTCTTCCAATTCTCGAAAAAACTTCCAGAGTAAAGTACAACGATTAACAATCGAACTCAAGTTTGAAAGGAATGTATTTAAATACACCATAATCATGACTCATTAGTTAGGAAGAAGAATACTAGGATTAAGTCTGTTAATTCAACTTCAAATTGTGAAATAATCTATCTGTAAGTAATTTCACCCTAACTGTGAAGATTTATTTAAGTCTCGTCTTTATATTGTCACCTACTTAGTTAATCCTTTGAAATTGAACTTCATTCATGTTATGGAGGTGATTTAATCGGATGCACATATGACGATGCCGTGATATTCCTTAAGTGTCAAAAGCAACCACAATTTCTAAGGGCATTCATCATCTAAAATTTTTAGTAAAATCTCGATAATTGATAGTAAATCTATACCTTGGAAAACTTCATGTGCCATCTGGGCATCGTGCATCGCTGTTTCACTTGTAGGACTTTGATTCGTAGGGAGGATCGGCTTGGAAGTAGAGGTCAATATTACCCGCCTTTGATGTCACACTGGACAATCCTTGATGCGGTGCCCTTTCTCTCCGCACTTAAAACATGTTCGCAAAACTAACCGACACTCTTTCGTTTTATGGTGCTTCCCACAATGCGTGCATATATCAATTGACATAGATGTCGTCGCCCCCTTCCTCAATGCTGGACAATATTTTATCAGGTGTCCCATTCGCCCACACTTAAAACTCCCTCTCATGCCTCGCCTACAATCCGATGTCTTGTGTCGTTTTCTACACTTTGTGCATGACTCAACCTGTGTCACTGGAGAGATGTGGGTCATCTCTCTCAACCTTGTCGTGAGTAATGCAGTCAGCTGAGCCATTGTATGGATCATCGTTTGAAGCAACTGCCTATTCTGCTCATTTTCTCTGGTGCATCCAGTTCTTGCTCTTTTGTGTGGTGCCATTGTGATCTGTCAAAATGAAATAAGGTTCCAATTAATAATGATTGATGGTCACCACGGCCCTAAGCTCCGACAAAATCTAAAACTTCATTTCATCTACTAGCCATACTTCTATCACGATCATCATAATCATCAAATATCTCCACTATAAGTGATCGTTGAAAATCCATAGCCCATGTTCTAAACAGAACCTACCGCCACAACTTGAGACTTCAAGAACCTAAAGCCTAACGTTTCCACCAACTGTGATAGAGTCTTGATTGGATCTCCCATACCCTAACAGAATCTTCTGCAATAGTCTTGGGTCCCAACAAGTTCTAAGCCAAGACCAAATGCTTAAGCTCTACCGCCACAGCATTCCTAAAAGACTTAACGCCTAAGCTTTGATACCAACTGTGACAGCCCGGATTTCGGCACCCCGAAACCCGTACCATCGACACGATCATCTAGACTGTGCCCCATAGATCTGTGTGGAACATTGGTATAACAAGCAACATTTACTCAAAGTAAGAGAGCTAACTACACTATGCAGAAATTAATATACTAATCTAAGCATAAACTCAAAAGACAGTTCTACTTTCATGAAAACGCATGAACAAAGGACCGATCCTGTGACGACCCGACTTTTCCAATCCTTAAGGTATAGGAAAGGCCGGTTCATCATCTTATTGATTTCTCAATAAGCCGTATTTCAAACAAAGCCGGCAGCATAAGCATAGATCTAAATAGAAGCAAAGCTAATAAAACAAAAACAAAAGCTTAAAAGCTTTAACTAAAAATATCACCAAGAGGAACCAGAAAGAACCACTAGTGTTGGCCAATCCAAACACCTAAACAATGGTTCCTATTGATGGTTCCTCAAGTGATATCCAAAAGACAAAACAATGGCCTAGGGCCCAATATTCAAAAAAATTCTAATCCAAAAGTACCAAAATGACCTATCTCGATCAAGGAAGGAACTCCTCTGCTGGGGTCTCCAACACCTCCTCAGCAATGTAGTCAGAGTTCTCCAAATCACGATCGTTAGATCCTAAGGCAGTGTCAGCACCTGTGACGTATAGTCGGGGTATGAGCTTCATCCAAGCTCAGTAGGAAAAAAACTAATAACATGCTTATCATAACATCAAACACATATCTTATGGCATAATGTACACAAAGTTGTTTTGAACACATGCAGAGAGGTGATTTCATAACCTTAACATACATATGCAATGCTAATGGAATCATGAACATGCTCACATTTCTATTCTGACATAAGAAAGAAGAAAAACTTAAAAGTGTTTACTTAAAGTACTAGAATGAGGAACTATAGCCTCAAGCCCCCGATGGAATACCCACCATCGTCACTCACATGAGTCATTTGCACATAAATCCAAGGTCCCGTAGAGTTGGACACTTGGCCGAACATAATTACCGTTATACGATAGGAATCACAAATCACATATCACAAAGGGTGTACGGATTGGCGCCCGTACCGATCCACGGATATCTGCGTCGATCCGCGGTTATACCGCCGCGTCGGTCGGGTATTCACATAACCTTAAATCCAAAAGTGCATGCATATAGCTTATCGCCGTGTGAAGTGATAATTATAATTTATATCAGAAGTCAGAACAAAGTGTGAAAGTCTCTTATACACATATCAAATGAATTTCGAGGATTCCATAAGTCTCACATGTTTCCAAGTCATACATAAACACATGCCTCATTTCTTCAAAATCATAAATGAAAATCACAAAATAGGATCGAAGAACGTATCATAACATAACACACATGTTTATGAAATAATGCACATGATATCAAGTTTTCCCTACCTTAGTTTAGAGTCGAGCATATCAGAGGCAAAGTAAAAGCTCACTCGACGATCTCCAATCTTTAATCTACATTACAAACATTCATGTATACACATGTTACCGACTAATTATCATACAAGCCAAAGTTTCTAAAATTTTCTCACAGTTAGGCGAAACAGGCAAGTTTAAGGTAACATTGACTCATGTAAAAACTTGTCCCTACTTCACCCTAATTTTTGACCTTTATAACATTTGATTCATAAATTGGTCAATTCATGAAAGTTATAGGGCTCGTTGTCTTCTTTCCAACGCCTTAAAAATTGCATTAATCTGAGTTCGGGATAAACAGTTATGACCGAAATACCAAAGCAGTGTCGGACCAAATTCGACCATCGAATTTCCCAAAAATGCATCAGGCTTAAAAACCCAAATTCGACCCTCGAATTAAAATTCGATGGCCGAATTTCAAATTCGACCATCGAATTGAAATTCGACCCTCGAATTTTTCGGGTTCAGAACCCTTCATGTTGCTTTCTTGGTCTATTTTTCCCCTCAAATCTTGTCGGATTCACTTTATTTTTGCACACACACATACACTAAACTAAAATAAGATTTATTCTACAACCTAAACCATTAAAATCAAAAGAAAAACTAACCTTTTTGCCGATTAATCCCACAGCTTTAAGAAATAATGCCAAAGAGGGTTTTGAAGCAAAATCATCGGATTTCTTCAACGATTGATCTCCATCTCTTCAAAATACAAATGAAGATTGTGAGATGATCAGCGTCACAAGCGTTGCGAAAGGTACGGAGTGTGCGGAGCTTGTAGGTGATTACATAATCGAAATACCGTAAGGGTTTCAAAGGTGACGATGCTCAAATAGGTTGGGTCGGTTCTCTCAACTCTCATTCCCTTTCTCTCTCTACAAAAATTTCAAATGACAAAGCTTAGCCATTAAGCAACCAACCTCCTCTCTCTTATAACCGAATGAAAAACTAACTAAATATCAAGGATATTTAGTTGCAATTTTTATCTTCTTATCTTAAGGTTGGGTTTTGGTGTTGAGCGGCACACCGCAAGTCGGTGCACGGCTTTCACACTAACTGCCCAATCACACTCTGAACTCTAATCCTTCCACTCAAAGCTAACCAAATATTATTTAATGACTTATTATTAAATAAAACCATGGCGACATTGGTCACCGTGCCGGACTTGTGCACGAAATCAGTCAAACTTGGATTCAAAAATATCGGGATATTACAGATCCGAATCATCGGTGATAAACAGATCACCTCAAATAGTTCGCCCAAAAAAATTTTATCATTTAAATACATTATTTCTCAAAATAAAGGCTTGACATATCAAGCCACACAATATGCTCTCAAAACTCTCTCTATCAAAGAACACAGTGGAGTCTCCTAGAAGAAGTCCTCAGGAGAAGGCTCCAACTCGTCCCCAGGTACGTAATCCGAATCACCCGGAGCCACGTCTCCTGAAGCCTCAGCCGCCGCTAACACTGAACCTGCGACATATAGTCTAAAAAGGGTGAGCTACATCCTAGCTCAATAGGGAACAATACAATGAATATATAAGTTAAATCCTCATATATATTCCATGATATTCTTAGCATGATGTAATTTTGAACTTGCTAGAAAACAGTTTAAATGGTTGCAATATGCATTGAAGTTTACTGGTGGTTTACTGGTTTCATTTGCTATCAACTGATCATGAATTACATTAAATAGGCCTAAAGCAAACTTAAATCTTCAACTTAGGTAATCCCCTAGCAATATAGCATCGAGCCCCGATGGAATACCTTCCATCGTCGTCTAAATAGACAGTTGTTATATGTATTCTCTGGGAATACTACCCAGGCCCCTTTCTCATAGGCAGCGGGGTTTATCTCAAATCAACATCCCTAGGATGTGCTACTGTGTACGAATAGACCGCCGTACCGGTGTACGAATTGGCCGCCATACCTGTCATAGATATTCTGCCAAGTTAGTAGTGGGTATCCCGCCACGTCGGTGGGGTATTCTAATCAAACCTTAAATAACAAAAATATCATGTGTTTTACATATAGTTATTCACCGTGTAATGTGCTACTGTATATCAATTAGGCCTTATCAGTCTTTATTCAATCTTACTTTACTATCTCAACTTACATCCCTGGGATGTCTAAATTACTCGCATCACACTGATGCCTTTATCACTTTCTCATCCCCTGGGGATGTCTCATTTTCTCTTGCAATCTCATTTCTCTTGCTTACTTGGTGTCACACACACCCATATTTGAGAGAATTATATGGTTTAAAGCACTTTCATTTCACTGGTGTATCACACACACACACATGGAGATTATATGATTTCACTGATGTATCGCACACACACACACATGGAGATTATATGATTTCACTGATGTATCACACACACACATATAGAGATTATATGATTTCACTGGTGTATCACACACACACACATGGACATTATATGATTTCACTGGTATATCACACACACACACACACATGGAGATTATATGATTCATTTCATTTCCATATCACTACATATATGCTCTTGCAATCAAAGTACATGTTCAAGGTGTTCCCTACCTCAGGTGTCTGAATGTCCACGCATCAAGGTCCAATCACGGCTCCTTATGCTTGCCTTAGCTCATACCACCTATGGTACATCATGACATATACACATCATCAATAAGGGTGCAATAGAGAAGGTCCAAGACCCTCATGAACCTCAAGGTCTAAATAAAAAGTCAACTGAAACAGCCAAAGTCGATTAATCGATCCCCAAAATCGATTAATCGAACCCTAAATCGATTAATCGATTCCCAAAATCGATTAATCGAAATTCAAAATTGATTAATCGATCCCAAATCGATTAATCGAAAATCCCGACATGGTTAATCGAGTAGTCAAAATTCTAAGATCGATTAATCGATCCCAAATCGATTAATCGAAAAACCAAAATTGATTAATCGATTCCCCAATCGATTAGTCGATTTTCCCAAACCTCATTCCTCCAGCCGCTGGAGGTTCTCAGTCGATTAGTCAATTTCAAATCGATTAATCGAAATCCAAAATTGATTAATCGAAATTCAGATTGATTAATCGATTGCGGGCTCTTGTGCTTTTTCAACTTCCAGGGCAAAATCGATTAATCGATTTGGCCAGAACTCAGCACCTTCTCGGGCTGTTCTTCCAAATCTTTTTCCTTTCTACTTTTTTTCTTTTCTAGGTCTTTAATCTATCATTTTAACTATGTTTGACTGAATTAAATCATCAAAACTCTATGTATTGAAATCTAACAAAACTCACCTCAAATCAATCTCTTAAAGGATGGATTTGCTGGCTCAATAGCTAGGGTTCCGGCTCTTGCTTCAACGGTCCTTCATGCGTTGAATTCGGCATTTAATACTCAAATCCGTCCTTCAATCAAGCCACATTAACTCCTTGCCATTAACTCACCTTGGTTCTCTCTCTCTCTCTCTCTTCTTAAGTCTCTCACAAATCACAAATTTGGACCTAAATTTTGGTCCAAATTATCATTTCGGTGGGGACCGAAACCGACAATCATCCATGGATGCGGTCGACCGTCTGTTTATCATCCATGGATGGCCCAAAACACGATCACTTTTGGGGGATGTGTCATGTAGAGTCCCAACCAAGGATCAAAATTTCGGCCGAAATGACCGAAATTTCGGCCGAAATTATCGGTTTCGGTTCCCACCGAGACAATAATTTGGACCAAAACTTCGGTCCAAATTTGTACAGGACTCAAAATTTTGACCAAATTTTTGGTTTTCGGCTGAAATTTCAGTTCAAATTTTCGGATTCGGTCAAGCCCAAAACAGAAATTTTACCCCATATTTTGATCCTTGGTCCCAACCTTTGAAGACTCACTTTTGGGAGATGTGTGTCACCTAGAGTCCCAACCTTTGAAGACTTTGTAAAAAATCAGATTTGGAAATTAATTGGCGGCAAAAGGGCGATTGATATTCTTATCGACATTATTGAAGTCAATTAGTCAATATTATCGTGTGCGTCGGCTCCATTTTGGGCGTGCTTTTAATCTACTAGAACATAAAATCACTTTATACAAACTAGAGAATACCAACAATTCCACAAACAAGAAAGCAAGGAACTCATTTACCTTCTCATAAAAATTGGAACACCCCCTTCTATACTTTTTGGTTACATATATGTACAATAATTCATTTGTCAACTAATTAATTTTGTAATTCCATTGATCATGATTTCTTGTGGCCATGCTTGTTGCATCTGTCTAGTTTGGCTCCATAAAGCCAAATGTTATGTAATAACCCGAATTTTCGCAAACTTTGAATCGTTGACTTTAGAAGAAAACACGATTGTTTTGACTAGTTTAACCTTGGTCAAACCTTGGACCAGTATGGCGTGGCTTTAGGCCCACTACTTTCTCCTAGGATGTATGCAGTTGGCACAATCCCAAGGTGAATCCCTTATATTGGGCAGGTATGTGTGTGCTCGGGTGCGCGTAGCATATGACTCAAACCTCGAGATCGAACAGAGCCAGAGCCCAAACCCAACCATGGATCATACCTAGATGATGCCTATCGGGTGGGTATACACCCATGCACGTCCTGAATCGTCAAGCCCGGACTCGAAGCCGACTCCAAGCCCAGACCCTGACACTTTGATATATGTATATGTCTGTGTGGTGTTAGATGGCTCATACTCTACCTTATAGTGTTAGTGCCCAACACCCAAATCAAAGCCCCTTGGTTTTAGAAAGCAATTACATCCCTATTGGGACTCTTGCTTTTATTGGGACAACTTGCCCACTTTGATGACTATCTCGCTCTCTCTTTCTTTATTAGAAACTCAATCGGGCTCCCATCTCTTTCTCTTTCTCTCTCTCTCTCTCTACAAAGACTCCTCTAAATAGTTCTCTCTCTCTCACCGAGACCCAAGCAGCCGACCCATCTCCCTCTTCTTCTATCATTCTTTGTTGAAGCAGTCAGCCGCCAAACCAGCCCCAACTCTCGTTTTCTCTTCTCCCATATGTAATACACAGCAGCCAACTATATATATATCTAAGCCCCCAGCTACTAGCTCCTTCATACATCCCAAGCAAGCAGCCAACTTCTGTTGCTATTAAATGGCCCCCAATCAATATCTCTCTCTGTAACAATTCCCAGATTTGTATATTACGCAGTAACGATAAGAGTCGGTCAGGTTAAACATGTCGTCAAATGTAAATAAATCACTATAAACTATATATATCTATATACACTGAGCTAGGTATAGCCACAATAGCTTGATAGTCCCTGTTTGTTGTTTACTTGTAAGGAGGTACACTGGAGACTATTAGCTAAAGAATAAGGATATGATCTCAATCTATCCAATAGTAAAGTATAAATAAAGATGCCTCATACTAGATATATTATTCCAAAATTTTGGTGTAGTATAATAGCTTGGCACAAAACTAAAGCCTTGCTTTGACTTATATACAAGTACAAGGAGTAAGAGTGTGTATGGTGCTTTGCACTAAGGCCAATCCCAAAGTCAAGCCTAATTGGATTTAGGAATGTACACAGAATTGTGTGAATCAGGCACAAAACCTTGAAATTAAAATACCATTAATTGGTTGATAGGACTATACACAGAAAAGCCCATATGGGCAGTACATAAGAAACCAACCCAACTGACCTTGCTTGTTTTAAGTGAAGATACACACAGTTAACAAGTAGTAGACTTGCATGAAATTCTAGCTCTAACACTTGGATTTGTTTGATATGGGGTACACCCTTTACCAAGTACTGCTTTACATGGGATTATAACTTCTTTTCATGACTAATCTGCTTTACATCTCGTTGGACTACACGACTCCTTCGTGAGTCATTTGTTAACACCATGCACGAAAGGTGCAGCTCGATGCATATAAAGGAAGAGAAACCTTCTTCATCTTCCGAGCTTCTGCTTAAACACTAAGTAAATTCAATCACAAACAGCCAATAGTGAGACCCTTTCTGTTGCACCTCTTGTGCACCCCTGCAATTGCAGAAGCAGTCCTCAGTCTCAATGAAACTCCTTATATCTCTGACGTGATATATGTTTGGTGAATGCTTACCTCGACACAAATGCAATACCATTTGAACGGTATGCCGCTTGTTCAATATCATTAAAGGTTAGAGTCATAAAAAAATTAGATTTAGTTCAACTTGACTACATGAATTCTGAGTACAAATTGGTGCACTTATTATAATCAAGATTATGTCAATAAGCTAGGATATTATGTCGCTAGAAGCACTAAACGAGTTTATTATTCTGTGTCAATCACAATCTAGTTTATTGGTGTTTATTAATGTAAAGAAAATAGAAGATATAAAACCAAATAACATCAAAGGAGAAAGTCATGAAAGGAGGAAGTCAGACAAAAACCACGGCAAGATCCTCTGCTAAGTGGCTTGCCGCGGAAACCTCATACGGTTTCCGCGGCAACCCTGGAAGCTTGCTGCGGCAACCTCTATCAATTGATGTTTTGGGCTGTACTCTTTGCATATCGGACCTTGGGTCCATTAAGGGTCCATATGAATATGTATTTGGGTCTCAAGTAAATCATAAGCCCATCTGTTATATACTAAACTGCTCTTTTAATATGGATCTATTTATCATAGTTAGGTGCAACATGGTGCACTTAGGCAATTTTAAGAACATATGAATGATATTCTCGGATGCTTGAGCATACATACACTGCGATTCAAGGAAGAATCTACAAACAGGGAAGGAATTTACTTTGTTCCCGTATCATTTGTTTTGTCTTATTCTCATCAAAGATTGCAAAGTAGTACTCATAATATATAGAAAATTATAAAACTACTTAAACTAATGTGTGAATCACATGCGTGTAATCTTGTTACCACGTGAAACCAGAGTAACTTGATAATGTATGTTATAAATATTAGTTCTATCAATAAATATTAGTGCTTATGTTCTAATGTGCTAATGTGGATATCAGTGTTACAAATATTAGTTCTATCAATATAGACTATAGTAAGACACTTTCATGAAAAAGAGATCAGTTATATCAGTTATACTCAGTTATATCTACATTGAAAAGTCTTGATATTTTTACATGCAAAGGTAGCTTAGAAGATTAAATAACTTCAGATATGCTAAATGTAGTTCAAGATTAAACATGTAAGTTCGTTCATACCAATGCATCAGTCATATTGCATCTTTCAGATTTGTGCTATCTATGGTATTGTTCAAATGTTATTACTTCTTCGTGAGCCAAGTGATCCCGCTAACTCTGGAGCTTGATTTCTTTAGTCCAAGTGATCCCGCTAACTCGGGAGCTTGACAAGTGATCCCGCTAACTCGGGAGTTTGACTTTATGGTTCTCCTATTTTCGCCTGCATGTATATCTTGTTTCAGCTTGATTCCTCATACCTATTGCATCATGCGTTAATCCAGTATATCAACATATTATATGAGTCATATAATACTAAAGTCATATTCCTTATGCTTTCTGATGAGAATGTGACAAATTATTAATATATGCTAACAATATATTTTTCTCTACTGAGCTTTGATGATAGCTCATTCCACGACTTAAATGTCTTAGTTGCAGAGCCTGACCCTGAGCATGCAGCGGATCCTACATACGTGCCAGAAGAGGAAGAAAGACACGACGAGGAAGATGAGTTCGCAGAAGAATTCTTCCCAAAGTAGGTTTGTGGCTGGTGGATTAAGAGAGAACAAGAGAGAAATTTAAGATAGAAACATGAGATAAACTTGTATAAATTCTAGATGGTGTTTGAGATACTTGATATAGGATGTATAGGTCTTCTTTCCATTGTTTAGATGACGGGTGGCCATCATCGGTGGAAAGCTATACATAAGATCCTTTTGTTTTTATTTATATTGTTGCTAATTCTGTTTAGATAAGTAAAATCAGTTATTTTGCCATATTATCAACTGTCAGAGTAAACACATTGCTTCTGCAATTGCATCACTATGTACAATAGATAACCCTTATATGAAATGATCATGTTAGGTGATCCGACGGCGCGACCTTTCCCATTTTAGAGAAGGGAAAAAATCAGGCTGTCACACTCTCCCTCTCTCTCTCCTTCGATATGTAATACAACAGCCAACCATCTTCTCTTCACCTGCTTTTGTTTCTGCTCTCTCTCCATCCTGTTTGTTGATGAAATAAGAAGAAAGGAGAAGGTCGAGTCTTCTCGGATCCAACTAAAAGTTCCACCATCCGGTAACATCCCGAGCATCCCTATTGTCGAATCACCATCTCCGAGAAGCACTCTAGATGCCTAATTAAATTACAACATCGATCCATTTCAGCAGATCCAAAGGCAAGAAGGAGAAGGCGCCGATTTGAAGGGAGACTCGAACAAACTAGCGCTTTGGACACCAACCTCTTTGACCATGTCAACCCGAACAGTCGCAAAACCAATCGCTCACGCTTCAACTGGTGGGTTTCCTTCCGATTCCACTCCGATCTATTTTATGGGCTATATAAACATTAATCAACCCCATTCGATTAACAAAAACCTTAAAAAATAAGGTTTTTATGAGTTTTAGCACGCTTCAAGTGGCCATAAAAGTCAAAGGGCTGACCCGATGGTCAAACCCTCTGACCCCAATGTAGGGTACCCAACACTCTTCATTTTTCGTTTGAAAGTGATTCGGCAAATAAACCCTTATGGGGCTCGAAACTGGGGTCAAAGACCCACAGTCGCAGTAGTGCACAATACTGCATACATGCAACAACACACATGTTCTGGACCAGGGTAAAGGTCTTGGTTTGACCTTCCCGTTCTCAGACCCATGGACCTGGTTGGTAAAATATCAATAGGGAGACCCTTCATACTCTCTGATGTACTACCCATCTAACGATTCAGATCACCTTTTATCATGCTTAATCTATTATTTTCAGAGCCCCCAAAATCAGTGAAAATTTCTAACACAGCAGAAATTTTATTCCTGTTATTTGTTAACTACCTACATCTGATAAAGGGGGCAACTTTGACCACACAAATTACTTTAATGGAGACTGTTTCCGGATTCGGCTCAGTAGGATAACCCCCTCTAATTTTATGCCTACTTCACATTGGACGGTTATTTTTAATCATAATTTTCTGCCTCGTTTTACGTGTGATATTACATCAAGAAAAGAAATTATAAACACTCAACTATTGTCGGGTGATCACTTTGACCCCTGTTGCACCGAAACTATGGACTATTGGTCCAAGGCCGTAAGACAAATCTTGTACCATCTGACCATCTATAAAATGGATGGCCAGATCCTCTTGAAAATAAATATGCCTCGGCTTTAGTGCTACTTCAAAAATGAAAAAAAAAAGCCACATGATTGTTGTATGTGTAAACCTCAAGGGGTTAGGTGCGTTGGCCACGTACCAGCTTCCAAAAGCAGGAGACCTAAGTTCGAATCCCCTCCCCCCCTTGAGGCCACCCTAGGGATTTATATCCTGTGCTGACCCGACATGTGCTGAATTTGGGGTGCGCATGTGCCCCTGGGATTAGGAGGGTGCTCTAAGAGGCCCGGATACCCAGGTTATCAAAAAAAAAAAAAAAGACTGCTCAATGTGTGTGCCACTTTGAATGTTAAGTCTGGATCATCTTTGACTCCTTGAATTTTTTAAAATCAGGTCAAATCAGCCCACGTACTCAGGTATAACGATCTCGACAAAAACTTAGTCAAGTCTATCAAATCAAAATAATCTCATCGTGTCTATCGGCACGCTTTTCAAAGCATGAAAATTAAGGGATTTGAGCCGTTTACAATTAGGATAAAGGGGTCTGATGACCCCCTATTTGATCGATTTTTGGTCAAACCAATGTATTAGCCAAATGCGAACCCAACCTAATGTTTGAGAAATTTTAATCTCGTTAGGCATGATCACTCACGATGAAATCCGATGGCTTAAAAAAGTTGCCTAAATTCAGACATGAGCCCTTCTTATTATAGATCACCTTGAGTGTCATTTCATATGGATTCTATCACATTATGACTTACTTTAGTAAAATTGGGCCATCACTCATACATATAAGGTCTGATCCACTGATAATATGGGCCATTCAAGACCCTGAATCATCACAAAAGACCATGGGTCTTGTGGGCCCGTCTAGTCTAGGGATCCTTAATGGGTTCGTATATCCAATGTAGTTAAACGCGAGTTTTGAGAAATCGCGAATCAATCTTCAAGGAATGACCCAAACCAAACTCCTAAACTTAGAATAACTTGTTAGGTGTATATTTTGCTCACACCATGAGAGTGTAGACACCTCGATAATCGTGTTTAACATGATCTTGACCCAAATTGATGACTTTCTAGATAAGGGTCCAAATGACCAAATCAAGGGTCGAAACTTCGAGAGACCCAAATATCCTATACCCTGAATATATCTATAAGTTTAGATCGATCTAAATTAGATTATATATACCATGAAAATCATGTAACAAAGAATCCAACGATCGAAACTTGTTTGAGTCACATGGGAGTCAATTCATAGCCAAATTTCACAAACAACCAGTCCGTTTTCATCAAATTGACAAGATATATCTAATGAGATCAACGCAATATCATTTTGACTTACGTATTTAGAACCCAGGTTCCTTCATCGTAGGTCACCTTCTTCTCTTTCTTAAAGATGAACGAGACACACTTAGTTACTCTTAGACCACTCTTTAATCCTATAAGGTTATGAGTTTAATGCAATATCTAAGAGTTAAAGTCTAACTCACCCTTTCATTAATACCGATTTGATATCAGTATTTTGAATATCTCCTTATGATTGAATTGTATGTTTGAATCATAGTTTGAAATATTATGAGTACTATTAGTCCCCTTATGGTTAGATGTTTTCTTATTATATATTTTATTTATATTGTGTGACATCCATCACTTAGATGATACATTAGGGTATGTATATGATAGGTTAAAAAGGAATAAGATATGACGCATGACTTATAAGCCTTTGTCACGGTGGGGTTTCTTTTACGATCATGTGGAACTTGGAATATTGACGTCCATGTACGGATGCAACCCTCTATGGTAGTATGAGATGTCACACGAAGTACATCCAGGTTACTACGAAACCCGTCCCTTGGAAAGTGTGGTTTGTGAAGCCTATCGCACCGTGGCCCATTTAAATTAAGTTAAAAAAAACATTTTAAAAATATGAATATGCTAAGCTACGAGAATTTAAAAACGTGGAGACTTAATCCCACACAAATATGAATTCGGGGCAGGGACCTAAGCCCAGAACTGAATAATGTTATGATATATTAAGACACGTTGTGAAGGCCAGCTGAGCATGAATTAAGTTTTTGCACGTGCCATACCTTAAGAGACACTATAAGGGTACAACGTCTATATTCGAAACGAGTCTTAAAGACAATATGAAAGCTTTGTCTCGAACTAAGGGGACATTATGGTTACTGTGACAGCTCAAATTTCAGCACCCCGAAACTCGTGCCATCAGCACGACCCTCAAGGCCGTGCCCTGTGATTCTTTACGAAGCATTGATATGTACAAGCCAAAAACTGCGATTAAGGCACATGTATCTACTCTAACAAGTACTCATATGTTTAAAATTAATAGGGTCTCTAAAGGCAGTTCTTGTCCCATGCCAATTCATGGGTATAAGAACTGTCTTTAGAGACCCTATTAATTTTAAACATGAGTACTTGTTAGAGTAAATACATGTGCCTTAATCACGCTTTTTTTTGTACTTGGCAATCATCTCGTCAGAATATAGGGACTTCTGCTAACGAAACCATGGTTTCTCATGTAGACCGTTATGTTTCCTAAAGAAAGAGGCCGACCCAGGGGTGGTCATGATAGGAATTTACGCAGTAGAGATGGATTCGTCTCACCTATCAATAGGGTACCATTAGGAAATAGGGAGATTCCCGAGGGCAGTGGCCAAGGAGAAAACTAAAATCAAGCAGAAAATCAGGATCGAGATCGTCAGGATCGAGATCAAAGGGAACAGGATAGAGTGAGGGAGAGAAATGAAGAAAGAGAGGAGCGTCAGAGGATGATGCACACAATGGAAACCATGGCAACTGCCATGGCACAGCAAGCAGCATCCTTGGCAGCACATGCAGCCCCAGAACCACATCAGACACCTACGCCTCCAGTAGGACCTACACTACCAGTGGCTTCAGCATTTACCGAATTCAGGAGGATGAGACCTCCTAACTATTCAGGGCACGGCCTTGAGGGTCGTGCTGATGGCACGGGTTTTGGGGTGCCGAAATTCGGACTGTCATAGTTACTATGCACGTAATGTCATCGGGCTGGATAGTGATTTATATTATGATATGGAGGTTAGGTAGTTATCTAGAGGTGGACCTCGCGTGATAGGCTCAAGCAGCAGCCCTGGCATAGGTCGTATACGTAAGATAAGTAGGATACAAAGTACGTTGTGTAGGCGTATGGAGTAATAATAAGACTTTCGATATACCAGGTAAGTTAAGTTGACAAGACAAGTAAGAAAAATAATAAACATTAGAAGCATCATATGCATTGAAACCTATTACATTCTTTCAGCTTAATTGATATGGAATGTGTATGAGATTTTTTTTTATGTTAGTTATATGTATATTTGTAAGGGTTTCACTTCTACTCACAAGGTTGCACCCACAATCACTCGGGTAGATTGTGGTGGATCGGTTGTGCAACCCACTGAGTTTACGTGACTGAGTAAACCTGCCCCCTCCCAAAAACTAACTGCTGTAGGTGAAGATATGGATTACACTACCTGATGGACTTGATGTGCTGGTAAACTATGCGGTTTATGAGGGTGATGACATGGAGGGTTAGTTAGACGACATCAGGTATATATTAAATATTTGGAAAGATTTTCTAATAGTTGATCGTACATTTATTCCAGGTCATTTAGTATAATGGACTCAAAATCCAATGTATGTTTAATGAAAGAAATTTTTTATATGAAATGAAAATTTTGATTCACGATTTTTTGGAGCCCAATTTTATGTAAGATCTAGTAAGATATATATGTCTGCTTATAGCCTGAACAAGCGTGCGGTGTCATAATACAAAATTCTAGGCCCTTAAGATCGGCTAGGATTCTGGGTCATGACATGTTATCAGACATTTATTTGCCGTACTTAAAAAGGCATTTGTTGCAAGTGTTTTGATCGAGTACAACTGATTAACCCTAAATGGGATGAAAAAATTTGATTTTAAAATAAAATCTTTACTTAAAAGAACCTCCTCTAGTTGAGAAGGTTATTCTTCTCGATATCGGTATTTGCAATTGAAGATTTGGTCTCCGCAACCTAGGATTTCAACTATTAAAATAATTGACTACCTAGAAGCTTTTCATCATGATCTTTCACACATCTTTGATATCATGGCCTACCTATCAGACGATCAATTGTTGATTCCACGTGGCACACGTCCACAAAATTTAAAGTGATCATGGGCGTACCATGAGAAGGTGTTGGGTTATGCTCCATATGCAACCAACATCTAATCGTTTGATAGGTGGGCCATGCAAGGTCGTCTCTGGGCCAAGGCAAACTAGGCAGCTTCCTTGGGCCCTAGATTTTTAGGGGCCCCTAAATTTGAAATGCCTTTTAAAAATTAGGACTTGTTTGATTCCTTCGAAAAAAAAAAAATATACTTATATTCAAGGATAGCCAAATTTGAATAGCTAAACACCTTTTTAGCTTTCATTCTCTATTTTAATTATTGTTTTTTCATTACACACTCTAAGTAAATTCTCTATTTTAGCTATTTTATTTTTAAAAATATTATTATTAATTATTATTTTATTATATCTTTACCAACACTCAAAATTTTAAATATTTACTTTTTTTAACGGTCATATTTTCTTAAACTAAACCAAAACCAAACTCAAAACCAAAATTGAAATCGAATCCAAGACTCAACTAGAAACCGAAATCGAAACCCCAAACCCAAAATTGTTTAGGTCCAATTTGGGTCTATGTAGTATGGGACCAGTTGTACCTATACGTGGCCCCGAGGGTACAGCTTGGGTTTCAAGCCAACAAAAAACATACGAAAAACATGAAAGAGGATGCTTGATCCAACGATTAGTATAATCTGATCAGCATAATGACTGGGACTCGGAACCAATCTAAGGTGGATTGGAGAAGCACCGTATAAAATCTCTCTCTCGAGTGTGTTTGGGAAATTTACCTGACCGGCCCTGTCAGGTACGCCTTTTACGTCAAAAGCCCTATAGTTTCACTTTTACCCAGACAAACCAGCTCCAAGCCTAGCCGACCCTAAGGAGAGTAAAAGGTCCAAATTACCCCCTTCTAAGACCTTCTTTAACCAACAAAGCATCGTCTTCTTCCTCATTTTAACCTGCAAAAAAGTTAGAGGTGTAAAACCCTAGACGGAGTGTCCTTACTTAGTCTGATCTGCTCCGATCTGCTATTTCGAAGAAGAAAATAGAGGCTTGGAAGAAGAAGGCCCTGCATTTCTTCATTGTGGCAAAAAGACCCTGAACTTTGTCCTTACGACTAGAGGTATCCTACTTAACCCCATTTTCAGTTTATTAGTGTTATGTAGTGATGCAGTATCTCTTAGAAGAAGAAGGCCCTGCACTTCGTCATCGGCTCCATACACATCCGATATCGATTTCACATACAATCGTCATCGACTCCAAATAGAGTCGATGACGATTGTGTATACAATCGATATCGATTGTGTATAAAGCCGATTACGACTCTATTTGAAATCGATATCGATTGTTTATACAATCGATATCGATTGTATATACAATCGATATCGATTTCAAATAGAGTCGATGCCGATTGTATATAGAGTCGATATCGATTGTATACACAATCGATATCGATTTCCAATAGAGTCGATATCGATTGTATTTGCAATCGACTAAGAGTTATAGTCGTCTTTTCTCTTTTGTTTCATCAGTCTTATGACCCTTCCTTCTCATTCTTAAACAGACGATGACGGACGTGAGGATTCCTCTTCTTTGTCACTATGATGGCCTTCTTGTAAACGATGATGGCTTGTATGAAGGTGGCCGGCGGAGGCTTATTAACATTTCAATTGAAATTTCTTTTGAACAATTCATAAGGAGAATGTCTGCTGTCAGTTTTGCGAAGGCGGATGAAACAGTTTCTACAAAGTTTCATATGAAGATAGTGAATACGCCTGTGGTTACCGACATTTTGAACTCTGATGATTTGGCTACATTATTTACGTTTTATAAATCCGGAGTGGACGTTATAAAAGTATTCATCATTAAGGAACCGTCATCCTTCCCAGTTGAAGTTGAACAAGTAAATCTCGGCGGGACTGATTTTGTGTCTCATTCATTTCAGCCATGTAAGTTTGAGGATGAAATTGTATACGATACCGTCCCGTTAGGCGATGACGGTTATATTGTGGCGAACGATGGCAGAGGGAAAGCAACATTTGATTTAAACGATGCTCCGATTGAATCATATGATGACCCAGTAAAATACATGCATGGGTCACAACAATGTAGTCAATGGTTAGACTATACTTCAGAAAGGGTGGTGGATACCAACGATTTCAGTCATATCTTCCCCGGTGGATGGATAACTTGGTTTACTCAAGACTTATGTTCTACCATGCCATCGATGGGAATTACCGGAGTAACTCAACCCCATGTCCATACATATGAGCACCCCTTCAGTGAAGGGCCTAGCCAACCACGCCATTATCCATTCTGTGAAGGATCCGGTCAATCACATGAGAACCCCTTCGTGAAGGATCTAGTCAACCACCGAGAACACCGCCATGAATGAAGATACCTTAGAAGAAGAATATGAAGGCGAACCAGATGGGTTTATCAAAGAGGACCGAAAATTTTGTGAGAGATATTGACAATCCCCTAGTAGACGGAGATTACGAAATGTCGAGAGACATCGCGATTCCTCCACGAAGAGGTGGAAAGCGAATATCGAATTGGGCGTTTAAAATTGAGAGATCTTCCAAGACAAACAAACATTTCAAAGAGCATTGAAAGAACATGCGGTGGAAAAAACTTTCAAATTCGGCCTTTGAGGACCGCTAGTTATCAGTAATGACGGATACTCTGAACCCGATTGTTCATGGCGAATACATGCTTCTAAATTGACTGGGCTCGATTCTTTCCAAATCAAGACATTCAATAGTACTCACACATGCGAAGCCACTAAGATCGGACCGCACGGTCACCGTAATGCAACAATCTCCTTCGTAGCGAATTATGTACGGGATAAACTTATGGAAGGATTCGACTACACACCGGCGTCGATAATGTTTGATATTGCAAAAGCTTATAATGTGCAAATCTCATATGCAAAGCTTGGAGGGGAAAAGAGCTTGCCCTTAATGATATTAGAGGAAGTTGGGAAGGACAATTTGTTGATCTACCGGCCTACGTGAAGGAGATGGAGAGGGTAGATCCTAATGTACAAACATCCTTTTAACTTACTCTTGACGGTAAGTTTCAAAGATTTTTTTGGAGTTTTGGCCCATGCATCGAAAGCTACCGCAATACACTTCGTCGCATATTGCTTGTAGACGGCACACACCTACGAGGACGTTTCGAAGGGATCCTCCTTATCGCCTCTGCGCAAGACGGTAATGGTCATATATTACCGTTAGTATTTGCCGTGGTCGAGTTAGAAGAAGAGGATACGTGGATGTGGTTTCTTGAACGGGTAGGTGCGTTCGTGATCGGTGGGTTTAACGAAGATCTCCTAATTATCACGGACAGGTCGAAGGGTTTAATAAATGCGGTGAAACGTATCTTTCCAAACGCATATCACAACTACTGCATGTGGCATATGACACAAAATTTGCAGCACAAGTATCCCAGGAACAATGTGAAGGGTCTATGGTGGTGCGCCGCGCGTGCATATTCGAAAGAGAAATTTGATTATTTTATTAACAAAATGAAGAAAGATCCTGCTGATTCTCAGGCCGTAGAATATATTTTGAAAATAGATCCAAAGCATTGGGCACGCGCACATATGGAAGGAAGGCAGTACGAGTCCCTGACTACGAATATTGCCGAAAGTTTAAACAGCGTGCTAAAGATAGCTCGAGAGAGACCAATTATTGACTTAATCAGAACTACTAGAGAGAAAGTCGCTGATCATTTTCAAAAACGCAGAGAGATATATGATAAATGGACCACCCTTCTCTGCCCGAAAGAAGATGCTCACATGAAGAAGGTGTTGCAATGGGCCGGTAGAAAGAGAGCTCAACCATACGGGCGCAATCAATTCCAAGTCAATTCCGAAAATTACATTCATCACGTCGACTTGGAACACAAGACCTGTAGTTGTCGCCGTTGGCACATTCATGGCTTGCCTTGCTCCCATGCCGTGGCGGCCATCAATCGAAGAAGTTACGACTACCATAAATTTTGTGAGAACTAGTTTTTCACCGCTTGCTTTAGACAAATATATGACGAGCAATGGGTTCCCACCCTCGATAAAAGTCAATGGGAGTTCCAAGCAGAGCAACTCCCTGAAAATATGAAAGTGAGACCACCCTATTATTGCCGAAAGCAAGCCGGCCGTCCGAGGAAGAGAAGGATAAGGTCTAAGGGTGAGGTTAGGGCACTACAGTGTAGCAGGTGCAATGAATATGGTCACAACCGCAGGAGCTGCAAGGCAGTGGGACCGATGGGCTAACAGTGTATATTTTTAATAATGATAGATTGAATGTAAATGAGAAATTCAGAATCCATATTTTTTTACACTGTAATATAGTCTTTACTGATGTATCATAGAGTCGTCATCGATTGTATAACTAATCGATATCGATTCTATATAGAGTCGCCATCGACTATGTATAACGTCGATATCGATTCATTTAAGAATCGGCATCGATTATGGATATCGTCAATGACGACTACATATATAGTCGATATCGATTATTTATACAATCGACGACGATTATGTATATAGTCGGGAGCGATTACATACAGAGTCGTAACCGGTTACTTATATAGTCGATGTCGACTATATATGTAGTCGCCAATGGATGGTATTCTACTCTTTACCTACAACTACATAAAAATAGTGCAATTATATTCAAAATAATTCAATTTACAATTACAAAAATATTCAAATACAACCACACTATTATAAAAATATTCAAATACAACCACACTACTGCTGCTCCCCCTCCTTTTTGTCTTCCTTCGCCAGTACTCCGCCATCGCCTGTGTATGTAGCCAGTATATGGCCAATTTCTGCCCTGATCCTCTCTATATCTGATTGTGCGAAGTCAAATTTCTTCCCCATCATAAAGTATTCGACATACTTCACAACAAACACTCCACAATCACGAGTTGGTGCAGCCGGGGCGGCTTTGATCCGTGATCGGTAGATGACCAAGGATAGTTCTTCTTCATTAGTGCAGCGGAGTCACCGTACGAATATAAGATCACGGGAAGGTATTGGGTCTGTTTCGAAATAATAGAGAGAAGTGTCAGATATGTTAAGCTAACAATGATAAAAGATATGCTAAGCAAAATATCTTACCAGCGCTTGTAATTGGGACACATATCTTTCCTTAGAGGGCCTATTAAATATAGGGAATTACGACGATCATTATCGATCGTTCGACTACCTTCGATCATAGCGCCCGGTGTAGTGGTTGTTCGTAATGTATTGGCATAAATATCTACAAAAAGTAATATAATCTCAAAGGGTATGATAGAAAAATTAAAAGGAATAATTATAAAGAGGATAAAAGCATACTATATTTGCATTAAATGAGCCCTGATTCGAAGCTCATTGAAGAAGAAAGTTTCCATCAGCTTCTTCCCTCCGATCTCTCTTTGTCTATAGGCAGCCCACCTGTGAACTTGAACCTCGATCGACTGGTCGTACAATTTTTCAGCAAGCAGGAACTTGTTGAAATCTCTTAGTTCATAGCCCATGTACGTCAGTGTGGCAGGGTCCATTAGGAAGTTTTTGACATCTTTCTCAGGATGAATTTTATCATCAATAACTTCCAAATGTCTCAGGTAGGCGCCCATAACCTGAAACCAATGCAGTTAGATTAAAATATGCAGTTAGAGTTAAATACATAATCGTTAGCGACTCTGTACATCATTGATATCGATTCATTTTAGAGTCGATAACGATTATTTAAGTCATCGAAATAGTTATCGACTCTCTAATGAATCGATATCGATGATGTACAGAGTCGCTAACGATTACATACGCCATCGTTAGCGACTCTAAAAGCCATCGATACCGATTCCATACGCCATCGATACCGATTCCATAAGCCATCGATAACGATTACATAAGCTATCGATAACGATTTTTCCTATAGTATGTTAAACTTATAAAGTTATCCAGGTACTGAGTTCCCGCCAGACATCTGAAGGATTGCACCACCAGCTTATACTTGCCGACAGTGCTAACATATTCTCTGCATAAAAAATGGACAACTTAACTAATCTTCACGATAAATATATAATAATAAAGTTAAGTATTCAGGGTAATTCTACTTACTAGTCCTCCTTCAGAGGCTTGTTCCATATGTCTAGCATATATTTTTGCTCCGCTGTTAGCTCAGCAGGAGCATCTTCATCAGTAGACCCAGGACCAGCGGTAATGACTGCCACCGGTCCAGGCTCAGCAGTTGGTCCTTCGCGGTAGGCTTCTTTTCAACCGCTACCCTTCACGGGCCTTAGGTTTGATGGCAATTACTTTTGGCTTTCGCTTTTGCCTAGGTCTTAAGCGAAGCTCGACATTGTTGGTGAGGCAATTGGGAAGAGGTTTCCTCTTCACCAGTGAGACCCTTATCGTTTGGGTCTCGAGTGCTTGTCGTGATGCCTTCACCTCATCAGCGGGAGGAGGAGGAGGAACCTGATGCGCAGGAGCTGATGGTTCTTCATCGAAGGCTGTGTCGCACACCTTTGATATCAGCTCCTCCATAGCCACATCCTGTACATCGTAATAATGATGCAAAATAAGAATTAATTTTTAGTCCACATTTTAAAAAGTCCAAATCGATCATATATACAATCGTTACCGATTATATATATAGTCGCTATCGATTTTATATATGATCGTTATCGATTATATAGATAGTCGTGATCGATTGTAAATAGAATCGACATCGATTTCATATATAATCGATAACGATTGTATATATGATCGGTATCGACTCTATATATAATCGATATCGATTTATGTTAACAAAATTGAACATCTAAAACTAGATTTCAACACATACCTTAGGTCTCGCCTCCAATAAATTTTCAAGGAGTTCTTTTATATCAGTCTGGCCCTTTCTGACTAAATAGTTGTAGTGATTTAACTTCTGCCACTCCGCATCCCTTGAATTCAGCCTCTCATTGAAGGAGTTGCATAGTTTCTCTAAAGAAGCGCAACGTTTAGCCAGGGCCTTATTCTCTCCCTCCAAATCGCTCACTCTTTGGGTGAGCTTCAAGTTATCCAGCGTCAAATGATCGACCCTCCTCAACAAAGAATCATTGGAGGTGGACGCTTCAGCTGGGCTATCTTTCGCTGCCAGGCTCTCCTTGGCGGCCCCCCTAGTTCTTGGCCGACCCTCTCCCACATGCACGGGGCCCTTTTTCGAGAGGGGTTCTTCTTCAGACGTCGATGCGTCATCCCATTCTTCCTCTCCCTCTCCAATATTCTCGACCGGAATGTAATTTCTTTTCTTCTTTGATCGAATCTCTTCCACAGCTTTCTTGACCGGTTCTTTCCTCTTCCCCCCAACCTCCTTTTGAACCCGTAGATATTCTCTTACCACGGGTATCTCTAATTCAAAGCCCTGAGGCATGAGGGGCCTTGAGCCTTTTGAAAGAAAATGAAACAACAGAATAAAATGATCGTTATATATATAATAAATCACTCTCGATTATGTAAAGAATCGGTACCGACTATTTAATAAATCGTTATCGATTCCTTAACAAATCACTATCGATTAGGTAATGAATCGTTATCGACTACTTATTAAGTCGTTATCGACTCTGTAAGTAATCGCTATCGATTGTTAAGGAATCGTTATCGATTTGTAAATGAATCGGTAGCGATTCTGTAATGAATCGGTATCGATTCTAGAATGAATCGGTAAGTTGCTTTTTTTTTGAATAGGCAATAGACCTCATACCTTGCTGTCTAACATCTGCCCGCGAGTGTAACCTTTGATCCTGGACTGCGCCCTGTCCGACCATTTCAGCAGCCGTGGGAAAGGGTCCTTGAGGCCTAGCTGGGATGGCGATATATCGGGCAGGATCTCATAAGCCCACCATTGAAGTACACATATGCATCCATATGTGTTGTACGTCTTCAGGGCTTTATCCATCTCGGCGGTTTTTCTATTCACCGTGCCCTTTATTATATACTCCATCAAGTCCTGGTAGACGAGCAGACCCCACGGAGTTCGGTTAAAGGTCTCCACATCATCGATGAGGTCGATGTGGTCTTCCGAAATCTGATGGTGGGACCCGGGGAAGAGAAATATGCACAACACAAACAGAAGGGACAACTTTAAGAAGTCCTCATCACTTTCCGCTCTATAAATTGCAGCATCTATATGAGACCGGAGAATTTTTCCGGGAGGCGTTCCACGAAAGTATTTGTATCTAATGGTTTGTTCTACCGATGGTTTACCGGATGGGGTATACTTTTCTGGGCCAACTACGGCAAGGCCCAGTATCAATGCAATGTCTATCTTCTGAAGATAGACATCAGTCTTCCCAATTTGGAAGTGGTTTTTATCAACCCAAAATGTCAGCATCGCATCCACCACATCGGAAAGAAATCCCACACCCTTCGGCATTTGAAATATTCCACCAAAAAGTGAATCTCTCAGTAATTTCTTCCGATCTGAGGTAGCACTTTCGTAGAGATTCGAAACGGCACTAGGCGAACACTTGGCAACAGCTCAGTGTACAACCATCTTGACAGTCTTTTGAAATAAACTGTAATAAAAAAGAAAGAACTAAGCACCATACTAACAAGGATAGTTAAAAATGTTGATGAAATGTATATATAAAACCTGTATCGATCACATATAGAGTCGTTATCGATTACATAGGTAATCGATACCGACTCTAGATGTAATCGATATCGAGTCTATATATAATTGATACCGATTCTATATGTAATCGATATCGAGTCTAGATGTAATCGATATCGATTACAGATGAAATCGCCATCGACTCAATATAAGGTCGTAATGACCTCAAAATGTTTATTTATATAGAAAATATTTAATTTACTAACTCAAAAGATTTCATGAAGTCGCCATTGAATCAAAATGTTTCATTTACTTGCAAAATTTTCAATTACATTCATAATATTTCAATTAAAATTAAAAATAAAAAGAAAATCTTGCAAGTCTACATATAATCGATAACGATTACATATGTAAGCGCTAACGACTCTATATGTAATCAATATCGATTACCGATGAACTCAATATAAATTCGCAATGACCTCAAAATGTTTATTTATATAGAAATTACTTAATTTACTGACTCTTAAGTTTCTTTTTCTTTCTTTTGTTCTATTTCTTTTCTTCCTTCTTCTTTACCTACATCGATTACATATATAATCGATATCATTCCTATATGTAATCGCTACCGACTCTCAATGTAATCGATATCAATTACTTATGAAATCGCCATCAATTAAATATAAATCTACATTGATCTCAAAATGTTTAATTTAATTAAATTTCCCTTATTACATAGAAAATATTTAATTCTGGACTCAAAAGATTTCATGAAGTCGCCATTGCATCAAAAAGTTGTTTCATTTACTTGCAAAATATTTCAATTACATTCAAATTTTTTCAGTTATAATTAAAAAAGAAAAGAAAAGTTAGGAAGAAGGATGAAGAGCAGGTGGTGGATGGGGTGGAGAGCCGGGTGGTTCCGTCTTAAGTTTCTTTTTCTTTTCTTCCTTCTTCTTTTTCTTTTCTTCCTTCCTCTTCTTCTTCTTCTCTTCCTTCGCCAAAATCTCCATTACTTCATCGTACTCGTCCCACAGGAACTGCAGAGGATCTGGTTCTGGTGGTGGTGGTGGGTCCTCCCATACAGGATCGAACTTTATTGGGTTATAGAAGGTTTTTTCTTCGTCGTCAGACATTGGGAAAAATATGGGCTGGTAGGGATGATAGGTGGTTTGCTAAGGACGAACTAAACCTGTATTTAAAGCTCCTAGATTGTGGAATACGAATCGTTGTATTAAATTTTCTCATTCTTCCAACCTAACTTGCCATAATGGTTTTACAAAAGGGTAGTTGGTAATAAATTGAACGTCGGCTGAGATAAATATAAAACCTCGTATGATTTATTATGGCATCGAGGGTAATAACTATAGGGAAATTATTTCAAATGATGGGTATTAATTATATTCATAGAGAGTCGATATCGATTTGTTATAGATTCGTCATCCACAGTTTATATAGTCGATTACGACTACATATATAATCGTTATCGACTCTAAATGTAATCGATAACGATCTTCGATGTAATCGATAGCGACTAAATATGTAATCGGTAACGATTATATATAGGATCGATATCGATTACATATATAATCGATATCGATTACATATGGGAAAACCTAAAAAAATTATGTCAAAATATGCAACAAAGAGAGGAGAAATAAAAAATCTATAGCGATGGAAGCTAATTTTAATTCTAACTTACAGATTTGGTAGCTTGAAGGTTGTAGTTTTGAATGCGATCGTCCACGAAGCGTCAACGACTCTCCACCGACTTCGAACGAAAAAGTAAATTCAAAACAATAAATGATTTGAAAAGAGGGCGGCTATTTATTACTGTGGGGGTAGTTTGGGTATTTCCTACAGGCGTGCCTCAGCTCGGCGCGCAGCGGGTTTGTCTAGGTAAAAGTGAAACTTTAGGGCTTCTGACGTAAAAGGTGTATCTGACAGGGCCTGTCAGGTAAATTTCCCAGTGTGTTTTGGGTGCCAAAAGCCATAGCTATGTTCTCGGCTTGGATTCTTCTTCAAACCCTGTCTGGCTGTCTGCCTTTTTCTCCCTACTAGAGATTTGAGATTTGAGATACGAGATACGAGATGCGAGATGAGATGGTTGAGTTCCATTGGAGGAGACGAAAACCCTAAATTATCACTAATCCATTTGGGAGCTTGATCTTCCAGTGGCCTATAAGCCATTCCGTGCCTCAGGTGGATCGTCGATTTGGCCAGAGAAAAAGAACGGCGGTGTAGACGAAGTTGCTGGTTCTTCTTCGGCCGGCCCACCTCATCCACTCAATTGGAAATTCTCTCAGGTCTTCGGCGAACAAACGATCTAGGGTTTCGATTTGGTGATTCGAGTCATGCTCGTTTGCTGCGTTTCCTTTTCCAATTTGTAAGATTGTTAAGAACATCTCTCCACCTTCCTTTTCGAAACCATATCTTTTCTAATCTCTACAACCCATTTCCAGAAATCCTACTCTCTTCCACTCGCCTCCAACCGCCCTTGAGGCAAACCTCGAAAGCTCCCTAAAAAAATGTCGTTTTTCATCTTCATCGTTTGATCAAATATGAAAAAGCTAATTTATTCTCCTTTTATGATTTTCATTATCACATTCATGAAGCAGAAACGGTTCTCATTGTCTCTTCATCATCTCAGTTAAGATTAAAAGCATGGTAAAGAAAATCCTTTCTGGGTTGTTAAAATTAGTTTTTTGAGGTTATTGAACATTATTTTTTATTGTTTTCTCGTTCCATGGAGGATACTTAACAAAGACAATTATGAATCAGGGTTCATGTTTATACTGTGATCGTTGATGTCGATCATCATCTCGACAATCAATTGCAAGGTAATTTTAAGCCTGCTATTATTCTGATTTTATTTTTTTTCTTTTGGTTTTATGATGGAATTTGGTTTTTATTTATTTTGATCGATTTTTATGGATTTTTTATTTTTGGTGGTGGTGTGCGTGTGTGTGTGTGTGTGTGTGTGTGTTGGGGGGGAGGTCTTGATGTGTTTTTTGGAGTTTTTATAGGTTTTCTTTATTGATTTTGAGTATAGTTATTTTTTTTTTGTAGATTTTGATGGGTTTTTTATGTGTTTTTTTTGTGATTTTGATGAGTTCTTTTGATTTGATTTACTTTGATTTGGATTGTTTTCTTTCTATTTTGATTTTTTTTTATTGATTTTGATGGGTTTTATTTTTTAAAATTTATTTTTCTGGATTTTTTGGGGTTTTTGATGATTTTTATATTTTGACCAATATTCATGTTTTTATTTTTTCGATTTTGATGGGTCCTTTTCGGTTTTTTGAAGGGTTTTATGATTTTTTGACCGATTTTGATGGGTTTTTTGTTTCAATTTTGATGAGTTTTTTAATGATATTTTGTTTCGATTTTGAGTTTTTCCTTTTATTGTTTGTTTGGGGGGGGGGGGGTTATCGAAGTTGATGGGTTTTATCTTGATGGGTTTTTTGTTTCCTTTTATTGTTTGTGATTTTCATGGGTTCTTTGGATTGACTTGATTTGGATTTTTTTTCTTTCTATTTTGATATTTTTTTATTGATTTTGATGGGTTTTATTTTTTAAAATTTATTTTTCTGGATTTCATTGGGGTTTTTGATGAGTTTTATATTTTGACTGATATTCATGTTTTTATTTTTTCGATTTTGATTTGTCCTTTCGGATTTTTTTGGGGGTTTTTTTGACCGATTTTGATGGGTTTTTAAATGGTTTTTTGTTTCGATTTTGATGGGTTTTTCCCTTTATTGTTTGTTTTCGATTGATTTTTAATTTCTTTTTGGGTTAAATAATTTTTTTTTATTATTATCACGGGTTTTTGAAAATTTTTATGATTTTTTAAATCAATTTTGTCTATTTTATTTTATTTATTATATATTATTATTATTATTATTATTTATTATTATTATTATTTTCTTTTTTTTTGGGGGGGTGGGTTCTATCAATATTTATTAATTCTTATGGTTTTTTTCTAGTTTTCTTTGTGTATTGTTTTTCTCGATTTTGATTTTGGGATTTTCTTGTCAACTTTTTTGGTTTTTGGTGTTTAACAGGTCTTGATGTGTTTTTTGGAGTTTTTATAGGTTTTCTTTATTGATTTTGATTATGGTTCTTTTTCTGTAGATTTTGATGGGGGTTTTTATGTGTTTTTTTTGTGATTTTGATGGGTTCTTTTGATTTACTTTGATTTGGATTGTTTTCTTTCTATTTTGATTTTTTTTTATTGATTTTGAGGGGTTTTATTTTTTAAAATTTAAGTTTCTGGATATTTTGGGGTTTTTGATGATTTTTATATTTTGACCAATATTCATGTTTTTATTTTTTCGATTTTGATGGGTCCTTTTCGGTTTTTAGAAGGGTTTTATGATTTTTTTGACCGATTTTGATGGGTTTTTTGTTTCAATTTTGATGAGTTTTTTAATGGTTTTTTGTTTCGATTTTGAGTTTTTGTGACAGCCCGGATTTCGGCACCCCGAAACCCGTGCCATCAGTACGATCATCTTGACCGTGCCCTTTTTGCTAAGCACGGAACACTGGTATATCAAGCATCAAAAAGTATAATAAACGAGTTTGCAGAATTTAAATCCATAATAATTAATTTCCCAAAAGACAGTTCTACCCTCATGCCTCTGCATGAATGGAGAACCGATCCGAACCATCGATGATAGCTATCATCACGGATGGTTCGTCCCAAAAAGAAATCCCAACTCCTTATATATATGATTTTAAACAGAATCAAGGCTTGACATACCAAGCCGTACAAAACCTCTCCAAAATCCCTCAAAGTGGCACAACAGAGTCCTCTAGAAGAAGTCCTCTGGAGGTGGCTCCAACTCGTCACCGGCCGCAAGGTCCGACTCGCCGGGATCAGCGTCTCCTGAAGCCGCGACAGCTGCTAGTAGTGGACCTGCGACGTATAGTCTATAGGGTGAGCTACATCCTAGCTCAATAGGGAACAGACACAGTTTGAACATATAAATTATAACTCACATATATTCCATGATATGCCATGCATGATGTGTCTATGCAATTATTGATAAAACAGTTAAAAAGCATTTCGTTTTACTGTTGATTACTTATATTTTCATTTACTCATGAATGATGCTGAGAAGGCCTAAAGCAAAACTTAAACTTTCAACTTAAGTAATCCCCGAGCAATATAGCATCGAGCCCCGACGAGATACCCATCATCGTCATCTATATAGACAGTTTTAACCGTATTCCCTGGGAATACAAATAGTACCCAAGCCCCTTTCCCCTGGGGATTGGTGGCGGGGTTTCACTTTTCTCAATCAACACCCCTGGGGTGTGCTTACCATGTACGGATAAGCCTCCGCACTGGCCTACGGTTTCGCCGCCGTATCGGTCACGGATATCCTGCCGTGTCAGTCGTGGATATCCCGCCACGTCGGTGGGGTACCCTATCAAACCTCAAATAACAAAAATATCGGTGCCTTACATATAGTTATTCACCGTGTAATTGTGCTATCTTATATCAGTTAGGCCCTATCAAACATGATTCAATCCTTGGATACATCCCTGGGATGTATCCATTTACTTGCATCACACCTGATGCTCTTATCTCTTTACTTCTTCATCCCCTGGGGATGGCTCATTAGTTTACTCTTATGAATATCACACACACACACTTTTCACAATTCTTTAAGCAGTAAAATAATTGAATGGAAATCTATATCACTACATACATACTCTTGTAAAATAAGGTACATGTTCAAGGTGTTCCCTACCTCAAGTCTTCATTTGTTCAATGCATCAAGGTCCCACGTGGCTCCTTGTGCACTAGTCCACACGTACCACCTATGGTACCACATCACAGGTGAAACACATCACAAAGGATGCAATAAAGAAGGTATAAGATCCCCCAAGAATCTTAAAGTCAAACCTAAACGTCAACATAGTTTATCTCAGTCGATTAATCGAATTCCAAAATCGATTAATCGAAGGTCAATATCGATTAATCGAAGCAATTTCGATTAATCAAATTCTCCTTCAAAGTCCATTCTCGATTGAGCGATTGAGTTTTCATTCGATTAATCGAATCCAATTTGATTAATCGAAATCCTTCTTCAAAGTAGACCCTCGATTAAAATGAGTTTCACAAGTTGATTAATCGATTCCAAATCGACATCGAAAATTAAAATCGATTAATCAAATCCCATTTCGATTAGTCGATTTTCCTCAAGTCATTTCCTTCAACCCAGGGTCCTTTGGAGGTTCTCGATCGATTAATCGATCCCCAAATCGATCAGAAATCGAAATCGTCGATTAATCGAAATCAAATTCGATTAATCGAAATCGAATCTCGACCTTTCAACTTCACGGCCAATTTCGATTAATGAAACCCAATTTCGATTAATCGAAATTGTCGGTTCAAACCTTCTTTGTTCTTCCCAATCTTTTCCATACTTTTTCTTCTATTTTTCTAAGCCATTATCCTAAGATTTAAACTATTTTCAACTACCATTTAGCCTCTATAATCTACGCATTTGATTTACAAAATTTTACCTTGAATCAATCTCAAATTGATTTCAAATCTAGGGTTGGAAGGCTAGGGTTCCAGCTTTAGCTTTTCAGCGGATCCCTTGCGTTGAATCGGCCTCTTTAATACTTGGATCCTTCCTTCCTCAGCTAGTCTTTACTCCTTGCATTAATCACTCTTTTTACTCTCTCTCTCTCTCTCTTCTTTACTCTCCTTCAACAACAAAACTCTTGATTTTAGGGTTATTAACTCTTTTTATCCTCTTCCTCACTTGTGTGTTGAGCACATACACCGCGGTAGGTGTATGCGACTATACCTTTACAACACACATCACATAGGCATTCTATTTATTACATCTCATCCGTTCATCACACTACATACTAACTGTTGGACTTCCATTTGGTCAAACCTATGACCGATCGGGCACGGATCTCGAGGTCATAGTTTAGCGTGATTTTTTTTTGAGCTATTACAGTTTTTCCTTTTATTGTTTGTTTGGTGGGGGAGGGGGGAGAGGGTTATCGATCTTGATGGGTTTTTTGGAGTTTTTATAGGTTTTATTTATTGATTTTGAGGGGTTTCTCTATGGTTATTTTTTTATAGATTTTGATTTTGATGGGGTTTTTTATGTGTTTTTTTTTTTTGTGATTTTCATGGGTTCTTTGGATTGACTTGATTTGGATTTTTTTTCTTTCTATTTTGATATTTTTTTATTGATTTTGATGGGTTTTATTTTTTAAATTTTATTTTTCTGGATTTCTTTGGGGTTTTTTATGAGTTTTATATTTTGACTGATATTCATGTTTTTATTTTTTCGATTTTGATTTGTCCTTTCGGATTTTTTTGGGGGTTTTATGATTTTTTGACTGATTTTGATGGGTTTTTAAATGGTTTTTTGTTTCAATTTTGATGGGTTTTTCCCTTTATTGTTTGTTTTCGATTGATTTTTAATTTCTTTTTGCGTTAAATAATTTTTTTTTTTTTATTATCACGGGTTTTTGAAAATTTTTATGATTTTTTAAATCAATTTTGTCCATTTTATTTTATTTATTATTTATTATTATTATTATTATTATTATTATTTTCTTTTTTTTTTTGGGTGGTGGGTTCTATCAATATTTATTAATTCTTATGATTTTTTTCTAGCTTTTTTTTAGTATTGTTTTTCTTGATTTTGATTTTGGGATTTTCTTGTCAACTTTTCTGGTTTTTGGTGTTTAACAGGTCATGTTCGGGTTCTGGTAAGGGTTTAAAGGTTAAAAAGTTGGGTCGGGTTTGGAATGACTTTAAACCTGTACATGACTTGTTTCCACCCGTATGTATAAACCTTGCTACCATAAAGTCTCCATAAATATTCTTCCATCTCGTCCATTGATGAGTAATGCCCAAAAATCGACTTAATAGTAAAGTTGACCTTAGCCATTAGATTAGTGACCTTTTTAAGTCTCATCCAACACGAGAAGGAGGCAATTTTGGTGCAACAATTGAGAGTGAAAATAATATACCAACTTCCTGCAAATAGTTTATTCATAGGCAAGGTAGTTAAGGCATTGTGGCGAGGTCATGGCGAAAAGGCTCGTCATGCCATGGTGAGGCCATTTATAATATATTTTTTAAAAATATTAATAATTTTATTTTTATTTATTAATCATTAATATTATTATTTTTTAATTTTTTACTATTCTTAATATATATTTTTTCAAGAGAAAAAAAAAAATCAACTAATTAATCAGGCATAGAAAAATATCAATAATTAGAGAGCAAATATATATATAATAAGGCAACTGTGGCCAAAAAAATAAAAATAATTATATATATATATATATATATATATATATATATATATATATATATATATATATATACACGACACCTGTGGCTAATATAAAGTGGAAAAAATAAAAAAAATCAGATTTTAAGACACATGTGGCTTAAAATCTGATTTTATAAGGCAACTGTGACAAAAAAAAAAACATATATATATATATATATATATATATATATATATATATATATATATACATACACGGCACCTTTGGCTAATATAAAGTGAGAAAAATAGAAAAATCATATTTTAAGGCACTTGTGGCTTAAAATCTGTTTTTGTTTTCCTACTTTATATATATATATATATATATATATAATAAAGCAGCTGTGGCAAAAAAAAAAAAAGATTTCAGGGCTAATTTTAGAGCATTTGTGGGTAATAAAGTAGGAAAAAAGAATCACAAATTTCAGGGCAAAAAAAAAAAAAAAATCAGATTTTAGGGCTTTAGGCTTACCGGTCGTCTTTCTTCTTTTTCTTTCTTTCTTCTTCTTCTTTTTTCTTCATTCTTCTCTCAGCTATCTCGTCCTCCAAAAATGACCCATTTTACAAATATGTCTCTCATGTATTATAATAAAATAACTTTTAAAATTATAATTAAAAGTATTATAACTTATAAAGTTATAATTAAAAGTTATTTCTAAAAGAAAAATAAAAAAAATTATAAATATATATTTTTAATATGACGAATATGGCGGCGTCATGACGTCGTCATTTGCTAACCTCTCGCTATTAGGACATATATGGTGAGCCACGGCGCCATATCGCAATGGCGTCGCCTTGACAACATTGTTCATAGGTCCATTTCCTTAGAAATGAAAAGACCCTCCTCATAAGGCAATTAAGCTTGCCCAACACCTTTTGATGTTTTTGTATAGAAAGTGGCCGGCAAATTGATTGATTGGGAACATGGGCTTTTTAGAATATAAGGATTGTTAGTAAAAAGTTTTAGGTATTATACTACTTCAGAAAGTTTTAGAACAAGGGTAAAGATAGCCTATTATCATGGACCAGGTAACTTACTTGGTCCCACACTAATTTGCACACATGTGGTACCAATCACATGATCGGATGTCATGGATAGGAGTGGCTTGTTGATCATAATTATTATGAAAACAAGAGACTACGACAAAAATATAAAACAATGTAGTGAAAAAGTCAATTGCACGTAAAATGAACGATAAAATCACTTCTTTTTTTAATCGTTTATTTCTCACCATTGTTGGCATCATTGATTTTTATAATGGGAAACTTTTATAATGCCAAAGCGAATATAATTTTATAATTAATTATATAATTATTAGAAGAGTAGAGAACATTTAAATGAATCAAATTCTAATACGGTTACCTTTCAGCTGCTTTCAAACCATTATCATCAAATGTTTCACTTACATTGTGACAGTTTTGATGGGTTCATAAAAAAATTGTTTATTGCTATTTTTCAAAATATCCTCTTTTTTCATAATCCATGGAATATTTGTCATGTTATTCTTTCAATCATAGATGACTACAACAAATCTGCATGTTTAGTTGTATTTATATGTATTAGTGCATCATTTTATTTTACCATGATAACAGAATTAAATCTGAGAAGACCGTACTCTCCTCAAAACTTCATCCTTGCAAGCAAATCGACATTTTTATTACTTCAAAACTCTATCTTATAGCATTTTATATTTGCCTAGACTCAAATTCATTAATCTATAGTTATTGTAATAAAAATAGTGAGACTCAAGCCACAAAATTAGCAGTATATGATTGTGTCCGAGACATTATTACAGTTCTCATTGAAATCATGAAAATTTGTAGTATTCTGACATTTTTTCTATAAGAACAATATAATTATAGAACAACTTTGTTGCAAAAAGTGAGATCTTGTTTAGGAATGACTAAACTGATACAATTGATTTATGGCAGAGTAGTTGACGAAAAAAGAGAAAAGTTGATGACAAGCAACTACCGAGTCTTCAATTCCCGACCTTTTTATAATATAATGGATATCTAAAGAGGTATGTTGAAACCACTTCAATTTTATTTTTCTACCATGAACCTTGCTATTTTTTCTTATATTTGTTGGCTATATAAATAACTTGATACAACTCCTTGTTGGTATATATGAACTATATTAGGTTAATTTGCATGTAAATAATAATTTTACTTGAGGCTGTGTTTGGGATTGCTCTTGGGAGGCAAAGATCAACTCTCTGCTCTGGCGCAGAGCACTTTAGTATGAGATTGTGTTTGGTTGTAAGTGCTCTAGCTATTTCGGAGAGTGAAAGAGCCGAATTTGGTTATCTTTAAAAGAGCAATTTAAACCCGCTCTTTTAAGTGGACTGCTCTTTGCCTCCAAAGAGCAATCCCAAAGGAGGGGAGAACGTTATTTCTGAAATCGCAGTGGTATGCGAGTTCGATGACATTTTTCCAGAATAGCTGCCAGGATTACCTTCGGATAGAGAAGTGGAATTTGTTATCGACTTGGCACTTGGAACGGAGCCGGTTTCTAAGGCACTGTATAGAATGGCTCCAGCCAAGTTGAAGGAATTAAAAGAATAGCTGTAAGAACTCTTGGACAAGGGGTCTGTAAGACTGAGTGTATCTCCTTGGGGTGCGCCGGTCTTATTCGTTAAAAAGAAGGATGGATCGATGAGACTATGCATCGACTATCGACAGTTAAACAAACTCACCATAAAGAACAAATATCCATTGCTAAGAATAGATGATTTGTTTGGCCAGCTACAAGGGGCAAGGTATTTTACTAAGATTGATCTACGATCTGGATATCATCAACTCAAGGTTAAGGCGGAGGATGTTCAAAAGACTGCTTTTAGGACGAGATACGGACACTACGAGTTTTTACTAATGCCGTTTGACTTGACTAATGCACCAGCGTCGTTTATAGATTTGATGAATCGGGTGTTTAAACTATACCTAGACTCTTGTGTTGTAGTCTTCGTCGATGATATCCTGATATACTCAAAATCGAAGGAGGAACATGAAGAATACTTGATAATCGCTCTACAAACTTTGCGTGAACACCAACTATACGCCAAGCTTAATAAGTGCGAGTTTTGGTTGGAAAAAGTTAGCTTTTTAGGATATGTCGTCTCAAAAGATGGTGTCACAGTGGATCCAGCTAAGATCAAGGCCGTAGTGCAGTGGGAACAGCCCAAGACGGTGACTGACATCTGCAGTTTCCTTGGTTTAGCTGGGTATTATAGGCATTTTGTGGAATGATTTTCCAAACTATCGAGGCCACTGACAAGGCTCACGTGAAAGGATGTGAAGTTCGAATGGACCGATGCATGCAAGGCAAGTTTCCAGGAACTCAAGAAGCGGCTCACTTCAGCTCCAGTACTTGCAATCCCTTCAGGCTGTGGAGGTTTTACAGTTTATAGCGATGCTTCTCAGAACGGTTTAGGATGCGTGCTCAACCAATATAAAAAGGTGATTGCTTATGGGTCGAGGCAGCTGAAGGACCACGAGAAGAATTACCCGACGCATAACCTCGAGCTTGCTGCTGTCATCTTCGCATTGAAGATCTGGAGACACTATTTATACGACGAAACCTTCGAGATCTTCACTGATCATAAGAGCCTTCGATACCTATTCGCGCAGAAGGAACTGAATATGAGACAACGAAGGTGGATGGAGTTTCTAAAAGATTACGATTGCTCCATTCAATACCACTCAGGCAAGGCTAATGTCGTCGCAAATGCCTTGAGCCGTAAGAGTTCGGCTCAGTTAACTAGCCTTGTGATGGGAATGTACAGGTGGAAATTGTTTGAAGACCTTTCATTGTATGACGCGAAAATTGAAGTACAAGCTTCAGGTGCTCTGTTGGCCAATATTTCAGTGTGGCCGACAATTTTTAAACACATACACGAGTTGCAGATGAAAGATTCCAAGTTAGTCAAGATTCGAAAAGAAGTGATGGAAGGTACTAGACCGGATTTTTCTATAAGGGAGGATGGTTCCTTATTGTTCAGAGGATGTCTCTGTATTCCTGTCGATGCCAGTCTACGATAAACTATTTTAGATGAAGCTCACAAGTCTAAATACGCGATCCATCCGGGTAGCACCAAGATGTATCAAGACATGCGTAAGAGCTACTGGTGGAGAGGTCTCATAAGCGACGTAGCAGAGTACGTGTCAAGGTGTTTGACGTGTCAGCAGGTGAAGGTCGACCATAGACACCCTGCTGGCTTAATGCAGCCTCTACCTATACCAGAATGGAAATGGGAGTCTATCTCCATATATATTTCATCGTAGGGTTACCGCGGACGGCAAAGACACATAATGTTATTTGGGTTATAGTAGATAGACTGACGAAGTCAGCTCACTTCTTACCCTACAATACTATGTATACGACAGGAAAACTCACGAAACTCTATATGAAGTAGATAGTGCCCTTGCACGGCATTCCAAGCAGTATCATATCTGATCGCTACCCATTGTACACTTCAAAGTTTTGGCAAAAATTTCAAGAGGGTATGGGCACTCGTGTGGATTTTAGTTCGGCGTTCCATCCGCAAACCGATGGGCAAACGGAACGAGTAAATCAAGTGATTGAAAATATGCTCAGGGTGTGTATGCTCGAGATGCAGGGGTCATGGGATCAACATCTTCCGTTGATCGAATTTGTATACAACAACAGTTTTCAAGCGAGCATTGGGATGGCGCCGTACAAAGCTCTCTATGGTAGGCCATACAGATCGCCCATCAATTGGGAAGAAACCGGAGAGAAATTTGTGTTAGGTCCAGATATTCTTGAAGATAACGCCATGGTTGTACGTATGATAAGGGGATGACTTAGATCGGCGCAGAGCAGACAAAAGAGCTATGCCTATGTCAAAAGAACAAGCCTAGACTTTACCGTTGGAGATCATATTTTTGTTAAAATATCGCCCATGAGGGGTGTGATGAGGTTTGGAAAGAAGGGAAAGTTAAGTCTCCGTTACATAGGACCTTTTGAAGTTTTAGGTCGAGTTGGTGAAGTAGCCTATCGCATCGGATTGCCTCCGTTGTTTGATAGAGTGCACAATGTCTTTCATGTTTCTATGCTCCAAAGGTACGTAAAGGACCCTACACACATTTTGGGAGATCAACCGATTGAGCTACATGAAGATATGACCATGATAGAAGGAGCGACTCAAATTCTGGATCGAAAAGAACAGACGCTACGCACAAAGATCATTCCATTAGTACTCGTCAAGTGGGGGAATCATCCAGTCGAGGAAGCAACTTAGGAGCGAGAGGCTGAAATCAGGGAGCTGTATCCCCATTTGTTTGAGCAATAGTGCTCGAGTACTAGTCCCAACTCTGTTTTGTAGTTATAAATTCGAATTTAAATTGTATGAATGCATATGTATAAATCTGTATTGAACGGTGTTTTGTAATTATTAGTACTGGAATTTTGCGTTGATAAAAATTGCGTTGATATCTAAGCATTTAATTATTGATGTAGAACTAGGTGTAGTTGGTGAGCATTGAGCTGCTACCTTATTGGTGGAGCTACTGCCAAATTGATGGACTAGCAAAGCTTATGGGTAGGTTATCTGTCAATAAACGTGATTTATTCCGCTCAGAAGGATCATGTTTTCTTATGTAATTAGAGGCTAATTCATTAAGAGGGCTATAGGCTATGTAGAAACACCCTCAATCACATTATTGAGAATTTCGTTCGATCGAATTTTCTATAGGCTAAGGCCTTATATGTTTCCAGAAAATCATTCGAACGAATTTCAAATCGTTCGAACGAAATACAAAAACCGGTGAGAGTTTAGACTGTTGCCAGAAACCGTCCGATCGATTTTTCAAATCGTTCGAATGAATTGCTTTCGCCAGTGGAGTGGAAAATAACCTAAAAATGGACTCCAGCAAATCGTTCGATCGAATCTAGAAACCGTTCGAACAAAATTTTTGAGGGCCCCTTAACTAAGGTAATTCATTCGATCGAAATTACGTCCATTCGAACGAATTTTTAGGCTGGCATTTAATGTTTGGAAACCGATCAAACGAATTTGAAATCGTTCGATCGATTTTGAAAACTATATATAGTTGGATTTGATTTTTCCCATTCGTTCGAAAACCAACAACTCTTTATTGTTTTCTTTCTTCTTGGGAGAGTTCTATGGTTTGTGAGGGTCACTGGTTTTCGTCGATTCCGGCCATTTCAAGCTAGGGGCAGCACGCAACAAGCATTCGGATCATCTAGATGTAACCATTAACCTCTATTTCGGTCTTTGAAACCTCCATTTCTTTTAGGATTTTGTGAAATTAGGGATAAACCCTTGACCATACACCCAAAGTTGTGGTTACTCTACAATGCCACCCAAGACTCGCCAAGCCACGGCGAGTGCGGCACCGAAGAAACCCACCACAGGTTCTTCTTCCCAACCACCACCGAAGAAACAACCTACGGGTTCTTCGTCAGCACCACCTACGCAACCACCTCTACCACCTCAACGTGAACGACCAAATGAATGGTGGTATGACAAAGACTTTGAACCCGAGTGGATCATCGATTCGAAAACTTTCGCCAAACGCGAGGAGACGAGGTAGGCTTTTAACTATATTTCCACTGCGGGTTTGACTGGAATCCTTTGCCCATGCAAGGACGGCTATTACCGTAGGATAGTTCGACTGTTCTATCAAAACATGGAACTAATAAGGACCCGACCATCCTAAGGACCAAAATTGATAATCGGCCTTATACGTTCACTTTCGATGACGTGGCCGATGCCTTAAAATGTTTCCAAACTTATAATCATGAAGACATTGCCCTGGCTGAGCCTTTCCCAGCCGCTCTTGACTATAAAATTGTTGCGGCTGAGATGACCCATGGCAGAATGGGTTCAGGTCATTCTATTAAACGTGTTGACTTACCACGCGAACTTTGGATGCTCGATTCGATTATTCACTACAATTTGTACCCCTTGCGATATAAAACTGAAAGAGTGGGTGAGGTCCACATGACACTTTTTGCGGCCTTTAATGACTAGTGGTTTAATGCCCCCCCAAATGGTCCTAGAAGGAATGAAATATACCCGTAAAAATATGTTGGAAAATGTTAAGAAATCCACTGAGGGCATGCCATATGCCCGACTCATTTCCCTAATGGTCGATGACTACGGGGGTGACGATACATACACTCTCTCCAAAAATGAATTTAAACTGACGGGAAATGTTCAACAGTTCACCATGGTTGACTAAAATCGAACCTACGTGAAGTTGACTAAGAAGTCATTAGCCCAAGAACCACCACAACCAGAACCCCAGGTTCAAGACCAGCTACCACATGACACCCCAATTCACGGTGAGCCTGCTGCTACTATTCAATCGCAGCAGCCTATTGGACACCATGATCAGACTCATGTACCACCACCACCACATGAGGGCATTCCTACCCCAACCATCGCTGATCTGTATGCTTTGTTGGAAGCCAACACGCGCCAAATGGTAGAAAACAACTGCCTGCTCAATCGCCAACTCGATTACTACGACGCACTGCATGCTGAGGAGATTCGCTTTATGTACCCCGCCGACTATCTCCAGCGTATGGCGACAGCGCGGGCCTGGGTCCCGGAGGTGTCGACTTTGGGTGCGGGGGAGCATGATGATGGCGGAGATCCATCGGGCGGCGAGGAGTCTTGACCATTGCTTGTTTAGCATGCTGTTTTGGAGTCTAAAAATTTTGGCTAGTGATGCTCTTTTGACAAAATTGTAAAACTTAAAACAGGCACCCAGGGGCATGACTCCTCTTGAACAATCGTGGCATGGTTGCCACTCCAAACTTTGTGCATAATTTTGGATATTTTATATATAGGTTTTTGTGTTTTGATAAGGGCCATGCTTGGTCATTAATTGGTGGGTGTACTCTATGGTTCAAATGTGTGTCTGATAATATATGCATGAGTTCTTGCAGGATGGGTGTTTGCACTGGTCACTTCTGTGCTGTGTTTTTCTTCTACACAATCTGTGGTTTTGTTGTGCTCAATCTATCCTTATGTTATCATGGTTATTCTATTTTCGATGCATTATGGCATGTCTGTGGGCTCCCATACCGGTGTGTGGGGGTAGGGGAGGCCATTGAGCTTAATTTTCGGGACGAAAATTCTCAAGGAGGGGAGAATGTAACGTCCCATAAATTTCGTGCTTAAATAGTGCACCTCGGGAAGCGGACCGACTGGTCACATGTTTGACTGGGTCAACATTGACATGGTTGACTTAGTAGATCATAGGTGAGATGAGGTGTATAATAAAAAAATTCGATCGTTTGACTGAGTATCCAAGATATTTATATACACACATACACTAGTTAGATACAAGCGCTTAACACCTTAGTTAGGTGGTAAGTATAAAAAGAGGAAAAGGGAATTTATTTCCCTTGGTTGAGTGGTTGTGAGAAGTTAAAGGAGAGTAAATGAGAGAGAGAGTGGGTTGTGAAATCAAGAGCCGAGCATTCAATACGATTGATTGGGCTCGGGAAGTTAGCGGATCGAGCTCGAGATCGAGAGTTTAGAGATTTGGGGGTTTGTGAAACCCTAGTGAGCTAAAGCTTAGAACAAGAGAAAAATCTGACCGTTTGATATGGTAAGATCTACTAATGCAAGTTTGTTTAATTGTTAGAGAATCTAAACTATTAGGTATGAAAAATAGATGACAAATGGGATAGATGAAGAGATGTGTTCTAAGAGATAGAACACGTTCAAATATGAAAATGGGTAAAATCGATCGAACGAAACTAGATTTCGTTCAATCGATTTGACCAATAAAGAGATAAGGTGAAAAGAGAATTATGAAGAAATCGTTCGAACGATTTTAGAAATCATTCGATCGATTTGTGGAACCTGTGCGAACGAAATAAAATCGTTCAATCGGTTTGCTAGGGGACAAAATGTGAGACATAATGGATTTCTGAGGAATCGATTGAACGAAATAAATTCGTTCGATGGATTTTGGGATTTCGTTCGATCAATTTCCAAATCGTTCGATTGATTTAGAAATCGTTCAATCGATTTGGACAAATTAAGGTTTTTGTCGGGGGAATACGAGTTGTTCATGTATTAGGGTTAGGCTTCTAACCTAATGTTTTTACACTTATAGTAATGAATTATAGTGTTTGGCTAGGCCTAGTTTAAGCCGAACCTAGAAATGGTTGAATGCTAGATCGGATTGAACGATCCATGAATTGAGAACGCGAGAAAGGTAGGGGGAATGTCTGAACTTGTACCCTTAATTACGAGAGTATGTATGTGATGATAGTATATGAACGCATGTCTCTTTAAAGCAAAGTTGAAATCAAAACGTGTTTTCCTTTAGAGTGAAATGAAAATGTAAAATGTTAAAGTAGTGGTTTGAAATGTAAAATGTTGAAATAGTAGTAGTAAGAAATGGTGTGTGAAGAAGTAAATGAATAAAAGAGCTCAACCATCCTAGGGATGCATGTATGCTATGGACACCTAAAGGATACATCAAAGAGTGACATCCCAGGGATGTACGGTGGATGTAAAGGTTCACGAAATAGAATATATGTGAATGAGATTGAACAGGCTGAGAATTTATATATAATTAGTACAATTACACGGTGAATAACTATAGTTAGATCACAATTGATTTAAGGTTTGTAGAATACCCAACCGACGCAGCAGTATACCCGTGACTGACTCTGCAGGATATCCGTGATCGGTACGGCGGCCAATCCGTGCACCAGTAGACATCTCAAGGATGTATAGTAATGATGTACCCATCGCCTATGAGAAAGGGATGTGGGTCAAGTTCCTTGAAAAATAGTCTGATTAGACGACGATGGAGGGTATTCCATCGGGGCTCGATGCTATATTGTTCGGGGATTATTTAAGTTAACTGTTTTAAGTCATGAGACCAGCCTTGTTGAAATCATAAGAACTAATGAACGTCAAATGTCATCAGTAGAGTAACAAAAGCATTTTGGTTATTTTAGTGCATCTCAAATTGTTTTCCACTTAATTTATATTGATGAATTCATGCTTTATTTATGCCAATGAAATGTATGTGAGTAAGAAAGATGTACCTATTCAGATATTGTCCCTATTGAGCTAGGATGTAGCTCACCTTTTGACTATATGTCACAGGTACCGAGTTAGGAGTTGCAACGAACGAGGTTGATCACGAGGACTCAAATTACGTTCCAAGGGAGGAATCTGAGCCTCATCTTGAGAGATTCTTTTAGAAGACTCGCTGCATACTTTGAGATTGATTTGTAAGGGAGAGATTTATGGCTTGGTACGTCCAGCCATGTTTTGTAAGAGTAATGATACATGTAATATTCTTTTGTCGAACCAATTAGAGCGACCGTAGTTACGGCACTGATGGTTCGGGTTGGTTCTTTTGTCTATACAAGGGGCATGAAATTAGAACTATCTTTTGGATTGATATTTTGGCGTAGCATGTTTTAGAACTGGAGATTTGTTCTGCATTAGTTTCTTATTACATTTTTCAATAGTAAAGGGGGGGATGTACCAAGTGTATCGCATACTTTATGGGGCACAGCCTCGAGGGCCATGCTGATGGCACGGGTTTCGAAGTGCCGAAATCCGGGTTGTCACATAGGTTGTTTCAACCACTGAGGCCACTGTGGTTGAAACAGGCCAAATTTCCAAGTGTCAAACATGCAAAGCTTCCAAATTTCCTTCAAATCTTTACTAAAATAGGATTCATGTATTTTCGAAGCCTCAAGTACTTAACATAAAAGCTGAAGGTAGAAAAGCAAATAGAGGACACTTGTAACCCCCCCACCCCCCACCAAAAAAAAAACACTTCCAACACCAGCCTGTTAAATTCATTGCCTTGGTGCATCTCATATGCACCACACCTCTCCAAAGAACTACCAAGTTTTCTTGTTTCCACCTTTCTGATCAGTAGGAACTGAGCAAAAATCTTACCAAAATAATCCTTTCTGTCAAGTTTGATGCTATTCCCTACATGTACGTGACGTTTTCTAGAACCATCTATGAATGACCTATTCTGCATGCAAAGGAATGGTTCAAAAATTGCAAAAAGTACGAACCATATAATCAATAAAGAGGGATTCAATCTTATCCTTTGGATTCAAATTCTGGGATTTATATTCTTGGAACTAAAGAAAAGAATAACACAAAACCCATATTTTGGGATTCAAATTAAAGTAAAAAACCATGCAAAATTGCAATGTTGTTGAAAAATATGACCGTTTGAACATGTTTTTTTTTTTTTTAATAATTGGCTGATACGTATCAATGATTAATCCTGCATATTGTAGTTTATATTATAAAGTATTTTCTTTATTTGGCAGCTAAGCATACGACGTTGCGAATCCTAGAGCTCCAACCAATAGAATAAGCAAGTGGGTTTTTGTCGTTGATGGATGGGCTATTCGTCATATTAAATTTGTAATGCTTTAAAACAGGGTGCATTGTATATTTCATGTCTGAAATTTGGTGTGGGTGGACTGTGTTGTAGTAGTAGACATATAGTCCACTAATGTAGTTAACTATAAGACCTGCTATTATAAATATACTCTTATATGAACCCCATGTGGACTGTAGTAGATAGTAGCAATACAATTGATATTAGCTCTGCTTATAGTATATATCTTGCTAACCTATTATAGTCCATAGCTTTGTCAGTCCGCTATACAGGGGTGTGTTATTGTTCACTCCCTATTGAAGACTAAATTTATGTAAGAACATACACATTGGATAGCTTACTTCATTGGGGCCTACTGTTTGATGAACCCCATCAGGAGGACCTACTAATTTATATAAATATTTTAGCTTTAAATTAATGTCGGAACCTGCCCAAACTTCATTGGTGCCTAGTATATGAAACCTCTAATTGTGTGTTTTGTATATAAGTTTTTAGTATGTCCGGTCGTAAAGGAAAACAAAAGGCCACCGCAGAATCCTCGGAAAATTATTCGTGGGATGAGGAGATGGAGAATGCATTCATCAAAGAGTTGGTCGAACAATATCATCTACAAAGGAAATTGGCTAACGGGTCTTGGCAAAAAAATATTTGGCTAGAGATGGCTATGAAGTTAAAGACTTACAATTGCTTTCAGAATAAACTGGAGGAACTCATTAAAGACAAGTGTTACAACCATTTGGGGACTGTGAAAAATCATTACAATCAGATGAAATGCATCATAGAAACTAGTGGTTTCGGATGGAACCACCATGCGAAGATGGTCCTTGCAGAGCCCGATATTTGGGACAATTTCTGCAATCGATCGGTTAGTTATTCAAAAACCTTACAAATCACGTTAATTTTATGTAATAGGAGTTTTATCTTCACTTAATAATTATGTTCCTTATTCCTTAATTGACTTCAGGGTCATGGGTGGGCAACGACCTATCGAGGTCGTACGGTGCAAGACTATAAAAGTCTGTGCCTTTTATTTGGAAATACCACATACACTAGGCATGAGGAGTTTCACCCAATGGATCCCCGTGAAGAACCCACCGTTCCACTAGGCAATGATGATAGTGGTGACTCGTATCATTCGGTATTCGAACAGCCCGACCCCCCCACCAACAGACATTCAGTCATGCGCAATCTCCCTACACAGCGGAGAGTGATCCAAGCCCGTCCACGAGAACCCGCCGAACCCGGTCATCTACCTCCGGTTCTAGGACGAAAAGAAAGAGTTGTGATCTTTCTGATGGTCTACTTGAACAGTTGCAAGGGTTTCGAACATCTCTTGATACTCTTGTAACTCAACGCCATGCCCCGACCAACCAATACAATAGCTTTATAGAGATATTGGAGGAAATGAAGGCAAACAACTTTATCGATATACCTATGTTTATAGAACTATGTGTTAGGGTGGAATAAATCAATTCCCGATTGGCAGAAGTAGTCATCGCGATGAACCCAAGCCATCGCCAAGCATAACTATTTACATTGCTTGGGAGGTCATGGCCACCTCATTAGGCTTGTCTATTTGTAACTCTTTCAAATAAGCGTCTAACTGTTTGTTACTCTGCATTGTCGTTAAATTGCTAGGTTTAATGGCACCTCCCATCACGTTCGATGAAGAACTGATCATCATGTTAACAGTGAGTTTCATCATCACTGCGACTGCCTACTATATGACGCTTCATCCTGAAAGGCGGCGACGAAGACACAACTCTATCCTCACTGGACTCTTATATGTGACGGAGACACTTAACGGTCATCCGGACATTGCATACGAACTCTTTCGCATGCGTACACCTACATTTAAGAGTTTATACAATGGACTGAGGTCGAGGGGTCTCCTACAAGATACACAAAGGATGATGGCTGAGGAGGCCATGGCAATTTTTCTTTACAGTAGCTCAAAATAAAAAAAATCGAGCCGTGCAAGATAGATTTCAGCATTCAGGGTCAACTATTAACCTCTCCTTTAATAGTGTACTTCTCACTATTTTGGATCTCTATCCCAACTTTGTGAAGCAAGCTACGAGCGCCACGCCTCCTGAGCTCTTGAACAAGCCTTGGGTGTATCCTTGGTTCAAGGATGCTGTAGGAGCCATCGATGGTACACATGTAGATGTTTCGGTTCCGAAGAGAGACTCGCAATGATATCGAAATTGCAAGCAAGCAACGTCACAAAATGTTATGTGTTCTGTGAGCTTCAATATGCTATTCCAATATGTTCTCCCCGGATGGGAGGACTCTAGTCCTAACTCAAAAGTTCTTGCAAGTGCATTGTCAAGGCTCCTCAATAGGCTTCATGTGCCACAAGGCAAATACTACCTTGTTGATGGGGGGTATTCTAACATGCGGGGGATTCTTGCTCCGTACCGTGGGGTAAGATACCATCTTCAAGAGTTTAATAGCTCAAATCCCCCTATCACTCTCCAAGAGCTTTTCAACAAGCGACATGCCTGCTTGCGCAACGTTGTGGAACGTACTTTTGGGGTACTTAAACAATGTTTCCCAATACTAAAAATCGTAACAAGATTCCCCATTAAAACTCAAGTGAGGATAGTCACTGCATGTTGTATACTTTATAATTACATAAGGATGTATGATGAAGACGATCCTTTCTTCGCGGAATGGTCCGAGAAACACGAAGTGGAACCCTCAGATGATTCAGTTGAGGAATAAGACTGCGACATTCACAACACTCAAACTGTAATGAATCATGAATGGATAGCCACATTTAGGAAAAATATAGCCAACACAATGTGGGTAGCACAATCACGTTGACTTAATAAGCTTTATATATATTATATTCTTAACTTAATATAATATTAATATGTTACTTTTGTTTAGTATAATAATAATATGTTAACTGAAATTTGAGTAGATTTTTTCAGATGTAATGGGTAAATATTACGTCGCTTTCATTGGTAGGAGACCTGGTGTTTATCGAACATGGGAGGATTGCTCACGAGAAGTCACAGGGTTCTCAAGGGCCTATCATAGGTCGTTTAGAACATATGATGTCACAACCCCAGATTTTTGGGATGAGTGCACGTCATGCATTACATATAGGTATATGTGTTTCACAAGGAGACCAAAACGAACCATAGACACTATGTGTGTACGTGGGAAACACACTAGTATTTCCCTAACTTATATGTATAAAAGTGAAAGAAAGAGGAGAGAAGAACCCTTGCGTAACTCTATTTTAACCTAAATAGAGAGAAGGAGAATACAAAGAGAAAGAGAAGAAGAGCCTAGTAAAGAACTAGGGTTTCGTTGGGACTCAAATCGGCAGATGAGTTGGAGAAAAGGTTGGAGGAGGAACATTGGAGGCCTGTTTGCCTAGTAGAATTTCGAATCTTAAATCATCAAACTTGCGCAAGACTCATCGTCGGAGGTATGTAAAAGGCATGATAGATGCTTAGGCATGTTTTAAATAATAGGAAGGATGTTGGTTGAATGTTTTTAATGATGTTAAGGTTTGAATGAAGAGAGGAATTGTGCTCTCAATCAGATCGAGGAGTAAAAATCATCGCTCCTCGCTCGAGCGGTCTAAAGCGCTCGCTCGAGCGAGGATGAATAGGAAAAATATAGCTCTGGGCTCACTCGAGCGGTCCCCAAAACTAAGGGGAAGCTCGCTCGAGCGAGGTCCCCAGTAATGCTTCAGTGGCTCGATTTAACCGCTCGAGCGAGGTTTGTAACCGCTCGAGCGAGGTCAAGTGACCGCTCGAGCGAGGTCTGGTGACCACTCAGTTCTTGAAATTTTCGGATACAAGAAACTTGGGGGGTTGTACACCCCAATGTTTCTAGTGACCTTTCTAAGCCTATGCTAAATTGAAATGTAGGTTTGACGCATGATCATGAAGTATAAACCTCTACGAAAAGGCGTGCTTTGAAATTCGAGGTAGGGAATATTCTTGAAACATGTGCATTATTCCGTGAATTTCATATATGTAGTGTAATCCATTTAAATAGTCAAATACTGCATGATCCTCATGAAAAAGGGTGTGTGAGTGAGTTTAAAACGTGAAAGTCTTGAGGTCCTCAGGGGACGAAAAATCATATAGTTAAACAAAGAAGGATGCGATGGAAATAAGGGGCATCTCAGGGATGCAGATGAAAACTAACAGAGAAACGTAAGTAATGTGATAAGGCCTGATGTAATATAATTAGCACAATCACGGTGAATAACTATATGTAGAGCACATTTGATATTTTTATTATTTAAGGTTTGATTAGAATACCCCACCGACGTGGCGGGATACCCACGACTGACTCGGCAGGATATCTGTGTGCGGTAGATCCGTACTTTCATAGCACATCCCAGGGATGTAGATCTAAAAATAGACCCCGCCACCTATGAGAAAGGGGCTTGGGCAGTATTCCCAGGGGATACATATAATAACTGTCTAGTTAGACGACGATGGTGGGTATTCCATCGGGGCTCGATGCTATATTGCTCGGGGACTACTTAAGTTAAGATTTAAGTGATTAGGCCAAATTCACAACTAAACTAATAAGGAGATTAAACAAAACCATTATTTCTATTTCCAGTTATTTCAATTGTTGTCCATAAGTGATTACTCGATAATTTTATGCTTTTTAAACTGCTGACATATGTGTGAAGGTCAATCTATATGTTCTTTTTGTTTCCCTACGGAGCTAGGATGTAGCTCACCCCCCTTAGACTATATGTCGCAGGTCCAGGACTAGTGGCAGCAGAGACTTTTGGAGACGCTGATCCAGGGGTTTCGGATTACGTGCCCACAGAAGAGTCAGAACCTCCTCCTGAGGAATTCTTCTAGGAAACCCACTACATACTTTGAGAGTGAGTTGAGAGTATTAGGTATGGCTTGGTATGTCAAGCCTCTTTATTTCGAATGTTTTTAAATACCGTTTCTTTGACAAAACGTCTAGGATGAACTGTTATCACTAATGGTTTGGGTAAGTTCTTATGCCCATGAATTGGCATGGGACAAGGACTGCCTTGCGATACCATGATTATTTTTTTGAGATTTTATTTAGAGTAGCTACGTGTGCCTCAATTACAGTTTTGGCTTGTATATATCAATGTTTTGTAAAGAACCCAGGGCACGGCCTTGAAGGTCGTGCTGATGGCACGAATTTCGGGATGCCGAAATTTGGGCTGTCACAGTTGGTATCAAAGCATTTTCTTTCTAGTTCTGGCTATCATATCATCAGAATATAGGGACTTCTGCTAACGAGACTATGGATTCTCATGTAGACCGTTATGTTTCCTAGAGGAAGAGGCCGACCCAGGGGTGGTCATGATAGGAATTTACGCAGTAGAGATGGGTTTGTCTCACCTACAAACAGAGTACCATTGGGAAACAGGGAGATTCCTGAGGGCAATGGCCAGGGAGGAAACCAAAATCAAGCAGAGGATCAAGATCTGGATCGACAGGATCGAAATCAGAGGGAACAAGATAGAGTGAGGGAGAGAAATGAAGAAAGAGAAGAGCGTCAGAGGATGATGCACACAAAGGAGACAATGGCAGATGCCATGGCACAGCAAGCAGCGTCCTTGGCGGCAAGATACGAAACCACAACGAACACCTACACCTCGATTGGGACTTACACCACCGGTGGATTGACATTCAGAGTTGGAAGGATGAGACCTCCAAATTTTTAGACGGGGACACAATGGCGGTAAAACTGGCTGGGTGAAATGGAAAAGGTGTTTAGCGTACTGACATGCACAGAGGATGAGAGCGTCCGTTGGGCGGCATATATGTTAGATGGAGAAGCTAGACCTTGTGGAAATCCGTTTCGCGAACAAGAGCACAAGAAACTCCAGATATGCCGTGGACTTGGGACGAATTCGTAGAAGAATTCAATAAGCAATATTTTCCTGAAGTTGTGAGGAATCAGATGGAGACCCAATTTTTACAACTAGCGCAAGGAAGGATGACCGTGAGAGAGTATGGAGTGGAATTCATGAGACCGCTCGCCCGGACTCGAAGTTTCAGACGTGATGAAAGCGAAGAGGTTCCAACAGGGCTTAAGGTCGGACATCCGAGGAGGGGTTGCGCCCTTCCAGCTGAAGACCTATGGAGAAGTAATGAGTAAGGCATTAGTAGTCGAAGAAGAAAACAATAATCGATACCGTCAGAGGGAACAACAAGGAAGAGGAAGTATTGATCCAAGCAGGACGGGGAGCTATGAATCGGTACATAAGAAACCGAGGTTTGTAGCACCGAATCAGATAGGGTATGGGAGAGTGACAAGCTACTCATCAAAGTTTTCCGTTACTAGCATCGGGGGAGACCGATGAGGTATGAAGGTCTGCTATTTCAGGTGAGGCTACAACTACCCAAGGTTTTTTGAGAGTTGCTACTTCAAAACCAAGGGAAACTTGTGCCAAGTGTGGCAAGTCCCACAAAACAGCGGATTGTAGGCAGGGAATGCGAGGCTGTTTCAAATGCGGCAAGATAGGCCACATGATTAGAGATTGCCCTAAGCCAGTTAAAGAAAAGACGGCCCCAACTTCCATGCCACAACCTATTCAATCTCGAAAGTCAGTTGTTCGAGGGAGAGCCTCTGTGATTCTGCCCGAGGAGAGCGAGAGTGTACGACATCATCCAAGGTGAGATTTCTTTTAAATAAAGAATTTCGGTTTTAATAAAATTTCTAGATAGAGAATGTGCGTTCATTAGGACAAGTACATATAACTCAGCGTGAGAAAAAAAAAAATTTCCAAATAAAGTATATGTTATGTACGTATATGTATGCATTATAGGTACGTTACAAATCTATGAAAAAGGGTGCTACGTAGCACATGACGCACGAGTGCTGATAGACCCAGGGTCTACCCACTCCTTCATCGCCCCTAGATTTGCAAAGAAGATGAAGATTGTTCCGGAGACACTAGACTTTGTGTTATCAGTGTCTATCCCAACAGGAGAATTAGTGGACACAGAGTTAGTCTGCAAATCGGTAGTGGTAAGCATTCGGGATCACGTTGTCTACGAACTAGACGCAAATTTAATATTGTTGGGCATGCAAGGATTCGACGTGATCCTTGGCATGGATTGGCTGTCCCATCACTGCGCAACAGTGGATTGCAAGGATAAAGTTGTTGTTTTCCGTCCTAACACGAGGAGATCGTTTCGATTTCGAGGGGAGAGATCGACACAGGTACCACTCATATCTGCAGTCAGAGCAGAACGTTTAATCAGAAAGGGGTGTAGCGGTTATTTGGCATTCCTGAAAGAAAATAAAGAAGAAAAGAATATTATCTCCGAGATAGCGATGAAGCGAGAATTCGGATGTATTTCGGAAGAATTGCGTGGTTACCTCCAAAAAGAGAAGTAGAATTTGCGATCGACTTAGCACCAGGAACGGAACCTGTTTCAAAGGCACCTTATAGGATGGCCCCTGCGGAGTTGAAAGAGTTGAAAGAACAATTGCAAGAGCTCATGGACAAAGGGTTCATAAGACCAAGCGTGTCTCCATGGGGAGCACCAGTTCTATTCGTGAAAAAGAAAGATGGGTCGATGCGGTTGTGCATTGACTACCGTCAATTGAACAAAGTCACGGTGAAGAATCGATATCCGTTGCCAAGAATAGATGACTTGTTCGATCAGTTGCAGGGAGCAAAACATTTTTCCAAGATCGATCTAAGATCTGGATACCATCAGTTAAGAGTCAGGGCCGAGGACATTCAGAAAACGGCTTTTAGAACACGGTATGGACACTATGAATTTTTAGTGATGCCATTCGGACTGACGAACACACCGGCGTCGTTTATGGACTTGATGAATCGGGTGTTTAAACCACACTTAGACTCCTGCGTTGTAGTGTTTGTTGATGACATCCTGATCTACTCAAAATCGAAAATGGAGCATGAAGAACACTTACGAGTCACTCTACGAACCTTGCGTGAACACCAATTGTACGCCAAGCTCAGCAAATGTGAGTTTTGGCTAGAAGAGGTTAGCTTTTTGGGACATGTCGTCTCAAAGCATGGTGTCACAGTAGATCCCGCTAAGATCGAGGCAGTAGTGAACTGGGAGCAACCAAAAACCGTGACAGACATCCGAAGTTTCCTCGGACTGGCAGGTTATTATCGACGTTTCGTAGAGGGGTTTTCAAAAATATCAGGACCTCTTACGAGGCTTACAAGAAAGGACTCAAGATTTGAGTGGAGTGAGGCGTGTGAGAAGAGGTTTCAAGAACTCAAGAAGAGACTCACCTCAGCTCCAGTGTTAGCCATTCCATCAGGCAGTGGAGGATTCACAGTTTATAGTGATGCTTCGTATAACGGGTTGGGTTGTGTACTAAATCAATATAAAAAGGTAATAGCTTACGGCTCCAGACAGTTGAAAGAGCACGAAAAGAACTACCCAACACACGATCTGGAACTAGCAGCAGTCATATTCGCATTAAAGATATGGCGACATTATTTATACGGAGAAACATTTGAAATTTTCACTGACCATAAGAGCCTCAGATATCTGTTTACATAGAAGGAACTAAATATGAGGCAGCGTAGGTGGATGGAATTTCTCAAAGACTACGACTGTTCCATACAGTACCATCCAGGCAAAGCTAACGTAGTGGTACGCCTGAGTCAGAAAAGTTCGGCCCAGTTGGCTAGTCTAATTTCGGGTATACATCGATGGAAGTTGTTGGAGGATCTAGCGTTATGTGGTGCAGACATACAGCCACAAGCCACAGGAGCCTTCTTAGCCAACATATCAGTGAAACCAGTGATATTCGAACACATACGAGAACTACAGATGAAAGACCCAATTCTAACAAAGATGCGTCAAGATGTAACTGAAGGTATTACATCTGAGTTTTCAATCAAGGAGGATGGTTCCTTAGTATTCAAGGGGCGACTTTGCATTCCAGACAATGCCGAATTATGCAAGCGATTCTTGATGAATCTCACAAGTCAAGCTATGCTATCCACAGGAAGCACAAAGATGTATCAAGATCGAAAAAAGAATTCTTTGGTGGAGAGGTTTGAAACAAGATGTGGCGATGCGTGTCGCGATGTTTGACGTGCCAACAAATGAAAATCGATCAAAGACACCCGCAGCCTATTACTTTCTACCCATACCGAAATGGAAGTGAATCTATCTCCATGGATTTCATAGTCGGTCTACATGACTGCAACGAAGCATAACGCCATTTGGGTAGTAGTCGATCGATTGACTAAGTCGACACTTCTTGCCTTACAACATGATGTACACGGCGGGAAGACTAGCAGAGCTCTATATGAAAGAGATCGTCCGTTTACATGGGATTCCAAGTAGCATTGTTTCAGACCGGGACCCATTATATACATCAAAATTTTGGAGGAAATTTCAAGAAGGAATGGGAACTGGGCTAGATTTTAGTACGGCATTTCACCCACGTGAATGATGAAAAGGGTCAACCCAGTCATTGAAGACATGCTTAGGGCATGTATGTTAGAATTACAAGGATCGTGGGATCAACATCTACCATTGATTGAGTTCGCTTATAATAATAGTTTTCAGGCGAGCATCGGAATGGCACCGTATGAAGCCTTGTACGGAAGACGATGCAAATCGCCAATCAATTGGGAGGAAATTGGCGAGAAATTTGTTTTGGGACCCGAGCTACTTGAAGATAACGCGGCTATTGTCCGCATGATCAGGGGAAGACTAAAGGAAAGCGCATGTAAAAGCTATCCGACATCAAGCGGACTAGTGTAGACTTTAAGGTGGGTGAACATGTGTTCGTGAAAGTATCACCGATGAAGGGAGTGATGAGATTTGGAAAGAGAGGGAAGCTAAGTCCCCGCTATCTTGGACCGTTTGAAGTTTTAGGTCGAGTAGGAGAAGTAGCCTACCGCATTGGATTGCCACCATTGTTTGATCAGGTACACAATGTATTCCACGTGTCGATGCTCAGGAAATATCTCAATGACCCTGACCACGTGCTGAGCGGCCAATCATTCGAAATGCATGAAGATATGACCATGATTGAAGAGCCGGTAGAAATTTTAGATCGAAAAGAACATGTGTTGCGAACAAAAGTTATTCCTTAGTGCTTGTCCGATGGAAGAACCATCCGGTTGAAGAAGCAACATGGGGAACGAGGCGATGTTAGAGAACAATATCCCAAATTGTTCAAATTATTGCCAACTGAATAGTCTTATTCAAATTAAGAATATGTGATTGCAGGTAGTATGAAGTCTATATATTTTTTGAAAGATAAAATTATATATATATATATTGACTCCAACCAATGATTGAACCACTTTTCATTGAACTTTTTGAGATTTGAAATCGAAAATGAGCGAAAGGGTACCCGAAAAATGTTCTGGTCTCGCTCGAGCGACCACTTATGTTCGCTCGAGCGAACCACATAAAATAACAACTTCCTCTCGCTTGAGCGATAGCTATTCCTCGCTCCAGCGAGGCATTTTGACCGCTCGTGCGAGGCCATAACATATAATATAAAGCGTCCTGGTCTCGCTCGAGCGATAACTAATAACCGCTCGAGCGAGGAGGAACTATATATAGCTGGCGGAAAACAGAACGCCATTTCATCTTCAAGCGAGGGGAGTGGAGCCGAGCGAGGGGTTTAGGGCTTGCTATCTTCGACCTTTTCCGTCCGATTCGAACCGGATTTAGACAATCCGATCCATTAAGAATATTCTTCTAGGTAAAATCTACCCATTCCCGAACTTTTTCTTTTCTTTTTAAACTCTTTAAATACCTAATGGCTTCAAGCCCAAATCCACAACCTAAAAAGAGGATGGCGATTCGGTCGCCATCGGCACGCAACAAAGTGCCGCAAACTTCACAACCATCACCAAACCCATCCTCCACTCCTATCACACTAGATGATTGGTGGGGGCCAAAATTTTCGAAACCGAATGGGATATACATCCCTCCTGTTTCGGGGATCCGACGTCCACCCAATGGACATTGGACTTCATCACCAACAACAATCTTAAGGCCCTGCTTACGCCGTTCGGGGATCGTTATTACCCTAGGCTTGTGAAACTATTTTATCAAACCCTAAACTTGAACGTGGATGAGGACGCTATCCTCGTCAAAATCGATGGAAAAGAAATGATCTTTAGATGTGCCGAAATTTCATCAGTCATGAAATGTCCCCAGATCTACACCCCTTGCCCACTTATCCTACCACATTTTTCTGGGAACGTCGATTTCCCAACAATAATCTCCGACATCACAGGCGGCATGTCCGCTTCGGGACAATCTATTACTCGATCACAACTACCGCCGCGTATGTGGCTTTTAGACGTCATCTTTAAAAAGAATCTACACCCAACCGGCCATGATCAAGAACGCCGAGATGCATTTCTGCGGGCCCTACACACCGCATTCCATAATAGGTGGTTCAACGCACCTATGATCATCATAAAAGGCATGGTGCATGCCTATAAAAGAAATGTAAAGGGTGTTGTTCCTCCACCCATCAATCGACTACCATATGCTCGGTTGATTTCCCGACTCCTAGACTCACGGAGTGGGAAGGGAGGATTTAAGATCCGGGAGGATGAGTTGTTCCTCACCGATAACGTCGTCCCCTATCTCGCCCAAGACTGGAGCCGAAACCTTAAGAGTCTACAAACCAGCGTCAACAAGAAAAGAGACCGTCAGGTCTCCCGACAAACCACCCATCAAGCGCCGGCAGGACCGACCACTCCCTCTACCTCAGTTCCACAGCCCATACCCACTACCGACACTGGCATGATGCGGGAGATCCTTGACAAGGCGGGAGATCGATTGCATCGAGGTTCCGAAGCACTACTTATCGACCTCATGGGCGAGGCTTACGCATCATACATGCGGTAGCGTCGGTGCCATGAGGGATGCTATTTTTGAGCGTCTAGCTAGCCGCCACTCTGAGCCACAGTAGGTACCACAACCGTCAGGGTGGACAACGAGGATGAGGATGACGAGGACTATGAGGATGATGATGACTCCGGCGACGACGACGACGACTATGAGGAGGATGATGACTAGATAGTAACGTTAATTTTGAACACATAATATGTAATATTTTATTGAGACATTTTGTAATGAGGTGGTTTCCTGGTCAATGTTTTTTTTCAAACTATCGTGACATGAATGTCACAAATTTTTGTGGATGATTAATATAACGATTGAATAAGTGTTGTGAATGATGATCCCTTTCATCTATGTGGAAATAAATTCATGGCCAAGCGCATGTTGTTACGAAATCGACAAACCGTTTAATTACTATTTTAGATATTCAGGTTCGGAAGCGAGTGGTAATTGCTAAGAGAATATCATCGATTTTCGAGGACAAAAATCTTGTAAGTTGGGGTGATTGTCACAACCCCAGATTTTTGGGATGAGTGCACGTCATGCATTACATATAGGTATATGTGTTTCACAAGGAGACCAAAACGAACCATAGACACTATGTGTGTACGTGGGAAACACACTAGTATTTCCCTAACTTATATGTATAAAAGTGAAAGAAAGAGGAGAGAAGAACCCTTGCGTAACTCTATTTTAACCTAAATAGAGAGAAGGAGATACAAAGAGAAGAAGAGCCTAGTAAAGAACTAGGGTTTCGTTGGGACTCAAATCGGCAGATGAGTTGGAGAAAAGGTTGGAGGAGGAACATTGGAGGCCTGTTTGCCTAGTAGAATTTCGAATCTTAAATCATCAAACTTGCGCAAGACTCATCGTCGGAGGTATGTAAAAGGCATGATAGATGCTTAGGCATGTTTTAAATAATAGGAAGGATGTTGGTTGAATGTTTTTAATGATGTTAAGGTTTGAATGAAGAGAGGAATTGTGCTCTCAATCAGATCGAGGAGTAAAAATCATCGCTCCTCGCTCGAGCGGTCTAAAGCGCTCGCTCGAGCGAGGATGAATAGGAAAAATATAGCTCTGGGCTCACTCGAGCGGTCCCCAAAACTAAGGGGAAGCTCGCTCGAGCGAGGTCCCCAGTAATGCTTCAGTGGCTCGATTTAACCGCTCGAGCGAGGTTTGTAACCGCTCGAGCGAGGTCAAGTGACCGCTCGAGCGAGGTCTGGTGACCACTCAGTTCTTGAAATTTTCGGATACAAGAAACTTGGGGGGTTGTACACCCCAATGTTTCTAGTGACCTTTCTAAGCCTATGCTAAATTGAAATGTAGGTTTGACGCATGATCATGAAGTATAAACCTCTACGAAAAGGCGTGCTTTGAAATTCGTCGAGGTAGGGAATATTCTTGAAACATGTGCATTATTCCGTGAATTTCATATATGTAGTGTAATCCATTTAAATAGTCAAATACTGCATGATCCTCATGAAAAAGGGTGTGTGAGTGAGTTTAAAACGTGAAAGTCTTGAGGTCCTCAGGGGACGAAAAATCATATAGTTAAACAAAGAAGGATGCGATGGAAATAAGGGGCATCCCAGGGATGCAGATGAAAACTAACAGAGAAACGTAAGTAATGTGATAAGGCCTGATGTAATATAATTAGCACAATCACGGTGAATAACTATATGTAGAGCACATTTGATATTTTTATTATTTAAGGTTTGATTAGAATACCCCACCGACGTGGCGGGATACCGACTCGGCGGGATATCCGTGAGCTGATGCGTGATAGATCCGTACTTTCATAGCACATCCCAGGGATGTAGATCTAAAAATAGACCCCGCCACCTATGAGAAAGGGGCTTGGGCAGTATTCCCAGGGGATACATATAATAACTGTCTAGTTAGACGACGATGGTGGGTATTCCATCGGGGCTCGATGCTATATTGCTCGGGGACTACTTAAGTTAAGATTTAAGTGATTAGGCCAAATTCACAACTAAACTAATAAGGAGATTAAACAAAACCATTATTTCTATTTCCAGTTATTTCAATTGTTGTCCATAAGTGATTACTCGATAATTTTATGCTTTTTAAACTGCTGACATATGTGTGAAGGTCAATCTATATGTTCTTTTTGTTTCCCTACGGAGCTAGGATGTAGCTCACCCCTTAGACTATATGCCGCAGTCCGGACTAGTGGCGGAGACTTTGGAGAGCCGATCCAGGGGTTTCGGATTACGTGCCCACAGAAGAGTCAGAACCTCCTCCTGAGGAATTCTTCTAGGAAACCCACTACATACTTTGAGAGTGAGTTGAGAGTATTAGGTATGGCTTGGTATGTCAAGCCTCTTTATTTCGAATGTTTTTAAATACCGTTTCTTTGACAAAACGTCTAGGATGAACTGTTATCACTAATGGTTTGGGTAAGTTCTTATGCCCATGAATTGGCATGGGACAAGGACTGCCTTGCGATACCATGATTATTTTTTTGAGATTTTATTTAGAGTAGCTACGTGTGCCTCAATTACAGATTTTGGCTTGTATATATCAATGTTTTGTAAAGAACCGAGCACGGCCTTGAAGGTCGTCTTGATGGCATAATTCGGGATGCGAAATTTGAGGTACATCGCTGATTGGTATCAAAGCATTTTCTTTCTAGTTCTGGCTATCATATCATCAGAATATAGGGACTTCTGCTAACGAGACTATGGATTCTCATGTAGACCGTTATGTTTCCTAGAGGAAGAGGCCGACCGGGGTGGTCATGATAGGAATTCTGTGATGAGAGATGGGTTTGTCTCACCTACAAGCAGTACCATTGGGAACAGAGATTCACGAGGCAATGGCGAGGAGGAAACCAAAATCAGCAGAGGATCAAGATGCGGATCGACGGGATCGAAATCGAGGAACAAGATAGAGTGAGGGAGAGAAATGAAGAAAGAGAAGAGCGTCAGAGGATGATGCACACAATGGAGACAATGGCAACTGCCATGGCACAGCAAGCAGCGTCCTTGGCAGCGCATACAGTACCAGAACCACAACGAACACCTACACCTCCAGTGGGACTTACACCACCAGTGGATTCAGCATTCACCGAGTTCAGAAGGATGAGACCCACCAATGGCGAAAACCTGGCTGGGTGAAATGGAAAAGGTGTTTAGCGTACTGACATGCACAGAGGATGAGAGCGTCCGTTGGGCGGCATATATGTTAGATGGAGAAGCTAGACCTTGTGGAAATCCGTTTCGCGAACAAGAGCACAAGAAACTCCAGATATGCCGTGGACTTGGGACGAATTCGTAGAAGAATTCAATAAGCAATATTTTCCTGAAGTTGTGAGGAATCAGATGGAGACCCAATTTTTACAACTAGCGCAAGGAAGGATGACCGTGAGAGAGTATGGAGGAATTCATGAGATCTGGCTCGCCCTGCACTACGTAGTTTCAGACGTGATGAAAGCGAAGAGGTTCCAACAGGGCTTAAGGTCGGACATCCGAGGAGGGGTTGCGCCCTTCCAGCTGAAGACCTATGGAGAAGTAATGAGTAAGGCATTAGTAGTCGAAGAAGAAAACAATAATCGATACCGTCAGAGGGAACAACAAGGAAGAGGAAGTATTGATCCAAGCAGGACGGGGAGCTATGAATCGGTACATAAGAAACCGACTTTTGTAGCACCGAATCAGATAGGGTATGGGAGAGCTGCACAACAAGCTACTCATCAAAGTTTTCCGTTACTAGCATCAGGGAGACCGATGAGGTATGAAGGTCCTGCTATTTCCAGCGGGGCTACAACTACCCAAGGTTTTTTGAGAGTTGCTACTTCAAAACCAAGGGAAACTTGTGCCAAGTGTGGCAAGTCCCACAAAACAAATGGATTGTAGGCAGGGAATGCGAGGCTGTTTCAAATGCGGCAAGATAGGCCACATGATTAGAGATTGCCCTAAGCCAGTTAAAGAAAAGACGGCCCCAACTTCCATGCCACAACCTATTCAATCTCGAAAGTCAGTTGTTCGAGGGAGAGCCTACGCAGTTACCGCCCAGGAAGCAGGGAGTGTACACGACATCATCCAAGGTGAGATTTCTTTTAAATAAAGAATTTCGGTTTTAATAAAATTTCTAGATAGAGAATGTGCGTTCATTAGGACAAGTACATATAAATGTTGCTGCGTGAGAAAAAAAATTTCCAAATAAAGTATATGTTATGTACGATATGTATGCATTATAGATGCGTTACAAATCTATGAAGAAAAGGGTGCTACGTAGCACATGACGACAGTGCCGATAGACCTGTGGTCTACCCACTCCTTCATCGCCCTAGATTTGCAAAGAAGATGAAGATTGTTAGGAGACACGGACTTTGTGTTATCGGTGTCTATCCCAACAGAGAATTAGTGGACACAGAGTTAGTCCGCAAATCGGTAGTGGTAAGCATTCGGGATCACGTTGTCCTCGAACTAGCGAAATTTAATATTGTTGGGCATGCAAGGATTCGACGTGATCCTTGGCATGGATTGGTTGTCCCATCATCGCAAGGTGATTGCAAGGATAAAGTTGTTGTTTTCCGTCTAACACGAGGAGATCGTTTATTTCGAGGAGAGATCAACAGTACCACTCATATCTGCGCAATGAGCGAACGTTTAATCAGAAAGGGGTGTAGCGGTTATTTGGCATTCCTGAAAGAAAATAAAGAAGAAAAGAATATTATCTCCGAGATAGCAGTAGTGCGAGAATTCCCAGATGTATTTCCAGAAGAATTGCCAGGGTTACCTCCAGAAAGAGAAGTAGAATTTGCGATCGACTTAGCACCAGGAACGGAACCTGTTTCAAAGGCACCTTATAGGATGGCCCCTGCGGAGTTGAAAGAGTTGAAAGAACAATTGCAAGAGCTCATGGACAAAGGGTTCATAAGACCAAGCGTGTCTCCATGGGGAGCACCAGTTCTATTCGTGAAAAAGAAAGATGGGTCGATGCGGTTGTGCATTGACTACCGTCAATTGAACAAAGTCACGGTGAAGAATCGATATCCGTTGCCAAGAATAGATGACTTGTTCGATCAGTTGCAGGGAGCAAAACATTTTTCCAAGATCGATCTAAGATCTGGATACCATCAGTTAAGAGTCAGGGCCGAGGACATTCAGAAAACGGCTTTTAGAACACGGTATGGACACTATGAATTTTTAGTGATGCCATTCGGACTGACGAACGCACCGGCGTCGTTTATGGACTTGATGAATCGGGTGTTTAAACCACACTTAGACTCCTGCGTTGTAGTGTTTGTTGATGACATCCTGATCTACTCAAAATCGAAAATGGAGCATGAAGAACACTTACGAGTCACTCTACGAACCTTGCGTGAACACCAATTATGCATGGCTCGAAATGTGAGTTTTGGCTAGAAGAGGTTAGCTTTTGGGACATGTCGTCTCAAAGCATGGTGTCACTGAGATCACTAAGATCGAGCGAGTGAGGGAGCAACCAAAAACCGTGACGGACATCAAAGTTTCCTCGAATGGCGGGTTATTATCGACGTTCAGAGAGGGTTTTCAAAATATCAGGACCTCTTACGAGGCTTACAAGAAAGAACTCAAGATTTGAGTGAGTGAGGCGTGAGAAGAGGTTTCAAGAACTCAAGAAGAGACTCACCTCGGCTCAGTGTTAGCCATTCCATCGAGCGGAGGATTCACGGTTTATAGTGATGCTTCATTATAACGGGTTGGGTTGTGTACTAAATCAATATAAAAAGGTAATAGCTTACGGCTCAGACGCTTGAAAGAGCACGAAAAGAACTACCCAACACACGATCGGAACTAGCGATCATATTCGCATTAAAGATATGGCGACATTATTTATCACGGAGAAACATTTGAAATTTTCGACCATAAGAGCCTCGGATATACATTTTACATAGAAGGAACTAAATATGAGGCGCGAGGTGGATGGAATTTCTCAAAGACTACGCATCGTTCCATACGATACCATCCGTGCAAAGCTAACGAGTGGCCGACGCCTTGAGTCGAAAAGTTCGCCCATTGGCTAGTCTAATTTGGTATACATCGATGGAAGTTGTTGGAGGATCTAGCGTTATGTAGTGCGAGACATACGTACAAGCCACAGGAGCCTTCTTAGCCAACATATCAGTGAAACCAGTGATATTCGAACACATACGAGAACTACAGATGAAAGACCCAATTCTAACAAAGATGCGTCAAGATGTAACTGAAGGTATTACATCTGAGTTTTCGATCAAGGAGGATGGTTCCTTAGTATTCAAGGGGCGACTTTGCATTCCAGACAATGCCGAATTGCAGCGAACGATTCTTGATGAATCTCAAAAGTCAAGCTATGCTATCCACCCGGGAAGCACAAAGATGTATCAAGATCTGAAAAAGAATTACTGGTGGAGAGGTTTGAAACAAGATGTGGCAGAGTACGTGTCGCGATGTTTGACGTGCCAACAAGTGAAAATCTATCATAGACACCCCGCAGGCCTATTACAGCCTCTACCCATACCGAAATGGAAGTGGGAATCTATCTCCATGGATTTCATAGTCGGTCTACCATGACTGTCGCAAGCATAACGCCATTTGGGTAGTAGTCGATCGATTGACTAAGTCAGCACACTTCTTGCCTTACAACACGATGTACACGGCGGGAAGACTAGCAGAGCTCTATATGAAAGAGATCGTCCGTTTACATGGGATTCCAAGTAGCATTGTTTCAGACCGGGACCCATTATATACATCAAAGTTTTGGAGGAAATTTCAAGAAGGAATGGGAACTAGGCTTGATTTAGTGGCGTTTCACCCACGTGAATGATGAGAAAGGGTCAACCAAGTCATTGAAGACATGCTTAGGGCATGTATGTTAGAATTACAAGGATCGTGGGATCAACATCTACCATTGATTGAGTTCGCTTATAATAATAGTTTTCAGACGAGCATCAGAATGGCACCGTATGAAGCCTTGTACGGAAGACGATGCAAATCGCCAATCAATTGGGAGGAAATTGGCGAGAAATTTGTTTTGGGACCCGAGCTACTTGAAGATAACGCGACTATTGTCCGCATGATCAGGGGAAGACTAAAGGTGGCTCAAAGCAGACAGAAAAGCTATGCTGACATCAAGCGGACTAGTGTAGACTTTAAGGTGGGTGAACATGTGTTCGTGAAAGTATCACCGATGAAGGGAGTGATGAGATTTGGAAAGAGAGGGAAGCTAAGTCCCCGCTATCTTGGACTGTTTGAAGTTTTAGGTCGAGTAGGAGAAGTAGCCTACCGCATTGGATTGCCACCATTGTTTGATCAGGTACACAATGTATTCCACGTGTCGATGCTCAGGAAATATCTCAATGACCCTGACCACGTGCTGAGCGGCCAATCATTCGAAATGCATGAAGATATGACCATGATTGAAGAGCCGGTAGAAATTTTAGATCGAAAAGAACATGTGTTGCGAACAAAAGTTATTCCCTTAGTGCTTGTCCGATGGAAGAACCATCCGGTCGAAGAAGCAACATGGGAACGCGAGGCAGATGTTAGAGAACAATATCCCAAATTGTTCGAAATTGCCAACTGAATAGTCTTATTCAAATTAAGAATATGTGATTGCAGGTAGTATGAAGTCTATATATTTTTTGAAAGATAAAATTATATATATATATATTGACTCCAACCAATGATTGAACCACTTTTCATTGAACTTTTTGAGATTTGAAATCGAAAATGAGCGAAAGGGTACCCGAAAAATGTTCTGGTCTCGCTCGAGCGACCACTTATGTTCGCTCGAGCGAACCACATAAAATAACAACTTCCTCTCGCTTGAGCGATAGCTATTCCTCGCTCGAGCGAGGCATTTTGACCGCTCGAGCGAGGCCATAACATATAATATAAAGCGTCCTGGTCTCGCTCGAGCGATAACTAATAACCGCTCGAGCGAGGAGGAACTATATATAGCTGGCGGAAAACAGAACGCCATTTCATCTTCAAGCGAGGGGAGTGGAGCCGAGCGAGGGGTTTAGGGCTTGCTATCTTCGACCTTTTCCGTCCGATTCGAACCGGATTTAGACAATCCGATCCATTAAGAATATTCTTCTAGGTAAAATCTACCCATTCCCGAACTTTTTCTTTTCTTTTTAAACTCTTTAAATACCTAATGGCTTCAAGCCCAAATCCACAACCTAAAAAGAGGATGGCGATTCGGTCGCCATCGGCACGCAACAAAGTGCCGCAAACTTCACAACCATCACCAAACCCATCCTCCACTCCTATCACACTAGATGATTGGTGGGGGCCAAAATTTTCGAAACCGAATGGGATATACATCCTCTCTGTTTGAGGATCCGACGTCCCACCCAATGGACATTGGACTTCATCACCAACAACAATCTTAAGGCCACCTTACGCCCGTTAGGATCGTTATTACCCTAGGCTTGTGAAACTATTTTATCAAACCCTAAACTTGAACGTGGATGAGGACGCTATCCTCGTCAAAATCGATGGAAAAGAAATGATCTTTAGATGTGCCGAAATTTCATCAGTCATGAAATGTCCCCAGATCTACACCCCTTGCCCACTTATCCTACCACATTTTTCTGGGAACGTCGATTTCCCAACAATAATCTCCGACATCACAGGCGGCATGTCCGCTTCGGGACAATCTATTACTCGATCACAACTACCGCCGCGTATGTGGCTTTTAGACGTCATCTTTAAAAAGAATCTACACCCAACCGGCCATGATCAAGAACGCCGAGATGCATTTCTGCGGGCCCTACACACCGCATTCCATAATAGGTGGTTCAACGCACCTATGATCATCATAAAAGGCATGGTGCATGCCTATAAAAGAAATGTAAAGGGTGTTGTTCCTCCACCCATCAATCGACTACCATATGCTCGGTTGATTTCCCGACTCCTAGACTCACGGAGTGGGAAGGGAGGATTTAAGATCCGGGAGGATGAGTTGTTCCTCACCGATAACGTCGTCCCCTATCTCGCCCAAGACTGGAGCCGAAACCTTAAGAGTCTACAAACCAGCGTCAACAAGAAAAGAGACCGTCAGGTCTCCCGACAAACCACCCATCAAGCGCCGGCAGGACCGACCACTCCCTCTACCTCGCCCTGACCCCATACCCACTACCGACCTTTGGCATGATGCGGAGATCCTTCAAAGGCGGGAGATCGATTGCATCGAGAGGTTCGGAAGCACTACTTATCGACCTCATGGGCAGCTTACCGCGATCATACATGCAGCGCGTCGGTGCCATGAGGGATGCTATTTTTGGAGCGTCTAGCTCCGGCCCTGCTACGAGGAACGCCACAGTAGGTACCACAACCGTCAGGGTGGACAACGAGGATGAGGATGACGAGGACTATGAGGATGATGATGACTCCGGCGACGACGACGACGACTATGAGGAGGATGATGACTAGATAGTAACGTTAATTTTGAACACATAATATGTAATATTTTATTGAGACATTTTGTAATGAGGTGGTTTCCTGGTCAATGTTTTTTTTCAAACTATCGTGACATGAATGTCACAAATTTTTGTGGATGATTAATATAACGATTGAATAAGTGTTGTGAATGATGATCCCTTTCATCTATGTGGAAATAAATTGACATGGCCAACGCATGTTGTTACGAAATGCGACAAACCGTTTAATTACTATTTTAGATATTCAGGGTCGGGAAACAGTAGTGGTACCTGCTTAAGAGAATATCATCGATTTTCGAGGACAAAAATCTTGTAAGTTGGGGTGATTGTCACAACCCCAGATTTTTGGGATGAGTGCACGTCATGCATTACATATAGGTATATGTGTTTCACAAGGAGACCAAAACGAACCATAGACACTATGTGTGTACGTGGGAAACACACTAGTATTTCCCTAACTTATATGTATAAAAGTGAAAGAAAGAGGAGAGAAGAACCCTTGCGTAACTCTATTTTAACCTAAATAGAGAGAAGGAGAATACAAAGAGAAAGAGAAGAAGAGCCTAGTAAAGAACTAGGGTTTCGTTGGGACTCAAATCGGCAGATGAGTTGGAGAAAAGGTTGGAGGAGGAACATTGGAGGCCTGTTTGCCTAGTAGAATTTCGAATCTTAAATCATCAAACTTGCGCAAGACTCATCGTCGGAGGTATGTAAAAGGCATGATAGATGCTTAGGCATGTTTTAAATAATAGGAAGGATGTTGGTTGAATGTTTTTAATGATGTTAAGGTTTGAATGAAGAGAGGAATTGTGCTCTCAATCAGATCGAGGAGTAAAAATCATCGCTCCTCGCCGAAGCGGTCAAAGCGCCGAGGCGAGGATGAATAGGAAAAATATAGCTCTGGGCTCACTCGAGCGGTCCCCAAAACTAAGGGGAAGCTCGCTCGAGCGAGGTCCCCAGTAATGCTTCAGTGGCTCGATTTAACCGCTCGAGCGAGGTTTGTAACCGCTCGAGCGAGGTCAAGTGACCGCTCGAGCGAGGTCTGGTGACCACTCAGTTCTTGAAATTTTCGGATACAAGAAACTTGGGGGGTTGTACACCCCAATGTTTCTAGTGACCTTTCTAAGCCTATGCTAAATTGAAATGTAGGTTTGACGCATGATCATGAAGTATAAACCTCTACGAAAAGGCGTGCTTTGAAATTCGTCGAGGTAGGGAATATTCTTGAAACATGTGCATTATTCCGTGAATTTCATATATGTAGTGTAATCCATTTAAATAGTCAAATCGCATGATCCTCATGAAAAGGGTGTGTGAGTGAGTTTAAACGTGAAAGTCTTGAGGTCCCTGTGGGACGAAAATCATAGTTAGAACAAAGAAGGATCAATGGATGAAATATGCAAGCATTGTGATGCAAGATGAAAAACTAATGAGAAACATAAGAAATGTGATAAGGCCCATGTAATATAATTAGTACAACTACGTGAATAACTATATGTAGAGCACATTTGATATTTTATTATTTAAGGTTTGATTAGAATACCCTAATCGACGCGGTATGGATACCCAATGACCCACTTATGATATCCGTGAGCGTACTACACAGCATCCGTATTTTCATAACCTCTCCCAGGAATTTTCTAAAACCCACCGTGATACCTTTGAGAAAGGTGAGTTGAGAGCATTATGTATTCCTGTGGGATGCCTCTTTATTCTCGAATGTTAGACGTTTATGCTATTCTCGACAAAACGCTTAGGATTGCTCACTACTTACCAATGGTTTGGGTAAGTTCTTATGTGATGAATTGGCACATGGGACAAGGTACCTTTATGATATTTGATGATTATTTTTGAGATTTTATTTAGAGTAGCCATTACTTCAAATTATAGTTTTATTGTATATATCAATAGCCAAGGAACCTGCACGGCCTTTGAAGGTTGTCAATAGCTTGGCAAATAATTTTGGGGTCTCAAATTTGGCCGTCACAATGATTGGTATCGAGCCTTTTCTTTCTAGGGGCTGCCATCATATCGCCGTTTAATATAGGGACTTCTGCTAACGAGACTATGGATTCTCATGTAGACCGTTATGTTTCCTAGAGGAAGAGGCCGACCCAGGGGTGGTCATGATAGGAATTTACGCAGTAGAGATGGGTTTGTCTCACCTACAAACAGAGTACCATTGGGAAACAGGGAGATTCCTGAGGGCAATGGCCAGGGAGGAAACCAAAATCAAGCAGAGGATCAAGATCTGGATCGACAGGATCGAAATCAGAGGGAACAAGATAGAGTGAGGGAGAGAAATGAAGAAAGAGAAGAGCGTCAGAGGATGATGCACACAATGGAGACAATGGCAACTGCCATGGCATTAGCGCGCCCTTGGCGATACAAGATCTGTAACCACAACGAACACCTACACCTCCAGTGGGACTTACACCACCAGTGGATTCAGCATTCACCGAGTTCAGAAGGATGAGACCTCCAAATTTTTCAGGACAGGCAGACACAATGGCAGCCGAAAACTGGCTGGGTGAAATGGAAAAGGTGTTTAGCGTACTGACATGCACAGAGGATGAGAGCGTCTGCATGGGCATATATGTTAGATGGAGAAGCTAGACCTTGTGGAAACTGTCATGAACAAGAGCACAAGAAACTCCAGATATGTGTGGACTTGGGACGAATTCAGAAGAATTCAATAAGCAATATTTTCAAGTTGTGAGGAATCGATGGAGACCCAATTTTTACAACTAGCGCAAGGAAGGATGACCGTGAGAGAGTATGGAGTGGAATTCATGAGACCGGCTCGTCACCTCTGCATCACGAGTTTGACGTGATGAAAGCGAAGAGGTTCCAACAGGGCTTAAGGTCGGACATCCGAGGAGGGTTGCGCCTTCCACAAGACCTATGGAGAAGTAATGAGTAAGGCATTAGTAGTCAAGAAGAAAACAATAATCCGATACCGCCGAGGGAACAACAAGGAAGAGGAAGTATTGATCCAAGCAGACGGGAGCTATGAATCGGTACATAAGAAACCGAGGTTTGTAGCAATCAATCGTAGATCGAGATAGGGTATGGGAGAGTCGCACAACAAGCTACTCATCAAAGTTTTCCGATAGCATCGTGGAGACCGATGAGGTATGAAGGTCCCGCTATTTCAAATGGGCTACAACTACCCAAGGTTTTTTGAGAGTTGCTACTTCAAAACCAAGGGAAACTTGTGCCAAGTGTGGCAAGTCCCACAAAACAGCGGATTGTAGGCAGGGAATGCGAGGCTGTTTCAAATGCGGCAAGATAGGCCACATGATTAGAGATTGCCCTAAGCCAGTTAAAGAAAAGACGGCCCCAACTTCCATGCCACAACCTATTCAATCTCGAAAGTCAGTTGTTCGAGGGAGAGCCTACGCAGTTACCGCCCAGGAAGCAGGGAGTGTACACGACATCATCCAAGGTGAGATTTCTTTTAAATAAAGAATTTCGGTTTTAATAAAATTTCTAGATAGAGAATGTGCGTTCATTAGGACAAGTACATATAACCGCTGCTACGCGTGAGAAAAAAAAAAATTTCCAAATAAAGTATATGTTATGTACGTATATGTATGCATTATAGGTACGTTACAAATCTATGAAAAAGGGTGCTACGTAGCACATGACGCACGAGTGCTGATAGACCCAGGGTCTACCCACTCCTTCATCGCCCCTAGATTTGCAAAGAAGATGAAGATTGTTCCGGAGACACCAGACTTTGTGTTATCAGTGACTATCCCAACAGGAGAATTAGTGGACACAGAGTTAGTCTGCAAATCGGTAGTGGTAAGCATTCGGGATCACGTTGTCTACGAACTAGACGCAAATTTAATATTGTTGGGCATGCAAGGATTCGACGTGATCCTTGGCATGGATTGGCTGTCCCATCACTGCGCAACAGTGGATTGCAAGGATAAAGTTGTTGTTTTCCGTCCTAACACGAGGAGATCGTTTCGATTTCGAGGGGAGAGATCAACACAGGTACCACTCATATCTCGCAATGAGCAACGTTAATTAGAAAGGGGTGTAGCGTTATTTGGCATTCCCGAAAGAAAATAAAGAAGAAAAGAATATTATCTCCTAGATAGCGAGTGCGAGAATTCCTGCATGTATTTCCGTAAGAATTGCTGTGGTTACCTCCAAAAGAGAAGTAGAATTTGCGATCGACTTAGCACCGTGAACGGAACTGCTTCAAAGGCACCTTATAGGATGGCCTCATGAGTTGAAAGAGTTGAAAGAACAATTGCAAGAGCTCATGGACAAAGGGTTCATAAGACCAAGTGTGTCTCCATGGGGAGCACCAGTTCTATTCGTGAAAAGAAAGATGGGTCGATGCGGTTGTGCATTGACTACACAATTGAACAAAGTCACGGTGAAGAATCGATATCCGCTGCCAAGAATAGATGACTTGTTCGATCCCAGGAGCAAAACATTTTTCCAAGATCGATCTAAGATCTGGATACCATCAGTTAAGAGTCAGGGCCGAGGACATTCAGAAAATGGCTTTTAGAACACGGTATGGACACTATCAATTTTTAGTGATGCCATTCGACCGATTTAACACAAGGCGTGCTTATGGACTTGATGAATCGGTGTTTAAACCACACTTAGACTCGCGTTGTAGTGTTTGTTGATGACATCCTGATCTACTCAAAATCGAAAATGGAGCATGAAGAACACTTACGAGTCACTCTACGAACCTTGCGTGAACACCAATTGTACGCCAAGCTCAGCAAATGTGAGTTTTGGCTAGAAGAGGTTAGCTTTTTGGGACATGTCGTCTCAAAGCATGGTGTCACAGTAGATCCCGCTAAGATCGAGGCAGTAGTGAACTGGGAGCAACCAAAAACCGTGACAGACATCCAAGTTTCTGATCGCGTGTTATTATCGACGCTTCAGAGGGGGTTTTCAAAAATATCAGGACCTCTTACGAGGCTTACAAGAAAGGACTCAAGATTTGAGTGGAGTGAGGCGTGTGAGAAGAGTTTTCAAGAACTCAAGAAGAGACTCACCTCAGCTCCAGTGTTAGCCATTCCATCAGGCAGTGGAGGATTCACAGTTTATAGTGATGCTTCGTATAACGGGTTGGGTTGTGTACTAAATCAATATAAAAAGGTAATAGTTTACGGCTCTAGACAGTTGAAAGAGCACGAAAAGAACTACCCAACACACGATCCGAACTAGCAAGAACCATATTCGCATTAAAGATATGGCGACATTATTTATACGGAGAAACATTTGAAATTTTCACTGACCATAAGAGCCTCAGATATCTGTTTACATAGAAGGAACTAAATATGAGGCAGCGTAGGTGGATGGAATTTCTCAAAGACTACGACTGTTCCATACAGTACCATCCAGGCAAAGCTAACGTAGTGGCCGACGCCTTGAGTCAGAAAAGTTCGGCCCAGTTGGCTAGTCTAATTTCGGGTATACATCGATGGAAGTTGTTGGAGGATCTAGCGTTATGTGGTGCAGACATACAGCCACAAGCCACAGGAGCCTTCTTAGCCAACATATCAGTGAAACCAGTGATATTCGAACACATACGAGAACTACAGATGAAAGACCCAATTCTAACAAAGATGCGTCAAGATGTAACTGAAGGTATTACATCTGAGTTTTCAATCAAGGAGGATGGTTCCTTAGTATTCAAGGGGCGACTTTGCATTCCAGACAATGCCGAATTGCGGCAAACGATTCTTGATGAATCTCACAAGTCAAGCTATGCTATCCACCTGGGAAGCACAAAGATGTATCAAGATCTGAAAAAGAATTACTGGTGGAGAGGTTTGAAACAAGATGTGGCAGAGTACGTGTCGCGATGTTTGACGTGCCAACAAATGAAAATCGATCAAAGACACCCCGCAGGCCTATTACAGCCTCTACCCATACCGAAATGGAAGTGGGAATCTATCTCCATGGATTTCATAGTCGGTCTACCGCGAACTGCAACGAAGCATAACGCCATTTGGGTAGTAGTCGATCGATTGACTAAGTCAGCACACTTCTTGCCTTACAACACGATGTACACGGCGGGAAGACTAGCAGAGCTCTATATGAAAGAGATCGTCCGTTTACATGGGATTCCAAGTAGCATTGTTTCAGACCGGGACCCATTATATACATCAAAGTTTTGGAGGAAATTTCAAGAAGGAATGGGAACTAGGTTAGATTTTAGTACGGCGTTTCACCCACAGACCGACGGACAGACTGAAAGGGTCAACCAAGTCATTGAAGACATGCTTAGGGCATGTATGTTAGAATTACAAGGATCGTGGGATCAACATCTACCATTGATTGAGTTCGCTTATAATAATAGTTTTCAGACGAGCATCGGAATGGCACCGTATGAAGCCTTGTACGGAAGAAGATGCAAATCGCCAATCAATTGGGAGGAAATTGGCGAGAAATTTGTTTTGGGACCCGAGCTACTTGAAGATAACGCGGCTATTGTCCGCATGATCAAGGGAAGACTAAAGGTGGCTCAAAGCAGACAGAAAAGCTATGCTGACATCAAGCGGACTAGTGTAGACTTTAAGGTGGGTGAACATGTGTTCGTGAAAGTATCACCGATGAAGGGAGTGATGAGATTTGGAAAGAGAGGGAAGCTAAGTCCCCGCTATCTTGGACCGTTTGAAGTTTTAGGTCGAGTAGGAGAAGTAGCCTACCGCATTGGATTGCCACCATTGTTTGATCAGGTACACAATGTATTCCACGTGTCGATGCTCAGGAAATATCTCAATGACCCTGACCACGTGCTGAGCAGCCAATCATTCGAAATGCATGAAGATATGACCATGATTGAAGAGCTGGTAGAAATTTTAGATCGAAAAGAACATGTGTTGCGAACAAAAGTTATTCCCTTAGTGCTTGTCCGATGGAAGAACCATCCGGTTGAAGAAGCAACATGGGAACGCGAGGCAGATGTTAGAGAACAATATCCCAAATTGTTCGAAATTGCCAACTGAATAGTCTTATTCAAATTAAGAATATGTGATTGCAGGTAGTATGAAGTCTATATATTTTTTGAAAGATAAAATTATATATATATATATTGACTCCAACCAATGATTGAACCACTTTTCATTGAACTTTTTGAGATTTGAAATCGAAAATGAGCGAAAGGGTACCCAAAAAATGTTCTGGTGTCGCTCGAGCGACCCCTTATGTTCGCTCGAGCGAACCACATAAAATAACAACTTCCTCTCGCTTGAGGGATAGCTATTCCTCGCTCGAGCGAGGCATTTTGACCGCTCGAGCGAGGCCATAACATATAATATAAAGCGTCCTGGTCTCACTCGAGCGATAACTAATAACCGCTCGAGCGAGGAGGAACTATATATAGCTGGCGGAAAACAGAACGCCATTTCATCTTCAAGCGAGGGGAGTGGAGCCGAGCGAGGGGTTTAGGGCTTGCTATCTTCGACCTTTTCCGTCCGATTCGAACCGGATTTAGACAATCCGATCCATTAAGAATATTCTTCTAGGTAAAATCTACCCATTCCCGAACTTTTTCTTTTCTTTTTAAAGTCTTTAAATACCTAATGGCTTCAAGCCCAAATCCACAACCTAAAAAGAGGATGGCGATTCGGTCGCCATCGGCACGCAACAAAGTGCCGCAAACTTCACAACCATCACCAAACCCATCCTCCACTCCTATCACACTAGATGATTGGTGGGGGCCAAAATTTTTGAAACCGAATGGGATATACATCCCTCCTTTTTCGGGGATCCGACGTCCACCCAATGGACATTGGACTTCATCACCAACGACAATCTTAAGGCCCTGTTTACCCGCGCTGCATGTAAGACTGCGGGTATGTCTGGCCCATGAGGTCGATAAGTAGCGCTTCCTGGAACCTCTGATGTAACCTGATCTCCCGCCCTTGCTGAAGGATCTCCCTCATCATGCCCGCATCAGTAGTGGGTATGGGTCGGTCCTACCGGTGCTTGATGGGTGGTTGATCGGGAGACTTATCGGTCTCTCTTCTTGTTGACGCTCGTTTGCAGGCTCTTAAGGTTTCGGCTCCAGTCTTGGGCGAGGTATGGAACGACGTTATCAGTGAGGAACAACTCGTCCTCCCGGATCCTAAATCCTCCCTTCCCATTCCGTGAGTCCAAGAGTCGGGAAATCAACCGAGCATATGGTAATCGGTTGATTGGTGGAGGGACAGCACCCCTTACATTTCTTTTGTAGGCATGCGCCATGCCCTTTATGATGACCATAAGGGCGTTGATCCACCTATTGTGAAATGCGGTGTGTAGGGCTCGCAGAAACGCATCTCGGTATTCTTGATCATGGCCGGTTGGGTGTAGATTCTTTTTAAAGATAATATCTAAAAGCCACATGCGCGGCGGTAGTTGTGATCGGGTAATAGATTGTCCCGGGGCGGACATGCCCGATGATTGGAGATGATCGTTGGGAAATCTACGTTCCCAGAAAAAGGTGGTAGGATGAGTGGGCTAGGGGTGTAGATGTGGGGGCATTTCATGATTGAGGAAATGTCGGCACATCTGAAAATTAACTCATTACCATCGATGGTAACGAGTAATGCGTCCTCATCGACGTTCATGTTTAGGGTTTGGTAAAAGAATTTTACTAGCCTCGGGTAATACCGATCCCCGAACGGCGTAAGCAAGGTCTTGAGATGGTTGTTGGTGAGAAAGTCCGATGTCCACTGGGTAGACGTCGGATCTCCGAAGCATGAGGGATGTATTTCCCATTCGGCTTCAAAAGTCTTTGCTCCCCACCAATCATCCAGTGCGATTGGAGTGGAGGGCGGGTTTGATGATGGTTGAGAGGTTTGGGGCGCTTTGTTGCGCTCCGGTGGCGACCGAATCGCCATCCGTTTCTTAAGGTGGGGGTTCGGGCTCGAGGCCATTTAGTATAAATAAGGCTTAAAAAGGAAGGAAAGATTTCAGGAATAAGTAGATTTTACCTAGGAGAGTCGTCTTAACGGATCGGATTGTTCGAATCTGGTTGGAATCGGACGAAAAATGTCGGAAATCATTTGCCCTAACCCCTCGCTCGTTTCTTATCCCTTTCGCTTGAAGATGAACAGGCGCTTGGCCTCTGCCATATTTATAGTTCTGCCTCGCTCGAGCGGTCATTAGTTCTCGCTCGAGCGAGAACAGAGATAGTTCTATTACATGTTATAACCTCGCTCGAGCGGTTATAATGCGTCGCTCGAGCGGTCAAAATGCCTCGCTCGAGCGAGGAATAGTTATCACTCGAGCGAGAGGGAAATGTGCTTTTATGTAGTTCGCTCGAGCGAACATAAGGGGTCGCTCGAGCGAGACCAGAAACATTTCTCTGGTACCCTTTGCTCGTTTTTGGTTTCGATTCTCACCACTAGTTCCATTTAAATAAGAGTTCAACGACAACGTGGTTCAATCCTTGTTTGGAGTCAACCTATCTTTAAAAAGAAAATATACCTAGCCTTCATAGTACCCGAAATCACATATTCTCAAAAGAATGAAACCATTCAGTTGGCAATTTCGAACAATTTGGGATATTGTTCAACATCCACTCGCGTTCCCATGTTGCCTCTTCGGCCGTATGGTTCCTCCATCGAACAAGCACTAAGGGAATAACTTTTGTTCGCAACACCTGTTCCTTTCGATCTAAGATTTCTACTGGCTCTTCAATCATGGTCATATCTTCATGCATTTCAAATGATTGGCCGCTCAGCACGTGATCAGGGTCATTGAGATATTTCCTGAGCATCGATACGTGGAATACATTGTGTACCTGATCAAACAATGGTGGCAAACCAATGCGGTAGGCTACTTCTCCCACTCGACCTAAAACTTCAAATGGTCCAAGATAGCGGGGACTTAGTTTCCCTCTCTTCCCAAATCTCATCACTCCCTTCATCGGTGATACTTTCACGAACACATGCTCACCCACTTTAAAGTCTACACTAGTCCGCTTGATGTCAGCATAGCTTTTCTGTCTGCTTTGAGCCGCCTTTAATCTTTTCCTGATCATGCGGACAATAGAAGCGTTATCTTCAAGTAGCTTGGGTCCCAAAACAAATTTCTCGCCAATTTCCTCCCAATTGATTGGCGACTTACATCGTCTTCCGTACAAGGCTTCATACGGTGCCATTCCGATGCTCGTCTGAAAACTATTATTATAAGCGAACTCAATCAATGGTAGGTGTTGATCCCATGATCCTTGCAATTCTAACATACATGCCCTAAGCATGTCTTCAATGACTTGGTTGACCCTCTCAGTCTGTCCGTCTGTTTGTGGGTGAAACGCCGTGCTAAAATCTAACTTAGTTCCCATTCCTTCTTGGAATTTCCTCCAAAACTTTGATGTATATAATGGGTCTCGGTCTGAAACAATGCTACTTGGGATCCCATGTAACCGGACGATCTCTTTCATATATAGTTCTGCTAATCTTCCCCGGTACATCGACAGTACGGCAAGAAGTGTGCCGACTTAGTCAATCGATCAACTACTACCCAAATGGCGTTATGCCTCCTTGCGATTCATGTAGACCGACTATGAAATCCATTGAGATAGATTCTACTTCCATTTCGGTATGGGTAGAGGTCAATAGGCTGCGGGTGTCTATGATCGATTTTCACTTGTTGGCACGTCAAACATCGTGACACGCATCCGCCACATCTTGTTTCAAACCTTCCACCGTAATTCTTTTCAGATCTTGATACATCTTCATGCTTTGTGGATAGTATAGCTTGACTTGTGAGATTCATCAAGAATCGTCACGCAAATCGGCATTGTCCGGAATGCAAAGTCGCCCCTTGAATATTAAGGAACCGTCTTCCTTGATTGAAAACTCAGATGTAGTACCTTCGGTTACATTTTGGTGTATCTTTGTTAGAATCGGGTCCTTCATCTGTAGTTCTCGTATGTGTTCGAATATCACTGGTTTTACTGATATGTTGGCCAAGAAGGCTCCTGTGGCTTGTGGCTGTATGTCTGCGCCACATAACGCTAGATCCTCCAACAACTTCCATCGATGTATAAAATTAGACTAGCTAATCGTAACTTTTCCGACTCAAGGCGCCTACCACGTTAGCTTTGCTCGAATGGTACCGATAGAACAAATGTAATCTTTGAGGAATTCCATCCACCATATTCAGTTCCTTTTGTGTAAACAGGTATCTGAGGCTCTTATGGTCAGTGAAAATTTCAAATGTTTCTCCGTATAAATAATGTCACCATATCTTTAATGCGAATATGACTGCTGCTAGTTCTAGATCGTGTGTTGGGTAGTTCTTTTCGTGCTCTTTTAACTGTCTGGAGCCGTAAGCTATTACCTTTTTATATTGATTTAGTACACAACCCAACCCGTTATACGAAGCATCACTATAAACTGCGAATCCTCCACTGCCTGATGGAATGGCTAACACTGGAGCTGAGGTGAGTCTCTTCTTGAGTTCTTGAAAACTCTTCTCACACGCCTCACTCCACTCAAATCTTGAGTCCTTTCTTGTAAGCCTTGTAAGAGGTCCTGATATTTTTGAAAACCCTTCTACGAAACGTCGATAATAACCTGCCAGTCCGAGGAAACTTCGGATGTCTGTCACGGTTTTTGGTTGCTCCAAGTTCACTACTGCCTCGATCTTAGCAGGATCTACAGTGACACCATGCTTGGAGATGACATGTCCCAAAAAGCTAACCTCTTCTAGCCAAAACTCATATTTGCTGAGCTTGGCGTACAGTTGATATTCACGCAAGGTTCGTAAAGCGACACGTAAGTGTTCTTCATGCTCCGTTTTCGATTTTGAGTAGATTAGGATGTCATCAACAAACACCACCACGCAGGAGTCTAGGTATGGTTTAAACACTCGATTCATCAAGTCCATAAACGACGCCGGTGCATTCGTCAGTCCGAATGGCATCACTAAAAATTCATAGTGTCCATACCGTGTCCTAAAAGCCGTTTTCTGAATGTCCTCGGCCCTGACTCTTAACTGATGGTAACCAGATCTTAGGTCGATCTTGGAAAAATGTTTTGCTCCCTGCAACTGGTCGAATAAGTCATCTATTCTTGGCAACGGATATCGATTCTTCACCGTGACTTTGTTCAATTGGCGGTAGTCGATGCACAACCGCATCAACCCATCTTTCTTTTTCACGAACAACACTGGTGCTCCCCATGGAGACACGCTTGGTCGTATGAATCCCTTGTCCATGAGCTCTTGCAATTGTTCTTTCAACTCTTTCAACTCTACAGGGGCCATCCTATAGGGTGCCTTTGAAACAGGTTCCGTTCCTAGTGCTAAGTCGATTGCAAATTCTACTTCTCTTTCTGGAGGTAATCCTCGCAATTCTTCTTGGAATACATCTGGGAATTCTCGCACCACTGCTATCTCGGAGATAATATTCTTTTCTTCTTTATCTCCTTTGAAAAATGTCAAATAACCGCTACACCCCTTTCTGATTAAACGTTCTGCTCTGACTGCAGATATGAGTGGTACCTGAGTCGATCTCTCCCCTTGAAATCGAAACGATCTCCTCGTGTTAGGACGGAAAATAACAACTTTATCCTTGCAATCCACTGTTGCGCAGTGATGGGACAGCCAATCCATGCCAAGGATTACATCGAATCCTTGCATGTCCAACCATATTAAATTTGCGTCTAATTCGTGGACAACGTGATCCCGAATGCTTACTACTACCGATTTGCAGACTAACTCCGTGTCCACTAATTCTCCTGTTGGAATGGACACTGATAACACAAAGTCCAGTGTCTCCGGAACAATCTTCATCTTCTTTGCAAATCTAGGGGTGATGAAGGAGTGGGTAGACCAGGTCTATCAAAGACTGTGGCGTCATGTGCTACGTAGCACCCTTCTCATAAATCAGAACGTACCTACAATACATGCATATACGTATATAACATATACCTAAGAAAAATTTTCACTCTTAGGTTTAATAATGGATATTTATATATTTATCCTAATGGAAGCCCATTCTTTATCTAGAGTTGTATTACAACCGAAATTCTCTAATTTAAAGGAGATCTCACCTTGAATAATGTCGTGTACACTCCCTGCTTCCTGGGCAGTAACTACGTAGGCTCTCCCTCGAATAACAGGCTTTCGAGATTGAATAGGTTGTGGCATGGAAGTTGGGGCCGTCTTTTCTTTAACTGCCTCAGGGCAATCTCTAATCATGTGGCCTATCTTGCCACACCTGAAATAGCCTCGCATTCCCTGCCTACAATCTGTTGTTTTGTGGGACTTGCCACATTTAGCACAAGTTTCCCTTGGTGATGAAGTAGCAGCTCTCGAAAAACCTTGTGTAGTTGTAGCCCTGCTGGAAAAAGCAGGACCTTGATACCTCATCGGTCTTCCTGATGCCAGCAACGGATAACTTTGATGAGTAGGTTGCTGTGCAGCTCTCCCATACCCTGTCTGGAACGATTGTCTCTGATTCGGTGCTACGAACCTCGGTTTCTTGTATACCGATTCATAACTCCCCGTCCTGCTTGGATCAATGCTTTCTCTACCTTGTGGTTCCTTTGACGATCGGTTATTGTTTTCTTCGACTACCAATGCCTTACTCATTACTTCTCATAGGTTTTCAAATTTGGAAGGGCGCAACCCCTCCTCGGATGTCCGACCTTAAGCCTGTTGGAACCTTTCGCTTTCATCACGCTGAAATTACGAGTCCGGCGGCGAGCCTCTCATGAATTCCACTCCATACTCTCTCACGGTCATTCTTCCCTGCGCTAGTTGTAAAAATTGGGTCTCCATCTGATTTCTCACAACTTCAGGAAAATATTGTTTATTGAATTCTTCTACAAATTCGTCCCAAGTCCACGGCACATCTGGAGTTTCTTATGCTCTTGTTCGCGAAATGGATTTCCACCAAGGTCCAGCTTCTCCATCTAACATATATGCTGCCCAACGGACGCTCTCATCCTCCGTGCATGTCAGTACGCTAAACACCTTCTCCATTTCCCCCAACCAGTTTTCAGCGGCCATTGTGTCTGCTTGTCCTGAAAAATTTGGAGGTCTCATTCTTCTAAACTCGGTAAATGCTGAAGCCACTGAAGGTGTAAGTCCTACTGGAGGGGTAGGTGTTCGTTGTGGTTCGTATCAGATGCCTGCCAAGGATGTTGTTGTGCCATGGCAGCTTGCCATGGTTTCCATTGTGTGCATCATCCTCCGACGCTTCTTCTTTTCTTCATTTCTCTCTCTCACCCTATCTTGTTCCTCCGATCTCGATCCTGCTCTATCTAGATCTTGCTCCTCCGCTTGAGTTTGGTTTCCTCCTGCCACCGCTTCCTCGGAATCTCCTGCTTCCCAATGGCACTGCTTGTAGGTGAGACGAACCCATCTCATCACAAGAAATTCCTATCATGACCACCCTGGTCGGCCTCTCCTCTAGGAAACATAACTCGCATGAGAATCCATAATCTCGTTAGCAGAAGTCCTAGATTACGGCTAATATGATAGTCGAACGAAGAAAATGCTTTGATACTAACCGTGATGACCAAATTTGAACCTCGAATCATAGCATCAAGACGGCCTTCAAGGTCGTGCCGGTCTTACTAAACATTGGTTTATATAAGCCAAAACTGTAACTGTGGCACACGTAGCTACTCTAAATAAAATCTCAAAATAATCAAGGTATTGCAAGGCAGTCCTTGTCCCATACCAAATCGTGGACATAAGAACTTACCCAAACCATTAGTGATAACATCCTAGACGCGTCTTGTCAAACAGCGGTATTTAAAACATTTGAAATAAAGAGGCTTGATATACCAAGCCATACATAAAACTCTCAACTCACTCTCAAAGTATGCGTGGGTTTCCTAGAAGAATTCCTCATGGGAGGTTCACTCTTCAGGCACGTAAACCAAGCCCTTGGATCGCCTTCTCCGTAAGTCTTTGCCATGAGTCCTGGACCTGCGACGTATAGTCTAAGGGGGGTGAGCTACATCCTAGCTCCGTAGGGAAAACAAAAAGAACATATAGATCAACCTTCACACATATGTCAGTAATTTAACAAGCATGGAATTGTAAGGTAATCGCTTATGGACAACAATTTGAATAACAGGGAATAACCCAATGATTTTGGTCGTTACTTAGCATGGTTTTGTTTAATCTCCTTATTAGTTTAGTTGTGAATTTGGCCTAATCACTTAAATCTTAACTTAAGTAATCCTCGAGCAATATTGCATCGAGCCCCGATGGAATACCCGCCATCGTCGTCTAACTAGACAGTTGTTATATGTATTCCCTGGGAATACTGCCCGAGCCCCTTTCTCATAGGTGGCGGGGTCTATTCTCAATCTACATCCCTGGGATGTGTTATAAATGTACGGATTGGCCGCCGTACCGGTCACGGATATCCTGCCGAGTCAGTCGTGGGTATCCCGCCACGTCGGTGGGATATTCTAATCAACCTTAAATGATAAAAATATCAATGTGCTTTACATATAGTTATTCACCATGATTGTGCTAATTATATTACATTAGGCCTTATCACATTACCTTCGTTTCTCTGTTAGTTTTCATCCGCATCCTTGGGATGCCCCATACTGCTGTTGCACCCTTCTTTGATGGAACTACATGATTTTTCGTCCCCTGGGGACTTCAAGATTTTCACGTTGTAACACACACACACACCCCTATCATAAGGGTTCATGAAATATATATATGACTATTTAAAATGATTATACTACGCATATGAGTTCACGGGATAATGCACATGTTTCAAGAATATTCCCTACCTCGACGAATCTCAAGGCACGCCTGCTCGTAGAGGGTTATAATGCATCAACCTACATTTCAAAAATAGGTTTAGAACAATCACTAGCATTATTGGGGTGTATGACCCCCAAGTTTCTTGTATTCGAAAACCAAGATCCGAGTGGTCACCAGACCTCGCTCGAGCGGCCACTTGACCTCGCTCGAGCGGTCACTTGACCTCGCTCGAGCGGTCTCTTGACCTCGCTCGAGCGGTCTCTTGACCTCGCTCGAGCGGTTAAATCAAGCTTTCGAATTATTATTGTGGACCCTCGCTCGAGCGAGCTTCCCTTTAGTTTTGGGGACCGCTCGAGCGAGCCCAGAGTTATATTTTCTTCTATTCATCCTCGCTCGAGCGAGCCTTTTAGACCGCTCGAGCGAGGAACGATGATTTTGTTCCTCGATCAGATCGAGAACATGCTTCCTTCTTTCTTGTTACCTTAATCTCATAAAAAAAAATATTCAGCCAACATTCTTCCTACTATTTAAAACATTCCTAGGCATCTATCATGTCTTTAACGTATCGCGATGATTCACGCATGAAGTTCGGTTCACGATAGGCCAATAGGCCTCTAAGGTTCTTTCTTCCAGTGTCTTCCTCTAATCTCCTTTGCTGACTTGGGTCCCAACGAACCCTAGTTCTCTACTAGGCTCTTCTCTTCTTTCTCTCTATATTCTCCTTCTCTCTCTATTTAGGTTAGAATAGAATTACGTAAGGGTTCCTCTCTCTCTCTTTCACTTTTACATCTATAAGTTAGGGATATGCTAGTGTGTTTCCCACATACACACTTAGTGTCTTTGGTTCATTTTGGTCTCCTTGTGAAACACATGTACCTATGTGTAAAGCATGCCGTGCACTCATCTCAAAAATCTGGGGTTGTGACACGAGCGGTCCCCAAAACTAAGGGGAAGCTCGCTCGAGCGAGGTCCCCAATAATGCTTCAGTGGCTCGATTTAACCACTCGAGCGACCTCGATTTAACTGCTCGAGCGAGGTCTGTGACCGCTCGAGCGAGGTCAAGTGACCGCTCGAGCGAGGTCAAGTGACCGCTCGAGCGAGGTCTGGTGACCACTCAGTTCTTGAAATTTTCGGATATAAGAAACTTGGGGGTTGTACACCCCAATGGTTCTAGTGACCTTTCTAAGCCTATGCTAAATTGAAATGTAGGTTTGACGCATGATCATGAAGTATAAACCTCTACGAAAAGGCGTGCTTTGAAATTCGTCGAGGTAGGGAATATTCTTGAAACATGTGCATTATTCCGTGAAATTCATATATGTAGTGTAATCCATTTAAATAGTCAAATACTGCATGATCCTCATGAAAAAGGGTGTGTGAGTGAGTTTAAAACGTGAAAGTCTTGAGGTCCTCAGGGGACGAAAAATCATATAGTTAAACAAAGAAGGATGCGATGGAAATCGGGGCATCCCAAGAATGCAGATGAAAACTAACAGAGAAACGTAAGTAATGTGATAAGGCCTGATGTAATATAATTAGCACAATCACGGTGAATAACTATATGTAGAGCACATTTGATATTTTTATTATTTAAGGTTTGATTAGAATACCCTACCGACGTGGCGGGATACCCACGACTGACTCGGTAGGATATCCGTGAGCAGTACGGCGGCAGATCCGTACTTTCATAGCACATCCCAGGGATGTAGATCTAAAAATAGACCCCGCCACCTATGAGAAAGGGGCTTGGGCAGTATTCCCAGGGGATACATATAATAACTGTCTAGTTAGACGACGATGGTGGGTATTCCATCGGGGCTCGATGCTATATTGCTCGGGGACTACTTAAGTTAAGATTTAAGTGATTAGGCCAAATTCACAACTAAACTAATAAGGAGATTAAACAAAACCATTATTTCTATTTCCAGTTATTTCAATTGTTGTCCATAAGTGATTACTCGATAATTTTATGCTTTTTAAACTGCTGACATATGTGTGAAGGTCAATCTATATGTTCTTTTTATTTCCCTACGGAGCTAGGATGTAGCTCACCCCCCTTAGACTATACGTCGCAGGTCCAGGACTAGCGGCAGAGACTTCAAGACGATCCGTGGGTTTTGATTACGTGCTACGTAAGAGTCAGAACCTCCTCCTGAGGAATTCTTCTAGGAAACCCACTACATACTTTGAGAGTGAGTTGAGAGTATTAGGTACGGCTTGGTATGTCAAGCCTCTTTATTTCGAATGTTTTTAAATACCGTTTCTTTGACAAAACGTCTAGGATGAACTGTTATCACTAATGGTTTGGGTAAGTTCTTATGCCCATGAATTGGCATGGGACAAGGACTGCCTTGCGATACCATGATTATTTTTTTGAGATTTTATTTAAAGTAGCTATGTGTGCCTCAATTACAGTTTTGGCTTGTATATATCAATGTTTTGTAAAGAACCCAGGGCACGGCCTTGAAGGTCGTGCTGATGGCACGGATTTTGGGATGCTGAAATTCGGGCTGTCACATATGAGGAAGCGGTCAACGAGTTTCAAAGGTCGAAAAATACCCCCTCAGATAATCGTACCATCAGCGAATGCCACCATATTCGAGGAGACTCTATTGCGATATACCATCCACCCCGTCCTCCCCAACCACCTATCATATCACATGACGAACCCCCCACTTCCCCCATGAATCGAAAAATCCTCGGGTAGTACGTACAAATCAGGCTGAGAGTGTCTATGTACAATGTCACTGTAGTTTCATTACATAACTTGCTGTTTTGTTTACTATAACTTTTTTGTTTGTATATGTGTTTGAAAGGATGTAATGATACAACCATTCGATGGTGTATGAGATGCTCGAGGATTGATTAAATAATATTTACTGGAATATTACAAGTACTAATTTTCTAACAACATTATAGTAATGTTCTAAATTTTTGACAGCATGTCAGGAACTCCGGGTTCAGCGAATTCACGCACAAGTTCATCATCATTGTGGCCCGCGCCTCCGGCTAGAAGAAGGATCGAAGTAATAGACCTAAATCCTCCTCAACAGGGGCCATAACCGCACCACATCCCCCAACACCCTCCATTTTCACTTTTGCCTCCTGGGAATCGTCCTCGCGTTCGGGCACCAAAAATTCGAGGCCCTTTCCAAAACCCACCAGCTCGTCATCCCTTTCGTGCACCACCCCTGTGGTACGTACCGCAGGCAATTCGACCACCGGGGCTTTCAACTAATCCAATGGTTCTCAATTCTGACTCAGAGGTCGATACTTTCGACTGCATGATGGAGTCTGAGGATGAGTTGGACCTCGATTGGGGGCCTCCAGTACAACATGTTTTTGACGATAGTTGGGACAATCATAATGGTTCTCCAAGACAGATGATGACTGACTCATACTCTTCGGAGGATGAGAATGGCGATGATGCATCCTCATAGCCATCTTTGATGTTATATGTCACTTTTCGCAGTTCCTTTTTAAGTTTGTTTTTCTTTATTTTGGCTTTTCGATCAACCCGAGATTGAATGTATTTGGGCTAGTGAACCTCATCATTTTCCATTAACAATATCAGCTCAGACACTTTTATGAGTTTCTAATTTGCATTTGATATATATATATATAACATTTTTGATGTTATAAGAATAATGTCGATAAATTATATTAAAAAAAAAAAATCGTCACATAAGTCCAACCTTGCATGGATTGGTCGCCAAAAATTTTTTACTCAAATACAAGTGCTACAAGTAGTCCGATGATTAACATTCGTATGATGGCAGCACAATCACACATTCATCCGATTCTGAGCTTTTCGGAGAAAAACTTAAGAACGAATGACAAATTAGTTTTTCTGAAAAAAGGTAGGAATCAGGGCAATTTAAGAACAATTGTAGGAAAAGTCAGGAATTAGAGTTTACTAAGAATCAGCATGATTCTGCGTTATCAAGATTCAGAGCTTTTCTGGGAAAAGCCAAGAAACACCTGAACAAGGCCTAAGGAGTTTGATTAATCCTAAGTTGAAGTTGTAACATCATCGGATTAAGAAAGATATATATATATATATATATATATATATATCTAAACCCTATGAAAAAGAGAAAACTAAAGGACATGTTCTCTCCTTCTGGTTTTTCGGCTCTATCACTACAAGACAAAAATGCTATGGGACAAATATAGTGGTTCATGTTAGCAAAATATCTAGTTTAAGTTAGCAAACCCTCATATTAGCAAAATATCTGGTTCAAGTTAGCAAATCCTCTTTCTCTTTAATTAGGAAACCCATTTCCATCTCCATCAATGGTTCTTCATCAAGGAGCAGTAAAATCTATAAATAAATGTCAGAAGGATTTATCACTTATTTTCATGTATTTTCTCTTATGTTCACTTCCATTTTATATATTGCTGTTTTTTTGCTGAATTGTGAAAGGTATTTAGTTTTTTTTTGGTGCTCACGACTCTGATTTGGTTGCTGATAATATTAATTCTCTTAAAAACTTATATAATTTGGATTGTGTGACTAAAGGGTGAGTACTTTTGTGGCGACCCAAACTCTTATGAACCCTAACCCGATCCGACCCGACCCAAATTGATCCAAAGCATACACACACACACTCTAACTTACACATGCCTTACACCATAGCTTATCACTTACAACTTAAAGCCCCAAATCAAAACCCATCCATAACAGCCGAGCAGTTTTCTCCTTCTTCTTCAATTTTGTAGCGCAGTAACACCTCGCTCCATTACTCGCGGAGTTAATTCAAATTCGAACGGGCACTCAACCGAGCCTATAAATAGAGCCCTATTTCTCCTTTTCCACACCAAGACATCTTCTCTAAACTCGTCTTCAAGATTTTTCTTTTTTCCTTCCTTCTTCAAGGTATGCTTCTTTTAGTTATTTATTCTGAGAATATAGTTAAAATCCTTATTTTAATACTGTTAAATTTGTTTTAATATTCTGAAATTGTTAGGGAAATACTAGTTGTATAAAGTAGCCGATTCTATATTTTTACAGGTTTAGTATCGATTGAAATTAGTTTTTATGTTGCCTCATAATATGAAATTTCATTAGAAATCCTGGTTTTAATTCTGGTTTATATTTGGACTTAATATTCGGATATTATAGTTCTGATTTTACATTTGTGGTTTTATAATTTTAAAACAGGAACTTCTAGTTTTATTTTAATTTTTATCCTAATATTGTATTTTTTTAAAATCTGATTTTTCACATTAAATCTCTGAAAATATATTCTTATAATATGATTATCTGTGGTTTAGTATTTTATGTCCGATTTTATTTTTATTAAATCTGGACTAGTTCTATATTCTGTTTTATTTTATTTTTAATAAATCTGGTTGATTAAAATGATGGGTTAAATTCTGGTTTTATATTCTCTTTTTATAAATATGATTTTCTCAAGATGAAGGTTTAAATCCTAAATTATATCTTAAGGATTGAGTTTTTTTTTTTTAATCTTGATTTATATGCTGATAGTGTATTTTAAATTTCAGTGATAATAATATGAAATTATATTTTGTTTTAATCTGATTTATATTCTGTGTTTCTATATATAATATGGAATTATATTAAATTGATATTCTATATTTAATCTGATTTAATAATCTATTTTACAAATATGATATTATAATCTGTTTCACAAATCTGATATTTTTATATAAAATTAATAATTTGTTTTATTATAATCTATTTTTATAACTTGTCTTAAAACAGGAAATTCATCCTAGTTTTATAAATCTGATTTTACAATTTGTTTTATTATATAATCTGATTTTATATTCTGTTATATAATATGATTTTTCGTTCGGGTTCTATTTTAGATTATACTCTGATTTTTTTGTTTGTATCCGACTTTATATATATTCTGTTTTTCTTATTTTGTAGTATATTCTAAATTTTGATTTAGGTACTGGTTTTATTTAATTTTTGAACTTATTTTAAATCTGGAGTTTTTTAAAATTTTAATACTGGATTTGATAAATCAGAGGCCTTTTCTTAAAAATGAGTATAATAAATCAGATTTTAAATTCTAATAATCAAATGCTTCTAAAATAAGGGTTGAAAGAACTCAATAAAATCCAACCCAACCTTAAGGACTCTATCTTAGTTCACTCTTCCTCTCACACCTTCTTCTACATTTTTGTTTATCCCTTCCCCTTGTGTCAGGTAATCATTAGAGTTGTACGTTGCCCTCACAATACCTTAATCCCGATAACTAAGGTAAGTAACTTATCCCATAACATGTTTTTAAACACGTACCTTATTAGTAATGATGCTTTTATTTTATAATAATGATAAATAGATGGTTGAATGGTTATTGATAGTATGAATACTTCTAGACTTGTCTTATTCAGTCAGGATTATTTTATTAATAAATGTTGTAAGCATGGTATAGTCGATTTATTTCTCATATGATCTATTTACCTTGAAATATCATACTATGAGAATTTGTAAAGCATGTTGGATAATTTTTCAAAAGAAACTAATATGAATGACTGTAGAAATGATGAATATCGTAAAGATGATTATGATATGATTTTTTATTAAAATCCCCATAGGGCCGCATGGTAGTAATGGATGAACGGATCCATTTGAGTACTTCCGTAATACGAAGTAAACCCGTCAAACCGGATCGGCACGGTTGATAATGAGATTGATGAAAGTATGGAACCCTCCTTGTGACTGGTATCCATGATGAATGATGATATGAATGCAAATGCACTTGGATCGGTGCTATTAATTAACAACTGTACAATTGTAAACTAAGTTATTTTTCTTATTTATATTGAATCATTGGATGGTATAATTGATGTTATTTCTATTGATATGAAATTCTCAATTTGGAGCTGATAAAAATTGATAAAAGAGTTATATTATTTATTGGGGGTTACTTGTTGAGTTTTATCTAACCCTTGTTGCTATTTAAATTTCAGAGACCGGACGTCGTGGTTCAGAAGCTGCATTTCAGGAGGAGACCCTCGAAGACTTGTTGGTTTAGCCTTGATTAGGAAGTGTTTAAACGTTGTAATTAAAAATAATTATAATTTGAATTTTATTAATGAGAATGAACCGTTATGTTTCCTTTATTTGAATTTTTATTATTGAATGCGTTCATGTGCCGAAATGGATCATGTATCGGATTTCGGGGCGTGACAATTTGGTATCAATGCTCAAGTTTAGCGAAACCTTAGGTGACCTTAGGTTGTGGACCCATAGGTTAGAAATAAATAGAATATTACCGATAGAAATTGAATTGGGCATTTCCCTGGTTATCATGAAATGGTGAGAATGCGTCATACTGCTAGGAAATCTTGTGTTAGACGTCCACGTACACCGTTTCAAAAATGGAATGATGTTAGTTACCCATCTTCATCTGAGTCCTCTAACGAGCCTTTCTATATACCAGGACCCATAGAAGTGATAGAAATCTTTGACAATGAAGACATTGAGGTTTACACATCGTCTGAATACATCATATTATCTGATGACGATGATATAGAGGGCGGGTTGGAATCGATGGAAGAGGAAGAAACATTTGATCACGACCCAGAGGAACTATCTGCTTCTTCTGAGAATGAAGAACAAAATGAAGTCGATGCCTCTTCGGATTATGAACCTGAGGAAATAGAGAATCATGACCCAGTCGAGCCTGAGATAAGAGATATCTCAGACGATGAATAGATTAGTAATATCTAGAATAAATTAAGTTAAACTTTAAGTTGTCATTTGTTTTTCAATAATCCATGTTATAGCTCTTCAATAAATAACTTGGATAAAAATTTTATGTAGTTTTACAACCTTTTGATTGCAATTAGTAATTACTGTGCCATTTTATTTTTATTAGATGGCTAAAGAGAATGTTCCTCTACCTATTACAACACCTGCCACTAACTCGGCTAATGTCGAGAACGTATTGGAGGGAATGCAAGCAGTTCTGACAGCCATCGCCCAGAAAGGAATAAATTCCGCATCCTCTGACTACGATGCTAGAGCAGGACTCGAAAGACTAAAGAAGATGAACCCCCTGATATTTAGGGGATCAACCAATTCGTTAGAAGCCGAGCAATGGATCGAAGATATTGAAAATATCTTTTTAGCGATGAAATGTACTGAAGAGATGAAGGCTACCTATGCTATTTTCTTGCTGGCTGGGGAAGCCAAGTGATGGTGGAAGATGATGCTGAGATCTCAGATGGAGAAGGACGAGGTGATAGTGTGGGAGAAGTTTACTAAACTATTATTCGAGAACTACTTTCCAAAGCATATTCAACAAAGGAAAGAAAGTGAATTTCTTACGTTGAAGCAAGAAAATCTGAGTGTCGTTGATTATGAAGCTAAGTTTGTGAACTTAGAAAGATTTTATCGGCACACTATCTGATGCAGAAAGAGCAGAAAGGTTTAACGGGGGTCTAAGGCCCAATATTGGTACGCGTATTTCTATGTTCTTTTCGGAGAATTACGCTTTGTCAGTTCGACGAGCCTTGAAGGCAGAAGAAGATTGCCAGGACCTCCACGAATTCCATGTGAAGAAGAGGGAGCCGTCAGGCACTAATGGTGAGGCATCAGTTACGCCCAACAAATAACTTCAAACGACTGCGATTCGAAGGTTCGCAGGTCGTTGCTCTTTAGTCCCTCATGCACAATCTGTGAAAGGCAGCATGGTACCATGCCCTGCAGATTGAGGAATGCAACTTGTTTCAATTGTGGAGAGTCGGGGCATGTGACTCCAACATGTTCTAAACCAAAGAAGACTTGCAATGGGTGCGGAAAAGTGGGACATATACAGAAATATTGCGGGGTGATGAGGAATGCTCAACCAATTCGACAGCAGTACCCGCACCAGCAGTGGTACTGTGATAGCCTGGATTTTCCCAACCTAAATTTGAGACATATTTTTTTTTTCTTCAAACACGAATGGGAAAACCTGGACCGTCGGGTCGTAGAACACGATCCGAATACAGAATTACTTGGTATAAAATATAGCATGCAGAAATCAAAGTAGATAATATATATGACATAAATAAATCTCCAATTCTAATATCCAATATTATAATAACTAACAACGACCACCGGTGATGTACCAGCATCACCAAACAGTAGTGTACAACGAGTATATAATAATACATTGTACCAAGCCACACTCACAAAACTCCACAAAGTACTCAATCTACGACCCCGAACATCATAGCACTCCTCAAGTCCTCAATCCACCAGTCCGGTGTCCTGATAAGTTATACCTGTGATGTATAGTCGAAGGGTGAGCTACATCCTAGCTCAGCTGAGGAAACTCAGTACAATTTTACATCTTATCATAACGAAACATAGATTCAATGTCATAATCAAACCTTTTCTTATTTAAAGTTGAAACTCATTTTAAAGGTACTTTGCTTATCAAACAAAGACTAATTTCAAATATTGTTTTCTTATCACACATACTGATTTTCATATCACACAAAACTGATTTCAAATTTGATATACTTTTTTCCACACAAACTGATTTAAAAGCTGATTTCCTTTTCATACAAAACCGATTTCAAAACTGATTTCCTTTTTACACACAAAAGCGATTTCAAAATATTTATTTATCTCATAAAACTGATTTCAAATTTGCCCCGACGGATCACATGGTACTTGTACTCCGCCCATAGCGGTCCACGACAAGCATAATCCACCCATAGTGGTCCACATACACATAATCCGCCCATAGCGGTCCACATATATAATATCCGCCCATGGCGGTCCACTTTAATCTCACGACTTATGATTTAATTCATGAAGTATAATCCGAAGAGTACGTAAAATCCCATGAAAGCGGTCCAAGGGCATACATGACTCACAACAGTGTCCAAAGGAGTACGTAAAATCCCGCGAAAGCGGTTCAATGTCATAATCAAACCTTTTCTTATTTAAAGTTGAAACTCATTTTAAAGGTACTTTGCTTATCAAACAAAGACTAATTTCAAATATTGTTTTCTTATCACACATACTGATTTTCATATCACACAAAACTGATTTCAAATTTGATATCCTTTTTTCCACACAAACTGATTTAAAAGCTGATTTTCTTTTCATACAAAACCGATTTCAAAATTGATTTCCTTTTTACACACAAATGCGATTTCAAAATATTTATTTATCTCATAAAACTGATTTCAAATTTGCCCCGACGGACCACATGGTACTTGTACTCCGCCCATAGCGGTCCACGACAAGCATAATCCACCCACAGTGGTCCACATACACATAATCCGCCCATAGCGGTCCACATATATAATATCCGCCCATGGCGGTCCACTTTAATCTCACGACTTATGATTTAATTCATGAAGTATAATCCGAAGAGTACGTAAAATCCCACGAAAGCGGTCCAAGGGCATACATGACTCACAACAGTGTCCAAAGGAGTACGTAAAATCCCGCGAAAGCGGTCCAAGGGCATACATAAGCACAACAAAGTCCAAAGGTGTACGTAAATCCCGTAAAGATGGTCCAAGGATGTACATGAGCACAACAAAGTCCAAGGGTGTACGTAAATCCCGTAAAAACGGTCCAAGGGCGTACATAAATCACAACAAAGCCTAAGGGTGTACGTAAATCTCGTAAAAACGTTCCAAGGGCGTACATGAGCATAACAAAGTCCAAGGGTGTACGCAAATCCAATAAAAATGGTCCAAGGGCGTACATAAATCCCGCCACAGCAGTCCAAGGGTGTACCTTCTCACAAATCTACAAGACTTAACGATTCCGAGTTCACATTCTAGTTCAGATTTCTAATTCACGGTCCAAAGCTCACATTCTTGGTTCAAAGGTCTTAAACTCACTATTTAAAAATCAAGTTTAAAATCGAATAGCATAGTACAGATTCTAAGTTAAGTTCACAGTTCAGAATTCATCATTTTCGACTCAAGGATTTCAAATTTCTATTTTGTAAGGAGTTCAAGTTATAGTTAAAATCACCAGCAAACTTACATCAAAATACATTAAGGAAACTTATCATTTTTCATCTAAATATATCAAATAAACTTATCATTTTTCATATAAATATCTCAAAGAAACTATTAATCAAAGATAAACATGCAAGTTTATGTTGAAGTTCCCCTACCTTAATCTCGAAGCAAGCAAGGTCCTATCGATGGCCTTCCATCCTTAATCTACATCACAAGCACACAATGATGCATCAAAGATTTCCTTCAATCACTAATAACTTAGATCTATTTAAGTATTTTCTCAAAATAGAGTCGGAACGGGCAAGTTTATGCCAACTTAGAATTTGATGTAACTTTATCCTAAATTTTTTACCTTCAAAACTCTGGATTTACTAAATTATTAAATCCCAAAAGTTATAGATCTTTTTGTTATCTTTCCAACGCCTTAAAAATCGCATCAATCGGAGTTCGGAGCAGAAAGTTATGGTCAAAATACCAAAGTAGTGCTGGCAACTCAGACAAAATCGACTAATTGATTTTAAAAATCGATTAATCGGTTTTCCAAAGTCGATTGATCAATTTTCTCTCGATTGATCGATTTTCAAACAGTCAAAAATCTTTCTCACTGATTGAGACCAGTCGATTAATCGACCCAATTTCGATTAATCGAAATTCAAAAATCGATTAATCGATTTTACTCGATTAATCGATTTCGTTTCTCGATAAAAATCAGAATTTGACCCAAATTATTACTAAATTTTTACCTTTAAAAAGGTTGATTCATAAGTTATTCAATTCATGAAAGTTGTAGGGCTTGCTGTCCTCTTTCCAATGCAATAAGAATCATGTCAATCGGAGTTCGGCACAAAACGTTATGGCCAAAATACTACGGTAGTGTCAGCAAGCCCAGGCAAAATCGATCAATCGATTTTGAAAATCTGTCAATCGAAATTTTCTTCGATTAATCGGTTTTGTGAAGTTCCTCTCGAATTTCTCTTCTATAAAAAAATGATTAATCGATTTTTAAAATCGATCAATCGATTTGGCAGTTTCTGAGCACTTCTCAAGTTTGAACCTTGAAACCTATTTTTTTTACATCAAAATTCAATCCTTTTGATCCTAATCTCTTACACACATCTAAGTAACCTATATTTAATTAAATACATGGAAGAATTGCATTATTTACCTCTTTAAATCGGCGATCTACTCGTAGATCGGATCATCTTCTTCGTTCAACAAAAAGGGTTTCCAAACCCACCTCGATCATCTTCGTGCTCCAAGATCACAACCATGCCCATGAAATCAACGGCAATCCTTCCACACACACTTCACACAAACTCACGCTATGATTTACGGATCAAAACCCACGATCTCTTCACAAGAAGAGGGTTTCAAAACCTCTAACGGCTCCAAATCTCACAAAACCATAGCCAAACGTCGAAACCGACGGCAATCTCCCCCTTACACGATCTCACAAACCTTCTTCATGTAAAAAAGGGCTCGGAGTACACAAATCCACAAGCTTTCCTCCTTCCTCTTTCTCTCTTCCCCTTTCTCTCCCTAAAACCCAAAACCCTCTCCTTTTTACAACGGGTAGCTTCCAAGAGAAGCATCCCCCTTTCATTCAACTCATTGGGACTAGTTCCAATACAACTCACATACACCCCACTTTGGGTATATAGTTCTCATCCTAAGGACTAATCCCCGTGTAACATTGGTATACTTAACTCGGGTGTTACCTCATAATAAAATGATCTTGACTCGGTGTGGGGCCTACACACCCAAACCATCCACTAATCGGACCCGGTGTTGAGCCAATACATCAAAGCTTGGTGCATAAGAAACCATCTAATGCTCAACACACAATCTAAATCAGTCTATTTTCACTTAAGACCAATCCTAATTTAACTTACATAAGTAATTTCATAAAATCAAGCGAGTGACCAGTCGGGCACGCACATCGAGGTACACTGTTCAAAGTCGAGCATGCATCCCGAGGTATACTATTCAAAGTCAAAATTTTCAGGTTGTTACTCGTACTCTCAGCAGCAACAGTACCCGCAACAACAACAACAACAACTGCAACAATAACAACAACAACAATTGGTGCAGTACCAATCGCGCCAAGGAAATCAACAGGCCACTCAACAGCGATTCACTCTACAGCAACATCCAAACGTTCGAGGACAAGTGTTCGCCTTTGATTCTGGTTCAAGTCATTCTTTTACTTCACCAGCCTTTGCTAAACACTTGAAAACTGTTCCACAACAATTAGATTTTTCACTCTCTGTATACACACCACTTTAGGGATTCATTAGTTACCAATACGATATATAGGGAGTGTACAGTTAACTTAAAAGATAAAAACCTGCCAGTCAACTTAATTCTCCTTGATATGTCTGACTTTGATGTTATCTTGGGTATGGATTGGCTCTCTGCTTACCATGCAACTATCGATTGTTTTAGAAAATGAGTCAGTTTTCGTATTAAGGGTCAACCCAGATTCTCTTTCCAAGGAAACGTTATGAATTCCAAATTTCCTGCAATTTCCGCTATCAAGGCACGAAGATTTCTTAATAAAGGTTGTCAGGGTTTTTTAGCTGATGTGTTGAGTGAAGAAACAAAGAAAGAGTCCCAAATTTCTAGTATTCCCATTATTTCTAAGTTTCCCGACATCTTTCCTGATGATCTGCCGGGGTCACCTCCCTCTCGCGAGATTGATTTCACTATCGATTTACCACCGGAAGCATCTCTAACCTCGAAGGCTCCATATCGCATGGCACCGACAGAATTACAAGAATTGAAGAAACAATTAGAATAATTATTAGAGAAGGGTTTTATCCGACCAAGTGTTTCACCTTGGGGCGCTCCTGTTCTGTTTGTGAAGAAGAAAGATGGGACTATGCGGATGTGCATTGACTACCGCCAATTGAACAAAGTAACTGTCAAGAATAAGTATCCTCTACCTCGTGTCGACGACCTTTTCGATCAACTACAAAGAATATGGGCATTGACCTGAGATCGGGTTATCACCAGTTGAGAATCAACGACAAAGACATAGCAAAATCTATTTTTCGGACTCGCTATGGACATTACAAGTTTTTAGTAATGCCTTTCGTCTAACAAACGCCCCAGCTGCATTCATGGATTTGATGAATAGAGTTTTGAAACCTTTCTTAGATAAATTCGTCATTGTGTTTATCGACGATATATTGGTCTACTCAAAGAATCGTGAGGAACATGACGAGCATCTAAAGAAAGTTCTGGAGATGTTGCGAGAGCATAATCTTTACGGGAAGTTGAGTAAATGCGACTTCCGATTAGATAAGGTCTCATTCTTAGGTCACGCCATTTCTGGAGGAGTATCTGTCGACCTAACCAAGATTGAAGCCGTCGTAAATTTGGAGAAGACGCAGAATGTAACAGACATCAGAAGTTTCTTAGGCCTAGCAGGATACTACCAACGATTTGTGAAGGATTTCTCAAGGATAGCACTTCCAATGACTAAACTCACTAGAAAAGGCGTCAAGATCATTTGGACGGACGAATGCGAACAAAGTTTTCAAGAATTAAAGAAACGGTTGACATCAGCACCAATCTTGGCAATTCATCAGGAAGCAACGGATTTCAAGTTTGCAGCGACGCATCAAGAAGAGGTTTAGGCTGTGTACTGATGCAGCATAAGAAGGTCATCGCCTACGCTTCAAGACAGCTGAAGCCTCATGAATAAAACTACCCAGTTCATGATCTGGAGCTTGCAGCGGTTATCTTTGCCTTAAAGATTTGGAGGCATTACTTGTACGGAGAGAAGTTCGAAATCTTCACCGATCACAAGAGTTTAAAATACCTCTTTACACAAAAGGAATTGAACATGCGCCAACGACGATGGATGGAGATTCTAAAAGATTACGATTGCACTATTCAGTATCATCCCGGCAAGGTGAACGTAGTAGCAGATGCATTGAGTTGAAAATCCTCAGGGACACTCGCCACACTCATGGCCAACAAGTGGAGACTGCATGAAGATTTTGGAAATTTGGGAGCAACCATTCGAGAGGAAGGATCGAAGTTCTTTTGTGCTAATCTAAGCATTCAATCGACCATCGTATAGAAGATACAAGAAAAACAAGCAATTAACCCTCAGATGATAGAGCTGATGGACGACGTAAAAAAAGGAGAAAAGACAGAATTCATAATATGTGCGGATGGTTCGTTGAGATATCGAGATCGGTTATGCGTACAAAACAATCCAGAGCTAAAGAAGGAACTGTTGGATGAAGCTCACAAGTCTCGATATACGATACATACTGGAAGTACGAAAATGTACCTGGACTTAAAACGACATTTCTGGTGGAACAACATGAAGAGAGACATTGCTGAATATGTATCAAGATGTTTATCCTGTCAGCAAATTAAAGTCGAAAATAAGAAGCCAGCAGGATTGTTACAACCTTTGCCAATACCGGAGTGGAAATGGGAGAGGATCAACATGGACTATGTCACTGGGCTGCCAAGAACAAAGCGCGATCACGATTCGATTTGGGTAATAATAGATGGACTTAGCAAAAGCACGCACTTCTTACCAGTTAAGATTACCCAAACAATGGAAAGTCTCGCGAAGGTATATATTCAGGAGATTGTTCGCTTGCATGGGGTACCAGTGAAGATCATGTCAGACCGGGACTCAAAGCTTACCTCATGACTTTGGAGGAATTTACAGGAAAAGTTGGGCACCAAGCTACAGTACAGTACTACTTTTTATCCAGAAACTAATGGACAAGCTAAAAGGATAATTTGCATGTTAGAAGATATGTTACGAGCTTGCACGCTGGACTTCAAAGGAAACTGGGACGATCATTTGCCGTTGATCGAGTTCGCCTATAACAACAACTATCAAGCAAGTATCCAGATGGCACCCTTCGAGGCACTCTACGGAAGACCTTGTAGATCTCCTATATGTTGGGAGGAAGTCGGAGATCGAAGTCTGCTCAGACCAAAACTGGTTAAAGAAACAACGAAAAAGATTCAAATTATTCAAAAACGTCTCATTGCTGCTCAGAATCGCCAAAAGAGTTATGCTGATCGGGATCGCCGAGAACGTCAATACGAAGTTGGAGATCACGTATTCCTGAAGGTATCACCAAAAAAAGGAGTTTTATGATTCGGAAAGAAAGGAAAGCTTAGTCCCAGATTCATCGGGCCATTCGAAGTTCTAAAGAAGATTGAAAAGTTGCTTACCAACTAGCTTTACCTCCTTCACTAGCCAACTTACATAACGTCTTCCATGTATCGATGCTGCGAGATTATAAATTTGATCTCACGCATGTGTTAGACCTTGCACCTTTAGAAGTACAAGAAGATCTGTCATTCGTGGAAGCCCCAACGCAAATCATCGATTGGAAAACTCATGGTAATAGAAGCAAAAGGATTCCTCAAATAAAAGTTCTATGGCAACATCACTCCGGAGATGATGCAATATGGGAACGTGAAGATGAGATGCGCCAGATATACCCGCACCTGTTCGACACTCCTTAAGGTCAATTTCGAGGACGAAATTCTTTTTAGAGGGGAAGAATGTTTCGAAAATGCTTAAGGTAAATTTCGAGGACGAAATTCTTTTTAGGGGGGAAGAATGTGACGGCCCAAACTCTTATGAACCCTAACCCAATCTGACCTGACCCGAATCAACCCAAAGCATACACAGACACACTCTAACTACACATGCCTTACACCATAGCTTATCTCTTACAACTTAAAGCCCCAAATCAAAACTCATCCATAACAGCTAAGCAGTTTTCTTCTTCTTCTTCAATTTTGTAACGCAGTAACGCCTCGCTCCATTACTCACGGAGTTAATTCAAATTCGAATGAGCACTCAACCGAGCCTATATATATAGCCCTATTTCTCCTTTCTTTTCCACACCAAGCCATCTTCTCCAATCTCTTGACTTCAAGATTTTTCTTCTTTCCTTCCTTCTTCAAGGTATGCTTCTTTTAGTTATTTATTCTGAGAATATAGTTAAAATCCTTATTTTAATACTGTTAAATTTGTTTTAATATTCTGCATTGTTAGGGAAATACTAGTTGTTTCAAGTAGCCGATTCTATATTTTTACAGGTTTAGTATCGATTGAAATTAGTTTTTATGTTGCCTCATAATCTGAAATTTCATTAGAAATCCTGGTTTTAATTCTGGTTTATATTTGGACTTAATATTCGGATATTATATTTCTTATTTTATATTTCTGGTTTTATAATTTTAAAACAGGAACTTCTAGTTTTATTCTGATTTTTATCCTAATATTGTATTTTTTTAAACTCTGATTTTTCACATTAAATCTCTGAAAATATATTCTTATAATCTGATTATCTGTGGTTTAGTATTTTATGTCCGATTTTATTTTTATTCAATCTGGAGTAGTTCTATATTCTGTTTTATTTTATTTTTAATAAATCTGGTTGATTAAAATGATGTGTGACAGCCCGGATTTCGTCGCACCGAAACCCGCCGCCGTCAATGGGCTGGCACTAAGGCCAAACCCCAAACGGAGTACTTAGCTTAACATTTGCACAGCGGAATCGAAATAGAACCATCACAACTAGGTAACTTAACCAAGATAGAGAACAAACAATATTCATCATAAAAGCGCAAAAGACGGTTCTAATTCTATGTGAACACCTATGGAAGAAGAACCGATAAGAACCACCGGTAAGGACCTTTCCTTACCGAAACATGGTTCAACCAACAACATCAAATACCATTCAAAATTTATCTCCTTTTTACATCGAAAGAACCCAACTGTTTATGTAGATCAAGGCCGGACCTACTCTGGTCGGGCGCAAAGGAAACAATCCTCTGGATGTGTGTCCTCCAAATCCTCTCCAGGGGAGTAGTCCAGATCCTCCTTCTATTAAATCTCTGCTTCCTCGCCTTCACCTGAACCTGTGACATTAGTCATGGAGTGAGCTTCATCCAAGCTTAGTAGGGAAGGACTCATAGCATGCATATTATAACATCAAGCATATATCTCATGGCATGACGAAATGAAGCTAGCAGAAACATAAATATAATCGTGATCACATGGGTCGGAGTCATATGCAAAGTGTACAGAAAACTCGTGTAACGTGTTTGCCTATTTGTTTTGATGTATAAAAAGAAAACTGAAAAGTACTTCACTTAAAGTAATAGAATGAGGATCTATAGCCTCAAGCCCCCGATGGAATACCCACCATCGTCGCTCACGTGAATCATTTTCACATAAATCTAAGGTCCCATAAAGTTTGGCACTTGGTCGAGCATAATTACCGATATACGATAGGAGTCACATCACACACATAGCAAAGGGGTGTATGGATTGGCCGCCGTACCGGTCACGGATATCCTGCCGCGTCAGTCACAGTTATACCGCCGCGTCAGTCGGGTATTCACATAACCTCAAATCCAAGTGCATACATATAGCTCATCGCTGTATAGAGTGATACGTATAATTTTAATTCAAAGATCTAAACAAAGAGTGAAGTTGTGGCACACATATCTTAAGTTTGAATCCTAGAGGATTCCACAATTTGCACATTTCAGAAACGTATCAAGGCATATATCTTCCTACTCATGATCATGAACAAACTTCGCATTAATAAAATGAAGGAATTGCAATCAGAACATAATTCATCTGCTAATGTCGAAAATGCACATGCTATTAAGTTTTTCCCTACCTCACAATATTGATCGCACGCGTTCAAACTGTCGCAACGGTCGGGTCCTCTTCACACAACACTGGTTCACCTAAACATATTCATTTTTCATAATTCATCAGTTAGGATGATGCTAAACACACTTCTAATAATCCCCTCTCAGTCTCAAAGTCAAAACCCAACGATACCAAGAATCTGGGAATTTCGATCGATCGATTCCCTATTTCGATCGATCGAGACCCTGTTTCGATCGATCGAATTTAAATTCGATCGGTCGAACCCTCCCAAGAGTCTAACTCAGAATGAGTTCGATCGAACGAATTCCCCATTCGATCGATCGAAAACTCATGATTCGATCGATCGAAAATCTTTCGATCGGTCGAGTCACCCAAAAGGAATTTCACAATAGCATAATTCGATCAAACAAATTTTTCTTAGATTGGTCGAAAACTCAAAATTTGATCGATCGAACATATTTAGATCGATCGAGTCCTCCCAGACAATTTTCCATATCCCTATTTGTATACGTCTCGATCGATCGAGTGTGGGATTCGATCGATCGAAAAAGTTTCGTTCGATCGAATTTACCTTTGATTGAACAAATTTCATTCAACTTCATTTTTTCATAACTTTAAGGCCATTTCGATCGATCGAACCAAATTTCGTTCGGTCGAAATGAGTGAATTTTGTCCGTTTTAGGGTTTTTCACCCTCGTTCTCTTCTCATCTTCTAACCAACATGATTCACACGCTTTCGTGATCCAAATCTATTAAAACAACTACCAATGCTATTATCGTGATTCAGACTTACCTTTAACACTTTGATTTCATTCAAATCTCCAATCCTAGCTCTTAAATTGGATTAGGGTTCACTGAGTGATAGCGGTTCGTTCCAAATTCGACCAATTCCTTGCTTCACTCAGTACGAACGACTCGATCTCGCATGCATAAGCATTCAATGCCTTAGATCTTCCCTTTCTCCTCTTAACTCCTTAGCATCAGTAATAACTAGGGTATTAAATGCCACCGATGGGTTTTTATTTCCTTTTTAAACTAGGGTCTAAGCTTTTTTGCGGGACTGCTACACAAACGGTTGATGTATAAGAGTTCCTTAATCCCAATCCCAGCCTACATACCTACGATCCGACCCGTCGGATTTGATCTATAGACATTACATCATCACAAGGTACGGTCTTTGGCGCATGATCTATCGGCATGCGTACCGAGACGTACCGATCAAGGTTTAAAAGATCGGGACGTTACATCCTCCCCACCTTAGGAATTTTCTTCCTTGAAAATTGTCCTAACGTGTGGCAAAGCACCCAAAGAGTTTCTTTGTAAGACACCACACATGGCTAAACAATCCATGTCGATACAGGATTTCAGCCTACACACATACGCACACACACACATTAAATTCTGGTAAATGTAATTCAGGCACATCATTCATCAAAAGTTAGCATGATTATGTATAAAAGGTTGCCGTGGCAGCCATGCCACCATAGTTCTAAGGAGTAAAAGAAAACAAAAGTGGCAACCATGCCACAATAGTTAAAAATTATACATTTATCCCCCAAAAGTTAACTAGTGAAAAGAAAATTTCTCTCTTGCTCACAAAATCTGTGGTGTGCATCACATATCCGCTCCGCTCGCTGGTGCAATAGGCTCATCAGCTCCCTCTGGGACGTCTGCGGCTTGATCCTCATCGACTGGCTCGTCAAGCTGCACGTCCTCAAAAGCAACACCTGACGTAGAGGCACCGAACACCCACTCGACATGATCGCCATCCGCTGGAGGTAATCTGTCGAGTACATAGCATGTAGAATGTCCTCCAATAGAAGCTCATGGTAATCAAGGCGTTGGTTGAGCTGGCGATTGCTCTCCCGGATGAGAGCAGCCAAGTTCTCATTGCTCACAGGAGCTACTTGGTGAATAGGTGGCACCGGTATCTCAGCTAGTTGGTGAACTGGAGGGATAACTTCAGGCTGATCGGGGATAGGAGCCTCGGGAACAGGTTGGTCAGGGAGTGGTGCGTCTTGAGCAGGTACATCTTGAGGTTGGGGAAGAACAAGAGGTACTTGAGGGGCTGGCTGTAGATGTGGTTTCAGCTGATTATAGGCTTTCTTCCACTGCTTGAACGTATAGAGAACCACGTTGTCGGAAGATTTAGGTTCCCTCGGAGAAACTTTGTGTACGGACGTGGCAGAAAACTCGTCAAACATTGCAGATATGAACCAGGCATAAGGGATATACTCCTCAGGCTTCTCTGCTCCCGATAGCAGCTTCTTCCTACCATGTTTGATCCCCTCAAAGACAACTGCAGCGACCTCGAACCATTTGCCCTCGAAAGCGGCAAATAGGGCATTCATCAATACTCCCAATCTCTGAGTTTTATGGCGGATCGGGTACAGATTGCACTTGAAAATAGTGTCGAGCATCCACATATAGCTCGGAAAGTGGGCTCGTGTAATTGCTCGACCCGGCACAACCCGCCCTTGGGTCATTCTCTCTGCTACATAAGTGTGGATTAGATTCGGAGGGTTTGGGGGTAATAAGTTAATCCCCTCGCCAAAATCGTCAAAACACTCTAAGGCTTTACAGGCCATGTCATGGGTAAAGGTATAGGTCTTGCCGTCAACCTTGGTAGAGATTGTGGCGTCTGGGTTAGGGCCATCAAACATGTTTTGATAAAACAAACGCAGAAGGAGCGGATAGTAATATGGGTGAATCAGTTTCAAGAGATTATCCAAACCGGCTTTGCCTAAATAATTAAGTGCCCATGCATCAATGTCGGGCACATTTGGCGTTTCAAAAAAGGCTGGGTCGATAGTATATTCATAAGCGAAACCGTTGCCTGCCCACCACTCGCTGGGTTGGTCGAGTTGGGGAGCTTGCGGAGCAATAGGTTGCTTGGTAGGCGGTTGTGGTGCCGGAATGGGTGGTTGCAGTGGGGGGTTTGATGGTTGGGAAGGACCCGAGGTAATCTTAGGTCGCTTCGATGTCGGGGTTTTAGATGTGGAAGCTTTCCTCATAGGTGCCATGGGAAGAAAACTAGGGTTTGAGTGGAATCTCAAAATTTTTTGGGCAAAACGAGAAATCAAGATCCCAAAAATCAAAGTCTTACCATTTTGAGACAATTGGGTTTGATTCCCGTGGAAAAATATGTGCAATCGAATGTCCGTGAGCTTCCCTAATGTAGAAACCCCCGAAAACCCTAACGGAAGTCTCAGAGATTTCAGGAAATTTGAAACAAAAAAAATAGTTTATATATAGGCGAATTTCGATCGATCGAATCCATTTCGATCAATCAAAAATTGACCTCGACAGGAAAAGATCCGATTTCGATCGCTCGAAATCCATTTCGATCGGTTGAAACTCGTTTGATTTTGACTGGGTCCAAATTTTCGATCGAACAAATCTTAATTCTATCGGTCGAAATTACAAATTCAATCGATCAAAAAATTTTCAATCAATTGAACTTCTTAGGCTTCAAACCTTTTGATCGAACGAAATAAATTTCTTCCGATCAAAATTAGAATTTGATCGATCGAATTAATTTTCGATCAAACGAATTCATTTAGCCTTAAATAAAATTTATATTCATCTTCTGTCAGGATATTTCAATCGGTCGATTTACACCTCGATCGATCGAAATGATATTCGATCGATCAAAACTGAATTTCGATCGGTCGAATTTACAAAAAACACTCGTTCCTTGTGTTTTTAAGTTCTCTTTAACATTTAGACACTCTCAACCTAAAAATCATGCTTATCATTCATAATTCAACTTACTTACATACATCGAAGTACAGTTTGACTTTTATAACCGCCTCTCATTTCTCACTCAGTAAACAAAAAGGGATACTAGGCGTGAATCTCAGCTTCGCGCTCCCACGTCACTTCCTCTCTAGAGTGGTTCTTCCATTGGACTAACACCAGAGGAATCCGTCGTGTGTGTAACACTTGCTCAGTTCGGTCTAAATTTTTCATTGGTTCTTCTATGACCGTCAAATCCCGGTAGACTTCAATTGGTGGTGCATCGAGGATATGAGCTGGATCTCGCACGTACTTCCGCAACATAGAAACATGGAATACATCATGCACTCTATCAAGCTGCGGGGGTAATGCAACCCTATATGCAACTTCACCAACTCTCCCCAATACCTCGAACGGTCCAATATAGTGAGGACTCAACTTCCCATGCCTTCCAAAGCGCATCACACCCTTCATTGGAGATATCTTTATAAACACGTGATCTCCCACTTGAAAATCCACGCTCGTACGCTTAATATATGCGTAACTCTTCTGGCGACTCTGTGTCGTCCTGATTCTTTCTCATATAACATGGACGGTATCAGCATTTTTCTTAATGACTTCAGGTCCCAACAGGAATTTGTCACTCGTCTCCTCCCAATTGATAGGAGACCTGCATTGTCGTCCATATAAAGCCTCATATGGGGTCATCCTGATGCTTTGCTGAAAGCTATTATTATATGAAAATTCTATCATCGGGAGATGTTGATCCCATGATCCTTGAAAATCAATCATGCATGCTCGCAACATGTCTTCAATGATCTGATTTACTCTCTCCGTCTGACCGTCAGTCTGTAGATGAAATGCAGAACTAAAATCTAATCTTGTGCCCATGCCCTCTTGGAATCTTTGCCAGAATATTGACGTGTATAATGGATCACGATCGGACACGATGCTTGTAGGAATACCGTGAAGTCAGACAATTTCCTTCATATACAAATCCGCCAACTTGCTTGCAGTGTATGTCGTGTTATAGGGCAAAAAGTGTGCCAACTTGGTCAGTCGATCCACTATCACCCATAATAGCATTGTGGCGTCTCAAAGTTCTCGGTAATCCCACAATGAAATCCATAGAAATGGACTCCCATTTCCATTCCGGTATCGATAGAGGTTGTAATAAACCTACTGGGTGTCTATGGTCCACCTTTACTTGTTGACATACCAGGCACTTAGACGCATATTCTGCGATGTCTTTCTTCAATCCTCTCCACCAATAGCACTTTCGCAAATCTTGGTACATCTTGGTACCACCCGAATGAATGGCGTATTTGGACTTATGAGCTTCGTCCAATATGGTTTGTCTCAGCTCGGCATCAAACGGTATGCATAATCATCCACGAAAAAGTAATGATCCATCTTCCTTGATAGTAAAGTCCCCATTTTTACTGGTAATTGCCTTTTGTCGGAGCTTCACGAGCTCTTCATCTTTCATCTGAAGCTCATAAATGCGATCAAAGATAGTTGGCCTGATTGTAAGGCTTGCCAATAGTACTCCGATATCCTTAGCTGCAATAGTCTTATCATACAGCGAAAGGTCTTCCAATAATTTCCATCTGCGAAGTCCTGCAATGAGACTAGCTATCTAGGTCGTATGCTTTCGACTCAGTGCATCAGCCACGATGTTAGCTTTACCTGGGTGATATTGTATTGTGCAGTCATAGTCTTTAAGAAACACAATCCACCGTCGTTTCCTCATATTCAACTCTTTTTGAGTGAACAAATACTTGAGACTTTTGTGGTCTGTGAAAATCTCAAAAGTTTCACCATACAGGTAATGCCTCCAAATTTTAAGCATAAAAACCACTGCGACTAACTCTAAATCGTGCGTCGGGTAATTCTTTTCGTGCTCTTTCAATTGCCTCGAGCCATAGGCAACAACTTTACTCTGCTGATTCAGTACACACCCCAAACCACCATATGACGCATCACTATAAACAGCAAAACCTCCACTATCTAATGGGATAGTCAACACTGGAGCATATGTAAGCCGTTCCTTGAGTTCTTGGAAGCACTCGTCATATTCCTTAGTCCACTCAAATTTTGTGTTCTTCCTTGTAAGTCGGGTAAGTGGTCCTGAAATCTTGGAGAAACCTTCCACAAAGCATCGATAATATCCGGCTAGACCGAGGAAACTGCGAATCTCCGTCACGGTCTTGGGTTGCTCCCAATCCAACATTGCCTCAATCTTTGTTGGGTCAACCATCACGCTTGCTTCGGATACTACGTGACCAAGAAAACTCACTTGCTCTAACCAGAACTCACATTTACTGAGTTTAGCATACAGCTGGTGCTCACGAAGGGTCTGCAGAGCCATGCGCAGATGATGTTCGTGTTCCTCTCTGGTCTTTGAATAAATGAGAATGTCATCCACAAACACCACTACACATGTATCAAGGCATCGTTTAAAGACCTGATTCATGAGTTCCATCAAAGAAGCTAGAGCATTCGTCAAGCTAAAAGGCATCACTAAGAATTCATAATGCCCATACCTAGTTCTGAATGCGGTCTTCTGCACATCTTTGGCCTTCACCCTTAATTGATGGTACCCAGATCTCAAGTTGAACTTTGAAAAGTATTTTGCTCCTTGCAACTGGTCGAATAGATCGTCGATCCTAGGTAACGGGTACTTGTTCTTGATCGTAAGTTTATTCAATTGTCAGTAGTCAATGCAAAGTCTCATCGACCCGTCTTTCTTCTTAATGAATAAGATCGGTGCTCCCCAAGGAGACACACTGGGTCTTATGAAACCTTTATCCAATAGTTTCTGTAATTGTTCCTTCAACTCTTTTAGTTCAACCAGGGCCATTTGGTATGGATCTTTGGAGACAGGTTCTGTGCCTGGAGCTAAGTCAATTGCAAAGTCGATCTCTTGGTTAGGTGTAAGCCTGGTAATTCATCAGAAAATACGTCCTCAAACTCACAAGCAATCGGGATATCAGAAATAATGTTCTTTGCTTACTTTTGCTCTTGCAAGAATGCCAGATATCCCTCGCATCCACTCATCATCATCCGCTCAGCTAGTACTGCGGAGATGATCGGCACTACCTTTCCTTTTTCGCCAATGAATCGGAAGGATTTCTATCTCAGTGGACGGCAAGTGACTATTTTCTGTAGACAATCCACACTGGCATGATAAGCACATAGCCAATTCATGCCAAGGAGAACATCAAGTCCTTGCATGTTCAACAAAATGAGGTCCATGACAGTCTCTTAATCTTCCACTTGCACAATGATTGATCGGCAACACGTGTCTGTAGTCACTGCACTACCCGTAGGAACTGACACATCCAATACGAACTCCAACTCCTCGGGAACAATCTTTAATTTCCCAACGAATTCTGGAGTTATATACGAGTGGGTAGACCCTGGGTCTATCAAAACTCGTGCCATACAACGATCTCCATCGTTTTCTCGATAAAGTTGTAGTGTACCTATATATCATTTAATATACTCGCTACGTTCATAAATGCATATCATGATCATACAAAATGAATCTAGAGGTTTTCCCTAGAATTGCACTCTCTTCATCTAGAAGACAATTAAATGAATTCAACCATAACAAGAGGGTTATACCTTGGATTACATCATTGCTTGTGCGGGCGTCTTCAACGGTTATAGCAAATGCACGGCCTTTCACAACCGCTCTCGTAGTCTGTGTAAGTCTTGATGCCGTAGTGGTCGAAACGGAGCCCTCCTTCCTCATCTCGGGGCACTCACGTATCATGTGGCCCACTTTCCCGCATTTAAAGCATCCGCCAATGTCTCTTCTACAGTTGGACGTCTTATGCGATTTGCCGCAACGAGCACACTTCGATGGCAGATTCGAAGATGCCATCCTTGAATGTCCTTGTGTAGCCGATGCCCCTGATGCTTGAGTCTGATTAGGGCCTTCGCTACGGAACGGTCTTGTAGGGATAAACGAAGTAGGTTTTTGAAAATTGGTGTAGACTGATTTAGAACTCGGAGCAGGCATAGTCAACTTTGGCTTTTTGTTCCCCGAATAGTCATGGTCATTCACTCCCCCTGAACTTGGTCTATTCTTCCAATCTCGCCTCTTATTTATATCCCTCTCTGCCACAATAGCCTTTCCCATTGCCTCCGTGTATGTCTCAAGTTCAAAAATGGACACTCTCTCCTGAATATTCGGTCTCAGGCCTTCCTCAAATATATTGGTCTTCATTTCCTCTGTGGCTACCAACTCTGGAGCAAATCTCGACAATCGTACAAACTCGTCGCCGTACTCCCGTACATTCATGTTTCCTTGCACCAAATTCATAAAGTCCTTCAACTGATTCCGGACATGTTTAGGGAAGTATTCCTTGTTGAATGTTGTCACAAACTCCATCCACGTCCATTGAGTGTATGGACCCTCAACTTCTCTTTTTTGTAACACAGACTTCCACCACGCGTCCGTGTCACCTTCCAATTGAAAAGAAGCCCAACCAACTTTCTCATGCTCAGGGCTTTGTAATCTGTCCAACAATTTATCCATCTGCTTCAACCACCTTTCCGCTTCAAGCGGGTCAGTCTGCCCATGGAATACAGGAGGTCTCAATCTCCTGAAATCCACAAAAGATGATGGCAAAAGGGTAGGAGGAGGTGGTGGTGGTGGCTGATACTACTGATTGGCATTACTGGTGGCAAGTAATGCTGTCTGCTGAGCCATCGCAGTGGCCATGGTCACCAAAACCCTAGCCATCTTATCTGAAGGTTCATCTTGATGGTCTCCCTCTACCTTGGGAGGTGATCTCAGATTTTCCCCCGATCTCGAAGGAATGTCATCTCCAAGTCTCTCATTTCTTCGGCGATTTCCTCTAGGTCGACCTCTCCCACGGTGCTCCATTAGAATCTGTTACAATGAAACAAGAGTCTCATTAACAGAAGGTCCCTCGTATCCAACAAAATCTCAATCTCATACAGTTTAAGACTTGTCGAACGTCTCTAAAGCCATGCTTTGATACCAACTGTGACAACTCAGATTTCGATGCCCCGAAACCAGCGCCGTCAATGGGCTGGCGCTAAGGCCAAACCCCAAATGAAGTGCTTAGCTTAACATTTGCACAGCGGAATCGAAATAGAACCATCACAACTAGGTAACTTAACCAAGATAGAGAACAAACAACATTCATCACAAAAGCGCAAAAGACGGTTCTAATTCCATGTGAACACCTATGGAAGAAGAACCGATAAGAACCACCGGTAAGGACCTTTCCTTACCAAAACATGGTTCAACCAACAACATCAAAATACCATTCAAAATTTATCTCCTTTTTACATCGAAAGAACCCAACTGTTTATGTAGATCAATGTCGGACCTACTCTGTCGGGCACAAAGGAAACAATCCTCTGGATGTGTCTCCTCCAAATCCTCTCCAGGGGAGTAGTCCGGATCCTCCTTCTCTGAAATCTCAGCCTCCTCGCCTTCACCTGAACCTGTGAATTAGTCATGGAGTGAGCTTCATCCAAGCTCAGTAGGGAAGGACTCATAGCATGCATATTATAACATCAAGCATATATCTCATGGCATGACGAAATGAAGCTAGCAGAAACATAAATATAATCGTGATCACATGGGTCGGAGTCATATGCAAAGTGTACAGAAAACTCGTCTAACGTGTTTGCCTATTTGTTTCGATGTATAAAAAGAAAAGTTAAAAGAACTTCACTTAAAGTAATAGAATGAGGATCTATAGCCTCAAGCCCCCGATGGAATGCCCACCATCGTCTCTCACGTGAACTATTTTCACATAAATCCAAGGTCCCATAAAGTTGGACACTTGGCCGAACATAATTACCGATATACGGTAAGAGTCACATCACGCACATAGCAAAGGGGTGTACGGATTGGCCGTCGTACTGGTCACGGATATCCCGCCGCGTCAGTGACGATTATACCGCCTCGTCGGTTGGGTATTCACATAACCTCAAATCCAAGTGCATACATATAGCTCATCGCCGTGTAGAGTGATAAGTATAATTTTATTTCGAAGATCTGAACAAAGAGTGAAGTTGTGGCACACATATCTTAAGTTTGAATCCTAGATGATTCCACAATTTGCACATTTCATAAATGTATCAAGGCATATATCTTCCTACTCATGATCATGAACAAACTTTGCATGAATAAAATGAAGGAATTGCAATCAGAACATAATACATATGCTAATGTCGAAAATGCGCATGCTATTAAGTTTTCCCTACCTCACAATATCAACCGCACGCGTTCAAACTGTCGCAAGGGTCGGGTCCTCTTCACACAACACTGGTTCACCTAAACATATCCATTTTTTACAATTCATCAGTTAAGATGATGCTAAACACACTTCTAATAATCCCCTCATAGTCTCAAAGTCAAAACCCAATGAAACCAAGAATCTGGGAATTTCGATCTATCGATTCCCTATTTCGATCGATTGAGACCCCGTTTCGATCGATCGAATTTAAATTCGATCGGTCGAACCCTTCCAGGAGTCTAACTCAGAATGAGTTCAATCGAACGAATTCCCCATTCGGTCAATTGAAAACTCATGATTCGATCTATCAAAAATTTTTCGATCGGTCGAGTCACCCAAAATGAATTTCACAACATCATAATTCGATCGAACAAATTTTTCTTCGATCGGTAGAAAACTCAAAATTCGATCAATCGAACATATTTCGATCGATCGAGTCCTCCCAGACAATTTTCGATATCCCTGTTTGTATACGTCTCGATCGATCGAGTGTGGGATTCAATCGATCGAAAAAGTTTCGTTTGATCGAATTTACCTTTGATCGAACGAATTTCATTCAACTTCATTTTTTCATAACTTTAAGGCCATTTCGATCGATCGAACCAAATTTCGTTCGGTCGAAATGAGTGAATTTTGTCCGTTTTAGGGTTTTTCACCCTCGTTCTCTTCTCATCTTCTAACCAACATGATTCACACGCTTTCGTGATCCAAATCTATTAAAACAACTACCAATGCTATTATCGTGATTCAGACTTACCTTTAACACTTTGATTTCATTCAAATCTCCAATCCTAGCTCTTAAATTGGATTAGGGTTCACCCAGTGACAGCGGTTCGTTCCAAATTCGACCAATTCTTCGCTTCACTTAGTACGAACGGCTCGATCTCGCATGCATAAGCATTCAATGCCCTGGATCTTCCCTTTCTCCTCTTAACTCCTTAGCATCAGCAATAAGTAGGGTATTAAATGCCACCGATGGGTTTTTATTTCCTTTTTAAACCAGGGTCTAAGCTTTTGTGCGGGACTGCTACACCAGCGTTTGATGTATAAGAGTTCCTTACTCCCAATCCCAACCTACATACCTACGATCTGATCCGTCGGATTTGATCTATAGACATTACATCATCACAAGGTACGGTCTTCAGCGCATGATCAATCGACATGCGTACCGAGACGTACCGGTCAAGGTTTAAAAGATTGGGACGTTACATGATGAGTTAAATTCTGGTTTTATATTGTGTTTTTATAAATCTGGTTTTCTCAAGATGAAGGTTTAATTCCTAGATTATATCTTAAGGATTGAGTTTTTTTTTTCATCTTGATTTATATGCTGATAGTGTATTTCAAATTTCAATTATAATAATCTGAAATTATATTCTGGTTTAATTTGATTTTTATTCCAGTTTTAATCTGATTTATATTCTGTGTTTTTATATATAATCTGGAATTATATTAAATTAATATTTTGTATTTAATCTGATTTTATAATCTGTTTTACAAATATGATATTATAATCTGTTTTACAAATCTGATATTTTTATATAAAATTAATAATCTGTTTTATTATAATCTATTTTTATAACTTGTCTTAAAACAGGAAATTCATCCTAATTTTATAAATCTGATTTTACAATATGTTTTATTATATAATCTGATTTTATATTCTGTTATATAATATGATTTTTCGTTCGGGTTCTATTTTAGATTATACTCTGATTTTTCTGTTGGTATCCGACTTTATATATATTCTATTTTTTTTGTTTTATAGTATATTCTAAATTATGATTTAGGTATTGGTTTTATTTAATTTCTGAACTTATTTTAAATTTGGAGTTTTTTAAGATTTTAATACTGGATTTGATAAATCAGAGTCCTTTTCTTAAAAATGAGTACAATAAATCAGATTTTAAATTCTGATAATCAAATGCTTCTAAAATAGGGGTTGAAAGAACTCAATAAAATCCAACCCAACCTTAAGGATTCTATCTTAGTTCACTCTTCCTCTCACACCTTCTTCTACATTCTTGTTTTTTCCTTCCCCTTGTGCCAGGTAACCATCAGAGTTGTACGCTGCCCTCACAATACCCTTAATCCCGATAACTAAGGCAAGTAACCTATCCCATAGCATGTTTTTAAACTCGTACCTTATTAGTAATGATGCTTTTATTTTATAATAATGATGTGACAGCCCAAATTTCGGCGCCCCGAAACCCGTGCCGTCGGTGGACTGGCGCTAAGGCCGAGCCCGTAATTGTATCACATTGCGTCTCACAAAGTTGCACAGCGGAATGCTAAGCGGAACCACACTGACGAAACTTACATCAAAAGACATATTTCTATCATTTATACCCCAAAAGACGGTTCTAATCCCCTAGAGATGGAAAAGAACCGTTTGGAACCACCGGTAAGGACCCATCCTTACCGAAACATGGTTCCTCCAAAAGAATATCCAAAAAAAAAAAATGTAATTACAGAGTATACTTTTACAACTTAAAAAGCTCTCAAAACATGGATCTAAGGTCTAAGGCCGGACCTACTCCGGTTGGGCACAAAGGAAGCAATTCTCAGGGATTCGGCTCCTCTAGATCCTCGCTTGGGTCAAAAGTCGGGATCCACGCCCTCGGGTAACTCAGCCCCAACTCCTTCTCCCCGAACTCGAAATATTAGTGAAGGAATGAGCTTCATCCAAGCTCGGAGGTAAAACTTATAGCATGCTTATCGAACATCAAATCGTATATCATGGCATGACAAAACGAAACGAACAAACGAAATATATCCAAAGTGATCTCATAGTTTTACACACATATGAATTCATGTTCATGCACACATATCATCGATGAAAAGAAAACTTAAAGTGCTTTACTTAAAGTAATAGAATGAGGAACTATAGCCTCAAGCCCCGATGGAATACCCACCATCGTCACTCACATGAGTCATATTCACACATATTCAAGGTCCCATAGAGTTGGACACTTGCGGACAATAACCGTTAAACGGTAGGGATCACATATCACACAAAGCATACGACGTATCACACATACATACTGACGTATCACACAAAGGGTGTACGGATTGGCCGCCGTGCAGTCACGGATATCTGCCGCCGTCGATCACGGTTATACCGGCGTCGGTCGGTATTCACATAACCTCAAATCGTAAGTGCGTAAGTATATAGCTTATCGCCGTGTGTTTGTGATAACTATACATTAGATGAAAACTACTTTGAAACCAAAACTCACACATGCTCATATCACAACACTCTCGAAATCTCATATCTTGCACATGACGCGTCATATCGAACATATCATAACGGAGGTCACATACTAAGCATATACGGAAACATATGTCAAGACTTATGCGAATTCATATATCAAAACATAACGAAGCACGGTCAAAACATATCCGAAAATCATATGTCGAAGCAAATATGGAAGTCATATCGAACAAGAGACATATCATGACACAGCATACATATCGTCAAAACAATGCACATGATAGATGGTTTTCCCTACCTCACGAAGTAATTCCTTGCATGCTCATCCTTCACGAAGGTTGGTTCGTTCCACACGTAACCTCACCTAAACAAGGCACACTCATTCATTAGAATGATGTACAACCCACTGTGGAAAGTCCCCACAGGTTTCCACAGTCAAAACAGACTCAACCAGAAAAACAGGGGATTTCGATCGGTCGAATCCGAATTGAGCACTAAAATGCGTTTTGACGAAAAATGAATTATGGTGAAATAAATTTCGAGTCGAATTCTACAACAATTTGCATTTTAAATTCGATCGGTCGAATTAAAATTAAAATTCGTCAATTTCTCAAAGTCCAAAATCACCTTTCTGCTTTATATAGAGTTCGATCGGTCGAAACTAAATTGACCATAGGTCAATTTCACTAAGTCCGAAAAGCCCTTTTGTGGCTATTTCGATCGGTCGAAATGAATTTCATAAAATTCTATTTTCTTCAGAATGAGGGTTTCTCACTCGGGTCCAACCCACTTGAAAACTCAACTTCTCATCATTTCAACCCAGATTCTACTACTTTTAGCTTGTTGAAAGCCATCTATAACAGGTATTAAAGTTCCTTACCTAGGTTTGAGCGAGATCTCCTCCTCTAGCTCAAGAACAGCTAGGGTTCCATGGAGTTGCTGCAGCTTGGTGGATCCTTGCTCGATTAGCTGTTCTTCCCCTTGACAGCGGATCGATCTCGGCAGCTCACTCGTAGCATTGAATAACCCTAGGTTTGTCTCTCTCTCTTCTTGACTCTCTTCCCTTTTGCAGTAAATAGAAATAAATGCCCTAGGTTTCTATTTATACTACTTTCTCTCTTGACTGGGTGTGAAACAGATACACCACAGTCCAGTGTACATGAGCATCAAGCTCTTACACCGGGTCTAGTTATCATCGATCAAGTTCATTGAATTTGATCTATAGACATTACATCATTGTAAGGAGGCATCCTCGGCTCATGACCCATCGGCACATGTACCGAAGTGTACGGATCAAGGCTATGCAAAGTCGGGATGTTACATCCTCCCCTCGTTAGGAATTTTCGTCCTCGAAAATGTCCCCAACGAAAAGACAGGTTCAAGAGTTTTGGCACCATGCATGGCTAAACAATTCCTATTGTTACCAGTAAGCCCATGCATTGAAAAGAAACACTGTCTCCACACAGCCAATAGTCTAGACGTGTGAAGAAAGGCATTAAACATGAACAAAACACCCTATTCATAAGCATAAAAAGGAAATTGGTCCACATAACAAAGGTGGCAAGTCATGCCACAATAGTCTAATCATCAATCAGAATCAAAAGTGGCGCCATGCCACAATAGTTTAAAAGATTCATACACTTAATTCCCAACGTAAAGAAAGAAAGCAAGGAAATTCACATCTCCCTCTAAGCACGTGGAGGTCATCTCCAACATTGCATCCACGGGCGCATCCTGCTCGGGAAGCTGCTCTCCCGCCGCACATCGCCTCCTGCTCCTCCGGCATCGCCTCCTCCTCTCTGGTGGCACTCCTCTCCTCCTCGTAGATCGGAGAGACCCCGTGAGACTGTCTGTGCGCATCGCGATCCTCTGCATATAATCCGTGGGATACATGGCTGCAGCGCATCTCCAGGAGTAGCTCAAGAAATCAAGCGGTTGACTGGCGATTACTCTCTTGAATGAGAGCAGCCAAGTCCTCAAGGCGTCTTGGCGCGGCTTGGTGAGCATGAGTGCATATGGATAGGGATCTCTCGGCATAGGCACCTCTGGCGGTGGAATAAACTCGAGGGTGCTCGGGGATAGGAGCCTCATCGATCGGCTCGTCATGAAGCAGGTCTTGGTGCGGGTGCCTCGAAGCAGGTACATCTTGAGGTTGTGGAGGCACCGTGGTACTTGAGGCGCCGGGCCTGGGAGGTGTGGCTTGAGCTCTTCCAATCTTTGAATCTGTATAGAAGGACGTTGTTGGAAGACTTTGGTTCCTTGCGAGATACTTTGTGGACCGAGGTAGCAGCAAATTCACCAAACATGGCTGTGATGAAGGAGGCATAGGGATATGCTCTCTCACCGCCTCAACACTTTCGATAGCGCTTTTCTTTCTTCCATGTTTGATTCCTCAAAGACTACCATCGATCGAACCATTTGCCCTCGGCGGCAAAAGTGCATTCATCAAAATGCCTAACCTTTGGGTCTTATGGCGGATTGGGTATAAATTACACTTGAAAATTGTATCTAGGAACCACATATGATTGGGCAGATCGGAACGGTTGATGGCTCGCCCCTTTGCGGTTCGTCCATTGGTCATCCTCTCGGCTATGAACGTATGGGTGAGGTTAGGCGGGTTAGGTGGTAGCAAGTCTACGCCATCCCCATACGCATCAAAGCATTCCAACGCCGCACAGCCCATGGCATGGGTGAAAGTGTAGGTTTTTCCATCGACCTTGGTAGAAATGGTGTTAGCGTCGGAGATGACAATCATGTTACGGTAAAACAAGCGCACAAGGCGCGGATAGTATTGGTGAATGGGTTTCAAGAGGTTATCGGCACTTGTTCAAATAGTTGATCGTCAAGCATTGATGCCCGGTTCCTCACACGTCGCATACAGGCGGGATCGATGGTAAATTCATCGCAAAATCCTTTCCGCTCCACCACTGCGTTGGGCGTGTCTTTTAGGGATGTTTCAACGGATTGCCCCGTAGGTGGAATGGTTGGAGGGATTTGGGTCGGTGGTGGTTGAGGTGTCGTTCGCGGTGGAATTGACGTAGGCGAAGGGCCCGTAGCGACTTTGGGTCGCTTCGACGTAGGAGTTTTGGATCTGTGTTCCTTCCTCTTAGGAGCCATTTCCCAAAATCTAGGGTTTTTTTTTTTTTTTTTGAAGAAAACTAGGGGTTCTAGGGATTTTAGGGAATTTCTTAGGGCGAAAACACAATTGAACTTCGAAAATCACAAGCTTACCGATTTGTGATGGCTAGATCGCGATTCCCAAAGCGATTCGGTGTTTTACAGGCCTTGGAACCTCAAAAGTGGTTGAAAAACCGACAAGGAACCGTCCCTGAAAAAGAATTAATGGGCAAGAAAACGGTTGCCCGGTATTTATATACCTAGCCAAATTGATCGGTCAAATATTTCGACCGTCGAAATTCACTTAATAAGGTAATCGAACGATTTGATCGGTCGAAAAATTTAAATTCAAAATGAATTCGTTTGTCCTGTAGAATTGATCGGTCGAAATATTTTTCGACCATAATTCACCTAAACTAAAACAAACCTTTCGCTTCCCATCGCCATATCATTCGATCGGTCGAATTGTATAATTCGATCGGTCAAATAAATTGATCGGTCGAAAATGAATTGACCGAATTGAATTTACGTAAAACTTCGCTTTCCTGCTTTCATGATCAAAATTCTCACCCTCTTACCTTCAAATTCAGTCTTTATAACCACAATCTTCCAGTTCATATACATGAGTTTGACACTTTACAATTACAATCACTTTCTCGGCTCTCCAAAATTCTCACCCTCTTACCTTCAAATTCAGTCTTTATAACCACAATCTTCCAGTTCATATACATGAGTTTGACACTTTACAATTACAATCACTTTCTCGGCTCTCAACCCCTCCTTTCAGCTTTCAATCCGTAAATAACGCGGGATATTGAGCTCGAATTTCGGCTTCACGTTCCCACGTCGCCTCTTCCCTTGAGTGATTCTTCCATTGTACTAACACTAGAGGAATTCGTCTCGAACGCAACACTTGCTCAGTTCGGTCCAAAATCGTCGTAGGTTCTTCAATAACCGTCAAGTCTCTATAGACCTCAACTGGTGGTGCATCGAGGATATGGGTCGGATCTCGCACGTACTTCCTCAACATAGATACATGGAATACGTCGTGCACGCGATCAAGTTGCGGGGGTAATGCGACCCGATATGCAACTTCGCCAACTCTCCCCAATATTTCAAACGGTCCAACGTAGCGAGGACTCAACTTCCCTCGCTTTCCAAAGCGCATCACTCCTTTCATTGGAGATATCTTGATGAACACATGGTCTCCTACTTGGAATTCTACGCTCGTACGCTTGGTGTCAGCGTAACTCTTCTGACGGCTCTGTGCGATTCTGATTCTCTCTCGGATGATCTGAATTTCAGCATTTCTCTTAATCGCTTAGGTCCCAAAACAAACTTATCACCGGTTTCCTCCCAGATTGATCGGAGACCGCATCTCCGTCCATATAAGGCTTCATATGGAGCCATCCCAATGCTCTGTTGAAAAGCTATGTTAAGCGAATTCAATCATGGGCGGTTGATCCCATGATCCTTGAAATCGATCATGCATGCTCGCAACATGTCTTCAATAATTTGGTTGACCTCTCCGTCCATCAGTCATGGATGAAATGCGTAATCAAGTCCAATCTCGAGTCCATACCTTCTTGGAATCTTTGCAAGAATATAGAAGTGTACAAGGGATCACGCGACACAATGCTCGTAGGAATGCCGTGTAGTCGGACAATCTCTTTCATATACAACTCACCAATTTGCTTGCGATTACGTAGTGTTATAGGGCAAAAAGTGTGCCGACTTGGTCATCGATCCACTATTACCCATATGGCATTATAGGCGTCTCAACGTCCTCGGCAATCCCTAGCGAAATCCATCGAAATGGACTCCACTTCCATTCCGGTCGGTAGAGGTTGTAGAAGACCATGGTGTCGATGATCTACTTTCACTTGTTGACACGGGCACTTTGAAACATATTCTGCAATATCCTTCTTTAATCCCCTCCACCAATAACACTTCTTCAAATCATGGTACATTTTTGTACCACCCGGATGAATGGCATATTTAGACTTATGTGCCTCATCCAGTATAGTCCGTCTCAGCTCATCATCAGACGGTATACACAACCTTCGCAAATAGCAATGACCCATCTTCTTTAATAGTGAAATCTCCGTTTCTGCCTTTTATCGAAGCTTCACGAGTTCTTCATCTTCGTCTGAAGTTCACATATGTGGTCAAGAATAGTCGGCGATCGTAAGACTTGCCAATAGCACACCGGTATCCTTAACCGCAATATTATTATCATAGAGCGAAGGTCCTTAAACAACTTCCATCCGTGAAGTCCCGAAATGAGGCTAGCTAAGCGAGATGTATGCTTTAGCATCAATGCCTTACGACATTAGCTTTACCCGGATGATATTGGATTGTGCAATCGTAGTCTTTAAGAAATTCAATCCACCGTCGTTGCCTCATGTTCAAATCTTTCTGTGTGAACAAATACTTAAGGCTTTTATGGTGGTAAAGATCTCAAAGACTTCACCATACTGTGTGCCGCCAAATTTTGAGCGCAAACACAACTGCTAACTCTAAGTCATGTGTCGGATAGTTTCTTTCATGCTCTTTCAACTGTCTTGAGCCGTGGGCACCAACCTTGCTGTGATGGTTCAACACGCAACCCAAACCACCATAAGATGCATCACTATATACAGCAAACGCTCCACTGCCTGACGGAATAGTCAACAGTGGAGCGGAAGTAAGCCGTCTCTTAAGTTCTTGGAAGCTCTCCTCACATTCGTTAGTCCACTCAAATTTGGTATTCTTTCTTGTCAATCTGTAAGTGGTCCCGAAATCTTGGAGAATCCTTCCACAAAGCGTCAGAGTATCCGCCAAGCCAAGAAAACTACGGATTTCCACGGTCTTGGGTTGTTCCCAATCCAACACCGCTTCAACTTTAGTCGGGTCAACGGTCACACCGACTTGATACTATGTGACCAAGGAAACTCACTTGTTCCAACCAAAACTCACATTTAGAGTTTGGCATACAACTTGTGCTCACGAAGGGTTTGCAAGGCAATGCGCAGATGATGTTCGTGTTCTTCTTTAGTCTTTGAATAAATGAGGATATCATCTACAAACACCACTACGCGTGTCGAGATATTGTTTGAACACTCGATTCATAAGGTCCATAAATGATCTTTGGCGCATTCGTCAAGCCAAAGGCATCACTAAGAACTCGTAATGTCCATATCTCGCTCAATGCCGTCTTTGTACGTCTTCGCCTTCACCCTCAAATGGTATCCGGATCTCAAGTCGATCTTTGAAAATATTTTGCCTTGCAATCGATCAAATAGATCGTCGATCCTCGACAACGGATACTTGTTCTTGATCGTGAGCTTGTTCAATCGGCGATAGTCGATGCAAAGTCTCATCGACCGTCCTTCTTTTTAACAAAGGTAGGTGCTCCCAAGGAGACACACTCGGTGGATAAAACCCTTATCCAGCTTCTTGCAACGCTCCTTCAACTCTTTCAATTCAGCTGGAGCCATTCTGTACGGAGCCTTGGACACTGGTTCAGTCCCTGGAGCCAAGTCAATCGCGAAGTCGATCTCCCGGTCAGGTGGCAATCCTGGTAACTCGTCGGGAAATACGTCTTCGAACTCGCGAGCAATAGGGATCTCATTCACAACATTTTTCATCTCCTTCTTCTCTTGCAATGCGAGATATCCATCGCATCCATTCTTCATCATTCTTTCTGCTCGTGGAGATGATCGGTGCTACTTGTCCCTTTTCTCCGACAAAACGAAATGACTTCTGCTTTGGAGGACGGAAAGTAACCACCTTCCGTAGGCAATCGACGCTTGCGTGATAAGCGGATAGCCAATTCATGCCCAAAAGCACATCAAGTCCTCGCATCTTCAGTAAAATGAGGTCGGTGACCGTGTCTCGTCCTCCACTTTGCACGTGACCGGCCGCAACACGTGTCTGTCACGGCGCTACCCGTAGGAATGGTCACGTCAAGTGTGAACTCCAAATCCTCCGGTATGATCTTTAACTTCCTTGCGAATTTAGGAGTTATATGCAGTGAGTAGACACAGGTCTATTAGAACTCGTGCATCACAACGATCACCGTCGTTCTCACGATAAACTTGCGGCGTACCTATCGGCATATACATGACTACATTCGGACATATACCGCATGCTATGTACACTCATATGCTAGTATGCACCTATATCTTTCTACAATGTACTTTCTTCTTTAAGAAAATAATAATTGAATTTAATCATAATGAAGTGCAATTGTACCTTGGATCACGCTCGTGCTCACGCGAAGCGTCCTCGTGAGAGATAGCAAAAGCACGCCCCGACAGCATGTCGACTGTGCGCCCGATCAGAGGAGTATGAAACGGAGCCCTCTTTTCTCATGTCCTGGCACTCCAATCATGTGGCCAACCTTTCCACATTTGAAGCATCCACCTATCTCTCTGCACTCGAGGTCTGTGTGACTTTCCGCATCGAGCACACTTCATCTGTAAGCTGGAAGGTGCAGCTCGAGAAGGTCCTTGAGTAACTGATGCCCCAGACATTTGAGTCTGAGCAGGGCCCTCTCTTCTAAATGGTCTCATCGGGGCAGATGTGTTAGACCTTCGGAAATTTGAATATGCTGGCCTAGACACTTGAGCGCAGACATCCTCGGCTTTTATTCCCGGTAGTCATACTCTTGCTCCTCCCGACGTTGGCTTCCCTTTCCAATCTTTTCTTTTATTTATATCCTTTCGCCACTATCGCCTTCCCCATCACCTCTGCGTAAGTCTCAAGCTCAAAGATAGATACCCTTTCTTGAATCGGGTCGAGGCCTTCTTCAAACCTTCCGCCTTCATTTCTTCCGTCGCAACTAACTCGGTGCAAACCTTGACAACCTTACAAACTCATTACGTACTCACGCTTACGGTCATACTTCCTTGGACTAGGTTAGCAAAGTCCTTCTTCAACTGATTTTGGACTTGCTTTGGAAAGTACTCCTTGTTAAACGCCGACTAAAACGATTCCGGGTCCATGGTGTGTGGACCCTCGACCTCTCTTTTTCTCAAAACGGCCTCCACCATGCATCAAGATCTCCTTCCAATCGAAAGATGCCCACCCCACCTTCTCACGTTCTGGGCTCTGCAACCTTTCAAGTAATTTCTCTATTTGTTTGATCCACTTCTCCGCCTCAAGCGGATCCGTCTGCCCGTGGAAAACAGGAGGTCTCAATCTCCTAAAATCCACAAATGATGAAGGTAGCAGTGCAGGTGGTGGCGGTGGTGGCTGATGCTGCTGATTGTTATTTGCAGCAAGCAACGCCGTCTGCTGCTCTAGGGCGCTTGCTATCGACTCCATCACCTTAGTGAGTTTATCTGAAGGCTCTTCTCCACTTCTCTCTTCTGTGACTGGAAGTGGTCTAGATCCCCTCCCGGATCCTGATGGGATATCTTCATTACGACTTGCCGTATGTCTACCACTTGGTCGACCCCTTCCACGGTGTACCATTTAATTCTGTTACAATGAAACAAGAGTCACATTAACAGAAGGACCCTTACACACGAAAACTACTCAAACTAAAAAGGCCAAGACTTGTCGAACGCTTCTAAAGCCACGCTCTGATACCAACTGTGACAGCCCAAATTTCGGCGCCCCGAAACCCGTGCCGTCGGTGGTGGATCGCGCTAAGGCCGAAAGTAATTGTATCACATTGCGTCCCACAAAGTTGCACAGCGGAATGCTAAGCGGAACCACACTGACGAAACTTACATCAAAAGACATATTTCTATCATTTATACCCCAAAAGACGGTTCTAATCCCCTAGAGATGGAAAAGAACCGTTTGGAACCACCGTAAGGACCCATCCTTCAAACATGGTTCCTCCAAAAGAATATCCAAAAAAAATGTAATTAGTATACTTTTACAACTTAAAAAGCTCTCAAAACATGGATCTAAGGTCTAAGGCGGACCTACTCCGGTTGGGCACAAAGGAAGCAATTCTCGGATTCGCTCCTCTAGATCCTCGCTTGGGTCAAAGTCGATCCACGCCCTCGGGTAACTCAGCAACTCCTTCTCCGAACTCAAATATTAGTGAAGGAATGAGCTTCATCCAAGCTCACAGGTAAAACTTATAGCATGCTTATCGAACATCAAATACGTATATCATGGCATGACAAAGCGAAAGCGAAACGAAATATATCCAAAGTGATCTCATAGTTTTACACGTACATATGAATTCATGTTCATGCACACATATCATCGATGAAAAGAAAACTTAAAGTGCTTTACTTAAAGTAATAGAATGAGGAACTATAGCCTCAAGCCCCGATGGAATACCCACCATCGTCACTCACATGAGTCATATTCACACATATTCAAGGTCCCATAGAGTTGGACACTTGCGGACGAATCACCCGTTAAGCGGTAGGGATCACATATCACACAAAGCATACGAACGTATCACACATACATCTGACGTATCACACAAAGGGTGTCTGGATTGGCCGTCACATATATCGATCACGGATATCCCGCGTCGGGTATTCACATAACCTCAAATCGTAAGTGCGTACATATAGCTTATCGCCGTGTGTTTGTGATAACTATACATTAGATGAAAACTACTTTGAAACCAAAACTCACACATGCTCATATCACAACACTCTCGAAATCTCATATCTTGCACATGACGTCATATCGAACATATCATAACGGAGGTCACATACTCGAAGCATATACGGAAACATATGTCAAGACTTATGCGGAATTCATATATCAAAACATAACGAAAGCACGGTCAAAACATATCCGAAAATCATATGTCGAAGCAAATACGGAAGTCATATCGAACAAGAGACATATCATGACACAGCATACATATCGTCAAAACAATGCACATGATAGATGGTTTTCCCTACCTCACGAAGTAATTCCTTGCATGCTCATCCTTCACGAAGGTTGGTTCGTTCCACACACGTAACCTCACCTAAACAAGGCACACTCATTCATTAGAATGATGTACAACCCACTGTGGAAAGTCCCCACAGTTTCCATCAAAAGCAGACTCAACCCGTAAAAAGCAGATTTGATCGGTCGAATCCGAATTGAACTAAGCGTTTTAAACGGCCGAAAATGAATTGACCGTCGAAATAAATTTCGAATTCGAATTCTACAAGGCAATTTTGCATTTTAAATTCGATCGGTCGAATTAAAATTGACCGTCAATTTCTCAAAGTCCAAAATCACCTTCTTTATATAGAGTTCGATCGGTCGAAACTAAATTCGACCGGGTAATTTCACTTAAGTCAAAAGCCCTTTTGTGGCTATTTCGATCGGTCGAAATGAATTTCAAAATTGCCTGATTCTTCTTCGTAATGAGGGTTTCTCACCGGGTCCAACCCACTTGAAAACTCAACTTCTTCTCATCATTTCAACCGATTCTACTACTTTTAGCTTGTTGAAAGCCATCTATAATGTATTAAAGTTCCTTACCTAGGTTTGAGCGAGATCTCCTCCTCTAGCTCAAGAACAGCCTAGGGTTCCATGGAGTTGTTTGCGACTTGGTGGATCCTTGCTCGATTAGCTCTTCCCTTGACAAATGGATCGATCTCGGCAGCTCACTCGTAGCATTGAATAACCCTAGGTTTGTCTCTCTCTCTTCTTGACTCTCTTCCCTTTTGCAGTAAATAGAAATAAATGCCCTAGGTTTCTATTTATACTACTTTCTCTCTTGACTGGGTGTGAAACAGATACACCACAGTCCAGTGTACATGAGCATCAAGCTCTTACACCGGGTCTAGTTATCATCGATCAAGTTCATTGAATTTGATCTATAGACATTACATCATTGTAAGGAGGCATCCTCGGCTCATGACCCATCGGCACATGTACCGAAGTGTACGGATCAAGGCTATGCAAAGTCGGGATGTTACAAATGATAAGTAGATGGTTGAATGGTTATGGATAGCATGAATACTTCTAGACTTGTCTTATTTAGTCAAGATTATTTTATTAATAAATGTCGTAAGCATGGTATAGTCGATATATTTCTCATATGATCTAATTACCTTGAAATATCATACTATGAGAATTTGTAAAGCATGTTGGATAATTTTCCAAAAGAAACAGGTATGAATGACTGTAGAAATGATTAATATCATAAAGATGATTATGATATGATCCCCATTGGGCCGCATGGTAGTATTGGATGAACGGATCAATATGTGTACTTCCGTAATACGAAGTGGACCCGTCAAACCGGATCGGCACGGTTGACAACGGGATTGATGAAAGTATGGAACCCTCCTTGTGACTGGTATCCATGATGAATGATGAATGATGATATGAATGCAAATACACTTGGATCGGTGCTATTAATTAACAACTGTACAATATATGAAGTACAATTGTAAACTAAGTTATTTTTCTTATTTATATTGATCATTGGATGGTATAATTGATATTATTTCTATTGATATGAAATTCTCAATTTGGAGCTGATAAAAATTGACAAAAGAGTTATATTATTTATTGGGGGTTACTTGTTGAGTTTTATCTAACCCCCGTTGCTATTTAAATTTCAAAGATCGGACCTCGTGGTTCAGAAGCTGCATTTCAGGAGGAGACCCTCGAAGACTTGTTGGTTTAGCCTTGGTTAGGAAGTGTTTAAACGTTATAATTGAAAATAATTGTAATTTGAATTTTATTAATGAGAATGGACCGTTATGTTTCCTTTATTTGAATTTTTATTATTGAATGCGTTCATGTGCCGAAATGGATCATGTATCGGATTTCGGGGCGTAACAATTTGGTATCAAAGCTCAAGTTTAGCAAAACCTTAGGTTGTGGCCCCATAGGTTAGAAATAAATAAAATATTACCTATAGAAATTGAATTGGGCATTTCCCTGGTTATCATGAAATGGTGAGAATGCGTCATACTGCTAGGAAATCTTGTGTTAGACATCCACGTACACCGTTTCAAGAATAGAATGATGTTAGTTACCCATCTTCTTCTGAGTCCTCTAACGAGCCTTTCTATACACCAGGACTCGTAGAAGTGATAGAAATTTTTGACGATTATTACATTGAGGTTTACACACCGTCTGAATACATCATATTATCTGATGATGATGTTGTAGAGGGCGGGTTGGAACCGATGGAAGAGGAAGAAGCATTTGATCACAACCTGGAGGAACTATCTACTTCTTCTGAGAATGAAGAACAAAATGAAGTCGATTCCTCTTCGGATTATGAACCTAAGGAAATAGAGAATCATGACCTAGTCGAGCCTGAGATAAGAGATATCTCAGACGATGAATAGATTAGTAATATCTAGAATAAATTAAGTCGAAGTTTAAGTTGCCATTTGTTTTTCAATAATCCATGTTATACGTAATTGCTCTTCGATAAATAAATTGGATACAAATTTTATGTAGTTTTACAACCTTTTGATTGCAATTAGTAATTACTGTGCCATTTTATTTTTATTAGATGGCTGAAGAGAATGTTACTCTACCTATTACAACACCAGCCACTGACTCGGCTAATGTCGAGAAAGTATTGGAAGGAATGCAAGCAGTTCTGGCAACCATGGCCCAGAAAGGAATAAATTTTGCATCCTCTGACTACTTCGTTGGAGCAGGACTCGAAAGACTAAAGAAGATGAACCCCCCGATATTTAGGGGATTAACCAATCCGTTAGAAGCCGAGCAATGGATTGAAGATATTGAAAATATCTTTTTAGCAATGAAATGTACTGAAGAGATGAAGGCTACCTACGTTGTTTTCTTGCTGGCTGGGGAAGCCAAGGGATGGTGGAAGATGATGCTGAGATCTCAGGTGGAGAAGGACAAGGTGATATTGTGGGAGTAGTTTACTAAACTATTCTTCGAGAAGTACTTTCCAAATCATATTCAACAAAGGAAGGAAAGCGAATATCTTATGTTGAAGCAGGAAAATCTGAGTGTCGCTGATTATGAAGCTAAGTTTGTGAACTTAGAAAGATTTTATCGACACACTCTATCTGATGCAGAAAGAGCAGAATGGTTTAACGAGGGTCTCAGGTCCAATATTTGTACTCGTATTTCTACGTTCTTTTCAGAGAATTACGCTTTGTCAGTTCGACGAGCCTTGAAGGCAGAAGAAGATTGCTAGGACCTCCGCGAATTCCATGTGAAGAAAAGGGAGTCATCAAGCACTAATGGTAAGGCACCAGTTACGCCCAACAAATAACTTTAAACGACCGCAATTCGAAGTATCGCAGGCCGTTGCTCTTTCTAGTCCCTCATGCACAATTGTGGAAGGCAGCATGGTACCACGCCCTGCAGATTGAGGAATGCAACTTGTTTCAATTGTGGAGAGTCGGGGCATGTGACTCGAACATGTTCTAAACCAAAGAAGACACGCAATGGGTGTGGAAAAGTGGGACATATACAGAAATATTACGGGGTGACGAGGAACGCTCAACCAATTCGACAGTAGTACCCGCACCAGTAGTCGTACTCTCAGCAGCAGCAGTACTCACAACAACAACAACGGCAACAACAGTTGGTGCAGTACCAACCGTGCCAAGGAAATCAACAGGCCACTCAACAGCGATTCACTCCGCAGCAACATCCAAACGTTCGAGGACAAGTGTTCGCCTTAACTCAGAAAGAGGCAGAAACCTCGAAAAACTTTATTCAAGGTACCTTAACCATTTATGAGAAAATTGCTAAAGTCTTGTTTGATTCTGGTTCAAGTTTTACTTCACCAGCCTTTGCTAAACATTTGAAAACTGTTCCACAACAATTTGATTTTTCACTCTCTGTATACACACCACTTGGGAATTCATTAGTTACCAACACGATATATAGGGAGTATACAGTTAACTTAAAAGGTAAAAACCTGCCAGTCAACTTAATTCTGCTTGATATGTCAGACTTTGATGTCATCTTAGGTATGGATTGGCTCTCTGCTTATGCCACTATCGATTGCTTTAGAAAACGAGTCAGTTTTTGTATTAAGGGTGGGTCAACCCAGATTCTCTTTCCAAGGAAACGTTATGAATTCGAAATTTCCTGTAATTTTCGCCATCAAGGCACGAAGATTTCTTAATAAAGGTTGTCAGGGTTTTTTAGCTTATGTGTTGAGTGAAGAAATGAAGAAAGAGTCCAAAATTTCTAGTATTCTCATTATTTCTAAGTTTCCCGACGTCTTTCCTGATGATCTGTCGGGGTTACCTCCCTCTCGCGAGATTGATTTCACTATCGATTTACCATCGGAAGCAGCTCCAATCTCGAAGGCTCCATATCGCATGGCACCAACAGAATTGCAAGAATTGAAGAAACAATTAGAAGAATTATTAGAGAAGGGTTTTATCCGACCAAGTGTTTCACCTTGGGACGCTCCTGTTCTGTTCGTGAAGAAGAAAGATGGGACTATGCGGATGTGCATTGACGTCAATTGAACAAAGTTACTGTTATGACAAAGATATAGCAAAATCTGCTTTTCGATCAACTACAAGGCTCTTCAGTTTTTTCAAAGATTGACCTGAGATAGAGTTATCACCAGTTGAGAATCAACGACAAAGATATAGCAAAATCTGCTTTTCGAATGCGCTATGGACATTACGAGTTTTTAGTAATGCCTTTTGGTCTAACAAACACCCCAACAACATTCATGGATTTGATGAATAGAGTTTTCAAACCTTTCTTAGATAAATTCGTCATTGTGTTTATTGACGGTATATTGGTCTACTCAAAGAATCGGGAGGAACATGAGGAGCATCTGAAGAAAGTTCTGGAGACGTTGTGAGAGCATAATCTTTACGGGAAGCTGAGTAAATGCGACTTCTAGTTAGATAAGGTCTCATTCTTAGGTCACGTCATTTCTGAAGGAGTATCTGTCTACCCAACCAAGATTGAAGCCGTCGTAAATTAGGAGAAGTTGTAGAATGGAATAAACATAAGATGTTTCTTAGGGCTGGCAGTGTACTACCGACGATTTGTGAAGGATTTCTCAAGGATAGCACTTCCAATGACTAAACTCACTAGAAAAGGTGCCAAGTTCATTTGGACGGACGAATGCGAACAAAGTTTTCAAGAATTAAAGAAACGGTTGACATCAGCACCAATCTTAGCAATTCCATCAGGAAGCGGCGGATTTCAAGTTTGCAGCGATGCATCAGGAAGAGGTTTAGGCTGTGTACTTATGCAGTACAAGAAGGTCATTGCCTACGCTTCAAGACAGCTGAAGCCTCATGAACAAAACTACCCAGTTCACGATCTGGAGCTTGCAGCGGTTATCTTTGCCTTAAAGGCATTACTTGTACGGAGAGAAGTTCGAAATATTCACCGATCACAAGAGTTTAAAATACCTCTTTACACAAAAGGAATTGAACATGCGCCAACGACGATGGATGGAGTTTCTAAAAGATTAAGACTAACTATTCTGTATCATCCCAGCAAGGTGAACGTAGTACAGATGCATTGAGTCAAAAATCCTCAGGGACACTCGCCACACTCATGGTCAACAAGTGGAGACTGCATGAAGATTTTTGGAATTTGGGAGCAACCATTCGAGAGGAAGGATCGAAGTTCTTTTGTGCTAATCTAAGCATTCAATCGACCATCGTAGAGAAGATAAAAGAAAATCAAGCAATTGACCCTCAGATGATAGAGCTGATGGATGACGTAAAATATGGAGAAAAGACAATTCAGAATATGTGCGGATGGTTCGTTGCGATATCGAGATCGGTTATGCGTACCAAGCAATCCAAAGCTAAAGAAGGAACTATTGGATGAAGCTCACAATCTCGATATACGGTACATCCGGGAAGTACGAAAATGTACCAGGACTTAAAACAACATTTTTGGTCGAACAACATGAAGAGAGACATTGCTGAATATGTATCAAGATGTTTATCCTGTCAGCAAATTCAAGTCGAAAATAAGAAGCCAGCAGGAATGTTACAACCTTTGCCAATACCGGAGTGGAAATGGGAGCGGATCAACATGGACTACTTCACTAGGCTGCCAAGAACAAAGCGCGGTCACGATTCGATTTGGGTAATAGTAGATGGACTTACTAAAAGCGGGCACTTCTAACCAGTTAAGATTACCCAAATATTGGAAAGTCTCGCGAAGGTATATATTCAGGAGATTGTTGTTAGGATGTTTTAGATGCTTGCTGCTAACTTTATTGGAAACAGTGATAAGAATGTGTTAGTGAAACTGAATCAGAGGTGAATTGAAAACTACAGAGCAGCAAGTCTAAAAATACACAGACCTGTAAGATACAGGGCCTGTTGTAGCAAATTTTAATAAGTAAGAGTTTGTCCCACAGGGAAAATTGATCTAAAGCTCTAAGAGAGCTATCTTTAGTAGGCCCTCCAGATCTGACTACAGATCTGACAATCCTAAATGGAAGGGAATTTAAGGTCACTATTGTATAAATCCTAAGGTAACCTAATGCCTAAACTATAGAAATGGTTGAGAAGAATGATGGAGTGTGAGAAAATAAATATAAAAGGGTGAGAAGTAAGCTATTAGGTATAGATCTGATGGGTTTTATAACTCAGATTCAGATCTGCTGCTATAGAAATCCTGTCCAATGGCTACATTTTCACCAAAGAGGAGAAAGGATCCAACTCACCCTTGTGCCATGATCCAATACCTTATGGCTATAACCTGTCCACTTAAATGGTCACAGACTATCCAATAGGGGAACCACAGTTCAGAGATGGGTCAGAACAAGTTTATCATTGTAGGCACTACTTCTTCCAGGCTACCAGCTCAAGAATCCATAGGAACCTCAACCTCTAAAGTTCTGTGTGTGGGGCTAGGACTATAACTTGTCCACTTAAATGGTCACAGACTATCCACAGAGGTTATCCTCCTCACAGAGGTCTAAGACATAACAAGTAGATTACTGCCACCACCATGTTCACAAGGCTACCAGCTCAAGCTCCCATGGGGATTCAAATGTAGTGGATCATGTGGTGGGGCATAGGCCTGCAATGTGCCTAACCTGGATACACAGGTCACTTGGATCTGAATAAATCCTTAAAAACAATCCTCCATTGCTTACAATACAATTTAGCAATGGAGGATCTCAAGGCTGCAGCCTTGTACAGAACAATCCTCAAACTTCAATCTCATACATGCATATGATCTTATTATAAAACTCTATTAAAACTATTCCAAATAAACATACAAAGACATAGCCAGCAAGTGCTAGACTATGGAGAGAAGAAAAAGGGAAAAAGAAGCTGCCTAAACCCTAACCTTAGCCTACTAAAACTCTACAGTTGATTCAAGAAGATAGAAGTCAGAAGTCCTCTAAACCTAAACTAGGCTTAGGCTTATATAGCAGTCAGCTGTAAGAGCATTAAGGTTAGGAAAACCCTAATTTTATCAATGCAATCATGGCCCATTTCTGTTCCTTGGATGCCTCGGGGTATGTGCACGGAGATTGGAGCATTAGAGTGCATGCCCTAGTTGCTGAAAGTTCCCAGATTACCCCTACAAAAGTGGGGGAAAGTTAAGATCTCGAGCCTCGCTAGGTAGCAAGAGTTTCCAGGTCACGAGATAGAGTTGTCGTCACGGGATTGAATTGACTTGAAGCGCTTGCAGTCATGGGATTGATACTTTGGTCATCGCGGGAATGCTCTGGTCGTTGGGGGATTGCACTTTCCATTTGAATGGCACGGGAATTGCGCCCGTGGTTCATTCCTTGGAGAATCTCGTAGAGATCCTCGTGAAGAAGCAATGTGCATGGGCCTCTGGATCGCGCGAGCAGTTCCCTGAAGGTTTGTATCCTACGGCCACTGCGCGCAGGAATGCCTGGAGCTCTCTCTACTCAGTGAATCACGCAAAGATTAAAGGCTCCTTTCTTGAGCTGTGCAAGACTGCGCGAGAGCTTCCAACTGAACCTCACGAGAATTATGGGAAATATGCTTTTTACTCTCTTTTGTCATCAATCTGCGCGAGAACAGCGCGACCAATTCGTGTGCTGCCTTTAGAAACCCACGACAACTGCGTGAAGCCTTTTTCTCTGAAACAATTGAACCATGCGATATCTGTGCGAGGCTCACTTCTTAACTTGTTACTATTTTGCTGTGCCTATACTGCAGTCAGTTCTCTGTCTGGGTCTAACTTCCTTTCTCCTGAGGAACTTCTGGGGCAAAAGTAAGCTTCTTGGCATGGTTAGGGCCTTATCTGCAGTTGCTATTTATTACCTACAAAATGGGCTTAACACACATTTATTAAATGACTAAGAATCTTACAGAGATTAAGTTAAGGGGTGAAAAGTGATACTTTTCAGGTCTTAACACACCCCCAAACCTAGTCTTTGCTAGTCCCTTAGCAAAGCTTTAACTAATTAAATGCCACTTTCGTAGGGATCATGGGTACATTTAGCATATGTACCAAGCCTTTTAAACCCCTAGGTGATCCCTAGTGGAGGAGTGAAGTCTCCTGAGGGTTTCCAGTGAAGATACCCACAAACTTCACCATTAGAACAGTTAAGTATAGTGCAGTTATGACAACACAGATTTCAATGTATAAAGCTTCATTCCACACCCATTCTTTAACATTTAGAGGAAACTGCAGCAGTAATGCGGGCCATTCAAACTCAAAATTAGCATGTGTTTGCATTACCATAATTCATTTTATATTAGAAATTCAATGTGTAAAAATCAGTACCAAGCTTGCCTTAAATTCAAAAATTAGGTTGGATACAACCACAATGAGGTAAAAATTCAGACCCAATTCTCATCAGGGCTATCTCTCAACATTGATAATCTAAGGGTGTTCACATTCAAAACAGCTTAAGAGCAGTTACAGATCTCAAATAGGCCTGCAAGCATGAGCATAGGCAAAGCTTCTAATTTCTGACATCCTCATAACTTTTCACTATAGATTGGACAACTCCTCATCTCCATATGACAGCTCATTTCACTTTGGATCTACAAGGTCTTTTTGAATGGGTTGTAATGTGGCTTATGAGTGAGGGATATAGAGAATCAAGGGGTAAAAAGGGAATCAAAATTAAGAAATCAGTAAGGTAAGGAGTGATTCATGACTTCACAACCTTCATTTCAGCAAAACTTCATCTTACTTAATATAATCCAGAATCAAAGTGGCCAGCTTCTCCTCTTCTTTTCAATTTTCAGATGATATTCTTCTCTAGACTTCTCTTTCTTTTTCTCTTTTTATTTTTATTCAATATTTTTATAATTTTTATGATGAACTACCACACAAATACCATTGATACACTGCTGTTCATAAGTTGCTTTTCTTCACCTTCCACAGAATGTTGGACCACTCTCACTATCTTTAACTCCTCCTTTACCTTCTAAATTCTCAGAGTGAGGAGGTTAAGTCAGGTCATGAGGTTAAGGTGCAAGTACTCTGGTGTTTGTCAAAGAAAAGTAAGATTTTTAAGGCTCAACTAGTATATGCGAAAGGGCAGTTTTAAAAGGTTGGATTTTCAGGCTCAAACTGTCCAAATGAATGCCTTAGATCATTTCCTTAGTGTCATGAGTGCTGTCAACCAGTTTTGATTTGGAGGTGCCTAACTTTTAGTAAAAAGTGCTAAGTCAATCAAACCTTAGAGTAGAAAAATCTCAAAAACACTCTTCAACAGAAATTGATGGGCCCAAATCTCACTAGATATAGTCTTCTTTTTAACTCATGAAGTGTATTTTCACCTTTTTTTCTCCTCTTAGGTTTACTAGGTTCTAATTTAGCATTTCTAATGTTAGCTTCATGGTGGTGTCAAGATTTTAATAGTTTCAGTTTCGAAATGCCTGTAAAAATATTTTAATTTTTTACAAATTTCCTCATTGCAGGAAGTTAGGTGGAAATTGACTTTATTCATCTCAATTACACCACCATTACTATACTAAAGTTAACTATTCTATTGGCAGACCTACCCTTCCATACCCTCAAACCATGAGGAGCAGTGTCCTCACTGGTTCAAAGGTGAGAAAGTGCAGGGTAATAGTCTGGAATAAAAAAAGTAAACACACACAGATCAAATACACAAAGCAAAATACAAAAAGAATTCTATTAATTTAGAAAGAAATGTACAACTGTAATTAAAATAACAAGAAAAAAAAAATAGAAAGGAAAGAAAAGCCTAAGTACAATCTATTTTAAGAGGAGGACTCGGAATCTGAATTTGTGAACTAGTCCTAACCCATCTGTTTTGCATGTTTCCTCATTTCAGTTTTGCTCTCAGAACTGGGCTTGGACTTGGTTCTATCTGAGGGAGCTTTAGTATTTTTTTTTTTGGCTTTCTTCTCAGTTGGGCTCTTTTTCTTTTGCTGCCTTGGTTGCTTTGGTTGTGGTGATTTCTTCATGGTTGGAGCATTTGGTGCCCTCACCCTCATTTTTCTGATTTTAAGTTCATGAGGGATCATAGAGGATTTTCCTTTGTCTTGCTCAATGGGGGCTATTGGGGACTTCCCTTTGTCAGGATGGCCATGTGATTGTGCCTCCTCAGACTGGGCAGCTGGCTCTTTGCCTATTTTGATAGAGGCTGCTGTGGAAGTAGTCCTCTTAGCAGTGACTTTCCTCTGTTAAGGATAAGTTTGCTCAGTAGGGGGTGCAGAAGGGGTTTTGGTTGGTGGAGGCTGCTCAGTAAGAGGTGCAGCAGGAGGTTGAGTAGGTTTAGGCTCAGGTTCTGGCATGAGTACAAAGAGTGGGTGAAATCCGCACTTGACGGCGTGATCAATCTGATTCAAAGAGGCTATCTGGATTTGGGCTTTCAGGAGGTCAGTTTCATGGATTTCCTTTTAGAGTCGGAAGATCTCCTAGGCATTGTTGAGTCTCTTTTCAAACATCCTAGCCTTCGCCCTCTCTACATTGGTATTTGCTTTCTCCAGCTCTAGATTCATCGGATGATAAGCTGCCATAGTTTTTGCCTTCTCATAGGCCTCCAAGATGTTGGTCCACCCAAGGGAAATATCCAGTAGTTATTTTCTGTGGGCTTCCTCAACTTCAGAAATCTTCTGCAGCAGAGGGGTCTTAATGGATTGCCTAAGTTGGGCCATGTCCCTCAGAACATCCCTCCTAAGGTAGGGATTGTCCCTCATGGCATGAAGGGTGGTGAGGTAGAGAGGGATGTAAAAGGAGTGTTTGGGTGCGATAGAAAGAGAAAAAGTGGAAGGAGCAAAATATGATTGGTCCTGGGTGGGAGAAGTGGGGATATCAGCGGGTAAGTCTAGTTGTTGGGGGAGGGTAACAGGTTCTGGGTCTGTTTGGGTGGATTTGTCAGTGAATGTTGGAGGGGGTAGGATAAGAGGTGGGATTGAAGGCATGAGGGGGAAAGAAAATGAGATAGGCTCACTAGGAGTAGGGGGTGATGGGGGAGAGAAAAAGGAAATGGTGAAAGGTATGAAAGAGAATGGTTGGGTTGTAGAGTCAGGGCTAGGAGGGGAAACGGCCAGGGGGGTTTGAGTGGATTGTTGAGGGATGGGTGGGTTAGTCAATGTCTAAAGTGTGGATTTGATGGATGTGAGTTCAGTTTGCATCTGGTCCTGTGTGTGTGTTGTGGTGGATAGTTGGGATTGGATGTCTTGGATGAGGGAGAGGATGAGTGTCAGTGTGTCTGGATTGGGGGGTCAAGATTGTGTAGAAGATGAAACAGGTTGAAAAGGGAAGGGGCATGATGGAAAGTGGAGGGAGGAGGAGATTGGAGTTCTGGTGAGTGATGTTGTGATGTAGTTGTTGGGGAGTCCGGGAGGGGGGTGTAGTGGGTGGGCATGGTGTCAAGGAAACTAGCCAAAAAGGCTTGGAATCTTGTGATTGTGTTAAGGTTGAGGTCTATATCTGTGAATGGGGATGTAGTAGGCATGGCTGGAGTGGTGTCTTGGTCAATGTAAGGTGTGCCAGTTGAGATAAAAGGGAATGTGGGTGGTGTCTGGGAGATGGTGGGTGTTAGGTCAGTGGTTCTCCTTTTTTTGTAGGAGATCAGTGGAGGGCTGTCTGGGTTTTGTGAAGATGATGGGGGTATTGGGGCTATGTATTGAGGTAGGGTAGGGGATGGTGAGGGGCTGACATGGGGGGTGGTGTCCTCCCATGTACCAATCACAGGAGAAATGGGTGTAGGCATGAATAATTAAGACAGAGGAGGGTGAGAGAGAGATGGAGTCGGGGTAGGGGATGTTGTCAGGATAGGGAATCCTGGAGTAAAAGGTGGGGGGGGATGTGGGGGCTGCTGTAGTAGTGGTGGTGACAGGCTTTGAAATCTCCTCTGTAGTAATAGGGGTGGGCCTTGTAACAGCTGCCTCTTCTGTTTGCTTGGGAGGGGCCTGAGCCTCAACTTTCTTCTTCTTCTGGGTCTCCATCAGGCTCCTGCTGATTCTCCATTACCTCTTGGCAAATATTATAGGGGCAAGGGTGGTAGTCTCCTCTCCTTTTGCTATCTTGTACCCCCCCTTTAGAAGCAGTTTGGTGATGACTCTGGCATAGGAGAGTGTGTGTAGCTTCTTGTTCTGCCTTAATTTCTCCATCGGATCCTTCATTGCTTCAAAAATTAACTAGGCGGCATGGAAGCCATGGCTCAGAGAGAGCGAGTAAACAACATCAGCAATAGGAGCTCTCCTCTCCTGCTGATGGCCTGAGCAGTAGATGTTCTTTCTCAGGACCTGGTCAATGAAAAGGAGTCCAAGCTCCAACTCACTTCTTCTGATAGAATCTCCTAAGGCCTTTAATCCTCTAGTCAGAGCCCTTGCAATTATACCAATTGAGGCACTTAGGGGAGGGCCATATCCACAGCTAGTGTCAAATGCGGCTGGGATGCCCAATACCTCTGCAATCAGCTTGGGGCTAACTAACATTTAGAAATCATCAATCAACACAAGGAAACCTGCTTGTCCATCTTTGTCCTTGGTGACCCTGATGTGCTGATAAAAGAGTTGTACTAGCCTAGGGTAGGCTAATGCTGGAATTCCTCTCATCAAGGGTGTCAGGCCAGCCTTACTTATAAATTGAATGGCAGGGGCAGAGAGAGGCTCCTTCTCAAAGAAGGGCAGGTCGAAAGCTATTTCGGGTTCCAAGGGGATTGAAGCCATGAGCTCAGAGGGTGTAGAAAACTCAGGGGTTGGCTCCTCCTCCTCAACCACTTCCTTCCCTTTTTTCGGTGCCTTAGAAGTCTTGGCCTTCTTAGCAGTGGACCCAGCAGGGGCCTTATCCTTGCCCCTTTTCTTTGGTGCACTCTTAGGGGCCATTACAAACTCTACTTTTGAAGATGAAAATGGGGGACTGAGATCTGAGTGCTTACCTTAAAATCGTAGGGTTTGGTTCGATCTGACGCACAGTGCACCACGAGATCTCTGAGCAGAGGGCAACTGATGGGGGTGACGTTAGGAACAATCTGTAGGATCCTGGTGTGAATGATGGATTGTAGAATGGACACTGAAGGAGAGAGGTAGAAGAGCACCGGAAGCTAGGGTTTTGCTGGATGAAGAAGGAAGAGAGTACTGGAAAGGGAGACAAGCGCGGGGTTAAAATACTTGTCGCTAAGGTTGGCGCGCTTTGGAACATATCCTGTCACGGGATGGGAAATGAAACTTAGCGACGGTGTAATCGCCACTTGGATTGCGCGAGAGGCTCCTAGGGTTCACTATGGATCGCGCGACAGCTAGTGAAGAATTCTATTTGAATTGCGCGAGAGGCTCTCAGGTTTCCTTTTGAATCTCACGACAACTAGTGAAATGCTCCATTTGGATCGCGCAAGAGGTTCCCAGGTTTACTTTGAATCTCGCGATAGCTATTGAAGGGCTCCGTTTGGATTGCGCGAGAGTCTCCCAGGCAGTGGCGGAACCAAGATTTTCATCTAGGCAGGGCGCAAAATGAATTAGATATAAATTTTGAAGTGCAATTAGCCCAAAAATTGTGTTATAAGGAGATTTAAACCATCCGATCATGTAAATACTAAATAATATATATATGTACTCCCCAAAAATTTTTTGAATTTTCTCAAAATTAACTGAAACGACTCCTATCGAAAACAAAAATTGAGTGATGGGTACTTGGTAGTGATGAAAATGCAGAACTCGGGTTGGATATCTGGTCGACCCGACCAGTTGACAGCCCTATCACCTACCTAATATAGCTGATCCTTCATCTAAACAACAAACCATATCTTCTCCTTCTATTAATAAATTTACTCATCGATTAATAATGATGTAATTTACAAGAGTAATATTAAACATTTAGGCATTACGTCAAACAATTGACGACACTGATTGAAAGCCGCTTGACAATACTTAACGACTTCTGGTTCAAGCATTTCAACAAGCAGGTGATCTGCATATCATCCTTTGCTGAATCCCACTCTACATTATTACCATTCTTTACATTTCCAGTAAAATCATGTAATAAATAGAACAAACTAGCTACTGATCATGACAAGATTAAAATATTTTATAGATTGTGGATAGAGATAGTTTGCAAGTTTAATCAATGGAACACATCTATATGAGAAAAATAATCCCTAAATTGAACTTAAGGAACCCTAACTCTAACATAGCAAACGCAACAGAGAAGATCACAAATCTCATCCGAAAAGCCCCAATCTTTCCAAGTTTCTTCTTTAAAAAGACACTTGATCACAAAAATCCATGATTGAAAAGAAAACAGATGACCTACATAGAGAAATAGTAATATACCAGCAAAATCGGCAACGAGATTTGTCCTCAAAGAGCTCGTCGATTATGGAGAATCAAAGGGAATTGAAGAATGTAGTAGATTTTTAGTCTCTCTTTCTGTTGTTGCATGCAAGTAATATTGGGTGCTCTGGCCGAGTGGAGTGTTAAATATACTAACTACGAGGCGATGGCCCGGTGGGGGTTTTAGAGAGAGAATAGAGAGAGAGTCTAATAGAGAGAGAGAGTCTAACAGGGGGTTTTAGAGAGTGAAAAGAGAGAGAAAAGACAGAGAGAGGACAGAGGGTTGCTTTTTGTTTAGGGAGGGCGACCAGCTAGTGTGTTAAATGGGTATATGAAAAAATATAAATAAAAAAGATTTTTGTTGGGTTTGAGTGGCGCTGCCGCCCGTCAGTACGTGGATGGTTCATCTTGCTCCCGAGCCTCCTTTGGACCCAAATGACATTAAAGTATAAAACAGAGAGCATGTGCTCTTCATTCTGCCATTTCCATTTGTGTTGTGGCTGGTTCCTAGGCATGACTCACCACCATGGGTACCCCCAGACACTTTAAACTCGAACATTTAAGCATAGACAGCAAAAATACTATCCAATTATTGTGCATTCAAGCAAAAATCATTAATTCAAGAGCAGTAATCATCAAACCAAGCATAAAGAGAAACCAGACCAGACAGATTCAGACTTAAGCGAGACCACTAAAATTTCCTCTAAAATTTGAACAAAAGAAAGCAATACAAATCTAACAAACCAAAGTACATATGATACAATATTGACACATCTGTGGATCAGTTTAATGAAGGGTCTCCTTGAAAATGAATGGTGTCAATAGGTTCAAAAGGTTTTTCGAAACAAGGCTTAAGCCTCTGACCATTCACCTTCAAGGTCTTCCCAGACTTGGGATCCTTGATTTCCACAGCACCAGATGGGGAAACATTCATGACAATATAGGGACCTTCCCATCTGGATTTCAGTTTGCCAGGAAAAAATTTAAGTTTGGAGTTAAACAACCAAACCTTATCACCAGCCATGAAGCTCTTTCTCAACAGACCCTTGTCAAAGAAAGCCTTGGACCTTTCCATGTATATCCGGGCATTGGCGTATGCATCCATCCTCAGCTCATCCAGTTCTGACAACTGCAGCAACCTGTGATGACCAATAGAAGTTAGGTCTAGATTTAAATTTTTAATGGCCCAATAGGCCCTGTGTTCTAACTCTACTGGGAGATGGCAAGCCTTGCCATAAACCAGTTTGAATGGAGACATCCCAATGGGAGTCTTATAGGCAGTCCTATAAGCCCACAGTGTATCATTTAGCTTGTCAGCGCAATCTTTTCTGTCAGTCCTCACAGTCTTCTTAAGGATGTGCTTGATCTCCCTATTAGAAATTTCAACTTGTCCACTGGTTTGTGGGTGGTAGGGAGTAGCAATCCTATGAGTGACAGAATATTTCTTGAGCAAGCTCTCAAAATTTCTATTGCAGAAAAGACTACCCCCGTCACTAATAATGGCTCTAAGGGTGCCAAATCTTGAGAAGATATTCTACTTTACAAACTTGAGGATAACCTGATTATCATTGGTTCTTGTGGCAATAGCTTCTACCCATTTTGAAACATAATCCACTGCTACTAAGATGAAATGATAACCATTTGAAGGAGGAAAGGAGCCCATAAAGTCAATACCCCAGACATCAAACAGTTCCACAATAAGGATGGACTGCAAAGACATTGAGTTTCTTTTGGACAGCCCTCCTAATTTCTGACATCTCTCACATGTCCTGCAGTGTGTATTGGCATCTCTGAATAAAGAAGGCCAATATAACCCACACTGCAAGATTTTGTCAGCTATTTTTCTTTCACTAAAGTGACCCCCACAGGTATTTTCATGGCACATGGTCAAAATACTGGGGACATCACTTTCTGAAACATATTTTCGGATGATTTGGTCTGCACAGTACTTGTGTAAGCAAGGTTCCTCCCAAAAAAAGAATTTGACCTATGAGAAAAATAGGTCTTTGTCCATTTTGATCTAATGAGCAGAAATCTTGCCTATAACTAAATAATTTATAATGTGTGCATACCAAGGAACCAAGGATTGGATGGCAAACAATTGCTCATCCGGAAAAACATCATTTGCAAGGTCATCAACACATTTTTCCAACACAATTCTGGACAAGTGGTCCGCCACCACATTTTTCACACCCTTTTTGTCCTTGATTTCAATGTCAAACTCCTGCGATAGGAGTATCCATCTAATCAGCCTGAGCTTAACATCTTTCTTGGACAATAGATATTTCAATGCTGAATGGTATGTGAAGATTACAGTTTTAGACCCAAGTAGATAAGGTCTAAATTTGTCAATAGCAAAAACCACTGCCATAAGCTCTTTCTCAGTTGTGGTGTAATTCAGCTGAGCTTCAGCAAGTGATTTGCTGAGATAGGTAATGACCACTGGCAGCTTATCTTTCCTTTGGCCCAAAACAGTACCTACTGCCAAGTCAGATGCATCACACATCAGCTCAAAGGGGAGTGCATAGTCAGGTGTTTGGAGTACAGGGGCAGAGGTGAGACATATCTTTAAAGTTTTAAAAGCCTTAAGACATTCAGCAGAAAAATTAAATGGCACATCCTGGCAGAGCAGGTGGCACAATGGTTTAGTAATTTTGTTGAAGTCTTTAATGAACCTCCTGTAGAATCCTGCATGTCCAAGGAAAGATCTGTTTTATTTGACTGTTCTTGGAGGGGACAAATTTATAATGAGGTCAATTTTGGCCTTATCTACCTCAACCCCTTCTCTAGAGACTACATGGCCTAACACAATACCTTGTGTTACCATGAAGTGGCTCTTTTCTCAACTTAAGACTAGATTGGTCTCCTCACATCTTTGCAAGACCAGGTGGAGGTGTTGCAGACATTGGCCAAAACTGTCCCCATATATAGAAAAATCATCCATAAAAATTTCCAAGAACTTGTCAATCATATCAGAGAATATGGCATACATACACCTCTGAAAAGTGGCTGGGGCATTACACAGCCCAAAAGACATCCTTCGGTAAGCAAAAATACCAAAAGGGCAAGTAAATATAGTTTTCTCTTGGTCATGAGGGTGCATAGGGATCTGGTTGTACCCTGAGTACCCATCAAGAAAATTGTAAAAAACTTTTCTAACCAACTTATCTAGAATTTGATCTATGAAGGGGAGGAAGTGGTCTTTTCTGGTCTTAGAGTTGAGCTTCCGATAATCTATGCAAACCCTCCAGCCAGTGGTCTCCCTGGTTGGTCTCAGCTCTCCAGACTCAGTTGTAACAACTGTTATGCCAGATTTCTTGGGCACTACTTGGATAGGTGCCACCCATTCAGAATCAGAAATGGGGTAAATTATCCCAGCATCTAGTAATTTAATGATCTCTTTGAGGACCACTTCCTGCATGTGAGGATTCAATTTCCTCTGCATTTTCCTGGACGGTGCTGAGCCCTCCTCTAAATGGATCCTGTGCATACAGATTGATGCATCTATCCCTCCTAGATCCATAATGGTCCAGCCAATTACCTTTTTGTGCTTCCTCAAGACTGTTAGTAATTCTTCCTCTTGCTCATTGGTAAGAGAGGAGATAATTACAGAAATTTTTTCACCTTTCTCAAGGAAGGCATATTTCGATATATTTGAAAGCTTCTTAAGATCCAGATCAGGGGATTGTTGGGTGGATGGCAAGATTGGTGCTTTGCTGGTTTGAGAAAGAGGCAGTAATGTAGGTTTCCAAATGGAATGCTGCACTAAGCCCACAGAAGACCTTAATGTGGTCATGTCTTTTGTCATAACAGTTGGGCTTTTTTCCTCCACCATGTCCCAAACTTTAATTAAACTTTTGACAATATTGCCCCAATCCAGCAGAGTGGGCAATTCTTCTTCAACAACTTCCTCTAGTACATCCACTGTAAAGCTTTCCTTATTGTCTAGCTGATAGTACTTTGCACTGTTGTACACATTAAGTTTAACCTTTAGATGTCCGAAAGTTACCTCCATGATCCCTGACCTGCATTGAATGCATGCATTGGTAGTGGCCAAGAATGGCCTGCCCAAAATAACAGGTATAGGGGTTGTACTCTTGTTGCAGCCCATGTCCAAAATCAGAAAGTTTGTAGGGTAGAAGAACTTGTCCACCCCTACTAAGACATCCTCAACCACTCCCATAGATCTCCTTTCAGACCTATCAGCCATTAATAGCACAATCGGAGTGGGTTTTAGCTCCCCCAAACCTAGCTGCTGATACACACTGTATGGCAGCAGGTTTACACTGGCTCTAAGGTCTAGAAGGGCCCTTCCAATTGTATGGTCTCCAATTATGCAAGGGATAGTGGGTATCCCTGGGTCTTACAACTTTTCTGGCATTGTTATGTTTAATACAGAATTAACTGTATCAGTTGCAAAGACCTTTTTGGACAAATGACCTCTAGCTTTTCTTTTCTGGGTACAAAGGCCTTTCAGATATTTGGCATAGGCTGGGACCTGTCTAAATACATCAAGCAGGAGAAAATTAATTTTTACCTGCTTAAAGGTCTCCATCATTTCCTCCATCTGTGCATTCCCCTTATCAAAAGGAGCAGGGCCACTCAAAGCTTGAGGAAATGGCAACTGAGGTACTGCTGGTTCCTCAGCTGCAAGCCTATGACTAAACTTTTATTTTTTTGTTTTTTTATTTTTTATTTTCTACTGAGGCTCAACCACAGTCTCTTTATTTTTCTCTTGTTGCAGGGTAGCAGGCAACTCTTGGCTCTGTGCTCTAACAAATTCTCTTTCACTTTCATTCAAAAATTCCTTGGAAATGTCCTCTCCTTGTTCCTTTCCCACCTGATTGTCTACCAGCCTGCCAAACCTTAGGGTTGTGATGGCATTAGCTCCCTCAAAACTTGAGGAACCTTCTCCAATCGAATATTGACCTTTAGGGTTGGCCACTGGCTGGCTTGGCAACCTGCCCTCTTCTCTTTTGGCCAAGGCATTGGATATTTGGCCTAGCTGCTCTTCTATTTTCTTTATGCTTTGACTGTGAGAAGTCACAATCTGAGTCAAGATTCCAAGGCTTTGCAATGAGGTCAAAACTTGATCCTCGAAAGAAGCATTTCGGGGCTGAGGTGGGGGGACTACCAATTGATTTTGCTATTGGGGCAGCTACTGATACTGGAAATTTGACCTTGGAGCATATTCCTGGTTAAATTGTTGGTGTGGCCTTTGAGGTAAGGCCAACATCTGTTGTGGGTGCATGTAATTGTCTTGTCTCCACCTAAAATTTGGGTGGTCCCTCTACTGGTAACCAATATTTTGGTGCTGGTATCTAAATGGTTGTTTGTTGTAGCCAACAGATTATTGCTGGCCAAATGATTGAGCAGCAGCAGCTTGTTCCATCACATACTCAGGATATTGCCCTGCAGATGGGCACTCTGCCATTGTGTGTTGTGAAGATTGGCATATCAGACATGCCTCCATCACTTGTGCAGCCAATTTGGGTTGCACCATAGTTAATAGTTTATCAAACGTATCAGAAAGATTGGTCATCTGTATTTTTAGGTCATTATTCCCAGTTACTTCATACATCTTTCCTTTGAAAGTTTCAGCTAGTCCCATTTTAGAAGAAGGCTCTTGAACAGTTCTTGACAAGGAAATCTTTTAGAAAGCATTTTCACTGATGACCTCGAACAAGTCCCATGCCTCATCAGCTATTTTGTGCATGTAAGTTCCACCACAAAAGGCATACCATGTCTCTATTTTTCTCATCAATCCCATTATAGAAGCTCTGGACAAGCTGTCAGTCAGGGATCTTGTGGTGGGGACATTGTTTGAGCATCTCCTTGAATCTGTCCCATGCTTGATTAAAATCCTCAGTTGGAGATTGGGCAGAAGCAAGTATTTCTTTTCTCAACTGGCTGGTTTTTGTCTTTGGGAAGAATTTTGTCAAAAATCTTGTCTGGTGGTCTTTCCAAGAAGTGATGCTGTTGTTTGGGAGAGTAGCTAACTAGGTGCTGGCCCTATCCTTTAGGGAGAAAGGAAAGAGCCTTAATCTAGTGGCTTCTGGTCCCAAACCAGTAATGGAGAATGTAGTGCACAGGGCCAAGAATTGGTCAATGTGCTTGTAGGGGTCTTCCTTGCCGAGCCCATGGAAAGAGAGAAGCATTTGGATGATTGAGGTTTTAATCTCATAGTTTCCCTGGACATCTGGGAATTGAATGCTAAATTGGGAGTTATAATCATCAGGAGCATTCAATTCCTTCAATGTTCTGGGTTGCTCTTCACCCATGACTGTTGTCTCAGTTTCAGTAAGGAGCTCAACTGTGGTGTGTCTGGGCCTTCTTGGTCTTTTGCCCCTTTCTATCTCAGGATTAGGAGGCTTTAATATGGGACTGAGGGATCTCCTTCCTAACATGCACACACACCAACAGCAGGGAAGACTACTTGCAGACACATTGCAATTAATAAAATTACAACTATCCTAATCAACTGATATGAAATTTTCAAAGGAGAAACAAACTGAGTTTTTTAGGGTTGGAGAAGTGCAAACAGAGGTAGCTAGACTCCAAGTGCAGTTCAACTTTCCTCTCTGCTACCGTCCAGATCTGCAAGTAAATCAGCAGTAGCAATTATTCACAAGCACAGCTACCAAAGAAAAAAAAAATTCAAAATCTAGGGTCTACTAATAGATCAAGATTCCCCGAAAGCGGCGCCAAAAACTTGTTAGGATGTTTTAGATGCTTGCTGCTAACTTTATTGGAAACAATAATAAGACTGTGTTAGTGAAATTGAATTAGAGGTGGATTGAAAACTATAGAGCAACAAGTCTAAAAATACATAGACCTACAAAATACAGGGCCTGTTGTAGCAATTTTTAATAAGTAAGAGTTTGTCCCACAGGGAAAATTGATCTAAAGCTCCAAGGGAGCTAACTTTAGTAGGCCCTCCAGATCTGACTACAGATCTGACAATCCTAAATGGAAGGAGATTTAAGGTCACTATTGTCTAAATCCTAAGGTAACCTAATGCCTAAACTACAGAAATGGTTGAGAAGAATGGAGTGTGAGAAAATAAATATAAAATGGTGAGAAGTAAGCTATAAGGTACATATCTGATGGGTTTTATAACTCAGACTCAGATCTGCTGCTATAGAAATCCTGTTCAATGGCTACATTTTCACCAAAGAGGAGAAAGGATCCAACTCACCCCTGTGTCATGATCTAATCCCTTATGGCTATAACCTGTCCACTTAAATGGTCACAGACTATCTAATAGGGGAACCACAGTCCAGAGATGGGTCAGAATAAGTTTATCATTGTAGGCACTACTTCTTCCAGGCTACCTGCTCAAGAATCCATAGGAACCTCAACCTCTAAAGTTCTGTGTGTGGGGCTAGGCCTGCAATGTGCACTAGCCTAGACACACAGGACCAGCAAGAGTTTGAGTACTAGCTTTAGGTCTAGTTGTTTACTGCTTTAGAAAGACAGCAGTGATCCAGTCACAAGCCTACAATCTCTACAGCCAGATCAGATCTATCATCTGATGGTGGGTCTATACTAATACAGGGGAGTCTGTCTCTGCACAATCTCTCACAGGGCTACAAGCACAAGTGCAGAGAAGAAGAATCTGTCTTAGATTTGTGGATTGGCCTCACCCTAGGGCTATAACCTATCCACTTAAATGGTCACAGACTATCCACAGAGGTTATCCTCCTCATAGAGGTCTAAGATAGAACAAGTAGATTACTGCCACAACTATATTCACAAGGCTACCAGTTCAAGCTCCCATGGGGATTCAAATGTAGTGGATCCTGTGGTGGGGTATAGGCTTGCAATGTGCCTAACCTGGACACACAGGTCACTTGGATCTGAATAAATCCTTAAAAATAATCCTCCATTGCTTACAATACAACTTAGCAATGGAGGATCTCAAGGCAGTAGCCTTGTACAGAACAACCCTCAAACTTCAATCCCATACATGCATAAGATTCTATTATAAAACTCTATTAAAACTATTCCAAATAGACATACAAAGGCATAGCCAGCAAGTGCTGGACTATGGAGAGAAGAAAAAGAGAAAAAGAAGCTGCCTAAACCCTAACCTTAGCATACTGGAACTCTACAGCTGATTTAAGAAGATAGAAGTCAGAAGTCCTCTAAACCTAAACTAGGCTTAGGCTTATATAGCAGTCAGTTGTAGGATCATTAGGGTTAGGAAAACCTTAATTTTATTAATGCAATCATGGCCCATTTCTATTTCTTGGATGCCTCGGGGCGTGTGCACGAAGATTGGAGCATTGGAGTACGTGCCCTAGTTGCTGGAAGTTCCCAGATTGCCCCTGCAGAAGTGGGGAGAAGTTAAGATCCCGAGCCTCACTAGGTAGCAAGAGTTTCCAGATCTTATCACGGGATAGAGTTGTTGTCGCGGGATTGAATTGACTTGATGCTCTTGCAGTCGCGGGATTGATACTTTGGTCATCCCGAGAATGCTCTGGTCGTCGCGGGATTGCGCTTTCCATTTGAATGGCGCGGGAATTGCGCCGCAGTTCGTTCCTTGGTGAATCTCGCGAAGAAGCAATGTGCATGGGCCTCTGGATCACGCGAGCAGTTCCCTGAAGGTCTTTATCCCGCGACCACTGCGTGACAGCTGCGCGCAGGAATTCCTGGAGCTCTCTCTCCTCAATGAATCGCGTGAAGATTAAAGGCCCCTTTCTTGAGCTGCACGAGACTATGCGAGAGCTTTCAATTGAACCTCACGAGAACTACACGAAATATGCTTTTTACTCCCTTCTGTCATCAATCTGCGAGCAAGGTATGACCAATTGGTGTCTTTGCCTTCAAAACCGGCAATACAATGCTGAAGCCTTTTTCTGAAACAATTGAACCTGCGACATCTGCCTTGAGGCTCACTTCTTAACTTATTCTTTGCTTTCTTTGTGCCTATCTTCTTTATGCTCCTTTCTCCTGAGGAACTTCTGGGACAAAAGTAAGCTTCTTGGCATGGTTAGGGCCTTATCTGCAGCTACTATTTATTACCTATAAAATGGGCTTAACACACATTTATTAAATGACTAAGGGTCTAACAGAAATTAAGTTAAGGGATGAAAAGTGATACTTTTCAGGTCTTAATATACCCCCAAACCTAATCTTTGCTAGTCCCTTAGCAAAGCTTTAACTAATTAAATGCCACTTTCATAGGGATCACAGGTACATTTAGCATATGTACCAAGCCTTTTAAACCCCTACGTGATCCCTAGTGGAGGAGTGAAGTCTCCTGAGGGTTTTCAGTGAAGACACCCACAAATTTCACCATTAGAACAGTTAAGTATAGTGCAGTTAATGACAACACAGATTTCAATGTATAAAGCTTCATTCCACACCCATTATTTAACATTTAGAGGAAACTGCAATAGTAATGCTGGCCATTCAAACTCAAAATTAGCATGTGTTTACATCACCATCATTCATTTTATATTAGAAATTCAATGTGTAAAAATCAATACCAAGCTTGCCTTAAATTCAAAAATTAGGTTGGATACAATCCCAATGAGGTTAAAATTCATACCCAATTCTTACCAGGGCTATATCTCAACATTAACAATCTGAGGGTGTTCACATTCAAAACAACTCAAGAGCAGTTACAGACCCCAAATGGCCCTGCAAGTATGAGTATAGGCAAAGCTTCTAATTTCTGACATCCTCATGACTTTTCACCATAGATTGGACAATTCCTCATCTCCACATGACAGCTCATTTCACTTGAATCTACAAGGTCTTTTTGAATGGGTTGTAATGTGGCTTATGGGTGAGGGATATAGAGAATCAAGGGGTAAAAAGGGAATCAAAATTAAGAAATCAGCAAGGTAAGGAGTGATTCATGACTTCACAACCTTCATTTTAGCAAAACTTCATCTTACTTGATATATTCCAGAATCAAAGTGGCCAGCTTCTCCTCTTCTTTTTAATTTTCAGATGATATTCTTCTCTAGACTTCTCTTTCTTTTTCTCTTTTTATTTTTATTCAATATTTTTATGATTTTTATGATGAACTGCCACACAAATACCATTGATACACTGCTGTTCATAAGTTGCTTTTCTTCACCTTCCATAGAATGTTGGACCACTCTCACTATCTTTAACTCCTTCTCCTTTGCCTTCTGAATTCTCAGAGTGAGGGTGAGGTTGAGTCAGGTCATGAGGTTAAGGTGCAAGTACTCTGGTGTTTGTCAAAGAAAAGTTGAATTTTTAAGGCTCAACTAGTGTATGCGAAAGGGCAGTTTTAAAAGGTTAGATTTTCAGGCTCAAACTGTCCAAATGAAGGCCTTGGATCATTTCCTTAGTGTCATGAGTGTTGTCAACCAGTTTTGATTTGGAGGTGCCTAACTTCTAGTAAAAAGTGCTGAGTCAATCAAACCTTAGAGCAGAAAAATACCAAAAATACTCTACAACAGAAATTGATGGGCCCAAATCTCACTAGATATAGTCTTCTTTTTAACTCATGAAGTATATTTTCACATTTTTCTCTCCTCTTAGGTTTACTAGGTACTAATTTAACATTTCTAATGTTAGCTTCATGGTGGTGTCAAGATTTTAACATTTTCAGTTTCGAAATGTCTATAAAAATATTTTAATTTTTTACAAATTTCTTCATTGCAGCAAGTTAGGTGGAAATTGACTTTATTCATCTCAGTTACACCACCATTACTGCACTAAAGTTAACTATTCTATTGGCAGACCTACCCTTCCACACCCCCAAACCATGAGGAGCAGTGTCCTCACTGGTTCAAAGGTGAAAAAGTGCAGGGTAATAGTCTGGAACAAAAAAAGTAAACACACCGATCAAATACACAAAGTAAAATACAAAGAGAATTCTATTAATTTAGAAAGAAATGTACAACTGTAATTAAAATGATAAGAAAAAAAATGGAAAGGAAAGAAAAGCCTAAGTACAATCTATTTTAAGAGGAGGACTCGGAATCTGAATCTGTGAACCAGTCCCAACCCATCTGTTTTGCATGTTTCCTCATTTCAGCTTTGCTCTCAGAACTGGGCTTGGACTTGGTTCTATCTGAGGGAGTTTTGGTCTTTTTCTTCTTAGCTTTCTTTTCAGTTGGGCTTTTTTTCTTTTGTTGTCTTGGTTGCTTTGGTTGTGGTGGTTTCTTCATAGTTGGAGCTTTTGATGCCCTCATGGTTGGAGCTTTTGATGCCCTCACCCTCATTTTTCTGGTTTTGGGTTTAGGAGGGATCATAGGGAATTTTCCTTTGTCTTGCTCAGTGGGGGCTACTGGGGACTTCCCTTTGTCAGGTTGGCCATGTAGTTGTGCCTCCTCAAACTGGGCAGCTGACTCTTTGCCTATTTTGATAGAGGCTGTTGTGGAAGCAGTCCTCTTAGCAGTGACTTTCCTCTGTTTAGGATAAGTTTACTCAGTAGGGGGTGCAGAAGGGGTTTTGGTAGGTGGAGGCTGCTCAGTAAGAGGTGCAGTAGGAGGTTGAGTAGGTTTAAGCTCAGGTTCTGGCATGAGTACAGAGAGTGGGGTGGGCTGCTGAGCTGTACTTCTGGCAGCAGCCAATGCAGATTCCAAAGAGGCTATCTGGATTTGGGCTTTTAGGAGGTCAGTTTCATGGATTTCCTTTTAGAGTCGAAAGATCTCCTGGGCATTGTTGAGTCTCTTTTTAAACATCCTGGCCTTCGTCCTCTCTACATTGGTATTTATTTTCTCCAGCTCCAGATTCATCTAATGATAAGCAGCCATCGTTTTTGCCTTCTCATAGGCCTCCAAGATGTTGGTCCACCCAAGGGAAATGCCCAGTAGTTGCTTTCTATGGGCTTCCTCAATTTTAGAAATCTACTGCAGCAGAGGGGTCTCAATGGATTGCCTAAGTTGGGCCATACCCCTCAGGACATCCCTCCTAAGGTAGGGATTGTCCCTCATGGCATGAAGGATGGTGAGGTATGGAGGGATATAAAAGGAGTGCTTGGGTGTGATAGAAAGAGAAGAAGTGGAAGGAGCAAAATGTGATTGGTCCTGGGTGGGGGAAGTGGGGATATCAATGGGTAAGTCTAGTTGTTGGGGGAGGGTAATAGGTTCTGGATCTGTTTGGGTGGATTTGTCAGTGAATGTTGGAGGGGTAGGATAAGAGGTGAGATTGACGGCATGGGGGGGAAAGAAAATGAGGTAGGCTCACTAGGAGTAGGGGGTGATGGGGGAGGGAAAAAGGGAATGGTGAAAGGTATGAAAGAGAATGGTTGGGTTGTGGAGTTAGGGCTGGGAGGGGAAAGGACTAGGGGGGTTTGAGTGGATTGTTGAGGGATGGGTAGGTTGGTCAATGTCTGAAGTGTGGATTTGATGGATGTGAGTTCAGTTTGCATCGGGTCCTGTGTGTGTGTTGTGGTGGATAGTTGGGATTGGATGTCTTGGATGAGGGAGAGGATGAGTGTCCGTGTGTCTGGGTTTGGAGGTTGAGATTGTCTAGAAGATGGAATAGGTTGAAAAGGGGAGGAAGGGGCATGATGGAAAGTGGAGGAAGGAGGAGATTAGGGTTCTGGTGAGTGATGTTGTGATATAGTTGGAGAGTCCGGGAGGGGGGTGTAGTGGGTGGGCATGGTGTCAAGGAAACTAGCCATAAAGGCTTGGAATTTTGTGGTTGTGTTAAGGTTGAGGTCTATGTCTGTGAATGGGAATGTAGTAGGCATGGCTGGAGTGGTGTCTTGGTCAATATGAGGTGTGTCAGTTGGGATAAAAGGGATTGTGGGTGGTGTCTGGGAGATGGTGGGTGTTGTGTCAGTGATTCTCCTTTTTTTATAGGAGATCAGTGGAGGGCTGTCTGGGTTTTGTGAAGATGATGGGGGTATTGGGGCTGTGTATTGAGGTAGGGTAGGGGATGGTGAGGGGCTGACATGGGGGGTAATGTCCTCTCAGGTACCAATCACAGGAGAAATGGGTGTAGGCATGGATAATGGAGACAGAGGAGGGTGTGAGAGAGATGGAGTCGGGGTAGGGGACGTTGTCAAGATAGGGGATCCTGGAGTAAAAGGTGGGGAGGATGTGGGGGCTACTGTAGCAGTGGTGGTGACAGTCTCTGGAATCTCCTTTGTAGTAACAGGGGTAGGCCTTGTAACAGCTGCCTCTTCTGTTTGCTTGGGAGGGGCCTGAGCCTCAGCTTTCTTCTTCTTCTAGGTCTCCATCAGGCTCCTGCTGATTCCCCATTGCCTCTTGGCAAAAGTTATAGGGGCAAGAGTGGTAGTCTCCTCTCCTTTTGCTATCTTGTACCCCTCCTTTAGAAGCAGTTTGGTGATGACTCTGACGTAGGGGAGTGTGTGTGGCTTCTTGTTCTGCCCTAATTTCTCCACCAGATCCTTCACTGCTTCAAAAATTAACCAGACAGCATGGAAGCCATGTCCCAGAGAGAACGAGTAAACAACATCAGCAATAGGAGCTCTCCTCTCTTGCTGATGGCCTGAGCAGTAGATGCTCTTTCTCAGGACCTGGTCAATGAAAAGGAGTCCAGGCTCTAACTCTCTTCTTCTGATAGAATCCCCTGAGGCCTTTAATCTTCTAGTCAGAGCCCTTACAATTGTATCAATTGAGGCACTTAGGGGAGGGCCATATCCACAGCTAGTGTCAAATGCGGCTGGGATGCCCAATACCTCTGTAATCAGCTTGGGGCTAACTAACATTTCGAAATCATCAATCAACACAAGGAAACTTGCTTGTACCAGTGAAGATCGTGTCAGACGGGACTCAAAGCTTACATCAGGACTTTAGAGGAATTTACAGGAAAAGTTGGGCACCAAGCTACAGTACAGTACTGCTTTTCATCCAGAAATTGACGGACAAGCTGAAAGGACAATTTGCACGTTAAAAGATATGTTACGAGCTTGCACGCTGGACTTCGAAGGAAACTGGGATGATCATTTGCCATTGATTGAGTTCGCCTACAACAACAGCTATCAAGCAAGTATCCATATGGCACCATTTGAGGCACTCTACAGAAGACCTTGTAGATCACCTGTATGTTGGGAGGAAGTTGGAGATCAAAGTCTGCTCGGACCAGAACTGGTGAAAGAAACAACGGAAAAGATTCAAATTATTCGAAAACATCTCATTGTTGCTCAGAATTGCCAAAAGAGTTATGCTGACCGGGATCGCCGAGAATGTCAATACGAAGTTGGAGATCACGTATTCCTGAAGGTATCACCAACAAAAGGAGTTTTATGATTCGAAAAGAAAGGAAAGTTCAGTCTCAGATTCATCGGGCCATTCAAAGTTCTAAAGAAGATTGGAAAAATCGCTTACCAACTAGCTTGACCTCCTTCACTAGCCAACGTACATAGCGTCTTCCACGTATCGATGCTGCGAGATTATAAATTTGATCCCATGCATGTGTTAGACCCTGCACCTTTAGAAGTATAAGAAGATCTGTCATTCGTGGAAGCCCCAACGCAAATCATCGATTGGAAAACTCACGGTAATAGAAGCAAAAGAATTCCTCGAGTAAAAGTTCTATGGCAACATCACTCCGGAGATGATGCAACATGGGAACGTGAAGATAAGATGTGCCAGATATACCCGCACCTGTTCGACACTGCTTAAGGTAAATTTCGAGGGCGAAATTCTTTTTAGAGGGGAAGAATGTTTCAAAAATGCTTAAGATAAATCTCGAGGACGAAATTCTTTTTAGGGGGGAAGAATGTGACAACCCAAACTCTTATGAACCCTAACCCGATCGGACCCGACCCGAATCGACCCAAAGCATACACACTCACACTCTAACTTACACATGCCTTACACCATATCTTATCTCTGACAACTTTAAGCCCCAAATCAAAACTCATCCATGTGACGACCTGACTTTTCCAATCCCTCAGGTATAGGAAAGGACGGTTCGCCAACCTATCGAATAAACAATAAGCTGAACAAACAGAGCACATATCAGAGTAAAGCGCAATAAATAACCCAGAGCTAGGAGAATAAATGCAGAAGCAATTAAAAGTAAAGAACCACTGATGATGGCCGACCATCATCGAAACATGGCTCATAACAGAAATCAATGACAGGTATAAAACTATGATATCTAACTAAAATGTGCCCACAAATCCAAGTCTAACTCTCACCATAAGCAAGCAAAAAGGTAAATCCTATACTGAGAAACTCCTCAGGAGGAACCTTCGGCTCTTCCTCGGGCACGTAGTCAGGATCAGTCTCAACCCTGAACAGCCACGTCAATACATGGACCTGTGACGTATAGTCGGAGTGAGCTAACCAACAAAGCTCAGTAGAAGAAAGACATCCATGGCATTTTATTTTAAGTAATCATGGTTTCAAAACATATATCAGAATATAGCTTGTCAAACATATATGCAGATAATAAACTGAATTAAGTGCGAAAATCATATGTAAGATTAATTTCTAAATGTGTGAAAACAGTTTCAAGAACAGATGCAGAGTTTCAGTGTCTTATTATTTCTAACTTCTATATGCAAAGTTTAGTAATTCATGACTTAATCCTCAACTTAAAATATCTCCCGAGTAAACTATATCTCGAGAGCAGGAATATAACCGATGGGAACCCCTACCTACTATCGTCGTTTATGAACCCTTTTTCAGGATGAAACAAGCCCCTACACTCGGAGGATAACTTGCGCCAAGAAGTTGTTTAGGAATTTTTGAGGGGTCGTTCAGGTCAATCATAAAATAAATACAGATACTAATATAAATCAGATGTAAGTCTCTTATACATAGTTCATGTTCTTGATTTCATATTTTCAGCTTTTCAGAGCTTAAGCAGATTCAGGCTTCAGGATTTAGGTAGACTTAGATTTTTAGTTATTCATATCAATTTTAGTTTACAGATGTGATTTTAATGGCATATGCAAGTTCAAAAATTTTAATTCAAAATATCTATGCGAATAAAAAGAAAATACTGTAAAGATGAGAATCTCCTACCAAAACTCGGAGTTATGCAAAGTCAAGCAAAATCCTATTGATGGCCTCTCGCGCTTAATCTATATCACAAATATATGTTCATGCATTAAGGTTAACTCTAATCACTAATAATATAGACCTATTTAAGTGTTTCCTCAAAAACAAGTCAAAACGGGTAAGTTGTGCCAATCCTAGAATTTGATGTAACCTTCTCATACATTCTTGACCCTCAAGAAAACTGATTCATGAGTTGGTCAAAACATACAAGTTGTAGAGTTTTCGGTTATCTTTCCAACGCAAAAAGAATCATCTCAATCGGAGTTTCGGGTAAAATGTTACAACTATAATACTAAGACAGTATCGGAGCCAAGTTCTGTCCTCGCTCGAGCGATCATAATTCTCGCTCGAGCGAGCCGTCCTCTCGTGAGCGATGACTTAAGCTCGCACGAGTGAGGACAGAGAATAATTTTTCGAGTATATGACTTCTAAAGTCAAACCTTTGTGCCACCTCGCTCGAGCGATGATAATCTTCGCTCGAGCGAGCGAACGATGCGATTTTTCGCTCGATTTTTCACTCGTTTTCACCCGAATTGAATCCCATACATCCTCAAAACAAAACTCACATCTAATCTATTGATTCTAATCCATAATCTTAATTAAACTCGTACCTTTAACAAAAGATTTTCCGATTTGAAAATGAGACACGCACGGGGTTTCGGACGAAACAGTCGAATTTCCTCGACGATTCTTGTCGTGATCGATCCCACGAGTTCACTAGGACAACTCCAACACGTCCCCAATGATCTCAACCTCTCCTAATCGCCAACTACGAATCCAAGGTTGATTCAAGTTCTTTCTAAGGTCCAAGGGTTTTCAACAAAAGAGGGTTCTAGAGGAGAAAGTTTTCTAAACCGATCTCCCACAATGATTGAAGAAGAGAGAAGACGGAGTTTTGCGCGGTTGGACGACTATCAAACAGCTACGGTTCTTCACGGCACTCACGTCTCTTTTTCTCTTAAACAAAACCTAGTATAATACGGGAATACAATTTCTTCTAATAATAGGATTGCCCAAAAAGTTAAGCACACACACACCTCTTGTATGTTATACACTTCTACTTTTAAAACTCAAGCCCGGTGTTGAGTGGTCACACTGAGGTTGGTGCACGACTTTCGCACGAGGGTCCAAATAGGCTCTAAATCAGAATCTGTCCGCACAATCACATCTAGATAAAAATCTAAAATAAATGGCGACGTCAGTCGCCGAGCCGAATACGCACACGTGGTTAGTCTAACTCGGGTTAAAAATACGGGTCTTTACAATCCATAACAGCCGACCAGTTTTCTTCTTCTTCTTCAATTTTATAACGCAGTAACGCCTCGCTCCATTACTCGCGGAGTTAATTCAAATTTGAACGGGCACTCAACCGAGCCTATAAATAGAGCCCTATTTCTCCTTTTCCACACCAAGCCATCTTCTCCAAGCTCTTGTCTTCAAGATTTTTCTTCTTTCCTTCCATCTTCAAGGTATGCTTCTTTTAGTTATTTATTCTGAGAATATAGTTAAAATCCTTATTTTAATACTGTTAAATCTGTTTTAATATTCTGAAATTGTTAAGAAAATACTAGTTGTATAAAGTAGCCAATTTTGTATTTTTACAGGTTTAGTATCGATTGAAATTACTTTTTATGTTGCCTCATAATCTGAAATTTCATTAGAAATCCTGATTTTAATTCTGGTTTATATTTGGACTTAATATTCGAATATTATATTTCTGATTGTATATTTCTGGTTTTATAATTTTAAAACAGGAACTTCTAGTTTTATTCTGATTTTTATCCTAATATTGTATTTTTCTAAACTCTGATTTTTCACATTAAATCTCTGAAAATATATTCTTATAATCTGATTATATGTGGTTTAGTATTTTATGCCCGATTTTATTTTTATTAAATCTGGCGTAGTTCTATATGCTATTTGATTTTATTTTTAATAAATTTGGTTGATTAAAATGATGAGTTAAATTCTGGTTTTATATTCTGTTTTTATAAATCTGGTTTTCTCAAGATGAAGGTTTAAATCCTAGAATATATCTTAAGGATTGAGTTTTTTTTTTTTAATCTTGATTTATATGCTGATAATGTATTTTAAATTTCAGTGATAATAATATGAAATTATATTCTGTTTTAATTTGATTTTTATTCCAGTTGTAATCTTATTTATATTCTATGTTTTTATATATAATCTGGAATTATATTAAATTGATATTATGTATTTAATATGATTTTATAATCTATTTTACAAATATGATATTATAATCTGTTTTACAAATCTGATATTTTTATATAAAATTAATAATTTGTTTTATTATAATCTATTTTTATAACTTGCCTTAAAATAGGAAATTAATCCTAGTTTTATAAATCTGATTTTACAATCTATTTTATTATATAATCTGATTTTATATTTTGTTATATAATATGATTTTTCTCGGGTTCTATTTTAGATTATACTCTGATTTTTCTGTTTGTATCCGACTTTATATATATTCTGTTTTTATGATTTTATAGTATATTCTAAATTCTGATTTAGGTACTGGTTTTATTTAATTTCAGAACTTATTTTAAATTTAGAATTTTTTAAGAACTCAATAAAATCCAACCCAACCTTGAGGACTCTATCTTAGTTCACTCTTCCTCTCACACCTTCTTCTACATTCTTGTTTATTCATTTCCCTTGTGCCAGGTACCTATCAGAGTTGTATGCTACCCTCACAATACCCTTAATCCCGATAACTAAGGCAAGTAACCTATCCCATAGCAAGTTTTTAAACACATATCTTATTAGTAATGATTCTTTTATTTTATAATAATGATAAGTAGATGGTTGAATGATTATTGATAGTATGAATACTTCTAGACTTGTCTTATTCAGTCAGAATTATTTTATTAATAAATGTTGTAAGCATGTTATAGTCGATTTATTTCTCATATGATCTAATTACCTTGAAATATCATACTATGAGAATTTGTAAAGCATGTTGGATAATTTTTCAAAAGAAACTGATATGAATGACTGTAGAAATGATGAATATCGTAAAGATGATTATAATATAATTTTTATTAAGATCCCCATGGGGCCGCATGGTAGTATTGGATGAACGGATCAATTTGTGTACTTTCGTACTACAAAGTAAACCCGTCAAACCGGATCGGCATGGTTGACAATGGGATTGATGAAAGTATGGAACCCTCCTTGTGACTGATATCCATGATGAATGATGAATGATGAATGATAATATGAATGCAAATGCACTTGGATCAGTGCTATTAATTAACAATTGTACAATATATGAAGTACAATTATAAACTAAGTTATTTTACTTATTTATATTGAATCATTGGATGGTATAATTGATGTTATTTCTATTGATATGAAATTCTCAATTTGGAACTGATAAAAATTGACAAAAGAGTTATATTATTTATTGGGGGTTACTTGTTGAGTTTTATCTCACCCCCGTTGCTATTTAAATTTCAGAGACCGGACCTCGTGGTTCAGAAGCTGCATTTCAGGAGGAGACCCTCGAAGACTTGTTGGTTTAGCCTTGGTTAGGAAGTGTTTAAACGTTGTAATTGAAAATAATTGTAATTTAAATTTTATTAATGAGAATGAACCGTTATGTTTCCTTTATTTGAATTTTGATTATTGAATGCGCTCATGTGCCCGAAAAGGATCATGTATCGGATTTCGGGGCATGACAACTTTTGTAATTATTTAAATACCATAAAATAGCTTGACCATATGTTTTGATAATTAAATCTTTGTTAGGATACTGTGTAGCGTAAATTTGTAAAGCTATTGATTAGTTGGTGTCATTAATTTTTTTTTTGAATAATCACAGGTTGTTCTGGTTTTTCTGTATGCATGATATCATTCTAACAGATAGAAGACATCATCGATCAAGCTTGAATACTTACCACAAATCCCATATCAAATGCCATCTACAAAACATTGATAGCATAGCTTTCTTCTGAATTATTGATCAATTTCAATTATTAAATTATTTGATTATTTTTATATGTTTATTTGCTGCTCTTGAATTTAGATTGCAGCTTGTTCCTTTTTCTTTATATATATATATATATATATATATATATATATATATATATATATATATATATATATGGATCACCTTTTTATTTGCAGTGTTTCTATATAGTCAATTACGATTTTTATAAACTTTCAAACCTATTGCCATATAGTCAATTACAATTTTTATAAAATGATGATAAAGCCCCAGCCTTGAATATTATAAAATTAAAGTAGATAAAAAACAACGTCAAGATCAGGTTTAATATCTAAGAAACAAAACTAAAGGACCCTCAATTGTATAATAATAAGGGTCAAATATCAGTTTAAGAATGCAGCCACGATCGCAACTTTAATAGATGTATATCTACACCAAATATTCTTCTATAGCAGCATCATTATAATGAAAGAGCAGCAGCAAGAACACAATAATCCACATCAGAATTGAGTTTCAAAAGACCTCCAAATCAACAGTCTTCAATCAATCTGAAAATATTGAGGTTCCGACAGCACTAGGGGTTAAAAAACTCTCTATATCAACAATGTCAATGGCTCAAAAGCCACAAAAATAACAAGAGTTAAAAAACCCACTAAAGTTCTCAAAAGAAACTCCAGAATTATTCTTTTCAAGATCCACATTAACTTATTTGAGTATCAGTCCTGTACGAATATAAAAGAAAAATCTCTTCTTTAACTAAGTTTCCTATTTTATTGGAACTGTAAACAGGTAATAAAACAAAGTAAATAAATTTTATTTTTCTCTAATACATATCTTCCATTTTCAAGGACTCTAAGAACACTTATAATAATAAACTAAAACAAAGTTTATAAGCCCCTCAAACTTCATAGAGAACTCTTCTTCTTAGGACTCCAAGCTACATGCTAAAATATGATTTTTGCACCCCAAAAAAAACACTAGAGTGTCCTGAATTTAGGAATTGAAATCCCATAAAATTGTTTACTTATGGACCCATGTAAGGCACAATTTAGTCCTTGTTTATTACTAATTTGTGTATCTATCTCAAAACCAATTGGCTATGAGTGGAGGGGCTCATTATCTTATAAGAGGAGGGCTAAGGCTATGAAATATTTTATGTGGGACTAACCTTCAACTGTTTAAGCCCAGTTTTTAACCAAATGTAGGGCCCAATTTAATATTCATTAAAACTCTATTTAAGCCCCTGTTTAAGAGTCAGATCCAACCCAGTAATTACACAAATTTATGGGTTATTTTGATCCCGTTAATCCTCTGCATCATAAAATTTCATGCTCAAACACAATACTGCTAAACCATATTATGTATAGATACACTGATATGTTTATTTGCTGCTCTTGAATTTAGATAGCAGCTTATTCCTTTTTTAAAAAAATATATAGATTACCTTTTTTGCAATATTTATGTATAGTCATTATGGTTTTATAAGATTTCAGATCTATTGCTATGTAGTCAAGTACGGTTTATATATATATATATATATATATATATATATATATATATATATGACGCAGGATAAACGCTAAAACTCTAATTAATGCGATTTGGGATTAACTTTAAGATCAGATCGAACAACGGGAATATTTAAATCACCCATCCACAAAATAATTTATTAAATTTAATTAAAACAATTAGGTTGAATAAACTTTAGCGTTCGCATGCATTAACATTTCCCGATCTAGAAAAACGGATCCGATAAAGGATTCGAGTTTCGCTCTAGTTTAGAGTACTAAGCGATACTCACAGTATCGTCTCTTGATTCCTCTCGGATGAATAAATACGGCTTGAATGATTAAATCAAAAAATTGAAACTAATAATATATTTTTTTAGGGTTTGGAGATTTATCAAAGCAAAGGAAGATATTACCATATGATAAATAGAAAAAAGATGGAATAAGAGGATAGAGGTCCAAGGCTTCACACCAAGGTTTTCCAAGGCTTCACACCAAGGTTGTACGTCGGTTTCACACCAAGTCACACGAGAAATGCGTAAACACTCCCCAGGTTCGAAAGATTCGCTCCACCGATTGAAACCTCTTCACAAGTTCTCTAGGGTTTGCACAGAAGCAACTCTCAAATTTTCATTAATCAAAACTAAGCTATTACAATGTTTAATGACCATTTATTTGAGGCCTCAAAGTAAGAAAACCTTAAAACATAAATAATTGAGACAAAAGAAAGCTAGGAAAGCAAAGGAAAATGTTAAAACACGACATATCTTTCTCGAGCGACAACCGATGGTCGCTGGAGCGACTTAATCATGAAAATCTCCTGTGCGCATCTCGCTCGAGCGACTTCAAAATTCGCTCGAGCGACCTTGGGCAATGCTCTCTTCTTTAGTTCTGGTTCTGGTTCCGCTTCTTCAGACGCTTAAGAATCTTTTGCGGTTCAATTCCGATGCTCTTGATCGGGATGTCCCCTTCAATTCTCCCCGGGTGGGAAAAACTCATCTCTGATGAGTTGTAGAACCCACGTGTAGTACCTTTCGGCAGCTCAACTCTCGGCTTGCCCTTCCATGTTGTGAGATACGCCTGGTTTTTATCCACCTTGTTAGTGAAGTTTGGGTACTCAAGAACCTCTTCATTCATCTTTTTCTCATATTGCACAGGTAGGGTATGGGTTATGAATTGATTAAAGGGGTTTGGCACAATCATTTGAGTAATAAGGAGTGGATCCAAAGGTATAGTCTCAGTGCTTGGGATAGGTGTAAAATTTGGTACTGTAACTATCGGATGTGTGCAACCGTGGGATCCGTGACGGTCCCGTCACCTCGATGCGCTCCCTAATGGAAAAAATATAGAGTCGCCACCCGGAGCTTTCGGTGTCCCGGGATACCTAGTTCATTTTTTATGAGCACCGAAGTGCTAAAAAATATGACTCTGAATCCAGTCCACACCAAAGGCTCTTGGATAGGAGCTTCGATTATCGATCGGGAAGGTGTTAGGCATCCGATCAACCCGCTTTACGCGGTCTCTACTAATGGCTAAAAATAAAATAAAGTAAAAGAAAAGAAAATGATTCCCTCTTTTCCAAATGGGCCTCCAATCCTATTTATGCCCCTTCGTTCCTATTGAAAAGTCGACGGCATAACGACACAAATGGGAGGAAGGAGGGAGTTAGAAAGAGATAGGAGAAGAAAGGGGAGAGCCGGAGCCCTCGGGCCCTTGTAGCACCGTAGGAGAGCCTTGCGTGGCTTGCTTTGATGAGCTCTTGAAGGCTTTGTATGGTGGGAAGTGGGTTCTAACTCTGAAGTCTTGAAGCTAAGAGGTAGGGGAGAGAGGCCAGGGAATCACACACACCTAACCTAGAGGTTTTGGATGAAGTGTAAAGCTTGGAAGGAGGTTTAGGAATTCAAAATTTTAGGTGAAAATAGTGCACCAAAGGGAGGAAGAACTTCTCACTTGGAGCTCTTTCTCTCTTAAGCAAAATTCTCAACCCTTAAACCAAGGGATGGTGGTCTCTATTTATAAGAAATGGGTGGATTAGGAGACCACTTAGATGCTAATTGGGTTTAGCAATTAGGTAATCTTACATCTGAGGATTCCTAGGGTTTTTGGAGCCTTGAAATGTGTGAGAAGGTCCTTCAATGGTGGATGATGGGGTGAGGCCTTAAGCCATTTGGAGGGTTGCAAATAGGTAGTGAATAGGTGCAACAGAACTATCAAAACACATCCCAAAGGTCGAGGTGGTCAACAAGTCAAACCCCAAACACGAAATTCGGGATAAAAACTTGAGGTTACTGTTTATATGCCCGGCGCAACTAATAGTTGCGCCAGACAAATGCACAGTAAAACAATTCTTTAAACAATGTTGGAAGTTGCCTCGCGAGGGTGGGCCCCTCTTTTAACCTTGGCGCAACTATTAGTTGCACCAGGCTTAAAGTCTGGGAGAATTGGCATGGCGCAACTAATAGTTACGCCAAGCAAAGTTATAACCGGCGCAACTATTAGTTGCGCCAAGCCATTTCTAGGGGGAAATGGCCTGGCGCAGCTATTAGTTGCGCCAAATCCCTAGGGGGCTCGCATGAATTTGCATTTATACCCTCCGGGCTCAGTTTGTCATATCTTTTGAGATGCATACCTCCGATTAGGGCGATTCTTAGACCGTTGGAAAGCTGACGATCTCTATTTTTCAATGGTATGAGATTCGATCACCGTAGAGGGCCGTAGCCAGTTCCGGTGCACCCCTCCTCATTCATTATCCGGGAAGGTTAGGTTTAGGGTTTGGAAGGGGTTCTAAGGGTCGGGATTGGTTTCTAAAGGTTCGAGGTAGGTTCCTAAGAGATCTAGGGTAATTCTTAAAGGTTTCAGGTGATTCCTAGGGGTTCCATACATGCCATCAAAAGCTCAGAATTGCACCTCTCTCGAAATATATTTCGATCAGGCCTTAGGCCAAATTTGGGTGTCTACAGGATGGTTGTCATTGCCTAGAGGAAGATCTATGCCTCCACCATTTCCCCTTTTCAATATTGAAAAAAGTTCTATATGCTTAAGACTATCGTGAATCAACACAAAATTGCCATTATTAAATTCAGTAAACATATTCAATGTGTCAATGCAATTATGCGTATTTCTATTATTCAATAAAATCTGATTGTTAATTTCATGCAAGTTAGAATGATGATATGTTCCTACCGACTCCAATGACTCCTATGGTACGAACACGATACCAACCTTTTCTTCGATAATAGGAATCCTTCTAACAAAATTTACGGTTCTCACAAGAGTCTCATCTTCTTCATCACTTGGCATTCTAGTAGGTTCGTAAACTTCTACCCCTAACTCTTTGTCTTCCTTCTCATTATCCTGCTGAATAATCAAGGTTTGTGATTTACTGGGACACTAAGACAAGAAGTGATTAAAACCTTGGCACTTGTAACACTGCTGTGGTATAGAATTCGGTACTGTAATTATCGGATGGTTGTCCTTGCCTAGAGGAAGATCTATGCCTCCATCATTTCCCCTTTTCAAGATTGAAAAAGGTTCTACATCTCAAGACTATCGTGAATCAACAAAAAATTGCTATTATTAAATTCAGTGAACATATTCAATGTGTCAGTGCAATTATGCGTATTTCCATTATTTGATAAAATCTGATTGTTAATTCCATGCAAGTTAGACTGATAATATGTTCCTATCAACTCCAATGACTCATGTGGTATGGACACGATACCAACCTTTTCTTCGTAAACTTCTACCACTAACTCTTTGTCTTCCTTCTCATTATCCTTCTGAATAATCAAGGATTGTGATTTACTGAGACACTGAGACGCGAAGTGACCAAAACCTTGGCACTTGTAACACTGCTGTGGTGTGCGCCTAGGACTCTCGATCAGTTGACAATAGGCGTTGTTCACCTTTTCAGTATGATTAGATCGAGACTCGGGATTGGAGGATTTATATCGATCACTCTCTTGAGCGTTGAGATACCTCTCTAGTTCTTGCACTCTAGCGTAACACTCTTCTAGATCCTCCACAGGGTGAGGGATGAGTTCTTTTCGTAACTCTGGAAGTAGGCTAGTGTGAAACCTAGATAAGGTGACTTGTGGACTCTCATAAGTGTTGGTCCGATATAAGTATGCCTCAAACTTATTGATATACTCATCAACTAACATGTCTCCCTACTTCAAACCATGCTACTGATCCATGAGTCGTTGATTGTAGGACAGGGGAACATATTTATCATGAAGCTTTTCCTTCATGTTCGCCCATGTGGCGATGGGTTCCCGATTGAGGGTTTCTCGACGTCATTCCACACTTGTCCAATAAAGTTTGGCTTGCCTTACAAGTTTCATCTTGGAAAATCGCACTTTGCGCTCATCCGACATTTCATACTATTGAAAATTATGGCCCATGGTGGCTGCCTAATCTATATAGATTTTGGGGTCCATCTTTCCTTCGAAAGTGGGAGCATCAACCTTAACCGACTTTGTAACTCTCTCATTGGGTCGGGACGATTTTCATGCCTAGGAGGATCCCTCCTACGGTCATTGGTGTTAACTATGTTATAATGTTTAGCGATGAGCTCATTGACTTCTTCGACACGAGTTTCTAAAACCTTATGTCGGGCCTGTTGATCATGCAATTGTTGTTGCACTTAATTAAGTCGATCATCTATTCGACCTTTAAGCACAGTATGACTCGCGGTCATCTTAGATGTAAGGTCTTTAAAGGCTTCTAGCTTACTGGAATCCATGACGAAAGACCCTAAATGATGCAAAATGGAAATAACCCTAAATGATGCAAAATAGAAATAAACCTACAACCTACATGACTCCTAACACAGATAACCCTAAACTAAAACTTGCTTTGATACCAAACTAACGCAAGACAAATGCTAAAACTCTAATTAATGCGATTTGGGATTAACTTTTAGATCATATCGAACAACGGAAATATTCAAATCACCCATCTACAAAATAATTTACTAAATTTAATTAAAACAGCTAGGTTGAATAAACTTTAGCGTTCGCATGCATTAACATTTTCCGATATAGAAAAACGGATCCGATGAAGGATTCGAGTTTCGCTCTAGTTTAGGGTACCAAGAGATACTCACGGTATCGTCTCTTGATTCCTCTCGAGTGAATAAATACGGCTTGAAGGATTAAAACAAATAAAAGGATAGATCAAAAGATTGAAACTAATAATATCTTTTTTGGGGGTTTGGAGATTTATCAAAGCAAGGGAAGATATTACCATATGATAAAAAGAGAAAAGATGGAATAAGAGGGTAGAGGTCCAAGGCTTCACACCAAAGTTTTTCAAGGCTTCGCACCAAGGCTGTACGTCGGCTTCATACCAAGTCGCACGAAAAATGCGTAAACACTCCTCAGGTTCGAAAGATTCACTCCTCCGATCGAATACTCTTTACAAGTTCTCAAGGGTTTGCACAGAAGCAACTCTCAAATTTTTATTAATCAAAACTAAGCTATTACAATGTTTAATGACCTTTTATATGAGGTCTTAAAGTAAGAAAACCCTAAAACATAAATAATTACTAAAATGCCATAAAGTACATAGTACGAGACAAAAAAACCTAAGAAAACAAAGGAAAACGTTAAAACGTGACATATCTCGCTCAAGCAACAACTGATGGTCGCTTGGGCGACTTAATCCCAAAAATCTCCTGTGCTCATCTTGCTCGAGCGACTTCAAAATTCGCTCGAGCGAGAAAGAAAATTCGCTCGAGCGACCTTGGGCAGTGCTCTCTTCTTCAGTTCTAGTTCTGGTTCTAGTTCTAGGCTTGGTTCCGCTTCTTCCGACGCTTAAGAATCTTTTGTGGTCCAAGTCTGATGCTCTTGATCGGGATGTCCCCATCAATATATATATATATATATGAAAATGGTCATATGACTCGAGTCATGAGACATTAGCTCATGACTCAAGCTCCTATTGCTTGCATGGCACATCAGGTGACTTAAAGAGTCAACCTGATGTGACATACAGCCAATAGTTGCTAGAGTCATGAAACTATATTTCATGACTCAGGTAAGAGGATCATTACCCATATATATATATATATATGATAAAAAGGAACTTTAAATAGAAAGCAATGGAAAAAGTAGGTTCTAAAAAGTTCAGTTCCTTATATAGGTAAGGTTCCAGAGCCAATGCCATGCCAAGTTACCAATAATTTTGAAAAGGCCCTTCATGCAATCATGGGGCATGTATTCATTAATGCAATCTTTTGTACCTAATCAATTTTTAATTTGATCTTTCGTTAGAGAGGTTATATTCACAGTTTCAAGCTTGGTATTGAGAATCAAGTTTTTAGATTTTCATTGGACCCTAAAATGGAAGGAAAGTGCAAGGAAAGGAACTTCAGACCTGGTGGAAGTCTGATGGAAGAATGCCTGTGATTCGGGCTTTAGAAGAAAAATTATGTGAAGTGTTTAGAAGTTATTATCGACTAGCACACTATCAAATATATTGTGTGTTTGTTACTTGGATGAAATAGGGCAACCCTGATTAATTATGCGATCACTTGATATCCAGAGGAATTGCTTTTATTTGTTTTTTTTACATGCCTCTTCGGCCATTTTGATATTATGATATGTTAGGACTCTTAGGTATAACAAATAGGGTGTAAACTGAGAGATCTTGAGAATATGAAGATTCCTGTATATGCAAATGTGTTGATCTATAAGCAACTGGTCTATCCTCCTTGTGTTAAGCATTTACTACGGCTATGCTGCGTGGTAACTTAACTGAAGGTCTTATGTATATCCTGAGCAGATGTCGGCTATGGTGCAGCTGGATGTTCTAGAACAATTATGATACTTAGGAGCTGGTCACTTTTTTTGTTACTAATTTGTAGCTTAGCTATTAAAAAAAAACAAGGAGCTGGTCACCTTGTCAAAGGAAATTATCCATTTGGTTGCAAAGGGATTTACACATTGATGCTAAAGCTTATTATAGTATTAATGGAATCTTTAACTTCATTTTTTTTAAATTTTGTTTTATTGCATTATGGCATGGGCAAGCTCCTTGCTTGCCTTTGTATCCTTTACATATTTCATATTTGATATTCATAGAAAAATAGGTCGCCTATTCTTTTCTGTTTAAGATATTTGTGTCAATGACTCCTTTTACGTTCAAGTACATACATTTGTTCTTGTTTTTTAGGGATCGACATCCTGTTGTTTCAGTAATTAAAGCACAGAAGACATATAAAGCTCTGGAACTGTACATTGAGGTCTGTATGTTCACATACTAGGCTATATGTGAGGACACACAAGTATAAATAAGGGGCCATTGGCTACAGACAGGGATTCAACGTCTGAGTCATATCAGCATATCGGCTGGGTCAGAGACCGATACGTATATGTTAAATTGGAGACGTATCAGCCGATATGGGCCAATATGATCTGATATGGACCGATATTTGACCTGTTTGACCTGATTTTCATCCCTATATTAAATCAGGGGTATATATCGACTCGGATGGGGCCTAACCTGGATAAATATCAGCCGATATCTATTGGATATGGCCGATATTTAAAATCACGGATGAAAACGAAAAATGACTACAGGAAGACATTCAATGGAGGAACCTAATCTTCAAGTTTTCATTTTTGGTACAGGAAGACTTTCAATGGAAAAACCTATGTTCAGGTTTTTTCGTTTTTCAGTTTTTTATTTTTTGGTTCTTATACTTGATTTAAGTAACTTCGACAACAATTCATTCTTCAATTCATCTTATTCAGCACACCAAACACTCTCTTTGAGTAGGGCTGATGAAGTCCATGTTTCTCTTATGTGCCTGCATTGAGACCAAATAAACATGGATGTGGTGTATAAAGATTAGGGTTAGGAAGACGAAGAAGAGATTAAGAGATAGAGAGAAATCAGTGTTCTGAGACACACCCAACCAATAGTAGTGATACTTCAACAAAGTTCGAGCTCATTTGACCTGATTTCCAGTCAATCTAGGCCTTTTAGGCCCCATTTATAAGGGCCCGACTGGCTGGCATGTCCAGGTCCAAGCCTGACACATATGGATGTCCATGCCAGCCAATCTAGGCCCTTTTAGGCCCCATTTATTCTGACGCATCCCGTTTATTTACAGTCTGTCCAACTCTGCCTGACCTGGGTCATTGACATCCATATGAGGGCTCCCAAAAATGATTTTTGTAAAGGAGAATTTAGCTGTGCTACATAGTAGAACAATAAAAAAAATTAGAGACAAATATGTGGTTCATGCTGACAACAAAAGTCTGAGAAATGAGGATTTACATTTGGGGAATGAGCCAACCAAGTAACCTGTTGCGTGCTTGTTGCCCAAAATTTGTATCTTGTCAATGACTGCTTGCCATGAACAAGAGAGGAATCGATGCTTGGACTTTGTATATGCTTTTAGAAAGTAGGTGGTTTAAAATTTTATAGTAAAGTCGGTTTAACAAAAATCACTATACTGATGGAATCTATCTCCCATTTTTTTCTTTCCTTCTATTTCCTTTATATTTATATGTAACTTATAATTCAATACACATTCAAAGAATGATAAACAATCACTGAATTTTTGCTTATATAATTTTTCTTCTTTTTTTTTGTATATTTATTCTCAGTTTCTTGGTTCTTGTTCATGAATTCAAGCGTTTTTTTTAATAGGTGCAAGAAGGAGAGGAAGAAGATGGTGAAGGGGAAAACCCCCGTGAGGAGAATAGATAACACTCTAACTAGGCAGGTGACCTTTACAAAGCGTAGAAATGGGTTGCTGAGGAAGGCTGTTACTCTCAGTTCTTTGTGAGCTGAACTTGCTCTCATCGTTTTCTCAACTAGAGGGAGGCTTTATGAGTTCTTCAACTCCAGGTAATTTTTTATTTGATTTTTGTTTCTCTTTATAAGCCAACTGTTTTTTATCATCAACTCTTCTTGCACCACTTCCAAATTTCTATTATTTTTGTTGGGTTTCCTGACATTTGGGTTGGTTTCAATTCCCCATATTGAATTCATAGGTTTTTCTGGGTTCTTAGTTTACTTAACAGATGGGTCGATGCGTCGAAGCTGGTTTTGATCTCTCCTCATAATGGGTCTCTTTAGACTCTTACAATTTTTGCCGAATTTTGGTTGTAGAGAAGACAACTTCATTTTGTGAATTTTTTTGAGTCCAAGTTCACGATTTTCTGGCCAATTAGCCCATATATTTTAGTTATTTCTTTATTTCCGATAAGCCAAATGTGGAGTTTGATGTGATTCTATATGCAGTCATTAATTCTTATTGCACCACGTCTAGATTTCTTTTTTTTTCCTTTTTTTGACATCTGGGTTGGTTTCAAATACCCATATTGAATCTAACGCATGGGTTTTTTTTGGGTTCTTAATTAGTTTAAATAACCAATGGGTCATATAGTTGAAGCTGGTTTGATTTTTTCCTCATACGGGTCTTCCTAGATTCTATTAGTTTCTGCCAGTTTTGGGTTGTACAATAGTCAACTTCATCGTTTATGTTTTTCTGAGTCCAAATTGCCAATTAGCCCTTTTTTTTTGGGGAGCAATCTCTTGTTTATTGTTCATTTTCAATTTAGATTCAACCCTTACATTAAATCGCTCGTGCTTAATTTCTTAATTCGATCTACAAAGTGGTCGCCGAAGATTCTTACATGACATCTTGAAGTCTTCTAGTAAAACCACGCTATAGATTTGATTGGTTGGAATTTCTAAGAGCCAATATGAGTCACTTTCTATCTTCTAGGAAGGCGATGAGCTTTTCTAGGTCTTCACTCGCTTTCTAAAAATGAAAAATACCAAGACATATACTAGTATATACAGTCTATTAGGTCTAAAAGATTTCCACCCTCATCTTCTCAGCAACATTTCTATATTTCCACCCCATGTCTTTAGTCTCTCTCTCTCTCTCTCTCTCTCTCTCTCTATCTTGAACCACAATAACAAATCCATTTGATAGAGTTGATGCACCACTTGATTCATATACAGTAGCCATCCAGGAGGGGTATTAATCCTCTCTTCATCCCAAAATACTATTCATCATGGAGCATATGTGTATGTTCCAACTTTCAACTCCAAGTGACATTGACAGATGAATACAATAGAATATACCATTTAGATATTTATTTTTAGTAGTTCTTTTACTTGTTTTAATGTCAATCGCTTAATACCAAAATTAAGAATTTGTATTGTCCTTATTTTCGTACACGAATACAAGAAACTATCATATTCCTCTAATTGATTGAGGTTGCTGCTACAATGGCCCTACGGCCCTACTTCTCGGTTTCATGCCTTAACAATAAAACATCCTAGCAATTCACTTGAGATCTCTTTCTTAAAATTTTCCACTTGCTGAATTTGGAGCTGAACACTAACGCCAAAAATATTTTACATTGTAGTGATTCATTCTCTAAATAAACTCCAAATAAATGGCTCTCACATGCATCGCACGTGCAAGGTCCACTAGATTATATATAAAGGGCCCCGATTTGTCCCGCAGTCCAACTCCTATTTCTATTTCTTTCTTTTTCTCTCCCTCTAGACTCCACAAGAATATCCAACATTCCAACCTATTTCTCTCTCTCTCTCTCTCTCTAAACAGCTAGACTCCACAAGAGTATCCAGGCATCCAACGCCGATCTCTCTCAGTCTCTCTCTGTAGACTCCACAGGAGTATCTACTATCCATCGTCTCTCTCTGTCTCTCTCTCTCTCTAAACTCCACAGGACCACAACTCCACAGCTCCACTGGCCACTGCTAACCCAGCGGCCGACGCCCTCCCTGACTCCATGCCTGAACACTCCCTTCATTAGATTTACGATTAGATTTAGGGTTTTATTTTTATTAAATTTAGGATTTTAATTAGGGTTAGATTTAGGGTTTTATTTCTATTAAATTTAGGATTTTAATTGCTAAAATATTGATTATATATTTTTATTTTTTTTCTAGGTTTTCAACAAATCGGATTTGTCGAATACTCGGATCATGCAATCCAATTTGAGCTAAAATTTTCGTGGATCGCACTAAATCGAAGGTAATTTTTGTGACAGCCCGGATTTCGACACCCTAAAACCCGTGCCATTAGCACGATCCTCCAGATCGTGTCCCATGGACATGTACGGAACATTGGTATAACAAGCAATAATAAACGAAATTGAATAATAACTACACAATGCGAAATCAAAATACTATTCCGAATATAAACTCAAAAGACAGTTCTACTTTCATGCCACTGCATGAACAAAGAACCGATCCGAACCATCAGTGATAAACAGATCACCCCAGATAGTTTGCCAAAAGAATATCTCAATCTTAATTATATTGTTTATCAAAATAGAGGCTTGACATACCAAGTCGTACAACTGTGCTCACAAAAACTCTCTCTCAAAGTACGCAGGGGAGTCTCCTAGAAGAAGTCCTCAAGAGGGGGCTCCAACTTATCCCCGGGCGCGTGATCCGAATCACCCGGATCCATACCTCCCGAAGCCTCAGCTGCTGCTAACACTGGACCTGCGACGTATAATCTAAGGGGTGAGCTACATCCTAGCTCAATAGGGAACAACACAATGAACATATAAGTCAAAATCTCACATATATTTCATGATATTCTAAGTATGATTTATCTATGCACTTGCTGAGAAAAACAGTTTAAATGATGACAATTCAGCGTTGAAGTTTAATGGTTTCATTTATTATCAATAGATCATGAATTACACTGAATATGCCTAAAGCAAACTTAAATCTTCAACTTAAGTAATCCCCGAGCAATATAGCATCGAGCCCCGATGGAATACTATCCATCATCGTCTAAATAGACAGTTGTTATATGTATTCCCTGAGAATACTACCCAAGCCCCTTTCTCATAGGCAGAGGGGTTAAATCTCATCTCAACATCCCTGGGATGTGCTTACTATGTATGGATAAACCTCCGTACTAGTACACGGATTGGCCGCCTACCGGTTACGAATATCCTGCCCAGTCAGTCGTGGGTATCCCGCCACGTCGGTGGCGTATTCTATTCAAACCTTAAACAACAAAAATAACATGTGTTTTACATATAGTTATTCACCGTGTAATGTGCTACTTTATATCAGTTAGGCCTTATCAGTCGTTATTCAATCTTACTTACATACCTGGGATGTCTAATTTACTCGCATCACACTGATGCCTTTATCACTTTCTCATCCCCTGGGGATGTCTTATTCTTATTTACTTTCTTGATGTCACACACACACCCTTTTCACAAAGATTTACACAGTTAAAATATTTTTCAATTTGATTTCTATATCACTACATACATGCTCTTGTAATTAAAATACATGTTCAAGGTGTTCCCTACCTCAAGTCTTTGAAGGTCCAATCATCAAGGTCCCACACGGCTCCTTATGCTTGTTCTCACACGTACCACCTATAGTACACCATAACACATGTAACACATCACTACAGATGCACTAAGGAAGGTCCAAGACCCTCCATGAACCTCAAGGTCAAAATAAAAAGTCAACTGAAACAGCCACAGTCGATTAATCGATCACCAAAATCGATTAATCGAATCATAAATCGATTAATCGATTCTCAAAATTGATTAATCGAAATCCAAAATCGATTAATCGATTCCCAAAATCGATTAATCGAAATTCAAAATCGATTAATCGATCTCACATCGATTAATCAAAATTTTCAACATGGCTAATCGATTCTCAAATCGAGTAGTCGAAAATCAAAAATTGATTAATCAATCCCAAATCGATTAATCGAAAAACTAAAATCAATTAATCGATTAGTCAATTTTTTCCAAACCTTATTCCTCCAGCCACTGGAGGTTCTCAGTCGATTAGTCGATTCCCAATCGATTAATCGAAATCCAAAATTGATTAATCAAAATTCAGATCGATTAATCGATTTTGAGCCCTTGTACTTTTTTCAACCTCCAGGCCAAAATCGATTAATTGATTTCTCAAATCGATTAATCGATTTGGCCAGACTCAGCCCCTTTTCGGGCTGTTCTTCCAAATCTTTTTCATCCTATTTTTCTTTCTTTTCTAGGTATTTAATTCATTATTTTAACCACATTTGAATGTACAATGACAATCTTAAGAAGATTCAACAAGGACTTACCTCAATCAATCTCTAGATTGAATCAAAGCCTAGGTTTAATGGCTAGGGCTCCAGCTTTTGCTTCAACCGTTCTTTACGCGTTGAATCGGGCCTTAAATGCTCGAATCCTCCTCAAATCCGAGCCGCATTAACTCTCCTTGCCACAAATTCCCTCTTTACTCCTTCTCTCTCTCCTCTTAACTCTCTCACCAACCAAAACAAAGAAATAACTTCTCTAGGTTATTAAAACCCTCATAACCCTTCTTTAGCTTTGGTGTCAAGCACATACACCAGAGATAGGTGTATGTGGCCTTTAACTACACTCTAACTCCCTACTTAGGTCGCATTTACAACACATTAGTTCATTACTTCATGAGTCCACTGTTTGACCATCACTAGGTCAACCTATGACCAATCGGGCCCGGATCCCGAGGTCGCTGTTCATCGTTAAATTTTTGGGGATATTACATTTTTACATTCTCCCCACCTTGAGAATTTTCTTCCTCGAAAATAAACTCTGCGGCGTGTCTAATGGGGTCCCCCCCCCTCACACGCAGTTGAGGGTAGATACCTGCTCGTGAAAAATTAACTATGTTTCTACCCAATGCAAGAAGGAAACAATAGCGCAAGCGAATTAAAATTTCGATTTTCATTTCATCGATTCTAAAAAAGTTTACAATGTTCATTTCTCATTAATTACAAAACACACACTTAATTACAATATGAAACTGAACAAAAAGTCATCGATAAAACCCAAAAATATGATGGACTCCAGCTTAAGCAGTCCCCTCTCCAGGCTAATCAGATGCTAGCTGGTCTGGTGCTAGCTGACTCGTCTGAGCAGGTGGTGGCTGACTCACCTCAGCGGGCTGTGGTGGAACTGTGCTAGAAGTGCCGGCGTCAGGGGCACCCAGGTGGAAAGCTGTACCCGTGTGAAACGCGGTAGTGCCAGCAGTCCACGCCTGCTCCTCTGCCAGGCGGTGCTGATAGTCGTGAGGGTAGATGTATCGCATAGTGTGGTACATCAGAAAGTCCATCTGCCGATTCATCAATTGGTTGTTGGCCTCCATTGGGGCCAACATATCCTCGATCGCAGGCGTTGGGCGAGCTGCACGGCGGCAGTATAATGATGTAGGTGTGGCAGCCGCTGACTGCGAAGGTGGCGTAGCTGATATGGTGGGAGGTGGTACTATGGGTTGCCTCCCAGCTGGTACGGAGGTCTGAGATGCGGCTCCCTCAGTGGGTGGAATGACGGGTGGTGCTCCCCCTACTGGCAGGTCCTGCTGTGGTGGTGGGGGTGGCGGTGGTGCTACTGCTGGTCTATGATCTGGTAGGGCCTTCTTCAGCAATCTATAGCTATGACCCCACGGAGTAATGGAGTAATGCTTCACATGGTCCGTAGCCTTCTGCTCGTGAGGTGAGATGGCATACTCTGGGGCGTTAGAGTAGCATTCGAGCATGCTAGATATGAGGCGAGCATATGGCATCTTATCCTTCGGTCCCAACGGGCCCTTCATCAGCTTTCCCTTGATATACGTCATCCCCTCAATGACGATCTTGGTCGCATCGAACCAACGGCCGCAGTATGCTGAGTATAAGGCCTGCTGGACCAACTCGACCAGCTTGGTGTCATGACGCATAGGGTACAAATTACACTTGATTATAGAATCAAGCATCCACATGTATGGAGGTAGGTCTACCCTCCGTATCGAGTTTCCCGATCATTTCTTCCCGTTAGTCATGTCAGCCATAATGTCCTCAAGTTTGACCTCTTCAAGGAAAGGTGGGAATAGGGTGGTCTCGGGCACAAAGTCCAAATAACACTCAAGTGACTCATGCACATGGCGACGAGTGAAGGTATAATTACGACCGTCTATCTTGGTCGTGACTGTGTCAGGGACTTGGCCCTCCTCTAAATTCTGGTAAAACAGGCGCACAAGTCGAGGATAATAGGACCCGTGCAATGGTTTCAAAAGATTGTCGAGACCCGCCTTTTAGAGGTACTGTCGAGCCCATTGGGTCTCGCCCTCGACATCTGGGTCGGTGAATAGGACATCATCGATGATGTACTCATCTTCGAACTCCTTTTCCGCCCACCACTAGTTTGGTTGGAGTAAGTTCACGGGTGGTGGTGGTATGGGTGAAGATTCGCGCAAAGACACGCTCGTCGAACCGGATGTGGTATCCGATGACGATGGGGATGAGGTTCTTACGGGCGATGGTGTTGGTGGTGGCGGTGCGGCATTCTTTCGCCGTACCGGAAGCTTCGATGCCGCTTGCTTCGTGGTCAAGCGAGTTCGAGGCGGCATATTGGTGAAAACTTAAGAAAAGCTAGGGTTTAATGGCTTAAATTGAAGAAAAAGCTCGGATCTAGAGTTTACCTTAGGTTTCGATCCAAATGTGCAATGATTTCTGGTCCAAATGCGCGATGATTTCGATCCAAATGCACAGCCGCTCGAAGAGGAAGAAGAAAAGGCGCGCAAGAGAAAAGAAACCCAAAATTTTGAATGGGGAGAAAAATCCCCCTTTTTCATATATATAGGCCCAAGTCGATTAATCGATTCTTAAAATCGATTAATCGATTTAAATAAATTTCCCAGCCGCACGAAATCGATTAATCGAAAAAGCAAAATCGATTAATCGAATTTATTTTGATTAATCGAATTCATGTTCACTTCAAATTTCTTAGCTTTCCAGCTCACTGGCCTATGCCTGTCGATTAATCGATCGACTAAATCGATTAATCGATTTCTCAAATCGATTAATCGAATTTTTAAACCCTCAGATATTCCAATTTCCTCCACACACTGGCATGTGCCAGTCGATTAATCGAATCCCAAGATCGATTAATCAATTTTCCCAAATCGATAAATCGAATTACTCTCGATTAATCGAAATTACACTTTATTTATTTTTCTGAAATTTCCATTCACTGGCGTATGCCAGTCGATCAGTCGACCAAAATTGATTAATCAAATTCCCAAATCGATTAATCGATTTTGATCAGACCTCACGAATTCTTGTTGTTTCTTATCTCCTTTATTTTCGTGGTAACATATGACCAGTTGATCATTGGTTTTGTGAAGCATGACCTCATGGCCATTGCGTGGCATGGCGAATCCTAACCATGTAATCCAATCGCATCACTGCACAATCTTTGATACAAAGTTTGTCCATTGGATAAATTGGGTCAAAAGGTCAGTATTGGATTACAATGAACGGTTTAAATCTGCAAACATGCTTGCGGCGATACAATTTTGACTCTCACCTCGTCGTAAACAAGTCCAGGTACTGTTCCTTCACGTCGGCCTCTCGTTCCCACGTAGTCTCTTCGGTCGGATGATTCTTCCATCAAACAAGCACTAATGGAATCACTTTGGTATGCAGTACTTGCTTTTTTCTATCTAATACCTCCGTCGGCTCTTCGGTCATGCTCATATCCTCATGCATCTCCAAAGGTTGACTTCCTAACACATGAGATGGGTCATTCACATATTTCCTGAGCATTGATATGTGGAAAATGTTATGCACGCGATCAAGTATCGATGGTAGTCCAACGCGATAAGCAACTTCACCTACTCGACCCAAAATCTCAAAGGGTCCGAGATAGAGGGGACTCAACTTCTCTCGCTTCCCAAATCTCATTACGCCTTTCATCGGTGACACTTTTACAAACACATGGTCACCCACTTTATAGTCTACACTGGTCCGCTTGATATCGGCGTAGCTTTTTTGCCTACTTGGTGCCGCTTAGAGTTTTTCCCTTATCATACGAACATAGGTGGCATTATGTTTAAGTATCTCGGGTCCCAAAACAAACTTCTCCCCAGTTTCCTCCCAATTTATGGGCGATCTACATCTCCTTTCATATAGAGCTTCATACGATGTCATCCCAATGCTCATCTGAAAACTGTTATTGTATGCAAACTTGATCAATGGCATGTGTTGATCCCATGATCCTTGTAATTTTAGCATACACGCTCTGAGCATGTTTTCGATCACTTGATTTACTCGCTCTGTTTGCCCATCAGTTTGAGGATGGAAAGCTGAACTGAAGTCCAGTCGCGTTCCCATTCCTTCTTGAAATTTCTTCTATAATTTTGACGTGTATAATGGATCACGATCTGAAACAATGCTGCTCGGAATCCCGTGTAATCGCACAACCTCCTTCATATATAACTCTGCCAGTCTCCCTGCCATGTACATCGTGTTGTAAGGCAAGAAGTGCGCTGATTTGGTCAATCGGTCTATGACTACCCAAATGACATTGTATCTCTTTGCAGTGCGCGGTAGTCCAACGATGAAGTCCATAGAGATCGATTCCCACTTCCATTCCGGTATAGGTAGAGGCTGCAATAATCCAGCAAGATGTCTATGATCAATCTTCCCTTGTTGGCATGTCAAACACCGTCACAAGTACTCTGTCACGTCTTGCTTCAAACCTCTCCACCAGTAGTTCTTTTTCAAATCTTGGTATATTTTTGCGCTATCAGGGTGGATAGCATAGTTTGACTTGTGAGCCTCATTAAGGATTATTCGCCGTAGATCGACATTGTCCGGAATGCAGAGACGGCCCTTGAACAATAATGAACCATCATCTTTCACTGAGAACTCTGATTTGATGCCTTCAGTTACATCTTGACTGATCTTGGTTAGGGTCGGGTCGTTCATCTGTAGCTCGTGGATATGCTCAAATATCACCAGTCTCACTGATATGTTAGCTAAGGAAGCTCCTATAGCTTGCGACTCGATGTTTGCATCATATAGCGCCAGATCTTCTAACAACTTCCATCGGTGCATACCCAAGATCAAGCTAGTCAACTGAGCTGAACCCTTCCGACTCAAGGCATTGGCCACTACGTTAGCCTTGCCTGGATGGTACTGTATAGAACAGTCATAGTCCTTGAGGAACTCCATCCATCTGTGCTGCCTTATGTGAAGTTCCTTCTGTGTAAACAAGTATCTAAGGCTTTTGTGGTCGGTGAAGATCTTAAAGGTATCACCGTATATATAATGTCGCCAAATCTTTAGCGCAAATATGACTGCTGCTAATTCCAAGTTATGTGTCGGATAATTTTTCTCGTATTCTTTCAGCTGTCTCGATCCGTAAGCTATCACTTTTCTGTGTTAGTTGAGCACGCAACCCAAATCATTGTACGAAGCGTCGCTGTACCCCGCGAATCCTCCACTGCCTGACGGAATCGCTAGTACTGGAGCTGAAGTGAGTCTCTTTTTGCGTTCTTGAAAACTCTTCTCGCATGTCTCACTCCACTCGAATCTTGAATCCTACCGTGTAAGCCCTGTGAGAGGTCCTGATATCTTTGAAAACCCCTCGATGAAACGTCGATAGTAACCCGCTAATCTAAGAAAGCTGCGGACGTCGGTCACGGTCTTTGGTTGCTCCTAATTTACCACTGCTTCTATTTTTGCTGGATCTACAGTGACACCATGCTTTGAGACGACATGTCCCAAAAAGCTAACCTCCTCCGACCAAAACTCACACTTGCTGAGTTTGGCGTACAGTTGATGTTTACGTAGAGTCTGTAGAGCAATCCTCAAGTGTTCCTCGTGCTCCGCTTTTGATTTAGAGTATATCAGGATGTCGTCAACGAACACGACTACACAAGAGTCCAGGTGTGGTTTAAACACCCGATTCATCAAATCCATAAATGACGCCGGTGCGTTCCTCAACCCAAACGGCATCACTAGGAATTCATAGTGTCCATACCGTGTCCTAAAAGCTGTCTTCTGGACGTCCTGTCTTGACTTTCACTGATGGTATCCAGATCTCAAATCGATCTTGGAAAAATATCTCGCCCCTTGAAGTTGATCAAACAGGTCATCTATTCTAGGCAAAGGGTATCAGTTCTTCATAGTGAGTTTGTTCAATTGTCGATAGTCAATGCATAGCCACATTGACCCATCCTTCTTCTTGACAAACAAGATCGGTGCTCCCCATTGAGACACGCTTGGTCTCACAAACCCCTTATCCATGAGCTCTTGCAACTGCTCTTTCAACTCCTTCAACTCAGCAAGAGTAATTCTGTATGGTGCTTTCGAAACAGGCTCCGTTCCTAACGCTAAGTCGATGGTGAACTCCACTTTTCTTTCTGGAGGTAATCCGGGTAACTCCTCAGAAAATACATCTGCAAATTCACAAGCGACTACGATCTTTGAGATGTCATTCTTCCCCTCCTCTTCTTTCAAGAACGCCAAGTAACCGCTGCAACCTTTTCTGATCAAACGTTCGGCCCTGCCTGCAGAGATTAGTGGTATATGCTTCGATCTCTCTCCTCAAAATCAGAACGACCTTCTCGTGTTGGGTCTGAAGGTGACGACCTTGTTCTTGCAATCTACCGTTGCAAAGTGTTGTGACAACCAGTCCATGCCAAGGATTATATCGAATCCTTGCATGTCCAGTAATATTAACTTTGTGTCCAGCTCATAGACGTTACCATCCTGAACAGCCACTACTACCGATTTGCAAATTAATTATGTGTCCACTAACTCTCCAGTTGGGATAGAAACTGATAGGACAAAGTCCAACGTCTCTGGGGCAATCTTCATTTTCTTTGTAAATCTCGAAGTGACAAAAGAGTGGGTAGACCCTGGGTCTATCAACACTCTAGCGTCGTGTACTTAACAATGTCCCTTCTCGTATACGTTTAACGTACCTATAGCATACATACATACATATATAGCACATACTTTATTTTAGAATTTCAACATACACAATGAATCCACACGCCTTTCTAAGAAATGCACCTTCTCTATCTAAATTTTTATTGAATTGAAATTCTTTATTTAAAAAGGAATCTCACCTTGGATGATGTCATGCACGTTTCCTGCTTCTTAAGCAGTTACTACATAAGCTCTCCCTTGGACGACCGGCTTTCGCGATTGGATAGGTCGTGGCATGGAAGCTGAAGCTGTCTTGTCCTGAAGATGAAACAGTCCCGAGTTCCCATCCTACAGTCCGCTGTTCTGTGAGACTTGCCACACTTGGCACAAGTTTCACGAGGTGTGAAAGAAGCTGCTCGCGAGAAACCCTGTGTAGCGGTAGCTCTGATAGTGATGGCAGAGCTCTCGTAGCGTATCGGTCTCCCCGACGCAAGTAATGGAATTCTTTGCTGGTTGCCCTACTGCACCGGTTTCCCATAACCTCTTTGGAATTGTGGTCTCTGGTCGTGGGCTACGAATCTGGGCTTTTTATTCACCGGCTTGTAGTTCCCCATTCTGCTCTGGTCCGAGTTCCCTCCCCTTGCTGTTCCCTCTGGCAGTAGCGATTATTGTTTTCTTCTTCTACCATCAGAGCCTTGCTCATGACCTCCCCATAGGTTTGTAACTGGAATGGTGCCACTCCTCTAACCTCAGGTTTCAAGCCTTGTTGAAACCGCTTTGCTCTCATCACATCGGTGATGACGTAATCGGGAGCGAAGCGAGCGAGTCGCATAAACTCCATTTCATATTCTCCCACATTCATCCTCCCTTATACAAGTTGCAAAAATTGGATCTCCATTTGGTTCCTCACTACTTCTAGGAAGTACTGCTTATTGAACTCCTCGACGAATTCCTCGCACGTCTAGGGTAAATCTGGGGTCTCCCGAGCCCTAGTCCTAGAAACGAACTTCCACCAAGGCCCGGCCTCCCCGTCTAACATGTAGGCTGCCCAACGAATGCTCTCGTCTTCTGTGCATGTGAGTACACTAAACACTTTCTCCATCTCACTCAGCCAATTCTCGGCTACCATGGTGTCTGCCTGCCCTGAAAATCTAGGAGGTCTCATCCTCCTGAACTCGGTAAATGCTGAAGCCATCGGCGTAGGTCCCATCGAGGCGAGGTGGTCATTGCTCATGCGAAGATGAGCCGCCAAGGATCTTTTGTTGTGTCATGGCAGTCGTCATGGTTTCCATAGTGTGTATCATCCTCTGACGCTCCTCTCTCTCCTCATTTCTTTCTCTGGTCCACTCTTGTTCTCATTGATCTCAATCCTGATGATCTCGATCCTAGTCCTCTGCTTGCCTACTACCACTACTCCCTGGGACCTCTCTATCCCCCATAGACACTCTGTTCGTAGGAGAGATGTACCCCTCTCCACTATGCAAACTTCTACTTTGGCCGCCCATGGGTCAGCCTCTTCCCCTAGAAGACATTGGCGGCTGCATTTGAAACCAATGTTTCGTTAGCAAAAGTCCCTATGCTCTGATAAAATGAATGATTGTCAGAATTTCTAAAAGAAACGGCTTTGATACCAACTGTGACAGCTCGGATTTCAACACTCCGAAACTCGTGCCATCAGCACGATCCTCCAGACCGTGCCCCATGAATATGTACGGAACATTGGTATAACAAGGAATAATAAACGAAATTGAACAATAACTACACGATGCGGAAGCAAAATACTATTCTAAATATAAATTCAAAAGATAGTTCTACTTTCATGCCACTATATGAACAGAGAACCGATCCGAACCATCGGTGATAAACAGATTACCCCAGATGGTTTGTCAAAAGAATATCTCAATTGTAATTACATTGTTTATCAAAATAAAGGCTTGACATACCAAGTCGTACAATTGTGCTCACAAAAACTCTCTCAAAGTACACAGGGGAGTCTCCTAGAAGAAGTCCTCAGGAGGGGGCTCCAACTCGTCCCCGGGCGCGTGATCCGAATCACCCGGATTCATGCCTCCTGAAGCCTCGGCTGCTACTAACACTGGACCTGCGTCGTATAGTCTAAGGGGTGAGCTACATCCTAGCTCAATAGGGAACAACACAATGAACATATAAGTTAAAATCTCACATATATTCCATAATATTCTAAGCATGATATATCTATGCACTTGCTGGGAAAAACAGTTTAAATGATGACAATTCAGCATTGAAGTTTACTGGTTTCATTTATTATCAATAGATCATGAATTACACTGAATAGGCCTAAAGCAAACTTAAATCTTTAACTTAAGTAATTCCCGAACAATATAGCATCGAGCCCCGATGGAACACCCTCCATCGTCGTCTAAATAGACAGTTGTTATATGTATTCCCTGGGAATACTACCCAAACCCCTTTCTCATAGGCGACGGGGTTAAATATCATCTCAACATCCCTGAGATATGCTTACTATGTACGGATAAACCTCCGTACTGGTGCCGGATTGGCCGCCGTACCGGTTACGAATATTCTGCCAAGTCAGTCGTGGGTATCCCGCCACGTCGGTAGGGTATTCTATTCAAACATTAAATAAAAAAAATAACATGTACTTTGTATATAGTTATTCATCGTGTAATGTACTACTTTATATCAGTTAGGCCTTATCAGTCGTTATTCAATCTTACTTACATCCCTGGGATGTCTAATTTACTCGCATCACACTGATGTCTTTATGACTTTCTCATCTCCTGGGGATGTCTTATTCTTATTTACTTTCTTGATGTCACACACACACCCTTTTCACAAAGATTTACGCAATTAAAATATTTTTCAATTTGATTTCTATATCACTACATACATGCTCTTGCAATTAAAATACATGTTTAAGGTATTCCCTACCTCAAGTCTTTGAAGGTCCAAACATCAAGGTCCCACACGCTCATTGATGCACTTCCCATGGAAAATATGCCTGCAAGGCGGCAGCTGATGGACTATGGCCGCTTCCTCTTCGAAATCCTCGAGGCAGGTGGGGCAGCCTCGTTCGATTTCGTTTTAGAGGAGCTCCTCCCTCCTTACAACCAGATATAGTGGCTAAGCGGCTGCCACTGGAGGATCTATATCTCCGAGTACGATGTTGTTTGCTGATGGTGGCAGTGGTGGCTGACGCACGAATCTACGCCACATAAAATATCCCACAGACCCGAAGAAAATAGCAGCTAAAAAAATTATGACGATAAATGCCCCTAAGGGGAGTTTATGGTTTATTGTTGGCGGAAGAAGAAACAAGGCTGCCCCTTCATGCTTTCTCCTCCTGCATATAAACAAAATTTATATAAGATTAAGGTTGTGTTTGGGATTGCTCTTTGGAGGCAAAGAGCAGCTCTCTGCTCTAGCTCAGATTACTTTTATATGGGACCATTATTTGATTATAAGTGCTCTTAGCTCTTTTGGAGAGTGAAAGAACTGAATTTGGGTCTCTTTAAAATTTTGACAAGGACTAAAGGGACCCACATGCATGATAAGATCATGGACGAATTACCCAGCAGGTCCAACACTTTTGGCTTTTACTTAATTGCGTCCAATATATCCTTTAGTACATGAGAGGGTTTGAGACTCTCTTAACATTTCTAAAAAAAAATGTGCATGTGTATTTTGTTCACTTTTAAGGAGCAAAAATGTCTTTTAACTAAGAGCCCTAGGGTCTTGATGGGTCGGGCTTGATCCAAGGCCCAATGGATCGAGTAAGGGCCAAGGTAGGTACGCATGGGGCATAAATAGGTTGGCGCGGTCCAACTCAATTAGTCAGCTACGTTTGAGTATGCGCTAGTCTCAAAAGTCTGATTAAAAATTGGCCTATTTAAGCCCCACCCGAACTCGACCCAGACTATCAAATTGAGTTATTTCATATAGAAATTGACGGGCAGCCCGGCCCAACTTGGGACAAGTATAGGCAAGGTAAGGTAAGCCAGATTTAAAAATGGGCTGGCCTGGCCCAACTAAATTAGTTATCAGGCCGGGTATGAGCTAGCTTGAAGAAGCCCGATTAAGATCTGTGACAACCCAAACCCACATGCCACAATATTGTCCGGTTATGGGCTTAGGTCCCCGCCCCGGTTTTATTTCTGGCATGAGCATTACGTTGTGCCGTCTCCACCCAAAACGCGTCATGACATGTAGTGTGTTTAAAATCGCTGGGCGAGTTCGGGCGGAAATTGCTGGGTTGCGCTCGGGCGGGCCCCCCAAGATTCAGACGGCCGCTATATATATATATATATATATATATATATATATATATATATATATATATATATATATATATTTTTTTTTTTTTTTTTTTTTTTTTTTTGTGCCACTTGCTAGAATAGGAGGAAGAAAAAAAAAAGAAAAGAACAAAAAGAGAGTTGTGCTCACTGCTCAGTTGCTGAAAAATAAAAGTGTTGTGCACAATCATAAAAAACTAAGAAGAAAAAAAATTGAGGAAAAAGGAGAAAAATTGAGGAGATAAAAAAATAAAATAAAATTGGGGATTGGGCAAGTCTGGGGCAGCTGCCCCGGAGTCTGCCCAAGCCTAAATCGGGGTGCCCGGGGGCCCAAACCACCCGGGCGATTTTTAGAACAGTGATATATATATATACTAGTGAGATGCACGTGCTTCGCCCGTTCGGACACTTATTTTTGAAACAATTTAATTTGAGATGATGTTCAGACATTTTAACATGAGCAAAGCTAGCTAGTTTCCAACCTGAGAGAATTTAACACAACAAACATGATGTTCAGACGATATAACATGAAGTAAGCTAGCTAGTTTCCAATATGAGCCAATTTGACACAGCTAACATGATATTCAAACTATTTGTGATGACGCCCCGACAATTTAGCAGCTAGCTAGTTTCCAACTTGGTGATGTTCAAACCATTGTTGAGGATGTTCATATTATTTTTGGGATTGGTTGGGTTCGTTGGTGTTCTTCACAATACATGGTTATTGTGGTGAAAGATATAGTGCATCAAATCAAACTGGACTACTCTCTCTCCATTTCAAGAAAATTATAGAATGCATCCATAGGCCTACCAATCTGTAATTGAATCCAATGAGAAGATACACATTGCTATTGCTTCTAATCCGAAAATATAAGTTACAATTACTGCTGCTTTTATCTCAAAAGATGGCATTAATCTGAACAAATAAGATGCACTATATATGTATATAAAAGATATTTTTTCTCCTTAGGAAAATATATATTGTTGATGCATTTATCCAAAAAAAATTATTAGCATTTGGTTCCTGGTCTTCTTGCCAATCAAGTTCAGCCCATGTCACTAATTTTTCAATAAAAAGAGTATATACACGCTTCACCTTAAGTGAAGGAAGGAAAAACAGAATACAAACCAAGAAACTTCCGTTCTTCAAAAGAGCATTCGCCGCTCCTCACAAGTGTGTAGCACTTGTTAATATTGTTGGCATGCATTTAGAACAGACTTCTATTTAACTTGTTATCCGATAAGTTTATTTTTAGGGGTATCTTCCTCTTGCTTGGTGGCCATTGGGGTGGCTAAATTTGGTTGGGTAGATTAGAGCAATAAATATTTCATTTTGAATTGGTATAACAGAATTGATATTATGTTCAAATTTGTTAAATATAATAGAAGGAAAAATCATGAGAATATGGACACTGCTCCCTTCACTCATCTATTTACGGTTTTCTTAATTGGGCTAAAGTCCAAAATGATTTAGTTATTGTTTGGTGTAACTTTGAAAAAGAAATGTAATAATAGGTTAATAACACAGATTGTCAAAAGGCTAAGTTGTCCACCATACCTGGTCTAATTGGTTGCATGAGCTGGTTTAGATGACCAGTATGGCTGAGCTAATTCTGTTTTTATATCAGTGAGGTCAGTTGATGATGGAGTAGCAATATGAGAGAGGGAAAGAGTTGCAAGAAAATATGGTACTGTACTTCATCTGGAGACACCCCTTTGCAAAGAGATATAATGATATATGCACAATTACATAGAAGTCCCTTATATAGACATAAAGACACTTAAGGACAACCTAGGTGTAGTATGATTGAAATAACCTCGGCTTTCTTACAGATTTAGTGAGTGCCATCAGCTATATGTTTTAGAACTAACCTGTTGGGAAAAATATGCTTTATAGACTTCCTTTTCCCTTATAAAATATACACTAAAAATATGAACGACCACCTCATTGTCGTCTTACAATTTCATAGATAGTTTTCATGAACTCCTAAATCGGCAAGAATGAATTTGATCCATAGCCCCTCCACAAGCACCATGGGCCATGACCATATACTCCGCTTTTGCACTAGAGCGCAATTACACTTCATCTTTTTCTCTTCCAAGTAACAGAGTTTTTCCCAACAAACCTCGCCTTAGTGGATCTCCTATCATTGGGTGATTCACCCCAATCGGTATCTGTTTAAATCTCCACAGCGAAGCGTCCATGGTCGCTATATGGGACAGAGTATAGGCCAGGTATGGTAAGCCCGACTTTAAAATGGGCTGGCCTGGCCCAACTAAATTAGTTATCGGGCCGTGTATGAGCTAGCTTGAAGAAGCTCGTTTAGGGTCCGACCTGAACCATTGAGACCCCTAAATAGCACATTAAACATGTTTTACAGTGAGATTAATTGGTCTTATATGCAATGTTGTCAACTGCCATGCGATTCTATGCGATGGTATAGTGCCATTGCATATGCGATGATATATATATATATATATTCAAAAATTCTCAAAAGTGTATAATATATGTTTTGTGTTAATTTTGTAGTATCTAAAATACGAAATGAAAGTATATAAGATAAATAGATAACTCATAAGTTAGAGGGGAAAATATAAATTTCATTTATGTTAAACAAAATAGTATAAAAATAAACATAATAGCATACAAATAAGAATGAAAAGATTAAAGAAGAAAAATATTATTTAAAAGTGAGAGAGAGAAATTGAGAGAGCACTCAAGTCTCAACTCTGTGGAGTCTTTGCTTAATTAACTACAAAATAGAGTAAAAATATTATTAACAAAGATTTAAGAAAGAGAGAAATAGAGAGAAAAAAAACACTAAAAACTTCAAAAAAAGACTAAAGAGACAAAATATACCTTGGATAGATGTATGAAAGAGGAACTCCCAATTTATAGGCTTTGAGGAGGCCTAGAATGTAAGAAAAGAACAGAAAAAAGGGTCGTATTTCTGACCGTTGGAGGTGAATGCTAAAACTAAAGGCATTGTAATTTTTAAGTTAATCCAGCTTTAATGATTAAATTAAAATCAGATTTTAAAAAAATGAAAACAAAAAAATCAGATAAAATGATAAATTCCAAAAAAATGAAAAATTCACATCCAAAAAAATCAGATAAATAGAAATAAATAAAAGATGAGATAAAAAATAATCAGATCCAAATCAGATGGACTAAAGGATCTTCAATGGAGAAAGAAAAAATGATACCTCAAGAATGCTTTAATGGATTTAAAATCCTTTAATAGAAAAGAAAAATCTCTAAGTTGAAGGGTTGACGGAACGTCTTCGTCTTCGGATTCCTGAGGGAGGAAAAACTATTAAAATGGGTACCGTAAAGGGTTAGAAACTGGGTACTAAAAAGTTAGGGGTTGAAAGCCGAAAATCCTTTTGAAGTTAACCCTGGTTCGGTTAACCACAGTACCCCTTTGCAACGTTTCAGCTATGGGGCAGAGATTTCTCTACTCTCGGGAGCACTCTACCCTTTGCCATGATTTTATTTATTTATTATAATTTTTTGGTTTGAGGGGATTTAGGGGATCAGATCTTTTGGTCAAATGGTCATCGATTTAGTTCTCTCAATTTGTGAGTTACCAATTAGATTTGTCCTAGCTTTCTGATCAGTGGTATTTATTTGGAGGTTAAGTATAGACATTGAAAAGATCATCCAAAATTAAATTTTATTGTATATGTATGTTGTCTGATTGGCGCACCTTTTGAATTATAGCTCATCAAAGAGCCTGTGCATGAATTGGATGGCTTTTAACAAAGGGTGACTGTTTTCTCCCAACATTAGTGTTGCTAATTAGCCCTACTTTTTAACTCATCTTTTTGAAGTTGTGGGTTTTGGTTCCATAAATTTTCATTTTTACTTCTTCTTTTGTGACAGTTAGAAGGCTATGGTGGGAGGATTTTGATCAGGTGAGAACATTTACAACTTGAAGCAACAAAGCTACTCTCGATAGGTATTTTTTCACTCTTTTGGGTATTATGTTGAATTTTGTTTGCTTGTCTTTATTATATTTATCTAGAGGTTTAGAGAAACTTATCTATTTAATTATGAATCCATCGATTAACATGTATCCTACAGTAGTAACTTCATTAGTACTTGGTATCCTTTACCTTAAATGTGTTTTTTTTTTTTTTTTTTTTTCTGTCCTTTTTCGATGAAGAATCCTATTCTCAGGAAAAATGAGAATTGAATATGAAAAGATAATACTTTTAGCTTCATTAGGGGTTCACCAGTGTACGGCTTGAGGTCAATCCGACCCGACCCTTTATTGATTTCGGGAAGGAAAAAAATGTAAAAAGTCGCAAAATTCGGGAAAAATCGGGAATCGTTGGGTAAAAAATAATGGAAATGTTTAACAATATAAAAAAATAAATATATTTTGGACAAAAAAGAGGAAAATTTCGCAGAAAACACATTTAAAACGTTAACTTCATGGGTTTTGAAAAAATATGAGTATTTTTTTAAAATATGCATCGCATCTTAAACGCTTTTCCGACGTTTTATGAAAATATAAATATTTTAAACTGAGTTTTTTCAAAAAACCGCAGATTTTCGGAACTATATTTGTGATTGGGCCTATATAATAAACCTTGTTCCACGTCGAGCAACAGATCAACTCTTTCATCTGAATGCACCGGCACATTTACTCTATTTTGTGTAGGGGTAGAACTTCGGTTACCGAAACTGAAACCGATTTTTCGGTTTGGGTATCTGTTCACTCAAAACCAATACCTAACTGAAATGGATGGGTTTCGGTTTCGGTTTCAGTAAACCGATAACAAAAATCTGAAAACCGATACCGAACCGATCCATATCGGTTTCGGTCGGTTAAGTTCGGTTGTGTTTCGTTTTTTTATTATTTTTTAAAAAGTGATTTTCAGTTTTTGTTGGTTTTTATCGGTTTTCTCTTCCTATATCGGTTTTGGGTTTTCGGCGCCCATAACCAATACCGAATCGAACTCAAATAGGTTTCGGTGTATCGGTTTTTGGTTCGGTATCGATTCCATTTTTATCAATTCGGTTGTGTCGGTTTTCAATTTTTGGATTTTTTTTTTCCACCCCTAATTTTGTGGCCTGAATCTATAAAATGTCTCCATCTCTCACTGTTCAAATTACCTTCACCCATACTTCCACTTTCAGCGTGGGAGGAGAAAACCTAATTTATACGCAACAAGGAATCCAAATTACATTACGTAACAGAGGTTCTCCTCACCGTCTCTATTGCAACTTTACTTCTACAATCCGAGCAAGGAATCTTTATTCAATGGTCATAGATCAGTTTACAGATTGTCCAAATTCAAGAGTAGCTGATCCAACGGTTGCAAAATTCTAATCCAATATGCATTTATTATGGTATTAATCGTCACTTATTTCAAGCCTCCTATCTATGGCTGTCAACGGGTCGGGCCAGCCCCATACCGACCCGATATTTTACCAAGCCGGGAACATAAACTTTACCCATTGGGTTGAGTCGGGCATGAGACAACCGACCGACCTGATATTTTATATGTAAATAGTTCAAAAAATTTTGGGAGGTTATGAAATTTAAAGAGCCTCATAATTATCAGCTGTATTCACCTTCGAAGGTGAGGGAACTACGATCACATAATAAGTTGAATGGGGCAAGTAAATCGTTGATAGGAGCATTTGATGGCATAATTCCTCCTTCGAAGATTTTTGCTCTTTTGTCGAGTTTAGATAGAGAGACTGGCGTGACAGTAAACCCTCAACAAACTCGGGATTACCTAAAGAAGATAAGAAAGGAGAGTAATATCAATCTGATATGTATGAACGTGATCAAATCCTTCATTGATAGGCAGAATAAAGGAGATGGTTTCTTCTTTGAAGCTGAACTAGACGAAAAATGTCGTATGCGTAGTATATTTTGGGCTGATCACAGGTGACAAGTGGCGTATCAACAGTTCGGTGATGGGTGGTATTCGACACCACTTACAAAACAAATAAATTGCTACTACTATTAACCCCATTTACAATGGTCAACCATCATTGGCAGACGACATTTTTTGGATGTGCGTTGCTCGCAAATGAGACAGAGGAGACCTTCGTTTGGTTGTTTAACACGTGGCTGAAGTGCATGGATCATAAGAAACCTAATGCAATCATCACCGATCAATGCAACTAGATGAGCATGGCCATCTCCGAAGTTCTTCCGGAGACCACGCATCGTCTCTACTTATGACACATAGGGAGGAATGAATTGAACTATCTCTCTCAGCTGAAGGTAAAGTTTGAGAATTTCGGGCGAAAGTACAATCAATACAAGTTCAGTAAAATGGTTGATGATTTCAAAATGAGATAGGCAGAATTAGTCGAGGAGTTTCAATTGCAAGACAACGAGTGGTTGAAACAAATGTACGCTTTTAGAAGGAAATAAACTTCATGCTACTTGAGCGATACCTTTTGGGCCGATATGACCACTACGCAACACGGAGAAAGTATAATTCTTTTTTCGATACCTATGTCAATTCCTAGACGAGTTTGACGGAATTTGTCAAGCAATACAATCTTGTCGTCCAATCATGTCCCGATAAAGAAAATAGGGATAATCTCGTCTCAATGTCTACAACACCGGCGTTCTTGTTCGAAAATTCAATCGAGAGGCATGCCGCTGCTATGTATACGAGAACCATGTTCGATAGATTCCATTTTGAGTTTTGAAAGTTTGCCTCTTTTAAGGCCTAAAAAGTGCTCGAAGAGAAAGCCGGGGCAATTATTGTATTCCAAGTTTGTGAAAGTTATAAAAGTGGTGGGGATGTCAGGGAGGATAGCAGTCGAACATTCAAAGTTCGTTTCGAATGTGGAGATGCCACGACTACTTATAATTACAAGCACTTCGAGACAGAGGGTTTGTTGTGTTCTCACATCTTTAAAGTTTACTTCAATGAAGAGGTAGACCAAATTCCTTCTAAGTATATTCTACATCAATGGATGAAAGATACTAGCTACAGTAGTGTAAGTTTGGCGGTGAGTGACAAAAAAGGATTCCAACTCTGTCTCTAGGATGAAAATATGGAAGGTGAGAGAAGTTGCACTGAAGTTAATTCAGTTGGGGATAGAATTGAATCGCTTGGTGAATTACACGTTGGAAGGGATGATGAAACTATTAGAAGGTGTAGAGGCCATTAGAACGGAAAAGGAGAATGAAAGAGGGACTAGCATCGTGTCCTGTCCGGGCGCCTCCTCCCAGCCTAGCGAAGGAATTTCATTGTAAGAACATGCCAACATTACAGTGCGAGATCCAATATGATGTGCCACCAAAGGTAGGCCAAACAACAATAACAGAATGAAGTCTGGGATCGAGGTTAGTTTTAAACAATCACAAAAGAAGAGACGCCATTATAAGCACTACGTGAAAATCGATAAAAAAATAACGGCCCAAAATCGTTGTAAATGTCATAAGCAACGGTTTTGAGCCATTGCAAGGGTCGTTGTTTATAGAGCAGTGATTTTTATAAACAACGGCCCGAAACCGTTGTTTATTTACCAGATAAACCACGGTCCATGTCCGTTGCAAAATAACAACGATTTTAAGTCGTTTTAACGGAAAAAATATTGTTATTTTTCTTTCAAAACCACGGTCTAAATCAGTGGTATATGTAAATAACGGTGACAAACCGTTATTAAGTTCCTCTACAAAATAACGATTATGGGTCGTTGTTTGTGGCTGTTGCAAAATAACAGTAATGTTGAGCCGTTGTTCGTAATGGGGAAAGGGTTATTTTTTTTATTCTGAAACTACGGTCTAAATCAGTGGTATATGAAAACAACTGGTATGGACCGTTGTGTTTTTTTTTTTTTTTTTTCTAAAATTGAAAAGCTTCTATTTTTTTTACTGTAATGAGTCATTTTACCTGTTATAAATATTGTATCAACCACATATCACTCTACAAGGGATAAAATTCATAATCCATTTAACTAAATGAAAAAAAAAATAAGTCAAAAATAAAATCAATATCGTATTGATACATTCAACACCATCTCATTAAAATATTCAAAGATATTATATTAATATATTCAACAATATCCTATAAATACATTCAACAGTGTCATATTCAAGCATGACTCGAGTTGCCAATAAGCCCAATGACAGAGAATTTTAATGTCTCATTGCTTGACACCTTTGATTGAGCATCTTTCAACTTATTGTCGAGATGACTTTTCTTTTATGATTTGTTCGCCCACTTCTTGTGTGTTTCAGCTTGTGCCCAGCTCTCTTACCACGAGTTTTCCTGTCATAAAAATAAACTCAGTCACATTAACAAATTTCATAATAAAATGATACTCAAAGTTTGCATGTGTGTTCAAGAAAACGGTTTATTACCGACTTTGACCGATTTTTCCTACTTAGACCCTTGCCGATTTATTGCCAACTCCTGACTTTGTGTATAATTGTCAACCTTCAGTTGAGCTACAGGCCCAACCCCCTTTTCATTCCTTTCTAATTTCAGAAACTTAAACAAAACATGAATGGGAAAACAAATAAATAAATAAATAACAACGAAAGAAATGCAACATAGCCAAATATCAAGCTACAATTGAAATTACTAAGAATGAGAACCACAACTTTTTGGTAAATTATAAAATAAAGCAATTGAAAATGCAAAATTATACAAAGCATCTTACACTAGACTCCCTGGAATGTCCTTGGAAGAAAAAAGTGGGGGTACAAGCATCATCAAACTTATATCCATAAGGTCATCCTCTGTTAAAACAACATACGATACTAATAATTGTAAATAAATAAGAAAATATTCTTTTGAATCATTTAAAGACGCAGCTAAATCCAAAATGATCTGCGAGTTCCATCATATATATATATATATATATATATATATATATATATATATATATATATATGTGTGTGTGTGTGTGTGTGTGTGTGTGTGTGTGTGTGTGTGGATTAATAGATTATTGCTATAGTTATAGCCATTAAGAAATTGGCAACTCTCCTGACCATCATTTAAACACCAAAATGGAGTTTAAATGATCTTACACCATCAATGGTTTAAGATGTGGGTGATCCGTACAGTCAAAGTGATAGATCATAGATTGACATGCAAAATGCTGAAAATGGTGTTTTAGAGAGATTTAAACCATCCGATCGGTGGACTTTAATATCAATCGTTGTTTTCTGTTTTAACGACTAATATAAAAGTTCATCAATCGGATGTCACGTCCACTTATAAACATGTTTCTTTGAACTGAGATATATTTCAATGATAGATTGTCACTTGGACAATTTAGATTGATCACAGATGTTCACCACATGGCCTAATGATAATCACACTTCAATGGTGTGAGATTAAAAGTTTAACTTTAATTGATGATGGAGATGTGGAACCTACAGCGAACGGTTACCATGTAAATCTCCAAAATCAGTTTTAGCTGTTCATTTTAAAGTAGTTTGACCACTTTGAATTGATGATGGAGAGTTTTTTTTTCGATCCAATGTTCGACCCATCAGATCTTCACATCGGGTGATTCAGAGCACATGAAACATTTGATGAAAAATAGCGCCACATGTGACAGCCCAGATTTTTCTAACCTAAAATTTGGAGATTTTTTTTTTTTATACTTTACACCAAAATCAAATGAGAAAATCCGGACCGTTAGATCGTATATCACAATCTGATACAGAACACTTGACACATCCATATGCATACGAAAATCAAAGCAAGGTTATGTAAGTATCATAAACAAAACTCCAATTCTAATATCTAATATGTACTGAACTAAACAAACGCCAGTGATGACTAACCATCACCAACAGTAGTGTACCATGCATGTATAATAGCATGGAAGTACTAACCTCGAACTTACCAAGATCCACGATGTACTAAATCTACGATCCCAAAACAGAGTACAAATCCTTATGCGGAAGCTCCTTTTTCTTCAAGTATGTAGTCTGGCCCTCCTCAAAGCTACACCTGTGACATATAGTCGGGGTGAGCTAACATCCAAGCTCAATAGAGAAAACTAATACCAATATACATCTCATCACATGCATAGATTCAAAGACAAGATCAAAATATTTTCTTATCAAGGCTAAAACTGATTTCAAAGGCATTTCTTATCAAAATTGAAACTGAGTTCAAAGGCATTTTCTTATCCAAATTCAAAACTAATTTCAAAGGCAAACTGATTTCGAAGATGTTTTCTTATCAAAACCGAAACTGATTTCAAAGACATTTTCTTAATAAAATTGAAACTGACTAATCTCTTATCAGAAGCATATTTCTTATTTTCGATTTACTGAGTTTGAATCACATTCATTTACATGTCTTACATATTCTTACCTGACTCACTCACATGTCTTACATATGCTTACTTTGCTTACATATATGTTTTATACATTCTTACTTGGCTTACTCACACATCTTACACATTCCTTACTTATCTTACAAGTCTTGCACATTCTTACTTAGCTTACTTATATGTTTCACACTTTCTTACTTCGCTTACACAATTCGATTCACGGATATCCCGCGTCTTTGGTTCGATTCACGAAGACCCGTGTCGTTCAATTCAAACACTCACTTGTATAGCTTACACATTGTCACATAGTTTACACAATTCGATTCACGGATATCCCGCTGCCGATTCATGGAGACCGCTGCATACCGATTCACGATTAGCCAGCGTGCGGTTCGATTCACGATATCCCGCCGTGCCGCTTTGATTCATGGGTTTAACCGCCATGCCGGGATTCGATTCACAGTTACTGGCTTCGATTCACGGATATCCCGTCAGTCTTTGGTTCGATTCATGGGTTTAACCGCCATGCGGTTCGATTCACGGTTAGCTGCGGTTCGATTCTCCTAGGGGCCCACGAGGTATCATATAATCCGCCCATAGCGGTCCACACATGCACATATAATCCGCCCATAGCGGTCTACGATGTTATATAATCCGCCCTTAGCGGTCCACAACACACTTATAATCCGCCCATAGCGGTCCACTTAAAATTTTCTTAACTTATGATTCGATTTGGATTTAAATTTATATACAAATTTGATTTGGATTCAATTCAAAGTTCACATTTGCTTCCTTCAAATTTAACTTCTGGGTTCGATTCAAAACTTGCAAAACACACATACGATGTTCAAGACTGAAATTCCTTACATGATTTTCGAAGGTTATATAAAAGGTTCAAAACAAAGATCATTTCTTGATTCGATACGTCAATAATTTTTAAGACAGCCACTATGTCAAAGATTCGATAATTCAAAGCTTTCGAGCATTTCAAATAATCAAAATATTCAATCAAATATTTGAGTTCAAAGATCTAAAGTTTTCATTGCAAGGATTTCAAATACTAATTCATTTCAAAACAAAACTTATCATCTTTCATTCGATCATATCAAGCATCTATGAAATTAAATCAAAATGCAATTGCGTATGAAATTTTCCCCACCTTAACCTCAAATCATAAAGCCAAGCAATGTCCTATCGATGGCTTTCCTCCCTCAATCTACATCACAAATATATGATGATGTATCAAGGATCAACACTAATCACTAATAACTTAGACTATTTAAGTGTTTTAAAAAAAATCGAGTCGGAATGGGCAAGTTCACGCCAACATAGAAATTGGTGTAACCTTCCTCCTACATTTTAACCTTTAAAAATTTAGATTTATAAGTTGGTCAAAACACACAAGTTGTAGATCTCTTTGTTATCTTTCCAACGCCTCAAGAAGCGCATCAATCGGAGGTCGGAGTAGAAAGTTATGGTCAAAATACCAAAGCAGTACTGGCAACTCAGACAAAATCGACTAATCGATTTTCAAAATTGATTAATCGATTTTCCAAAGTCGATTGATCGATTTTCTCTCGATTGATCAATTTTCAAAGAGCCAAAAATCTTTTTTCACTATTTGAGACCAGTCGATTAATCGACCCAATTTCGATTAATCGAAATTCAAAAATCGATTAATCGATTTTACTCGATTAATCGATTTCGTTTCTCGACAAAATTAGAAATTTACCTAACTTATTACTAAATTTTGACCTTAAAAATGATTTATTCACAAGTTGGTAAATTCATGAAAGTTGTAGGGATTTTTTTCTTCTTTCCAACGCAATAAGAATCACGTCAATCCGAATTCGGCACAAAACGTTATAGCCGAAATACTACGGTAGTGTCAGTAAGCCCAGGCAAACTCGATTAATCGATTTTCAAAATCGATCAATCGAATTTCAAAATCGATTAATCGAAATTCTCTTCGATTAATTGATTTCGTGAAGTTCCTGTTGAATTTCTCTCTTGTCAAAAATCGATTAATCGATTTTGGTAGTTTCTGAGCACTTCTCGGGTTTGAACCTTGAAACCCATTTTTTTTTTCATCAAAATTCAATCCTTTTGATCCTAATCTTTTGCACACATCTAACCAACATATATTTAATTAAATACATGGAAGAATTGTGTTATTTACCTCTTTAAATTGGTGATTTACTCGTAGATCGGATCGTCTTCTTCGTTAGATAAAAAGGGTTTCCAAACCCACCTCGATCATCTCCGAGCTTCACGATCACACCCAAGCCCACGAAATCGATGGCAATCCTTACACACACACTTCACATAACTCACGCTATGATTTGTGGATCAAAACTCATGATCTCTTCGCAAGAAGAGGGTTTTAAAACCCCCAAACGGCTCCAAAACCCACAAAAGCAAAACTAAAAGTCGAAACCGACAACGATCCTTCCCTTATACGATCTCACAAAACCTTTTCCAAGCAATCACAAGGCTTGGAGCATACGAATCCGGCGATTCTTCCTCTTTCTTCTTCCTTCTCTCTTCAAAACCCAAACCATCAAACTCTTGCAACCGGTTAAGGCTTCAAAAGGAAGCTAGCCCCTTTTTTTTTTCTTTTTTTTAAACTAAAAAGGCCGGCTCTCATGCAAAACACATACACCCATTTTGGGTGTTAGTCTTATCTAAGGACCTAGTTTTTCAAGGAAACGCGCATCTAGTTAAGGTATTATCTATTATATAAATGATCTATTGGTTCGATTGGGGCCTGTACACCCAAACTACTTATCAATCGGACCAAGCGTTAATAATACGCACCACCACGGTGTATGAACTTGGTCCTAAAATCTCATACAAGCTCAAACGGACCTAAAATGATCTCATTTGAAAATCTAAGCGGTGACATGTTTCTTAACAAGACCTATAGTTGGCTCGAATAGTCATTCAATCATTCAGTTGGCCCAACTAGCGTAATACATGGCCCAATTAGTCAAATAAGTTATTTAACCATTACTAAACTTTTATTCTCTCTCTAGAACCAAAATTATCAGAAAAATAAATTCTCCTGCCTTTATTTTCATTTATAACCAACCTAAACTTAGGTGTTAAGCCAGTACGCCATAGCTAGGTGTATACAATTCATCCAAAGGTCCACACACGAGTCTAAATCAATCTTTATATATATATATTTTTTTTCCACTTAAGACTTAGCCCAACTAACTTAATTATTTTCACCATGTCGGGTACGTGATCAGTCGGGCACGCACACCGACGTATATTGTTCAAAGGTCGAAATTTTTCAGGATGTTACACCACATGTGTCCAAAAATAGTGGCCTATTTCCAATATTATGTATCCAACTTGCAGAATCCAGTGCAAGCAAATATTGTATAATGATGCTAAATTAATGATGAATAAAGCATGACCAAAATTACTACTAGGTACCTGTTTCCACGGCTTCTGCTTCATTTGACTTCCAATGCTTTACAATGTTGTCTGAAAGAGAATCATTTGGGTTTGGAGCACTCAGAAGTGCATGAATACTGATCGAGTGGAGAAAAGTCACATAAAAACTACAATTAGTTTACTGAAAACAGACTACCGAAAAACACTCCATTCTCAGCAAGCAAATGACAAACAGTGATTGAGAGAGAGAACACGGTATAAAAAAATTTCGGCCAATAACTCGGTTTCGGTCCCCCACCGAAACGATAAGTTGAACCGAAATTTCAGTCCAAATATATATGGATGGGAAATTATCAGCCAAAACTTCAGTCCAAATTTCGGTTCAAATTTTCGGTTTCGGTCATGCCCGAAACCAAAAACGTAACCGCTATTTTGATCCTTGGAGAACAACTAGTTGCAATAATGAATCCAACATCAAAATCCTTCAAAACAAACTTTCATATACCAGCCCTTCAAATTAAACATGTTATTGCAAGGACCAGTTCTCCACGACAAACTATCACTATTTTTTTTTTCAGATAATGGGTTCCTATCCCAAATCAGTAAATTTAAAATTTGTTGATCCATAAATTAATAAATAAAAAAAAATCATGTCTAAAAATAATATGCAGATAACAAACACGTCACCTAAGCAATATTGTTCGGATCTGGAGAGCTGGACTCCACTTGTCTTTGAGAATATCAAGGCATATTCTTTCAAGCTGCACACATCTAACCCTTTAAATGCGAAAGTCATTACCTCTGTGCAATAAAAAAAAGAGGAAAAAAAGAGCTGCTTGCCTTGTCAATGTTAGGATGATATATTTTGGTGAAAAAAAAGAAGAGGATGGAAACTCTACCAAAATTCCTCAATGTAAGAGGATGGAAACTCTTCATCAGTAGCAGATCTCACCTTTGTACAAACCTAAAGACATTTATAGCATCAAAATCAAATGTTGGTAATAAGACATGAGCAAAACCAATATATACAATAACCATAAATCATATCATGAGCTTCATCCAAGTGAGCAGAGACGCACCACGGCCCCTGCCTCATGCAATTTCTGAAATTGTCATTTATTATTCTAATATTGGCTTCTAAGAAATAGCATTTTTGTTTTTTAAGGGAGGTAAATGGGACTGTGTCCCTCTCTTGAAAGGTAGCAAGTCTAGGTTTGGAGATGGTGGGGAGCTAGGTTTTTGGAGGACCCATGACAGGGCAGCTCGTCAGTGACTGCCAGTTCCATTGGCACACAAGCAGGAAGGAGGCACAAGGTTTTGGAGTTTGTCATTTTTTATTAAATGATTGTTTCATCTTTTGATTCTTTAAAGACTTGTTGGAGTTGAAAGTATATTCATGATGTGTTTGGCATGCAACTTCTGTGAAATAGCTTTAGTTACTAAATAGCCTGCTTTACTAACACCATGGTCTAGGAGCCAGTTTTCATCAATCGTAATTATAACCAAGATAGTCAAGGCAATAGGCGCACTAAGGGCATGCATTTAGGCAGAAGGTGCATGCCTAGGACAATTCTAATTCAGTAAAGTTTAGTAATTTTTAAAACAAATGATTAATAGGGCATCATCATCCAGTTGAGACAAATCCCTCACCGTCCCTCTTTCGAGCCATGCGGCACAATTTTTTACCAATCTTAGCGTCCAAGAAAACATGCCCATCAGAGGATTTAAACCATTCATTCAACCAATTTTATATGGACCATTGTTCGTATCACTACAAAAAATATGTTTATTGGAGACGGCTTTTGGCCGTCTCCAAAGATGTTTAAGCCGTCTCCAATATTATTGAAGACGGCTTTCATGTAGTCTCAAATAGTCCCGTCTCCATTGTCTTTGGAGACCAAATGGGGGCCGTCCCTAATAGTCAAGGTTATTGGAGACAGTCATAAGCCGTCTCCAAAGATATATTGGAGACAGCTTAAAGTCGTATCTAATAAGTCATCTCTTATTATTAGAGACGGCTTTTGGCTGTCTCCAATAAGTGATTGCCTATTATTGGAGACAACCAAAAGCCGTCTCCAATATTTATTTATTTTTAATGCTATTTAATTTTTTTGCTCCAGGACCATATTGTCTAGCAGTACACATCTATAACCTGCATTTTTTTTATTTTTTTTTATGAAAATCCATAACATGCATTTACATACTCACATTAGCATAAACATTAACATGCTCAAAGCTCATTCAAAAAAGTAAATTTTAATTCGCGACACCGCAATTTCATTAACAACAAATTTATTTATACAAATAACGACTCTCATTTTTAGAGGCATCCAGCATTGTTCATAGCTTCGTAAGCTTGTCCAGCAGTCATGGCTCCATCTCCAATCATAGAGATTACATGGTTGTTATTCCCTACTAAACCTCTAGCAACTGCCATTCCTATCAAATGCAAAAAAAAAAAAGTTAATAATTTCTCCAAGAATCGGGTCATAGAGTATACACAACATAGTAAGGATTAAAATATCAATATTGGTTTGTGCCTATACGAGGAAGTATCTTCTCGGGTATCGGCAGCATATATCCTACAAAGTATATGTATTGAGCGATACCCGATCATGCACCAAGGACAGCGCAGCAGTCAATCTCCATCTGCCGAAACAGTCAAGAGCCTTGGGAAATGCAAAGCTATTTATGAACATGCAAATTTGTGTAAGTACATTTTTTACCTTCATTGATTTAGTGCTCAAATATCCATGGAACTCCCAAGGTTGATGGAGGGAAATTGACCCATGCACCGCCGTTGTCACATGGTTCAGGTATCTAATATAAACTCAAAATGCAGTGTACAGGACCTACAGGTCGAGTACCTAGTACAAACTCAGAGATGGATTCTTTCGGGAACATGATTAAAATAAAAATAATAGAATAATGGTTACCCACAGTCGCGCTGGACATTTCATCTGGATTTATTCCTCTTACGTAGCCTTCAATGAAATAGTCAACAAATTTCGGCGTGTGTGCCAAGCACTGGACGGCACTGTTTATGAAGCAAGCATGCCCAAGATTCTGTAATCCTGTCAAACCCACAGGAGTCGCTTTTCCGGGAAAGAATATATTTTCAAAATCAAAATCAGGATAGAAACTTTCGGCACATAGAATGCTCAAAATATCTTGCTCATTTTTCTTTCCTTCACTTGGGAAATTAATGGAATCTGGTGGGTTATAGACCTGTAATTCCAGGGAAATCTGTGCACACGGATACCAGAAACAAGCATGCTGGAATAAGTGTCTGCACGGTAAGGGCATACTAATAGAATCATGCATAAGTTGCTCTCTATGAAAAAAAGGATGGTATCTGTCTACAAGTAAATGCTCAAAAATGTTACATGAACAATAAAACAAGACATAATTTTTACTCTTTTAGAACGTAGATTAAGATTTGAAAATTCATTTCCAATTGATCACATGATTGCCCCCTGTTACCCTTGACCAAACAAATAGCAAAGAATCTTTATCTCAATATGGTGTTAAGGCTACTCCTTGTTACCCTTAATATATAATATAAACATAGCAGGATACCACTCAAAGTGAGAAAATGCAGTGGAAATCCTGGTTGTACTAAATTTCTGAAACCAAATTCATCAGAGCTTGTACGCTCAACGAAGCCAACAAACATGATGTGAAGGATGTGGAAATCCAAGATGTGGTTGTATATAGACTTCCTTCCTAAGTCATATCGTCATTGAGGAACTCATCCTTCACATTCAATTGATTGATCAGTCACTAACAGATGGCCATCAAGTAAAGAGAGGGAAAACTGATGCCATTGTTTTTCCAAAAGAGAAAATGTCTCATCCTAATTAATATCATTCTCCTAAGTGAATTCTCGAGCAACCAATTGAGCCCTATCCCGGTCCAAAAAGTCATCAGATGCAGTCTTGACTTTCTCTATTGGTATTACAGTGTAATGTCAAATTGTTACTAACCAAAGTAGGATTGGAGGTTTGATAGTTTAGATTGAGCAAAAAGTAAAAGAGTAGGGTATTAAGGCAGAAAATTTATTTTATAATGCACTGATCTCAAAGCTTTACCAAGAGTTTGACAAGTTTAATATCTGCTTTATGATGTTCTTTGAAATGACAAAACGTTTAGATGAGATCAGTAAGATACATTGATAGAAGAGCAAACGAACACAGCACATCCAATGTTACAAAAACAAACTTGCCAAAAATCACTTGAAACGGCTTCAATAAAACCCCAAGTATAAAGGAAAGTCTTTATTATTCATAATCTTCCCAATTTCACTGAATATTTCAATCTTTAATAAGTGAATGATATTGTATCCAGAATTCATCAATGAGCACAGTGCATCTCAATCATTCAATACGTACCCTTTCAATTGATTCTTCTCCTTCTAGACAATAAAGTATTTTGGAATTTGGAGCAGCTAACATTTGAATATATTCAATATTAGTTTACTATAAGTACCTTAAATTTAAAAAGTGGCAAACAAAATGATGAAGGTTTGTATTAGGATGAAGGTTTGTAGAACACACCAAATGCTTACCTCTTGATCTGTTTGTTTTTGAGAATCTCTATTGCCATACTTTAAGTAAAAATGATCCAGGTGACTACAGAAGTCCCAAATGAATACCTGACCCACCAGAAGATAAAATGAGAGAAGCATCTTATGCTCCTAGAGAACTCCCAATGAATGTTCGAAGCAACAAACTCATATCAATAATTAAGCAACATACCCGCACAGATTCATCACCAAAAATCTGGCAGATTCTTTCATATAATTCATCTGCATTATCCTAGAATTTATAAAAATACTAAAATAAAGTAAACAAAAATTTTGAAAACAGACAAGATTCTCAGATTGAATGAGTGGTCAACATTAAGACTTAGATAAGTAGCTCAAAGCATAGGAAGAGGACTGTAAATGGTTGATATAAGGACATGAATGCTAAAAAAGCATATAGTTCTAGACTAGTTAGTCCTGTCTGCAGTGAAAACATCTATGAAGTTGCTAGATTGAAACTCAAAGAAGGTTTAATTCTCAAAACTCATGGCATTGAGCCAGAGTGCATCTTCAAAGTAACAAAATATATTTAAAACAAAGTCAGATGTGTGACTGGCCCAAATATTTTAGATGTAAATTTTTTGTGGCTGCAGATGTTAAGCATTCTACAGAAGTTTGACTATTTCATAGATGAAAATTCGGGAATGAGGTGGAGTGCCCCATTTGGGTCTCACATTAAGAGGAGTACATGTACTGGATATATAGAATGTCCTGGATCTTTATCCATACTGGAACAACAGACTTGAAAATAATATCATTTGGGTGCATGAGCTTCTGAGTTCTAACAAATCTAAACTAGAGTTTCTGCTTAGGGACTTCATTCTATCATCAATCCAGCTGAAAAACATGTTAGGATCGGTGTCGCTTTGGAAATCAACAGTGGTCTTAATCATGTATCAAAATTCCAGAGGAAACAGATATGTATTGTCCGATATGTATCAGTTTCGGACGTCACTAAGTTGGCATATTGAATGTATCATGGATAAAAGTTCCGGATGAAACTGATATGTATCATCCAATACATATCAGTTTCGGAGGTCACCATGTCAATACATTGGATGCATCGCCGATACATACCAATGTAGCATTCGAAATCAATACGTACTCTGATACATATTGGTTTTGAGCGGGCTGTTACATCCTGGAAAATCGGGATTTTGATTCTTGGTGTTAATCATCATTTTCAAGCGTTTGCTTTACTCAACATTCACCATCATTGATCAATGTGGCCACTGTTGAAACTTTTAAATGTTTTTTAAGTTGTTCGCTTTTAAATAGTCCCACATCGACCAAGATTTATTCTAGGACGTGTTCTCTAGAGGAGTTTTGGGACAAAGGCTTAGATCCTTAACCCAAGGGGCACCCAACTTTGTGCATTCCACCCCTAGTCGAGTTCAAATTGAAAGTTTCCGATAAAGTGATTATGCTTTTGGATGATGTCAAGGGTGGCAAGTCGGGCTTGGGTTGACCTCAAACTGATCCAAACCCAATTCATTTGCACCCACACTAGGGTAGAGAAACAGTTAGTGACTGGTAAGAAGTAGACTTTCACTAATTTGCATGCTCATGGTCATAAATAACTTAGTACTTTATGAGATTTGACCATTTCGCTGGAAAGAGGTTGACCTGAGTGTTGCCATTCACAGTCCCGAAAATGGCCCGAAAGAGATTGACCTGAGTGTCGCCATACCATCAAAGTGATAGATCATAGATTGAAGCGCAACAGGCCCGAAAATGGCGTTTTAGGGGGTATACTCAAAGACTAATGTTGGAACTGTTATGGGGATGAAAGAGCTTGTAATAACCAGAAAAATCACGTCAAACGAGGACCTCGGGATCCGTACCCGTTTGGTCTTAGGTTTGACCATGAGATAGTTCATTGATGAACTTAAGATGAGATGAGCGGATGTGATGTGTGAACCAGTGTAGAAGAGTGGAGAGATAGAGGGGTGTGTAGAGTAACATACACCGATGTGTGTGTATGTGCTCCACACCGAGAAAAGAGATAAGATAAAAAGGGTTGAAAACCCTAATTTTCATATTTTGGTTGTTGAGAGGAGTAAAGAAGAGAGAGAGAGAGAAAGAGAGGAGTAAAGGAGCTAGTGAGGAGTTATTGCAAGTTGTTGGAAGGGGATTTCTTGCGATCAAAGCGCCGGATTCGACGCGGGGGATCTGTTCAGACAAAAGCTGGAAACCCTAACCTTCCAACCCTACATTTAAATCAAATTGAGGTTGATTTAAGGTGAGATTCTTGTAAATAAATGGTGTAGATTTATAGAATAAATTGTGGTTAAAATGGGTGGAAATTGTAGGAATATTGCTTAGAAAATAACTGAGAAAAGATTGGGGAAGAACAGCCAAAGAAGGCTGAATCTGGGGATTTCGACTAATCGAAATTGGGATTCGATTAATCGAAATTCCCCAAGAAGTTGAAAAGTCAGATGACCACGAATTCGACTAATCGAATTGAATTTCGATTAGTCGACTTTGAATTTCGACTAGTCGAGTTGGGTGTCGACTAGTCATTGAGAGCTCCGAGGAGTAAAAATGGGTTAAGGGAAATCGACCAGTCGAAATTGGATTTCGACTAGTCGAGTAAGGATTTCGACTAATCGAATTGGACTCGATTAGTCGATTTTGTATGTTCAATTATTTAAGGGAAAACTGGACAGTTAGAACAGGGGATTTCGACTAATCGATTTGGGGAATCGATTAATCGAAATTGGACCTCGACTAATCGATTTTGAGAATCGACTAGTCGAGTTGGATTCGACTAATTAGAACGAGAACTCGACTAGTCATTGGCTTTTGATTCTTACTTCAAGACTCTAGGGGGTCTTGAGACTTATTCATTACATCTTTGTGATGTTTCGAATGTGTTTAATGGTATCATAGGTGATGCGTATGAAAGTGGGCACAAGGAGCCGAGTGGGACCTTGATGCATTGAATCAATAGAGACCTAAGGTAGGGAACACCTTGAACATGTACTTTATTTTACAAGAGCATGTATGTAGTGATATAGATTTCCATTTAAATATTTTTACTGCTTAAAGAATTGTGAAAAGTGTGGGTGTGTGTGACATTCATAAGAGTAAACTATTGAGCCATCCCCAGGGGATGAAGAAGTAAAGAGATAAGAGCATCAGGTGTGATGCAAGTAAATGGATACATCCCAGGGATGTATCCAAGGATTGAATCATGTTTGATAGGGCCTAACTGATATAAGATAGCACACTTACACGGTGAATAACTATATGTAAGGCACCGATATTTTTATTATTTGAGGTTTGATAGGTTACCCCACCGACGTGGCGGGATATCCACGACTGACACGGCAGGATATCCGTGACCGATACGGCGGCGAAACCGTAGGCCAGTGCGGAGGCTTATCCGTACATAATAAGCACACCCCAGGGGTGTTGATTGAGACAAGTGAAACCCCGCCACCAATCCCCAGGGGAAAGGGGCTTGGGTACTATATGGTATTCCCAGGGAATACATTAAAACTGTCTATATAGATGACGATGAAGGGTATCTCATCGGGGCTCGATGCTATATTGCTCGGGGATTACTTAAGTTGAAAGTTTAAGTTTTGCTTTAGGCCTTTTCAGCATTATTCATGAGTAAATGAAAACATAAGTAATCAACAGTAAAACGAATGCTTTCTAACTGTTTCATTAACAATTGCATAGATACATCATGCATGGCATATCATAGAATATATGTGAGTTATAATTTATATGTTCAGCGATGTTTGTTCCTATTGAGCTAGGATGTAGCTCACCCTATGAACTATCGTCAGTCCACTACTAGCAATCAGCGGCTTGAGAGGCGATCCCGGTGAGTCGGACCTTGCGGCCGGTGACGAGTTGGAGCCACCTCCAGAGGACTTCTTCTAGAGGACTCCGCTGTGCCACTTTGAGGGATTTTTACAGAGAGTTTTGTACGGCTTGGTATGTCAAGCCTTGATTTTGTGAAAACCATGTATATAAGGTTTTGGATTATTCTTTTGGGACGAACCATCCGTGATGATTTCTATCATCGATGGTTCGGATCGGTTCTCCATTCATGTAGGGGCATGAGGGTAGAACTGTCTTTTGGAAAGTTAATTAATATAGATTTAAATTCCGCAATTTCATTTATAGTACTTTTGATGCTTGATATACCAGTGTTCCCTGTTTAGCTAAGGGCACGGTCAAGATGATCGTGCTGATGGCACGGGTTTCGGGGTGCCGAAATCCGAGCTGTCACAGAGCTTCTTTACGGTTTTTTACATCTTTTTCTATTATTAGGAAGGGGAACATCAGGCTATACTATATAGAAAGCAGAGTGAACCCACAATATCTAGGGACCCCTTGAATTTTACACTAGAAATATGATACTATTCAAAAAGTAGCGAGAAACTCTCAAACAAAAACTACTAGAAAGTGCCTGAAAACAAATGCTTTAAGATTCTTCATAAGTTGCTCACTAGCTATTGCGCTTAAGTTCAATAAAGAGCAAGTCAAAGAAACATATGCATATCCACACATGTGCAAGTTCAAGAAAGAACAAGGCATAGAAAACATGCACACCCACTTGCACGTGCAGACTCCCAAATGTAAGAAAGAAAGGACTAATGAAAAAGAAAGAGATAGAGTAATAAATAAATAGCCATACCTGCCCTTGGTTTTTATTACGTGTGGCAAGTAATCGCAGTTCAGCAACTTCTTGTCCAAAAATTCGAAGAATGCCAATAGATACAACAGATGAGCTACGAAAACAGTAACAAATCAACGGCCACTACTATGTAACCATATAATAGATTGTTGAAGTCACACTTAAGTAAATAATTCTTACTTTGCGGTCAATAATACCGCATAATACATCCCTCCAAATTCTTGGTCTCTTATGTTCCTTCCGCTCATTTTAAGGCAATAAGTTTCTTTAACTAATGATCACCAAGAATTCAGAACAATGATAAGAATCAAGAAGAATAGGAAACAAGGTAGCTATTATGCAAAAAATGAAGGAGAATATCTCACCCATAAACCATGGGAGGAATAAGGTCTCTGCCAGTAGTTGAATCAACTATGGGGTCAAAGCGGTCTTAGAGGACAAAAATACAAAATGGAAAATCCATCGGAGGTCCACTACTAGCAGCTGCCGCGGCTTCAGGAGACGCTGATCCCGGCGAGTCGGACCTTGCGGCCGGTGACGAGTTGGAGCCACCTCCAGAGGACTTCTTCTAGAGGACTCCGCTGTGCCACTTTGAGGGATTTTTATAGAGAGTTTTGTACGGCTTGGTATGTCAAGCCTTGATTTTGTGAAAACCATGTATATAAGGTTTTGGATTATTCTTTTGGGACGAACCATCCGTGATGATTTCTATCATCGATGGTTCGGATCGGTTCTCCATTCATGTAGGGGCATGAGGGTAGAACTGTCTTTTGGAAAGTTAATTAATATAGATTTAAATTCCACAATTTCATTTATAGTACTTTTGATGCTTGATATACCAAAGGTGTTAGTGTTTAGCTAAGCACGCGGTCAAGATGATCGTCGATGGCACGGGTTTGTGCCAAAACTGCCGCATGGTTAGTATCGAGCTTTTCTTTTAGCAATTCTGACAAGAATTCTTTCGTCAGATCATAGGGGCTTCTGCTAACGAAACTTTAGTTTCAATTGCAGCCGCAATGTCAGCTAGAGGGAGAGGCCGACCAAGGGGAGGCAATCAAAGAAGTCTACGTAGTGGAGATGGTTACATCTCTCCTACCAATAGAGTGCCTTTAGGAGGTCCGAGGCCCCGAAGCGAGTAGTAGACAGCAGGAGGAAGAGGATCGAGATCATCAGGATCAAGATCTAAGAGAGCAAGAAAGAGTGAGAGAAAGACAAGAAGATAGAGAGGAGCGACGAAGGATGATGCACACTATGGAGACTATGACAGCTGCCATGGCACAACAAGCCGCATCCTTTGCAGCTCATGTGTCGAGAGAACAGCAGCCACCTACACCACCTGTAGGACCTGCGTTGCCTGTGCCCTCATCATTTACAGAGTTTAGGAGGACGAGACCTCCTACATTTTCTCAAGTGTGATACAATGGATGGAGAAAGTCTTAGCGTGCTAACTTGCACTAAGATGAGAGTGTAAGATGGGCAGCACATGTTGGATGGGGAGGCTGGGCCTTGGTGGAAGTTCTGATACGGACTCTGCCGGAGACCCCAGTTGACTTGGGAGGAGTTTGTTGAGGAGTTCAACAAACAATATTTTCCAGAAGTAGTGAGGAACCAGCTTGAGATACAGTTTTTACAATTAGTGCAAGGGAGGATGATAGTGAGAGAATACGGGGTAGAGTTTCTATGACTTGCCCGTTTTGCTCCAGATTACGTCGCTTCTGAAGTGATGAAGTCCAAGAGGTTTCAGCAAGGTTTGAAGCCTGAGGTTAGGGGAGGCGTAGCTCCATTTCAACTGAGGACCTATGAAGAGGTCATGAGCAAGGCGTTAGTTGTAGAAGAGGAAAATAGTAATGATATCGGCAGAGGGAGCAGAGAGGAGGAAACGAACAAGGAAGAACGGCGACTATGAACCGTGAACAAAAGCCGAGGTTCATGGGCAATCGAGACCACAGTTTCAAGGGGTTTTGGAAGACCCGGCAATGAACAACAACAACACCAACAAAGGTTTCAGTTACGCGTCGGGAAGACCTATTCGCTATGAGAGCCACGCCATGTCTCTGGCGCCCATCTTGTGGTTCTCGTACTGTTTCTTCCGCACCTCGGGAGACTTGCGCAAAGTGTGGCAAGCCTCATAGGACGATGGATTGTAGATTGGGAGCTAGGGGCTGTTTCCGATGTGGCAAGGTGGGCCACTTGATCAAGGATTGCCCCGAGACAGATAAAAGAAAGACGGTTTCGGCGACTACCACCAATCCAAGTAAGGAAACCGATTGTTCAGGGGAGAGCCTATGCAGTCACTGCTCAGGAAGCAGGGAACGTGCATGACGTCATCCAAGGTGAGATTCCTTTTAAAAATTAAAGAAAAATTTTACTTCATTAAAACCTTAGATAGAGAAGGAGCATACATTAGGAATTATATAGATTCTTTTCTCAATACAAAAAGCAGTATGTGAGTGAAGAGTGTAAATTGATGTGTAAATTATTGTATGTGTGTATGTATACTATAGGTACTCTAAACATATATGAAAAAGGATGTTTCGGTGGATATGATGCTCGAGTATTGATAGACCCCGGGTCTACCCATTCATTCGTCCTCCGTTTAAGCTAAGAAGATGAAGATTGTCCCGAGGCGTTGGATTTACGTCCTATCTGTGTCTATTCCATTTGGAGAGTTAGTAGACGGAGTTAGCTTGCAAATCCATCATCATAGCGATTCAAGATTTGGAGGTGCATGAACTAGAAGCAAAGTTGATCTTTATTAGACATGCAAGGGTTTGATGTGATCCTTGGCATGGGTAGTTGGCGACATTGCAATTACAGCAAATTGATTGCAAGAACAAGGTAGTTATTTTCGGACCCAACACAAGAAGATCATTTCGGTTTCAAGGGTGAGGTCGTCATCGTACCCGATCTCGTGATGAGGCGAAAGATGATCGAGAAAGGGTTGCGATGGATATTAGCTTTCTTAAAGGAGGACAAGGAAGAAAAGAACGTCATTTACGAGATAGCGGTTGTCGAGACTTGTTGGCGTGTTTCGGAAGAATTGCTGGATTACCTCGAGAAGAAGTAGAATTGCCATTGACTTAGCACCGAGCGGAGCCTATTTGAAAGCACCTTATAGAATGGCTCCTGAGTTAAAGGAATTGAAGGAACAACTACAAGAGCTTATGGACAAGGGGTTTGTTAGACGGCGTGTCTCCATGGGGAGCACCGGTCTTGTTTGTCAAGAAGAAGGATGGGTCGATGCGGCTATGCATTGACTATCGACAATTGAACAAACTCCTTTGTGAAGAACCGCTACCCTTTGCCTAGAATAGGCGAACTATTCGACCAACTGCAAGGTGCAAAGTATTTTTCCAAGTTCGACCTGAGATCTGGGTATCATCAGTTAAGAGTCAAAGCGAGGACATTGAAGGCGACTTTCCGGTATGGACACTATGAATTCCTTGTGATGCCGTTTGGATTAACGAATGCTCCGGCGTCGTTTATGGATCTGATGAACCGAGTGTTTAAACCACACTTGGACTCCTGCGTTGTAGTGTTTGTTGATGACATACTAATATACTCCAAATCCAAGACGGAACGAAGAACATTTGAGGATTGCTCTCTGACGCTTCGTGAACACCAATTGTCGCCAAACTCAAGAAATGTGAGTTTTGGTTGGAAGAAGTTGGCTTTTGGGACATGTCGTCTCAAAGCACGGTGTCACGGTAGATCCAGCAAAGATAGAAGCAGTAGTCAAATGGGAGCAACCAAAAACAGTGACCGACGTCCGAAGTTTTCTGGGCTTAGCAGGCTATTATCGACGTTTCGTTGAGGGGTTTTTAAAGATATCGGGACCTCTCACAAAGGCGACGAAAAGATTCAAGGTTTGAGTGGAGTGAGGCATGTGAGAAGAGTTTCTAAGAACTCAAAACGAGACTCACTTCGGCTCCAGTATTAGCGATTCCTTCAGGCAGTGGAGGATACGCCGTGTACAGCGACGCGTCATACAATGGCCTTGGTTGTGTGCTCAACCAACACAAGAAGGTGATAGCTTACGGATCAAGACAGCTGAAAGAACACGAGAAAAATTACCCGACTCATGACTTAGAACTAGCAGCAGTCATTTTTGCGCTGAAGATTTGGAGACATTACTTGTATGGTGAGACATTTGAAATTTTCACCGATCATAAGAGCCTCCGGTATCTGTTACGAAAGAGCTCAACATGAGACGCGAGATGGATGGAATTCCTCAAGGATTACGATTGCTCTATACAATACCATCTGGCAAGGCGAATGTAGTGGCCGATGCATTGAGTCGAAAAGGTTCTCGATAGCTTCTTTGATTTTGGGTATGCGATGGAATTTATTGGAAGACGGCACTCTATGATCACGAACATTGAGTCAAAGGACCTGGATCCTTTTGGCTAACATATCGGTAAAACGGTGATATTTGAGCATATCCACGATCTCTGGATGAAAGATCCGACATTGACAAAGATTCATCAAGACGTGAGTGAAGGCATCAGGTCGGACTTCTCATTAAAAGAAGATGGTTCTTTGTTGTTTAAAGGCCGTCTATGCATTCCGGACAACGCCGATCTAAGACGAACGATTCTTGATGAGGCCCATAAGTCAAATTATGCTATCCACCCTGGTAGCACCAAAATGTACCAAGATTTGAAAAAGAATTACTGGTGGAGAGGACTGAAACAAGACGTGGCCGAGTATGTCTCACGATGTTTGACTTGTCAGCAAGTGAAGGTTGATCATAGACATCCTGCGGGACTATTGCAACCTTTACCAATACCGGAATGGAAGTGGGAATCGATCTCAATGGATTTCATTGTTGGATTACCCCGTACTGCCAAGAGACACAATGCCATTTGGGTCGTCGTAGACCGATTGACCAAATCAGCGCACTTTTTGCCGTACAACACTACGTATACAGCAGGAAGATTGGCAGATTTATACATGAAGGAAATTGTAAGATTACATGGTATTCCAAGCAGCATAGTTTCAGATCGTGATCCACTATATACGTCCAAGTTTTGGAAGAAATTTCAAGAAGGAATGGGAACACGGCTAGACTTTAGTTTAGCTTTCCATCCTCAAACTGATGGACAGACAGAGCGAGTAAACCAAGTGATAGAAGACATGCTCAGAGCGTGCATGCTTGAGATGCAAGGATATTGGGATGAGTATCTGCCGACGCTCGAGTTCGCATATAATAACAGTTTTCAAACGAGCATTGGCATGGCACCGTATGAAGCTCTGTATGGACACCTCTCAATTGGGAGGAAACAGGTGAGAAATTTGTATTAGGACCAAAGCTACTTGAAGATAACGCTACCGTCGTTCGAATAATCAGAGAAAGGTTGAAGAACTGACCGCAGAGAAGCGGAAAAGTTACGCAATATCGGACTAGTGTTGACTATAAAGTGGGCGAGCACGTGTTTGTAAAAGTATCACCTATGAAAGGTGTAATGAGATTTGGAAAGAGAGGGAAGTTAAGTCCACGTTATGTTGGACCGTTCGAAATTTTGGGACGAGTAGGTGAAGTTGCATATCGTATTGGTTTACCACCGCTATTTGATCGAGTGCATAATGTTTTCCACATATCGATGCTCAGGAAGTACGTAAATGATCCGTCTCATGTATTAGGGAAGCAACCTATAGAGATGTGTGAGGACATGAGCATGATAGAGGAACCAGTGGAGATTTTGGATCGAAAAGAACAAGTACTGCGCACTAAAGTGATTCCCTTAGTGCTTGTCCGGTGGAATAATCATCCAAAAGAAGAGGCTACTTGGGAACGAGAGGCCGATGTGAAGGAACAATATCCAGCCTTGTTTCCAACGACGTGAGAATTCGATGTAAACCGCAAACGTAGTTGCGAAATCTCCACGATATTGGTAATTCAATGGAAATTTTGATCCAAATTGTTCAATGGAAACTTTTGTGAAATTTTCATTAATTGAGACATTTCGACTAGTCGAATTGACAATTCGACTAATCGAAAGTCAAAACCGACTAATCGACTGACTATGCCAGTGAACCAGAGTCCAAAAAGAATAAGTTAGAAAATTTCGACTAGTCGAACTAGGGTTCGACTAATCGAATTTGGAATTTCGATTAGTCGAATTGGACATAAAGGGAAAATCGATTAATCAAAAATTAAATTCGACTAATCGAGTTATGGAGGGAGTTGTAGAAGTTTAAAAAGGGCACACGATTTCGACTAGTCGAAGTTAAAATTTCGACTAATCGAAACGGATTTCGACTAGTCGACTGAGTCCTTCCAGTGGGCTCCAAAGTTAGAATTTGAACCCTAAGCATTTCGACTGATCGAAATGGGATTTCGACTTAATCGAATCGGGAATTAGGAAAATCGACTAATCGAATTCGGGGAGTCCCTTTAAGTTTGAAATTCGACTAGTCGAACTGAGAAATTCGACTAGTCGAGCCAACCACTATATATATGTGAAAGGGGGTTTTCAACCCATTCGACTTTTGAGTTTTGGGCATCCGATTCCTCTTCTTCCCCGGTGATTCAACTACCTAGGGTTTGCACCATTTCCGACCATTCTCGACCGGATTTGACTTCACACACCTTCTCAAGATTGGGTAAACCCTAATCTTTGTTTTTCTTCATATTTTTTCATATAAGAGACCCTATTTCCTTGCGTTTTAGCGAGAATGCCGCCTAAAACTCGATTATCATCGAAGAGGGCAGTTTCAAAACTGCCGGTACGGCGCAAAAACGCCGCACCACCACCAACCCCTTCGCCTGTGAGGACACCCTCACCATCGACATCGGACACTACGTCCGGGTCGACGAGCGCGTCTTCACATGACGCAAGCCCTATTCCACCACCACCCGTCAACCTTGAGCAACCCATTGAGTGGTGGGCAGCCAAGGTCTTTGAAGTCGAACACATTTTCGACAAGACTCTTTTTGACAAGGATGTGGTCCAAGGTGAGACCATATGGGCCCTAAACTACCTCAACAACGCCGGTCTCACCTTCCTCCTCAAACCAATCCGGAAGTTCTACTACCCACGATTGGTTAGGTTATTTTACCAGGGCCTCAAGGATGGCCCTACTGACGACGTGGTGAAGACCACGATTGAGGGTCGTGAATACCTCATCACACGTCGTCATGTTCAAGAAGCAGTCGAGTGCTACTTGGACTATATACCCGAGACCACATTACTACCACCCTTCCCAGAGCCGGCCAATGTCGAAGATATCCTTGCCGACATGACCAAGGGGAAAAAGGGATCGGGCACCTCGTCTAAGAGGGTTGACCTTCCACATTATATGTGGATGCTCGATTTTCACGCCAACCTCCCATGCGCCCACGACCGGCGTGTTCGAGTTGGTGCAAAGCCCTCTATGCGGCCTATAACGGCCGATGGTTTGATTACCTTAGTCATCCTTGAAGGGATGAGGTACATCAAGGGAAGCTCATGAAGGGCAACCTTGAACTAGGGATGGGATGCCCTCTGCATCATCTCTAGCATTCTAGAGGCATATTCATCCGACCCCGCCTATGCCGTCTCACCCCACGAGGCGACGGCCACCGGTCCGGTGAAACCATTCTCCCACACCGAATGGAACAGGAGTTACAATCTCCTGAAGAAGACTTTACCACCACCGGTGGCGAGGACCTGACTACAATCCCACCACCACCCCTCCACCATGCATAGCCACAAGTACATGTAGATGGCGCGTACCACCCCAGTCGTTCCACCGGTGCCGCACCAGCCATTCCACTATCACCACCACCAACTACACCACCACCACCCCGACCTACACCGGCGACCCCCTCTACTTCACGTCGCCGACCCGCCCCAGCCACCACCACCACCATTAAGGAGGCTCCGGCCCGCTTCGAGGCCAGAATGGAAGCGAATAACGGGAGGATGAACAGGGGGATTGATTTCCTCATGTTTCACACCCTCAAGTTTATCTACCCTCACACCTACACGGACATCTTGGCCCTTGAAGAAGAATGGACATGGCACCTGACCTTTCATCGGGGCCCGGTCTTTGGGGCGCGATTACATGATGCGGTGCTTCTACTTCCCGCACCCCCACCATCGGCAACGGCAGCGCCACCATCTACTTCACTACCATTCCACCTCTGCTGCGGTGAGATTCCTGCCGCCGTACAGAGACTTCTCATCCATCACCGACCATCCGACCACCGTGGCGGATCGGCCCGACTCCGTCGACCGGCTGCTCGACTTAGATCCACCAATTTTGTTTTGTTTTTGTGCATTGTACATCTTTGTGTATAGGGGTGAACCATTTTTTGTTTTTCATAGGTCCCCATTGTGGTCCCCATTTCAGTAACTATTGTAACTTTTGATTTTATACTATACAATTTTGTTACTGTTATATATGTTTCATTGATTGTCTATGTAACTGTACTTGCTTGTGTGCTAAGTGGTAGACCACCTCACCTCCGAGTGGTGCGGGTGTCTGGAACCACCACACTGTGGGTGATTTTCGAGGACGAAAATTCCCAAGGTGGGGAGGATGTAATAACCCAAAAAATCACGTCAAACGAGGACCTCAGGATCCGTGCCCGTTTGGTCTTAGGTTTGACCATGAGATAGTTCATTGATGAACTTAAGATGAGATGAGCGGATGTGATGTGTGAACCAGTGTAGAAGAGTGGAGAGATAGAGGGTGTGTAGAGTAACATACACCGATGTGTGTGTGTATGTGCTCCACAGAAAGAGATAAGATAAAAGGGTTGAAAACCCTAATTTTCATATTTTGGTTGTTGAGAGGAGTAAAGAAGAGAGAGAGAGGAGTAAAGGAGCTAGTGAGGAGTTATTGCAAGTTGTTGGAAGGATTTCTTGCGATCAAAGCGCCCGGATTGACGCGGGGATCTGTTCGGACAAAATGAAACCCTAACCTTCAACCCTACATTTAAATCAAATTGAGGTTGATTTAAGGTGAGATTCTTGTAAATAAATGGTGTAGATTTATAGAATAAATTGTGGTTAAAATGGGTGGAAATTGTAGGAATATTGCTTAGAAAATAGCGAGAAAAGATTGGGAAGAAACGAAAAAGAAGGTCGAATAATCGAAATTGGGATTCGATTAATCGAAATTCCCAAGAAGTTGAAAAGTCGAGATGACCACGAATTGACTAATCGAATTGAATTTCGATTAAGTCGACTTTGAATTTCGACTAGTCGAGTTGGGTGTCGACTAGTCATTGAGAGAAAATGGGTTAAGAAATCGACCGGTCGAAATTGGATTTCACTAGTCGAGTAGGATTTCGACTAATCGAATTGGACTCGATTAGTCGATTTTGTATGTTCAATTATTTAAGGAAAAGCGGGCCGGTTAGAGCGAGGATTTCGACTAATCGATTTGGAGAATCGATTAATCGAATTGGACCTCGACTAATCGATTTTGAGAATCGACTAGTCGAGTTGGATTCGACTAGTCGAACCAGGAACTCGACTAGTCGACTGACCTAGTTCTTGTTGGCTTTTGATTCTTACTTCAAGACTCTAGGGGGGTCTTGAGACTTATTCATTACATCTTTTGTGATGTTTCGAATGTGTTTAATGGTATCATAGGTGATGCGTATGAAAGTGGGCACAAGGGCGAGTGGGACCTTGATGCATTGAATCAATAGAGACCTAAGGTAGGGAACACCTTGAACATGTACTTTATTTTACAAGAGCATGTATGTAGTGATATAGATTTCCATTTAAATATTTTCAAGAATTGTGAAAAGTGGGTGTGTGTGACATTCATAAGAGTAAACTATTGAGCCATCCCCAGGGGATGAAGAAGTAAAGAGATAAGAGCATCAGGTGTGATGCAAGTAAATGGATACATCCCAGGGATGTATCCAAGGATTGAATCATGTTTGATAGGGCCTAACTGATATAAGATAGCACACTTACGGTGAATAACTATATGTATCCACCGATATTTTTATTATTTGAGGTTTGATAGGTTACCCCAAGCGTGGCGGGATATCCACGACTGACACGGCAGGATATCCGTGACCGATACGGCGGCGAAACCGTAGGCCAGTGCGGAGGCTTATCCGTACATAATAAGCACACCCCAGGGGTGTTGATTGAGACAAGTGAAACCCCGCCACCAATCCCCAGGGGAAAGGGGCTTGGGTACTATATGGTATTCCCAGGGAATACATTAAAACTGTCTATATAGATGACGATGAAGGGTATCTCGCCTCGATGCTATATTGCTCGGGGATTACTTAAGTTGAAAGTTTAAGTTTTGCTTTAGGCCTTTTCAGCATTATTCATGAGTAAATGAAAACATAAGTAATCAACAGTAAAACGAATGCTTTCTAACTGTTTCTTCAGCAATTGCATAGATACATCATGCATGGCATATCATAGAATATATGTGAGTTATAATTTATATGTTCAACAGTGTTTGTTCCCTATTGAGCTAGGATGTAGCTCACCCTATAGACTATACGTCGCAGGTCCATTACTAGCACGCCGGCTTCGGAGAGCCGATCCGGTGAGTCGGACCTTGCGGCCGGCGAAGAGTTGGAGCCACCTCCAGAGGACTTCTTCTAGAGGACTCCGCTGTGCCACTTTGAGGGATTTTTACAGAGAGTTTTGTACGGCTTGGTATGTCAAGCCTTTATTTTGTTAAAATCATGTATATAAGGTTTTGGATTATTCTTTTGGGACGAACCATCCGTGATGAATTCTACCATCGATGGTTCGGATCGATTCTCCATTCATGTAGGGGCATGAGGGTAGAACTGTCTTTTGGAAATTTAATTAATATAGATTTAAATTCCGCAATATCATTTATTATACTTTTGATGCTTGATATACCAGTGTTCCGTGCTTAGCTAAAGGGCACGGTCAAGATGATCGTGCTGATGGCACGGGTTTCGGGGTGCCGAAATCCGAGTATCCTGAAACTTCTTCTACGGTTTTTACATCTTTTCTATTATTAGGAAGGGAACATCACTATACTATATAGAAAGCAGAGTGAACCCACAATATCTAGGGACCCCTTGAATTTTACACTAGAAATATGATACTATTCAAAAAGTAGCGAGAAACTCTCAAACAAAAACTACTAGAAAGTGCCTGAAAACAAATGCTTTAAGATTCTTCATAAGTTGCTCACTAGCTATTGCGCTTAAGTTCAATAAAGAGCAAGTCAAAGAAACATATGCATATCCACACATGTGCAAGTTCAAGAAAGAACAAGGCATAGAAAACATGCACACCCACTTGCACGTGCAGACTCCCAAATGTAAGAAAGAAAGGACTAATGAAAAAGAAAGAGATAGAGTAATAAATAAATAGCCATACCTGCCCTTGGTTTTTATTACGTGTGGCAAGTAATCGCAGTTCAGCAACTTCTTGTCCAAAAATTCGAAGAATGCCAATAGATACAACAGATGAGCTACGAAAACAGTAACAAATCAACGGCCACTACTATGTAACCATATAATAGATTGTTGAAGTCACACTTAAGTAAATAATTCTTACTTTGCGGTCAATACTGCACAATACATCCCTCCAAATTCTTGGTCTCTTATGTTCCTTCTGCTCATTTTAAGGCAATAAGTTTCTTTAACTAATGATCACCGAAGAATTCGGTAACAATGATAAGAATCAAGAAGAATAGGAAACAAGGTAGCTATTATGCAAAAAATGAAGGAGAATATCTCACCCATAAACCATGGGAGGAATAAGGTCTCTGCCAGTAGTTGAATCAACTATGGGGTCAAAGCGGTCTTAGAGGACAAAAATACAAAATGGAAAATCCATCGGAGGTCCACTACTAGCAGCTGCCGCGGCTTCAGGAGACGCTGATCCCGGCGAGTCGGACCTTGCGGCCGGTGACGAGTTGGAGCCACCTCCAGAGGACTTCTTCTAGAGGACTCCGCTGTGCCACTTTGAGGGATTTTTATAGAGAGTTTTGTACGGCTTGGTATGTCAAGCCTTGATTTTGTGAAAACCATGTATATAAGGTTTTGGATTATTCTTTTGGGACGAACCATCCGTGATGATTTCTATCATCGATGGTTCGGATCGGTTCTCCATTCATGTAGGGGCATGAGGGTAGAACTGTCTTTTGGAAAGTTAATTAATATAGATTTAAATTCGCAATTTCATTTATAGTACTTTTGATGCTTGATATACCGGTGTTAGTGTTTAGCTAAGGGCACGGTCAAGATGATAATCTTGATGGCACAGCGGGTTTGGGTGCCAAAATCCGTACATCAGATTGGTATCGTATTTTCTTTTAGCAATTGACAAGAATTCTTTAAATGGATCATAGGGGCTTACGCTACTTGAAACTTTAGTTCCAAATGCAGCCGCAAATGACAGCTAGAGGGAGAGGCCGACCAAGGGGAGGCGAGCAGAGGAGTCTACGTAGTGGAGATGGTTACATCTCTCTACCAATAGAGTGCCTTTAGGAGGTCTTTGAGGCCCAGTGCGAGTAGTAAACGGCGGAGGAAGAGGATCGAGATCATCAGGATCAAGATCTAAGAGAGCAAGAAAGAGTGAGAGAAAGACAAGAAGATAGAGAGGAGCGACGAAGGATGATGCACACTATGGAGACTATGACAGCTGCCATGGCACAACAAGCCGCATCCTTTGCAGCTCATGTGTCGAGAGAACAGCAGCCACCTACACCACAGGGACTGCGTTGCCTGTGCCCTCATCATTTACAGAGTTTAGGAGGACGAGACCTCCTACATTTTCTGGGCAGGCAGACACAATGGCCGCTGAGAACTGGTTGATGGAGATGGAGAAAGTCTTTAGCGTGCTAACTTGCACGGAAGATGAGAGTGTAAGATGGGCAGCTTACATGTTGGATGGGGAGGCTGGGCCTTGGTGGAAGTCTGTGATACGGACTCGGGCCCAGGAGACCGCAGAGTTGCCTTGGACTTGGGAGGAGTTTGTTGAGGAGTTCAACAAACAATATTTTCCAGAAGTAGTGAGGAACCAGCTTGAGATACAGTTTTTACAATTAGTGCAAGGGAGGATGATAGTGAGAGAATACGGGGTAGAGTTTCTATGACTTGCCCGTTTTGCTCCAGACACGCTTAAACAAGTGATGAAGTCAGAGGTTTCGAAGGTTTGAAGCGAGGTTAGGGAGGCGTAGCTCCATTTCAACCGAGGACCTATGAAGAGGTCATGAGCAAGGCGTTAGTTGTAGAAGAGGAAAATAATATGAATGTCGGCGGAGGAGGGAGCAGAGAGGAGGAAGCGAACAAGGAAGAACGGCGCACTATGAACCGTGAACAAAAGCCGAGGTTCATGGGCGAGAATCGAGACCACAGTTTCAAGGGGTTTGAAGGCCGTAGCAGCAACAACAACAACACCAACAAAGGTTTCCGTTACTCGTCGGGAAGACCTATTATATGAGAGCCACGCCATGTCTCGGCGCCCTTTGTTACACGGGGTTCTCGTCTTTGTTTCTTCCGCACCTCGGGAGACTTGCGCAAAGTGTGGCAAGCCTCATAGGACGATGGATTGTAGATTGGGAGCTAGGGGCTGTTTCCGATGTGGCAAGGTGGGCCACTTGATCAAGGATTGCCCCGAGACAGATAAAAGAAAGACGGTTTCAGTTGCAGCACCACGACCAATTCAAGTAAGGAAACCGATTGTTCAGGGGAGAGCCTATGCAGTCACTGCTCAGGAAGCAGGGAACGTGCATGACGTCATCCAAGGTGAGATTCCTTTTAAAAATTAAAGAAAAATTTTACTTCATTAAAACCTTAGATAGAGAAGGAGCATACATTAGGAATTATATAGATTCTTTTCTCAATACAAAAAGCAGTATGTGAGTGAAGAGTGTAAATTGATGTGTAAATTATTGTATGTGTGTATGTATACTATAGGTACTCTAAACATATATGAAAAAGGATGTTTCGGTGGATATGATGCTCGAGTATTGATAGACCCCGGGTCTACCCATTCATTCGTCACTCCACGTTTCGCTAAGAAGATGAAGATTGTCCCAGAGACGTTGGATTTTGTCCTATCTGTGTCTATTCCGACTGGAGAGTTAGTAGACACGGAGTTAGCTTGCAAATCCATCATCGTAGCAGTTCAAGATTTGGAGGTGCATGAACTAGAAGCAAAGTCTTTATTAGACATGCAAGGGTTTGATGTGATCCTTGGCATGGGGTTGGTATAACATTGTGCAAGTCGATTGCAAGAACAAGGTGGTTATCTTCGGACCCAACACAAGAAGATCATTTGGTTTCAAGGAGTGAGGTCGTCATCTACCAACGATCTCGTGATGGGCGAAAGATGATCAGAAAGGGTTGCAGTGGATAGTTAGCTTTCTTAAAGGAGGACAAGGAAGAAAAGAACGTCATTTCTGAGATAGCAGTTGTGCGAGACTTCGCTGACGTGTTTCCAGAAGAATTGCCTGGATTACCTCCAGAAAGAGAAGTAGAATTCGCCATTGACTTAGCACCAGGAACGGAGCCTATTTCGAAAGCACCTTATAGAATGGCTCCCGCTGAGTTAAAGGAATTGAAGGAACAACTACAAGAGCTTATGGACAAGGGGTTTGTTAGACCGAGCGTGTCTCCATGGGGAGCACCGGTCTTGTTTGTCAAGAAGAAGGATGGGTCGATGCGGCTATGCATTGACTATCGGCAATTGAACAAACTCACTGTGAAGAACCGCTACCCTTTGCCTAGAATAGACGATCTATTCGACCAACTGCAAGGAGCAAAGTATTTTTCCAAGATCGACCTGAGATCTGGGTATCATCAGTTAAGAGTCAAAGCTGAGGACATTCAGAAGACAGCTTTCCGGACACGGTATGGACACTATGAATTCCTTGTGATGCCGTTTGGATTAACGAATGCTCCGGCGTCGTTTATGGATCTGATGAACCGAGTGTTTAAACCACACTTGGACTCCTGCGTTGTAGTGTTTGTTGATGACATACTAATATACTCCAAATCCAAGACGGAACACGAAGAACATTTGAGGATTGCTCTCTGAGGCCTTCGTGAACACCAATTATGCCAAACTCAGAAATGTGAGTTTTGGTTGGAAGAAGTTAGCTTTTTGGGACATGTCGTCTCAAAGCACGGTGTCCAGAGATCCATTAAGATAGAAGCGGTAGTTAAATGGGAGCAACCATAGAGCGGTGGCCGATGTCAAGTTTTACGGGCTTAGCGAGCTATTATCGATGTTTCGTTGAGGGTTTTCAAAGATATCGGGACTCTCTCACAAAGGCGACACGAAAAGATTCAAGGTTTGAGTGGAGTGAGGCATGCGAGAAGAGTTTTCAAGAACTCAAAGCGAGACTCACTTGCTCGATAGCGATTCCTTGAGCAAATGGAGGATCTGGCCGTGTCTGACGCGTCACACAATAATGGCCTTGGTTGTGTGCTCAACCAACACAAGAAGGTGATAGCTTACGGATCAAGACAGCTGAAAGAACACGAGAAAAATTACCCGACTCATGACTTGGAACTAGCAAATCATTTTTCTTGCAAGATTTGGAGACATTACTTGTATGGTGAGACATTTGAAATTTTCACCGATCATAAGAGCCTCCGGTGCTTGTTTACACAGAAGAGCTCAACATGAGACAACGGATGGATGGAATTCCTCAAGGATTACGATTGCTCTATACAATACCATCTGGCAAGCGAATGTAGTGGCGATGCATTGAGTCGAAAAGGTTCACTCGATAGCTTCTTTGATTTTGGGTATGCACCGATGGAATTTATTGGAAGACACGGCACTCTATGATGCTAACATTGAGTCAAAGGACCTTGGATCCTTTTGGCTAACATATCGGTAAAGCCGGTGATATTTGAGCATATCCGCGATCTACTGGATGAAAGATCCGACATTGACAAAGATTCATCAAGGACGTGAGTGAAGGCATCGTCGGACTTCTCATTAAAGAAGATGGTTCTTTGTTGTTTAAAGGCCGTCTATGCATTAGGACAACGCCGATCTAAGACGACGATTCTTGATGAGGCCCATAAGTCAAATTATGCTATCCACCACGGTAGCACCAAAATGTACCAAGATTTGAAAAGAATTACTGGTGGAAGAGGATCAAACAAGACGCGTGGCGGTATGTCTCACGATGTTTGACTTGTCGCCAAGTGAAGGTTGATCATAGACATCTGCGGGACTATTGCAACCTTTACCAATACCGGAATGGAAGTGGGAATCGATCTCAATGGATTTCATTGTTGGATTACCCGTCGCCAAGAGACACAATGCCATTTGGGTGCGTCAAATAGACGATTGACCAAATCGGTAGCACTTTTTGCACGTACAACACTACATTATCTGAGGAAGATTGGCGGTTATACATGAAGGAAATTGTAAGATTACATGGTATTCCAAGCAGCATAGTTTCAGATCGTGATCCACTATATACGTCCAAGTTTTGGAAGAAATTTCAAGAAGGAATGGGAACACGGCTAGACTTTAGTTTAGCTTTCCATCCTCAAACTGATGGACAGACAGAGCGAGTAAACCAAGTGATAGAAGACATGCTCAGAGCGTGCATGCTTGAGATGCAAGGATATTGGGATGAGTATCTGCCGACGCTCGAGTTCGCATATAATAATAGCTTTTCAAACGAGCATTGGCATGGCACCGTATGAAGCTCAGATGGACGACGATGCAAGTCACCTCTCAATTGGGAGGAAACTGAGAAATTTGTATTAGGACCAAAGCTACTTGAAGATAACGCTACACTTTCAATAATTAGAGAAAGGTTGAAGGCGATGGAGTAGAGCGGAAAAGTTACGCCGATATGAAGCGGACTAGTGTTGACTATAAAGTGGGCGAGCACGTGTTTGTAAAAGTATCACCTATGAAAGGTGTAATGAGATTTGGAAAGAGAGGGAAGTTAAGTCCACGTTATGTTGGACCGTTCGAAATTTTGGGACGAGTAGGTGAAGTTGCATATCGTATTGGTTTACCACCGCTATTTGATCGAGTGCATAATGTTTTCCACATATCGATGCTCAGGAAGTACGTAAATGATCCGTCTCATGTATTAGGGAAGCAACCTATAGAGATGTGTGAGGACATGAGCATGATAGAGAACGATGGAGATTTTGGATCGAAAAGAACAAGTACTGCGCACTAAAGTGATTCCCTTAGTGCTTGTCCGGTGGAATAATCATCCAAAAGAAGAGGCTACTTGGGAACGAGAGGCCGATGTGAAGGAACAATATCCAGCCTTGTTTCCAACGACGTGAGAATTCGATGTAAACCGCAAACGTAGTTGCGAAATCTCCACGATATTGGTAATTCAATGGAAATTTTGATCCAAATTGTTCAATGGAAACTTTTGTGAAATTTTCATTAATTGAGACATTTCGACTAGTCGAATTGACAATTCGACTAATCGAAAGTCAAAATCGACTAATCGACTGACTATGCCAGTGAACCAGAGTCCAAAAAGAATAAGTTAGAAAATTTCGACTAGTCGAACTAGGGTTCGACTAATCGAATTTGGAATTTCGATTAGTCGAATTGGACATAAAGGGAAAATCGATTAATCAAAAATTAAATTCGACTAATCGAGTTATGGAGGGAGTTGTAGAAGTTTAAAAAGGGCACACGATTTCGACTAGTCGAAGTTAAAATTTCGACTAATCGAAACGGATTTCGACTAGTCGACTGAGTCCTTCCAGTGGGCTCCAAAGTTAGAATTTGAACCCTAAGCATTTCGACTGATCGAAATGGGATTTCGACAACTAATCGAATAAAATCGACTAATCGAATTCGGGGAGTCCCTTTAAGTTTGAAATTCGACTAGTCGAACTGAGAAATTCGACTAGTCGAGCCAACCACTATATATATGTGAAAGGGGGTTTTCAACCCATTCGACTTTTGAGTTTTTGGGCATCCGATTCCTCTTCTTCCCCGGTGATTCAACTACCTAGGGTTTGCACCATTTCCGACCATTCTCGACCGGATTTGACTTCACACACCTTCTCAAGATTGGGTAAACCCTAATCTTTGTTTTTCTTCATATTTTTTCATATAAGAGACCCTATTTCCTTGCGTTTTAGCGAGAATGCCGCCTAAAACTCGATTATCATCGAAGAGGGCAGTTTCAAAACTGCCGGTACGGCGCAAAAACGCCGCACCACCACCAACCCCTTCGCCTGTGAGGACACCCTCACCATCGACATCGGACACTACGTCAAGATTGACGGCAGCGATCTTCACATGGCCAAGCCCTATTCCACCACCCGTCAACCTTGAGCAACCCATTGAGTGGTGGGCAGCCAATCTTTGAAGTGAACACATTTTGACAAGACTCTTTTGACAAGGATGTGGTCCAAGGTGAGACCATATGGGCCCTAAACTACCTCAACAACGCCGGTCTCACCTTCCTCCTCAAACCAATCCGGAAGTTCTACTACCCACGATTGGTTAGGTTATTTACCGGGGCCTCAAGGATGGCCCTCTTGGCAACGTGGTGAAGACCACGATTGAGGTCGTGAATACCTCATCACCGTCGTCATGTTCAAGAAGCGTCGAGTGCTACTTGGACTATATACCCGAGACCACATTACTACCACCCTTCCCGAGCGGCCAATGTCGAAGATATCCTTGCCGACATGACCAAGGGAAAAAGGGATCGGGCACCTCGTCTAAGAGGGTTGACCTTCCACATTATATGTGGATGCTCGATTCCATTTTCACGCCAACCTTTTACCCCATACAACAGCGTGTCGAGTTGGTGCAACAGGCCCTCTATGCGGCCTATAACGGCCGATGGTTTGACGTTACCTTAGTCATCCTTGAAGGGATGAGGTACATCAAGGGGAAGCTCATGAAGGGCAACCTTCGAGCTAGGGATGGGATGCCCACGCATCATCTCTAGCATTCTAGAGGCATATTCATCCGACCCCGCCTATGCCGTCTCACCCCACGAGGCGACGGCCACCGATCCGGTGAAACCATTCTCCCACACCGAATGGAACAGGAGTTACAATCTCCTGAAGAAGACTTTACCACCACCAGCTGGCGCAGCTGAGGACACAGCTACAATCCCACCACCACCCCCTCCACCACAGCCATAGCCACAAGTACCTGTAGATGGCGCAGTACCACCCCCAGTCGTTCCACCAGCTGCACCGCACCCAGTCATTCCACTATCACCACCAGCAACTACACCACCACCACCTCGACCTACACCGGCGACCCCCTCTACTTCACGTCGCCGACCCGCCCCAGCCACCACCACCACCATTAAGGAGGCTCTGGCCCGCTTCGAGGCCAGAATGGAAGCCAATAACGAGAGGATGAACAGGAGAATTGATTTCCTCATGTTTCACACCCTCAAGTTTATCTACCCTCACACCTACACAGACATCTTTGGCCCAAGAAGAATGGACCACGCACCTGACCTTTCATCAGGGCCCGGTCTTTAGGACGCGATTACATGATGCCGGTGCTTCTACTTCCACCGCACCCCCACCATCGACGACGACGCAGCCACCATCTACTTCCACTACCATTCCACCTCTGCAGCCGACTGAGATTCCACAGCCGCCGCCGACAGAGACTTCTCATCCGCCACCGCCACCAGCCATCCAGCCACCCGTGGCAGATCAGTGACTCGTCGACCGCTGCTCGACTTAGATCCACGGCGGCCCGTAGTTTTGTTTTGTTTTTGTGCATTGTACATCTTTGTGTATAGGGGTGAACCATTTTTTTGTTTTTCTGTTGTGGTCCCCATTTCAGTAACTATTGTAACTTTTGATTTTATACTATACAATTTTGTTACTGTTATATATGTTTCATTGATTGTCTATGTAACTGTACTTGCTTGTGTGCTAAGTGGTAGACCACCTCACCTCCGAGTGGGCGGGGGGGGGGGGTGTGCAGACCACCACACCTGTGGGTGATTTTCGAGGACGAAAATTCCCAAGGTGGGGAGGATGTAATAACCCAAAAAATCACGTCAAACGAGGACCTCAGGATCCGTGCCCGTTTGGTCTTAGGTTTGACCATGAGATAGTTCATTGATGAACTTAAGATGAGATGAGCGGATGTGATGTGTGAACCAGTGTAGAAGAGTGGAGAGATAGAGGGGTGTGTAGAGTAACATACACCGATGTGTGTGTATGTGCTCCACACCGAGAAAAGAGATAAGATAAAAAGGGTTGAAAACCCTAATTTTCATATTTTGGTTGTTGAGAGGAGTAAAGAGAAAGAGAGGAGTAAAGGAGCTAGTGAGGAGTTATTGCAAGTTGTTGGAAGGGGATTTCTTGCGATCAAAGCGCCGGATTCGACGCGGGGGATCTGTTCAGACAAAAGCTGGAAACCCTAACCTTCCAACCCTACATTTAAATCAAATTGAGGTTGATTTAAGGTGAGATTCTTGTAAATAAATGGTGTAGATTTATAGAATAAATTGTGGTTAAAATGGGTGGAAATTGTAGGAATATTGCTTAGAAAATAACTGAGAAAAGATTGGGGAAGAAAACGAAGAAGAAATTTGAATCGGGATTCGACTAATCGAAATTGGGATTCGATTAATCAAATTCCCAAGAAGTTGAAAAGTCGATGACCACGAATTCGACTAATCGAATTGAATTTCGATTAGTCGACTTTGAATTTCGACTAGTCGAGTTGGGTGTCGACTAGTCAGAGAGCCTCGATGAGGAGTAAAATGGGTTAAGGAAATCGACCCGATTGAAATTGGATTTCAGCTAGTCGAGTAAGGATTTCGACTAATCGAATTGGACTCGATTAGTCGATTTTGTATGTTCAATTATTTAAGGGAAAACTGGACAGTTAGAACAGGGGATTTCGACTAATCGATTTGGAGAATCGATTAATCGAAATTGGACCTCGACTAATCGATTTTGAGAATCGACTAGTCGAGTTGGATTTCGACTAGTCGAACCAGGAACTCGACTAGTCGACTGACCTAGTTCTTGTTGGCTTTTGATTCTTACTTCAAGACTCTAGGGGGGTCTTGAGACTTATTCATTACATCTTTTGTGATGTTTCGAATGTGTTTAATGGTATCATAGGTGATGCGTATGAAAGTGGGCACAAGGAGCCGAGTGGGACCTTGATGCATTGAATCAATAGAGACCTAAGGTAGGGAACACCTTGAACATGTACTTTATTTTACAAGAGCATGTATGTAGTGATATAGATTTCCATTTAAATATTTTTACTGCTTAAAGAATTGTGAAAAGTGTGGGTGTGTGTGACATTCATAAGAGTAAACTATTGAGCCATCCCCAGGGGATGAAGAAGTAAAGAGATAAGAGCATCAGGTGTGATGCAAGTAAATGGATACATCCCAGGGATGTATCCAAGGATTGAATCATGTTTGATAGGGCCTAACTGATATAAGATAGCACACTTACACGGTGAATAACTATATGTATCCACCGATATTTTTATTATTTGAGGTTTGATAGGTTACCCCACCGACGTGGCGGGATATCCACGACTGACACGGCAGGATATCCGTGACCGATACGGCGGCGAAACCGTAGGCCAGTGCGGAGGCTTATCCGTACATAATAAGCACACCCCAGGGGTGTTGATTGAGACAAGTGAAACCCCGCCACCAATCCCCAGGGGAAAGGGGCTTGGGTACTATATGGTATTCCCAGGGAATACATTAAAACTGTCTATATAGATGACGATGAAGGGTATCTCATCGGGGCTCGATGCTATATTGCTCGGGGATTACTTAAGTTGAAAGTTTAAGTTTTGCTTTAGGCCTTTTCAGCATTATTCATGAGTAAATGAAAACATAAGTAATCAACAGTAAAACGAATGCTTTCTAACTGTTTCATTAACAATTGCATAGATACATCATGCATGGCATATCATAGAATATATGTGAGTTATAATTTATATGTTCAACAGTGTTTGTTCCCTATTGAGCTAGGATGTAGCTCACCCTATAGACTATACGTCGCAGGTCCACTACTAGCATGGCGGCTTGAGACGCCGATCCTGGTGAGTCGGACCTTGCGGCCGGTGACGAGTTGGAGCCACCTCCAGAGGACTTCTTCTAGAGGACTCCGCTGTGCCACTTTGAGGGATTTTTACAGAGAGTTTTGTACGGCTTGGTATGTCAAGCCTTGATTTTGTGAAAACCATGTATATAAGGTTTTGGATTATTCTTTTGGGACGAACCATCCGTGATGATTTCTATCATCGATGGTTCGGATCGGTTCTCCATTCATGTAGGGGCATGAGGGTAGAACTGTCTTTTGGAAAGTTAATTAATATAGATTTAAATTCCGCAATTTCATTTATAGTACTTTTGATGCTTGATATACCAGTGTTCCGTGTTTAGCTAAGGGCACGGTCAAGATGATCGTCTTTGATAGCACGGGTTTGAGTGCCGAAATCCGAAAATCCTGAAAGCTTCTTCTGACGGTTTTTACATCTTTTTCTATTATTAGGAAGGGGAACATCAGGCTATACTATATAGAAAGCAGAGTGAACCCACAATATCTAGGGACCCCTTGAATTTTACACTAGAAATATGATACTATTCAAAAAGTAGCGAGAAACTCTCAAACAAAAACTACTAGAAAGTGCCTGAAAACAAATGCTTTAAGATTCTTCATAAGTTGCTCACTAGCTATTGCGCTTAAGTTCAATAAAGAGCAAGTCAAAGAAACATATGCATATCCACACATGTGCAAGTTCAAGAAAGAACAAGGCATAGAAAACATGCACACCCACTTGCACGTGCAGACTCCCAAATGTAAGAAAGAAAGGACTAATGAAAAAGAAAGAGATAGAGTAATAAATAAATAGCCATACCTGCCCTTGGTTTTTATTACGTGTGGCAAGTAATCGCAGTTCAGCAACTTCTTGTCCAAAAATTCGAAGAATGCCAATAGATACAACAGATGAGCTACGAAAACAGTAACAAATCAACGGCCACTACTATGTAACCATATAATAGATTGTTGAAGTCACACTTAAGTAAATAATTCTTACTTTGCGGTCAATACTGCACAATACATCCCTCCAAATTCTTGGTCTCTTATGTTCCTTCTGCTCATTTTAAGGCAATAAGTTTCTTTAACTAATGATCACCGAAGAATTCGGTAACAATGATAAGAATCAAGAAGAATAGGAAACAAGGTAGCTATTATGCAAAAAATGAAGGAGAATATCTCACCCATAAACCATGGGAGGAATAAGGTCTCTGCCAGTAGTTGAATCAACTATGGGGTCAAAGCGGTCTTAGAGGACAAAAATACAAAATGGAAAATCCAGAAAGCATAAGATGGTGATTTGCAAGAAACATATATTAACAAATACCATTTATTTATCATACACGGGAGCAATGTGATATATATATATATATATATATATATATATATATATATATATATATATATATATATATATGTGCAAAATAATTGTAACTCATAACAAACAGAGGTTGAACATAACGATAACAGAAAGTGTACCTGGCCACAAAGAACTGTCCGTGGACCGAATCCTGATTTGCTAAAATCATGGTGTCTGATTACAATATAATTATATAGATATGAGTTCAAGCTATAGCCAAAAAGGCAACAGTAGGAATTCAAACAGCAAATAACTGTCGAGTCTAAGATATCCAAAAAAAAGAATATATTGAATAACAGACAGAAACGGATCTATGATATAAAAAAAACGACACCATAGAAACAGATACTTGACTCAGAAACTGAGTTTATATAGAAGTACAAAGGCTAAAAAAATATGTTAATAAACAAATAAAAAGTTGAGGAGTGACCCACCTGCATAACACACAAGCACTGACATAAGAGTTAGTCTTAGACAAAGTAGTACAAACAGCAGACTCTTCGGCTGGATTTGTATCACTTATATCATTAGTCATAAGTGTACCATTCATAGGTTGCCAAAGCTGTGGTACAGCAGATGCAGTTGACTGAAAAGTATAGGTAAAAGAATTGTTACATATGATAGGCTGTAGAATAAAATATTGCCCTTTGGAGATATATGGAAAGAAAGCTAACCTTCCCAGATGGATTCCGATCATTGCGCTGCCATTTCCACAACTTATGGCCAGTATTGGAGGCAAGTACTAACACGGCTAGCCCAGAGTTTGTGTATATCAATTGGACGACCTACATTTCACGACACAAACATAAAGATTGAAAGAGCCAAAATGGTGAAGAAAAAGTAATTGACCCAAACATATCAGAAACGCAAACATAATTGAGAAGAAAGATTTATTCCTAAGCAAAATCAAGTCATTCTACCACCATCCAAGCTAAAATTTGTGGTGCTTTTAGGCTGCCAATTACAAAGTGCAGGTAGTTTTTCAATGCAATCTTAGCTTCAACACGATCTAAAAAGATACCCCATGAACCACGTAGTACCTAATCAAAGACCGATTCATTCAAAATACTATGTGTAAGTTTTTTATCCTGGTGCAAGTAGTAATGGTCATTAGAAAATTATAGGCAAACCGAATCTAGCTCACCATAGAATGGTAATAAATCTTACATTTGATTTAAATTTTGCAGACCAGTAAATATGTTTCCAATCGGCCCTGATAGCCTGTTGTGGCTAAGGTTCCTGGACTCAAAAAATAAAATAAATGTCAGCTCACTAATCATAAACCAAAACTCTGCGGGGTATCGTTCTCTGCCAGACCGGTAATGGTATCAAAACTCGGCCGATACTGATACGTATCAGTTTCGTCGAGAATCGATACCGATCGACACGGTATCGGTTTTTTTTTATTTACGGTTTTTTTTTTTAAATAAAAAAATATCGATCGACACGGTATCAACCATACCGAATCAGCCAATACGTATCAGTCCAAGATAGATTGATATCCGATACCGATACCAATACTGCCAATAACGAACAAATCCAGGTAACAGATAAAATAGAAAAGCCAATCGATTTTGCCTGAGATAAAATAATCGTTCACTTAGGAAAACAAAAACATAAATAATCGAAAAATGTGAATTTTATGAAGTCAAAATCCTTGGCGACGGCTTTGGCCTGAGATCACTACCAGAATTATCAGAATTAATCCTAATCAGAATTATCGGGTATAATTAATCCTAATCAGAATTATCTAGACTAATCGAGATTAATTAGCCTAATCATGATTACATGTTCTAAATATCCCTAATTAGGATATCTACCCTTAATCTAACAGAGCATCCACATATGATGCTCAAACAGAACATCCACATATGCTGCTCTCATTTTTGCATTTACAAATGCCTAAAAATGAAAAAAAAATGTTAATAAAAACCAAAACAGATCAGTAAATTTTTACACGAAAAAATCAGATCAGTGAGTATTTTGTCATGTAAAAAAGTTCTACTAATTCCAAACAAATTCAAAATCTACTTGATTTGAATCAAAATCAAAATTCGTTCACTCACGAATCAAAATTTGAAATCAACTTGGAATCTGAATCGAAATCATAATCGAAATGCAGCTTGAATGGAAATCAAAATTGAACCACACCTTAGATCTGAACTTTGTCTGACTCACACCTTAGATCTTAACTTTGTCTACTCAGATTTAAGCAATTAGATGAACAATCCCTATCAAATCCGACTCAAACTATTGGCCTGAGATCCCTACCAAATCAGACGAACGATCTAATTAGATTGACCAAAACTTAAGCCAAAGTAAAAGGGAAATTACCTAGAAAGAAAAAAAAAATCTCGAATTCGACCTTCCACGATGTGGATTTTTGGCTCCAAATCTCGATTTCGATCTGCCAACCCTATCCAAACCCCAAACTTGGATCTCCAAACCTCTGATTCCTCTCAAACCCTAGTTCTCTGCGTCAAACCATTGAAGGTCAAATAAAAATCAAACAGATTTCAGAGAGCTTGTTTGGATTATATAGACAATTTGGCAGAGTTTGGTTCAAATTTAGATCTACAGACCTCGATTCGCCTCAAACCCTAGCTCTCTACTTCAAACTATTAAGAGATCTCGATCTACGTCGGAGCTCAAACCCTGGGAGAAATGGAAATGAAGGCTCCGAGGTATCGACAGCAGAAATTGAAGAGAGAATGCCGTGGGAGATCGTTTTATAGGGGAAGAGAAGTTATTAAGTGTTAACTAAGTATTACTAAAGTCTGTACATTAAAGCAATGATCGAGATGGCTTAAGTCGTCTCTATTCATGTTAACGCGACTTTTAGAGACGACTTTTAATTTAGTCTCTAAAATTTTCACCAATCTATATCTTAAGTCAATCGTATCAAAATGATTATAACTATCTCTATATATTATTTTATATAGGGAGACGACTTTAGCCATCTCTAATAAAAGCATTCAAGACAGCTTCGGAATGGGCGTCTCTAATAAATGGTTATTGGAGACGGCTTCGAAAAGCCGTCTCATATAATAGTCTCCGAAAGTATTTTTTTTGTAGTGTATCTATCATAGGATCCATATATTTTTTTTGGGCCAAGTGAAGTTCATATGATGTTTTTCTACTTGGACGACTTGGCTTGGTGAAAAAATATGTGCCGCGTGGAATTAATTGATCCGTAAGACAACAACAACTAGTGGAGGAGTGATCGCCACCCTTGACCGACACTAAAATTTTCCACAAATGTAGCATCTCCAGAAATTAATTGATCTGTAATAGATCTTGATGATGGCCCCATCATTCCTAGTAATCAATCAACTAAAACCACTTGCTCCAAGATTACTAATAAAAGGAAATAAAATATAATGAATCAAAGAGGACAAGCGAGATACCCAGCCAGAAAAAAATGAAAAGAAACATTAAACCAAAAGAAGAAACAAGCAAAAGGCATTGCCTGGTTCAATGATGTCTCCTAGTAATTTGACTTTTCATCTAAAGACATATTTCAATAGGTGTCCTTTGTTGCTACTTATCACATGTAAACATGCTTCAAAGTTTCGGATGATCCAATATGTATCGGCCAGGAATACTACGTATTGGTAAATCGAGGTTTTAAACCATGCATGTAAATAAAATGTAATTATCTATCCAAAGGTGATATGCCCGAAATAAAAGATAGTAATAAAGGTGTAAATAAGTATTTTCAAAACAGATATAATCAGAAAACTGACCTTCATCTCCCATGCTCGACATGTCGGCTCCCCTTGAGTCAAAGTTCTGCAATTTGTGCACTTGCTCGTGTAAGATTTATCTATGCCATCACAAAATAAATGTTCCATAATAATCACGAGGCTATGCTTTTTAAGATTTCGACAGTTGACACAAGGACAACAACACCAATCAGGATCTTCTATATTCCACCGTTGCATAATTTGTCGTCATCCACTCTTTACTTGGGATTGTTAAAGGCATTTTCTACAAAACTAAATGAATAGAAAAATAAATATTGCAAATCCTATGCAAAAACCTGCAACTTTCTAAAACATTGCAAATCTCATGCACATGGAAATAAATGAGTAACCAATTATTATCAAAGAAGAAAAAGTATGGATTTATAAATCTATTTTTGAATCCTATAAGGGACCTTAGGATGCTCATCTGATGCCTATGAACAAAAAATAAAACCAAATGTGTCACAAACAAGAATAAAAACTACTTACTTGATAAATCTATGTCCAAATGCTAGAAGTAACCTTACATTGTTATTTCCAACCTTAAAAATGTCATGAAATGCCTCAAGCTGAATGAAAATGGTGAGTACCTGCTTTCCAAATGGTGGATGCCAGATCACATGTCACATGGGGATTGATCAGCCATGGGACATGCGATTTATAATTTAAAAAAAAAGGAAAATCAACTTTTTTGGCCACCATTTGATGGGTCAAAGATAAGGTGAGGCCCAATCACCTTGGTGCATATATTTTGGACCTTTGACCAAATTTTCAATCACCTTTGTTTCTTAAATGATTTACTATTTTCCCATTTTTTGATACACTCAAATGAATTAATTTTTGCAGCTTTGAGGATGGAAGGTACCACAGGTCGTTTGGGTTGGGCTTGAGATTGATATTATTTGTATCACTTACAAACTATTGATGACACACCCATTAATACTAACACACTCGATTACATGTAAAGAGGAAACAAATAGAACTCACACCCACCTTAATTGTAACAACCCCAAATTTTCGGAATCCGTACAAGCCATATGCCACGCACGTGTATGTGTGGTTCACAAGGAAACTTGGGTCAACATATACACATGGTGTGTATATGTGTGTAACATATTATATTTTTTCCCTTCCTTTCACTATATAAGTGAAAGTGGAGAGAAGTCTCTCCCCTACGTAACATAATTTTAACCTAAATAGAGAGGAGGAAAATAGAGAGAGAGAAAGGAGAGTCTTGTAGAGAAGAAAGGCTAAGGCCTTGTTGGAGTGTAAACTAGTGGAAGACCTGGAGAGAAGGTCGGACCAGAAACATAGAGATCTCTTCGAAGCAACAGAAGTTCGAAAGTTAGATCGAACAGATAGCGAGATCCGCCGATTTAGGTATGATATAATGCTTGATAAGTGCTTAGGTATGTTTTAATGATAACCTACAATGTATTGGGCAATGGCCGATTAATTATATTAAAGATTTAAAGAAATAGGATAGATTTCTTGAAGAATCACGGAGTGAAGGTTTCCGCTCCTAGCTCGAGCGATCTAAACGTCTCGCTCGAGCGAGGACAGAATATATATATACCTGAGAACAAAGTACGTTCTGGGCTCGCTCGAGCGATGTATCACTTTAGGCTTCAGACACCTCGTTTTAACCGCTCGAGTGAGGATAAGAGGTCGCTCGAGCGAGGCTAGGCAACCGCTCGAGCGAGGTTAAGAGGTCGCTCGAGCGAGGCTAAGCAACCGCTCGAGCGAGGCACCAAAACTAAATTAAAATACTTTTATGTATACAAATATACCTCATGTGAACTATGCGCTCCAGGAGTGCTAGTGACCATTGGTGACCATTCTAAGGCATGTCCTTTCGCATGAAATGTAGGTTGACGTGAGATCAGTACGTGTCATCACTACGAGAAAGGACCATTGGGTTTTGCCTTGAGGTAGGGAACCTTATCGAAACATGTGCATTGTTCAAATTCTCATATGTGTAGTACATATCTAATTTCCTAAACTAAGTATCTCATCATTTCACATAAATAGAGCGTGCGTGTGTAGACTTCAGAAAATGAAGCCAGAGGTCCCAAGGGGACGCAAAAACTATAAGGTAAATACCTATATGATACGATATATCAGTAGCATCCCAGGGGTGCAGATGAGAATCAGTGGGGAAAAGAAAGTAAGGTGATAAGGCCTAATATATTAAAAATTAACACAATCACGGTGAATAACTATATGTAAAGCACACTTGATATTTTTGTTATTTAAGGTTTGTTTAGAATACCCCACCGACGTGGCAGGATACCCACGACTGACTCGACAGGATATCCGTGACCGATGCGGTTAATCCAGATCTGAGTACATCGAGGATGTAGATTTAAAAGTAGACCCCGCCACCTATGAGAAAGGGGCTTGGGCAGTATTCCCAGGGAATACAAATTTAATAACTGTCTAGTTAGACGACGATGGTGGGTATTCTATCGGGGCTCGATGCTATATTGCTCGGGGACTATTTAAGTTAAAGAGTTAAGTTATTAGGCCGAATTCACAACTAAACGAGTAAGGTGAGAAAGAACAAAACCATGCAAAGTAAGTAGTTGTATTCATCATTTCTTGCTTATTTCGATTGCCTTTCCAAATAGTAACATCAGATAAACTGTATTTTAAACTGCACAACATATATGTAAGAATTAATCTATATGTTCTTTACGTTTCTCCAGTGAGCTAGGATGTAGCTCACCCCTTAGACTATACGTAACAGGTCCAACACTAGCGGCAACACAAGCTTCGAGAGATGTTGATCCAGAAGGTTCGGATTACGTGGCCAGAGAAGAGTTAGAACCTCCTCCTGAGGAATTTTTTTAGAAGTTCCTTACGTTTTGAGTGGTGAGTAGAGAGTACTCGTGGCTTGGCATGTCAAGTCCTTTCTTTTAAATGTAATTAAATACTATACCTTCCTTTTGGCGAACCATCGAGGGTGATAAGATTGTCATCAATGGTTCGGGACAGTTCCTCTGCTCATGAATTGGCATGAGACCGGAACTATCTGTTGGTTGCTAGACTTTATTGAAACATGGTGACTTAGTTAGTTTAAAGCTTTGGTATTTTAAATTGTTGGCTTTTACTTGTTACATGATGTTTCGCATAGATTTAAGGTGCATGACCTCGAGGGTCGTGCTGATGGCACGAATTTCAGAGTGACGAAATTTAGGCTGTCACAGTTGGTATCAAAGCAGTTTCATCTAAAAATTTTGGCAATCATTCTTTTGTCAGAGCATAGAGACTTCTGCTGACGAAAGTTAATTTCATATGTAGATCGTGATGTCTTCGGGAAGGAGAGGTCGACCAAGGGGTGGTTATGATAGGAACTTACGCAGTAGAGGTGAGTTCATCTCGCCAACGAACAGAGTACCGTTGGGAGAAAGAGAAATTCCCGAGAGTAGTAGTCAAGGGAACAAAGACCAGGCCGAAAATCACGATCAAGACCGTCAGGGTCAAGATCAGAGAGAACAAGATAGGATCAGGGAGAGAAATGAAGAGAGAGAGGAGCGTCAGAGGATGATGCACACTATGGAAACCATGGCGGCTGCCATGGCAGCATCCTTGTCGGCTCAAAATACTGGTAATCATCATCAGCCACCTACATCTCCAGTAGTACCAACACCACTAGCAGTTTCAGCATTTACGAAATTCCGGAGGATGAGACCTCCTAACTTTTCGTGCGCATACATATGGCTGCTGAAAATTGGCTAAGTGAGATGGAAAAGCTTTTCAACGTACTCACTTGTACGGAAGATGAGAGCGTCCGTTGGGTAGCGTACATGTTAGATGGGGAGGCTGGACCTTGGTGGAAGTTTGTGTCGCGAACTAGGGCTCAGGAGACCCCAAATGTACCATGGACGTGGAATGAATTCGTGGAAGAATTCAATAAACAGTATTTCCCCGAAGTGGTGAGAAATCAGATGGAAGTACAGTTTTTACAACTCCAACAGAGAAATATGACAGTAAGGGAGTACGGAGTGGAGTTCATGAGACTTGCTTTCGTTCCCCATTCTGAAGTTAAGGTACAATGAAAACAAAGAGGTTTCAACAGGGTTTGAGGCCAGATATTCGAGGAGGAGTTGCTCCATTTCAGCTAAGAACCTACGGAGAGGTTATGAGTAAGGCACTAGTGGTGGAAGAAGAGAACAACAACCGCTACCGTCAAAGGGAACAACAGGGAAGAACAAACATGGATCATAACAAAACTGGGAACTACGAGCCAATAAACAAAAAGCCGAGGTTCGTAGTACAAAATCAGAGACAACCGTTTCAAGCAGGATATGGGAGACTGACACAACAGAGCACATATCAATGGTTTCCATTTCTGGCATCAGGGAGACCGATGAGATATAAGAGTCCTACCATTTCTACTGGAGCTACGGTAACACAAGGTTTCTCACGAGCTGCATCTTCAACACCAAAGGATACTTGTGCCAAGTGTGGCAAGTCCCACAAAACGGCTGATTGCAAACAAGGGATGCGAGGTTGTTTTAAATGTGGCAAGATGGGCCACGTGATTAAGGACTGTCTTGAGGCAAACAAGGAGAAGACAGCTTCAACTTCAATGTCACGACCAATTCAAGCAAGGAAACGGTCGCAAGGGAGAGTTTATGCAACACCGTCAGAAGGTGTGGAACATGCATGACGTCATCCAAGGTGAGACTCTTTTAAATTTAAGAAATTCCATTTCATTAAAATTTTAGATAGAGAAGGTGCATTCACTAGAAATAGTGTAGTTTCTTTTGCTAAACACTAAATTTATATGTGAACTAGGGGTGCGAATGGATGTGTAATTTATTGGATGTATGTATGTATACTATAGGTACTTTAACCGTGTATGAGAAAGGATGCTTCGTTGGATATGACGCTAGAGTGTTGATAGACCCAGGGTCTATCCACTCATTCGTCACTCCACGTTTTGCCAAGAGGATGAAGATTGTTCCAGAGGCGTTGGACTTCGTCTTATCTTTGTCTATTCCGACTGGAGAATTAATGGACACGGAGTTAGCTTGCAAATCCGTCATTGTAGCAGTTCGAGACCTAGAGGTGCATGAATTGGAAGCAAAATTGATATTGCTGGACATGCAGGGGTTTGATGTGATCCTTGGCATGGACTGGTTGGTGTAGCACAGTGCAACAATCGACTGCAAGAACAAGGTCATCATTTTCAGGCCCAACACAAGAAGATCATTTCGGTTTCAAGGAGTGAGGTCGTCATCTATGCCACTGATCTTAGCAGTAAGGGCCGAGAAAATGATCAGAAAAGGCTGTGACAGTTACTTGGCATTCTTGAAGATGGATAAGGAAGAGAAGAATGTCATTTCAGAAATCGCAATGGTACGAGAGTTTGAAGATGTGTTCCCAGACGAATTGCCAGGGTTACCTCCAGAGAGGGAAGTGGAATTCGCTATCGACTTAGCGCCAGGAACGGAGCCTGTCTCAAAGGCACCATATCGAATGGCTCCTACTGAGTTGAAGGAATTGAAAGAACAGTTACAAGAACTCATGGATAAAGGGTTTGTGAGACCGAGTGTGTCTCCTTGGAGAGCACCTGTCTTATTTGTAAAGAAGAAAGATGAGTCAATGCGTTTATGCATTGACTATCGACAGTTAAACAAACTAACTGTGAAGAACCGATACCTGTTGCCGAGAATTGATGATTTGTTCGATCAACTGCAAGGAGCAAGGTATTTCTCTAAGATCGACCTCAGGTCGGGATACCATTAGTTGAGAGTTAAGGCCGAAGATATTCAAAAAACTGCATTCAGAACACGGTATGGACACTACGAATTTTTAGTGATGCCATTTGGGTTGACAAACGCACCGGCGTCGTTTATGGACTTAATGAACCGGGTGTTTAAACCACATCTGGATTCTTGCGTCGTAGTGTTTTTCGTCGACATTCTGATATATTCCAAGTCAGAAGAGGAGCATGAGAAGCATCTAAGACCCGCTCTACAAACTTTGCGTGAACACCAACTTTACGCCAAACTCAGCAAATGCGAATTTTGGTTAGAAGAGGTTAATTTTTTGGGACATGTCGTCTCCAAGCATGGTGTCACAGTGGACCCGTCCAAAATCGAAGCAGTAGTGAATTGGGAACAGCCTAAGACAGTGATCGATATCCGTAGTTTCCTTGGACTGGCAGGTTACTATCGATGTTTTGTTGAGGGGTTTTCAAAAATATCGGGACCTCTCACAAGACTTACAAGGAAGGATGCGAGATTCGAATGGAGTGAGGCGTGTGAGAAGAGTTTTCAAGAACTCAAAACGAGACTCACTTCAGCTCCAGTATTAGCAATTCCTTCAGGCAGTGGGGGATTCGCAGTGTACAGTGATGCTTCGTACAATGATGCTTCGTACAATGGTTTGGGTTGCGTGCTCAACCAACACAAGAAGGTGATAGCTTACGGGTCAAGACAGTTGAAAGAACATGAGAAGAACTATCCGACACATGACCTAGAGCTAGCAGCAGTCATATTTGCATTGAAGATTTGGCGACACTATCTATACGGTGAAACCTTCGAGATTTTCACCGATCATAAAAGCCTCAGATACTTGTTCACACAGAAGGAACTAAATATGAGACAACACAGATGGATGGAGTTTCTTAAGGACTATGACTGTTCCATACAGTATCATCCAGGTAAGGCTAACGTAGTACCCGATGCCCTAAGTTGGAAGGGTCCACATGCTACGCTTTGGTTTTGGGTATGCATAGATGGAAGTTGTTTGAAGATCTTTCGATGTATGATGCAAATTTTGAGCCACGCGCTTCTGAGGCCTTTTGGCTAATATATCGTTGAGACCCGAATATTCGAGCATATCTATGAGCTACGATGAGGGACCCGGCGTTAATGAAGAGTCGTCCAAGATGTAAATCGAGGGCATCGGATCAGATTTCTCAATCAAGGAGGATGGTTCCTTGTTTTCTACGTATTAGGACAATGTTGAGCTAAAGCGAACTATCCTTGACGAGTCGCACAAATCAAGTTCTCGCGATACACCCAAGCGACAAAATGTACCAAGATCTGAAAAGGAATTACTGGTGGAGAGGTTTAAAACAAGATGTAGCAGAATACGTTTCACGATGTTTGACGTGTCAACAAGTGAAAATTGATCATAGACACCCTGCAGGATTGTTGCAACCTCTACCAATACCAGAATGGAAATTGGAATCAATATCTATGGATTTCATCGTTGGACTACAGCGTACGGCAAAGAGATATAATGCCATCTGGGTAATCGTGGACCAACTGACCAAGTCAGCACACTTCCTACCTTACAACACGATGTATACAGCAGGAAAGCTAGCGGAACTCTATATGAAGGAAATAGTATGCCTACACGGGATCCCAAGTAGCATCGTCTCTGATCGAGATCCGTTATATACATCAAAATTCTGGAAAACGTTTCAGGAAGGGATGGGGACACGATTAGATTTCAGTTCAGCTTTCCATCCGCAATCAGACGGACAAACAGAACGGGTAAATCAAGTAATAGAAGACATGCTCAGAGCTTGTATGTTGGAAATGCAAGAATCGTGGGATCAATTTTACCGTTAATCGAATTTGCATATAATAACAGCTTCCAGACGAGCATCGGAATGGCACCATATGAAGCATTGTACGGAAGACGGTGTAAATCGCCCATCAATTGGGAGGAAACTGGTGAGAAATTTGTTTTAGGGCCCGAGTTGCTGGAAGAAAATGCCACAGTCGTCCGAATCATTAGGGAGAAACTTAAGGCTCAGCGGCATGAAAAGCTACGCTGATATCAAGCGGACCAACGTCGATTATAAGGTGGGTGAACACGTGTTTGTCAAGGTGTCACCTATGAAGGGCGTGATGAGATTTGGAAAGAGGGGAAAATTGAGTCCACGATATCTTGGACCATTCGAGGTTTTGGGCCGAGTTGGCGAAGTTGCATATCGCATTGGCTTACCCCCGGTGTTCGATCGAGTACATAATGTTTTCCACGTTTCTATGCTCAGGAAGTATGTGAATGACCCTTCCCACATTTTGGAAGGTCAACCACTAGAGATGTGTGAAGACATGAGCATGATAGAAGAGCCAGCAGAGGTACTAGATAGAAAGGAACAAGTACTACGCACCAAAATCATTCCCTTAGTACTTGTTCGATAGAAAAATCATCCGACCGAAGAAGCAACATGGGAACGGGAGGCTGATGTCAAAGAACAATATCCCAAGTTGTTTGAGAGAGTCAATTAGCTATGTCTGTAAATAGTGACGTCACATGACACTTTGATTTCAAGTATAAATTTATATATATATATTTTAGCTTAAACAGTTTGTTACGGCGGACTCCTCATGCGTTTCCGATCACCGTGTCCATAAGAAATGTTAGGGGGTGAATTGGATCACAATGTTCCTGAACGTAAGAACGGAGGAAGGCATGATACGAGCGTATGGATGACAAAAATATGTGGATGGGATCGCTCGCACGAGACTTCACACTCGCTCACGCGAGAGCTACATAAAATAACAAATCTGACGTATTCTAGGATCGCTCGAGCAAAGAATAGGGACCGCTCGAGCGAGGTGTATTACTCGCTCGCGCGAGGTTTCCAGGCCGCTCGAGCGAGGCCAAATCATTATGCCAGTTACCATTCTGTGCTCGCTCGAGCGATAACTAACGACCGCTCGAGCGAGGACAGACTATATATAGTGGACAGAATGCTAAACACCCATTTCTTCTTCACGCGAGGAGTTTGGTGCCGAGCGAGGGTTTTCACTTTCAAGCATTTTCCGTCTGATTCAAACCGGATTCAAAAAATCTGAACCGTCCAAACCATTTCGCTAGGTACAATCTACCTTCTCCACACTCCTTTACGTTTTCTTTTTTAAACTCTATAAATCTAATGGCTTCTTCAAGTCCTAATCCCCAACCGAGGAAGCGAATGGCGACTCGATCGCCATCATCGCGAAACAAGGCACCACAACAACAACCCCCACCACCACCAGCACCCATCCCGATCCAACTAGATGATTGGTGGGGCACGAAAGAAATGGAAGCCGAGTGGGAAATTCATCCCTCGTGCTTTATAGATCCGACATCCACAAAATGGACATCGGATTTCCTGACAAACCACCAACTCTGACCCTTACTTACACCATTTGGACCTCGGTACTATCCGAGATTAGTCCGATTATTTTATCAGACCCTCAAAACCAATGTAAATGAGGACACCATCCTCGTCACAATTGACGGGAAGGATTTGTCTTTTGGAGGCGGCGATGTATCCGCCATCATGAACTGCCCTCTCACCTACACCCCGAGCCCAAACACTCAACCTCCACTTGTTGGGAACATCGGGTTCCCGACGATCATTGATGATATTACTGGCGGCGCGTCCGCATCGGGTCAATCCATCATCCGATCCCAGTTACCACCACACATGTGGTTTTTAGACATCATTTTCAAAAAAAATTTACACCCTACCGGTCATGACCAAGAGCGTCGTGACACCTTTTTACGAGCCTTGCACTCTGCCTTCCACAATAGGTGGTTTAGCGCTCCAATGGTCGTCATTAAAGGCATGGTGCATGCCTATAAAAGAAATGTTAGGGGCATTATCCCTCCACCGATCAACCGCCTCCCATACGCACGTCTTATATCCCGACTCCTCGATGCACGTAATGGGAAGGATGGATTCAAGATCAACACCAACGAGTTATCGTTTACCGATAACGTTGTACCCTACATAGCCCAAGACCTCAGCCGAAACCTAAAGGGGCTTCAAAACAGTGTAAACAAGAAAAGAGATCATCAGGCTGCAAGGCAAGCACCACAGCCACCATCGACGGGATTAGCTACTCCCTCCACTGTGCCTCCACCAAACCTACATACCACCGACACCAGTATGTTAGGGGAGATCCTCCAATAGGTACGGGAGACCCGACTACATCAGCGGTTCCAGAGCGCGCTCATCGACCTCATGGGCTGCATATCCGCAAACATACCGGCTGGGTTGCGATGAGAGAGATGCCATTTTTGGGACATCTAGTTCGGGCCAGGCTACTAGGACCACTACAGATGGTGCCACCCACGTCGGAGAGACCGTTGGCGATAGCGAGGGAGGCGATGCGGAGAGTGATGATGACTGGGACACAGGCGATGACGACGATGAGTACGAGGAGGGTGATGACTAGGTCGCTATAGATATAACTTTCTTTTTGAAATATTGAGAGGTTAAAATTTTTTTTTTTTGGTATGGTGAATGGTTGATACTGCTGTGACATAATTGTCACAAATTATAATTTCGTGGGCACGCTAAATATTTGATATATATATATATGTTTTTGATTAGATGAGTCTCTGATAAAATAACTGTAGAACATGACAAAAGTTTTCATGCATGATGTGGTATGAACATCATTTCAAATTCTAATAATAATCATTTATCAAGTTCTAAACTCTTTCGGCTGTTTCAGGTGATTGTATTATTGTTTGGTACAAACACTTGTAATCTTTAAATAGGTCATTTCGGGTCACTAGACCATACGACTAACTAACAAATGGGTAATGATTTAATCAAGAACACAGCCGTAGAATATGTAGTAACATTACTTTAAGACATGATCGATTTTCGAGGACGAAAATCTTATAAGGTGGGGTGAATGTAACAACCCCAGATTTTCGGAATCCGTACAAGTCATATGCCACGCACGTGTATGTGTGGTTCACAAGGAAACCTGGGTCAACATATACACACGGTGTGTATATGTGTATAACATATTATATTTTTTCCCTTCCTTTCACTATATAAGTGAAAGTGGAGAGAAGTCTCTCCCCTACGTAACATAATTTTAACCTAAATAGAGAGGAGGAAAATAGAGAGAGAGAAAGGAGAGTCTTGTAGAGAAGAAAGGCTAAGGCCTTGTTGGAGTGTAAACCGGTGGAAGACCTGGAGAGAAGGTCGAACCAGAAACGTAGAGATCTCTTCGAAGCAACAGAAATTCGAACGTTAGATAAAACCAATAGCGAGATCCGCCGATTTAGGTATGATATAATGCTTGATAAGTGCTTAGGTATGTTTTAATGATAACCTACAATGTATTGGGCAATGGCCGATTAATTATATTAAAGATTTAAAGAAATAGGATAGATTTCTTGAAGAATCACGGAGTGAAGGTTTCCGCTCCTCGCTCGAGCGATCTAAACGTCTCGCTCGAGCGAGGACAGAATATATATATACCTGAGAAACAAGTACGTTCTGGGCTCGCTCGAGCGATGCCCATATAGAAGGAATAAGCTCGCTCGAGCAATGTATCACTTTAGGCTTCAGACACCTCGTTTTAACCGCTCGAGCGAGGATAAGAGGCCGCTCGAGCGAGGCTAGGCAACCGCTCGAGCGAGGTTAAGAGGTCGCTCGAGCGAGGCTAAGCAACCGCTCGAGCGAGGCACCAAAACTAAATTAAAATACTTTTATGTATACAAATATACCTCATGTGAACTATGCGCTCCAGGAGTGCTAGTGACCACTGGTGACCATTCTAAGACATGTCCTTTCACATGAAATGTAGGTTGACGTGAGATCAGTACGTGTCATCACTACGAGAAAGGACCATGGGGTTTTGCCTTGAGGTAGGGAACCTTATCGAAACATGTGCATTGTTCAAATTCTCATATGTGTAGTACATATCTAATTTCCTAAACTAAGTATCTCATCATTTCACATAAATAGAGCGTGCGTGTGTAGACTTCAGAAAATGAAGCCAGAGGTCCCAAGGGGACGCAAAAACTACAAGGTAAATACCTATATGATACGATATATCAGTAGCATCCCAGGGGTGCAGATGAGAATCAGTGGGAAAAAGAAAGTAAGGTGATAAGGCCTAATATATTAAAAATTAGCACAATCACGGTGAATAACTATATGTAAAGCACACTTGATATTTTTGTTATTTAAGGTTTGTTTAAAATACCCCACCGACGTGGCGGGATACCTACGACTGACTCGGCAGGATATTCGTGACTGGTACGGCGGTTAATCCGTATACAGTAGCACATCCCAGGGATGTAGATTTAAGAGTAGACCCCGCCACCTATGAGAAAGGGGCTTGGGCAGTATTCCCAAGGAATATAAATTTAATAACTGTCTAGTTAGACGACAATGGTGGGTATTTCATCGGGGCTTGATGCTATATTGCTCGGGGACTATTTAAGTTAAAGAGTTAAGTTATTAGGCCGAATTCACAACTAAACGAGTAAGGTGAGAAAGAACATAACCATGCAAAGTAAGTAGTTGTATTCATCATTTTCTTCAGTTATTTCGATTGCCTTTCCAAATAGTAACATCAGATAAACTGTATTTTAAACTGCATAACATATATGTAAGAATTAATCTATATGTTCTTTACGTTTCTCTACTGAGCTAGGATGTAGGTCACCCCTTAGACTATACGTCGCAGGTCCAACACTAGCGGCAACACAGGCTTCGAGAGACGTTGATCTTGAAGGTTCGGATTACGTGGCCGGAGAAGAGTTAGAACCTCCTCCTGAGGAATTCTTTTAGAAGTTCCTTACGTTTTGAGTGGTGAGTAGAGAGTACTCGTGGCTTGGCATGTCAAGTCCTTTCTTTTAAATATAATTAAATACTATACCTTCCTTTTGGCGAACCATCGAGGGTGATAAGATTGTCATCAATGGTTCGGGACAGTTCCTCTGCTCATGAATTGGCATGAGACCGAAACTGTCTGTTGGTTACTAGACTTTATTGAAACATGGAGACTTAGTTAGTTTAAAGCTTTGGTATTTTAAATTGTTGGCTTTTACTTGTTACATGATGTTCCGCATAGATTTAAGGTGTATGACCTCGAGGGTCGTGCTGATGGCACGGATTTCGGAGTGACGAAATTTGGGCTATCACATTAATGATAATTCTCATAGACACCAAGACACACCAACGGGAACCTTCATAAGCCCCAAGCTCTGCCTCTTTTTGAATTAATCGAATAAACGTCTTTCTGTCTGTTGTTAAAAGTTGTGCCTAGCCCGCTTACGCTTTGCTTGCCTTGTACACCATAAGAAGACATGCTAGATTTTAAGAGGGCATTTTAACTCAATCATATTAAGTAAGATGGAAAATATTACAACCAATCTTCACCAATAGTTCATTTTTCTCCTTTTTATAAAGAATCATATCTCTTATCAAACATTATTCTTAAACTCTTAAAAAAAAATTATATTCTTTACCTCAAACAAACTATATGCTTGAGGGTACCATCATTTGAGTAAAGACCTAATACCGTAATAACTAAAATTTCCCAATTTATTATTGATCAATCATAATAACATTTGATTCAATTACTATATCACATAGTATATATGTGTCTATGCGTGTTCAGTCAAGTATATGTGAGTCTAGTTATG